>CM065810.1:20336357-22836357 GCA_033398695.1 Orobanche coerulescens
TTTTCTTTTGAAGCGTGAGTCAGTGCTTATATGGGGGTTGGCCCAGTTGTACAGGCGAAGTGGTTCGCGTTACGGAGTATTCCTGGAGATGTCGTTTTCAGATTGTGATGGATAGTTCATATCCCGAGTTGTTTACCCTTAAGTTTCGGGACGAAACTTCTTTTAAGGAGGGTAGTATGTAATATCCGCAATTTCGATTTTTCGGTAATTTTCTTTTTTTTTGGCGGAAGTCCATCTTAGCGACTCCGTTGTGACCGTTTCGTCATTCCGAGAGTATTTAATTCTGCACTTTTTGTCATCCGAGTTCGTTTCGGTATCGTTTTGTTGAGTTCCGTGTTCTTAAACGGTTTTTCCGCACTTGAGTTCGATTCTTGCGAATCTCGTCCGAAACTGTTGGTTCGAGTTTCTCGTAAGTTCATTTAATGTTATTATTCATGTTGCGAGCTTTGTCTTGGTGTTTCGATCGTGTATCGTGTATTTCGGACGTTTTGGGCCATTTTCGTAATTTCCCAAAGTTTGGGGTAATTACTTTCCGTTGTCGAATTTCAAGCCTTCAGGTGGTCGGAATCGTGTGTTCTCTTAGCGCTTGGATTCGTCTTTGTGAGTACTTCGTAACTGTATCTTCGATTCATGTTCAGGTTCGGGTTTCGGCGTTGTCCGGGCCGTTGGAAGTGGCCACGGCCGAGTCACAGCCGCACAGTCTGGAGCTAGTACTGGCCTGGCCGAGTTACGGCCGTAAGGTGCCGGTTACGGCCGTAAGTGATCGGTAGGCATGGCCTGACAAATGCCGGTTATGGCCGTAAGGACCGAGAGTTACGGCCGTACGGGCGCCAGGCAGCTTCCGGACGAATGCCGGTTACGGCCGTAAGGACCTGTCGGGTACGGCCGTAAGGTCCGAGTTACGGCCGTAAGGCCCTGCCGGTTACAGCCGTAAGTCTGTCGGCCATATATAGGCCTGTGACCGGCCAGACCTCTTTTTCATCACATTTCTTCACCCGGGTGGCGACTGACGACGAGAAAATCGGAGTGGAGTTTTTGGTCGATTCCACTCGATTTCTAAGCGTTTTTGAGTATTCTTGTCGAGTATATCAACATCAAATCATTGTTCTTCGTCGGATCGAGGTAATTTCTTGAAATCTCCTAGAATTTGATTTTCGAGATTTCTTCTTGATTTTCGTTGTTCGTCCGAGTTTGATGAATCGGTTGATGCTAGTGAACATTATTAATCGTATTCTATGGATTGTATATCCATATCTTCGATTCGTTCAACCCTATTGATGATTCTTAGGTTCTTGAGGAACTTTGAACATTTAGTGTTCGATTAAATGTCTCAAAGAGTTTCTTTTGGTCGTTGTGTTGATTTCGATTGATATTGTGTTATTGAATGAATTGTATTTCATTCAAGGTTGTTCGAGTACTTGGGTTTATCGTAGGACGCCGTTCGTTGTTCGTGGAAGGAATTCATCGCCTTCGGTTGAGGCAAGTTTTATACTTGTACTAGTCAATGAGATTAATGTTATCATATATGTGTATGAATGTGTTATATCATTCCGAGACTTAGTCTCTTCATAAGTTCATTGATATTAAGGGATCGTTCGATCCGATACCTTTCGGAAATTATGCCAAATGTTGTTATTATTCATTAATGGCCGGTAAGGCATTGAGATACTCGTTGTTAGTGTTATTATCGATCACCGGTTCGCGGTATCGATGTATCGATTGTTGTTGTTAATATTGATGTCGATCTAAGACATTGTTGTAATCATTGTTATAAATGTTGGCATCCTGTCATTCATGTTGTGTTGGCCGATTGAAGGCATTGTCGCATTCATTTCACATCTTCGTCGTCGGTAACCGATTAAAGGTGCCGAGGCATTCTTCATATCATTGTTATCGATTGGCCGTTTCAAGGTAACCGAAGTGTTCAATCATTCATTGTATCATTGTTATCGATTGACCGCTCGAAGGCAATCGAGGTATCAATTCATTCATTGTGTCATTGCTATCGATTGATCGTTCTAAGGCAATCGAGGTATCAAATCATTCAATGTCTCATTGTTATCGATTGGCCGTTCTAAGGCAATCGAGGTATTTGAATCATCCGCTGCATCATTGTTATCGGTTGGCCATACTAAGGCAATTGAGGTATTGAATTGGGACTGTCGAGAACGGTGCCCATCCGTGAGTTACTATCGTCGTGTTGGCCTACTCAAGGCAACACACTATCTTTCTTGTGAATTCGGTAAATCTTCGGATCGTTGCCATTTGTGATTAATTATGTTTTGGAGGCTAGTCTCGGCTAGTGCTCATTATGGGTAAGTTTGGGGCTTGAACCTTCGTGGTTGGGTTTCCAACACCTACAATTTAGTAGGTCACGACCATTGGATGGCCTAATTGTGATACGGATTCGTGCCGTGGCTTCGGCCCTAATTGTGATACGGATTTGTGCCGTGGCTTCGGCCCTAATTGTGATACGGCTTCGTGCCGTGGCTTCAGCCCTAATTGTGATACGGCTTCGTGCCGTGGCTTCGGCCCTAATTGTGATACGACTTCGTGCCGTGGCTTCGGCCCTAATTGTGATACGGCTTCGTGCCGTGGCTTCGGCCCTAATTGTGATACGACTTCGTGCCGTGGCTTCGGCCCTAATCGATACAGCTTTGGGCTGTTTTGGCTTCAGGTGATTGTGATATTTGACAGCTTCGACTGAGTGGCTTTCAGGCCTTTGTGATGTACCGATAATTTCATTGGAGCCTTCGGGCATTGTGATTCATAATTAATTCAGTTCTGGTTTGGTTCATGTCGTGTAATTCATTATGGTACTCTATGATTATGATTCGCCGTTGGGCACTTATGTTCTAACCTGTTGAACATGTATTAATAGTATGCCGTGGGCATAGTGTTTCACGAATGCTCGGTTCTTACCTTGGTTTGTGAGCATCTCGTATTATTATTATCATTGTACCGTTTCATTCTACCTTTGGATGCATATCATGTTATACATGTATTTGATGTTCATTATCTGGATGACTGACCCCGTGGGGGCGGAACATGTTTTCATGTTTTAGGTGCTTGCGAGGAGAGAGTTGAGACACAGGGGCATGATGATGGCGACGAGGCATTCGAGCGATACTAGTCCGAGTTGTTCATGTTGGCCAGTCAGTTGGAGTGTTCTCCAGTTTGTCAGTCATTATCATTATGTATTACCCGAGCAGATGCTCGTGGGTGTGGTTGTATTTTCATTTTTGGCCATGTAGGCCCACTTTTGTCGTTGAAATTCCCTATCGGAATATTGTGTCAGATATCATAGTAGGGACTGTAATCTCCCTTGTTAGTTAATTTGATGTAATTTAGTCATGTTTGCCTGGTGGATCTCCTGGCGTGGGGTCCACAGTACTGTAATGACCCAATAGGATTTGGGGGTGTTACAAAGCAGATTAGGCAGGATACATTTTGTTGAACTTTCGGCCGTAGTTTGGATTTCTAGATGTTCGTACGTTAATTACTCGATGTAAGATGAACTCTATATTATTTCTTCTGTTTTAGGTCCAAATCTTACTACGTGATTGATCGAAGGGGCGACCTTCGAGTGTATTGATATTCGTCGAAGTTTTATTCTTGTCATCAATTCGAGGCAAGTACTTTAATTTTTTTACGTGTTGATGTTATACATATTTTCGTGCATATATATCGTTGTTGTATGTCAACCTCGTGTTGGTCCGACGGGATCATCGGGGGATCTATGCTAGCGTGCGCTGGATCATCGAACAGGTTTTTACCACCTCATGTTGGTCTGACGGGATCATCATGGGATCTAGGCAGTGAACGCTGGATCATCGGAATTACCATGTGTATGTTGTGATTATCATTTGTGTATGATATTTATGAGTTTCTCGTAGGAAGAGACTCGTTAGCATTTTGTCATTTATGTTAGTGTTGTTCTTCATGAGTCGTTGAATAATATGTTGTGGTACTTGTACTGGCATCGTTCTGCTAACCCCTTCGGGGGGTGAACTTTTGTTTATGTTCAGGATCCAGGAGAGCAGGAAAACAACCACTGGAACTGCATGACGATGAGGGTGCAGAGTGATGTTCCAGTTGGGTTTAATTGTCTGATGTTTGTGTTGTTTTAATAAGTACTCGAGTACGTCGTCATTTGTCATGTTGGATTTGGTTATGTATTAATATTCTTCATTTGGTCGTTTGTATTTTCAGTATTGGCCCAGAACTGTTTTATTTTATTTCAACTTTCATGTATTGGTATCTGTCATTGTCTTTTCATTCTTCAGCCTTGTAAATTCTTATGTAAAGGATTTATGGCGCTGTAATATTCCTGAATATATCGGGGGTGTTACAAAATATGGTATCGGAGCTAAGATTGTGGATATCTTGGCCGTGAATAACATCACTGTACTGCCTACGTCTTCGTGCGAGCGGTGGTTGTAAGTTCTCAGACTCTATCTCGTTCTTTACATGTTATACCTCTTTATACTTGAACATTAGAACGATATTGTTCCTGTATATTGAGTATTTATGCTTGCAGTATGTTGAGAGGAGGACGTGGACGTGTCGCGGACGAAGGAATGCTGAAAGAGAAGTTTCGCCTTCTAATCTGGCCAGCCACAGCTCAGGCGAGCCACAAGAATCTATTAACAATGAAACAGAACCTGCTGTTCGCAAAATTCTTCGTCAGGTGGTCAACCAGATGACTCAGTTTGCTCAAGTTGTGGACTGGATGCAGGTAGCAGTAGGATTGCAACAGAGAGAGAGACAGCAAGACATCCCAAACTTGGGAAATCGAGGAGACCGATGGCTCTAGGAAATGGCGAAATTGCATCCAACAAAGTTTGACGGTATCTCGGAGATGCCGACATGGGATCATTGGCTCAGAGAGTTGGAGAAAGTTTTCGCAGGGATTAATTGCCCAGACGACCGGAGAGTTCCCATAGCCCAGTACTTTCTGACAGGGGAAGCGTCCGAGTGGTGGGAAGCCATCCGGCCTACAGATCATGATGCCGACTGGAGAGAATTTAAATTGATGATGGAAGCTCTATACTGTCCCCGTCTGTTGAGGGAAGCTAAAGTTCGAGAATTTTTCTCCGCATAGCCATCAGACGTGTCAGTATCCCAAACGATTAAAAAGTTTAATCAACAGATGGCGTTTGTTCGACACCTGGTCAGAACAGATGCGGAAATGATGATCCATTTCGATATGAGGATGAAACCGGAGATACAGAGTACATGTCTGGTTTTGAATGTACCACTCTCCATCAGTATCAGGACAAAACGTTGGCATATGAGATTAAGGAAGCAATGATGGAAAAGTTCGCCGAAGCCAAGAAACAAAGTGTCCGACAATTTCACGAAACACAAGAGCAATGGGCCTCGCATGGCCCAGTCATCTTTCCATTCATTAAAGAAACCTCCGCACCCATCCAAGAGTGGAGCCACGACGGATGTAACAAGGAAGTGCTTTAACTGTGGTCATACGGGACACTATCGACGAAATTGCTCCCTTCCCGCCATGACTTGTTATGATTGTGGTCGAGAGGGACATCGTGCGATGTTCTATGAAGTGGTTGCAAGATATTTTAGAGCTCGTACATCACAGCCAGCTCAGAAAGAAGCGAGTGTTCAGCAGACGCAGTAGAGTGTCCAGCTACCCCAGAGTTTTGGTCGCGGACGAGGCAGAGGACAGTTAGACCGAAAGGGGACATCGAGTGCCGGATCCGTTCCTCCATGCCTGTATGAAATGAGAAGGGCAGACGATCAGGATGCTTCTGTCGCATCAGGTACCGTTCAGAATCCTTTCTCAACCAGTTAGAGTATTGTTCGATACAGGGGCCACGCATTCATTTATATCATTGTCTTGTGTTAATCGTTTGAACATTTCTAGTTTTTATAATTGTGAGCCTTATGTTGTGGGTTTACCAAGTGGAGAGAGAATTGTGGGAAACTTAGAAACTAGAGATTTTTCCCGTATCAATTGGAGGTAGAGATTGGCCCTCAAATCTGATTATGATAGAAATACAAGGAGACGACCTGATTCTTGGAGATGAATGGCTTAATCGATATGGAGCTATTGTAAACTACCCGAAGAGGAATATCTCGATGATAGCTGAAGATGGTTCCGAAATATTGTTCGAATAATGGAGACCAGGAAGCTCAGGAAAGATGATCAAAGCGATGAAAGCTGTCAAACTGCTAAAACAGGGCTGTACTGGATACTGGTGTTACGCAATGAAGAAGGAAGATGGAAAAGTAGAACTTTCATCCATTCCTGTTGTGAACGAATTTCCGGATGTGTTTCCTGACGAATTGCCTGGACTACCTCCACGACGAGATGTAGAATTTACCATCGAGCTAGAACCAGGAGCTACACCAATTTCTAACGCGCCGTATCATATGGCACCTACTGAGATGTACGAATTGAAGAATCAACTGGAAGAGTCACTGGACAAAGGCTATATTTAGCCAAGCGTTTCGCCCTGGGGTGCGCCGATTCTTTTTATCCGGAAGAAAGATGGATCGCTTCGATTGTGTATTGACTATCGAGAACTGAATAATATGACAATAAAAAACAAGTATCTGTTACCACGGATGGATGATTTGTTTGACCATTTGCAAGGAGCAACAGTATTTTCTAAGATCGATCTGAGATCGGGATATCATCAATTGAGGATTAGGGAATCTGATGTTAGTGATGCCGTTTGGTCTCACTAATGCACCTACCGTATTTATGAAATTGATGAATCGAGTGTTCATAGAGTATTTGGACAAGTTCTTAGTTGTGTTTATTGATGACATTCTGGTTTATTCTAAGAGCCCGGAAGAGCATACGCAACACTTACGGATCATTTTGGACCTCTTGAGAAGCAAACAATTGTATGCCAAACTTTCTAAGTGTGAATTATGGCTAAAAGAAGTAATGTTCCTCGGTCATGTGGCATCAGCAGAAGGAGTCCGAGTAGATCCCGAGAAAATCGAAGCATTTATGGATTGGAAGTCTCCTAAGAACGTGAAGGAAGTCAGGAGTTTCTTGGGACTTGCTGGGTATTATCGTCGGTTCGTGGAAGGGTTTGCCAAAATTTCCCGCCTACTTACTCGATTACTACAGAAGACCCAAAAGTTTGAGTGGAACGAGATGTGCCAGACCAGTTTTGATGAATTGAAGAAGAGATTGACAACGGCACCAATTTTAGCACTACCACAGGGAACGAGAGGATTTATAGTTTACAGTGACGCTTCAAACCAAGGTCTCAGGTGTGTACTGATGTAGAATGAGAAGGTGATCGCCTACGCATCACGACAACTGAAGCCCTATGAAGTAAATTAGCCAACGCACGATTTGGAGCTGGCAGCTGTGGTTTTCGCCTTGAAAATTTGGAGACATTATTTGTACGGGACTCACTGTCAGATCTTCACGGATCATAAGAGTGTCAAATACATCTTCAGTCAGAAAGAGTTGAACATGCGGAAAAGGAGATGGCTGGAATTGATTAAGGACTATGACTTGGAAATTCTTTATCATTCAGGTAAATCAAATGTGGTGGCCGATGCACTAAGCCAAAACCCTATTTCTATTCGAATGCTGGAGACTCTTACCTCCCAGCCCATCATTCAACGATAATTTATTCGCGAAGGAATTGAAGTATGGTTGCAAAGAGTCCAGGGATAACTATGTGTGATGGAATTAACTTCATCATTTACTGAAGAAATCAAATCTAAGCAATTAGATGATCCTCTGATGATTCGGTTACGCGATGAAGTGAGCAAGGGAAAAGCCCCAGTATTTGTAATTCATGATGATGGAGTTTTGAGATTCCAGATCCGATTTTGTGTTCCCGATGTCAATGTGTTGAAGCAGACAATTATGAGGGAAGCTCATAGAATGCCCTATTCTATCCACCCAGGCACAAGTAAGATGTATAAGGATCTGAAGCAGAATTTCTAGTGGGGCAACATGAAGAAAGACGTAGCAGATTACGTCTCGAATTGTTTGATTTGTCAGCAAATTAAGATCGAGCATCAACGACCTACCGGAATGCTGAAGCCGCTCTCGATTCCTGAATGGAAGTGGGAGGACATATCGATGGACTTTATCACTAATATGCCGAGGTCCAAAATAGGAACGAACATGATTTGGGTGATAGTTGTCCGTCTAACCAAATCGGCTCATTTTCTGGGCGTTAAGGACACTTGGGGACCAGAGAAGTTGGCACGAGTGTTTATTGCAGAGATAGTCCGATTACATGGTACGCCGAAGACCATTATTTCCGACTGAGACGATCGCTTTGTGTCTCATTTTTGGAAAGCAGTTCATAAGGCCTTGGGAACCGAATTGAACTTCAGCACATCTTATCATCCGCAGATAGACGGACAGTCCGAGAGGACTATTCAAATAGTGGAAGACATGCTGAGAGATTGTGCCTTAGATTGGTCGACTAATTGGGAAGTTCATCTACCGTTGATTGAATTCACCAACAACAATAGTTGGCATGCTTCCATTAAGATGGCACCGTTTGAGACATTATACGGGAGGAGATGCAGATTGCCCCTATGTTGGGATGATTCATTAGACTTGATAGGGACGGAACCGGAATTGATCATACAGACACGAGAGAAGATAGATTTGATTCGTGAAAGACTGTTGACCACCCAGAGTCGACAGAAATCTTATGCAGACGTGCGCCGTCGCCCATTAGAGTTCAGTATTGGAGATCCCGTGGGTTTCTCCTACTCGGGGAATTTTTCGTTTTGGAAAGAAGGGGAAGCTGAGTCCGAGATGCATCGGACCGTTCGAGATTCTTGAAAGAGTTGGAGAATTAGCGTACAAGTTGGCATTACCGCCATCGCTTAGTCACATTCATAATGTGTTCCATGTGTCTTAGTTATGGAAATACATACCAGATCCCATTCATGTCATTGATTTCGGCAAGATTGAAGTCGCTAAGGATGGTACGTTCGAAGAGAGACCGATCAAGATACTCGAAAATCGAGTTAAACAATTGAGAAATAAACCGATCGCTTTGGTTAAGGTTCAGTGGTCGCGCCACGGAGTGGAAGAAGCCACTTGGGAGACGGAAGATAGTATGAAATTCAGATACCCAGAATTATTTACGTCTTGAGTTACGGGACGAAACTCCTTTTTAGAAGGAGAGTATGTAATATCCGGATTAATTATTGAGTATTTCGTCTGTAATTGAACCCTTTATTATTCGGATTCGTTATATCAATAATCGAAGTCTGACCTTTCTCGTATTCGTATTCATGTGCATGATAATATCATGTAAATTTTCACATGCAATTACGTGATAACGTACGCTAAGAAGAGAGCTTAACGTACGTTATATGCCAAGGTTAGCGTACGCTACGAATGAAGTCTAGAGTACGTAAGGTAGCCAATAATTGAGCAGGGCGGCTAGCACATGAGCCAGCTGGTCGATGGGTCCGGATAAGATTCCCATGGATGAACCTGGACAGTTTTGGGGTCAATGGGTGTTAGCGTACGCTAAGTGATGTGTATAGCGTACGCTAATTCTAATCGATTACGTACGTAACTTGGATGAGATAGCTTACGTAAGAGTGTACAGGAACGAGACAGAAGGCTATTATTGAAGGTTAACGTACGCTAAGGATAACAGATAGCGTATGCTAAGAGGATTACGTACGTTATGCATGAAGGCTAACGACGTAAAGTCAGAAAAATTATAAAAGGGACAACACACCATTTCATTTCACTTAGTTTCTTTCACTTGGCCTTCAACTTACTGTTGGAATATAAAACGCAGCGGAAGCAAGTTGGTGGGAATAATTTTAATAAAGGTTTTATAAACAAACCAACATAAAAACCGGATCTATTTAGGCTTGTCAACTAATTAACTAAACAGATTAATAAACAATTAAATAAACATATTTACGCATGAGAATTGGTAATTTATACCTTTGACGCGAAGTGGTAGAAATTTCCTTTTTGGTCGATTTGTCTCCTCTTCGTGTTCCTCTCCGATCTTCTTGTATTTCAACCTCAATATCTTTTAGAGTATATCCCGCCTACGTCCGGATGTCGTGTGGGCAATAATCTACCGGACTACTTGGACAACTTATGAGATCGGTCGAACCACTATATCTTCAAGAAATTCCTTACAAATTTTTCCTCTCTATTTTTCTGAATATTTATGTATTTTAGAAAAATATTGTGTTAGCTAAATTGTGGAATCCAAGACACAAGTCAAGATCCACAATTAAACACAAAGGAAAAAATCGAAATTCTTGATCAATAAATCAGTAAAAATAGGCCTCCCATATTGTCCTATTTATAGGTGTTTTGGGCTACTCTGGGGACCTTAAAGAGGATATGGTAAGGACTCCCAATAGATATCTTCCTTCCAATAGTAGGACTCTTCCTAATATGAAGACTCTATTAATATCAACTTAGTCCACTAATAAGTTAATATTGTACTTCCTACCAAAATCCTAAATTACGAAATTGGGCTCCTTTTTGAATTAATTATTTCCCGTGTTTAAGATATTCCATGTCCATTAATTAATTTAAGCTACTGGCACCTTTTAATTAATTAATATATTATACATGAGTATACCACTCGACCTTTATTATTATATCGGAAAATTAATTCCACCTACATGGTTTAATATAATAATCCTTTCGAGTGCCTCAAGGGACATGATCAACCCGACTGGACGGGACACGATTTCTAGCTATAATATTAATTATCATATACATAATAATATTGCCAAAAGATCGAGCATATTGAGTCAATCATTGTGGCTCTCACCCATGATAAATCAAAGCAATAAATATTAAATATATATAATTAAATATTAATCACTAGAATTAAGAAATAATAATTGTCCGAGATGTACGTTCTTCTTATAGTCAGTACAGAAGAATCTATCTCACCTCGATCCTGTTCAACGTATAACGAATACGCTAATATATGCTAATGGTCAAGACCAACCAATCTTAATCATATACTACAACTTCTCACATAACGGTCTAATGTTATATAGGTTGTGAACTAAATATTACTATATAAGGAACCGATAATGTGATCTTCTGTGTGAAACGACACACCACATTATCTACAATATAAAGTAATTTAGACTACATTTACATAACCATAGCGTGAATAAATATGCAAAACATGTGATAAATGAATTAAATATTCGCATAGATAAAGACCGGGAAATTAGGTAATACAAGCATAAAGTATGCTTTGACGTATACAACCCTAACACTTACTCCATCTCCAGAGAGTTCTCAACCACCTAAAACACCCATAGACCATCTCTACTTGATCATTAAAGATTGGATATCATTTATACTTGATCATGAAGTTGAGAAACATCTTGGATTGGCACACAAGCAACCGGATTTGGATTCTACCTATTGTCTCAGCATTTTCTTCATCTTAAGGTATGTTATGCTATCTCCAACCTTGGATTCGTGTTCTTAAGGATGTTATGATCATGATACCAAGGATATTAAGTTCCATAGATGATATATTCGACCAAGATCATGTTTAGGAAGTTGAGATGATTATGCTTAAGTTACCATTGTTGAGAACATTATATTTGGAATCTTGTTATGGCAAACAAAAAGAGTAGTGTTCTGAGACTGATAATCCGTATTGAATGGTGTTGCTATAATGATCGTAGACTCGGTTGATATCACTTTTTGCTAAACGGACTTAAGAAAAGGATCATCGAAGGCTGTATCATTTCTTATAAGTTGGATTGGTTAAATAATCTTCATGATGAAGTTTGAATGTATTGATGATATTGGTAACAAGTGTATCAACCTCAGATTACGAAAGAGAAGTTGTAATCAAGATTGAGTATAACGTTGTGATGTTATATTTATCCTTAAATTCGAAGATGTCTTAAACCATAAGATCATTCAAGTTTGCATGAGTATTGTATGTATGAGGATAAAGTACGTAAACCATTGAGAATTACGTACGCTATATCATCAGATGAGTCAGTCATCTGATCAGAGAAGTGAACTGTCAAATGCATGATTAGCGTATGCTAGACTTCGTAGCTTACGTACGCTAACGCGGGCTTAACGTACGCTATGTTGGGTACGTAACGTACGTTACGTAGATCAGGTAGGATACATTTTGTTGAACTTTCGGCCGTAGTTTGGATTGCTAGATGTTCGTACGTTAATTACTGGATGTAAGATGAACTCTATATTATTTCTTCTGTTTTAGGTCCGAATCTTACTATGTGATTGATCAAAGGGGCGACCTTCAAGTGTATTGATATTCGTCGAAGTTTTATTCTTGTAATCAATTCGAGGCAAGTACTTTAATTGTTTTACGTATTGATGTTATACATATTGTCGTACATATATGGCGTTATTGTATGTCCACCTCGTGTTGGTCTGAATTTAATATTGTCGTAATTTAATATGGAGGGATACAATGGTTTTTTTAGGTGCACAAACGACGAAAAAATACCATTTTTCTTTATACTATAGACTAGTGGATAACTAGTTGCATAATGACATGATTGAACGGAAGTGCCATAATTGGATGGAAATTATCAAATTACCCGATTATCCTAGAAAAACTCATGTGGCCGCCGGACACAAAAAAATCTACCGCACCAGAGGTTTGCCAATGGTCGGGACCGCTAAAAAAACTAAGTCAATATTCATTTTATTAAATTTAATATTCAAATGGTATTTTTGGAAGTTTATTATTGTTGACATTTGTTATTAGATTTAACGTGTAGGGGTAGATTGGTCTTTTCAAAGGTGTACATTACAACGCCGACTAAAAATACCATTATCTTTTATATTAGCCTCATCTTCCATTGTTTCTAATGCTGCCAAAGACTCCTTATTCTTTGGTTCTGGATTATAATGGAATAAAATAAAATGACTCACTAAACTGGCTGCACTTCTATTTCTCATGAAGTACTAGTAATTCCATGCAATTCTCGATGCAATTTTCATTTTGGATCATCAGGAAACAGCCTCTCTGTGTTAAGACAGGGGTAAGGCTGCGTACATCCAATCCCCCTTACCCCACTTTTTGCGGGAGCCGTTGAGGTATTGGGATAATGTTGTTGTTGTTGTTTTTGTTGTTGTTGTTGTTGTTGTTGTTGTTGTTGTTGTTGTTGTTGTTTTATATTAGCCTCAAAAAAATGACCGTCGTTGGAGGTCTGCCGGGACAGTAGGATGGCCTAAAACAAACTAGCAGTCACCGGAGGTTTTTAGGCACCGAAAGCAAGCTGGTCCTCAAAAAGAACAAAAAAAATGATAGTTGTCGGAGGTTTGCTAGAAAGTATATGTAAAATTTAGGAAAATATACTCCAAGGCGACTAAGTTAGGTCAACAAAAGTTGATGTTGTATGGAGATGGAAGATATTATTTTAAAGCCCCCTAGAATTCGAGTCTCCAAGGAGATTTGTTATTATGGTTACCAAACCTAATTAGGCCCTGTTCTTTTGAACTTATTTTTCGATTTTCGATTCGAGTCCATTTAGTTCAATTGATTGATTCGAGTCCATTCGATTCGATTGATTCGAGTCCATTTAGTTCAATTCAGGTCCATTAAGTTCAGTTTAGTTCTTCTTCTTCTTATTATTATTATTAATATTAATTATTATTATTACT
This sequence comes from Orobanche coerulescens, assembly GCA_033398695.1. NCBI lineage: Eukaryota > Viridiplantae > Streptophyta > Magnoliopsida > Lamiales > Orobanchaceae > Orobanche > Orobanche coerulescens. Next base: position 20,350,003 of record CM065810.1, read on the forward strand.
AATAATATTTATTATTATCGTTGCTGTTGTTGATTACTATTATTATTATTTACCATAATCATCAGTGTTGTTGCTATTATTATTATTATTATTATTATTATTATTAATCTTAATTATTATTATTGTTATTATTACTAATAATATTTACTATTATTATTATTAATACTATTTATTATTATCGCTGTTATTGTTGATTACTATTATTATTACTTACCATTATTATTAGTGTTATTATTATTATTATTATTATTATTATAGTTATTAATATCATTAATATTATTATAATTTACCCTTATCAAATAGATCTCAACTTATTATTTATATTTTATTATAGTATTATTTTGATTATTATTTTATTATATTTGTTATTTTTATTTTTATTACTATTATTATAATTATTATTATCTTAATATATATTTCGATTCGAGTCTATTGATTCATTCATTTCGAATCCATTCGGTTAATTGATTCGATTCGATTGATTCATTCAGTTCAAAAGAATAGAGCCTTAATAACTTTGTTTAAAAAAATCATTTTAAATTCAATTAAGAACCTGATCAAAGAAAAAATATTAAACTAAATTGAGAGTGATGAAACAAAAAACAATAATATTCTTTTGAGAAACATGATAAAAGATCTCTCTTATTTTTTAGAGAAAATGACCCAAAAATACAATGTCAACTCTCTTTTTGTTCAGTAACACTCACGCGCAAGGTCTACTTCCCACTTACTACATTTCCACCTTTTCACGCGCCTCCCTCTCTTGGCATTTCTCCTCTTTACCCTTGCTTTTTCTTTTCCTGCTTTTTGCTTTCTTTCCTTTCATCGACAGTGAGACATGATTTCCTTCCATCATGATTTCCTTCCATCAATATCACAGAGATTCAAATATGCCTTTCAATATTCAAATTCAAACTTGTTGCTCCAGGGCTATTTCCTCTCAATTTCTTTGGTGTACAAGAAATATGGTTCAGGGCTACTTTCTTGCTCCAGGGCTTTTTCCTCTCAATTTTCCAGGTTCATAATTTTCCAGGAAAAATATGGTTCCTGAACATTCGACGACTCCGATACCATTAAGGTTTGAAGTTTTCATATTTTTCACAATTTATGGGATTTTTGTGAAAAGGGATAAATTTTCCATCTCTCCGTTAAGGTTCGACGATTTTGTAATTTTGTCGTGTGTACTATATTTTGCAACATCAAATTTTCAAAAGTGGAATGCATTTTTATTTTGTTTATACTTCTTATTGTTTGCGCAAAGTATTTTTCATTTAGTTGTTTTATTTTCATTATCCGAGATGAAGTTCAACAATTCAAATTTGTTTATACCAGTACGCTTGCGAACTGTACTTTTTTTTGTACACCAATACTTACTTGTGGGGTGATTCTAATTTCAGCAGGTATCAGTTCTTTTTCATTTCAAGCAATTACTTCAACAAGTAATTGGGGTGGATTTTGTAATTTTGTGAAATTAGGTGGATTTTGTAATTTTGTCGTGTGTACCATATTTTGCAACATCAATTTTTCAAAAGTGGAATGCATTTTTGTTTTGTTTATACTTCTTATTGTTTGCAAAGTATTTTTATTTATGTGAACTAAATACTTTGTGTTTGGGCAGGCGTGATTATTCAAATTTGATTCTTAGGTGGAAATGGGAGAGTTATTGTTTTATGTATCCGCTGAGTTCGACAATCAATTTAAGTACACTGCAAGATGAAGTGCGCCGTAGGTTCAAATTTTGACGAGATGATGTATTCCGGTTCACATATTGTACACCAGGTTGTGCTTGTTGTTTATTAGAGAGCGAACAAGACCTTCATATGTTGATCCCGGGTGCTATGATATACAAGATGAAAGTTGTTGATATAACCATGATCAAACAAAAAGAACAAAGTGATACTAATGTTGTTGAAATTGAGCTGGAGGAGGAATGTCATCTAGGAAAAGCTTACCAGACAGAGCAACCGAAAACTTTATTATCGGATGAGTGGGCTCATGTAATTCGATTTGTAGGTCAAGAGTTCAATCAAGGTATATATGAGTTTAGGGCGAATTTGAAAAAGTATGCGGCATTCCACGGTTTTGATTATAAATTTCTTCGCAATGACGGGAAGCGCCTTCGTGCTTACTGCAGTGACTTTGTTAGCTTGGAGGAGACCATTTCTGCAACTGGTTTGTTAAAGGTAGCGTTAACTCATCTAGTGGTGTATTTGTTATCCGATATAAAGACCTAGTACATACTTGCCTCAATGTTGGTCGAAAACTTAGTCATCCGAAGTTGGATTCAGAAGTCATTATGAATTATATTGAAAAAGATATTATGTATAATAGTGCCTTACGCCCAAAAGATATCCAAATGAAGATCAAGGAATTGTATGGATTTGACATATCGTACAAGGTGGCTTTGAAAGCAAAAGAAAAGGCAAAGAACAAGATGCATGGGCACAAGGCTGATTCCTTCAACAACCTGGCGTGGTATAAGGATGTTGTCATGGAAACAAACAAGGACTCAATATTTGAATTGGAAATTGACCCGGTTAGTAATCGATTCTAAAGGGTTTTTGTTGCATATGGTGCATGTATGGAGGGATTTCAACATTGTTACCTGTGTTATATGTTGATGGGACATTTGGTAAGAGTGTCTACAATGGTCAGATTCTATCGGCTACTGGAAGAACCGGTAATGAAGGTATAGCTAGTTCTGATTCAAACCTTATTTTCAACATTCATGGTACTGGTTATGAATTACTTGAAATAGTAATGCTGATGAGATCGAATTACTTCAACTGGTAACTTCCCAGTAAATGTTACATAATATCAACCCACTGGCTACTAACATGTTAAGGACTTTTATGTTTACTTGGCAAAGTAATGGTATTTTACGTTGTTGTACTAGTATTATTTGAACTAGTAATCTTGTTATTTTGTACTTATAACTTCATCCAGTTCCTAACTGTGATTTTAACTACCTCAGGTATATTTCCTCTAGCTTTGTGTGTTTGCTCATCTGAAACTGAAGATAATTGGTTATTATTTTTTTCCAACTTGAAGAAATTGATAGCTCGCCATGGGAGAACGATAACATTCATAAGTGACCGGGGACATGGCTTGCTTAGTGCATTTGATAGAGTATTCCCCGGTAACCCTCATTTGCTTCGCTACAAACATCTTCAAATGAACTTGATGAAAAGATTTCAAGGATTAGGGAAGTCGGTGTGTATTGCCAGTGTCCGGCATTATTTCTGGAAACTTGCATATTCATCTTCGGAGAGAGAATATCGATTTAACCTCATTGCTCTAAGAAAGGTTGGTGGTGAAAATATTATTGATGTATTACTGCTTGACCTGCCAGTTGAGAACTGGTGCCGTGCATTTTTCGTTGGGGACAGATATGGTATTATGGCGAACGGCATGGCAGAGTCATTTAACAATTGGATTTCAGTTGAGCGCCATATGCCTGTATATTGTATATTAGATCAGACTAGAATCAAGGTTATAGATATGATATCATCCAGGCGACGAGAAGCTACTACGTGGATAACGAGGCTGACACCATCGAAGCAGGAAAAGTTAACACAAGGTATTAAGGCTGCATCTGTAATACCCGGTTGTAATTCATTCATTCATTCAGTATTAATCAGTCAGTAATTATCACTCAGTAATTTTCACTCATTATTAATCACTCATCATTCGTGATTGATTCATTTGCGTTCACTGTTGGCATGTTGTAACCATATATCAGTTACCGATCGTCATTTCATCTCCATTTATAGATCGAGACGGGAGTATTATCATTTTCATCGTGATCGGTAGTCTTGTACTGGAAGTATCATCTTTGGTATGTGTTGGACTTGTTCACTTTCACATACATATGGTATGTCGGATCATTCATCAATCGTAGCGAGGAATCAGAATTATCGGATTATCACCTTGTCCATCAACGAGTTATGACCGTAAGGATTGTCGGATACGGCCGTAACGGGCGTTCGTTGATTTCAGGACATTTTGGGCGAACGGGACTTACGGCCGTAAGGTTGCGGCATACGGCCGTAAGTTGAACAGGTACGGCCGTAAGGCTTGGCCGTATACGGCCGTACGTGTCGAGTAGGGTGCCCAGGCATTTTTGGCCGAAGGCAAGTTACGGCCGTAAGATGGACAGGATACGGCCGTAAGGAGTGTTCGTGTTTTTCAGGTTTTGCCGGAAGAGAGGGACTTACGGCCGTAAGTGTTGCGGCATACGACCGTAAGACGAGGAAGGTACGGCCGTAAGGCTTGGCCAGATACGGCCGTACGTTACAGGCAGGGTGCCTGGTCATTTTCGACGTAGGGGGCTTACGCCCGTAAGTTTGGCCGATTACGGCCGTATCGGTCGAGTTACGCTCGTAAGGTGTGTGGGTACGGCCGTATGGATGTCGGCAGGTGTTTTAGACGAGGGCGAGTTACGCCCATAAGTCAGGTGCAGGTACGGCCGTAAGACTGTCGGCAGGTGTTTGGACGAAGCCGAGTTACGGCCATACGAGTTGGCTAGTTACGTCCGTAAGGCCGTTGAGCTGGGATGTTACGGCCGTAAGAAGGCCGAGTTACGGCCGTAACTTCCGGCAGTTTATAAGGACCTGGCCGGGACTTTTTCTTCATTTTCTCATTACTTCAACTTATATCCGAGAGAGAGGGCTTGAGGGAGAGATTTTCCATCATCTATCACTTGAGTGTTAGATTTTTATCATCTTCATTCGTTTGGGAAGCTTGGATACTCGATTTAACTCACGTTCATCGGATCGAAGTGTTTGGATCTTCAAGAGGTAATTTCTTCAACATCTTGGATTTTGATTTTGTGTTGAGATATGATGTTTTGGACGTTATAATCATGTTGTATGAAGGGATATGCATATGATTATGAGTTTGTATAAAGATTCATTGGACTATTGAAGGATTATTCAAGAACACTTTGAATATTAAGTTGGATTTGGGGGTTTTCGATTAATTGTTGTTGAAATCACGAATTTGGATATTCATTTTGGATTATTGATCGTATTGAAGATGTTTTGTTGGTTTGAAACACTTTTTGGGGATTTAATGTTGGTATAATTGAGGATTGATTGTAAACAATCGGAGATTGGTCATAACGTGTTTGATATTATGCCCCAATGAACTTGGTTTAGTCATATGGACGTTTTGATGTTTGTTATCATCGTGTTTGATTCGTATGTTGAACGGATTGTTCGAAATTGTGTTATTCAAGGTTGTTCGAGCGACCGACATCTCATTTAGGACGTTGTTCGTGGAAGGACATTCTTCATCGGTGTTGTGTAAGTTAATTCTTACTCGGTTAAAAGGACATTCATTCCTTTTGTTGTTGTTCCACTACCAAAAAAAGGACTTTAGCCGACGACCCGAAAAAAAACGGCCGACGACTTTAAAGTGTCGTCGGCTAAACTTTGCACTTTAGCCGACTACTCGGGATGCCGTCGGCTAAACAGTTTTATCCGACGATTTGATCTAGGTCGTCGGCTAAAGTACAACATAGTCGTCGGCTATAGTAAAGAGGTTTAGCCGACGACCTAAATAATGTTTAGCCGACGGAAAAAAAAAAAACATTTTAGCCGACGACCTAGATCAAGTCGTCGGCTAAACACTTTTTCAAAAAAAAAAAATATACTTTAGCCGACGACTTGATCTAGGTCGTCGGCTACACCCCTTTTGAAAAAAAAAATAATATTGCAACGGTTTAGCCGACGACCTAGATCAAGTCGTCGGCTAAACACTTTTTCAAAAAAAAAATAAATAAGATACGTTAGCCGACGACTTGATCTAGGTCGTCAACCCCTTTCGAAAAAATAATAATATTGCAACGGTTTACCCGCCGACCTATATCAAGTCGTCGGCTAAACATTTTTTAAAAAAAAAAAAAAAAAATATACTTTAGCCGACGACTTGATCTAGGTCATCGGCTAAACCTCTCTCTCTCTCTCTCTCTCTCTCTCTCTCTCTATATATATATATATATATATATATATATATATATACCCTCTTCTCTTGTATCTTCTTCCTAGTCTTCTTTTTCTTCCCCCACCCCCCCGTCAGCCGCCCGGCGACACCAGACCGCCCGTCACCCACCCGCCGGAACACCGCCGCTCGACCGTCTGCCCGCCGCCCGACCTCCGCACAGGCAACCCGTTTTTTTTGTGTATTTTTAGTGTATTAATTTTATCTGTAATTATGTTGTTTTTCATGTAGTTTTTATTATTTTTTAGTTTATTAGGTTAGGTTTTATTTAGTTTATAGATTTTTGTGTATTTAGTTTTCATTTGTTTGATGAATTTATTGTATTTGTTTGATGTATTGTTGGTGTATTGTGTTATTAATTGGTGTATTGTGTTGAATTGGATGTATTGTTGGTATGTTGTGATATTAATTGGTGTATTGTATATGTGTTATGTATTTATGCTGAATTGTTACATATTTTTTCGCTAATTTATTAGTTGGTGTATTGTGTTGACTATAAATTATTCCCAAAATCTGAATTTTTTTTTAAAAATGTTTTAGCCGACGACTTTGTTAAATATCGTCGGCTAAAGTATATTACTTTTTTTTTTAAAAAAAATGTTTTAGCCGACGACATTTAACAAAGTCGGCTAAAGTATATTACTTTTTTTGAAAAACTTTAGCCGACATTTAACAAAGTCGTCGGCTAAAGTATATTACTTTTTTTTTTTGAAAAACATTAGCCGACGACATTTGTAAAGTCGTCGGCTAAACCTCAAACTTTAGCCGACTACCAAAAAGTCGGCTAAACCTTGGCCGACGAATATCGGCCGACGGTTTTTTAGCCGACGACTGGGGGGTTTAGCCGACGACTTTGACCTTTAGCCGACGACTTAGAGTCGTCGGCTAAACCCCCGATTTTGGTAGTGTTCATTCATAATCATAACTCATTTATCATTGTATTAACCGTATTGAGACTTGTAAGTGTCGAATAATTACTTCATTAACAAGGAACGGCGGTTCCAATCATTTCATTGAACTATCATTCACTTCACTATTATTTTCATCTCGGTGAGTCATTCTTGACCTTGTCGGATTATTATTCATTGATATTCATTTTGGTCATTCTCGTTCATATGACCTTCTGGGTTCATATTGCGTGGCCGGGTGCGGATGTGTGGAATTTTTAGTCGAGCACGCGATGGCCATGTATTGGGATCGATACATTGGACTGTGCACACAGTAACGATTACCTCCGTGAGACTAATTAGGTACAAGGACGGGTGTGTCCGGTCATTCGTCTTGTACACTTGCACAAAATATTACGGGCGTACTATGATACTCCTCTTCAGCGTAATTCATAACTAAGGATATTTCATAACTAAAGATATATCATGATTGTGTATTTTCAACCCTTGAGGATTGTTGTTCTGTGTAACTGACCCCGTTTGGGGATATTGTTTTCAGGTCATGGCAAGGAAAAAGCACTGAAATAGAACGTTGACGGCGAGGACTCCCAGTGATACTAGTAGGGGGCCCCAATCCTTTCAGTCATTCATGTTGTCGTTATTTATTTTTCCACTGCAGATTTCCATTTGGATACTCCGTTTCATTCAGTGTTGTGTATTTTATCTTCATATAAAATATACATGTATTCGGTATTATCTTGGGTGTGTTATAATGAAACTCCTCATCGGAGTAATTGATGATATAATGTGGTTCGGTACTACAATTATATTATTTAATTCATTAATTTTCATTCGCCTGGTGGGTCCCAGTCGGGGGTCCACGGCGCTGTAATATCCGCCTAGTTTGGGGTGTTACAGAGTTGGTATCGGAGCGTGGTTTTGAATACTACCTTCCGAGTCATGTCTCATTTGAAATCATCGTCATCAGACTAGTATCATTGGACTTCCGCGTCACGTGTGACCTGTGCAATTGCCGAGCCAATCAGACCGAAGGAACTGTAAGACTTCTAACGCCATGGTATAATTTCTGGCAATAATCATTCATTCATAATTCATCAGTTAACAATCCTCAAACATCATTTTCATTTTGATCAGGACAATCATGTTAACTCATTAATCACTCAATTCATTTCATTACTCAGTTGTTGATCTGGAAGATCATATCATTAATCTTGTTAAGTTGTTCAAGACAATCATTTCAAGAATTTCATCAGATAATCATGTCATCTCAGTTAATCATTCATGTATTCACGGTGTTAGAGCGCGTATGCTCATTTTCATCATTTCATGACGTAAATCATAATGCGGTACTCATACGAGATCTATGATTATCATGCGACCTTCCTACTTTAGTATGGAGAGAGCTGTCAGGGGATGAACGGGGAGAGGCCGCGGTGCGGGCCAAAACCCGGGGAATAATCACTCGCTTTCGGGAAATCGTACCCAGGATTCGGCTCGATCAGAAGATGTTCGGGTTGATCCACTCACTTTTATGAAAGTCATGATGACTCATATGCAATTGCTTAATCATCATTGCGCCACTCTGGCCGAATTAATTGAGAGAACTCTCCCGTATGAGCCTGCTGCTAAGGAAATTGCTGAGCTACAACCTTCATCTGTCAGCAAGAAATCATCGAAGCGTAATCAGTCCGAAGGCGGTCAGTCAGCTTTCAAGAAGCCTCGTGCGGGCCCTAACGTTTCTGAGCGACCTCCTACGACGCCTAATCGTGCGGGATCTCAGTCCCGAGCGGCTAGTTCAGCCATCACCTATTTCAACTGTGGAGCGCCGGGTCATTACAGCACTAAGTCTCTGAAACCGTCTATCACGTGCCATAATTGTGGGATTGTTGGGAATAAGGCCCGTTATTGCCGAAGGGACTCCAAGCCGACTCCGGCGGCATCTCAGGCCCCGAAGCAATCAGTGATTCAGAATCAGGCTGCTCTATCAGCGTCGTTTAAGATTACGGAAGCGAATAAAGGCGGAGCTCATATTTATCAGACGGGAGCATCCGGTTCGGGGGCCGGCATGTCCCGAATTCACGCGAGGAAGAGGACCGAAGACCCGGTGGCCCCAAAATGACTTCAGGTATACTCGTAATTTTATCTCAACCTGTGTGTACCCTTTTTGATACTGGTGCATCGCATTCATTCATTTCTGAATCATGTTTGAATAGACTTAATTTGGATAGTCCTATTGATTGTGGACCTTATATCATTGGTCTACCTGACGGTAGAAGAATTTTCGAAAATCATACCGATCTTCCGAAGCTAAGGCCACAGACTTTCTGGCCAGGCAAAGGTTTCTCCTTAACCTATGAGCAGCGCGATCGGCGCCCGAGCGACGATCTCCCGCCCGATCACCGGTATAAACCTATGAATAACGCGATCGGCAGCCGAGCGATGATCACAGACTTCCATCCCGATCGCCATCATCAAGCTACATCAACAAACCGGAGGACTCGATCGCCATCTACAGTTCACCATCTAACATGATGGACTAAGGCACGAGATCGCCTCCACCGCACATCATAAAGCCATGGTCCTGGTAGTCGATGGAACCGGCTGCTTCGGCCATGCAAGGTCCCTTTGGGCCAAGATTTCCCGTCCTTCGTTTAAATACGAGGCCGGCGTAGTCTGAGGGCCCTCCAAAACTAATCAGTGGACACGATCGCCCGCCCTCAAAGGTTCATCATCTAACATGGTGAACCCGGACAATGCGATGCGTCACTACCCCCGTCTCAACATACACCGTCGAGGTTCGCCATCTTCATGGTGGGCCGAGGTGGAAGCAGAGCTAACAAGCCGCGGAAGTGGATTGAATCATCCGACGCTGCCCCGCGCAAGGACTCCTCTAGACCGAGACCGCACGCCCTTTGTTTAAATACGAGGCGAGGCGCAGCCTAACAGAGGACCCTCACAATAAAATGAGTCACGAGACACTCAATGTCTTCGCGCACAAGACACGGTCATGGAGTCGGTCCATCGAACTCTGCGACTGTGCACGATTCCTCAAAACGACGAAACCATCAAGTTTCTGAGGGGGATCGACCAATGTTGTTTTTTGCAGGTACAAGACCGAAAGATAGCTAGCCAACCGACCAAGATCGCCCAAGTCCGAATCCAAAGTCAGCTCAGCGGGTTGCCCATCCTCATCTTACACGATCGCCAGCAAGAACCACCTCGCCCCATGTCTTCAACATCGGAGCAAGCTGGGGGGCAATTGTTGTGTCGAGAATTATACTCTCCGACCGGCGATCGCCTCGGAAATCGGGCGACCTAGACGTTGCCAAGCAGCCAAGGTAGATCGGCCGACCGAAGGTCCCAGGACAAGTCCCGGTGCCGAGCGATCGACATCTAAGACGATCGTCTCTCGGTACTTGGCTATCGACTCCTGGCGACCGACTAGAAGACGATCATCTCTAGGCACTTACCGACCGACCCTTGGTGACCGGCCAATGCCGACCTCTGGTGACCGGCTAAAGACGACCGACTCATGCCGCTCGAAGCCGATAGTCATCCAGTCGGCAAAGGCCGAGCCTCAAGACAGACCCCACGTGCAGAGCCGAGACAAGATCCGCATATCACGGATCATTGACCACAACCTGTCAGCATCTTCCCACCAGCCGACAGGCCCGCCTAAAGGTGTCAGTAGGACCGCATGTGACAGTGACTCCGGACGCGTGCTGGCTCCTCATTGGACCGCACAGCTGGCTGCCAGCAGCTGCCTTGGACTTTAGGCAGACTACCCATGTGATAGGACGTCGAATGTATGCTCACTGAAAACCCGGTTTAAAATATGGACCAATAAAGGTCCGACCTAGGTTCTTAGATAAGGATATTACAACCCCAAGGTCCTTTAGAAGGTCGCCGACCTCGGAGGCCCCATTTAGCTGTGATATCTGTTAGAAAAAGGGCGCCGACCTCGGAGGCCCCATTTAGCTATGACATCTGTTAGAAGGGCGCCGACCTTGGAGGACCCATTTAGTTGTGACATCTGTTAGAAGGGCGCCGACCTCGGAGGCCCCCGCTGACCTATGATATCCGATAACAGGTCGCCGACCTCAAAGGTCTCTCAAACTACTGATTTGAATAGGGATGAGCTGACCTAAAAACCACCGAACTCCGGAAGGTCGAACTCTTGGGAAAGAAGATCCTGACTCACCTGACAGAATCCCTAAGATCCAGGGGTTGAGAACCCATACCTTGCCAATCCCGGAGATCCAGGGATTGAGAGCCCATACCTCGCAATCCCGGAAATCCAGGGATGGGAAATCGCAGCTTGAATCCCTGGATATCCGGGATTCTCTCTAGGAATCAGGAATCATCTCAGATAACAAGGCATCCTCCCTCCTATAAAAGGGAGAGAGGGGGTTCCTCAAAAAGGACATACACACTCGGAGAATACAGCATTTCTTAGAGAGAGAAAGAAAAGAGAGTACATCATATATTTTGGGTTTTCTTAGCTAAACTTCTAAGATTAACCCGGTTCTTGGTGGCCGATCAGCTCGGTTACATCAAGTGGCGCCGTCTGTGGGAAGTGTGACATCGAGTCACTTTGAGTTGAGACGTGAGGTTAGTAATGGCAGAAGAAATGAACCAGAAGAGAACAGGGGATTTAATACTCAGAAATCTAGAAGAGGAACTAGCGGCGGCGGGTGGAGAAGCGACTCTGGAGAAAACACCCGCCACCCCTGTAGAAGAAGTCGCACCCAGCACAATTACACTAACGAAGGAAGCCTTAGCCGGCATAATCGCCAGTGCAATCCAGAAGAGCCGGGAGGTCGAAAAACAAAGGGTACCACGAAAAATAATACCCATCCTATCGGATGGGCCGGAAGAAATTGATCAGCAAGAGGAACATGGTGAGAGTTATCCAAAAATATGGGAGCGATCTAGGTAGGAAAAAACGCAGGATCCCTTGATATCCAGCATGCAGGACGAGCTGGAAGAGTTGCGACAGAGGGTTGCGGGGAGGGACATGGAAAGTCATCCAGGCCATCCCTTCTCAGAAGGCATACTACAGGCCGAGCTCCCGTATGGGTTTAGGGATGTTACCTTCACCTATGATGGACTCTCAGATCCTACCCGACATTTATACCGATTCGAGAACATGGCTTTACTACATAGATATTCGGATGCCGTGAGTTGCAGGGCATTCTTGGCCACACTGACAGAGTCGGCTCGGGATTAGTTCCACCGGATACCCCCTGGGTCAATCACCGGCTTCAAAACTTTCGGCTCCGCGTTCTTGACGCATTTTGCAGCGCCGGGCGCACCAAAAGACCTTCATGTCCTTGTTCGGTATCAAGCAATATTCGGAGAAGCGCTGAGAGCTTATGTGACCCGATTCACGAAGGCGTGTCTGGAGGTACCTCGTCGTCGGAAGAGGTAAAACCAAAGGCCTTGACACAGGATCGAGGCCGGGGTTGTTACGCACCTCATTAGCTAAAAAACCAACCAGAACATACGATGAGGTCTTAGCCCGATGCTCGAAGTACATCAACGTTGAGGAAACCGAGAAGGATATGGAGGAGTTGCATGAAAAGCCAGAGGATGGGGAAAGGGGGTCCAGCAGATTGATACGACGGGAGGAGTACACCTTTCAAAGAAATTTACCTCGGGAAGAAATGTCGCGGGGAAAAACAGATCCGAAGAAGAACGATATCGTTCTAAGGCGACCAAGATTTGACCAATACAGCCCACTAACAATGAGGAGAGCCCAGGTTTTGGAAGCAGTTGAGGGTAAGATGAGCAGGATCATCGAGTGGCCTGCATCTCGCCCTAATAGGCCCACCCAGCCGAAGTCAGATCTTTATTGTCGATTCCACAATGATTACGGGCATAAAACAGACGAATGCAAGCACCTTAAGGATGAGATCGAGAGGCTGGTCCGAGCGGGACATCTGATGGAGTTCACATATCAACAGATAAATGCATGTCGGATGCAGACACCCATGCCCCAAGGAGGGGCGGGGGTGAAAAGAGAAGCTCCTCGGGGACCTGCTGCTCCCCCAGCTAAAAAAGGAGTGATCCACATGATATCAGGGGGACCAACCGACAGAAGTTCTAATCAGGCTAGAAAAGCCCACGCACGAAAGGCTAGGTGTCATCAACTCAAGGAGGTCGCCTCTGTAGGCAGTGGGCCTATCATTCAGTTCAACCCCATGGATTATAATGGGATACATACGCCCCACAATGACGCGTTGGTCATCACAGCGGAAATCGCCAGTTACGATGTGCAGAGGGTGTTTATCGATACGGGAAGCTCAGTAGACATCTTATTCTATGACTGTTTCAAACAGATGAACCTGGAAGTGGAATTGAGAAAGGTAGATACCGCGCTCTATGGGTTCTGTATGACCGAGGTGCAACCAGTGGGAGAAGTGGTGCTTCCAGTGGCACTAGGTCGGATGCCCCATCGGAAGGTCAAGACACTCAGATTTTTAGTGGTGGACACCAAATCGGCATATAACGCTATTTTAGGACGACCGGGGCTCAACAAATTCGAAGCATAGCCTCTACCGCGCACATGAAAGTAAAATTCCCCGTAGGAGGGGAGGTGGGAGAAGTAGCAGGAGATCAGTTTGTCGCCCGTTCTTGTTATCAAACAACCGTGAAGCAGGGAGTACAGCGTGGAAAGAGGACACCCGATCTCGGGGGTCCGGATCCGGAGTCCAAGAGGAATAAGCAATCAAGGACACCCGAGGAAGCTGAGGAAGAAGGTGTCAAGCCCAACGAGGAGTTGCTAGAAATAGAATTGGTTCCAGGAAAGCCGGAAACAAAGACTCGCATGGGGAGTCGGTTGGACGATGGAATAAAGGAAGGCCTCATCAGCCTGCTAAGAAGATTCGTGGACATTTTCGCGTTCGCAGCTGAGGATCTGGTGGGAATCAGCCCAACAGTTGCCGAACACAGGTTGAACATCGACCCCACCATAAGACCAGTAAAGCAGAAGAGGAGGCATTTCGGGCCAGAGATGGATGGGGTCATTGGGGAAGAGGTTGATAAGCTCCTCCGAGTTGGGCACATAATGGAGATCCAGTTTCCGGAGTGGCTATCCAATGCCGTGATGGTAGGGAAGGGCCCGGGGAAGTGGAGGATGTGCATGGACTTCCGGGACCTAAATAAAGCATGTCCCAAGGATCACTACCCGTTGCCCCGCATAGATCAGCTGGTGGATTCAACCTCAGGGTGCGAGTTACTCAGTATGATGGACGCTTCCCAAGGATATCATCAAATTCCTCTCGCACCCGAGGACAGAAAGAGGGTTAGTTTTGTGGTTTCAAAGGGAACTTTTTGTTATGTACGCATGCCTTTTGGATTGAAAAATGCAGGAGCTACATATCAGAGGATGGTCGACAGAATCTTTAAATCCCAAATCGGCAGAAACATGGAGGTATACGTGGATGATATGCTAGTGAAAAGTGTGAAGGCAGGAGAACATATCAGGGACCTAGAAGAGACGTTCGAGAACCTGCGCACATACGGAATGAAACTCAACCCATCAAAATGTTCTTTTGGAGTCAAATCGGGAAAATTCCTGGGGTATGTGGTCACAGAGCAAGGAATCGAGGTCAACCCGGAGAAGGTCAAGGCAGTACTGCAAATGAATCCTCCAAAAAATATAAAGGATATCCAGATACTAACGGGAAGAATAGCAGGGCTGAGCCGTTTCATATCACGCTCGGCCGAGAAGGGGTTCCCATTTTTTAAACTCTTAAGAAAAGGGAACAAGTTCGAATGGACCCCGGAAGCGCAAACGGCATTCGGAAAATTGAAAGAGTATTTGGCCGAGCTGCCCCTACTCACCAAACCGGTACCAGGAGAGGATCTTGTACTCTACTTATCCGTGGGAGAAGGAGCGGTGAGCTCGGTCTTGCTAAGAGAAGAAATGAATAAACAAAAGCCCATTTATTATACGAGCCGAATCTTGCAAGGAGCAGAACGGAACTACTCCGAGCTAGAAAAAGGGGCGCTGGCGTTAGTGGTTATGGCCAGGCGATTGAGGCCCTATTTCCTAGCCCACCGGATAAAATTGCGAACCAACTTGCCCTTGAGAGAGATATTAGGGCGACCTAATGTGTCAGGTCGTCTAGTGAAGTGGGCGATGGAAATGGGGGAGTACGACATGGAATATGAGCCGAGAACGGCGATTAAAGCTTAGGCCCTAGCAGACTTTATCCAAGAGGGGGCCATGCCGTCGCCACCAGAAGGACAGTGGCTGTTGCATGTGGATGGATCGGCGACAACCAGTGGTTCTGGGGCAGGAATAATCCTCACTACCCCGGAAGGTGAGCAATTAGAGTATGCCATAAAATTCGATTTTAGGGCATCTAACAACGAGGCCGAATATGAAGCCCTGGTCAAGGGAATGCATCTGGGAATAGACTTGGGCGCACGACGACTCATTGCTTACTCTGATTCCCAACTGGTCACACAACAGGTAGAAGGAAAATTTGAGATAAATGAAGATCGGATGAAGAAGTATGTGGAGGAAGTAAAAGAGGTGCCAAAAACTAGGGGAATGGAAGTTAGTCCATATCCCTAGGTCGGAGAATGCAAAAGGTGATTACCTAGCAAAGATGGGAAGCTCCTTAGTGGATTGCCGCTCGCGACGATGCGATTCGGGAGCGGCCAAGTAGCATCATGAAACAGGTGATGGAGGTGAATGAGATGGTAGATTGGCGAACTCCTTTGTTGGCATACCTAAGAAGGGCAGAATTACCCAAGGAGAGACAAGAAAGAATGAAAATTGTGCGAAGAGCAGCAAGGTTCTGCTGCATTAATGATGAGCTATATAAAAGGTCCTACCTTGGGCCATACCTACGATGCATCTCGGAAGAAGAAGGGCGAAGTGTATTGGAAGAAATCCATGAAGGGTGCTGCGGAGACCATACCAAACGAAGAGTGCTGATTAGCAAAACGCTAAGGGCTGGTTTCTTTTGGCCGACCATGAGCAAGAAAGCAGTGGAAATGGTTAAGCGATGCCAAAAATGTCAGGTGCACGCACCCTTAATTCACATCCCAGCCGAGGATATGATCACCATGGGAGCGCCCTGTCCATTCGCCAAATGGGGAATTGATATCATGGGGCAGTTTACACCTGGCTCGGGAGGAAGAAAGTTCTTAATAGTAGCCATAGACTACTTCAGCAAATGGGTAGAGGCCGAGCCTGTGGCCACCATAACCGAGCAAAGAATCATAAGTTTCCTGTTTAACAACATTTGCTGCAGTGCACGGAGCGCCCGGATACTCATCTCGGATAATGGAACCCAATTCAATGGGAAGAGAACCCGATCTGGTGCGAGGGTATGCATATCAAGCAAAGGTTCGTTGCGGTTGCTCACCCGCAAGCTAATGGGCAAGTAGAGGTAACTAACAGAACAATCTTGCGGGGATAAAAACCCGCTTAGACAAAGTGGGTGGAGGATGGGTGGATGAGCTTAGCTCGGTACTATGGTCGTGCAGACCACACCTAGATCGTCAACAGGAGAAACACCCTTCAGTATGGTCTACGGGTCCGAGGCCGTCATCCCCGCAGAAGTCGGAGAAATGTCCCATCGGGTTCGATGGTTCAACGAGGTGGAGAACGAGGAAATAATGAAGGAGGCGTTAGATACCATAGAAGAAAGGAGGGAAGCGGCGGCGACATGAACCGAAAGATACAAAAGCCTGACAAAAGCAGCTCATGACAAAAGAGTCAAGAAGAGACAATTCCAGGTCGGTGATTTGGTGCTTAGGCGAGCTGATGCCCTCAGAAAAACAGGAAAGCTGGAGCCGAACTGGGAGGGCCCTTACAAGGTAATCCGAATTTACGCGGGAGGAGCTTACGAGCTTGAGGATATGGAGGGGCGCCTCATCAAGAGACCTTGGAACATATGTCACTTAAAAAAGTATTTTGTGTGAAGAGATGTGGAAAAAAGCTTATGTTGTTTTAATAAAAGTCTATTACAAAAATATATCTCTGAATGTGTTGATAAAGTAAAACTAGAAATGACATCTGAATAGGCGAAACGCCTCCAGATCCGAGTAAGGGTGAACCGCCCTCTGACATCTGAATAGGCGAAACGCCTCCAGATCCGAGTAAGGGTGAACCGCCCTCTGACATCTGAATAGGCGAAACGCCGCCAGATCCGAGTAAGGATGAACCGCCCTCTGACATCTGAATAGGCGAAACGCCTCCAGATCCGAGTAAGGGTGAACCGCCCTCTGACATCTGAATAGGCGAAACGCCTCCAGATCCGAGTAAAGGCGAACCGACCTATGAAACTATGACTAAGGGAAATACCCAACTTACACTAAATATCGGTGAAAAGATTAAGTCAAACTGGTCGGATTACATTTAGGAATTTTCGAAATTTAAAGTGGGGCCTCCGAGCTATATCAACTTTGTTGTATCAAATCAAACAGGCACAAGATACATCAAGGTTACAAGCAACTCCGAGCTATATCGACTTTGTTGTATCAAAACAAACAGGCACAAGATACATCAAGGTTACAAGCAACACCGAGCTATATCAACTTTGTTGTATCAAATCAAGCAGGCACAAGATACATCAAGGTTACAAGCAATACCGAGCTATATCAACTTTGTTGTCATTAAAATCAATAAGCACTCAAACCCAAAGTATATTCAACTCGAAAGTTGTCATTCAAAATAAATTGTGCAAGACAAATAAAGTAGAAAAAAATATAAGAAAAATATACATTGTCTACACTAAGCTACGAGGCTCAAGACGGAGGAGGCAGCGGAGGAGAAGCATCACGATCGGTCCCAACCACCTCGGGACTAGGAGTATTGGCCTTAACAGGTGAACTGGGAGGATCAGAAGGCAGCTCCAAGTCTAAGCCAGATTCCTTTAGGGACTCCTCAAGGCGTCCTTCCACCGGGCCGCCTCCGGAGATTCTTCCACGTCCGGACCAACCCGAAGGAGCAGGAGCCCCATCCAATGCGGCATCCCGGTCCAGCTCGCCCGAAAAGCCCAATGAAGCTAGCCGCTCACGAGCACGGGTCGAGCAAAATCAAAATATTACGTCGCACTGGGGCTAGCTTAACCAGAATGCGGTGGAATTACGATACCGGGCCGGAGGGCGGAGCAGTAGGCCTCCAGAAAAGAGAGACCAACGAAACTAGTTAGGAATAGACGTCGGCCATCAGTCACCCCGCCCTAATACGACGAACTCTCGGCTCAAGCCTCGGCTAGATGAGTCTCAAGCAGCGTCACTTGTTCCGACGCCGCTCTAGCTTGAGCTTCGAAATCGGCGACCTTCTCCAGCTCAGCCTTCGCCCGTGCCTCAAGTTGGGCTATCCTTTCGGATTCGGCCCTAGCTTCCGACAACTGAGCCTCGAGCTGGCCCACCTTCTCCGTTTCAGCCGAAGACATGGTCTTCCAAAATTTCAGCTCTTGGTTTAGCTGAACATTGGCCATCTGGGCCCGCTCTAAAACCGCCTCCCGCTCAGAATCCTTCTTAAGGGCAGCATCTAAGCGATACTCCCTCTCCTGAAGCCGGGCCGAAAGATCAGAATTAGCCGCCAGGGCGGCCTCCAGGTCGGCTTGCATCTGGGTGAGCTGCGAAGAAGAAGTAGCGCCGAGCTTATGATCCTCGGCGAAGGTCACGAAGGTGGCGAAGAACTGCACAAGAAGTTATATCAGGTCGGCAGAGGGTAATAATAAACATAAAAATAATCAAAAGGGGTATGAAGGCGAAAAGGGGAATACCTTCCCAAAGTACATCATCATAGCATCAAATTTAGGGCCCTCCTCGGCGTCTCGTAACCCCAGCTTATCCTTAGACGGGACCATGGAGCTAAAATAAGGGAGAAATTTCTCAAACTCCCTGCAGCGGAGAAGAGTCTCCATAGCCGGACCTGGAGGACCCGCGGTCTTCGGCCGTTTGGAAGCAGGGGAGCTAGGAGAAGAGGCCCTCTGGGTGACCTGAAGTTGCCGAGACGAGCTTGCAGAGCCTCGTCCGGTGGTCAAGGTAGGAGCCAGATCGGATGGGAGAGTTACCCCAGACTTGGGGCGAACAGGAGCCTTCCGTTTGGCTTTGGACGAGCCCTCCGCCCTCTCCTTGGGAGGATTCGTCGACTTAGGAACCTTCGCTTTGTTTGGTTCAGCTGGCTTGGAGGCATCCGACTGGCAGGTTCGCATGAATCGATCTACAAAAAACAGTACAAACGGTCAAGGAAATAGCCAAAAAGTGAAATAACAAAGATCTAAAAAAAAATATATATAGATAAAGCCTACCGATGTCAGGGATAGCCGGGTAGGGATTCGAGCTCAGCCCACAATGGAACAGAAGATCATGGAATTGCGTCAGCTGGAAAGCATTATAGGGAATGGCATTCCATTCCCGAACTTTCTCGACCCACACAGCCCGGATGGAACTACGCCTAGGAATAGGATCCTGGCTCGGAGTAGCCTGCGTCCATTGCGTAGGAAAGCCCCAAGAATCGGATGTGGGGAGCCGAAGGAAAAAGAAGCGGGACCTCCAGTCCTTCACATTGGAAGGGAGGTGGGTGAAGAAATGGGCGTCGTTTCGGGAGGTCAAGTAAAAAGAGCCTTTAAAACTCTTTAGCCCAAAGCAAAAATAGAAAAAGCCCAGGTCGGGTTCCTCATGTCTGTAATGACACAGCACGAGAAAACCCACCATGTAGCGAAAAGAGTTAGGAGAGAACTGGTTAAGGGGAAGATTGTATTTAGTGGAGAGAGAGACAAGGAAGGGATGGGGTGGGAAGCGAAGACCACTGCTCACAGTCCATAAACCAGGTAATATGACCCGGAGGATGATCGGGGTATCGCTAGCCCGAGGTGTGACAAATTCCCACCCGGGAAGCCTAAGAAATCTTATAAAACTAGCCAGCGCGGCTGGGCTAGTCCTCGATAGAGGATGGGGAGGGAGAACTCGAGTCACCCCTACAACCGTCTGATAGGGGTCGGCTAAAAGGCCGGTCACGGTTACCTCGTCCGTGGGGAGGGGAAGGAGGATCTACAATGATTAGGGGGATGCCAGAGGGAGGGATGTCACCTAGCTCGGACCAGTCTACGTCACCTAAAGGTTCATCCCTAAGGCGGAGGGAGGAACCAGTAGCTCGCCCCGACCTACCCCCCGAATCCCCATCAGAAGAGGAAAGACCCTCCAAAAAAGAGTTCACGGCCGATTCGCCGGAAATATTTTGGGAATCCGAAGCAGACGACATAACTTAAGGAGGAAAAGGGGAGGAAGAAGAAAAGGAAAATATCTGTAAAACAAATCAAAAAGCTAAAGAGATGTTTATATGAACATACCCATGGGATTGGGTGGAAGTTCGCCGGAGAAAGGTAGAGCAAACTTGTCGCCGGGGACAGATAGCTGCGATTGCTAGGGTCGCCTGGGAATTTTTGCACCAGAGATTGAGGGTATAAAATCGCGGAAGTGGTAAAGGGGGAAGAAGAAGACCTTTTATAGGAGGGAGGGGCAAAAACCGAGGAGGATAGGGACGATCTGGAGCGTCCGATGCCCTATCCGAAGGAACGGTTGGGATTTGGCACCGTCTTAGCCGACCTATGGCAGGTCGACACCTGGCTTCGACCATCGATGCGACGTCTTGGAGGCAGGGAAAGGAAAAGACAGGTTAATTATAGCGCACAAAGTACGAAGAGCCTCGTTATCTGGGAATGGGAGTCCCAAGGATAATTGCGTCAAGGTCGTCCGGTTGTAAACAAATCTTAGTCTACTCGGTCTTATAGCTCGACTAGAGTAGGGAGGACTGGTTGATAGGACGTCGAATGTACGCTCACTGAAAACCCGGTTTAAAATATGGACCAATAAAGGTCCGACCTAGGTTCTTAGATAAGGATATTACAACCCCAAGGTCCTTTAGAAGGTCGCCGACCTCGAAGGCCCCATTTAGCTGTGATATCTGTTAGAAAAAGGGCGCCGACCTCGGAGGCCCCATTTAGCTGTGACATCTGTTAGAAGGGCGCCGACCTTGGAGGCCCCATTTAGTTGTGACATCTGTTAGAAGGGCGCCGACCTCGGAGGCCCCCGCTGACCTATGATATCCGATAACAGGTCGCCGACCTCAAAGGTCTCTCAAACTACTGATTTGAATAGGGATGAGCCGACCTAAAAACCACCGAACTCCGGAAGATCGAACTCTTGGGAAAGAATATCCTGACTCACCTGACAGAATCCCTAAGATCCAGGGGTTGAGAACCCATACCTTGCCAATCCCGGAGATCCAGGGATTGAGAGCCCATACCTCGCAATCCCGGAAATCCAGGGATGGGAAATCGCAGCTTGAATCCCTGGATATCCGGGATTCTCTCTAGGAATCAGGAATCATCTCAGATAACAAGGCATCCTCCCTCCTATAAAAGGGAGAGAGGGGGTTCCTCAAAAAGGACATACACACTCGGAGAATACAGCATTTCTTAGAGAGAGAAAGAAAAGAGAGTACATCATATATTTTGGGTTTTCTTAGCTAAACTTCTAAGATTAACCCGGTTCTTGGTGGCCGATCAGCTCGGTTACATCACCATGTGACTTAAGGACGATTGCCCCATTATTTTATTGGCCGAAAGGCGATCGCCCGCCAGGAATAAAGGCTCCTCAACCCCTATAAATAGAAGGCAGCCTGCACTTGTCCAAGGACCGAAATTCTTCAGCACTCTCGGGCATTCTCTGATTCACACACAACTTGGCTTTCTCCTACTCTTGGCAACAACTATCTCTCGGTTCATTCTTCTCTCTCAGCCTCTCTCACACAGAAGACGATCGGCCGGGAGCAAGAACACCAAGGCTTCGCTCAAGAGCTGGATTAACAAGGTCTTTTTACACTCATTGTACTTAGATTCTCACATTAATACTTGTATCCACGAATATTTATATTAATAACATCTCGCGAGAGCATTCAAGCCCGGGCCTAACAAACCCGGCAAATCTTGTGTTATTTACACCCTCTCGAAAGTGTTCTCGCAACCTTGTTTGTTGTCCGTCCATTCCAGCAGTATTTCATCTTCGGATAAATATTTTGGGCAACAACAATTGGCGCTAGAGGAAGGACATCTAACCCTCAATTTTTTATTCCTACCGTCTCGAATAACACTCACTATTCTCCGGGACATATACCTGAAGAAACACTCACTGTTCTTCAGAGAAAGCTTTCAGAATCATGTCTTCCGCCTCCGCGTCGAAGAAAGCCGCCGACCGATCCGCCAGGCGCCTAGTTCCGTCTCAGTCCGAGCCACAGCCGATGGCGGAGGGTATCCGCCGCGGTCCGAGACGCTCAATCCCGCCCCTGGGGGGCGGCCCAAGTCTCTCGCTCGATCAGTTCCGAACCGCGGAACAGATCGAGGAGGCCATGGCCGTCCTACAGGAGCGACGGAGTGCTATCGATGCGCCTCCCGCTATCACCCCATCGGCCATCCGCCAGAAGACCAAGCGGAAGTTCAAGGCGTTACTGGCCGAGCGATCGCCAGGAGGCTCTCATCCGCAAGGAGAGGCGCTCGCCAGCCGGGGCACCTCTGCTGATCGCTGGCGGCCGTCTTGGCGGCCAAGGCGATCCGGCCCCAGATACGAGACGACGGAGTTCGAGTCCGTCACCAGGAGCTCAGCCTATCCGACTCCCAGAAGGCAGCCCAGCCGTCTGGCTCCCCCTCACCAAATAGCCGAGGTCGGCAGCAGCGGAGTCAGGAGATCGGTACACGATCGCCTTGGCTCCCGCTCCCAAAGCCGATCCGCGGGCGATCGAGACACGACGATGGCCGTGATGCAACGCCAGCTCGACGACATGAAGGCGCTCCTGGAATCCGGGGTAGGCGCCAAGAAGACGATCGCCGAGCCGAGCGAGCCGCTCGCGGTCCACATCGAGCTCGCCCCCGTGCAGCACAAGATCGCTCCTCCGCAAACACCTTTGTATGAGGGGAGATCAGACCCCGAAACACACCTGAACAAGTTCAACATCTGCATGACCGGGTGTGGGGCATCAGACGCGACCAGGTGCCGAATGTTCCCTCTGATGCTGGACGACCTCGCCCACAGGTGGTACGCCTCATTGCCGCCTCGGTCCATCGGCTCCTTTAACCAACTGGCGAACGTCTTCACAGAGTACTTCGCCACCAGGGTCGCTCGGCCAGAAGGTCCCCATCGCATGATGCGGATCGATCAAGGCGAAGAAGAGTCCGACTCGGACTACATCGACCGGGTAGACGAGATCATCCTCAACGGCGAGCCTGTAAGCGATGAGATCGCCCTCTATGCGGTCCTAGGAGGGTTCCATGGTCTTTCGCCTATGTTCAGGCATCTTACGAAGGACCAACCCTCGACCTACGCGATCTTCCGAGCTAAGGCCGCAGACTTTCTGGCCAGGCAAAGGTTTCTCCTTAACCTATGAGCAGCGCGATTGGCACTCGAGCGACGATCTCCCGCCCGATCGCCGGTATCAACCTATGAATAATGCGATCGGCAGCCGAGCGATGATCACAGACTTCCAGCCCGATCGCCATCATCAAGCTACATCAACAAACCGGAGGACTCGATCGCCATCTACAGTTTACCATCTAACATGATGGACTAAGGCACGAGATCACCTCCACCGCACATCATAAAGCCATGGTCCTGGTAGTCGATGGAACCGGCTGCTTCGGCCATGCAAGGTCCCTTTGGGCCAAGATCGCCCGCCCTTCGTTTAAATACGAGTCCGGCGTAGTTTGAGGGCCCTCCAAAACTAATCAGTTGACACGATCGCCCGCCCTCAAAGGTTCATCATCTAACATGGTGAACCCGGACAATGCGACGCGTCACTACCCCCATCTCAACATACACCGTCGAGGTTCGCCATCTTCATGGTGGGCCGAGGTGGAAGCAGAGCTAACAAGCCACGGAAGTGGAGTTGAATCATCCGACGCTGCCCCGCGCAAGGACTCCTCTAGACCGAGACCGCACGCCCTTTGTTTAAATACGAGGCGAGGCACAGCCTAACAGAGGACC
The DNA here is from genome assembly GCA_033398695.1 of Orobanche coerulescens. NCBI lineage: Eukaryota > Viridiplantae > Streptophyta > Magnoliopsida > Lamiales > Orobanchaceae > Orobanche > Orobanche coerulescens. The sequence goes on from CM065810.1 coordinate 20,373,927, forward strand.
CTCACAATAAAATGAGTCACGAGACACTCAATGTCTTCGCGCACAAGACACGGTCATGGAGTCGGTCCATCAAACTCCGCGACTGTGCACGATTCCTCAAAATGACGAAACCATCAAGTTTCTGAGGGGGATCGACCAATGTTGTTTTTTGCAGGTACAAGACCGAAAGATAGAAAGCCAACCGACCAAGATCGCCCAAGTCCGAATCCAAAGTCAGCTCAGCGGGTTGCCCGTCCTCATCGTACACGATCGCCAGCAAGAACCACCTCGCCCCATGTCTTCAACATCGAAGCAAGCTGGGGGGAAATTGTTGTGTCGAGAATTATACTCTTAGACCGGCGATCGCCTCGGAGATCGGGCGACCTAGACGTTGCCAAGCAGCCAAGGTAGATCGGCCGACCGAAGGTCCCAGGACAAGTCCCGGTGCCGAGCGATCGACATCTAAGACGATCGTCTCTCGGTACTTGGCGATCGACTCCTGGCGACCGACTAGCAGACGATCATATCTAGGCACTTACCGACCGACCCTTCGTGACCGGCCAATGCCGACCACTGGTGACCGGCTAAAGACGACCGCCTCATGCCGCTCGAAGCCGATAGTCATCCAGTCGGCAAAGGCCGAGCCTCAAGACAGACCCCACATGCAGAGCCAAGACAAGATCCGCATATCACGGATCATTGACCACAGCCTGTCAGCATCTTCCCACCATCCGAGAGGCCCGCCTAAAGGTGTCAGTAGGACCGCATGTGACAGTGACTCCGGACGCGTGCTGGCTCCTCATTGGACCACACAACTGGCTGCCAGCAGCTGCCTTGGACTTTAGGCAGACTACCCATGTGACTTAAGGACGATCACTCCATTATTTTATTGGCCGAAAGGCGATCGCCCGCCAGGAATAAAGGCTCCTCAACCCCTATAAATAGAAGCCAGCCTGCACTTGTCCAAGGACCGAATTCTTCAGCACTCTCGGGCATTCTCTGATTCACAGACAACTTGGCTTTCTCGTACTCTTGGCAACAGCTATCTCTCGGTTCATTCTTCTCTCTCAGCCTCTCTCACACAGAAGACGATCGGCCGAGAGCAAGAACACCAAGGCTTCGCTCAAGAGCTGGATTAATAGGGTCTTTTTACACTCATTGTACTTAGATTCTCACATTAATACTTGTATCCACGAATATTTATATTAATAACATCTCGCGAGAGCATTCAAGCCCGGGCCTAACAAACCCGGCAAATCTTGTGTTATTTACACCCTCTTGGAAGTGTTCTCACAACCTTGTTTGTTGTCCGTCCATTCCAGCAGTATTTCATCTACGGATAAATATTTTGGGCAACAACAATTGGCGCTAGAGGAAGGAGATCTAACCCTCAATTTTTTATTCCTACCGTCTCGAAGAACACTCACTATTCTCCGGGACATATACCTGAAGAAACACTCACTGTTCTTCAGAGAAAGCTTTCAGAATCATGTCTTCCGCCTCCGCGTCGAAGAAAGCCGCCGACCGATCCGCCAGGAGCCTAGTTCCGTCTCAGTCCGAGCCACAGCCGATGGCGGAGGGTAGCCGCCGCAGTCCGAGACGCTCAATCCCGCCCCTGGGGGGCGGCCCAAGTCTCTCGCTCGATCATTTCCGAACCGCGGAACAGATCGAGGAGGCCATGGCCGTCCTACAGGAGCGACGGAGTGCTATCGACGCGCCTCCCGCTATCACCCCATCGGCCATCCGCCGGAAGACCAAGCGGAAGTTCAAGGCGTTACTGGCCGAGCGATCGCCAGGAGGCTCTCATCCGCAAGGAGAGGCGCTTGCCAGCCGGGGCACCTCTGTTTTCAATCGCCTGGGCAGCGACCCGTCTTGGCGACCGGGGCAGTCCGGCCCCAGATACGAGACGACGGAGTTCGAGTCCGTCACCAGGAGCTCGGCCTATCCGACTCCCAGAAGGCAGCCCAGCCGTCTGGCTCCCCCTCGCCAAATAGCCGAGGTCGGCAGCAGCGGAGTCAGGAGATCGGTACACGATCGCCTTGGCTCCCGCAACCAAAGCCGATCCGCGGGCGATCGAGACATGACGATGGCCGTGATGCAACGCCAGCTCGACGACATGAAGGCGCTCCTGGAATCCGGGGTAGGCGCCAAGAAGACGATCGCCGAGCCGAGCGAGCCGCTCGCGGTCCACATCGAGCTCGCCCCCGTGCAGCACAAGATCGCTCCTCCGCAAACACCTTTGTATGAGGGGAGATCAGACCCCGAAACACACCTGAACAAGTTCAACATCTACATGACCGGGTGTGGGGCATCAGACGCGACCAGGTGCCGAATGTTCCCTCTGATACTGGACGACCTCGCCCACAGGTGGTACGCCTCATTGCCGCCTCGGTCCATCGGCTCCTTTAACCAACTGGCGAACGTCTTCACAGAGCACTTCGCCACCAGGGTCTCTCGGCCAGAAGGTCCCCATCGCATGATGTGGATCGATCAAGGCGAAGAAGAGTCCGACTCGGACTACATCGACTGGGTAGACGAGATCATCCTCAACGGCGAGCCCGTAAGCGATGAGATCGCCCTCTATGCGGTCCTAGGAGGGTTCCATGGTCTTTCGCCTATGTTCAGGCATCTTACGAAGGACCAACCCTCGACCTATGCAATATTCCGAGCTAAGGCCGCAGACTTTCTGGCCAGGCAAAGGTTTCTCCTTAACCTATGAGCAGCGCGATCAGCGCCCGAGCGACGATCTCCCGCCCGATCGCCGGTATCAACCTATGAATAACGCGATCGGCAGCCGAGCGACGATCACAGACTTCCAGCCCGATCGCCATCATCAAGCTACATCAACAAACCGGAGGACTCGAACGCCATCTACAGTTCACCATCTAACATGATGGACTAAGGCACGAGATCGCCTCCACCGCACATCATAAAGCCATGGTCCTGGTAGTCGATGGAACCGGCTGCTTCGGCCATGCAAGGTCCCTTTGGGCCAAGATCGCCCGCCCTTCGTTTAAATACGAGGCCGGCGTAGTTTGAGGGCCCTCCAAAACTAATCAGTGGACACGATCGCCCGCCCTCAAAGGTTCATCATCTAACATGGTGAACCCGGACAATGCGACGCGTCACTACCCCCGTCTCAACATATACCGTCGAGGTTCGCCATCTTCATGGTGGGCCGAGGTGGAAGCAGAGCTAACAAGCCGCGGAAGTGGAGTTGAATCATCCGACGCTGCCCCGCGCAAGGACTCCTCTAGACCGAGACCGCACCCCCTTTGTTTAAATACGAGGCGAGGCACAGCCTAACAGAGGACCCTCACAATAAAATGAGTCACGAGACACTCAATGTCTTCGCGCACAAGACACGGTCATGGAGTCGGTCCATCGAACTCCGCGACTGTGCACGATTCCTCAAAATGACGAAACCATCAAGTTTATGAGGGGGATCGGCCAATGTTGTTTTTTGCAGGTACAAGACCGAAAGATAGATAGCCAACCGACCAAGATCGCCCAAGTCCGAATCCAAAGTCAGCTCAGCGGGTTGCCCTTCCTCATCTTACACGATCGCCAGCAAGAACCACCTCGCCCCATGTCTTCAACATCGAAGCAAGCTGGGGGGAAATTGTTGTGTCGAGAATTATACTCTCCGACCGGCGATCGCCTCGGAGATCGGGCGACCTAGCCATTGCCGAGCAGCCAAGGTAGATCGGCCGACCAAAGGTCCCAGGACAAGTCCCGGTGCCAAGCGATCGACATCTAAGACGATCGTCTCTCGGTACTTGGTGATCGACTCCTGGCGACCAACTAGCAGACGATCATCTCTCGGCACTTACTAACTGACCCTTGGTGACCGGCCAATGCCGACCTCTGGTGATCGGCTAAAGACGACCGCCTCATGCCGCCCGAAGCCGATAGTCATCCAGTCGGCAAAGGCCGAGCTTCAGGACAGACCCCACGTGCAAAGCCGAGACAAGATCTGCATATCACGGATCATTGACCACAGCCTGTCAGCATCTTCCCACCAGCCGACAGGCCCGCCGAAAGGTGTCAGTAGGACCGCATGTGACAGTGACTCCGGATGCATGCTCGCTCCTCATTGGACCGCACAGCTGGCTGCCAGCAGCTGCCTTGGACTTTAGGCAGACTGCCCATGTGACTTAAGGACGATCGCCCCATTATTTTATTGGCCGAAAGGCGATCGCTCGCCAAGAATAAAGGCTCCTCAACCCCTATAAATAGAAGGCAGCCTGTACTTGTCCAAGGACCAAAATTCTTCAGCACTCTCGGGCATTCTCTGATTCACACAGAACTTGGCTTTCTCCTACTCTTGGCAACAGCTATCTCTCGGTTCATTCTTCTCTCTCAGCCTCTCTCACACAGAAGACGATCGGCCGGGAGCAAGAACACCAAGGCTTCGCTCAAGAGATGGATTAACAGGGTCTTTTTACACTCATTGTACTTAGATTCTCACATTAATACTTGTATCCACGAATATTTGTATTAATAACATCTCGCGAGAGCATTCAAGCCCGGGCCTAACAAACCCGGCAAATCTTGTGTTATTTACACCCTCTCGGAAGTGTTCTTGCAACCTTGTTTGTTGTCCGTCCATTCCAGCAGTATTTCATCTTCGGATAAATATTTTGGGCAACAACACATTCTTCATCGTTGTTGTGTAAGTTAATTCTTACTCGGTTAAAAGGACATTCATTCCTTTTGTTGTTGTTCATTCATAATCATAACTCATTCATCATTGTATTAACCGTATTGAGATTTGTAAGTGTCGAATAATTACTTCATTAACGAGGAACGACGCTTCCAATCATTTCATTGAACTATCATTCACTTCACTATTATTTTCATATCGGTGAGTCATTCTTGACCTTGTCGGATTATTATTCATTGATATTCATTTTGGTCAATCTCGTTCATATGACCTTCTGGGTTCATATTGCGTGGCCGGGTGCGGATGTGTGGAATTTTTATTCGAGCACGCGATGGTCATGTATTGGGATCGATACATTGGACTGTGCACACGGTAACGATTACCTCCGTGAGACTAATTAGGTACAAGGATGGGTGTGTCCGGTCATTCGTCTTGTACACTTGCACAGAACATTACGGGCATACTATGATACTCCTCTTCAGCGTAATTCATAACTAAGGATATTTCATAACTAAAGATATATCATGATTGTGTATTTTCAACCCTTGAGGATTGTTGTTCTGTGTAACTGGCCCCGTTTGGGGATATTGTTTTCAGGTCATGGTAAGGCAAAAGCACGGGAATATAACGTTGACGGCGAGAATTCCCAGTGATACTAGTAGGGGCCCCCAATCCTTTCAGTCATTCATGTTGTCGTTATTTATTTTTCCGCTGCAGATTTCCATTTGGATACTCCGTTTCATTCAGTGTTGTGTATTTTATCTTCATATAAAATATACATGTATTCGGTATTATCTTGGGTGTGTTATGGAACTCCTCATCGGAGTAATTGATGATATAATGTGGTTCGGTACTACAATTATATTATTTAATTCATTAATTTTCATTCGCCTGGTGGGTCCCAGTTGGGGGTCCACGGCGCTGTAATATCCGCCTAGTTTGGGGTGTTACAGCATCATCTTATACTGTGCATTGTTCAGAACCGGGTGTATTTCTGGTGAAGTCCGAATTTGCATATATTGTTAGACTTAATGAGCGAACATGCTCTTGCTTGAAATTGGAAATTAACTGCTTCCCCTGCTGCCATGTGCTAGCTGCCATAGGAAATCAACGAGGAGCAAATGTATATGACTTTATTGATCCTTATTTCCATACCGACACATATAGGAATTCTTATAGTTTTCCTATATGTCCCATTAGGAATCTAGATCAAGAAATAGCGTTGAAAGAATCAAATACCATATTCCCACCAGTTGTTAAGAGGCCTCCAGGGAGACGTAGAACAAAGCGCTTTAAATCTTCCGGCGAGTTCATGAAGAAGTCCATTACATGTGGCAGGTGCGGGGTCAGCGGCCATCACAACAAACTGACTTGCACAGAGGTTCTACTTTAGTCAGACGACTAAATTGAATGATGGTATTTTAATCAAGTATTTCCTGTACTTAAACAAATGGTTGGTTGAGTTCATTTTCTTACTTGACAAGTTGTTACTTGACCAATATGCTTGCGAACTGTTATTTTTTTGTACACCAATATGTATAAATCACCATTTAAGAAGATGTGATCATTTTTTTACAACCAATACTTACTTGTGGGGTGATTCTAATTTCAGCAGGTATCAGTTCTTTTTCATTTTAAACAATTACTTCAACAAGTAATTGGGGTATTCACGTTTCCTTTGGTGTTCTATTATTATAACTAATAGACTATCTCAACTACTAACACGTGTATTTAATTTACCTAGTTAATAGCTCAACTACATACACTTAACTCATATACGTGTGCTTGCTCAATGTTTAATAGTTTGACAACTGTTAATTATTTCAACAAGTAATTATGTTAACTTGTAATTACTTCACCAAGTAATACAACCACTACTCACTGGTGGGGTGATTCTAATTCCAGAAGGTATCAGTTTTTTAATTTTAAGCAATTACTTCAACAACTCATCGGGGTATTCAAGTTTCCTTTGGTGCTCTCTTGTGATAATTACTAGATTATTTCAACTAGCAACACATTTCAACAAGTAATTCTAGCAATTATCTGAAGAACCTATTATGCGAAGTTCTATCGGGTGCACATTACTGAGTATTCATGTATTATACGAAAAAATATTAATTATTTGCGCAAATACTTCTTATTATGTGAATTAGTAATTCCGATACTTTCACAATTTGCAGACAACCTTACTATTTATAATAATAATTTGAACTAGTATTTTTTACATAACCCTTTAACTTTTCGTTCAACAAGAAATTATTTCACAAGTATTTATTTCAACAAGTATTTATTTCAACAAGTAATAACTGCAATTATCTGAACTACCTATTATGTGAAGTAGTAATTCGTGTACTTGTACTTGCACAATTTTAGAAATATTCAGATAACCACTAACTACTCGTTGAACATATAATTATTTCAACAAGTAATTACTCCAACTAGCTGAAGTACCTATTATGTGAAGTAGTATTTACTGTACTTGCACATAATAAACATATCTTAAATATTTATAATAATTATTTGTACGAATAACGTGTCTCAAGTGTTCACAAATCTTAGTAACTAGGAATTACTTGAAGTTGTCATTCAAGTAAATATATTGTTTATGATAGAGATCTACTTGAATAGCATGCTTAGGTAAACATTTAAAAAAAAAACATAATGCTACTCACGAACTACACCCTGAAGTTACCCATTAATGTTTACACTCCAAGCATACTGACACTCAAAAGCCTGGTATTCGACCTAACAAATTAGGTATTCATTTCAAAGGCATATAAAATGCATCACACTCAATGCACATGAACACTAAATTTGTAAAGTTAGAGGAAGAAATTCAATACTACATGTAACAAAATCACGGATATAGTATGTAGCAAACCATCCTCATGCCCCACGAATATAGTATTGACTAAAAATTAATTAAACCCACAAAAAACTGACAACTGATTAACCATAGTAGTTGCTTAGCCCTGCGATAATTTCCAGCATACGAAGTCTCTGCGCACTGCCCCCGTCCGTGTTCATATTCATCTTGTATATAATGCATTCCATGAAGTATAAAACAAAATAGCCACTGTCCTCCCTGAAAAAGTTCAAACATAAAGTAAATTCAGTAATGTTTCGTATGAATCAATGTAATTTGAATACGAAAACAAAACAACCACATATCATTGTAGTTGAATACCAAAATGGTATGTACATACATTCTTCTATGGGCAGGACACTTTCTCTTCTGCTCGAATTTGAATGCATCACGATTCAGCTTTTTAGATATTATGTAGTTTCTGGCCGTCCTCTCCGCATTTGACATACGTGCATATTCTATGTTAACACGACCTAGCTCATCGTGACCAGTAATTCTCTCCCGCCATTCCTTGGGGTTCTGAGTTCCAAGAGCTTCAAACGCGCTTCCCACATAAATTTCATCCATCCAATTGATGACGTAGTTTGCCCACCAGAACAAAATAATGGGATAAAAAACGTTATATTTAATAATGTATTACAAATACTTGTGGAAAATCTATGTTGCCCTCACAATGGAGGGGCACCAGACTCCCAGAATATCCATGCACTTAAGATTACGAAACGAACAAGAACAAATATTACCATTTGCCTTGCCATATTTTGGTGGTTGCCATTCTTGAAGGAGGTGTAATGTATAAATATCTTGTCACGCTTTATAATAACCAGGAGTGTATATTCATTACTTGGCAAGTGATGCAGTGGCCATAGTACAACCTTACACGACCCGAACTTTTTCCATAGTTCTTCCGTAACCAGTTTCGACACCATGTACTCCAGCCCACTGTATTCATTATCGATTTGTAGGTTATCACGATGCGCCTTAATCCTTTCATGCTCTTTTATCATTTGCTGCATAGAGGTGTAATACCATTGTATTTATTTCATATTTTATATATGGATCTATATTTTTATTAAATGCCTAATTCGTAAATTGTCCGTAATAAAATCAAAGCTTTGCTTATTTGTTAAAATAAATTTTAATGATAAGAATGAATCATATAAGGATTGCTCAGCTCTTCTGGTATCTTGTCTACATACGTGCATTTCACATCCCTCTTTCGTTATTTACCTACTCTTGTCTTCTTATTTGTTATTTAAAATTTTCATGTACTTAATTAAACAACACAAATTAATTTTATTCAGGGCATATCACGGAAATAGTATGGTCAACCTACCAACCCAATACTCAATAATAACATATAATAGTACTATATTTTCTCTCATCTTAATCAAACTAAAGCTAAGATTCTCCACTTGTTGAATACAGCCTGGATAACACAAACAACAACTCCATTTTCTTATCAAATACAGCAAATCACCACATCATTTTTTTTCCATAATCCAACTGGCCAAATCCTTCACCTAATAGACCAGTTTGCAAACTCAGATGAAAACTTAAACTTCATCAACATTAGTAATCAATAGAGATGTATTCAATTCATTCTATACATAGATTGTTCAATCGCCAGAAAATCAAACCGGACTTGAAGTGGTCCAGCACCAGCATAGGACCTCCGAATGCGACTGCAGGAACAAGCAAACTACAGCTCGGCTTGTCGGAAAAATCAAGAACTGGATAAACCAGAAGCCCTAGTCACTTCAATGACTACCATGAAAAGCTGCCGCCTACCACTGTTCGGATCCGTTCGCCACCTCCATCCAGATTGGATTTCCACGGCCGTACTATTCATCTTGACCTCCATCGTGACTGACCGCCGCTGTTCTGTACTAGACGCTGACTCTCCGCCGGACATTAGTCTGGAACAAATCGGAATCGAAGACCAAGTTGTGTCATCATCAACTGCCGCCGTCGAGCGCCTTCCCCGGTGGAACCAATCGAGATTGGTCGCCGTGGTACACTTCAGTTCCGAATTGCCGTCCACCGTTGCCTCTCTCGCTGACGTTGCTGTTATCCGCTGGTGGTGAGTTGTGTGTGTTTCGGAAGAGAGAGAGATGTGAGAAGGGAGTAGGGTTTACCAATCTGTACACAAAATTAAGAAAGAAGGTGGAGATGACTGTAGAGAAGGAGAGTGAAAGAGACTGACACAAGATGAAGGAGAAAGGCATACGAGAAGAGAGAGGGGGCGGCGGTGGATGAGAATTGAGAGTAATGGGATAGAATCGGTACTATTAAAAGGAAAAAGGGAATTATTAGGGTTTGGGTCAAGATGGAATTTGGGTTGGGTTTGGGCCAAATATACTTTTGGGCTGATTTATATATGGCCATGTATTTAATTCGATTAGATTCTTATATTACGTGGATATTAACCGGAGGAGATTTGGATATTTATCATTTAACTTGAGCTAGGATTTTGATCGATTGAAGAGCCTATTGGTTTCTGGATTAGCAGACGAATCTTGAATAAATTCAGATACCTTTCGATTTTGACCCAATTCAAGGTATCATATCATTAAATTATTATCTAGTGATAATTAATCTAGTTATTAGAATCAAGTAAATTATCGATAATATTTTGATTAATTAATTGTGTATTAGGATATGATTATTGGACGTACTTTGGGGACCATTGAGTTCGTGAGCTATCCCGCGATCGGAAATTTCATTCGTTGGACCTAAGGTTGTTCGTTTCATTAATTGGTGTTGTTCATTCGATCGTCGGTCGTTCGTTCGCTCATTTCGTGGAGGACTCTTTGATCGTGCAGAAACATCTTACGTCTTCAGTATCGAGGCAAGTGAATTCTTGCCTGGTTATGATGATAATATGTCTTATATATGTTATATATATTTACGTTCATTTATGCTTTATGAATTTCGATTCATGATGATGTTATTATTGATCTTGTCGATCATCTATTGAGGAAGATTGGTTCCGAGTCTTATTTATACCCTCGTTGCATTTCGATGAGTTGATTTGATCTTCGTTAGATTCGTATTTCCTTCGTTGAGTCGTTTGGTCCCTTGTTGGGAATTATTAAGTCATTATTGAATTTCGATGTCACTTTTGTTATCTCGTGGCATTCCGGGTCACACTGGCGTGCCGGTTGGTATGTGTAGGATTTTCATGTCGGGCACATATAAAGTCGTGTGTTGGTAGTTGACCTCACATTGGACTGTGCACACGAGATGGTTACTTCGTGAGACTGATTAGGTACAAGACCACACGTGTATTCGATCGATACCCGTTGGTGGCTTGTGCACGGACACATTTCCATCCCGGCGTAGTGTGGCGCCATCCTTTGAGCCATAACTGTTAGTTGATTCATACAGCATGTTTGATTGCGTATGTATTCAACGGGATTGGGTTATAATCTGGCCGATTCACAATTGATCGCATGTGTTCGACGATTTGAGATTATGATCGAACTTGTGGTTTATACAGCATGTATGATTGCGTATATTCTGGTTTTGGATGATGATTTGTTAATTCACATAGCATGTGTGATTATATATGTTCGACATATTGAGATTTATTATCTTGTGTAACTGAACCTGTGGTTTTGGGCGAAATATGTTGTTTTATCATATTTCAGGTCGCGGTACGGCTAAGACACAGGAAAGACAATGTGACGACGAAGAGTCTCAAGGATACTAGTCAAGGGCTCGAGTCTTCTTGTTTCCGGATGTATTTCTTTTCAGTTCCGCTGCATTTTTATTCTCTCGTATTTGTATTATATCGGTATATCTATCTTCATATAGAGTATACATGTGTTATGTTGATCCTGGTCTGCTGGCGCATGTTAGCCAGAATATATGTATAACCTCCTCATAAGAGTATTTAGCAAACATAATGTGGTTCGGTACTGCAGTTATGTTATGTCAATTATTGTACTGCATTTCGCCTGGTGGGTCCCAGTTGGGGATTCACGGCACTGTAATAACCGCCGGGTTTGGGGTGTTACAGAAGATGGTATCGGAGCGTGGTTTTCAAATACTACGCATCCGAATAGTTTCTACTTGTAAAGTTATCATTGATCGGACTAGTATCAAGAGATCTTCGCGTCACGTGTGACCTGTGCCAAGCCGCACCTACGAAGTACGGTATGTGATTTTGTGCCATAATTTAATTATCGGCAATATGAATTGATGACTTGTTGATCCTTCTGTCGATTTGTTGGAGTTTATCATGGTATTGATATTCTCGATTGACTTTGTTGAGTTATCATAGTGATGCTGTTCTCTACTGATTTTATTGCATTTTGTTGATATTCTCGGATTTCATTTTTGGAGTTTATCATTTTATTGGTATTTTCATATTTATTGGACTTTATCATTTTATTTGATATTCTCGGATTTTATTTTTGGAGGTTATCATTTATTGATGTTTTTGGATTTTATTAGAGTTTATCTTTTGATATTCTCGGATCTTGTTATTGAAGTTTATTGGTTTATTGATCCTCCGAATTAAACTTTTAGCTTTATATTCGTTCTGACTTTATGTCAAGATACAAGACATTAAATGGTGTTGAGAATTCTGAATCACATTGACTTCATTATGATAAAAATACTGTGGAAACAACTACAATGAAGATACAAACTTAAAATGATAGATTCACGAATAGACCTCACAGAGAAAGTGCTAGATACAAAGCACGTTTTCGACTTGTGCTAGCATCAGTGCGTACGATACGAATTGCAGTTGGATCAGGTTCAGGCATATATGCGAGGAAATTATCGATCAATTCCTCTGGTGTTGTTGCACAAAGAAGGAGTCTTCGTGACAGTGGAGATGCAAAACCTTTTTCCACTAGAGAATCCAGGAAAGCGAGGATACCATCAAAGAATCCGTCGACGTTGAGTATCCCCACCGGCTTTTGGTGGATGTTCAGCTGTGCCTAGGGCTGTTAGCGGTCCAAGTATACTCGAGAACCGCCCGAGAACCGTCCGATAATACCCGGAACCGATATTCACCCGAAACGTTAGTGGTCCGGATACTGGTACCAAAGTTAGAACCGAAACCGGTAACCCGTTAAAAAACCCGGTAATTTTTCATAAACATACATTGTACAAAATATTGTATAAGGTATTAGTACATATAGAAAAAATAAGTTTAAGAGACCTTATCTCTTAATTTCCTTAGCATACATTTGAAAAAACCCTCGATTCTTGTTTCGATTATGAGGTTTTTATGATTAGGGCTTTTAATGATCCAAGATACCCGAGAACCCGCCCGAAATATCCGGGACCGATACTCACCCGAAACGTTAGCGGTCCGGATACAAGTATTGAAGTTGGGACCCGAAACCGGTAAGGACCGAAACCGGTAATACTCGATACCTTAACGGTCCAGACCCGGGAAGACAATACCCGGACCGAACCGGACCGAGAACAGCCCTATCTGTGCCCATGAGAGCATCTGGAATAGATCCTCCAACGCATCGAAACCTCCTGGAAGGACGACGAATGTGTCAGCATTATTACCCATGCTCATGATTCGATCATGCATGGATAACACTCTAAACTCATTCCCATAAGTCGGGCCAACAAGTGGTGAATCTGCCAAGGGTTTCAATATTACCCCTAAGATTTTTACATCGCCCATCGAAGCAAAGGCTGCCACATGACCCCTTAAACCTGTATTTCCTCCTCCGTATATCATACTGATTTTTCTTGCGGCCAACACTTCTCCGAAATTCTCAGCTGCTTTTCGGAAGCGAACATCTTTCCCAAGAGTGGCTCCGGCAAAGACACAGATGGATTGTATGTTATATAAAGGTGATGATGCCATTGATTTCTCGAATGAAAGTTATATTTAAGAGAGATATGTGATAATGAGAATGAGAATAGAGAAAGAACTTGAATGAGTTGAGTACGATTAATTTCTCACTGATGCGACTATTTATAGTGGAAAGGCAGCGTGAATCAAGACAAGTGGAATTACGAATTATGAGAGAAGATTTTAAAAATCTATAGAACAACACTTGCTCGTGTAGTCACAGTAAAACGTCATTATCAGTGACATATATCAATTTTGGCGGGATAAGAAATAGGCGACGAACTGCCTTTGTCCTATGTCCTTAAAAAAATCATAGTCGATGAATTATTTATGCAAAATACACGGTGTCCAAAGTTGAGAGCAATATGAACGTAGATAGTGCGATATAATATTATTATATTAGTTCAAATTTAATTTCGGAAATGAGAATTTTGTATTTTGATTAAACAAGGTGTTGAAATTTTGAATTAAAAGGTATATATATATATATATATATATATATATATATATATATATATATATATATATATATATATATATATATATATACCGAGTACTTTTATTTTGAGAAAAGCTAAAGTCCATAATATATTATTTTAAAGTAGATGGTCGAGGAATTCAAAATTCTTGCATCATATTGCGATCAGAAATATATTTCAAGACAAATATATTTTGAACATTTTATTTTTCAAGTAAGTATTTATAATAAACTCTAAAGAAAATTATTTTCGAAAGGTGATGTCAATGTAGTTGAAAAATAAGTGATATCATAATTCTTATTTTGTAATTTGGAAACCTTGAAAATAATAATAATAATAATAATTTTTAATGAATATTTTTTTTCTTGTGGAGTTGATATTCAAAATTCTTTTTGAACGACCTACAATTTTGAGTCATAGATTATAAATATTTTATAACATATGTCGATATCTTAATCAGGTTATTCTGTTTTTGAGGCGTTTATACGTATTGATTAAGAAACTTGATAATTGAGAATTTATAATTTAACGGGTACTAGTGAAAACCTAGAAAAGTATATATAGATACTACATATACGTTGTTTGAGTTACGAGTTAATGCGAGCATGACAATATTGGATAATACGGTTTGAGATGATTGATGATTACTGTGATATCGTGACGATATTTAGTATATGATAAATATTTGAGAATAAAATTATTTTGACTGAAAAGTTTTAAAGAATGTATATGATATTTATTGATTTATGTTACTAAGCCGAGGTAATGTAAGATGTCGAATGGTATTCTCTGATGTCTTTGGATAATAGTTGGTGCGAATATGGCAGTGGCCAACGTCAAGTTCCCCGATGAATTATTTGGCGAAGGTTATAGAAACTATCCGGACCGTGTTTCGACGCACGATGAGAGCGTGTTTATCGAGCGAATAATTGGTTAAGTCATAAGGATATTTTTTATATTACGGATAGTTCACTGCTTAGGTCATTGATAATAACTATACAGATTTGACGTAGTAATTCTGAATGCTCAGTAATTTTATATATCCGGATGATATAATTTTATTACGTAGTGATATCCATATTGGCTTATTATTATTATTATATTGAGTCGGCTGTTGGATCAATCGATGAAACGAATTGTTATTTGTGAGAGTCAACTGGTAATGGTAAAAGTGCAGAAAGATTACATGGTGAACAGAGTCTAATATTAGGGGTTGGTACTCTAGTCGTTCTATCTTAAGTTTCGGGACGAAACTTATTTTAAGGGGGATATTATGTAATACCACTGTATTTATTTCATATTTTATATATGGATCTATATTTTTATTAAATGCCTAATTCGTAAATTGTCCGTAATAAAATCAAAGCTTTGCTTATTTGTTAAAATAAATTTTAATGATAAGAATTAATCATATAAGGACTGCTCATCTCTTTTGGTATCTTGTCTACAAGCGTGCATTTCACATCCCTCTTTCGTTATTTACCTACTCTTGTCTTCTTATTTGTTATTTAAAATTTTCATGTACTTAATTAAACAACACAGATTAATTTTGTTCAGGGCATATCACAGAAATAGTATGGTCAACCTACCAACCCAATACTCAATAATAACATATAATAGTACTATATTTTCTCTCATCTTAATCAAACTAAAGCTAAGATTCTCCACTTGTTGAATACAGCCTGGATAACACAAACAACAACTCCATTTTCTTATCAAATACATCAGATCACCACATCATTTTTTTTCCATAATCCAACTGGCCAAATCCTTCACCTAATAGACCAGTTTGCAAACTCAGATGAAAACTTAAACTTCATCAACATTAGAAATCAGCAGAGATGTATTCAATTCATTCTATACATAGATTGTTCATTCACCAGAAAATCGAACCGGACTTGAAGTGGTCCAGCACCAGCATAGGACCTCCGAATGCGACTGCAGGAACAAGCAAACTACAGCTCGGCTTGTCGGAAAAATCAAGAACTGGATAAACCAGAAGCCCTAGTCACTTCAATGACTACCGTGAAAAGCTGTCGCCTACCACTGTTCGGAGCCGTTCGCCACCTCCGTCCAAATTGGATTTCTGTGGCCGTACTATTCATCTCGACCTCCACCGTGACCGACTGCCGCTGTCTGTACTAGACGCTGACTCTCCGCGGACATTACTCTGGAACAAATCGAAATCGGAGACCAAGTTGTGTCATCCATCAACAGCCGTCGTCGAGCGCCTTCCCCGGTGGAACCAATCGAGATTGGTCGCCGTCGTACACTTCAGTTCCGAATTGCCGTCCGCCGTTGCCTCTCTCGCTGACGTTGCTGCTGTCCGCTGGTGGTGAGTTGTGTGTGTTTCGGAAGAGAAGGAGATGTGAGAAGGGAGCAGGGTTTACCAATCTGTAGACAAAATTAAGAAAGAAGGTGGAGATGGCTGTAGAGAAGGAGAGTGAAAGAGAGTGAGAGAAGATGAAGGAGAAAGGCAGGTGAGAAGAGAGAGGGGGCAGCGGCGGATGAGAATTGAGAGTAATGGGACAGAATCGGTACTATTAAAAGGAAAAAGGGAATTATTAGGGTTTGGGTCAAGATGGAATTTGGGTTGGGTTTGGGCCAAATATACTTTTGGGCTGATTTATATATGGCCATGTATTTAATTCGATTGGATTCTTATATTACGAGGATATTAACCGGAGGAGATTTGGATATTTATCATTTAACTTCAGCTGGGATTTTGATCGATTGAAGAGCCTATTGGTTTCTGGATTAGCAGACGAATCTTGAATAAATTCAGATACCTTTCGGTTTTGACCCAATTCAAGGTATGATATCATTAAATTATTATCTAGTGATAATTAATCTAGTTATTATAATCAAGTAAATTATTGATAATATTATGATTAATTAATTGTGTATTAGGATATGATTATTGGACGTGTTGTGTCGAGATTTATACATATCAACAGGCGATCGGCAAAGAGACCGGGCGACCGAGCCAGAGTCGAATAGCCAAGGCAAACTTGCCGATCGAAGGACCCAGAGCAGGATCCAGCGCCGAGTGATCGACTGCCAAAGCGATCGTCTCCCGGCAACTAGCGATCGTCCCAAGTACCCGATCATGGACGACCGCCTCATGAAGCCAGCATCCGTCAAGCCTGCGGAGACCGAATCTCGGGATAGAGACCCATGTGCAGATCCGGAAAAGTCGCTGGCCCTTTGACCCCAGCCTGTCACCAGCTTTTCACCTACTGACAGACCCGCCGAAAGGTCCAAGGTGGGACATCCCGAGACAGCGACAGGAGACGGGTGTTATACTCTCATTGGTTCGCACAGCTGGTTGCCAGCAGCAGCCGCGGACTTTAAGGCAATCAGCCCATGTGCTGAAGACGATCCCCCACTTATTATAATACAGCAAAGGCGATCGCCCAGCTGCCTCCAGTCCTATAAATAGAAGACTTCCTGCACTTGGAAAGGGGGCTGCGGACTGGCTCTCTGCTTTTTCATTCTTGGCAACGCTACACACTTTAGAGATCTTTCTATCTCTCACTCTCTAAACCTCTTAATCCTAAGACGGTCGGCAGAAACGAGAATAAGAACTCAGAGCAACTCTAGTTCTTCCGGCAAGCACTCAAGAGCTAGATAACTAGGATCTTTTACACTCATTGTAATTGCATTCTTACATTAATATCTGTATTCCAACGTACTTATATTAATAACATCTCGCGATAGTATTCAAGCCCGGGCCTAATAAACCCGGCAAATCTTGTGTTATTTACACCCCCACGGACGTGCTCTCGCACTTTGTTTTCTACTCATTCATTCTAGCAATATCTATCTCCGGATAATATTTGGGTAGCAACAATTGGCGCTAGAAGGAGGGCATCTTAACCTTCATTTTTATTCCTACCATCTCGAAGAACACTCATTGTTCTCTGGGGCATATACTTGAAGAAATACTCACTGTTCTTCAAAGAAAAGCCTTCAGAATAATGAAGTCTGCCTCCATATCGAAGAGAGCCACTCTCCGATCCGCCGGACGCCTTATTCCGACTCAGTCCGAGCCCCAACCTGCGGCAGAGGGTAGCCACGATGACGCGAGACTCTCAATCCCGCACCTGAGGGACGGCCCCAGCCTTTCGCTCGACCAGTTCCAAACTGCGGAACAGATCGAGGAGGCTATGGCCATCCTGAGGGAGCGACGTAGAGCATTCGACGCGCCCGCAATTACCCCATCGGCCATCTGCCGCGTGGGCAAGCGGAAGCTCAATGGATTACTTGACGAGCGATCATCAGGAAGCCCCGATCCACGAGCAAAAGCACTCGCAAGGCGGGACGGTTCCATTTTCAGCCGCCTAGGCAGCGACCCATCATGGCGACCGGGGCATTCTGGCCCCAGCCACGAGACGACGGAGCCCGAATCCGTCACCAGGAGTTCAGCTTATCCAACTCCCAGAAGGTAGGACAACCATCTGGCTCCTCTTCGCCGAAGAACCGAGATCGGCGGCGACGACCTCATCGCCTCCCTCGGAGTCAGGAGATCGGTACTCGATCGCCTCAGCTCCCGCTCCGAGAGCCAAACCACGAGCGACCAAGCTACGATGATGGCCGCGATGCAATGCCAGCTCGATGGCATGAAGGCGCTCCTAGAAACTGGGGCAGGCGCCAAGAGAAAGATCACCGGGCCGAGCGATCCACTCGCGGTCCACATCGAGCTCGCCCCGTGCAGCCAAGGATCACCCCTCCTCAAACACCTTTTTACGAGAGGAGGTCGGATCCATAGACTCACCTGAGCAAGTTCCGGATCTACATGACCGGATGCGGGGCATCAGACGCGACCAGGTGCCGAATGTTCCCATTAACACTGGGCGACCTGGCCCATAGGTGGTACATCTCATTGCCACTGCAATCAATCAGTTCTTTTGAACAACTGGCGAACGACTTCACAACGTACTTCGCCGCCAAGGTCGCTCGACCAGAAGGTCCCCATCACATGATGAAAATTAGGCAAGGAGAAGAAGAGTCCGACGTAGACTACATCGACCGGGTGGATGAGATAATCCTCAACGGAGAGCCCGTAAGCGACGAGATCGCCCTCTACTCGATCCTGGAGGGATTCAATGGGATTTCGCCCATGTTCAGGCACCTTACGAAGGACATCCCCCCAACCTACGCAATCTTCCGCGCCAAGGCCGCAGACTTTTTGGCCAGGCGGAGGATGCTCGCCCTTCGCCAAGACGAGGGGGCAGAGACAGCGATCGCCAATTCCAACAAGGCGATCGCCAAGCCGCCCGGAGATTTCAGGACTTTCGAGGATGTGGGAGCCCATCTCTACCACAACCTCAATCTATCTCCGGCTCATATATTCTACACCATCCAAGGGCGCAAGCGGCTAAGCAAGCCAAAGGCGATAAGGGACCACGGTCATCTGGACCGCAACAAATTTTGTGCTTACCACAAAAGTCCCGGCCATAACACCGATCAATGCCGCGACTGTAACACCCCCAAACCACTCGGGAATATTACAGTGCCGTAAACCCTCTCCATGAGGATCTACTAGGCTAAATACAGAAACACCATAATACAATACAATACAATACATAGCGACATGGGTAAATAACGGACCATTAGACCGATCTGGTCTTTTACCACAACATACACATCAACCAAACATTACTCTTTCTCGTAACTCATACCCACACAGGGGTTAACATAAATCAACATTCCCGCATAAGGGAAAATAACACAACGGAAGGACAAAACAAGACATCACCAAATACTCAACACTGGTCTTCATGTGATTAGTATCACCGTCGTCCATCATCCTTCGTAACGATCCTGTGAATTGCTCCTCAGCAACCTGCAAGTACCTGGATGCAAAACAGACATCCACCCCCCGAATACTCGGGGGTTAGTAAAACTCCACTGTTTTGCTAGTGCAAGTATAAATACAAGGGCGAGCCATACATAGCATACTCCAAGAACATAGAGATCGTGAATATACTTCCCGAGATAATTCACTCGATCAAAACAGTTTGAATTACGAAAGATAAGAATAAAACCATTTTACATCTTACAAAACATTTTACGATCTCGGGAGTTTTTGAAAACATTTGGGGTTTAAGAAGTCTCATGCCTTTCGAACACTTAGGGACACAGCCCAAAATCATTTACTGCAAAATACGATTCCGATAACAAAATACGGGGTCCCCGACCCAATCATAACATTCCAACCACAAGCACGGGGGTCCGTAAATCAACTTATTCACCTCACATACTCACAAGAATAACCCGACATAAACTACACCGTGTCAAACATTACCATGACGACGGTCTCACAGAACGACAACAGAGAACACAACTTTGCAACTTGACCGTACGGTCGAACTCAACACACCACAGAGCTACAATACACAGAGCGACCACAGGACTCACGTACACTTACCAAATTATCACAGTCAAGGGACAAATCACACACAACACATTTACTGGTGCCATTCCAGCTAAGTACGATACCATTTGGACTGCCATTCTAATCAGACGAAATGTGTGCCAAAAATCACAGTTCTCCAACAACACATTTCAAAGTTAACCGTTGGTACGAGACTCACGGCCGCCGTACCCCGCAGAGCCCCGTCGGACATCCCTGGGTGGTTAACCCTAGTTCGTGATATGCACACTCACGGCAATACGTATCCCTAGAGGTCTTGTTAGACCGTCCCTAGGTGAACATACACATATCATCCACAACGCCACAGGAAGCCATAATTCGAACACCAGAATATGCATACAAATGCTAGGTACTTCGCTAAAATGGCCACTTTAGTCGACATATACTGACAATTAATGTCACACAATCACAAACAATTACCAATACCAAACAACACCAAGCGCCACAACCTCCTTACGAAGGAATAACAACAAATATCACAAAACGTCCCACATTCGCCGAACAATTACACATATCAGTACACAATCCTCGGCAAGTAATTTCGGTCTACCAACATCACTAAACATGATCAACATCTTCCAACATATGAAACCAACGCACATATTCCGAAAGCACATTAATCTACGAAGCATACGAGTTATCTTTTGAAAGACAACAATTATCGAGAACATACCGATCCTTTTAAAAGTTCATTAAAACATTCAAATTATAATTTGATTCTAATACTAACGAATATGTCTACGAAACACGAAATGTATGGGCAAGATACTTGCCTCGAAATCAGCACGCAAGTATTCCGACGAACACGGCTCCACCGGGAAGCTCCAAAACGCTCGATGCTATCAGAAAGGAAAATGACGATGAACGGAAGGGTTCAACACAGTTTCTTCGCAAGAAACTCGACCCTAACATCAAATAATTAATAAATCAACGATCATACGAGGAAGAATAATCGTATAACGTCCGAAAACCCCACTATGACCTTCTACCGGACACCTTCAAGGCGTTGATCAAGAACTCGACCAAAACAACGAATCGATACGATCCAACCATGGAATAACAAGAGAAATGATATAATACATCTAAATAATCATAAACCCATCACAATCCAAAGTTAAATCGGATTAAACGGACGAAATCAACCAAAATACCCAAAACTAGATTTTAGGAAATCATACCTTGATTTGATGGATTGAAGAAGGTTATAGGTTGATTAATCGATGCTATGAACTCAAAAACGACGTAGATTGGAAGATATACACCATGCCTTCGTGTTCTCCAATCCTTGGCCGTGGAGGATATGAGTTGGGGGAAGAAAATGGGTGAAGAACACATCTGCCGGGTCATATATATTGCCCAGGGACGCACGAGTAGGCACGCACGATCGGCGCTCGTCGCGTGCGCGCCACCGCCGCCCAATCGCCGACGCACGAGCACCGGGCAAGAGCACTTGCTCGTGCGTGTGCAGTCAGGGCCGCACGAGCACCGGGCCGTGCGCACAGCTCGTGCGCCACGCTCGTGCGCGCCTGGCAGGTCCCTACTGCACGTGGCCGGCCAGTGCCTAGCCGCCAAGACTCGACGACTCGAATTTCCGAAAACGCACGAAACGAACACGACGAAATGCTCTCGGACAATAACATCGATCTAAAAAGAAATACCATGCAACAATTAATCACACGTGGCTATGAAAAGGGTCGAAACAATAAACACGAATGAGGATACCCACAACTTTGGGTAAATTACAAAATGGCCCAAAATGCCCGAAAATCACGATACTTGATCGAATAACCAAACCGAAGTTCACAACACGTCCAACAAAGTTAAACGGACTTACGGGAAACTCGAAACAGCAGTTTCGAATGAGATTCGCAAGAATCGAACTCAAGTGCGGAAAAATCGCCAAAAAGCACAGAACTCAACAAAACGACACCGAAACGAACTCGGATGACAAAAAGTGCAGAATTAATCATTCTCGGAATGACGAAACGGTCATGAACGAGTCGTCAAAACAGACTTTCGCCGAAAAATAAATAAATTACCAGAAATCGAAATTAAGGGTATTACACATACCCTCCTTAAAAGAAGTTTCGTCCCGAAACTTAAAACAAGTAGGGAGAAGCACTATCCCGCCAGGAAAACTCAACGAGGTACACAAGAAACGCGTAACTTACGCCCATCGGCGAAACGTTACAAGCAACGCAAAGGAATATACGGCGTGAAAACACGCTCCACGACGACTAACACAACGCCACCGGTAGAGACATAATAAAATTAACAAGTGACAAGCGTCATCAAACAGATAGTACAATCAAGTCGATTATCCGAACAATCGCAAAACACAACGAACGAAAATCAATACGATTGATCAACCCAATGGTTCATCAATCAAAACGCGAGCCAATCGCTGGACAAATACGGAATTCCACCGCCCAAAGGTTGGAAGATCGAAAATGAGACTAATTTCCCGAACATAAGGAAATTATGAAGGAGTTTGAACGTTAAACAATCACGGAACGAGATCAACAAAACCGAACAATCAAACGATCGAACCACAACGATTGAGACAACAAAAATCGAACACTCACGTTCGAATCGCGAAGAACAATAAAATTCAAACAACAACTCCAAGGTTCGCATCTCGACTCGAGACAATATATGATCCGGTGAAAACAACAACATGTGCATTCACATAAGATCCACAGGAAAGGGAATAGAAATTGAAAAGTCACAACGACAAACGAGTTATTCCGAAACAATACCATGCTCGTTCGTTCAACAAAAGCAAGGGGCAGGACAAGTTCAGAAAATGTCATCGAACATAAACGAGTCGACAGAGTCGAAAACACAGAAGTTCCAAATCCGATCTACTTCGAATAAAAGAATTAGTAGAACCAAAAGATGTTACTTCTGAACAAGGTTCACAAGAATCGAACCGAACTCGGAAAAGTTACAGTGATACCAGATCGACCCAAAACAAGATCACAGCTCGTTCGAACGATGAAACTGAAATACAGAACAAGTTCAGAAAGTATCAACAAACACGAGCGAGTCGATAGACTTGAGACAGAGAAAATGCAGAAGCCAAAAATAATACGGGTATTATATTCGACCTCTTCTAAAAGAAGTGTCGTCCCCGAAACTCACAACAACGAAATCAAGGTGACGACACAACAAGCAACCGACAGAAACATCCTTCGAAGGCCTCTCAAAGACGATTCTGATAACTATGCTGAAGCGCGAACTCCGAAAGTCTTGGTAGCCAATTCGCAAAACTGAATTATGTGTCCCTCAAGTCCGCACTTGAAATGCATTACTGAATGCCCCCGGCACACCATGGTTGAAACACCTCGTCTCGGCATACCGAATATACAAATGCTAAACACAATGTGACGTAACATCACAAAGCAATAAACCAGAGATGCCAATTTGGAATAACTTATCAACACATACTAAAATCACAAATGTACACAATCATATAAACCCAAGCTCTAACAGCTCGCACAGGTGCGATAGAACGCAATTCACCACGAAACGACAACATTAAGGATCAACATCACACCTCTCACAGAGGGCTAACGTAACAAATGCATGTCGACGACTCAACGCTCACGCCACTAATTCAATCACAATTTGGAGGCTAACATCCTAACGGAAATACCAACATCATACACACCTTCTCCGACCACAAGAAGGAAATGATGGGTTTTAAAAACGAAAACCACTTTCTGAAAACAGTTTGGAAACACCAGTTGATCTTGAGTATCACTTTACAAAAAGATGAACAAACATCATTGTCGAGACTTTGAAAACCACCTTGCGTTTGATAAAAATGAGGACACTTTCTTTTAGCGAAAAACTTTCAGAATGCATTTGAAAATATCTCAAAATATTTTTGGTCCTCAACTGGAAATTTTTTG
Source organism: Orobanche coerulescens (assembly GCA_033398695.1). NCBI lineage: Eukaryota > Viridiplantae > Streptophyta > Magnoliopsida > Lamiales > Orobanchaceae > Orobanche > Orobanche coerulescens. The sequence goes on from CM065810.1 coordinate 20,398,109, forward strand.
AAATGTATTGCGGCATTAGAAAGCACCTTGAAAACATCGCAAGAAAATAATTCATTTTAAAAGTACGTCTCGAAAGTTAATTTTCTAAGATACTCAAGGTTTTCCAAAAATTCAATAGGCCAGAATGCCCAAAACTCACAAAAATTCTTTATCAAACCGTCATAAAACATTCAAGGCCAAAATGCCAAAACTCGATTTAGGGAATCAGTTTTACGAATTAGAACTCAGTTTGCAAAATACTGAAAGTCATTTTTAAAGGACTCACACAGCGGATAAAATACAGTTCGTAAATACATTAGCAGCGACACCGCCCCTCATACAAATAAAAGATGAGAGTCAAATACCCACACATCACGAAATCAAAATCCACAGAAGGATTCAATCACTTAACGAATAATCATACAAGTAACTCGCATCAGACGAGGCATAAACACAAAGAAGGGAGACTAACATCCACAGGTCGCACGAAGATGATGGCTGCACCTCGATACTAATCACGATCGACACCTCAGACGACGCGTCGCAACACGACTCGATCAGATAAAATCTGACAAGACAAGACAAGACTCGACAACACAAAACTCGACCCGACAACCTAGGTTTCCGCAACCTAAGCTCCGATACCATATTTTGTAACACCCCCAAACCACTTGGGAATATTACAGTGCCGTAAACCCTCTCCATGAGTATCTACCAGGCTAAATACAGAAACACCACAATACAATACAATACAATACATACCTACATGGGTAAATAACGGACCATTAGACCGATTTGGTCTTTTACCACAACATACACATCAACCAAATATTACTCTTTCTCGTAACTCATACCCACACAGGGCTTAACATAAATCAACATTCCCGCATAAGGGAAAATAACACAACGAAAGGACAAAATAAGACATCACCAAATACTTAACACTGGTCTTCATGTGATTAGTATCGCCGTCGTCCATCATCCTCCGTAACAATCCTGTGAATTGCTCCTCAGCAACCTGCAAGTACCTGGATGCAAAACAGACATCCACCCCCCGAATACTCGGGGGTTAGCAAAACTCCACTGTTTTGCTAGTGCAAGTATAAATACAAGGGCGAGCCATACATATCATACTCCAATAACATAGAGATCGTGAATATACTTCCCGAGATAATTCACTCGATCAAAACAGTTTGAATTGCGAAAGATAAGAATAAAACCATTTTACATCTTACAAAACATTTTACGATCTCGGGAGTTTTTGAAAACATTTGGGGTTTAAGAAGTCTCATGCCTTTCGAACACTTAGGACACAAATTTCAAAATCATTTACTGCAAAATACGATTCCGATAACAAAATACGGGGTCCCCGACCCAATCATAACATTCCAACCACAAGCACGGGGGTCCGTAAATCAACTTATTCACCTCACATACTCACAAGAATAACCCGACATAAACTACACCGTGTCAAACATTACCATGACGACGGTCTCACAGAACGACAACAGAGAACACAACTTTGCAACTTGACCGTACGGTCGAACTCAACACACCACAGAGCTACAATACACAGAGCGACCACAGGACTCACGTACCCTTACCAAATTATCACAGTCAAGGGACAAATCACACACAACACATTTAATGGTGCCATTCCAGCTAAGTACGATACCATTTGGACTGCCATTCTAATCAGACGAAATATGCGCCAAAAATCACAGTTCTCTAACAACGCATTTCAAAGTTAACTGTTGGTACGAGACTCACGGCCGCCGTACCCCGCAGAGCCCCGTCGGACATCCATGGGTGGTTAACCCTAGTTCGTGATACGCACACTCACGGCAATACGTATCCCTAGAGGTCCCGTCAGACCGTCCCTAGGTGAACATACACATATCATCCACAACGCCACAGGAAGCCATAATTCAAACACCAGAGTATGCATACAAATGATAGGTACTTCGCTAGAATGACCAATTTAGTCGACGTATACTCACAACTAATGTCACACAATCACAAACAATTACCAATACCAAACAACACCAAGCGCCACAACCTCCTTACGAAGGAATAACAACAAATATCACAAAACGTCCCACATTCGCCGAACAATTACACATATCAGTACACAATCCTCGGCAAGTAATTTCGGTCTACCAACATCACTAAACATGATCAACATCTTCCAACATATGAAACCAACGCACATATTCCGAAAGCACATTAATCTACGAAGCATACGAGTTATCTTTTGAAAGACAACAATTATCGAGAACATACCGATCCTTTTAAAAGTTCATTAAAACATTCAAATTATAATTTGATTCTAATACTAACGAATATGTCTACGAAACACGAAATGTATGGGCAAGATACTTGCCTCGAAATCAGCACGCAAGTATTCCGACGAACACGGGTCAACCGGGAAGCTCCAAAATGCTCGATGCTATCGGAAAGGAGGATGACGATGAACGGAAGGGTTCAACAGGGTTTCTTCGCAAGAAACTCGACCCTAACATCAAATAATTAATAAATCAACGAGCATACGAGGAAGAATAATCGTAGAACGTCCGAAAACCCCACTATGACCTCCTACCGGACACCTTCAAGGCGTTGATCAAGAACTCGACCAAAACAACGAATCGATACGATCCAACCATCGAATAACAAGAGAAATGATATAATACATCTAAATTATCTTAAACCCATCATAATCCTAAGTTAAATCGGATTAAACGGACGAAATCAACCAAAATACCCAAAACTAGATTTTAGGAAATCATACCTTGATTCGATGGATCGGAGAAGGTTATAGGTTGATTAATCGATGCTATGAACTCAAAAACGACGTAGATTGGAAGATATACACCATGCCTTCATGTTCTCCAATCCTTGGCCGCGGAGGATATGAGTTGGGGAAGAAAATGGGTGAAGAACACGTCTGTCGGGTCATATATACTGCCCAGGGACGCACGAGCAGGCACGCATGAGCGGCCGGTCGTGCGCGCCCACTGTCAGCCAACTGCCGGGACGCACGAGCACCGGGCACGAGCACTTGCTCGTGCGTGTGCAGTCAGGGCCGCACGAGCACCGGGTCATGCGCGCATCTCGTGCGCCACGCTCGTGCGCGCCTGGCAGGTCCCTGCTGCACGCGGCCGGCCAGTGCCTAGCCGCCAAGACTCGACGACTCGAATTTCCGAAAACGCACGAAACGAACACGACGAAATGCTCTCGGACAACAACATCGATCCGAAAAGAAATATCATGCAACAATTAATCGCACGCGGCTATGAAAAGGGTCGAAACAATAAATACGAATGAGGATACCCACAACTTTGGGTAAATTACAAAATGGCCCAAAACGCCCGAAAATCACGATACGTGATCGAATAACCAAACCAAAGTTCACAACACGTCTAACAAAGTTAAACGAACTTACGGAAAACTCGAAACAGCAGTTTCGAATGAGATTCGCAAGAATCGAACTCAAGTGCGGAAAAATCGCCAAAAAGCACGGAACTCAACAAAACGACACCGAAACGAAGTCGGATGACAAAAAGTGAAGAATTAATCATTCTCGGAATGACGAAACGGTCATGAGTGAGTCGTCAAAATGGACTTTCGCCGAAAAAAATAAATTATCAGAAATCGAAATTACGAGTATTACAGTGACCTCCACAGGCAACTATGGAGATTGTTCGAGGAGGGCAAATTGGATAGTCTAGTAACTTAGCCGGGCATCAGAACGACGATCGCCAGTCTCCAGACCGATCACCAGAATCAAACACGGCCGCCCAAAGGCTAAAGTACAACGAAGGGCAACTGCCCAAGCAACATCTCCAAAAATGGAGGACTCGCTCGCCATCTACAGTTCATCATCTAACATGATGGGCCAAGGCACGAGATTGCCTCCCCCAGCACAACGTATACCATCGAGGATCGCCATCTGACTTGACGATCCGAGGTTGAAGAGTGCAGCCATGGTCCTGGAACTCGATGGAACCGACTGCTTTGTCTATGCAAGGTTCCTTTGGGCTGCGATCGGTCGCCCTTCGTTTAAATACGAGGCGGGCGTAGCCGAAGGACCCTCCAAACAAATCTGTGGACACGCTCGCCAGCCCTTGAAGGTTCATCATCTAACTTGGTGGACCCGGACAATGCGACGCGTCTCTACCCCCGTCACAACATATACCGTCGAGGATTGCCATCTAACATGATGATCCGAGGTAGAAAAGTGCTAACAAGCCGCGGACGTGGAGTCGATTAATCCGACGACGCCCTGCGCAAGGACTTCTCCAGACCAAGACCGCACACCCTTCGTTTAAATACGTGGTGGGCGCAGCCTAACGGAGGACCCTCACAATAAAGTGAGTCACGAGACAAACCTACAGGTGGAATGTCGCTCGCGCACAAGACACGGTCATGGAGGTCGGTCCATCGAACTCCGCGACTGTGCACGGTTCCTCAAAGTCGAAACCATCGGCTTTCCACGAGGGATCTGCAAAATTTAAGATCACAAGTACAAGACCGAATATAGCACGGCAAATGCTCGGATCGCCTGTCATTATCTTAAAACGATCGCCAGTGGGACCACCTCACCCCATGTCTTCAACATCGGAGCAAGTTGGGGGGCAATTGTTGTGTCGAGATTTATACCTCTCAATATGCGATCGGCACAGAGATCGGGTGACCGAGCCAGAGTCGAATAGCCAAGGCAAACTTGCCGATAGAAGGACCCAGAGCAGGATCCAGCGCCGAGTGATGGACTGCCAAGGCGATCGTCTCCCGGCAACTAGCGATCATACCAAGTACCCGATCATGGACGACCGCCTCATGAAGCCAGCATCCGTCAATCCTGCGGAGACCGAATCTCAGGATAGAGACCCATGTGCAGATCCAAAAAAAGCGCCGGCCCTTTGACCCCAGCCTGTCACCAGCTTTTCACCTACCGACAGACCCGCCGAAAGGTCCAACGTGGGACCTCCCGGGACAGCGACAGGAGACGGGTGTTATAGTCTCATTGGTTCGCACATCTTGCTGTCAGCAGCAGCCGCGGACTTTAAGACAATCATCCCATATGCTGAAGATGATCGCCCGCTTATTATAATACAGCAAAGGTGATCGCCCAGCTGCCTCCAGTCCTATAAATAAAAGGCCTCCTGCACTTGGAAAGGGGGCTGCGGGCTGGCTCTTTGCTTTTTCATTCTTGGCAACGCTACACACTTCGAAGATCTTTCTATCTCTCACTCTTGAAACCTCTTAATCCTAAGACGGTCGGCAGAAACGAGAATAAGAAGTCAAAGCAACTCTAGTTCTTCCGGCAAGCACTCAAGAGCTAGATAACTAGGATCTTTTCCACTCATTGTAATTGCATTCTTACATTAATATCTGTACTCCAACGTATTTATATTAATAACATCTCGCGAGAGCATTCAAGCCCGGGCCTAACTGACCCGGCAAATCTTGTGTTATTTACACCCCTACGGACGTGCACTCGCACTTTGTTTGCAACTCATCCATTCCAGCAATATCTATCTCCGGATAATATTTTGGGTAGCAACAGGACGTACTTTGGGGACCATTGAGTTCGTGAGCTATCCCGCGATCGGAAATTTCATTCGTTGGACCGAAGGTTGTTCGTTTGATTAATTGGTGTTGTTCATTCGATCGTCGGTCGTTCGTTCGCTCATTTCGTGGAGGACTATTTGATCGTGCAGAAACATCTTACGTCTTCGGTATCGAGGCAAGTGAATTCTTGTCTGGTTATGATGATAATATGTCTTATATATGTTATATATATTTACGTTCATTTATGCTTTATGAATTTCGATTCATGATGATGTTATTATTGATCTTGTCGATCATCCATTGAGGAACATTGGTTCCGAGTCTTATTTATACCCTCGTTGTGTTTCGATGAGTTGATTTGATCTTCGTTGGATTCATATTTCCTTCGTTGAGTCATTTGGTCCCTTGTTGGGAATTGTTAAGTCATTATTGAATTTCGATGTCACTTTTGTTATCTCGTGGTATTCCGGGTCACACTGGCGTGCCGCTTGGTATGTGTAGGATTTTCATGTCGGGCACATATAAAGTCGTGTGTTGGTAGTTGACCTCACATTGGACTGTGCACACGAGACGGTTACTGTAACACCCCCAAAACCATACGAGAATATTACAGCATCGTGGGCCCCACATTGGAACCCACAAGGCTAAAATCATTTTCGCAAACGTTTAAAAATGCCAAAAGGCCCTTTTGAAGTACACACACACAATGGATAAAACACAATTAAATACATTTGCAGCGGAATTAGAAAAACTAGAAAAGAATACACAATCCCAACAATCACGCCATAGCCAGTACCACCGGAAAGCTCATCCCTTCACGACCGCTACTAGCTCGAACTCCGAGTACCTAAAAGATAAAGCCCACGACGGGGTCAGCCATAATACTCAACAATGATAACGATCACATCACATAAATAATTACATATCAATGTAATTTGCAGGATAAGAATATTTCCAATATAATCTCACCGTAGTAACCTTACCAATCCATAACAATCCATATCAGATCAATTCTTACCATAATCCACGTCCCACATCCTTAAGTAATGAACAAATTCAAAAGTAATCACCTGTACTGTATCCGAAACGATATCAAGATTTCCAACATAAACATATCTCGAGTATAGAATAATCTGGCCAAGTTCGATTCTGCCGGCTGGGTTGCACAATCGGATCCCAATCCTGATAAAACTGATATCACACGGTACATCTGTAAACCAACCGTCCCGAAACAATGGCAAGTCCCGGATATCAATGCAAAACATGAATGTTCACACAATCAATAATGATAAACAACCAATGCATCAAAACGGAATACCAATGACATGATAACTCCACACAAGATCGACAAAGGATCAAGCACGAATGAGAATACCATGATGTGGTAACTCCAACAAGATCAATGAAGAATCAATAACCAAGAATACCGGCAATACGGTAAACTCCAACAAGATCAATAAGAGTCGACAACCAGAAATACCAATGGTACGATAAACTCCAATAAGATCAATAAGGGTCAACAACCGAGAATACTAACGACACAGTAAACTCTAACAAGATCAATAAGAACCAACAACTGGGAATACCAACGATACGGTAAACTCCAACAAGAGAAATAAGGAATCGACAACCGAGAATACCGACGACATGGTAAACTCCAATAACATCAATCAAGGAGTAATGACCGAGAATACCAACGGTGAGACAACTCCCAAACAGAATCAATAAGGATCAACAACGAACGAGATTACCAATGACAAGGTGAACCCCAAACGAGAATAATAAAGAATCGATATCAAATGAGTTGACCATCGATATGGTAACTCCGAACGAGATTAGTAAAGGTTCAACGGTGACAGATACACGAGAGAATAAAATCTTCGACCATATACGGATCATATATACGGAATTACAAAGACAACCTGAATTCCGAACAAATACGATTATACATGGACTGTGAACAACCAATCAATAAGACTCAAGATGGACGTCACGATACGCCCGATCCGGACAGGTGTCTGTGTACAAGCCAACCACGGGTATTGATCAATACACGTCTAGTCTCGTACCTAATCAGCCTCACGAAGTACGTCTCGTGTGCACGATTCAATATGAGGTCGAAACCAACATATGCTACACGTGCCCGTCCCGAAAATCCGACACATGAATGATCAGAACATATCTGACTCCAGATATGCCACGATACAACATGACAACAAATCTCGAAGAAACGCATATCCAACAAGGATCAGAAGATTTTCCAAGAGGGAAACAATAACTCGATCATGAGAGACCGACACGACCACAATGTCGTATTCCGTCAGACAAAAATTCACAGCATGCTCAACAATGCATATAATAATAGCAAATAAACTCCCAAGGCAGCAGCCAAGGGTCACGGAAGCATCTACTGAGGAATACTCCGGACAATATCACATAAACTCCCAAGGCAGCAGCCAAGGGTCACGGAAGCATCTACTCAGGAATACTCCGGACATAGGTGCCATTTAGGTCTTATCCCATAACACATTTCCATTCGGGTACCATTCAGGTTTTATCCCCAACACATCAGCCCCACAGATTACGGCTCAAAGAAAGAGCACATTACAAAACGTAACAAACGATGGTGCACACTCACCACATTAAATATCAACACACACATGCAATAATGCAACATGATGATTATCATAATCTAACAATATTAATTTACCTCAAGCTGGAGACGCTAACCTTTCCATGACCTACCGCCCTGAACGAATACACGGTTTATCCGAAAAATCCAAAATGAAGTACAATCCATAACTAATACCAACCACCATCTCGAGTTCAATATCGACACGATAACTAACCTTGATATCCAACTTCTCATGCAATAGACCAAATTTAATTCACGTCTCCGTTTCCTCTAGACGTCTTAAAATCATATACATTATGATTTATCTTAGTCCAAACATAATATACATACCATCATCCCGACAATTCATATTCCATAATACCATTGCTATATGAATCGTAAATGAAATGAAAGCGAAACCATTTATTAAACACTATGACCTGAACAAGCATAACTTGCCTTGATACTAATTCGACGAAGCGGCTATCAATCCCGCCGTCTTCATCTACAAGCTCCTCAGCCCCGACCAAGACGATTCATGCATTCTCCAACCTCAACCGCATCGCAACGGTTAACATCAACGATCACTAAACGTAACCTAATGCAATAATCAATTAACGATACATTCAATAACAATCAACAATCGAAATGAAAAACTAATCAAACTTGATGGTTCAACGATATCTCGATCATACGAAACCAAACTGTATCAACTCTTAACAATACAAATACAAGCCAAAATTCGATATTCAGTAGTCCTAACAATGTCTTCAATATATAGCTCATATAACCGCAAGAATCGTAACAACAAAACCATAATCACCTTCATATGAATTATTCTTCAAGGATAACATCAAAATCCTAATTCAAGGAGAGGATTACCCAACATACCTCTTAGAAGATGAAATACACAAGTAATCACTCATTTTGAATAACACGGTGCAAAGAAATCGACGAAAGGAAAGGGTACCAATTCAACCTCCTTCAAAAGTTCATTCCCAAATCACAATAATATCAATTCAATCACCATTCATACGAAAACATATAGAATTTTCCAAGTTCTACTCATTGAGACACTTCATCGAACACTTTGAAGGCATAGTCCAATTCAATCGATTATTCAAGGAAATACTCGAATTCGTTCCACAAAACTTCAAGAGTATTGAATGATTACGAGTTTACAATCAAGTTCAATCAACAATCTGAATCAAAATGAAGCAAATCGTCCAAAACACTAAGAAACCTCAAGAACATCTAAAAACCAAAAGTTTAGGTGTTCTTACCTTCGATCCGGGTGGAAGATGATGTTAATCCATGATTCCAACTTCCAAAACATGTTGTTATAAGTTGATTCTACTCAAAACCATCAATCTACGGTGAAAAATCGCGGAAGGAACGAAGAAAAATGAAAAATGCCGGATGTGACTCGGTCCAGGCCTTATATAGGCCGAGACCTGCCTGCACGTTACGACCGTAACCGGCCGTGGCTTACGTACGTAACCGGCCGTGGCCTACCCTACTGTCCATTTTGGCCGACACCCTTACGTACGTAACCGGCAGCTGGCTTACGTACGTAACTGGCCCTTACGGCCGTAACCGGCCACAGTCGTACATATGTTATCGGCCAGTCCTTGCCCCCAGCGAGTCACTGTCGACCGTGATCGGCCATCCCTACGAGTCACTGCCGACCATGCTCGGCCACTACAGGTCCTCTCGGCCACGACTCGGCCAGCCGCCCCGTAACGTACGTAACACTTATTCCGTTGCGTACGTAATACGTATATTGACTTGCTACATTATTATACTCGTATTACGTATGTAATACACCCTGTATAACGTACGTAACTCCATCCGTTGACTCACCTGTCCACATCCGCGCGGAAAGCTGCCGACACTGGGCCCAACTGTCCGATTCCTCTTGTTACGTACGTAATACCTTATGCATAACGTACGTAAAACGTACCAACTTAGCGTACGTTAGCCCATAAACTTAACGTACGTAATGTCCTTATATACTTAGCCAAAATCCAACTGTTCCGGTCGGTCTCGACATACCGGATACGAACATACGGCACACTAAATACACATATACTCAACCCAAAATATTCTCATATGGTACGTCTGATGCACGATATCCTCAATTACAACTGTCGACCAAGTACGACAATCATACAAATACTCATACGGTATATCCGACATCGAAAAACACACCAAGCATGTAATATCCTGGAATCAAAATAACCTCGATAGACATACTGGCACGACTGTCATGGTTTCCAAGATTATCCACTCATATCGTGTCGGTCTCACTCTGTACAGTACAACCGAGATAAAAAAATGCGAAAAATTCATAGTGAAATTCTAGGATATTACATATATACCTACTTAAATAAGTTTCGGCCTCGAAACTCAACACCTGTCATAATCAGTATCTCAATCCCGAAATATCTCAAAATCACAACACCATACTCAAATAATCATCATCAAAACTGAACTAACTGAAAGAACATACTTACAGGTCCGTGAAGTCGATGATCTTCCGTGATACCAGCATACGACTCCCATACAAGGTCTCAACACACTAACATCACACCGGCATCGCAAATACAGCAATTTGAAAATATTTCAAAAATTTTGAAACCTCCAAAATCGGTTTGACCCAAAAGTCAGAAAATCATTTTCAAAAGTCACGCTACTACCGCACCGGTAGAGCCACATAACACACACGCCCGGGTTTTACAAAACCCAAGCTCCGATACCATCTTCTGTAACACCCCCAAAACCATACGGGAATATTACAGCGCCGTGGGCCCCACATTGGAACCCACAAGGCTAATATCATTTTCGCAAACGTTTTAAAATGCCAAAAGGCCCTTTGAAGTACACACACACAGCGGATAAAACACAATTAAATACATTTGCAGCGGAATTAGAAAAACCAGAAAAGAATACACAATCCCAACAATCACTCCATAGCCAGTATCACCGGAAGGCTCATCCCTTCACGACCGCTACTAGCTCGAACTCCGAGTACCTAAAAGATAAAGCCCACGACGAGGTCAGCCATAATACTTAGTAATGATAACGACCACATCACATAAACAATTACATATCAATGTAATTTACAGGGTAAAAATATTTCCAATATAATCTCACCGTAGTAACCTTACCAATCCATAACAATCCGTATCAGATCAATTCTTACCATAATCCACGTCCCACATCCTTAAGTAATGAACGAATTCAAAAGTAATCACCTGTACTGTATCCGAAATGGTACCAAGATTTCCAACATAAACATATCTCGAGTATAGAATAATCTGGCCAAGTTCGATTCTGCCGGCTGGGCACAATCGGATCCCAATCCTGATAAAACTGATATCACACGGTACATCTGTAAACCAACTGTACCGAGACAATGGCAAGTCCCGGATATCAATGCAAAACATGAATGTTCACACAATCAATAATGATAAACAACCAATGCATCAAAACGGAATACCAATGACATGATAACTCCACACAAGATCGACAAAGGATCAACCACGAATGTGAATACCATGATGTGGTAACTCCAACAAGATCAATGAAGAATCAATAACCAAGAATACCGACAATACGGCAAATCCCAACAAGATCAATAAAAGGTCAACAACCGAGAATACCGACGACACGGTAAGGATCAACGAAGAATCAATAACCGAGAATATCGACGATACGGTAAACTCCAACAAGATCAATAAGAGTCGACAACCAGAAATACCAATGGTACGATAAACTCCAATAAGATCAATAAGGGTCAACAACCGAGAATACTGACGACACAGTAAACTCTAACAAGATCAATAAGAACCAACAACTGGGAATACCAACGATACGGTAAACTCCAACAAGAGCAATAAGGAATCGACAACCGAGAATACCGACGACACCGTAAACTCCAATAACATCAATCAAGGACTAATGGCCGAGAATACCAACGGTGAAACAACTCCCAAACAGAATCAATAAGGATCAACAACGAACGAGATTATCAATGACAGGGTGAATCCCAAACGAGAATAATAAAGAATCGATATCAAATGAGTTGACCATCGATATGGTAACTCCGAACGAGATTAGTAAAGGTTCAATGGCGACAAATACACGAGAGAATAAAATCGTCGACCATATACGGATCATATATACGGAATTACAAAGACAACCCGAATTCCGAACAGATACGATTATACATGGACTGTGAACAACCAATCAATAAGACTCAAGATATACGTCACGATACGCCCGATCCGGACAGGTGTCCATGTACAAGCCAGCCATGGGTATTGATCAATACACGTCTAGTCTCGTACCTAATCAGCCTCACGAAGTACGTCTCGTGTGCACGGTTCAATATGAGATTAAAACCAACATATGCTACACGTGCCCGTCCCGAAAATCCGACACATGAACGATCAGAACGTATCTGACTCCAGATATGCCACGATACAACATGATAACAAATCTCGAAGAAACGCGTATCCAAAAAGGATCAGAAGATTTTCCAAGAGGGCAACAATAACTCGATCATGAGAGACCGACACGACCAAGATGTCGTATTCCGTCAGAAAACAATTCACAACATGCTCAACATAAACTCCCAAGGCAGCAGCCAAGGGTCACGGAAGCATCTACTAAGGAATACTCCGGACAATATCACATAAACTCCCAAGGCAGCAGCCAAGAGTCACGGAAGCATCTACTCAGGAATACTCCGGACATAGGTTCCATTTAGGTCTTATCCCCTAACACATTTCCATTCGGGTACCATACAAGTTTTATCCCCAACACATCGGCCCCACAGATTACGGCTCAAAGAAAGAGCACATTACAAAACGTAACAAACGATGGTGCACACTCACCACATGAAATATCAATACATATATGTAATAATGCAACATGATGATTATCATAATCTAACAATATTAATTTACCTCAAGCTGGAGACGCTAACCTTTCCATGACCAACCGCCCTGAACGAATACACGGTTTATCCGAAAAATCCAAAATGAAGTACAATCCATAACTAATACCAACCACCATATCGAGTTCAATATCGACATGATAACTAACCTTGATATCCAACTTCTCATGCAATAGACCAAATTTAATTCACGTCTCCGTTTTTTCTAGACGTCTTAAAATCATATACATTATGATTTATCTTAGTCCAAACATAATATACATACCATCATCCCGACAATTCATATTCCATAATACCATTGCTATATGAATCGTAAATGAAATGAAAGCGAAACCATTTATTAAACATTATTACCTGAACAAGCATAACTTGCCTTGATACCAATTCGATGAAGCCACTATCAATCCCACCGTCTTCATATACAAGCTCCTCAGCCCCGACCAAGACGATTCATGCATTCTCCAACCTCAACCGCATCGCAACGGTTAACATCAACGATCAATAAATGCAACCTAATGCAATAATCAATTAACGATACGTTCAATAACAATCAACAATCGAAATGACCAACTAATCAAACTTGATGGTTCAATGATATCCTGATCATACGAAACCAAACCGTATCAACTCTTAACAATACGAATACAAGCCAAAATTTGATATTCAATAGTCCTAACAATGTCTTCAACATATAGCTCATATAACCGCAAGAATCGTAACAACAAAACCATAATCACCTTCATACGAATTATTCTTCAACGATAACATCAAAATCCTAATTCAAGGAGAGGATTACCCAACATACCTCTTAGAAGATGAAATACACAAGTAATCACTCGTTTTGAATAACATGGTGTGAAGAAATCGACGAAAGGAAAGGGTACCAATTCAACCACCTTCAAAAGTTCATTCCCAAATCACAATAATATCAATTCAATCACCATTCATACGAAAACATATAGAATTTTCCAAGTTCTACTCATTGAGACACTTCATCGAACACTTTGAAGGCATAGTCCAATTCAATCGATTATTCAAGGAAATACTCGAATTCGTTCCACAAAACTTCAAAAGTATTGAATGATTACGAGTTTACAATCAAGTTCAATCAACAATCTGAATCAAAACGAAGCAAATCGGCCAAACACCAAGAAACCTCAAGAACATCTAAAAACCAAAAGTTTAGGTGTTCTTACCTTAGATCCGGGTGGAAGATGATGTTAATCCATGATTCCAACTTCCAAAACATGTTGTTATAAGTTGATTCTACTCAAAACCATCAATCTACGGTGAAAAATCGCGGAATGAACGAAGAAAAATGAAAAATGCCGGATGTGACTCGGTCCAGGACTTATATAGGCCGAGACCTGCCAGCACGTTACGGCCGTAACTGGTCGTGGCTTACGTACGTAACCGGCTGTGGCCTACCCTACTGTCCATTTTGGCCGACACCCTTACGTACGTAACCGGCAGCTGGCTTACGTACGTAACTGGCCCTTACGGTCGTAACCGGCCACAGCCTTACGTACGTTATCGGCCAGTCCTTGCCCCCAGCGAGTCACTGCCGATCGTGATCGGCCATCCCTGCGAGTCACTGCCGACCATGCTCGGCCACTACAGGTCCTCTCGACCACGACTCGGCCAGCCGCCCCGTAATGTACGTAACACTTATTCCGTTGCGTACATAATACGTACATTGACTTGCTACAGTATTATACTTATACTACGTATGTAATACACCCTGTATAACGTACGTAACTCCATCCGTTGACTCACCTGTCCACATCCGCGTCGAAAGCTGCCGACACCGGGCCCAACTGTCCGATTCCTCTTGTTACGTACGTAATACCTTACGCATAACGTACGTAAAACGTACCAACTTAGCGTACGTTAGCCCATAAACTTAACGTACGTAATGTCCTTATATACTTAGCCAAAATTCAACTGTTCGGGTCCGTCTTGACATACCGGATACGAACATACGGCACACTAAATACACATATACTCAACCCAAAATATTCTCATACGGTACGTCTGATGCACGATATCCTCAATTACAACTGTCGACCAAGTACGACAATCATACAAATACTCATACGGTATATCCGACATCGAAAAACACACCAAGCATGTAATATCCTAGAATCAAAATAACCTCGATAGACATACTAGCACGACTGTCACGGTTTCCAAAATTATCCACTCATATCGTGTCGGTTTCACTCTATACAGTACAACCGAGATAAAAAATGCGAAAAATTCATAGTGAAATTCTAGGATATTACATATATACCCACTTAAATAAGTTTCGTCCTCGAAACTCAACACCTGTCATAATCAGTATCTCAATCCCGAAATATATCAAAATCACGACACCATACTCAAATAATCATCATCAAAACTGAACTAACTGAAAGAACATACTTACAGGTCCGTGAAGTCGATGATCTTCCGTGATACCAGCATACGACTCCCATACAAGGTCTCAACACACTAACATCACACCGGCATCGCAAATACAGCAATTTGAAAATATTTCAAAAATTTTGAAACCTCCAAAATCGATTTGACTCAAAAGTCAGAAAATCATTTTCAAAAGTCACGCTACTACCGCACCGGTAGAGCCACATAACACACACGCCCGGGTTTTACAAAACCCAAGCTCCGATACCATCTTCTGTAACACTCCCAAAACCATACGGGTATTACAGCATCGTGGGCCCCACATTGGAACCCACAAAGCTAAAATCATTTTCGCAAACATTTACAAATGCCAAAAGGCCCTTTGAAGTACACACACAACGGATAAAACACAATTAAATACATTTGCAGCGGAATTAGAAAAACCAGAAAATAATACATAATCCCAACAATCACTCCATAACCAGTATCACCGGAAAGCTCATCCCTTCACGACCGCTACTAGCTCAAACTCCGAGTACCTAAAAGATAAAGCCTACGACGGGGTCAACCATAATACTCAACAATGATAACGATCACATCACATAAACTATTACATATCAATGTAATTTACAGGGTAAAAATATTTCTAATATAATCTCATCGTAGTAACCTTACCAATCCATAACAATCCATATCAGATCAATTCTTACCATAATCCACGTCCCACATCCTTAAGTAATGAACGAATTCAAAAGTAATCACCTGTACTGTATCCGAAACGGTACCAAGATTTCCAACATAAACATATCTCGAGTATAGAATAATCTGGCCAAGTTCGATTCTTCCGGCTGGGTCGCACAATCGGATCCCAATCCTGATAAAACCGATATCACACGGTACATTTGTAAACCAACTTTCCCGAGACAATGGCAACTCCCGGATATCAATGCAAAACATGAATGGTCACACAATCAATAATGATAAACAACCAATACATCAAAACGGAATACCAATGACATGATAACTCCACACAAGATCGACAAAGGATCAACCACGAATGAGAATACCATGATGTGGTAACTCCAACAAGATCAATGAAGAATCAATAACCAAGAATACCGACAATACGGCAAATCCCAACAAGATCAATAAAAGGTCAACAACCGAGAATACCGACGACACGGTAAGGATCAACGAAGAATCAATAACCGAGAATACCGACGATACGGTAAACTCCAACAAGATCAATAAGAGTCGACAACTAGAAATACCAATGGTACAATAAACTCCAATAAGATCAATAAGGGTCAACAACCGAGAATACTGACGACACAGCAAACTCTAACAAGATCAATAAGAACCAAAAACTAGGAATACCAACGATACGGTAAACTCCAACAAGAGCAATAAGGAATCGACAACTGAGAATACCGACGACACGGTAAACTCTAATAACATCAATCAAGGACTAATGGCCGAGAATACCAATGGTGAGACAACTCCCAAATAGAATCAATAAGGATCAACAACGAACGAGATTATCAATGACAGGGTGAACCCCAAACGAGAATAATAAAGAATCGATATCAAATAAGTTGACCATCGATATGGTAACTCCAAACGAGATTAGTAAAGGTTCAACAGCGACAGATACACGAGAGAATAAAATCGTCGACCATATACGGATCATATATACGGAATTACAAAGACAACCCGAATTCCGAACATATACGATTATACATGGACTATGAACAACCAATCAATAAGACTCAAGATAGACGTCACGATACGCCCGATCCGGACAGGTGTCCGTGTACAAGCCAGCCACGGGTATTGATCAATACATGTCTAGTCTCGTACCTAATCAGCCTCAAGAAGTACGTCTCGTGTGCACGGTTTAATATGAGGTTGAAACCAACATATGCTACATGTGCCCGTCCCGAAAATACGACACATGAACGATCATAACGTATCTGACTCCAGATATGCCACGATACAACATGACAACAAATCTCGAAGAAACGCGTATCCAACAAGGATCAGAAGATTTTCCAAGAGGGCAACAATAACTCGATCATGAGAGACCGACACGACCACAATGTCGTATTCCGTCAGAAAACAATTCACAACATGCTCAACAATGCATATAATAATAGCACATAAACTCCCAAGGCAGCAGCCAAGGGGCACGGAAGCATCTACTCAGGAATACTCTGGACAATATCACATAAACTCCCAAGGCAGCAGCCAAGGGTCACGGAAGCATCTACTCAGGAATACTCCGGACATAGGTTCCATTTAGGTCTTATCCCCTAACACATTTCCATTCGGGTACCATACAGGTTTTATCCCCAACACATCGGCCCCACAGATTACGGCTCAAAGAAAGAGCACATTACAAAACGTAACAAACGATGGTGCACACTCACCACATGAAATATCAACACAGATATGTAATAATGCAACATGATGATTATCATAATCTAACAATATTAATTTACCTCAAGCTGGAGACGCTAACCTTTCCATGACCAACCGCCCTGAACGAATACACGGTTTATCCGAAAAATCCAAAATGAAGTACAATCCATAACTAATACCAACCACTATCTCGAGTTCAATATCGACACGATAACTAACCTTGATATCCAACTTCTCATGAAATAGACCAAATTTAATTCACGTCTCCGTTTCCTCTAGACGTCTTAAAATCATATACATTATGATTTATCTTAGTCCAAACATAATATACATACCATCATCCCGGCAATTCATATTCCATAATACCATTGCTATATGAATCGTAAATGATGCACGATATCCTCAAATACAACTGTCGACCAAGTACGGCAATCATACAAATACTCATACGGTATATCCGACATCGAAAAACACACCAAGCATGTAATATCCTAGAATTAAAATAACCTCGATAGACATACTGGCACGACTATCACGGTTTCCAAAATTATCCACTCATATCGTGTTGGTCCCACTCTGTATAGTACAACCCAGATAAAAAAAATGCGAAAAATTCATAGTAAAATTTTAGGATATTATAGTTACTTCGGGAGACTGATTAGGTACAAGACCACACGTGTATTCGATCGATACCCGTTGGTGGATTGTGCACGGACACATTTTCATCCCGGGCGTAGTGTGGCGCCATCCTTTGAGCCGTAACTGTTAGTTGATTCATACAGCATGTTTGATTGCGTATGTATTCAACGGGATTGGGTTATAATCTGGCCGATTCACAATTGATGGCATGTGCTCGACGATTTGAGATTATGATCGAACTTGTGGTTTATACAGCATGTATGATTGCGTATATTCCGGTTTTGGATGATGATTTGTTAATTCACATATCATGGGTGATTATGTATGTTCGACATATTGAGATTTATTATCTTGTGTAACTGAACGTGTGGTTTTGGGCGAAATATGTTGTTTTATCATATTTCAGGTCGTGGTACGGCTAAGACACAGGAAAGACAATGTGACGACGAAGAGTCTCAAGGATACTAGTCAAGGGCCCGAGTCTTCTTGTTTCCAAATGTATTTATTTTCAGTTCCGCTGCATTTTTATTCTCTCGTATTTGTATTGTATCGGTATATCTATCTTCATATAAAGTATACATGTGTTATGTTGATCCTGGTCTGCTGGCGCATGTTAAGCCAGAATATATGTATAACCTCCTCATCGGAGTATTTGGCAAACATAATGTGGTTCGGTACTGCAGTTATGTTATGTCAATTATTGTACTGTGTTTCGCCTAGTGGTTCCAATTGGGGATTCACGGTATTGTAATAACCGCCGGGTTTGGGGTGTTACAAGAGGTTAATCACAAAAGCATTATTAAATTATTATGGTAATCATTTATAATTCACGGCCAGTATACGCATTTTGGGGTACATGAAACACTTACACATCCATCAACATTAATGAAACAGAAATCGCCCCTTAGGTCGGTAGGCACTTGATCCTCCAACACATCAATGTATTTTTTGCATGAGCTGCATTGTTTTCAAAAAACATCAAATATTTATTTACTTGAATGACAACTTGAATAAATGATATATTCAAGTATATCCTAGTTATTACTCAAATAACAAGTATTTATTTCAACAAGTAATAACTGCAATTATCTGAACTACTTATTATGTGAAGTAGTAATTCATGTACTTGTACTTGCATAATTTTAAAAATATTCAGGTAACCATTAACTATTCGTTGAACCTATAATTATTTCAACAAGTAATTACTCCAACTAGCTGAAGTACCTATTATGTGAAGTAGTATTTACTGTACTTGCACATAATAAACATATCTTAAATATTTATAATAATTATTTGTATGAGTAACGTGTCTCCAGTGTTCACATATCTTAATAACTAGGAATTACTTGAGTTGTCATTCAAGTAAATATATTGTTTATGAGCTGACATATATTACTCCCTCCGTCCCACCCATCTTGAGCATTTTCTTTTCGGCACGGGATTTAAAAAACGCTGAAAAGTAGTGTATAAAGTGATAGTATGATTATATATTATTTAAAGTTGTGAGAGATAAATGTGTCTTAAAAAGGAAATGACGAAGTATCTTGGGACGGTCCAAAAAGGAATATGAACCAAGATCGGTGGGATGGAGGGAGTACATATATAACACTATAAGTGTTCGTTCAACAAGTAATTACTTCAACAAGTTATTAATTTGCCACGCAATGGTTTTAATAAGTAATTACTTCAACTGGTAATTACAATCGCTAAGTATTTACTTCAACAAGAAAATACTTCAACTAGTAATTTCAGATTGATGTGAATAAATTGAAGATCACACACAAAAGATGAATAACATTGATGTGAATAAAGTTAAGATTGACTAATACCTCTTTATCGATAGCTCTTTCCAATATCAGATTAGCTATCTCTGATTTCAGCATTGCGTCTGCATTAGGTCTGTTCACCATATCTTCGTATATTGTTGGTCTGCTTTATCGAAAAAGATGAACACAAATATTAGAAACAGAAAGATATGCTGGAAACTATACACGAATTTAATGTCGTTGACTTACTTTTTCGTCCTAAACAAATCCCTATACTTCTTTTGGGCCGGAAAAGACTAACTACACCATGTGTTCGTGCTAAAATTATGCTAGGCCACGTTGACAAAGGTGTAGGTTGAATCATTATTTCCAACTACACCGTTCTCCCGATCCAAGCTTTTGGCAATTTCAGGTGTCGTATCATACAAGTACTCGGGAAATAAGACCTTTGGCGCATGTCGGTTGCCGATCTTCACGTTCCGCTCAATCGATCCAACTTCAGCTTTTTTTCTTTCGCTTAAATATCTGCTCTGCATGCCCCGCAACTTCATCTACTTCAGCGAGAAACGGTGTATCATACATGCAGTCCTCATCAACATCAACATTTGAAAATGGAACACTTTTCAATGGCTTAACCGGTAATTCACAAAATTTCACACCTTGTTGGAGAGCTCTCACCCGACTTTCGTCCAGCTTATCCACGGGCGGTATATACAACAAAATCTATTTACAAACATCCAACGGGCTGCTAGGTTCTGCATGCACCGACTCAACCTCAGGCTCGGACGCTTCTACTGCACATGCAATACGATTTTTATCAACATTTCCATCCAAACAGCCTTCAGAACTTTTCTCACTCAGATCACCACCCAACATGCCTTCCTTGTTGTCACGAGAAATATCAGCAACAATCGATCTAATTGTATCACTGATAGGGGACTCCAGCCCATCATTTTCAGTAATATCTAATCCAAGAGACAGTGATGGTTCTTTCTCCAGAATATCCGCATTTCTCAACACATCAGGAGAACTGGTCTGCTCATCACATGACTTTGCGGGCAAATCATCATCTGGGCCACTATTACCAAGAGGTGCTCCCTCCATGCTTCCTAAATCCTCTCCAGTCATCAATACTACCTCTCCAACCATCAAACCAATTGGGCTATCTTCATCCACACCTATTATAGTTTTTCCCTCCATGCTCCCTTTACCTAAAACATTTTTATCAAACACACCACCAATGTCGGTAGCGAT
The DNA here is from genome assembly GCA_033398695.1 of Orobanche coerulescens. Classification (NCBI taxonomy): domain Eukaryota; kingdom Viridiplantae; phylum Streptophyta; class Magnoliopsida; order Lamiales; family Orobanchaceae; genus Orobanche; species Orobanche coerulescens. Next base: position 20,419,719 of record CM065810.1, read on the forward strand.
CAAGACCTCATCTGCATCATCAGCAATGTCAACATCAACCATTTCTTCATCTACACCGACCATCGTTTCAGAATTATCTGGGTTATGTCTGCCCAAGCATTCTTCAGAGCCACCATATTGCTCCACATCATCGTGTGACAGACTCTTCATTAGGAACATGCATGTTTGTATGCACGGACATATCAACCCTTACAGATGTCTCACCCTCATCACATCTCCTATCTAACATTTCATACAACTGATCAATTTTTTCGTCGGAATCCACCAGAGCACGACCATGTCTGCATCCACATCCATCATCAACTTTTTGTAAATTGCCAGACTATCAACATGTACAACTTTATCATCCCGGGCACTCTCTCATAAACATCAACTAGGATTTTGTTTATTTGTAGTAGCATCCTTCTCAATTTCTTTATTTTGTTATCACATTGAGGTACCTGCATTACCTCAAGTAAAAAATGAGATCCACACTGTTATGAAGCAAATATTAATGAAGAGCAACACTGTAATGAAGCAAATACTGATGAAATGAAAATCATAATCTGCATTTCTCTAACCATTATTGCACATTACTTGTTCTAGTAATTTACATCCCTTCACTCACTGTTACCTACTGAGGTGTAAGGGGTTGAACATATAGTGAAAAGCCAACAACAATTAAACTACAGATTTTTACATTGGGTAAATGAATATTTTAGTAATTATCTCAACAATTACTAGTATATTGTCCAAATTAAATTTTGGTGGATGTATATAGCATTATCTCAACCAGTAACACACTGATCTTTGTTATTATTAAAGTTAGATATATGCAGCTTATGGTATTCACTTCATTATTAAAGAGAATAATTTTCACATAAGTTCTTACTCATCTACGCTCCCTTTCATGCTGTGATTTATACTAGGATTCGGACTGTGTCGGTTGACAGAAATCTATTTCTGTGTTCTCTTCCTCTGACATGGCTTGCTTAGTGCATTTGATAGCGTATTCCCCGGTCACCCTCATTTGTTTTGCTACAAACATCTTCAAATGAACTTGATGAAAAGATTTCAAGGATTAGGGAAGTCGGTGTGTATTGCCACTGTCCGACATTATTTCTGGAAACTTGCATATTCATCTTCGGAGAGAGAATATCGATTTAACCTCGTTGCTCTAAGAAAAATTGGTGGTGAAAAAATTATTGATGCATTTCTGCTTGACTTGCCAGTTGAGAACTGGTGTTGTGCATTCTTTGTTGGGGACAGATATTGTAACACCCGAAGGGGTTAGCAAAATGATGCTAGTACAAGTATCATAATACATAAATTGGATATGCAACAACAATGCATCATAAATTACATGAGATGGACTTCCTCTACCGGAATCCAACCATGCGAATCCACGTGATTCCATCAACATAACACAGGGTAATCCAACGATCTAGCGCCATCAGTATAGATCCCCATGATGATCCCGTCGGACCAACGCATGGTGAAAAACCCGTCCAACGATCCAGTGCCCTCAGCATAGATCCTCATGATGATCCAGTCGGACCAACGCATGGTGGACATCCGATCCAGCGCCCTCAGCATAGATCACTTGATCCCTTCGGATCATCACAACATACACAAAACACAAACCATGCATATACATATGCCAAACGATATGTCCTTCAACATGAACATTCAATAAATCAATAACGAATACCATGACAATTCAAGGGACTAAACTCATGTTCAACAACATGAATAAACTGTATGGATGATCAAAAATTCCAATATTAACGAATTTTCAAATACAATACTTGCCTCAAAGATGGCAAGAACTAATTACTCCAATGATCTCAACACATTCGAAGGCCGCCTCCTTAGATCAATCGTTCGCAATGCTCGGCCCTCTAAATAAACAGGAAAATAACGACAACTCAAAACAAATTAAACGTACGAACATCTAAAGTCTACTACGGACGGGTTAACACTCTAAGCTAGCCGGATCACGGTTCAACTCACCCGACGAATGTTTGGTCGACTAGAGACACTCAAATCACCATAAATTCATACTTTGATTCCTGATTATCGATTTCATTACCAGGTTCGGTTATATAACACCTTCAATCCGAGTTTAAGGTTGATTCATATCTACACTTCATTTTTCTACAAGCTATCTTCTTTGCCAAAGTTTTACGTTCATACTAATTGACACCCATCAACACCCTTCGTTCGAATCATTAACATGAAGATAAACATACCCAGAAATCATTACAAGTTGTGAATTATGTTGAAGGTCACCTCATATTATCCGAGTATTATTTCTTAATGACCACTCTAAGAATTCATCTCCTTGCAAAAATCTCATTCTAGGTAATGATAATAACAATGCACCAACATACAAGTGATTCGGAAAAGACAACCTAAAATATACAACAACCTCAGAAATCAATTCATAGATTCAACTCAATAAGGTTCGGTTGAGATCTTCTTACTCAGAGGAGTTCTAATATGATTACTTCAAGTTTATAAGGTATGGTGTTCAACCTAATGAGTTATCCATAATCCAAGAGGAAGGTCATAATCTGAATAAGAACACGAATACTAAGCTCGGGAAGCGACACATACCTTATACAGAAAAAAAAAGACGAAAACACTTGATGAACTCAACGCTGGACGCTTGAACACCAATCCTCAAAGCTCCTCGCCTTCAATGATATGTTAGGAGGCTGTTATGAAGGTTGAAGATGGAGAGGGTAACTCTCAAAGTCGCGGAAATTGAGTGTCGGTTGAAGTGGCAGTCTGAAAAATGAAAGAGGGTGTTGTCCTATATATAGAAAATGGTTATTAGCACGCGCTACCGCTATAACTTAGCGTGCTACAGTCTCTGTCTGGTCTCGACTTAGCGTACGCTAAACATCCCTTACGTGCGCTAAGTACGGCAATTAGCGTACGCTACCATTGAATATAGCGTCCGCTAATGACCATACGAAGCTTTACTGACCTCACTGTACTCAACTTTAGCGTGCGCTAGCCTCAGACCATTAGCGTGCGCTAAGCACCATTGACTCGACTTTTCCAAAAGCCATCCAGATTCATTCCGACATATCCCGACAAAGATATGCAGTCTGATCTTACCTACCACCCTATCTCAATAAAGTTGACTACGTATAGCGCGCGCTAAGGCTCATACGTAGCGTGCGCTAGCTAACTCATCTTTAGCGTGCGCTACGCTCAGACGTTAGCATGCGCTACAAGTGCACAGATACAAGTATGAACAACATTCATGAAATCATACGCTCAACAACACAAGATCATGAAATACGAAGGATAATACTCAGATCAAATACAACATATACAATGTCACAAGGTTCAAAATACACATTAGAATCTCGGGTATTACATCCTTTCTCCCTAAAAAGAAGTTTCACCCCAAAACTTAAGATGAAAATAACTCCGGATATCTAGTCTTCATACCATCCTCCGTTTCCCAAGTGGCCTCTTCGACTCTATGTCGTGACCATTGCACTTTAACCAAGGATATTGGTTTATTCCTAAATTGTTTGATCCGACTCTCGAGTATTTTGATTGGTTTCTCTTCGAAGGTGCCGTCATTAGCTATCTCTATCTCGCCAAAATCAATGATATGACTGGGATCTGGTACATACTTCCGTAACTGGGATATGTGGAATATATTATGAACGTGACTCAGTGATGGCGGTAAGGCCAACCTGTACGCCAACTCCCCAACTCTCTCAAGGATCTCTAATGGTCCAATATATCTCGGACACAACTTCCCTTTCTTCCCAAATCGAAAAATTCCCCGAGTAGTAGAAACTTTCAACAGAACGTGGTCCCCAATGTCGAACTCCAATGACCGATGACGCACGTCTGCATAAGCCTTATGTCGACTCTGGACAGTCAATAGCCTTTCCCAAATTAGAGCTACCTTCTTTTGAGTCTGAACTACCAACTCTGGTTCTGTCCCGATCAAATCAGAAGAATCATCTCAACACAGGGGCGATCTGCATCTTCTCCCACACAACGCTTCGAATGGTGCCATCTTAATAGAAGCATGCCAACTATTGTTGTAGGTAAATTCAATCAACGGCAGGTGAATCTCCCAATCGGTCGACCAATCCAAGGCACAAGCTCTGAGCATATCTTCTACTGTCTATATAGTCCTTTCGGACTGTCCGTCCGACTAAGGATGATAAGCCATACTAAAGTTCAGCTCGGTTCCCAAAGCCTTATGAACTGCCTTCCATAAATGTGACACAAAGCGAGCGACCATCTCGGTCTGAAATAATGGTCTTCGGCGTACCATGCAATCGAACTATCTCCACAATAAATACTCGTGCTAATTTATCGGGGCCCCAAGTATTCTTAATACCTAGGAAATGAACCGACTTGGTTAGTCGATCAACTACCACCCAAATCATGTTCATCCCTGCCCTAGTCCTGGGCATACTGGTGATAAAGTCCATCGATATATCCTCCCACTTCCACTCGGGAATTGGAAGTGGCTTCAACATTCCGGCAGGTCGCTCATGCTCAATCTTAACCTCCTCATAGGTTAAACACTTCGAAATGTTTTCCGCTACGTCCTTCTTCATATTCTCCCACCAGAAATTTTGTTTTAGATCCTTATAAATCTTATTGGTGCCCGGGTGAATAGAATAGGGCGTGCTGTGAGCTTCCTTCATGATTGTCTGGCTTAAAACATCATCATCGGGGACGCAAAATCGACTCTGAAATCTCATAACTCCATCATCCTGTATCACGAATCCTGGGGCCTTCCCTTTGTTTACTTCATCACATAATCGAAGAATCAGAGAATCATCCAACTGCTTAGATTTGATTTCTTCGACCAACGACTAGGTTAGTTCTATCACACACAGTTGTCCTTGAACTCTTTGTGACCATACTTCGATTCCTTCACGAATCAGTTCTCGTTGAATGCTTGTTTGGGACGTAAGCGCTTCCAACACTTGAAAAGAAACAGGTTTGCAGCTCAGTGCATCAACTACCACATTCGCTTTGCCTGGATGATAGAGGATTTCCAAGTCGTAATCCTTGATCAATTCCATCCACCTTCTCTGCCTCATGTTTAATTCCTTTTGACTGAAAATATACTTGAGGCTCTTATGATCTGTGAAGATCTGATAATGAGTGCCGTACAAATAATGTCGCCAAATCTTTAAGGCAAAGACTACAATTGCTAACTCCAAATCATGAGTTGGGTAATTTACTTCGTATGGTTTCAACTGTCGAGAGCCATAGGCAATCACCCTATCCTTTTGCATCAACATGCATCCCAGACCCTGATTTAAAGCATCGCTGTATACCATGAATCCATCGGTTCCATCCGGTAACGCTAGTATAGGAACTGTCATCAGTCTTCTCTTAAGTTCATCAAAACTAGCTTGGCATTTCTCATTCCACACGAATTTGTGAGTCTCCTGAAATAGCTGAGTAAGCGGACGAGCAATTTTAGAAAATCCTTCTACAAAACGACGATAATATGCAGCAAGTCCTAAGAAACTTCGGACTTCTTTCACGTTATTAGGAGATTCCCACTCCAAGATTGCCTCAACTTTCTTCGGGTCCACCTGAACTCCGTCAGATGATATCACATGCCCAAGGAACGTCACTTCCTTAAGCCAGAACTCGCATTTAGAAAGTTTCGCATAAAGTTGTGCATTCCTCAAAGTACTCAAAACGATACGCAAATGCTCTGCATGCTCCTCTGGGTCTTTCGAGTAGATCAAGATGTCATCAATGAAAATGACCACGAATTTATCCAAGTATTCTAAGAATACCCGATTCATCAATTGCATAAACACCGCAGGATCATTGGTAAGTCTGAATGGCATCACCACAAATTCATAGTGTCCGTACCGAGATCTGAAAGCAGATTTCGGTATATCCAATTCCTTAATTCTCAACTGATGGTATCCTGATCTCAAGTTGATTTTCGATAATACCCTTGCCCCCTGAAGTTGGTCAAACAAGTCGTCGATTCGAGGTATTGGATACTTATTCTTGATCGTCACCTTGTTTATCTCCCTGTAGTCGATACACAATCGGAGGGATCCGTCTTTCTTCCGGACAAAGAGAACGGGTGCTCCCAAAGGAGAAACGCTAGGTTGAATGTAGCCCTTCTGCAATACTTCCTCAAGCTGCTTCTTTAGTTCATACATCTCCGTTGGCGCCATACGGTATGGTGCTCTGGAAATAGGTGCGGCTCTAGGCTCTAATTCGATATTGAACTCTACTTCTCTTCGCGGAGGTAACCCAGGTAGTTCGTCAGGGAACACGTCTGAGAACTCGTTCACAACTGGAATAGATGAGATTTCTACTTCTTCTTTCTTCATGGCATAACACCACAATCCGTGACAACCTTGCTTCAGTAATTTCACTGCTTTCATGGCTTTGATCAATTTTCCTGAGCTTCCCAGTCTCCATCCTTTGAATAAATGTTCAGATCCGTCATCAGCAATGATAGAAATGACTCTCTTTTGGTAATTCAAAATAGCCCCATAACGGTTGAGCAAATCGTCTACGAGAATTAAATCATCACCATGGATGTCGACTACAATAAGATTTGATGGCCAATCTCTCCCTCCTATAGACACAGGAAAATCTCTAGTTTCTAGGGTTCCCACAATTCTCTCTCCACTCGGTAATCCCACAACATAAGTCTCACAATCATATAAGCACGAGATTTTCAAACGATTAACACAGTTTAGTGATATGAAAGAATGTGTAGCTCCTGAATCGAATAAGACACTAACTGGTTGCAAAATGATCTGAATCGTACCTGATGCAACAACAGTGTTCTGATCATATGACCTCCTTATCTCATAAAGGCGCGGAGGAACAGACCCAGCACTGGACGCCTCTCTTTTCCCAATATTTTGCTGCTGGAAACCACTTTGCTGTGTCTGGTTCTCACTTGTCTCTTTCGGAACCGGTGCAGGAGTGCGAGTACAAATAGATCTTGTACATTTCCACAAAAAGTCGCACGATGGCCTTCTTGTCCACACTCGAAACAGGTCACAGAAGGTGCGTAGCAATCATGCTGAACATGCCCTGCTTTACCACAGTTATAACATTTCTTCGCTGCGTCTGAAATTGTTGATGTTGTCTAGAACTTCTTTCCACCTCGGGAAGGATGTGTAGGTCTCCTAGATGAATGAAATGAAGACTGGCCCTTGCAGGGCCCTCCACTCTTGTTCTGCGTGAAGTTGCCAGACACTTTCTGCTTCTTTGCATCCATCGATTTCTCCACTGCCACCTCTTTCATGTCGTAGGCCAGTGCTTTGTCCTAATACTATCGCAAAGAAGTATATTCGAATCCGGACAAATACTGCTGAATCTCCGGCTTCATCCGTATGTCGAAATGAAAAATCTTTTCTGCCTCGGTGCTGACCAAGTGTCGCACACCAATCAGCTGGTGATTAAAGGTCTTGATTATGTCTGTCACAGATGCCTCCAAACTCTGTGGGGAGAAAAACTCTCAGACTCTAGCCTCTCTAACGGGACGAGGACAATATTGTGCTTCCATCATTAATCTGAATTCCATCTAGTCAGCATTATGATCCTCAGGTCAAACGGCCTCCCACCAGTCGAAAGCCTCCCCAGTCAGAAAATACTGGGCGATCGAAACTTTGTGGTCACCGGGGTAGTTGATTCCCGCAAATATCTTTTCTTATTCCTTCAGCCAATGATCCCAAGTAGGCATCTCTGCAGAACCGTCAAATTTTGGTGGGTGCAATTTGACCACCTCCGTAAGCCACTTGTCTCCCTGATTATCCTCGTTGCACTGCTGGTCCATCGTCGTCTGCAGGCGGTCAAGCACCTGAGCGAACTGGGTCATCTGAATGACCACCTTCTAAAGTACTCCCGGCATGTTAGGATTTGCGTTATCATTCGCTGATCCCTGTTGTCCTCCAGAATGGGAATCGGTTCTACTAGCCTATAATTCTGGGGTAGATACTGAATCCTCGTGTCTTGCATTACCACGTCCGCGTCTACGACTGCGTCTGCATCCACGACCTCCCCTCAACATACTGTAAACACAAATACTCAATATCCAAGGCAAAATTTGCTAAAAGAAAGTCTGTCAATATTCACAAACAGAAATTAAATAAAATGGTAGTATATGAGATTATGAGACTTACAACCACGGTCCACATGACGATGCTGGCTGAGCAGTGATGTTACAAATGACCCATAAATTAAATAACATAAACAGACCCAACTAAACCCGACTGCCAAGATATCCGTGAATCTTAGCTCTGATATCATATTCTGTAACACCTCGAGATATTCGGAATAATTACAACACCGTAAATCCTTTATATAAGAATTTACAAGACTAATTTGAAAAAAATGCAGAAATAATACAGAAGTACCATTAACATTTAGAATACAAAACCCGTTCAAACAGTTCAAATGAGTCCATTATTACAAACACCTCAAAAATATCACAAGACACGCGTACTCGAGTACTGAAAATAAACTAGAAAGACAAGGCAACAACAAGTAACATCACTGAGCCCCTTCATCGTCATGTCGGTACTGTGGCTGCTTCCCCGCTCCTCGACTACCTGAACATCAAAACAAATGTCCACCCCCGAAGGGGTTAGCAAAACGATGCTAGTACAAGTATCATAATACATAAATCGGATATGCAACAACAATGCATCATAAATTACATGAGATGGACTTCCGCTACCGGAATCCAACAATGCGAATCCACGTGATTCAATCAACATAACACAGGGTAATCCAACGATTCAGCACCCTCAGTATAAATCCCCATGATGATCCCATTGGACCAACGCATGGTGGAAAACCCGTCCAATGATCCAACGCCCTCAGCATAGATCCCCATGGTGATCCCGTCAGACTAACACATGGTGGACATCCGATCCAGCGCCCTCAGCATAGATCACTCGATCCCTTCGGATCATCACAACATACGCAAAACACAAACCATGCATATACATATGCCAAACGATATGTCCATCAACATGAACATTCAATAAATCAGTAACGAATACCATAATAATTCAAGGGACTAAACTCATGTTCAACAACATGAATTAACTGTATGCATGATCAAAAATTCCAATATTAATGAATTTTCAAATACGATACTTGCCTCAAATATGGCAAGAACTAATTACTCCAATGATCTCAACACACTCGAAGGCCGCCTCCTTCGATCAATCGTTTGCAATGCTCGGCCCTCTAAACAAACAGGAAAATAACAACAACTCAAAATAAATTAAACGTACGAACATCTAAAGTCTACTATGGCCGGGTTAACACTCTAAGCTAGCCGGATCACGGTTCAACTCACCCGACGAACATTCGGTCGAGCTAGAGACACTCAAATCACTATAAATTCATACTTCGATTCCTGATTATCGATTTCATTACCAAGTTCGGTTATATAACACCTTCAATCCGAGTTTAAGGTTGATTCATCTCTACACTTCATTTTTCTACAAGCTATCTTCTTTGCCAAAGTTTTACGTTCATACTAATTGACACCCATCAACACCCTTCGTTCGAATCATTAACTTGAAGATAAACATACCCAGAAATCATTACAAGTTGTGAATTATGTTGAAGGTCACCTCATATTATCCGAGTATTATTTCTTAATGACCACTCTAAGAATTCATCTCCTTGCAAAAATCTCATTCTAGGTAATGATAATAACAATGCACCAACATACAAGTGATTCGGAAAAGACAACCTAAAATATACAACAACCTCAGAAATCAATTCATAGATTCAACTCAATAAGGTTCAGTTGAGATCTTCTTACTCAAAGGAGTTCTAATATGATTACTTTAATTTTATAAGGTATGGTGTTCAACCTAATGAGTTATCCACAATCCAGGAGAAAGGTCATAATCTGAATAAGAACATGAATACTAAGCTCGGGCAGCGACACATACCTTATACAGAAAGAAATGATGAAAACACTTGATGAACTCAACGTTGGACACTTGAACACAAATACTCAAAGCTACTCGCCTTCAATGATATGTTAGGAGGCTGTTATGAAGGTTGAAGATGGAGAGGATAACTCCCAAAGTCGCGGAAATTGAGTGTGGGTTGAAGTGGCAGTCTGAAAAATGAAAGAGGGTGTTGTCCTATATATAGAAAATGGTTATTAGCGCGCGCTACGGCTATAACTTAGCGTGCGCTAACGGGCTTGCAGTCTATTGTCTCTGTCTGGTCTCAGCTTAGCGTATGCTAAACATCCCTTACGTGCGCTAAGTACAACAATTAGTGTACACTACCACTCAATATATCACGCGCTAACGACCGTATGAAGCTTTACTGACCTCACTGTACTCAACTTTAGCGTGTGCTAGCCTCAGACCATTAGCGTGCGCTAAGCACCGTTGACTCGACTTTTCCAAAAACCGTCCAGATTCATTCTGACATATCTCGACAAAGATCCGCGGTCTGATCTCACCTACCACCCTGTCTCAATCAAGTTGACTACGTATATCATGCGCTAAGGCTCATACGTAGCGTGCACTGGCTAACTCAACTTTATCGTGCGCTATGCTCAGACGTTAACATGCGCTACAAGTGTACAGATACAAGTATGAACAACATTCATGAAATCATACGCTCAACAACACAGGATCATGAAATACGAAGGATAATACTCAGATCAAATAAAACATATACAATGTCACAAGGTTCAAAATACACATTAGAATCTCGGGTATTACAGATATGGTATTATGGCGAACGGCATGGCAGAGTCATTTAACAATTGGATTTCAGTTGAGCGCCATATGCCTGTATATTGTATGTTAGATCTGACTAGAATCAAGGTTATGGATATGATATCATCCAGGCAACGAGAAGCTACTACGTGGATAACGAGGCTAACACCATCGAAGCAGGAAAAGTTAACACAAGGTATTAAGGCTGCATCATCTTATATTGTGCATTGTTCAGAACCGGGTGTATTTCTGGTGAAGTCCGAATTTGCATATATTGTTAGACTTCATGAGCGAACATGCTCTTGCTTGAAATGGCAAATTAACTGCTTCCCCTGCTGCCATGCGCTAGTTGTCATAGGAAATCAACGAGGAGCAAATGTATATGACTTTATTGATTGATCCTTATTTCCATACCGACACATATAGGAAATCTTATAGTTTTCCTATATGTCCCATTAGCAATCTAGATCAAGAAATAGCATTGAAAGAATCAAATACCATATTCCCACCAGTTGTTAAGAGGCCTCCAGGGAGACGTAGAACAAAGCGCTTTAAATCTTCCGGCGAGTTTATAAAGAAGTCCATTGCATGTGGCAGGTGCGGGGTCAGCGGCCATCACAACAAACTGACTTGCACAGAGGTTCTACTTTAGTCAGACGACTAAATTGAATGATGGTATTTTAATCAAGTATTTCCTGTACTTAAACAAATGGTTGGTTGAGTTCATTTTCTTACTTGACAAGTTGTTACTTGACCAATATGCTTGCGAACTGTTATTTTTTTGTACACCAATATGTATAAATCACCATTTAAGAAGATGTGATCATTTTTTTACAACCAATACTTACTTGTGGGGTGATTCTAATTTCAGCAGGTATCAGTTCTTTTTCATTTTAAACAATTACTTCAACAAGTAATTGGGGTATTCACTTTTCCTTTGGTGTTGTATTGTTATAACTAATAGACTATTTCTGTAACACCCCCAGATCCGACCGGGAATATTACAGCGCCGTGGGCCCCGAGATGGAACCCACAAGGCTGAAGGAAATTTTCGCAAACATTTACAAACGCCCAAGAGGCTAACGACGGTATTATCTAATAAAAACATTCGAAGATTTATAAAACTCGTTTATCAAACCGTCGTAAAAACTCATTTGAAACCACAAGACCCAAAATGCCAAAACTCAACAGTTTAAAAACATACGTTAAGCTATCGCTTACACGTACCGACAGAATAGATTTAGAAAATGATTGCCAAAGTAACCTAAGTTACCGGATACCAAAAAGGCCATTTAAAAATACTCACGCAGCGGATAAAGACAAACAATTAAAATACTCTAGCAGCGGAATACAACAACTGATCAGAAACTCAAAACACAAATACATGCCCTTGCCAGTATCCTCCGGGAAGTTCATCTCTCCACGATCGCAGAAGCTTGATAATCCAAGAACCTAAAAAGAAAGCCCACGACGGGTTCAGCCATAATATCCAACAATGATAACCATCACATCTCGTCAATAATTACATATCAATGGAAATACTAAGTAAGAATACGACCAATGTAATCTTACTGTCGTAGCTTTACGAGAATCCACGATTCGTATCCTTAACAACACATTAAAATAATACCGAAATATCTGTACGGTATCTCAACAATACTCAAGGTTCTCAAAACATTATCATAACTCGCGATACGGAAATTATACCAACTATGGCCAATTCAATCCATCGGATAACATCGACAATTCCAATACGATAATCAATTGTCCATCAAAGACAAGTACCAAGGAAATACGGAACATACCTCAAGATACGAAATACCATGACAATCACGTCAGTCTAATCCGAGATCAGATCAACATAACATACGGACATGATCCTAACACAAGACCTACAAATGCATACTCATATGACAACGTCAATATGATCACAACAATAACGATAATGTATACTTATGGCAAACCCATAATATACGTATGCACAACAACAATACATGGCAATCCGATGATCCAGCGTTCACTGCCTAGATCCCCCGATGATCCCGTCAGACCAACCCGAGGTGGAAAACCCGTCCGATGATCCAGCGCACACTAGCATAGATCCCCCGATCATCCCGTCGGACCAACCCGAGGTGGACATATGACAACAATGCACAACTGCACAAAACAACAGTACACAATACACGACAACAACAATGCACAAATGCATGACAACAACGATACACGAATGTATCACGACATGATCGACACAAATAATAAAAATGATTAGAGTACTTGCCCCGAGTCCTTCGAGAACGATCTCAATGTCTAAACCATCACGGACCATTATCCTGAATACTCGACGGTCCAAAGTATCACGGATTGCAGATAATTCATATCTTCGTCTTTATCACAATATATCCTCGATATACAAGTATACCAATAACAAAAGTAAATCATATACATTATGATTTAGATTCCCAAAACTCGAATACGATTTATAATCTCAAATCTCCTGTGATTACTATTATAAACATTGCTATACGAATTATACACGAATGAAACGGAAACCATTCATTAAATGTTATGAACTGAGCAAGTAATAACTTACCTCGATAACGATACAACGATGAGGAAGCTGTCACCAAATCCATTGCCGTCATCTACAAGTTCCTCGGTCCCGACCAAAGCAATTCACGAACATCCTCGAACTCGACCGCAACATACGATTATAATCACCGATTAATATTCTCAACCTAGTAATTCGATAAACAATAAGTTCGACAACAATCAACAATCGATAAAACCAATCAACAAATCCAACGGTTCTACAATATCTCGGTTAACCACAAGTCTGAACAATCCAACTTAAACGATCAGGAATCCATAACCAAAACAGAATATACTACCCTGCCTGTTGACTTAGCGCACGTTAATCACTTAACATAGCGTGCGCTAAGACGTTCCCGTTAGCGTGTGATAGACAGTAACATTAGCGTGCGCTAATGACATGCAGTTGCATGCATTTCATATACCGATCAACACATGGTGATTATCAAGAACACTAAGTGATTCTAAACCATGTTCATAGCTATCAAAACAACAAAATCTGATATCCTTTAACATATAAGTAATCATCCAACCCTTAATCCAATTCTTATATCCATATATCATCTTCCTTAATATCAATACATGAAACATCAAGAACGTAACAACACTCCCTTAATCTTCCATTACAGAGAGTAATCATCGACACTAACATCAACATCCGAAACTGAGGAGAAGGATTAATCCACTTATCTCAAGAAAACGAACAACACAATTCAAACCACAAGAACCATATCAATATCTTCATATCAACAATAACATCATCATAATCCGGTAATCCATCTCATAATCATGCTTATCAACTTGTTTATGTAATAATCATCAACTCAAGAACATCAACATTCAATCCAAAACGAAATCCAAAGATGAAGAGGGATTACCTTTATGAAGGAATGGATTGATTTCCAAGGCTGAATCCATTTCTAAGAATCACCAATGATTTCAAGAACAAAGCTTTAATCCATGATTTATATCTTAATCTTGTTAAAGATCACCACCTCACCATGTTTGGGAACCTCAAGAACCTCCCAAAGCTCTCTCTATCGACTGAAGGTGAAAGAAAGGACGAAATGCTTCATAATACCCGTCTGTCCCTTATATAGAATACATTACTAGCGTGCGCTAACCCTTATGTTTAGCGTGCGCTACGGCCTTAGCGTGCGCTAACTGACCTTTGTTAGCGTGCGCTATCGCGATCGAGACTCTTTATGGCTTCGTACATGAGCTTACGTACGTAATGCCCATGCATTAACGTACGTAACTTAAACTATCTAGCGTACGCAAGTCCTTGCATTTAGCGTGCGCTAACATCAGTTGACTCGTTTGTGTGTATGCTCCGAAGACTGGTCCACACGCCGAAAGTGCTTACGAGGATAAGATTCCTTTTTGTCCGATATACAGTTAGCGTGCGCTAACCATCATGCATTAGCGTGCGCTAACACTACATTACAATATCCGTTGACTTACCAGAACGTGCGCCGAAAGTGGCCTGGTCCACACGTAGATTCCTTCTGATCTGACTGCACTAGCGTGCGCTACATTCTGCCTCTAGCGTGCGCTAACCATGAACGATAACGTGCGCTATACTTGACCATTAGCGCGCGCTAGTCAGGCTATACTTAGCCATTTCCAACTCTTCTCGTCTGTCTCGACATACTGGATACGTACACTCACACACTGAATACATATACTTAATTCCATAATATTCTCATATGATACATAATATCCTCAATTGCAATTGTCGACCAAGTACGACAATTATACCGATACTGACATCTCAATCCTTCATTTATTTTATCTATCTTTGCATGATTCCACATGTACAATATAACTCGGAAAAAATAATATTAAACAACGGTAGTAGAAATTCCGGATATTACATACTACACCACTTAAAATAAGTTTCGTCCTCGAAACTTGCAATCCGTCACAGAAAAACAAACAAACCGTTCGACCAAGATATTCTGAAACCATCACGACGACGATCAGTCGTCATCATTAACGAATAACCGAAACAGCACATTTACAAATGCGCAAAGTCGAGGATCTCCTGAGATCCTAGCAAGTGACTCCTCTGTAAAGTCTCAACACGCTTACGGTCATCATTTCATGAGTCCTATCAAAACATAACATCTTCGGATGAAATAATCTATCTGTTTCAATTATGTTTGTCTGATTACACAATCCAGTCTCAATTCTGATAAAATGAATAATACACGATACATCTGTGAAATAACTGCCCAACAAATTCCGAAATATCGACACAATCTGAACGCTCATATGATCATTAACAATGATCAACCAATAAATTAACCGAGAGTATCATCGACACGATATCCTCCGATACGATCAATCTAAAGGTCAAAACGCAGTCGAGAATATCATCAACATGATAAACTCCTATTATTACCAACGAGCGATTAACGGTAATCGAGAATACCTTCACACGGTAAGCTCCAACACGATCAACGCAGAACCACAGTAACCGATATAGAGTTCTCAAAACGACACACCAATCACATATAGTGGATCTCAACGAAACATAACCGACTGGTGAACATTCCCCTCGGCATACGAACAACGAATCGCAAATCGACGAAGATACCAATTCATACAAGGAGTGGGAACGACCACTCAATATCCAAAACAACCAGCATGGGGTCACCATCCCCAAATTTACACTTACAAAGAAATCATTCAAAAATCACTATGTTAAAATTGCGCTACTACCGCACCAATGGAATCACATAGTACATATGTTCCGGTTTCACAATATCCCAAGTTTCCAAAATAATATTATGTGCATGAATCTACAACACGCAACATATTTCTCTTATCCGCTAACTCAACCGATCATCACCGGATAATCAAACTGCCATACTAAAGTTCGAATCTCTTTTCCTCGTACCATACTGATGTCTTATCCAGTTCGTGAATCTCATTCAGAACTTCACCACGATATGAATTATGCATTAAATGCGTATGTACATCAATCACATTTTCAAAACCAGTTTGAAATCATATAATCTTGTCAAGGAGACAAATTTTCGAAAGTTCTTTAAAAATTTCAAAACTCAAAACATAAATTTTGGTAAGACCACCAAATCAATCCTCGAAAAATAAACTGGCTCGCTGGTGCCAAGTATTTGATAACAGTTTCCTTCGAATCCATACGATTTCGAAGTTTTAAAATGAAAACTATGCAAATGATTGACCACATCCGTACTCCTATATACCAATCCGGCTCGTCATAAATCCCACTGATATTCCATCAGAAAACTACACGATAGAATCCAAAATCTCAATGTATAAACTCCGACAAAAACTCCTTTTCCACATATGACTCGCAACGTCAATCATTTTCCATCCTGGATCACCTCAATTACGCTATGACCATGCATTGAAACAAATCAACACAGCGAAAGACTTCCCGAGAAGTTTCTTTTGAACAAGTAATCCAGAACCCCGAAAGGTAGGAACGACATAGATAAACGATTGATAAAGTGTTTTACAAGTCTCGAGAGTTTTTAAGAAAACAGAAAAGTCTTTTGAAATATTAGGGTCTCAGCCCGTATCTCGTTCCGCATTACGAGAAGCTTAAAAAAAAAATAGGAAACTCTTTTTCAGACCCCAAGTCCTGAGTTATAAAATAATTTAAAAAAAATCTATTGGGTCTCGGCCCAAAAATCATTTACGGTAAAACATCCGTAAAACATTCATTTTGAAAAGTATCATTTTCAAATGCTCAAAAACAGTTCATATATCTCAAAATGAACTAACATGACTACATGTTCTCCTGAACATTCCACAATATTTCTCCCAAATGCACAGCTCCATTCCAAAACTTAATCGACATATTGATTTCCAAAATCATAACTTCTCAAGATCATCAATCCTGTCCCAACTCTGTCATCTTATATTGTAACGCATAATATCTTTCTGAACCTCAGAACATATCAACTTAGAACGACAATAAATCTCAATGCAATTCAAAAATCCAATACTTACAGATCGTGAAGCCGACGATTCCCCGTGATACTGGCACATGTCTCGACTCAAGAAAATACTCGACACAGATATTTTCAAAACACACACTTTGCAAACTCAGTTCAACTCGAGAAAACAACACAGCTCTATCTGAAGAAACACGTTAACACCATTTGAAAAAGTTACAACAATCCCAGTTCCACACTGGTAATTCACATAACGCACAAGCCCGAGTGAACAACAAAAACCCAGAGCTCAAACACTTGTAAACCAACAACTCGATTGACACGACAAAAGCACGACCCAACTCGACCCGACTGCCTAGGTTTTCACAACCTAAGCTCTGATACCATATTCTGTAACACCCCCAGATCCGATCGGGAATATTACAGCGCCGTGGTCCCCGAGATGGAACCCACAAGGCTGAAGGAAATTTTCGCAAACATTTACAAACGCCCAAGAGGCTAACGACGGTATTATCTAATAAAAACATTCGAAGATTTATAAAACTCGTTTATCAAACCGTCGTAAAAACTCATTTGAAACCACAAGACCCAAAATGCCAAAACTCAACAGTTTAAAAACATACGTTAAGCTATCGCTTACACGTACCGAGAGAATAGATTTAGAAAATGATTGCCAAAGTAACCTAAGTTACCGGATACCAAAAAGGCCATTTAAAAATACTCACGCAGCGGATAAAGACAAACAATTAAAATACTCTAGCAGCGGAATACAACAACTGATCAGAAACTCAAAACACAAATACATGCCCTTGCCAGTATCCTCCGGGAAGTTCATCTCTCCAAGACCGCTACAAGCTTGATAATCCAAGAACCTAAAAAGAAAGCCCACGACGGGGTCAACCATAATATCCAACAATGATAACCATCACATCTCGTCAATAATTACATATCAATGGAAATACTAAGTAAGAATACGACCAATGTAATCTTACTGTCGTAACTTTACGAGAATCCACGATTCGTATCCTTAACAACACATTAAAATAATACCGAAATATCTGTACGGTATCTCAACAATACTCAAGGTTCTCAAAACATTATCATAACTCGCGATACGGAAATTATACCAACTCTGGCCAATTCAATCCATCGGATAACATCGACAATTCCAATACGATAATCAATTGTCCATCAAAGACAAGTACCAAGGAAATACGGAACATACCTCAAGATACGAAATACCATGACAATCACGTCAGTCTAATCCGAAATCAGATCAACATAACATACGGACATGATCCTAACACAAGACCTACAAATGTATACTCATATGACAACGTCAATATGATCACAACAATAACGATAATGTATACTTATGGCAAACCCATAATATACGTATGCACAACAACAATACATGGCAATTCGATGATCCAGCGTTCACTGCCTAGATCCCCCGATGATCCCGTCAGACCAACCCGAGGTGGAAAACCCGTCCGATGATCTAGCGCACACTAGCATAGATCCCCCGATGATCCCGTCAGACCAACCCGAGGTGGACATAGGACAACAATGCACAACTGCACAAAACAACAATACACAATACACGACAACAACAATGCACAAATGCATGACAACAACGATACACGAATGTATCACGACATGATCGACACAAATAATAAAAATGATTAGAGTACTTGCCCCGAGTCCTTCGAGAACGATCTCAATGTCTAAACCATCACGGACCATTATCCTCAATACTCGACGGTCCAAAGTATCACGGATTGCAGATAATTCATATCTTCGTCTTTATCACAATATATCCTCGATATACAAGTATACCAATAACAAAAGTAAATCATATACATTATGATTTAGATTCCCAAAACTCGAATACGATTTATAATCTCAAATCTCCTGTGATTACGATTATAAACATTGCTATACGAATTATACACGAATGAAACGGAAACCATTCATTAAATGTTATGAACTGAGCAAGTAATAACTTACCTCGATACCGATACAACGACGAGGAAGCTGTCACCAAATCCATTGCCGTCATCTACAAGTTCCTCGGTCCCGACCAAATCAATTCACGAACATCCTCGAACTCGACCGCAACACACGATTATAATTACCGATTAATATTCTCAACCTAGTAATTCGATAAACAATAAGTTCGACAACAATCAACAATTGATAAAACCAATCAACAAATCCAACGGTTCTACAATATCTCGGTTAACCACAAGTCTGAACAATCCAACTTAAACGATCAGGAATCCATAACCAAAACAGAATATACTACCCTGCCTGTTGACTTAGCGCACGTTAATCACTTAACATAGCGTGCGCTAAGACGTTCCCGTTAGCGTGTGATAGACAGTAACACTAGCGTGCGCTAATGACATGCAGTTGCATGCATTCAATATACCGATCAACACATGGTGATTATCAAGAACACTAAGTGATTCTAAACCATGTTCATAGCTATCAAAACAACAAAATCTGATATCCTTTAACATATAAGTAATCATCCAACCCTTAATCCAATTCTTATATCCATATATCATCTTCCTTAATATCAATACATGAAACATCAAGAACGTAACAACACTCCCTTAATCTTCCATTACAGAGAGTAATCATTGACAATAACATCAACATCCGAAACTGAGGAGAAGGATTAATCCACTTATCTCAAGAAAACGAACAACACAATTCAAACCACAAGAACCATATCAATATCTTCATATCAACAATAACATCATCATAATCCGGTAATCCATCTCATAATCATGCTTATCAACTTGTTTATGTAATAATCATCAACTCAAGAACATCAACATTCAATCCAAAACAAAATCCAAAGATGAAGAGGGATTACCTTTATGAAGGAATGGATTGATTTCCAAGGTTGAATCCATTTCCAAGAATCACCAATGATTTCAAGAACAAAGCTTTAATCCATGATTTATATCTTAATCTTGTTAAAGATCACCACCTCACCGTGTTTGGGAACCTCAAGAACCTCCCAAAGCTCTCTCTATCGACTGAAGGTGAAAGAAAGGACGAAATGCTTCATAATACCCGTCGGTCCCTTATATAGAATACATTACTAGCGTGCGCTAAACCTTATGTTTAGCGTGCGCTACGGCCTTAGCGTGCGCTAACTGACCTTTGTTAGCGTGCGCTATCGCAGTCCAGAGACTACTGTATGGCTTCGTACATGAGCTTACGTACGTAATGCCCATGCATTAACGTACGTAACTTAAACTATCTAGCGTACGCAAGTCCTTTCATTTAGCGTGCGCTAACATCAGTTGACTCGTTTGTCTGTATGCTCCGAAGACTGGTCCACACGCCGAAAGTGCTTACGAGGATAAGATTCCTTTTTGTCCGATATACAGTTAGCGTGCGCTAACCATCATGCATTAGCGTGCGCTAACACTACATTACAATATCCGTTGACTTACCAGAACGTGCGCCGAAAGTGGCCTGGTCCACACGTAGATTCCTTCTGATCTGACTGCACTAGCGTGCGCTACATTCTGCCTCTAGCGTGCGCTAACCATGAACGATAGCGTGCGCTATACTTGACCATTAGCGCGCACTAGTCAGGCT
This sequence comes from Orobanche coerulescens, assembly GCA_033398695.1. Classification (NCBI taxonomy): domain Eukaryota; kingdom Viridiplantae; phylum Streptophyta; class Magnoliopsida; order Lamiales; family Orobanchaceae; genus Orobanche; species Orobanche coerulescens. The sequence continues at coordinate 20,440,621 of CM065810.1, forward strand.
ATACTTAGCCATTTCCAACTTTTCTCGTCTGTCTCGACATACTGGATACGTACACTCACACACTGAATACATATACTTAATTCCATAATATTCTCATATGATACATAATATCCTCAATTGTAATTGTCGACCAAGTACGACAATTATACCGATACTGACATCTCAATCCTTCATTTATTTTATCTATACTGTACAGATTCCATATTGTACAATATAACTCGGATAAAATAATATTAAACAACGGTAGTAGAAATTCCGGATATTACAATTTCAACTACTAACACGTGTATTTAATTTACCTAGTTAATAGCTCAACTACATACACTTAACTCAAATACGTGTGCTAGCTCAATGTTTACATAGTCTGACAACTGTTAATTATTTCAACAAGTAATTATGTTAACAAGTAATTACTTCACCAAGTAATACAACCACTACTCACTGATGGGGTGATTCTAATTCCAGAAGGTATCAGTCTTTTAATTTTAAGCAATTACTTCAACAACTCATCGGGGTATTCAAGTTTCCTTTGGTGCTCTCTTGTGATAATTACTAGATTATTTCAACTAGTAACACATTTCACCACCAATGTCGGTAGCGATCAAGACCTCATCTGCATCATCAGCAATGTCAACATCAACCATTTCTTCATCTACACCGACCATCGTTTCAGAATTATCTGGGTTATGTCTGCCCAATCATTCTTCAGAGCCAGCATATTGCTCCACATCATCGTGTGACAGACTCTTCATTAGGAACATGCATGTTTTTATGCACGGACATATCAACCCTTACAGATGTCTCACCCTCATCACATCTCCTATCTAACACTTCATACAACTGATCAATTTTTTCGTCGGAATCCATCAGAGCACGACCATGTCTGCATCCACATCCATCATCAACTTTTTGTAAATTGCCAGACTATCAACATGTACAACTTTATCATCCCGGGCACTCTCTCATAAACATCAACTAGGATTTTGTTCATTTGTAGTAGCATCCTTCTCAATTTCTTTATTTTGTTATCACATTGAGGTACCTGCATTACCTCAAGTAAAAAATGAGATCCACACTGTTATGAAGCAAATATTAATGAAGAGCAGCACTGTAATGAAGCAAATACTGATGAAATGAAAATCATAATCTGCATTTCTCTAACCATTATTGCAGATTACTTGTTCTAGTAATTTACATCCCTTCACTCACTGTTACCTACTGAGGTGTAAGGGGTTGAACATATAGTGAAAAGCCAACAACAATTAAACTACAGATTTTTACATTGGGTAAATGAATATTTTAGTAATTATCTCAACAATTACTAGTATATTTTCAAAATTAAATTTTGGTGGATGTATATAGCATTATCTCAACCAGTAACACACTGATCTTTGTTATTATTAAAGTTAGATATATGCAGCTTATGGTATTCACTTCATTAGTATTTGATTCATTATTAAAGAGAATAATTTTCACATAAGTTCTTACTCATCTCCCTTTCATGCTGTGATTTATACTAGGATTCGGACTGTGTCGGTTGACAGAAATCCATTTCTGTGTTCTCTTCCTCTGACATGGCTTGCTTAGTGCATTTGATAGCGTATTCCCCGGTCACCCTCATTTGTTTTGCTACAAACATCTTCAAATGAACTTGATGAAAATATTTCAAGGATTAGGGAAGTCGGTGTGTATTGCCACTGTCCGACATTATTTCTGGAAACTTGCATATTCATCTTCGGAGAGAGAATATCGATTTAACCTCGTTGCTCTAAGAAAAATTGGTGGTGAAAAAATTATTGATGCATTTCTGCTTGACTTGCCAGTTGAGAACTGGTGTTGTGCATTTTTTGTTGGGGACAGATATTGTAACACCCCGAGATATTCGGAATAATTACAGCGCCGTAAATCCTTTATATAAGAATTTACAAGGCTAATTTGAAAGAAATTGTAGAAATAATACAGAAGTACCATTAACGTTAAGAATACAAAACCCGTTCAAACAGTTCAAATGAGTCCATTATTACAAACACCTCGAAAATATTACAAGACACACGTACTCGAGTACTGAAAATAAACCAGAAAGACAAGACAACAACAATTAACAACACTGAGCCCCTTCATCGTCATGCGGTACTATGGCTGCTTCCCCGCTCCTCGACGACCTGAACATCAAAACAAATGTCCACCCCCGAAGGGGTTAGCAAAATGATGCTAGTACAAGTATCATAATACATAAATTGGATATGCAACAACAATGCATCATAAATTACATGAGATGGACTTCCGCTACCGGAATCCAACGATGCGAATCCACGTGATTCCATCAACATAACACAGGGTAATCCAACGATCTAGCGCCATCAGTATAGTTCCCCATGACGATCCCGCCGGACCAACGCATGGTGAAAAACCCGTCCAATGATCCAGCGCCCTCAGCATAGATCCTCATGATGATCCCGTCGGACCAACGCATGGTGGACATCCGATCCAGTGCCCTCAGCATAGATCACTCGATCCCTTCGGATCATCACAACATACACAAAACACAAACCATGCATATACATATGCCAAACGATATGTCCTTCAACATGAACATTCAATAAATTAATAACGAATACCATGATAATTCAAGGGACTAAACTCATGTTCAACAACATGAATAAACTGTATGGATGATCAAAAATTCCAATATTAACGAATTTTCAAATACAATACTTGCCTCAAAGATGGCAAGAACTAATTACTCCAATGATCTCAACACACTCGAAGGCCGCCTCCTTCGATCAATCGTTCGCAATGCTCGGCCCTCTAAATAAACAGGGAAAATAACGACAACTCAAAATAAATTAAACGTACAGACATCTAAAGTCTACTACGGCCGGGTTAACACTCTAAGCTAGCCGGATCACGGTTCAACTCACCCGACAAACGTTTGGTCGACTAGAGACACTCAAATCACCATAAATTCATACTTCGATTCCTGATTATCGATTTCATTACCAGGTTCGGTTATATAACACCTTCAATCCGAGTTTAAGGTTGATTCATCTCTACACTTCATTTTTCTACAAGCTATCTTCTTTGCCAAAGTTTTACGTTCATACTAATTGACACCCATCAACACCCTTCATTCGAATCATTAACATGAAGATAAACATACCCACAAATCATTACAAGTTGTGAATTATGTTGAAGGTCACCTCATATTATCCGAGTATTATTTCTTAATGACCACTCTAAGAATTCATCTCCTTGCAAAAATCTCATTCTAGGTAATGATAATAACAATGCACCAACATACAAGTGATTCGGAAAAGACAACCTAAAATATACAACAACCTCAGAAATCAATTCATAGATTCAACTCAATAAGGTTCAGTTGAGATCTTCTTACTCAAAGGAGTTCTAATATGATTACTTCAAGTTTATAAGGTATGGTGTTCAACCTAATGAGATATCCATAATCCAAGAGGAAGGTCATAATCTGAATAAGAACACGAATACTAAGCTCGGGAAGCGACACATACCTTATACAGAAAGAAAAGACGAAAACACTTGATGAACTCAACGTTGGACGCTTGAACACCAATCATCAAATATCCTCGCCTTCAATGATATGTTAGGAGGCTGTTATGAAGGTTGAAGATGGAGAGGGTAACTCTCAAAGTCGCGGAAATTGAGTGTGGGTTGAAGTGGCAGTCTGAAAAATGAAAGAGGGTGCTGTCTTATATATAGAAAATGGTTATTAGCACGCTCTACCGCTATAACTTAGCGTGCGCTAACGGGCTTGCAGTCTACAGTCTCTATCTGGTCTCGACTTAGCGTACGCTAAACATCCCTTACGTGCGCTAAGTACGGAATTAGCGTACGCTACCACTGAATATAGCGTGCGCTAATGACCATACGAAGCTTTACTGACCTCACTGTACTCAACTTTAGCCTCAGACCATTAGCGTGTGCTAAGCACCATTGACTCGACTTTTCCAAAAGCCATCCAGATTGATTCCGACATATCCCGACAAAGATCTGCGGTCTGATCTCATCTACCACCCTATCTCAATCAAGTTGACTACGTATAGTGCACGCTAAGGCTCATACGTAGCGTGCGCTAGCTAACTCATCTTTAGCGTGCGCTACGCTCAGACGTTAGCGTGCGCTACAAGTGCACAGATACAAGTACGAACAACATTCATGAAATCATACGCTCAACAACATAAGATCATGAAATACGAAGGATAATACTCAGATCAAATACAACATATACAATGTCACAAGGTTCAAAATACACATTAGAATCTCGGGTATTACATCCTTTCTCCCTAAAAAGAAGTTTCACCCCGAAACTTAAGATGAAAATAACTCCGAATATCTAGTCTTCATACCATCCTCCGTTTTCCAAGTGGCCTCTTCGACTCTATGTCGTGACCATTGCACTTTAACCAAGGATATTAGTTTATTCCTCAATTGTTTGATCCGACTCTCGAGTATTTTGATTGGTTTCTCTTCGAAGGTGCCGTCATTAGCTATCTCTATCTCGCCAAAATCAATGATATGACTGGGATCTGGTACATACTTCCGTAACTGGGATATGTGGAATATATTATGAACGTGACTTAGTGATGGCGGTAAGGCCAACCTGTACGCCAACTCCCCAACTCTCTCAAGGATCTCGAATGGTCCAATATATCTCGGACACAGCTTCCCTTTCTTCCCAAATCAAAAAATTCCCCGAGTAGTAGAAACTTTCAATAGAACGTGGTCCCCAATGTCGAACTCCAATGACCGACGACGCACGTCTGCATAAGCCTTCTGTCAACTCTGGACATTCAACAGCCTTTCCCGAATTAGAGCTACCTTCTTTTGAGTCTGAACTACCAACTCTGGTTCCGTCCCGATCAAATCAGAAGAATCATCTCAACACAGGGGCGATCTGCATCTTCTCCCACACAACGCTTCGAATGGTTCCATCTTAATGGAAGCATGCCAACTATTGTTGTAGGTAAATTCAATCAACGTCAGGTGAATCTCCCAATCGGTCGACCAATCCAAGGCACAAGCTCTGAGCATATCTTCTACTGTCTATATAGTCCTTTCGGACTGTCCGTCCGACTAAGGATGATAAGCCATACTAAAGTTCAGCTCGGTTCCCAAAGCCTTATGAACTGCCTTCCAGAAATGTGACACAAAGCGTGCGACCATCTCGGTCTGAAATAATGGTCTTCGGCGTACCATGCAATCGAACTATCTCCACAATAAATACTCGTGCTAATTTCTCGGGCCCCCAAGTATTCTTAATACCTAGGAAATGAGCCGACTTGGTTAGTCGATCAACTATCACCCAAATCATGTTCATCCCTGCCCTAGTCCTTGGCATACTGGTGATAAAGTCCATCGATATATCCTCCCACTTCCACTCGGGAATTGGAAGTGGCTTCAACATTTCGGCAGGTCGCTCATGCTCAATCTTAACCTACTCATAAGTTAAACACTTCGAAACGTTTTCCGCTACGTCCTTCTTCATATTCTCCCACCAGAAATTTTGTTTTAGATCCTTATACATCTTATTGGTGCCCGGGTGAATAGAATAGGGCGTGCTGTGAGCTTCCTTCATGATTGTCTGGCTTAAAACATCATCATCGGGGACGCAAAATCGACTCTGAAATCTCATAACTCCATCATCCTGTATCACGAATCCTGGGGCCTTCCCTTTGTTTACTTCATCACATAATCGAAGAATCAGAGAATCATCCAACTGCTTAGATTTGATTTCTTCGACCAACGACGAGGTTAGTTCTATCACACACAGTTGTCCTTGGACTCTTTGTGACCATACTTCGATTCCTTCATGAATCAGTTCTCGTTGAATGCTTGTTTGGGACGTAAGCGCTTCCAACACTCGAAAAGAAACAGGTTTGCGGCTCAGTGCATCAGCTACCACATTCGCTTTGCCTGGATGATAGAGGATTTCCAAGTCGTAATCCTTGATCAATTCCATCCACCTTCTCTGCCTCATGTTTAATTCCTTCTGACTGAAAATATACTTGAGGCTCTTATGATCTATGAAGATCTGACAATGAGTGCCGTACAAATAATGTCGCCAAATCTTTAAGGCAAAGACTACAACTACTAACTCCAAATCATGAGTTGGGTAATTTACTTCGTATGGTTTCAACTGTCGATAGGCATAGGCAATCACCCTATCCTTTTGCATCAACACGCATCCCAGACCCTGATTTAAAGCATCGCTGTATACCATGAATCCATCGGTTCCATCCGGTAACGCTAGTATAGGAACTGTCATCATTCTTCTCTTAAGTTCATCAAAACTAGCTTGGCATTTCTCATTCCACACGAATTTGTGAGTCTTCTGCAATAGCTTAGTAAGCGGACGAGCAATTTTAGAAAATCCTTCTACAAAACGACAATAATATCCAGCAAGTCCTAAGAAACTTCGGACTTCTTTCACGTTATTAGGAGATTCCCACTCCAAGATTGCCTCAACTTTCTTCGGGTCCAGCTGAACTCCGTCGGATGATATCACATGCCCAAGGAACGTCACTTCCTTAAGCCAGAACTCGCATTTAGAAAGTTTCGCATAAAGATGTGCATTCCTCAAAGTACTCAAAACGATACGCAAATGCTCTGCATGCTCCTCTGGGTCTTTCGAGTAGATCAAGATGTCATCAATGAAAATGACCACGAATTTATCCAAGTATTCTAAGAATACCCGATTCATCAATTGCATAAACACCGCAGGATCATTGGTAAGTCTGAATGGCATCACCACAAATTCATAGTGTCCGTACCGAGATCTGTAAGCAGATTTCGGTATATCCAATTCCTTAATTCTCAACTGATGGTATCCTGATCTCAAGTTGATTTTTGATAATACCCTTTCCCCCTGAAGTTGGTCAAACAAGTCGTCGATTCGAGGTATTGGATACTTATTCTTGATCGTCACCTTGTTTAGCTCCCTGTAGTTGATACACAATTAGAGGGATCCGTCTTTATTCCGGACAAAGAGAACGGGTGCTCCCAAAGGAGAAACGCTAGGTTGAATGTAGCCCTTCTGCAATACTTCCTCAAGCTGCTTCTTTAGTTCATACATCTCCGTTGGCGCCATACGGTATGGTGCTCTGGAAATAGGTGCAGCTCTAGGCTCTAATTCGATATTGAACTCTAGTTCTCTTCGCGGAGGTAACCCAGGTAGTTCGTCAGGGAACACATCTGAGAACTCGTTCACAACTGGAATAGATGAGATTTCTACTTCTTCTTTCTTCATGGCATAACACCACAATCCGTGACAACCTTGCTTCAGTAATTTCACTGCTTTCATGGCTTTGATCAATTTTCCTGAGCTTCCCAGTCTCCATCCTTTGAATAAATGTTCAATCTGTCATCAGCAATGATAGAAATGACTCTCTTTTGGTAATTCAATATAGCCCCATAACGGTTGAGCAAATCGTCTACGAGAATTAAATCGTCACCATGGATGTCGACTACAATAATATTTGATGGCCAATCTCTCCCTCCTATAGACACTGGAAAATCTCTAGTTTCTAGGGTTCTCACAATTCTCTCTCCACTCGGTAATCCCACAACATAAGTCTCACAATCATATAAATACGAGATTCTCAAACGATTAACACAGTTTAGTGATATGAAAGAATGTGTAGCTCCTGAATCGAATAAGACACTAACTGGTTGCAAAAGGATCTGAATCGTACCTGATGCAACAGCAGTGTTCTGATCATATGACCTCCTTATCTCATAAAGGCGCGGAGGAACAGACCCAGCACTGGACGCCTCTCTTTTCCCAATATTTTGCTGCTGGAAACCACTTTGCTGTGTCTGGTTCACACTTGTCTCTTTCGGAACCGGTGCAGGAGTGCGAGTACCAATAGATCTTGTACATTTCCACAAAAATTCGCACGATGGCCTTCTTGTCCACACTCGAAATAGGTCACAGAAGGTGCGTAGCAATCATGCCGAACATGCCCTGCTTTACCACAGTTATAACATTTCTTCGCTGCGCTTGAAATTGTTGATGTTGTCTGGAACTTCTTTCCACCTCGGGAAGGATGTGGAGGTCTCCTAGATGAATGAAATGAAGACTGGCCCTTGCAGGGCCCTCCACTCTTGTTCTCCGTGAAGTTGCCAGACACTTTCTGCTTCTTTGCATCCATCGACTTCTCCACTGCCACCTCTTTCATGTCGTAGGCCAGTGATTTGTCCTAATACTATCGCAAAGAAGTATATTCGAATCCGGACATATACTGCTGAATCTCCGGCTTCATCCGTATGTCGAAATGAAAAATCTTTTCTGCCTCGGTGCTGACCAAGTGTCGCACACCAATCAGCTGGTGATTAAAGGTCTTGATTATGTCTGTCACATATGCCTCCGAACTCTGTGGGGAGAAAAACTCTCAGACTCTAGCCTCTCTAACTGGACGAGGACAATATTGTGCTTCCATCATTAATCTGAATTCCATCTAGTCAGCATTATGATCCTCAGGTCGAACGGCCTCCCACCAGTCGAAAGCCTCCCCAGTCAGAAAATACTGGGTGATCGAAACTTTGCGGTCACCGGGGCAGTTGATTCCCACAAATATCTTTTCCAATTCCTTCACCCAATGATCCCAAGTAGGCATCTCTGCAGAACCGTCAAAGTGCAATTTGACCACCTCCGTAAGCCACTTGTCTCCCTGATTATCCTCGTTGCACTACTGGTCCATCGTCGTCTGCAGGCGGTCAAGCACCTGAGCGAACTGGGTCATCTGAACGACCACCTTCTAAAGTACTCCCGGCACGTTAGGATTTGCGTTATCATTCACTGATCCCTGTTGTCCTCCATAATGGGAATCGGTTCGACTAGCCTATAATTCTGGGGTAGACGCTGAATCCTCCTGTCTTGCATTACCACGTCCGCGTCTATGACTGCGTCTGCATCCACGACCTCCCCTAAACATACTGTAAACACAAATACTCAATATCCAGGGCAAAATTTGCTAAAAGAAAGTCTGTCAATATTCACAAACAGAAATTAAATAAAACGGTAGTATATGAGATTATGAGACTTACAACCACGGTCCACATGACGATGCTGGCTGAGCAGTGATGTTACAAACGACCCATAAATTAAATAACATAAACAGACCCAACTAAACCCGACTGCCAAGATATCCGTGAATCTTAGCTCCGATACCATATTCTATAACACCTCGAGATATTCGGAATAATTACAACGCCGTAAATCCTTTATATAACAATTTACAAGACTAATTTGAAAAAAATGCATAAATAATACAGAAGTACCATTAACGTTTAGAATACAAAACCCGTTCAAACAGTTCAAATGAGTCCATTATTACAAAGATCTCGAAAATATCACAAGACACGCGTACTCGAGTACTGAAAATAAACCAGAAAGACAAGACAACAACAAGTAACATCACTGAGCCCCTTCATCGTCATGTCGGTACTGTGGCTGCTTCCCCGCTCCTCGACTACCTGAACATCAAAACAAATGTCCACCCCTGAAGGGGTTAGCAAAACGATGCTAGTACAAGTGTCATAATACATAAATCGGATATGCAACAACACTGCATCATAAATTACATGAGATGGACTTCCGCTACTGGAATCCAACAATGAGAATCCACGTGATTCCATCAACATAACACAGGGTAATCCAACGATTCAGCGCCCTCAGTATAAATCCCCATGATGATCCCGTTGGACCAATGCATGGTGGAAAACCCGTCCAACGATCCAACGCCCTCAGCATAGATCCTCATGGTGATCCCGTCAGACCAACGCATGGTGGACATCCGATCCAGCGCCCTCAGCATAGATCACTCGATCCCTTCGGATCATCACAACATACGCAAAACACAAACCATGCATATACATATGCCAAACGATATGTCCATCAACATGAACATTCAATAAATCAGTAACGAATACCATGATAATTCAAGGGACTAAACTCATGTTCAACAACATGAGTTAACTGTATGCATGATCAAAAATTCCAATATTAACGAATTTTCAAATACGATACTTGCCTCAAATATGGCAAGAACTAATTACTCCAATGATCTCAACACACTCGAAGGCCGCCTCCTTCGATCAATCGTTCGCAATGCTCGGCCCTCTAAACAAACAGGAAAATAACAACAACTCAAAATAAATTAAACGTACGAACATCTAAAGTCTACTATGGCTGGGTTAACACTCTAATCTAGCCGGCTCACGGTTCAACTCACCCGACGAACATTCGGTCGAGCTAGAGACACTCAAATCACTATAAATTCATACTTCGATTCCTGATTATCGATTTCATTACCAAGTTCGGTTATATAACACCTTCAATCCGAGTTTAAGGTTTATTCATCTCTACACTTTGTTTTTCTACAAGCTATATTCTTTGCCAAAGTTTTACGTTCATAGTAGTTGACACCCATCAACACCCTTCGTTCGAATCATCAACATGAAGATAAACATACCCAGAAATCAATACGAGTTGTGTATTACGTTGAAGGTCACCTCATACTATCCGAGTGTTATTTCTTAGTGACCACTCTAGGAATTCATATCCTTGCAAAAATCTCATTCTAGGTAATGATAATAACAATGCACCGGCATACAAGTGATTCGGAAAAGACAATCTAAAATATGCAACAACCTCAGAAATCAATTCTTAGATTCAACTCAATAAGGTTCGGTTGAGATCTTCTTACTCAAAGGAGTTCTAATATGATTACTTTAATTTTATAAGGTATGGTGTTCAACCTAATGACTTATCCACAATCCAGGAGAAAGGTCATAATCTGAATAAGAACATGAATACTAAGCTCGGGCAGCGACACATACCTTATACAGAAAGAAAAGATGAAAACACTTGATGAACTCAACGTTGGATGCTTGAACACAAATACTCAAAGCTACTCGCCTTCAATGATATGTTAGGAGGCTGTTATGAAGGTTGAAGATGGAGAGGATAACTCCCAAAGTCGCGGAAATTGAGTGTGGGTTGAAGTGGCAGTCTGAAAAATGAATGAGGGTGTTGTCCTATATATAGAAAATGGTTATTGGCGCGCGCTACGGCTATAACTTAGCGTGCGCTAACGGGCTTGCAGTCTATTGTATCTGTCTGGTCTCAGCTTAGCGTATGCTAAACATCCCTTACGTGCGCTAGTACAACAATTAGTGTACACTACCACTCAATATATCACGCGCTAACGACCGTATGAAGCTTTACTGACCTCACTGTACTCAACTTTAGCGTGTGCTAGCCTCAGACCATTAGCGTGCGCTAAGCACCGTTGACTCGACTTTTCCAAAAACTGTCCAGATTCATTCTGACATATCTCAACAAAGATCCACGGTCTGATCTCAACTACCACCCTGTCTCAATCAAGTTGACTACGTATAGCACGCGCTAAGGCTCATACGTAGCGTGCGCTGGCTAACTCAACTTTAGCGTGCGCTACGCTCAGACGTTAGCATGCGCTACAAGTGTACAGATACAAGTATGAACAACATTCATGAAATCATACGCTCAACAACACAGGATCATGAAATACGAAGGATAATACTCAGATCAAATACAACATATACAATGTCACAAGGTTCAAAATACAGATTAGAATCTCGGGTATTACAGATATGGTATTATGGCGAACGGCATGGCAGAGTCATTTAACAATTGGATTTCAGTTGAGCGCCATATGCCTGTATATTGTATGTTAGATCTGACTAGAATCAAGGTTATGGATATGATATCATCCAGGCAACGAGAAGCTACTACGTGGATAATGAGGCTAACACCATCGAAGCAGGAAAAGTTAACACAAGGTATTAAGGCTGCATCATCTTATATTGTGCATTGTTCAGAACCGGGTGTATTTCTGGTGAAGTCCGAATTTGCATATATTGTTAGACTTCATGAGCGAACATGCTCTTGCTTGAAATGGCAAATTAACTGCTTCCCCTGCTGCCATGCGATAGTTGCCATAGGAAATCAACGAGGAGCAAATGTATATGACTTTATTGATTGATCCTTATTTCCATACCGACACATATAGGAAATCATATAGTTTTCCTATATGTCCCATTAGCAATCTAGATCAAGAAATAGCATTGAAAGAATCAAATACCATATTCCCACCAGTTGTTAAGAGGCCTCCAGGGAGACGTAGAACAAAACGCTTTAAATCTTCCGGCGAGTTTATAAAGAAGTCCATTGCATGTGGCAGGTGCGGGGTCAGCGGCCATCACAACAAACTGACTTGCACAGAGGTTCTACTTTAGTCAGACGACTAAATTGAATGATGGTATTTTAATCAAGTATTTCCTGTACTTAAACAAATGGTTGGTTCAGTTCATTTTCTTACTTGACAAGTTGTTACTTGACCAGTATGCTTGCGACTGTTATTTTTTTGTACACCAATATGTATAAATCACCATTTAAGAAGATGTGACCATTTTTTTACAACCAATACTTACTTGTGGGGTGATTCTAATTTCAGCAGGTATCAGTTCTTTTTCATTTTAAACAATTACTTCAACAAGTAATTGGGGTATTCACGTTTCCTTTGGTGTTGTATTGTTATAACTAATAGACTATTTCAACTACTAACACGTGTATTTAATTTACCTAGTTAATAGCTCAACTACATACACTTAACTCAAATACGTGTGCTAGCTCAATGTTTACATAGTCTGACAACTGTTAATTATTTCAACAAGTAATTATGTTAACAAGTAATTACTTCACCAAGTAATACAACCACTACTCACTGATGGGGTGATTCTAATTCCAAAAGGTATCAGTCTTTTAATTTTAAGCAATTACTTCAACAACTCATCGGGGTATTCAAGTTTCCTTTGGTGCTCTCTTGTGATAATTACTAGATTATTTCAACTAGTAACACATTTCAACAAGTAATTCTTGCAATTATCTGAAGAACCTATTATGCGAAGTTCTATCAGGTGCATATTATTGAGTATTCGTGTATTATACTAAAAAATAGAGTAAATTGCAAAAATCGTCCTTGTGGTTTGTCCAAATTGCACGTTTCGTCCTTGTGGTTCATTAAGTGCAAAGATCGTCCGGATTTGACACTGTTACGAGCACCTTTGGTCCCCCATCACTAACCATGTTAGTTTTCACTCGTTAGCTCTTGCACGTGATTGGCACAAGAGGGTATTTTGCACTCGTTAGCAATTTGGCAATCATGATGAAAATCAGTATTTTATTATTGATGTTTGATTTAAATTATATGCTCTCTCTATCCCCAAAAATTTATTTTAAATGAGATGATATGAATTTTAAGAAAAGTTGGTATAAAATGATTTTAGGGGAGAAAAAGATCTATTTTTTAAGAAGAAAAAAAAAAAAAAACTTTCCTTTTATAACTGGGGCAAGTTTTGGGCACACAAAAAATACTTAATAATATAGGCTTGACAGACAAAAACTTTCCTTTTATAACTGGGGCAAGTTTTTGGCAGACAAAAAATACTAAATTTATGTTGTTTGATTCAGATGAGTATTAATAATGTGAATAGGCGGAAAGATACATTAATAAAAAATATTTTGAAATTATTTGAGTATAACTAAAATTATGTTTTACATTTAAATAATTTAATTAACTTAAATATAAATTTATTTATTTAAAAATACTTAATAATTTAGGCTTGGTTTCAATTCTTAAATTAACTTTCATAATTAAATATCTTATGAAACTTAGTCATGTCATACAAATTGATTTTTTAAAATAAATAATATAATTAATAATTAAAACTTATCTATATAATAAAAAACTGAATTAGTTAATTAAATATTATAATTATGTATTTGATATAAAATAATTGGATTTTTCAAAAAAATGAAGCGTGTCAAAAATGTAATCAATTGAATCGAAACATATAGCTAACGGAATTTGTTATTTACCCATTTTCTTTATTTTATTTTACTTTATCCAAAATTGTGAATTTTAAAATCCCATTCTGGTAGAACAGTGCCAAAATACCCTCTTGTGCCAATCACGTACAAAACCTAACGAGTGGAAACTAACGGGGTTAGTGATGGGGGATCAAAAGTGCACGTAACAGTGCCAAATCCGAACGATCTTTGCACTTAATGAACCACAAGGACGAAACGTGCAATTTGACCAAACCACAAGGACGATTTTTGCAATTTACTCTAAAAAATATTAATTATTTGCGCAAGTACTTCTTATTATGTGAATTAGTAATTCTGGTACTTTCACAGTTTGCATACAACCTTACTATTTATAATAATAATTTGAACTAGTATTTTTCACATAACCCTTTAACTTTTCGTTCAATAAGAAATTATTTCACAAGTATTTATTTCAACAAGTATTTATTTCAACAAGTAATAACTGTAATTATCTGAACTACCTATTATGTGAAGTAGTAATTCGTGTACTTGTACTTGCACAATTTTAGAAATATTCAGGTAACCATTAACTACTCGTTGAACATTTAATTATTTCAACAAGTAATTACTCCAACTAGCTGAAGTACCTATTATGTGAAGTAGTATTTACTGTACTTGCACATAATAAACATATCTTAAATATTTATAATAATTATTTGTACGAGTAACTTGTCTCCAGTGTTAACAAATCTTAGTAACTAGGAATTACTTGAAGTTGTCATTCAAGTAAATATATCGTTTATGAGAGAGATCTACTTGAATAGCCTGCTTAGGTAATCATTTCAAAAAAAAAAAACAGAATGCTACTCACGAACTGTAATATCCGCAATTTCGAATTTCGGTAATTTTTTTTTTTTTTTCGGCGGAAGTCGTTTTTGACGACTCGCTCATGACCATTTTGTCATTTCGAGAATGATTAATTCTTCACTTTTTGTCATCCGAGTTCGTTTCGGTGTTGTTTTGTTGAGTTCCGTGCTTTTTAGCGACTTTTCCGCACTTGAGCTCGATTCTTGCGAATCTCGTCCGAAACTATTGTTTCGAGTTTCTCGCAAGTTCATTTAATATTATTATTCATGTTGCGAGCTTTGGTTCGGTGTTTCGATCACGTATCGTGATTTTCGGACGTTTTGGGCCATTTTTGTAATTTCCCAAAGTTTGGGGTAATTATTTCCGTTGTCGAATTCCGACACTTCGGATGGTCGGAATCGTGTGTTCTCTTAGTGCTTGGATTCGTCTTTGCGAGTACTTCGTAACCGCATTTGTATTTTCGGTATGCCGAGCCGAGACGTTTCAACCGTGATGTGCCGGGGCATGCACGTGTAAACTGTCCTTCTCGTCGGTAACACATTTCAAGTGTGGACTCGAGGGACACCGAATTCCGTTTTGCGAATTAGCTACCGAGACTTTCGAAGTTCGCGCTTCAGCACAGTCATCGGAATCGGCTTTGAGAGGCCTTTGAAGGATGTTTCTGTCAGTTGCTTGTTGTGCCGTCACCTTGATTTCGCTGTTGTGAGTTGCGGGGGCGACCTTCTTTTATAAGAGGTCGAATGTAGTACCCGTGTTGTTTTTAGACTCCTGCATTTTCTCTTTCTCGAGTCTATCGACTCGCTCGTGTTCGTTGATACTTTCTGAACTTGTTCTGTATTTCGGTTTCGTCGTTCGAACGAGCTGTGATCTTGTTTTGGGTCAATCTGGTTATCGCTGTAACTTTTTTCGAGTTCGGTTCGATTCTTGTCAACCTTGTTCGGAAGTGACATCATCTGGTTTTACTAGTTCTCTTATTCGAAGTGGATCGGATTTGGAACTTCTGTATTTTTGACTCTGTCGACTCGTTTATGTTCATTGACATTTTCTGAGCTTGTCCTGCCCCTTGCTTTTGTTGATCGAACGAGGGTGGTATTATTTTGGAATTACTCGTTCGTCGTTGTGACTTTTCAATTATTATTTCCTTTCCTGTGGATCTTATACGACTGTGCATCTTGTTGTTTTCACCGGATCATGTTTTGTCTCGAGTCGAGATGTGAACCTCGGAATTGTCGGTTGAACCTTATTGTTCTTCGTGATCCGAACATGATCGTTCGATTTTTGTTGTCTCGATCTTTGTGGTTCGATCGTTTGATTGTTCAGTTTTTGTTGATCTCGTTTCGTGATTGTTGAACATTCAGACTCCTTCGAAATTCCCTTAAGTTCGGGAAGTTAGTCTCGTTTTCAATCTTCCAACCCTTGGGCGGTGGAATTCTGTATTTGTTCAGCGGTTGGCCCGCGTTTTGATTGATGTACCGTTGGGTTGGTCAATCCTGTTGATTTTCGTTCGTTGTGTTTTGTGATTGTCTGGATAATCGACTTGATTATACTATCTGTTTGTTGACGCTTGTCACTTGTTGACTTTATTATGTTCCTAACGGCGACGTTGTATTGGTCGTCGTGGAGCGTGTTTTCACGCCGTATGTCTCTTTGCGTTTCTTGCAGCGTTTCGCCGTCGGGCGCGAGTTTTCGGTTTTTGCGTATCTCGTCGAGTTTCCTGGCAGGGTATATTGCTTCCCCCTACTTGTTTTAAGTTTCGGGACGAAACTTCTTTTAAGGAGGGTAGAATGTAATATCCGCAATTTCGAATTTCGGTAATTTTCTTTTTTTTTCGGCGGAAGTCCGTTTTGACGACTCGCTCATGACCATTTCGTCATTTCGAGAATGATTAATTCTTCACTTTTTGTCATCCGAGTTCGTTTCGGTGTTGTTTTGTTGAGTTCCGTGCTTTTTAGCGACTTTTCCGCACTTGAGCTCGATTCTTGCGAATCTCGTCCGAAACTATTGTTTCGAGTTTCTCGCAAGTTCATTTAATGTTATTATTCATGTTGCGAGCTTTGGTTCGGTGTTTCGATCACGTATCGTGATTTTAGGACGTTTTGGGCCATTTTTGTAATTTCCCAAAGTTTGGGGTAATTATTTCCGTTGTCGAATTCCGACACTTCGGATGGTCGGAATCGTGTGTTCTCTTAGTGCTTGGATTCGTCTTTGCGAGTACTTCGTAACCGTATCTTCTATTTTTACTCAGGTTCGGGTTTCGGGGTCGTCCGGGCCGTCGGAGTGGCCACGGCCGAGTCACGGCCGGAGCAGGGCCTGGCCTGGCCGAGTTACGGCCGTAAGGTGCCGGTTACGGCCGTAAGGTGTCCGAGTTACGGCCGTAAGCGTGATCGGGTACGGCCGTATGAGCGCTGGGCGGATTTTGACGAAGGCCGGTTACGGCCGTAAGGTGTGCGAGTTACGGCCGTAAGTGTCATTTGGTCTTTGGCGGATTTTTGACGAATGCGGTTACGGCCGTAAGGCTGCCGAGTACGGCCGTAAGGTGTCGAGTTACGGCCGTAAGGCTGCCGATTCTGGCCGTAACTCTGCTATATATAGCTTTGGCTCGGCGATTTCATTTCTACCCGATTTTTCCTTCTTTCGCGATTGGCGGCGGAGTGCGACGAAATGGAGTTCTTGGCCGATTCTAATCATTTCAAGGCATTTTGGAAGATCCTTGTTGATTATATCAACATCTAATCCGTGTATTTCGTCGAATCAAGGTATATTTCTTGATTTTCCTTCAAGTTGACTTTTCGGAGAATTGTTCTTGATTTCATTTCTAATCCGATTTTGATACATCGATTGGTGTAGTATGATGTTATTAATCATGTTCTATGGGTTGTATATCCATATATCTAGTTTGTTTAACTCGATCGACGATTCGAGTGTTCTTGGGAATTGAACATTTAGTGTTCGATTAAATGTCCCAATGAGTTCCTTTCGATAGTTTGTTGGGATTTCCGTCGTTTTTGCCTTGATTCTTGTCGTAATCATCTTTTGTTGTTCCTTCCGAGGATTATAGGTGCTCGAGGATTTCCGATGTTGAATCCCGTTTGGTGATTGATGATTCGTGTGGTGTTATTCTCGTAGTACTCGTGGTGCTATTGCGTTCTTGATATTGTTCGGGGGTTCGGGGCTATTCGACCGTATTTCATCCGTCGTCTTGTTGCGATCGTGGTTTCGAGGCAAGTATCTTGCCCATACATTACGTGTTTTGTGGATATTATGGTTGTTAATCGTCGATATGTGCTAAATAAATATTTATAACCATTTTTCAAAAGAATCGGTATATTTACCATCATGCTTTTCGTAAAGGTGAACCGTGTGTCGGGAATTAATATGTTTAGTTGGATATGTGTGTTAGTGACGAGTATAGGATCGCCTTACTTTCATGTGACGTCATTATGTATGATTATGGCGTCGGTAAATGTACAGTGTAACTCTCTTGTGAAATTATGTGCTTGGAGTCACGTGTTTATGGATGAATATGTGAGTTTGTGCGATATTAGTTGTGTCGTTCGGTGCTGTTGAAATCTTGCGCGTCCTTGTGAATCGTATCATTACTTGTTCGTGAGTATATGTTGGATGAACTGGCCATTCTAGTAAGGTACCTCGACTATATATACTGTGATTGACCTTCGAGGCTTGTGGTTTGCAACTGTGATTTTTGGAACGTGTGTGTGTGTTGTTCCTTCCACCCGGAGTGTCCGACGGGATGTCTGGGGGTCGATACTAAGGGGTACGGCCACGGAAGTGGACTTGGGTGCGTGTGTGGATGAACTTCCACCCGGAGTGTCCGGCGGGATGTCTGGGGGTCGATACTTGAAGTGCGGCCGCGGAAGTGGTTTCCCACCGAGTGTCGACGGGATGTCCGGGGTCGATACTAAGGGGTACGGCCGCGGGTTACCAGTTGTGGTTTTCATCTTGAGGATGACGTTGATGTTTTCGTTAATTGTGATATTGTCCGGAGTATCACAATGCTTTGTGCTTGGGGTCGAGAGACATTATATATCGAGTCTTGGTGCTTGACTAGAATGGCATAGGAATAATGTGTTATGTGTAATGTGTTCTTTTAAAAGTGAATTGAAGTGGATGATCGGGTTGTGGACCCTGTGTTTTGTGACCGGAATGGTTGGGTCGTGGACCCCGTGTTTTGTTAAACAGATTTGTATTTTGAAAAATGAACTTTGGGGCTGTGACCCTAAATGGCTTTCGAGGAATTAAGAACATTTCCAATTTTTGATGTTTTCAAAACTCCTGAGATTTGGAAATGTTTTCAAAATGCTTACTTGCTTCGTTTCTGTTTTCAAGACTTGAACTATTTTTTAACTAGATATATCTCGGGAAGTCTTTCGTTATATTCTCGGAATGTGTTGTGTATGGCTCGTATTTGCACTTTATACTTGCACTAGCGAAACAGTGGAGTTTTGCTAACCCCCGAGTAATAGGGGGGTGGATATCTGTATTGTGTCCAGGTACATGCAGGTTTTCGGGAGCAAGACACAGGATCGGCACGAGGGATGATGAAAGACGAATGATACTAATCACACGAAGGCCAGTTTTGGGTTCAGTTAGTCGGAGTCCATTGTATTGTCTTTTCCGCTGTCTTATTGTTCGTTGTTGCAAGTATTTTACCCTTGTGTGGGTATGAGTTTGGATGAGTGTATGTATTTTGATTTTCAAGTCAGTGACGAAAGACCAAATCGGTCTATTGGTCCGTTATTTTGATTCGTCGGTATGTAATGTAATGTGTTGTTTTGATGTCTAGCCTGGTGGATCCTCACGGAGAGGGTCTGCGGCGTGTAATATTCCCGGTTTGATCTGGGGGTGTTACATTTATGGTATCGGAGCTTAGGTTGTGGAAACCTAGGCTGTCGGGTCAGTGGTGTCTATTGAGTTTTGTCTTGTCGGATTATGTCTGACTAAGTCGTGTCGCGACGCGTCTTCTGAGTTTGTTGGTCGTGATTAGTATCGTGGGCGATCATCATCTTCGTGCGACCTGTGGCTGTAAGTCTCCCTTCTTTGTGTTGTGCCTCGTATGACACGAGCTATTTTTATGATTATTTGTTAAGCGACGGAATTCTTTTATGAATTTTGATTTCGTGATATGTGGTTACTTGACTCTAATACTTCGTTCATATGAGGAGTAGTGTTGATGGATTGTGCATGTTTGACTTTATTTCTTTTATCCGCTGCGTGAGTTCCTTTGTAATGATTTTCGGTATTTTACCGACTGAGTTTTATTTCGAAAATTGATTCCATTAACCGAGTTTTTGGCATTATGGCCTTGATCATTTTGGCGAAATTCTTATGACGGTATTTAGTATTTTGTAAATGGATTTTGTGAGTTTTGAAATATTACCGTCATCGGCCTTTTTGGCGTTTTTGTGAATGGTTTTTAGCCTGGTGGGTTCCGGCGCGGGACCCACGGCGCTATATTGTTCCTTGTAATTACAAATTTTTGGGCATTCTAGCCCATTGAATTATTTTGAAAACCTTGAGTGTCTTAGAAAATTAAAATTCGAGACGTACTTTTAAAAGCGAATTATTTTCTTGCAGTGTTTTCAAGGTGTTTTCTAATGCCGCAATACATTTCAAAAAATTTCCGGTTGAGGACCAAAAATATTTTTGAGATATTTTCAAATGCAGTTGCTTAGACCCAAGGGTCGAATATTTTTGAAAGTTTTTCACTACGAGAAGGTGTCCTCATTTTTGTTCAAACGCAAGATGATTTTCAAAGTCTCGAAAATGATGTTTGTTCAACTTTTTGTAAAATGATACTCAAGATCAACCGTGTTTCCAAAGCTGTCTTCAAAGGTGGTTTTTGTTTTTAAAACCTATCATTCCTGTTTGCGGACCGGAAATGCGTGTATGGTTTTCGAACTTTCGTTACGGTGTTAACCCCGAATTGTGATCGAATTGGTGGCATGAACGTCGAGGCGTTGCCACGCATTTGTTGTACTAGTCCTCTGTGAGAGGTATGAACTGGTATTTACTGTTTGTCACCTCGGAGTGATTTGCGTGTTGTCGCACGGGTGTGAGCTGTTGAAGCTTGAGTTTGTACGTTTGTGTACATGTGTGATTGTTTCATGATGGTTGAAATTATGTGCTGGTTATCGTTCGGGCCGTTGAGGTCGCCGAACGATACCGTCGT
Source organism: Orobanche coerulescens (assembly GCA_033398695.1). Taxonomy (NCBI): domain Eukaryota; kingdom Viridiplantae; phylum Streptophyta; class Magnoliopsida; order Lamiales; family Orobanchaceae; genus Orobanche; species Orobanche coerulescens. The sequence continues at coordinate 20,461,587 of CM065810.1, forward strand.
TGCTGTAGTGTTTGTGTGTGTATTACTTTATGATGGTAATCGTTGTATATGGTATGTGTTATGATTCTTTGTTGTGCTGAGTTGGCATCTCCGCTATGTTGTTTTGCGACGTTGTGCCCCATTGTATCTAGCATTTGTATTTTCGGTATGCCGAGCCGAGACGTTTCAACCGTGATGTGCCGGGGCATGCACGTGTAAACTGTCCTTCTCGTCGGTAACACATTTCAAGTGTGGACTCGAGGGACACCGAATTCCGTTTTGCGAATCAGCTACCGAGACTTTCAAAGTTCGCGCTTCAGCACAGTCATCGGAATCGGCTTTGAGAGGCCTTTGAAGGATGTTTCCGTCAGTTGCTTGTTGTGTCGTCACCTTGATTTCGCTGTTGTGAGTTGCGGGGGCGACCTTCTTTTATAAGAGGTCGAATGTAGTACCCGTGTTGTTTTTAGACTCCTGCATTTTCTCTTTCTCGAGTCTATCGACTCGCTCGTGTTCGTTGATACTTTCTGAACTTGTTCTGTATTTCGGTTTCGTCGTTCGAACGAGCTGTGATCTTGTTTTGGGTCAATCTGGTTATCGCTGTGACTTTTTTCGAGTTCGGTTCGATTCTTGTCAACCTTGTTCGGAAGTGACATCATCTGGTTTTACTAGTTCTCTTATTCGAAGTGGATCGGATTTGGAACTTCTGTATTTTCGACTCTGTCGACTCGTTTATGTTCATTGACATTTTCTGAGCTTGTCCTGCCACTTGCTTTTGTTGATCGAACGAGGGTGGTATTATTTCGGAATTACTCGTTCGTCGTTGTGACTTTTCAATTATTATTTCCTTTCCTGTGGATCTTATACGAGTGTGCATCTTGTTGTTTTCACCGGATCATGTTTTGTCTCGAGTCGAGATGTGAACCTCGGAATTGTCGGTTGAACCTTATTGTTCTTCGTGATCCGAACATGATCGTTCGATTTTTGTTGTCTCGATCTTTGTGGTTCGATCGTTTGATTGTTCAGTTTTTGTTGATCTCGTTTCGTGATTGTTGAACATTCAGACTCCTTCGAAATTCCCTTAAGTTCGGGAAGTTAGTCTCGTTTTCAATCTTCCAACCCTTGGGCGGTGGAATTCTGTATTTGTTCAGCGGTTGGCCCGCGTTTTGATTGATGTACCGTTGGGTTGGTCAATCCTGTTGATTTTCGTTCGTTGTGTTTTGTGATTGTCTGGATAATCGACTTGATTATACTATCTGTTTGTTGACGCTTGTCACTTGTTGACTTTATTATGTTCCTAACGGCGACGTTGTATTGGTCGTCGTGGAGCGTGTTTTCACGCCGTATGTCTCTTTGCGTTTCTTGCAGCGTTTTGCCGTCGGGCGCGAGTTTTCGGTTTTTGCGTATCTCGTCGAGTTTTCCTGGCAGGGTATATTGCTTCCCCCTACTTGTTTTAAGTTTCGGGACGAAACTTCTTTTAAGGAGGGTAGAATGTAATATCCGCAATTTCGAATTTCGGTAATTTTCTTTTTTTTTTCGGCGGAAGTCCGTTTTGACGACTCGCTCATGACCATTTCGTCATTTCGAGAATGATTAATTCTTCACTTTTTGTCATCCGAGTTCGTTTCGGTGTTGTTTTGTTGAGTTCCGTGCTTTTTAGCGACTTTTCCGCACTTGAGCTCGATTCTTGCGAATCTCGTCCGAAACTATTGTTTCGAGTTTCTCGCAAGTTCATTTAATGTTATTATTCATGTTGCGAGCTTTGGTTCGGTGTTTCGATCACGTATCGTGATTTTCGGACGTTTTGGGCCATTTTTGTAATTTCCCAAAGTTTGGGGTAATTATTTCCGTTGTCGAATTCCGACACTTCGGATGGTCGGAATCGTGTGTTCTCTTAGTGCTTGGATTCGTCTTTGCGAGTACTTCGTAACCGTATCTTCGATTTTTACTCGTGTTCGGGTTTCGGTCGTCCGCCGTCGGAGTGGCACGGCCGAGTCACGCCGGGCGAGGGCCTGCTTTGGCCGAGTTACGGCCGTAAGGTGCCGATTACGGCCGTAAGGTGTCCGAGTTACGGCCGTAAGCGTGATCGGGTACGGCCGTATGAGCGCTGGGCGGATTTTGACGAAGGCCGATTCTGGCCGTAAGGTGTGCGATTACGGTAGTAAGTGTCCATTTGGTCTTTGGCGGATTTTTGACGAATGCGGTTACGGCCGTAGTAAGGCTGCGAGTACGGCCGTAAGGTGTCGAGTTACGGCCGTAAGGCTGCCGATTCTGGCCAGTAACTCTGCCGGCTATATATAGCTCGGCATTTCATTTCCTACCCGATTTTTTTCCTTCTTTCGGCGATTGGCGACGGGTGCGACGGGAAATGGAGTTCTTGGCCGATTCTAATCATTTCCAAGGCATTTTGGAAGATCCTTGTTGATTATATCAACATCTAATCCGTGTATTTCGTCGAATCAAGGTATATTTCTTGATTTTCCTTCAAGTTGACTTTTCGGAGAATTGTTCTTGATTTCATTTCTAATCCGATTTTGATACATCGATTTGTGTAGTATGATGTTATTAATCATGTTCTATGGGTTGTATATCCATATATCAAGTTTGTTTAACTCGATCGACGATTCGAGTGTTCTTGGGAATTATTGAACATTTAGTGTTCGATTAAATGTCCCAATGAGTTCCTTTCGATAGTTTGTTGGGATTTCCGTCGTTTTTGCCTTGATTCTTGTCGTAATCATCTTTTGTTGTTCCTTCCGGAGGATTATAGGTGCTCGAGGATTTCCGATGTTGAATCCCGTTTGGTGATTGATGATTCGTGTGGTGTTATTCTCGTAGTACTCGTGGTGCTATTGCGTTCTTGATATTGTTCGGGGGTTCGGGGCTATTCGACCGTATTTCATCCATCGTATTGTTGCGATCGTGGTTTCGAGGCAAGTATCTTGCTCATACATTACGTGTTTTGTGGATATTATGGTTGTTAATCGTCGATATGTGCTAAATAAATATTTATAACCATTTTTCAAAAGAATCGGTATATTTACCATCATGCTTTTCGTAAAGGTGAACCGTGTGTGTCGGGAATTAATATGTTTAGTTGGATATGTGTGTTAGTGACGAGTATAGGATCGCCTTACTTTCATGTGACGTCATTATGTATGATTATGGCGTCGGTAAATGTACAGTGTAACTCTCTTGTGAAATTATGTGCTTGGAGTCACGTGTTTATGGATGAATATGTGAGTTTGTGCGATATTAGTTGTGTCGTTCGGTGCTGTTGAAATCTTGCGCGTCCTTGTGAATGGTATCATTACTTGGTCGTGAGTATATGTTGGATGAACTGGCCATTCTAGTAAGGTACCTCGACTATATATACTGTGATTGACCTTCGAGGCTTGTGGTTTGCAACTGTGATTTTTGGAACGTGTGTGTGTGTTGTTCCTTCCACCCGGAGTGTCCGACGGGATGTCTGGGGGTCGATACTAAGGGGTACGGCCACGGAAGTGGACTTGGGTGCGTGTGTGGATGAACTTCCACCCGGAGTGTCCGGCGGGATGTCTGGGGGTCGATACTAAGGGGTACGGCCGCGGAAGTGCTTTCCCACCCGGAGTGTCCGACGGGATGTCTGGGGGTCGATACTAAGGGGTACGGCCGCGGGTTACCAGTTGTGGTTTTCATCTTGAGGATGACGTTGATGTTTTCGTTAATTGTGATATTGTCCGGAGTATCACAATGCTTTGTGCTTGGGGTCGAGAGACATTATATATCGAGTCTTGGTGCTTGACTAGAATGGCATAGGAATAATGTGTTATGTGTAATGTGTTCTTTTAAAAGTGAATTGAAGTGGATGATCGGGTCGTGGACCCTGTGTTTTGTGACCGGAATGGTTGGGTCGTGGACCCCGTGTTTTGTTAAACAGATTTGTATTTTGAAAAATGAACTTTGGGGCTGTGACCCTAAATGGCTTTCGAGGAATTAAGAACATTTCCAATTTTTGATGTTTTCAAAACTCCTCAGATTTGGAAATGTTTTCAAAATGCTTACTTGCTTCGTTTCTGTTTTCAAGACTTGAACTATTTTTTAACTAGATATATCTCGGGAAGTCTTTCGTTATATTCTCGGAATGTGTTGTGTATGGCTCGTATTTGCACTTTATACTTGCACTAGCGAAACAGTGGAGTTTTGCTAACCCCCGAGTAATCGGGGGGTGGATATCTGTATTGTGTCCAGGTACATGCAGGTTTTCGGGAGCAAGACACAGGATCGGCACGAGGGATGATGAAAGACGAATGATACTAATCACACGAAGGCCAGTTTTGGGTTCAGTTAGTCGGAGTCCATTCTATTGTCTTTTCCGCTGTCTTATTGTTCGTTGTTGCAAGTATTTTACCCTTGTGTGGGTATGAGTCTGGATGAGTGTATGTATTTTGATTTTCAAGTCAGTGACGAAAGACCAAATCGGTCTATTGGTCCGTTATTTTGATTCGTCGGTATGTAATGTAATGTGTTGTTTTGATGTCTAGCCTGGTGGATCCTCACGGAGAGGGTCTGCGGCGTGTAATATTCCCGGTTTGATCTGGGGGTGTTACACGAACTACACACTGAAGTTACCCATTAATGTTTACACTCCGAGCATACTGACACTCAAAAGCCTGGTATTCGACCTACCAAATTAGGTATTCATTTCAAAGGCATACAAAATGCATCACACTCAACACACCTGAACCCTAAATTTGTAAAGTTAGAGGAAGAACATCAATACTACATGTAACAAAATCACGGATATAGTATGTAGCAAACCATCCTCATGCCCCACGAATATAGTATTGACTAAAAATTAATTAAACCCACAAAAAACTGACAACTGATTAACCATAGTAGTTGCTTAGCCCTGCGATAATTTCCAGCATACGAAGTCTCTACGCACTGCCCCCGGCCGTGTTCATATTCATCTTGTATATAATGCATTCCATGAAGTACAAAACAAAATAGCCATTGTCCTCCCTGCAAAAGTTCAAACATAAAGTAAATTCAGTAATACTTCGTATGAATCAATGTAATTTGAATACCAAAACAAAATAGCCACATATCATTGTAGTTGAATAACAAAATGGTATGTACATAGACTCTTCTATGGCCAGGACACTTTCTCTTCTGCTCGAATTTGAATGCATCACGATTCAGCTTTTTAGATATTATGTAGTTTCTGGTGATGCTCTCCGCATTTGACATACGTGCATATTCTATGTCAACACGACCTAGCTCATCGTGACCAGTAATTCGCTCCCGCCATTCCTTGGGGTTCTGAGTTGCAAGAGCTTCAAACGCGCTTCCCACATAAATTTCATCCATCCAATTGATGACGTAGTCTGCCTATCAGAACAAAATACCGAGATAAAAAACATTATATTTAATAATGTATTACAAATACTTATGGAAAATCTATGTTGCCCGCACAATGGAGGGGCACCACACCCCCAGAATATCCATGCACTTAAGATTACGAAACGAATAAGAACAAATATTACCATTTGCCTTGCCAGATTTTGGTGGTTGCCATTCTTGAAGGAGGTGTAATGTATAAATCTCTTGTCACGCTTTCTAATAACCAGGAGTGTATATTCATTGCTTGGCAAGTGATGTAGTGGCCATAATACAACCTTACACGACCCGAACTTTTTCTATAGTTCTTCCGTAACCAGTCTCGACACCATGCAGTCCGGCCCACTGTATTCATTATCGATTTGTAGGTTATCACGATGCGCCTTAATCCTTTCATGCTCTTTTATCATTTGCTGCATAGAGGTTAATCACAAAAGCATTATTAAAGTATTATGGTAATCATTTATAATTCACGGTCAGTATACGCATTTTGGGGTATATGAAACACTTACACATCCATCAACATTAATGAAACAGAAATCGCCCCTCAGGTCGGTAGGCACTTGATCCTCCAACACATCAATGTATTTTTGCATGAGCTGCATTTTTTGCCAAAAAACATCAAATATTGATTTACTTGAATGACAACTTGAATAAATGATATATTCAAGTATATCCTAGTTATTACTCAAATAACAAGTATTTATTTCAACAAGTAATAACTACAATTATCTGAACTACCTATTATGTGAAGTAGTAATTCATGTACTTATACTTGCACAGTATTAAAAATATTCAGGTAACCATTAACTATTCGTTGAACCTATAATTATTTCAACAAGTAATTACTCCAACTAGCTGAAGTACCTATTATGTGATGTAGTATTTACTGTACTTGCACATAATAAACATATCTTAAATATTTATAATAATTATTTGTACGAGTAACGTGTCTCCAGTGTTCACATATCTTAATAACTAGGAATTACTTTAATTTGTCATTCAAGTAAATATATCGTTTATGAGCTTACATATATTACATATATAACACTATAAGTGTTCATTCAACAAGTAATTACTTCAACAAGTTATTAATTTGCCACGTAATGGTTTCAATAAGTAATTACTTCAACCAGTAATTACAATCGCTAAGTATTTACTTCAACAAGAAAATACTTCAACTAGTAATTTCAGATTGATGTGAACAAATTGAAGATCACAAATAAAAGATGAATAATATTGATGTGAACAAAGTTAAGATTGACTAATACCTCTTTATCGATAGCTCTTTCCAATATCAGATTAGCTACCTCTGATTTCAGCATTGCGTCTGCATTGTAATATCTGGTATTCTCGTTTTCTGTTATCTTGAATTGTTTGTGTTTTGACGTCGAACATTTTCTTGTTGACAAGAATCAGAGTGATTTCTATCGTAATACTATATTTGTTTCTACCGCATAGTCGTTGTGGTCGGGTGCGACTTGTTGTCGCGTGCGTTTCTTTGATTAAACGTGTGCATGTGATGTGTTGTTAATTACTTGTTGTTGTTTTGAAACATAGTCGGTGGCGTTGTGTTAGTCGTTGTGGGGCGTGTTTTCACGCCGTATATTCCTTTACGTTGCCTGTAATGTTTCGCCGTTGGGCGTGATTTTTTTTCGGTTCTTGTGTATCTCGTTGAGTTTTCCTGGCGGGATATTGCTTCTCCCTACCTGATATAAGTTTCGGGACGAAACTTCTTTTAAGGAGGGTAGAATGTAATATCCACAATTTCGGATTTCAGGTGATTTTCTTTTTTCGGCGGAGGTCCATTTCGATGACTCACTTGGGACCGTTTCATCATTCCGAGAATGATTAATTTTGCACTTTTTGTCATCCGAGTTCATTTCGGTATTGTTTTGTTGAGTTCCGTGTTTCTTAACGACTTTTCCGCACTCGAGTTCGATTCTCGTGAATCTCGTTTGAAATTACTATTTCGAGTTTACCGTAAGTCCGTTTAACTTTTTCAGACGTGTTATGAACTTAGGTTTGGTTATTCGATCACGTATCGTGATTTTCGGACGTTTTGGGCCGTTTTCGTAATTTCCCAAAGTTTGGGGTAATTACTTCGTTTGTCGAATTTCGAGCCTTCGGGTGGTCGGAATTGTGTGTTCTCTTAGCTCTTAGATTCGTCTTTGCGAGTACTTCGTAACCGTATCTTTGATTTGTATTCAGGTTCGGGTTTCGGGATCGTTCGGATCGTCGTTGTGGTTCTTCATTTTGTGCCTGGAGGCTGCTGGCCGGGCCTATGCGAAACGGCCCTGAAAACGGTGCTGCCGAGCGCCGTGTCCTACGCCGGGTCGGCCAGGACCAGCAAGCCTGCCGAGACACGGCCGAGCACCCGCACAAGATTTGCGTCGGGTGATGCGCCGTGTCGGATACGGCCAAGACACCCGGCGCTGGTGTGGGCCGTTTGCTACGCCGTGTTTGGCAGCAGTATATATATGGCAGGACAGTCGGGTTTTTCTTCATTTTTCTCACTCGTTTCATCCTCTTCCGCGGGTGGATCTTTGATGATCATGGAGGGATGTTGTTAGGTGTTAAATCCATGAAGTTCCTGAGTCCATAACATCGATTAATCATTCCATAACTTGCTCCGATTGGCCGAATCAGGGTAAGTTTTCTTAAAATCTAGTTTTGGGGATTTTGTTCGATTTGTCCGATTAATCCGTTTTAACTCAGAATAGTGATGGATTGATGATTGTTAAGCTATATTATATCAAATTCCTTGTTATTCCATGGTTGGATTGCCATGGATTTGTCGTTTTATTGAGTATCTTATCGACGCCTTGAAGGTGTTCGATAAAATGTCACAAAGAGAATCCGAGCGTTCTACGATGATTCTTCCTCATTCGTTCGTTAATTTATTGATGGTATGATGTTAGGGTCAGATTCCTTGTGAAGAACTCAAGTCGTAACCCTTCTGTTTGTTGTCTTCTTCGTGGTACAAGCTTCCCGGTCGAACCGTGTTCTTCGGGGTATTCGGTAACGGTTATTAAGGCAAGTATCTTATTATACGACTTGTATCTTGCGATTAGTAATCACGTATGAGATTTATGATGATTTTGCTTGCCTTCGTAAATATGTTCCGTTTGAATTGGTTGTGTATTCCGCAATTTGAAGGCTTTGTGATAATAGTGTTATATTGGTATACGTGTTAGCTGTTGTGCCATTTGTGCAGGATTGCGATGTACATATGGGATAGTTGTACACTTGGTTGTGCAATATATTGTGTACCGAACGTGTGTTATGTTGGTTATGTGTCGTTGATTGATGATAGTTGTTGAGAGTGTTGAGATTGTGTTTTGTGCGTGTGATGTACGATTTTGTGGTGATCAACGTGATTGATTAACTGTGTTCATTGTCGTCTGTAATGTGAATGTGAATTTGGTGTGCTGGAACGTTAAGTTCACTCGTGTGGGTTCGACGGGGCCTACGAGGACTCATGGCACAGGTCTATGGGATCAGAACTTAATGTGTAGTGCTGAGGTCCAATCGTGCGGGTCTGACGAGGCCTACGATGATTCATGGCACAGGTCCATCGAATCAGGACACAGTACGTCCAACCGTGCCGGTTCGACGGAACCTACGGTGACACGTGACATAGGTTCACGGGGTCAGGACTGGTTGTTGTGATTGATGTGTTTGTTTATTTCCGTGCGGGTTGTTGAACCTACGGAGACACGTGACAGTGAATCACGGTGTCAGAATTGGTTATGTCTGATTAATAGTCCGTGTGGGTTGTTGAACCTACGGAGACACGTGACAATGGATCACGGTGTCGGAATTGATTATGTTTGTTTAATTATGCGTGGTGTAGTCCGTGCGGGTTGTTGAACCTACGGAGACACGTGACAGTGGATCACGGTGTCATGAGCATGATTATTTTCAAATCAAAGTTTTGAAAGAAAAAGTTTTATGAAAATGAATGTTGGACCGAGTCCTAAGCTTGAGTAAATATTTCCCGTATTGTAAACTGTTTGAGTTATGAAACATGATTTGGGTTAAGGCCCTAAAGTTTTTCGAAAGATTTTGTGAATCAGGACTTGAGATCTTAAAGGTTTTGAAATTCTAAAAAATTCCCGAGATGATAATCTTATTTTCGAATGCTTCATAGCTTATCTTCCCTTGTTAAAACCTCCCGGGAATATTTTGATACTTGATTATTATATTTGATTCACGATTATTATTTGCTTGTTACATTTCGTATGATTTGATACTTGCACTAGTAAAACAGTGGAGTTTTACTAACCCCCGAGTAATCAGGGGTGGATGTTTGTTTTGCGTCCAGGTACATGCATATACAGGGGAGAAGTCATAGGAATGGCACAAGAGGATGACGAGCTGCGATACTAATCATGAGTCGAGAGTTGATTTGATTTTTGTTGTGTTGTCAGAGTTGATTTCAGTCTTTCACTGTATTGTATTTCGACCCCTGTGTGGGTAATGTTGTTTAGTCAGTTCTGTTAATGGAGTTGTGTGACCTCATCGGTCTGTGTGTTTATGTGTAAGTGACCTTAACAGTCTGTATTATTATATTGTTTGACCCTAGCCGGGCAAGCATTTGGTTGTTTATGGATGTTTAGCCTGGTAGATCCTTGTGGAAAGGGTTTACGACGTGTAATATTCCCATACAGTTTTGGGGTTGTTACATTTATGGTATCGGAGACAGGTTGCGGAAACCTAGGCTTTCGGGTCGAGTCAAGTCGTGATTTGTTGAGTAATGTGTTATCTTGTCGTTCGAGTCATCAAGTGACAAATTGAGTTGTGCGTAGTCACAACGTGTCGGTTATGTTGTCGGACGAGATTAGTATCGTGGGCGACTGTCACCTCCGTGCGACCTGTGGATGTAAGTCTCCTCCTTTATGCGTAATACCTATGTATCTTGATTTTATCTTAGTGAGTTATTGCGGTGCATAATTCTATTTGCACGGTGTTGTGTAATATAGTGTCTTTAATAATTGTGGCACATAGTATATGTATAAAACTGGGCGTATTGTTGTTTTACCTTTGAACCACCGTGCGGGGTGGTATGGGGTGAATGTTGTAAACCTTGATGGGTTTTGAAAAGGTACCGACGGTAGAGTTTGTGAGAAACTCCGATGAATGATTTTGTTGTGTATTTAAACTTGGTGCTACGAGATGCATTTAATTGGATTGGCGACCCTGGTTGCCATTTGAGCATGCAGTTTTAAATTCGACTGTTTTTGGAATGTGGTAAGTAGGTTTGGGAATGTTTTTCTGAAGAACTTTACGGTTCAAGCATCTTGGTAATAACCGATTTTTTTTAAAACATTTTGGTGGTGCGGTCAAACCACGGTTTGTATGGATTTTAAAATCGGTTAAATTTTGACAAATGGGCCGTGTATTTTTAAATGACACCATCAGACGGTATTTGGAAAATGTATTTTGAAGTACCTCGAATATTGCGAAATATTACTGTCGTTTTGGTTATGAACCAAAGGATTTTGGGAAATTTTTATTTTGCGAAACGATTTTTGGTTTTCGGAATTTTGAACTTCTTATGTCCACGTGTTGGGGCTAAGTGGTTGTGATAAGTTTGTAGTGTTGTTGTGCTCGCTGGAGAATGTTTCAGTGTTTACTAAATGTTGAGATACATGTTAAAAGTTTTTTCAAAAAATTCATTTCACCAAATTTTTCAAACTTGAGAATTTTAAAATTTTATCATTTGAATAATACCCCGGAAATATTTTATTTTTGCTGCTAGTGTTTGATCCCTACGATACGTGTGTGGTTTTGACTGTGTCTGATTTGGTAAAATCCAAACACCTCTGTTGATGTGACTGTGTGAATTATTTTTGAATGAAGTTCTTAAATTACAGTTTTAGTTCGTGCACTTGTGTGATGACTTGGAGTTGATGCTTTATCGTGCTGCTATTATCGTCCTATGTTGACGTTGTGACGTTTGTTTGGTTGCGTTATTATGTTTGGTCGTCCGTTCAGTATGCCGAGAGGTCGTGGCCGAGGATGTGGTCATAGTCGTGGTCATGATCAGGAGCGTGAGAGGGCGACTCCCTCCTTGCCGAGTACCAATCAGCTCAGTACAGATCAGGGACATTGGACTAGCGTTAATGTTGACGTTGGCGCCGCCACCATCCTTCTTCAGGTGGTTGACCAGTTAGTGCAGATGAATCAGGCCGTACGTCGGAATGAGAACCCAGATGGGGATAACGGAGCTAGTAAGTGGTTACGAGATGTGATGAGATTGCACCCGCCCCATTTTGTAGGTTCTTCTGACTCGTTAGGTTGGGAGAACTGGATCTTCCAGTTGGACAGAATATATGATGTTGTAGCTTGTCTGGATGAAAGGAGGGTACCCATTGCTCAGTACCTGCTCGACAAAGAAGCTGCAGACTGGTGGCAGGCTGTAGTGCCTGCAGATCGTACACCTACATGGGCTGAGTTTAAGACCGCTATGGAGGCAGAGTATTGCCCGTTGCCTGTTCGTGAATGCAGGATCGTTGAGTTTTTCCCAGCTACGCCCCAGGATGTGTCAATATCCCCGGCGATAGTCGATTATAATCGACAGTTGGCTTATGTTCGTGATCAAGTGAGAAGTGAAGCGGACAAGGTCCGATACTTCAATATGCGCATGAAACCCCATATCCGTGAGAGTATGGCTCCGCTTATGTGTACTACCTTGAAAGATTATCAGGTAACTTTTCAAGAGGCCAGAGAAGTGAGATTCATGAGCCTATTACTTTGCATTGCCCTTCTGGGAACACTCATCATTCGTTCGATCAGTCTAAGAATCCTACTCACAAGCCGAGTAAGACAAGCGGTGTGAAGTTATGTTTCAATTGTAGCAGTGTGGGCCATACTCGGAAGAATTGTCGCTCGCCGCAGGTTAACTGTTTCAAATGTGGACATGTAGGACATCAGGCTGTACACTGCGAGACCGTCGTTGAGATGTTCGGGAGCCGAGATCCTGCCCCTACTCGTGGAGGGCTCAGTGGTGCCCAGTAACGTAGTTACGTGTTGTATTTGTGTTATAATTCGTGTAGAGAATGATATTTGTTACATGAACTTTTTGGTTTTGTTTGTATTCTACCATGATGTTTTATTTTAAGTTTCGGGACGAAACTTATTTTCAATAGGATAGAATGTAATATCTGGTATTCTCGTTTTTTGTTATCTTGAATTGTTTGTGTTTTGACGTCGGACATTTTCTTGTTGACAATAATCGGAGTGATTTCTATCGTAATACTATATTTGTTTCTACCGCATAATCGTTGTGGTCGTGTGCGACTTGTTGTCGCGTGCGTTTCTTTGATTAAATGTGTGCATGTGATGTGTTGTTAATTACTCGTTGTTGTTTTGAAATATAGTCGGTGGCGTTGTGTTAGTCATCGTGGGGCGTGTTTTCATGCCGTATATTCCTTTACGTTGCCTGTAATGTTTCACCGTTGGGCGCGATTTTTTTTCATTTCTTGTGTATCTCGTTGAGTTTTCCTGGCGGGATATTGCTTCTCCCTACCTGATATAAGTTTCGGGACGAAACTTCTTTTAAGGAGGGTAGAATGTAATATCCGCAATTTCGGATTTCCGGTGATTTTCTTTTTTCGGAGGAGGTTCGTTTCGACGACTCGTTGGGACCGTTTCATCATTCTGAGAATGATTAATTCTGCACTTTTTGTCATCCGAGTTCGTTTCGGTATTATTTTGTTGAGTTCCGTGTTTCTTAACGACTTTTCCGCACTCGAGTTCGATTCTCATGAATCTCGTTCGAAATTACTGTTTCGAGTTTCCCGTAAGTCCGTTTAACTTTTTCAGATGTGTGGTGAACTTCGGTTTGGTTATTCGATCACGTATCGTGATTTTCGGACGTTTTGGGCCGTTTTCGTAATTTCCCAAAGTTTGGGGTAATTACTTCGGTTGTCGAATTTCGAGCCTTTGGGTGGTCGGAATCGTGTGTTCTATTAGCTCTTAGATTCGTATTTGCGAGCACTTCGTAACCGTATCTTCGATTCATATTCAGGTTCGGGTTTCGGGGTCGTTCGGATCGTCGTTGTGGTTCTTCATTTTGTGCCTGGAGGTTGTTGGCCGGGCCTGTGCGAAACGGCCCTGCCGAGCGCCGTGTGTTCGGCCAAGACCAGCAAGCCTGCCGAGACACGGCCGAGCACCCGCGCAAGATTTGCGCTGGGTGATGCGCCGTGTCGGATACGGCCGAGACACCCGGCACTGGTGTGGGCCGTTTGCTGCACCGTGTACGGCAGGAGTATATATATGGCAGGACAGTCGGGTTTTTCTTCATTTTTTTCACTCGTTTCATCCTCTTCCGCGACTGGATCTTTGGTGATCATGGAGGGATATTGTTAGGTGTTAAATCCATGAAGTTCCTGAGTCCATAACATAGATTAATCATTCTATAACTTGCTCCGATCGGCCGAATCAGGGTAAGTTTTCTTAAAATCTAGTTTTGGGGATTTTGTTTGATTTGTCCGATTAATCCGTTTTAACTCAGAATAGTGATGGATTGATGATTGTTAAGCTATATTATATCGAATTCCTTGTTATTCCATGGTTGGATTGCCATGGATTTGTCGTTTTATTGAGTATCTTATCGACGCCTTGAAGGTGTTCGATAAAATGTCACAAAGAGAATCCGAGCATTCTATGATGATTCTTCCTCGTTCTTTCGTTAATTTATCGATGGTATGATGTTAGGGTCAGATTACTTGTGAATAACTTGAGTCGGAACCCTTCCGTTCGTTGTCTTCTTCGTGGTACAAGCTTCCCGGTCGAACCGTGTTCTTCGGGGTATTCGGTAACGGTTATTAAGGCAAGTATCTTATTATACGACTTGTATCTTGCGATTAGTAATCACATATGAGATTTATGATGATTTTGCTTGCCTTCGTAAATATGTTCCGTTTGAATTGGTTGTGTATTCCGTAATTTGAAGGCTTTGTGATAATAGTGTTATATTGGTATACGTGTTAGCTATTGTGCCATTTGTGCAGGATTGCGACGTACATATGGGATGGTTGTACACTTGGTTGTGCAATGTATTGTGTACCGAACGTGTGTTATGTTGGTTGTGTGTCGTTGATTGATGATAGTTGTTGAGAGTGTTGAGATTGTGTTATGTTTGTGTGATGTACGATTTTGTGGTGATCAACGTGATTGATTAACTGTGCTCATTGTCGTCTGTAATGTGAATGTGAATGTGGTGTGCTGGAATGCTAAGTTCACTCGTGTGGGTTCGACGGGGCCTACGAGGATTCATGGCACAGGTCAATGGGATCAGAATTTAGTGTGTGGTGCTGAGGTCCAATCGTGCGGGTCTGACGAGGCCTACGATGATTCATGGCACAGGTCCATCGAATCAGGACACAGTACGTCCAACCATGCGGGTTCGACGGAACCTACGGTGATACGTGACACAGGTTCACGGGGTCAGGACTGGTTGTTGTGATTGATGTGTTTAACCTACGGTGACACGTGACAGTGGCTCACGGTGTCGAAATTGGTTATGTCTGATTAATAGTCCGTGTGGGTTGTTGAACCTACGGAAACACGTGACAGTGGATCACGGTGTCGGAATTGATTATGTTTGTTTAATTGTACATGGTGTAGTCCGTGCGGGTTGTTGAACCTACGGAGACACGTGACAGTGGATCACGGTGTCATGAGCATGATTATTATCAAATCAAGGTTTTGAAAGGAAAAGTTTTATGAAAATGAATGTTGGACCGAGTCCTAAGCTTGAGTAAATATTTCCCGTATTGTAAACTGTTGAGTTATGAAACAAGATTTGGGTTAAAGCCCTAAAGTTTTACGAAAGGTTTTGTGAATCAGGACTTGAGATCTTAAAGGTTTTGAAATTCTAAAAAATTCCCGAGATGATAATCTTATTTTCGAATGCTTCATAGCTTATCTTCCCTTGTGAAAACCTCCCGAGAATATTTTGATACTTGCTTATTATATTTGATTCACGATTATTATTTGCTTGTTACATTTCGTATGATTTAATACCTGCACTAGTAAAACAGTAGAGTTTTACTAACCCCCGAGTAATCGGTGGTGGATGTCTGTTTTGCGTCCAGGTACATGCAGATACAGGGGAGCAGTCACAGGAATGGCACAAGAGGATGACGAGCTGTGATACTAATCATGAGTCGAGAGTTGTCTTGATTTTTGTTGTGTTGTCAGAGTTGATTTCAGTCTTCCGCTGCATTGTATTTCGACCCCTGTGTGGGTAATGTTGTTTAGTCAGTTCTGTTAATGGAGTTGTGTGACCTCATCGGTCTGTGTGTTTATGTGTAAGTGACCTTAACAGTCTGTATTATTATATTGTTTAACCCTAGCCGGGCAAGCATTTGGTTGTTTATGGTTGTTTAGCCTTGTAGATCCTTGTGGAAAGGGTCTACGGCGTGTAATATTCCCATACGGTTTTGGGGGTGTTACATGCATTAGGTCTGTTAAACATATCTTCGTATATTGTTGGTCTGCTTTATCGAAAAAGATGTTGGAAACTATACACGAATTTAATGTCGTTCAGTTACTTTTTCGTCCTAAACAAATCCCTATAATTCTTTTGGGTCGGAAGCTATACACAGGCGGTATATACAACACAATCTCTTTACAAACATGCAACGGGCCGCTAGGTTCTGCATGCACCGACTCAACCTCAGGCTCGGACACTTCTACTGCACGTGCAATACGATTTTTATCAACGTTCCCATCCAAACAGCCTTCGGAAATTTTCTCACTCAGATCACCACCCAACATGTCTTCCTTGTTGTCACGAGAAATATCAGCAACAATCGATCTAATTGTATCACTGATAGGGGACTCCAGCCCATCATTTTCAGTAATATCTAATCCAAGAGACAATGATGGTTCTTTCTCCAGAATATCCGCATTTCTCAACACATCGGGAGAACTGGTCTGCTCATCACATGACTTTGTGGGCAAATCATCATTTGGGACACTATTACCAAGAGATGCTCCCTCCATGCTTCCTAAATCCTCTCCAGTCATCAATACTGCCTCTCCAACCATCAAACCAATTGGGGTATCTTCATCCACACCTACTGTAGTTTTTCCCTCCATGCTCCCTTTACCTAAAATATTTTTATCAAACACACCACCAATGTCGGTAGCGATCAAGACCTCATCTGCATCATCAGCAATGTCAACATCAACCATTTCTTCGTCTACACCGACCATCGTTTCAGAATTATCTGGGTTATGTCTGCCCAAGCATTCTTCAGAGCCAGCATATTGCTCCACATCATCGTGT
Organism: Orobanche coerulescens; assembly: GCA_033398695.1. NCBI lineage: Eukaryota > Viridiplantae > Streptophyta > Magnoliopsida > Lamiales > Orobanchaceae > Orobanche > Orobanche coerulescens. Next base: position 20,478,250 of record CM065810.1, read on the forward strand.
GACAGAGTTATGTCTTCGTTAGGAACATGCATGTTCGTATGCACGGACATATCAAACCTTACAAATGTCTCACCCTCATCACATCTCATATCTAACACTTAATACAACTGATCAATTTTTTCGTCGGAATCCATCAGAGCACGACCAACGTCTGCATCCACATCCATCATCAACTTTTTGTAAATTGCCAGACTATCAGCAAGTACAACTTTATCGTCCCCAGGCACTCTCTCGCAAACATCAACTAGGATTTTGTTCATTTGTAGTAGCATCCTTCTCAATTTCTTTCTTTTGTTATCACATTAAGGTACCTGCATTACCTCAAGTAAAAAATGAGATCCACACTGTTATGAAGCAAATATTAATGAAGAGCAGCACTGTAATGAAGCAAATACTAATGAAATGAAAATCATAATATGCGTTTCTCTTGTAACACCCCTGAGATATTCGGAGTATAGTACAGCGCCGTGGACCCCTACATGGGACCCACCAGGCTAAAACAAGAAAAACACCACTCGACTAACCATCTCGGTTAGCGAAGACACACATTTAAATATTACAACATATAAAGATACGCTCGGAGCAAGCGCCGTAATAAACATCAACCGACAATATAGCAATTTGAGTTAATACAAAACGAAGTTCGAAATGAAAAGCCTAAGTACTCGCGAGTACAATCTATAAGTTTATAACTGTGGGAAACAACCATATCGAAATAGACAAGGGAAATAAGAAGACTCGAATGCACATGTCAACGACCCTGGCCAACATCCTCGTACTGTCCCAGCGCCCCCTCATCCGGCAGAACATAACCTGAAATCCATAACAAGAATTTCCCCAAAACGGGTCCCCAAAGGGGTTAGCAATTACGCTAGTACAAGTAATCAAGGCAAACCATTCGCTTACACGTTTCATAGTACAATGCACCAAATCATTTCAAAAAGTAAAACCAGACATGTCTTTTCCGGAAACAAACAGTCAATCACATTTTCCTAGAACCGGTACGAAGCCACAAATCCCACTCGAGGCCTCTAAGGACCCTCCCGAGCTGGCCATATCATAAAATAAATCACGCACATGTATCGCCTAGGACTGGGACGAAGCCAGAAATCCCACTCGAGGCCTCTAAGGACCCTCCCAAGCTAGCTAGCTAAACAAACTCATGAATCCAGGGCACCAACCATTGGACTCCCTCCGTGATCCCGTCGGACCCTCCCGAGGTGAGCAAATCACACACAATATACATTACCATTTCACGTTAAGCATAAAGGTTTCTAAAAAAAATACTTGCCTTGAATAATTGATGATGCAACGAACGAAAAAGAAAATCACCGACGAACGCTAGGAACCAACGGAACCGAACCTAACGATTCGAAGAATATAATCACAACCAACTCTAGACGAATACGGAAATGGAATACACTCGAAAACCCGCCTACGATTCATGTATATTCGTATAAAAATAACAACGATGGCGGACCACAACCAAACCCTCTCGATTTTGCAAAACCATGAAAATATACCATGAATCCATAGGAAAACTAATGATATCAACAAGATTAATCATATTCATCATGGATTAACCAACAAAACGGAACGAATCGGACGAAAATACCCAAACCCCCAATTTACCCAAAAGTAGGGTTCTAAGAGATTTACCTTAGATTAGGATGAAAGATTCGTGTTGATGTTGTTATTATACACCAAGAACTCAAGGAAGTTGATGGTTGAGATGATTGGAGGAAGAAATCGCCAAGAAATCGCCCAAAATTGCCAAAGGAGCTCTAAGCCGCGGGGAGGAGAAGAAATGAAATTAATACGTTCATCTCGGTCAACTCCCTGGTTTATATAGCCAGGGAGTGTTAGCGCGCGCTAACGCTTAGAAGTTAGCGTGCGCTAACGGGACAAAACTCCATCCGTGGTTAACGTCCGGCCAAGAATTGACATCGGGCCATTAGCGTGCGCTACCAGAAACGTAGCGTGCGCTAATAGCCTCTCGGTAGCGCGTGCTATCTGCCATAGCGTGCGCTACCTGGACATCAACTGAGTCCAGAAGCGAACTACCCAGAACTCACCTGACCCCATTAGCGCGCGCTACCGGCCAAACGTAGCGTGCGCTACCTGGGCACCTGACCGAGTCCAGTAGCAAACTGCCCTGTACTGGACAGTCACGCTACCGCACACTACTGGACATCTTAGCGTGCGCTAGTCCCCCGACATTAGCGTGCGCTAGACAACGTAGCATACGCTAATCCGTTTGTCCATAGGGCTGGAAACAGAACTGCCACTCCTAGGGCTCAGCTCGCTAGCGTGCGCTACGAAGCAGACGTAGCGTGCGCTACTAAGGGATCTCTAGCGTGCGCTATGCAGAAAATTAGCGCGCGCTAGTCACGGAATATGACGAAACATCAAACGGAACATCTCAAAACGCATAATAACATAGAATAGATCCATGGCAACCCCAAAACGGTGGTTCCGTACAACAATTACGAGAATCATATCGCTAAATGACGGAAGAAATACACTGAAAAATACACGAGGGGCACTACAAGCGAGAAATACACCGAAAAATGAAAATTTCGGGAAAAGAAAAATGCAGATATTACATTCTAGCCCTCTAAAAATAAGTTTCGTCCCGAAACTTAAGAAACAAACAACTCAGGGTACCTAGCACGCATGCTATCCTCGGTTTCCCAAGTTGCCTCCTCGACACCATGTCTCGACCAAGGGGATGGTCTTATGCCTCAGTCGCTTCTCACAATGCTCCAAAATCTTCAAGGGACTCTCCTCAAAAGTAATATCTTCGGCGACATCAATCTCACCATAATCGATGACGTGACTAGGATCCGGGACATATTTCCTCAGCTGGGAAACATGAAAAACGCTATGAACATGACTCAAGGCTGGGGGTAACGCCAAACGGTATGCCAACCCACCGACTCGCTCGAGAATCTCGAAGGGTCCAATAAATCTCGAACTCAACTTCCCCTTTTTCCCAAAACGGAAAACTCCTCTCGTCGGCGACACCTTCAGTAAAATGTGGTCTCCCACCCCGAATTCCAAAGGTCGACGACGGACATCGGCATATGACTTCTGTCGACTCTGGGCAGTCAACATCCATTCCCGAATTAATTCTATCTTCCACCTCGTCTCTAGAACGATATCCGGCTCGGTCCCGACCATATCGGATGCCTCATTCCAACAAATCGGCGATCAACAACGTCGCCCATAAAGTGCCTCATACGGTGCCATCCAAATCGACGCGTGCCAACTATTGTTGTACGTGAATTCGATCAATGGCAAATGCTCCTCCCAGTCATTGCTCCAATCGAGAGCACAAGCACACAACATATCCTCGAATGTCTGGATAGTGCGTTCCGACTGTCCATCTGACTGAGGATGAAAAGAGGTACTCAAACGCAAACGAGTACCCAACGCCTTATGCACTGCCTGCCAAAAATGCGATACAAAACGGCCATCACGATCCGAAACAATAGACCTCGGAGTACCGTGAAGCCTCACAATCTGCGCGACAAACACACGAGCCAACTTCTCCGGGCCCCAAGTGTCCTTGATGCCCAGAAAGTGTGCCGACTTGGTCAGACGATCAACAATCACCCATACCATATTCATGCCCGACCTCGATCTCGGAAAACTCGTAATGAAATCCATCGATATGTCTTCCCATTTCCATTCCGAAACAGGAAGTGACTGCAATAACCCAGCCGGTCGCTGATGCTCGATTTTGACCTGCTAACAAGTTAAACATCTCGCTACCAACTGTGCGACCTCCTCCTTCATATCATTCCACCAGAAACTCCTTCTCAGGTCCTTGTACATCTTACTCGAACCAGGATGAACGGAGTAAGGTGTAGCATGGGCCTCATGCAAAATACTCTGTCTCAACTCTAATTCGTTCGGTACACAAAGCCAACTCTGGAATCTCAAAACACCATCCTCGTGAATCACAAACCCAGGAGACTTTCCCTTATGAACGTTCTCTCGAATTTGGGTAATCAACGGATCCTCCAACTGCTTCAGCTTAATTTCGTCGATCAAAGACAACGAAATCTCTAAAGCACAAAGTTGCCCGACAGCTCCAGGTAACAAAACCTCAACATCTAACTTGATCAAAACTCATCGAAGCTCAGACTGAGACGTAAGGATCTCAAGCGTTCGCAACGCAACCGGTTTCCGACTCAAGGCGTCGGCCACGACGTTCGCCTTGCCCGGATGATAAAGGATTTCGAGGTCATAATCCTTAATCAGCTCTAACCACCTCCTCTGCCTCATATTCAACTCCCGCTGAGTAAATATGTATTTCAGACTTTTATGATCGGTAAAAATATGACATGCAGAGCCGAAGAGATAGTGACGCCAAATCTTGAGCGAAAAACAACTGCCGCTAACTCCAAATCATGAGTAGGGTAGTTAAGCTCATACGGCCTCAACAGTCTCGACGCATATGTGATCGTCTTTCCATCAATAAGCACCCAAGACCTTGACCCGAAGCATCACTATAAATAGCAAAACCCCCGTTGCCACACGGCAACGCTAAAATCGGGGCTGAAGTCAAACGCCTCTTCAGCTCCTTAAAACTCGACTGTCTCTCGTCATTCCAGACGAACTTCTCGGACTTCTGGAGCAACTGTGTAAGTGGCCGATCCAGTTTCGAGAAACCATCGACGAACCTATGGTAGTAGCCGGCCAAACTCAAGAAACTACGGATCTCATTCACATTCTTGGGCGGTGCCCAATCCAACACTGCCTCAATCTTCTGCGGATCCACTCGAACTCCCTCGGCTGAAATCACGTGACCTAAAAACATCACTTACTTCAGCCAAAACTCACATTTCGAGAACTTCTCATCGAGTTGCTCAGTCCTCAAAATGTCTAACACTACCCGCAAATGATGGGCATGCTCTTCCTCGTTCCTCGAATAAATAAGAATATCGTCAATGAAGACGACGACACACTTATCCAAATACTCGATAAAGACTTTGTTCATCAACTGCATGAACACCGCCGGCACATTAGTTAACCCGAAAGGCATAACTACAAACTCATAATGTCCGTATCTTGTCCGAAAAGCTGTTTTCGGCACATCGGACTCCATCACCCGGAGCTGATAGTACCCTGATTTCAAATCAATCTTCGAGAACACCGCAGCTCCCAGCAACTGATCGAACAAGTCATCAATCCTCAGCAAAGGATACTTGTTCTTGATGGTCACCTTGTTTAGTTCGCGATAGTCGATACACAAATGCAGTGAACCATCCTTTTTCCGCACAAACAGGATCGGTGCGCCCCAAGGCGAGGCGATCGGTCGAACGTACCCCGACTCAAGAAGCTCACTCAACTGCTTCTTCAACTCGGACATCTCTGAAGGTGCCATGCGATACGGCGCCTTTGAAATCGGAGCCGCACCCGGCTCTAACTCTATAGCAAACTCGACCTCACGATCTGGTGGCAATCCTGGTAACTCGTCAGGAAATACATCAGGAAACTCACTAATGACTGGAATCGAGGAAAACTCGACTCCACCATCCTCCGCCTTCAAGACATAGCAGCAATAACCAATACACCCCTTTCGCAGGAGCCTCATTGCCTTCAAGGCGTTAATAACGAACTTCTGATTTCCCCTCTTTCGCCCTGCAAAAGAGTGCTCGGTGCCGTCCTCGGCTAACATAGTGATGATTCTCGTGTGGTAGTTCATGATTGCGCCATGCCGCTTGAGCCAATCATACCCGAGAATCAAATCCTCACCCTCAATATTAACAACGATAAGATTAGAGAGCCAAGCTCTCTCACAAATAAACACGGAGCAGTCTTGGACCTCTCGATCGCCAACGATCCTATCACCGCTAGGAAGTTTAACGATGAAAGACTCGCAAGGCGACAAACAGTCGAGACTCAAACGGCGCACACACCCCAGCGATATGAACGAATGTGTAGCACCAAAATCGAAAAGCACACTGACAGGATGAGAATGGATATGAACGGTACCTGTCGCCACAGTGGCTGCTGGATCATCGGCCCTCCTCATCTCATAGATACGCGGCTGGGCAGAGCCGACACTGGAAGCTCCTCCTCTAGCGGGCTGACCCCGACCTCTACCTCGACCGTCACTCGACAGAGGCTGTGGAGCAAACGAGCCCTAGTTCACACTCGGCTCTCTAAGTGCTGGAAAAGAATCACAGGACTCGCGAAACTGTCTGACCTGATCACAGAAGAGGGCCTTGTGGCCCGACTGATCACAAGTATGACAAGTCAACTTCGGACGAGGATACTGCCGGTTCCTATGGCCCGACCGGCCACAGTTAAAGCATGTGGGTTCACGAACAGAGGTTCCGGTGGCACCTCGAAAACTCCCAGAGAAACGAGCCGAACCGCCCGTGGAAATATTCGCAGCCTCGGATTTCTGCTGGCCTCCACCCTTGGGACCAGAAAAATTTCCGATTGACTTCTGCTTCTTGTTCTCATGAGCCACATCACTAGCCGTCACCGACATATCATAAGCAAGAGCCCTACTCTGATAATCCTTCAAAGTAGTGCAGACGAGCCCAGACATATAGTCTCGAACTGACAGCTTCATCCGCCTGGAAAAATGGAAAATTTTGTCGCTCTCCTCGACAATCTGGGACTTCACATAGCCCAACTCCTTGTTAAAATCGGCAATAGCTTGGGATACGGGAATATCCCGTGGTTGAGCATCATAGAAAGCATGGACTCGAGCCTGTCTAACCGGACACGGGCAATATTCAGTCTCTATCAATTCCTGAAATTCGGCCCACGAAGCAACATGGGCCTTGGGCCCAACGGCCTCCCACCAATCCGTAGCATCCCCAGTGAGAAAATACTGGGCAATAGGGACCTTACGGTCCTCGGGACAGTTGGTAGCAATGAAGACTTTAGATATCTCCTTGATCCACCCCTCCCAGCCGATCGGGTCTGATGCTCCTGAAAATTGAGGAGGATGCATCTTGATGACATCTTGGAGCCAACGGTCTACTCCGCCCCGATTAGTATAGGCCGGATCGGGGTTCTGAACCACATGAGCTATCACCGCCATTTGGTTTAGCATTTGCTGCATAACGGCCGCAATACCAAGGTCGGCGCGCTCCTGAGAAGAAGCATGACTGTGACGGTCACTGGTACTGCCGGCTCCCGAAGAATGCGACGTGGCCGCCCCACTGGCTGCCCCATGTCCCCGACCGCGTCGACGGCCACGACCACGACCACAGCCCATTCCAGCATCCATGCTTGGGATACGGGAATATCCTGTCGTTGAGCATCATAGAAAGCATGGACTCGAGCCTGTCTAACTGGCCACGGGTAATATTCAGTCTCCATCAATTCCTGAAATTTGGCCCATGAAGCAACATGGTCCTTGGGCCCAATGGCCTCCCACCAATCCGTAGCGTCCCCAGTGAGAAAATATTGGGCAATAGGGACCTTACGGTCCTCGGGACAGTTGGTAGCAATGAAGACTTTAGATATCTCCTTGATCCACCCCTCCCAACCGATCGGGTCTGATGCTCCCGAAAATTGAGGAGGATGCATCTTGATGACATCTTGGAGCCAACGGTCTACTCCGCCCTGATTAGCATAGGCCGGATCGGGGTTCTGAACCACCTGAGCTATCGCCGCCATTTGGTTTAGCATTTGCTGCATAACGGCCGCAATACCAAGGTCGGCGCGCTCCTGAGAAGAAGCATGACTGTGACGGTCACCGGTACTACCGGCTCCCGAAGAATGCGACGTGGCCGCCCCACCGGCTGCCCCACATCCCCGACCGTGTCCACGGCCGCGACCACGACCACAGCCCCTTCCAGCATCCATGCTGGTGTTAAGAGGTGGCAAAAAGCAACTCGATGATAAGTAAAAGAGGTAGAATAACCACAGTTCAAGAAATGGAAATACGTTACGAGAAAGTAAAGATTTGAGTAAGGAAAACTTACGAGCACTGGAAGTGCTGAGATGCTGGCAGCGATGTGATAATGTGCAAAACAAAACACAACTGGACCCAAATAACCGACAAGCCTAGGTATCCATAAACTTAGTGCTCCGATACCATTTTCTGTAACACCCCCGAGATATTCAGAGTATATTACAGCACCGTGGACCCCTACATGGGACCCACCAGGCTAAAACAAGAAAAACACCACTCAACCAACCATCTCGGTTAGCGAAGACACACATTTAAATATTACAACATATAAAGATACGCCCAGAGCAACCGGCGTAATAAACATCAACCGACAATATAGAAATTTGAGTTAATACAAAACGAAGTTCGAAATGAAAAGTCTAAGTACTCGCGAGTACAATCTATAAGTTTATAACTGTGGGAAACAACCATATCGAAATAGACAATGGAAATAAGAAGACTCGAATGCACATGTCAACGACCCTAGCCAACATCCTCGTACTGTCCCAGCGCCCGCTCGTCCGGCAGAACATAACCTGAAATCCATAACAAGAATTTCTCCAAAACGGGTCCCCAAATGGGTTAGAAATTACGCTAGTACAAGTAATCAAGGCAAACCATTCGCGTACACGTTTCATAGTACAATGCACCAAATCATTTCAAAAACCAAAACCAGACATGTCTTTTCCGGAAACAAATAGTCAATCACATTTGCCTAGGACCAAGACGAAGCCACAAATCCTACTCGAGGCCTCTAAGGACCCTCCCGAGCTGTCCATATCATAAAACAAATCACGCACATGCATCGCCTAGGACCGGGATGAAGCCACAAATCCCACTCGAGGCCTCTAAGGACCCTCCCGAGCTGGCTAGCTAAACAAACTCATGAATCCAAGGCGCAAACCATTGGACTCCCTCCGTGATCCTGTCGGACCCTCCCGAGGTGAGCAAATCACACACAATATACATTACCATTTCACGTTAAGCATAAAGGTTTCCAAAAAAATACTTGCCTTGAATAATTGATGTCGCAACGAATGGAAAGGAAAATCACCAACGAACGCTAGGAACCAACGGAACCGAACCTAACGATTCGAAGAATATAATCATAACCAACTCTAGACGAATACGGAAATGGAATACACCCGAAAACCCGTCTACGATTCATGTATATTCGTATAAAAATAACAATGAGGGTGGACCACAACCAAACCCTCTCGATTTCGCAAAACCATGAAAATATACCATGAATCCGTAGGAAAACTAATGATATCAACAAGATTAATCATGTTCATCATGGATTAACCAACAAAACGGAACGAATCGGACGAAAATCCCAAAACCCCCAATTTACCCAAAAGTAGGGTTCTAGGATTATGATTTACCTTGGATTAGGATGAAAGATTCGTGTTGATGTTGTTATTATATGTAATATCCGGGGGTAATTTTTTTTCTTTCTTTCATGTTACTGTTGAGTTGTACGTATTCATTTGGAATTGTACAAGTGTTGTTGATTTGGGTCGATACAATGTATATTGTATTGGAATATTTTGGGATCGAAATATTTTTACTGGTCGTCGGTTTGGATTCGTCGTTTGGTTGTTCCTTGGTGAGTTAGGAATTTTGGCTAAGTTTATAGCCATAGCGTACGCTACCTGTGTAACATTACGTACGCTAATTTGTTGCGATTACGTACTTTACGCCCTGAGGTTTACGTACGTAATGCGTGGTCGGTGGTAGGAACCTTCCTCGTAGTCAACTTTCGGCTGGTAGGGCCAGGGTATCTTTAGGGGATCATTTTTATATATATATATATATATATATATATATTTATAAATAAATATGTTATCGTGTTGTCATCTTCTCTCTCCCTCACGTTATCGTTCTCTCTTTCTCACCTTCCTCTCCAGCTCTCTCGTCATCTCTCTCTCTCGTTCCCTCTCTTCTCTCCATTTCTCTTGTTTTTTTTCCGACGAGGTAGAGCTTGAGGACGGGCAGCCGACTTCTTCATAGTTTCCGGCGACGGACTGGAGTTGACGACCGAAGTGATGGACTAACGTCTCCGGCGATGACCGGAGCTCGACGGCGGCGTGGTGGCTCGTGACTGGAGCAGCGACGGCCTGGTTGGAACGTCCGAAACGGACGGCGTTGCAAATCCGGTCGAGCTATTCTGTTTTCCCGCGAGACGGAGCTCAGGCGCCGGGCGCTCTTCCTGGTCTCCGGCCATAGACGCAGCTCCATAGATTCCAGCGACCGAAGATGGTTTCTGACCGGAACGGATGGCGGAATGGAGGCGCGACAAGATTTCCGGCGAGGAGTTGCAGGCGGAGATGGAGTTGGGTGAAAACGTGCCATGGTCGGGAATGGGCTAGAGTTGGACGTGGTCCGACGGGTTAGATTGCCGGCGATCGAGTTCCAGTGTTGCGACAGGGGAGTTGTTTTTCTGACCGGATTCCGGCGAGGGTTGCCCGGCCGATCGGAGTTCTTCTAGTAAGAATATCAGTGTGTGTGGTGTGTATATATATATATATATATGTACAGTGTATGTTTGTGTATGTTTGGTGTATATATATATATATGTACAGTGTATGTTTGTGTATGTTTGGTGTATATATATATATATATATATATATATAAAATGTGTACTCTCTGTGGGTCTTGTATATATATATATATATATATATATATATATATATATATATATATATATATATATATATATATATATATATATATATATATATATATATATATATATGCGTCCGTGTACATAATTAGAATATGTGTGTGTTGTACGTATATTATATATGTATGTGTGTATACGGGTAAATACGAGTATAGTATGTGTTTCTATTGGAATCGGAGTTATCTATTATGTTGTTTTCGGTCGATATCGTGTTATCGAATGAATTGTATTTCATTCAAGGTTGTTCGAGTACTTGTGATTGTCGGAGGACGCCGTTGATCGATTCGTGGTAGGACGTTGATCGTGGAAGGACTTTCTCGACTTCGGTTTGAGGCAAGTTTTATACTTGTACTAGTCAATGAGATTAATGTTATCATATATATATGTATGAATGTGTGTATCATTTCGAGACTTGGTCTCTTTATGATTTTGTTGATATCAAGAGATTGTTTGATACGATACCCTTCGGCAAATTATGCCAAATATTATTGTTGTTCGTAAATGGCCGATTTAAGGCATTGTGATACTTGTTGGTAATATATTTGTCGATAGCTGGTTCGCGGTATCGACATATCGATTGTTATTGTTGATTGATGTTCCATTGAGATATTGTTGTCGATAGCCGGTTCGCGGCATCGACGTATCGATTGTTATTGTTGATTTATGTCCCATCAAGATATGGTTGTGAATCGTCGTCATTGATATCAGTGTTTTTCTATTGATGTCGTATTGGCGAATTGAAGGCATTGACGTATTCGATTATCATCTTCGTTATCGGTAACCGATTAAAGGTGTCGAGACATCCGTTATATAATTGTTATCGGTTAACCGTTCTAAAGGTAATCGATGTATTGAATTGGGATTATCAAAGATAATTCCCATCCGTTGTATAATTACTATCGATTGTCCACTCTAAAGGTAATCGATATATTGAATTGGGATTATCAATATAATTCCCATCTGTTGTATAATTGTTATCGATTGACCGTTCTGAAGGTAATCGATGTATTGAATTGGGACTGTCGAAAACATTCCCATCCGTTGTATCGTTGTTATCGATTGGCCGTTCTACGGTAATCGAAGTATTGAATTGGGACTGTCGAGGATAGTTCCCATCCGTTGAATTATTATCGTCATGTTGGCCGACTCAAGGCAGCACACTATTATTCTTTTGAACTCAGTAATTTTGTGATCGTTGAAGGTTGAGGATTTCCCGGATTGTTGTGTTGTGATTGTTGTTCGTGTTAATCAGTCCTTAGGGATTTTGATCCCATGATGGTTGTTTTGAATATTGTTGGTCGTGTCGATCTTTCATTATTCGTGTGTCATCGTTCATTTGGTGAGTCGTATGATCCGTATTGGATGTGTTATCCTTTGAGTTTCGTTGTCATGTTGTATCGTGACATATCTGGAATCATATCTGCGTGCCGATTGGTTATTGTGTAGGATTTTTAGCCAGGCACACGATGGTCATGCGTGGATGTTTCCACATTGGACCGTGCACACGAGACGTAGTTCGTTAGGCTAATTAGGTACATTGTCCCACTTATATTCTGGATTCCGTATACGGGGTGGACATGTGCACGGACACATTTCCGGATCGGGCGTACTGTGATGTCCCTCTTGAGCCTTATTGTTTGGTCGTTCATAGTCCATGTTGTATTGGATATGTCCGACGATTTGCGACTGGTTGTTCATACGCCGAGGGGTATGTCCGACAGTCATGTTTGTTTCTTTGAGATCCGTAGTGTGATGATACACTTCGGGCTGTTCGGCTTTCAGGCCATCGTGATATTTTGGTAGCTTCGAGTGGTTCGGCTTTCAGGCCATCGTGATATTTTGGCAGCTTCGGTTGAGGGGCTTTCAGGCCATTGTGATGTATTTCCGTTGGAACCTTCGGGCATTGTGATTCGTATTTATTTCAGCGTTGGTTTGGTTTACCTTCGGGTAATGTATTGTTGTGTTCTATATTGATGATTCGCCATTGGGCACTTATGTTCTAACCTATTGAGCAGGTATTGATCATATGCCGTGGGCATAGTGTTCCACGAATGCTCGATTCTTACTTTGGTTTGTGAGCATCTCGTACTACCATTGTTGTACTGTTCATTCTGCCTTTGGATGCATATCATGTTGTACATGTATTTGATATTCATTATCTGGATGACTGACCCTGTGGGGGCTGAACATGTTTTCATGTTTTAGGTGCTTGCGAGGAGAGAGTTGAGACACAGGGGCATGACGATGGCTATGAGGCATTCGAGCGATACTAGTCCGAGATATTTTGGTGTTCATGTCAGTAAGACAGTTGGAGTACTCCAATTTTGTTCAGTCGTTGTCGTTTTGTATTATCCAAGCAAGGCTCGTGGATGTTGTAGTATTTTATTTTGGCCATGTAGGCCCATCTTTGTCTTTGAAATTCCATATCGGAATAGTATGTCGGACATCATAGTAGGGTCTGTGATTTCCTATTTTGGTCAGTTTGTTGTATTTTAGTCGTGTTCGCCTGGTGGATCACCTGGTGTGGGGTCCACGGCACTGTAATAACCCAATGGGATTTGGGGGTGTTACATTATACACCAAGAACTCAAGGAAGTTGATGGTTGAGATGATTGGAGGAAGAAATCGCCAAGAAATCGCCAAGAAATCGCCCAAAATCGCCAAAGGAGCTCTAAGCCGCGGGGAGGAGAAGAAATGAAATTAATACGTTCATCTGGGTCAACTCCCGGGTTTATATAGCTAGGGAGTGTTAGCGCGCGCTAACGCTCAGAAGTTAGCGTGCGCTAACGGGACAAAACTCCAGTCCAGAAGTTAACGTCCTAGTCCAGTAACCAGATTACTGGGCCGTTAGCGTGCGCTACCAGAAACGTAGCGTGCGCTAATAGCCTCTCGGTAGCACGCGCTATCGGCCATAGCCTGCGCTACCTGGATATCAGCCGAGTACAAAAGCGAACTACCCAGAACTCACCTGACCCCGTTAGCGCGCACTACCGGCCAAACGTAGCGTGCGCTACATGGGCACCTGACCGAGTCCAGTAGCAAACTGTCCAGTACTGGACAGTCACGCTAGCGCACGCTACCGGACATCTTAGCGTGTGCTAGTCCCCTGACATTAGCGTGCGCTAGACAACGTAGCGTATGCTAATCCGTTAGTCCAGAGGGCTGGAAATAGAACTGCCACTCCTAGGGGTCAGCTCGCTAGCGTGCGCTACGAAGCAGACGTAGCGTGCGCTACTAAGGGATCTCTAGCGTGCGCTATGCAGAAAATTAGCACGCGCTAGTCACGGAATATGACGAACCATCAAACGGAACATCTCAAAACGCATAATAACATAGAATGGATCCATGGCAACCCCAAAACGGCGGTTCCGTACGACAATTACGAGAATCAGATCGCTAAATGACGGAAGAAATACACTGAAAAATACACGAGGGGCGCTACAAGCGAGAAATACACCGAAAAATGAAAATACCGGGAAAAGAAAAATGCGGATATTACATCTCTAACCATTATTGCAGATTAGTTGTTCTAGTAATTTACATCCCTTCACTCACTATTACCTACTGAGGTGTAAGGGGTTGAACATATAGTGAAAAGCCAACAACAATTAAACTACAACTTTTTACATTGGGTAAATGAATATTTTAGTAATTATCTCAAAAATTACTAGTATATTGTCAAAATTAAATTTCGGTGGATGTATATAGCATTATCTCAACCAGTAACACACTGATCTTTGTTATTATTAAAGTCAGATATATGCAGCTTATGTTATTCACTTCATTAGTATTTGCTTCATTATTAAAGAGAATAATTTTCACACACGTTCTTACCCATCTACGCTCCCTTTCATGCTGTGATTTATACTGGGATTCGGATTGTGTCGGTTGACAAAAATCTATTTTTGTGTTCTCTTCCTCTGACAGCTCCCATTCATCTAGCGCAGCGTCAAATTTTGTATCAATTGAAGGCATTTTTCCCCCTTCGACATATCCTTTGTGCCACGGACCTCCAGCAATCAAATCCTGTCACAAAAGTTAGTCATGCACAAAATTGCACCACAAAACATGTATAATACATTTTTCACCGCAGAAATTTGTAAATACCACTAGCAGATTTGGATTGGCGTCAAGCTCAGGTCCATTGAACATATATCGACCAAACAAAAAACCTCGGACGCCCTTCCACGAGTCTCTCTTCTCGTGATACACGAACTCTGGTCATTTCCAAGAACCAATATTGCACCACCAACAAACAGCCATTAAGTGAACTAGGTTTACCAATGGTATGTTTTTTCAGACCCTCATACATGAATTCCAACGTCATCCCTGCCGAGTCATATTGGTTTATACTATATACATCCATACACACTCTAACCAAATCCCATGTAACATTAACACCCATTTGAGAATAGAAAACCATCGACATGAGGTACATCAACAAAAGTGATGCCACTTTTTTGGGGTTTCTCAATCCAGTTTTCTTTTTCCCTTCTTATCTTTCGAAAAAACCAACTCGTCCCATAGTTCTTCTCTTATAAAACCATGCGTGACACCGATTGGTTCCTTACATCTACGAAATCAAAGCCCAGCTGCCAATGTATGGTGCTCCAACGAGACTACTGGTCTGAATTTTTTCAAATCTCCCTCAAAATTACCAGCTAACCCAAACAACTCCACCACTGTTTCCCTTGATATTTTCTTCCTAACGTCTCCAAACACCCACTCCTCTGTGCTACTGTCGTAATGCGTCATTATCACTTTAAAATCCATCTCCTGTTTATAGCAACCACTTTTTCTTACAACACCATCTCTAAAGCAAGCAAAGATTGGACCAAATGGTGTGTCATCAAGTATCTCCCACGTTTTTTGGGAATGCGCTCTTTATGTATGTTAATTTGATCAAGGACAGCCATAATGGTTACATGTTGTTGCGTGCATAGCACAACTTCGATCAAACACCCTTTTTTCTTCATCATTTTGTCTTTCTTGGCGTTAACTTTTTCCGGCCCAATTTCCTCGGATTTGCGATCTATTCTTCTCTTTCTCTTTGATACACGAGTACTTTTCTGTTTCTCCACGGGTGTCCGCTTCACTGATTCATCCTGCTCGCTATTATCCAGTTCAAACTCCGAATCGGAAACATCAATAGGGTGCATAGTATGTGTTCTTTTCCCTCTTCTCGGCATCCTGTTAGAATCCGAATCGGAAACATCACCATGATGCACAGTCTGTATTATTTTCCCTCTTCTCAGCATCCTGTTAGAATCCGAATCAGAAACATCACCAAGATGCACATTCTGTGTTCTTTTCCCTCTTCTCGGCATCCTGTTTCAAACATAATACATGACCATGACAACAGTTATATCCGTTTATTTTCATACTAGTTAATGAACATCAATACGTAAGTCATCAATTACTTGTTCTAATACTGACAAGATGGCTTTTTTGCAAATTTCCTATACGTGTCCAAAATCATACATTATCTTCTATACCCTATACAGTTTGAAATACTTAATAATGGAGACATATACCCTATGCAACACAACTCTTCAATTACTTGTGCAAATAATGATGAGTTCCACGAAATTACATATTGCTAATATTGTTAATTACTTGTTCAAATAATGATATAAAATTAAAAATTATCTTATGTACCCTTTACAATTTCAAATACTTAATGATGAATACAGCACAACCTAGTACTATGCAACAAAAATCATCAACTACTTGTTCAAATAATGATGAGTACCACGAAATTACATATTGCTAATATTGTTAATTACTTGTCCAGATAATGATATAAAATTAAATATTGTCTTCTATACCCTTTACAGTTTCAAATACTTAATGATGGATACAACACAACCTAGTACTATGCAACAAAACTCATCAACTACTTGTTCAAATAATGATGAGTTCCAATAATAACAAGTTCATACTATTGTTACCTGTTCAAATAATGATGCTTTCCAATGTAATCTACAATATATTTTCAATTCCACTAATAACACAGTACTAAGAATGGACACACACCAACCTACTAGTATGAAACAAAACTGAACACAATCTAGCACTACTAAAACAGTGAGAATAAACATCATATTATGCATATAAAATCAACTAGCGAGCATGAATAATTCCTTAAATTAGATTCCTTTTCACTTTTCTGTGCATAAAAATAATATGCAATACAAGAACAGCTAACACTAATTACAACAACTGATAAAATTTCGAATTTTTCAACGAGTTAACAAAAACTCAAATAATAAACACCATAAACATGAATTAACGCAAGAATATTGCCTTTCATATTACCTTTTTTGTGGTCTGTGGAGATTTCTTATTGCACACAGATGACAAAATAGTGTCGTTTCGCGCAAAACTTGATGACTCCAACCTCAGGAATGAATTCGCAGCTTGAAAATGGAGATCCTACAACGAAAGGGTTCCTTTGTGTGTATAATTTGGGGGTTGTGGTTTCAAAATGTCCTGCGGTATGCTTCACCTTCACGTGGGCGTCGATTGGACATTTAGGATGGGATGGAGAGAAGTGACCAGCAGCGAGAAATTGGCGGTGCAGGGATATGAAGGGCACAATGGTAAAAGTCATATTTACTTTAATATATAATAAATTATATGCTTAAGGGATGTGTTAATGGGCAAAATAAGATTCTAGTTGTATTTCTTGGGCTTTCTCCCTATTTTTTATGGATGATTGTGAATATCTATTTTTTTCTTTTGTGATGATAACTCCGGGGAATTCTATTTAAATTATTCTAGTTTTTGTACGGAAGAATAATTCTTGAAATATTTTGATGAATATTTTTTTTATGAATGGATGTGATTTGGTGAAGTAAACTCCCGAGTTTGTTTGCTAAAATATTTTTTGCTAATTGTAGGTGCACATTGAAGATATAAATAATGGCGATCAAAAGTTATATTCTTCAAGAATTAATGATTCGGTAGTTTGTAAGTATTCGTTTTGATATTTTGAACGTCATTTAAATGATTTTCGGTTATGCAGTTTGATTGATTCTAAAATTTAAAACAAGTAAAAGTAGAGGAAAACAAAAGAACAAGTTTTTCAAAAGACAAGTAATAAAATTAGTAAAGATTCAAATTTTAGGAGGTAGATTTTAGACTTCGCTTTATTTATGCAGGTGAAAAATCAACTCAATCTAATTTTAATTTCAAAATTTATGGAAATAATCACAAAAATATCTAAACTTTTCTCTCGAACAAGTTGAACATGAATTGAAGAATAATAATTAAGTAAATCTAAGTTTTGGAAATTAGTCCTGATAAAGTACAATATATTTTTATTTCTCCATACATTTCTACCTACTTTGGTAAATCAATCATCTATTTTGTTTTAATTGTGTTGCTCTTATGATAAACTATCTTCCACTGATCACAAATTTATTATACATGAGCATAAAAATTTGGCAAAATTCATGCACAAATTAAAGCCACGAAATAAAGAATAATGATGGAAACGAGAAATGAGATTTAATATCCAAGCATAAAATAAAAATAGAGTACCGTTATAAACTTGAGAGAAAAAGAGAGAAATTGGAAGAGAATAAGAATAATGTGTGTATTCTTATGAGGGCCAAAAACCTTTATTTATAGGTACACAGCTAGGGTTTCAGGGGTATAGAGCTTTATTAATAAATATATTAATTACAACACTCCCCCTTGAATGACATTTAATACATGTTGCCTCATTAACACCTTGTCGGGATAACCCAGTGGGAAATAACCCGATCGAAGGAAAAAGAATACAGCTACTCCCCCTGAAATAGATTACATAAGATCCTTGAGTTGACGCATTCCGATCTTGTGTACTAGTCTTCTGAATGTTGATGTCGGCAATGCCTTTGTGAATAAGTTCGCCGACTAATCACTTAAGTGAATATTTGATGTATCTACCTTTGAGATACAAGTGACATCGTCTTCATACAATACTTCCTCTTGAATATTATGATGTTCATGCCACATTAAAAACTCCTTCGGAAAAACCCTGTGGGAAAAAACCGATAGAGGAAAAGAGTACATAGTATAAATTTGCTCATGTGTTGCATTGGTTGCCTCGTTAAAAACCTTAACTAAGAAAATCTGGTGGGAAAAAACTTATAAAGGGAAAAAAAGTACAACCATTTGGTCTTCATGACCTTTTGACCTTCAGGGTCGACATAATCTTCAAGTTAATTCAAAATTTATCACTTCTCCCCCTCAAAACAACAATCTTGCACTCTAATACCATGAATATAATTTTCAGACATGGATTTAGTGAATAAATTTGTTAGATTATCATTACTGCTCTTCTGAAGCTCATGTGGAAATAAATTTCATCTTACTTGCCCAAACATTATATGCAACACATAAATGGAGAATATTTCTCATCATAATAAATGGGCAGTATGAGAACAAATATGAGATCATAATACCCTAATAGCCACTTATATCGAATCTCAATATCTTTCATGTAATAGATCAATATGGTTAACACCATTCCACATTCTCCTTCTTGGAGAAATATTAAATTTTGCTAGCATGTTAACTTCAAATTGTATATCAGGCCTGATAATGTAATGCTTCAATAGCATACAAGTACGGAACTTCTGGTCCTCTTATATCTTTGTTATTTTCTTGAGATCTATATGAGTCGATATCCACTTAAAGTGATAAGACAACCTTTAGGTATCTAAATGGACAAAAAAATTTCATCATATATGCTCGATCTACAAGTCGAGACAATACTAATACTTAGTTTTATCTAAGTTTTTCATTTTGAACTTGTCTTTATACATGAGTTCAAATAATTCACATATATCCTCTTCAGGAGGAATTCACTTAGTCGATTGATCCACAAGACTATTTCAAAAGGTATAAATATTTATAACTCAAAGTAGTACATGTTTCGAATTTCGTGTTACTATTACTTTTGGAACTTCAAGTCCGTCAGGGACTTTCATATATATATATTCGCGTCTAATGACCCATAAAAAAATGTGGTGATTATAATACCCGGTTGAAATTCAGTCATTATCATTCAGTAATTATCATTCATTAATTGTCACTCAGTATTTTTTCACTCATTAATAATCATTCATCATTCATAGTCAATCATTGAATTCACCGTTCAGAGTATTTGTATCGTGTATCAGTTATTATTCATATTTCTACCTAGTTGGAGGATCAAGCCGTGTTTATCATCTCTATCATTTTCGTAGGGGGCTGTGTGTGCGGAGTAGCGCGCGCAACATACTCTCTTTAGCGCGCGCTAATTGAGTACTGGTAGCGCACGCTACCTCTCAGTATTAGCGCACGCTAGCGTGGTTCAGGCAGACAGTCCAGTGGGCACTGGACTGCAGTTAAGTTGTAGTAGCGCACGCTACGAATGGTAAGTAACACGTGCTAGTAAGTTTGGATAGCGCACGCTATGCAGTCAGTGTAGCGCGCGCTAAGGACGATCAGGCAGAGTCCAGTAGGGTACTGAACTGATCGGGAATAATTCATAGCGTACGCTATGAGTAGATATTAGCATACGCTAATGGTGTAGTAGCGCACGCTGAATTCTGGGTGTAGCGCGCGCTTTGCGAGCAGATCAGAGAACAGGAGGTTCTGGACTTCAGTTACTGGGCATCAGATATTCTGTTAGCGCATGCTAACATTTTGGGGTTAACGCACGCTTGCGAGGCATTCAGTAGGCACTGTACTGTCCGGTTAACTCGCTAGCACACGCTAAATATCAGGGCTTAGCGTGCGCTAAACTGGAAAAGTATATATTGGACAGTGCGGTCCAGATTCATCATTTGTCATTCTCCCTTCATTCCTTCGATGGTTTTGGGCGATTTCATGCGTTTTGTAGAGATTTCTTCGAGCCAAATCCATCTATCATCATCTTCAAGCTTATCATTCGGATTAATCATCATTTCATACTCTCCAACACATCAAATCAAGGTAATGATTTCTTGGATCTAGAATTTCGGATTTTGAATGTTTTCCTTCCGATCTCTTCGTGTAAGCATGGTTTTAAGTTGGAATATGTTATATATGGATTATCTACCTTGGATAAATGTATTCCTACGGATTTATTGATGTGTTTTACGGATTCGATGAATATTTGGAGAATTAATCGAGAACCCTTGATGTTGACTTTGATTATTTTTGGGGGATTCCGATTATAGTTGTCGTAACTTCGAGTTGTGGTTTCCTATTGGAACATTGATATCATTGAAGGTGTTTTTTTGGATTGAACTACTCATTTGGAGTTGGTTTCGATATATTTGGGATTTGGTTATAATCAAGGGTTGATGTTCGCTAAGTGTTTGTTTGAATGCCTCAATGAGTTTGGATATTGTGGTATCGACCTTTGAGTTAGTCGTAATTCATGCTTGATACGTATATTGAGCGGATTATTGGTAATTGTGTTTCAAGGTTGTCCGAATGACCGGCATCTCATTGTAGGACGTTTGTTCGAGGAAGGACATTCTTCACCGGTGTTGTGTAAGTTAATTCTTACTCGGTTAAAAGGATATTCATTCCTTTCATTGTTGTTCATTCATAATCATAACTCATTCATAATGTATTAACCGTATTGAGACTTGTAATTGTCGAATAATCACTTCATTCATGAGGAACGACGGTTCTAATCGTTTCATTGAGCTATCATTCACTTCACTATTATTTCATCTTTGTGAGTCACTCTTGACGATTGTCGGATTATTATTCATTAATAATCCTCATGGTCATTCTTGTTCATATAACCTTCTGGGTTCATATTGTGTGGCCGGGTGGGGATGTGTGGAATTTTTGGTCGGGCACATTATAGTCATGTGATCGGGTTCACCGACACAATGGACTGTGCACACGGTAACGTACCTCCGTGACACTAATTAGGTACAAGGACGGGTGTGTCCGGACACTCGTCTTGTGCACTTTCACATACCATTACGGGCGTACTGTGATGCCCTCTTCAGCTTAATTTCATAATTAAGATTATATCATGATTGTGTTTATTCAACTCTTGAGGATTGTTGTTCTGTGTACCTGACCCCGTTGGGGGATGTTGTTTTCAGGTCATGGCAAGGCTAAGGCACGGGAAGAGAACGTTGATGGCAAGGAGTCCCAATGATACTAGTAGGAGGCCCCAGTCCTTTTTAGTCATTCGTGTTTTCTCCATTTTATTTCCGCTGCAGATTTCTGTTTGAATACTCATTTATTCAGTGTTGTATATTTTATCTTCATATATACATGTATTCTGTATTATATTGGGTGTGTTGTACTTGAAACTCCTCATCGGAGTAATTGATGATATAATATGATTCGGTACTACAATTATATTATTTAAGTCATTAATTTTCATTCGCCTAGTGGGTCCCAGTCGGGGGTCCACGACACTGTAATATTCGCCTAGTTTTGGGTGTTATAGAGTTGGTATCGGAGCGTGGTTTTGAATACTACCTTCCGAGTCATGTCTCATTGAAATCATCGTTCACTGGACTAGTATCATTGGACTTTCACGTCACGTGTGACCTGTGCAAGAGCCAAGCCCCTCAGACCAAAGAACAGTAAGATTTCTGACGCCATGGTATAATTTCTGGCAATAAGAATCACTCATTCATCATTCAACAGTCAACAGTCATCAATCATCATTTTTCTTTTTGATCATGTCGATTATGTTAACTCATTAATCACTCAGTTCATTTCATTGTTCCGTTGTTGATCTTAGGATCATATCATTAATCTTGTTAACTTGTTCAAGATAATCATTTCAAGAATTTCATCAGATAATTATGTCATCTCAGTTGATCATTCATGTAATCATTGTGTTAGAGCGCTTATGCTCATTTTCATCATTTAATGACGTAATCATAATGTGATATTCATACGAGATCTACAATTATCATGTGACTTTACTACTTCAGTATGGAGAGAGCTGGCAGAGGACGCGGGGGAAGAGGCCACGGTGCGGGCCGAATCCCGAGAACTCGTGTGAATACACGCACGAACGCGAGGAATAATGCTAATTTATGGAGCAGCGATGCTGCCACTCATTCGCCCGGAAATGATCATTCACTGTCAGGGAGTCGTACCCGGGACACAGCTCAATCAGAATGTGTTCGGGTTGATCCACTTGCTTTTATGTAGGGCATGATGGCCCAAATGACACAGATGGCACACCTCATGGAGACGATGTAGAACTCAACAGCTCATAATCCGCAGGCTCCTCCGCCGCCACCTCAGGGGCAAGAGAGAAGTGTGAGCAGTATTATTGGCGACATCTCTCGCCAGAGACCACCTACTTTTGAGGGCTCATCTGAGCCAGCGGATATTGTTCATTGGCTCGAGCATTTCGAGAAGTTGTTTGCTATGGTAGAGTGTCCCGTAGGGCACAAAGTTTCAGTCGTGGCTTACTATCTGGGTAAGAGCGCTCATTCATGGTGGTTATCGTTGAAGCCCATCGACAGATCTTGTACTTGGGATCAATTCAAGACTCTCATGATGGAGAGGTACTATCCGGCCCCACTCAGAGAGGCCAAGTTATCAAAATTACTCACTCCCGACCCCTCGGCGGAAGATGATCTTCTCGGCATCGCGAGAAATTTCAAGAGCTACTTCCTTTCGCCTCATCTATTATTCACTCCGAGTTGGACAAGATCAAGTATTTCAGCAAGAGGTTGAAACCTCGTATGCGGATGCAGTTGCTTAATCACAATTGCACCACTCTGGACGAATTCATCGAGAAAGCTCTTACATATGAGCTTACTGCTAAGGAGATTGCTAAGCAGCAACCTTCATGTCCTAGCAAGAAGTCTAAGAATCATAATCAGTCTGAAGGTAGTCAGGCAACTTTCAAAAAGCCTCGTGCGGGCTCTACTTTCTCTGAGTGACCTCCTGTGGCACCCAGACCCGCGGAATATCAGTCACGAGCGGCCAGTTCGGCCATCATCTGTTTCAACTGTGAACAACAGGGCCATTTCAGCACCAAGTGTCCGAGGCAGACTGTCACATGCCACAACTGTGGGATTGCTGGGCATAAGGCCCGTTTTTGCCGAAGGGACTCAAAACCTACTCCGGCGTCATTTCAGTCCCAAGACAGTCAGCAGTTCAGAATTAGGCCACTCAGTCCACGTCGTTCAAGACGAAGGGAGAAAATAAAGGCGGAGCCAAGAGCTATCAGACGGGAGCATCCGGTTCGGGGGTTGGCAAGCCCCGAATTTATAAGATGAAGAAGACTGACGATCCAGAAGCCCGGATGATCTTAGGGACACTCGAGATTCTATCTCAACCTGTGTGTACCCTTTTTGATACTGGTGCATCACATTCATTCATTTATGAGTCATGTTTGAGTAGACTACATCTGGGCAGTGCTACTAGTTGTGAGACTTATGTCATTGGTCTACCTGATGGTAGAAGAATTATCAGGAATCGTGAGATTAAGGATTGTCCGATTCAGCTTCATGGCCGTGATTGGTTAGCAGACCTAATCGCGGTGGATTTACCGAGAGACGATGTTATCTTGGGTATTGATTGAATGGATCGCCATAATGCCACCATTAGTGTCCGTAAACGTATGGTCACTATCATTTTAGGCGATGGGGTCGAATGTGTATTTCAGGGAGGTAATCCTAGCTGTTCCGGGAGAATCATCAACTTGATGAAAGCAGTGAAATTACTTAATCACGGGTGTGTCGGTTATTTGTGCTATATGGCCAAGACCGAGAAACCATCAGTAATATTGACGGATATTCCTGTAGTGAGAGAATATGCCGATGTGTTTCCAGATGAGTTACCTGGTTTGCCTCCACAGAGAGATGTGGAATTCACGATTGAGTTGGAGCCTGGTACGTCTCCAATATCGAAGGCACTGTATCGGATGGCCCCGACCGAAATGCAGGAATTGAAGAATCAATTGGAGGATTTGACCGAGAAAGGTTATATCCGACCGAGTGCGTCCCCTTGGGGAGCACCAGTGCTTTTTGTCAAGAAGAGGGATGGTTCATTTCATTTGTGTATTGATTATCGGGAGTTGATCAGGGTGACGATCAAGAATAAATATCCTCTACCCCGTATTGATGATCTTTTAGATCAACTTCAGGGAGCTTCAGTATTTTCCAAGATCGACTTAAGATCTGGATATCATCAGTTGCGAATTCGAGAGTCGGATATCACAAGGACGGCATTTAGAACACGCTATGGTCATTATGAGTTCGTGGTAATGCCGTTTGGGTTAACTAATGCACCTGCAGTATTCATGGAATTAATGAATCGGGTTTTCATCAACTATTTGGATCAGTTCGTGGTTGTCTTCATTGATGACAAATTGATTTATTCTCGTAACCGTGAGGAGCACGAATTTCACCTTCATCCAGTTCTCAACGTATTGAGACGAGAGCAAATTTATGGAAAGTTTTCCAAATGTGAGTTCTGGATGTCCGAGGTAACGTTTCTCGGACATGTAATTTCATCAGACGGAGTTCATGTCGACCCTCAGAATACGGAGGTGATCCGAGATTGGCAACCTCCTAAGAATGTTAAGGAAATCCGAAGTTTTCTCGGATTAGCTGGTTATTATCGGCGATTTGTGGAAGGATTTTCTAAGATCGCTCAGCCCATGACGAACCTTTTGCGGAAGGATAAGAAATACACGTGGTCCGACACGTGTCAGCGGAGTTTTGAGGAACTCAAGAGTCATTTGATTTCAGCGTCTATTCTTTCTTTGCCACAAGGAACGGAAGGATTCGTGGTTTATAGTGACGCGTCCGGACACGGTCTTGGATGTGTATTAATGCAGAACGGGAAAGTTATTGCTTATGCTTCAGGGAAATTGAGACCTTATGAGGTTAATAACTGACCCACGATCTGGAGCTAGCAGCCATGGTGTTCGCATTGAAGATTTGGCGCCATTATCTTTATGGCGTTACCTGTCAGATATTCACTGATCATAAGAGTTTGAAATATATATTTACTCAGAAGGAGTTAAATATGCGACAGAGACGGTGGTTGGAACTGATCAAAGGTTATGATATTGAGATACTATACCACCCGGGCAAGGCGAACGTTGTCTTCGACGCCTTGAGTCGTAAGTCCGCTCGTTTAACTGTTCAGAAGGAACTTCAGCAGGAATTCCTTAGGCCCGAGATCGAGGTCTGGTTACAACGAGTACAAGGGCAACTTTGTACGTTAGAGATTTCATCACCACTTGAGGAGGCAATCAGAGTAAATCAGGGTTTGGACCCATTTTTGTTGCGCATTCGAGATGATGTGACTCAGGGGAAAGCCCCTAGATTTTTGGTCCACGAGGATGGACTTTTATGATTTCAGAACCGGTTATGCATTCCGGCGAATGACGAGTTGAAAAACTCGATTTTGAGAGAAGCTCATGCTACCCCTTATTCCATTCATCCGGGGTCTAGCAAGATGTACAAAGACTTGAAACAAAATTACTGGTGGAGTAATATGTAGCGAGAAGTCACGAAATTTATTTCGAGATGCTTAACCTTTCAGCAAGTCAAGATAGAACATCAGCGACTGGCGGGTATGTTGAAACTGCTTCCTATTCCAGAGTGGAAGTGGGAGGATATTTCGATGGACTTCATCACAAGTTTGCCGACGAGTCGTCGTGGCATGAATATAATTTGGGTAATTGTGGACCGTTTAACTAAATCAGCTCATTTCCTTGAGATTAAGGATATGTGGGGTCCCGAGAGACTTGCCTAGTTGTTCATCAAAGAGATAGTGAGATTGCACGGTACTCCTAAGAGTGTCGTTTCTAATTGTGACGGGCGATTCGTGTCACATTTTTGGAAATCAGTTCATCGTGCTATGGGAACTCAGCTTAATATCAGCACAATTTTTCATCCTCAGTCCGACGGACAATCAGAGAGGACTATTCAGACTTTGGAGGACATGTTGAAGGCATGTGTTCTCGATTAGAAAGATGATTGGGAAGCCTAACTACCGTTGATCGAGTTCACGTACAATAATAGTTGGCATGCTTCGATCAAGATGGCACCTTACGAGGACTTGTACGGTCGTTGTTGTCGATCTCCTTTGTGTTGGGATGACTTATCAGAATCAATCGGCACCGAGCCCGATATGCTTATAGCCGCCCGTGAGAAGGTAGCTTTGTTGACCGCTTAAAGTCGACAGAAATCATACGTCGTCGACCATTAGAATTCGAGATAGGTGACCACGTTTTGGTCAAGGTATCCCCGAGTCGAGGTATCTTCCGTTTCGGGAAACGGGGGAAGTTAAGCCCGAGATTCATTAGACCGTTTGAGATTTTGGATCGAGTAGGTAATCTGGCTTATTGATTGGCCTTACCTCCGACGTTGAGCCGAATTCATAATGTGTTTCACATCTCTCAGCTGAGGAAGTATGTTGCCGACTCGAGTCACATACTTCAGTTCGACGAAATCGAGATCGCGGATGATCATTCGTATGAAGAGCGTCCTATACGAGTTTGAGAGCGGCGAATCAAATAGTTGAGGAACAAGACGATTCCTATGGTCAAAATTCAGTGGTCTAGACACGGAGTCGAAGAGGCTATTTGGGAAACCGAGGATAGTATGCGGGAGAGTTACCCCAATTTGTTTGACCCTTAGTTTCAAGGACAAAACTCTTTTAAGGGGGGTATATATAATACCCAGTTGTAATTCAGTCATTATCATTCAGTAATTATCATGTAATTGTCACTCAGTATTTTTTCACTCATTAATAATCATTCATCATTCATAGTCAATCATTGTATTCACCGTTCAGAGTATTTGTATCGTGTATCAGTTATTATTCATCTTTCTACCTGGTTGGAGGATCGATCCATGTTTATCATCTCTGTCATTTTCGTAATGGGCTGTGTGTGAGGAGTGGTGCACGCTACGTACTCTCTTTAGCGCACGCTAATTGAGTACGGGTAGCGCACGCTACCTCTCAGCATTAGCACATGCTAGCGTGGTTCAGGCAGACAGTCCAGTGGTTACTGGACTGCAGTTAAGTTATAGTAGCGCATGCTACGAATGGTAAGTAACGCACGCTGGTAAGTTTGGATAGCGCATGCTATGCAGTCAGTGTAGCACGCGCTAAGGACGATCAGGCACAGTCTAGTAGGGTACTAGACTGATCGGGAATAATTCATAGCGTACGCTATGAGTAGATATTAGCGTACGCTAATGGTTTAGTAGCGCACGCTGAATTCTAGGTGGAGCGCGCGCTTCGCGAGCAGATCAGAGAACAGGAGGTTATGGACTTCAGTTACTGGGCATCAGATATTCTGTTAGCGCACGCTAACATTTTGGGGTTAACGCACGCTTGCCAGGCAGTCAGTAGGCACTGTACTGTCCGGTCAACTTGCTAGTGCATGCTAAATATCAGGGCTTAGCGTACGCTAAACTGGAACAATATATATTGGACAATGCAGTCCAGATTCGTCATTTGTCATTCTCTCTTCATTCCTTCGACGGTTTTGGGTGATTTCGTGCGTTTTGGAGAAATTTCTTCGAGCCAAATAGATCTATCATCATCTTCAAGCTTATCATTCGGATTAATCATCATTTTATCCTCTCCAACACATCAAATCAAGCTAATGATTTCTTGGATCTAGAATTTTGGATTTTAAATGTTTTCCTTCCGATCTCTTCGTGTAAGCTTGGTGTTAAGTAGGAATGTGTTATATATGGATTATCTACCTTGTATAAATGTATTCCTATGATTTATTGATGTGTTTTACGGATTCGATGAATATTTGGAGAATTAATCGAGAACCCTTGATGTTGACTTTGATTATTTTTGGGGGTTTCCGATTATAGTTGTCGTAACTTCGAGTTTTGGTTTCCTATTGGAACATTGATATCATTGAAGGTGTTTTTTGGGATTGAACTACTCATTTTGGAGTTGGTTTTGATATATTTGGGATTTGGTTATAATCAAGGGTTGATGTTCGCTAAGTGTTTGTTTGAATGCCTCAATTAGTTTGGATATTGTGGTATCGACCTTTGAGTTAGTCGTAATTCATGCTTGATACGTATATTGAGTGGATTATTGGTAATTGTGTTTCAAGGTTGTCCGAACGACCGACATCTCATTGTAGGATGTTTGTTCGAGGAAGGACATTCTTCACCGGTGTTGTGTAAGTTAATTCTTACTCGGTTAAAAGGATATTCATTCCTTTCGTTGTTGTTCATTCATAATCACAACTCATTCATAATGTATTAACCGTATTGAGACTTGTAATTGTCGAATAATCACTTCATTCACGAGGAACGACGGTTCCAATCGTTTCATTGAGCTATCATTCACTTCACTATTATTTCATCTCGGTGAGTCACTCTTGACCCTTGTCGGATTGTTATTCATTAATACTCCTCATGGTCATTCTTGTTCATATGACCTTCTGGGTTCATATTGCATGTCCGGGTGGGGAGGTGTGGAATTTTTGGTCGGGCACATGATAGTCATGTGATCGAGTTCACCGACACAATAGACTGTTCACACAGTAACGTACATCCATGAGACTAATTAGGTATAAGGGCGGGTGTGTCCGGACACTCGTCTTGTGCACTTGCACATACCATTACGGGCGTACTGTGATGCCCCTCTTCAGCTTAATTTCATAATTAAGATTATATCATGATTGTGTTTATTCAACTCTTGAGGATTGTTGTTCTAGGTGACTGACCCCGTTGGGGGATGTTGTTTTCAGGTCATGGAAAGGATAAGGCACGAGAAGAGAACGTTGACGGAGAGGAGTCCCAATGATACTAGTGGGGGGGCCAGTCCTTTTTAGTCATTCGTTTTTTCTCCATTTTATTTCCGCTGCAGATTTCCGTTTGAATATTTATTCAGTGTTGTATATTTTATCTTCATATATACATGTATTCTCTATTTTCTTGGGTGTGTTGTACTTGAAACTCTTCATCGGAGTAATTGATGATATAATGTGGTTCGGTACTACAATTATATTATTTAAGTCATTAATTTTCATTCGCCTAGTGGGTCCCAGTCGGGGGTCCACAACACTGTAATATTCGCCTAGTTTGGGGTGTTACAGAGTTGGTATCGGAGCGTGGTTTTGAATACTACCTTCCGAGTCATGTCTCATTGAAATCATCATTCACCAGACTAGTATCATTGGACTTTCACGTCACGTGTAACCTGTGCAAGAGCCAAGCCCCTCAGACCAAAGAACAGTAAGATTTCTGACGCCATGGTATAATTTCTGGCAATAAGAATCACTCATTCATCATTCAAGAGTCAACAGTACTCAATCATCATTTTCATTTTTGATCATGCCGATCATGTTAACTCATTAATCACTCAGTTCATTTCATTGTTCAGTTGTTGATCTTGAGGATCATATCATTAATCTTGTTAACTTGTTCAAGATAATAATTTTAAGAATTTCATCAGATAATTATGTCATCTCAGTTGATCATTCATGTAATCATTGTGTTAGAGCGCGTATGCTCATTTTCATCATTTCATGACATAATCATAATGTGATATTCATATGAGATCTATAATTATCATGTGACTTTACTACTTCAGTATGGAGAGAGCTGGCAGAGGACGCGGGGGAAGAGGCCGCGGTGAGGGCCGAATCCCGAGAACTCGTGTGAATACACGCGCGAATGCGAGGATTAATGCTAATTCATCGAGCAGCGACGCTGCCACTCATTCGCCCGGAAATGATCATTCACTGTCAGGGAGTCGTACCCAGGGCACAGCTCAATCAGAAGGTGTTCGGGTTGATCCACTTACTTTTATGCAGGGCATGATGGCCCAAATGACACAGATGGCACCCCTCATGGAGATGATGCAGAACTCAACAGCTCAGAATCAGCAGGCTCCTCCGCCGCCACCTCAGGGGCAAGAGAGGAGTGTGAGTAGTATTATTGGCGACATCTCTCGATAGAGACCACCTACTTTTGAGGGCTCATCTGAACCAGCGGATATTGTTCACTGGCTCGAGCATTTCGAGAAGTTGTTTTCTATGGTAGAGTGTCCCGAAGGGCACAAAGTTTCGGCTTACTATCTGGGTAAGAGCGCTCATTCATGGTGGTTATAGTTGAAGCCCACCGACATATCTTGTACTTGGGATCAATTCAAGACACTCATGATGTAGAGGTACTATCCGGACCCACTCAGAGAGGCCAAGTTATCAAACTTACTCACTCCCGACCCCTCGGCGGAAGATGATGTTCTCGCCATCGCCGAGAAATTTCAGGAGCTACATCCTTTCGCCTCATCTATTATTCACTCCGAGGCGAACAAGATCAAGTATTTCAGCAAGAGGTTGAAACCTCGTATGCGGATGCAGTTGCTTAATCACAATTGCACCACTCTGGACGTATTCATCGAGAAAGCTCTTACTTATGAGCTTACTGCAAAGGAGATTGCTAAGCAACAACCTTCATCTGCTAGCAAGAAGTCTAAGAATTGTAATCAGTCTGAAGGTAGTCAGGTAACTTTCAAGAAGCCTCGTGCGGGCTCTACTTTCTCTGAGCGACCTCCTGTGGCGCCCAAACCCGCGGAATCTCAGTCATGAGCGGCCAGTTCGGCCATCACCTCTTTCCACTGTGAAGAACAAGGCCATTTCAGCACCATGTGTCCGAGGTAGATTGTCATATGCCACAACTGTGGGATTGCTCGGCATAAGGCCCGTTTTTGCCGAAGGGACTCTAAACCTATGCCGGCGTCATCTCAGGCCCCAATACAGTCAGCGGTTCAGAATCAGGCCACTCAGTCCACGTCGTTCAAGACAACGGGAGCAAATAAAGGCAGAGCCAAGAGCTATCAGACGGGAGCATCCGGTTCGGGGGCCGACAAGCCCCGAATTTATGAGATGAAGAAGACCGATGATCCAGAGGCGAGGATGATCTCAGGTACACTCGAGATTCTTTCTCAACCTATGTGTACCCTTTTTGATACTGGTACATTACATTCATTCATTTTCGAGTCATGTTTAGGTAGACTACGTCTGTGTAGTGCTACTAGTTGTGAGGCTTATGTCATTGGTCTACCTGATGGTAGAAGAATTATCGGGAATCGTGAGATTAAGGATTTTCTGATTCAGCTTCATGGTCGTGATTGGTTAACAGACCTAATCGCGGTGGATTTACCGAGAGACAATGTTATCTTGGGTATTGATTGGATGGATCGCCACGATGCCACCATTAGTGCCCGTAAGCGTATGGTCACTATCATTTTAGGCGATGGGGTCGAATGTGTATTTCAGGGAGGTAATCCTAGCTGTTCCGGGAGAATCATCAACTTGATGAAAGCAGTGAAATTACTCAATCAGGGGTGTGTCGGTTATTTGTGCTATATGGCCAAGACCGAGAAACCATCAGTAATATTGACAGATATTCCTGTAGTGAGAGAATATGCCGATGTATTTCTAGACGACTTACCTGGTTTGCCTCCCCAGAGAGATGTGGAATTCACAATTGAGTTGGAGCCTGGTACGTTTCCAATATCGAAGGCACTGTATCGTATGGCCCCGACCGAAATGCAGGAATTGAAGAATCAATTGGAGGATTTGACCGAGAAAGGTTATATCCGACCGAGTGCATCCCCTTGGGGAGCACCAATGCTTTTTGTCAAGAAGAAGGACAGTTCATTTCGTTAGTGTATTGATTATCAGGAGTTGATCAGGGTGACGATCAAGAATAAATATCCTCTACCCCGTATTGATGATCTTTTGGATCAACTTCAGGGAGCTTCAGTATTTTCCAAGATCGACTTAAGATCTGGATATGATCAGTTGCGAATTCGAGAGTCGAATATCGCATGGACGGCGTTTCGAACATGCTATGGTCATTATGAGTTCGTGGTAATGCCGTTTGGGTTAACTAATGCACCTGCGGTATTCATAGAATTAATGAATTGGATTTTCATCAACTATTTGGATCAGTTCGTGGTTGTCTTCATTGATGACATATTGATTTATTCTCGTGACCGTGAGGAGCACGAATTTCACCTTCATTAGGTTCTCGACGTATTGAGATGAGAGCAACTTTATGGAATGTTTTCCAAATGTGAGTTCTGGATGTCTGAGGTGACGTTTCTCGGACATGTAATTTCATCAGACGGAGTTCGTGTCGACCCTCATAAGACGGAGGCGATCCGAGATTGGCAACCTCCAAAGAATGTTAAGGAAATCCGAAGTTTTCTCGGATTAGCTGGTTATTATCGACGATTTATGGAAGGATTTTCTAAGATCGCTCTGCCCATGACGAACCTTTTGCGGAAGGATAAGAAATAAATGTGGTCCGACGTGTGTCAGCAGAGTTTTGAGGAACTCAAGAGGCGTTTGATTTCAGCGCCTGTTCTTTCTTTGCCATAAGGAACGGAAGGATTCGTGGTTTATAGTGACGCGTCCGGACACGGTCTTAGATGTGTATTAATGCAGAACGCGAAAGTTATTGCTCATGCTTCACGGCAATTGAGACCTTGCGAGGTTAATTATCCGACCCACGACCTGGAGCTAGCAGTCGTGGTGTTCGCATTGAAGATTTGGCGCCATTATCTTTATGGCGTTACCTGTCAGATATTCACCGATCATAAGAGTTTGAAATATATATTTACTCAGAAACAGTTAAATATGCGACAGAGAGGGTGGTTGGAACTGATCAAAGATTATGATATTGAGATACTATACCATCCGGGCAAGGCCAACGTTGTCGCCGATGCCTTGAGTCGTAAGTCCGTTCAGGAGCAAATGATTGCTCATTTAACTATTGAGAAGGAACTTCAGCAGGAATTCCTTAGGCCGAGATTGAGGTCTGGTTACAACGAGTACAAGGGAAACTTTGTACGTTAGAGATTTCATCGCCACTTGAGGAGGCAATCAGAGTAAATCAGGGTTCGGACCCATTTTTGTTGCGCATTTGAGATGATGTGACTCAGGGGAAAGCCCCTGGATTTGTGGTCCACGAGGATGGACCTTTGCGATTTCAGAACCGGTTATGCATTCCGGTGAATGACGAGTTGAAAAACTCGATTTTGAGAGAAGCTCATGCTACCCCTTATTCCATTCATCCGGGGTCTAGCAAGATGTACAAAGACTTGAAACAAAATTACTAGTGGAGTAATATGAAGCGAGAAGTCGCGGAATTTGTTTCGAGATGCTTAACCTGTCAGCAAGTCAAGATAGAACATCAGCGACTGGCGGTTATATTGAAACCGCTTCCTATTCCAGAGTGGAAGTGGGAAGATATTTCGATGGACTTCATCACGAGTTTGCCGACGAGTCGTCGTGGCATGAATACAATTTGGGTATTTGAGGACCGCTTAACTAAATCAGCTCATTTCCTGGAGATAAAGGATATGTGGGGTCCCGAGAGACTTGCCCAATTGTTCATCAAAGAGATAGTGAGATTGCACGGTACTCCTAAGAGTGTCGTTTCTGATTGTGACGGGCAATTCGTGTCACATTTTTGGAAATCAGTTCATCGTGCTATGGTAACTCAGCTTAATCTCAGCACAACTTTTCATCCTCAGTCCGACGGAAAATCTGAGAGGACTATTCAGACTTTGGAGGACATGTTGAGGGCATGTGTTCTCGATTGGAAAGATGATTGGGAAGTCCAACTACCGTTGATCGAGTTCACATACAATAATAGTTGGCATACTTCGATCAAGATGGCGCGTTACGAGGCCTTGTGCGGTCGTCGTTGTCGATCTCCTTTTTGTTGGGATGACTTATCAGAATCAATCGGCATCGAGCCCGATATGCTTATAGCCGCCCGTGAGAAGGTAGATTTGTTGACCGCTCAAAGTCGACAGAAATCATGCGCAGATAATCGTCGTTGACCATTAGAGTTCGAGACAGATGACCATATTTTGGTCAAGGTATCCCCGAGTCAAGGTATCTTCCGTTTCGGGAAACGGGGGAAGTTAAGCCCAAGATTCATTGGACCGTTTGAGATTTTGGATCGAGTAGGTAATCTGGCTTATTGATTGGCCTTACCTCCGGCGTTGAACCGAATTCATAATCTGTTTCACGTCTCTCAGCTGAGGAAGTATGTTGCCGACCCGAGTCACATACTTCAGTTCGACGAAATCGAGATCGCGGATGATCATTCGTATGAGGAGCGTCCTATACGAGTTTTAAAGCGGCGAATCAAATAGTTGAGGAACAAGACGATTCCTTTGGACAAAATTTAGTGGTCTAGACCCAGAGTCGAAGAGGCTACTTGGGAAACCGAGGATAGTATGCGGGAGAGTTATCCCGAGTTGTTTGACCCTTAGTTTCGGGAACAAAATTCTTTTAAGGGGGGTGTATATAATACCCGGTTGTAATTCAGTCATTATCATTCAGTATTTTTTCACTCATTAATAATCATTCATCATTCATAGTCAATCATTGTATTCACCGTTCAGAGTATTTGTATCGTTTATCAGTTATTATTCATCTTTCTACCTGGTTGGAGGATCAATCCGTGTTTATCATCTCTGTCATTTTCGTAATGGGCTGTGTGTGAGGAGTAGCGCACGCTACGTACTCTCTTTAGCGTGCGCTAATTGAGTACGGGTAGTGCACGCTACCTCTCAGCATTAGCGCACGCTAGCGTGGTTCAGGCAGACAGTCCAGTCGGCACTGGACTGCAGTTAAGTTGTAGTAGCGCACGCTACGAATGGTAAGTAACGCGCGCTAGTAAGTTTGGATAGCGCATGCTATGCAGCCAGTGTAGCGCGCGCTAAGGACGATCAGGCATAGTCCACTAGGGTACTGGACTGATCGGGAATAATTCATAGCGTACGCTATGAGTAGATATTAGCGTACGCTAATGGTGTAGTAGCGCACGCTGAATTCTGGGTGTAGCGTGCGCTATCACGAGCAGATCAGAGAACATGAGGTTCTCGACTTCAGTTACTGGGCATCAGATATTCTGTTAGCGCACGCTAACATTTTGGGGTTAACGCACGCTTGCGAGGCAGTCAGTAGGCACTGTACTGTCCGGTTAACTCGCTAGCACACGCTAAATATCAGGTCTTAGCGTGCGCTAAACTGGAACAGTATATATTGGACAGTGTAGTCCAGATTCGTCATTTGTCATTCTCTCTTCATTCCTTCGACGGTTTTGGGCGATTTCGGGCATTTTGGAGAGATTTCTTCGAGTTGAATCCATCTATCATTATCTTCAAGCTTATCATTTGTATTAATCATCATTTCATCCTCTCCAACACATCAAATCAAGGTAATGATTTCTTGGATCTAGAATTTCGGATTTTGAATGTTTTCCTTCCGATCTCTTCGTGTAAGCTTGGTTTTAAGTTGGAATATGTTATATATGGATTATCTACCTTGGATAAATGTATTTCTATGGATTTATTGATGTGTGTTATGGATTCGATGAATATTTGGAGAATTAATCGAGAACCCTTGATGTTGACTTTGATTATTTTTGGGGGTTTCCGATTATAGTTGTCGTAACTTAGAGTTGTGGTTTCCTATTGGAACATTGATATCATTGAAGGTGTTTTTTTGGATTGAACTACTCATTTTGGAGTCGGTTTCGATATATTTGGGATTTGGTTATAATCAAGGGTTGATGTTCGCTAAGTGTTTGTTTGAATGCCTCAATGAGTTTGGATATTGTGGTATCGGCCATTGAGTTAGTCGTAATTCATGCTTGATACGTATATTGAGCGGATTATTGGTAATTGTGTTTCAAGGTTGTCCAAACGACTGACATCTCCTTGTAGGACATTTGTTCGAGGAAGGACATTCTTCACCGGTGTTGTGTAAGTTAATTCTTACTCGGTTAAAAGGATATTCATTCCTCTTGTTGTTGTTCATTCATAATCACAACTCATTCATAATGTATTAACCGTATTGAGACTTGTAATTGTCGAATAATCACTTCATTCACGAGGAACGATGGTTCCAATCGTTTCATTGAGCTATCATTCACTTCACTATTATTTCATCTCGGTGAGTCACTCTTGACCCTTGTCGGATTGTTATTCATTAATACTCCTCATGGTCATTCTTGTTCATATGACCTTATGGGTTCATATTGCATGGTCGGGTGGGGATGTGTGGAATTTTTGGTCGGGCACATGATAGTCATGTGATCGAGTTCACCGACACAATGGACTGTGCACACGGTAACGTACCTCCATGAGACTAATTAGGTATAAGGGCGGGTGTGTCCGGACACTCGTCTTGTGCACTTGCACATACCATTACGGGCGTACTGTGATGCCCCTCTTCAGCTTAATTTCATAATTAAGATTATATCATGATTGTGTTTATTCAACTCTTGAGGATTGTTGTTCTAGGTGACTGACCCCGTTGGGGGATGTTTTTTCAGGTCATGGCAAGGCTAAGGCACGGAAAGAGAACGTTGACGGCGAGGAGTCCCAATGATACTAGTGGGGGGGCCCAGTCCTTTTTAGTTATTCGTTTTTTCTCCATTTTATTTATGCTGCAGATTTCCGTTTGAATACTCATTTATTCAGTGTTGTATATTTTATCTTCATGTATACATGTATTCTCTATTTTCTTGGGTGTGTTGTACTTGAAACTCTTCATCGGAGTAATTGATGATATAATGTGGTTCGGTACTACAATTATATTATTTAAGTCATTAATTTTCATTCGACTAGTGGGTCCCAGTCGGGGGTCCACAACACTGTAATATTCGCCTAGTTTGGGGTGTTACAGAGTTGGTATCGGAGCGTGGTTTTGAATACTACCTTACGAGTCATGTCTCATTGAAATTATCATTCACCAGACTAGTATCATTGGACTTTCGCGTCACGTGTGACCTGTGCAAGAGCCAAGCCCCTCAGACCAAAGATCACTAAGATTTCTGACGCCATGGTATAATTTCTGGCAATAAGAATCACTCATTCATCATTCAACAGTCAATAGTCCTCAATCATCATTTTCATTTTTGATCATGCCGATCATGTTAACTCATTAATCACTCAGTTCATTTCATTGTTCAGTGGTTGATCTTGAGGATCATATCATTAATCTTGTTAACTTGTTCAAGATAATCATTTTAAGAATTTAATCAGATAATTATGTCATCTCAGTTGATCATTCATGTAATCATTGTGTTAGAGCGCGTATGCTCATTTTCATCATTTCATGACGTAATCATAATGTGATATTCATACGAGATCTATAATTATCATGTGACTTTACTACTTCAGTATGGAGAGAGCTGGCAGAGGACGCGGGGGAAGAGGCTGCGGTGAGGGCCGAATCCCGAGAAGTCGTGTGAATACACGCGCGAATGCGAGGAATAATGTTAATTCATCGAGCAGCGACGCTGCCACTCATTCGCCCGGAAATGATCATTCACTGTCAGGGAGTCGTACCCAGGGCACAGCTCAATCAGAAGGTGTTCGGGTTGATCCACTTTCTTTTATGCAGGGCATGATGGCCCAAATGAGACAGATGGCACGCCTCATGGAGACGATGCAGAACTCAAGAGCTCAGAATCAGCAGGCTCCTCCGCCGCCACCTCAGGGGCAAGAGAGGAGTGTGAGCAGTATTATTGGCGACATCTCTCGCTAGAGACCACCTACTTTTGAGGGATCATCTGAGCCGGCGGATATTGTTCACTGGCTCGAGCATTTCGAGAAGTTGTTCGCTATGGTAGAGTGTCCCGTAGGGCACAAAGTTTCAGTCGTGGCTTACTATCTGGGTAAGAGCGCTCATTCATGATGATTATCGTTGAAGCCTACCGACATATCTTGTACTTGGGATCAATTCAAGACACTCATGATGTAGAGGTACTATCCGGCCCCACTCAGAGAGGCCAAGTTATCATAATTACTCACTCCCGACCCCTCGGCGGAAGATGATGTCCTCGCCATCGCCGAGAAATTTCAGGAGCTACTTCCTTTCGCCTCATCTATTATTCACTCCGAGGTGGACAAGATCAAGTATTTCAGCAAGAGGTTGAAACCTCGTATGCGTATGCAGTTGCTTAATCACAATTGCACCACTCTGGACGAATTCATCGAGAAAGCTCTTACTTATGAGCTTACTGCTAAGGAGATTGCTAAGCAGCAACCTTCATCTGCTAGCAAGAAGTCTAGGAATTGTAATCAGTCTGAAGGTAGTCAGGTAACTTTCAAGAAGCCTCGTGCGGGCTCTACTTTCTCTGAGCGACCTCCTGTGGCGCCCAGACCCACGGAATCTCAGTCATGAGCGGCCAGTTCGGCCATCACCTGTTTCAACTGTGAAGAACAGGGCCATTTCAGCACCATGTGTCCGAGGCAGATTGTCACATGCCACAACTGTGGGATTGCTGGGCATAAGGCCCGTTTTTGCCGAAGGGACTCTAAACCTATGCCGGCGTCATCTCAGGCCCCAAGACAGTCAGCGGTTCAGAATGAGGCCACTCAGTCCACGTCGTTCAAGACAATGGGAGCAAATAAAGGCGGAGCCAAGAGCTATCAGACGGGAGCGTCCGGTTCGGGGGCCGGCAAGCCCCAAATTTATGAGATGAAGAAGACCGATGATCTAGAGGTCCGAATGATCTCAGGTACACTCGAGATTCTATCTCAACCTGTGTGTACCCTTTTTGATACTGGTGCATTGCATTCATTAATTTCCAAGTCATGTTTAGGTAGACTACGTCTGGGTAGTGCTACTAGTTGTGAGCCTTATGTCATTGGTCTACCTGATGGTAGAAGAATTATTGGGAATCGTGAGATTAAGGATTGTCCGATTCAGCTTCATGGCCATGATTGGTTAACAGACCTAATCGCGGTGGATTTACCGAGAGACAATGTTATCTTGGGTATTGATTGGATGGATCGCCACGATGCCACCATTAGTGCCCGTAAGCGTATGGTCACTATCATTTTAGGTGATGGGGTCGAATGTGTATTTCAGGGAGGTAATCCCAGCTGTTCCGGGAGATTCATCAACTTGATGAAAGTAGTGAAATTACTCAATCAGGGATGTGTCGGTTATTTATGCTATATGGCCAAGACCGAGAAACCATCAGTAATATTGACAGATATTCCTGTAGTGAGAGAATTTGCCGATGTATTTCCAGACGAGTTACCTGGTTTGCCTCCACAGATAGATGTGGAATTCACGATTTAGTTGGAGCCTGGTACGTTTCCAATTTCGAAGGCACCGTATCGGATGGCCCCGACCGAAATGCAGGAATTGAAGAATCAATTGGAGGATTTGACTGAGAAAGGTTATCGCCGACCGAGAGCATCCCCTTGGGGAGCACCAGTGCTTTTTGTCAAGAAGAAGGACGGTTCATTTCATTAGTGTATTGATTATCAGGAGTTGATCAGGGTGACGATCAAGAATTAATATCCTCTACCCCGTATTGATGATCTTTTGGATCAACTTTAGGGAGCTTCAGTATTTTCCAAGATCGACTTAAGATCTGGATATCATCAGTTGCGAATTCTAGAGTCGGATATCGCAAGGACGGTGTTTCGAACATGCTATGGTCATTATGAGTTCGTGGTAATGCCATTTGGGTTAACTAATGCACCTACGGTATTCATGGAATTAAGGAATTGGGTTTTCATCAACTATTTGGATCAGTTCGTGGTTGTCTTCATTGATGACATATTGATTTATTCTCGTGACCGTGAGGAGCACGAATTTCACCTTCATTAGGTTCTCGACGTATTGAGACGAGAGCAACTTTATGGAAAGTTTTCCAAATGTCAGCTCTGGATATCCGAGGTGACGTTTCTCGGACATGTAATTTCATCATACGGAGTTCATGTCGACCCTCATAAGACGGAGGCGATCCGAGATTGGCAACCTCCAAAGAATGTTAAGGAAATCCGAAGTTTTCTCGGATTAGCTGGTTATTATCGGCGATTTGTGGCAGGATTTTCTAAGATCGCTCAGCCCATGACGAACCTTTTGCAGAAGGATAAGAAATACATGTGGTCCGACGCGTGTCAACAGAGTTTTGAGGAACTCAAGAGTCGTTTGATTTCAGCGCCTGTTCTTTCTTTGCCACAAGGAACGGAAGGATTCGTGGTTTATAGTGACGCGTCCGGACATGGTCTTGGATGTGTATTAATGCAGAACGGGAAAGTTATTGCTTATGCTTCATGGCAATTGAGACCTTGCGAGGTTAATTATCCGACCCACGACCTGGAGCTAGCAGCCGTGGTGTTCGCATTGAAGATTTGGCTCCATTATCTTTATGGCATTACCTGTCAGATATTCATCGATCATAAGAGTTTGAAATATATATTTACTCAGAAAGAGTTAAATATGCGACAGAGAGGGTGGTTGGAACTGATCAAATATTATGATATTGAGATACTATACCACCCGGGCAAGGCGAACGTTGTCGCCGACGCCTTGAGTCGTAAGTCCGTTCAGGAGCAAATGATTGCTCGTTTAACTATTGAGAAGGAACTTCAGCAGGAATTCCTTAGGCCCGAGATCGAGGTCTGGTTACAACCAGTACAAGGGCAACTTTGTACGTTAGAGATTTCATTGCCACTTGAGGAGGCAATCAGAGTAAATCAGGGTTCGGACCCATTTTTGTTGCGCATTCTAGATGATGTGACTCAGGGGAAAGCCCCTGGATTTGTGGTCCACGAGGATGGACCTTTGCGATTTCAGAACCGGTTATGCATTCCGGCGAATGACGAGTTGAAAAACTCAATTTTGAGAGAAGCTCATGCTACCCCTTATTCCATTCATCCGGGGTCTAGCAAGATGTACAAAGACTTGAAACAAAATTACTAGTGGAGTAATATAAGCGAGAAGTCGCGGAATTTGTTTCGAGATGCTTAACCTCTCAGCAAGTCAAGATAGAACATCAGCGACTGGCGGGTATGTTGAAACCGCTTCCTATTCCAGAGTGGAAGTGGGAGGATATTTCGATGGACTTCATCACGAGTTTGCCGACGAGTCGTCGTGGCATGAATACAATTTGGGTAATTGAGGACCGCTTAACTAAATCAGATCATTTCCTGGAGATTAAGGATATGTGGGGTCCCAAGAGACTTGCCCAGTTGTTCATCAAAGAGATAGTGAGATTGCACGGTACTCCTAAGAGTGTCGTTTCTGATCGTGACGGGCGATTCGTGTCACATTTTTGGAAATCAGTTCATCGTGCTATGGGAACTCAGCTTAATCTCAGCACAGCTTTTCATCCTCAGTCCTGCGGACAATCAGAGAGGACTATTCAGACTTTGGAGGACATGTTGAGGGCATGTGTTCTCGATTGGAAAGATGATTGGGAAGTCCAACTACCATTGATCGAGTTCACATACAATAATAGTTGGCATGCTTCGATCAAGATGGCACCTTACGAGGCCTTGTACGGTCGTCGTTGTCGATCTCCTTTGTGTTGGGATGACTTATCAGAATCAATCGGCACCGAGCCCGATATGCTTATAGCCGCCCGTGAGAAGGTAGCTTTGTTGACCGCTCAAATTCGACAGAAATCATACGCAGATAATCATCGTTGACCATTAGAGTTCGAGACAGATGACCATGTTTTGGTCAAGGTATCCCCGAGTCGAGGTATCTTCTGTTTCGGGAAATGGGGGAAGTTAAGCCCGAGATTCATGGGACCGTTTGAGATTTTGGATCGAGTAGGTAATCTGGCTTATTGATTGGCCTTACCTCCGGCATTGAGCCGAATTCATAATCTGTTTCACGTCTCTCAGCTGAGGAAGTATGTTGTCGACCCGAGTCACATACTTCAATTTGACGAAATTGAGATCGCGGATGAATATTCGTATGAGGAGTGTCTTATACGAGTTTTAGAGCGGTGAATCAAACAGTTGAGGAACAAGACGATTCCTTTGGTCAAAATTCAGTGGTCTAGACACAGAGTCGAAGAGGCTACTTGGGAAACCGAGGATAGTATGTGGGAGAGTTATCCCGAGTTGTTTGACCCTTAGTTTCAGGAACAAAACTCTTTTAAGGGGGGGTGTATATAATACCCGGTTGTAATTCAGTCATTATCATTCAGTATTTTTTCACTCATTAATAATCATTCATCATTCATAGTCAATCATTGTATTCAACGTTCAGAGTATTTGTATCGTGTATCAGTTATTATTCATCTTTCTACCTCGTTGGAGGATCGAGCCGTGTTTATCATCTTTGTCATTTTCGTAGTGGGCTGTGTGTGAGGAGTAGCGCACACTACGTACTCTCTTTAGCGTGCGCTAATTGAGTACGGGTAGCGCACGCTACCTCTCAGTATTAGCGCATGCTAGCGTGGTTTAGGCAGACAGTCCAGTCGGCACTGGACTGCAGTTAAGTTGTAGTAGCGCACGCTACGAATGGTAAGTAACGCACGCTAGTAAGTTTGGATAGCGCACGCTATGCAGCCAGTGTAGCGCGCGCTAAGGACGATCAGGCACAGTCCAGTAGGGTACTGGACTGATCGAGAATAATTGATAGCGTACGCTATGAGTAGATATTAGCGTACGCTAATGGTGTAGTAGCGCACGCTGAATTCTGGGTGTAGCGTGCGCAATCGCGAGCAGATCAGAGAACAGGAGGTTCTCGACTTCAGTTACTGGGCATCAGATATTCTGTTAGCACACGCTAACATTTTGGGGTTAATGCACGCTTGCGAGGCAGTCAGTAGGCACTGTACTGTCCGGTTAACTCGCTAGCACACGCTAAACATCAGGTCTTAGCGTGCGCTAAACTGGAACAGTATATATTGGACAGTGCAGTCCAGATTCGTCATTTGTCATTCTCTCTTCATTCCTTCGATGGTTTTGGGCGATTTCGGGCGTTTTGGAGAGATTTCTTCGAGCTGAATCCATATATCATTATCTTCAAGCTTATCATTCGTATTAATCATCATTTCATCCTCTCCAACATATCAAATCAAGGTAATGATTTCTTGGATCTAGAGTTTCGGATTTTGAATGTTTTCCTTCCGATCTCTTCGTGTAAGCTTGGTTTTAAGTTGGAATATGTTATATATGGATTATCTACCTTGGATAAATGTATTCCCATGGATTTATTGATGTGTTTTACGGATTCGATGAATATTTGGAGAATTAATCGAGAACCCTTGATGTTGACTTTGATTATTTTTGGGGGTTTCCGATTATAGTTGTCGTAACTTAGAGTTGTGGTTTCCTATTGGAATATTGATATCATTGAAGGTGTTTTTTGGATTGAACTACTCATTTTGGAGTTGGTTTCGATATATTTGGGATTTGGTTATAATCAAGGGTTGATGTTCGCTAAGTGTTTGTTTGAATGCCTCAATGAGTTTGGATATTGTGGTATCGGCCTTTGAGTTAGTCGTAATTCATGCTTCATACGTATATTGAGCATATTATTGGTAATTTTGTTTCAATGTTGTCCAAACGACCGACATCTCATTGTAGGACGTTTGTTCGAGGAAGGACATTCTTAACCGGTGTTGTGTAAATTAATTCCTACTCGGTTAAAAGGATATTCATTCCTTTCGTTGTTGTTCATTAATAATCATAACTCATTCATAATGTATTAACTGTATTGAGACTTGTAATTGTCGAATAATCACTTCATTCACGAGGAACGACGATTCCAATCATTTCATTGACCTATGATTCACTTCAATATTATTTCATCTTGATGAGTCACTCTTGACCCTTGTCGGATTGTTATTCATTAATACTCCTCATGGTCATTCTTTTTCATATGACCTTCTGGGTTCATATTGCGTGGCCGGGTGGGGATATGTAGATTTTTTGGTCGGGCACATGATAGTCATGTGATCGGGTTCACCGACACAATGGACTGTACACACGGTAACGTACCTCCGTGAGACTAATTAGGTACAAGGGAGGGTGTGTCCGGACACTCGTCTTGTGCACTTTCACATACCATTATGGGCGTACTGTGATGCCCCTCTTCATCTTAATTTCATAATTAAGATTATATCATGATTGTGTTTATTCAACTCTTGAGGATTGTTGTTCTGTGTAACTGACCGCATTGGGGGATGTTGTTTTCAGGTCATGGCAAGGCTCATGCACGGGAAGAGAACGTTGACGGCGAGGAGTCCCAGTGATACTAGTAGGGGGGGCCCAGTCCTTTTTAGTC
The DNA here is from genome assembly GCA_033398695.1 of Orobanche coerulescens. NCBI lineage: Eukaryota > Viridiplantae > Streptophyta > Magnoliopsida > Lamiales > Orobanchaceae > Orobanche > Orobanche coerulescens. Next base: position 20,522,920 of record CM065810.1, read on the forward strand.
ATTTGTGCTTTCTCCTTTTTATTTCGGCTGCAGATTTCTGTTTGAATACTCATTTATTCAGTGTTGTATATTTTATCTTCATATAAAATATACATGTATTCTGTATTATATTGGGTGTGTTGTACTTGAAACTCCTAATCGGAGTAATTAATGATATAATGTGGTTTGGTACTACAATTATATTATTTAAGTCATTAATTTTCATTCGCCTAGTGGGTCCCAGTTGGGGGTCAACGGCACTGTAATATTCGCCTAGTTTGGGGTGTTACAGTGATGACATCACTAATTGAATATCTATATTCATAATAATTGTCATATGTATATTAAATGACGAAATGTAGTTCCAACGGGAGAATATGTTTTGGGTATGTGCTCAAAACCTTGATATGCTATTCTCGCTTATGTTTCACCACTTTATTTTATTTTGCGAGTTAAGCTCTGTCTCAATTGCTTATATTTTATTTAGTGCTTGAGGCACTCCACTAGCACTCCACTAGTGCTTGATGTAATACCCGAGATTTCTATTATGTAATTGGAACTTGTGATATTGTAATGATTGTACTTTTGTCTGAGTACTATTCTCCGTATTTCTTAATCCGTTGTTGTCGAGCGTATAATTTCGTATATGTGATTCAAAGGTTGAAATTCTGTGCACGTAGCGCACGCTACAGGCTGCGTGTAGCGTACGCTAACAGGGATTCATAGCGCACGCTACAGGGGATCATTAGCGCACGCTATGCGTGGTCAGATTGATGGAGACATGCGGTAGGTGAGATCTGGCCGGGGGACCCCTGTCGGATCGTGTCGGATGTACCTGGACGGCTTTCGGGAAAAGGCCGAGTCAACGCCTTAGCGCACGCTACAGGCATATGCGTAGCGCACGCTAAGTGCCGAGTACAGTTTAGACTGTGAGCCGATAGCGCACGCTACGATCAGGGTCTAGCGCGCGCTAATAACCATTTATTATAAATAGGACAACATCCTATTCGTGATTTCAGTTCTTTCTCCTCCCATAACCCGAACTCTTACACTTAGAACATAACTCCCTTCGTCCTAAACACTTCGTATCAACCTCCTAGTTCGAGATTGAAGATCATATATCATTGGAGATTGGTGCTCAAGCCTTCGGTGTTGGATTGCTTCATTTTCATCCGTGTTCTTCGCTAATTTGAGGTAGGTGATTCTTCACCAAGGATTTGTAATGTTCCTAAGGAAGTTTGAATCATGTTTGGATAGCAAGTATTTCGTTATAATCGGTCATCACATGTTAGAAGGATACTTTTGACGTATCGGCACTATATATCGAATGAACCTTTGAACCCTCTTATATTAAGGACTCCTAAGCATGTTCAAATTGATTTATGATCAGTAATCGGATATTACCCAGTTGATACGTTGTACACGTTGGAATCATGTGTTTTGGAACGTAAGACGATCGGAACTTAGATTATTTCTTGAAGATCGTAGATGGATTATGATATTGAGATGACTATCCGTATATTTGTATTTCATAATCATAAAACTTCCACAAACCTTAGTAGCATGATATGCCCGAGGATAACTTGTATCATCACGGTAGAATTCATGAGTTCTTCACCATTCAACCCGCTTTCGGTTTGCGGTATTACGCCATGCAAGATTAGCGCACGCTAACATGTGTGAGTTAACGTGCGCTATCGAGGTTCGGATTAACGCACGAAAGCGTCGTAGCGTACGTTATGAGACCAGCCGAGTCAGACTGCCAGTCCGTGGCTAGCGCACGCTAGTCTTATACGATAGCGTACGCTAACAGTCCGGATTAGCGCACGTTACGTAAAGTACGTAGCGCGCGCTAAGCAATCCAGACAGCTTGTTTATTTTGAGCTTTTCGGCCGTAGGCCGAATTGTTAGGCCATTGTTCGACTTGAGATGATTTGTATATCATTCCTTTTGTTAAGGTTCGAGCTTGCTACGTTGATCGAAGGAGGTGACCTTCGAGTGGGTTGAGATCATTGAAGTATATCGTTCTTTCCATCTTCGAGGCAAGTATCGTGATATGTTAATATTGGTATTTTTGGAGTATGCGTATGGTTATTCATGATGTTTAACATGATATTTATTTCGTTGATTTGCCATGGTATTCGTTATATAGTACTTATATGTTCATGTTGATGAACATAATGATTTGGCATATGTGTATGCATGAGTTGTGTTTATATACGTTGTACGATCTATGCTGAGGGCGCTGGATCGGATGTCCACCTCGTGTTGGTCCGACGGGATCATCTTGGGATCTAGGCTGAGGGCGCTGGATCATTGGACGGGTTATTTCCACCTCGTGTTGGTCCGACGTGATCATCTTGGGATCTATCCGAGGCTGGATCATTGGAATACCCATGCTGTAATGGAATCTTGTAGATTCGCATTGTCGGATTCGGTAGCGGAAGTCCGTGTGGTGTATCTTGTTATGTATTGTTGATGCATATTCGAATTGTTTAATATGATACTTGTACTAGCATCGTTTTGCTAACCCCTTCGGGGTGGACATTTGTTTTGATGTTCGTAGCCGAGGAGAGCGGAAAGCGACGCGTGCAGCGTGACGACGAAGGGGTTCATGATGTTTAGTGTTTTTGGAGATTTGTTTTCTTGATTTGGTTTCGTACTCGAGTACGCGTGTCTTATTGATATTAATTCGATATGGTTGTATTAATTACTCGTTGAACCGGTTGTACGTTTTTCACCAACTTGAATTTCCGCAGATTGATGTCTTAGATTTACTTTCTTTTTTAATTAGCCTTGTAAATCCTTACTTAAAGGGTTTACGGCGTAATTATTCGAATATCTCGGGGTGTTACGAATATGGTATCGGAGCTAAGATTCATGGATATCTTGGCGATTGGGTTTTATTTGGGTGCATTTACGTTATTTGATTTACGGGTCGTTTGTAACATCACCGTTCACCAAGTCGTCATGTGGACCGTGGTTGTAAGTCTCTTAATCTCTTATACTACCGTTTTACTTAATTACTGTCTTGTGAGTATTGACGGACTTTATTTCAAAAATTTTGTTCTGGATATTGAAAAATTGCGTTTACAGTATGTTGAGAGGAGGACGTGGACGCGGACGCGGTCGTGGACGCGGACGTGGTAACATGAGACATGAGGATTCCGCAACTACCCCCAAAATATCGGCTAGTCGAACCGATTCCCATTCGGGATGGCAGCAAGGATCAGCGAATGATGACGCAAATCCTAACATACCGGGAGTGCTTCAACAGGTGGTGGCACAGATAAACCAGTTCGATCAGGTCGTTGATCGCATGCAGACGGCGATGGGACAGCAGCACCACGAGGATAACCGGGGAGACAGATGGCTCGCTGAAGTGGTTAAATTGCACCCGCCAAAATTTGACGGATCTGCTGAGGCACTTACTTGGGATCACTGGCTCAAGGAGTTGGAGAAGATATTCGCGGGTCTTAACTGTCCCGAGGACCGGAAGGTTCCCATTGCCCAGTATTTTTTGACTGGGGAGGCCTTCGATTGGTGGGAGGCTATCCGACCCGAGAATCATAACGCGGATTGGACGGAATTCAAACTAATGATGGAAGCACAGTATTGTCCTCGTCCAGTTAGAGAGGCAAAGATCCGAGAGTTTTTCTCACCATAGAGTTCGGAGGCATCTGTGACAGATGTAATTAAAACTTTTAATCATCAGCTGACTTGTGTGCGACACTTGGTCGGAACGGAAGCAGAAAAGATTTTTCATTTTGATATGCGGATGAAGCCGAAGGTTCAGCAGTACATGTCCGGATTCGAGTGTACTACGTTGCGACAGTATCAAGACAAAGCGCTGGCCTACGACATGAAAGAGGCGGCGGTGGAGAAATCAGTAGAGGCAAAGAAACAGAAGGTGGCCGTGACTTTGCGTAAAACAAGAGTGGTGGGGCCCGCAAGGGCCAGTCTTCCTTTTATTCGGCTAGGAAACCTCCACATCCTTCTAAAGGCGGAAAGAAGTTCCGGACAACATCAGCAGTTTCGGACGCATCAAAGAAATGCTACAATTGTGGTCGAGCAAGGCATATTCGACGTGATTGCCCCGCATCTTCTGTGACTTGTTACGATTGTGGGCAAGAAGGGCACCGTGCGGCCTTCTGTGGAGCCGCTAATAGATCTTTTGGTACCCGCACTCCAGCACCGGTTCCTAAGGAGATAAGTGTGAACTGCAGACACAGAGTGGATTTCAGCAGCAGAACGTTGGGAAGAGAGAGACATCCATCTTTGGGTCCGTTCCTCCGCGCCCGTATGAAATGAGGAGATCGACGATCGAACAACTGCCGTTGCATCGTGCGATTCAGATCCTTTTGCAACTTGATTAGTGTTTTATTTGATTAGGAGCTACACATTCTTTTGTATCATTGAACGTAAATCGTTTAAAAATCTCGTGCTTAATTGATTGTGAACCGTATGTTGTGGGATTCCCGAGTGGAGAGAAAATTGTGGGAACCCTAGAGGCTAGAGATTTTCCAGTATCTATAGGAGGGAGAGATTGGCCGTCGAATCTCATTGTTGTTGACATCTACGGTGACGATTTAATTCTCGGAGACGATTGGCTCAACCGTTATGGAGCTATCCTGAATTACCGAGAGAGAGTCATTTCTATCATTGCTGATGACGGGTCTGAACACTTATTCCGAGGATGGAGACCGGGAAGTTCGGGAAAATTAATCAAAGCAATGAAGGCCGTAAAATTGCTGAAACAGGGATGTCATGGACTTTGGTGTTATGCTATGAGGGAAGAGGAAGGAGTAGAGCTCTCGTCTATTTCAGTTGTGAATGAGTTCTCAGATGTATTTCCTGACGAACTACTGTGGTTACCTCCGCAAAGAGAAGTGTAATACACCATCGAATTAGAGCACAGAGCAGCCCCTATTTCCAGGGCAAAATACAGCATGGCGTAAAACGAGATGTATGAACTCAAGAAGCAAGCTGGAGGAATTGTTACGTAAGGGCTATATTCAACCTAGCGTTTCTCCTTGGGGAGCGCCCGTTCTCTATGTCCGGAAGAAAGACGGATCCCTCCGACTGTGTATTGATTACAGGGAGCTTAACAAGATGACGATCAAGAATAAGTATCCTATACCTCGGATCGACGACTTGTTTGATCAACTGCAAGGGGCAAGGGTATTCTCTAAGATTGACTTGCGATCAGGATACCATCAGTTGAGAATTAAGGGGTCAGATATACCGAAATCTGCTTTGGATCCTGCAGGCATTATGAATTTGTAGTGATGCCATTTGGACTTACCAATGCTCCTGCGGTATTCATGCAATTGATGAATCGGGTATTCTTAGAGTACTTGGATAAATTTGTGGTCGTTTTCATTGACGACATTTTGATATATTCGAGGGACGCAGAGGAACATGCTGAACATTTACGTGTGGTTTTGAGCATATTGAGAAAGGAACAGCTGTATGCTAAGCTTTCTAAATGCGACTGGATTAAGGAAGTAACCTTCCTTGGGCATGTGATATCATCGGAGTCTGTGTGGACCCGAAGAAAGTCGAAGCAATCTTGGAGTGGGAAGCCCCTAAAAACGTGAAAGAAGTCCGAAGCTTCTTAGGACTTGCTGGATATTATCGCCGCTTTGTAGAGGGATTTTCCAAAATTGCTCGTCCGCTCACTCAGCTGTTACAGAAAACTCAAAAGTTCACGTGGAATGAGAAATGTCAGGCTGGTTTTGACGAACTTAAGAGGAGACTGACAGCACCTATATTAGCACTGCCAGAGGGAACTGATGGATTCATGGTATACAGCGATGCTTCAAATCAGGGTTTAGGTTGTGTGTTGATGCAGAAGGATAAAGTGATTGCTTATGCTTCTCGGCAATTGAAACCGTACGAAGTTAATTATCCGACTCATGATCTGGAGCTAGCACCGTGGTCTTTGCCTTGAAAATCAAGCGACATTATTTGTACGGCACTCATTGTCGATCTTTACAGATCATAAAAGCCTCAAATACATTTTCATCAGAAAGAATTAAACATGAGGCAGAGAAGGTGGTGGAATTGATCAAGGATTACGACTTGGAGATTCTCTATCATCCGGGAAAGCAAATGTAGTAGCCGATGCTTTGAGCCGTAAACCTGTTTCTCTTCGAGTGTTGGAAACTCTCACGTCCCAAACCAAGATTCAACGAGGCCGATCCGCGAGGGTTGAAGTATGGTCACCAGAATCAAGGACAACTTTATGTGATGGGTGACTTCATCACTAGTCGAGGATCAAGTCTAGCGGTTGGACGATTCTCGATCCTTCGATTATGTGATGAAGTAAAGAAAGGAAAAGCCCGTGATTCGTGATACAAGATGATGGAGTTCGAGATTTCGAGTCGACTTTGCGCTCCGATGATGATGATTTGAGACGGACTATTACGAAGAAGCTCATAGCGCGCCTATTCTATTCACCCGGCGTGATAAGATGTATAAGGATCTAAAACAAAACTTCTGGTGGGGGAATATGAAGAAGGACGTAGCAGAGTACGTTTCGAAGTGCTTGACTTGTCAGCAAGTTAAGATTGAACATCAGCGACCTGCCGGAATGTTAAGGCCGCTTCGGATCCCTGAATGGAAGTGGGAGGACATTTCGATGGATTTCATCACCAGTATGCCAAGGACTAGAGCAGGAATGAACATGATTTGGGTCGTAGTTGATCGACTAACCAAGTCGGCTCATTTCCTAGGGATCAAAGATACATGGGGACCCGAAAGATTGGCGCGAGTATTTATTGCGGAGATAGTCAGATTGCATGGGACGCCGAAGACCATTATCTCAGATCGAGATGGTCGTTTCGTGTCGCACTTCTGGAAGGCAGTTCACAAGGCTTTGGGGACTGAGCTCAACTTTAGCACAGCTTATCATCCCCAAACGGACGGTCAGTCCAAAAGGACTATTCAGACAGTAGAGGACATGATTAGAGCTTGTGCATTAGATTGGTCGACTGATTGGGAAATTCACTTGCCCTTGATCGAGTTCACCTATAATAACAGTTGGCATGCTTCTATTAAGATGGCACCATTTGAAGCTTTGTACGGGAGAAGATTCCGATCACCCCTATGTTGGGATGATTCTTCGGATTTGATCGGGACGGAACCAGAATTAATTATTCAGACTCAAGAGAAGATAGCTTTGATTCGAGAGAGACTGCTGATCGCCCAGTCGACAGAAGTCTTATGCCGATGTACGTCGTCGCCCTCTAGAGTTCGACGCTGGGGACCACGTACTATTGAAGGTGTCTCCTACACGAGGGATTTTCCGTTTTGGGAGAATAGGCAAGCTTAGTCCGAGATATATCGGACCATCCGAGATCCTCGAGAGAGTGGGAGATTTAGCATACCGGTTGGCCTTACCGCCATCGCTGAGTCATGTTCACAATGTGTTTCACGTATCCCAACTGCGGAAGTATGTACCGGACCCCAATCACGTCATTGATTTCGACGAGATCGAGATAGCTAATGATGGCACCTTCGAAGAGAGACCAATCAGGATACTTGAGAGCCGGATCAAACAATTGAGGAATAAACCAATACATTTGGTTAAAGTACAATGGTCACGACATGGAGTCGAAGAGGCCACTTGGGAAACGGAGGACGGTATGAAGGCTAAATATCCGGAGTTGTTTTCATCCTAAGTTTCGGGACGAAACTTCTTTTTAGGGAGGAAGGATGTAATACCCGAGATTTCTATTATGTAATTGGAACTTGTGATATTGTAATGATTGTACTTTTGTCTGAGTACTATTCTCCGTATTTCTTAATCCGTTGTTGTCGAGCGTATAATTTCGTATATGTGATTCAAAGGTTGAAATTCTGTGCACGTAGCGCACGCTACAGGCTGCGTGTAGCGTACGCTAACAGGGATTCATAGCGCACGCTACAGGGGATCATTAGCGCACGCTATGCGTGGTCAGATTGATGGAGATGTGCGGTAGGTGAGATCTGGCCGGGGGACCCCTGTCGGATCGTGTCGGATGTACCTGGACGGCTTTCGAGAAAAGGCTGAGTCAACGCCTTAGCGCACGCTACAGGCATATGCGTAGCGCACGCTAAGTGCCGAGTACAGTTTAGACTGTGAGCCGATAGCGCACGCTACGATCAGGGTCTAGCGCGCGCTAATAACCATTTATTATAAATAGGACAACATCCAATTCGTGATTTCAATTCTTTCTCCTCCCATAACCCGAACTCTTACACTTAGAACATAACTCCCTTCGTCCTAAACACTTCGTATCAACCTCCTAGTTCGAGATTGAAGATCATATATCATTGGAGATTGGTGCTCAAGCTTTCGGTGTTGGATTGCTTCATTTTCATCCGTGTTCTTCGCTAATTTGAGGTAGGTGATTCTTCACCAAGGATTTGTAATGTTCCTAAGGAAGTTTGAATCATGTTTGGATAGCAAGTATTTCGTTATAATCGGTCATCACATGTTAGAAGGATACTTTTGATGTATCGGCACTATATATCGAATGAACCTTTGAACCCTCTTATATTAAGGACTCCTAAGCATGTTCAAATTGATTTATGATCAGTAATCGGATATTACCCAGTTGATACGTTGTACACGTTAGAATCATGTGTTTTGGAACGTAAGACGATCGGAACTTAGATTATTTCTTGAAGATCGTAGATGGATTATGATATTGAGATGACTATCCGTATATTTGTATTTCATAATCATAAAACTTCCACAAACCTTAGTAGCATGACATGCCCGAGGATAACTTGTATCATCACGGTAGAATTCATGAGTTCTTCACCATTCAACCCAGTTTTCGGTTTGCGGTATTCTGCCATGCAAGATTAGCGCACGCTATCATGTGTGAGTTAACGTGCGCTATCGAGGTTCGGTTAACGCACGAAACGTACGTAGCGGACGTTATGAGACCAGCCGAGTCAGACTGCCAGTCCGTGGCTAGCGCACGCTAGTCTTATACGATAGCGTACGCTAACAGTCCGAATTAGCGCACGTTACGTAAAGTACGTAGCGCGCGCTAAGCAATCCAGACAGCTTGTTTATTTTGAGCTTTTCGGCCATAGGCCGAATTGTTAGGCCATTGTTCGACTTGAGATGATTTGTATATCATTCCTTTTGTTAAGGTTCGAGCTTGCTACGTTGATCGAAGGAGGCGACCTTCGAGTGGGTTGAGATCATTGAAGTATATCGTTCTTGCCATCTTCGAGGCAAGTATCGTGATATGTTAATATTGGTATTTTTGGAGTATGCGTATGGTTATTCATGATGTTTAACATGATATTTATTTCGTTGATTTGCCATGGTATTCGTTATATAGTACTTATATGTTCATGTTGATGAACATAATGATTTGGCATATGTGTATGCATGAGTTGTGTTTGTATACGTTGTACGATCTATGCTGAGGGCGCTGGATCGGATGTCCACCTCGTGTTGGTCCGACGGGATCATCTTGGGATCTAGGCTGAGGGCGCTGGATCATTGGACGGGTTATTTCCACCTCGTGTTGGTCCGACGGGATCATCTTGGTATCTATGCTGAGGGCGCTGGATCATTGGAATACCCATGCTGTGTAATGGAATCTTATAGATTCGCATTGTCGGATTCCGGTAGCGGAAGTCCGTGTGGTGTATCTTGTTATGTATTGTTGATGCATATTCGAATTGTTTAATATGATACTTGTACTAGCATCGTTTTGCTAACCCCTTCGGGGGTGGACATTTGTTTTGATGTTCAGGTAGCCGAGGAGCAGAGAAACTTGACCACGCGATGCAAGCGTGACGGCGAAGGGGTTCGATGATGTTTAGTGTTTTTGGAGATTTATTTTCTTGATTTGGTTTTACGTACTCGAGTACGCGTGTCTTATTGATATTAATTCGATATGGTTGTATTAATTACTCGTTGAACCCGGTTATGCGTTTTCACCAACTTGAATTTCCATGATATTGATGTCTTAGATTTACTTTCTTTTTTAATTAGCCTTGTAAATCCTTACTTAAAGGGTTTACGGCGCTGTAATTATTCCGAATATCTCGGGGTGTTACAGCCCAGTCCTTTTTAGTCATTTGTGCTTTCTCCTTTTTATTTCCGCTGCAGATTTCTGTTTGAATACTCATTTATTCAGTGTTGTATATTTTATCTTCATATAAAATATACATGTATTCTGTATTATATTGGGTGTGTTGTACTTGAAACTCCTAATCGGAGTAATTAATGATATAATGTGGTTTGGTACTACAATTATATTATTTAAGTCATTAATTTTCATTCGCCTAGTAGGTCCCAGTTGGGGGTCAACGGCACTGTAATATTCGCCTAGTTTGGGGTGTTACAGTGATGACGTCACTAATTGAATATCTATATTCATAATAATTGTCATATGTATATTAAATGACGAAATGTAGTTCCAACGGGAGAATATGTTTTGGGTATGTGCTCAAAACCTTGATATGTTATTCTCGCTTATGTTTCACCACTTTATTTTATTTTGCGAGTTAAGCTCTGTCTCAATTGCTTATATTTTATTTAGTGCTTGAGGCACTCCACTAGCAATTGTTGAGACACAAAGTGTTGTCGACAACTATCATTCTTATAAACAATTCTCCCATATTCACAAAGTCCATGACAACTTCAACAAAATCAAATATTCAACATTTCCCATAACATTTGATTTGGTCGTTCCATAATCTCAATACTATAATTATTTAGTGCACGTGCAAACTAAGGTATTGAGATTCTCGTCTTCGAGACGATCCTCTTCATGAGGTTTTTGAAGTGATGTTATTAGTTTAATATATTTATATTCCGCGGATTTTATATTTAATACCAATAAAGAATACGTCTCTCACGCTTCTGGCATCGAGGAGTATCAACAAATATATTTCGTTCACAATCGAATTTAATTCTTTATGGTACATATACAAGTGGTATATGAGATTTCATCACTCCTTTGGTAATCAATAACTTGTTGAACTTCGAGTTCATATTGCGTAAATTTAAATATCCAATCCAACGAGAATTTTCTGACTTTCTCTTATTTATATTTCATATCTCCCCCGAATGTTCGGAATAATTTGAGTTGGATTATAAAATCAGCATACAAAATGATCAATTGACCCCAAATTTGGGCTCAAAATGTGTATTTTGACAAAGTATATGTAACACCCCCAGGATATCCAGGGTATATTACAGCGCCGCGGATCCCTACATGGAATCTACCAGGCTAAACGACCCAAATATACTCGCCGACTCGCGGAATCAACATAAAAACACCACGTCATAAATAAGCAAAACAAAATAATACACACGGTTCAACCGGTCAAGCATAACACAATCATCCCACACAAATACAATAGACAACACACTTCAATCCGAACTGACAAAAACGCCTAGGTACTCGAGTACTTCTATTAGTTTACAAATGGTGAAACGCATCAAAGACAGGAAACCATAAAGATACACTTTTGCACAATCATCACGCATGGCCGTCATCCCCGTACTGGTCCAGCGGCCATTCGTCTCGAAGAACCTGACCTGAAATTCATAAAACGAATTCCCCATAACAGGTCCCCAGAGGGGTTAGCAATTACGCTAGTACAAGTAACCAAATGAACAACTTACACCTTACACATATAGTCGAGCATGCAATTCAGAAAACATCAGTTGAAACACATATTTCCGGAAACGCCATAATTCAAAACACACTTGTAAAATGCACCACAATTAACCGTCGATCCACACCTCCGTGGACCTTTACCGAGACCCCGTCGGATCTAACCCGTAGTGGTTAAAAGCAAAGCTCGTCGATCCACACCTCCGTGGACCCCTACCGAGAACCCGTCGGATCTAACTCGTAGTGAGCATACCCCCACACTGTAATACCCGGTTGTAATTCAGTCATTATCATTCAGTAATTTCATTCGGTAATTGTCACTATGTAGTTTTTCACTTGATAATAATCATTCATCTGTGTTCACCGTTCGGAATAACTTCGAGTTGTGTATCGATACTGTTCATTGTTTCAACCTTACTCGGGAAATGAGACAAGAGTATTATCACGATTGTTGTAATTGATTCATTAGCCGATGTTGACGTTGGAGTTCATGTCATTTCTAATCTCCTCATTGTTCAAATTGTGTTTTGTTGGGCGAACCCTTGTAATCATTGCTTGGAACCACCGTTTTGGGGTTTCCATACTTCCATTTCGTGTTATTGTTTCCCAAATATTGATTCCTATTGCTTTTATTCTCTTCCCGGATTATTTTTCATCATTTTAGGACCCAAGGGGGGTGTGGGTCGCGGCACAAGGAGTGTGTGCCGCGGCACACACATTTTCCAGTTTTGGCCGAGCAGCCTGTACCGTGGGCCGCGGCTCATGCCAATAGGGCCACGGTACACTACCGAGTCACTGCCGCGGCACACTCGTCCGGGCCGCAGCACACTCATGTTGCATTTTTTTGGCCAACCCGTCTGTACCGGGGGCCGCGGCTCATGCCGACAGGGCCGCGGCACACTGCCGCGGCACATTCGTCCGGGCCGCGGCACGCTGCCGATCACTGGGGGCAGTTTTGGCCCTGTGCCGCGGCACACTTCGGCCGGGCCACGGCACACAGTGCAGTCAGCACTATAATTGCAGTTTTTGTGTGGAACAACATATTTTTTTTCATTTCTTCAACCTATCCGAGAGAGAGGGCTTGAGGGGGGAGACTTTCCATCATCTATCACTTGAGTGATTGATTTTATTCATCTCCTTTCGATCGTGAAGCCCGGATAGTCGATCTAACGCATATTCTTCGGATCAAAGTGCTTAGATCTTCAAGAGGTAATTTTTTTTCAACATCTTGGATTTCGATTTTGTATTGAGATATGATGTTTTGGATGTTAAGATCATGTTGTATGAAGTGATAGACGTATGATTATGGATATGTTTGATTATTCATTGGATTATTGAAGGATTATTCAAGAACACTTTGAATATTGAATTGGATTTGGGGGTTTTCGATTAATTGTTGTTGAAATCACGAATTTGGATATTCATATTGGATTATTGATCGTATGGAAGATGTTTTGTTGGTTTGAAACACTTCATGGGGATTTGATGTTGGTATTATTGAAGTTTGGTTGTAAACAATCGAAGTTCGGCTACAAAGTGTTCGATATAATGCCCCAATGAACTTGGTTTAGTCGTATCAACGTTTTGAGTTCGTTATATTCGTGTTTGATTCGTATGTTAAACAGATTGTTGGTAATTGTGTTATTCAAGGTTGTTCGAGCGACCGATATCTCAATTAGGACGTTGTTCGTGGAAGGATAATTGTCACCGGTGTTGTGTAAGTTAATTCTTACTCGGTTAAAAGGATATTCATTCCTTTTGTTGTTGTTCATTCATAATCATAACTCATTCAGCATTGTATTAACCGTATTGAGATTTGTAATTGTCGAATAATCACTTCATTCACGAGGAATGATGGTTCCAATCATTTCATTAGGTTATCAATCAATTCACTGTTATTTCCATCTCGGTGAGTCATTCTTGACCTTGTCGAATTATTATTCATTGATATTCATTGTGGTCATTCTCGTTCATATGACGGGTTCATATTGCGTGGCCGGGTGCGGATATGTGGAATTTTTAGTCGAGCACACGATGGTCATGTATTGGGTTCACCGATACATTGGACCGTGCACACGGTAACGTTTACCTCCGTGAGACTAATTAGGTACAAGGACGGGTGTGTCCGGTCATTCGTCTTGTACACTTGCACAGAACATTACGGGCATACTATGATACTCCTCTTCAGCGTAATTCATAACTAAGGATATTTCATAACTTCAGATATATCATGATTGTGTATTTTCAACCCTTAAGGATTGTTGTTACGTATGGCGGCCCGTTGGGGGATTTTGTTTTCAGGTCACGGCAAGGCAAAGGCACGGTAAGAGCATTTTGACGGCGAGGAGTCCCAGTGATACTAGTAGGGGGCCCCAGTCATCTCAGTTATTTCGGTCATTTCAGTCATTTCAGTCATTTCAGTCATTCTTATTTCTCTTCATTTGTATTTCCGCTGAAAATTCCGTTTGAGATGTTTATTTATTCAAGGTGGTGTATTTTATCTTCATATAAAATATACTAGTATTATGTATTGTCCTGGTGTATTGTACTTAAGCTCCTCATCGGAGTATTTGGTAATATAATGTGGTTCGGTACTACAATTATATTATTTAATTCATCAGTTTTCATTCGCCTGGTGGGTCCCAGTCGGGGGTCCACGACACTGTAATATCCACCTAGTTTGGGATGTTACAGAGTTGGTATCGGAGCGTGGTTTTGAATACTACCCTCCGAGTCATGTCTCATTTAAAATCATCATCATCGGACTAGTATCATTGGACTTTCGAATCACGTGTGACCTGTGCAAATGCCGAGCCAATCAGACCAAGAACTGTAAGATTTCTAACGCCATGGTATAATTTCTGGCAATAATCATTCATTCATAATTCATCAGTTAACAATCCTCAATCATCATTTTCATTTTGACCAGGACGGTCATGTTAACTCATTAATCACTCAATTCATTTCATTACTCAGTTGTTGATCTGGAAGATCATATCATTAATCTTGTTAACTTGTTAAAGATAATTATTTCAAGAATTTCACCAGATGATCATGTCGTCTCAGTTAATCATTCTGTAATCACTGTGCTAGAGCGCGTATGCTCTTTCATCATTTCATGACGTAATCATAATGTGATATCCATGCGAGAGATATAATCATCATGTGATTTTCCTACTTCAGTATGGAGAGCCCTGGACGTGATCATTCACTATCGGGGAGTCGTACCCGGGGCACAGCTCAGTCAGAAGGTGTTCGGGTTGACCCACTCACTTTTATGCAGGGCATGATGGCCTAAATGACTCAGATGGCACAACTGATGGAGACGATGCATAACTCATCTAATCAAAATCAACAGGCTCCTTCTCCGCCACCTCAGAGGCAAGAGAGGAATGTGAGCAGTATCATTGGCGACATCTACCGCCAAAGTCCACCTACTTTTGAAGGCTCATATGAGCCGGCGGATATTGTTCTTTGGCTCGAACATTTCGAGAAGTTATTTGCTATGGTAGAGTGTCCCGAAGGACACAAAGTTTCAGTTGCGGCTTACTACCTGGGTAAGAGCGCTTATTCTTGGTGGTTATCATTGAAGTCCACCGACGGATCATGTACTTGGGTTCAATTCAAGACTCTCATGATGGAGAGGTATTATCCGGCCCCACTCAGAGAGGCCAAGCTGTCAGAATTACTCACTCCCGACCCCTCAGCAGACGAGGATGTTCTCGCCATTGCCGAAAAATTTCAGGAACCTCTTCCGTTCGCCTCATCTATCATTCATTCCGAAGTGGATAAGATTAAGTATTTCAGCAAGAGGCTGAAACCTCGTATGAGACTACAGTTGCTTAATCATCATTGCACCACTCTGGACCAATTCATCGAGAAAGCTCTTACGTATGAGCTTACCGCTAAGGAAATTGCTAAGAATCAAACTTCATCTACTGGCAAGAAGTCTAAAAACCGTAATCAGTCCGACGGCAGTCAGGCCACTTTCAAGAAGCTTCGTGTGAGCTCTACTTTTTCTGAACGACCTACTGTGAGACCGAAACATGTGGAGTCTCAGTCCCGAGCGGCCAGCTCAGCCATCACCTGTTTCAATTGTGGAGAACCAGGTCACGTCAGCACCAAGTGCCCGAGGCAGACTATCAAGTGCCATAATTGCGGAATTGCTGGGCATAAGGCCCGTTTTTGCCGAAGAGACTCAAAAAATACTCCGGCGACATTTCAGGCCCCGAAGCAGTCAGCCGTTTAGAATCAAGCTACTCAGTCAGCGTCGTTTAAAACGACAGGAGCGACTAAAGGTGGAGCCTATATCTAGCAAACGGGAGCGTCCGGTGCCGGGACTAGCAAGCCCCGGATTTATGAGATGAAGAAGACTGATGATCCAGAGGCCCGGATGATCTCAGGTACACTCGGTATTCTATCTCAACCTGTGTGTACCCTTTTTGATACTGGTGCATCGCATTCATTCATTTCCGAGTCATGTTTGAGTAGACTACGTCTGGGTAGTGCTACTAGTTGTGAGCCTTATGTCATTGGTCTACCTGATGGTAGACGAATTATCGGAAATCGTGAGATTCAGAATTGTCCGATTCAGCTTCATGGTCGTGTATGTCTAGCGGACCTAATCGTAGTAGATTTGCCGAGAGATGACGTCATCTTGGGTATTGATTGGATGGATCGTCATGATGCCATCATTAGTGTCCGTAAGCGTATGGTCGCTATCATTTCAGACGATGGGGTCTAATGTGTGTTTCAGGGAGGTGATCCCAGCTGTTCTGGAAGAGTTATTAATTTGATGAAAGCAGTGAGATTACTCAATCAGGGGTGTATTGGTTATTGGTGCTATATGACTAAAACCGAGAAATCATCGATAATGTTGGCGGATATACCGGTAGTGAGAGAATATGCCGACGTATTCCCAGATGAGTTACCTGGTTTTCCTCCACAGAGAGATGTGGAATTCACGATTGAGTTGGATCCTGGTACATCTCCAATATCGAAGGCACCGTACCGGATGGCCCTGACTGAAATACAGGAGTTGAAAAATCAAATTGTGGAATTATTCGAGAAAGGTTATATCCGACCGAGTGCGTCCCCGTGGGGAGCACCAGTGTTGTTTGTCAAGAAGAATGATGGTTCATTTCGTTTGTGTATTGATTATCGGGAGTTGAACAGGGTGACAATCAAGAATAAGTATCCCTTACCCCGTATTGATGATCTCTTAGATCAACTTCAGGGAGCTTCAATATTTTCCAAGATCGACCTAAGGTCTGGATATCATCAGTTGCGAATTCGAGAGTCGGACATCGCAAGGACATCGTTTCGTACACGCTATGGTCATTATGAGTTCGTAGTTATGCCGTTCGGGCTGACTAATGCACCTGCGGTATTCATGGAGTTAATAAATCGTATTTTCATCGACTTTTTGGATCAGTTTGTTGTTGTCTTCATCGATGACATTTTGATTTATTCTCGTGACCGATAGGAACACGAGGTTCATCTTCATCAGGTTCTCGACGTGTTAAGACGAGAGCAACTTTATGAAAATTTTTCCAAATGTGAGTTCTGGATGTCCGAAGTGACTTTCCTCGGGCATGTAATTCCATCAGATGGAGTGCGTGTTGATCCTCAGAAGAAGGAGGCTATCCAAGATTGGTTACCTCCGAAGAATGTTAAGGAAATCCGAAGCTTTCTCGGATTAGCCGGTTATTATCGGCGGTTTGTGGTGTTGGGATTCGGTGCCTAAAACGAAGGCCCAGCGGAAGCGGTAAAACGAAAATTAATTCGATCCGAATCCCTACGAGGATCGATCGAGCTACGTATATACGAATATCAAAACGAAATACAAGAGATACGAGAAACATACCCTGGTAGTCCGTTGATTAAATGGATAACCTTCTCTTGAGCTATTCCCCAAGCTCTTGAACGATCCAACGCCGAAAACACCGCGTCTCTACTTTCCACGCGCCGGAGAAACGACCGGAACAACAATCACCTTGCTATCCTCCGAGGATACGGCTAGAGCTAAGTGATGAAGCTATATATTTGTGATTACAACACTCCAAGTGTATAACTCACTTACTCTCAATAAATCTCTCAATTTTCTCCAAGAACAATTAAGATGATATGAAGAAGATGATGAAGATAATTGAGAAAAAGGTTTTTCTCTTTCTCTCTCTCTATTTCACTTTCACGTATGGAAGCTAGTGTTTGTAAGTGATAGTCATCCTCCTTTATTTATTCAACTCCCCACTACCTTTAACAACTCATGCATGTGGGAATCTAACCCCACCTCCACAATAATAATACATTAAAGAATGGAGACATAAGTCCAAAAGGAAGGTGGGTGGAATGTGGGGGGCGGCCCATGCTAGAAATCGGACGAGTTCGATTCGTTTCGGACTCAGGGTCTAAACAGATAAACTCCGATTCCGTATCGATGTATTTATATCGATTAATTAATCAATTAATTAAACATATCAAATACAAAATAATATAATTAATTTCTCCAAGAAATAATTATATACATGAATTAAATTAATCACCCAAGAATTTATTTAATTCATTAGGCCGTAAATCAATTTATCCAATAAATCGATTTAAACATCCAATGTTCAAAATTAGATATCCAATATCTAATATTCATAATGAGAGAATTAGCTTGAATCATTCCGTCGTCAATCTATTGCGCGACTCGGTAGGTCCGTCTCGATCGGTAATGGGAGGAACCAAAGAGTAGTAGCACCACCTAGCCACTGGCGGCCTACACTGTACCCCAGAGAACGAATGATTGGGATCATTCAAGAACCATTCATCGTGAATACCGGTATACGTATAAACCCTTCTTTCAAATGTCCCGATCAAGTTATAGGGTCACGGTCGATCAAACCTATCATGCTTGACGCTATGCATGCGTTAATGCAAATCGAGATCATCGAGTGTCGTGTATCTAATACAACTAGCTCCAATGCTTTGGCCAAAGACTTATGATCTCATCGCAATAACCGCATAGGACATATAACCCGCTCACTAACGGGAGAAAGAATTCTATCTTGGTATTGATAGGACTGCTACTTGCCGTCAAGATGCACGTCGAGGTTGACCCCCGCCTTAGGTTTACGTGGTCGAACTACTCTAATGAAAATCTTGACGTCACAAGCACATCCCTACTAAATCCTCAAGTCGAAGGTTCACGAATACCTATCACAACCTTTCGATTCCGTCATTGACTGTCCCGGAGTGAAATCCATGTGACGAATCGAGGGTGATGTAACACCCTCAAGATATTCGAGGTATATTACAGCGCCGTGAATCCCTATATGGGACCCACCAGGCTGAACAGCATCATACTCATCGACTCACGTAAACGACAAACCAAAACCATGTCATAAAGACGCAAAACAGAATAATCCACCCGGTTTACCGGTCAAACATAACATCATCAATCAACACCAACATATAGGCAACAATACAACCCGGACGGACAAGAACTCTTAAGTACTCGAGTACAACCATTAGTTCAAAAGCCACAAAAGACGAAAAGACATAAAAAGACACTAAAACATCACTCGTGCACAATCATCACGCACGGCCATCATCCGTGTACTGGTCCAGCGCCCGCTCGTCTCGATGAACCTGACCTGAAATTCATAAAACGAATTTCCCCGAAACGGGTCCCAGAGGGGTTAGCAATTACGCTAGTACAAGTAACGGATGAACAACTTACATCTTACACATATAGTAATGCATGCAATAAAGAAAACCGTTCAAAGCACTCATTTCCGGAAATGCCAATATCAAATCACATTTGTAAAATGCACCACAATTAACCGTCGATCCACACCTCCGTGGACCCCTACCGAGACCCCGTCGGATCTAACCCGTAGTGGTTAAAAGCAAAGCTCGTCGATCCACACCTCCGTGGACCCCTACCGAGACCCCGTCGAGTCTAACCCGTAGTGAGCATACACACACACACAATTTCTCATACAAAACTACTATGCCAAGATTGTAAGTTCATAAGGATACTTTCCTCGATTAATAGACGGTGACGCGAACGGAACGGAAGAATCAAGCACGACCGTGAGGAACCGACGGATGAACCTAACGATTCGAACAACACAATCACAACCAACTCTAGACGATTACGGAAAAGGAATACACCCGGAAACCCGCCTACGATTCATGTATATTCATACGAAAATAACAACGAGGGCGGACCACAACCAACCCTCTCGATTCCATAAAAATCCACAAAATATCCATGAATCCGTAGGAAAACTAAAGATACTAACAATATCAATCGTATACATCATGAATCCACCAACGAAACGGAACGAATCGGAAGAAAAACCCAAAAACCCCCAAATTAATCGAAATAGGGTTTTAGAGCCTTACCTTGGAAGATTCGAGTACTAAGATCCGTAGAACGCGCGTTAGATTAATTTCCCGAGCTTCACAACCGAAGAGAAATGATGAAAATCGACCCCCGGATGAAGAACTCTCCCCCTCTATACCCTCTCTCTCGCGACGCAGAAGAAAAATGGGGATGGAAATGGCCGATTTCGCCTAATAAAGACGAATCGCATTGGCCGCTCCGTGTGCGCGGCACGGCAAAGTGTGCCGCGGCACAGAAAATCTACGCCCAGGTTTTCGCGTTGTGCCGCGGCACGGCTGCGTGTCTTGCGGCACACTGGCATCGGGTTTTGGTCGCGGAAGACACACGAGTGTGCCGCGGCACCGGATAGGTGTGCCGCGGCACTGGCCTGGCACTGTGCCGCGGCACCGGATGGGTGTGCCGCGGCACACAGTACAGATTGTCCAACCAACATCTGGAGAAATTTGTGTGCCGCGGCGCACGCACCTTGTGCCGCGGCCCACACCCCATTTTGGGTCCCAAAATGATAAAAATGATCCGGAAAGAGAATAAAACGGTGGGAATCAATATTTGGGGACCAACAACACGCAATGGATCCATGGCAACCCCGAAACGGCGGTTCCGCACAACAACAACGAGGATACAGTTCAACAGTTTGACAGGAAGGACACGCTGAAAAGATACACGAGGGTCACTACGACCGAGAAATACACCAAAACGAAAATACAAGGAAAAGAAAAATACGGAGATTACATTCTACCCCTCTAAAAATAAGTTTCGTCCGAAACTTAAGAAACAAACAACTCGGTACCTAGCACGCATGCTATCCTCGGTTTCCCAAGTTGCTTCCTCGACACCGTGTCTCGACCACCGCACCTTGAGCAAAGGTATGGTCTTATGCCTCAATCGTTTCTCACGATGCTCCAAAATCTTCAAAGGACGCTCCTCAAAAGTAATATCTTGACAATATCAATCTCGCCATAATCGATGACGTGACTAGGATCCTAACATATTTCCTCAACTGGGAAACATGAAAAATGCTATGAACATGACTCAAGGCCGGAGGTAACGCCAAACGGTATGCCAACCCACCTACTCGCTCGAGGATCTCAAAGGGGCCGATAAATCTCGGACTCAACTTTCCTTTCTTCCCAAAACGAAAAACTCCCTTCGTCGGCGACACCTTTAGCAAAACGTGGTCTCCCACCTCGAATTCCAAAGGTCGACGACGGACGTCGGCATACGACTTCTGTCGACTCTGGGCAGTCAACATCCGTTCCCGAATTAATTCTATCTTCCGCCTCGTCTCTAAAACGACATCCGGCTCGGTCCCGACCAAATCGGACGCCTC
The DNA here is from genome assembly GCA_033398695.1 of Orobanche coerulescens. Taxonomy (NCBI): domain Eukaryota; kingdom Viridiplantae; phylum Streptophyta; class Magnoliopsida; order Lamiales; family Orobanchaceae; genus Orobanche; species Orobanche coerulescens. The sequence continues at coordinate 20,544,269 of CM065810.1, forward strand.
ATTCCAACAAATCGGTGATCGACATCGTCGCCCATAAAGTGCCTCATACGGTGCCATCCGAATCGACGCGTGCCAACTATTGTTATACGTGAATTCGATCAGCGGCAAATGTTCCTCCCAGTCACTACTCCAATCGAGAGCACAAGCACGCAACAAGTCCTCGAACGTCTGGATAGTGCGTTCCGACTGTCCATCTGTCTGGGGATGAAAAGAGGTGCTCAAACGCAACCGGGTACCTAACGCCTTATGCACCGCCTGCCAGAAGTGCGATACAAAACGGCCGTCACGATCCGAAACAATAGACTTCGGAGTACCGTGAAGTCTCACGATTTGCGCAATAAACACACGAGCTAACTTCTCCGGGCCCCAAGTGTCCTTGATGCCCAGAAAATGTGCCGACTTGGTCAAAGCGATCAACAATCACCCATACCATATTCATGCCCGACCTCGATCTCGGCAAACTCGTAACGAAATCCATCGATATATCTTCCCATTTCCATTCGGAACAGAAGTGATCGCAATAACCTGACCGGTCGATGCTCGATCTTGACCTGTGACAAGTCAAACATCTCGCTACAAAGCGTGCGACCTCATCCTTCATATCATTCCACGTAAATTCCTTCTCAAGTCCTTGTACATCTTACTCGAACCAGATGAACGGAGTAAGGTGTAGCATGGTCCTCCAGTAAAATATTCTGTCTCAAATCTGAGTCGTTCTGCACTCATAGCCTGCTCTGGAATCTCAAAACTCCATCCTCGTGAATCACAAATCCCGGAGACTTTCCTTTAAGAACGTTCTCTCGGGTTTGAGTAATCATCGGATCCTCTAATCGCTTGACTTAATTTCATCGATCAAAGGCAGCGAAACCTCTAAAGCACGAAGTTGCCCGACGGCTCGAGCAACAAAACTTCAACATCTAACTCGATTAAAGATCGCGAAGCTCGGGCCGAGACGTAAGGATCTCAAGCGATCGCGGTGCAATCGGTTTCGGCTCAAGGCGTCGGCCACGACGTTCGTCTTGCCGGATGATAAAGGATTTCGAGGTCATAATCCTTAATCAACTCCAACCACCTCCTGCCTCGTATTCAACTCCCACGAGTAAATATGTATTTCAGACTTTTATGATCGGTAAAAATCGACATGCGAGCCGAAAAGATAATGACGCCAAATCTTGAGCGCAAAAGCATTGTCGCTAACTCCAAATCATGAGTAGGGTAGTTAAGCTCATACGGCCTCAACTGTCTCGACGCAAAGGCAATGGTCTTACCGTGCTGCATTAATACGCACCCGAGACCCTGACCCGAAGCATCGCTATAAACGGCAAAACCCTCGTTGCCACATGGCAACGCCAAAACTGGGGCTGAAGTCAAACGCTTCTTCAGCTCCTCAAAACTCGACTGCCTCTCGTCATTCCAGACGAACTTCTCGGATTTCGGAGCAATGTGTAAGTGGTCGAGCCGTTTCGAAACCCTCGACGAACCTACGGTAGTAGCCACTAAACCCAAGAAACTACGGAGCTCTTTCACATTCTTGGCGGTGCCCAATCCAACACGGCCTCAATCTTCTCATGGATCCACACGAACCCCTACCGAAATCACGTGACCTAAAAATATCACTTCCTTCAGCCAGAACTCACATTTCGAGAACTTTGCATAGAGTTGCTCGGTCCTCAAAATGTTTAATACTACCCGCAAATGATAGGCATGCTCTTCCTCATTCTTCGAATAAATAAGAAAATCGACAATAAAGACGACCACGCACATATCCAAATACTCGATAAAAACTTTGTTAATCAACCGCATGAACACCGCCGCGCATTAGTTAACCCGAAAGGCATAACTACAAACTCATAATGTCCGTATCTCGACCGAAAAAGTCTTCGGCACATCGGACTCTCTCACCCGGAGCTGATAGTACCCCGATTTCAAATCAATTTTCGAGAATACCGTAGCTCCCTGCAACTGATCGAACAAGTCATCAATTCTCGGCAAAGGATACTTGTTCTTGATGGTCACCTTGTTTAGTTCGCGATAGTCGATACACAAACGTAGTGAACCATCCTTCTTCCGCACAAACAGGACCGGTGCGCCCCAAGGCGAGGCACTCGGTCGAACATACCCCGACTCAAGAAGCTCACTCAACTGCTTCTTCAACTCGGACATCTCTGAAGGTGCCATGCGATAGGGTGCCTTCGAAATAGGAAACCGGCTCTAACTCTATAGCGAACTCGACCTCACGATCCGGTGGCAATCCCGGTAACTCGTCAGGAAAAACATCAAGAAATTCATTAACGACTGGAATCGACGAAAGCTCGACTCCACCATCCCCCGCCTTCAAGGCATAGCACCAATAACCGGTACATCCCTTACGCAGGAGTTTTATCGCCTTCAAGGCGTTAATAACGAGTTTCTGGCTTCCCCTCTTTCGCCCCGCGAAAGAGTGCTCAATCTTAGTCCTCGGCTATCATAGTGATGACTCTCGTGCGGTAGTTCATGATCGCACCATGCCGCTCGAGCCAGTCATCACCAAGGATCAAATCCTCACCCTCGATACTCACAACAATAAGATTAGAGGGCCAAGTCCTCTCACAAATAAGCACAGAACAGTCTCGAACCTCCTGATCACCAACGATCCTATCACCGCTAGGAAGCTTAACGATGAAGGGCTCACAAGGTGTCAAACGGTCGAGACTCAAACGGCGCACACAATCCAGAGATATAAACGAATGCGTAGCACCGGAATCGAAAAGCACACTGACAGGATGAGAAAGAATATAAACGGTACCTGTCGCTACGGTAGCCGCTGGATCATCGGCTCTCCGCATCTCATAGACTCGCGGGTGGGCGGAGCCAACACTAGAAGCTCCCCCCTTAGAGGGCTGACCCCGACCTCTCCCCCGACTAGAACTCGGCGGAGACTGAGGAGCAAACGATCCCTGATTCACACTTGGTTCCCTAGGCGCTGGAATGGAAGCCCGGGCACCAAGAATTTTCTCCCTCTCAAGGCCTGACGACCTTGTGGCCGGTGCCACTGCGATTACACGTCGGCAAAGGGCTCAAACAAGTACGACCGATGTGGCCCGTCGACCACAATTGAAACAATTCACATCACGAAAGGATCACCGGTAGTTCCACGAGGACCCCCAGTGAACAGGCTGGACCACCGCCGTGGGGAAGGTAGCATTGGGATCTCTGCCGACCCCCACTCTTGTGGCCCGAAAAGTTCCCAGCGGACTTCGCTTCTTACTCTCGCGGGCCGCCTCACTTGCCGTCACCGACATATCATAAGCAAGGGCCCTACTCTGATAATCCTTCAATGTAGTGCATACGAGCCCCGACATATAGTCCCGAATCGGCAACTTCATCCGTCTGGAGAAATGGAAAATCTTGTCACTCTCCTCGACAACTTGGGTCTTCACATAACCCAACTCCTTATTAAAATCGGCAATAGCTTGAGCTACGGGATATCCGTGGTTGAGCATCATAAAAGCATGTACCCGAGCACATGTCTCGGCCACGGCAATATTCGATCTCCATCAACTCCTGAAACTCACCCACGAAGCGAGATGGTCCTTGGGCCCAACGGCCTCCCACCAATCCGTAGCGTCCCCGTGAGAAAGTATTGAGCAATAGGGACTCTACGTTCCTCGGGACGATTAGTGGCAACGAAGACCTTAGATATCTCCTTAATCCACCCTTCCCACCCATCGGGTCGAAGCTCCCGAAACGAGGAGGATGCATCTTGATGACATCTTGGAGCAACGGTCCGTTCCGCCCGATTAGCATGGGCACGATCCGGTTCTCGAACCGCCCGAGCTATTGCCGCCATTTGGTTCACCATTTGTTGCATTACGGCTGCAATACCAAGATCGCACGCTCGAGAAGAAGCATGGCTATGACGGTCGCCGATCTGCCGGCTCGAAGATCGTGGCGTGGCCGCCCCGGCCGCCCCACGTCCCCGGCCGCGTCCACGACCACGACCGCGACCACGACCTCTTCCAGCATCCATACTGGAGTTAAATAAGTAGCAAAAGCCATACGAGGGTAAGTACGAGAGAAGAACAATCACGAGTCGAGAATCAAAGGTACGATGCAAGGAAATAATGAACAGAGGAAGGAAAACTTACGGACCTTTGGTAATCAGGAATCATGGCAGCGTGACGATGATGTGCAAAACAAACACCACAAGACCCAATAAACCGACAAGCCTAGGTATCCATAAACCTAGGGCGCTCTGATACCATTTTCTGTAACACCCTCAAGATATTCGAGGTATATTACAGCGCCGTGAATCCCTATATGGGACCCACCAGGCTGAACAGCATCATACTCATCGACTCACGTAAACGACAAACCAAAACCATGTCATAAAGACGCAAAACAGAATAATCCACCCGGTTTACGGCCAAACATAACATCATCAATCAACACCAACATATAGGCAACAATACAACCCGGACGGACAAGAACTCTTAAGTACTCGAGTACAACCATTAGTTCAAAAGCCACAAAAGACGAAAAGACACAAAAAGACACTAAAACATCACTCGTGCACAATCATCACGCACGGCCTCATCCGTATCTTGGTCCAGTAGCCCGCTCGTCTCGATGAACGACTGAAATTCATAAAGCGAATTTCCCAAACGGGTCCCAGAGGGTTAGCAATTACGCTAGTACAAGTAACCAGATGAACAACTTACATCTTACACATATAGTAATGCATGCAATAAAGAAAACCGTTCAAAGCACTCATTTCCTAAATGCCAATATCAAATCACATTTGTAAAATGCACCACAATTAACCGTCGATCCACACCTCCGTGGACCCCTACCGAGACCCCGTCGGATCTAACCCGTAGTGGTTAAAAGCAAAGCTCGTCGATCCACACCTCCGTGGACCCCTACCGAGACCCCGTCGAGTCTAACCCGTAGTGAGCATACACACACACACAATTTCTCATACAAAACTACTATGCCAAGATTGTAAGTTCATAAGGATACTTGCCTCGATTAATAGACGGTGACGCGAACGGAACGGAAGAATCAAGCACGACCGTGAGGAACCGACGGATGAACCTAACGATTCGAACAACACAATCACAACCAACTCTAGATGATTACGGAAAAGGAATACACCCGGAAACCCGCCTACGATTCATGTATATTCATACGAAAATAACAACGAGGGCGGACCACAACCAACCCTCTCGATTCCATAAAAATCCACAAAATATCCATGAATCCGTAGGAAAACTAAAGATACTAACAATATCAATCGTATACATCATGAATCCACCAACGAAACGGAACGAATCGGAAGAAAAACCCAAAAACCCCCAAATTAATCGAAATAGGGTTTTAGAGCCTTACCTTGGAAGATTCGAGTACTAAGATCCGTAGAACGCGTGTTAGATTAATTTCCCGAGCTTCACAACCGAAGAGAAATGATGAAAATCGACCCCCGGATGAAGAACTCTCCCCCTCTATACCCTCTCTCTCGCGACGCAGAAGAAAAATGGGGATGGAAATGGCCGATTTCGCCTAATAAAGACGAACTGCACTGATTGGCTCCGTGTGCCGGCACGGCCAAAGTGTGCCGCGGCACAGCCGAAAATCTACGCCCGTGTTTTCGCGTTGTGCGCGGCAAGCTGCGTGTGCGCGGCACCACTGATCGGGTTTTGGTCGCGGAAGACACGAGTGTGCCGCGGCACGGATAGGTGTGCCGCGGCACTGGCACCGTGCCGCGGCACGGATGGGTGTGCCGCGGCACACGCATGATTGTCCAACCAACATCTGGAGAAATTTGTGTGCCGCGGCGCACGCACCTTGTGCCGCGGCCCACACCCCATTTTGGGTCCCAAAATGATAAAAATGATCCGGAAAGAGAATAAAACGGTGGGAATCAATATTTGGGGACCAACAACACGCAATGGATCCATGACAACCCCGAAACGGCGGTTCCGCACAACAACAACGAGGATACAGTTCAACAGTTTGACAGGAAGGACATGCTGAAAAGATACACGAGGGTCACTACGACCGAGAAATACACCAAAAACGAAAATACAAGGAAAAGAAAAATACGGATATTACAGGTGAGTCGGTTCGAGTATACTAATCCAATTAGCATACCTATAACGTGTGCTCCCACTAACCATTAGTGTTCGACAGGCACTCTCCATGTCAAAGAACACGTCATACAAGTCTTCACATAAACTTAATGCCCAGTCAAGTTTTATCGACTTGCGAACGATTAAGTATTTGAGCTATAACCTTTCCAGTGCCGACCCCCTTATCCAATAAGGAGTGGAAAGTTTTGCTCTCAAATACAGGGACTAGTTTCTATATGTTTATTTACGAGTTAGGAATGCCAGTAACTACCAGTAAATAAAGAAACATTCATTTGCCTTATATAAATGGTTTACATAATTACAAGTACAATGCCCTCACTCAACAACCTCTGAGTGGCATTCGAGGGCATACTCCTAACAATCTCCCACTTGCACTCAATGCCACACACTATGGTATCTAATACCCATGTTCTCCGGATGACGCTCCAAGCTAGTCCGAGAAAGTGGCTTGGTCGGTGGATCGGCGACGTTGTCGGCCGAGTCTACTCTGTGCGGCATAATGTATCCCTTGCGAACAAATTCTCTTACGAGATGATACTTCCTCTCAATATGTTTGGTCTTTGTTGTGAAACCTCGGCTCCTTGGCTGCGCTTCTGACTCGTCGTTGTCGCAAGATGCAATGAACAGCAACTCGGACATGGTATTATTTGAAGTTCTCCCGAAACTTCTTAATCCGTAACCCTTCCTTGGAAGCCTCCGAGGCCGCTTGATACTCGGCTGACAGTGGAATCAGCAGTCGCGCTTTGCTTGGCGCTACGCCAAGATACTGCTCCTCCATTAAGAGTAAATATGTAGCCAGAAGTAGACATTGAGTCGTCCTTCAGTCCTTGGAAGTCCGAATCAGTGAATCCCACCACATCCAAATCTCCACCGCCATACATCAGAACCATATCTCTAGTCCTTCTCAAGTACTTGAGAACGTTCTTTACGGCAGTCCAATGTTCCCTACCTGGGTTTGCCTGAAACCTACTCACCACGCTTACAGCATGCGCGATGTCAGGTCTTGTACACAACATAGCATACATAAGGCTACCCACGGCCGAAGCATATGGTATATTACTCATTTCCTTTCGTTGTTCCTCATTTTGAGGACACATCTTCAAGGTGAGTTTTATTCCATGTCGCATCGGTAGGAACCCTCTTTTAGAATCATCCATCTTAAATCGCTTTAAGATTTTATCTATATAGAGGGCTTGGGAAAGACCTATTGTTCTCTTCGCTCTATCCCGGTAGAGTCGAATACCAAGAATATAGGTAGCTTCTCCCAAGTCTTTCATGGAGAAATTACTCGAAAGCCAAGCTTTCACAGAACTGAGCATTCCCACATCATTACCTATTAGTAGAATGTCATCTACATATAGTACTAAGAATGCGATCTTGCTCCCACTAACCCTCTTGTATACACAAGGTTCCTCTTCATTTTGCACGAAGTCAAACTCTTTGATCGCCTCGTCAAAACGAAGGTTCCAACTACGCGACGCTTGCTTCAGTCCATAAATGGAACGCTGAAGCTTGCACACTTTCTGAATATCGACTTCGGACACAAAGCCTTTAGGCTGCTCCATATAGATTTCCTCCTCGAGGAATCCATTAAGGAAAGCCGTCTTTACGTCCATTTGCCATATCTCATAATCGTGGTAGGCAGCTATAGCAAGCATCATGCGAATAGACTTGATCATGGCTACGGGCGAGAAGGTATCGTGGTAATCGATCCCTTCCTTCAGGTATAACCCTTTGCCACAAGCCTGGCCTTATAGGCGTCAACCTTGCCATCACCATCAGTCTTTCTCTTGTAGATCCACTTGTTCCCAATAGGCACTATACCCTTGGGGCGGTCTACTAGAGTCCAGACCTGATTGACATGCATCGAGTCTATCTCAGCTTCCATAGCTTCACGCCATTTCATGAGTCTACATCCACCATCGCTTGGTCATAGGTTGTTGGGTCGGTCTCTTGGCTATCACTTGGAACCTCATGGAGACCCGGCTCCTCCAAGTGCACAAGCCCATACCTCTCGTAAATGAGACACCCTACTAGACCTATGAGGTGGTTGTACTTGTGTTTGAAAGTTCGGTTCCGATTTCTTGCAGTGTCTCTCGAGGAGTTTCATTGTATTCTTCTAAAGAAATACTTCTACGCTCCGCCTTCTGAATGAACTCATCTTCCAGAAGTGTGCTTGTAAATCAACAATGATCCTTCGATCTTCGGGCATGTAGAATAGATATCCCATCGTCCCGCACGGAATCCAATGAAACGTCCCTTCGCAGACCTAGCTTCCAACTTTTCCACCTTAGTCTTCTTGACATAGGCGGGACATCCCCAAATCCTAATATGATTTAGACTTGGTTTCCTTCCTTCCCACATCTCATGTGGAGTTTTAGGAACGGATTTAGAAGGACATCTGTTCAAGATATACGCGGCAGTCAGAAGTGCATACCCCCACAGGTAAATCGGCAAGTCAGTATAGCCCAGCATGGAACGGACCATGTTCAACAGGGTCCGGTTCCTTCTTTCTGACACACCATTTAACTGAGGAGTACCTGGAGGTGTTAGTTGTGAAACTATTCCATGTTCTTTAAGGAACTCGTCAAACTCCGTACTCATATACTCGCCACCTCGGTCCGACCGAAGTGCTTTGATATGATTACCAGTTTGTTTCTCGACTAGGGCCTTGAATTCCTGGAATTTCTCAAAGGCCTTATGTTTCATTAGGTATACATAACCATACCTAGTATGATCATCTGTAAACGTAATGAAATATTGATATCCGTCACGTGCTGCTTCCAAAGCACCACAAACGTCAGTATGGATTAATCCCAGTTTATCAGCGGCTCTTTCAAAAGTCCCTGTGAAGGGGGACTTAGTCATTTTGCCTTTAAGGCAAGATTCACAAGTAGGAAAAGGATCCGATCCCAATGGACCCATAAGTTCATCTTTTTCCATCTTGTAAACCTTGGTCTGACCAACATGACCAAGTCTAAGATGCCATTTCAAAACTTGGTTGGTTTCATCCCTACCACGTTTTCTAGTCATAGTATTCACAACTACTTTGTTGCTGAGATTTAGATGATACAATCCATTCAACAATGTAGCAGTACCCACTAGTTTATTTCTAAAATAAATTTTGCAGGAACCATCACCAATGAAAAATGAAAAGCCTTTTCGGTCCATGACCGGAATGGATACAATGTTTTTATGCCCCTTGGGCAAAACAAGTACATCTTCTAAAGTCAAAACAAAGTCGGATTTTAAACCCAAAAGAAGTGATCCTATGTCGGTCGCCTCGACACTATGCCCGCTTCCGACTGTGATCATAACTTCTCCAGCTCCAAGCTTCCTACTTTGTTCCAGATCCTGATTCACGGTACAAATATGAGAACTAGCACCAGAATCCAGTATCCAGGAAGTACAAAATACGATAGCGAACAATTTGTTTCCAAAACTAAAAGTTACAGACGAAGTGCCATGAAGAATCGGACAGTCTCTAGCCCGGTGGCCCACTCACCGCACTTGAGACAAGCATCCTTCTTCTTCTTGTTCTTTGGAACCATCGGGGCCTTGCCCTTTCCCTTAAGGTCCTTAGCTTGTGGTCAGTCCGCTTCTTGGTCTTTTTCTTCTTATTCTTAGACTTAGAAGTCCGAAGAAATCACAAGTGCACTCCTTCATCCGCGGTGTCTTCATCGAGGCGAGCGGTCACGCTTGTTCATTAGCCCGGCTAAGTTACATGCAATATCATTGCAGTTGAAGTTCATAACAAACCGTGAGAAGGAATCGGGGAGAGACTGTAGGATTTGGTCGGTTTGGAGTTTAGTATCCATTTTAAAATCAAGAGCCTCCAATCTCTCGATATTGGATATCATTTTGAGGACGTGTTCCCCAACCTTCTCACCTTCCTTCATCCTTGCACCGACGATTGCTTGGATATCTCATATCTAGCAGTTCTGCTGTGCTCACCATAAAGCTCGGTTAAGTGAGATAGAATCGCCTAGCGAAGTCATTTTCTCATGAGCTCTCTGAAGCTCATTAGACATGGAAGCCATCATATAAGCACGGACTTTCACGTCATCCTTAACCCACTTTTCGTGGTTTTCAATCTCTTCTGATTGGCTCGAGTCGCATAGGAGGCGCCGAATGTCCGTCTCCAAGACGTATCCCAGTGCCTCTATACGAGGACAATCATCGGTGCGGAGCCAATCCACAAAGTTAGGTCCCATTAAGGTGTTCTTTTGAGTAGAATTGCGAGTGGATTCATTGTCATATTGAGATTTATGCATTAAGTATAACAGTTAATTAGTGACTTGTTATATTATGATCCGAGTATAAAATTAAGGTCTTTTCTATTCTTGTTACCCGGCTCCCACTATTTTTATCGGAACAACACACTCCCATGTGAAATCCGAAGTATCGTCGCACTACTTCATAGTGGTGATCGAGTTCTTTATAAATCTTAATAGAGGGCAACCGAACAGGTTTCTAGTCTATTAATTTTCATAAAGTGGTGTCCAACACCAACCCATCTAATGGATGATTCGATCTTCTTTTTCCCCTTGTTCACTCCCCTCAACCTATACGGTTTCTATGGTTCGTGAACAAGTTAAGTTTATACCATCGACGCAAATCAGTTTCACAATTGAATCTTATCCGGCAACCTATCAGGTTTCTAGGGATAAAATTTGCTCCAACCGAAGGCATCCAATGCGCTCCCGGTAATTTATCCGTCCTCCCCGAACGACTACCCCGATAACTCGGAAGCATAGCACATCCGGTTTGGATTTCAATTTCCCGAAATCTCGATGGAGGGAAGGAAAACCTTGAAACCTTATAAACTTAATAATTTGTTGTGGGAGAATTTTCGCGATTAACGTTACACTTTGCACATTAATCATTTTAGCGCGTTTGTTGCATTCATACAATATGTAACAACCATTCACAACCTAGTTGCTACCAACATGTGGTTCATGGACCGTTCCTAGAAAACAAAAACTCCGTAATCCAATTACAAGTCTTCGTCTTGAATCTTCGTCTTCTCGAAACGGATCTGCCTCCGGTCTTCGTCATTACTGACACGCTTTTTGTGTAACTATCGCAAGTGCACGATATCGTATCAAGTAGTAAAGTGGACTTTTTGAGTCCGGTTTATCGATCCCACAAGGAAGTTATGTTATAATTTGAATTATACACTATTAGTCTATTTTTATAGATACTTAAGATGAGTGAAACACACAATTAAAAAGTTTGGTTTAATAATTGCAAAGAAATTGCAATAATAGTTCTAATATTATAAGGAAATAAAAAGATAGCAATAATAATAGATTGATTATCGATAAAATGAAATAGTTGGGATTACAAACTTAGTTCGTCATTAGTTATAAAAGATGTATTGGAGATCATAAGATGAATTTACTTATTATGTTGTGTAGATTCGATTTTCCTTAAAAAGACGGTTTCTCTTTCGAACTATAAACGCCCTTACATATTGAATCAATCCACTATATTTCTATGTTGATTGGCTTCAATACATAGCATTAGGATTTGTGAAAATAACTCAATGAATCATCTAAGGACTAGGGGTATATTTCTATCCCATAGAACAACTTAGAGTGAAGATCATTTGATCTAATCAAACATATTTTCTTTTCAAACATATGAAGATCATAAATATCTTCAGTAATTGGCCAAATAAATAAAGATTGTTAAAACAATGAAAATCACACACAATAATAAGTAATTCATAATATATCTTTATACAAACATAAATAACATGACTAACCTTGTTTATAATCCCAACTTAAGAAACTTAGCCCATAAAGGGTTTATTACACATATTACAAGCTTTGGTGGTCATTCTTAGTTGAATCAAGAGAAAGAATTGATCCTAACTCCCTTAGTAGATAAAGGAGATAGAAGCAATAAACTCTCTGAACAACATATACTACACCACACTTACAAAGATCACTCAAGAACACAAGTGTGTTCTTCACACAAAAAGAAAAGTTTACAAGAAAATGGAAAATTATATGATGAATGGTGAATGATGAAGGATCTAAGGGGTCTATTTATACACCTAAAGTCATCTAATAGCTCCAAAACTACAGCATTATTACATTATATCGGATCAATGCCACCATCCCCTCAATAATACACAAAAAGTATAGAAAATTAGACAAATCATAGCAATCTGTCAAGAGTTACTACTGTAACATTCGGAGTTACGGCCGTAATCGAGTGACTTACGGCCGTAACTCCTGAATGTTACGGCCGTAACGTGGCTTCGTAAATTTGCTCATTTGAAGCTTTGATAGTTACGTTTTCAGCCTGCACTCTCGACTTTGCGTTTTTGCCCTGCATCTTCTTCTGATGATAACTTTTGATATATAACTCGATTTTGAATCCGAAAGACCGCCGAATTCGTCTCGAAAAGCCCTACAACATGAATATATCAAAATTCAATAAAGAGAATATTTATTAAACATGTTGTTTCTTGAGTAATTCGTTATTTAATCCGATCATCATCCAATAAAAATAAAATTATTAAAACTAATAAATTAAAAGCAAAAACGAGTAGACTAGCTCAATTATGGGTGAATTTTATCGATACAAACCATGGATAAGTGTACAAAAATGACACTTATCACACCCCCAAACTTGAATTCTTGCTAGTCCCGAGCAAGACTCTTTATTATTCACACTCCAAAAATAAAAATAAAAATAAAAAAATAAGAAAATTAATACACACATAAATTAAAATATAAAAAGAGAAAAGGAGATCAAAATGCCATTAATAAACAACAACCACTTTATACAAGAGATAGAAATGAATCAAGATTCAAAATAAATCTACTAATATTTTTGAAGTTAAAACACGGTTTTTATTTTGTAATTCCAAAATGTAAGGTTTTCCCCAAAAGGTTGATTATTTCTTTCCCACTCGTGATACACACGACTCCCTTTAATGGTTGCTCTCGATCACTCGTTTATTTTTCGACTCAATATGAAGAAGAATTTCATTGGCGTCATCAAATATTGTGATTTTTACAAAATTGAGTGTATTGAAATTCAGCTGCTAATTAATTCAAATCTGCTCATAAACTACATCCCTTTTAGTGATAGCTTTCACACCGTTATTTGCTAACGTGTAGCTCTTTTCACTAACACAATTTCTATCTCATTTTTTTTCGTAAAAGGTGATAGCTTTCACACCGTTATTTGCTAACGTGTAGCTCTTTTCACCAATTTTTCCTGAGACGGCAGCTACGCACCAACAATGGTTAGTCCTTTATTTTTCGCAAAATTTAAGACTTCCAAAATTAGGCAGCTGTTGCTGCTCAACACTTCTCCTTTTCGTCATTTATTTTTTTTTAGGTGATAGCTTTCACACCGTTATTTGCTAACGTGTAGCTCTTTTCACCAATGACTCCTTTTTTTTTAGGGAATAGAATTTTTGCAGAAAATCATTTTTTAGTTAAGCATGAAAAATCAAAAACTCCACAAATTAAGTAAATTTCAGTTTTATTTTTCATCAACCAATTGATTCTTCTTTTCTCAAGGTAACGAATGACTCGATTTTATATGATAATTACAAGGCTTGGAAAGAGAGATTAAGGCTCAAAAAAATTTTTGGAATATACAAATTTTTTACCGGTTAAAACGATTTTAGAAGTTTGTATATAGCTAATTTATGGTGTTATGGCGGATCTAAAAATCTCAAAAATCAAAATACTATAAATATATATATATATATATGTATATATATATATACTAAACCTAATCAATGCCAAATAATAAAAACACACCACAATGAAAATCCAAATAAAAATCATAGTTCAAAACCACAAAATAAACACACAAGTATGAAAACATCACCCCAAACTTATAAGTAAAATCGTCCAGTTTTTTTAAAAAAATATAATAGCATGCGAGAAAACAAAACTCCTGAAATTTTAGTTTTGTGATCCTCCAGTGTGTCGTCAGGATGTTTAGAAAACGGAAAAGCTTTTCAAAGCGCTTCTCCGTTTCTAATTGTCGCTCGAGTATTTCATTCTGATTTCTCATAATTTCAGCCTGGGATGTTTCTAATCCCTGAACTCTTTCAAGCAAATTTTCCTCAAAAGCCGTCAACTCATAACCGGCATCTTCCTCGGGCTCAAATTCCTTCTTCCTCGCTACTCTCCTCTTCCGGTTCCAAACGTGCCCGTTTGCTTCTCAATTGAGTACTTCGAAAAATACTACTCCGGCCGTTCAATCGATCCCCATGTGTTAAAATATCACCCCCTGCCGAAATTTTGACTCTCTGGCTCCTGCAAATACCGGTGATAAGGTGGGTATGGCATTTTCGCCTAGTCGGTACCATGCCCGCATAGTGACAAATAGTAGTGTAAATGTGAGTACCCAAATCCATTTTTACCTCGGCGGATAGCATATAAACCTCGCAGTGGCCAATGGAAACCGTCGAGTCGAAGTCGGGTAAATACTCCCTACGCCCACATCCATAAATACCAAGCATCATCCATAAGGTCCGCTTGGTTGTATCGGGGTTTGATCATCCCAATCTTGTCATGCAACTCGCTCACTAACGCCCAACAGAAACTCTATCATCCGCACCTCTTCATTAGGCAAGATATTAATGTCAACCGCGTTAGTACCATTAACCCCAAAACTTGTTAATGACATCCGGTGAAAAATTTATCGATTTCCCATTCACGAGTCCGATGATAAGTAGGTGACCCTACCCGCCCAATGGACTTGTTGAAAGAATTGTAAAAGTTTAGGTCAAGGTCGGGTTACCATTTGGGAGATCGGAAACGAACTTCTCCCACCGTTGTCTAAGAATTTTTGGATGAAAGGGGTAGTGATTGTGTTTCTATCCGCATGGCCGATGAAATCATCAAGATTGAACAATCTTTCCTTAATGCACTTCGTGTTTTGCTTTCTTTGTGGCGGTGCCGAACCTTGAGATGACGAGCCGACCTTTTCTTTTCCTTTTGTTGATTTCTTCGTGCCATCCTGAAATTGAACAAAATCAACTTCTTTTCATCACACGACTATAATCATCAAGCAAAACCAATAAAAACATAAAAAAATTCAAAGATTTTCGTTGTGGCATTTCGTCGGACACCTTGAGTTCATAGTTTTTTAACAAGTTTTTCTTATTCAAACTCAAATCCATAAAGCCACCACAAATCAATGAATCAAATAACGATACAAATGTCAACAATACTCACAAATGAACAAGATTTAATCAACGAATCATACGGAAATAAGAATCGAAAAACAAATATGAAGAGAAAAACTACAAACTAAAACTCAAGAATATATAAATTGAAACAAGGATTGAAAGAGAACCTGATGATTATGTGTGAATGTTGATATGTTAATGAATTGTATTGATGAATTTGAGTTTTTTAGCAAGTAGGGATTGATAGGGGGAAAAAATCGCTCTCCCGGCCGCTTGTGTCTCGTCTGGTGTGTGTGAAGTGTTTAAGGACGGTTTTTTTTTATACAGACTACTAGTTACGGCCGTAACATATACAAGTTACGGCCGTAAGTTGCTTTCGTTTTTCAAACAGGTTTTAAGATACGGCCGTAACACAAAGAAGTTACGGCCGTATGTGACGCTCGCTTTTTTTTAAGTGGCGGTTTTAAAGATACGGCGTAACGCACACTAGTTACTACGTAATGCGCTTTCGTAAAAATATAATTGGACAACATACGGCCGTATCTAATAACTTACGGCCGTATTTATTTATATTATTTTTTTTTTTTTTTAAAAAAAAAAACAAGATTATAATTATTATATGTTTGAGAATAATGAAAGAAAGACTCCCAGGATTTTATGAACGATCTGATCCTTGCTGTTGTTGTTGAATCCTTCCGTGTTACCCCCAAACTTATTTGCGAAATAATAGAGATTGGGTTGCCTCCCAATAAGCGCTTTGTTTAACGTCCTTAGCTTGACTTCTCGTCAGATTAATTAGGTATTTCGGATTATGATTGATTTTGTCGAGAATTCTCCTCCCAGATATGGCTTTAACCGTTGACCGTTTACTTTGAAACTCCCGTCGGTTGTATTATAAATCTCCACAGCTCCATGAGAAAACACCTCTTTGATCGTGTAAGGGCCTGTCCATCGTGATCGTAGCTTACCCGGAAACAGACGCAGTCGTGCATTAAAAAGCAGAACTTGGTCTCCTGTTTTAAAATCTCTTCTTAGAATTTTGTTGTCATGCCATCTTTTCGTTTTTTCTTTGTAGATTTTGGCATTTTCATATGAGTCGAGTCGGATTTCATCCAACTCATTTAACTGCAGCAACCTTTTCTTTCCAGCCAACTGTTCGTCAAAGTTTAGCTTGCCTTTGGAAATTCTGAGCATACGCCACTTGTTCTGGTGGTGGTGGTGACTGTTCTTGTTGCACTAAGGGACAGATAGTGCTGTTGTGAGTTGCTCCACAAATTTCACATGAAAAAGCTGAAATTTGTGGAGTTTGCACCGTCTTCACAGATTGAGGAGTTGAAAAAGACATTTCCTCGACTTTCTTTGATAGAGCTTCAATTTTTGTCAACATAAGTGAATAAGAATCCACTTCAAAAACACCATTTGGTTTCTTTTGGATATTTCTGTCTGGCCATCTTGCACTTTGTTCACTTATAACCTCAAAAAGATTATAAGCCTCTTTCATAGTTTTGTTTCCCAGTGAGCCATTTGATGATGAATCGACATTGGCTCGGCATGAAGGTAAAATTCCAGAATAGAAGTAATTGACTTGTGCTCCCAAATTGAAACCATGGTTAGGACATTTTCGTAGCATATCCTTGTATCTCTCCCATGCTTCGTGGAATGATTCTGAATCTTGTTGACGAAATGTAGAGATTTCGTATTTGAGTTTCGCCACTTTTATTGGTGGAAAGTATTTAGTGGTGAATTTTTGGACAAATTCTGTCCAATTTGTTATGCTTCGTGGTGGCAAAGTATCTAGCCACTCTCTTGCTCTGTCCTTCAAAGTGTGCACGAAAAGTCTCATTTTGATCGCCTCGTCATTTACATTTGGATATTTGAAATTTCCACATATTTCCACAAAACGGTTAATATGGAGATATGGATTTTCGTCGGTTCTTCCATAGAATGAGTTGTTGTTGGAGAAGAGATTGATGACATCCGGGCGAATTTGAAAATTGTCCACTCCAAATGGTGGATAGATTACACTTGATTGAACGCTCAAAGATGGGGGTTCATGAATTCCCAAAGAGCATGTTGTCTTCATCTATTTCCTGACAATAGGATATTGTTGATGTTGAATGTTTTGAACATTAGGTATTCCCCACCGGAGGAATTCTTTCGTTATCATTTCCTTGGGGAGACGTGGATTTAGTTCGTCCGCCATTGATGGTGAAGAAATAATGTTTTTCTTTGTTCTCTTCGCCTTCTTCTATATGTGGCTTCGATCTCGGATCTAGTAAAACTAAATCGCGATTGTATGTCCTTCGCATAGACAAGGGAATCTACAACAAAGAAAAAGTTGTATTTATAACAATAGTTAATAATGTAATTTTTTCAAATATAACTTATAC
Organism: Orobanche coerulescens; assembly: GCA_033398695.1. NCBI lineage: Eukaryota > Viridiplantae > Streptophyta > Magnoliopsida > Lamiales > Orobanchaceae > Orobanche > Orobanche coerulescens. The sequence goes on from CM065810.1 coordinate 20,561,965, forward strand.
TTCCCCGACAACGGCGCCAAAAACTTGACACGCTTTTTGTGTAACTATCGCAAGTGCACGATATCGTATCAAGTAGTAAAGTGGACTTTTTGAGTCCGGTTTATCGATCCCACAAGGAAGTTATGTTATAATTTGAATTATACACTATTAGTCTATTTTTATAGATACTTAAGATGAGTGAAACACACAATTAAAAAGTTTGGTTTAATAATTGCAAAGAAATTGCAATAATAGTTCTAATATCATAAGGAAATAAAAAGATAGCAATAATAATAGATTGATTATCGATAAAATGAAATAGTTGGGATTACAAACTTAGTTCGTCATTAGTTATAAAAGATGTATTGGAGATCATAAGATGAATTTACTTATTATGTTGTGTAGATTCGATTTTCCTTAAAAAGACGGTTTCTCTTCGAACTATAAACGCCCTTACATATTGAATCAATCCACTATATTTCTATGTTGATTGGCTTCAATACATAGCATTAGGATTTGTGAAAATAACTCAATGAATCATCTAAGGACTAGGGGTATATTTCTATCCCCTAGAACAACTTAGAGTGAAGATCATTTGATCTAATCAAACATATTTTCTTTGAAACATATGAAGATCATAAATATCTTCATTAATTGGCCAAATAAATAAAGATTGTTAAAACAATGAAAATCACACACAATAATAAGTAATTCATAATATATCTTTATACAAACATAAATAACATGACTAACCTTGTTTATAATCCCAACTTAAGAAACTTAGCCCATAAAGGGTTTATTACACATATTACAAGCTTTGGTGGTCATTCTTAGTTGAAGCAAGAGAAAGAATTGAGCCTAACTCCCTTAGGTGATAAAGGCGATAGAAGCAATAAACTCTCTCGAACAACATATACTACACCACACTTACAAAGATCACTCAAGAACACAAGTGTGTTCTTCACACAAAAAGAAAAGTTTACAAGAAAATGGAAAATTATATGATGAATGGTGAATGATGAAGGATCTAAGGGTCTATTTATACACCTAAAGTCATCTAATAGCTCCAAAACTACAGATTATTACATTATATCGGATCAATGCTAGCCATCCCTCAATAATACACAAAAAGTATAAAAATTAGATAAATCATAGCAATTGTCAAGAGTTACGGTAGTAACATTCGTGAGTTACGGCCAGAATCGAGGTGACTTACGGCCGTAACTCCTGAATGTTACGGCCGTAACGTGGCTTCGTAAATTTGCTCATTTGAAGCTTTGATAGTTACGTTTTCAGCCCAGAATTCCTCAGACTTTGCGTTTTTGCCCCATATCTTCTTCGGATGATAACTTTTGATATATAACTCTGATTTTGAATCCGGAAAGACTGCCGAATTCGTCTCGAAAAGCCCTACAACATGAATATATCAAAATTCAATAAAGAGAATATTTATTAAACATGTTGTTTCTTGAGTAATTCAGTTATTTAATCCGATCATCATCCAATAAAAATAAAATTATTAAAACTAATAAATTAAAAGCAAAAAAACGAGTAGACTAGCTCAATTATGGGTGAATTTTATCGATACAAACCATGGATAAGTGTACAAAAATGACACTTATCAATTACATATAAATTTTACATTGAAAATTGCATCCTAGATACAAATATTTCTAGTAAAATAAATAGGCTCAAAACGGCCTTTACAACCCAATCGAATAAAACGAACGATTCAAACTAAGTCCATGAACCACATCCCCATTCAAAAGCATTCATCCAATAAATACTCAATAAATGGATAGCGAGAAGATTACATATGATCCAATCAATAATCAACAATAAATAGAATTGATCCAATCAATTCAACAATAATCGACAATTTAATTTTCGTCCGTAGTGTACCCTTAAAATATTTTCTTTGAGTTTTCCCTCATCAAAAATTCCAAATTAATGATTTTAATACAGGAAAATTCAATAATCGAAAATATCTTGAAAACGAGACCCAGGCCCGACACTGAAAGCGCCACCGCACTGTGCTCCTCGCCCGGCGGCTACGAGCCACGCCCGCACTCCTACAGCCACGCCTGCCCAGACAGAAAGGGGGCTCGATCATGCCGGACACGCCCGGCAGATACAAAGACGTGCCCAGATCGGCCGGAAGGCAACAAAGAACGCTTCCGGATACAAGAACGCGCCGCCAAGCACTCGGTTGATACAAGCAAGCGCGGCAAGATCGGCGGCCAACAGCCACGCTCGGCCGGATACAAAGAACGCTCGGCCAAGCACTCTACTGATACAAGAAGCGCTCGCAGATCGACCCGAACAAAGAACGCTCGGCGGATACAAGAACGCGCTGCCAAGCACTCGGCCGATACAAAGAAGCGCGCTTCGGATCGACCGGCAGCTCAACAAAGAACGCCGGATCTGCAAGCGTCCGGCCGGATCCAATGAGCACTCGGCTCGATACAATGACGCGGCCAGACTTCGGCAGAATCGGAAGCGTCCGGCCATGGCCCGGACGTGCTCGCCACACTCGGCACTGTATGGAAAATCGTCCAACGATTCGACATCTGCTCGTTTTAAGCGATTTCTAAAATCCTGTTATTCCTGATCTGCATATTATTAATATAAATCATATTTCCAAGAAAAAACCTGATTTATATCATAACATAAAATCACGGAAAAACGACACTACGACGAACAATAAAATATCTACGATTATTAAAGTGATTCTAAATCACAAAATAAGCATTCCAAATGCTAAATATCGTATATACGATCGCAAGACCTCGCTCCGATACCACTGTTGGGATTCGGTGCCTAAAACGAAGGCCCAGCGGAAGCGGTAAAACGAAAATTAATTCGATCTGAATCCCTACGAGGATCGATCGAGCTACGTATATACGAATATCAAAACGAAATACAAGAGATACGAGAAACATACCCTCGTAGTCCGTTGATTAAATGGATAACCTTCTCTTGAGCTATTCCCCAAGCTCTTGAACGATCCAACGCCGAAAACACCGCGTCTCTACTTGCCACGCCACGAGAAACGACCGGAACAACAATCACCTTGCTATCCTCCGAGGATACGGCTAGAGCTAAGTGATGAAGCTATATATTTGTGATTACAACACTCCAAGTGTATAACTCACTTACTCTCAATGAATCTCTCAATTTTCTCCAAGAACAATTAAGATGATATGAAGAAGATGATGAAGATAATTGAGAAAAAGGTTTTTCTCTTTCTCTCTCTCTATTTCACTTTCACGTATGGAAGCTAGTGTTTGTAAGTGATAGTCAAATTAAGAATATTTATTGTGCTACTTTAGGAGCAACAATTTAAATCAATATAATGATAACTATAAAAATAATCAAATAACGGGAAGGAGTACAAATGCTCAAAGTAAAGTTAAAAAAATTGCAATCTCAATATTTAATATTCTTCAGGAATATTAACTTATTTAATGCGTTCATCATAAACACGTTGTTTTCAATATGATAAGATATTGTTGTGTTCATTAAGAACATCAACTATTTATTTCTTAATAATCTTCAAGATTATTAAGAATATTGCAATTTATGTTTCTTCTAGAAACTACAAAATTAATGCAATATAATCGATTTTATAATCAAATCATGTAGCAACAGAAATACATGCATTACAAAAAATTTATAATAACCAAAACATGTCGATGCAGTTGAGCAAATCACAATTTCTGCACAAGTAATAAAGTACTTCTATTTTAATATCATGATTTGCAGTTTATAAAATGTATATATTATTAATATTAGTTTTCATATCCATTGGATTTTTTTTCTAGAATTACGACACAACATACTTCAATAGTAGAATCATAAGAAAACGAATCAATTGAATCTGTCATATTTTAAACCATTCGTTGATAATTGATCAAGCACCGAACCAAAATATTCATATCATATTTTAAATTGTACAGTATGTTAATCCATAATTATTCAATCAAAATACCATCAAAAGTTATTTTTGAAAAATTCTTTCAATTTTCATAACTTTCGATCGGTAATAATGTTAATACAGTATCAAATTTAAATTTATAGCTTTCGTACCTTTAGGAAGTCGATCCCCCAAAAGAATGGAGAAGGTAGAACCATAGATCCAAAAAGAATCAGAGAAGATGAGGTAGAATTATGGTGATGTGATCCATTTATTTGTATTCTGCGGATTTGGACCTTAATCACCAACGAGTCTCCCTCGCTTCAGCGTAAAGGATCATCACTTAATTCATTTAGTTCACAAAGAACTGTAATTCTCTTGTGGAGCATATACAACAGGTATATGAAATACAATCACTCGTTTAGCAGTAGTATTTCTTGAACTTTAAGTTCATCTGCGTGAATAGTCGATAACTTTCGACATTATTTCATATATTATTCAAAATATGAATCGCTCTTTCCAGAGCATGTAATATCCATCAAGAATATCAAATTGTGATACATCAGGAGCAACAATATTTTCAAATATATAAAGAACATTTAATATATGCTCCATAAACATTAAGTGTGCTACTCCTGGGCAACGATAAACAATAATCTTTAATATTAATATTCATCCAAAATATCAATTGCTTATTCGGGAGCAACTATGTGAAATAATTCTTAAGATTATTTGAGAGTTTCAACTTGAAACTAAGTTTATCATATCAAGATGATAATAATATAGTTCTCATGAGAACTATCACATAGTGAACTCAATTTTCGCTTTCATCTATCATTTGTGCCATTTTGCACAAAAGATCATGGATAAATATCAATATATTTTCCATAGACTTAATTTGCTCTTAAGAGCATATTATATTCCTAAGGAATATCAATCTTGCTACTTCGGGAGCAACGATATGTAATATTTATGATTATCATAAATCATAACTATATAACAATCGTGCTACTTCGGGAGCAACGATATAATCATAAATATTATATATAAGTCGTAATAAATACGATTATTACATCAATACAACATGATATATGAAATACATCTTGCAATAAAATATATTTTTCATAATTCACAAAATCAAAGCATATTCACAAATTAAAATATGCTATGAATCAATTTCAATATATATAAAATTAAATACTTTGGTACACTGACTTACTCCATAAATAATTTCAGATCTTTGATCCTTGAACGGGATACTAAAATATGCCTTCTCTCCATAGCACGCACATTATCATGGGCAACATGTTTTTCTATATGCACGTAAAACATAAACATGGTAAGATTTATAAGTGTACAAATCAATAGACAAATGAATCATTAATTAGAAAAATATGGAGTTGAGAAATGCATGGAAAAGGGGCTACTGGGTTCGATAATTGTCCGAAAAAGGACTCGGGCACGGCGGTGCAGCGGCTCGGTGTTGGATGAGGTCGGAACTTCAAATTTTTTCATAAAAATATGCTTCTATTCGGTGAGAAATTTGGTAAGAAATATTGCACAAAATCCGATTTCCACCATTGAATATATAGATATTTATGTTAGGAAACTGCTGTCAAAATTTCAAGCTAATCCGACGATTAACGATGCGGGAAATGCAATTTTTCCGTGGCCTCACAATGCAGAAATCCGCTCGCGGATTTATTTATTTTTTGCGAATTTCAGAAATTAGAAGGGGAAAAAATCTACCGTTAGAGAATCGTGCTGATAACGTGTTATAAACTTGAGAGAAAAAGAGAAAAATTGGAAGAGAATAAGAATAATGTGTGTATTCTTATGAGGGCCGAAAACTTTATTTATAGGTATACATCTAGGGTTTCAGGGGTACAGAGGTCATTCATTAATAAATACATTAATTGCAACAAGTACCAATTTATTCTAAAATCTAATAAGCCTTTAGCCTCTAAACTAACTACTACAAGAAAAAGAAAGGAGATGCAGAGAACGATTTAGTGTAGATCTTGATTCTTCGCTTCTAGCTTTCTCTGCTTGTTTAATTATGATTCCATGTATAATGAGAAAGATAACTGAGCCAAAACATGACTCAAAACCGCATCACATAATGAATTACACAAACAACTGCCTAAATGGTGCATGGTCGTAAGACACGCTCGGCACGTCCTCTGCACGGTCTTGCTGGATTTGAAATATGTTGTCTCATTTACTTCAACAGAGCACGATTGTCCAGTGCTCACACCCTGCTGCACGGTCGTGTCGTACTTTTACCACACTATATCTCTTTTTTCGTCATTTTTTATCCGCTTTCGCCCATTCTTCACACCATCAAAATAAAATATGTGACATCTAGAATGTCCAATTTAAACATGATTCGCTGCATAATATAAATACTTCAATGACCCATAATACATTTAAAAATTCGTGTTTATCACAGTTTTTGATTGATTCGTAATATGCTCTACATATAGATTATATTTTTTTTAACGTTAGTAAGTGATCTCTTACAGTAATTTCTTTTAATTGGGTTTTAAAAAATAATAAGTAAAAACATATTATGTTATAAGTAAATAAGTAAATAGCAGAAGATTTGTACCAGAATGTGGTGTTCTCCTAAACCAAAATTCTAAAAAATTTGTTGCTTAGGAATGATCTCTCAAGAGGATGCCTATAAATCTTGGTCACAAAAAAACAAAATCATATTCACATTAAATGTTCTAGGCACACGAAATATTAGGAGACGACATGTGACAAATAAAGTATGAGAAAAAAATGCCTCTAGACTTAATGTATTCTGAATTAGTATGTAGGACATAAAATAGGATTTTGACTCGATTCAAAAATGCATTTATAATTTTTTAATCGAAAACATGATAATTTATTTTTATCCGAGCAACAATCTTATAGATCATCATACGGTAAAACAAATAACAATATAGTAGTAATCTTATTGTGTATAAATTACATGATGGCCATTTGTGTTACTACATATATACGTCTCATTTGAAGTGTCCTTTTTGAACATATGCTTTTCTTATATTAGAAAAATTCAATTTCAAAATGAAATTTTAACATCTAATTAAATCTTTATACTCTATGACCCAGTCCAATTACAATATTTATAAGAAATTAGTATATTTTTAGGTGAATGATTGAATGCATTATATATGTAAGTTTTGTAATTTTCTTGGTTTTGTGACTGATGGCGAACATTTGGAGAAATACCATCATCGACGAAATCATACGAGGAGGCGGTGGGTTGGTGAAGTGTCGAGAAGGGAAAAATACTTTCTTCAAATACCACATGACGACAGATTAAAATTTTATGGGAGGATAAGTCATAACACTTGTAACCACGGTGATTGGGGGGCATCCCAAGAAAACACAAGGTGTAGACCGAGGCTAGGGTTTGTGTATGGTTGTAGATGGGAACAACGGGTAATATAAACAACCAAAGACGCGAATATGGGATAAAGATGGGTCTTTGGGATAGAGGACTCTAACTGGAGATTAATTATCAAGAAGTTTACCTGAAAGGATACTTAAAAGAAAAGTGGACATTTGTAATGCATGATGCCAGAGTGAGGGAGTGACAGACGCATGGGATAGTAAGGAACGGATCATGTTACTTCTGGTTCGAATTTTGCACTAGACCTTTCCGTTTTGGGAAGATGTGTGTGGACAAAATAAACGAAAAGACATAACGATAACATGGGTTCAAATATTAGTATGAAAAGATTGAAATATGGAAAATACATGTAATTTCTGAGCAATATGGAAAGTCCATAAAAATTTTTAGTAATCATCCAAGAATAACTAATAATAGCGATGACCCATAGAGCTTAAAATAGGTGAAGTCCACAAATCACTGTGAATGATATCAAAAGGCAAACATGTGATAGAATTCGAAGAAGCAAATGGTAATTTAACCTGTTTTCCGAGTACACAAGAAAGACAATATAAGAATGATGAGAACGAGTACATTCAATTATTTTATTTTTCTTAAGATAATCTAAAATAGACGAGCCAGGGTGACTCAGCCGATCATGCCAAAAACTAGACGCCAAGAATATGGATGGAGGTGGTTGACTTTGGATGGTGGCGGTGATGGGGTAAAGATCACCCCTACTTTCACATCTCATAAGGGGTATCCCCGTCTGAATGTTCTTCACATAAACAGAAATAAAATTATCAGAAGTAAATTTACAAAACTCAACAGAAACATAATTATCAGAAATAAATTTACAGACTGACACTAAGTTTTTAATAATGTTTGGAACATGTAGAACATTATTTAGAGTAAGAGGAGGATTTGGTGGGGACGGCTGAGATGTAACATAACCTTGAACTAAAGTTGAATGGCCAATGCGAGATTTAGAATTGTAATTACTCAAATCATAATAAGAAGAGAGAATACCTGGGTCAGAAGTCCTGTGAGATGTTGCTCCAGTGTCCATGTACCGGTTGGGGTCGCGCTGGCTGAGGGTCATGGTGTGCATGGCAGAGTCCATATCTGTAGAGGTGTAGGATGGAGTTGTACTGGAGGTAAATGCCTGCAGACGTGGTCCGAGAATACCCTAGGTCGGGCGAGCTGGAGCTGGAGATCCCATCCATGGAGCAGTCGGGTAGGGACTAGGTGGCGCGGACCACTGCTGGGGCATCCATCCCCATCCCGATGGTGGATAGTGCCACAGAGAAGGTGGTGCATACTGGTCGGAGGATTGTGTGTAGCCGCGGCCGCCATCGCCCGCCTTCGCCATTACCGCAGATGCCTCCATATGTGGGCTTGCGGTTGCTCGGCCCATAATGATTCTTCCCTTTCTCCCATTGTGATTGTTCGGCTGAGGTGTCGGAGATGAGTGCTCATATGTGTCCCGAGGAGCGGTGACCACCATGGCTGATGCGGAACCACCACCTGTTGCAAGTCTCTTTGCGAATCCAGCTTCTTCAATGGTGACCATGGATCGGGCTTGAGAGAACTGAGGGAGCGAGTTACTTTGATGGATGAGTGTACCCACCTCACTGTAGGCATCGATGAGACCGACCACTTTTTGGAACATTTTATTCCGCACATTCATATTAAAGGTTTTGATGATAAGTTGATAAACTATGAAAAACAACAATTAATCAACAACAGTTGAAGAAGCAGCAAGCTGGAGAGAAAAGCAAAGAATTGAAGCTTAAAACACAGCTAACGTACGCTATACATCATAGCTAACATACGTAATGAAGACCCAGCTGAAGACAGCCGAGTATGGCATGGCTAATGCACGCAACACAGCAAAGCTAACGTAGGCTAAACAGAAAAATATAGCGTACGTAAGACAAGATGATTAAGGTACGCTATGTTAGTTGAATTTTGAATTCAAATAAATCAGGCCGTTGGATTGATTCTAGAAGGTCAAAAAATATGCAACAGATACATGATAAATAATGTACGCAACGTAGAGGCTATAACTTACGCAATGGAAGAAGGCAGAAGCTACTGGACTGTTTTGAACATATCATAATTTACATAACTAGAGAGGTTAACATACCCGAAAGGTATAACGTATGCTACGGTGGAAGTATAGCGTACGCTATGGAGGGAACAGGCACCAACAGTTAGTTTAGGCTCCCAAGCCTATAAATACACTTCATATGGTATTCACCCAACAATAACTTCAAGCAAAGTTTAGATACATCAGATATCATTATATAGATTATTTTTGTTGTAATCGAGCTTAATTGATAAAAGTTCGAGTGCTTAATTCACTCAACCAAACACGAGAGAAAATAAAGGATTGTAGATTTGATTCGGTTTTATTAGGATCGTGGATCCGATATTGTTAGAATTATAATCTAAATCTAAGTGACGTTTTTCTAGTACCGATAGAAATCTAGAAAGGTTGATTCCTTATCCGATAGAAAAGAAAAGTGGTTTATCTTGGACCGACATAAAGGTAAGATTGTAATGATTTATCATGGACCGATAGAAGACAAGATTGTAACAGTTTCCCTCGGACTGACAGGAGAAAGGCGGAAAGGTTTATCTTAAGCCTATAGAAAAAGATACACGGAGAGAGGACGTAGGCACATTGCCGAACCTCTATATATCGTTGTGTCATTTACATTCCACACTTTATTGTTTCCGCAATCGCAAAAGAATTCTATATTCTTAACCGCACTATCCAGCCCCATTTTCAAGTGGCGGTACCAAACCCAACAATTGGTATCACAACGGGTATCTCTAATAGTCGTCCTAATATCCGAGGAGAAAAAGATCCAATGACGCTTCATTTTGCTCGGTCGAAGGCCTCATCTTAAACCGACCTCCATTTTTTGATGAATCTAACTTCATGACATGAAAAAAAAGATGTCAATATCCGAGCCTATGATATTGATCTTTGGAAGGTAATTTGCCTTGGTCCAAAAATTCCTACGAAATCCGACGGCTCTCTCAAAAGCTTCGAAGATTACAATGATGAAGATTGAAAAAACGATCATTATAATTCTAGAGCAACTCAATTGCTTTATTGCGCATTAAATCCGAAATAACACAATCATATTTCCTCGTGTGATCGTGCCAAATAAATTTGAAAAATGCTAGAGGTAACTCACGAAGGAAAGAATCAAGTCAAGGAGACGAAGATCAATATGCCTCTCCACGACTATGAATTATTTATGATGAAGAATGTGTTAGGAGTATGCCCTCGAATGCCACTCAGAGGATGTTGAGTGAGGCCATTGTACTTGTAATTATGTAAACCATTTATATAAGGCAAATGAATGTTTCTTTATTTACTGGTAGTTACTGACATTCCTAACTCGTAAATAAACATATAGAAACTAGTCCGTGTATTTGAGAGCAAAACGTTCCACTCTTTATTGGATAAAGGGGCCTTTGGAAAGGTTATAGCTCAAATACTTAATCGTTCGCAAGTCGATGAAACTTGGTAGGCGTTAAGTTTATGTGAAGACTTGTATGACGTGTTCTTTGACATGGAGAGTGCACCGATCGCTAATGGTTAGTAGGAGCACACGTTATAGGTATGCTAATTGGATTAGTATACTCGAACCGACTCACCCTCGATTCGTCACAGATTTCACTCCGGGACGATCAATGATGGAATCGAAAGGTTGTGATAGGTATTCGTGAACCTTCGACTTGAGGATTTAGTAGGGATGTGCTTGTGACGTCAAGATTTTCATTAGAGTAGTTCGACCCTATAAACCGGAAGGCGGGGGTCAACCTCGACGTGCATCTTGACGGGCAAGTAGCGAGGTCTGCGAATACCAAGATAGAATTCTTTCTCCTGTAAGTGAGTGGGTTATATGTCCTATGCGGTTATTGGCAGATGAGATCATAAGTCTTTGGCCAAAGCATTGGAGCTAGTTGTATTAGATACACGACAGCTCGATGATCTCGGTTTGCATTAACGCATGCATAGCGTCAATACGGATGGGGTTTGGTGACCGTGACCTATAACTTGATCGGGACATTTGAAGGAAGGGTTTATACGTTCTTGGTATTCACGACAATGGTTCTTGAATGATCCCAATCATTCGTTCTCGATCGAGTGCAGTGTAGGCCACCAGTGGCTAGGTGGTGCTACTACTCTTTGGTTCCTCCCATTCTTTGGTGAGACGGACCTCGAGTCGCGCATTAGGATTGACGACGGAATGAATCAAGCTTAATCTCTCATTATAAATATTAGATATTGGATATCTAATTTATTGGACATTGGATGTCTAATTGATTTTGGGACATTGGATGTCTAAATTAATTTATTGGATAAATTAATTTACGGCCTAATGAATTAAATAAATTACTGGGTGATTAATTTAATTCATAAATATAATTATTTCTTAGAGAAATTAATTATGTTATTATGTATTTAATGTGATTAATTTATTGGATTAATTAATCGATATAAATACATCGGAACGGAATCGGAGTTTATCTGTTTGGACTCTCGGGAGTCCGAAACGAACCGAACTCGTCCGATTTCTTCTAGAGGCCGGCCCCACCTTAATTTCCTACCTTGATCATAGTCTTGTTTTCTTGTTGGAAGACTTTTGACATTTGAGATTTCATATCTCTTATATTAAGGGAAAAGGAGATATGGTGGGTGACTTAATCTTGTGAATAAATTTTGAAGACCAAAATAAAAGCATCTTACCTCTCCTCATTTCAGCAACTCACGGCAGGAGCATATTATTAAGAGGAAAGAGAAAAAAAAATTTTGAGTTCTTCTTCATTAATTTCTTCTTCATTTTTCTTGGAGAAAAATTGAGAGAAAATCATATAGAGAGAGTAAGATTAAAACACTTAGAGTGTAATAATCTTTACATATATAGCTTCATCACTTAGCTCTAGCCGTATCCTCGGAGGATAGCAAGGTGATCGTCGTTCCGGTTGTTTTTCCGGCGCGTGGCAAGTAGAGACGCGGTGTTTTCGGCGTTGGATCGTTCAAGAGCTTGGGGAATAGCTCAAGAGAAGGTTATCCATTTAATCAACGGACTACGAGGGTATGTTTCTCGTATCTCTTGTTTTTCATTTTTGATATTCGTATATACGTAGCTCGATCGATCCTCGTAGGGATTCGGATCGAATTAATTTTCGTTTTACCGCTTCCGCTGGGCCTTCGTTTTAGGCACCGAATCCCAACAGTGGTATCGGAGCGTAGGTCTTGCGATCGTATATACGATATTAGCATTTGGAATGCTTGATTAGATGGTGTATGATTTGGAATCATAATCGTATTAATCGTTGATTTTCTATTGTTCATCTAAAAATTAATTTTTCATGATTTTATGTTACAATATAAATCTATTTTTCTTTTGAGAAACTGATTTAAATGAGTAATATAAAGATTAGAAAAATATTATTTTTGGAATCGGGCGAAAAAAGCAGCCAGCGTAAACGGACCGGCGGCTTGAGTCGCTGCCAGCACCTCATGGATGGCGGCAGGAGCGAGTCTGGTCGCGAGCATCCGGCCGTTCTCGGCACCACTGTGCGAGGCCACCTTTCGGCGGCCTGGCGGCGGTGTCTTGGCAGCCGTGTTTTCGACTCCGTTTTTATATTTCGTTCGATAATTAATTTCCCACAAATTAAATTGGATTTAATTTGACTAAGATTTAATTATGGTAATTTTATTCTTAGGGAATTAATTTAATGAAATATTTTCTCGTCCTAACAAGTTAAAATTAACGGTTGTTTGAATTAATTGGATTAATTCGTTTTGGATGGATTGTTTTATATTGATTGGATCAATATTCAGATTCATTATGAATGCCATTTATTTAATGTGTTGGATGCATTATTTTTGAATGGTGATGTGGTTCATGGACCTAGTTTTTGAATCATTCGGTTTTATTCGATTGGGTTGTAAAGGCCGTTTTGAGCCTATTTATTTTACTAGAAATATTTGTATCTAGGATGCAATTTTAAATGTAAAATTTATATGTAATGACGAAGACCGGAGGAAGATCCATTTCGAGAAGACGAAGATTCAAGACGAAGACTTGTAATTAGATTACGGAGTTTTTTGTTTTCTAGGAACGGTCCATGAACCACATGTTGGTAGCAACTAGGTTGTGAATGGTTTTTTTTCATATTGTATGAATACCACAAACGCGCTAATATGATTAATGTGCAAAGAGTAACGTTAATTGCGAAAATTCTCCCACGACAAATTATTAAGTTTATAAGGTTTCAAGGTTTTCCTTCCCTCCATCGAGTTTTCGGGAAATTGAAATCCAAACCGGATGTGCTATGCTTCCGAGTTATCGGGGTAGTCGTTCGGGGAGGACGGATAAATTACCGGGAGCGCATTGGATGCCTTCGGTTGGAGCAAATTTTATCCCTAGAAACCTGATAGGTTGCCGGATAAAATTCAATTGTGAAACTGATTTGCGTCGATGGTATAAACTTAACTTGTTCACGAACCATAGAAACCGTATAGGTTGAGGGGAGTGAACAAGGGGAAAAAGAAGATTGAATCATCCATTAGATGGGTTGGTGTTGGACACCACTTTATGAAAATTGATAGACTAGAAACACATTCGGTTGCCCTCTATTAAGATTTATAAAGAACTCGATCACCACTATGAAGTAGAGCGACGATACTTAGGATTTCACATGGGAGTGTGTTATTCCGATAAAAATAGTGGGAGCCGGGTAACAAGAATAGAAAAGACCTTAATTCTATACTCAACATAATATAACAAGTCACTAATTAACTGCTATACTTAATGCGAGACATAACTCAATATGACAATGAATCCACTCGCACTTCGCTCGAAAAGAACACCTTAATGGGACCTAACTTTGTGGATTGGCTCCGAAATCGATGATTGTCCTCGGTATAGAGGCCGGGATACGTCTTGGAGACGGACATTCGGCGCCTCTGTGCGGACCGAGCTAATCGGGAAGAGATTGAAAACCACGAAAAGTGGGTTAAGGATGACGTAAAAGTCCGTGCATACATGATGGCTTCTATGTCTAATGAGCTTCGAGAGCTCATGAGAAAATGACTTCGCTGGCGATTCTATCTCACTTAACCGAACTTTATGGTGAGCACAAAGAATCGCTAGATATGAGATATCCAAGCAAGCTGTTCGGTGCAAGGATGAAGGAAGGTGAGAAAGTTGGGGAACACGTCCTCAAAATGATATCCATGATCGAGAGATTGGAGGCTCTTGATTTCAAAATGGATACTTCTCTCCAAACCGACCTTATCCTGCAGTCTCTCCCTGATTCCTTCTCACAGTTTGTTATGAACTTCAACTGCAATGAGATTGCATGTAATTTAGCTGGGCTAATGAACAAACTTGTGACCGCTCAGTCTCAGATGAAGACTCCGCGGATGAAGGAGTCTGCTCTTGTGATTTCTTCTGGACCTCGGAGGTCTAAGAACAAGAAGAAAAAGACCAAGAAGCAAACTGGACCACAAGTTAAGGACCTTAAGGGTAAGGGCAAGGCCCCGATGGTTCCGAAGAACAAGAAGAAAAAGGATGCTTGTCTCAAGTGCGGTGAGCTGGGCCACTGGGCTAGAGACTGTCCGATTCTTCATGGCAATTCAGTCTGAACTTTTAGTTTTGGAAACAAATTGTTACGCTCTTTGTATTTTCTACTTCTGAATCTTGGATTAAGTGCTAGTTCTCATATTTGTACCGTGAATCAGGATCTGGAACAAAGTAGGAAGCTTGGAGCTGGAGAAGTTATGATCACAGTCGGAAGCGGGCATAGTGTCGAGGCGACCGACATGGGATCACTTCTTTTGGGTTTAGAATCCGGCTTTGTTTTGACTTTAGAAGATGTACTTGTTTTGCCCAAGGGGCACAAAAACATTGTATCCATTCCGGTCATGGACCGAAAAGGCTTTTCATTTTTCATTGGTGATGGTTCCTGCAAAATTTATTTTAGAAATAAACTAGTGGGTACTGCTACATTGTTGAATGGATTGTATCATCTTAATCTCAGCAACAAAGTAGTTGTGAATACTATGACTAGAAAACGTGGTAGGGATGAAACCAATCAAGTTTTGAAATGGCATCTTAGACTTGGTCATGTTGGTCAGACCAAGGTTTACAAGATGGAAAAAGATGGACTTATGGGTCCATTGGGATCGGATCCTTTTCCTACTTGTGAATCTTGCCTTAAAGGCAAAATGACTAAGTCCCCTTCACAGGACATTTGAAAGAGCCGCTGATAAAGTGGGATTTATCCATACCGACGTATGTGGTGCTTTGGAAGTAGCACGTGACGGATATCAATATTTCATTACGTTTACGATGATCATACTAGGTATGGTTATGTATACTTAATGAAACATAAATCCGAGGCCTTTGAGAAATTCCAGAATTCAAGGCCCTAGTCGAGAAACAAGCGGTAATCATATCAAAGCACTTCGGTCGGACCGAGGTGGCGAGTATATGAGTACGGAGTTTGACGAGTTCCTTAAGGAACATGGAATAGTTTCACAACTAACACCTCCAGTACTCCTCGGTTAAATGGTGTGTCGAAAGAAGGAACCGGACCCTGTTGAACATGGTCCGTTCCATGCCGGGCTATCTTGACTTGCCGATTTACCCGTGGGGTATGCACTCGATCGCCGCGTATATCTTGAGCAGATGTCCTTCCAAATCCGTTCCTAAAACTCCACATGAGATGTGGGAGGGCAGAAACCAAGTCTTAATCATATTAAGATTTGGGGATGTCCCGCCTATGTCAAGAAGACTAAGGTGGAAAAGTTGGAAGCTAGGTCTGCGAAGGGACGTTTCATTGGATTCCCTGCAGGACGATGGGATATCTATTCTACATGCCCGAAGATCGAAGGATCATTGTTGCTTTACAAGCACACTTCTGGAAGATGAGTTCATTCAGAAGGCGGAGCGAGTAGAAGTATTTCTTTAGAAGAATACAATGAAACACCTCGAGAGACACTGTGCAAGAAATCGGAACCGAACTTTCGAAACACAAGTACAACCACCTCGTAGGTCTAGTAGGGTGTCTCATTTACTCGAGAGGTATGGGCTTGTGCACTTGGAGGAGCCGGGTCTCCATGAGGTTCCAAGTGATAGCCAAGAGACCGACCCAACAACCTATGACCAAGCGATGGTGGATGTAGACTCCGCGAAATGGCGTGAAGCTATGGAAGGCCGAGATAGACTCGATGCATGTAAATCAGTCCGGACTCTAGTAGACCGCCCCAAGGGCATAGTGCCCATTGGGAATAAGTGGATCTACAAGAGAAAAGGCGATGGTGATGGCAAGGTTGACGCCTATAAGGCCGGGCTTGTGGCAAAGGGTTATACCCAAAAGGAAGGGATCGATTACCACGATACCTTCTCGCCCGTAGCCATGATCAAGTCTATTCGCATGATGCTTGCTATAGCCGCTACCACGATTATGAGATATGGCAAATGGACGTAAACGGCTTTCCTTAATGGATTCCTCGAGGAGAAATCTATATGGAAGCGACCTAAAGGCTTTGTGTCCGAAGTCGATATTCGGAAAGTATGCAAGCTTGACGTTCCATTTATGGTGAAGCAAGCATCGCGTAGTTGGAACCTTCGTTTTGACGAGGCGGTCAAAGAGTTTGACTTCGTGCAAAATGAAGAGGAACCTTGTGTATACAAGAAGGTTAGTGGGAGCAAGATCGCATTCTTAGTACTATATGTAGATGACATTCTACTAATAGGAAATGATGTGGGAATGCTCGGTTACGTGAAAGCTTGGCTTTGAGTAATTTCTCCATGAAAGACTTGGGAGAAGCTACCTATATTCTTGGTATTCGACTCTACCGGATAGAGCGGAGAGAACAATAGGCCTTTCCCAAGCCCTCTATATAGATAAGATCTTAAAGCGATTTAAGATGGATGATTCTAAAAGAGGGTTCCTACCGATGCAACATGGAATAAAACTCACCTTGAAGATGTGTCCTCAAAGTGAGGAACAACGCAAGGAAATGAGTAATATACCATATGCTTCGGCCGTGGGTAGCCTTATGTATGCTATGTTGTGTACAAGACCGACATCGCGCATGCCGTGAGCGTGGTGAGTAGGTTTCGAGCAAACCCGGGTAGGGAACATTGAATCAGTAAAGAACGTTCTCAAGTACTTGAGAAGAACTAGAGATATGGTTCTTATGTATGGCGGTGGAGATTTGGATGTGGTGGGATTCACCGATTCGGACTTCCAAGGGCGAAGGACGACTCTATGTCCACTGCTACATATTTACTCTTAATGGAGGAGCGGTGTCTTGGCGTAGTGCCAAGCAAAGCGCGGCTAGCGATTCCACTGTCAGCCGAGTATCAAGCGGCCTCGGAGGCTTCCAAGGAAGGGTTACGGATTAAGAAGTTTCTAGGAGAACTTCAAATGATACCATGTCTTTGAAATTTGCTGTTCATCTTTGCGACAACGATTTGTACGAGGCCAAGGAGCCGAGGTTTCACAACAGCACCAAACATATTGAGAGAAAGTATCATCTCGTAAGAGAATTTGTTCGCAAGGGATACATTGTCTTTGCACAGAGTAGACTCGGCCGACAACGTCGCCGATCCACCGACCAAGCCACTTTCTCGGACTAGCTTGGAGCGTCATCTGAAGAACATGGGTATTAGATACCATAGTGTGTGGCATTGAGTGCAAGTGGGAGATTGTTAGGAGTATGCCCTCGAATGCCACTCAGAGGATGTTGAGTGAGGCCATTGTACTTGTAATTATGTAAACCATTTATATAAGGCAAATGAATGTTTCTTTATTTACTGGTAGTTCTTGACATTCCTAACTCGTAAATAAACATATAGAAACTAGTCCGTGTATTTGAGAGCAAAAGCGTTCCACTCTTTATTGGATAAAGGGGCGGCCTTTGGAAAGGTTATAGCTCAAATACTTAATCGTTCGCAAGTCGATGAAACTTGGTAGGCGTTAAGTTTATGTGAAGACTTGTATGACGTGTTCTTTGACATGGAGAGTGCACATCGATCGCTAATGGTTAGTAGGAGCACACGTTATAGGTATGCTAATTGGATTAGTATACTCGAACCGAGTCACCCTCGATTCGTCACACGGATTTCACTGGGACGATCGATGATGGAATCGAAAGGTTGTGATAGGTATTCGTGAACCTTCGACTTGAGGATTTAGTAGGGATGTGCTTGTGACGTCAAGATTTTCATTAGAGTAGTTCGACCCTATAAACCGGAAGGCGGGGTCAACCTCGGACGTGCATCTTGGACGGCAAGTAGCAGTCTCGAATACCAAGATAGAATTCTTTCTCCGTAAGTGAGTGGGTTATATGTCCTATGCGGTTATTGGCGAGATGAGATCATAAGTCTTTGGCCAAAGCATTGGAGCTAGTTGTATTAGATACACGGCACTCGATGATCTCGGTTTGCATTAACGCATGCATAGCGTCAAGTACAGATGGGGTTTGGTGACCGTGACCCTATAACTTGATCGGGACATTTGAAGGAAGGGTTTTATCGTTCTTGGTATTCACGAGAATGGTTCTTGAATGATCCCAATCATTCGTTCTCGGATCGAGTGCAGTGTAGGCCACCGGTGGCTAGGTGGTGCTACTACTCTTTGGTTCCTCCCATTGCTGACTGAGACGGACCTACCGAGTCGCGCATTAGGATTGACGACGGAATGAATCAAGCTTAATCTCTCATTATAAATATTAGATATTGGATATCTAATTTATTGGACATTGGATGTCTAATTGATTTTGGGACATTGGATGTCTAAATTAATTTATTGGATAAATTAATTTACGGCCTAATGAATTAAATAAATTCTTGGGTGATTAATTTAATTCATAAATATAATTATTTCTTAGAGAAATTAATTATGTTATTATGTATTTAATGTGATTAATTGATTGGATTAATTAATCGATATAAATACATCGGAACGGAATCGGAGTTTATCTGTTTGGACTCTCGGGAGTCCGAAACGAACCGAACTCGTCCGATTTCTTCTAGAGGCCGGCCCCACCTTAATTTCCTACCTTGATCATAGTCTTGTTTTCTTGTTGGAAGACTTTTGACATTTGAGATTTCATATCTCTTATATTAAGGGAAAAGGAGATATGGTGGGTGACTTAATCTTGTGAATAAATTTTGAAGACCAAAATAAAAGCATCTTACCTCTCCTCATTTCAGCAACTCACGGCAGGAGCATATTATTAAGAGGAAAGAGAAAAAAAAAAATTTTGAGTTCTTCTTCATTAATTTCTTCTTCATTTTTCTTGGAGAAAAATTGAGAGAAAATCATATAGAGAGAGTAAGATTAAAACACTTAGAGTGTAATAATCTTTACATATATAGCTTCATCACTTAGCTCTATCCGTATCCTCGGAGGATAGCAAGGTGATCGTCGTTCCGGTTGTTTTTCCGGCGCGTGGCAAGTAGAGACGCGGTGTTTTCGGCGTTGGATCGTTCAAGAGCTTGGGGAATAGCTCAAGAGAAGGTTATCCATTTAATCAACGGACTACGAGGGTATGTTTCTCGTACCTCTTGTTTTTCATTTTTGATATTCGTATATACGTAGCTCGATCGATCCTCGTAGGGATTCGGATCGAATTAATTTTCGTTTTACCGCTTCCGCTGGGCCTTCGTTTTAGGCACCGAATCCCAACAGAATGATGAGTCAATAATAAATATGCTCAATCGATTTTCAGTTATCACAAATGGTCTAGCTTGTTTTGGAAAACCATTATCAAGTAGTGAAAAGTGAAGAAAATATTACAATCACTACCTTGTGAATGGGATGGGACGGTCACGGATATCATGGAGTCGAAATATCTCAACACGCTTGATTTTAGCGTCCTTGTCGGTTCGCTAATAAACTACGAGATTGTGTTAAAATCTCAAAATACCAAACCGAAGCGCAAAGAAAAATCTATAGCTTTAAAAGCTAAAAATGTTTAGAAATAAAGAAGAAATCTCGGTTGATGATAAAGACGAATCGGCATTTTATGCCAAAAACATCAATAAGTATAAGCGGAGAAGAAAATACTTCAATTCGCAAGTTCGAAACGAGTCAAATCAGTTCGACAATAACTGTCGAAATTGTGGAAAACCCGGCCACTTTGCAAAGAATTATCGTGGCTCGACTTCTAAGAAGGAAGTGCTAATAGCCGCCTGGAGTGACGAAGAAGATGAAGATAAAAATATTCAAAATAATCTCGCACTCATGGCAAGGAGCCCGTGAGGACAACGACAACGAAAGCTAGGTAAGTACCTCATCTCACGACGAACTTTTTAATGCTTTCGAACAATTACATACGGATTTTCAAAATTCGCAGAAAGATAATAAATAAAAATATTGAAAGATTAAATCTCCAAAATACAAGAAAAAGGGAAATTTATTAAAATTGACCATTCTCTATGCTTAGAAAAAGAGAATAAATTAAAAAATGATTTATTATAAGTTCAAAACGAACTTAAAGATTTAAAGAACAAATTTTCTTGTGGAAATGACAAATTTGAAAAATTACTTTCTGTTCAAAAAAATTCGTTAAATAAACAAGGATTAGGATTCAAACAAAGCGATAAAAATGAATCCTTAAATTTGAAAATACCCAATTATGGTAAATATTGAAAATCGAAAATCATATTACTAATTATAAAAACCCAAGACGAACGATAAAAATTAAGAAAATATTGATTAAAGGGAATCATAATACCGAATATCATCTATTTGACAAATGAAAAATGACAAGATTCGGATGGATCCCAAAAATTCAAAATTAGTTATTCAAATAAATTGATATTTAACTGAGGAGGGGTTAATATATTGATGGGAGTTTTAACCATTTATTTTCATAATAATTTTTCATCGATTATATGTACTTTTTGCTAATGATAAAAAGGGGAAGAAAAATGAGAAGATGTGATGGGGGAGAAATAATAAATGGGGAGAAGAAGAAGGTATGATGGGGGGAGAAAACTAATAAAACAGATAAAGCCGAAAATTTTGATTTGTATATTATTTACTGTACTTTTTTGCAGGTATAAATCCCATCAAGGATTGTTGTTTTGTCATTATCAAAAATGGGGAGATTGTTGGAACATTTTGTTCATCACATTCATATTAAAGGTTTTGATGATAAGTTGATAAACTATGAAAAACAAGAATTAATCAACATCAGTTGAAGAAGCAGCGAGCTGGATAGAAAAGCAAAGAACTGAAGCTTAAAACACAGCCAATGTATGCTATTCATCATAGCTAACGTATGTAACGAAGACCCGGCTGAAGATATCCGAGTATTGCATGGATAACGCATGAAACACAGCAAAGCTAACATAGGCTAAACATAGAAGTATAGCGTACGTAAGACAAGATGATTAACGTACGCTATGTCAGTTGAATTTCGAATTCAAATAAATCAATCCGTTGGATTGATTCTAGAAGGCCAAAAAGCATGCAACGGATACATGGTAAATAACATATGCAACGTAGAGGCTATAACGTACGTAATGGAAGAAGGCGGAAGCTACTGGACTGTTTTGAACATCTCAAAACGTACGTAACGAGAGAGGTTAACATACGCTAAAGGTATAACGTATGCTACCGTGGAGTTATAGCGTACGCTATGGAGGGAACAGGCACCAACGGCTAGTTTAGGCTCCCAACCCTATAAATACCACTTCATATGGTATTCACCCAACAACAACTTCAAGCAAAGTTTGTATACATCAGATATCATTATATATATTATTGTTGTTGTAATCGAGCTTAATTGATAAGAGTTTGAGTGCATAATTCACTCAACCAAACACGAGAGAAAAGAAAGGATTGTAGATTTGATTCAGTGTTATTAGGGACGTCGATCCGGCATTGTTAGAATCATAATCTAAATCCAAGTGAGGTTTTTCTAGTACCGATAGAAAGCTAGAAAGGTTGATTTTTTATCTGATAGAAAAAGAAAATGGTTTATCTTGGACCGACATAAAGACAAGATTGTAACGATTTATCATGGACCAATAGAAGACAAGATTGTAATGGTTTCCCTCTGACCGATAGAAGACAAGGCGGAAAGTTTTATTTTAAGCCTATAGAAAAAGATAGGGAGAGAGGACGTAGGCACATTGTCGAACCTCTATATATATCATTGTGTCATGTACATTCCGCACTTTATCGCTTCCGCAATCGCAAAAGAATTATATATTCTTAACCGCACTATACAAACCCCCTTTCAAGTGGCGGTACCAAACCCAACACCACTAGTTGAAGAACTAGTCGATTATTTGAGACCGAGGTCCCTACATTCTTGAGCCGATCGACTAAAACCTTCAACTTCTGATAGTATGCTGAGGTCGTAGGAAAATCCTCCATCTGAGTGTGAGAGAATTCTTGCTCAAGGGTCACTGCTCTAGAATTTTGGTTGTCCTAGAATATGTCCCAAAGTCGATTTCAAGCTTCCATAGTAGTTAATCCGGGCTCGATGATTATAAGAAGAAGATCTCATGAGATGGCAGCATAGATCATTGAAGGACTACAGCATCAAGATTTCTCCATAATAACTTCTCTTCAGGAGTGCCTGGTACTTTCTCTGTTCCTGTTTTAGAAGGAATAATGTGGTCTAGAACTTGCTGAGAGGTTTCTGTTGGGTTGCTACCTCTACTAGAAGGGGGTTGAATACTGTGGTGTAGAGTATTATACTTTTTTTATGCGAAGTGATAGAAAAGTGCAGAATATAAATGACACAGAGATTTATAAAGGTTGGCCAATGTGCTTACGTCCCCTCTTCTTTGTTATCTTTTTCTATAGGTTCAAGATAAACCTTTCGGCCTTGTCCTCAATCAGTCCGAGGTAGACAACTTACAATCTTGTCTTCAATCGATCCAAGATAAACCATTTTTCTTTTTCTATCGGATAAGGAAACAGCCTTTCTAGTTTCTATCGGTACTAGAAAAACCTCACTTGGATTTAGATTGTGATTCTAAGAATGCCGGAACCACGATCCTAATAACAATGAATCAAATCTACAATCCTTTCTTTCCTCTCGTGTATAGTTGAGTGAATTAAACACTCAAACTCTTATCAACCAAGCTTGATTACAACAACAATAATGTATACAATAATCTTAGACGTATATGAATTATGCTTGGAGTTGTTGTATCTTGAATAACAAATGAAGTGGAATTTATAGGCCTGAGAACCTAAACTAGTTGTTGCTGCCTATTGCTTCCTAGTGTACGTTACACTGTCTCCTTAGCGTACATTACACTCTTAGCGTACGCAAGCCTTTACCTATTACATATGTTAGCATCTGTTCAATTCAGTCCTACTACTTCTTCCCTTGCGTAAGTTATATCATCATGTTGCGTACGTTAAGTACAACAAGTATATGAATGTTGTACAAGTTGACCTTCTAGATGCCTCCAACGGACTGATATTTGAATTTGCATTTTAACCATCATAGCGGTCTTAATGCATGCATCCTAGCATACGTTAATCCTGTAATGTTGCGTATGTTAACCTTCTTCCATTGTTTGCATTAACATGCCTGAATGTCATCGTCTAGTTTCTTCTTTTTTGATAATTACATATGTTCTCTCTTTCTGTTAGTGTACATTAAGCTTGCTTTTGATTCACTTCTTTATTTTCAGACCAGCTTGTGCGTCTTCGACTGCTTATTGATCAATTGTTGTTTTTCTTTGATCATCAACACACCATCAAAATCCTTTTAATATGTTTGTGTAGATTAAAATATTTCAATAATCTCCCCCTTTTTGATGATGACAAAACAACAATTCTTGATGGGATTTATGTGACACCCCAAACTAGGCGACTATTACAGCGCCATGGACCCCCGACTGGGACCCACCAGGCGAATGAAAATTAATGACTTACATAATATAATTGTAGTACCGAACCACATTATATCATTAATTACTCCGATGAGGAGTTTCATTATAACACACTCAAGATAATACCGAATACATGTATATTTTATATGGAGATAAAATATACAATATTAAATAAAAATGAGTAGTCAAACGGAAGTCTGCAGTGGAAATAAAATGAAGAACACAAATGACTGAAAAGGACTGGGGGCCCCTACTAGTATCACTGGGACTCCTCGCCGTCAACGTTCTTTTCCCGTGCTTTTGCCTTGCCATGACCTTAAAACAATATCCCCCAACGGGGTCAGTTACACAGAACAACAATCCTCAAGAGTTGAATAAACACAAACATGATATATCGTAATTATGAAATTAAGCTGGAGAGGGGCATCGTAGTACGCCCGTAATGGTATGTGCACGTGCACAAGACGAGGGTACGGACACACCCGTACTTGTACCTAATTAGTCTCACGGAGGTACATTACCGTGTGCACAGTCCATTGTGTCGGTGAACCCGAACACATGACTATCATGTGCGCGACTAAAAATTCCACACATCCCCACCCGGACACACAATACGAACACAGAAGGTCATATGAACAAGAATGACCATGATGAATATTAATGAATAACAATCCGACAAAGTCAAGAATGACTCACCGAGATGAAATAATAGTGAAGTGAATGATAGTTCAATGAAATAATTGAAACCATCGTTCCTCGTGAATGAAGTGATTATTCGACAATTACATGTCTCAATACGGTTAATACATTATGAATGAGTTATGATTATGAATGATCAACAACGAAAGGAATGAGTATCCTTTTAACCGAGTAAGAATTAACTTATACAATACCGGTGAAGAATGTCCTTCCTCGAACAAACGTCCTACAATGAGATGTCGGTCGTTCGAATGACCTTGAATAATACAATTACCAACAATCCGCTCAATATACGCATCAAACACGATTATTACAAATTCAAAATGTCGATATGACAAAACCAAGTTTATTGGGGCATTCTGACAAACACGTTGTAAACAATCTTCGATTGTTTACAACCATTTCTCAATTAATCGATATTGTTTACAACCAACTCTCAATTAATTGATACCAAACTTCTAAGGAGTGATACAATCCAACAAAACATCTTCAATACCATCAATAATCCAATATGAATATTCAATTCGAGTTTTCAACAACATCTAATTGAAAACACCCAAATCCAAATCAATATTCAAAGTGTTCTACAAACAATCCTTCAATAATCCGATAAATATACATACCAGCTCACAATCATATGTATATCTCCTCATATAACATTATTTTAACATCCCAAAACATCATATTCCATCATAGATTCGGAATCTAGGCTGTTGAAGAATATTACCTTTGAAGATCCAACCTCTTTGATCCGATGAATACATGTTAAATCAACTATCCAAGCTTCATAAATGAATGAAGATGATGAAAACCGAACACCCAAGTGATTGGTGATGAACAATCTCTCCCAAGAACTTCTCTCTCGGAACTCAAGTGAAGAAATGAGAAAAATGAGCTCAAAAATCCCGTCCAAGTCTATATAAACTGTCGAATGTTACGGTCGTAACCTCTCCAAGTCAACGGCCTTACGGCCATGACCAGCCACATCGTACGGGCGTAACTCGGTTTCATCGAAAGTCTGCCGACAGACTTACGGCTGTAACCGCACCTGCCTTACGGACGTAACTCGGCACATACGGCCGTACTTGGCAAAACTTACGGGTGTAAGAAGCCTTCGTCAAAAACTGATCCGGGCAACCTGCTCGGTCTTACGGCCATAACCGGCCAAGCCTTACGGCCGTACCTGCCTCAACTTATGGTTGTATGCCCCTTACGGTCGTAAGTACCCTTTGTCTGACATGTCCTGAAAACAACGAACGCATGTTACGGCCGTAATGCAAGCACGTTACGGCCGTAACTCGCTGTTGGTCAGCAACGAAAAGACAAACCCGTCTACTCGACACACATCACTGAATGATCCTACGTACCATACTTGTATGAATATAATTGAGTCTGATAACAAGCACTAGGTGATACTTCCAACAAAAGACTACCAGTCACTATGATTATGACAATACTTCTCGTCTCGATTCTCAAACGGAGATGAATGACGATCGGCAACTGATACACGGCTAAAATACGCTAATGATGAATACAAATGAATGAATCATGAATGATGAGTGATTATTAATGAGTGAATAATCCGACAGTGACAATTACTGAATAATAATTACTGAATGATAATGAATGAATTACAACCGGGTATTACATACTCCTCCCTAAAAGAGTTTCGTACCCGAAACTAAGGGTTAAACAACTCGGGATAACTCTCCCACATGCTATCTTCGGTTTCCTAAGTAGCCTCTTCGACTCCGTGTCTAGACCACTGAATCTTGCCCAAAGGAATCGTCTTATTTCTCAACTGTTTGATTCGATGCTCTAAAACTCGTATAGGACGCTCCTCATATGAATGATCATCCGAGATCTCGATTTCGTCAAACTAAAGTACGTGATTGGGGTCGGCAACATACTTCCGCAACTGAGATACGTGAAACACATTATGAATTCGGCTCAATGCCGGAGGTAAAGCCAATCGATAAGCCAGATTGCCTACTCGATCCAAAATCTCAAACGGTCCGATGAATCTCAGACTCAACTTTCCCCGCTTCTCGAAACGGAAGATACCTCGACTCGGGGATACCTCGACCAAAACGTGGTCACCTGCCTCAAACTCTAGTGGTCGACGACGATTATCTGCATATGATTTCTGTCGACTCTGAGCAGTCAACAAACGACTCCTGATCAAAGCTACCTTCTCACGGGCGGCTATAAGCATATCGGCTTGGTGCCGATTGATTCTGATAAGTCATCCCAACACAAAGGAGATCGACAACGATGACCATACAAGGCCTTGTAAGGTGCCATCTTAATCGAAGCATGCCAACTGTTATTATACGTGAACTCAATCAACGGTAGTTGGGCTTCCCAATCGTATTTCTAATCGAGGACGCATGCCCTCAACATATCCTCCAATGTCTGAATAGTTCTCTCTGATTGTCCGTCGGACTGAGGATGAAAAGTTGTGTTGAAATTAAGCTGAGTTCCCATGGCACGATGAACTGATTTCCAAAAATGTGAAACGAATCGCCCGTCACGATCAGAAATGATACTCTTAGGAGTACCATGCAATCTCACTATCTCTTTGATGAATAACTGGGCAAGTCTCTCGGGACCCCACATATCCTTAATCTCAAGAAAATGAGTTGACTTAGTTAAGCGGTCCACAACTACCCAAATTGTATTCATGCTACGACGACTCGTCGGCAAACTCGTGATGAAGTCCATAGAAATATATTCCCACTTCCACTCTGGAATAGGGAGAGGTTTCAGCATACCCGCCGGTCGCTGATGTTATATATTGACTTGCTGACAGGTTAAACATCTAGAAACAAATTCTGCAACTTCTCGCTTGATATTACTCCACCAGTAATTTTATTTCAAGTCCTTATATATCTTGCTAGACCCCAGATGAATGGAATAAGGGGTAGTATGAGCTTCTCTCAGAATCGACTTTTTCAAATCGTCATTCGCCGGTACGCACAACCGATTCTTAAATCTCAAAAGTCCATCCTCGTGGACCACGAATCCAGGGGCTTTCCCCTCAGCCACATCCTCACGGATGCGCAACAATGATGGGTCTGAACCCTGATTCTCTCTGATTGCCTCATCAAGTGGCGATGAAATCTCCAACATGTAAAGTTGCCCTTACACTCGCTGTAACCAGACCTCGATCTCGGGTCTAAGGAATTCCTGCTGAAGCTTCTTCTGAACTGTTAGACGAGCAAGCATTTGCTCCTGAATGGACTTACGACTCAATGCATCGGCGACCACATTTGCCTTGCCCGGGTGGTACAGGATCTCAATATCATAATCTTTGATTAGTTCCAACCACCTCCTCTGTCGCATATTTAACTCTTTCTGAGTAAATATATACTTCAAACTCTTATGATCGGTGAATATCTGACAGGTGACGCCATAAAGGTAATGATGCCAAATCTTCAATGTGAACACCACAGCTGCTAGCTCCAGGTCATGGGTGTAATACCCGGTTGTAATTCAGTTATTATCATTCAGTATTTATCGTTCAGTAATTGTCACTCGGTAATTTTCACTCATTAATGATCATTTGTCACTCATATTCAATCATTGTTTTCACCATTCAGAGTGCTTGTATCGTGTATCAATCGTCATTCATCATCAATCTAGTTGTAGTATCGTGCCGTGTTTATCATCGTTGTCATCTTCATAGTGTGTTGTGTGTGAGAAGTAGCGCACGCTACGTACTCTCTTTAGCGTGCGCTAATTGAGTATGGGTAGCACACGCTACCTCTCAACACTAGCGCACGTTAGTGTAGTTCAAGCAGGCAGTCCAGAAGGCACTGGATTGCAGTTGGGTTGTAAGTAGCGCACGCTACGAATGGTAAGTAGCGCGCGCTAGTAGGCCGGAGTAGCACACGCTATGCAGTCGGTGTAGCACGCGCTAAAGGTCTAATCAGGCTGAGTCTAGTGGCTACTGGACTGAATTGGATTAATTCCTAGTGCACGCTACGAGTAGTTATTAGCGTATGCTAATCGGGGTCAGTAGCGCACGCTGAATCTTGTGTGTAGCGCGCGCTACCGCGAACAGATCAGAGAACAGAAGGTTCTGGACTCCAGGACTGGGCATCAGATAATTCGTTAGTGCATGCTAACATATTGGGGATAGTGCACGCTAAGTGTACAGCCGTAGCGTACGCTACAAAAGGTACGTAGCGCGCGCTACCATTTTCGGACAGTGGGTACTGGACTACCCAAAACACCCGTTAGCGCACGCTAAGAACTGGAGCTAGCGCGCGCTATACTGGGATTTCTATAAATAGGACAGTTCAGCCCTTTCTTCGTCATTTTCATTTCTCACTTCATTTTTGGGCGATTCCGGGCGATTTTGGACAATTTGGAGAGTGTTCTTCGAGCTACTATCACCTATCATCATCTTCAAGCTTTTGTGTTGGATTAATCATCACTTCATCATGTCCAATACATCAAATCAAAGGTAAACATTTCTTGGATCAAGTATTGCGGATTTTGAGTATTTTTCTTCCGATCTCTTCGTGTAAGCTTGGTTTTAAGTTGGAATATGTTAGATATGGGTTATCTACCTTGGATAAATCAATTCCTACGGATTTTATAACATATATTTCGGATTTCATGTATTGTTGTGGTTTGATTCAAGAACACCTTGGAGTTGACTTTGATATTTGGGGGTTTTCGATTAGATGTTGCCGTTAACTCGTTTTGTGGATTCCTATGGGATTATTGATATCATTGGAGGTGTTTTGTTGGTTTGAATACTCATTTTGGAGTTAGTTTTGATATACTCGAGATTTGGATATTATCGAAGATTGTGTGTTTGCTAAGTGTTCGCTAGAATACCTCAATGAGTTTGGTTATTGTTGTATCGACGTTTGAGTCGGTTATAATCGTGTTTGATTCGTATATTGAGCATTGTTGGTAATTGTCATTCATGGTTGTTCGAGCGACCGACATCTCATTGTATGACGTTTGTTCGAGGAAGGACATTCTTCACCGGTTGTGTAAGTTAATTCTTACTCGGTTAAAAGGATATTCATTCCTTTTGTCATTGTTCATTCATAATCATAATTCATTCATAATGTGGTAATCATATTGGGACTTGTAATTATCAATTAATCACTTCATTCACAAGGAACGACAGTTCCAATCATTTCATTGAGCTATCATTCGTTTCACTATCATTTCATCTGGGTGAGTCATTCTTGACTTTGTCGTATTGTTATTCATTATTACTCTTAATGGTCATTCCTTGCCCATATGACCTTCTGGGTTCATATTGCATGGTCGGTGGGGATGTGTGGAATTTTTAGTCGGGCACGTGATGGCCATGTGTTGGGTTCACCGACAAATTGGACTGTGCACACGGTAATGTACCTCCGTGAGACTAATTAGGAACAAGGACGGGTGTGTCCGGACACTCGTCTTGTGCACTTGCACATACCATTACGGGCGTACTATGATGCCTCTCTTCAGCGACATTTCACAATTAAGATATATCATGATTGTGTTTATTCAACCCTGGAGGATTGTTGTTCTGTGTAACTGACCCCGTTGGGGGATGTTGTTTTCAGGTCATGGCAAGGCTAAGGCACGGAAAGAGAACGTTGACGACGAGGAGTCGCAGTGATACTAGTAGGAGGCCCCAGTCCTTTCATTCACTCGTGTTTTCTTCATTTTATTTCCGTTGCAGACTTCCATTTGGATATTCCTTTCATTCAGTATTGTATATTTTGTCTCCATATAAAATATACATGTATTTGGTATTATCTTGGGTGTGTTGTAATGAAACTCCTCATCGGAGTGATTGATGATATATTGTGGTTCGGTACTACAATTATATTATTTAATTCATAAATTTTCATTTGCCTGGTGGGTCCCTGTCGGGGGTCCACGGCACTGTAATATCCGCCTAGTTTGGGGTGTTACAAAGTTGGTATCGGAGCGTGGTTTTGAATACTACCTTCCGAGTCATGTCTCATTTGAAATCATCGTTCATCAGACTAGTATCATTAGACTTTCGCGTCACGTGTGACCTGTGCAAGAGCCGAGCCCCTCAGACCAAAGAACAGTAAGATTTCTGACGCCATGGTATAAATTCTGGCAATAGAATCACTCATTCATCATTCAACACTCAACAATCCTCCTTCATCATTTTCATTTTTGATCAAGTCGATCATGTTAATTCATTAATCACTCAATTCATTTCATTGTTCAGATTGCTGATGTTGAGGATCATATCATTAATCTTGTTAACTTGTTCAAGATAATCATTTCAAGAATTTCATCAGATAATCACGTCACTTCAGTTGATCATTCATGTAATCATTATGTTTGAGCGCGTATGCTCATTCTCATCATTTCATAATATAAACATAATGTGATATTCATGCGAGATATATAATCATCATATGACTTTCCACTTCAGTATATAAAGAGCTAGCAGAGGACGCGGGGGAAGAGGCCGTGGTGTGGGCCAAAACCCGAGGGCTCGTGTGAATACACGCGCTAATGCATGGAATAATGCTAACTCATCGAGCAGTGATGCTGCCACTCATTCACCTGGACGTAATCATTCATTATCAGGGAGTCGTACCCAGGACACAGCTTAGTCAGAAGGTGTTCGGGTTGATCCACTCGCTTTTATGCAGGGCATGATGGCCCAAATGACTCAGATGGCACAATTGATAGAGACGATGCACAACTCGACTACTGAAAATCAACAAGCTCCTCCGCCGCTACCTCAGAGGCAAGAGAGGGGTGTGAGCAGTATCATTGGCGACATCTCTCGCCAGAGACCACCTACCTTCTAGGGCTCATCTGAGCCGGCGGATATCATTCACTGGCTTGAACACTTTGAGAAACTGTTTGCTATGGTGGACTGTCCTGAGGGACACAAAGTTTCAGTTGCGGCTTACTATCTTGGTAAGGGCGCACATTCATGGTGGTTATCGTTGAAGCCCACTGACGGATCTTGTACATGAGATCAATTCAGGACTCTCATGATGGAGAGGTATTATCCGGCCCCACTCAGGGAGGCCAAGTTAGCAGAATTACTCACTCCCGACCTCTCAGCGGATGATGATGTTCTCGCCATCGCCGAGAAATTTCAGGAGCTACTTCCGTTCGCCTCGTCCATTATTCACTCTGAGGCGGACAAGATCAAGTATTTCAGCAAGAGGTTGAAGCCTCGTATGCGGATGCAGTTGCTTAATCACAATTGCACTACTCTGGCCGAATTCATTGAGAAAGCTCTTACTTATGAGCTTACTGCTAAGGAAACTGCTAAGCAACAACCTTCATCTGCTCGCAAGAAGTCTAAGAATCGTAATCAGTCTGCCGGCAGTCAGGCCACTTTCAAGAAACCACGTGCGGGCTCTACTTTTTCTGAGCGACCCCCTATGGTGCCTAGACCCGCGGAATCTCAGTCACGAGGAGCCAGTTCGGCCATCACCTGTTTCAACTATGAAGAATATGGTTATTTCAGCACCAAGTGTCCGTGGCAGTCTGTCACGTGCCATAACTGTGGGATTCATGGGCATAAGGCTCGTTTTTTCAGAAGATACTCTAAACCTACTCCGGCGTCATCTCACGCCCCGAGACATTCAGCGGTGCAGAATCAGGCCACTCAGTCCGCGTTGTTCAAGACGACAGGAGCAAATAAAGGCGGAGCCAAGACCTATCAGATGGGAGCGTCCAATTCGGGGGCCGGCAAGCCCCGAATTCATGAGATGAAGAAGACCAACGATCCAGAGGCACGGATGATCTCAGGTACACTCGATATTCTATCTCAACCTGTGTGTACCCTTTTTGATACTGGTGCATCGCATTCATTCATTTCTGAGTCATGTTTGAGTAGACTACGTCTGGGTAGTGCTACTAGTTGTGAGCCTTATGTCATTGGTCTACCTGATGGTAGAAGAATTATTGGGAATCGTGAGATTAAGGATTGTCCAATTAAGCTTCATGGACGTAATTGGTTAGCAGACCTAATCGTGGTAGATTTACCGAGAGACGAAGTCATTCTGGGTATTGATTGGATGGATCGTCACGACGCCGTCATCATTGTCCGTAAGCGTATGGTCACTATTATTTCAGAAGATGGGGTCGAATGTGTATTTTAGGGAGGTAATCCCGGCTGCTCCGGGAGGGTCATCAACTTGATGAAAGCAGTGAGATTACTCAATCAGGGGTGTGTCGGTTATTGGTGCTATATGACTAAGACCGAGAAACCATCAGTAATGTTGATGGATATTCCTGTAGTGAGAGAATATGTCGATGTATTTCCAGACGAGTTACCTGGTTTGCCTCCACAGAGGAATGTGGAATTCACGATTGAGTTGGAGCCCGGTACGTTCCCTATATCGAAGGCACCGTACCGGATGGCCCCGACAGAAATGCAGGAATTGAAGAATCAATTAGAGTATTTGACCGAGAAGGGTTATATTCGACCGAGTGCGTGCCCGTGGGGAGCATTATAACCTGACAAACTCATTATGTATGCTATACACCAATCATAACGTATGTAAGGGGCATTACATACGCTACACCAACAACTTAGCGTACGTAATGCTAGTCCAGAACTAACTGACCAAAAACATGAAGACCTTAACGTACGTAAACAACAACCATTTACGTACATTAACAAGCTACATGAATAATGTACGTAAATCTCACATCCTAACATACGTAAAGAGCCCATTGACTACAATAGTATATCGGATCAAAGATACCTGGGACCCACCATTCGAAAGCTAACCACGAGGAAGGTTCCCTCCACCTACCTCTCATTACGTACGTAACACAAACATAATAACGTACGTAATGCTGAAGGCCTAACGTACGTTAAGCACACAAGCTAACGTACGTTAGCTCAACAAAGTGGACAACCAAGTTGTTCCATAAATTCTCAACCCGAATGAATGAACACAATCCAACGCACCTCAACAAACACGAATGAAGTGATACAACAACAATTGTACAATTCCAAATGAATACGTACAACTCAACAGTCAAAAAAAAAAATTACCCACGGATATTACATACTCCACACCTTAAAAAGAGTTTCATCCCCGAAACTAAGGGTACACAACATGGGATAAAGAACTATCCATCGGGATCTGAAAACAACATCTCCAGAAATACTTCTCAATGCGAACCACTTCGCCTGAGCAACTGGGCCAACCCCTCGGGTCCCCGCGTCTCCCCTGCCCGAACACGGAAAAAATCAAGTGACGAAAACACTCAACCCAGTGCGAGATCAGTCGAATCATGACTCCTCCACTAGAGACCAGTCAGAAAGTCGTACCAACCGCATGACTCGTAACACCGGCGTACACACCCCGCGGGAGCCGTCTATTGAACATGTATACAATCATCGGTGTACACTTTCCCGTTCTTATCAGCATTGGACATCCATGCAAACACTGACTCACGCCACACAAAGATAATAACTACACAGACATAGTCCTCGGGACCATATCAATCGCACGCCCAAGTCCTCACGATTTGACGTCTCGAAACACAATGAGTAGTTACCCAGATTATCACAAAAATCTCGGGCACAACACCAAAAGAAAAGAAAAATGCATCAAACGACCTCAAATCTCAAGATTTTCAAATACTATGATCACAAGGTAGATCAACAGCAAATGGTTCACGACCACCATACATTATTACAGATTAAGTTGAACATTAATCCGAAAAACAAGGAAAGGAAAATACAAATCAAGGCTACATCTCAAATGTACCCAATACCGATATCCTCCAGATCATTGATCTCCACGATCTCATTTATTCAAGGAAGACCCAAATCTGAACTCACTGCTCCTCCTCGGCTGTCCTTACCTCCAGCTCCTGAAGCGTGATAGGACCCCTTGGATGAAGTACGGACTGGAGTAACAAAATCTCTCGAGTTCCATGAGCTCTCTCGAGACCTACCGGCACTAGAACTCCTGCAGTATTTCTGAAGGTGTCCCTGCCTCCCACACAGAAAACAAACAGCGGCCTACATCGAGCACTGGGTACTGCGATGTCCTATTGTATCACAGTTAAAGCAAACAACAGTCGAACTCATCGTCTGAGAAGAATATGCTTTCTCAGCACGAATATGACTACAAAACGACCTCTTAGATGTTGGAGCCTGATGTTCCTCTGAAAGAACTGGTATTCTAGTCCTCTCACCAGAAGAAACTGAAGGGTTCTCTCGAGTAAGCTCCTTGATCAAAAGCTCTGCTCCAAGAGCCTTCTCGATGAATTTACCAAGTGAGTTACAATTATGATTGAACAACTGCGTCCTCAACTGCGGGTTTAGCCTCTTGCTAAAATACTTGATCTTATCTGTTTCAATATGGATAACAGATGAAACAAACTGAAGAAGTCCTTGAAACTTTTCAGCAATAACAATAACACCCTCATCTTCGACGGATTCGGGGTTCAAAACATCTGATAGCTTGGCTTCACGAAGTGGAGCCGGATAATGCCTCTCTAACATGAGAGTCTTGAACTTGCTCCAAACACAGTCACGGTCGGTGGGTTTCACAGAAAGCCACCAAGAATAAGCGCCCTTACTCTGATAGTAAGCCGCGATTGCCACCTTACTCTCCTCCGGACACTGAACCACGTCGAGGAGTTTATCGAAATGTTCAAGCCAATGAACAAAGTCAGCTGGTTCCGACGAACCCTCAATAGTAGGCAGCCTCTGACGAGAGATATCACCAACAATCTGACTCACTCCCCCAATCTGCCCATGAAACAGCACCTGGAATCCCAGTTTTAGTGCACCACGAACCATCGAGGCCTGCATGGTCTCCACTATCTGCGTCATCTGAGTCATCTGGGCCATCATGTTCTTCATAAGCAATAAAGAGTCGACGTATCCACTCTCAATCTGATCGACCTCTCGAGTATGACGTCCTGAAGCAGAATCGGTCGCGTAGGTAGCACTACCGGCCGAACTCTGATCCATCTCGGCATCCGCACGCGCATAAACATGAGGTTCTGAGTTCTGGCCGGCTCTGCAGCCTCTACCCCCTCTGCCACATCCTCGGATTCCTCTTTCCATACTTAAAGAATAGCGTTCGATCATGATCGTAACTAAAAAACACCTCAACGGCCAATCCAGAATGCTAAGTCAATAGCCAAACACGAGTATACATGCTCAACAGATAAACAATCACATCAATCATGCTAATCGCAGCCAATACAGAACTCACACGTCCCAAAACAAATAATCATGAGTGAATCATAACACAAATGTCACATATAGGTATCAACAAAACATGTATAATCAATGACATAATGAATGTATGAACATAAAAGAGGATCGAGTCCTTACACAGGTCATACGAGCTTCGAGGTCTTGCGATACTAGTCTTCACTGACGATGGCTCGATGAAATAATGACTCATACAATCGCCCAACTATCACGACTCACAAAGTCCGACTGTCCAGATTACCATAACCTGACAGTCCCACTACTACCGCGTCGGTAGAGCCACATAACTCACATATCAGGGTATCTCACAACCCAATGTTCCGATACCATCTTCTGCAACACCCCCAGAATCCCATTGGGTCATTACAGTGCCGTGAACTCCACACCAGGAGATCCACCAGGCGAACACGACCAAAACTACAACAAACTGACCAAAAGGGAATCTCAGTCCCTACTATGACATCCGACATAATATTCCGATATGGAATTTCAATGACAGTGATGGGCCTACATGGCCAAAATAAAATACAACAACATCCACGAGCCTTGCTCGGATAATACAAAATGATAACAACTGACAAAACTGGAGTACTCCAAAATGTATGACCGACATGAACACCAAAACATCTCGGACTAGTATCGCTCGAATGCCTCACCGCCAACGACATGCCCCTGTGTCTCAACTCTCTCCTCGAAAACACCTAAAATATCTAAACATGTTCCGCCCCCACGGGGTCAGTCATCCAGATAATGAATATCAAATACATGTACAACATGATATGCATCCAAAGGCAAAATAAAATGGTACAACGATGATAATACAAGATGCTCACAAACCTAAGTAAGAATCGAGTTTTCGTGAAATACTATGCCCACGGCATACGATCGGTACCTGCTCAACAAGTTAGAACACAAATGCCCAACGGCGAATCATCAATATAGAACACAACCATGAACTACCCGAAAGTAAACCAAACTAGAACTAAAATAATTACGAATCACAATGCCCGAAGGCTACAACGGAAATACCAATACATCACAATGGCCTGAAAGCCCTTCAGCCGAAGCTGCCAAAATATCATAATGGCCTGAACGCCAAACAGCCCGAAGCTGTATATCATCACAAAATGGATCTCAAAGAAACAAACCCGACTGTCGAACATACCCCTCGGCGTATGAACAACCAGTCGCAAATCGTCAAACATATCCAATACAACATGGACTATGAACGACCAAAATAGTATGGCTCAAGATGGAGATCATAGTACGCCCGATCCGGAAATGTGTCAGTGCACATGTCCACCCCGTATACGGAATCTAGGATATACGTGGGACAATGTACCTAATTAGCCTCACGAACTATGTCTCGTGTCCACAGTCCAATATGGAAACATCCATGCATGACTATATATGTGTCTGGATAAAAATCCTACACAATAACCAATCGGAACGCAGATATAATTCCAGATATGTCACGATACAACATGGCAACAAAACTCAAAGGATAACACATCCAATACGGATCAAAAGACTCACCAAAGTGAACAATGACTCACGGATAATGAAAGATCGACACGACCAACAATATCCAAAACAACCATCCTGGGATCACAATCCCTAAGGACCGATTAACACAATCAATAATCATAACACAACAATCCTGGAATCCTCAACCATCAACAATCACAAAAATACCAAGTTCACAAGAATGATAGTGTGCTGTCTTGAGTCGGCCAATCACGACAACAATATCTCACGGATGGGAACCATCCTCGGCGGTCCCAATTCAAATACCTCGACTGCCTTAAAATGGCCAGTCGATAACGACACGATGGATGGGAACTCTCTTCGATAATCCCAATTCAATACCTCGATTGCCTTAGAATGGCTCATCGATAATAACGACACAACGGATGGGAACTATCCCCAATAATCCCAATTCAATACCTCGATTAACTTAGAACGACCAATCGTTAACAACGATACGACGGATGGGAAATGTCTTCGACAATACCAATTTCAATACATCAATTACCTTAGAATGGCCAATCGATAACAACGATACAACAGATGGGAAATGTCTTCGACAGTCACAATTCAATACATCGATTACCTTAGAATGGTCAATCAATAACAACGACTCAACGGATGGGAAATGTCTTCTACAGTCCCAATTCAATACATCGATTACCTTTAGAACGGTCAATCGATAACAACAATACCACGGATGTCTCGGCACCTTTAATCGGTTACCGATAACGATGATGATAATCGAATACGTCAATTCCTTCAATCGGCCAATACAACATCAATAACGAAGCACCAATATCAGTAACAATGATCACAACTATGTCTTAAATCGACATCAATATCAACAACAACAATCGATACATCGATACCACGAACCGGCTAACGACAATAATATTACCAACAAGTATCGCAATGCCTTGAACCGGCCATTTACGAACAACAATAACATTTGGCATAATTTACCGAAGAGTGTCGTATCAAACAATCCTCTGATATCAACAAAATCATAAAGAGACCAAGTCTTGAAATGATACACACATTCATACACATACATGATAACATTAATCTCATTGACTAGTACAAGTATAAAAATTACCTCAAACCGAAGGCGAGAAAGTCCTTCCACGATCAACGTCCTTCCATGAAACGACGAACGGCGCCTTCCAACGATCACAAACACTCGAACAACCTTGAATGAAATACAATTCATTCAATAACACAAAATCAATAGAAAACAACACCAAGGACAAACTGATTCGATCACGAATCGATTAAACTCCACAAACGAATACCATAGTTCTCAACTATGAATTCTAACATCCCCCAACACCTCAATGATCGATATAATCAAACGTTCTTAACACTTATGAAAACAACTCAACAAGAATCACTTAAGAACAACATCAAATTGATCCTCCTACAATGATAATATCATCAATATTATTACTATCACCTCAAGAACATCACCAACACAACAAATATGATGTCTAAACAATAATCCATCACCAATTCATCAAGAATTCGGATTAAACCACAAGATTAAATCAACCATTACAACATTATGATAATCATTACATAATTCATCATAATTCCTTTCTAAAATGGTTATAATCCCTCCAAAAACACAAACAACAACAACAATCATATCAAGACTATGGTAATCATATGGCAATCTTAATATAATACTTCCTAGACATGATTATAACCTCCAAACATACTAAAACATCAAGAACAACTCCTCCTCAAGAAAAAATCATCATTTTCTTCATTACAAGTTATGAAAACTCATCAAGAATCATGATATACTCCAACAATCACCAACTATATGAGGAAAACAACAACAACATCATCATATTCGAAAATCACTTGTAGAACAAGAGATTAAGAGAACTTACCAATGAAGAACAAGAAGAACTCTCCAAACACCAAAGGAGCACCAACAAGCTTCCAACTCCAAGCTCCAAATCAAGTTATAATGATAAAAAACATGTTGGAAGAGGCTAAATATCAAGAATAAGTCCATAGGGATCAAAGATACCCGGGATCCACCATCCGAAAGCTAACCACGAGGAAGGTTCCCTCCACCTACCTCTCATTACGTACGTAACACAAACGTAATAACGTACGTAATGCCGAAGGCCTAACGTACGTTAAGCACACAAGCTAACGTACGTTAGTTCAACAAAGTGGACAACCAAGTTGTTTCATAAATTCTCAACCCGAATGAATGAGCACAATCCAACGCACCTCAAAAAACATGAATGAAGTGATACAACAACAATTGTACAATTCCAAATGAATACGTACAACCCAACAGTGAAACGAAAAAAAAAAATTACCCCCGGATATTACACATATATTCCATATCAGATTGAGCTAGTAATATATCCCAAATAAACTTGAATAGATCCCGTAAAGGATCAAGATATGCGCATACAAGTGGAATATTAATTGGAATACTATTCGAAGTCCTCCAGCCAATATCGAGAACATAATATATAAACTCCCATGACTGAAGATGAATATTGAGATACTGGCATATATGTTTGGTGCTCAAGAAATCTCTTAGCATGAGGGGGAGTATTGATAGTTGAAAATATGTGAAATGCATCACATTATATCCTAACAATTGAAATATGAACTTGAAGTTCAAAGATGCATGATAGATTATTAATCTTTGATACCAACCACAACTGCTTTGATAAATACATAATAATTCCCCGAATATGAATCGAAGCAAATGATAAAAGGAGGCATATATTTTTGAGAAGTATATAGACATAACCACAATGTGCAATCCCAATGGATGATTGATAATGAGACATCTCAATAATTTATGTTGATATGGGGAAATAGATGTTGAAATGTGTCGACACAATATAGAGCTATGAATGATATGAGAAATTATTGGAACGAGTATATCCATGAAATGAGGATAACAATTAAAATGAAGATATCCATGAATTAAATAAGGATATCCATGAAACAAATGAGGATATTGAAATCCATCGAAATTGAAATATATGCCCTTATAATAAAATGAAATATATGGGCTTACTGAAAGTGACTCATGAGGAAATTTTGAACATATTATCAGTGCGTGCAGTCACTCAAAATAAAGTGTTGTGAAAGAAAATTATATGTTGTATTCTTTTCCTTGACTGAGGTTTTATCCCATTGGGTTTTTCCAGCAAGGTTTTTAACGAGGCAGCTTAATCACAACCAATATGGAATCTCCAAAAGAAATTCGGAATATATTGCAATGAATATGAGTTCGATATTACAAACTGCACTGAAAATGATACTCGTACTAATCCCTGGAGGATCATTGAAATTCCTGGGGCATAT
Source organism: Orobanche coerulescens (assembly GCA_033398695.1). Lineage (NCBI taxonomy): Eukaryota > Viridiplantae > Streptophyta > Magnoliopsida > Lamiales > Orobanchaceae > Orobanche > Orobanche coerulescens. The sequence continues at coordinate 20,602,986 of CM065810.1, forward strand.
TTATATAAAATACGCGTTGCACTCTTTTTCCCTTGACTGAGGTTTTGTCCCATTGGGTTTTCCTAGCAAGGTTTTTAACGAGGCAACTGGAATGACGTATTAGTATGAATAATGTACTCTTTGACCTTCATTAAGATTTTTCCCATTGGGTTTTCCTAATAAGGATTTAACGAGGCATATTCATGGCATAATGAGGAACACTACAAAGATCAAGATTATTCCACAACGCATGAAAATAGGAGTAGTTGTACTCTTTTTCCTTCAATCAAGTTTTTCCCACTGGATTTTCTTGACAGGGTTTTAATGAGGCAACACATAGATACTCCAACAACAAATGATATACATGACAGATTCACTCAGTTTTTGTCCCACGAGGTTTTACTGAGACGTCACAATAATACTCATACAAAAACTATCGAGATAAGGGCGAGCAAATTTACGAGATTACAGATTGCTGAAGTTTTTATCCAACAGAGATTTCCTACTAACATTATGATGCAACATGATTGCCACAAACTCCAATACAAACAGTTTGAAAGTTTTTCTCCCATTGAGTTTTTCTTCAAACTAGTTCAACAGATATGTAAATAGTCATTCAAGGAGGAGTGTTATGAGTAGTGTTGGGAAAACATAAACCCTGTATCGAAACAGCCGGGATAATCAATCCCTGTATCGAATAGTGTTGATAAGAGGTTTTGACATATATGCCAATCCTCAATACATTAAGGAAACTGTATCGTAGAGTTGAAGCATCAACCTGTATCGAAGACCTGTCTCGAATCCAGCATATAGTGGTACCTTTCAGTACAGCGAAGAAGTCTTTTAAAGACCATGTATGGAAACTGTCTCGAATCACCAAATATAGTAATCTTCCATACAGCTCTCAACAGGACAAAAAAGGAATCTTCAGAAGTCAAGTCCCATTGAATAAGAAGTATTTAAATACTTTAGGATAAAGTATTTAAATACTGTCAGACAACAGATCTTCAAATCCCGCTAAATCCAGATCGTGCTTTTCATCCCGTTGGAACAGAATCTTGCTCAATGGATATATCTCAACGGATATATATTTCAGAGACTATATATATCTCATCAAGGCGTTGAAGATCAGTTACCGAAATCAATCAAGCTATCAAAGTTATTATCAGAGCAAAACATATCTCCATAGCTTACTGCAACTCAGATCTAAGAGATATACAGTGCTCAACATCTTGAACAACACTTCATCAGCCAGAAGCTCATAAAGTCAAAGTTGTTGTTCATACCCTGTTTTATACTTTGACCAAACCCAGATCAGCCCTGTGTGAACTGAGTAATCATTGCTACTCCAGAACTGTGTCAAGGAATTGCATCGAAAAAGACAAAGCTTCAGAACTGTGTGTGAAGAAGCAAGTCAAAGCATTAGCTCAAACCAATCTGTGCCAACGGTTGAAGCTAAGATCTTTATATCAATCTGTGTGAACGATATATTAATTGTGTGTTGTTATAAATGTAGTTGTGTACGTAGTAATTATAATAAACTTTTTACTCCTGTATGGAGGACCAGTGGACGTAGAGGGGTTTACCTCGAACCACTTTAAATATTGTGTTATTTACCTTCTGCCTTACCTGTTTTAATTACTGTGATTATTTAAGTATACACTGAACATCGAGTTGCTGTATCCACAGCAACTTACTGTATCTAAGACTTCCGCTACGCACTCAGATTTAAAATCAGTACAGCTTGTTGTTTAAACTACTTTCCAAGCTATATCCAGTATACTTAGTGGCCAACAAGTGGTATCAGAGCGGTTGATTCTAAAAAGAATCAGTCGTATTTTTAACCGAATCAGATCCAAAATCACTTACTCTTTAAAACAGTCTCTTTCATTTCTTTACTTTCACATGGATACATCAATGATCAACAAGGTGCCTATGTTCTCTATTAACGAATTTGATGATTGGAGAATTAGGATGGAGGCTCATCTTGCAGCAATGCACGAAGAGATGATTTTTGTTATACAGGATGGCCCAATCAAGATCATGAAGGTAAACACGGCCGCAAGGATTGAAGGCCAAGCCCATGCTGAGATGCTCGAGAAGGAACGTGAGCAATGGACCACAGATGAAAGAAAGCAAGCCAACTTCGACAATGTAGCTAAGAACGCGTTATTTGTGACTCTTGACAAAGGCACATTCTCGAAGGTAAAGAGCTGTAAATCAGCCAAGGAAATCTGGGATAAATTCAAGATGATTTGTGAGGGAACTGAGCTCTCAAAAGAAAACAAAATTTCAAAACTGACTCAGCAATTTGAATCTTTTGAAATGAAACCAACTGAGACACTTGAGGAACTTGACCTCAGATTCACTGGTATTGTTGATGAACTTGAAGCTTTGGGCAAAATTTATACCCAAAAGGAGAAGAACTTAAAAATTTTCAGATCTCTCCCTGCCCGATGGGACATTAAGACCACAATTATGCGTGTATCTTGCAATCTTAATGAAATATCTACTTTTGATCTCTTCTCTGACCTCAAAGATTTTGAGTATGATATTGACAGAAGAGAAAAAGCTGAAGAATCTCCTTCAAAGGTCACAGCACTAGCCGCTATATCGAATCGTCGACAGAGCATGCCCAGCTCGTCGAAGCCTAGTCACAAGAATGCTGACAGTGACGACGACATCCTGTCTCAAGATGAAATGGCGCTTCTCATGCACAAATTCAAAAAGTTCATCAAGCAGTCTGGAAAGACTCCCTATAGGCCCAAACCTGTCCACAAGGTAAGTACCGAAACTTCATCCGGTGATGCTAACCTGTGCTATAATTGCAGGAAGCCAGGGCACTATGAAAATAAATGTCCTCATCCCAAAGTTCAAAGGTTGCCGGAGGCCGAGCAACAAGAGAGAGATGAAAGAAGACGTGCTTAGAAAAACAAGCTCAAGGCCCTGACTGGAGAATCAGAAGCCTCCCCCACACCATCCAAATCAGAAGAATGTCTTCAGGTGGTCACTGAAAGTGATTCATCTTACGATGAGTTCGATGATAAAGCATATATGTGCTTTATGGCCAAAGACATTCCGGAAGGTGAAGATAGCGATGATGAGGTAAGCTCAACCTCAGCTATTCCGTCAAATGCATCTCATACTTTTGAAAACATGATGAATGAGTTTAAAAACATTCAAAAGGCCCATGAGACATTCAAAAATGAGAATATACAGCTCCAACTGTCTAACCTAGAGCTGAAAGATGAAAATGACTTGCTGAAGATAAATTATGAAAATATGTTTCTTGACTGTGAAACCAGCAAAGTCGATTTTGAAAAACTCATGGAGAGCAATCATCAACTTGCTCATGAACTAAGTGAGGTTAAAACTCACAACGAGAGCAAGACAAATAATTTGGTTCTACTTCAAGCCAAAGTCACAACTCTCGAAAAACGAGAAATTGAACTTGAGACCACTCTGAAATCGTTCGAGAAATCGTCCAAAATAATGGAAGAAATTCTGAGTACTGGGCAACATGCTCATGATAAAAGTGGCTTAGGATACAGCTCATGTTCAAACAAAGGGAAAACTAGTACAATGTTCGTCAAGAGTGTGGAACACATTCCTGTTTCGAAAGAAACTTCGAGTCCCGTGAAGGAACCTGTTGCACAGCGAACAGCAAAGGCTGCTATTCCGCCCCCGCAATCCTATTCCAGACAGCGGAATCACCAGCCATTCAGACCTGAAAGGCGCACTCAACAGCATGCTCCCCGAGCATATAAACAGTGCCAACAGCCGTTCAGAAGGAAGGCTGTATCCACATACCAAAGGCCCGCACGGCAGTACTATCAGTACAGCACGCCGAGGTATTGGATACAGGAGCCCCGTTATTCATCGATACAGTAGGTGTCCACTCAGTATCAACAACAGCGTTGGGAATCCAACTGGAGACCCAGAAGGCAAGCTGTTAGGCCAAAGAAAATGGCTCCACCTCCTAGACAGCACTCGTACTGGATTAATAATAATAACCCTGAATTTTTCATGCATAATAATTATCATGGTTATAGCGACTACGGATATGCCCCTCGTAGATATCGCGACATTGTACCGAGTATGACCTACAGTAAACCAATTGCTGCCAGGAAAACTGGGGTACCTAGAGGAACTAACATTTATGGACCCAAAAATCAAAGGGGACCTAAATCTACTTAATCTCTTTGCTACAGGACATCCTAGAGGAGAATACCTGGTACTTTGATAGTGGATTCTCTCGGCACATGACTGGAGAAAGAAGCAAGCTATCAGATTTTGTAGAAGGTCGCGGTCCAAAATTTCATTTCGGTGATAAATCTAAATGAAGAACAAGAGGGAAAGGAAACCTACTTGTCGGAAAATTCAAAATCACTGATGTTGCATATGTTTAAGGCTTACAGTACAATCTACTTAGCATTAGCCAGTTCTGTGATAAACAGTTCTCAGTGAAATTCTATATAGATCGCTGTAGAGTCAAGAACATCCAAACCAAAGAAGTTGTGCTTACAGGAAGCAGATCAGGTAACATGTATATTGCTGATTGGAAGCCTATGAGCTCCTCAATTCCATGCTTTGTTGCCAAAGGCACTGCAGATCTTAGCTGGTTATGGCACAAGAGGATGTCTCACGTCAACTTCAAGACGATCAACAAGCTCTCAAGACAGGGAATGGTAAGAGGATTGCCAAATGTATCATTCAAAAAGGACAGCGTCTGCGGACCGTGTCAGAAAGGCAAGCAAATCAAGTCAACCCTGAAGAGCAAATTCTACCTTTCAACCCAAAGAGTGTTGGAAATGCTACATATGGATCTCTACGGTCCTGTAGACCCAGTAAGTTTGGGAGGTAAGAAATACTGTCTTGTTGTTGTTGATGATTACTCCAGGTATTCTTGGACAATTTTCCTAAGCAAGAAGAAGGAAACAACATCAAAGCTGCCCGAGCTCCTGAGAAAGTTGCAAAATGAAAAGGCATTGAGTATCGTGTCCATTTGTTCCGACAGAGGTACAGAATTTACTAACCGCTTTATAGAGCAATACTGTTCGGAAAATAAGATACAACACGAATACTCAGCTGCACGTACACCTCAACAAAATGGTGTTGCCGAGCGAAAGAATAGGACACTGAAAGAAGCAACAAGGACAATGATCGCCACAAGCAAGTTGCCACAGCGTTTCTGGGGTGAAGCAACCAATACAGCATGCTACACTCAAAACCGTTGTATCGTCAACAAGCACCACAACAAAACAACATATGAGGTATGGAACAACAAAACCCTATTAGTTTCATATTTTCACATTTTTGGATGCAGGTGTTATGTATTGAATAATGGGAAGGATCAACTTAGAACCTTTGATGAGAAATCAGATGAATGAATATTTGTAGGATACTCCTCCGTCAGCAAAGCTTACAGGATCTTTAATAAAAGGAAGCTGACGATCGAGGAATCAGTTCATGTAGTGTTCGACGAACCTCACCATGACCCTACAGGAGTAGATGATATTACTCAGAACATCCAACATCTCTCTATCTTGGATCCTCTTACTCCCATAGAAACTGTCGTTGATCTAGAAATCAACCCCGCAGCTATAAGAATCGACGTAGATGAAGCCGATGTTGTACTAGCTGAAGCTGTATCTATAGAAACTCTCGATACAGTACGGGACCCCGAATTAGAACCCGACCGAAGATGGTTGAGATATCACCCGCAAGAGATGATCATTAGAAACATAGATGCTGGTGTTTCTACTCGTAGGATAATACAGAGTACACAAGGAAATGTACTTTGTGCACAAGAAGAACTAGATACTGAGATATCACCGTTCCCTGAATGGAAATCTCAATCCGAGCTTAGAAGACTCAATATGTGCACTATTGCTGTATTCTTAGCCCAGTCCGAACTTGTTTCGACCATAGATGCTCTTAATAATTCTCATTGGATAACATCTATGGGAGAAGAGCTTAACGATTTTGAAAGAAACAATGTATGGTATCTTATACCCAAACCTACACATCAATCGGTTATAGGAACCAAATGGGTATTTCAAAACAAGAAGGATCGAAATGGACTTATTATAAGGAACAAATCCAGACTAGTCGCACAAGGCTATAGTCAGGAAGAAGGCATAGACTATGATGAAACCTTTGCCCCTGTAGCCAGACTAGAAGCCATTAGGATATTCTTAGCCTTTGCTGCCCATAAGAGCCTTATTGTATACCAAATGGACGTCAAGAGTGCATTCCTAAATGGAGACCTTGCCGAAGAAGTTTATGTTGAACAACCACCAGGGTTTGCCAACACAGACGGTATCGACCTAGTATACAGGCTAAGGAAAGCACTGTATGGACTTAAACAAGTCCCTAGATCCTGGTATGAGACCTTGTCCCAGTATCTAACCGACAATGGAGTTGAGAAAGGTGTTGTGGACAAGACATTGTTCAAAATACAGGAAGGTGATGACCTTCTAATGGTGCAAATCTATGTAGATGATATAATCTTTGGTGCAACTAACCTTGCTTTGTGTCAAAGGTTCTCTCATCTCTTACAAAGTAAATTTGAAATGAGTATGATGGGAGAACTTAGTTATTTCCTAGGTTTGCAGGTAAAGCAGTTGCCTACAGGTATTTTCATCAACCAGAAAAAATACAGCAAGGAGCTTCTCAACAAATTTGGAATGAACACTTCCAAATCATCGTCAACCCCCATGAGCACTTCCGTGCAAATTAGTGCTGATGAAGCCGGAAAGCCGTTTGACCAATCACTCTACAGGAAGCTCATTAGTTCGCTCCTGTACCTAACGACTAGCAGACCCGATATCCAGTTTGCTGTTGGAGTGTGTGCGAGGTATCAAGTAGCACCTAAGGAATCACACTTCAATACAGCTAAATGAATCCTGAAGTACATTAAAGGAACAGTTGATGTAGGACTATGGTATCCTCAAGAAGGCGGATTTGATTTAGTTGGATACAACGAGTCGGATCTCGGAGGCTGCAAGCTAGATAGGAAGAGTACAAGTGGAACTTGTCACTTTCTTGGACCTAGACTCGTTTCTTGGTTCAGTAAGAAGCAATTGGCTAACTCACTTTCCACGGTTGAATCAGAATACTATCTTCTTTGGTAGTTCTTTGTATGCAGATCTTTTGGATGCAGCAACAGTTGTCAGATTATGGAATTGAAGCCAGAGAGACTCCAATCATGTGTGATAGCACGAGTGCAATTGCAATAACGCACAATCCTGTCCTGCACTCGCGCACTAAGCATATCAACATGAAGCATCATTTTATAAGGAATCATGTCGAGAACAAGGATGTTCGGCTTGAAAAGGTTCATACAGACATTCAGTTGGCCGACATCTTCACCAAGCCTCTCGACACAGCAAGATTCAACATGCTTAGACAAGAATTGGGAATGCTACAGCCCGAATCCCTGTAAGTAATTTACTGTTTTTACTCAACAATTGAGGGGGAATGCTGTAAGACCCAAGAATACAATATCCAACATTAATTATCTGTACACTCAGAACCGTCAATACAACACTGTAGTGAACAAAGACATATGAATCATCCTACAGCTGACGTGTGCAATAATTAAGGGGGAATACAGTATGACCCATGAATACAGCACTAATCCAAAAGTTGTTGTATGGAGTTAAAACCTATATGTACCTCTTAAGGGGGAACGCTGTATCGTCGCGGATATAGCACATACTATAGGATTTCAATTCAGTGAATATTATATTATATTTATTTCATTTTTAAAATGATTTTTGTCCACGTGCCCTGTTTTTATGTCAAACGTCATTTACATTAAATGCCTTACCCGACATCTGGACAAATGAATCTCAAAAGCCGCGATGGTTTCAAATTGTTTAATGTTTTAAAACCGCCGTTTCAGGCATTTAGGGTGACACAAATGTCAGAAGTGGGACCCGCTCATATTTTAACATTTTAATGGATAAGTGTACCAGTTACACTCAGTCCATCTTGACCGTTGATTTCAAAAACCGGTTCCCATCCCTTAAAATTTGACCATTCGTACTCTGCAAAACCCTACTTCGCCGCCCACTATAAAAGGACTGATACTGCCATTAGAGACTCTTTACGCTTTCTGCAAAAATTAAGAGTTCTCAAGCAAATACAGCTTACACAGTTTTCTACGTTTTACTGCAAAGTTCGTGTATTCTCTTTCACATTTTCTTGAACAATCATCAATGGCTGGTCAGACATCTTCTCCCGCACTCAAGAAAACCACAAACATCATCGATGGACGGATCTTCTCAAGATCTCTTATCATCGAGCGTATTCTCTCTGAAACAAATCATGTCGAACCCATGGAGTTCATCATCACTCGTCTCCGTCAACAAGGTCTCTACCGCCTTGGGAGTCAAACCGCTGAGAAATACGATGTTCACCTGGTTGAGGACTTTTACCTCAACGCCGCCATTCGCTTTTTGTCGCTGGCCCAGGGAGGTCACGTTGCTGATATCACTGCTACCATTCAAGGAGTGGAGATCTGTATCGATCGAGATCTTCTCCAGAATATTTACAGGATACCTGCTGATGGCCTATCAATGGAAGAACTTGAGACGTTTGGGTCTCAAGAGCTGATAACGAAGTATTATGGGTTGTTCACCGGCTCAACTGTTGTTGACATGGTTCACACCACATGTCACAATAAGAATTTTTGTCTGCCTTATGTGTATCTACATGATTTTTGTTGTAGGTTCATCGAGAATCGAACTGGTGCATTCGAAATGTCTACTAATCTGAGATTTAGGATGATGGTTGTGATTTTGACCTGTTAAAAGGTCAACTGGTGCCAGATAATCTTGAAGCGCTTGCAGGAGGAAGTATGCAAGCCTGCCACCCAGAAGAAGTCATTTGGTTTAATTCTAAACCATATTTTGATGAAATGCGGACTCTCGCAATCCGCTGATGCGAAGAAAAATAGCTCCCGGATATACTTAGGAGGCGTCAAGCCTACAGCGTATAACCAGAGCACTATGGTCTGCAACCACCCTAAAATCAAAAGTATGCCAGATTCTGAAGAACCAAGGGATATGTCTTTGAAGTCCCAGGATGTGGAGTCTTCAAGGAAGAGGAAAAGATCTCATAGCAAGACACCCATTGCTGGTGAGAAGCCAAAAAGGAAGCTAAGGAGGCTTTCTAAAGCTAAAACCACCAGAACCTCCGAGGATGTTTCCTCCGTGGCGCAACCCACTGAAGAACTACCCCAGGGCCCAACCCCTGTGGAAGAGGTGCCCGCTACTGTATCAGTAGATCCTGAGCCTTTAGCGGCTAAGACGGATGATCGGACATCTGCCAACGTAGAACACTCTAGCGAGTCGGCTGCCTCTATGGAGCCAAACGCTACTTCTCCTATGCGGGATTCCACACCCGTACAGGATCAATCTTCCTTCGGGGCACCATCCCCTGTAAGGAATCCCACTTCCCTACAGGATCCCACACCTATAGAGGAATCCCTCGCCACAGCGGATTCAGACGTTGTATGCAGTCCCTCCCCGGACACCATTATCAACAAAACCCTTCTCTCTGTGCAGATTGACCATGCGTATGAAAGATTCCTTAAATGGAAAAGCTACAGGCTAGCTCCGTATGACACATTATACAACTGGAACGAATGGAGCCATGAAGAGAGATGTGTATTGGAAGTGACAGACTCAACAGAGGTTGCATCCCTGATCCAATGGGACAATTTCTACTGCAAGGAACTGATTGAAAGCCATTTACTGCAAAAATCTGACGCAAGGAGAAAAGGAAAAGATAATTCCGGGGACTCTCCCCAAAATCCAAAAGATGACGATGACTCAGACGACAATGACGATGCTTTACAAGCTAGTCTGAGAATGAGTCGTGAAGAGGCTCAAGACAGAAATGCCTCTCAACCCAATAATGACGAAGGGCCATCAAGTTGAAGTGAGCCCCCTTCGCCACAGCAAGAGAACATTCCTGACGATGAGGAATCAGTCCCTCAAGTCGAGGAAAAAGAAATAGTTTTGGAACAGGCACCCGAGCCTGCCGCCACTCAAGAAGAATAAGTTGTTGCTGAGAGACAACAGTCGAAGAGATGACTACCTTACAGCATGAAGTCTCTCGCGTAGTAGAAGCCTTCGCTGTATTGCCAGAAGTATTCAAGCAAGCACTGAAGATCATGCAAGAGAAACAAGAGCAACTCATGAGAGAAGAAGCATCCAAAACACAAATTTCTGAGGCCAAGACCGCAGCTGCTATGATCGAAACCACTTCTCATCTTTGAGCCCACGACAAAAGTATCAAGGACATGTCGCAGGTGCTTTCCACCCTTGTAGAAAGAATGACTAACATTGAGACGAAACAGGATGCCGCGCTGGAGATCCTAGGACGTCTTGATGACGCCAAAAAGGGGGAAGAAGCAAGAGAAGCTGCTAGGAGAATAAGGTTACAGCATGAAAGGGAATTTAATGCTGCTCAAGACAGCATTACCGCTGAATTAAACAAGCTAGCCCCTCCCTCTCAGAGTTTTAAGATTTCAGGCTCCTGACCTGAATTTCATGATCCAAATGTCCCATGGCAAAACTTAATCCAAAGACCTTCTGAAATTCGTCTGCTGAACAACCTCCATCCAACTGCCGAAGAGGTGAAGCAATGGAGGAAGAATGAACTGATGAGATACTTTGTTAAACTCATCAGGGAATCGGCCATCTTCAAAAGCTATAAGACATTAGCGGAGGCTGCAGACAAATTCACGAAGATGATAGAAGAAGGAAAACTCCCTCTCCAGCTAGATATGAAATCCAAGCATAAAAGAGGAGATCGGATCACCCATCCAGAAGACTGGATTCTTGCCTTTGACAGATCCTATGAAGGTACATCAATATACCTAGATCGAGGCAATGACTTCCTACAGAACTGGTGGTGTGGAACTGAGAATGATCCAGGGAGAAAGCCATGGAGACATGCGGGCTATAGGAGCTGAAATACTTAGTATATTAGTTTGTTTGTAATTTTCCTTTCGAAACAGCAAACCATGTACTCTAATTGTTGGAATATCAATAAAAGTGTTTGTTTGTCTTGAAAGATTACAACTCGTAATCTACCGTGTTGATGTATGATTACATAACTTAAATGGTTGAGATAACAATCACAAGTATAGAAACTTGTTTGAAAATTAAGCTGTACGAACTTGTCTACGAACAGTTCATAATTTCAGTTGTATGCTTAGAATACATTGTAAGATTGTGCCTGCGCGCCAATCATAAGCTTAAGTTGTAAAAATACTTAGCTGTATCGAACTCGCCTGCGAGCAGTTCATAAATTAGACTAAGTTGCTGAAAGACAGAACATTTGACAGAAGACCAAGAAATCTGCCAGAAGTCATCAAAGAAGATTATTTCATGAAGAATGTTTTGGCATCATCAAGAAGACTTGAAAGTTTTTAAAGTCTTGGCAAATTGTCAAAAAGGGGGAAATTGTTGGGAAAACATAAACCCTGTATCGAAACAGCCGGGATAATCAATCCCTATATCGAATAGTGTTGATAAGAGGTTTTGACATATATGTTAATCCTCAATATAGTAAGGAAACTGTATCGTAGAGTTGAAGCATCAACCTATATCGAAGACCTGTCTCGAATCCAGCATATAGTGGAACCTTTCAGTACAGCGAAGAAGTCTTTTAAAGACCAAGTATGGAAACTGTCTCGAATCACCAAATACAGTAATCTTCCATACAGTTCTCAACAGGACAAAGAAAGAATCTTCAGAAGTCAAGTCCCGTTGAATAAGAAGTATTTAAATACTTTAGGATAAAGTATTTAAATACTGTCAGTCAACAGATCTTCAAATCCCGCTAAATCCGGATCGTGCTTTTCATCCCGTTGGAACAGAATCTTGCTCAATGGATATATCTCAACGGATATATTTTTCAGAGACTATATATATCTCATCAAGGCGTTGAAGATCAGTTACCGAAATCAATCAAGCTATCAAAGTTATTATCAGAGCAAAACATATCTCCAAAGCTTACTGCAACTCAGATCTAAGAGATATATAGTGCTCAACATCTTGAACAACACTTCATCAGCCAGAAGCTCATAAAGTCAAAGTTGTTGTTCATACCCTGTTCTATACTTTGAACAAACCCAGATCATCCCTGTGTGGACTGAGTAATCGTTGCTACTCCAGAACTGTGTGTGAAGTAATTGCATCGAAGAAGACGAAGCTTCAGAACTGTGTGTGAAGAAGCAAGTCAAAGCATTAGCTCAAACCAATCTGTGTGAACGGTTGAAGCTAAGATCTTTATATCAATCTGTGTGAACGATATATTGATTGTGTGTTGTTATAATTACGTAGTTGTGTAAGTAGTAATTATAATAAACTTTTTACTCCTGTGTGGAGGACCAGTGGACGTAGAGGGGTTTACCTCGAACCACTTTAAATATTGTGTTATTTACCTTCTGCCTTACCTGTTTTAATTACTGTGATTATTTACGTATACACTGAACATCGAGTTGCTGTATCCACAACAACTTACTGTATCTAAGACTTCCGCTACGCACTCAGATTTAAAATCAGTACAGCTTGTTGTTTAAACTACTTCCCAAGCTGTATCCAGTATACTTAGTGGCCAACAAGTAGTCATGGGAATCACTATTCCCCAATCGTGACATTTGATATATTGTTTATTGTATATGAATGACTATTTTATCCCTGATGTAATTATGTAATTACGATTGTGCCATCTGAAGTTTTCGTATAAATAGGACTTCAGTTATTAATAAAAAACACACGTGAGAATCATTATCTATTCTCTCTCTAAATTATCTCTCTATAATATTTCGATTTTTATTATTTTATTTCTCAAACTTTTGTGGTTTAGATATAAAATAAAAATGTTACATACTCCATCTGTCCCGTCTAACTACAATATTTGAAAGAAATATAGTGCACTTTAGGTGAATGACTCAATGTAATAGATGTGTAAGTTCTATAAGTATTAATGGTGAGTGTGTGATGTAGATTAAAAAATAAAATATATTGATGGTGCGTCTATGGTGGAGATCGAATGAGAAAGTATGATGATTTGATGTGATTGGATATTTAATAAAATATTACACTTTAACAAAAATAATTTGTTAGGTAAAATATAGTACTTCGGACAGAATGAAGGTATAATATGTTATAGAAAGACATGATAAAAATACACAGCATTAGAAAAATTAAGAGATACTCCCTCCGCTCAAAACTTTACGCTTATCTCTTTTTTTGTCATTTTAGAAGTTTTACGTTTATCACTGTTACACAATCAAATCAAACAATCACTTTTTTACCTTTTAATCTCCGACACACATTCACGATCATTATTTTTTACTTTTTAATTTTTACCACATATTTATTATCATCATTTACACCAATTATTGCCTAATACATCCAATATATATTCTATATCAAGTTTTTAGCTGGACAAATAGAGTATCAGATTAAGGCTCTGTTTATTTTTCACTTAATCAGCTTAATGCTTAATCAGCTTAATCGGTTAGCTATATCTTGCTGTTTACTTTCAACTTAATGATCTTAATACTGTCTTTTTCATTAAGTAACTTTTGGGGTGTCCTTACCATTAAGCCAGAAATACTTCCCCAATATACCAAAATTACCCTCTTTAATAATTAAAGAATTGAGTATATATAGTATAAATTATCATATAATCTTAATTATAATTGAGTATATATAGTATAAATTTAAAATATATATTAGTATTATATATTTAAAAGTCATAAAATAAAAACTATTTATTGATAAAAAAATTAATATAACTATATATATTAAAATATAACTTAATATATTTATAAAAATATTGTCTGATTATTTAAATATAACTGAAAATTATAATATGATTTATGAATATATATTAAAATATAAATTAAAATATATATTATGTTATATTATATATTAAGTTATACTATATAATTTTTTTTAACTTCGGTTTGTATTTGGAACTGATGTTAAAATGATTTTTTTTTACATTAGTTTTTATTCGGAACCGATGTTAAATTGAAGATTTTTTTTACATTGGTTTTTATTTGGAACCGATGTTAAATTGAAGATTTTTTTAACATCGTTTTTTATTAGAATCATGTTAAATAAATTTTTTTATTTTTAACATCGGTTTTTAGCATAACCGATGTTAATTTGCTTTAAAATTTTCAATTATGCCACCGCGTCTTTTTTAACATCGGTTTTTCCAGAACCGATGTTAAACGGGCGATGTTAAATGTATTTTTTGTAGTAGTGAATACCATTCAACTTAAAAAATAAAGAATATTTTATCAAAAATGACTTAATTCATATTGAGGGGTAAAATGGTCATTTCTGTCATTCAGATAGTTCATTCAGAAAAGAAAGAAACAACAAGATATTTTTCCAAATTAGACAGATTAATCCACTCAAACAACTTAATCCATTCATAGATTAATGGAAAAAAAAAAGTAAACAGCCCTAACTTTGTGTTCAACGATCTTTTTGACCGAAAAAAAAAAAAGAGAGAGAAAGAATAGAAGTGACAGCTAGAAATTATGGCATGCAAAAGTCTAATTAGGGAGAGATGGTTTGTGTCTGTCACATACTCCATAAATGAGAATTTTGAATGTGGAGTTAATCCTGGCCATTTATATTTGAGAAATGCTACACATACACACATTTATACACACTTTCCTACACACTAACATCTCATTCATTTGTATATTGTGGGACCCATTTGTTTATTATGGGACCACATTAAATGAATGGATGAGATGTTAAGTGTGTATGAATGTGTGTATGAATGTGTGTATATGTAGCATTGCTCTTTATATTTACTCACTCTGCTGTAGTCCAATTATAATATTTAGATAAAAACTAATGCGTTTTAAGTGAATGATTAAATATACTCTCTTTGTTTTATTGAAAATTGGACGGAAGATGTAATTTCGTATATTTTAGATAATAATTGGTATCAATAACAATAATAAATAAGCGTGAGATTAAACAGTAAAAATTATTAATATTAAGTGTACGATGAAGATTAAAAAGTAAAAGATAATTATTTGATTTAATTGTATAAAAGTGATAAATGTAAAACTTCTAATAAGACAAAAGAAGTTATAAGTATAAAGCTTTGAGCATGACAGAGAGAGTAATAGATATGTAAGTTTTAAAAATATTGATGGTGAGTGTATGATGTAGATTAAAATAAAAAAATATTGATAATGAGTGTATGATGGAGATTAAATTAGAAAGTGTAGTGATTTCCTGTAATTGGAGATATTTAATAGAATATAGCACTTTTAAATGGCAAATTGTATCTTCCCATCTTTAAGACAACTAGTTATATGTCCCATATGATGCGGCACTGTATCAAATATATGAGAGGTTTTGAATTAAAAATAAATGAGGTATTATCTAATCCGTGCGATGTACGGTTTTTGGTTGAATATCTACATGTTTTGTACGTAATGTTGGGGCAGACGGTTGAATGAGCAGATGACAGAATTTAAATGCATTTTAGAGAAATTTATATGTTTTTTTATTGTTATTGTCCTTTTATTTTAGTCTATGTAATTAGTTATAGGAAATGAGGCTTTACTGACCCGTATGTTGTTCTGGGGTTATTTTTGGTTTATTCAACCCGTGCGATGCACCGATTGTTTCTAAGATTTCATAGCTAAAATTTAACCATCTTGAAATTTATACTATCATTTAAAAGTTCATTTTAATCACCTTGTGTATTAGAAGGTGCACGTGTTTTGTACGTAATGTTGGGGCAGACGGTTGAATGAGCAGATGACAGAATTTAAATGCCTTTTAGAGAAGTTTATATGTGTTTTTTATTGTTATTGTCCTTTTATTTTAGTCTATGTAATTAGTTATAGGAAATGAGGCTTTACTGACCCGTATGTTGCTCTGGGGTTATTTTTGGATTATTCAACCCGTGCGATACACCGATTGTATCTAAAATTTCATAGCTAAAATTTAACCATCTTGAAATTTATACTATCATTTAAAAGTTCATTTTAATCACCTTGTGTATTAGAAGGTGCACGTGTTTTGTACGTAATGTTGGGGCAGACGGTTGAATGAGCAGATGACAGAATTTAAATGCCTTTTAGAGAAGTTTATATGTTTTTTTTATTGTTATTGTCCTTTTATTTTAGTCTATGTAATTAGTTATAGGAAATGAGGCTTTACTGACCCGTATGTTGCTCTGGGGTTATTTTTGGATTATTCAACCCGTGCGATGCACCGATTGTATCTAAAATTTCATAGCTAAAATTTAACCATCTTGAAATTTATACTATCATTTAAAAGTTCATTTTAATCACTTTGTGTATTAGAAGGTGCACGTGTTTTGTACGTAATGTTGGGGCAGACGGTTGAATGAGCGAGATTGAAATTTAAATGCCTTTTAGAGAAGTTTATATGTTTTTTTATTGTTATTGTCCTTTTATTTTAGTCTATGTAATTAGTTATATGAAATGAGGCTTTACTAACCTGTATGTTGCTCCGGGGTTGTTTTTAGTTTATTCAACCCGTGCGATCCACCGATTGTATCTAAGATTTCATAGCTAAAATTTAACCATCTTGTAATTTATACTCTCATTTAAAAGTTCATTTTAATCACCTTGTGTATTAGAAGATGCATTTGCATTGTGATGTTTATCATAATTTTTGTATTTAAATTAGTTTATTTACATTAAAAGTTACAATTAAAATAGTTTCTTCATATATTTACAATTAAAAGTTATAATTAAATCCCTCTTCCACATTAAATTAAGGAGGATAAGTATTATATAGTATAGATATATAACAATTGTATGTCCATAATAATACGAGGATTTTGTTAAGTACTCTTAAGGTCGAATACAGTTTCTAAGTATTCTTGGAATTTAAAGAAAATTACTTTTTTTTTTAAAGTGAAACGTAATACTCTCTCCGTCTCACCGATCTTGATTCATATTTTTTTTGAGCCGTCCCAAGATACTTGGTCATTTCCTTGTTAAGACATATTTATCTCTCACAACTTTAAATAATATATATATTCATACAATCATTTTATACACTACTTTTTAATTTTTCTTAAATCTCGTGCTGAAAAGTAAATACTCAAAAAAGAAAACTACTACTTCCTCCGTTATTTTATTATTGCAACGTGTTGACTATTACACTGTTCACATACTCTCTTTTGACCATCTTTTGTGATTTATACATATGAAAAAATATAGTCATGTGAGATCTTGTTAGATTCATCTCGAAGTATACTTTCAAAATATCAACTTTTTATAATTTTTAAAAGTAAAGAATTAAAAATATTAATAATCAAAGTTGTGCATTAACAAACGTGAAAGTCCAAATGTTGCAGTTATAAGAAAACGGAGGTAGTACTAAGCAAATGAAGCTAACATTCACACAAAAAGGAACTTCGATAAAAATAAGACGAAAGCGCGTCTCAGATCAGGTGAGGCCTAGAGCTTGCAGTAAGAGTCATAGAGCTACAGCTCTCTCTCTCTCTCTCTCCCTCCCTCAGACGTAAAAGACAAAGCCAGATTCAGTGGGGCCAATAACCAGGCACACGAGGAATGATACACCAAACACCAACAATCCCTGCCGTCAACATCCCTGCGACACCTTGCTTTGCAGAATTGTAACGAGTACTTTGTAGATAGTAGGGGTGTTAGAGCTATCCTTTCATTTTGTTCCGTCTCATACTTAACTGCTATTTATTATAAAAAGAAATAAATCAATCGTTCCCTCTAAATATACACTCCAATGATCATCTATTTACAATAAAATGACATTATGTGTCCACCCAATTAAACACACAATACTAATAAATAATACTAATATGATTTCAGATTTCCATTATTGCCCCTCTTAAAATATCACTTAATTACACATAATACTAATAAACAACTCTAACATTAATAACCGTGCCAGAAAAAGATAGCAATTAAGTCGGAGGGAGTATTAATTAATATTATAATAAAAAAAATTATAAAGCACTCGGTACAACATCTGTAAAGTAAGGTATTGTAGAAGTGTTGATAGTAGGGGTGTTAGATATATCATTTCTCTCCAATGCATACCACTCGTTTAAAATACGTCGCATCCTTACTTTATTAACACTTAGTTATTGTTAACGCAATTTTATATACGTTTTACATTAATTTTCATTTTCATGGACCATATTGTACCCATCTATTTATGAAAAATGAAAAGGTAAAAGAGAAATATCAGTATGAACAAAAATACATTTACTTTCTTTTTTAGTTGAACAGTCTACTTTAATTAATGTACAATTTTATAATTTAATTATTATAAGATATGTACACCTTTTTAATCATATATTCTTTACTTTTTTATATTTTGTCTCATAAGCTGCTATTTTTTTATATAATAAAAAATATTAATCTAAAATATAATACTCCTTTTATTTCTCCCGAAGTGCTATATGCAACCAAAAAGTATCATTTTAAATACACTACATTCCATTAAATACATTCAATCACACAAACCATCGCACTTTCTCTTTTACTCTCAACAACACACTCACCATATCCTTTACCTTTTAATCTACACCACGTACTGTTAGAATATATTGTAATTATCATGTAATTATTGAAAATTGATATTATGTATCCTAGTAGGAATAGGATTCTGTATCCTTGTAGGTATAAGATTCTCTTGTAATATCTATAGATTAATGCTACATCCACAAAAGATTTACAAAAAGAAATCCACGAAAGAGATGTGTCATGTGTTGATTGGTGTGTTTGAATATATTTTCTCTCTCTTTTCTTTGCTCCACCAATCAACACATGACACAACTCTTTTGTGAATTTATTTTTGTAAATCTTTTGTGGTTGCTCATATCTATATATACTCTACATAATCAATAATACAACCCAACAAATTATTCCTACATGGTACCAGAGAATTAGGGTTGTTTTTTCCCTCCCTCTTCCACAGCCCTAGCCCCTTGCAAGTCGTCGCCGATTTATTCTTGTTCTAATTTAGGCCGCCGTTTTTTCCTCTCCACCATGTCGTCCAAGAGCTCGTTTCACCCAGCTTTTGTTGTCTCCAATATCAACAACCATCTTCCATTATTCTTGAGATGGAGAATTCTCAGTATGCGATGTGGGGTGAACTATTTCAAGTTCATGCAACCGTTGGAACATTTTATTCCACCAAACATATTAAAAGGATTTTGATGATGTGTTGATGATCAAAGAAAAACGACAATTAATCAACAAGCAGTCGAAGACACATGAGCTGATCTGAAAATAAAGAAGTGAATCAAAAGTAAGCTTAACGTACGCTAACAGAAAGCGATAACATACGTAATAATCAAAATAGAAGAAACTGGACGATGACATTCAGGCATGTTAACGCATGCAATGAAAGAAGGTTAACATATGGAATATTACAGGATTAACGCACGCTAGAATGCATGCATTACCGCTATGATGATTACAATGTAAATTCAAATATCAGTCCGTTGGAGGCATCTAGAAGGTCAACCTGTACAACATTCATATACCTGTTGTACTTAACGTAAGCAACATGATGATATAATGTACGCAATGAAAGAAACAGTAGCTACTGGACTGAATTGAACAGACGCTTCTTAGGAATATGCCCTCGAAGGCCACTCAGAGGATGAGAGAGTGAGAGGATTGTATCGTAATTATGAATATTATATTAAATAACACATATATTATTTCTATATTATTGTATATCACGGGCATTATGATTTGGTATATAGAACAATAGTCCTTGTATTAGAGAGCAAACATTCCACTCCTTATGGAGATAAGGAGATAGGCACTAGAAGTGTTTAATGCTAGAATGCCTAATGAGTTCGCAAGTCGATAAAATTTAACTGGGCAGTAAGTTTATACAATGCTTGTATAACATGTACTTTGACATGTAGAGTGCATGTCTTTACTAAAGGTTAGTGGAAGAATACGTTATAGGTATGCTAATGGGATTAGTATACTCGAACACGACTCACCTCGATTCGGTCACATGGATATCACTAAGAGATTGTGATAGGTATACGTGGACCTTTGACTTGAAGTTTCAGTAGGATATGTGCTTGTGATATTAAGTTAGTCATTAGAGCAGTTCGATCCGATCACCGGTTGGTGGGGTCAACCTCGAAATGCAACTTAGTGGGCAAGTGGCAGTCTTTACTGAATACCAAGATAGGATTCTTTCTCCTTTAAGTAAGCAGGTAAATGCCCTATGCGGTTAATGGCAATGAGATCATAAGTCTTTCGCAAAAGTATTTAGAGCTAGTTGTATTTAATATACGAAAGCTCGGTGATCTCGTTTTGCATTAACAAAATACATAGAGTCAATTTACAATAAGGTTTGACTTTTCCACGACCATAATACTTGACTGGGACATATGATTGAAGGGTTTATATTTATACAGTATTCACGATATAATGGTTTTGGAATGATCAGATCATTCGTTCTTAGTTGGGTTACAGTGCAGAGCACTAGACTGGCTAAGTGTTACTCGTACTCCTTGATTCCTCCCATTACCGACTAAGACGGACCTATGGAGTCGCGCACAAAGATATTTGATGGATAAAATATGTATTTATTATCTCTTCATTAATATTGGATACTGGATATCTAATTTAATTTATTTGATAGATCATATCGGTCTTGTGAATTGAAATTAATTCCCGAGAGATTAATTTAATTCATAAATAATTATTTCTTAGAAACATAAAATTATAATTTTATATTTGATAAAATTAATTGATTGGATTAACTAATTAAGTATAAATACATTTGAGATAAAATGAAGTGTACTTAACGGACTAGATACGCGAACGTCCGGTACACGAACCGTGTGGCTCGGCTCATTTTCTCACCAACCAAGTGGGCCGCCCCCTCTCTTACTTCTTATCCTCCCCACTTGTCTCCATATGGTGTGTGGTGTGGTGGGTGGATGATATCTCACTTGTGGACAAATGGATGAGATATCATCATTTATTTATTTAATCTCATTATATATTATATATGAAGTGATCATAACACACCATCAAGAGTTGAAAAACACACACACATACATTATCGGCTGGCCGTGAGCACTTGAAGGAGAGGGAGAAATTTTCCTTTTAACTTTCTTGTTCGTCTTCGAGAGAAAGAAAAGGAACAAGAGCAGAGAAGAAAAATACTATATCAATTTCTAGTCGCATTCTTAGAGAACGAATTGATATATAATTTTTTCAATCAATATCCAACGTGTGATAACGTGGAGATACTCGGCATATTCAGTATTTGATCATTCATCAAGTATGAACGAAATGAATTCGTGTACGTGTTGGTGACCGAAAAAAGCTTGGCCCGAGTTTTTCCTTCAAGAAGATATTATCAAAGGTCTATGAGGGTATGACTTCTTAATTTTATCTTTGTCAATTAATATTCGTTTATATGATGCTTGATTGATCCGTTTTAGAGGTTTGATTTTTATCCGATTAGACTGATCTATTTTCCACTGCGTAACTCATTTTTAATCACCGAATCCCAACAACGCTAACGTATGTAATAGGGAAAGGCTTACGTACGCTCTGAGCGTAACGTACGCTAAGGAGATAACGTAACATATGTTATGAAGGAACATACAGCAACAACTAGTTTAAGTTCTCAAGCCTATAAATACCACTTCATTTGGTATTCAAGATACAACAACTTCAAAAATAATTCATATGTGTCTGAGATTATTGTATATATTATTGTTGTTGTATTCAAGCTTAATTGATAAGAGTTTGAGTGTTTAATTCACTTAACTATACATGCGAGTAAAGAAAGGAATGTAGATTTCATTCAGTGTTCGTAGATCCGGCATTGTTATAATTATAATCTAAATCCAAGTGAGGTTTTTCTAGTACCGATAGAAAACTAGAAAGGTTGTTTCCTTATCCGATAGAAAATAAAAACGGTTATCTTGGACCGATTGAAGACAAGATTATAATGGTTTACCTCGGACCAATCGAAGACAAGGCGGAAAGGTTTATATTGTACCTATAGAAAAAGATAACGAAGGGGAGAAGACGTAGACACGTTGTCGAACCTCTATAAATCTCTGTGTCAGTTATATTTCGCACTTTTCTATCGCTTCTACATAAAAAGAGTACAATACTCTACACCCCACTATTCACCCCCCTTCTAGTGGAGGTACCAACCCAACAATTGGTATCGGAGAGGTCTCCAAATAGTCGTCTTAACATCCAAGGAGAAAAGGTCCAATGGCGTTTACTTTTGCTCCGGTAGAAGGCCTTGCCTTAAACCGACTGTAATACCCGAGATTCTGATGTGTATTTGAACCTTGTGACATTGTATATGTTGTATTTGATCTGAGTATTATCCTCCGTATTTCATGATCCTGTGTTGTTGAGCGTATGATTTCATGAATGTTGTTCATACTTGTATTTGTGCACTTGTAGCGCACGCTAACGTCTAAACGTAGCGCACGCTAATTGAGTTAGCTAGCGCACGCTACGTATGAGGTTTAGGGGGCGCTATACGTAGTCAACATGATTGAGATAGGTTGGTAGGTGATATCGGACCGTGGATCTTTGTTGGGATATGTCGAAATGAATCTGGATGGCTTTTGGAAAAGTCGAGTCAACAGTGCTTAGCGCACGCTAATGGTTTGAGGCTAGCGCATGCTAAAGTTGAGTACAATCAGGTAAGTAAATATTTGTATGGTCATTAGCGCACGCTATATTGAGTGGTAGCGTACGCTAATTGCTGTACTAGTGCACGTAAGGGATGTTTAGCGTGCGCTAAGCCGAGATCAGACAGAGACAGTAGACTGCAAGCCCGTTAGCGCACGCTAATGAGGAGCAGTAGCGCGCGCAGATAACCTTTTTCTATAAATAGGATAGCACCTAACTTCATTTTTCAGTTTACACCTCTTCCCACACCCGATTTATGAGACTTCGAGAGTTACTCCCTCTATCATAAACCTGCATACCAGCCTCTTAACATCACCATTGAAGGCGAGGATTGGTGTTCTAGCTTTTGGGCGTGGAGTTCATCAAGTTATTTCAACCTTTCCTTCCGTTTAAGGTATGTTACAGTTTACCAAGCTAGAATTTATGTTCTTAGCTATATTTTGAGCTTGATTCGGAACTCATTAGACTAGTTAAAGATCTTATGAATCCAGCACCATATTTTTGAAGATTAGAACCCGGTTATACCTTGTTTTTCCCTCGTTGCTAAGAGTGTTGATCGAGCCTTGATGGATAAAAACCCTAAGGTGTAGTATCCTAAGTTCGTTTTGAATTATGAGCATGATTTTAGTAAGGTTCTAAGAATTACTATGATGTTCCACCGATGATAATTCATGTTTTGATAGAGGTGTTTGATTTGACAATATTCTTCATGTTCATGCTTGTAATGAATCGGCTATGTCAATGAAATCAACTCGGATCACCGTAGCATCGTTCCCTTTCGTAGTATATTATTGGTATGCTTGTATCTTGAGTCACACTTGTGGTATAAATCGTAAGAGCCGAACATATAGGAATTGGGAATTGAAACCCATATTGAAGTCCAGATTTTGATGACTTGTATATCCTTGAATCCATAGACATCGTCATTTCGCCTCCGATATGATCATTCGACTCATATGAAGTGTATCACTATTTCCAGCTCAGCTTTCATCAAGTATACTAACCGCGAACCGGCCTTATGTCATTATTACACGATTTTAATTTAGAATATTCGGTGATCATACATCAGTTTCGAGTAGTATGTTGAGTTCCTTGTTATTTCTTTTAAACAAGGTCCGAGCCTTGCATAGTGATCGATCGAGGGACGGTGGCCTTCGGACGCGTGACATTCCTTGGAGTATTTAACTCTTGCCATCTTTAAGGCAAGTATCGTATTTTGAAAGTCATTAATATTGATGATTTTGACCATGCATACTGTTTATTCATGTTGTTGAGCATGATATCATTTCCGTTGAATTATCATGTTACTCGTTATCGATTACTTATATGTTCATGTCGATGGACATATCGATTTATGCATATGTGTATGCATAGTTGTGTTTGTGTACGTTGTATTGATCCGAAGGGACCGAGCGATCTATGCTGAGGGCGCTGGATCGGATGTCCACCCCGTGTTGGTCCGACGCGATCATCTTGGGATCTATGATGAGGGCGATGGATCATTAGACGGGTTTTTCCACCTCGTGTTGGTCCGACGGGATCATCTTGGGATCTATGCTGAGGGCACTGGATCATTGGATGGGGTTTTCCACCTCGTGTTGGTCTGACGGGATCATCTTGGGATCTATGCTGAGGGCGCTGGATCGTTGGAATACCCATGTTGTATTAATGGAATCATATGGATTCGTATCATTGGATTCCGGTAGCGGAAGTCCATATTGTGTATCTTGTTATGCATCGTTGTTGCATATCTTATTTTTATATATTATGATATTTGTACTAGCATTGCTTTGCTAACCCCTTCGGGGGTGGACATTTGTTTTGATGTTCAGGTAGCCGAGGAGCGGGGAAGCAACCACAGTACGGACATGATGACGAGGGGGCTCAGTGATGTTATACGTCGTGTTGTCTTATTATTCTGGTGTTATTTACAGTACTCGAGTACGTGTCTTGTTGATGATTGGAAATGTTGTAATAATTGGATTCATTTGGGTTGTCGAATTAGTTGCCAAACTACTAAATTTTTATGGTATTTTTTGTATTATTTCGTATTTCTTTAATTTAGCCTTGTCAATTCTTATATAAAGGATTTACGGGGCTGTAATTATTCCGAATATCTCGGGGTGTTACAGAATATGGTATCGGAGCTAAGATTCATGGATATCTTGGCAGTCGGGTTTTAGTTGGGTCTGTTTACGTCATTTAATTTATGGGTCGTTGTAACATCACTGCTCAGCCAGCGTCGTCATGTGGACTGTGGTTGTAAGTTTCCTAATCTCATATACTACCATTTTATTTAATTGTGTTTTGTGAATATTGAAGGATTTTCTTTTAGAATATTTTGCCCTGGATATTGAGTATTCGTGTTTACAGTATATTGAGAGGAGGTCGTGGACACGGACGCAGTCGTGACGCGGATGTGGTCATGCGACAGGAAGATTCAGCATCCACCCCAGATGTACCGACTAATCGAACTGATTCCCATTCCGGAGGACAACAAGAATCAGTTAATGATGACGCAAATCCTTACATGCCGGGAGTGCTTCAACAGGTGGTCGCCCAGATGACCCAGTTTGCTCAGGTGGTTGACCGCATGCAGATAGTGATGGGCCAGCAGCGCAACGAGGATAATCAGGGAGACAAGTGGCTTACGGAGGTGGTCAAATTGCACCCACCAAAATTTGACGGTTCTGCAGATATGCCTACTTGGTATAATTGGCTGAAGGAATTGGAAAAGATATTTGCGGGAATCAACTGCCCCGATGACCGCAAAGTCCCGATTGCTCAGTACTTTCTGACTGGGGAAGCTTTCGACTGGTGGGAGGCCATTCGACCTGAGGATCATCATACTGACTGGACAGAACTCAAATTAATGATGGAAGCTCAGTATTGTCCTCATCCTAGAAAGGCTAGAGTCCGAGAGTTTTTTTCACCGCAGAATTTGGAGGTATCTGTGACAGACATGATCAAGACTTTTAACCATCAGCTGACTTGTGTGCGACATCTGGTCAGGACCGAGGCGGAAAATATTTTTCATTTAAACATGCGGATGAAGCCGGAGATTCAGCAATATATGTCTGGATTTGAATGTACTACTCTGCGGCAGTATCAGGACAAAGCACTGGCCTACAAGATGAAAGAGGGAGCGGTGGAGAAATTTGCAGAAGCAAAGAAACAGAAAGGATCTGGCAACTTCACAGAGAACAAGAGTAGTGGGCCCCGCAAAGGCCAGTCTTCATTTCATTCATCCAAGAAACCTCCGTATCCTCCTCGAGGTGGAAAGAAGTTCCGGACAGCATCAACCGTTTCAGACGCACCGAAGAAGTGTTATAACTGTGGTCGAGCAGGGCATGTTCGGTGTGATTGCTATGCTCCTTCTGTGACCTGTTTTGAATGTGGGCAGGAAGGGCACCGTGCGACTTTTTGTGGTAATGTGTATCAGTTATCGATCGTCATTTCATCTCCGTTTATAGATCGAGACAGGAGTATTATCATTTTCATCGTGATTGGTAGTTTTGTACTGGGAGTATCATCTTTGGCATGTGTTGGACTTGTTCACTTTCACATTCGTATGGTATGTCGGATCATTCATCAATCGTAGCGAGGAATCGGAGTTATCGGATTTTTCACCTTGTCCAGCAACGAGTTACGGCCGTAAGAATTGTAAGTTACGGCCGTAACAGGTGTTCGTTGTTTTCAGGCCATATTGGATGAACGGTACTTACGGCTGTAAGGTTGCGACATACGGCCGTAAGTTGAGCAGGTACGGCCGTAAGGCTTGGCCGGTTACGGCCGTACGTGTCCAGCAGGGTGCCCAGGCATTTTTGGCCGAAGGCGAGTTACGGCCGTAAGATGGGTAGGATACGGCCATAAGTGGTATTCGTAAATTTCAGGTTTTGTCGGACGAGAGGGACTTACGGTCATAAGGGTTGCAACATACGGCCGTAAGACGAGGAAGGTACGGCCGTAAGGCTTGGCCGGATACGGCCGTATGTTACAGGCAGGGTGCCTGGTCATTTTCGATGAAGGGGGCTTACGCCCGTAGGCCAGATACGGCCGTATCGTCCGAGTTATGCCCGTAAGGTGTGCGGGTACGACCGTAAGAATGTCGGCAGGTGTTTTAGACGAGGGCGAGTTACGCCCGTAAGTCAGGAGCGGATACGGTCGTAAGGCTGTCGGCAGGTGTTTGGCCGAAGCCGAGTTACGGCCGTACAAGTTGGCTGGTTACAGTCGTAAGGCCGTTGACCTGGGATGTTACGGCCGTAAGAAGGCCGAGTTACGGCCATAACTTCCGGCAGTTTATAAAGAGTTGCCCAGGACTTTTTCATCATTTTTCACCATTTCTTTCACTTTGTTCCGAGAGAGAGAACTTGAGGGAAGGATTTTACATCATCAAGCACTTGAGTGTTAGATTTTCATCATCTTCATTCATTTGGGAAGCTTGGATACTCGATTTAACTCGTGTTTATCGGATCGAAGTGGTTGGATCTTCAAGAGGTAATTTCTTCAACATCTTGGATTTCGATTTTGTATTGAGATATGATGTTTTGGACGTTATAATCATACTATATGGAGGGATATGCATATGATTATGAGTTTGTATAAAGATTCAATGGATTATTGAAGGATTATTCAAGAACACTTTGAATATTGAGTTGGATTTGGGGGTTTTCGATTAATTGTTATTGTAATCACGAATTTGGATATTCATTTTGGATTATTGATCATTTGGAAGATGTTTTGTTGGTTTGGAACACTTCTTAGGGTTTTGATATTGGTATAATTGAGGTTTAGTTGTTAACAATCGAAGATTGGCCACAACGTATTCGATATAATGCCTCAATGAACTTGGTTTAGTCGTATTGACGTTTTGAGTTCGTTATAATCATGTTTGATTCGTATATTGAGAGGATTGTTGGTAATTGTGTATTCAAGGTTGTTCGAGCGACCAACATTTCATTTAGGACGTTTGTTCATGGAAGGACTTTCTTCATCGGTGTTGTGTAAGTTAATTCTTACTCGGTTAAAAGGATATTCATTCCTTTTGTTGTTGTTCATTCATAATCATAACTCATTCATTATTGTATTAACCGTATTGAGACTTGTAATTGTCGAATAATCACTTCATTAACGAGGAACGGCGGTTCCAATCATTTCATTGAACTATCATTCACTTCACTATTATTTTCATCTCGGTGAGTCATTCTTGACCTTGTCGGATTATTATTCATTGATATTCATTTTGGTCATTCTCGTTCATATGACCTTCTGGGTTCATATTGCGTGGCCGGGTGCGGATGTGTGGAATTTTTAGTCGAGCACGCTATGGTCATGTATTGGGATCGATACATTGGACTGTGCACACGATAACGATTACCTCCGTGAGACTAATTAGGTACAAGGATGGGTGTGTCCGGTCATTCGTCTTGTACACTTGCACAGAACATTACGGGTGTACTATGATAATCTTCTTCAACGTAATTCATAACTAAGGATATTTCATAACTAGATATATATCATGATTGTGTATTTTCAACCCTTGAGGATTGTTGTTCTGTGTAACTGACCCCGTTGGGGGATTTTGTTTCAGGTCACGGCAAGGCAAAGGCACGGTGTTGTGTCACGATTTATTCATCCCGACAGGCGATCGACTATAAAGGCCGAGCGACCGAGTCAACTCCAGTCAAACTATGGCTAGCTCGCCTAATCGAAGATATCAGACCACCATCAGGTACTCAGCGATCGACTCCCAAGGCGATCGCCATTTGGCAGCTGGCGACCAACTCTAGTATCCGGCTAAGGGCGGTCGACCTACGTCCTGAGCAGGGATGATCGCCCGTCAAAGTCATCGAGGACTGGATCTCAGAAAAGCACCCACGTGCAGATCCACCAAAGGCGCTGACAAGATCTTCGCTAGCAGATAAGATCTTTTGCTGACAGACAAGACCTTTGACCACAGCCTGTCACCTACCTCACCTACCAGCACGTGCGCCGAAAGTTGTCAGTGGGACCACCGTGGCGGCAACTCGGGACGCGTGTAAGCTCCCCATTGGACCGTCTGATTGGTGCCCGGCAACTCCTGCAGACTTTGAGGGACAGGCCCATGTGCTAAAAGACGATCGCCCGATTATTATAATGCGAAAAGGCGATCGCCGGCGTATCAAGCCACATAAATAGAGAACCTCCTCTACTGGAAAAAGGTTCGAATTCATTTGACCTACGGTTCGAAACTCATTTCACCTGTGATTGAGAACACACATATCATCAAGCTCCGGCTTTCTCACGGAATCCATCTCGGGACTTCTCTCTCCGAATCTCTCGTCCGAGAACACGATCGGTGGGCGGCAAGTCTCCACCGGCCAGTTCCAAGGGATTCATAAGCCCGGGAGCCCAAGCATCGACTAAATACTCGCCGTGAGAGGCTGTCGATCTCTCACCACCGCGGCATTCATCTCCTTTGTTACAAGAACTCACGAGCATCAAATCTGGTTCTTAGGCAATCTACACGCTCACTAGCTAAGATAACAAGAATCTTTACACTCATTGTAATTGTATTCTTACATTAGTACTTGTATCCCCGAATATTAGTATTAATAATATCTCGCGAGAGCATTCAAGCCCGGGACTAACAACCCCGGCAAATCTTGTGTTATTTATCTTTCCCATGGAAGTGCTCTTGCATTTGTTTGCAATCCCATCCATTCCAGCAATATCTATCTCCGGATAATATTTTTGGTAGCAACAATTGGCGCTAGAGGAAGGGGATCTAACCCTCAAACTTTTATTTCTACCGTCCCGAAGAACACTCACTGTTCTCGGGGCATATACTTGAAGTGACACTCACTGCACTTCAAAGAAAACCTTCAGAATCATGACATCCGCCGGTACGTCGAAGAAAGCCGCTCTACGAAGCGCCGGACACCATTTACCGGCTCAGTCCGAACCCCAGCCGACGATAGGGGGAAGCCGCAGCAACGCGAGACTCTCGATCCCGCATCCGAGAGATGGCCCCAACCTATCATTCGATCAGTTCCAAACCGAGGAACAGATCGAGGAGGCTATGTCCATCCTGGAGGAGTGACGGAGAGCATGCGCGTCGCCCGCGATAACTCCCTCGATCATCCGCCGCATGGGAAAATGGAAATTCAGCGGGCTACTGAACGAGCGATCGTCAGAAAGACCCAATT
Organism: Orobanche coerulescens; assembly: GCA_033398695.1. NCBI lineage: Eukaryota > Viridiplantae > Streptophyta > Magnoliopsida > Lamiales > Orobanchaceae > Orobanche > Orobanche coerulescens. Next base: position 20,632,899 of record CM065810.1, read on the forward strand.
CGCGAGGAAAGGCTCTCGCACGACCGTACGGATCCATATTCAATCGCTTGGGGCGCGACCCATCCTGGCAACCGGGGCATTCTGTTTCCAACCTTGAAAAAACGGAATCCGAATCCGTCACCAGAAGTTTGGCCTACCCACCTCACAACCGAACGCAGGTCAGCCATCTGACTCCCGCCCCGATCGCCAGGGGATCAGTACTCAATCGCCTCGGCTCCCGCTCCGAGCGCCGAACCGCTAGCAGTCAGGCCATGGCGATGGCCGCCATACAACGCCAGCTCGACGAGATGAGAGCACTCTTGGACACTGGGGCAAGCGCCAGCAAAAAGATCGCCGGGCCGACCGAGCCACTCGCGGTCCACATCGAGCTTGCCCCCATACAACCAACGATCGCTCCTCCCAAAACACCTCTATATGAGGGGAGATCGGACCCCGAAACCAACCTGAGTAAATTCAGAATCTAAATTAATGGGTGTGGGGCATCTGATGCAACCAAGTGCCGGATCTTCCCGTTAACATTGGGCGAGCTGGCCCATAGGTGGTACGTCTCACTACCACCACGATCAATCACCTCATTTAAGAAACTGGCGAATGACTTCACGTCATACTTCGCCAGCAAGGTCGCCAGACCAGAAGGCCCCCACCGCGTGATAAAAATCAAGCAGGGGAAAGACGAGTCAGACACAGATTACATCGACCGGGTAGACGAAATCATCCTCACCGGCGAACCCATCAGTGACGAGCTCGCTCTCTATTCGGTCATGGGGGGATTCCACGGGCACTCTCCTATGTTTAGACATCTCTCCAAGGATATTCCCCCAACTTACGCGATCTTCCACGCTAAAGCTGCCAACTTTCTGGCCAGGCAAAGGCTACTCACCCTCCACCTAGGCGAGGAAACGCCACCTCCTGTCCAGAAGATAGCGATCGCCAAAGCAAAGAAGGCGATCGCCAAGCCACCCGGAGATCTCAAGGCTTTCGAGGACATGGAAGCCCATCTCCTCCTTACATTCAATCGAACTCCGGCACATATTTTCTATGCCATCAAGGGGCACGAAGAGCTCAAAAAGCCAAAGGCGATAAGGGACCACAGTCACCTGGACAACAATCAATATTGTGCCTACCACAAGAGTCCCGGCCACAGCACCAACCAATGCCGCGACCTCCTCAAACAGCTCTGGAGATTGTTCGAGGAAGGCAAGTTGGACAGCTTATTGGCCTAGCCAAAGCCCCTACCAATCTCTAGACACGATCGTCCGAGTCGAACACAAAACAGGCTGGAGAGCTCATACGAGCCGACCTCTGGATCAACCTCGACGACCGTCTCTACATGCTTTAATCAAGATAAGGGAACCTCGAAAAGTCTCCCCGATCTCCATCCTTATTTAGGAAACTGGAGGACTCGATCGCCATCTACAGTTCACCATCTAACATGATGGACTAAGGCACGAGATCGCCTCCCCCGCACAACGTACACCGTCCAAGGTCGGCATCCGCATGACGATCCAAGGTGGAAGAGTGCAGCCATGGTCCTGGTGGTCGATGGAACCGACTGCTTAGGCCAGGCAAGGTCCCTTTGGGCCAAGATCGCCCGCCCTTCGTTTAAATACGAGGTCGGCGTAGCCTGAGGGCCCTCCAAAATTAATCAGTTTGACACGATCGCTCGCCCTCAAAGGTTCATCATCTAACATGGTGAACCCGGACAATGCGACGTGCCACAACCCCCGTCTCAACGTACACCGTCGAGGTTCGCCATCTTTATGGTCGGCCGAGGTGGAAGCAGAGCTAAACAAGCCGCGGGCGTGGAGTTGAATCATCCGACGCTGCCCCGCGCAAGGACTCCTCTAGACCGAGACCGCACGCCCTTCGTTTAAATACGAGGCGAGGCGCAGCCTAACAGAGGACCCTCATAATAAAGTGAGTCACGAGACACTCAATGTATTCGCGCATCAAGACATGATCAAGGAGTCGGTCCATCGAACTCCGCGATCGTCCACGGTTCCTCAAGACGGACGACCGTCCCCGAGGATTCGACAAAGTTGAAGACCGCTCACTCAACGAATTATTTTCATCCCCTTACTTCCGCTAAGTGAATAAAAACAAGGGGCAATAAGAGTGCGGACTACCTATACGGCGATCGCCGCTGTTCAACCACATACGGAGATCGTCATTTTTTTAGATGTTGTGCAGTGATCGAATTTGTTGTAAAAGTTATCTTTATGAGTTTATCAATTCATTTGAAACTACCCTCGCAACAATCTCTCCTCACACATTTGTACAAAGTCAAACAAAGACTCAAAAATAACAATCATTCAAGTAATCGAAGATAATCAAACATTCAGTTCATTGCTTGAGAAGATCAAAGTACATGGTCGCCCGAAGGCCTAGGTTCTACAAAAGAAAGCTACAAAACTACAAGGAAATAAGCTAAAACATCAAAAATGAAGTGCCTCAGGCCCCTGCCTGGCCTTCGCCTTCAGCATCCGGCGCGGTCCCCTCACCTTCCGGAGCGTCGGGATGAGCAAGATTGGCCGGAGACGGATACCAGCTCAAATCCACGCCGATGTCCGCAAGATCCAAGATCGGCAAGGAGAAAGCTGGATGGAGAGGATGCTCCAACGCGTACGCCTTGAAGTTCTCGGCAAGAGGCCCGACCTCCAAACCTCCCTTCTTAGCCGCTCGGATCGAGTCGGCGAATGCCAAATAATAGGCGAACTCGCTGACAAACTCCAAGTTTTGAAAGGGATCGGCCTTGGTCGCCTCTACCTCTCCTTTCAGCTCCGCCATCGCCTGTTGCAACCCCTGGAGCTCAGCCTCCCTCGCAGCAACTTTTTCCATCGCCTCATTTCATTTGGTCCGAGCGATCGTCACCGTCAGCGATCGGCCTCCTCTTCAAGAACCTTACTGCGCACGGGCGGCATTGCATCTGGTCCGAAATCGGTCAACCGCCGACGATATTGCTCGGTTTCCTTCTTCTCCGGCTCAAGCTCATGGCTCGCCCGCTGGCCGCCTCCGAGAGTCCTTCTCCATCGCGCGATCTTATCGGCAAACTCGGCGTTCTCTTTCCGAGCCGCCTCGAGATCCGCTGCAAGCGAATAGTGGAGGCCGCCTCAAACTCTGGCGGCACAGGCGGCCATGGTCGCCGTCTGAAGAGAAAGGGCGAGAACAGCGTGCATCGAACTCCCCGATCGGTGACGAGCGATCGCATCCAGATCAGTCGTCCATGCCTTTGGCAGAGCAGAAGCAGCCTTGCTAACGTATGGAGGAATGTCACAGGAATGGCGAGGAGATCGGCTCGCTAGGAAATTCACGACCATCGGCGGGCAAGACGGATCTGCGCGACGGATCCTGCATCAAAACAACAAAGTTAATACAACTCCTACGCAGATGCAATTTTCAACACAAAAATGCTATCTACCTCTCAGTCTTCTCGGGATCCCGACCGAAATACGGTTTCCCTCGAGGGGTCTCAGCATCCGCGATCGCCATCTCCCGCATAAAAGCCGCAGAGGGCGGCTCACTCTCCGGAGCAACGATGGTGATCGGAGGCGCGGCGATCGTCACTTCATCGCCCGGGGCAGGAACCGATGTTTCTTCCGGCCTCGGCCTCTTGCGATTCGCTCGAAGCCCCTCCTCCGGAACTTCCTCCTCAGCCACGACCAGCTCCACGCGAGGCTCCGCCTCCGGAACTATAGGCAACGCAACGGGTGGGGCCCGAGACGACCTATTATGGCGAAGACGGCCTAAAACTCCTGGGTTCGACATGGCGATCTCCGTCGGAGGCTCCAAAAAGCGAGGAAAGCGAACCTCTGCAGTTAAGACGATCGATCAACAATCAGATACTGTCCTCAAGTAAGGCGATCGCCTAGAAAGTGAAGGTCGCAGAAACTCATACCTGGCACATCGAGATGTCTCGGGAAACAGAATAGTCGAGCCGACAACCAACGACTCTCCTTGTTGATCCTATTGGCGTTAAGGTCGTCGTCCGACAAGCTCCTTATCCGCTCCCATACAACGATAAAGTCAAAAGGCAGCTCCTCGATCGCCGGAATGTGAAAACCTGCAAAACCAAAATCAAATTAGATCAGTCCAAAACGCATCCAAACGAAGGGAGAGTCTAAACCCTTACCGGGATTCCTCTCCCGAAACTCAGTGGGGATCTCCAGCTCGCCCGAGGGATTGTCGCTCGCAGAAGCCCTCCACTTGCCGGCGACCCAGAACCACTTCGTCTGATCGCCCCGCATCTTATTCGGGACTCCGTGAATCACCCGACCAGATCGGCCCTGAATATGGTAACCGCCGACCAACCCTTTATGAGCCGTCAGTTTGAACAAGTGGTTCATCTCCAACGGCGATGGGAGACGGTGCAGGCGGTGACCGCCGAAAAGGGTGAGAGTGCAGTTAATTTGGAGCCAGGCGTTCGGCGTCAGCTGAAGTGGCGCCACATTCCAAGCGGCCAACAGATGGGAGACAGCAAAGGATAGAGGGAAGCGCAGCCCGGCCTCCATAATCGCCTCATTCACGGCGACCATGCCCATCGGAGGCTGATCGGCTCGCTCATTCTCCACCGGCGCAAACATGTCCACATCTGAAGGAACATGGAATCTTGTCCTCCAGACGGCCAGATCTTTCCTGGTCGTCGAACTCCGTATTTGGCCAAGCGACCACAACGATCGCTGCGCAGCACAGTACTGCGACCGTTTGGGAAGCACATAGGGGTAGGCGACCGAGTATCCCCGTAAATCGAATCTCGGAGTAGGACCGGCCAACTTCTCCATTATTTCAGCAAAGGCCTTTTAGCCCGACCGAAAGCGCTATGTTGCTCCCAGTAAGCCCTAATCGCCAGATCTCTCTCGATCTGCGATCGTCTTTCTTCAGCAGCCGACTCCTTAGCAACATCGGCCTCATTGAATAAAGCCTCGACTTCAGCAGGGTCAATTCCGGCCCGAATAGCTTCAGCCGCCGTCTCCAGGTGGAAGACGGAAGAAGTTTCTCCGCGGACAGTCGATGTCCCGGCGGCAGAACTGGTACCCGCTCCAAGTGATGATGAGGTTCCGGCCATTCTCAAAGACAGATAAGGAGAAAAGGATTTTTCTTACCCGAAAGTGAAATCGAACGACGGTCGGCACTAAGATCTTCAGAAAATTCGACAGCAAGTCCTTCTTTCTCCAATAAGTACGCGTGAGTGTGAAACTGCAGCACCGCCCCCCTTTTATAGGAGAAGGCAGGGACTCGTTTGCAATAAGGGAAAACCTCAGGGGTCGGATCTCAAACGACGCATTAATTGACCCCCTCGAGACCCGCGTATGCGTCTTTTCAAGGACGCGTCAGCCGAGGAGTCATTAATGACCGTTGGCATCCTCCAATAGAAACCCGGCACGTGCGCGGAGACTTTTCAACGCCCTTTGTTTTTTCCCGTGCAGTTTAGCGGCCAACCAGGTCATCCGAACTCAGGATATATCAGCTCAAAGACGATCGCCAGTTCAATGAAACGCAAATTCGCTCGTTAAAAGTTCAGCGATCGCCAAGAGAGCCACCTCACCCCACGTTTCCAACGTATGAGCGAGCTAGGGGGCAATTGTTGTGTCACGATTTATTCATCCCAACAGGCGATGGACTATAAAGGCCGAGCGACCGAGTCAACTCCAGTCAAACTATGGATAGCTCGCCTAATCGAAGATATCAGACCCCCATCAGGTACTCAGCGATCGACTCCCAAGGCGATCGCCATTTGGCAGCTGGCGACCAACTCTAGTATCCGGCTAAGGGCGGTCGACCTACGTCCCGAGCAGGGATGATCGCCCGTCAAAGTCATCGAGAACTGGATCTCAGAAAAGCACCCACGTGCAGATCCACCAAAGGCGCTGACAAGATCTTCGCTAGCAGATAAGATCTTTTGCTGACAGACAAGACCTTTGACCACAGCCTGTCACCTACCTCACCTACCAGCACGTGCGCCGAAAGTTGTCAGTGGGACCACCCGTGACAGCAACTCAGGATGCGTGTAAGCTCCCCATTGGACCGTACAGTTGACTGCCAGCAACTCCTGCAGACTTTGAGGGGACAGGCCCATGTGCTAAAAGACGATCGCTCGATTATTATAATGCAGAAAAGGCGATCGCCCGGCGTATCCAAGCCCTATAAATAGAGAACCTCCTCCTACTGGAAAAAGGTTCCGAATTCATTTGACCTACGGTTCGAAACTCATTTCACCAACAGTTGAGAACACACATATCATCAAGCTCCCGGCTTTCTCACCGGAATCCATCTCAGGATTTCTCTCTCCGAATCTCTCGTCCAGAACACGATCGGCTGGAGCAGTAAGTCTCCACCAGACAGATTCCAAGGGATTCGTAAGCCCAGGAGCCCAAGCATCCAGCTAAATACTCGCCGTGAGAGACTGTCGATCTCTCACCGCCGCGACTGTTCATCTCCTTTATTACAAGAACTCACAGAGCATCAAATCTGGTTCTTTCGGCAATCTACACGCTCACTAGCTAAGATAACAAGAATCTTTACACTCATTGTAATTGTATTCTTACATTAGTACTTGTATCCCCGAATATTAGTATTAATAATATCTCGCGAGAGCATTCAAGCCCGGGACTAACAACCCCGGCAAATCTTGTGTTATTTATCTTTCCCACGGAAGTGCTCTTGCATTTGTTTGCTATCCCATCCATTCCAGCAATATCTATCTCCGGATAATATTTTGGGTAGCAACACACGGGAAGAGCATGTTGACGGCGAGGAGTCCCAGTGATACTAGTAGGGGGCCCCAGTCATTTCATTCATTCTTATTTCTCTTCATTGTAATTCCGCTGCAAATTCCATTTGAGATATTTATTTATTCAGGGTGGTGTATTTTATCTTCATATAAAATATACTAGTATTCGGTATTATCCTGGTGTATTGTACTTGAACTCCTCATCGGAGTATTTGGTAATATAATGTGGTTCGGTACTACAATTATATTATTTAATTCATCAGTTTTCATTCGCCTGGTGGTCCTAGTCCAGGATCCACGACACTGTAATATCCGCCTAGTTTGGGGTGTTACAGAGTTGGTATCAGAGCGTGGTTTTGAATACTACCTTCCGAGTCATGTCTTATTGGAAATCATCGTCATCAGAGTAGTATCATTGGACTTTCACATCACGTGTGACCTGTGCAAATGTAGAGCCAATCAGACCAAGAACTGTAAGATTTCTAATGCCATGGTATAATTTCTGGCAATAAGAATCATTCATTCATCATTCATTAGTCAACAATCCTCAACATCATTCATCTTGATCAGGACGATCATGTTAACTCATTACTCACTCAGTTCATTTCACCGTTCAGTTGTTGATCTGGAGGATCATATCATTAATCTTGTTAACTTGTTCAAGATAATCATTTCGAGAATTTCATCAGATAATCATTTCACCTCAGTTAATCATTCATGTAATCACTGTGCTAGAGCGCATATGCTCATTTTCATCATTTCATGACGTAATCATAATGTGATATTCATGCGAGAGATATAATCATCATGTGACTTTTCCTACTACAGTATGGAGAGAGCAGACAGAAGACGCGGAGGACAAGGCCGTGGTGCGGGCCGAGTCCCGAGAGCTCGCGTTAATACTCGTACGAACGCAAGGAATAATGCTAACTCATCTAGCAGCGACGCTGCCACTCATTCACCTGGGCGTCATCATTCACTATCGGGGAGTCGTTCCCGGGTCGCAGCTCAGTCAGAAGGTGTTTAGATTGATCCACTCACTTTTATGCAGGGCATGATGGCCCAGATGACTCAGATGACACAACTAATGGAGACGATGCATAATTCAGCTAATCAAAATCAACAGGCTCCTCCGCCGCCACCTCAGAGACAAGAGAGGAGTGTGGGCAGTATTATTCATTGGCTCGAGCATTTCGAGAAGTTATTTGCTATGGTAGAGTGTCCCGAAGGACACAAAGTTTCAGTTGCGGCTTACTATCTGGGTAAGAGCGCTCATTCTTGGTGGTTGTCGTTGAAGCCCACCGACGGATCATGTACTTGGGATCAATTCAAGACTCTCATGATGGAGAGGTATTATCCGGCCCCACTCAAGGAGGCCAAGCTATCAGAATTACTCATTCCCGACCCCTCAGCAGACGAGGATGTTCTCACCATTGCCGAGAAATTTCAGGAACTTCTTCCGTTCGCCTCATCTATCATTCACTCTGAGGCAGATAAGAGCAAGAGCCTGAAACCCCGGATGCGGATGCAGTTACTTAATCATAATTGCACCACTCTGGACGAATTCATTGAGAAGGCTCTTACTTATGAGCTCACTGCTAAAGAGATTGCTAAGCAGCAACCTTCATCTGCTAGCAAGAAATCAAAGAATCGTAATCAGTTTGAAGGCGGTCAGACAACCTTCAAGAAGCCTCGTGCGGGCACTACTTTCTCTGAGCGACCTCCTGTGGCGCATAGACTGGCGGAATTGCAGTCCAGAGCGGCCAGTTCGGCCATCACCTGTTTTAACTGTGGGGATCTTGGTCATGTCAGCACCAAGTGCCCGAGGCAGATTGTCACGTGTCATAACTGTGGGACTGCTGGGCATAAGGCCCGTTTTTGCCGAAGGGACTCCAAACCTACTCCGGCATCATCTCAGGCCCCGAAACAATCAGCTGTTCATAATCAGGCCACTCAGTCTGCGTCATTCAAGATGACAGGAGCGAATAAAGGTGGAGCCTTTAGTTATCAGACGGGAGCATCCGGTGTCGGGACTAGCAAGCCCCGAATTTATGAGATGAAGAAGACCGACGATCCAGAGTCCCGAATGATCTCAGGTACACTCGATATTCTATCTCAACCCGTGTGTACCTTTTTTTGATATTGGTGCATCGCATTCATTCATTTCCGAGTCATGTTTGAGTAGACTACGTCTGGGTAGTGCTACTAGTTGTGAGCCTTATGTCATTGGTCTACCTGATGGTAGAAGAATTATCGAGAATCGTGAGATTCAGAATTGTCCGATTCAGCTTCATGGCCGTGTATGGCTAGCAGACCTTATTGTGGTAGATTTTCCGAGAGACGACATCATCTTGGGTATTGATTGGATGGATCGTCATGATGCCATCATTAGTGTCCGTAAGCGTATGGTCACTATCATTTCAGACGATGGTGTCGAATGTGTTTTTCAGGGAGGTAATCCCGACTGTTCTGGTAAGGTCATTAACTTGATGAAAGCAGTGAAATTACTCAGTCAGGGGTGTATTGGTTATTGGTGCTATATGACCAAAACCGAGAAATCACCAATAATGTTGGCGGATATTCCGGTAATGAGGGAATATGCCGATGTATTTCCAGACGAGTTACCCGGTTTGCCTCCACAGAGAGATGTGGAATTCACGATTGAGTTGGAGCCTGGTACGTCTCCAATATCTAAGGCACCGTACCGGATGGCCCCGACCGAAATGCAGGAGTTGAAGAATCAACTTGAGGAATTGTACGAGAAAGGTTATATTCGATCGGGTGCGTCCCCGTGGGGAGCACCAATTTTGTTTGTCAAGAAGAAGGATGGTTTCATTTCGCTTGTGTATTGATTATCGGGAGTTGAACAGGGTGACGATCAAGAATAAGTATCCTCTACCCCATATTGATGATCTCTTAGATCAACTTCAGGGAGCTTCAATATTTTCCAAGATCGACCTAAGATCTGGATATCATCAGTTGCGAATTTGAGAGTTGGATATCGCAAGGACAGTGTTTCGTACACGCTATGGTCATTATGAGTTCATGGTAATGCCGTTCGGGTTAACTAATGCACCTGCGGTATTCATGGAGTTAATGATTCGGGTTTTCATCGAATTTTTGGATCAGTTTGTTGTTGTCTTCATCGATGACATTTTGATTTATTCTCGTGACCGAGAGGAGCACGAGGTTCACCTTCATCAAGTTCTCGACGTGTTGAGACGAGAACAACTTTATGGAAAATTTTCCAAATGTGAGTTCTGGATGTCCGAAGTGACGTTTCTCGGACATGTAATTTCATCAAATGGAGTGCGTGTTGATCCTCAGAAGATGGAGGCTATCCAAGATTGGTTACCTCCGAAGAATGTTAAGGAAATCCGAAGCTTTCTCGGATTAGCCAGTTATTATCGGCGGCTTGTGGAGGGATTTTATAAAATTGCTCAACCTTTGACAAACCTTTTGCGGAAGGATAAGAAATACACGTTGTCCGACGCGTGTCAACGGAGTTTTGAGGAACTCAAGAGCCGGTTAAATGCAGCACCTGTACTTTCCTTGCCGCAAGGGACGGAAGGATTCGTGGTTTATAGTGACGCGTCCGAACACGGTCTTGGATGTGTATTAATGCAGAATGGGAAGGTTATTGCCTATGCTTCACGGCAATTGAGACCATACGAGGTTAATTATCCGACCCACGACCTGGAGTTGGCAGTCGTGGTTTTCGCGTTGAATATTTGGCGTCATTACCTCTATGGCGTCACCTGTCAGATTTTCACCGATCACAATAGTTTGAAGTATATATTTACTCAGAAGGAGTTAAATATGTGACAGAGGCGGTGGTTGGAACTAATCAAAGATTATGATATCGAGATCCTGTACCACCCGGGTAAGACAAACGTGGTTGCCGATGCCTTGAGTCGTAAGTCCGTTCAGGAGCAAATGCTTGCTCGTTTAACAGTTCAGAAGGAGCTTCAGCAGGAATTCCTTATACCGGAGATCGAGGTCTGGCTTCAGTGAGTGCAAGGGAAACTTTGCATGTTAGAGATTTCATCGCCACTGGAGGAGGCAATCATAGAGAATCAGGGTTCAGACCCATCATTGTTGCGCATCCATGAGGATGTGGCTCAGGGGAAAGCCCCTGGATTTGTGGTCCACGAGGATGGACTTTTGCGATTTAAGAATCAGTTGTGCGTACCGGCGAATGACGAGTTGAAAAACTCGATTTTGAGAGAAGCTCATGCTACCCCTTATTCCGTTCATCCGAGGTCTAGAAAGATGTACAAGGACTTGAAACAAAATTACTGGTGGAGTAATATGAAGCGAGAAGTCGCAGAATTTGTTTCGAGATGCTTAACCTGTCAGCAAGTCAAGATTGAACATCAGCATCTGGCGGGTATGCTGAAACCTCTCCCTATTCTAGAGTGGAAGTGGGAAGACATTTCGATGGATTTCATCACGAGTTTGCCGACGAGTCGTCGTGGCATGAATACAATCTGGGTAATTGTGGACCATTTGACTAAATCGGCTCATTTCCTTGAGACCAAGGATATGTGGGGTCCCGAGAGGCTTGCCCAGTTGTTCATCAAAGAGATAGTGAGACTGTATGGTACTCCTAAAAGTATCATTTCCGATCATGATGAACGATTCATGTCTCATTTTTGGAAATCGATTCATCATGCTATGGGAACTCAGCTTAATCGCAGTACCGCTTTTCATCCTTAGTCCGACGGACAATCAGAGAGGAATATTCAGACATTAGAGGACTTGTTGAGGGCATGCATCCTCGATTGGAAAGTCGATTGGGAAGCCCAATTACCGTTGATTGAGTTCACGTACAATAATAGTTGGCATGCTTCGATTAAGATGGCACCTTATGAGGCATTGTATGGTCGTCGTTGTCGATCTCCTTTGTGTTGGGACGACTTAGCAGAGTCAATCATTACCGAGCCCGATATGCTTATAGTCGCCCGTGAGAAGGTAGCTTTGATCAAGAGTCGTCTGTTGACCGCTCAGAGTCAACAGAAATCATATGCAGATAATCATCGTCGACCACTAGAGTTCGAGATAGGTGACCACGTGTTGGTCAAGGTATCCCCGAGTCGAGGCATTTTTCGTTTCGGAAAGCGGGGAAAGTTGAGTCCGAGATTCATTGGGCCGTTTGAGATTTTGGATCGAGTGGGCGAGTTAGCTTATCGATTGGATTTACCTCCGGCGTTGAGCCGAATTCATAATGTGTTTCACGTCTCTCAATTGCGGAAGTATGTTGCCGACCCAAGCCACATACTTAAGTTCGACGAAATCGATATCGTGGATGATCATTCGTATGAGGAGTGTCCTATACGAGTTTTAGAGCGGCGAATCAAACAGTTGAGGAACAAGACGATTCCTTTGGTCAAGATTCAGTGGTCTAGACACGGAGTCGAAGAGGCTACTTGGGAAACCGAGGAGAGTATGCGGGAGATTTATCCCGAGTTGTTTGACCCTTAGTTTCGAGGACGAAACTCTTTTTAAGGGGGGGAGTATGTAATACCCGGTTGTAATTCATTCATTTTCATTCAGTATTAATCAGTCAGTAATTATCACTCAGTAATTTTCACTCATTATTAATCACTCATCATTCGTGATTCATTCAATTGCGTTCAGTGTTGACATGTTGTAACCGTATATCAGTTACCGATCGTCATTTCATCTCCGTTTATAGATTGAGAGGGGAGTATTATCATTTTCATCGTGATTGGTAGTCTTGTACTGGGAGTATCATCTTTGGCATGTGTTGGACTTGATCACCTTCACATTCATATGGTATGTCGGATCATTCATCAATCGTAGCGAGGAATCGGAGTTATCAGATTTTCACCTTGTCCAGCAACGAGTTACGGCCGTAAGGATTGTAGGTTATGGCCGTAACAGGTGTTCGTTGTTTTTAGGCCATATTGGACGAACGGGACTTACGGCCGTAAGGTTGCGACATACGGCCGTAAGTTGAGTAGGTACGGCCGTAAGGCTTGGCCGGTTACGGCCGTACGTGTCCAGCAGGGTGCCCAGGCATTTTTGGCCGAAGGTGAGTTACGGCCGTAAGATGGGTAGGATACGGCCGTAAGTGGTAATCGTAAATTTCAGGTTTTGTCGGACGAGAGGGACTTACGGCCATAAGGGTTGCAGCATACGGCCGTAAGACGAGGAAGGTACGACCGTAAGGCTTGGCCGGATATGTAACACCCCAATTCGCAAAGGGGACATTACACGCCGTAGAAACCTCGTGAGGTCTACCAGGCTAACACAAGACACATAACCACAATGAAAAACCCAAAAGATGCACTCAAAAGTAAACAGGGCCGTGGCCTCGGCCAAAACATTTCAACGAAGTACATGAAACATAATGTAAATATCAATTCATTGCCCACGCAGGGGACTTAAACCAAATTCGGAAGTAAGCAATTTAGCTCCAATACTCAACAAATGCAATGACAAAACATAAAAAGAACAATACAGACTCGAGCCACTATCATCAAGCCATCCCATCCTTCGCGTGCGTGCCCCGTGCCTGCTCCTCAGCTCTCCGTGCACTAAATGCATAAGACGCATTTCCCCCATTTAAGGGGTTAGCATTAGAATAGCTAGAGCAAGTACACAATTACACTACATTATATACAAAATACAGTATTTACACAATCATCCCAAACGTAAGACATTAGCCACAAATATATTCCGGAAAACTACAAAGGCAATCACATCAATTACCAATCATCACGATATCACAAAATCACAATGGTATCCGTGGCCGTACCCCTTAGTATCGACCCCGGACATCCCGTCGAACACTCCGGTGGGATACCACTTCGCGGTCGTACCCCTTAGTATCGACCCCGGACATCCGTCGGACACTCCGGTGGAAGTTCAACCACACACGCACCCAAGTCCACTTCGCGGCCGTACCCCTTAGTATCGACCCCGGACATCCCGTCGGACACTCCGGGTGGAAGGAACACAACTCACGCACTCAAAAATCACCATTCATCATTCATTTCAAAATCACAATATACATAACGAAATGTAATACATGTACTTGCCTTGAATAATACGACGCGAAGGAAGCAGCGAAGGAGCAGTTCTGATCCGAACAATCCTCTCAAATCCGACCCTAACACAATAGTGATATAAAACCAATTTCAACACCATGAATACGAAGAAAATCATCCTAGTTCTACCCGTTGAGACAATTCATCGGACACCACGCGTGCATAAGGAAAAGAAATCGGTCAACGGTGGATTAACGGGATTTCATCCCAACCAATAACAAGAAAACCAAGGGTTACGATTATACTATCAAAATCTAACAACAACATCGGTAAATTCAATTAAAACACAAGATCACCACCAAATCCTCCCCAAAATCATACTAGGATTGAAGGAGTTCTTACCTCTTGAAGATTCAATCCCTATAATCCGAAGAACACGTGCTAAATCCACAATCCGAGCTAAACGATTGAAGGAGAATGAAGAAAATAAAACACTCAAATGATTTGTGAAGTAAAAACCCTCCCTCGGCTCTCTCTCTCGGTTGCGGGTGAAGAAACGGGAAAAATGAGTGAAATGCCGAAAAGCGAATTTATAGGGCAGACAGACTCGACCGTGTCCGACATGACACGATCGTGGCGCAATCGGCAGCGAGGACTCGACCGTGTCCGGCATGACACGGTCGTGTCGCGAAGGCGCTCGGCATCGACTCGGCCGTGTCCTGGAACACGGTCGAGCCTGCAGCGGTGGCTACCGGCTTATCCGGACGAGTGCAGCACGGCCGTGCACGACACGGTCGGGTCTCGAGGCGATCGCTTCCGGCTTATCCGGACGAAATACGACACGGGCCGTGTCGGACGACACGGCCGAGTCCGGTCAGCGTGTCGCCAAATGAGCGGGTGAGCAACGATCATAACTCTCTCGTCCAGGACTCGATTGACTCACCGTTTGAACCATTGGAAAGCTAATTCGATGCTCTATAATATTGTAAGGATTTAGAATTTTTGGAGTTACCAAAAATTAATGGTGATCTAACAAATTCGAATTCGTATGAGGAAAGTTGAAACAATAAACACTAACGAGATAACAGTTCAACGGTTGTGAAGGACATCTTGAAAGATACACGAGGGTCACTATGACCGAGAAATATACCAAAAATGAAAATACAAGGGAAAGAAAAATACCGGTTATTACATTATCTCCCCCTAAAAATAAGTTTCGTCCCGAAACTTACAACACGAATAACTCGGGGTATCTCGACCTCATACTCTCCTCCGTTTCCCACGTGGCTTCCTCGGATCCATGCCTCGACCACTGCACTTTGACCAAAGGAATGGTTTTGTGCCTGAGTTGCTTCACTCGACGCTCTAAGATCTGAATCGGCCTCTTCTCGAAGGTAATGTCGGGCCCCAACTCGATCTCTCCAAAATTTATAATATGGATAGGGTCCGATACGTACTTCCTAATCTGGGAAACATGAAATACGTTATGCACGTGGCTCAGGGACGGCGGCAAGCCTAACCGATACGCAAGCTCTCCAACTCTATCTAAAATCTCAAACGGCCCGATATATCTCGGACTAAGTTTACCCTTCCGACCGGTAAACTCCCGTGTCGGCGACACCTTAAGCAAGACGTGATCTCCCACCTCAAACTCCAACGGTCGGCGACGTGTATCGGCATAAGACTTCGCCGACTGGGCCGTCAGCAATCTACCACGAATCAAGGTAACCTTCTCCCTCGTCTCAACTATCATGTCGGGCTCGGTACCGATTAGCTCAGACGTATCATCCCAACACAACGGCGATCTGCACCTCCTCCCATACAACGCTTCGAATGGTGCCATTTTGATCGAGGCATGCCAACTATTGTTGTACGTGAATTCGATCAATGGCAAGTGTGTCTCCCAATCATCCTTCCAATCTAAAGCACAGGCTCGTAACATATCCTCTAGCGTCTGTATCGTCCGCTCAGACTGTCCGTCTGTCTGAGGGTGGTAGGATGTACTGAGTCTCAACTCAGTTCCCAAAGCTCTATGAACGGCCTGCCAAAAATGTGATATGAACCGGCCATCACGATCCGAAACAATGCTCTTAGGGGTCCCATGCAATCTCACTATTTCCGCAACAAACACTCGTGCAAGCCTCTCCGGCCCCCAAGTGTCCTTAATACTTAGAAAATGAGCTGATTTGGTTAGTCGATCAACAACGACCCAAATCATGTTCATTCCCGTCCGAGTCTTAGGCATACCGGTAATGAAATCCATAGAAATGTCCTCCCATTTCCACTCCGGAATAGGAAGTGGTCGTAAAAGCCCAGCGGTCGCCGATGCTCGATCTTAACTCTGGCGGGTCAAACACTTCGACACAAACTCGCTAACGTCGCCTTCAAATTACTCCACCGGTAGTTGCTCCTCACATCCTTGTACATTTTACTCGTATCAGATGTATGGAGTAAGGTGTAGCATGAGCTTCACTCAAGATTTTCCGTCTCGATTCAATATCACTCGGTACACAAAGTCTGCCGCGAAACCTCAAAACTCCATCATCGTGAACCACAAATCCGTGGGCTTTCCCTTTCCTCACATCCTCCTCAATGGACCAAAAACGGATCGTCATCTTTGCTTCGCCCGATATCATCGATCAAGGGCGAAGTGATCTCTAACGCACATAACTGGCCCTGAACTCTCTGAACCCAAACCTCAATATCCTGACAAATAAAATCCCGCTGGATCCTACTCTGTGGTGTAAGTACTTCTAACATCTGCAACGCCATCGGTTTCCGGCTCAACGCATCAGCCACTACGTTAGCCTTACCCGGATGGTAAAGTATCTCGAGGTCGTAATCTTTAATTAGTTCCAACCACCTACGCTGTCTCATATTCAATTCTTTCTGACTGAAGATATACTTCAAGCTCTTATGGTCCGTAAAAATCTTACATGATGACCCATAGAGGTAGTGCCTCCAGATTTTTAAGGCGAAAACGACCGCAGCTAATTCCAAATCGTGCGTGGGATAATTCACCTCGTAAGGTTTCAACTGGCGGGACGCATAAGCAATCACTCTGTCTCTCTGCATCAAAACACATCCTAGACCAAGGCCCGAGGCATCACTATACACTACGAAGTCCTCGTTCCCCTGAGGCAATGCTAAAACGGGTGCGGTAGTCAAACGTCTCTTTAACTCGTCAAAACTGTCCTGCCTGTCTGCAGTCCACTCGAACTTCTGAGTTTTCTGGAGCAACTGAGTGAGTGGTCTAGCGATCTTAGAAAATCCCTCAACGAATCTGCGGTAATAGCCGGCGAGACCCAGAAAACTCCTCACCTCCTTCACATTCTTAGGCGGCTCCCAAGCCATCACCGCCCTATCTTCTCGCGGATCTACCCGAACTCCTCTGAAATCACATGCCCGAGGAACGTCACTTCCTCGAGCCAAAACTCACACTTAGAGAACTTCGCGTACAACTGTTCAGCCCTCAAAGTGTCTAATACAATTCGGAGATGTAAGGCGTGCTCCTCCCGACTCCGAGAATAGACAAGAATATCGTCGATGAAAACGACCACGAATTTGTCTAGATACTCAATGAAAACTTTGTTCATTAACTGCATGAACATCTTTGGGCATTGGTTAGCCCAAAAGGCATAACCACAAACTCGTAATGGCCATATCTCGTCCGAAAGGCAGCTTTCGGAATATCGACATCCCGAATTCTCAACTGGTAGTAGCCCGATCGTAAATCAATCTTCGAAAAGACTGTCGCCCCCTGAAGCTGATCAAACAAATCGTCAATCCTGGGCAAAGGGTATTTATTTTTGATGGTCAATTTGTTTAATTCTTGAAAATCGATGCATAAACGAAGCGACCCATCCTTCTTCTTAACAAAGAGTACGGGCGCACCCCAAGGCGACGATGCGCTCGGTCGAATATACCCTTTGTCTAACAATTCTCCCAACTGGTTCTTCAACTCTAACATCTCCGACGGTGCCATACGATACGGTGCTCGAGAAATAGGGGCTGCATTCGGCTCAAGATCGATAGGAAACTCCACCTCTCGCTGCGGTGGTAATCCCGGCAAGTCGTCTGGGAAAACATCGGGATACTCACCAACAACTGGAATTGACGACATGCCAACTCCACCATCTTCCGCCTGAAGAGCGAAACACCAGTAGCCGACACAACCTTGGTTCAGAAGTTTCATCGCCTTCAAGGCGTTAATCACGCTCCCCGATTTACCCGGCTTACAGCCGACGAGAGTATGCTCGGTGCCATCCTCGGCCACGATCAAGATAGTACGAGTCCGATAGTTCATGATAGCACCGTGACGCTCTAACCAATCGTCCCCGAGGATTAAATCCTCACCCTTGAGGTCGATAACAATGAGGTTTGAGGGCCAATCTCGGCTCCCGATCCTCACTGGGCAATCCCTAACTTCCCGGTCCCCAACCATACGATCTCGCTAGGCGTACCCACCACAAACGGTTCACACTCAAACAAGCGATTAAAGCCAATACGATTCACACAATCCAATGCAATAAAGGAATGGGTAGCACCCGAATCAAAAAGCACGGAAACCGGATGAGTAAGGATCAGTGGTACCGACGCCACCGGAATGTCTGCCTTCTCTGTGCGCCTCATCCGATACACTCGGGGTGAATCAACCCGAACTCGAGGCCGCACGGCGATCCGGCTGACCGTCCTCTACCACGACCCGAACTCTGCGGAATATGAGTAGCTGAGGCCGTGATCCTTCGATCGGTAGTGGTAGTCGGAACTCTAGCGGCCCTGGTGGCCCTCTCACAATGAACCGCCCGATGTCCGGTCCGCCCGCAAGTAAAACAAATAATGGAGGGAAAGGGCAATCCTTCATCAAATGCTCATATTGGTTGCGATTAAAACAAACCCTGCCACCGAAGCAACGGATCGGATCAACGACACCCGAGATCCCCAAATGGCAAACGGTCTCTTCCCGGGTGTAGGAGCAGAACGAGACTTCAAATCGACCACCTTTACTGCCGAGAACCCGCCGTAGTCTTCGCTTCTTAGCTTCCGAAACCGACTCGATCCGGATGACCATCTCGATCGCGCAGCGCGATCCCGGTATTCCTTCAAGGTGGCACACATGAGCGGTGCCATACTGCGCCCGATATGCGGCTTCATGCGCATATTGAAGTATCGGATTTTATCACCTCCGTTCTCACTTGATCCTCACGAAGCCCAATCCGATTGTAAGAAATGATGGCACGAGAAATAGGCACATCCCGAGGTGTAGCGGTGTAAAACTCCACAATTCTGCGCTCCTTAGCGCGGTGGACAATATTCTGCTTCCATAGCAGCCCTGAACTCCTCCCAAGTGGCCCGACGATCTCTGGGCGCAACGGCCTCCCACCACTCCGCAGCTTCCTTATCCAGGAGGTACTGGGCAATATGTACCCTCCTATCTTCGGGACAAGCTACGGCATCAAAGGTCCTGGACAACTGAAAGAGCCAATTCTCCCATCCGAGGGAGTCAGAAGATCCGGAGAAACGAGGAGGGTGCATCTTAGTTACCGTCTGAAGCCACTTACTAGCCTCCTCTTCCGGTGTCAGGGGCGGATTCTGACGTCCACCCTGAGCTATCTGAGTAAGTTGGGCTACTAACTGCTGAAGTACGGCAGTAGCCCCGGTGTCGGCATTATTACCCGACGGCACTGAGTGAGAGGCTGAGTCCGCAGAGGACTGGGAAAGTGAGCCCTCCTCATTATCAGCACCACGACCACGGCCTCGGCCGCGTCCCCTAGCCGGTCTACCACGACCTCTCAACATACTGAAGGAAAATAAGAAAAGAACAAGATCAGAAAGATTCACAATTTACAAGGTTGGTAATCATAATTCTCAATTCCGAACAACGCAAGAAAACGAATACAAAGTATAAGAGTTTGAGAAGACTTACAGCCACGGGTCGCACGAAAAGGCGGTAGCATGATGATATTAGGCTCAACGACTGACTCTAATGACGCAATAATGCACTCCAAAATTAACCGACACCCTAGGTATACAAAACCTAAGCCCCGATACCATAAATGTAACACCCCACCCGCAAAGGGGACATTACACGCCGTAGAAACCTCGTGAGGTCTACCAGGCTAACACAAGACACATAACCACAATGAAAAACCCAAAAGATGCACTCAAAAGTAAACAGGGCCGTGGCCTCGGCCAAAACATTTCAACGGAGTACATGAAACATAATGTAAATATCAATTCATTGCCCACGCAGGGGACTTAAACCAAATTCGGAAGTAAGCAATTTAGCTCCAATACTCAACAAATGCAATGACAAAACATAAAAAGAACAATACAGACTCGAGCCACTATCATCAAGCCATCCCATCCTTCGCGTGCGTGCCCCGTGCCTGCTCCTCAGCTCTCCCGGTACCTGAAATGCATAAGACGCATTTCCCCCATTTAAGGGGTTAGCATTCGAATAGCTAGTGCAAGTACACAATTACACAACATTATATACAAAATACAGTTTTTACACAATCATCCCAAACGTAAGTCATTTGCCACATATATATTCCTAATACTACATTGGCAATCACATCAATTTCCAATCATCACGATATCACAAAATCACAATCGGTATCCCGTGGCCGTACCCTTAGTATCGACCCCGGACATCCCGTCGAACACTCCGGTGGGATACCACTTCCGCGGTCGCACTTAGTATCGACCCCGGACATCCCGTCGGACACTCCGGTGGAAGTTCAACCACACACGCACCCAAGTCCACTTCCGCGGCCGTACCCCTTAGTATCGACCCCGGACATCCCGTCGGACACTCCGGTGGAAGGAACACAACTCACGCACTCAAAAATCACCATTCATCATTCATTTCGAAAATCACAATATACATAACGAAATGTAATACATGTACTTGCCTTGAATAATACGACGCGAAGGAAACGACGAAGGAACGGTTACAGTCCGAACAATCCTCTCAAATCCGACCCTAACACAATAGTGATATAAAACCAATTTCAACACCATGAATACGAAGAAAATCATCCTAGTTCTACCCGTTGAGACAATTCATCGGACACCACGCGTGCATAAGGAAAAGAAATCGGTCAACGGTGGATTAACGGGATTTCATCCCAACCAATAACAAGAAAACCAAGGGTTACGATTATACTATCAAAATCTAACAACAACATCGGTAAATTCGAATTAAAACACAAGATCACCACCAAATCCTCCCCAAAATCATACTAGGATTGAAGGAGTTCTTACCTCTTGAAGATTCAATCCCTATAATCCGAAGAACACGTGCTAAATCCACAATCCGAGCTAAACGATTGAAGGAGAATGAAGAAAATAAAACACTCAAATGATTTGTGAAGTAAAAACCCTCCCTCCGGCTCTCTCTCTCGGTTGCAGGTGAAGAAACGGGGAAAAATGAGCTGAAATGCCGAGAAAACGAATTTATAGGGCGGACAGACTCGACCGTGTCCGACATGACACGGTCGTGGCGCGCAATCGGCCGGCAGGGACTCGACCGTGTCCTGCATGACACGGTCGTGTCGCGAAGGGGCGCTCGGCATCGACTCGGCCGTGTCCTGGAACACGGTCGAGCCTCAGGCGCTGGCTACCGCTTATCCGACGAGTACGGCACGGCCGCGCTGCACACGGCCGGGTCTCGAGGCGCCGCTTCCGGCTTATCCGGACGAGTACGACACGGGCCGTGTCGGACGACACGGCCGAGTCCGGTCGGCAGTGATCGGCCAAATGAGCGGGTGAACGAAAACGATCATAACTCTCTCGTCCGGACTCCGATTGACTCACCGTTTGAACCATTGGAAAGCTAATTCGATGCTCTATAATATTGTAAGGATTTAGAATTTTTTTGGAGTTACCAAAAATTAATGGTGATCTAACAAAGTCGAATTCGTATGAGGAAAGTTGAAACAATAAACACTAACGAGATAACAGTTCAACAGTTGACAGGAAGGACATACTGAAAGATACACGAGGGTCACTATGACCGAGAAATATACCAAAAATGAAAATACAAGGGAAAGAAAAATACCGGTTATTACAGGATACGGCCGTACGTTACAGACAGGGTGCCTGGTCATTTTCGACGAAGGGGCTTATGCCCATAAGTTTGGCCGGATACGGCCGTATCATCCGAGTTACGCCCGTAAGGTGTGCGGGTACGGCCGTAAGAATGTCGGCAGGTGTTTTAGACGAGGGCGAGTTACGCCGTAAGTCAGGAGCGGATACGGCCGTAAGGCTGTCGGCAGGTGTTTGGACGAAGCCGAGTTACGGCCGTACGAGTTGGCCGGTTATGGCCGTAATGCCGTTGACCTGGGATGTTACGGCCGTAAGAAGGCCGAGTTACGGCCGTAACTTCCGGCAGTTTATAAAGAGTTGCCCGTGACTTTTTCATCAATTTTCACCATTTCTTTCACTTTGTTCCGAGAGAGAGAACTTGAGGGAAGGATTTTCCATCATCAAGCACTTGAGTGTTAGATTTTCATCATCTTCATTCATTTGGGAAGCTTGGATACTCGATTTAACTCGTGTTCATCGGATCGAAGTGGTTGGATCTTCAAGAGGTAATTTCTTCAACATCTTGGATTTCGATTTTGTATTGAGATATGATGTTTTGGACGTTATAGAGGTATATGCATATGATTATGAGTTTGTATAAAGATTCAATGGATTATTGAAGGATTATTCAATAACACTTTGAATATTGAGTTGGATTTGGGGGTTTTCGATTAATTGTTGTTGTAATCACGAATTTGGATATTTATTTTGGATTATTGATCATTTGGAAGATGTTTTGTTGGTTTCAAACACTTCTTGGGGTTTTGATATTGGTATAATTGAGGTTTGGTTGTTAACAATCGAAGATTGGCCACAACGTATTCGATATAATGCCTCAATGAACTTGGTTTAGTCGTATTGACGTTTTGAGTTCGTTATAATCGTGTTTGATTCGTATATTGAGAGGATTGTTGGTAATTGTGTATTCAAGGTTGTTCGAGCAACCAACATTTCATTTAGGACGTTTGTTCGTGGAAGGACTTTCTTCATCGGTGTTGTGTAAGTTAATTCTTACTCGGTTAAAAGGATATTCATTCCTTTTGTTGTTGTTCATTCATAATCATAACACATTCATCATTGTACTAACCGTATTGAGACTTGTAATTGTCAAATAATCACTTTATTAATGAGGAACGGCGGTTCCAATCATTTCATTGAACTATCATTCACTTCACTATTATTTTCATCTCGGTGAGTCATTCTTGACCTTGTCGGATTATTATTCATTGATATTCATTTTGGTCATTCTCGTTCATATGACCTTCTGGGTTCATATTGCGTGGCCGGGTGCGGATGTGTGGATTTTTTAGTCGAGCACGCTATGGTCATGTATTGGGATCGATACATTGGACTATGCACACGGTAACGATTACCTCCGTGAGACTAATTAGGTACAAGGACAGGTGTGTCTGGTCATTCGTCTTGTACACTTGCACAGAACATTACGGGCGTACTATGATACTATTCTTCAGCGTAATTCATAACTACGGATATTTCATAACTAGAGATATATCATGATTGTGTATTTTCAACCCTTGAGGATTGTTGTTCTGTGTAACTGACCCCGTTGGGGGATTTTATTTCAGGTCACGGCAAGGCAAAGGCACGGGAAGAGCATGTTGACGGCGAGGAGTCCCAGTGATACTAGTAGGGCCCCCCAGTCATTTCAGTCATTCTTATTTCTCTTCATTGTAATTCCGCTGCAAATTCCGTTTGAGATATTTATTTATTCAGGGTGGTGTATTTTATCTTCATATAAAATATACTAGTATTCGGTATTGTCCTGGTGTTTTGTACTTAAACTCCTCATTGGAGTGTTTGGTAATATAATGTGGTTCAGTACTACAATTAAATTATTCAATTCATCAGTTTTCATTTGCCTGGTGGGTCCCAGTCAGGGATCCATGGCACTGTAATATCCGCCTAGTTTGGGGTGTTACATGTACGAGATGAGGAGATCAGATGATCAGAACACTGCTGTTGCATCAGGTACGATTCAGATCCTTTTGCAACCAGTTAGTGTCTTATTCAATTCAGGAGCTACGCATTCTTTCATGTCTTTGAACTGTATTAATCATTTGAAAATCTCGTGTTTATATGATTGTGAACCTTATGTTGTGGGTTTACCGAGTGGAGAGAGAATTATGGGGACTCTAGAAGCTAGAGATTTTCTCGTATCTATAGGAGGGATAAATTGGCCGTCAAATCTTATCGTGGTCGACATTCAAGGTGACGATTTAATTCTCGGAGACGATTGGCTCAACCGATATAGGGCTATTTTGAATTATCGAAAGAGAGTTATTTTGATTATTGATGCTGACGGGTCTGAACACGTATTCGAAGGATGGAGACCAGGAAGCTCAGGGAAAGTAATCAAAGCCATGAAAGCAGTTAAATTGTTAAAGCGGGATTGTCACGGATTTTGGTGTTATGCGATGAAAAAGGAAGAAGGAGTAGAGCTCTCATCTATTCCAGTAGTGAATGAATTCTATGACGTATTCCCTGATGAACTATCTGGATTACCTCCACGAAGAGCTGTAGAGTTTAATATTGAATTGGAACCAGGATCCGCACCTATTTCTAGAGCACCATACCGTATGGCACCAACCGAGATGTATGAGTTAAAGAAACAACTGGAGGAATTGTTACAGAAGGGTTACATTCAGCCTAGCTTTTCCCCTTGGGGAGCACCCGTTCTCTTTGTCTGGAACAAAGATGGATCCCTCTGATTGTGTATTGATTACAGTGAGCTAAACAAAGTGACGATCAAGAATAATTACCCATTTCCTCGGATCAATGATTTATTTGACCAACTGCGGGGCACAATGGTATTCTCGAAGATCGACTTGAGGTCAGGATATCATCAGTTGAGGATTAGGGAACCTGACGTACCGAAATCTGTTTTCAGGTCTCGGTACGGGCACTATGAATTTGTGGTGATGCCATTCAGACTTACTAACGATGCTGTGGTGTTCATGCAATTGATGAATCGGGTATTCATGGAGTACTTGGATAAATTTGTGGTTGTCTTTATTGACGACATCTTGATTTATTCGAAGGGTCCAGAAGAGCTTGCTGAGCATTTGCGTATCGTTTTGAATATTTTGAGGAATGAACAGCTTTATGCGAAACTTTCTAAATGCGAGTTCTGGCTTAAGGAAGTAACGTTCCTTGGACATGTGTCTCATTGTCTTTGCCCTGAAGATTTGGCGACATTATTTGTACGGCACCCACTGTCAGATCTTCACAGATCACAAGAGTCTCAAATATATTTTCAGTCAGAAGGAATTAAACATGAGACAGAGGAGATGGCTGGAATTGATCAAAGATTACGACCTGAAAATCCTTTATCATCCAGGCAAGGCAAACGTGGTAGCTGATGCACTAAGCTGCAAACCTGTTTCTCTTCGAATGTTGGAAGCGTTTACATTGCAGCCCAGCATTCAACGAGAATTAATCCATGAAGGAATTGAAGTGTGGTATGTATGATGGATTTAACTTCATCGTTGATCGAAGAAATCAAATCTAAGCAGTTGGATGATTCTCTGATTATTCGGTTACATGTTGAAGTGAGCAAAGGGAAGGCCCCAGGATTCGTGATACAGGATGATGGAGTTTTGAGATTTCAGAGTCAACTTTGCGTCCACGATGACGATGTATTGAGATAAACTATCATGAAGGAAGCTCACAGTGCGCCCTATTCTATTCATCCAGGCACCAGTAAGATGTACAAGGATCTAAAGCAAAATTTCTCGTGGGGAAATATGAAGAAGGATGTAGCGGAATACGTCTCGAGGTGTCTAAATTGTCAACAGGTTAAGATTGAACATCAGCGACCTACCGGAATGTTGAAGCCACTTCTGATTCCTGAGTGGAAGTGGGAGGATATATCGATGGAATTTATCACCAATATGCTGAGGACCAGGGCAGGGACGAACATAATTTGGGTGATAGTTGATCGACTAACCAAGTCGGCTCATTACCTAGGTATTAGGGATACTTGGGGACCCGAGAAATTGGCACGAGTATTTATTGTGGAGATAGTCCAATTGCATGGTACGCCGAAGACCATTATTTCGGACCGAGAGGGTCGCTTTGTGTCACATTTTTGGAAGGCAGTTCATAAGGCTTTGGGAACCGAGTTGAACTTTAGCACGGCTTATCATCCTCAGACGGACGGACAGTATGAAAGGACTATACAGACAGTAGAAGATATGCTCAGAGCTTGTGCCTTGGATTGGTCGACCGATTGGGAGATTCACTTGTCGTTGATTGAATTTACGTACAACAATAGTTGGCATGCTTCTATTAAGATGGCACCATTCCAAGCATTGTACGAGAGAAGATACAGATCGCCCCTATGTGGGATGATTCTTCTGATTTGATCGGGATGGAGATAGAGTTCATAGTTCAGACTCAAAAGAAGGTAGCTCTAATTCGGGAAAGGATGTTGACTGCCCAGAGTTGACAGAAGTCTTATGCAGACGTGAATCATCGCCCGTTGGAGTTCAACATTGGGGACCACATGCTGTTGAAGGTTTCTCCTACTCGGGGAATTTTTTGATTTGGGAAGAAAGGGAAGCTGAGTCCAAGATATATCGGACCATTCGAGATCCTTGAAAGAGTTGGGGAGTTAGCATACAGGTTGGCCTTACCGCCATCGCTGAGTCACGTTCACAATGTGTTTCACGTATCCCAGTTACGGAAGTATGTACCAGATCCCAGTCATATCATTAATTTCGGCGATATCGAGATAGCTAATGACGGTACCTTCGAAGAGAAAACAATCAAGATACTCGAGAGTCGGATCAAACAATTGAGGAATAAACCAATATCCTTAGTTAAAGTGCAATGGTCACAGCACGGAGTCGAAGAGGCCACTTGGGAAATGGAGGATGGTATGAAGACTAGATATCCGGAGTTATTTTCATCTTAAGTTTCGGGACGAAACTTCTTTTTAGGGAGAGAGGATGTAATACCCGAGATTCTGATGTGTATTTGAACCTTGTGACATTGTATATGTTGTATTTGATCTGAGTATTATCCTCCGTATTTCATTATCCTGTGTTATTGAGCATATGATTTCATGAATGTTGTTCATACTTGTATTTGTGCACTTGTAGCGCGCACTAACGTCTAAGCGTAGCGCATGCTAATTGAGTTAGATAGCGCACGCTACGTATGAGCCTTAGCGCATGCTATACGTAGTCAACATGATTGAGACAGGTTGGTAGATGAGATCGAACCGCGGATCTTTGTTGGGATATGTTGGAATGAATCTGGACGGCTTTTAGAAAAGTCGAGTCAACGGTGCTTAGCGCACGCTAATGGTTTGAGGCTAGCGCATGCTAAAGTTGAGTACAGTGAGGCCAGTAAAGCTTCGTATGGTCATTAGCGCACGCTATATTGACTGGTAGCGTATGCTAATTGCCGTACTTAGCGCACGTAAGGGATGTTTAGCGTATGCTAAGCTGAGATCAGACAGAGACAGTTGACTGCAAGCCCGTTAGCGCACGCTAATTAGGAGCAGTAGCGCGCGCTAATAACCTTTTTCTATAAATAGGACAACATCTAACTTCATTTTTCAGTTTACACCTCTTCCCACACCCGATTTCTGAGACTTCGAGAGTTACTCCCTCTATCATAAACCTGCATACCAGCCTCTTAACATCACCATTGAAGGCAAGGATTGGTGTTCTAGCTTTTGGGCATGGAGTTCATCAAGTTATTTCAACCTTTCCTCCCGTTTAAGGTATGTTACGGTTTACCAAGCTGGAATTTATGTTCTTAGCTATATTTTGAGCTTGCTTCAGAAATCATTGGACTAATTAAAGATCTTATGAACCCAGCACCATATTTTTGAAGATTAGAAACCGGTTATACCTTGTTTTCCCTCGTTGCTAAGAGTGTTGATCGAGCCTTGATGGATAAAAATCCTAGGATGTAGTATCCTAAGTACGTTTTGAATAATGAGCATGATTTTAGTAAGGTTCTAAGAATTACTATAATGTTCCACCGATGATAATTCATGTTTTGATAGAGGTGTTTGATTTGACAATAGTCTTCATGTTCATGCTTGTAATGAATCGGCTATGTCAATGAAATCAACCCGGATCACCGTAGTATCGTTCCCTTGCGTAGTACATTTGGTATGCTTGTATCTTGAGTCACACTTGTGGTATAAATCGTAAGAGCCGAACATATATGAATTGGGAATTGAAATTCATATTGAAGTCCAGATTTTGATGACTTGTATATCCTTGAATCCATAGACATCGGCATTTCGCCTCGATATGATCACTCAACTCATATGAAGTGTATCACTATTTCCGGCTCAGCTTTCATCAAGTATACTAACCGCAAACCGACCTTACGTCATTATTACATGATTTTAATTTAGAATATTTAGTGATCATACGTCAGTTTCGAGTAGTATGTTGAGTTCCTTGTTATTTCTTTTGAACAAGGTCCGAGCCTTGCATAGTGATCGATCGAGGGACGGTGGCCTTCGGATGCATGACATTCATTAGAGTATTTAATTCTTGCCATATTTAAGGCAAGTATCATATTTTGAAATTCGTTAATATTGATGATTTTAACCATGCATACTGTTTATTCATGTTGTTGAGCATGAGATCATTTCCGTTGAATTATCATGTTACTCGTTATCGATTACTTGTATATTCATGTACATGGACATATCGATTTATGCATATATGTATGCATAGTTATGTTTGTGTATGCTGTATTGATCCGAAGGGATTGAGCGATCTATGCTGAGGTTACTGGATCGGATGTCCACCTCGTGTTGGTCCGACGGGATCATCTTGGGATCTGTGCTGAGGGCGCTGGATCATTGGGCGGGTTTTTCCACCTCGTGTCGGTCCGAAGGGATCATCTTGGGATCTATGCTGAGGGCGTTGGATCATTGGACGGGCTTTTCCACCTCGTGTTGCTCTGACGGGATCATCTTGGGATCTATGCTGAGGGCGCTGGATCGTTGGAATACCCATGTTGTATTAATGGAATCATGTGGATTCGCATCGTTAGATTCCGGTAGCGGAAGTCAGTATTGTGTATCTTGTTATGCATCGTTGTTGTATATATGATTTTTGTATATTATGATACTTGTAATAGCATTATTTTGCTAACCCCTTCGGGGGTGGACATTTGTTTTGATGTTCAGATACCCGAGGAGCGGGGAAGCAACCACATTACTGACATGATGACGAGGGGGCTCAGTGATGTTATCCGTCGTGTTGTTATATTATTCTGGTGTTATTTACAGTACTCGAGTACGTGTGTCTTGTTGATGATTTGAAATGTTGTAATAATTGGATTCATTTGGGTTGTCGAACCAGTTGCCGAACTACAAAATTTTTATGGTATTTTTTGTATTATTCCGCATTTCTTTAATTTAGCCTTGTAGATTCTTATATAAAGGATTTACGGCGCTGTAATTATTCCGAATATCTCGGGGTGTTACACCGACCACCATTTTTTGACGGATCAAACTTCATGACATGGAAGAAAAAGACGTCAATCTTTATTCGAGCATACGACATCGAACTTTTGAAGGTTATTTGCCTTGGTCCAAAAGTTCTGACAAAATCCGATGGCTCTCTCAATAGTTTCGAAGAATACAGTGAGAAGGATTGAAAAAACGACCATTAAAATTGTAAAGCCACACAATTGTGATATTGTGCTCTAAATACGGAAGAACACAACAGAATTTCTTCATATGAAAGTGCCAATTAAATTTGGAAAATACTCGAGGTAACTCACGAAGGAACAACCCAAGTCAAGGAGACGAAGATAAATATGCTTCTCCATGACTACAAGTTATTCATGATGAAAGATGACGAGTCCATATCAAATATGTTGGAATATTTTATTCCATACATTCATTAATAGAGTTTTGATGATTAAGTTGATAAACAAAACAAAACAACAAAGAGGCAAAGCAAAGCATCGAAGAAGTCGAAGACGCAAAAAGCTTGAAATAGCAAGCTTAACGTACGTAACTTGTGATTTATAGCGTACGTAATATAAGGAGCTTAACGTATGTAAGAAAGGATGGCTAACGTACGTAATGGTGTGTTTGCAAATTCAAACAAGATGAACGTTGGAGATGACGTCATGGCATAGGTCAGCGAGCACCGGATATGTTGACAAATGTTAACGTACGTAATGGACAATGGCTATTGTACGTAACATAGAAGACAGAAGCCACTGAACGGTTTTATGAAGAAGCTAACGTATGTAACCAGTAGAAGTTAACATACGTAATATTGCTAGCATACGTAATATTGAAGTGATAGCGTACGTAATGGAGGCACAGGAGGCTAACGGCTAGTTGGAAGAGAAATGCCTATAAATACCACTTCAAATGGTATTCATTCTACAACAACGCAAAGCATTCGATATATTGATCAGAGATTATTATACATATTCTTGTTATTGTAATTGTGCTTATATTGATAGTTTGAGTGTTTATACATTCAACACATACACGAGAGGTAAAAGAAAAGATACGATTGGATTCGGTGTTATTAGGATCAAGGATCAGACATTGTTAGAATCACAATCAATATCTAAGTGAGGTTTATCTAGTACCCATAGAAAGCTAGAGTGGTTGATTCATTGTCCAATAGAAAAGGAAAACGGTTTAACTAGGACCGAAAAAAAGACAAGTAAGAGAATGGTTTTACTCGGACCGATAGAAAACGAGCTTGTAACGGTAATCCCTCGACCGATAGAAGAGAGGTGCAGAGGTTGATCTTCATCCTATTGAAAAAGATACCGAGAGAGGACGTAGGGTTCGTTAATTGCTGAACCTCTATAAATCCGTGTGTCATTTAATTTCCGCACTTTATATTTACGCTTCCGCACGACGGCGCAAATACCGATTTTGCTCCAACAATTGGTATCGGAGCGATACCTCCAATAAGTGGCTTAACATCTGAGGAGAAGATCCAAATGGCGTTCCAAATTGCTCCAGTCGAAGGCCTTACTCTTAACCGACCACCATTTTTTGATGGCTCAAACATCATGACGTGGAAGAAAACGATGTCAATATTCATCCGAGTATATGACATCGAGCTTTGGAAACTAATATGTCTTGGTTCGAAAATTCCTCTCAAATCTGATGGTACGCTTAAATCTTTCGAAGAATATGATGATGCAGATTGGAAGAACGACCATCTAAATTGTAAAGCTACTCAATTTCTATTTTGTGCCTTAAATCCGGAAGAGGTCAATCGTATCATCGTGTGAAAGTGCTAAAGAGATATGGAAAATTCTTGAAATCACACACGAAGGGACAACCCAAGTCAAGGAGACAAAGATCAATATGCTTCTCCATGACTATGAGTTATTCATGATGAAGGGTGACGAGTCCATCACCAACATGCTCGACCGATTTTCGGTCATCACAAATGGACTTGCTTCGTTTGGTAAACCATTATCAAGTAGTGAGAAAGTCAAGAAAATCTTAAGATCACTACCTGTTGAATGGGACGGAACGGTGATGGTGATTATGCAATCAAAAGATCTCAATAATCTTGATTTTAGTACCCTTGTTGGTTCACTAATACATTACGAGATTGTCCTTAAATCTCAAAATGCAAAGCCGGAACCGAAGGAAAGATTAATAGCCTAGAAGGCTAAGATGTCAAAAAGAGAAATCACAGTTGATGAAAGCAACGAAGAATCGGCATATTATGCCAAAAATATTAATAAGTTTCAAACCTTATTAAACCGTAGAAAGAAAGACATCTCGGGCGAATATAAGAAATTCGACAACAGCTGTCGATTATGTGGTAAACCAGGCTACTTTGCAAAGAATTTCCGTGTAAAATCTAAGAATGAGGTTCTTGTTGCAACATAGAGCGATGATGACGAAGATGATGATTTCATCAATCAAAATAATCTCGCTCTCATGGCCCGAAGTTCATTCGATGATAGCGACGTCGAAAGCCAAGTCAGTAATTATCACGATGAATTATTTGAAGCATTTGAATGACTGCTTACCGATTTTCAAAACACTTTATCCGAGATCAAATCCCTTAAATCTAAAAATAAATCTTTGGAAATTGAAAATTCCAAAATTCTTGAAAAGGGAAAATTTATCGAGACCGATCATTCTAAATGTATTGAAAATGAAAATATTTTAAAGAATGATCGTTTGAAAATTCAAACCGAGCTGAAAAATTTAACAAAGAAATTCTCGTGTGGAAACGAGAAATTTGAACAAATGCTCTCGTTGCAAAAATATACTTTGAATAAATAGGAGTTGGGATTCAAACATCATTCTAAAACCGAATCCTTAAATTTCAATATACCTCGATGTGACAAATGTTTGAAAATTGGGCACCATATTTCAAATTGCAAAAGCCCAAGACGGACGATAAAAATAAAAAAGATTTGGATTCCAAAAGGAACCGTTATTCCTAACATCGTCCATATTTC
Organism: Orobanche coerulescens; assembly: GCA_033398695.1. Lineage (NCBI taxonomy): Eukaryota > Viridiplantae > Streptophyta > Magnoliopsida > Lamiales > Orobanchaceae > Orobanche > Orobanche coerulescens. The sequence goes on from CM065810.1 coordinate 20,665,203, forward strand.
CAAATAAAAACCAACTCTCGGTTGGATCCCCAAGAATTGATTTTTATCAAAGTGATATTTAACTCAGGGGGAGTTTTTATATTTTAATGGGGAGATGTATTTTTCAGGGGGAGTTTTTACCCTTTTTATGCATTATTATCATTTTATTATCATTCATTATACTTTTTGATGAAGACAAAAAGGGGGAGAAAGGATAAAAGGAGAAGAATGGGATTAACCCTGAAAGGGAGAGAAATCGAAAAAAAAATCGAAAAAAAAAAGGAAAGAAGGAGTCGAAAAAGAAATGGGAGAAGAAACTAACGAAACGGACAAAGTCGAAAACTTTGGTCTGTACACATATGCATATATTTGCATTTTGCAGGTAAATCCCATTGACAAAGTGTTGTTTTGTAATCATCAAAAAGGGGGAGATTGTTGGAATATTTTATTCCATACATTCATTAATAGAGTTTTGATGATTAAGTTGATAAACAAAACAAAACAACAAAGAGGCAAAGCAAAGTATCGAAGAAATCGAAGACGCAAAAAGCTGGAAATAGCATGCTTAACGTACGTAACTTGTGATCTATAGCGTACGTAATATAAGGAGCTTAACGTACGTAAGAAAGGATGGCTAACGTACGTAATGGTGTGTTTGCGAATTCAAACAAGATGAACGTTGGAGATGATGCCATGGCATAGGTCAGCGAGCAACGAATATATTGACAAATGTTAACGTACGTAATAGACAATGGCTAACGTACGTAGCACAGAAGACAGAAGCCACTGAACTGTTTTATGAAGAAGCTAACGTACGTAACCAGTAGAGGTTAACGTACGTAATATCGCTAGCGTACGTAATATTGGAGTGATAGCGTACGTAATGGAGGCACAGGAGGCTAACGGCTAGTTCGAAGAGAAATGCCTATAAATACTACTTCAAATGGTATTCATTCTACAACAACGCAAAGCATTCGATATATTGATCAGAGATTATTATACACATTCTTGTTGTTGTAATTGTGCTTATATTGATAGTTTGAGTGTTTATACATTCAAAACATACACGAGAGGTAAAAGAAAAGATACGATTGGATTCGGTGTTATTAGGATCAAGGATCCGGCATTGTTAGAATCGCAATCGATATCTAAGTGAGGTTTATCTAGTACCCATAGAAAGCTAGAGTGGTTGATTCCTTGTCTAATAGAAAAGGAAAACGGTTTAACTTGGACCGACAAAAAGACAAGTAAGAGAACGGTTTTACTCGGACCGATAGAAGACGAGCTTGTAACGGCAATCCCTCGACCGATAGAAGAGAGGTGCAGAGGTTGATCTTCATCCTATTGAAAAAGATACCCAGGGAGGACGTAGGCTTCGTTAATATCCGAACCTCTATAAATCCGTGTGTCATTTAATTTTCGCACTTTATATTTACGCTTCCGCACAACAGCGCAAATACCGATTTTGCTCCAACAAAATATGCTCGATTGATTTTAGGTCATCACTAGTAGACTAGATTGCTTTGGAAAACCATTATCGAGTAGTGAAAAAGTGAAGACAATACTACAATCACTACCTTGTGAATGGGATGAGACGGTCACGGCTATTATGGAATCAAAATATCTAAACACGTTAGATTTTAGCGCGCTTGTTGATTCGCTAATAAATTACGAGATCGTGCTTAAATCACGAAATGCCTAGCCGAAGCCCAAGGAGAAATCCATAGCTTTAAAAGCTAAAAAGATGCCGGATAATGAAGAAAAATCATGGTAGATAATGATGATGAAGAATCGACATTATATGCTAAAAATATCAATAACTATCAAAATCTGTTAATCCGGAGAAAAAAAAACATCAACTCGCAAGCCCGGCATGAGTCAAAAAGATTCGACAATAATTATTGCAATTGTGGAAAACCCGGCCACTTTGCAAAAAACTGTCGTGGTGCAACCCCCAAAAGGAAGCATATGTAGCCACTTGGAGTGACGATGACGAAGAATATTAAAATGATCAAAATAATCTCGCACTCATGGCCAAGAGCTCATATGACGACAACGACAATGAAATCCAGGTAAGTACCTCGTCTCAAGACGAACTTTTAAACGCTTTCGAATTATTACATATGAATTTTCAAAATTCGTTAAAAGATAATAAATCCCTAAAATTGAAAAATAAATTATTGTAGGATGAAATTCCAAAATAAGAGAAAAGAAAAAATCTATCGAATATGATCATTCTTTGAGCTTAGAAAAAGAAAATAAATTAAAGAATGATTTGCTAAAAGTTCAAAATGAACTTAAAGATTTAACATGAAAAAAATTAAAAAAATTACTTTCTATTCAATTTTTTTAAATAAATAAGGAATTGGATTCAAACAATTTGATAAAAATGAATCCAATAAATCTTTAAATTTTGGAAATTCCCCATTGTGAAAAATGTTTGAAAATTGGGCATTATATTTCAAATTGCAAAAGTCCAAGATGAATTATTAAAATTAAGAAACTGTGGATTCCAAAAGGAACCATAGTGCCGAATATCGTTTATTTGTCAAATCATAAATGACCCAGAATCGGTTGGATCCCCAAGATTCAAAACTACTTATTTATTCATCTATCGAACGAATTGGTATTTAATTCACGGGAGTTATTATATTCAGGGGGAGTATACCCATTTTTGTCAAAATGATTTTTACTGAATTTTTATGATTTCGTATACTTTTTGTTAATCACAAAAAGGGGGAGAAGAAATGATGGGATAAGAAACTAACAAAAATGGACAAAGCCGAAAACTTTGTTCTATATACTTTTTCTATTATATTTTTACACGTATAAATTGTAATACCCGGTTGCAATTCATTCATTATCATTCAGTAATTATTATTCAGTATTTGTCACTGTCGGATTCTTCACTCATTAATAATTACTCATCATTCATGATTCATTCATTTGTATTCATCGTTGGCGTATTTTAGCCGTGTATCAGTAACCGATCGTCATTCATATCCGTTTGATAATCGAGACGAGAAGTATTGTCATAATCATAGTGACTGGTAGTCTTTTGTTGGAAGTATCACCTAATGCTTGTTATCAGACTCAATTATATTCATACAAGTATGGTACGCCGGATCATTCAGTGATATGTGTCGAGTAGACGGGTTTATCTTTTCGTTGCTGACCAACAGCGAGTTACGGCCGTAACATGCTTGCATTACGGCCGTACCATGCGTTCGTTGTTTTCAGGACATGTCGGACGAAGGGTACTTACGGCCGTAAGGGTTGCGGCATACGCCGTAAGTTGAGGCAGGTACGACCGTAAGGCTTGGCCGGTTACGGGCGTAAGATCGAGCAGGGTGCCCGGATCAGTTTTCGACGAAGGCTTCTTACACCCGTAATTTTGCCAAGTACGGCCGTATGAGTCGAGTTACGTCCGTTAGGCTTGACCGGTTACGGCCGTAAGTGTGTCGGCAAACTTTCGACGAAACCGAGTTACGCCCGTACGATGTGGCTGGTCACGACCGTAAAGCCGTTGACTTGGAGAGGTTACGGCCGTAAGTAGGCCGAGTTACGGCCGTAACATTCGGCAGTTTATAAAGACTTGGACGGGAATTTGAGCTCATTTTTCTCATTTCTTCACTTGAGTTCCGAGAGAGAAGTTCTTGGGAGAGATTGTTAATCATCAATCACTTGGGTGTTCAGTTTTCATCATCTTCATTCGTTTGTTAAGCTTGGATAGTTGATTTAACACGTATTCATCGGATCAATGAGGTTGGGTCTTCAAAGGTAATATTCTTCAACACCCTAGATTCCGAATCTATGATGTAATATGATGTTTTGGGATGTTAAAATCATGTTATATGAAGATATATACATATGATTGTGAGTTGGTATGTATATTTATCGGATTATTGAAGGATTGTTTGTAGAACACTTTGAATATTGATTTGAATTTGGGGGTTTTCAATTAGATGTTGTTGAAATCTCGAATTGGATATTCATATTGGATTATTGATGGTATTGAAGATGTTTTGTTGGATTGTATCACTCCTTTGAAGTTTGGTATCGATTAATTGAGAATTGGTTGTAAACAATCGAAGATTGTTTACAACGTGTTTGTTAGAATGCCCCAATGAACTTGGTTTTGTCATATCGACGTTTTGAATTAGTAATAATCATGTTTGATGTGTATATTGAGCGGATTGTTGATAATTGTATTATTCAAGGTCGTTCGAACGACCGACATCTCATTGTAGGACGTTTGTTCGAGGAAGGACATTCTTCACCGGTATTGTGTAAGTTAATTCTTACTCGGTTAAAAGGATACTCATTCCTTTCGTCGTTGTTCATTAATAATCATAACTCATTCATAATGTATTAACCGCATTGAGACTTGTAATTGTCGAATAATCACTTCATTCACGAGGAACGACGGTTCCAATCATGTCATTGAGCTATCATTCACTTCACTATTATTTTATCTCGGTGAGTCATTCTCGACTTTGTCGTATTGTTATTCATTAATATTCATCATTGTCATTCTTGTTCATATGACCTTCTGGGTTCGTATTGCGTGGCCGGGTGGGGATGTGTTGAATTTTTAGTCATGTGTTCGGGTTCATCGACATAATGCACTGTGCACACAGTAATGTACCTCCGTGAGACTAATTAGGTACAAGGGCGGGTGTGTCCGGACACTCGTCTTGTGCACGTGCACATACCATTACGGGCGTACTACGATGCCCCTCTTCAGCTTAATTTCATAATTACGATATATCATGTTTGTGTTTATTCAACTCTTGAGGATTGTTGTTCTGTGTAAGTGACCCCGTTGGGGGATATTGTTTTCAGGTCATGGCAAGGCAAAAGCACGGGAAGAGAACGTTGACAGCGAGGAGTCCCAGTGATACTAGTAGGGGCCCCCAGTCCTTTTCAGTCATTCGTGTTCTTCATTTTATTTCCGCTGCAGACTTCCGTTTGAATACTCATTTTTATTCAATGTTGTATATTTTATCTCCATATAAAATATACATGTATTCAGTATTATCTTGGGTGTGTTATAATGAAAATCCTCATCGGAGTAATTAATGATATAATGTGGTTCGGTACTACAATTATATTATGTAAGTAATTAATTTTCATTCGTCTGGTGGGTCCCAGTCGGGGGTCCACGGCACTGTAATAGTCTCCTAGTTTGGGGTGTTACAGAGTTGGTATCAGAGAGTGGTTTTGAATACTACCTTCCGAGTTATGTCTCATTGAAATCATCGTTCATCAGACTAGTATCATTGGACTTTCGCGTCACGTGTGACCTGTGCAAGAGCCAAGCCCCTCAGACCAAAGAACAGTAAGATTTCTGACGCCATGGTATAATTTCTGGCAATAAGAATCACTCATTCATCATTCAACAGTCAACAATCCTCATTCATCATTTTCATTTTGATCATGTCGATCATGTTAACTCATTAATCACTCAGTTCATTTCATTACTCAGTTGTTAATCGTAAGGATCGTACCATTAATCTTGTTAACTTGTTCAAGATAATCATTTCAAAAATTTCATCAGATAATCATGTTGTTGTGTCGCGATTTATTCACCTCGACAGACGATCGACTGCAAGGCCGAGCGACCGAGTCCACAAAAAATCAAGCTATGGCGAACTCGCCTAAGCGAAGATACCAGACCACCTTCAAGTATCTAGCGATCGACTCCCAAGGTGATCGCCCTTTGGCACCTAGTGATCGACTCTGGTGCCCGGCTAAGGAGGACCGTCCTACGCCCCGAACAGAGACCATCGTCCATCAAAGTCTACGAAGACTGGATCCCAAAACAGCGCCCATGTGCAGATCCGAGACATGCGCCGCGTTTCATGGATCATTGACCACCAACAGCTGTCTCTGACAAGGACGGCTTCACCTACCGACAAACCCGCCGAAAGGTACAAGGTGGGACCGCCTGTGAAAGCAACTCAGACGCGTGCATGCTTCTCATTGGACCGCACAGCCGGCTGCCAGCAACTCCTGCAGACTTTAAGGGGACAAGCCCATGTGCTAAAAGACGATCGCCCGCTTATTATAATACAGCAAAGGCGATCGCCCGGCATATCCAAGTCCTATAAATAGAGAACCTCCTTCGACTGGAAAAAGGTTCCGCGTTTAGTTCACGAATTCTTCATTCGGTTCACGCATTCTCCATTAAGTTCAGAGAAAATATATACAATCATAGATACCATAAAGCTCCCAGCTTCCTCTCCTGAATCTACCTCAGGATTTCTCTCTCAGTACCTCTCATCCAGAAGACGGTCGGCAGAGGCAAGAAGTCTCCACAGTGCAGATTCAAAGAGATTCACAAGCCCAGGAGCTCAAACATAAGGCTAATATACGCCGTGGGAGACTGTCGATCTCTCACCGCCGTCATAGCCCCTCAACATTGTTACAAAAACTCACAGAGCATCATATCTGGTTCTTCCGGCAATCTACACGCTCACAAGCTAAGATAACAAGGGACTTTATACTCATTGTAATTGAACTCTTACATTAATACTTGTATCCCCGAATATTTGTATTAATAATATCTCGCAAGAGCATTCAATACCGGGACTAACAACCCCGGCAAATCTTGTGTTTTTACTTTTCCCACGGAAGTGTTCTCGCACTTTGTTTGCTATCCACTCATCCATCAATATCTATCTCCAGATAATATTTTGGGTAGCAACACATGTCACCTCAGTTGATCATTCATGTAATCATTATGTTAGAGCGCGTATGCTCATTATCACCATTTCATGACGTAATCATAATACGATATTCATGCGAGATCTATAATTATCATGTGACTTTCCTACGTCAGTATGGAAAGAGCTGTCAGAGAACGCAAGGGAAGAGGCCGTGGTGCGGGCCAAAACCCGGGAGCTCGTGTGAATACCCGTGCGAACGCGAGGAGTAATGCTAATTCAACTAGCAGCGATGCTGCTACTCATTCACCCGGATATAATCACTCACTGTTAGAGAGTCGTACCCGGAATATAGCTCAATGAGAAGGTGTTCAGATTGATCCACTCACTTTTATGTAGGGCATGATGGCCCATATACAATTGCTTAATCATCATTGCGCCACTCTGGCTGATTTAATCGAGAAATCTCTTACTTATGAGCTTACTGCGAAGGAAGTTGCTAAGCATCAACCTTCATCTTCTGGCAAGAAATCGAATGAGCGTGATCAGTCCGAAGGCAGGCAGGCAACCTTCAAGAAACCTCGTGTGGGCTCTACTTTAGCTGAGCGACCCCCTACGGCGCATAGACCCGCGGAATCTCGGTCCCGAGTAGCCAGTTCGGCCATCACCTGTTTTAACAGTGGAGCGCCGGGTCATTTCAGCACTAGGTGTTCGAGGCAGACTATCACCTATTTCAACTGTGGGATTGCCGGGCATAAGGTCCGTTTCTGCCAAAGAGACTCCAAGCATACTCCGGTGGCATCTCAGGCCCCGAAGCAATCAACGGTTCAGAATCAGGCCACTCATACCGTGCTGTTTAAGACGACGGGAGCATCTACAGGCGGGACTCATATTTATCAGACATGAGCATCCGGTTCGGGGCCCGGCAAACCCCGAATTCACGAGATGAAGAGGAGCGACGATCCGGAGGCACGGATGATCTCAGTTACACTCGAAATTTTATCTCAACCTCTGTGTACCCTTTTTGATACTGGTGCAACGCATTCATTCATTTCTGAGTCATGTTTGAGTAGACTACGTCTGGGTAGTGCTACTAGTTATGATCCGTTTGTCATTAGTCTACCTGATGGTAGACGAATTATCGGAAATCGTGATATTAGGGATTGTCCGATTGAGCTTCATGGCCGTGTTTGGTTGGCGAACCTGATCGTGATAGATTTACCGAGAGACGATGTTATCTAGGGTATTGACAGGATGGATCGTCACGATGCCATCATTGGTGTCTGTAAGCGTATGGTCACTATCATTTCAGACGATGGAGTCGAATGTGTATTTCAGGGAGGTAATCCCAGTTGTTCCGGGAGAGTCATCAACTTGATGAAAGCAGTGAAATTACTCAATCAAGGGTGTGTTGGTTATTGGTTCTATATGACCAAAATCGAGAAATCATCAGTGATGTCGACGGATATTCTTGTAGTGAGAGAATATGCCGACGTATTTCCAGGCGAGTTACCTGGTTTTCCTCCACAGAGAGATGGGGAATTCACGATTGAGTTGGAGCCTGGTACGTCTCCAATATCGAAGGCACCGTATAGGATGGCCCCGACCGTAATGCAGGGGCTAAAGAATCAATTGGAGGATTTGACCGTGAAGGGTTATATCCGACCGAGTGCGTCTCTATGGGGACCACCAGTGTTATTTGTCAAGAAGAAGGACGGTTCATTTCGTTTGTGTATTGATTATTGGGAGTTGAACAGAGTGACGATCAAGAATAAATATCCTCTACCCCGTATTGATGATCTCTTAGATCAACTTCAGGGAGCTTCAGTATTTTCCAAGATCGACTTAAGATCTGGATATCATCAGTTGCGAATTCGAGAGTCGGATATCGCAAGGACAACGTTTTGAACACGCTATGGTCATTATGAGTTTGTGGTAATGCCGTTTGGGTTAACTAATGCACCTTCAGTGTTCATGGAGTTAATGAATCGGGTTTTCATCGACTATTTGGACCAGTTTGTGGTCGTCTTCATTGACAACATTTTGATTTATTCTCGTGACCGAGGGGAGCACGAGGTTTACCTTCATCAGGTTCTCGACGTGTTGAGACGAGAGCAACGCTATGGAAAGTTTTCCAAATGTGAGTTCTGGATGTCCGAAGTGACATTTCTCGGACATGTAATTTCATCAGACGGTGTACGTGTTGATCTTCAGAAGATGGAGGCTATCCGAGATGGGCTACCTCCGAAGAATGTTAAGGTAATCCCAATTGTTCCGGGAGAGTCATCAACTTGATGAAAGCAGTGAAATTACTCAATTAGGGGTGTGTTGGTTATTGGTGCTATATGACCAAAACCAAGAAATCACTAGTAATGTCGACGGATATTCTTGTAATGAGAGAATATGCCGACGCATTTCCAGGCGAGTTACCTGGTTTGCCTTCACAGAGAGATGTGGAATTCACGATTGAGTTGGAGCCTGGTACGTCTCAAATATCAAAGGCACCGTATCGGATGGCCCCGACCGTAATGCAGGGGCTAAAGAATCAATTGGAGGATTTGACCGCGAAGGGTTATATCTGACCGAGTGCGTCTCCATGGGGACCACCAGTGTTATTTGTCAAGAAGAAGGACGGTTCATTTCGTTTGTGTATTGATTATCGGGAGTTGAACAGGGTGACAATCAAGAATAAATATCCTCTACCCCATATTGATGATCTTTTAGATCAACTTCAGGGAGCTTCAGTATTTTCCAAGATCGACTTAAGATCTGGATATCATCAGTTGCGAATTCGAGAGTCGGATATCGCAAGGACAACATTTCGAACACGCTATGGTCATTATGAGTTTGTGGTAATGCCGTTTGGGTTAACTAATGCACCTGCAGTGTTCATGGAGTTAATGAATCGGATTTTCATCGACTATTTGGACCAGTTTGTGGTCGTCTTCATTGACGACATTTTGATTTATTCTTGTAACCGAGGGGAGCACGAGGTTCACCTTCATCAGGTTCTCGACGTGTTGAGACGAGAGCAATGATATGGAAAGTTTTCCAAATGTGAGTTCTGGATGTCTGAAGTGACGTTTCTCGGACATGTAATTTCATCAGACGGTGTACGTGTTGATCCTCAGAAGACGGAGGCTATCCGAGATGGGCTAGCCGATTATTATCGGCGGTTTGTGGAAGGATTTTCTAAAATAGCTCAAACCATGACAAACCTTCTGGGGAAGGATAAGAAATACACGTGGTCCGACGCGTGTCAATGGAGTTTTGAGGAACTCAAGAGCCGGTTAATTTCAGCACCTGTCCTTTCCTTGCCGCAAGGGACGGAGGGATTCGTGGTTTATAGTGACGCGTCCGGACACGGTCTTGGATGTGTATTAATGCAGAATGGGAAAGTTATTGCTTATGCTTCTCGGCAACTGAGACCTTACGAAGTCAATTATCCGACCCACTTTAACACCCCAAACTAGGCGGATATTGCAGTGCCGTGGACCCCCGACTGGGACCCACCAGGAAAATGAAAATTTATGAATTAAATAATATAATTGTAGTACCGAACCACAATATATCATCAATCACTCCGATGAGGAGTTTCATTACAACATACCCAAGATAATACCAAGTACATGTATATTTTATATGGAGATAAAATATACAACACTGAATGAAATGAATATCCAAATGGAAGTCTGCAGCGGAAATAAAATGAAGAAAACACGAGTGAATGAAAGGACTGGGGACCCCTACTAGTATCACTGGGAATCCTCGCCGTCAACGTTCTCTTCCCATGCCTTAGCCTTGCCATGACCTGAAAACAACATCCCCCAACGCGGTCAGTTACACAGAACAACAATCCTCCAGGGTTGAATAAACACAATCATGATATATCTTAATTATGAAATGTCACTGAAGAGAGGCATCATAGTACGCCCATAATGGTATGTGAAAGTGCACAAGACGAGAGTCCGGACACACCCATCCTTGTACCTAATTAGTCTCACGGAGGTACATTACCGTGTGCACAGTCCAATGTGTCGGTGAACCCAACACATGACCATCACGTGCCCGACTAAAAATTCCACATATCCCCACCTGGACACGCAATATGAACCCAGAAGGTCATATGGGCAAGGAATGACCATGAAGAGTAATAATGAATAACAATCCGACAAAGTCAAGAATGACTCACCGAGATGAAATGATAGTGAAACGAATGATAGCTCAATGAAATGATTGGAACCGTCGTTCCTTGTGAATGAAGTGATTAATTGACAATTACAAGTCCCAATACGATTAATACATTATGAATGAATTATGATTATGAATGAACAACGACAAAAGGAATGAATATCCTTTTAACCGAGTAAGAATTAACTTACACAACCGGTGAAGAATGTCCTTCCTCGAACAAACATCCTACAATGAAATGTCGGTCGCTCGAACAACCTTGAATGACAATTATCAACAATGCCCAATATACGAATCAAACACGATTATAACCGACTCAAACGTCTATATAACAATAACCAAACTCATTAAGGTATTCTAGCGAACACTTAACAAACACACAATCTTCGATAATATCCAAATCTCGAGTATATCAAAACCAACTCCAAAATGAGTATTTCAAACCAACAAAACACCTCCAATGATATCAATAATCCCATAGGAATCCACAAAACGAGTTAACGACAACATCTAATCGAAACCCCCAAATATCAAAGTCAACTCCAAGGTGTTCTTGAATCAAACCCCAACAATACATGAAATCCGAAATATATGTTATCAAATCCATAGGAATTCATTTATCCAAGGTAGATAACCCATATCTAACATATTCCAACTTAAAACCAAGCTTACACGAAGAGATCGGAAGGAAAATACTCAAAATCCGCAATACTTGATCCAAGAAATGTTTACCTTTGATTTGATGTATTGGATATGATGAAGTGATGATTAATCCAACACAAAAGCTTGAAGATTATGATAGGTGATAGTAGCTCGAAGAACACTCTCCAAATCGTCCAAAATCGCCCGGAATCGCCAAAAAACGAAGTGAGAAATGAAAATGACGAAGAAAGGGCTGAACTGTCCTATTTATAGAAATCCCAGTTTAGCGCGCGCTAGCTCCAGTTCTTAGCATGCGCTAACGGGTGTTTTGGGTAGTCCAGTACCCACTGTCCGAAAATGGTAGCGCGCGCTACGTACCTTTTGTAGCGTGCGCTACGGCTGTACACTTAGCGTGCGCTATCCCCAATATGTTAGCGTGCACTAATGAATTATCTGATGCCCAGAACCTTCTGTTCTCTGATCTGTTCGCGGTAGCGCGTGCTACACACAAGATTCAGCGTGCGCTACTGACCCCGATTAGCGTACGCTAATAACTACTCATAGCATGCGCTAGGAATTAATCCAATTCAGTCCAGTAGCCATTGGACTCAGCCTGATCCGACCTTTAGCGCGCGCTACACCGACTGCATAGCGTGCGCTACTCCGGCCTACTAGCGCGCGCTACTTACCATTCGTAGCGTGCGCTACTTACAACCCAACTGCAGTCCAGTGCCTTCTGGACTACCTACTTGAACTACACTAGCGTGCGCTAGTGTTGAGAGGTAGCGTGCGCTACCCGTACCCAATTCGCGCACGCTAAAGAGAGTACGTGGCGTGCACTACTCCTCACACACAGTACACTATGAAGATGACAACGATGATAAACACGGCACGATACTCCAACTAGATTAATGATGAATGACGATTGATACACGATACAATCACTCTGAACGATGAAAACAATGACTGAATATGAGTGACAAATGATCATTAATAAGTGAAAATTACTGAGTGACAATTACTGAACGATAAATACTGAATGATAATGACTGAATTACAATCGGGTATTACATACACCCCCCCTTAAAAGAGTTTCGTCCCCGAAACTAAGTGTCAAATAACTCGGGATAACTCTCCCGCATACTATCCTTGGTTTCCCAAGTAGCCTCTTCGACTCCGTGTCTAGACCACTGAATTTTAACCAAAGTAATCGTCTTGTTCCTCAACTATTTGATTCGCCGCTCTAAGGTTCGCATTTCGTCGAACTGAAGTATGTGACTCAGGTCGGAAACATACTTCCGTAACTGAGAGACATGAAACACATTATGAATTCAGCTCAATGCCGGAGGTAGGGCCAATCGATAAGCTAACTCGCCTACTCGATCCAAAATCTCAAACGGTCCAATGAACTCGGACTCAACTTTCCCCTCTTCCCAAAACGGAAGATACCTCGACTCGGGGATACCTTGACCAAAACATGGTCACCTGTCTCGAACTCTAATGGTCGACGACGATTATCTGCATAAGATTTCTGTCGACTCTGAGCGGTCAACAAACAACTCCTAATCAAAGCTACCTTCTCACGGACGGCTATAAGCATATCGGACTCGGTACTGATTGATTATGATAAGTCATCCCAACACAAAGGAGATCGACAACGATGACCATACAAGGCCTCGTAAGGTTCCATCATAATCGAAGCATGCCAACTATTATTGTACGTGGACTCTATCAACGGTAGTTGGGCTTCCCAATCATCTTTTCAATCGAGAACACATGCCCTCAACATGTCCTCCAAAGTCTGAATAGTCCTCTCTGATTGTCCGTCGGAATGAGGATGAAAAGCTGTACTGAGATTAAGCTGAGTTCCCATAGCACGATGAACTGATTTCCAAAAATGATACACGAATCGTCCGTCATGATCGGAAACAAACTTTTAGGAGTACCGTGTAGTCTCACTATCTCTTTGATAAACAACTGGGCAAGTCTCTTGGGACCCCACGTATCCTTAATCTCAAGGAAATGAGCTGATTTAGTTAAGCGGTCCATAATTACCCAGATTGTATTCATGCCACGATGACTCGTCGGCAAACTCGTGATGAAGTCCATTGAAATATCCTCCCACTTCCACTCTGGGATAGGGAGAGGTTTCAGCATACCCGCCGGTCGCTGATTTTCTATCTTGACTTGCTGAAAGGTCAAACATCTCGAAACAAATTCCGCGACCTCTCGCTTCATATTACTCCACCAGTAATTTTGTTTCAAGTCTTTATACATCTTGCTAGACCCTGGATGAACGGAATAAGGGGTAGCATGAGCTTCTCTTAAAATCGAGTTTTTTAACTCGTCATTCGCCGATACGCACAACCGATTCTTAAATCGCAAAAGTCCATCCTCGTGGACCACAAACCCAGGGGCTTTCCCCTGAGTCACATCATCTCGAATGCGTAACAAAAATGGGTCTGAACCCTAATTCTCCCTGATCGCCTCCTCGAGTGGCGATGAAATCTCTAACGTACAAAGTTGCCCTTGTACTCGCTGTAACTAGACCTCGATCTCGGGTCTCAGAAATTCCTGCTGAAGTTCCTTCTGAATTGTTAATCGAGCAAGCATCTGCTACTAAACGGACTTACGACTCAAGGCATTAGCGACAACGTTCGCCTTGCCCAGGTGGTAAAGTATCTCAATATCATAATCTTTGATTAGTTCCAACCACCGTCTCTGTCGCATATTTAACTCCTTCTGAGTAAATATATACTTTAAACTCTTATGATCGGTGAATATCTGACAGGTAACGCCATAAAGATAATGACGCCAAATCTTCAATGCGAATACTATAGCTGCTAGCTCCAGGTCGTGGGTCAGATAATTAACTTCGTAAGGTCTCAACTGTCGTTAAGCATAAGCAATAACTTTCCCATTCTGCATTAGTACACATCCGAGACCCTGTCCGGACACATCACTATAAACCACAAACCATTCCGTCCCTTGTGGTAGAGAAAGGACAGGTGCTGAAATTAACCGGCTCTTGAGTTCTTCAAAACTCTGTTGACATGCGTCGGACCACATGTATTTCTTATCTTTCCTTAAAAGGTTCATCATAGGTTGAGCAATTTTAGAAAATCCTTCAACAAATCGCCGATAATAACCAGCTAACCCGAGGAAACTTTAGATTTCCTTAACATTCTTTGGAGGTAGCCAATCTCGGATAGCCTCCGTCTTCTGAGGGTCGACACGAACTCCGTCTGATGAAATTACATGTCCGAGGAACGTCACTTCGGACATCCAGAACTCACATTTAGAAAACTTCCCATAAAGTTGCTCTCGTCTCAACACGTCGAGCACCTGATGAAGGTGAAACTCGTGCTCTTCCCGGTCACGAGAATAAATTAAAATGTCATCAATAAAGACAACCACGAACTGGTCCAAATAGTTGATGAAAACCCGATTCATTAATTCCATGAATACCACAGGTGCATTAGTTAACCCAAGCGGCATAACCACAAACTCATAATGACCATAACGTGTTCGGAACGCCGTCCTTGCGATATCCGACGATCGAATTCGTAGCTGATGATATCCAGATTTTAAGTCGATCTTGGAAAATACTGAAGCTACCTGAAGTTGATCCAAAAGATCATCGATACGGGGTAGAGGATACTTATTCTTGATCATCACCCGGTTCAATTCCCGGTAGTCAATACACAAGCGGAACGAACCATCCTTCTTCTTGACAAATAACACTTTTCTTCACGAACCATTATCGATTTTCTCTCCCTAGAACAGTCCCTCTGGACTTGTTCTTGATATTTAGCCTCTTCCAACATGTTTTTGATCAATATAACTTGATTTGGAGCTTGGAGTTGGAAGCTTGTTGGTGCTCCCTTGGTGTTTGGAGAGTTCTTCTTGTTCTTCATTGGTAAGTTCTCTTAATCTCTTGTTCTATAAGTGATTTTCGAATATAATGATGTTGTTGTTGTTTTCCTCGTATAGTTGGTGATTGTTGGAGTATATCATGATTCTTGATGAGTTTTCATAACTTGTAATGAAGAACATGATGGTTTTGTCTTGGAGAGGAGTTGTTCTTGATGTTTTAGAATGTTTGGAGGTTATAATCACGTCTAGGAAGGATTATGTTAAGATTGCTATATGATTAACATAGTCTTGATATGATTGTTGTTGTTGCTGTTGTTGTTGTTTGTGTTTTTGGAGGGAATATAACCATTTTAGTAAGGAATTATGATGAATTATGTAATTATTATCATAATCTTGCAATGGTTGATTTAATCTTGTGGTTTAATCCGAATTCTTGATGAATTGGTGATAGATTATTGTTTAGACATCATATTTGTTGTGTTGGTGATGTTCTTGAGGTGATAGTAATAATATTGATGATATTATCATTGTAGGAGGATCAATTTGATGTTCTTAAGTGATTCTTGTTGAGTTGTTTTCACAAGTGTTAAGAACGTTTGATCATATCGATCATTGAGGTGTTGGAGGATGTTAGAATTCATAGTTGAGAACTATGGTATTCATTTGTGGAGTTTAATCGATTCGTGATCGAATCGGTTGGTCCTTGGTGTTGTTTTCTATTGATTTTGTATTATTGAATGAATTGTATTTCATTCAAGGTTGTTCGAGTGTTTGCGATCGTTGGAAGGCGCCGTTCGGCGTTTCGTGGAAGGACGTTGATCGTGGAAGGACTTTCTCGCCTTTGGTTTGAGGCAAGTTTTATACTTTTACCAGTCAATGAGATTAATGTTATCATGTATGTGTATGAATGTGTGTATCATTTCGAGACTTGGTCTCTTTATGATTTTGTTGATATCAGGGGATTGTTTGATACGACACCCTTCGGCAAATTATGCCAAATGTTATTGTTCTTCGTAAATGGCCGGTTTAAGGCATTGCGATACTTGTTGGTAATATTGTTGTCGATAGCCGGTTCGCGGTATCGATGTATCGATTGTTGTTGTTGATATTGATGTCGATATAAGACATAGTTGTGATCATTGTTACTGATATTGGTGCTTCGTTATTGATGTTGTATTGGCTGATTCAAGGCATTGACATATTTGATTATCATCTACGTTATCGATAACCGATTAAAGGTGCCAAGACATCTGTGGTATTGTTGTTATCGATTGACCGTTCTAAAGGTAATCGATGTATTGAATTGGGGAATGTCGAAGACATTTCCTATCCATTGAGTCATTGTTATCGATTGACCATTTTAAGGTAATCGATGTATTGAATTGGAACTGTCGAAGACATTTCCCATCCATTGTATTGTTGTTATCGATTGGCCGTTCTAAGGTAATCGATGTATTGAATTGGGACTGTCGAAGACATTTCCCATCTGTTGTATCGTTGTTATCGATTGGCCGTTCTAAGGTAATCAATGTATTGAATTGGGACTGTCGAAGACATTTCACATCCGTCGTATTATTGATTGGCCGTTCTAAGGTAATTGAGGTATCGAATTGGGATTATCGAGGACAATTCCCATCCGTTGTGTCGTTATTATCGATGAGCCATTCTAAGGCAATCGAGGTATTGAATTGGTTCCCATCCATCATGTCGTTATCAACTGGCCATTCTAGGGCAGTCGAGGTATTTGAATTGGGACCGCCGAGGATGGTGCCCATCCGTGAGATATTGTTGTCATGATTGGCCGACTCAAGGCAGCACACTATCATTCTTGTGAACTCAGTACTTTTGTGATCGTTGATGGTTGAGGATTCCAGGATTGTTGTGTTATGATTATTGATCATGTTAATTGGTCCTTAAGGATTGTGATCCCAGGATGGTTGTTTTGGATATTATTGGTCGTGTCGATCTTTCATTATCCGTGAGATATCATTCACTTTGGTGAGTCTTTTGATCCGTATTGGATGTGTTATCATTTGAGTTTCGTTGTCATGTTGTATCGTGACATATCTAGAATCATATCTGCGTTCCGATTGGTTATTGTGTAGGATTTTTAGCCAGACACATATATAGTCATGCGTGGATGTTTCCGTATTGGACTGTGCACACGAGACATAGTTCGTGAGGCTAATTAGGTGCATTGTCCCACGTATATCCTGGATTCCGTATACGGGGTGGACATGCGCACTGACACATTTCCGGATCGGGCGTACTGTGATGTCCATCTTGAGCCATACTGTATTGGTCGTTCATAGTCCATATTGTATTAGATATGTCCGACGATTTGCGGCTGGTTGTTCATACGTCGAGGGGTATATTCGACAGTCGGGTTTGTTTCTTTGAGATCCGTTTTGTGATGATATACAGCTTCGGGCTATTCGGCTTTCAGGCCATTATGATATTTTGGCAGCTTCGGCTGAAGGGCTTTCAGTCCATTGTGATATATTGGTATTTCCGTTGGAGCCTTCGGGTATTGTGATTCGTAATTATTTTAGTTCTGGGTTGGTTTACTTTTGTGTAGTTCATGGTTGTGTTCTATATTGATGATTCGCCGTTGGGCATTTGTGTTCTAACCTGTTGAGCAGGTACCGGTCGTATGCCGCGGGCATAGTGTTTCACGAATGCTCGATTCTTACTTAGGTTTGTGAGCATCTTGTATTACCATCGTTGTACCATTTTATTCTGTCTTTGGATGCATATCATGTTGTACATGTATTTGATATTCATTATCTGGATGACTGACCCCATGGGGGCGGAACATGTTTACATGTTTTAGGTGTTTGCGAGGAGAGAGTTGATACACAGGGGCATGGCGTTGGCGACGAGGCATTCCAGCGATACTAGTCTGAGATGTCTTGGTGTTCATGTCGGTCAGACATTTTGGAGTACTCCTGTTTTATCAGTTTTTGTCATTTTGTATTATTCGAGCAAGGCTCGTGGATGTTGTATTTTATTTTGGCCATGTAGGCCCATCCTTGTCGTTGAAATTCCATATCGGAATATTATGTCGGATGTCATAGTAGGGACTAAGATTCCCCTTGTGGTGAGTTTATTATATTTTTGGTCGTGTTCGCCTGGTGGATCTCCTGGTGTGGGGTCCACGACACTGTAATGACCCAATAGGATTTTGGGGGTGTTACAATATGCTCAAACCGTGAGCAAATTATCTCGTAAATTTCTGATTACAAGTCATATACATATGTGACTATCTAGTGGATCCATCATATCTAGTAGTTCACATGTAGAGGAAGTGGGACCATACTCCCCCTTAATATATTCCAAATTTATTAGGGATTCATTCCCAATATTGGCTAGTAATGATATTAATCGAGAACAAATATTTGAAGACATGATGTGTCCGTATCACCATATAGATATTTTACCGGCATATCACATCATCTGTCGGTGACATTATTGTACATCCTTTTCAACATGGAGTCGCCACTCCCACATGTCATATTATGTTTATTATTCAAATAAAAATGTAGTTCATAAGCTTCTAGATATGAACTATTCAAACGCGTAGTCAAATCTCATACGCGTAATTCCAATCTATATAATAGATTATCATTGTATTCACAATCACCCATACTGAGGGTTTGAATATCATAAGGGATTCAATGCTTTCGAATCTTCGTAAATATTATCCATCTCTTCTAGTGAATATCATAAAAAGAATTTATCGAGCTCGACTTGAAAGATTAAGGGTGCTAATGAGAAATGGCATCCCAGAAGATATTCGATGGTTGATCGAAGCACAAGTTCGACTATCTGGCGAATTTTCAAATTCATTTAAGTACATGCCAGGTACATGTAAGAGTAGTTTTGCAAAGCAACGGAGAGCAAAAGGATTAGGTGGGTGCTATAAA
The DNA here is from genome assembly GCA_033398695.1 of Orobanche coerulescens. Taxonomy (NCBI): domain Eukaryota; kingdom Viridiplantae; phylum Streptophyta; class Magnoliopsida; order Lamiales; family Orobanchaceae; genus Orobanche; species Orobanche coerulescens. The sequence continues at coordinate 20,684,485 of CM065810.1, forward strand.
TGTGCTCGGTGTACATGTGACACACGATGCAAATCTGTGGGGTTTGTATCCAAAAATCGAGAAGATAAAATAGCATTTATCAAGGATGGATTGAGTAAGGAATCTATTGATCATGATATCCAACAGATTCTTGATACATATCCCAGTGGATACGTTCATTAATGGCTTTATGGATACAATTTAAGGATGAACGGGAACGTTATAGTCATGAAAAATTAGTCTAAAAAGATCTAGTTTGTAAGTCCGTTCTGTCAAAATTGGTATAAGGTAATAGAAAAATAATGCAAGTTGATGAATATTATTTTCTAATATTTAAATTTCTCAGCTGCTAATCGGTAACATCGTTTTCATTGAAAAATATAATATCATATCTTTCGTTTTCTTTTGCAATTTTGTCAAAAAGAAAATAGTAAAAGTAATGACTTATTTGCGGCTACTTTTTCAATGAAAATAGTGAAGTCATTTGTCGTTTAGTAAGAAGTTTGTTCTTTAAATTTGGGATCCACAAATCATAAAATATATATTTCATAAAAGTATTTTGAATGTCTAGTGTAAAAAGTTGGATTTCTCAGAATCCTCATATAGATCTCATCCAATTAAAACTATATATATTTTAGGTGGATCAAAACTGATAGGTCATATTCAGCATATAGATATGGCATGTCAATTCGTAAAAGAATTAGGAAAACACAAAATCGATATATCGTATGGTGGGATTAATCATAGATTTTTCGGTTATCTTTTAGAGGCAGCACAAAATGGGAGAATAAGAGTAACAAGTGCGTTACACTTTCCCACAGTTAGAACCAGTAGTATAGGGGGTTCAACTGGGTTGATGCTTCAAGCACAGTCTGTGCATGATAGTTTGATGTATGTGGTAAATAATAGTGATGCCTTTATTGTTCTTCCAGGTGGCTATGACACACTCAATGAGATATTCAACATCACGTCATGGGCTGAGCGGGACTTCCATACCAAACTTATAGGTCTGTTGAATATTAATAATTTCTTCAGCGATTTGCTTGCCTTTCTCGATCAAGGAGTAGATAACAAGTTTATATCTCAACCATCATGAGATATAATAATATGTGCTGACACTATTGCTGATCTACTTATAAAGTTTCAGGCATATATTTCAGTTAAGAATTTGGAAGTCAAAACTCATCAGCCACAGAGTATTGGCGCCAAACAAAAAAGGAGTTTAGATCCTTTAGATCTTTCATTATGAACCCTGACGTCAGGTGGTGGTAGAGTTATGGAGTTTTATACTCTTGAGACGCACCCCCTTTTTTTTCAACGGGTTTCATATGTATTTTCTTTTTCGCATTTCATATTGTCGAGTGTTTACTGCCTTTCAGCTAGTTTCGATATTTTCACTTCGACTACTTTGTGCTTCTTCCATTGCAATAATAAGATCATCTTTTGCCTTTATTCAAATACATTATTCTCACGAATATGTGACATATGCTTCTCAATAGGTGTTGCCATTTCGATATGATTCCAATGATCCCACCATGTAATATAATCAACATGAGATTTATTGAGCAGTTATTTTCCAGTGATAGTTTTCCATATCACTTGTCAAATGATTTCACCACGCGGTTTGCATGGGATTTTATTTAATTAATTAATTATAACTTCTAGTATCGCTTGCTTAATTTTCTCCATTTGTATTTAATAATCATGGAGATCGGATATTATTTCTATCAACTGCTTCTTCTTCGAGAGCAGGATTTGAATCATTGATCAACTACTTTTTCAGAGTAGAATTAATTTTTATCAACTGCTTCTTCAAGAGCAGGATTTAGATAATCGATCAACTACTTTTTTCACAGTAGGATTTATTTCTTTCAACTGCTTCTTCGAGAGCATGATTTAGATAATCGATCAACTACTTTTTCATAGTAGGATTTATTTCTTTCAACTGCTTCTTCGAGAGCATGACTTAGATAATCGATGAACTACTATTTCAGAGTAGGATTTATTTTTGTCAATTGCTTATTCGGGAGCAGGGTTTTAGAACTATTTATGTGATATAACCAACCATGATGGTGATATATAATATATAAATTGCATACGTAAAACCATCCGTCTTGTGATAATTGGACTCATCACATGGGAGGTATTGTAATTATAGAAAGTAAGCTCAATAAATGTGTGGTTTGAAGCCACCACTATGAGATAAGTAAGAGACATAATTTAAAGTGCAAAATAATTAACTTCTTCTACCAGAGCATGATCGTCCAATGAGTTCCTCAAAATGTAGTCATCGTCAAGGTATAGGTTGAAATATCGACTACCGTTAATAGCAAGTGTAAGGGTTGTATTCATAAATCTTTACGATTTTCAGAGTTGGATGTTATTCGTACATTCTAATAAATTTTGATAATAACATAAATAAAAAGAGTTAATACCCATATCAATATTAGTATCAAATTAAAGGTCTCGTTAAACCGATCACGATGGTATCAAGAAAAAATAATTCTGATAATGCATACTTATTATATGTGAGGAAACCCAAATTCAAGACTCAAAGAATTATAAGATTATTTTATTCTTGTATATTTTATCAATTTTCTTACTACTACTTTCACGGGCCCGTCTCCATTTTTTTTCATTATGCTCCTCTTTATCATCTTTCCTTTTCTCCATTTTCGTTTTCTTATGGTCCCTTGTTTATTTTTTATTTTCTTCTCATCATCTTCTACCTTCCGGCTTTCCCTTTCTCTCTGTATTTTTTTTAGAGAGAATTTTCATGACCAGATTGAAAGTGACAAGTATCTATCTGACAGAAATCAAACATACTGCAAGAGGATACGTTGACATCTCATCTCATCTGTATAGATTACCGTTGACATCTCATGAACGCGAATCTGAGTCTTCTGGTCGCTCGAAGTGGTGAGTACCTCCACGATATGATTTGCTTCGGACATACGAGTGCGAGGTAGTGATTTGACAGAGCGCCGGCGGCGCCTAGTAGATGTTGTATGGCGCGAAGTTGATAGACCGCTTGAACATCAAGCCGTAAAACGACTCCTTGGCCGGAAGGAGAAGGTCGAGCTGTTGAGGTCTCTCTAGCAACGTATCTTTGAAAATAGAACGAGCGTTCGGTTGTAATAATTCGATTTCTGATATAGAAGATCATCTATTAGATACAGCTGTAGAGCATACTTTCGTCATATTACTCGAATGGTTAGAGTCGTGCTGATAACGTGTTATAAAACCAGAATATTGTAGAGAGAGAATTTAGAGAGAGAATGGAGAATGATTCTCAGGTGTGTTTTTTATTAATAACTGAAGTCCTATTTATAGGAAAACATCAGATAGCACAATCGTAATTACATAATTATATCAGGGATAAAATAGTCATTCATATACAATAAACAATATATCAAATGTCACTATTGGAAATAGTGATTCCCGTTACTATTCATAACACAATGAATGTACAAGAAAAATGTATCACCAATTCACCACTGCCCTGCAAAATAGCACGGTGGTGGATTTTAAAATATTAATTTTGCCAAAATTGCGATATAAAACTGGAACGCAACAACATTTGATGGATGAGTACATCTTCATTATCTTGTCCCTCCCCGCTATGGCTGGAAAAATGTCAAAATTATCAAAATATCAAATATATTGTATCACAAAGTACAGACAATATCAATTTTTTTTGGTATATCATTTTTTGGTGATATATGATACCGTTACCGATATTTTTTGTAAGGAAATGGTATGACCTTTTAAAAGTTTTGGTATACATCGAAAATTTTCAATATATAGATGTATCAAAGTGTAAGAAACAATCTTCAAAATATAATTCCAAATTTATTTCGGTATATTAAAAACTATGAAAGGTGGAAATAAGATGATAAGTGCTTATTGATCAAACACAATTACAATAAATTAAAAACAACTTAAACTATAAAAACTTGAGAAATACAAAATCGGTACAAGATTAATGTAGAGATTTCTTGTCAATTGATATGTGTCTCGTGAAGGGAGAAGCGTGTTTCATGGATTTGCTCTACCTCCATTTATAAGTGATATCAAGGTCTTCATTGATTATTTAATTCACAAGATAGATTTATTATTTTTGTCTCTAGTATTCAAGCCTCTATATATGCATTCAATGTCAGATTATTGGCAACCAAAGTCTCAATTAAATGGTAGTTGGTCAATTTAAAGGGACATAAATGCATTATGACACAACATGGTGCATAAGACGGTTGAGGTAGATCCATATTCATAGCCGTGTGTTACACCGTGCTTGCTACATGGTCATTCTTGAGTCATGTTGTGCGTGACCCAATCAACGTCCATGATGCGCACGAGGACCCAACAATTACTTGCGTTGTGTTTGGGAAATAGTGTCGCCTGTGGTGATGAATTGCATATGTACCGTTGCTTATGGCACGGCGCTTGCCACCATTATAATTGCACCATGTTTCAGCATCATGTTGCTGAAATAATTGTGCCACCCACTATTTACGACTACGATTTTGTTTCACATCCAATGTAGACGATTTAGATCATTTATCTGCAAAATATAGAAATTTAGCTCAGACTTTGATATTTTAGAAAAAATAGTATTTTGCTACAGAAATTCAGTATAAAAATGCCAGAAAATGAGATGGTATATATGAATTTCTAGATCAAATAAGCACTTACCAATTGTCGAGGACGATGCCTATTTATTGTTATCATTATGTTGTTGGCCGATTAAAGGCATCAAACTATTATTCTTTCGAAATTGAGATTTCTTATGAATTGATGGTCGCGATTATTCACGAAAAGGAGACTAGTTTCGGCTAGTGCTCAGTTGATAAGACTAGGGCCTGAATCCTTTGGCGTTAGTGTCTGAGTATTTGTAGGTCAACGGTCATTGATTAAGTTTGGTGATTTTGGTATACATCATCGGGTTATTTGGATTGAACCATACCATACCATATCAGTGACAACTTCGAGTTGTTTGGCTTTGGCCATATATTATAGATAAGATTGGGGTTTGAATTCTTCTGTGTTAGTTCCCAGCACCTACAGGTCGTCGATTATTGATTAAGTTTAGTGATTTTAGCATACAAGTTTAGAATGTTTGGATTCGGCTATATCATATAATTTCATTATACAACTTGAGGTTGTTTGACTTCGCCATATCATATGAGTATACAGTTTTGGGTTGTTTGGCTACAACCATATCATATCAATATACAACTTGGGGCTATTTGCTTTTGGGTATATCATTAATTCGTAAACAGTATTGACTGTTCATCGTTGGGGAATTCACATTTCATTTATTTATCTGTACTGATTGTATTCCACATGCATAATGTTTCATGATTGTACATTATTGACTGTTCGTCGTTGGGTATTTTCATTTCATCAAGATATTTGCGTTGATTGTATGTTTCTTGCATTGTGTTTCGCGATATTATAAGTATGAAAAGTTGCCTGGAGCATATCATGTTATATATCATATTTGATAAACATTATATTGGATGACTGACCCCATTGGAGTGAAATGTATTTTACATATTTTAGGTACGAAGCGAGGAATGACTAAGACACATGGGCACGACGATAGCGACGAGGCATACAAGCGGCACTAATCCCTAGATGTTATCATTTTCATGTCATTATTCAGCATAGTTTGAGTATGATTCCATATTGTCATTTTAATGTTGTATTGAGATATTTGGGCAAGGCTAGTGGATGAGGTTGTTGTTTGTAAATTTAGTTGTGTAGGCCTATCATGCCATTAATACTCCACATAAGAGTGTTTTCATTGGATATCATAGTGTGGGATGTGGTTTTACTTGTCATTGTTTCATCATTTTTCGTCGTTTTAGCCTTATGGATTCCTTGTGTGAGGTCCACGATATTGTAATAATCTGATAAGTTTGGAGGAGTTACACCATCTTCTCCCGCATCAGCCTCAATGATCTACTGTATGGATGGATCCATTCTCTTTCCTACTTTCTATGCTGAGGCGGGACTCGTCCTCAATGTCAATCGTCTCATGTCCAGCACTTGTCTTGATCGGCTGGTTCAGTTGTACACCCATAGATATCACGGATACCGGATGTTACCTTTGGATTCTCTCAAGCATGTATGGTGATTCCCGAGGAAGTCATATCATTCAACATCTCATTCGTCATTAAACATACCAGTTGCTCCGACATCGTTTCCTCAGATGTCATCCTTGCCACACCAACAAATATACAGGGGATGGTGCCCCCATGCTGGTTGTTTTGGATATTGAGTGGTCGTTCCCACTCCATGTTTGATTGGGTATGTTCGTCGATTTGTGATTGGTTGTTCGTATGCCGAGGGATATGTTCACCCGTCGGGTCTGTTTATTGAGATCCACTGTATGTGGTTGGTGTGTCATTTTGAGAATGTTATTCTTTCGTATATCTATTTCTGTGGTTCTGTGTTGACCGCATTGGGGCTTATCGTGTGAAGGTATTCTCGATTATCATTGATCATTCGTTGGTTATATTAGAGTTTATCATGTTGATGATAGTCTCGATTATGTTTTGACCTTTGGATTGGTCGTATCGGAGTTTATCATGTCGATGATATTCTCGGTTAATCTATTGGTTGATCATTGTTGGTGATCATCTGAGCGTTTGGATTTTGTGTCGATGTTTCGGGATTCGTGTCGTTGGGTTGGGCAGTTATTTCGCAGATGTATTGTGTATTATTCGTCTTATCGAAATTGGGACTTGATTATGTAATCAGGTAGACATGATTTGATTCGGGCAGATTGTTTCATCCGAAGATGATATATTTTCGTTGAGACTCAAGGTATTGTGATTGTGAGTGCATTGAGACTGTACAGTGAGGTCACTTGCTAGTATCTCAAGAGATCGTCGACTTTGCGCATTGATAAGTATGCTGTTTCAATTATTCGTGAATGATGATGATTGATCGTTGACGTGATGGTTTCGAAATATTTTGGTTGAACGATTTGATTGTTTTTCTATGACGGATTGCAAGTTTCGAGGACGAAACTTATTTTAATTGGTGTAGTATGTAATATCCGGAATTTCTACTACCGTTGTTTAATATTATTTTATCCGAGTTATAATGTACAGCGTGGAATCTGTACAGTATAGATAAAATAAATGAAGAACTGAGATGTCAGTATCGGTATAATTGTCGTACTTGGTCGACAATTGTATTAGAGGATATTGTGTATCATATGAGAATATTATTGGAAGGAGTATGTGTATTCAGTATGCCGTATATTTGTATTTTGCATGTCAAGACGTTGGACAAGAAGAGCTGAAAATGGCTAAATATAACATTATTAGCGCACCCTAATAATTAGGAGTGGCACACGCTATCGTGCAGGTTTAGCACACGCTACGGAAATAACTTAGCGTACGCTAGTGAAGAACAGCTCAGAGGGAATCTACGTGTGGACCAGGCCACTTTCGGCGTACGTTCTAATAAGTCAACGGATGTTTGTAATATAGTACTAGCGCACGCTAAACCCTAAAGGTTAGCGCATGCTAATGGAAAATTGGATAAAAAGGAATATTATCCTCGTCAGCACTTTCGGCATGTGGACCAGTCTTCGGAGCATACAGACAAACGAGTCAACTGATATTAGCGCACGCTAAATGCAAGGACTTGCGTACGCTAAGACAGAGTAAGTTACGTACGCTAATTAATGCATGGGCATTACGTACGTAAGCTCATGTACGAAGCTAGACATTAGTCTCTGGACTGCAGTAGCGTACGCTAACAAAGGTCAATTAGCGCATGCTAAGGCTGTTAAGGTTGTTGCGCACGCTAAATATGAGATGTTAGCGCACGCTAGTAATGCAGTCTGTATAAGGGACAGATGGGTATTACGAAGCATTTCGTCCATTCTTTCACCTTCAGTCGATAGAGAGAGCTTTGGGAGGTTCTTGAGGTTCCTAAACACGGTGAGGTGGTGATCTTTAACAAGATTAAGATAGAAATCATGGATTAAAGCTTTGTTCTTGAAATCATTGGTGATTCTTGGAGATGGATTCAACCTTCGAAATCAATCCATTCCTTCATAAAGGTAATCACTCTTCATCTTTAGACTTCGTTTTGGATTGAATGTGGATGTTCTTGAGTTGATGATTATTACATAAACAAGTTGACAAGCATGATTATGAGATGGATTACCGGAGTATGATGATATTAATATGATTCGTCTGGTTTGAATTATGTAGTTCGTTTTCTTGAGATAAGTTGGTGAATCCCTCTTCTCCTTTGCAGATGTTGATATCATTAAAACTCTGTAATGTTAGATTAAGGGAGTGTTGTTAAGGTTCTTGGTGTTCATGATTTTGATATTTGAGGAAGAAGATGATATTGGAATATAATTGAATTAAGGGTTGGATGATTACTAATATGTTAAAGGATATCGGATTTCGTTGTTTTGATAGCTTTGAACATGATTCAGAATCACTTAGTGTTCTTGAAATCACCATAAGTTGGTCGGTATCTGAAAAACATGCATCTCTACAGCATTAGCGCACGCTACGTTTACTGCCTAGCGCGCGCTAACGGGAGCAACTTAGCGCACACTACGTTAGGTGATTAACGTGCGCTAAGAAGGCAGAAAGTGCAGTATTTTCGTGTTGTGGTTGTCAATTCGTGCTAGTTTGAGTAGGATTGATCCGACTAGTGTTTAGTCGAGATATTGTCAAGCCGTTGGGTTTGTGGAATGGTTTTATCGACTGTTGATTGTTGTCGAACTTGTTGTTTATCGATTATTGTAATAGGTTGAGATTATTGATCGGTGTTTATAACCGAATGTTGCGGTCGTGTTCGAGAATATTCGTGAATTGCATTGATTGGGGCCGAGGGACTTGTAGATGACGACAATGGAATTGGTAACAGCTTCATCGGTATCGATGTAAGTTATTACTTGCTCAGTTTATAATATTTAATGAATGGTTTATGTTTCATTCGTGTATAATTCGTATAACAATGGTTATAATCATAATCACAGGAGATTTGAGATTATAAATCGTATTCGGGTTTTGGGAACCTAAATCATAATGTATATGATTTACTTTTGTTATTGGTATACTTGTATATCGAGGATATATTGTGGTAAAGACGAAGATATGAATTATCTGCAATCCGTGATATTTTGAACCGTCGAATATTGAGGATAATGGTTCGTGATGGTTTAGACATTGAGATTGCTCTCGAAGGACTCGGGGCAGGTAATATATCATTTTTGTCATTTTGTGTCGATCATGTTGTGATACATTCGTGTATTGTTGATGTCATGCATTTGTGTATTATTGTTAATATGCATTTATACATTGTGTCGTATGTCCAACTCGTGTTGATCAGACGGGATCATCTTGGGATCTATGCTAGCGTGCGCTGGATAATTGGACGGGTTTTCCACCTCGTGTTGATCTGACGGGATCATCTTGGGATCTAGGCAGTGAACGCTGGATCATCGGATTACCCATGTGTTGTTGTTGTGCATATGTATATTATGGGTTTGCCATAAGTATACATTGTCGTTATTGTTGTGATCATATTGATGTTGTCATATGAGTATGCATTTGTAGGTCTTGTGTTAGGACCATGTTCGTATGTTGTGTTGATCTGATTTTGGATTAGACTGACGTGATTTCGTCATGGTAATTTGTATCTTGATGTATGTTCCGTATTTCCTTGGTACTTGTCTTTGATGTACAATCGATTATCGTATTGGAATTGTCGACGTTATCCGATGGATTGAATTGGCCAGAGTTGGTATAATTTCCGTATCGCGAGTTATGATAATATTTTGAGAACCTTGGGTATTGTTGAGATACCGTACATATATTTCGGTATTATCTTAATGTGTTGTTAAGGATACAAGTCATGGATTTTCGTAAAGTTACGACGGTAAGATTACATTGGTCGTATTCTTACTTAGTATTTCCATTGATATGTAATTATTGATGTGATGTGATGGTTATCATTGTTGGATATTATGGCTGACCCCATCGTGGGATTTCTTTTTAGGTTCTTGGATTATTAAGCTTGTAGCGGTCGTGAAGAGTTGAGCTTCCCGGAGGATACTGGCTAGGACATGTATTTGTGTATTGAGTTTCTGATCAGTTCTTGTATTCCGCTGCTAGAGTATTTTAATTGTTTGTCTTTATCCGCTGCGTGAGTATTTTTAAATGGCCTTTTGGTATTTGGTAACTTAGGTCACTTTGGCAATCGTTTTCTAAATCTATTCTGTCGGTATGTGTAAGCGATAGCTTAATGTATGTTTTTAAACTGTTGAGTTTTGGCATTTCGGGCCTTGTGGTTTCAAATGAGATTTTACGACGGTCTTGATAAACGAGTTTTATAAAGTCTTCGAATGTTTTAAATAGATAATACCGTCGTTAGCCTCTTGGACGTTTGTAAATGTTTGCGAAAATTTCCTTCAGCCTTGTGGGTTCCATCTCGGGGCCCACAGCGCTGTAATATTCCTAGATGGCTCTGGGGGTGTTATAGAATATGGTATCAGAGCTTAGGTTGTGAAAACCTAGGCAGTCGGGTCGAGTTAGGTTGTACTTTTGTCGTGTAATTCGAGTTGTCGGTTGACAAGTGTGTGAGCTTTGAGTTTTTGTTGTTCACTCGTGCTTGTATGTTATGTGATTTACCAGTGTAGTACTGGGGTTGTTGTAAACTTTTTCAAATGGTGTTAACGTGTTTTTTTTCAGATAGAGCTGTGTTATGTTCTCGAGTTGAATTGAGTTTACGCTCTTCAAGACCTCCCTTACTAACGGGGAGGAAAAATGTGTGTTTTGAAAATATCTATGTCGAGTATTTTCTTGAGTCGATACATGTGCCAGTATCACGGGGAATCGTCAGCTTCACGATCTGTAAGTATTTGGATTTTTGAATTGTATTGGGATTTATTGCCGTACTAAGTTGATATGCTTCGAGATTCAGTAGATATTATGCATTACAGTATAAGGTGACAGGGTTGGGATAGGATTGATGATCTTGAGAAGTTATGATTTTGGAAATTGGTTAAATTTTGGAACGTAGTTGCGCATTTGGGAGAAATGCTGGGGATGGTTGAGAAGAACATGTAGTCATGTTAATTCATATATGAATTGTTTTGAGCATTTGAAAATGATACTTTTCAAAAAGAATGTTTTACGGATGTTTTACGGTAAATAATTTTTGGGCCGAGACCCAATCGATTTTAAAATGGTTTTATAACTCAGGAATTGGGGTCCGAAAAAAGGGTTTTCTACTTTTTAAACTTCTTGTAATGCAGAACGAGATACGGGCTGAGACCCTAATGTTTCAAAATGCTTTTGGGTTTTCTTAAAACTCACGAGATTTGTAAAACGCGTCACCAATCATTTATCTATTTTTCTACTGCCTTTCGGGGTTTTGGATTACTTGATCAAAAGAAACTTCTCGAGAAGTCTTTCGCTGTATTGATTTGTTTCAATGTTTTGTCATAGCATATTTGGGGTAGTCCAGGATGGGTTAATGGTTGACATTGCGAGTCATAGGTGGAAAAGGAGTTTTTGGGTCGGAGTTTATATATTGAGATTTTGGAACTCTATCGTGTGGTTTTCTGATGGAATATCAGTGGATATTGGTGATGAGCCGAATTGGTATACAGGAGTATGGATGTGGTCAATCATTTGCATAATTTCATTTTATTTAATCATGCGTATTCGAAAAGAATTATTATCGAATACTTGGCATTAGCGAGCCAATTTAACTTTTTGAAAATTTATTTCGTGGTCTTACGAAAATTTATGTTTTGAGTTTTGAAATTTTCGAAGGAACTTTCGAAAATTTGTCTTCTTGACGAGATATATGATTTCAAACTGGTTTTGAAAATGTGATTGATATACATACGCATTTAGTGCATAATGCATATCATGGTGAAGTTCTAAGTGTGACTCACGAACTGGATAAGACGTCAGTACGGTACGACGAAAAGAGATCCGAACTTTAGTATGGTAATTTGGTTATCCAGGGATGATCGATAGATTTATCGGATAAGAGAAATATGCTGCGTATTGTAGATTCATTCACAGGATGTAATTTTGGAACTTTGGATTTTGTGAAACCGGGATATATGTACTATGTGATTCCATTGGTATGGTAGTAGCGCGACTCTACCATAGTGACTTTTGAATGATTTCCTTGTAAGTGTAGATTTGGGGATGGTACCCCTATGCTGGTTGTTTTGGATATTGAGTGGTCGTTCCCACTCCATGTTTGATTGGGTATGTTCGTCGATTTGTGATTGGTTGTTCGTATGCCGAGGGATATGTTCACCCGTCGGGTATGTTTATTAAGATCCACTGTATGTGGTTGGTGTGTCATTTTGAGAATGTTATTCTTTCGTATATCTGTTTCTGTGGTTCTGTGTTGACCGCGTTGGGGCTTATCGTGTGAAGGTATTCTCGATTATCATTGATCATTCGTTGGTTATATTGGAGTTTATCATGTTGATGATAGTCTCGATTATGTTTTGACCTTTGGATTGGTCGTATCGGAGTTTATCATGTCGATATATTCTCAGTTAATCTATTGGTTGATCATTGTTGGTGATCATCTGAGCGTTCGGATTTTGTGTCGATGTTTCGGGATTCGTGTCGTTGGGTTGGGCAGTTGTTTCGCAGATGTATTGTGTACTATTCGTCTTATCGAAATTGGGACTTGATTATGTAATCAGGTAGACATGATTTGATTCGGGCAGATTGTTTCATCCGAAGATGATATATTTTCGTTGAGACTCAAGGTATTGTGATTGTGAGCGTATTGAGACTGTACAGTGAGGTCACTTGCTAGTATCTCAAGAGATCGTCGACTTTGCGCATTGATAAGTATGCTGTTTCGATTATTCATGAATGATGATGATTGATCGTTGACGTGATGGTTTCGAAATATTTTGGTTGAACGATTTGATTGTTTTTCTATGACGGATTGCAAGTTTCGAGGACGAAACTTATTTTAAGTGGTGTAGTATGTAATATCTGGAATTTCTACTACCGTTGTTTAATATTATTTTATCCGAGTTATAATGTACAGCATGGAATATGTACAGTATAGATAAAATAAATGAAGAACTGAGATTTCAGTATCGGTATAATTGTCGTACTTGGTCGACAATTGTATTAGAGGATATTGTGTATCATATGAGAATATCATTGGAAGGAGTATGTGTATTCAGTATGCCGTATATTTGTATTTTGCATGTCGAGACGTTGGACAAGAATAGCTGAAAATGGCTAAATGTAACATTATTAGCGCATGCTAATAATTAGGAGTAGCACACGCTATCGTGCAGGTTTAGCGCACGCTACGGAAATAACTTAGCGTACGCTAGTGAAGAACAGCTCACAGGGAATCTACGTGTGGACCAGGCCACTTTCGGCGCATGTTCTGATAAGTCAACGGATGTTTGTAATATAGTACTAGCACACGCTAAACCCTAAAGGTTAGCGCATGCTAATGGAAAATTGGACAAAAAGGAATCTTATCCTCGTCAGCACTTTCGGCGTGTGGACCAGTATTTGGAGCATACAGACAAACGAGTCAACTGATATTAGCGCATGCTAAATGCAAGGACTTGCGTACGCTAAGACAGTGTAAGTTACGTACGCTAATTAATGCATGGGCATTACGTACGTAAGCTCATGTACGAATCCAGACATTAGTCTCTGGACTGCGATAGCGCACGCTAACAAAGGTCAGTTAGCGCATGCTAAGGCTGTTAAGGTTGTTGCGCACGCTAAATATGAGATGTTAGCGCACGCTAGTAATGCAGTCTGTATAAGGGACAGATGGGTATTACGAAGCATTTCGTCCATTCTTTCACCTTCAGTCGATAGAGAGAGCTTTGGGAGGTTCTTGAGGTTCCTAAACACGGTGAGGTGGTGATCTTTAACAAGATTAAGATAGAAATCATGGATTAAAGCTTTGTTCTTGAAATCATTGGTGATTCTTGGAGATGTATTCAACCTTGGAAATCAATCCATTCCTTCATAAAAGTAATCACTCTTCATCTTTAGACTTCATTTTGGATTGAATGTGGATGTTCTTGAGTTGATGATTATTACATAAACAAGTTGACAAGCATGATTATGAGATGGATTACCGGAGTATGATGATATTAATATGATTCGTGTGGTTTGAATTATGTAGTTCGTTTTCTTGAGATAAGTTGGTGAATCCCTCTTCTCCTTTGCAGATGTTGATATCATTAAAACTCTGTAATGTTAGATTAAGGGAGTGTTGTGAAGGTTCTTGGTGTTCATGATGTTGATATTTGAGGAAGAAGATGATATTGGAATAAAATTGAATTAAGGGTTGGATGCTTACTAATATGTTAAAGGATATCGGATTTCGTTGTTTTGATAGCTGTGACCATGATTCGGAATCACTTAGTGTTCTTGAAATCACCATAAGTTGGTCGGTATCTGAAAAACATGCATCTCTATAGCATTAGCGCACGCTACGTTTACTGCCTAGCGCGCGCTAGCGGGAGCAACTTAGCGCACGTTACGTTAGGTGATTAACGTGCGCTAAGAAGGCAGAAAGTGCAGTATTTTCGTGTTGTGGTTGTAAATTCGTGCTAGTTTGAGTAGGATTGATCCGACTAGTGTTTAGTCGAGATATTGTCAAGCCGTTGGGTTTGTGGAATGGTTTTATCGATTGTTGATTGTTGCCGAACTTGTTGTTTATCGATTATTGTAATAGGTTGAGATTATTGATCGGTGTTTATAACCGAATGTTTGCGGTCGTGTTCGAGAATGTTTGTGAATTGCATTGATTGGGGCCGAGGGACTTGTAGATGACGACAATGGAATTGGTAACAGCTTCATCGGTATCGAGGTAAGTTATTACTTGCTCAGTTTATAATATTTAATGAATGGTTTACGTTTCATTCGTGTATAATTCTTATAGCAATGGTTATAATCATAATCACAGGAGATTTGAGATTATAAATCGTATTCGGGTTTTGGGAACCAAAATCATAATGTATATGATTTACTTTTGTTATTGGTATACTTGTATATCGAGGATATATTGTGGTAAAGACGAAGATATGAATTATCTGCAATCTGTGATATTTTGAACCGTCGAATATTGAGGATAATGGTTCGTGATGGTTTAGATATTGAGATTGCTCTCGAAGGACACGGGGCAAGTAATATATCATTTTTGTCATTTTGTGTCGATCATGTTATGATACATTCGTGTATTGTTTATGTCATGCATTTGTGTATTATTGTTAATATGCATTTGTGCATTGTGTCGTATGTCCACCTCGTGTTGATCTGACGGGATCATCTTGGGATCTATGATAGCGTGCGCTGGATCATTGGACGGGTTTTCCACCTCATGTTGATCTGACGGGATCATCTTGGGATCTAGGCAGTGAACGCTGGATCATCGGATTATCCATGTGTTGTTGTTGTGCATATGTATATTATGGGTTTGCCATAAGTATACATTGTCGTTATTGTTGTGATCATATTGATGTTGTCATATGAGTATGCATTTGTAGGTCTTGTGTTAGGACCATGTTCGTATGTTGTGTTGATCTGATTTTGGATTAGACTGACGTGATTTCGTCATGGTAATTCGTATCTTGAGGTATGTTCCGTATTTCCTTGGTACTTGTCTTTGACGGACAATCGATTATCGTATTGGAATTGTCGACGTTATCCGATGGATTGAATTGGCCAGAGTTGGTATAATTTTTGTATCGCGAGTTCTGATAATGTTTTGAGAACCTTGGGTATTGTTGAGATACCGTACATATATTTCGGTATTATCTTAATGTGTTGTTAAGGATACGAGTCATGGATTTTCGTAAAGTTACGACGGTAAGATTACATTGGTCGTATTCTTACTTAGTATTTCCATTGATATGTAATTATTGACGTGATGTGATGGTTATCATTGTTGGATATTATGGTTGACCCCGTCGTGGGCTTTCTTTTTAGGTTCTTGGATTATTAAGCTTGTAGCGGTCGTGAAGAGTTGAGCTTCCCGGAGGATACTGGCTAGGACATGTATTTGTGTATTGAGTTTCTGATCAGTTATTGTATTCCGCTGCTAGAGTATTTTAATTATTTGTCTTTATCCGCTGCGTGAGTATTTTTAAATGGCCTTTTGGTATCCGGTAACTTAGGTCACTTTGGCAATCGTTTTCTAAATCTATTCTGTCAGTAAGTGTAAGCGATAGCTTAATGTATGTTTTTAAACTATTGAGTTTTGGCATTTCGGGTCTTGTGGTTTAAAATGAGATTTTACGACGGTCTTGATAAACGAGTTTTATAAAGTCTTCGAATGTTTTAAATAGATAATACCGCCATTAGCCTCTTAGACGTTTTTAAATGTTTGCGAAAATTTCCTTCAGCCTTGTGGGTTCCATCTCGGGGCCCACGACGCTGTAATATTCCTAGATGGATCTGGGGTGTTATAGAATATGGTATCAGAGCTTAGGTTGTGAAAACCTAGGCAGTCGGGTCGAGTTGGGTCGTACTTTTGTCGTGTCATTCGAGTTGTCGGTTGACAAGTGTGTGAGCTTTGAGTTTTTGTTGTTCACTCGTGCTTGTATGTTATGTGATTTACCAGTGTAGTACTGGGGTTGTTGTTGTAGCATCCCCGTGATTTACAGGAATATTACAGCGCCGTAGATCCTTTTGGAGAACCTACCAGGCTTAGACCCAAATAAAACACATTAAATACAATAAACATAAACGTTCATACAATTAAAACCAACTTCAAATTTCAACATGACATACATCACAATACCAAACAACATATCATTAACCATTAATAATGACATGACATACAACACCGGACAAGACCCAGCGAGTACAAAACCAAAACACGACTTTGACCATGACCATACGACCACCAACTCAAAATGATGTACGATATCAATGCCGCCCACCAAGCTCGTGTCCGTCCCGTGCTAGTCCTCCCACTGGACCTGCACTCAATACACAAAGTATATCCACCCTGAAGGGGTCAAGAAGCCGGTGCAAGTACAATGATTCTAGAATATGTACAACAAGTGAATAATCAACAAAAACCACAGAAAATCATAGTGCCATCACATATATTCCGGAATACCACATCACAATCGTCATCACAAAACAGCCTCCCGAGCTATACTGGCCCTGTACCTCTCAAGTTAGATACACACCCCAGAGACACCTCGTCAGGCCCTCCCTGGTGTATAGCCCAACCGAGTGATCCGTAGGGATACGCAGCCTACCGGACCCCAGGGGACCCTCACTGGTTTTACTCGGCTCACACACACTCGATCAACAATTGGCACAAATTCCATTTTTACATATTCACACGAAGTACAGTAAACACAATCAAAGTACTTGCCTCGATTTGAACGACACAAGAAACGGCGAACGGATGAATGTACGGTCTGAATTTCCTTCAACGATTCGATCCTAACACATCGAAACACCGAATCAAAACACAACACCACGGAAATGGAAAGATTCACCCTAAGTTCTACCCTTAGGGACATTTATTCAAATATTACGAAGGAAACGTAGCTCGAACCCAAACTATGAAAGGTAACTTAGGGTTAAATCCGTGAATCTTGGAGAAAAATGAAGGATTATGATTACGACATCACAATCTAGCACAAATCGGAGCTAGGATAGATTAGAATCAAAGATCTCGACAAAAACCCCAAAATATGAAGAACTAGGGTTCCAACGGTTTTACCTTGATTTGGATGGTAAAAGTTGATAAGATGTTGATAACTTGGTGTTAGGAGCTCAAAATTATCGTTGGATGAAGAAATCCGACCAAAAATCTGCACTCTCCAATGATCAAGTATGCCCAGCCGCCGAAGAGAAGAGGAAGAGGTGAAAAATGACATTTCTAGAACCTACCCCCCATATATATACTGGGAGGTATTAGCGCACGCTACGGCTACAGGCTTAGCGTGCGCTAACGAGATGAGGGCGGTGCACTGCTGAAGAAAAAGGCAGTCCAGAAATCTCTGTCAGACTCCGGTAGCGTACGCTAAACTATCTGTTAGCGTGCGCTATCGATTGCTACTAGCGCGCGCTAACTCCATACAGTAGCGTGCGCTACCTGCAAGTACCTGCAGTCCAGAAACGTTTCTGTCCTCACTGACCTGACATCCTAGCGCACGCTATCATACAAGTAACGTGCGCTAGTACATCGAAATAGCGTACGTTAGTCCGTCCATAGCGTACGCTAATGCCTCATTCCAGACTCCAGAAAGCTTACTGTCCAGCGGGCTTAACGCACGCTATTGTACAAGAGTAGCGTGCGCTACTCGAACTTGGCTAGCGTGCGCTAGACATACAGTCTTAGCGTGCGCTAACTGCTATTCTCCAAATTTAAATTCGCAAGAAGTCCGGCTAAAACGAGCACAATCCGAGAATCACAGAACCCAACAATTATCGGCCATGAATATGCCAAGGTCAATCATCAATATATACGGTCCAAATGACCACAATACCACAAAATACATCCACAACAACACTCATAAAATACACGGGTATTACATGTAACACCCCAAACTAGGCGGATATTACAGTGCCGTGAATCCCCGACTGGGACCCACCAGGCAAATGAAAATGATGAATTAAATAATATAATTGTAGTACCGAACCACATTATATTACCAAACACTCCGATGAGGAGTTTAAGTACAACACACCAGGACAATACTGAATACTAGTGTATTTTATATGAGGATAAAATACACCACCCTGAATAAATAAACATTACAAACGGAATTTGCAGCGGAAAATACAAATGACAGAAATAACTGAAATGACTGAAAATGACTGAACAAACGGAATGACTGGGGCCCCCTACTAGTATCACTGGGACTCGCCGCCAACATGCTCTTCCGTGCCTTTGCCTTGCCGTGACACGAAAACAAAATCCCCAACGGGCCGATTCTACGTAACAACAATCCTCAAGAGTTGAAATTACACAATCATGAATTAACTGAAGTGATGAAATACTCTTAATTATGAATTACGCTGAAGAGGGGCATCATAGTACGCCCGTAATGTCCTGTGCAAGTGTACAAGACGAATGTCCGGACACACCCGTCCTTGTACCTAATTAGTCTCACGGAGGTAAGCGTTACCGTGTGCACGGTCCGATGTATCGGTGAACCCAATACATGACCATCATGTGCCCGACTAAAAATTCCACACAGCCAAACCCGCCCACGCAATAAGAACCCTAAGGTCACATGAACGAGAATGACCATTATGAAAACCAATGAATAATATTTAGACAAGGCCAAGATGACTCACCGATATGAAAGTAATAGTGTAGTGATTGATAAACGTTTGAATAGATTTGGATCCGTCGTTCCTCGTGAATGAAATGATTATTCGACACTTACAAGTCTCAAAATGATTAATATTATGATGAATGAATTATGATTATGAGCAATCAACAACAAAAGGAATGAGTATCCTTTTAACCGAGTAAGATTTAACTTACACAATACCGATGAAGAATGTCCGTCCACGAACAACGCCCTAACCAAGATACCGATCGCCGAACAACCTTGAATAACAATAATTACCAACAATCGTTCAATACACGTATCAAACAACAAAACACGACTAACCCAAGGGTCGAAACAATGATAAACAAACTCATAGGCATTCCAACGAATACATAACCGACCGCACAACTTCGGAAATATCCAATCCCGAATATGTCGAAACCCACACCAAAATGAGTATTTCGAACTAACAAAACACTTCAAGGATATCAATAATCCATTAGGAATCCATAATTCATGATTATAACGACATCAATCGGAAAATCCCCAATTAACCGAAGTCAACCCCAAGGGTTCTTGAAAACAATTCCGAAAATAACCATTAAATCCGTAGGAATATATTTATCCAAGTAGATAATCCATAACTTAACATATCCCAATGATAATCCAAGCTTACACGAAGAAATCGGAAGGAAAACCCAAAAATCCAAACTTCTAGATCCAAGAGATTAATACCTTTGATTCGACGTTTCGAGATGATGAAGTGATGATAAATTCAACTCAAAGACTTGAAGATGATGATTGATGATTACACCTCGAAGAATCCTCCGGATCGCTTCTAATCGCCCAAAAATACCGAAGGAATGAAATGAGATGAAAATGACGAACTCGACTAAACTCCCAATTTATACTACCCGTGTTAGCGTGCGCTAGCCCTTGTGCATAGCGTGCGCTAACGAGTAGTTTGGGTAGTCCAGCACTCCACCGTCCGAACACGGTAGCGCGCGCTACGTACCTTTTGTAGCGTGCGCTACGGCCATACTACTAGCGTGCGCTAATATCCATTGTTAGCGTGCGCTAGCGAAATATTTGACGCCTTAATCGGAGTCCGTAAAACCATCTCGCCTCTCGATCTAACTCGAGAAGCGTGCGCTACAACCATTATTTAGCGTGCGCTAAAATATCGGTTGCGTACGCTAACAACAATGCATAGCGTACGCTATGAACAAACCGGGCGATCCGAGAGCCACCGGACTCAACTCGATCCTCCTCTAGCGCGCTACTCCACACATGTAGCGTGCGCTACTACGACCCGCTAGCGCGCGCTACTTACCACTCGTAGCGTGCGCTACAATTATTCTCACCGCACCAGTACCTTCTGGACTGCAGCCAAGGTAGCCTTAGCGTGCGCTAAAGCCGAGCGGTAGCGTGCGCTACCTATACCCAATTAGCGTACGCTAAAAGGAGTATGTAGCGTGCGCTACTCCTCAAGCACAGCTTGCAACGAAAATGACAATGATGATAAACACGGCACGAAATTCCAATCAGATTAATGATGAATGACAATCGATACTCGATACAATTACTCTGAATGATGAATACCATGATTGAATCTGAGTGACAAATGATCAATAATGAATGAAATCACTGAGTATCAAATACTGAATGATAAATACTGAATGATAATTACTGAGTGATAATTACTGAATGATAATTACTGAATTACAACTGGGTATTACATACACCCCCCCTTAAAAGAGTTTCGTCCCCGAAACTAAGGGTCAAACAACTCGGGATAACTCTCCCGCATACTATCCTCGGTTTCCCAAGTAGCCTCTTCGACTCCGTGTCTAGACCACTGAATTTTAACCAAAGGAATCGTCTTATTCCTCAACTGCTTGATTCGCCGCTCTAAAACTCGTATAGGACGTTCCTCATATGAATGATCCTCGGCAATCTCGATTTCATCGAACTAAAGTATGTGACTCGGGTCGGCAACATACTTCCGCAACTGAGAGACATGAAACACATTATGAATTCGGCTCAACGCCGGAGGTAAAGCCAATCGATAAGCTAACCCGCCCACTCGATCCAAAATCTCAAACGGTCCAATGAATCTCGGACTCAACTTTCCCCTCTTCCCAAAACGGAAGATACTACGACTCGGGGATACCTTGACCAACACATGGTCACCAGCCTCGAACTCTAATGGTCGACTGCTATTATCGCATATGATTTCGCCGACTCGAGCGGTCAACAAACGACTCCGATCAAAGCTACCTTATCACGGGCGGCTATAAGCATATCGGGCTCGGTCGATTGATTCTCGATAAGTCGTCCCAACACAACGGAGATCGACAACGACGACCATACAAGGCCTCGTAAGGTGCCATCTTGATCGAAGCATGCCAACTATTATTATACGTGAACTCGATCAATGGTAGTTGGGCTTCCCAATCGTCTTTCCAATCGAGGACGCATGCCCTCAACATGTCCTCTAATGTCCGAATGGTCCTTCTCGATTGTCCGTCTGACCGAGGATGAAAAGCGATCGAGATTGAGCCGAGTTCCCATAGACGATGAACCGATTTCCAAAATGCGACACAAACCGTCCGTCACGATCGGAAACGATACTTTTAGGAGTACCGCAGGCCCGACTATCTCTTTGATGAACATGAGAGCAAGTCTCTCGACCCCACGTTTCCTTGATCTCAAGGAAATGAGCTGATTTGGTTAAGCGGTCCACGATCACCCAGATCGTGTTCATGCCACGACGACTCGTCGGCAAACTCGTGATGAAATCCATAGAAATGTCTTCCCACTTCCATTCGGGAATAGGAAGAGGTTTCAGCATACCCGCCGATCGCTGATGTTCAATCTTAACTTGTTGACAGGTTAAGCATCTCGAAACAAATTCTGCGACTTCTCGCTTCATATTACTCCACCAATAATTTTGTTTCAAGTCCTTGTACATCTTGCTAGACCCCGGATGAACGGAATAAGGGGTAGCATGAGCTTCTTTCAAAATCGAGTTTTTCAACTCGTCATTTGCTGGTACACACAACCGATTCTTAAACCTCAAAAGTCTATCCTCGTGGACCACAAATCCAGGGGCTTTCCCCTGAGCCACATCCTCTCGGATGCGCAACAATGATGGGTCCGAACCCTGATTCTCTCGAATTTCCTCCTCGAGTGACGATGAAATCTCTAACATACAAAGTTGCCCCTGAACTCGCCGGCTGCACTCGATCTCGGTCTAAGGAATTCTCAAGCTCCTTCGAATCAAGTAAACGGGCAAGCATCCGCTCCCGAACGGACTTACGACTCAAGGCGTCGGCGACAACGTCGCCTTGCCCGGTGGTAGAGGATCTCAATATCATAATCTTTGATTAATTCCAACCACCGCCTCGACGCATATTTAACTCCTTCGAGTAAATATATACTTTAAGCTCTTATGATCGGTGAATATCTGACAGGTGACGCCATAAAGGTAATGACGCCAAATCTTCAAAGCGAACACCACGACTGCTAGCTCCAGGTCGTGGGTCGGATAATTAACCTCGTAAGGTCTCAATTGCCGTGAAGCATAGGCAATGACCTTCCCGTTCTGCATGAGCACACATCCGAGACCCTGTCCGGACGCATCACTATAAACCACAAATCCTTCCGTCCCCTGCGGCAAGGAAAGTACAGGTGCTGACATTAACCGGCTCTTGAGTTCCTCAAAACTCCGTTGACACGCGTCGGACCACATGTATTTCTTATCCTTCCGCAAAAGGTTCGTCAAGGGTTGAGCGATTTTAGAAAATCCTTCCACAAATCGCCGATAATAACCCGCTAATCCGAGGAAACTTCGGATTTCCTTAACGTTCTTCGGAGGTAGCCAATCTCGAATAGCCCCCGTCTTCTGAGGATCGACACGAACTCCGTCTGATGAAATTACGTGTCCGAGAAACGTCACTTCGGACATCCAGAACTCACATTTAGAAAACTTACCATAAAGTTGTTCTCGTCTCAACACGTCGAGCACTTGATGAAGGTGAAACTCGTGCTCCTCCCGGTCACGAGAATAAATCAAAATGTCATCGATGAAGACAACAACAAACCGATCCAAAAAGTCGATGAAGACCCGATTCATTAACTCCATGAATACCGCAGGTGCATTAGTCAATCCGAACGGCATAACCACAAACTCATAATGACCATAGCGTGTTCGAAACGCCGTCCTCGCGATATCCGACTCTCGGATCCGCAACTGATGATATCCAGACCTTAGGTCGATCTTGGAGAATATCAAGCTCCCCAAGTTGATCTAAGAGATCATCAATACGGGTAAGGGATACTTATTCTTGATCGTCACCTGTTCAACTCCCGATAATCAATACATAAGCGGAATGAACCATCCTTCTTCTTGACAAATAACACCGGTGCTCCCACTGGGACGCACTTGTCGAATATAACCTTTCTCAAACAACTCCTCAAGTTGGTTCTTTAATTCCCGCATCTCGGTCGGGCCATCCGACGGCGCCTTCGATATCGGGACGTACTGTGCTCCAACTCAATCGTGAATTCCACATCCCTCCGTGGAGGCAAACCAGTAACTCGTCTGAAAACATCGGCATATTCCCTCACCACCGGAATATCCGTTAACATTATCGATGACTTCTCGGTTTGGCCATATAGCACCAATAACCGACACATCCCCGATTGAGTAACCTTACCGCTTTCATTGAATTAATGACCTTACTGCAACAAATGGGATTACCTCCCGAAACACACATTCAACTCCATCGTTCGAAATGATAGTGACCATACGCTTACGGACATTAATGATGGCATCATGACAATCCATCCAATCAATACCCAAGATGACGCCGTCCCTCGGCAAATCTACCACGATTAGGTCCGCCGCCATACACGACCATGAAACCGAATCGACAATTCAATCTCCCGACACGATAATTGCCTACCATCGGGTAGGCCAATGACATAAGGCTCACAACTAGTAGCACTACCCGCACGTAGTCTACTCAAACATGACTCGAAATGAATGAATGCGATGCACCAAGATCGAAAAGAGTACACACAGTTGAGATAGAATATCGAGTGTACCGAGATCATTCGGGCCTCGGATCATCGGTCTTCTTCATCTCATAAATCCGGGCTTGCTAGTCCCGCACCGGGACGCTCCTGTCTCACGCTAAAAGCTCCACCTTTAGTCGCTCCCGTCGTTTTAAACGACGCCGATTGAGTGGCTTGATTACGCACGGCCGATCGCTTAGGGGCCCGAGATGACGCTCGAGTAGGTTTGGAGTCCCTACGGCAAAAACGGGCCTTATGTCCCACAATTCCACGCTTATGACACGTGATGATCGTCTCGGACACTTGGTGCCGACATGACCAAGATCCCCACGGTTGTAACAGGTGATGGCCGAATCGCCGCTCGCGATCGAGATTCCGCGGTTTAGACGACACCGGAGGTCGCTCGAAAGCAGAGCCCGCACGGGGTTTCTTGAAGGTTGTCCGACCGCCTTCGATCGATTACGATTCTTCGATTTCCTGCTAGCAGACGAAGGTTGCCGCTTAGCAATTTCCTTAGCAAGAAGCTCATAAGTGAGAGCCTTCTCAATGAACTCGGCCAACGTGGTGCAATTATGATTAAGTAATCAAGTCTCATACGGGGTTTCACCTCTTGCTGAAATACTTGATCTTGTCCGCTTCGAGTGAATGATAGACGAGGCGAAAGGAAGAAGTTCTGAAATTTCTCGGCAATAGCGAGAACATCCTCGTCTGTTGAGGGGTCGGGGTGAGCAATTCAAAGCTTGGCCTCTCCGAGCGGGGCCGGATAATACCTCTCCATCATGAGAGTCTTGAATCGATCCCAAGTACAAGATCCTTCGGTGGGCTTCAACGACAACCACCAAGAATGTGCGCTCTTACCAAGGTAGTAAGCCGCAACAGAAACTTTGTGTCCCTGACACTCTACCATAGCAAACAAATTTCTCGAAATGCTCGAGCCAATGAATGATATCTCACGCCTGACGAGCCCTCAAAAGTAGGTGGCCTCGCGAGAGATATCGCCGATGATGTTACTCACATTCCTCT
The DNA here is from genome assembly GCA_033398695.1 of Orobanche coerulescens. Lineage (NCBI taxonomy): Eukaryota > Viridiplantae > Streptophyta > Magnoliopsida > Lamiales > Orobanchaceae > Orobanche > Orobanche coerulescens. The sequence continues at coordinate 20,709,899 of CM065810.1, forward strand.
CTTGCCTCCGAGGTGGCGGCGGAGGAGCTCGCCGATTCCGATTGACAGAGTTATGCATCGTCTCCATCAACCGAGCCATCTCGAGTCATTTGGGCCATCATGCCCCGCATAAATGCGAGTGGATCAACCCGACACCCTCTCGACCGAGCCGTGTCCTGCACGACTCGATAATGAATGATCGCGTCCAGTGAATGAGTGGCAGCGCTGCCGCCGCCGAATTAGCATTATTCCCGGCATTTGCACGGTATTCGCACGAGTTCTCTGGATTCGGCCCGCTCCACGGCCTCGTCCTCCACGCCCTCTGCCACCCTTTCCATACCAAGTGGAAAGTCATATGATGATTATACATCTCGCATGAGTATCACATTATGATTATATTATGAAATGATGAAAATGAGCATACGCTCAAATACAACATTACATGAATGATTGATTGACGTGACATGATTATCTCGATGAAGTTATCAAATGATTATCTTGGATGAGTTAACAAGATTAATGATCCGATCTTCCCGATCAACAATCAACAATGAAATGAATTGATCGATTAATGAGTTAACTCGATCATTCCGGCCAAAATGACAATGATGATTGAGGATTGTTAATCGATGAATTATGAATGAATGATTAATGCCGTAAATTATACCATGGCATTAGAAATCTTACGCTTCTTGGTCCGATTGGCTCGGCATTTGCACAGTCACACGTGACGCGAAAGTCCAATGATACTAGTCCGATGACGATGATTTCAAATGAGACATGACTTGGAGGGTAGTATTCAAAACCACGCTCCGATACCAACTCAGAACACCCCAAACTAGGCGGATATTACGGCCGTGAATCCTCGATCGGGACCCACCGTGCAAATGAAAATGATGAATTTTATTATATACTTGTAGTAGCGTACCACATTATATTAGCTTACACTCCGATGAGGAGATTAAGTACAACACACCAGACAATATCAATACTAGTGTATTTTATATGAGGATAAAATACACCACCGAATAAATAAACATTACAAACGGAATTTGCAAATGAAAATACAAATGATGTAAATAATCAAATGATCGAAAATGATCGAACAAACGGAATGACCGGGGCCCCTACTAGTATCATCGACTCGCCGCCGCCAACATGCTCTTCCGTGCCTTTGCCTTGCCGTGACCTAAAAACAAAATCCCCAACGGCCGCCATACGTAACAACAATCCTCAAGAGTTGAAATTACACAATCATGAATTAATCAAGTGATGAAATACTCTTAATTATGAATTACGCCAAGAGGGGCATCATAGTACGCCCGTAATGTCTCGTGCAAGTGTACAAGACGAATGTCCGACACACCCGTCCAAGAACCTAAGTAGTCTCACGGAGGGAACCGTTACCGAGAGCACGGTCCGATGTATCGGTGAACCCAATACATGACCATCATGTGCCCGACTAAAAATTCCACACACCCACACCCGCCACGCAATATGAACCCTAAGGTCACATGAACGAGAATGACCATGATGAAAACCAATGAATAATAATTAGACAAGGCCAAGATGACTCACCGATATGAAAGTAATAGTGACGTGATTGATAAACCAATGAAAAGATTTGGAACCGCTGCTCCTCGTGAATGAAATGATTATTCGACACTTACAAGTCTCAAAATGATTAATATTATGATGAATGAATTATGATTATGAGCAATCAACAACAAAAGGAATGAGTATCCTTTTAACCGAGTTAGATTTAACTTACACAATACCGATGAAGAATGTCCGTCCACGAACAACGCCCTAACCAAGATACCGATCGCTCGAACAACCTTGAATAACAATAATTACCAACAATCGCTCAATACACGTATCAAACAACAAAACACGACTAACCCAAGGGTCGAAACAATGATAAACAAACTCATAGGCATTCCAACGAATACATAACCGACCGCACAACTTCGTAAATATCCAATCCGAATATGTCGAAACCCACACCAAAATGAGTATTTCGAACTAACAAAACACTTCAAGGATATCAATAATCCATTAGGAATCCATAATTCATGATTATAACGACATCAATCGGAAAATCCCCAATTAATCGAAGTCAACCCCAAGGGTTCTTGAAAACAATTCGAAAATAACCATTAAATCCGTAGGAATATATTTATCCAAGTAGATAATCCATAACTTAACATATCCCAATGATAATCCAAGCTTACACGAAGAAATCGGAAGGAAAACCCAAAATCCAAATTCTAGATCCAAGAGATTAATACCTTTGATTCGACGTTTCGAGATGATGAAGTGATGATAAATTCAACTCAAAGACTTGAAGATGATGATTGATGATTACACCGAAGAATCCTCCGGATCGCTCTAATCGCCCAAAAATACCGAAGGAATGAAATGAGATGAAAATGACGAACTCGACTAAACTGTCCAATTTATACTACCCGGTTAGCGTGCGCTAGCCCTTGTGCATAGCGTGCGCTAACGAGTAGTTTGGGTAGTCCAAGACCCACTGTCCGAACACGGTAGCGCGCGCTACGTACCTTTTTGTAGCGTGCGCTACGGCCATACTACTAGCGTGCGCTAATATCCATTGTTAGCGTGCGCTAGCGAAATATTTGACGCCGTAATCGGAGTCCGTAAAACCATCTCGCCTCGATCTAACTCGATAGCGTGCGCTACAACCATTATTTAGCGTGCGCTAAAATATCGGTTGCGTACGCTAACAACAATGCATAGCGTACGCTATGAACAACCCGGTGCGATCCAAAGAGCCACCGGACTCAACCTCGATCCTCCTAGCGCGCTACTCCACACATGTAGCGTGCGCTACTACGACGCTAGCGCGCGCTACTTACCACTCGTAGCGTGCGCTACAATTATTTTCACCGCACCCAAGACCTTCGGATCGCAGCCCAAGGTAGCCTTAGCGTGCGCTAAAGCCGAGCGGTAGCGTGCGCTACCTATACCCAATTAGCGTACGCTAAAAGGAGTATGTAGCGTGCGCTACTCCTCAAGCACAGCTTGCAACGAAAATGACAATGATGATAAACACGGCACGAAATTCCAATCAGATTAATGATGAATGACAATCGATACTCGATACAATTACTCTGAATGATGAATACCATGATTGAATCTGAGTGACAAATGATCAATAATGAATGAAATCACTGAGTATCAAATACTGAATGATAAATACTGAATGATAATTACTGAGTGATAATTACTGAATGATAATTACTGAATTACAACTGGGTATTACATTACACCCTTACCCCCTAGAAAGAAGTTTCGTCCCGAAACTTAAGATACAAAAAGTTCGGGGTATCGAGCACGCATACTATCCTCGGTCTCCCATGTGGCCTCCTCAATTCCAGTCTTAGACCATTGGACCTTTACTAACGGGATCACTTTCCGTCACAATTGTTTCACTCGTCGCTCTAGTATGGTTACCGGTTGTTCTTCATACGTAACATCATCACTAACCTCAATCTCTTGATAATCAATAACATGGCTGGGATCGGGAACATACTTACGCAGTTGTGAAACATGAAACACATTATGAACATGACTAAGCGTCGGAGGTAATGCTAGTCGATAAGCTACATCGCCTACCTTGTCCAGAATCTCGAAGGGGCCAATATAACGAGGACTAAGCTTCCCCTTCTTACCAAACCGAAGAACTCCACGAGTCGGCGATACTTTCAACAACACATGGTCTCCCGCCTGGAACTCTAACGGTCGACGACGAACGTCGGCATATGACTTTTGTCGACTCTGAGCAGTCAACAACCTTTGCCGAATAATTGCGACTTTTTCCCGAGTATGAACCACCAAGTCCGGTTCTACCCCAAGTAACTCGTACGGTTCGTCCCAAAAGATTCGCGATCTACACCGTCTTCCATATAATGCTTCAAACGGAGCCATCCCAATCGAACTATGCCAACTATTATTGTACGCAAATTCAATCAATGGTAAATGAGTCTCCCAATCTTCTTTCCAATCCAACGCGCAAGCCCTCAACATGTCTTCTAGCGTTTGGATCGTCCTCTCCGACTGTCCGTCCGTCTGGGGACGATAAGCGGTGCTGAAATTCAATTTGGTACCGAGTGTTCGATGTACTGCTTGCCAGAAATGTGACACAAAACGCCCATCGCGATCAGACACTATACTCTTTGGGGTACCATGGAGTCTCACAATCTCCGCAATGAATAACCGAGCTAACCTCTCCGGTCCCCAAATATCTCTAATTCCCAGAAAGTGTGCGGATTTGGTTAGCCGATCAACAATTACCCAAATCATATTCACTCCGCCATGCGTCTTTGGCATTCCCACAATAAAATCCATCGCTATATCTTCCCACTTCCATTCCTAATTGGTAGCGGTTGCAATTTACCGGCGGGTCTCTCGATGTTCCGCTTTAACTCCGACAAGTCAAGCATTACAACACGAACTCAGTTACATCTTTCTTCATGTTCGGCCACCAAAAGTTTGTCTTCACGTCCTTATAAAGATTACTCATACCCGGATGAATCGAGTACGGAGTAGAATGTGCTTCATTCAAAATTACCTCGTTTGAGATCATCCCGATTAGGTACACAAGTTCGCCGAAATCGAAGAACTCCGTCTTCATCGATTAAGAATCCAGGAGCTTTTCCTCTAACACTGTCTTCCCGAAGCTGCACAATTGAGAGATCATCTAACTGCTTGGACTTAATATCTTCCATTACGGAGGAAGTAATCTCAAGGAAACGCAACTGTCCTTCAGATCTGTAAGGCCAAACTTCAATTTCCATATGAATCAACTCTTGTCTAAGCTTCGGTTGAATGGTAAGTAGTTCCAACTTCTGCAACACGACTGACTTGCGGCTTAATGCATCGGCAACGACGTTCGCTTTACCTGGATGGTAAAGAATGTCAAGATCATAATCTTTAAGCAGTTCCAACCATCGCCGCTGACGCATATTTAGCTCCTTCTGCGTAAATATGTACTTCAAGCTCTTATGATCCGTATACACTCTACAAGAAGAACCATACAAATAATGCCTCCAAATTTTCAACGCAAACACCACAGCGGCTAACTCAAGATCATGAGTAGGATAATTCATCTCGTATGGCTTTAATTGTCGAGACGCATAAGCCACTACTCTCTCATTTTGCATCAATACACATCCCAATCCTTGTTTAGAAGCATCACTATAAATAACGAAACCTTCCGTTCCTTGTGGTAAGGCTAGGATCGGAGACGTAGTCAACCGCTTTTTCAACTCATCAAAACTCTTCTGACACTCATCACTCCATTCAAACTTCTGCGTCTTCTGCAATAATAGGGTGAGCGGTCGAGCAACTTTCGAGAATCCTTCAATAAATCGACGATAATAGCCCGCTAATCCTAGAAAACTCCGAACTTCCTTAACATTCCGTGGAGGCTCCCAAGCTAAGACTGCTTCAACCTTTTGAGGGTCTACTCGAATACCATCGGCTGAGATGATGTGTCCCAGAAAAGAAACTTCTTTAAGCCAGAACTCGCACTTAGAAAATTTAGCATAAAGCTTATCAGCCCTCAAAATACTCAACATGATTCTCAAGTGTTCGGCATGCTCCGTGTCACTTTTGGAATAGATTAATATATCGTCGATAAACACCACTACAAATTTATCGAGATATTCGATAAACGTTTTGTTCATAAGTTGCATGAAGGCCGCCGGAGCATTTGTTAAACCGAATGGCATAACTACGAATTCGTAATGCCCATACCTCGTCCGAAATGCTGACCTGGGAATATCCGAATCTCGAATTCGTAGTTGGTAATATCCTGACCTCAAATCAATCTTGGAGAAAACCGTAGCCCCTTGTAATTGGTCAAATAGATCATCGATTCTTGGCAACAGATACTTATTCTTAATAGTGAGTTTATTCAACTCATGATAGTCAATACATAACCGTAAGGACCCATCTTTCTTTCGTACAAACAATACCGGTGCACCCCACGGAGACACACTAGGCCGAATATAACCTTTGTCCAACAATTCACCCAATTGTTTCTTCAATTCTAGCATTTCCGATGGGGCCATTCTGTACGGTGCCTTGGATATTGGCGCCGCATTGGGCTCTAATTCGATGACGAACTCCACTTCACGATGTGGTGGCAATCACGGCAAATCATCCGGAAATACGTCTGGAAATTCATTCACAACTGGAACAGAGGATAACTGTACCCCGCCAACTTCCGACTTCAACGCGTAACACCAATAACTGGTACAACCCTGTCGCAATAATTTCATCGCCTTCATGGCTCGAATAATCTTCCCAGAAGTACTAGGTTTTTGCCCTTCAAAAACGTGTTCAGTACCATCCGGCGCGGCCATCGAAATTATTTTCTGACGATAATCCACTATCGCTCCATGCCGATTTAACCAATCATCACCGAGGATTAAATCCTCTACTATCATATCGATCACAATCAAATCGGATGACCAATCTTTACTGCCAATGGTTACAGGACAATTGGCGATCTCTTGATCCCCAACTATCCTTTCCCCACTTGGCAACCCAACAATAAAAGGTTCACATGTAGAGAGACCGTCTAGGCCCAAACGATTCACACAAGACAATGATATAAAAGAATGAGTAGCTCCAGAATCAAACAATACATCTAGCGGGTGCATCGAAATATAAACAATACCTGACGTAGTGGCAGTCCCTACGTCATCAGTCCGCTTCATCTCATACAATCGGGGTGGGGCAGATCCAATGCTAGGTGCATCCTTATGCTCGGTTTTACCTCTCCCACTGCCGCGTCCGACACTCGGAGTTGGCTGACCCGTAACTGTGCCAGCCAGGGTAGGAGACTGTTTAGAGAATATTCTGCCCACTGACTCACAATATAATGCGCGATGACCCTGCTTCCCACACTTAAAACAATCAATGGGGCGAGAAGTACAACGAGAACTGACATGACCCGGATTTCCACAATTAAAACAAACTCTCGGCACTCCTCCACTAGGCTGAGGGGAACCAACAGAAGATTGCACAAAAGATTGAGGCCTACGCGATCCACTGCCTCGGAAACTACCAGAAAATTTTGGTTTCTTCGAGCTCGAAACTCAGAACCGAATCGACACCATCTCATAAGCAAGTGCTCTATCCCGATATTCTCTCAAAGTAGTACACCCAAGGCCCGCCATATACTTTCGACCTCCTAAGCCATCCTTGCATCGAAATGAAGTATCTTGTCTATCTCATCCTTAACCCGGTCTTGGACATACACTAACCGCTTGTTGTATGTCCCGATTGCCTCGTAAATAGGAACATCTTCTGTTGAGCTCAAGAACTCACCGACTCTTGCTAGCCGAACTGCTACTGAAAATACTGAGCTTCCATCAACTCTTTAAATTCTTCCCAAGTGACATCACGGTCCTTGGGCTTAACAGCTCGCCACCAGTCCGAAGCGTCATCAACCGTCAGATATTGAGCAATCGGGACTCTCTTGGCTTCAGGACAACCAATACCGTCAAATATCTTCTCCAGCTCAACTAACCAATGATCCCAGTTGTTCGCATCACCGGAACAATCGAATTTGGGAGGGTTCATCTTCATAACTTCTTGAAGCCATCGATCCTCAACCGTCCTACCAGTATTAATATTCTGCACCACTTGTGCCAGTTGGTGCACTTTTGTTACAACTTGTTGAAGAACGTTAGGCACTTCGGCCTCTGAGCCTCCATTCGAACCTCCCGAAGGAATCGGGTCCGACCTAGTCGCAGAGCGAGATGCCGATTCTGAAACGGACCTCTCGGACTCAGACACTACCACTCTGCCACGGCCTCTACCACGACCACGTTGACGGATAGCTCTACCTCTCGGCATAATGAAGAGTAAGAATGATTCAACAAGGAAATGATTACAATAATAGATTGCACAATATTAAGGTAATTATTTCCGAAGGAAAGAAACAACCAACATCCGAAGAGTCTTCCAACACAGGCAACACGAGGTGGTAGCATGCCAATGATATCGTAGATAACAACTGACTCAATTTAATAGACCCAAAACACCGACAGCCTAGGTATCCATAAACCTAGGCTCTGATACCATATTCTGTAGCATCCCCGTGATTTACAGGAATATTACAGCGCCGTAGATCCTTTTGGAGAACCTACCAGGCTTAGACCCAAATAAAACACATTAAATACAATAAACATAAACGTTCATACAATTAAAACCAACTTCAAATTTCAACATGACATACATCACAATACCAAACAACATATCATTAACCATTAATAATGACATGACATACAACACCGGACAGTACCCGCGCGAGTACAAAACCAAAACACGACTTTGACCATGACCATACGACCACCAACTCAAAATGATGTACGATATCAATGCTGCCCACCAAGCTCGTGTCCGTCCTGTGCTAGTCCTCCCACTGGACCTCGCATCAATACACAAAAGTATATCCACCCCAGAAGGGGTCAGCAAGAAGCCGGTGCAAGTACAATGATTCTAGAATATGTACAACAAGTGAATAATCAACAAAAACCACAGAAAATCATAGTGCCATCACATATATTCCGGAATACCACATCACAATCGTCATCACAAAACAGCCTCCCGAGCTATACTGGCCCTGTACCTCTCAAGTTAGATACACACCCCAGAGACACCTCGTCAGGCCCTCCCTGGTGTATAGCCCAACCGAGTGATCCGTAGGGATACGCAGCCTACCGGACCCCAGGGGACCCTCACTGGTTTTACTCGGCTCACACACACTCGATCAACAATTGGCACAAATTCCATTTTTACATATTCACACGAAGTACAGTAAACACAATCAAAGTACTTGCCTCGATTTGAACGACACAAGAAACGGCGAACGGATGAATGTACGGTCCGAATTTCCTTCAACGATTCGATCCTAACACATCGAAACACCGAATCAAAACACAACACCACGGAAATGGAAAGATTCACCCTAAGTTCTACCCTTAGGGACATTTATTCAAATATTACGAAGGAAACGTAGCTCGAACCCAAACTATGAAAGGTAACTTAGGGTTAAATCCGTGAATCTTGGAGAAAAATGAAGGATTATGATTACAACATCACAATCTAGCACAAATCGGAGCTAGGATAGATTAGAATCAAAGATCTCGACAAAAACCCCAAAATATGAAGAACTAGGGTTCCAACGGTTTTACCTTGATTTGGATGGTGAAAGTTGATAAGATGTTGATAACTTGGTGTTAGGAGCTCAAAATTATCGTTGGATGAAGAAATCCGACCAAAAATCTGCACTCTCCAATGATCAAGTATGCCCAAATACCAAGAGAAGAGGAAGTTGTGAATATGACATTTCTAGAACCTACCCCCACTATATAGACTGGGAGGTTTTAGCGCACGCTACGTCTTCAGGCTTAGCTTGCGCTATCGAGATGAGGGCGGTGCACTCAAGAAAAAGGCACCCGTAAATTTCTGCCGACTCAGTAGCGTCGCCGAACTATCTCGTTAGCGTGCGCTATCGATTGCTACTAGCGCGCTAACTCCATACAAGAGCGCGGCGCTACTGCAAGTACCGCACCCGTAAACGCTTCGTCCTCATCGACTGACATCCTAGCGCACGCTATCATACAAGTAACGTGCGCCAGTACATCGAAATAGCGTACGCTAATGCCTCATTCCAGACTCCAGAAAGCTTACTGTCCAGCGGGCTTAACGCACGCTATTGTACAAGAGTAGCGTGCGCTACTCGAACTTGGCCAGCGTGCGCTAGACATACAGTCTTTGCATGCGCTAACTGCTATTCTCCAAATTTCAATTCGCAAGAAGTCCGGCTAAAACGAGCACAATCCGAGAATCACAGAACCCAACAATTATCGGCCATGAACATGCCAAGGTCAATCATCAATATATACGGTCCAAATGACCACAATACCACAAAATACATCCACAACAACACTCATAAAATACACGGGTATTACAGTTGTAATCTTTTTCAAATGGTGTTAACGTGTTTTTTCAGATAGAGCTGTGTTGTGTTCTCGCGTTGAATTGAGTTTACGCTCTTCAAGACCTCCCTTACTAACGGGGAGGAAAAAAATGTGTGTTTTGAAAATATCTCTGTCGAGTATTTTCTTGAGTCGAGACATGTGCCAGTATCACGGGGAATCGTCAGCTTCACGATCTGTAAGTATTTGGATTTTTGAATTGTATTGGGATTTATTGCCGTACTAAGTTGATATGCTTTGAGATTCAGTAGATATTATGCATTACAGTATAAAGTGACAGGGTTGGGATAGGATTCATGACCTTGAGAAGTTATGATTTTGGAAATTGGTTAAATTTTGGAACGTAGTTGCGCATTTGGGAGAAATGCTGGGGATGGTTGAGAAGAACATGTAGTCATGTTAATTCATATATGAATTGTTTTGAGCATTTGAAAATGATACTTTTCAAAAAGAATGTTTTACGGATGTTTTACGGTAAATAATTTTTGGGCCCAGACCTAATCGATTTTGAAATGGTTTTATAACTCAGGACTTGGGGTCCGAAAAAAGGGTTTTCTACTTTTTAAACTTCTTGTAATGCAGAACGAGATACGGGCTGAGACCCTAATGTTTCAAAAGGCTTTTGGGTTTTCTTAAAACTCACGAGATTTGTAAAATGCTTCACCAATCATTATCTATTTTTCTACTGCCTTTCGGGGTTTTAGATGACTTGATCAAAAGAAACTTCTCGGGAAGTCTTTCGCTGTGTTGATTTGTTTCAATATTTTGTCATATCATATTTGAGGTAGTCCAGGATGGGTTAATGGTTGACATTGCGAGTCATAGGTGGAAAAGGAGTTTTTGGGTCGGAGTTTATATATTGAGATTTTGGAACTCTATCGTGTGGTTTTCCGATGGAATATCAGTGGATATTGGTGATGAGCCAAATTGGTATACAGGAGTATGGATGCGGTCAATCATTTGCATAATTTTATTTTATTGAATCATGTGTATTCGAAAAGAATTATTATCGAATAATTGGCATTAGCGAGCCAATTTAACTTTTCGAAAATTTATTTCGTGGTCTTACGAAAATTTATGTTTTGAGTTTTGAAATTTTTGAAGGAACTTTCGAAAATTTGTCTTCTTGACGAGATATATGATTTCAAACTGGTTTTGAAAATGTGATTGATATACATACGCATTTAGTGCATAATGCATATCGTGGTGAAGTTCTGAGTGTGACTCACGAAGTGGATAAGACGTCAGTACGGTACGACGAAAAGAGATCCGAACTTTAGTATGGTAATTTGGTTATTCAGGGATGATCGATAGATTTATCGGATAAGAGAAATATGTTGCGCATTGTAGATTCATTCACAGGATGTAATTTTGGAACTTTGGATTTTGTGAAAACGGGACATATGTACTATGTGATTCCATTGGTATGGTAGTAGCGCGACTCTACCATAGTGACTTTTGAATGATTTCCTTGTAAGTGTAGATTTGGGGATGGTGCCCCCATGCTGGTTGTTTTGGATATTGAGTGGTCGTTCCCACTCCATGTTTGATTGGGTATGTTCGTCGATTTGTGATTGGTTGTTCGTATGCCGAGGGATATGTTCACCCATCGGGTATGTTTATTGAGATCCACTGTATGTGGTTGGTGTGTCATTTTGAGAATGTTATTCTTTCGTATATCTGTTTCTGTGGTTCTGTGTTGACCGTGTTGGGGCTTATCGTGTGAAGGTATTCTCGATTATCATTGATCCTTCGTTGGTTATATTGGAGTTTATCATGTTGATGATAGTCTCGATTATGTTTTGACCTTTAGATTGGTCGTATCGGAGTTTATCATGTCGATGATATTCTCGGTTAATCTATTGGTTGATCATTGTTGGTGATCATCTGAGCATTTGGATTTTGTGTCGATGTTTCGGGATTCGTGTCGTTGGGTTGGGCAGTTGTTTCGCAGATGTATTGTGTATTATTCGTCTTATCGAAATTGGGACTTGATTATGTAATCAGGTAGACATGATTTGATTCAGGCAGATTGTTTCATCCGAAGATGATATATTTTCGTTGAGACTCAAGGTATTGTGATTGTGAGCGTATTGAGACTGTACAGTGAGGTCAGTTGCTAGTATCTCAAGAGATCGTCGACTTTGCGCATTGATAAGTATGCTGTTTCGATTATTCGTGAATGATGATGATTGATCGTTGACGTGATGGTTTCGAAATATTTTGGTTGAACGATTTGATTGTTTTTCTATGACGGATTGCAAGTTTCGAGGATGAAACTTATTTTAAGTGGTGTAGTATGTAATATCCGGAATTTCTACTACCGTTGTTTAATATTATTTTATCCGAGTTATAATGTACAGCGTGGAATCTGTACAGTATAGATAAAATAAATGAAGAACTGAGATGTCAGTATCGGTATAATTGTCGTACTTGGTCGACAATTGTATTAGAGGATATTGTGTATCATATGAGAATATTATTGGAAGGAGTATGTGTATTCAGTATGCCGTATATTCGTATTTTGCATGTCGAGACGTTGGACAAGAATAGCTAAAAATGTCTAAATGTAACATTATTAGCACACGCTAATAATTAGGAGTAGCACACGCTATCGTGCAGGTTTAGCGCACGCTACGGAAATAACTTAGCGTACGCTAGTGAAGAACAGCTCAGAGGGAATCTACGTGTGGACCAGGCCACTTTCGGCGCACGTTCTGATAAGTCAACGGATGTTTGTAATATAGTACTAGCGCACGCTAAACCCTAAAGGTTAGTGCATGCTAATGGAAAATTGGACAAAAAGGAATCTTATCCTCATCAGCACTTTCGGCATGTGGACCAGTCTTCGGAGCATACAGACAAACGAGTCAACTGATATTAGCGCACGCTAAATGCAAGAAATTGCGTACGCTAAGACAGTGTAAGTTACGTACGCTAATTAATGTATGGGCATTACGTACATAAGCTCATGTACGAAGCCATACATTAGTCTCTGGACTGCGATAGCGCACGCTAACAAAGGTCAGTTAGCGCATGCTAAGGCTGTTAAGGTTGTTGCGCACGCTAAATATGAGATGTTAGCGTACGCTAGTGATGCAGTCTGTATAAGGGACAGACGGGTATTACGAATCATTTTGTCCATTGTTTCACCTTCAGTCGATAGAGAGAGCTTTGGGAGGTTCTTGAGGTTCCTAAACACGGTGAGGTGGTGATCTTTAACAAGATTAAGATAGAAATCATGGATTAAAGCTTTGTTTTTGAAATCATTGGTGATTCTTGGAGATGGATTCAACCTTGGAAATCAATCTATTCCTTCATAAAGGTAATCACTCTTCATATTTAGACTTCATTTTGGATTGAATGTGGATGTTATTGAGTTGATGATTATTACATAAACAAGTTGACAAACATGATTATGAGATGGATTACCGGAGTATGATGATATTAATATGATTCGTGTGGTTTGAATTATGTAGTTCATTTTCTTGAGATAAGTTGGTGAATCCCTCTTCTCCTTTGCAGATGTTGATATCATTAAAACTCTGTAATGTTAGATTAAGGGAGTGTTGTTAAGGTTCTTGGTGTTCATGATGTTGACATTTGAGGAAGAAGATGATATTAGAATAGAATTGAATTAAGGATTGGATGATTACTTATATGTTAAAGGATATCGAATTTCGTTGTTTTGATAGCTTTGAACATGATTCATAAGCACTTAGTGTTCTTGAAATCGCCATAAGTCGATCGGTATCTGAAAAACATACATCTGTACAGCATTAGCGCACGCCACGTTTACTGCCTAGCGCGCACTAACGGGAGCAACTTAGCGCACGCTACGTTAGTTGATTAACATGCGCTAAGCAAGTGCAGTATTTTCGTCCTGTGATTGTAAATTCATACTGGTTTGAGTAGGATTGATCCGACTAGTGTTTAATCGAGATATTGTCAAGCCGTTGGGTTTGTGGAATGGTTTTATCAATTGTTGATTGTTGTCGAACTTGTTGTTTATCGATTATTGTAATAGGTTGAGATTATTGATCGGTGTTTATAATTGTATGTTGTGGTTGTGTTCGAGAATGTTCGTGAATTTCATTGATTGGGGCCGAGGGACTTGTAGATGACGACAATGGAATTGGTAATAGCTTCATCGGTATCGAGGTAAGTTATTACTTGCTCAGTTTATAGTATTTAATGAATGGTTTCCGTTTCATTCGTGTATAATTCGTATAGCAATGGTTATAATCATAATCACAGGAGATTTGAGATTATAAATCGTATTCGGGTTTTGGGAACCTAAATCATAATATATATGATTTACTTTTGTTATTGGTATACTTGTATATCGAGGATATATTGTGGTAAAGACGAAGATATGAATTATCTGCAATCCGTGATATTTTGAACCGTCGAATATTGAGGATAATTGTTCGTGATGGTTTAGACATTGAGATTGCTCTCGAAGGACTCGGGGCAAGTAATATATCATTTTTGTCATTTTGTGTCGATCATGTTGTGATACATTCGTGTATTGTTGATGTCATGAATTTGTGTATTATTGTTAATATGCATTTGTGCATTGTTTCGTATGTGCACCACGTGTTGATCTGATGGGATCATCTTGGGATCTATGCTAGCATGCGCTAGATCATTTGACAGTTTTTCCACCTCGTGTTGATCTGACGGGATCATCTTGGGATCTAGGCAGTGAACGCTGGATCATCGGATTACCCATGTGTTGTTGTTGTGCATATGTATATTATGGGTTTGCCATAAGTATACATTGTCGTTATTGTTGTGATCATATTGATGTTGTCATATGAGTATGCATTTGTAGGTCTTGTGTTAGGACCATGTTCGTATGTTGTGTTGATCTGATTTTGGATTAGACTGACGTGATTTCGTCATGGTAATTCCTATCTTGAGGTATGTTCCCTATTTCCTTGGTACTTGTCTTTAATGGACAATCGATTATCGTATTGGAATTGTCGACGTTATACGATGGATTGAATTGGCCAGAGTTGGAATAATTTACGTATCGCGAGTTATGATAATGTTTTGAGAACCTTGGGTATTGTTGAGATACCGTACATATATTTCGGTATTATCTTAATGTGTTGTTAAGGATACGAATCGTGGATTTTCGTAAAGTTACGGCGGTAAGATCACATTGGTCGTATTCTTACTTAGTATTTATATTGATATGTAATTATTGACGTGATGTGATGGTTATCATTGTTGGATATTATGGCTGACCCCGTCGTGGGCTTTCTTTTTAGGTTCTTGGATTATCAAGCTTGTAGCGGTCGTGAAGAGATGAGCTTCCAGGAGGATACTGGCTAAGACATGTATTTGTGTATTGAGTTTCTGATCAGTTCTTATATTCCGCTGCTAGAGTATTTTAATTGTTTCCCTTTATCCGCTGCGTGAGTATTTTTAAATGGCCTTTTGGTATCTGGTAACTTGGGTCACTTTAGCAATCGTTTTCTAAATCTATTCTCGGCTTGCACGTGTGTTTATAGCTTAACGTATGTTTTTAAACTGTTGAGTTTTGGCATTTCGGGCCTTGTGGTTTCAAATGAGATTTTACGACGGTCTTGATAAACGAGTTTTATAAAGTCTTCGAATGTTTTAAATAGATAATACCATTGTTAGCCCCTTGGACGTTTGTAAATGTTTGCGAAAATTTCCTTCAGCCTTGTGGGTTCTATCTCGGGGCCCACGGCGCTGTAATATTCCTAGATGGCTTTGGGGGTGTTATAATGATGACCCGTTAATAGTACAGTTGAGGGAGAATGTGAAGAAATGGAAAGCCACTGGATTTGTAATTCAAGATGATGGAGTTTTGAGATTTCGAGGAAGATTATGTGTATCGTGCGATGTTGAGTTGAGACACAAGATCTTGAGAGAAGCTCATACTACACCTTATTCCATACATCCCGGTATAAGCAAAATGTACAAAGATGTAAGGAGTAATTTCTGGTGGAGTAACTTGAAGACGGATGTTAGCGACTTTGTATCGAAGTGGTTGACCTATTAGCATGTTAAGATCGAGCATCAATGACCTGCGGGGTTATTGCGACCACTTCCTGTTCTAGAGTGAAAGTGAGAGGATATTTCTATGGGTTTCATTACCAGCATGCATAGGACTTGGACCGGAATGAACATGATTTGGGTCATTGTCAATCGGCTAATGAAATCTGCTCAATTTCTGGGTATTAAGGATATTTGGGGACCAAATAAACTAGCCTGAGTATTCATTGTAGAAATTGTGAGGTTGAATGGAGCTCCTTAGAGTATTATTTCTGACCGAGATGGTCAATTCGTATCACATTTTTGGCAGGCCGTTCATCGAGCTTTGGCAACCGAGTTGAGACTCAGTACATCTTACCATCCCCAGACAGACGGACAATCAGAGTGCATGATTCAGACACTTGAGGATATGTTGAGAGCCTGTGCCTTAGACTTGAAAGATGATTGGTAGACGCACTTGCTGTTGATCGAGTTTATGTACAACAATAGTTGGCATGCCTCGATCAAAATGGCACCATTTGAGGCTCTGTACGGAAGGAGGTCCAGATCGCCGTTGTGTTGGGATGTTGCATCTGAAATTATTGGTACCGAACCGAACTTATTTGCTGGGATGAGAGAGAAGTTTTCCTTAATTCGTGATAGACTGTTGACTACTCGGAGTTGGCAGAAGTCTTATGCTGATACACGTCGTTGCCCGTTATAGTTTGAGGTTGGGGACCATGTGTTGCTGAAGGTATCACCGACTCCGGAATTTTACCACTTCGGTCGGAACGGTAAACTTTTGCGTATTTCATATCGTATATTGTACTCATTCGATAATCGTGATTCTTGAGCTATCTATTGATGTTCATACTTGAATGTATCATATTGGATGGATAATTGTATGTCTCATCATGTCATTGTTGTTTAGAATAGTGTTGTTGATTTCTGGACATAACGTACATTATGCTTAATGTAACACCCCAAAACCAGCAGGGAATATTACAGCGTCGTGGGCCCCGCGCTGGAACCCACAAGGCTAAAAATCATTTTCGCAAACATTTTAAATGCCCAAGGGGCGAAGACGATAATATTTTATGAATAATTATTTGTTTGCCAAAATATAGTTCTCAAATACCGTCAAAAATACCATTTGAAAGTGGAGGGCGAAGATGCAAAAAGGGCATTTCGAAAGCATACATGAGTTGGTAAAATACCGAGAGCCATTATAAAATACACACGCAATGAATATAAACATAGTAAATATACATTTGCAGTGGAACCATAGCAGTCAGGAAAAATACTCAGTCTCAAATACATGCCATAGCCAGTATCACCCGGGAAGCTCACCTCTTCAAGACCGCTACTACCTCGATCTCTGAGTACCTAAAATAAAGCCCACGACAGGGTCAGCCACAATACTCAACAATGATAATGATCACATCAACATAAACAATTATCAATGTAATTACAAAGTAAGAATACTCCCAACGTAATCTTACTGTAGTTACCTTACCAATTCGTGGTAACTCCTAACAAATCATCCCTTACCTCAATCCACACCTCGCATTTTCGAGTGACGAATGAATTCAAAAATAACCATTTGTACTGTATTCAAACAATGCCAAGATTATCAAAACATAAATATATCTTCAATATGGAATAATCTGTCCATGTCCAATTTTGTCCGCTGGATCGCACAATCGAATCCCAATTCTAATAAAACCGATAATACACGATACATCTGTAGATCAGCTGTCCCGAAACAATGACAAGTCCCGGATATCAATACAAAGTATGATCTCTCCCACAATCAATAATAATAAACAACCAATGCATCAAACGTGAATATCATCGACATGATACACTCCAATACTATCAACAATGTATCCACGGTAACCCAGAATACCATTACATGATAAACTCCACACAAGATCATCAAAGGACCAACCACGAACGAGAATATCATCAATGTGGTAAAGTCCAACAAGACTAATAAAGGATCAAAAACGACCGAGTATACCAACGATATGGTAACTCCAAACAAGAACAATGAAGGATCAACAACGACCGAGAATACCAACGCTATGGTAACTCCAAACAAGATCAATGAAGGATCAACAACAACCGAGAATACCAACGATATGGTAAACTCCAAAGAGGGTCAATAAAGGATCAACAACAATCGAGAATACCAACGATATGGTAAACTCCAAACAGGATCAATAAAGGATCAATAACAATCGAGAATACCAACGTTATGGTAAACTCCAAATGAGAACAATAAAGGCTCAACAACGATCGAGAATACCAATGATATGGTAAAATCCAAACAAGATCAATAAAGACCACAGGGACAGATATACGAAAGAATAAATTCGTCAGACATATACAAATAACATATATTGGATCTATAAGACAACCCGACTGTTGAACATACTCGATCATACATGGGATATGAACGACCAATCAATACGGCTCAAGATGGACGTCATGATACGCCCGATCCGAAAATGTGTCCGTGCACAAGTCACCAACGGGTATAGATCAAATACACGTGTGGTCTTGGACCTAATCAGTCTCACAAAGTACGTCCCGTGTGCACAGCTCAATGTGAGCTTGAAACTAACACATGACTACACATGCCCATCCTGAAAATCCTACACATGACCGATCAGTATGTAGATATGACTCCAGACATGTCATGATGCGACAAGAAAACGAAACTCAAAGAAACGCATATCCAATAAGGACCAGAAGACTCCCAAGTGAACAATGATAGATCGATAACGAAAGATCGACACGACCATAATGTCGTATTTCCTTCATACAACAGTCCACAGAATGCTCAACAATGAATATAATGTTAACACATAAACTCCCAAGGTTGCAACCAAGGGTCACGGCAGTATCTACTCGGGAATACTCCGGACATTAACACATAAGCTCCCAAGGTCGCAGCCAAGGGTCACGGAAGCATCTACACAGGAATACTCCGGACATAAACATATAAACACCCAAGGTCGCAACCAAGGGTCACGGAAGTATCTACTCGAGAATACTCCGGACGTATGTACCATTCAGGTTTTATCCCTCAACACATCAGCCCATTAAAACTACAATTCTAAGAAAGACAACAACACAAAATACACCAAACAAAGATACACCCTCATTACATGAACTATCAAGACAACATACACAACAATGCACCAGGATAATTATTCTTGTAATTGAGCGATACCAAATTACCTCAAAGCCGGAGACACTAACCTTTCCATGACCAACATCCCTGAACGAGTACACAATTATACGGATAGTCCAAAATGAAGTACAGTCCATCACTAATAACAAACCACCATCTCGAGTTCAATGTCGGCACGATAAACTATCCTCGTTACCCAACATCCGGTATTATAGTCCAAAGATAATTTTCATCCCCATTTTCACCAAACATCTTTAAATCATATACATTATGATTTAATCCAATCCAAAGCATAATATACATACCATTATCCCGATAATTCATATTCATGATATCATTGCTATGAATCATAAATAAAATGAAATCAAAACCATTTATTAAACATTATGAACTGAGCAATCATAACTTGCCTCAATACCGATACGATGAAGCCATTACCAATCCCATTGTCTTCATCTACAAGCTACTTAGCCCCTACCAAAGCGATCCATGCATTCTCCAATCTCAATCGCAACACAACGGTTACTAATCAATGATTATTGCAACCTAATGCAATAGTCAATTAACAATACATTTGATAACAATCAATAACCGATATAATCAACCAATCAAACTCAGCGGTTCAACGATATCTCGATCATATATGAAACCAAACCATTTCAACTCAACAATACAAATACAAGCCGCAATTCGATAATCGATCAATTCTAACAAGTGTCTCAACATTCTCGATTCCGAATTCAATCTTAATTATGGATTAACATGGTCCATCCTTGTAAATTCATAGTTAAACCCAATTACCGATTATCATCATAATAATCTCGTCAACTCATATTCATATTCGTACTCCTATACGGATATTACACCAACAATCGCATAACTTGGTTCTAGATATGAATATTCCATATTCATTATTCAAAACACCAACACCATACACATGTTCATCATATAATTCAAGAATTCCTCAAGAACATGAATTAATCATATCCAATTAACATCACTTGTTCATAATCATCAAGATATCATAGTCTAATGTTTTATTTAACCTCTATTCTATCGAGTTCCCCTCATATTCCGATCAATACATACATATCATCGTCACCTTCAACATATACTTCATATAACATCAAGAATCACAACAATACTAGCGTATCCATCATCATACGAAGCAAACAATCATAACAACATCAAGAATCCGAAAATAAGGTGTAGAGTTGATCAACATACCTCAAGAACATAATCAAACACCCCAAGAATCCACAATATCTTCATATCTCAAGATCCACATCCATGCCTTCAAGTTCCCAATCCATTTGGAAGAGCTAAAATCGGCCTCGGAGGGTTCAAGGGTCAAGAAACGATGTGAACATCTCCAAAAACGCCAAAGTGATGGGTCTCACACATATATATATATATATATATATATATATATAACTTCAACCATTACATACGCTAAGCAATCCTCCTAATGTACGTAACCTTCTTTACGTACGTTAACTGACCTTGTTAACATACATAACACTATCCCAGAGGCTGCTGCCTCAATTCGTATCATGCATTACGTACGTAATGTTCATGCTGTAGCGTACGTAATGTAGTTGTTGACTTGATACAGTACCATACTTGTTTACGTACGTAATGGGCTATTCTTAACGTACGTAAAACTCGATGTTGACTCACTTGTCCATATCCACGCCGAAAGCTGCCGACACTAGGCCCACTCGTCGATCACAGCTCGGACCTGTTCGATTCTCTTCATAACGTACGTTATGTACTCTGCCTAACGTACGTTAAGCTCCCATCGTTACGTACGTAAGCTTCTACGCTTAGCATACGATATGCTTGCATCTTTACATACATAAGCTCCTATGCTTAACGTACGTAATGGCTTTTATACTTAGCCATTTTTGCTCCTGCCTGTCGTTTCAACATACTGAATACGTACATGCGACATACTGAATACATATACTCGTTCCGATAACATTCCCATATGATACACCTGATACACGATATCCCCAAATGCAATTGTCAACCAAGTACGACAATTATCCCAACACAGTTGTCTCAGTCCTTCAATTATATTATCCATACTATAATATCCTGCACTGTGCAATATAACTCGGGTAAAATAATGCAAAATATTTATACTGAAATTCCAGGATATTACATACTACATCTCTTAAAATAAGTTTCGTCCTCGAAACTTGTAATTCTGTCACAGACAACATCTCAACCAAATATCCAAACTCATCATGTAAAGAGTCAATCGTTGTCATAAGCGAATAACCAAAACAATATACTTACAAGTGCGTGAAGCCAATAATCTCTCGTGATACTAGCATATGACTCCCATACGAAGCCTCAACGCAATACCAACACACACCAGCATCGTAAATATAGCAATTTTGAAAATATTTCAAAAATTGTCGAACCTCCAAAAATCAGTTTCACTCAAAGTCAGAAAAATTGTTTTCGAAAGTCATTCTACTACCATACCGGTAGAGCCACATAACACACATGCCAGGGTTTTACGAAACCCAAGCCCCAATACCATATTTTGTAACACCCCAAAACCAGTCGGGAATATTACAGCGTCGTGGGCCCCGCACTGGAACCCACAAGGCTAAAAATCATTTTCGCAAACGTTTTAAACACACAAGGGACGAAGACGGTAATATTTTATGAATAATTAGATGTATTCCAAAATATAGTTCTAAAATACCGTCAGAAAATACCATTTGAATGTACAAGGCGAAGATGCAAAAAGGACATTTTGAAAGTATACATGAGTTGGTAAAATACCGAAAACCATTTTAAAATACACACGCAGCGAATATAAACATAATAAAAATACATTTGCAGCAGAACCATAACAGTCAGGAGAAATACTCGGTCTCAAATACATGCCATATCCACTATCACCCGGGAAGCTCACCTCTTCACAACCGCTACTAGCTCGATCACCGAGTACCTAAAGTAAATCCCACGACAGGGTCAGCCACAATACTCAACAATGATAATGATCACATCAACATAACCAATTTTCAATATAATTACAAAGTAAGAATACTCTCAACATAATCTTACCGTAGTAACCTTACCAATTCGTGGTAACTCCTAACAAATCAGCCCTTACCTCAATCCACACCTCGCATTCTCGAGTGACGAATGAATTCAAAAATAACCATCTGTACTATATTCAAACAATGCCAAGATTCTAAAAACATAAATAAATCTTCAATATGGAATAATCTGTCCATGTCCAATTCTGTCCGCTGGATCGTACAATCGAATCCCAATTCTGATAAAACCGATAATACACGATACATCTGTAGATCAGCTGCCCCGAAACAATGACAAGTCCCGGATATCGATACAAAGTATGATCGCTCACACAATCAATAATAATAAACAACCAATGCATCAAACGTGAATATCATCGACATGATACACTCCAATACTATCAACAATGTATCAACGGTAACCGATAATGCCATTACATGATAAAATCCACACAAGATTATCAAAGGACCAACCACGAACGAGAATACCATCGATGTGGTAAACTCCAACAAGACCAATAAAGGATCAACAATGACCGAGAATACCAACAATATGATAACTCCAAACAAGATCAATGAAGGATCAACAACAACCGAGAATACCAACGATATGGTAACTCCAAACAAGATCAATAAAGGATTAACAACGACCGAGAATACCAATGATATGGTAAACTCCAAACAGGGTCAATAAAGGATCAACAACAATCGAAAATACCAACGATATGGTAAACTCCAAACAGGATCAATAAAGGATCAACAACGATGGAGAATACCAACGATATGGTAAACTCCAAACAAGAACAATAAAGGCTCAACAACGATTGAGAATACCAACGATGTGGTAAACTCCAAAAAAGATCAATAAAGACCACATGGATAGATATATGAAAGAATAAATTCGTCAGACATATACAAATCACATATATTGGATCTCTAAGACAACCCGACTGTCGAACATACCCGATCATACATAGGCTATGAATGACCAATCAATACGGCTCAAGATGGGCGTCACGATACGCCCGATCCAAAAATGTGTCCATGCACAAGCCACCAATGGGTATTGATCGAATACACGTGTGGTCTTGTACCTAATCAGTCTCACAAAGTACGTCCCGTGTGCACAGCTCAATGTGAGGTCAAAACCAACACATGACTACACGTGCCCATCATGAAAATCCTACACATGACCGATCAGTACGTTGATATGAATCCAGATATGTCACGATGCAACATGACAACGAAACTCGACGAAACGTATATCCAATAAGGATCAGAAGAATCCCAAGTGAACAATGATAGCTCGATAATGAAAGATCGACACACTACGCCATAAATGGCCTTCTCCAACCACATAACTGTGTTACCTTAGACCCAAATTTCTGTTGCCACAGACCCAAAATGGGCAAAGGTAACATTTTAGCAAAGTTGCTCTGTGAGCAGTAGCCTTTGGACTCAAAGGCAACATGCGAATCATCCTAAACTAACATAGGATTATTTGTTACCTAACGACCCTACAGCAACATCCTAAGGACCCTACAGCAAGATCATATTCGTGTTGCAATAGACTTTATAATTTTGTAAAGTATATAACCAATTTAGTGAGTTCCACATGTGGGGCCCATTTGTGGGTCCCACAGGCTGGGCCCACCGGTGGGACCCACTTAGTGGGTCAGCTGGTGGGGCCCATATATTGGACCCATTTTTCGTGGGCCTGGGAGGCCACAAATGTGCAGCAATTTTTAGTCTATTGCAACACCTATATTACCAATTGCAACACACTAGGCGTTACAGGTGTTACAATAAAAGACATTTGCAACATATATAGTACCTAACGTAACACCTTCATTTTAACAAAATAAAAATGTAAATTTTAAATTTAGCATTTCCCATTAAAAAAAACAACAAACCAATTCACATAAACCAACTACATCATCCAACTACATAATCCCATCATAAAAAACAAAACTATATCCAATCACAAAACCCACCAACTACATATATACAAGTACTAGAAGAAAATAACTTGGTAATTTTTAACCAATTACATCAGTGGACATCTAAGACTAATATACAAAAAGGCTCTGTAAAACTATTCTGTGGAATACTTATTCAATTAGCCAAGGATTAGCCAATTTGCCTGAGTTGGTGTCCGTTCACAAACTTCGCCTTCTTTGAACGAGAGAGCTGCAGAATGAAATAAGAAAGAAGTGTCAATAATTAGTGATGGTTACTAAGCTTCCAAATAGGCAGCCTGTTAACAACTATCAGAAAAATAACGTCTTCAAACTAGTTGTTGTAAACTAGAAATAATTTGCCAAGTTTATTTATCTTGACCAAATTTGAAGGATCATTTATCGAATTCTACTCATGCATAGTTATTTGAATGTTTAATATAACCACCTGGACATTCTGACAGACAATCATGATCCCAATATTATGACCTTGCAGTAACAGGAATGTGGCATGATAACTGGAAGCCCCAATAAGTCTGTCAAAAGTCTCAACTCCACCATAAACTGCAAAAAAATACAGGCTGTCAAAACAATGATCACAGTTTTTTTAACAAGTCACTATATTTGGAATTGTTGTTTTACAACCTAAAACACAAGGTGAGGTTCTTTTTCAGAAAGAAAATTAGAGTCGTTGCTTCACCCTGCTACCTGAAAAGCCTAGTGATAGACGGTATAACCAGCTATTGAATAAAGAAACCATGCAGTTTTCAAATAAAGTAGAAAAAAGAAAGAAAGCAAAAAATAGGGGACATCTGATTTATTTATATTGATGGAAGTTCGAAGAGGAGCCACTGTACGCACAATAAAAGCACCCCTTCTAGGTGGTACTTTGTTCTACTCCCTTATAACTTCAGTTCTAGTGTTATTCGGGCAAAGAATCATATGAAGTATATTGTTAAACTTTGTCCTAAACCCTAACAGTCGCAAGACGTTTCAGCTTCCCTCCAAGGAAATAGTAGTTCAATGGTATATTGGTGGTCCTCTCCCATTGAACTTCCATTATTTCCTCATATCTTTATGCACCTTTTTACTAGAAACTTAACATGAATAATTGCCTACCAACCAGGAAGCATATTTAACAAATATACAACAAACTTAATCACCATTCAAGAGAGCTTTTGTGATAAACCCAGCAAGTGATCCTCCTGACAAAAAAGGTTAAAGCAAATAATTTATTCAAGAGGTAGATAGAAGAAACAATAAGCACATGTGTTAATGACGAACCTAGAACTACCCGAAGTACTATATCAAAAAATCCATGTTACTACAATTTTGTTGTATCATGTAGAGAAATAAATTTTTGTTTTATCAAGAAAAAAACTTAAACCCAAATAATAGCATTTTGACTTTAAACGAGGCTGCACATGCGGATTGGACAGGGGATCCAAGATTAAAAAGGTAAGTGTTAATTAAAAACCCTCTTTTTTTTTAATTTCGGGTTGGGTAATTGGGGGAATTGCGGGTTTGGGTCGGGTCGTGTCCGGGTATAACCCATGGACGACTATTACAGATGTCGGGCATCGACTTTTTCACGTATGTCGACTTTTCGACTAGTCGTCGACGTGACAACCCTGCTGCATACAATTAATTTCACCCACTTTCACCTTAAATAACAAAGGCTAGCCACATCCTTCAGTCAATAAAGAATAATCCCAACAAAAGGATGAGCAAAAAAGAAAATCATCGCAGAGTTCCCAAAAAATGGGGGAAGGAAGACGAACTGAAATGCTCCAACATCTCTTCTAAGCATCAAATGGAAACGCCACACTGATATTAGGAATGTATCAACGTATCCGACATTTAGTGCCTATTTATTTTATGCTTAAAATATTATTATTATTATTATCATACTTATTCATACCTTACGGTATCACAATTTTACATCTTTTTATTTTACCAGTTGATTTAGTGGATACAAATATGTTAAGACGAGGGGACCTCTCACAAAAGTCATGTGTCTATCAAAATTAACATCTATTAGTTTTATTCTTTGCAGAAGTTACAAAAAAACACATTAGAAATATAAGTTTGCATAACCCCAGACTGTAGTCCTTATTCCTTAGTACATCCCTGGAAGGCATGACGAGGAAAAGTTGCATACTAATAATGATAAACATTCAGTCACATTGATAGGCACTATGTATAACAGAAAACAAGAACTTTTTTGTGTACAAGAATGACACACCGAGTTGTCAAATTCAGAGCCCTATGTTACGTATTTTGGTGAACGCAAGTGCACGTTGTCGTAAGCAAATAATAAAGTGATAAGTAAGATATCATTCCCTCGAGGACTGACTTATTAATTACCAATTTATTGGTATTCTAATTTTATCTGAACGATCGAATTTGGTGGTGCAAGGAATATTAAAGAAAACTAATAAAGGGATAAACAAAGAACAATTAATAAAATCAATTATTCGAAGAAAGAAGATCAAATAGGAGAATAATCTAGGATTGAGAATCCGCCTCGATTTATCCGAATTACTCTTGATTTATATAAATTAAGAAATTTTCTAATTTATTGAAGGCGAAGATTTCTAAGATACTCTAATGCCTCTCCCGAGGTCAGTAGAATTTTCTAAGGCGAATAAATCACTCTATTCCTAGGTGAATTAATTCGACAATAGGGGAAAAGTATGAAATCTTCAGATGGGCCACATAATTCCTATGAGTATATTCCTATCTCACAAGATAAAATGCTTCTCACCAATTTTTCCTACTAACTCTCTTCTCCCGATTCGAATTGCGTAATCAGAACAATTCAATCATAGGCCACATAATTGAACGCATTAAGAACAATTGGGGAAAACTCAATAGAAAAGGGAATTATATTAATAATGAAAAATTAAACACAGTTGAAGAAAATAATACACAAAGAATTAAAGAAAGCATAAGAAAAATCAAACACAGTTGAAGAACTTGAATTCCCCCGTTCTCTGGATTCTGCTCTCTGCTCCTCGATATTTTCTCCTTCCGTTTGATGATAATATATTTTGACCTTCAATTCCTATTTATACTTTTTCATCTGCCTCAAAAACGCGTCCATAAATTAGGTCAGAAACAGGCTTCCAAACCGCCAAAATCGCGAGCTGGGAGTATGAATCCTGCGCAGTGGGCCGCTGCCCGGCATTAGTGTCCCGCGGCCCCTGTCTTCATGCGGCCAGGCCTGGGCGAAATTTCTCCTTACGGGCCGCGGCTCAGAGCTTGCGTGCCGCGGCCCCCGGTACAGTTTGTACCGGGTCCTTCTGGGCGCCTCCTATGCCGCGGCCCAGCGTCTGTGTGCCGCGGTTCCTGACAAAAAAATGTTGTTTGGCCCGTTTTTCTTCGTTTAAGCTCCCGGACTTGAATTTCCTTCAAAACATATAAAGATAATGCATTAAAAGCTCATTTACGCAGATTTAAACTAAAAATGGGTAAAAAATAATGATGATTAAGCGCATAAAAATACATCTAACAAATACCCCCAAACTTAATCCTTTGATTGTCCTCAAGCAAAAATTAATTTCAAATGAGATGACAAGTATCGTGGGTAAACATGCATATCCATAGTGTTTACGTGATTAATACTACCCTTAAAATTTCAAAGAAGAATACAAGTATCATTTTAGTGATTCACATCACGACAAGGATTCCACAAAACAATCATTTTTAGTGCTGATCTATCGGTCATGAAGAAAATCAATGCTCAAAGATTAACTAACGTGAATTTAGCCAACCGCCAATATGAAGGGTTAGATTAAAAAAGCCAACTCGCCCAGTCCCACAGTCTCGTGGCAAAAATGCAAGAGTTTCATCGTAAATAATAATCCTCGGACAACATTCCCTTATATATAATCATTATAATGATTCGAGTTAACCACTAGGTTCCGACTCTCGGTATGTTCCATGAAATGACCCTAGGGTGGAAATCCATTCTCATGTATTGGGGAACCGTTTGACG
Source organism: Orobanche coerulescens (assembly GCA_033398695.1). Taxonomy (NCBI): domain Eukaryota; kingdom Viridiplantae; phylum Streptophyta; class Magnoliopsida; order Lamiales; family Orobanchaceae; genus Orobanche; species Orobanche coerulescens. The sequence goes on from CM065810.1 coordinate 20,738,155, forward strand.
TAAAAGACACTCATGGGGCTCATGAGTGCTTCTAATTACTAAGTCTCCTTCTACAACGGAGAAAAAACACGAATGGCTATTCCCCAATGTCCGATTCAAAGTTGATGTTTTACGCGAATGTAAACGACGGGTCACGTGAATACATCCAGTTACTTGGTTTCTTTTCATCATCATGCGATTTTTCTGAACCATTAGTCTATTCAGGGTTGTCGTTTTATGCGAGAGTAAACAATAGGTCACAGGAATACCCCTGGTTACTAGACTTTACATCATAGAACATGTATAATTTCTCGAATTGTTGGGAAAGATTGTTCGTCTCTATACTCAAATTAAATGCCAAGAAGACTTATGTTAGTGGACGACTAGCTACATGAAAAGTGGAACCAAACGTATAGACGGAGGTTCGTAAACATGTATGTCTCATTTCTTATATGCTAGGATTTCTACAATGACGCAAAAATTCAGACCTAAATGAATACTCAAAAGAAACAAATATCACAGAATGCAAACTCGACCAAAACTCAACCGTTTCTTAAAAAAGAAATCAGTATCATATCATCAGTTTTACACAAGGCTGCACGAACAACTCACGAATGCAAATAAAGTCCAGGATATTTTAGAAGACAAGGAAGGCTAGAATCAATAACAACGAAAAATAGCAATGAAAAAGCAAATAACAACTAATAGTAATCCTCCTCCAAACTTAAGACGTACATTGACCTCAATGGACACAGATAATAATATGCAATATGAGAAAGGTCAAGTACTCTCCTAATATCAGCTCAGGAACTGGTGCCGGCCTCATCCGGCGAGGAGGGTGGTGTAGATGGCCTGACTGGTGGAATGAAGGGTCCATCCAGATGGAGTATATGGATCGTCCACGCAACTAAATAGTCCTGATGATAAGCATCTCTCGCCACTAGGCGCCTCTCGGCACGCCGATTGGCCCAACGGGCCTGCTCGCGCAACTCCTCTCGAACAGCTGCGAGGAGGCTGTCTCTCTTAGCCCGCATCTCCTCTCGAACAGCTATGAGAAGGCTATCTCTCTCAGCCCGCATCTCCTCCCTCAGGCTGTCAAACATCGCCTGAAGGTGCTCTCTCGCTGGAGGTGGGGTGGACTCAGTCCGATCCTCATCATCTGCAGTCGGCTCACGTGTCAGGAGTAGTGGCTCGGGAGAGTGCTCGTGTGGCTCATCAATAAGAAATCTGCGCCCCCGCTCGTGTTCCCTCGGGCCACCCCACTGGTAGAAATGGGAGATAATACGGTGGTCGATGGGACCCTACGGTGCAATAGACGGCTCATCGTCGGACCACGTCACGCCCGACTGGCTTAGAGCACAAATCAGCGAGGGACAAATGTGGGGCCATATCAAATCGGAGTCCCGTCGTGATAGCATACAATAATCGGGCACGAGGAAGCAAGACCGAGCGGATCTGTGATGTAGGGTCGACTCGTGCACAGAGGAAATAATGTCAGGCTCGCCCGAGCCGACTGAGGCGAGAACTCTTGAAATAGAAAGCTATTGAACCTGGGACGCGCGTCTCCCAGACGGAACCCGGCTGAGCAAGTGCATCCAGCAGAGCCTCCCTCGTGAGGCTACTCATAGTCCGTGTGTACTCCGAGTCGTCCACCTCCGGTAGATCGTACACCCTCCTAATAGCATCCACCAAGAAGTCCACGGTTTGGCCTCGGATGCCGACCTCAGTCCGTGTATCCGGTCGTCCCATCATTTGCCCCGCCTGGATTTGTCGCAATAGAGCACTAGCATAGAAATCTTGGACAATAGAAATCACCGCCGGCTCGGGTGGCGAAGTGAATTGAGTCCATCCTATTTCATTGATCATTGCCAGTAGCTCTCCGTCTTGGGGGGCGGGAGTGAATCCCCGCTCCGGAATTATTGGACGAGGATGGATTCTCTCGTTGAATATTCTATGGATGTCAGGATCAAAGAATTGGTGGGATTCCATATCGGTTCGGTTTTATGACGTTTCCCGTCTTGTGGGGGATTATCACGTCCTAGCCCTCGTGGTGAACTTCCTTATCCTAGCCATGACGAAGTTCCTGAAAAATAAACGCCGAAAATTAAACAAATTTAAAGATAACTACACCACTCTCAACTTAAAACGTGCGGAAAATGGATATAGCGTCGAATGAACTCGCACTTCCGTATGAGGGAAATGAGGCAGAGATTTAAGCTCAACTTGACGTAAGGGTTGGGGGCACAATTTAATCCGATAATCGAATTCGTTGCATACAATTTGGAGATGTTTGGCTCAAAAATTTTCATTGGTGCATTTTATCAAACAATTTGCATGTGTTAGCTTAATTGAAGAACAAAAAACAATAACTTACTCAATTGAATCCTCAACAATGACAATTTCAATCGAATATCACAGCAATTCACGACACAATAACAAAACACCATCAATCAATCAAATAATCTTAGCATAATCCGATACAAATTTTGATAGGAATTTAGGAACTAAACACAAGTTCATCAAAGAATATTACCCCAATCATTAATCCATGTTGCATTGAAACTTAAGGGAATAGAATTACCTTGTGTTTGATTGAAGAAGGTGAGAAGAAGTTGTAGGATGCTATCCTTGCGCCACGCGAAGAAGAAGAGTTTAGAGATATACCTGGTGTCTCGGCCGAATGGGTTTATAAGGCTGCCCTGGCCGTTTAAAATTCGCAGCAGGGACCGCGGCACGTATCAAGTGAACCGCGGCCCGTAGTACAGGCTGCTTTTGGGCACTGGGAGTATGGCAGTGTGCCGCAGCTCACTGAACGGGTGCTGTGGCTTGCAATGTTAGTGTGCCGCGGCTCAGAGCTTGCATGCCGCGGCACGTAGTACAGGCTCCTGGATGTATTTTATGGGTCTCGGCGTGCCGCGGCTCTTGGGGCAAGTGTGCCGTGGCTCATCATCTTTGTGCCATGGCACAGAGTACAGAAACTTTTCCTGGATTTTAGACTTTTATGTGCCGCGGCCCGCTCTGTATGTGCCGCGGCCCCTGGCCTGGAATGCTCCTGCACAAAAAATTTTTAAAGCGAAAACACATAGAACGTGAGAGAGAAGCATATTAAAGCAAAAATGATGAAAAATTAGACTCTTTGAATGAATGAAAATAACGAAAAATTAACATCTACAACTAATACTCGGGTTGCCTCCCGAGAAGCGCTAAGTTTATAGTCTTCAGTCGGACCTTTTTACGATCAATTTGCTTTTCGCAAACACCATTTGGGATCCACCCCGTCCATCGAACCGTTAATATGTGTTTTAAATTTTTGTCCATCAGTCTTTAACAGTTCGATTTTTGGTTTGGACATCCAATGTTCTTTGCGAAAAGATTTGAATAATAGTAACTTTCCAAAACACCCAAGTTTCACATGACTTGGCAACCGTTTCACTTCCGGCTTAGTTTTCTTTTCCACGAACAAATTTATGACGGCCTGAGAATTTTTAGATGGTGAGTGAATGGATATGCGACTCGTTCTACATTTTTCTCAGATGTCGGAACAACTACAACAAATTCTAGACATTTCGACTGACAGCTTTCCCGGTGTGTGTCTTTCGCCAAAATATCTAAGCTTTCAAATTGAGAACCCTTCTCGACATTGCTTGGACATGGGAGAGATCGAAACACTTGGAATGTGACTTGCTCATCTTGAACCCGTAAAGTGAGTTTCCCTTTCTCCACATCAATGAGAGTTCGGTTGGTTGCTAAAAATGGTCTTCCCAAGATAATTGGGATATCATGGTCCTCCTCCATATCAAGCACAATAAAATCGGCAGGAAAGATGAATTTATCGACCTTGACCAAAACATATTCTATTACCCCCCTCGAATACTTGATAGATCTGTCAGTTAATTGCAAAGAGACTGTCGTCGGCTTGGCTTCCCCAATACCTAGCTTCTTAAAAATGGAAAGGGGCATAAGATTAATACTGGCGCCGAGATTACATAACGCTCTATCAAAATACAGGTTTCCAATAGTGCACGGTATATTGAAGCTTCCTGGATCCTTCAATTTAGGCGGGAGCTTTTTCTGTAGGACGACGCTGCACTCTTCTGTCAATGCCATTATCTCATACTCTTCGAGCTTCCTTTTGTTCGATAAGATCTCCTTCATGAACTTCACATAGCTCGGCATTTGCTCCAAGGCGTCGGCAAATGGAATGTTGATATGTAGTTTCTTGAAGACGTCAATAAACTTGGAGAATTGCTTGTCCAATTTTTGCTTTGGCAATCGCTGCGGAAATGGGATGGGTGGCACATAGGCCATCGGATTGTCAGGAAACAATTTCAAGCTTTTAGAAGTTTGTGATTCTTCTGATGCCAAATTTTTCTTCTCCTCATCTTCACCTCTCTTTTTATTTCTCCCGGGCTACTCACACACTTCTCTCCCACTTCTCAAGCCAATGGCATTAATACTCTCTCTGGGATTCGTCTCAGTTGTACTTGGCAAAGTACCCTCAGGTCGGGCTGTTAACACATTTGCTATTTGACCCAATTGGACTTCCAAATTGCGAATAGAGGCGGAATGGTTTTACAAGGTTGTTTCCATACGGCTCATGAACTGACTCGTATTTGCTGCTAATTTCGCCATTGCCTCCTCTAGAGAGATTTTTGGAGCGGGAGGAGGTTGCTGTTGGTGTTGAGCAAACTGAGGTTGGTTTAAATTTTGTCTGTTTTTCCACGAAAAGTTAGGGTGACTTCGCCACCCCGGATTATATGTGTTGGAATACGGATTGTTCTGCTGATTTCCGTTCCCCATAAACTGAGCTTGTTCCATCGGAGATTGCTCGAAAGGATTTCCAACTTGGTATTCCGCACTAGGGTGAGAGCCTTTGCACCAATTACATGATTATGTGGTAACGGTAGAAGGAGCGCGTGATAAAGCTTGAAGTTGTTGAGTCAAGGCAGCAACTTGGGCCGATAGCGTAGATATTGGATCATTATCGAAAATTTCCATAACTCATTTCGGATTCAAACGCTCTAAAGGCCACTGATACGCATTTGCCGCCATATCTTCCAATAGAGAATGAGCTTCCGCCATCGTCTGGCCCATTAAAGCTCCTCCAGCGGCTGCATCAACAAGAGTGCGTGTAGAAGCACTTAGTTCGTTATAGAATGTCTGTATTTGGAGCCAATCCGGTAGGCCATGATGTGGGCATCTCCTTAGTAAATCCTTGTATCGCTCCCAAGCTTCATGAAGCGATTCCAACTCAAATTGCCGAAGGTCGTTATTTCATTCCGAAGTCTCGCTGTCTTTGCCGGCAGAAAGAACTTAGCCAAAAAGGCTTCTGCTAACTCCGCCCAAGTTGTGATAGAGCCCGACAGAAGTGAATTCAACCAAAACTTGGCTTTATCCCTCAAAGAAAATGGGAAAAGCCATAGACGAATGGCGTCATCAGAAAATCCATTATTCTTGAACGTATCGCATATCTCGAGAAAGGATGCGATATGAGCATTAGGGTCATCATTCGCTAGTCCGCAGAATTGGCTTGCTTGTACCGTCTGGATTATAGGTGGCTTAATCTCGAAATTGTTTGCTTGGATAGTTGGGCGCCGAATCCCCGAAAAAATCGCGTCGATTTGAGGTAATGCATAATCCCGGAGTGCCAATGCCGGTTGAGCTTGCTGAATAAGGTTGTCTACCCCGTGATTTTCTGTGTTATCGGCCATGGTATCTTTTGTTGATAGCTCACGCCTTTCCTTCTTGTTTTTCCGCAAACTGCGCTCGAGTTCAGTATCCAAAGGTAATAGACCTTCATCACCGAATTTTCTCATGCACTAAACGAAACTCCTGAAAGGAACACAAATAAAACAATTTACACAAAAAAATAAAATAATGTTCAAATTAAGATTAGAAATACTGAAATTGATATTAGTAAAACAATCAGTCCCCGGCAACGGCGCCAAAAACTTGTTACGTATTTCGGTGAACGCAAGTGCACGTTGTCGTAAGCAAGTAATAAAGTGATAAGTAAGATATCGTTCCCTCGAGGACTGACTTACTAATTATCAATTTATTTGTATTCTAATTTTATCTGAACGATCCAATTTGGTGGTGCAAGGAATATTAAAGAAAACAAATAAAGGGATAAACTAAGAACAATTAATAAAATCGATTATTCGAAGAAAGAAGATCAAATAGGAGAATAATCTAGGATTGAGAATCCGCCTCGATTTATCCGAATTACTCTTGATTTATATAAATTAAGCAATTTCCCAATTTATTGAAGGCGAAGATTTCTAAGATACTCTAATGCCTCTCCCGAGGTCAGTAGAATTTTCTAAGGCGAATAAATCACTCTATTCCTAGGTGAATTAATTCGACAATAGGCGAAAAGTACGAAATCTTCAGACGGGACACGTAATTCCAATGAGTATATTCCTATCTCACAAGATAAAACGCTTCTCACCAATTTTGCCTACTAACTCTCCTCTCCCGATTCGAGTTGCGTAATCAGAACAATTCAATCATAGGCCACATAATTGAACGCATTAAGAACAATTGGGGAAAACTCAATAGAAAAGGGAATTATATTAATAATGCAAAATTCAAGAATTAATCCGTCAAAATCTTAGTTTCATCACAATCCTAGAATAGGGTTCTAGCCCGACATGCTAGAAAATAATACACAAAGAATTAAAGAAAGCATAAGAAAAATCAAACACAGTTGAAGAACTTGAATTCCTCCGTTCTCTGGCTTCTGCTCTCTGCTCCTCGATATTTTCTCCTTCTGTTTGATGATAATATCTTTTGACCTTCAATGCCTATTTGATACTTTTTCATCTGCCTCAAAAACGCGTCCAGAAATTAGGTCAGAAACGGGCTTCCAAACCGCCGAAATCGCGAGCTGCGAGTATGAATCCTGCACAGCGGGCCGTGGCCAGGCATTAGTGTGCCGCGGCCCCTGTCTTCATGCGGCCAGGCCTGGGCGAAAATTCTCCTTACGGGCCGCGTCTCAGAGCTTGCGTGGCGCGGCCCCCGGTACAGTTTGTACCGGGTCCTTCTGGGCACCTCCTGTGCCGCGGCCCAGCGTCTGTGTGCCGCGGTTCCTGACCAAAAAATGTCGTTTTGGCCTGTTTTTCTTCGTTTAAGCTCCCAGTCTCGAATTTCCTTCAAAACATATAAAGATAATGCATTAAAAGCTCATTTACGTAGATTTAAACTAAATATGGGTAAAAAATAATGATGATTAAGCGCATAAAAATACATCTAACACCCTAAAAAGTGCCACTGATAATGCTGCAACCTGAAAGAAATATAATAAGGAGAATCTTCAGTTAGAACACAACACTCCCATACCAGACCAGAAAATTACTGTTTAAACATTAGATAAAACTCAGCGGTAATATTCTTAATTTTGCCCACCATGCCCATATAAATTAAAAGACACGCATCCATAGAACAAAATATCAAACCGCTGAAGAGCTATAGCAGCAGAAAGTATAAAGTAAACTAAATATGTAGAAAAAATTTGTTCTATCCAGACAAAAGCTTGAATGGAAACAATAGCAACTGCATCTATATATATGAGTAGTTGATCTCTTTTTTTACAAAATCTAGCTCCTAAAGCATGCATTACATGGGTAGATGTTATTCTTAGAAACATTTACTATAGAAGTTTCACATAAACGAACTCGGCCAAAATAAATGCATCAAAAACTGAAGTGATGACAACTGAATGGTCCTTTAGTGATTTACAAAACACACTAGTGAAATTGACTCGAAATTACAATGTTTTACCAGGTGATCAAATTCTAGAATTTGATGATTAATAATTATAACAAGAAAAGATAAAATTCTAGAAGATGTCTACATCTACAGTAGTTTAATTTTGCTTCATGAGTGCCTTACTGGTTCCTTTTCTGCCATATTTTATCATACATTTGCTTTCAAGAAGCATGTACACTATCCCTGTAATGTACTCCACATGTGTTGCAAAATAATAAACATATCCCTTAAATAGTATTAAATTCTCATGATAAGACAGTTTAGCTGGGAACCTATGTAACTTCCAGAACTGGCTAATAATCTTCACAAGGAATCTTTATGATTGAACATAGGGTTAATTAGAACAACATAAAGGCTTTGCAGCATGAGATTGTAAAAAAATTCCAACTTTTCATTCTTCGTAAACGCTAGTGATGCGGTTCTTTTTCTTCCTTTTATTCTTTTAAAGGCATTTTTTCAATTTAACTTTAAAGCTAAAAAATAGAAGCAAAGCAAGTATAAGATTCTTTTAGTACCAAAATATTAATGAAAATCACATAAATGTCAGCCTCTTGCTTGATAAAGCAATGCCCATATTGTGCTCTTGGCTATTGCACCTCCACTCGTATAGAAGTTTCTAATGTACACAAAAATTTTCTAAGATTATTTCTCCATTATCATATTTGAGTATTCCTAGGTCAGGAAAATAAGAAAGATCCTACATGAAATGTCTAGTAATGATAAGATTAAGTCCAATCAGAAATATTACTCAACAAAGTAGCAATGCACATAACTTTCAAACTATACAAGACACATCATGTGTGTATTATAACAAAATTCATTCCCAAAACAGAGGCATGGTCAATCAAGTCTAGCGCTTACGAATCCTTAATTGGGACACTATCTCAATTAAAAGCAGGTCTCGATCACTGAACAAACTTACAAATAAAGCAAGAAATAGACACAAGTTCTCAGTTCCGCCCCCTCATGTATTTAACCAATAATCAAGAATACATATTTTGTTTTACATACATTATTCATCATCATAAAAGTTGTAAATTACAACCAGGTTTGCTGGTATCATGATAATTGCGAACATGCCCATAAAAATTTAGAATAAGAGCACCAAACACCAAAATAAACAAAAATCATCAAGTGGGTATCAAGCAAAACAAGTTAATATAATACACCATCTCAACACAAATAATAATTGAGTTCCGAGTAAGTACTTGTCTACGCAATACGGAAAAAGCAGTGTCAGATTGGTTCTCAGAACAGAGAATTGCTGTATCATAATGTTTTGGTGTTCTAGATCCATAAGGTACTGAAACTTGGATTTATAGGCATAATAAAGAGATCCACTGAGAAGATACATCACAAAAGTATCTTGCAGCATCAAACAATCTGGAAAAACAAGTCAAAATAGCCAGATCTGCACAAAAAATGAAGTAAACTAGAGATGGAACTCATACTTACATCAGATGAGTTACTGATCAATTTAAGAAGAAAGATCTCCTTGTTGCTGTAGAAGGTGTTGATGATCAAACTCAAGAGCTGGTTGATCTAGGCCGGGAAAGCAAACGTCTCAATTTCTGCCATATCTGCAACCTGAACTCTTTGAATTTCTCTCTCTAGGAATTTTGAAAGAGGCGACGAATAGGGTTTTTGGATTTTCTGCGGGTCGTGTGTGTGTGTGTGATATGTAATGCCCGGATAAATGGTGTATTTACCTAGTACTCGACCTTGTATTATTTCGACTTCGTGATGTTATAAATTGTAGATTGGTTTCCCGTATTCGTGCCCTTATGTTTTTATATATCTTCAACATTGCATGCATGATTCTGCACGTACTTACGTAGGCTACGGACTTGCGCTTAACGTACGCTAAGTCTGCTGTGTAACGTACGTTATATGTTGAGCTTAACGTACGTAAGCTCAGTCAAGTCAAATATCCGACAAGGGTCGGCGTAGGGGGACCGGATGGAGATTCGGGGAGATTGCCAGCATGAACCTGGAAGGTTTTCCAGCACATGCAAGTCAACGGCTTAACGTACGCTAGAAGAAGATTTTAACGTACGCTAAGGTAATATATGTTACGTACGTAACACCGATAGGATAACGTACGTAAGCGTATGGCAGAAACAGTCCAGCGAGCTCTGGCTGAGCGTTAACGCACGCTAATGTTCTAGTATAGCGTACGCTAACCATGTTACGTACGTAATGGGCTTTGGTTAACGTACGTAATGGTTTAAAAATCTATTTATAGGACCCGACCCTCATCTCATTTCCCACTCTTACCTTGGCTGATTTTTGTGTTCTTGAGACTATCCCTCACCCCATAGCCCTCATATCATCATCTACATCCGATTTTGGGAAGCCTAGACCGTGTGATTTGGTGATCAAGCTTCCGGTGAAGAGTTTATCCAAGATTTTCTTTGTCTCTTAAGGTATGTTAACTCTCCACCAAGATGAAGACTTTGTTCTTAGTTGTATTATGAGCTTCTTCCTGAGATTATTGAGCTTGTTTCATCATAATGAATCCAATACCATGTTTGAATGGATTTTTATTGGTCGAATTAAGGTTTCCATGGTTAGAGTTAATTCATAAGCTTCACCAACCTTAAGGATGAAATTTTTGAGATTTAACACACCTTGATGATCCTTTCGTAACACTCTTTTTATGAACAAATGTAAGGATTACCCCCGTGTTTGATGAAATTGTGTAGTTGTACATAGAGTGTGTTCGAATATAACACTTGCCTTGATGAATTTGTGTAAATCTTCTTAGAGGAGTAGAACCTTGATAGGATTATTGGAACAACCATTTGAAGGAAGAATTTGTTAAGAAAATTACCCACGGAAGAACAAGAATCGCAGAGACGAATTAGCCTAGAACTAGAATGAACATGATTATCTCATAATATTCGATTTAGACATCGAACCGAACCTTCAAGTAAGAATGGGAATTTGAGTTTGGATTTTGGAACATAATGATATGTTGAATGTTCTTGAAACTTTAGATGCCAACCTTGTGTTCCACTACCATCTCATGAATTCGCAAGTCTTTTTCCAAGCGTAGCAGTCGTCGGAAAATAGAACCAAGAACCGATTTTCTGTTATCGATAATTCATTTATAACTTTAGACTTTCGGGACTCATACGTAAGTTTCGGGAAGATTATTGAAATTCTTGTTATTACCTTGTACAAGTTGATAGATCGAGGGGCGGCCACCTCCGAACGAGTGACATTTGTGGGAGTATTTAAATTCTTGCCATCTTGAGGCAAGTATCGTATTTTAAGCTTATTGATATTGTATTGTTGATCATATGTACGATTTATTCGTGTTGTCGAATATGAGATTATATTCTTTGAGTTGTCATGATATTTACGTCGATGAACGTGTTGATTTGCATATGTGTATGCATAATGGTATTGTTTGTGTTGTAAATGATCCCAGGGGATAATGAGGATCTATGCTGAGGGCGCTGGATCGAATGTCCACCATGCGTTGGTCCGACAGGATCATCATGGGGATCTATGCTAAGGGCGCTGGATCGGTGGACGGATTTTCCACCATGCGTTGGTCCGACGGGATCATCATGGGGATCTATACCAAGGGCGCTGGATCGTTGGATTACCCTGTATTGTATTGATAGAATCGTGAGGGTTCACATCGTTGGATTCCGATGACGGAAGTCCGTTTTGTATGTTTTATGATGATTTATGTATTACAATACTTGTACTAGCATCGTTTTGCTAACCCTTTCGCGGGTGGACATTTGTTTTGATGTTCAGGTAGCAGAGGAATGGGGAGGCAGCCACAGTACCGACATGACAATGAAGTGGCTCAGTGATGTGGATTTTGTTATCTTGATTTTATGGTTATTTTCCAGTACTCGAGTACGCTTATGTTGTTGTTGTTGTCTTGGAGATGTTTTGTATTCTTGGACTCATTTGTACTGTCGAACGGGTTTTAAACTTCTTTTACATTGAGGACACTTTAGTATTATTTCCGTAATTCTCAAATTAGCCTTGTAAATTCTTATACAAAGGATTTACGGCGCTATAATTATTCCGAACATATCGGGGTGTTACAGAATATGGTATCGGAGCTAAGATTCATGGATATCTTGGCAGTCGGGTTAGTTGGGTCTGTTTACGTTATTTGATTTATGCGTCGCTTGTAACATCACTGCTGAGCCAGCATCATCGTGTGGACCGTGGTTGTAAGTCTCCAAATCTATAAATACTACCGTTTTATTTAATTCCTGCTTTGTGATTTTGATGGACTTTCTTTTAGAAAGTTTGCCCTGGATATTGAATATTTGTGTTTACAGTATGTTGAGGGAAGGTCGTGGACGCGGACGTGGTCGTGGATGTGGACGTGGAAATGCGAGACAAGAGGATTCGGCGTCTACTCCAGAAATTTCTGCTAGTCGAACCGATTCCCATTCTGGAGGACAGCAGGGATCAGCAAATAATAATGCAGATCCTAACGTGCCGGGAGTGCTTCAACAGGTGGTTGCCCAGATAAACCAGTTTGCTCAGGTTGTTGATCGCATGCAGACGGCGATGGGACAGCAGCATAACGAGGATAACCGGGGAGACAAATGGCTTACTGAAGTGGTCAAATTGCATCCTCCAAAATTTGACGGTTCTACTGAGACGCTTTCTTGGGATCACTGGTTGAAGGAGTTAGAGAAGATCTTTGCAAGGATTAACTGTCCTAACGACAGAAAGGTTCCGATCACCCAATATCTTCTGACTGGGGAGGCTTTCGACGGGTTGGAGGCCATTCGACCTGAGGAGCATAATGTTGACTGGATGGAGTTCAAATTAATGATGGAAGCGCAATATTTTCCTCGCCCAGTTAGAGAGTCCCGAGTTCGGGAGTTTTTCTCACCACAAAATTCTGAGGCATCGGCGACAGACGTGATTAAGACTTTTAATCACCAGTTGACTTATGTGCGCCACTTGGTCAGGACCGAGGCGGAGAGGATTTTCTATTTTGACATGCGGATGAAGTCGGAGATTCAGCAATATATGTGCGGATTTGAATGTACCACCCTGCGACAGTATCAGGACAAGGCGTTGGCCTATGATATGAAAGAGGCGGCAGTAGAGAAATCAACGGAAGAAAAGAAGCAGAAAGTGTCTGGCAACTTCACGAAGAATAAGAGTAGTGGGGCCCGCAGGGGCCAGTCCTCATTTCATTCATCCAGGAGGCCTCCGCATCCTTCTCGAGGTGGAAAGAAGTTCCGGGCAGCACCGACCGTTTCAGACGCATGGAAGAAATGTTATAACTGTGGCAAAGCGGGGCATATTCGACGTGACTGTTTCGCACCTGCTGTGACCTATTTCGAGTGTGGACAAGAAGGACATCGCGCAACATTTTGTGGAAATGCGACTCAATCTTTTGGTACTCGCACTCCTGCACCGATCCCGAAGGACACTAGTGTAAACCAGATGCAGCAAAGTGGTTTCCAGCAGCAGAATGTTGGGAAAAGAGAGGCATCCAGCGCTGGGTCCGTTCCTCCACGTATTTACGAGATGAAGAAGTCAGACGATCAGAACACAGCTGTTGCATCAGGTACGATTTAGATCCTTTTGCAACTAGTTAGTGTCTTATTCGATTCAGGAGCTACGCATTCTTTCATATCTTTGAATTGTGTTAATCGTTTGAAAATCTCGTGCTTGTATGATTGGGAACCTTATGTTGTGGGATTACCGAGCGGAGAGAAACTGGTGGGAACCTTAGAAACTAGAGATTTTCCAGTGACTATAGGAGGGAGAGATTGGCCATCAAATCTTATTGTAGTCGACATCCAAGGTGACGATTTAATTCTCGGAGACGATTGGCTTAACCGTTACGGAGCTATTTTGAATTACCGAAAGAGAGTCATTTATATCGTTGCTGATGATGAATCTGAACATTTATTGAAGGGATGGAGACCGGGTAGCTCAGGAAAATTAATCAAAGCGATGAAAGCAGCGAGATTGCTAAGGCAGGGTTGTTACGGATTTTGGTGTTATGCCATGAAGAAAGAAGAAGGAGTGGAACTCTCATCTATTCCAGTAGTGAATGAATTCTCATATGTATTCCCTGACGAACTACCTGGGTTACCTCCGCAGAGAGAAGTGGAGTTCACCATCGAATTAGAGCCTGGAGCCGCTCCTATTTCTAGGGCACCATACCGTATGGCGCCAACCGAGATGTATGAACTAAAGAAGCAACTAGCGTTTCTCCTTGGGGAGCACCCATTCTCTTTGTCCGGAAGAAAGATGGATCCCTTCGATTATGTATTGATTACAGGGAGCTAAACAAAGTGACGATCAAGAATAAGTATCCTATACCTCAGATCGACGACTTGTTTGATCAACTGCAAGGGGAAAGGGTATTCTCGAAGATTGACTTGCGATCAGGATACCATCAGTTGAGAATTAAGGAATCGGATATACCAAAATCCGCTTTCAGATCCCGGTACGGGCACTATGAATTCGTGGTGATGCCATTCGGACTTACCAATGCTCCTGCAGTATTTATGCAATTGATGAATCGGGTATTCTTAGAATACCTAGATAAGTTTGTGGTCATTTTCATTGATGACATCTTGATCTATTCGAAGGACACAGAAGAGCATGCCGAGCATTTGCGTGTGGTTTTGAGCACCTTGAGGAATGAACAGCTTTATGCGAAGCTTTCCAAATGCGAGTTCTGGCTTAGGGAAGTAACCTTCCTTGGGCATGTAATATCAGCTGACGGAGTTTAGGTGGACCCGAAGAAAGTCGAGGCAATATTGGAATGGGAATCTCCTAATAATGTGAAATAAGTCCGGAGTTTCTTGGGACTTGTGGGATACTATTGCCGTTTTGTAGAAGGATTTTCCAAAATCGCTCGTCTACTTGCTCAGCTGTTGCAGAGAACCTAAAAATTCGTGTGGAATGAGAAATGCCAGATGGGCTTTGATGAACTTAAGAGGAGACTGATGACAGCACCTATATTAGCGTTACCAGATGGAACTGATGGATTCATGGTATACAGCGATGCTTCAAATCAGGGTCTGGGATGTGTATTGATGCAAAAGGATAAAGTGATTGCCTATGCCTCTCGACAGTTGAAACGTACGAAGTTAATTACCCGACTCATGATCTGGAGTTAGCAGCTGTGGTCTTTGCTTTGAAAATTTGGCGACATTATTTATACGGCACTCATTGTGAGACCTTCACCGATCACAAAAGCCTCAAGTATATTTTCAGTCAGAAGGAATTAAATATGAGGCATAGAAGGTGGCTGGAATTGATCAAGGATTACGATTTGTAAATCCTTTATCATCCAGGCAAAGCAAACGTGGTAGCTGATGCACTGAGCCGAAAACCTATTTCTCTTCGAGTATTGGAAGCGTTTACATCCCAAACCAACATTCAACGAGAACTCATCCGTGAATGAATTGAGGTGTGGTCGCAAGGAGTCCAAGGGCAATTGTGTGTGATGGAACTAACTTCATCGTTGGTTGAAGAAGTCAAATCTAAGCAGTTGGATGATTCTCTGATTATTCGATTGTGTGACGAAGTGAACAAAGGGAAGGCCCCAGGATTCGTGATACAGGATGAAAGAGTTCTGAGATTTCAGAGCCTACTTTGCGTTCCTAATGATGATGTTTTGAGACGGTCAATTCTGAAGGAAGCTCACAGCGCGCCCTACTCTATTCACCCGGGCAGCAGTAAGATGTATAAGGATTTAAAACAAAACTTCTGGTGGGGAAATATGAAGAAGGACGTAGCAGAATACCTTTCAAAGTGTTTGACTTGTGAGCAGGTTAAGATTGAACATCAGAGACCTGCCGGAATGTTGAAGCCACTTCCGATCCCTGAGTGGAAGTGGGAGGATATATCGATGGACTTTCTCACCAGTATGCCAAGGACCAAGACGGGAATGAATATGATTTGGGTGATAGTTGATCGATTAACCAAGTCAGGTCATTTCCTGGGTATTAAAGACACTTGGGGACCCGAAAGATTGGCGCGAGTATTTATTACAGAGATAATCCGATTGCATGGAACGCCGAAGACTATAATTTCAGATCGAGATGGCCGCTTCGTGTCGCACTTTTGGAAGGCAGTTCATAGGGCTCTGGGGACTGAGCTGAACTTTAGCATGGCTTATCATCCTCAGACGGACGGTCAGTCCGAAAGGACTATTCAGATAGTAGAAGACATGCTTAGAGCTTGTACCTTGGATTGGTCAACTGACTGGGAAGTTCACTTGCCGTTGATTGAATTCACATATAACAATAGTTGGCATGCTTCTATTAAGATGGCACTGTTTGAAGCTTTGTACAAGAGAAGATGTCGATCACCCCTGTGCTGGGATGATTCTTCGGACTTGATCGGGACGGAGCCGGAATTGATAGTCCAGACTCAAGAGAAGATAGCTTTGATTCGAGAAAGATTGTTGACCGCCCAGAGTTGACAGAAGTCTTATGCAGATACGCATCATCGCCCGCTAGAGTTCGACGTTAGGGACCACGTACTATTGAAGGTGTCTCCTACGCGGGGAATTTTCCGTTTTGGAAGAAAAGGTAAAGCTTAATCCGAGATATATCGGACCATTTGAGATCCTCGAGAGAGTTGGGGACTTAGCATACAGGGTGGCCTTACCACCATCGCTGAGTCATGTTCACAACGTGTTTCACGTATCCCAATTGCGGAAGTATGTACCATATCCCAGTCATATTATTGATTTCGACGAGATCGAGATAGCTAATGACATCACCTTCGAAGAGAGACCAATCGAGATACTCGAGAGTCGAGTCAAACAATTGAGAAATAAACCGATCTCCTTGGTAAAAGTTCAGTGGTATCGACATGGAGTCGAAGAAGCAACTTGGGAGATGGAGGACAGTATGAAGTCGAGATACCCGGAATTATTTTCGTTTTAAGTTTCGGGCCGAAACTTCTTTTTAGAGGGGTAGTATGTAATTCCGGATAAATGGTGTATTTACCTTGTACTCGACCTTGTATTATTTCGACTTCATGATGTTATAAATCGTAGATTGGTTTCCCGTATTCGTGCCCTTATGTTTTTATATATCTTCAACATTGCATGCATGATTCTGCACGTACTTACGTACGCTACGGACTTGCGCTTAACGTACGCTAAGTCTGCTGTGTAATGTACGTTATATGTTGAGCTTAACGTACGTAAGCTCAGTCAAGTCAAAGATCCGATAAGGGTCGGCGTAGGGGGACCAGATGGAGATTCGGGGAGATTGCCAGCATGAACCTGGACGATTTTCCAGCACATGCAAGTCAACGGCTTAACGTACGCTAGAAGAAGATTTTAACGTACGCTAAGGTCATATATGTTACGTACGTAACACCGATAGGATAACGTACGTAAGCGTATGGCAGAAACAGTCCAGCGAGCTCTGGCCGAGCGTTAACGCACGCTAATGTTCTAGTATAGCGTACGCTAACCATGTTACGTACGTAATGGGCTTTGGTTAACATACGTAATGGTTTAAAAATCTATTTATAGGACCCGACCCTCATCTCATTTCCCACTCTTACCTTGGCTGATTTTTGTGTTCTTGAGACTATCCCTCACCCCATAGCCCTCATATCATCATCTACATCCGATTTTGGGAAGCCTAGACCGTGTGATTTGGTGATCAAGCTTCCGGTGAAGAGTTTATCCAAGATATTCTTTGTCTCTTAAGGTATGTTAACTCTCCACCAAGATGAAGACTTTGTTCTTAGTTGTATTATGAGCTTCTTCCTGAGATTATTGAGCTTGTTTCATCATAATGAATCCAATACCATGTTTGAATGGATTTTTATTGGTCGAATTAAGGTTTCCATGGTTAGAGTTAAGTCATAAGCTTCACCAACCTTAAGGATGAAATTTCTGAGATTTAACACACCTTGATGATCCTTTCGTAACACTCTTTTTATGATGAAATGTAAGGATTACCCTCGTGTTTGATGAAATTGTGTAGTTGTACATAGAGTGTGTTCGAATATAACACTTGCCTTGATGAATTTGTGTAAATCTTCTTAGAGGAGTAGAACCTTGATAGGATTATTGGAACAACCATGTGAAGGAAGAATTTGTTAAGAAAATCACCCACGGAAGAACAAGAATCGCAGAGACGAATTAGCCTAGAACTAGAATGAACATGATTATCTCATAATATTCGATTTAGCCATTGAACCGAACCTTCAAGTAAGAATGGGAATTTGAGTTTGGATTTTGGAACATAATGATATGTTGAATGTTCTTGAAACTTTAGATGCCAACCTTGTGTTCCACTACCATCTCATGAATTCGCAAGTCTTTTTCCAAGCGTAGCACTCGTCGGAAAATAGAACCAAGAACCGATTTTCTGTTATCGATAATTCATTTATAACTTTAGACTTTCGGGACTCATACGTAAGTTTCGGGAAGATTATTGAAATTCTTGTTATTACCTTGTACAAGTTGATAGATCGAGGGGCGGCGACCTCCGAACGAGTGACATTTGTGGGAGTATTTAAATTCTTGCCATCTTGAGGCAAGTATCGTATTTTAAGCTTATTGATATTGTATTGTTGATCATATGTACGATTTATTCGTGTTGTCGAATATGAGATTATATTCTTTGAGTTGTCATGATATTTACGTCGATGAACGTGTTGATTTGCATATGTGTATGCATAATGGTATTGTTTGTGTTGTAAATGATCCATGGGGATCATGAGGATCTATGCTGAGGGCGCTGGATCGAATGTCCACCATGCGTTGGTCCGACGGGATCATCATGGGGATCTATGCTGAGGGCGCTGGATCGTTGTACGGGTTTTCCACCATGCGTTGGTCCGACGGGATCATCATGGGGATCTATACCAAGGGCGCTGGATCGTTGGATTACCCTGTATTGTATTGATGGAATCGTGAAGGTTCACATCGTTGGATTCCGATGACGGAAGTCCGTTTTGTATGTTTTATGATGCATTGATGATTTATGTATTACGATACTTGTACTAGCATCGTTTTGCTAACGTCTTCGGGGGTGGACATTTGTTTTGATGTTCAGGTAGCAGAGGAATGGGGAGGCAGCCACAGTACCGACATGACGATGAAGTGGCTCAGTGATGTGGATTTTGTTATCTTGATTTTATAGTTATTTTCCAGTACTCGAGTACGCTTATATTGTTGTTTTCTTGGAGATGTTTTGTATTCTTGGACTCATTTGTACTGTCGAACGGGTTTTAAACTTCTTTTACAGTGAGGACACTTTACTATTATTTCCGTATTTCTCAAATTAGCCTTGTAAATTCTTATACAAAGGATTTACGGTGCTGTAATTATTCCGAATATATCGGGGTGTTACAGCAAAAAAAAATTGTCTTCGGCCGATGGCCGAGAGAATTTTAGAGAGAGAGAGAGAGAGAGAAGAGGACGGAGAGAGAGGCGAGAGGTAGAAAAGTGAGAAGTGAGAAGTGACAGCTGTCGATAGGTGATAACTTTATATACCCAGAGTTTTGTATCAAAATCAATTAAGTCTCTTATTTCTACATTTATTCAATTTCTCTCCATACATCTTTTAATTATTACAATTAATGTCTAATCAGATTTATAATCCTTCAATTTCATTATCACTATAATTGCTTTAATTGGAGTGCTATATGATATTCTATTTACGTTTTAAATTTAGGATACATGTTGTGTAACAACCCCAAATCCTATTAGGCTATTACAGTGCCGTGGACCCCACGCCAGGAGATCCACCAGGCGAACATGACTAAAATACATTAAATTAAACAACAAGGGAAAATCATAGTCCCTACCATGATATACGACACAATATTCCGATAAGGAATTTCAACGACAACGATGGGCCTACATGGCCAAAAATAAAATACAACAACATCCACGAGCATCTGATCGGGTAATACATAATGATAAAGACTGACAGACTGAAGAACACTCCAACTGACTGACCAACGTGACAACTCGGACTAGTATCGCTCGAATGCCTCGTCGCCATCATCATGCCCCTGTGTCTCAACTCTCTCCTCGCAAGCACCTAAAACATGAAAACATGTTCCGCCCCCACGGGGTCAGTCATCCAGATAATGAATATCAAATACATGTATAACATGATATGCATCCAAAGGCAGAATGAAACGGTATAATGATAATAATAATACGAGATGCTCACAAACCAAGGTAAGAACCGAGCATTCGTGAAACATTATGCCCACGACATACTATTAATACCTGTTCGACAGGTTAGAACATAAGTGCCCAATGGCGAATCATAATTATAGAGTACCACAATGAATTACACGACATGAACCAAACCAGAACTGAATTAATTATGAATCACAATGAATTATATGAAGATGAACCAAACCGGAAATGAATTAATTATGAATCATAATGCCCGAAGGCTCCAATGAAATTACCAAGACAATCACACAGGCCTGAAAGCCACTCAGCCGAAGCTGTCAAATATCACAATCACGTGAAGCCAAAATAGCCCGAAGCTATATCGATTAGGGCCGAAGCCACGGCACGAAGCCGTATCACCATTAGGGCCGAAGCCACGGCACGAAGCCGTATCACAATTAAGGCCTAAGCCACGGCACGAAGCCGTATCACAATTAGGGCCGAAGCCACGGCACGAAGCCGTATCACAATTAGGGCCGAAGCCACGGCACGAAGCCGTATCATAATTAGGGCCGAAGCCACGGCACGAAGCCGTATCACAATTAGGGACGAATCCACGGCACGAAGCTGTATCACAATTAGGGCCGAAGCCACGGCACGAAGCCGTATCACAATTAAACCATCCAATGGCCGAGACTAGCCTCTAAACATAATTAATCACAAACGGCAACGATCCCAAGATTACCGAATTCACGAGAATGATAGTGTGCTGCCTTGAGTCGGCCAACACGACAACAATGACTCACGGATGGGTATCCTCCTCGGCGGTCCCAATTCAATACCTCGATTTCCTTAGAATGGTCAGTCGATAACAACGACACAACGGATGGGAACTATCCTCGATAGCCCCCAATTCAATACCTCGATGGCCTTAGAATGGCCAACCGATAACAATGATGCAACGGATGATTCAATACCTCGATTGCCTTAAAATGGCCGATCGATAACAATGATACAACGAATGATTGAGCACCTCGATTGCCTTAGGACGGCTAATCGATGACAATGATATGATGAATGATTGAACACTTCGATTTGCCTGAAAACGGCCAATCGATAACGATGATATGATGAATTATTGAACACTTCGATTTGCCTGAGAATGGTCAATCGATAACAATGACACGATGAATGAGTGAATACCTCGATTGCCTTAGAACGGTCAATCGATAACAATGATACGATGAATGAGTGAATACCTCGATTGCCTTAGAACGGCCAATCGATAACAATGATACGATGAATGATTGAACACTTCGATTTGCCTAAGAATGGCCAATCGATAACAATGATATGATGAATGATTGAACACCCCGATTTGCCTGAGAACGGCCAATCAATAACAATGATATGATGAATGATTGAACACCCCGATTTGCCTGAGAACGGACAATCGATAACAATGATATGATGAATGATTGAACACTTAGATTTGCCTGAGAACGGCCAATCGATAACAATGATACGAAGGATGCCTTGGCACCTTTAATCGGTTACCAACAACGAAGAAGAGAAATGAATACGTCAACGCCTTTAATCGGCCCAAACAACTTCAAGGACAAAACTCCAACATTAATAGCAATGATTACAATGACGTCTTAAATCGACATTAATATCAACAACAACGATCGATACATCGATACCGCGAACCGGTGATCGATAATAACATTAACAACGAGTATCACAATGCCTTGAACCGGCCATTAACGAACAATAAAAACATTTGGCATAATTGCCGAAAGGTATCGTATCGAACGATCTCTTAATATCAATGAATTCATGAAGAGACTAAGTCTCGGAATGATACAACACATTCATACACATATATGATAACATTAATCTCATTGACTAGTACAAGTATAAAACTTGCCTCAACCGAAGGCGGTGAATTCCTTTCACGAACAACGAACGGCATCCTCCGATAAACACAAGTACTCGAACCACCTTGAATGAAATACAATTCATTCAATAACACAATATCAATCGAAATCAACATAACGACCGAAAGAAACTCTTTGAGGCATTTAATCGAACACTAAATGTTCAAAGTTCCTCAAGAGCCTAAAAATCATCAATCGGGTTGAATGAATCGAAAATATGGATATACAATCTATAAAACATGATTAATAATGTTTACTAACATCAACCGATTGTTGGGATTCCGAAAATAAAATGAAATACGCAGCGGAAATAAAAACGAATCCCAAACAGGATCGATCAAGTAACGTATATACGAAAAATAAATACGAAGATAAAGATTCATACCCTTGAAGCCTTTGAAATAAATCTTCGTAAAGTGTAGCCGATGATCACGATCCCGTCCCGAACACGAAATCCCTTCGTTCCAAGCACCGAAATTTCGAAGCCTCTACTTCACACGCGTCGGAAGTTGCCCGGAAAAATTTCAACGAGACTCCGTTCCCCAAGAACACGGCTAGGGAACTCGTAGGAATTTTTTCTCTCAATTTTTTCTTAACTTTTATAACACCTCTAAGATGAAAATTATAGAAAAGAAAAAAAATTTCTCCTCCCTCACTCAAAGCTCACGTCCAGCAGCTCCAATGAATGAGTATGTGTATGTGTGTGTTTTTTTCAAGACTCATCATACACCATATGAGTTGGTTTTTATAAAGATATAAAACAACTCATTTATGTAATTATAAATTGAGAAAGAATCTCAACTTAACAATTATTCATGACAAGACAACACAAAACACATGCATGGTGATCATGCCATGTGAGAGGAGTGGGTGGCCACAAGGAAGTTTCTAGAAAACGAGCCGAGCCACTCGGCTCGTAATCGACATTCGTCAAACGACTCAGTTAAATACACTCCTTTTAATCATCAATGTATTTATATTAATTAATTAATCTAATTAATTAATTATATCAAATACAAATATATATTTCTCTAAGAAATATAATTTATGAATTAAATTAATTACCCTAACTTAATTTAAATTCATAAGACCGATATTTGATTTATCCAATAAATCATAATTAAATATCCAATATCTAATATTAATAGAGAGATAATAAATTCACATTTATCCGTCAACGCTCCCGATGCGCGACTCGTAGGTCCGTCTCACCGGCATTGGGAGGAACTAATGAGTGCGGGCAAGACTTAGCCACTTAGCGGGCCGCTGTAAACCCCGATCGAGAACGAATGAAGGGATCATTCCGAACCATTATGTCGTGAATACTATATACGTATAGACCCTTCATCGGATGTCCCGGTCAAGTCTTCGTCACGGTAAAGTCAAACCCTACCATTGACTAAACTCTATACATGTGTTAATGCAAATCAAGACCGACTGATTAATAGTGTATCTAATACGACTATATCGTAATGCTTTGGCCAAAGACTTATGATCTTATTTGCCATTAACCGTATAGGACATTCGCCGCTCACTAACAGAGATAGAATCCTTTCTTGGCGTACAAGAAGATCGCTACTCGCCCGTATAGTCCGCACTTCGAGGTCGACTCAAGAATTAAGCAAATGAGTCTAACTACTCTAATGACAAACTAAACGTCACAGCACATCTTCTACCGAACCCTCAAGTCAAAGGTCCACGTATACTATCACAACCTTTCGATTCGTCATCGACTCTCCGAGAGTGAATACCGTGTGACTGAATCGAGTATGAGTCGTGTTCGAGTATACTGGCCCCACCAATATACTTATAACTATGCTATCAAGACGTGCACACGTTCTAGCATCAGTTATACAAGTCATATTAAAACTTAATGCCCATTTTAAGTTTATTGACTTGCGAACAATTTACGTAAATAAACTTTAAACACTTCCAGTACATTTTCTCTTATCCCATAACGAGAATGGAATGTTCGATTTATTTACATGGACTTCATTTCAATGTTTACCAAGTCAAGAATGCAATTGAAATACAATAAACAGTGAATGAATCGTATTGCCTTTTTATTAATTATTCCATAATTACAAGTATAATGCCCTTACTCTCTCATCCCCTGAGTGGCATTAGAGGGCATATTCCTAACAATCTCCCACTTGCACTCAATGCCACACATCATGGTATCCAATACCCATGCTCTTCAGATGTCTTTCTAAGACGGCCTGAGATAATGGCTTAGTCAGCGGGTCAGAGACATTGTCTTCTGAGTCTACTCTTTCCAATGAAACATATCCTTTTTCCACCATCTCTCGAACGATGTGGTACTTTCTCTCTATATGCTTGGTGTTGTGGTGAGCCCTCGGCTCCTTGGCTTGGGCGATACTCCATCATTATCACGGAATAGTGATATAGGCAACTCCGCGTTAGGCACCACTTGAAGTTCTTGTATAAACTTCGCATCCAAAATGCTTCTTTGCTAGCCTCTGAGGCGGCTTGATACTCTACTTGGCGGGTGGAATCTGCAGTGGCGGTTTGCTTGGAGCTTCTCCAAGATCTGCTCCTCCATTGAGAGTAAATAAATACCCGGATGTCGACTTAGAGTCGTCATTGTCTCCTTGAAAATCAGAATCGGTGAATCCAATCACCTTCATTCTCCACCACCATAAGTAAGAACTAAATCTCTAGTTCTTCTTAAGTACTTAAGAATGTTCTTTACGGTACCCAATGTTCCCTTCCCGGGTTTGCTTGAAATCGACTTACCATACTCACAGCGTAGGCTAAGTCTGGTCTCGTACACAACATAGCGTACATGAGGCTACCCACTGCCGAGGCATAGGGTACCTTACTCATCTCTCTCTTGTCTTCCTCACTTTGAGGACACATTTTCGTGGTGAGATGAATTCCATGTCGCATGGGAAGGAACCCTCTTTTAGATTCATCCATCTTAAATCTTCTCAGGATTTTATCGATATAAAGGGCTTGGGAAAGTCCTATCATTCTTCGCGGTCTATCTCTGTAAAGACGGATCCCTAGAATATAGGAAGCTTCTCCCAAGTCTTTCATGGAGAACGTTTTAGAAAGCTTTCACGGTCTTTGAGCATTGCTATGTTATTTCCTATAAGTAGAATATCATCTACATATAGTACTAAAAACGCAATGTTGCTCCCACTGATCTTTTTGTAAACACACGGTTCCTCCTCATTTCGTTCAAAGTCAAAGTCCTTAACTGCTTCGTCAAATCGAAGGTTCCAACTACGAGAAGCTTGCTTCAGACCATAAATGGCTCGTTGCAGCTTACACACTTTATGAATATTAGCTTTGGACACAAAACCTTTAGGCTGTTCCATATTGATTTCCTCCTCGAGGTATCCATTTAGAAAAGCCATTTTGACATCCATTTGCCATATTTCATAATCATAATAGGCAGCAATGGCAAGCATCATGCGAATCGACTTTATCATAGCTACGGGCGAGAAGGTATCATGATAATCGATTCCTTCCCTTTGGGTATAACCCTTTGCCACAAGCCTGGCCTTATAGGCATCAACCTTGCCATCCCCATCAGTCTTTCTCTTATAGATCCATTTATTTCCAATAGTCCTCGTGCCAGTTGGAAGATCTACTAGAGTCCAGACCTGATTGGTATGCATCGAGTCTATCTCAGCTTCCATTTCTTCTTGCCATTTATCAGAGTCTACATCCACTATCGCTTGGTCATAGGTGACAGGGTCGTTTTCACTGCTATCAGGTGTGTCGTGGAGACCCAGTTCCTCGACATGTGTATAGCCATACCTCTCAGGTAAGTGAGATACCCTATCGACCTTCAAGTGGAGGTTGTGTTACAATAGGTTCGGTTCTTGATCCCCGATCGATGTCTCCTTTGGAGTTTCATTATGCTCTTCCAAAGAGATATTTCTACCCGAGCCACCTTCTGAATGAATTCATCCTCAAGGAAGTGCGCTTGTAATGCCACAACGACCTATGGTCTTCCGGCATGTAGAATAGATAACCCATCGAGTCCTCTGGGTATCCTATGAAACGTCCTTTTATGGACCTCGCTTCAGGTTGTCCACCTTAGCCTTTTTGACATAGCCGGACATCCCAGCATCCTTATGTAATTAAGGCTTGGTTTCTTACCCTTCCACATCTCATGCGGAGTGATAAGAACAGATTTGGAAGGACATCTATTTAGGATATAGGCGGTTAGTAAGGCATACCCCCACAGTAAATAGGTAAATCGGTGTAATTTAACATGGAGCGAACCATGTCCAACAAAGTCCGATTTCTCCTTTCAAACACCATTTAACCGTGGGGTTCCTGGAGGCGTGAATTGTTAAACTATTCCATGTTCCTTAAGGAACTCATCAAACTCGGTGCTCATATATTCGACAACTCGGTCCGACCGAAGTGCTTTGATATGACATCCAGTTTGTTTTTCAAACAGGTCCTTAAATTGTTTGAATTTATCAAAGGCGTGAGATTTATGTTTCATTAAGTACACAATCCCATACCTAGTATGATCATCTGTGAACGTTATGAAATATTGATATCCGTCTCGGGCTACTTCTAAAGCACCACAAACATCGGTATGCACCAATCCAAGTTTATCGGCACCCCTTTCAAAAGTCCCTGTGAAGGGGAACTTAGTCATTTTGCCTCTAAGGCAAGATTCACAAGTTGGATAGGGTTCTACACCCAATGGACTTAAAAGTCCATCTTTTTCCATTTTCGAACCTTGGTCGACCAACATGACCAAGTCTAAGGTGCCATTTAAGAGCTTGATTAGTATCTTGCCTACCACGTTTCCTAGTTATAGTGTTCACTTCTTTGTTTATTTTGCATGTTCGGATGATATAAACCATTCAACAATGTAGCTGTTCCAACCAATTTATTTCGAAAATAAATTTTACAACCGCCATTGCCAATGAAGAAACAAAATCCTTTCCGGTCCAAGACTGGAATGGATACAATGTTTTTATGCCCCTTGGGCAAAACAAGTACTTCATCTAATGTCAAAATAAAACCGCATTCTAAACCCTGAAGGATTGATCCAATATCGGTTGCCTCGACACTTTGTCCGCTTCCAACAGTGATCATTATTTCCCGACTTCAAGTTTTCTACGTTCCAGATCCCGATTCATAGTACAAATGTGAGAAGTGGCACCGAATCTTAATCCATGAAGCGAGAATATACGAGCGGAACAATTAGTTTCAAAAACAAAAAGTTCCGCACTGATGCGCCATTAATCTTGGGACAAGTCCTTCGCGAGGGCCCACTCACCGCATTCAAGGCATTTGTCCGTAGGTTTTGGACCGCCTACCTTTTGAACCTTTCGGGCCTTGCCCTTTCCTTTTTGCACCCCTTTCTTGGGTTTGTACTGCTCGTAGGTCTTTTTCTTCTTGTTCTTGGACCTCTTAGGCCCAGAAGAAATTACAAGAGCAGCCTCTCTCGGTTTAGTCTTCATGTTAGACTGTGCCGTCACCAGTTTATTCATTAGCCCAGCTAATG
This sequence comes from Orobanche coerulescens, assembly GCA_033398695.1. Classification (NCBI taxonomy): domain Eukaryota; kingdom Viridiplantae; phylum Streptophyta; class Magnoliopsida; order Lamiales; family Orobanchaceae; genus Orobanche; species Orobanche coerulescens. The sequence goes on from CM065810.1 coordinate 20,765,483, forward strand.
TGCATGTAATTTCATTACAGTTGAAATTCATTACAAACTGCGTGAAAGAGTCAGGTAGAGATTGAAGGATGAGATCAATTTGAAGGGATAAATCCATATTAAAGTTGAGCACCTCGAGCCTCTCAATCATAGAGATCATCTTAAGGACGTGGTCTCCCACTTTCTGTAATACCCAGTTGTAACTCAGTAATTATCACTCAGTAATTATCATTCAGTAATTGATACTCAGTAATTTCATTCATAATTGATCATTTGTCACTCAGATTCAGTCATGGTATTCATCATTCAGAGTAATTGTATCGAGTATCGATCGTCATTCATCATTAATCTGATTGGAGTTTCGTGCCGTGTTTATCATCATTGTCATTTTCGTTGCGAACTGTGCGTGAGGAGTAGCGCACGCTACGTACTCATTTTAGCGTACGCTAATTGAGTATAGGTAGCGCACGCTACTACTCAGCCTTAGCGCACGCTAAGGCTACCTTGGCTGCAGTCCAGAAGGTACTGGACTGCAGGTGAGAATAATTGTAGCGCACGCTACGAGTGGTAAGTAGCGCGCGCTAACGGGTCGTAGTAGCGCACGCTATATGTGTGGAGTAGCGCGCTAGGGGCGGATCAGGTTGAGTCCAGTGGCTACTGGACTGCACCGGGTTTATTCATAGCGCACGCTATGCATTGTTGTTAGCGTACGCAACCGATATATTAGCGCACGCTAAATAATGGTTGTAGCGCACGCTATCGAGGTTAGATCAGAGGGCAGATGGTTCTCAGCACGCACGTACCGGGCGTCAAGAATTACGCTAGCGCACGCTAACAATGGATTTTAGCGCACGCTAGTAGTATGGCCGTAGCGCACGCTTATAAGAGGTACGTAGCGCGCGCTACCGTGTTCGGACAAAGGTACCGGACTACCCAAATTACTCGTTAGCGCACGCTATGCACAAGGACTAGCGCACGCTAACCTCAGTCCAGTATAAATTGACAGATTAGTCGACTTCTTCATTTGTTCATCTCATTTCACTCCTTCATATTTTTGGGCGATTTCGAGCGATTCGGAGAGGGTTCTTCGAGGTGTAATCATCAATCATCATCTTCAAGCTCATCTTTCGGATTGATCATCATTTCATCATCTTCATCACATCGAATCAAAGGTATTAATCTCTTGGATCTAGAATTTCGGATTTTTGGGTTTTCCTTCCGATTTCTTCGTGTAAGCTTGGATTATCATTGGAATATGTTAGATATGAATTATCTACCTTGGATAAATATATTCCTACGGATTTAATGGTTATTTTTCGGAATTATTACAAGAACCCTTGGGGTTAATTGGGGATTTTCCGATTGAGGTTGTTGTAATCATGATTTATGGATTCCTAATGGATTATTGATATCATTGAAGTGTTTTGTTAGTTCGGAATACTCATTTTAGTGTTGGTTTCGACATATTCGGGATTGGATATTTTCGAAGTCGTGTGGTTGGTTACGTATTCGTTAGAATGCCCCAATGAGTTCGATTATCGTTGTTTCGACCCTTGGGTTAATCGTGTTTTGTTGTTTGATACGTGTATTGAACGATTGTTGGTAATTATTGTTATTCAAGGTTGTTCGAGCGATCGGTATCTTGGTTAGGACGTTGTTCGTGGACGGACATTCTTCATCGGTATTGTGTAAGTTAAATCTTACTCGGTTAAAAGGATACTCATTCCTTTTGTTGTTGATTGCTCATAATCATAATTCATTCATCATAATAATAATCATTTTGAGACTTGTAATTGTCGAATAATCATTTCATTCACGAGGAACGACGGTTCCAAATCATTTCATTGGTTTATCAATCACGTCACTATTACTTTCATATCGGTGAGTCCCCTTGGCCTTGTCTAATTATTATTCATTGGTTTTCATCATGGTCATTCTCGTTCATGTGACCTTCCGGGTTCATATTGCGTGGCCGGGTGTGGCTGTGTGGAATTTTTAGTCGGGCACATGATGGTCATGTATTGGGTTCACCGATACATCGGACCGTGCACACGGTAACGCTTACCTCCGTGAGACTAATTAGGTACAAGGACGGGTGTGTCCGGACATTCGTCTTGTACACTTGCACAGGACATTACGGGCGTACTATGATGCTCCTCTTCAGCGTAATTCATAATTAAGAATATTTCATAACTTCAGTTAATTCATGATTGTGTAATTTCAACTCTTGAGGATTGTTGTTACGTATGGCGGCCGTTGGGGGATTTTGTTTTCAGGTCACGGCAAGGCAAAGGCACGGGAAGAGCATGTTGACGGCGACGAGTCCCAGTGATACTAGTAGGGGGCCCCAGTCATCCCGTTTGCTTCAGTCATTTCGGTCATTTCAGTTATTCTGTCATTTGTATTTTCCGCTGCAAATTCCGTTTGAGATATTTTATTTATTCAGGGTGGTGTATTTTATCTTCATATAAAATATACTAGTATTCGCTATTGTCCTGGTGTGTTGTATTAAACTCCTCATCGGAGTACTTGGTAATATAATGTGGTTCGGTACTACAATTATATTATTTAATTCATCATTTTCATTGCCTGGTGGGTCCCAGTCGGGGATTCACGGCACTGTAATATCCGCCTAGTTTGGGGTGTTACAGAGTTGGTATCGGAGCGTGGTTGTGAATAATACCTTCCGAGTCATGTCTCATTTGAAATCATCGTCATCAGACTAGTATCATTGGACTTTCGCGTCACGTGTGACCTGTGCAAATGCCGAGCCAATCAGACCAAGAACTGTAAGATTTCTAATGCCATGGTATAATTTCTGGCATTAATCATTCATTCATAATTCATCAGTTAACAATCCTCAATCATCATTGTCATTTTGACCGGGACGGTCAGGTTAACTCATTAATCAGTCAATTCATTTCATTGTTCAGTTGTTGATGAGGAAGATCGGATCATTAATCTTGTTAACTCATCCAAGATAATCATTTCAGTAACTTCATCAGATAATCATGTCACGTCAATCAATCATTCATGTAATCGCTGTATTTGAACGCGTATGCTCATTTTCATTATTTCATAATATAATCATAATGTGATACTCATGCGAGATGAATAATCATCATATGACTTTCCACTTCAGTATGGAAAGGGCTGGCAGAGGACGTGGAGGACGAGGCCGTGGAGCGGGCCGAATCCCGAGAACTCGTGCGAATACCCGTGCAAATGCCAGGAATAATGCTAATTCGGCGGCAATGACGCTTCCACTCATTCACAGGACGCGATCATTCATTATCGGGAGTCGTACCGGGATACGGCTCGGTCAGAGGGTGTCCGGGTTGATCCACTCGCATTTATGCAGGCATGATGGCCCAAATGACTCGGATGGCTCGGTTGATGGAGACGATGCATAACTCTGTCAATCGGAATCGGCGGGCTCCTCCGCCGCCACCTCGCAGGCAAGAGAGGAATGTGAGTAACATCATTGGCGATATCTCTCGCCAGAGGCCACCTACTTTTGAGGGCTCGTCAGCCGCAGATATCATTCATTGGCTCGAGCATTTCGAGAAGCTGTTTGCTATGGTAGAGTGTCCCGAGGGACACAAAGTTTCTGTTGCGGCTTACTACCTTGGTAAGAGCGCACATTCTTGGTGGTTGTCGTTGAAGCCCACCGAAGGATCTTGCACTTGGGATCAGTTCAAGACTCTCATGATGGAGAGGTACTATCCGGCCCCACTCAGGGAGGCCAAGTTGTCGGAATTACTCACTCCCGACCTTTCGGCGGATGATGATGTTCTCGCCATCGCCGAAAAATTTCAGGAACTTCTTCCGTTCGCCTCATCTATCATTCACTCAGAAGCGGACAAGATCAAGTATTTCAGCAAGAGGCTGAAACCCCGTATGAGACTTCAGTTACTTAATCATAGTTGCACCACGTTGGCCGAGTTCATTGAGAAGGCTCTTACTTACGAGCTTACGGCTAAGGAAATTGCTAAGCAGCAACCTTCGTCTGCTAGCAAGAAGTCCAAGAACCGTAATCAGTCTGACGGGAGTCAGGCAACCTTCAAGAAACCACGTGCGGGCTCCGCTTTTTCTGAGCGACCTCCTGTGTCGTCTAAACCCGCGGAATCTCAGTCTCGAGCGGCCAGTTCGGCCATCACCTGTTATAACTGCGGGGAACTTGGTCACCTCAGTACCAAGTGTCCGAAGCAGACTATCACATGTCATAATTGTGGAATTGCTGGGCATAAGGCCCGATTTTGCCGTAGGGACTCCAAACCTACTCAGACGTCATCTCAGGCCCCTAAGCAGTCAGCCGTTCAGAATCAGGCCACTCAATCAGCGTCGTTTAAAACGACGGGAGCGACTAAAGGTGGAGCTTTTAGCCAGCAGACGGGAGCGTCCGGTGCCGGGACTAGCAAGCCCCGGATTTATGAGATGAAGAAGACCGATGATCCGAGAGGCCGAATGATCTCGGTACACTCGATATTCTATCTCAACTGTGTGTACTCTTTTCGATCTTGGTGCATCGCATTCATTCATTTCGAGTCATGTTTGAGTAGACTACGTGCAGGTAGTGCTACTAGTTGTGAGCCTTATGTCATTGGCTACGATGGTAGACAAATTATCGGTAATCATGAGATTGAATTGTCCGATTGATTTCATGGTCGTGTATGGCGTGAGACCTAATCGTGGTAGATTTGCCGAGGGACGACGTCATCTTGGGTATTGATTGGATGGATCGTCATGATGCCATCATTAATGTCCGTAGCGTATGGTCACTATCATTTGCACGATGGAGTTGAATGTGTGTTTGTGGAGGTAATCCCATTACTGCAGTAAGGTCATTAATTCAATGAAAGCGATAAGGTTACTCAATCGGGGATGTGTCGGTTATTGGTGCTATATGGCCAAAACCGAGAAGTCATCGATAATGTTAACGGATATCCCGGTGGTGAGGGAATATGCCGATGTTTTCCAATCGAGTTACGGTTTGCCTCCACGAGGGATGTGGAATTCACGATTGAGTTGGAGCACATGCGTCCCGATATCGAAGGCGCCCGTGCGGATGGCCCGACCGAGATGCGGGAATTAAAGAACCAACTTGAGGAGTTGTTCGAGAAAGGTTATATTCGACCGAAAGTGCGTCCCGTGGGGAGCGCCGGTGTTATTTGTCAAGAAGAAGGATGGTTCATTCCGCTTATGTATTGATTATCGGGAGTTGAGCAGGTGACGATCAAGAATAAGTATCCCTTACCTCGTATTGACGATCTCTTAGATCAACTTCGGGGAGCTTCGTATTTTCCAAGATCGACTTAAGATCTGGATATCATCGATTGCGGATTCGAGAGTCGGATATCGCGAGGACGGCGTTCGAACACGCTATGGTCACTATGAGTTTGTGGTTATGCCGTTTGGATTGACTAATGCACTGCGGTATTCATGGAGTTAATGAATCGGGTCTTCATCGACATTTTGGATCGGTTAGTTGTTGTCTTCATCGATGACATTTAGATTTATTCTCGTGACCGGGAGCAGCACGAGTTTCAACTACATCGAGTGCTCGACGTGTTGAGACGAGAACAACTTTATGGGAAGTTTTCTAAATGTGAGTTACGGATGTCCGGTGACTTTTCTCGGACATGTAATTTCATCGACGGAGTTCATGTCGATCCTCAGTAGACGGAGGCTATTCGAGATTGGCTACCTCAGAAGAACGTTAATGAAATCCGAAGTTTCCTCTGATTAGCGGGTTATTATCGTCGATTTGTAGAGGGATTTTCTCGAATCGCTCAACCCTTAACGAACCTTTGCGGAAGGATAAGAAATACACGTGGTCCGACGCGTGTCAACGGAGTTTTGAGGAACTCAAGAGTCGGTTAATGTCAGCACTGTACTTTCCTTGCCGCAGGGACGGAAGGATTTGTGGTCTATAGTGATGCGTCGGACAGGTCTCGGATGTGTGCTCATGCGAAGCAGGAAAGTTATTGCCTATGCTTCACGGCAATTGAGGCCTTATGAGGTTAATTATCCGACCCACGACACGGAGCTAGCGGTAGTGGTGTTCGCTTTGAAGATTTGGCGTCATTACCTTTATGGCGTCACACATCGATATTCACCGATCATAAGAGCTTAAAGTATATATTTACTCGTAAAGAGTTAAACATGCGTCGAGACGGTGGTTGGAATTAATCAAGGATTATGATATCGAGATCCTCTACCACCGGGCAAGGCGACGTTGTCGCGACGCCTTGAGTCGTAAGTCCGTTCGGGAGCGGATGCTTGCCGTTTAACGATTCGGAAGGAGCTTCGAGGAATTCCTTAGACCGAGATCGAGTGCAGCCCGGCGAGTTCGGGGCAACTATGTATGATAGAGATTTCATCGTCAATATATGAGGAAATTCTATTGAATCAGGGTTCTGACACATCATTGTTGCGAATCCGAGAGGATGTGGCTCAGTGGAAAGCCACTGGATTTGTGGTCCACTAGGATGGACTTTTGAGGTTTAAGAATCGGTTGTGCGTACCGGAAAATGACTAGTTGAAAAACTCGATTTTGATAGAAGCTCATGCTACCCCTTATTCCGTTCATCCGGTCTAGCAAGATGTACAAGGACTTGAAACAAAATTACCGTGGAGTAATATGAAGCGAGAAGTCGCGAGAATTTGTTTCGAGATGCTTAACTCACAACAAGTTAAGATTGAACATCGGCGGCCGTGGTATCTTTGAAACCTCTTCCTATTCCCGAATGGAAGTGGGAAGACATTTCTATGGATTTCATCACGAGTTTGCCGACGAGTCGTCGTGGCATGAATACGATCTGGGTGATCGTGGATCGCTTAACTAAATCAGCTCATTTCCTTGAGATCAAGGAGACGTGGGGTCCCGAGAGACTTGCTCAACTGTTCATCAAAGAGATATTCAGACTGCACGGTACTCCTAAAAGTATCGTTTCCGATCGTGACGGACGGTTTGTGTCGCATTTTTGGAAATCAGTTCATCGTGCTATGGGAACTCAGCTTAATCTCAGCACCGCTTTTCATCCTCAGTCCGACGGACAATCAGAGAGGACCATTCAGACATTAGAGGACATGTTGAGGGCATGCGTCCTCGATTGGAAAGACAATTGGGAAGCCCAACTACCATTGATCGAGTTCACGTATAATAATAGTTGGCATGCTTCGATCAAGATGGCACCTTACGAGGCCTTGTATGGTCGTCGTTGTCGATCTCCGTTGTGTTGGGACGACTTATCAGAATCAATCGGCACCGAGCCCGATATGCTTATAGCCGCCCGTGAGAAGGTAGCTTTGATCAGGAGTCGTTTGTTGACATTTCGAGTCGGCGAAATCATATGCGAGATAACCGTAAATCGACCATTAGAGTTCGAAATTTGGTGACCATGTGTTGGTCAAGGTATCCCCGAGTCGTGGTATCTTCCGTTTTGGGAAGAGGGGAAAGTTGAGTCCGAGATTCATTGGACCGTTTGAGATTTTGGATCGAGTGGGCGAGTTAGCTTATCGATTGGCTTTACCCCCGGCGTTGAGCCGAATTCATAATGTGTTTCATGTCTCTCAGTTGCGGAAGTATGTTGCCGACCCGAGTCACATACTTGATTGACGAAATCGAGATCGCCGACGATCATTCATATGAGGAACGTCCTATACGAGTTTTAGAGCGGCGAATCAAGCAGTTGAGGAATAAGATGATTCCTTTGGTTAAAATTCAGTGGTCTAGACACGGAGTCGAAGAGGCTACTTGGGAAACCGAGGATAGTATGCGGGAGAGTTATCCCGAGTTGTTTGACCCTTAGTTTCGGGGACGAAACTCTTTTAAGGGGGGGTGTATGTAATACCCAGTTGTAGCTCAGTAATTATCACTCAGTAATTATCATTCAGTAATTGATACTCAGTAATTTCATTCATAATTGATCATTTGTCACTCAGATTCAGTCATGGTATTCATCATTCAGAGTAATTGTATCGAGTATCGATCGTCATTCATCATTAATCTGATTGGAGTTTCGTGCCGTGTTTATCATCATTGTCATTTTCGTTGCGGGCGTGCGTGAGGAGTAGCGCACGCTACGTACTCATTTTAGAGTACGCTAATTGAGTATAGGTAGCGCACGCTACTACTCGGCCTTAGCGCACGCTAAGGCTACCTTGGCTGCGATCCGGAAGGTACCGGATCGCAGTGAGAATAATTGTAGCGCACGCTACGAGTGGTAAGTAGCGCGCGCTAACGGGTCGTAGTAGCGCACGCTATATGTGTGGAGTAGCGCGCGCTAGGCGGATCGAGGTTGAGTCCGGTGGCTCTTGGATCGCAAGGTTTATTCATAGCGCACGCTATGCATTGTTGTTAGCGTCACGCCGATATATTAGCGCACGCTAAATAATGGTTGTAGCGCACGCTATCGAGTTAGATCGAGAGGCGAGATGGTTTTACGGACTCCGATCTTGGCGTCAAGTATTTCGCTAGCGCACGCTAACAATGGATTTTAGCGCACGCTAGTAGTATGGCCGTAGCGCACGCTACAAAGAGGTACGTGCGCGCGCTACCGTGTTCGGACAGTGGGTACCGGACTACCCAAATTACTCGTTAGCGCACGCTATGCACAAGGACTAGCGCACGCTAACCTGGTCCGAGTATAAATTGGACGATTAGTCGACTTCTTCATTTGTTCATCTCATTTCACTCCTTCGATATTTTGGGCGATTTGAGCGATTCGGAGAGGGTTCTTCGAGGTGTAATCATCAATCATCATCTTCAAGCTCATCTTTCGGATTGATCATCATTTCATCATCTTCATCACATCGAATCAAAGGTATTAATCTCTTGGATCTAGAATTTCGGATTTTTGGGTTTTCCTTCCGATTTCTTCGTAAGCTTGGATTATCATTGGAATATGTTAGATATGAATTATCTACCTTGGATAAATATATTCCTACGGATTTAATGGTTATTTTTCGAATTATTACAAGAACCCTTGGGGTTGACTTGAATTGGGGATTTTCCGATTGAGGTTCTTGTAATCATGATTTATGGATTCCTAATGGATTATTGATATCATTGAAGTGTTTTGTTAGTTCGAATACTCATTTTAGTGTTGGTTTCGACATATTCGGATTGGATATTTTCAAGTCGTGTGGTTGGTTACGTATTCGTTAGAATGCCCCAATGAGTTCGATTATCGTTGTTTCGACCCTTGGGTTAATCGTGTTTTGTTGTTTGATACGTGTATTGAGCGATTGTTGGTAATTATTGTTATTCAAGGTTGTTCGAGCGATCGGTATCTTGGTTAGGACGTTGTTCGTGGACGGACATTCTTCATCGGTATTGTGTAAGTTAAATCTTACTCGGTTAAAAGGATACTCATTCCTTTTGTTGTTGATTGCTCATAATCATAATTCATTCATCATAATAATAATCATTTTGAGACTTGTAATTGTCGAATAATCATTTCATTCACGAGGAACGACGGTTCCAAATCATTTCATTGGTTTATCAATCACGTCACTATTACTTTCATATCGGTGAGTCCCCTTGGCCTTGTCTAATTATTATTCATTGGTTTTCATCATGGTCATTCTCGTTCATGTGACCTTCCGGGTTCATATTGCGTGGCCGGGTGTGGCTGTGTGGAATTTTTAGTCGGGCACATGATGGTCATGTATTGGGTTCACCGATACATCGGACCGTGCACACGGTAACGCTTACCTCCGTGAGACTAATTAGGTACAAGGACGGGTGTGTCCGGACATTCGTCTTGTACACTTGCACAGGACATTACGGGCGTACTATGATGCTCCTCTTGACGTAATTCATAATTAAGAATATTTCATAACTTGATTAATTCATGATTGTGTAATTTCAACTCTTGAGGATTGTTGTTACGTATGGCGGCCCGTTGGGGATTTTGTTTTAGTCACGGCAAGGCAAAGGCACGGGAAGAGCATGTTGACGGCGACGAGTCCCGATGATACTAGTAGGGGCCCCGGTCATCCCGTTTGCTTGATCATTTCGGTCATTTGATTATTGTCATTTGTATTTTCCGCTGCAAATTCCGTTTGAGATATTTTATTTATTCAGGGTGGTGTATTTTATCTTCATATAAAATATACTAGTATTCGCTATTGTCCTGGTGTGTTGTATTAAACTCCTCATCGGAGTACTTGGTAATATAATGTGGTTCGGTACTACAATTATATTATTTAATTCATCATTTTCATTGCCTGGTGGGTCCCAGTCGGGGATTCACGGCACTGTAATATCCGCCTAGTTTGGGGTGTTACACTTTCTCCCCTTCTTTCATCCTAGCACTGAACAACTGCTTTGATATCTCATATCTAGCAGTCCTACTGTGCTCTCCATAAAGTTCGGTCAAGTGTGCGAGAATCTGCCTAGCAGAAGTCATTTTCTCGTGCGCTCTCTGCAGCTCATTAGTCATTGAGCCCATCATAAAACCACGAACTAGCACATCATCCTTGACCCATTTTTCATGGACGTCAATGTCTTCCTGATTACCCCTAGTCCGGATTGGAGTCGGTGGAATGTCCGCCTCCAAGACGTATCCCGAACTCAAACCGAGTACAATCATCGATTCGCAACTACCAACAAAGTTAGGGCCGATTAGGAGATTCTTTTCAAGTAGTATTGCAAGTGGGTTTTTAGCCATTTTAGAGAGATTCAATTTCGTTTTAAAGATTTAGACAAGATTAAATTAGTGACTTGTTTAATTATGACCGAGTATAGAACTTAAGGGCTTGTATAATTCTTGTCTCGGCTCCCACTAATTTTATCGAAATTATACACTCCCATGTTATAATCCGGAAATCATGGTTAGATCGACTTCTTAGTGGTGATCAAGTTCTTTACAAATTTTAACAGACGCAACCTATCAGGTTTCTTGCCAATTAATTTCTGTAAAGTGGTGTCTAACACCAACCCGTCTGACGGATGATTTGATCTTCTTTTACCCCTAGTCTTCATGCCCTCAACCTATCAGGTTTCTTGGCAATCCAGACTATCTAAGTTGTTGACCATCAACGTCTATCAGTTTGACTATTGAATCTCACCCGGCAACCTATCAGGTTTCTAGGGGCGAAATTTATCACCAACCGAAGGCATCTAATGCACTCAAGAATTTTTCAACCTCTACCAAATGTACTACCCCGATAACTCGGAAGCATAGCACACCAGCTCGGGTATCAATTTTCTACGAGTTTGATGGAGGGTAGGAAAAACTCGTAACCTTTTTAAAACTTAGTCTGTTTGTAGTCGGGAGAATTTCGCGATTAATGTTACACTTTGCACATTAATTCAATTATACGCGCGTTTGTATGTTTGTCAATCATTCAAAATGAAAAACAGAAAATAGTAACCTAGTTACTACCAACATATAGCTCATGGACCTAATTCCTAAGTACTGGGCCAAGCGAATGACCCAATAAATAAAAAAATACAGTCTTCGATTCTTCGTCTTCTCGGTCGGTTGTCTTCGATCTTCGTCATACCCAAAATAATACTTACATCATTGAAAAAATGCATCCTATACAAATTTTCTAGTAAAAATAAATAGGCTCAAAACGGCCTTTACAACCCAATCGAATCGAACAAATCAAAAACTAAGTCCACGAGCTATATCACCATCACATAAGGATTCCATACAACATGTAATGGCAACGAAATTAAACAATTAATTTTAATATAAATTAATCTATTCAATTTCTACTATATTAATCCAATTAATATAAAGTGGCATTAAAATTAAATAATCAATTAATATATTAATCCAATCAATATAAAATTAATCTATTCAATTTTAATGATATTAATCAAATTAATACTAATAATCATCATTTTAATTCGCTCAAGTAATCCGCCAAAAATAATATTCTCGTTTAATTTATTTCCCTTAACTCAAAATATTCCAAATATTAATTTAGTCAAAATAAAATCCAATTTAAATTTTGGGAAATAATTAAAACGAAATATAAACTTAAAACGGAGTCCCGGACAATCCGATTTAGGCCCAGCCCGCGGCCCGATTCAAAATCGGGCCAAAAACCCGAGGGCTGCCTGGCGAGCCACTGCTCGGCAGACTGGCCGATCATGCTCGGCCCCTGGCCGAGCACTCTCAGCTCCTGGCCGAGTCATGGCCGAGCACGCTCGGCAGCCTGGGCAGGCAGCCCAGGCAGTGCTGCCGCACCACTGCCAGCAGCCCCGTTTCTTCGTTTTCGGCCCGTTTCCAAAAAGCGTGATGCTACAACGAACAATTTAAAATCTAAAATTATTCCAAATATGATTCTAAATCATAATCATCATCCAAAAGCATTCAAAATGCACAAATAATCGTATATACGATATCATTGACCTCTCTCTGATACCACTGTTGGGATTCCGAAAATAAAACGAAATACGCAGCGGAAATAAAAACGAATCCCAAACAGGATCGATCAAGTAACGTATATACGAAAAATAAATACGAAGATAAAGATTCATACCCTTGAAGCCTTTGAAATAAATCTTCGTAAAGTGTAGCCGATGATCACGATCCCGTCCCGAACACGAAATCCCTTCGTTCCAAGCACCGAAAGTTCGAAGCCTCTACTTCACACGCGTCGGAAGTTGCCCGGAAAAATTTCAACGAGACTCCGTTCTCCAAGAACACGGCTAGGGAACTCGTAGGAATTTTTTCTCTCAATTTTTTCTTAACTTTTATAACACCTCTAAGATGAAAATTATAGAAAAGAAAAAAATTTTCTCCTCCCTCACTCAAAGCTCACGTCCAGCAGCTCCAATGAATGAGTATGTGTATGTGTGTGTTTTTTTTTTCAAGACTCATCATACACCATATGAGTTGGTTTTTATAAAGATATAAAACAACTCATTTATGTAATTATAAATTGAGAAAGAATCTCAACTTAACAATTATTCATGACAAGACAACACAAAACACATGCATGGTGATCATGCCATGTGAGAGGAGTGGGTGGCCACAAGGAAGTTTCCTAAAAAACGAGCCGAGCCACTCGTCTCTTTTACTGGACTTTCGACAAACGACTCCGTTAAATACACTCCTTTTAATCATCAATGTATTTATATTAATTAATTAATCTAATTAATTAATTATATCAAATACAAATATATATTTCTCTAAGAAATATAATTTATGAATTAAATTAATTACCCGGTAACTTAATTTAAATTCATAAGACCGATATTTGATTTATCCAATAAATCATAATTAAATATCCAATATCTAATATTAATAGAGAGATAATAAATTCACATTTATCCGTCAACGCTCCCGATGCGCGACTCGTAGGTCCGTCTCGGTAGGCATTGGGAGGAACTAATGAGTGCGGGCGGCACTTAGCCAACTAGCGGGCCGCCTCAGTAAACCCGGCGAGAACGAATGAAGGGATCATTCCGTAACCATTATGTCGTGAATACTATATACGTATAGACCCTTCATCGATGTCCCGGTCAAGTCTTCGGGTCACGGTAAAGTCAAACCCTATCGTTGACTAAACTCTATACATGTGTTAATGCAAATCAAGACCGACTGATTAATAGTGTATCTAATACGACTATATCGTAATGCTTTGCCAAAGACTTATGATCTTATTTGCCATTAACCGTATAGGACATTCGCTGCTCACTAACAGGAGATAGAATCCTTTCTTGGCGTACGGTAAAGATCGCGCTGCCCGTATAGTCCGCACTTCGAGGTCGACTCGGAATTAAGCAAATGAGTCTAACTACTCTAATGACAAACTAAACGTCACAGGCACATCTTCTCCGAACCCTCAAGTCAAAGGTCCACGTATACTATCACAACCTTTCGATTCGTCATCGACTCTCCGAGAGTGAATACCGTGTGGTAGATCGAGTATGAGTCGTGTTCGAGTATCTTGGCCCCACCAATATACTTATAACTATGCTATCAAGACGTGCACACGTCCTAGCATCAGTTATACAAGTCATATTAAAACTTAATGCCCATTTTAAGTTTATTGACTTGCGAACAATTTACGTAAATAAACTTTAAACACTTCCAGTACATTTTCTCTTATCCCATAACGAGAATGGAATGTTCGATTTATTTACATGGACTTCACTTCAATGTTTACGAAGTCAAGAATGCAATTGAAATACAATAAACAGTGAATGAATCGTATTGCCTTTTTATTAATTATTCCATAATTACAAGTATAATGCCCTTACTCTCTCATCCCCTGAGTGGCATTCGAGGGCATATTCCTAACACCGATTCATCAAAATCGAACTAGAATCGAAATCAAGAACAAATTCCCCAAAAAGTCAACTTGGAGGAAAATCAAGAAATATACCTTGATTCGACGAAGAACACGGATTGGATGATGATATAATCAACAAGAATCTTCCAAAACGTCTTGGAATTGATTAGAATCGGCCAAGAACTCGATTTCCCGAGCCTCCCCTCCGCAGTCGCACAAAAACGAGTAAAAAAGGTGAGAAATGCAGGTCTGGCCGAGCCCAGACTATATATAGCCGGCAGGGTTACGGCCGTAAACGGCAGTGCCTTACGGCCGTAACTCGGTCCTTACGTCCGTACTCGGCAGGCCTTACGGCGATAGCAAGCGTCGCCAAAAATGCCCGGCACCCTCGGACACTTACGGCCGTGCGGCACACATTACGGCCGTAGGACTTCGTCGGAAGATGCCAACGCCGTCTGGCCGTAACTCTCGGCCCTTACGGCCGTAATCGGCATTCGCTGTGCCATGCTGCCGAGCATCTGGCCAGAATCGCACATTACGCCGTAACTCGGCGAGCGATCCGGCTCGGCGTGGCCACTCCGACGGCCCGGACGAGCCCGAAACCCGAACCTGAGTATGAATCGAAGATATGGTTACGACGTACTCGCAAAGACTCATCCAAGCGTTAAAAGAACACACGATTCCGACCACCCGAAGGCTCGAAATTCGACTACCGAAAGTAATTAACCCAAACTTTGGGAAATTACGAAAATGGCCCAAAACGTCCAAAATACACGATACACGATCGAAACACCAAGCCAAAGCTCACAACATAAATAATAACATTAAATGAACTTACGAGAAACTCGAAACAACAGTTTCGGACGAGATTCGCAAGAATCGAACTCGAGTGCGGAAAAGCCGTTTAAGAACACGGAACTCAACAAAACGATACCGAAACAAACTCGGATGACAAAAAGTGCAGAATTAAATATTCTCGGAATGACGAAACGGTCATGAGCGAGTCGTCAAAACGGACTTCCGTCGAAAAAAAGAAAATTACCGAAAAATCGAAATTGAGGATATTACATGTTGTAAATCAGGCCCACCTGTGTACGTGTAAAGAGACTATCTTAAGATATATGTTGTATGGGGACATGTGCACATCTCAATATTCACATGCGTGCTGGATTCATGTTATATGTGATATTGTGTGTATGTATTCATGTTGAGGAAAATATTATTGATAGAATAACCATTTAATGGTTTTCCATGAGATTGTACATTATTGTGATATGTGTGATTTCCACGAGCTGAAGGAAGCTCACCCCACCTATATTGATCCCGCAGGTTAAACCGAGCTGGATGGATGAAGGAGCGAGCCAAGAGGGCATATGATGATAATTATTAAAACGATACTTTTCTTTATGTCTCATGTTTTTGAAATATTATTTGAGGATTAGAAATATTAATTTATAAATTTATTTCCGCCGTAATTATTACCTCTTATTTATGTCATGTCGTTGCCTTAATTAATGGGCATTTATTTTAGTCAGCGTAGAGACTCGACATTATTTTTATTAAAGTTTGTTATTATATGTAGATATTAAATTTGTTATTTTAATTATTTTGTAATTATTCATAGTTATTACAAGCTTTTATTTTTTTAATAACTTTTTTAATTATTTAAATCAAAATTTATTAATTTTCAAATAGTACTTTATTTTAAAACATTTCAGTTTAAATTTATTAAAAATATTTTATTATGTATAAAAAATATATATAATTTATTATTTGATAGAATAATTTTTTTATAAAAATAGATTCAATGTTTTATTAAAATTAAATATTTTTAAAGTTAAAAATTTATTAAATCATTAAGTTTATATAAAATTCCAAATTTTGTTTATTAATACTCTAAGGTAACACATCTCATGGTGTTACTGAGAGTTACACCTATTATAGCTAGAGTTACATATATTTCAGGATTTGGTAATACCATAACCCGAACGTTGTGGTAGGTCCAAAATTTCATAGCTATGGTAACATCCAAGAAGGTAACACTCCCGCCTAAGTGTTGTAGAATGCCATCTATGGCCTAGTGACACGACCACAATGTCGTATTTCCTTCAGACAACAGTCCACACAATGCTCAACAATGCATATAATGTTAACACATAAACTCCCAAGGTCTCTACCAAGGGTCACGGCAGTACCTACTCGGGAATATCCGGACATTAACACATAAACTCCCAAGGTCGCAGCCAAGGGTCACAGAAGCATCTACACATGAATACTCCGGACATTAACACATAACCTCCCAAGGTCGCAACCAAGGGTCACAGAAGTATCTACTTGAGAATACTCCGGACGTGGGTACCATTCAGGTTTTATCCCTCAACACATGGGCCCATTAAAATTATAACTCTAAGAAAGACAACAGCACAAAATACACCATACAACGATGCACACTCATTACATGAATTATCAACATACAACATACACAACAATGAACCAGGATAATTATTCTTGTAATTGAGCAATACCAAATTACCTAAAAGCCGGAGACACTAATCTTTCCATGACCAATATCCCTGAACGAGTACACAGTTATACGAATAGTCCAAAATGAAGTACAGTCCATCACTAATAACAAACCACCATCTCAAGTTCAATGTCGGCACAATAAACTATCCTCGTTACCCAACATCCCATATTATAGTCCAAAGATAATTTACATCCCCGTTTTCACCAAACATCTTTAAATCATATACATTATGATTTAATCCAATCCAAAGTATAATATACATACCATCATCACGATAATTCATATTCATGATATCATTGCTATGAATCATAAATGAAATGAAATCAAAACCATTTATTAAACATTATGAACTGAGCAAGCAAAACTTGTCTCGATACCGATATGACGAAGCCATTACCATTCCCATCGTCTTCATCTACAAGCTCCTCAGTCCTGACCAAGGCGATCCAAGCATTCTCCAATCTCAATCGCAGCACAATGGTTAATAATCAACGATCACTTATCACAACCTAATGCAATAATCAATTAACAATACGCTCGATAACAATCAACAATCGCTATAATCAACCAATCAAACTCAACAGTTCAATGATATCTCGATCATCTATGAAACCAAACCATTTCAACTCAATAATACGAATACAACCCGCATTTCGATAATCGATCAATTCTAACAAGTGTCTCAACAATCTCGATTCCTACTTCAATCTTAATTACGGATTAACAAGGTCCATCCTTGTAAATTCATAGTTAAATCCAATTATCGATTATCATCATAATAATCTCGTCAACTCATATTCATATTCGTACTCCTATACGGATATTACACCAACAATCACATAACTTGGTTCTAGATATGAATATTCCATATTCATTACCCAAAACACCAACACCATACACATGTTCATCATATAATTCAAGAATTCCTCAAGAACATGAATTAATCATATCCAATTAACATCACTTGTTCATAATCATCAAGATATCATAGTCCAATGTTTTATTTAACCTCTAATCTATCAAATTCCCCTCATATTCCGATCAATACATACATATCATCATCTCCTTCAACATATACTTCATAAAACATCAAGAATCACAACAATACTACCGTATCCATCATCATACGAAGCAAACAATGATAACAACATCAAGAATCTAAAAATAAGGTGTAGAGATGATCAACATTCCTCAAGAACACAATCAAACACCCCAAGAATCCACAATATCTTCATATCTCAAGCTCCACATCTATGCCTTCAAGTTGCCAATCCATTTGGAAGAGCTAAAATCGGCCTCGGAGGGTTGAAGGGTGAAGAAATGATGTGAACATCTCCAAAAACACCAAAGTGATGGGTCTCAAAAATATATATAACTTCAACCATTACGTACGCTAAGTAATCCTCCTAACGTACGTAACCTTCTTTACGTACGTTAACTGGCCTTGTTAACATACGTAACACTATCCTAGGGGCTGCTGCCTCAATTCTGTAATACCCAAGATTCTCAGTTCCAGTTATTTTTGAATTTTTGTCGATTGCGCCGGTCATTTTTTTCTGTTGGCGATTTCTTGAGATTTTCCCCTATGTTGGGTACCACACGATGTACCGTGTTGTGGTATTCATCGGGTATGACTTATCATTGCGTAAATCGAGCTAATAGTATGTCATGATTTGTTATTTGTTCGTTTTTGATTTGGATCGTTGGTGTTGTCCGTTAGTATTTCGTTGCATGTTGAATAATCATTGTTTTGTCGAGGAGTATCGTTTTTTTATGTGCATTTGGTCGACTTTGTAAGATCACCACCGGCGCTTATAAAGTCTAAGAATTCTGAAACTTTACAATGTGATAGAGCATCAAATTAGCTTGCCAGTGGTTCAAACGGCGAGTCAATCAGACTTCGGACGAAGAAGTTATGGTCATAATGACAAAATCTATACTGTCAGAATACGACCCTGGAACACGGCGCTGGAACACGGTGCTAATTTGGGCCGTGCTCTGAGCCGTTTTTTCCAGTTGTATAAATAGGACAGTCGCATTTTTCAGCCCATTTTCACTTCTCTCTCTGTTTTTAGGCGATTTGATGGGGGTTTCAATCCCAAAGTAGATTATCATCATATTCTTGAAGTCTTGATCATGTTTAACATCATCTTATCCATTGTTCTTCATCGGATTGAGGTAATTCTTCGAAAATCCTTTTTCAACTATTTTGGAGTTTTCCTCTTGATTTCAATTCTGGGCCGATTATGACGAATTGGTCATGTAATTCTTGTTGTATTGGTTGTAATCTACGGATTAAAAACTCGTTTATCAATTTCGTTTCACCTGGAACATGATTTTGGCTTTCTTGGAACGAACCCTTGAACCCTTGTAGTTTCTTAGTGTCGATTGGGATTTCGTTTAGTGTTGTTGATTCGTAGCGATGTTATTCTCGTAGTGATTGTGTTGTTATTGATTTCTCGCGAAGGTGGTCGGTTTTTGGGGTTGTTTCGACCGAGCCGCTTTTGTCGGAGTATTTCCAAATTTATTTCGAGGCAAGTATCTTGCCCATACATTACGTGTTTTGTGGATATAATGGCTGTTAATCGTCGATATGTGCTAAATAAATATTTATAATCATTTTTCAAAAGAATCGGTATATTTACCATCATGGTTTTCTTAAAGATGACCCGTGTGTTTTGGGAATTAATATGATTAATTGAATATGTGTGCTAGTATTGAGTACAGGATCGCCTTACTTTCGTATGATGTCATTATGTATGATTATGTCGTCGGTAAATGTAAAGTTTAATTCTTTGTTAAAATGTGTGCATGTAGTCACGTGGTTATCGATGAATATGTGAGTTTGTGTGATATTGGTTGTGTTGTTTCGGTGCTGTTGAGATATTGTGCTTCCGTGTAGATTGTTATAGTTCTGGGTCGTGAATATGTGTTAGATAATTTGGCCATTCTAGCAGTACCTCGACTATATATACTGTGTTTGACTCTTGTGGTTTGTGTTTTTGGAAATATGATCTGATGAGAGTTGTAAGGTTGTTCTCGGGGCACTCTCACCTGGGGTTGCTCGACGGGGCACATAGGGACTTGGCCGTGTGGTCTTGTGCGAGAGTTACTTTCGAGTGGGCATTCTCACCTAGGGTCGCTCGACGGGGCGCACAGGGACTTGACCGAGTGGTCTTGCGCGAGAATTGCCAGAGTGTTTGTACTGCTGATAAATTGTGATATGTACGGAGTATCACAATGCCTTGTCCTTGGAGTCGTGAGACATTATATTAAGTCTTGATGTTTGGCTAGAATGGCATAAGTGTAATGTGTGGTGTGTAATTGTCTGTAGTAATGATTTAAAATGAGCTGGTTGGGTCGTGGACCTGTGTTTTGTTATCGGATTTGTATTTTGGAAAATAAGCTCTGGACTGTGACCCTAAGTGGTTTTCGATAAGTTGAGAATTATTCAATACTAATGTTATCGAAACTCCCGAGATCTCGAATTAATTTTCAAAATGATCACTCGTTTCATTTATATGTTTACGGTTTGAACAATTTTATTTAAACGAGAAATCTCGGGAAGTCTTTTGCCTTGGCTGAGTTGTGGATTATTTCAATTATCGTATTCTCGGAATGTGTTGTGTGTGGCTCGTATTTGCACTTTATACTTGCACTAGCGAAACAGTGGAGTTTTGCTAACCCCCGAGTAATCGGGGGGTGGATATCTGTATTGTCTCCAGGTACATGCAAGTTTTCGGGAGCAAGTCACAGGATCGGTACGAGGGATGATGAAAGACGAATGATACTAATCACACGAAGGCCAGTTTATGTTTCAGTTATCCGGTGTCCATTGTATTGTCTTTTCCGTTTTCATATTGTCTATGTTTTGAAGTATTTTACCCTTGCGTGGGTATGAGTCTGGATAGGGTTATGTATTTTTGATTTGTAAGACAGTGATAAAAGACCAAATCGGTCTAATGGTTCATGATTTTGCCGTGTCGGCAAGTAATGTATTATGTTGATTCAGTGTCTAGCCTGGTAGATCTTCATGGAGGAGGTCTGCGGCGTGTAATATTCCCAGTTTGATTCTGGGGGTGTTACATTTATGGTATCAGAGATAGGTTGCGGAAACCTAGGCTGTTGGGTCCAGTCATGTATTGTTGGGTCTTGTCTTGTCAAATTGAGTCTGACTGGTGTCGTGTCGCGAAGCGGCATCTGGGATGTTGGTCGTGATTAGTATCAACGTGTAGCCATCATCTTCGTGCGATCTGTAGATGTAAGTCTCCCTACTGCACGTTGTACCACGAGCTATACGAGCCTATGTTATTCTGTGTTATGTAGTAGTATTTAAAGGTGCATCGTGAGTAAGTGACATATATTTGTTGATTCCCGTCTTGTGCTAGAATGAAGAATGATATTGCTAAATGTATCTTTGTATAAACTGTTTTTCTTGTAAGAGTAACAATCTTGGAATTTTAAGTTTTCGAAAGGCTTTCGGGGAGTCGTAAATTTTTTTAAAATATCCTCCAAGGGAGGAAAATTTTTGATTTTCGTATGATGACCTCAAGGTCGAAATTTTTGAGACTCCAAACTACCGATATTTTATTTTCATTTCATATTATAAGTTTTCCAAACATGATGATGCTTTCGTTGTTGGGTAGTGGTGCCAGTTTTACGATTAAAATAGTGATGTGAATGTTGATTCGATCGGTATGTATATGTTGAGATAGTTCTCTTTATTGAGAGGTGAAATTTCGGTTTTGAATGACATTTGTCTTTTGATGGTTGCTTGTGAGATGTTGTAATATGTGAATTGATGGCATTCAGACTCATATGTATTGCTTATTTGTAACCTTCGATTCTAGTATTGCCTTGTATATGTTTGCAATTGTGTTGTGGATTAGAACAGCTAGCGCACGCCAAGTATGAGGATAGCGCACGCTAAGGTGGTATGAGTAGCGCACGCTTATCTTTGTTTTATCGCGCACTAAGCAGCCTGGGCAGAGGCTATGGAACCGCATTTTAGCCGTTAGGTCTAACTATTGCGGTCAATCACCTGTGGCTGTATTCTATGCATGGTGTCTAATGATAACAACTGTTGTGCGTGAATGTGTGTTATGACTTTTCGTATTTCTAGGTGATATTTGATTGTGTTTGATGAATTTATAAATTATGTCTGGTGTGTGTGTTCAAAAAACTTTCCTGAAAACTTCACAAAGTTTTGATGGTTCGATTAATCGGCGGCTCCGTGTGTACTTTGTAAATCATTTAGAATTGGCGAGCCGGCCTCGGATTCTCAAATAAAACCTCGACGGTATTTGAAAGAGTTGTTTTAAAGTACATGTAGATATTTTGTAAAATGTTACCGTCGTTGATTTTCATGTAGTGTTGGGAGGATTTTCGAAAATGATTTTAACATGTTGTTGTATTTTCGAATAATTCGAGTACATGATTTTCAAAAATATTTCACACCATAAAAATATTTTATTTCAAAAACCAATAAGATTTTTAGTTTCAAAAATATATAGTGAAAGATGAAAAAAATCTCACTCGATGTAAACTTCAAACTCGGATTTGGGAAAGTTTAATGTATTGATTAAAGTATGTACGAATGCTTTGATGACCTTGCGTGGTTACCTTGTTTATTATTAACGGTGATGCTGGTGTGTAGTGGCGTGGTGGTTTTGACAATACCGGTTACACAGAAAATATTGTTTTGCAAATGATTTCAAAATGAGACGGTTAGAGTTTGTTGTTTACAAGTTTTGATGAAGCAACCCGAGGTACCAAAAATACTTTTAAAGTTTTTGTAGGTCACTAAGTATACTGGATACTGTTTGGGAAATAGTTTAAACAACAAACTGTACGGATTTTCAATCTGAGTGCGTAGCGGAAGTCTTAGATACAGTAGGTTGCTGTGGATACAGAAACTAAATGTATAGTGTATACTTAATTAATCACAGTAATTAAAACAGTAAAAACTGAAGGTAAATAACACAGTAATTAAAGTGGTTCGAGGTAAACCCCTCTACATCCACTGGTCCTCCACACAGGAGTAAAAAGTTTATTATAATTACTACGTACACAACTACGTAATTAAAACAACACACAATCAATATATCGTTCACACAGATTGATATAAAGATCTTAGCTTCAACCGTTCACACAGATTGGTTTTGAGCTAATGCTTAGACTTGCTTCTTCACACACAGTTGTGAAGCTTCGTCTTCTTCAATGCAAATCCTTCACACATAGTTTCGGAGAAGCACAGATTGCTCAGTCCACACAGGGCTGTTTGTTCAAAGTATAGAACAGATGGTGAACAACAACTTTGACTTTAAGAGCTTTCAGCTGATGAAGTGTTGTTCAGGATGATGAGCACTGTATATCTCTTTTGATCTGAGTTGCAGTAGGCTTTGGAGATATGTTTCGCTCTAATAATAATTTCGATAGCTTGGGTAACTGATCTTCAGCATCTTGATGTGATATATATAGTCTCTGAAATATATATCCGTTGAGATGTATCCGTTGAGTGAGATTCCGTTCCAATGGGATTATAACACGATCCGGATTTAGCGGGATTTGAAGATCTGTTGACTGACAGTATTTAAATACTTTATCCTGGAGTATTTAGATACTTCTTTATTCAACGGGACTTGACTTCTGGAGATTCCTTCTTTGTCCTGTTGTGAGCTGTATGGAAGATAACTGTATTGGAGATTCGAGACAGTTTCCATACTTGGTCTTTTATAAGACTACTTGCTGTACTGAAGGGCTTCACTATATGCTGATTCGAGGCAGGTCTTCGATACAGGATAATGCCTCAATACTTCGATACAGTTTCCTTTACAGTATGTGGATTGGCATATATATCAAAACCTCTTATCAAATACCATTCGATACAGGGATTGGATATCCCTGCTGTTTCGATACAGGGTTCTTGTTTTCCCAACAATTTCCCCCTTTTTGACAATTTGCCAAGACTTACTTTCTTAACTTTTTCAAGTCTTCTTGATGATGCCAAAACCTTCTTCATGAAGTGATATTCTTGATGTCTTCTGGCAGATTTCTTGGTCTTTCGTCAAAAGGTCTGTCTTTCAGTAACTTAGTCTAAATAATGAACTGCTCGCAGGCGAGTTCGATACAGTTTAAGGATTTTTACAACTTAAGCTTATGATTGGCGCGCAGGCACAATCTTACAATGTATTCTAAGCTTACAACTGAAATCATGAACTGTTCGTAGACTAATTCGTACAACTTTATTTTCAATCAAGTTTGTATACTTGATATTGTTTATCAAACAATTTAAGTAATCATACATCAACACAGTAGATTATGAGTTGTAATCTTTCAAGACAAACAAACACTTTTATTGATATTCAAAATAAATTGAGTACAAGGTTTGCTGTTTCGAAGAGAAAAATTACAAATCAAGAATAATATACAGATATTTCAGCTCCTATCTGTAGTCCGCATGCCTCCATGGCTTTCTCCCTGGATCATTCTCGGTACCACGCCACCAGTTCTGTAGGGAATCGTTGCCTCGATCCTGGTATATAGCTCTTCCTTCATAGGATCGATCAAAGGCAAGAATCCAGTCATCTGGATGGGTGATCCGATCTCCTCTTCTGTGTTTGGATTTCATCTCGATCTGGATAGGGAGTTTTCCGTCTTCTAGCATCTTCGTAAATTTGTCTGCGGCCTCCGCTAACGTTTTATAGCTCTTGAAGATGGCGGATTCCCTAATGAGTTTGACAAAGTATCTCATCAGTTCGTTTTTCCTCCATGGCTTCACTTCATCGGCAGTAGGATGGCGGTTGGTCGGCAGACGAATCTCAGAAGGTCTCTGGATTAGATTTTGCCACAGAACATTTGGATCATGAAATTCAGGTCGGGAGCCTGAAATCTTAAAACTTTGGGAGTGAGGGGCTAGCTTGTTTAACTCAGAAGTGATGCTGTCTTGAGCGGCCTCGAATTCCCTTTCTTGATGTATCCTGATTCTCCTAGCAGCTTCTCTTGCCTCTTCCCCCTTAAAAAGGTACATATAGGTTTTAAATTCCATACAGCAACTTAAGGATTAATGCTGTATTCATGGGTCCTACAGTTGTCCCCCTTAATTATTGCACACGTTAGCTGTAGGAGTCATATGTCCTTGCTCGCTACAGTGCTGTATTGACGATTCTGAGTGTACAAATAATTAACGTTGGATACTGTATTCTTGGGTCTTACAGTGTTCCCCCTCAATTTGTTGAGTAAAAACACTAAATCACTTACAGGGAGTCTGGCTGTAGCATTCCCAATTCTTGTCTGAGCATGTTGAATCTTGCTGTGTCGAGTGGCTTTGTGAAGATGTCGGCCAACTGAACGTCTGTATGAACTTTTTCAAGGCGAACATCCTTGTTCTCGACGTGATTCCTTATAAAGTGATGCTTCATGTTGATATGCTTAGTGCGCGAGTGCAGGACAGGATTATGCATGATTGCAATTGCACTCGTGCTATCACACATGATTGGAGTCTCTCTGGCATCGATTCCATAATCTGACAATTGTTGCTGCATCCAAAGGATCTGCATACAGCAACTACCAGCAGCATAGTACTCTGATTCAGCCGTGGAAAGAGAATTAGCCAATTGCTTCTTACTGAACCAAGAAACGAGTCTAGGTCCAAGAAAGTGACAAGTTCCACTTGTACTCTTCCTATCTAGCTTGCAGCCTCCGAGATCCGAGTCGCTGTATCCAACTAAATCGAATCCGCCTTCCTTAGGATACCATAGTCCTACATCGACTTTTCCTTTAATGTACTTCATGATTCGTTTAGCTGTATTGAAGTGTGATTCCTTAGGTGCAACTTGATATCTTGCACACACTCCAACAGCAAACTGGATATTGGGCCTGCTAGCCGTTAGGTACAGGAGCGAACCAATGAGCTTCTTGTAGAGTGATTGGTCAAACGACTTTCCGTCTTCATCAGCACTAATTTGCACGGAAGTGCTCATGGGGGTTGGCGAGGATTTGGAAGTGTTCATTCCAAATTTGTTGAGAAGCTCCTTGCTGTATTTTTCTTGGTTGATGAAAATACCTGTAGGCAACTTCTTTACCTGCAAACCTAGAAAATAACTAAGTTCCCCCATCATACTCATTTCAAATTTACTTTGCATGAGATGAGAGAACCTTTGACATAAAGCAAGGTTAGTTGAACCAAAAATAATATCATCCACATAGATTTGCACCATAAGAAGGTCATCACCTTCCTGTATCTTGAATAAGGTCTTGTCCACAGCACCTTTCTCAAATCCATTGTTGATTAGATACTGGGACAGGGTTTTGTACTAGGCTCTAGGTGCTTGTTTAAGTCCATACAGCGCTTTCCTTAGCCTGTAAACTAGGTCGATACCGTCTGTGTTAGCAAACCCTGCTGGTTGTTCAACATAAACTTCTTCTGCAAGATCTCCATTCAGGAAATCACTTTTGATGTCCATTTGGTATACAATAAAACTCTTATGGGCGGCAAAGGCTAGAAATATCCTGATGGCTTCTAGTCTCGCTACAGGGGCGAAGGTTTCATCATAGTCTATGCCTTCTTCCTGACTATAGCCTTGTGCGACTAGTCTGGATTTATTCCTTATGATAAGTCCATTTCGATCCTTTTTGTTTCGAAATACCCATTTGGTTCCTATATCCGATTGATGTGTAGGTCTGGGTAAAAGATACCATACATTGTTTCTTTCAAAACCGTTAAGCTCTTCTTCCATAGATGTTATCCAATGAGAATTATTAAGAGCATCTATGGTCGAAACAGGTTCAGACTGGGCTAAGAATACAGCGATAGTGCACATATTGAGTCTTCTAAGCTCGTATTGAGATTTCCATTCAGGAAACTGTGATATCTCAGCATCAGATTCTTCTTGTGCACAAAGTACATTTCCTTGTGTACTCTGTATTCTCCTACGAGTAGAAACACCAGCATTTATGTTTCCAATGATCATCTCTTGCGGGTGATCTCTCAACCATCTTCGGTCGGGTTCTAATTCAGGATCCCGTACTGTATCGAAAGATTCTGTGGATACAGCTTCAGCTTGTACAGCGTCGGCTTCATCCACATCGATTCTTACAGCTGCGGGGTTGATTTCTAAATCAACGACAGGTTCTATGGGAGTTGGAGGATCCAAGATAGATAGATGGTGAATGTTCTGAGTGATATCATCTACTCCTGTAGGGTCATGGTGTGGTTCGTCGAATACTACATGAACTGATTCCTCAATCGTCAGCTTCCTTTTGTTAAAGATTCTGAAAGCTTTGCTGACGGAGGAGTATCCTACGAATATTCCTTCATCTGATTTCTCATCAAAGGTTCTAAGTTGGTCTTTCCCATTATTCAATACATAACACCTGCATCCAAAAATGTGGAAATACGAAACTAACGGAGTTTTGTTGTTCCATACCTCATATGCTGTTTTGTTGTGGTGCTTGTTGACGATACAGCGGTTTTGAGTGTAGCATGCTGTATTGGTTGCTTCACCCCAGAAACGCTGTGGCAATTTGCTTGCGGCAATCATTGACCTTGTTGCTTCTTTCAACGTCATATTCTTTCGCTCGGCAACACCATTTTGTTGAGGTGTATGGGCAGCTGAGTATTCGTGATGTATTCCATTCTCCAAACAGTATTGCTCTATAAAGCGGTTAGTAAATTCTGTACCTCTGTCAGATCGAATGCACACGATACTCAATGCCTTTTCATTTTGCATTTTTCTCAGGAGCTCGGGCAGATTTGATGTTGTTTCCTTCTTCTTGCTAAGAAAGATCATCCAAGCATACCTGGAATAATCATCAACAACAACCATGCAGCATTTCTTACCTCCCAAACTTACTGGGTCTACAGGACCATAGAGATCCATGTGTAGCATTTCCAACACTCTTTGGGTTGAAAGGTAGGATTTGCTCTTCAGGGTTGACTTGATTTGTTTGCCTTTCTGACATGGTCCGCAGATGCTATCTTTCTTGAATGACACATTTGGCAAACCTCTAACCATTCCCTGTCTTGAGAGCTTATTGATTGTCTTGAAGTTGACGTGAGACATCCTCTTGTGCCATAACCAGCTAAGATCTGCAGTGCCTTTGGCAACAAAGCATGGAATTGAGGAGCTCATAGGCTTCCAGTCAGCAATATACATATTACCTGATCTGCTTCCTGTAAGCACAACTTCCTTGGTTTGGATGTTTTTGACTCTACAGCGATCTATATAGAATTTCACCGAGAACTGTTTATCACAGAACTGGCTAATACTAAGTAGATTATACTGTAAGCCTTCAACATATGCAACATCGGTGACTTTGAATTTTCCGACAAGTATGTTTCCTTTCCCTCTTGTTCTTCCTTTAGATTTATCACCGAAACGAACTTTTGGACCGCGACCTTCTACAAAATCTGATAGCTTGCTCCTATCTCCGGTCATGTGTCGAGAGCATCCACTATCAAAGTACCAGGTATCCTCCTCTAGAATGTCCTGTAACAAAGAAATTAAGTAGATTTAGGTCCCCTTTGATTTTTGGGTCCATGATTGTTAGTTCCTCTAGGTACCCAAGTTTTCGTGGCAGCAATTGGTTTACTGTAGGGCATACTCGGTACAGTGTTGCGATATCTATGGGGGGCATATCCGTAGTTGTTATAACCATGATAATTATTATGCATGAAAAATTCAGGGTTATTATTATTAATCCAGTACGAGTGCCGTCTTGGAGGTGGAGCCATTTTCTTAGGCCTAACAGCTTGCCTTCTGGGTCTCCAGTTGGATTCCCAATGCTGTTGTTGATACTGAATCGGCATCTACTGTCTCGAGGGATAACGGGGCTCCTGTATCCAATACCTAGGCGTGCTGTACTGATAGTACTGTCGTGCGGGCCTTTGGTGGTTGGATACATCCTTCCTTCTGAACGGCTGTTGGCGCTGTTGATATGCTCTGGGAGGATGCTGTTGAGTGCGCCTCATAGGTTGGAACGGCTTATGATTCCGCTGTCTGGAATAGGATTGCGGGGGCGGAATAGCAGCCTTCGGTTTTCTCGGTACAGCAGGTTCCTTCATGGGACTAGGGGTTTCTTCCGATTCTGGAATGTGTTCCACACTCTTGACGAACACTGTACTAGTTTTCCCTTTGTTTGAACATGAGCTGTATCCTAAGCCACTTTTGTCATGAGCATTTTGCCCAGTGCTCAGAATTTCTTCCATTCTTTTGGACGATTTCTCGAACGATTTCAGAGTGGTCTCAAGTTCAATTTCTCGCTTTTCGAGAGTTGTGATTTTGGCTTGAAGTAGAACCAAATCATTTGTCTTGCTCTCGTTGTGAGTTTTAGCCTCACTTAGTTCATGAGCAAGTTGATGATTGCTCTCCATGAGTTTTTCAAAATCGACTTTGCTGGTTTCACAATCAAGAGACATATTTTCATAATTTATTTTCAGCAAGTCATTTTCATCTTTCAGCTCTAAATTAGTTAATTGAAGCTGTATATTCTCAATTTTCAGTGTCTCATGGGCCTTTTGAATGTTTTTAAATTCATTCATCATGTTTTCAAAAGTATGAGATGCATTTGATGGAATAGATGAGGTTGAACTTACCTCATCATCGCTATCTTCACCTTCGGGAATGTCTTTGGCCATAAAGCACATATATGCTTTATCATCGAACTCATCGTCAGATGAATCACTTTCTGTGACCACCTGAAGACATTCTGCTGATTTGGATGGTGTGGGGAGGCTTCGATTCTCCAATCGTGGCCTTGAGCTTGTCTTTCCAAGCACGTCTTCTTTCATCTCTCTCTTGTTGCTCGGCCTCCCAACCTTTGGACTTTGGGATGAGGACATTTATTTGCATAATTCCCCTGGTTTCCGTAATTATAGCACAGTTAGCATCACCGGATGATGTTTCGGTACTTACCTTGTGGATGTGTTTGGGCTGTAGGAGTCTTTCCAGTTGTTTGATGAACTTTTGAATTTGTGCATGAGAAGCGCCATTTCATCTTGAGACAGATGTCGTCGCCATCACAAGATTCTTGTGACTAAGCTTCACGAGCCGGGCATGCCGTGTCGACGTTCGATACAAAGCAGCCTAGTGCCGTGATCTTTGAAGGAGATTCTTCACCTTTCTCTTCTCACAATATCATACTCAAAAGCTTTGAGGTCGAGAAGAGATCAAAAGTAGATATTTCATTAAGATTGCAAGATACACGCATAGTGTGGTCTTAATGTCCCATCGGCCGGGAGAGATCTCAAATTTTTAAATTTTTCTCCTTTTGGGTATAAATTTTGCCTAACGCTTCAAGTTCACCGACAATACCGGTGAATCTGAGGTCAAGTTCCTCAAGTGTCTCGGTTGGTTTCATTTCGAAAGATTCAAATTGCCGAGTCGTTTTGAAATCTTGTTTTCTTTTGAGAGCTCAGTTCCCTCACAA
This sequence comes from Orobanche coerulescens, assembly GCA_033398695.1. Lineage (NCBI taxonomy): Eukaryota > Viridiplantae > Streptophyta > Magnoliopsida > Lamiales > Orobanchaceae > Orobanche > Orobanche coerulescens. The sequence continues at coordinate 20,795,682 of CM065810.1, forward strand.
ATCAACTTGAGTTTATCCCAGATTTCTTTGGCTGTTTTGCAGCTCTTTACCTTTGAGAACGTGCCTTTGTCAAAAGTGACAAATAACGCGTTCTTAGCCACGTTGTCAAGGTTTGCTCGCTTTCTTTCATCTGTGGTCCATTGCTCGCGATCCTTCTCGAGCATCTCAGCATGGGCTTGGCCTTCAATCCTTGCGGCCGTGTTTACCTTCATGATCTTGATAGGACCATCCTGTATAACAAAAATCATCTCTTCGTGCATTGCTGTAAGATGAGCCTCCATTCTAATTCTCCAGTCATCAAATTCGTTAATAGAGAACATAGGTACTTTGTTGATCATAGAAGTATCCATGTGATAATACAGAAATGAAAGAGACTGTTTTGAAAATAAGTGATTTTGGATATGATTCGGTTAAAAATACGACTGTAATTCTTTCTAGAATCAACCGCTCCGATACCACTTGTCGGTCACTAAGTATACTGGATACAGTTTGGGAAATAGTTTAAACAACAAACTGTACGGATTTTAAATCTGAGTGCGTAGCGGAAGTCTTAGATACAGTAGGTTGCTGTGGATACAACAACTAAATGTATAGTGTATACTTAATTAATCACAGTAATTAAAACAGTAAAAAATGAAGGTAAATAACACAGTAATTAAAGTGGTTCAAGGTAAACCCCTATACGTCCACTGGTCCTCCACACAGGAGTAAAAAGTTTATTATAATTACTACGTACACAGCTACATAATTATAACAACACACAATCAATATATCGTTCACACAGATTGATATAAAGATCTTAGCTTCAACCGTTCACACAGATTGGTTTTGAGCTAATGCTTAGACTTGCTTCTTCACACACAGTTCTGAAGCTTCGTCTTCTTCAATGCAAATCCTTCACACACAGTTCCGGAGAAGCACAGATTGCTCAGTCCACACAGGGCTGTTTGTTCAAAGTATAGAACAGATGGTGAACAACAACTTTGACTTTAAGAGCTTTCAGCTGATGAAGTGTTGTTCAGGATGATGAGTACTATATATCTCTTTTGATCTGAGTTGCAGTAAGCTTTGGAGATATGTTTTGCTCTGATAATAATTTCGATAGCTTGGGTAACTGATCTTCAGCATCTTGATGTGATATATATAGTATCTGAAATATATATCCGTTGAGATGTATCCGTTGAGTGAGATTCCGTTCCAACGGGATTATAACACGATCCGGATTTAGCGGGATTGGAAGATCTGTTGACTGACAGTATTTAAATACTTTATCCTGGAGTATTTAAATACTTCTTTATTCAACGGGACTTGACTTCTGGAGATTCCTTCTTTGTCCTGTTGTGAGCTGTATGGAAGATAACTGTATTGGAGATTCGAGACAGTTTCCATACTTGGTCTTTTATAAGACTACTTGCTGTACTGAAGGGCTTCACTATATGCTGATTTGAGGCAGGTCTTCGATATAGGATAATGCCTTAATACTTTGATACAGTTTCCTTTACTGTATGTGTATTGGCATATATGTCAAAACCTCTTATCAAATACCATTCGATACAGGGATTGGATATCCCGGCTGTTTCGATATAGGGTTCTTGTTTTCCCAACAGTTTTATTTAGAATAGCATACAAATCCAATGATTTTCAAATGATATCATTTAAAAGGATACCTCGTGGGTTTTCTTATCAAGTTGTTATTAGTTACCTTATGTGATATGTCGTGCTGAGTTGGTACTTTAGCATTTATTTTTGCGAAGTTGTGCCATCGTATCGAGTGAGAATCCACTTCGTATGCCGAGGGACAGAGGACGCGGTCGTGACCACGGTACAGTTGGTCATGGAGATTAGATGCGGGACCAAGAGTATATGGCAAGGAAGGTTGCTATTCCAGCACTTCGTTCTCGTTGTTTAGGTTTCGGGGACGAAACCTATTTTAAAGGTGATACGATGTAATACCTATATTTTTTCGCTTCCGTTTCATTTGACCGTATCGACTCGGATCGATTTCCTGTGAACCGTGTGCGAAATTAACGCCTTGTGGTTCCTACAAGTTTATTAATGTCTTGATCTTAGGTGTGAACTTCAAAGTTCATCGTTGATGTTCGATCATTGCTATTCGTTCGTCGTTGTCCAATCATTATTATTTGATCTCGTAATCGTGATTATTGAACATCTGGGCCACTTCGAAATTTCCATAAGTGTTGGGAAATTTTCTTCGTATTTGATCTTCCAAACATCTGAGGTTATTGGAATTACATTCTTGTTCAACGTCGGACTTGTGTTTTGGTTGTTGTACTACTCGGATTTATCAACCGTAGTGGTTCATGTTTGTTGCTTTTCGTAAACATTCTTGCGTATTGAATCGGACCGCAGTAGCTCTGTACTGCATGGAGCTCTTGTGCGCTGTAAATATCAGATAACGTGTGTTATCTAGAATCGCCTTGCTCTTGTTTTAAGTTTCGGGACGAAACTTATTTTTAGTAGGGTAGAATGTAATACCCGAGATTCTCAGTTCTGGTTATTTTTGAATTTTTGTCGATTGTGCCGGTCATTTTTTTCTGTTGGCGATTTCTTGAGATTTTCCCCTATATTAGGTACGGCATGATGTATTGTGTTGTGGTGTTCATCGGGTACGACTTATCGTTGCATAAGTCGAGCTAATAGTATGTCGTGCTTTGTTATTTCTTCATTTTCGATTTGGATCGTTGGTGTTGTCCGTTAGTATTTCATTGCATGTTGAATAATCATTGTTTTGTTGAGGAGTATCGTTTTTTTGTGCATTTGGTCGACTTTGTAAGATCACCACCGGCGCTTATAAAGTCTAAGAAATCTGAAACCTTACAATGTGATAGAGCATCAAATTAGCTTGCCAGTGGTTCAAACGGCGAGTCAATCGGAGTCCAGACGAAGAAGTTATGGTCATAATGACATTGTCTACACTGTCAGAATACAGCCCTGGAACACGGCGTTGTTCGCACCGTTTTGGCTGAGTCGTTTATAACACAGCGCTAATTTGGGCCGTGTTCTGATATAAATAGGACAGTCGCGTTTTTCAGCCCATTTTCACTTCTCTCTCTCGGTTTTTGGGTGATTTGATGGGGATTTCAATCCCTGAGTAGATTATCATCATATTCTTGAAGTCTTGATCATGTTTAACATCATCTAATCCATTGTTCTTCATCGGATTGAGGTAATTCTTCGAAAATCCTTTTTCAACTATTTTGGAGTTTTCCTCTTGGTTTCAATTCTGGGCCGATTATGATGAATTGGTCATGTAATTCTTGTTGTATTGGTTGTAATCTACGGATTAGAAACTCGTTTATCGATTTCGTTTCACCCAGAACATGATTTTGGCTTTCTTGGAACGAACCCTTGAACCCTTGTAGTTTCTTAGTGTCGATTGGGATTTCGTTTAGTTCTGTTGATTTGTAGCGGTGTTATTCTCGTAGTGATTGTGTTGTTATTGATTTCTCGCGAAGGTGGTCGGTTTTCGGGGCTGTTTCGGCCGAGCCGCTTTCGTCGGAGTATTCATAAATTTATTTCGAGGCAAGTATCTTGCCCATACATTACGTGTTTTGTGGATATAATGGTTGCTAATCCTCGATATGTGCTAAATAAATATTTATAACCATTTTTCAAAAGAATCGGTATATTTACCATCATGGTTTTCTTAAAGATGACCCATGTGTTTTGGGAATTAATATGATTAATTGAATATTTGTGCTAGTATTGAGTATAGGATCGCCTTACTTTCGTATGATGTCATTATATATGATTATGTCATCGGTAAATGTAAAGTTCAATTCTTTGTTAAAATGTGTGCGTGGAGTCACGTGGTTATCGACGAATGTGTGCGTTTGTGTGATATTGGTTGTGTCGTTTCGGTGCTGTTGAGATATTGTGCTTCCGTGTAGATTGTTATAGTTCTGGGTCGTGAATATGTGTTGGATAATTTGGCCATTCTAGCAGTACCTCGACTATATATACTGTGTTTGACTCTCGTGGTTTGTGTTTTTGGAAATATGATCTGATGAGAGTTGTAAGGTTGTTCTCAGGGTACTCTCACCTGGGGTTGCTCGACGGGGCACACAGGGACTTGGCTGTATGGTCTTGCATGAGAGTTACTTTCGAGTGGGCATTCTCACCTGGGGTTGCTCGACGGGGCGCACAGGGACTTGGCCGAGTGGTCTTGCGCGAGAATTGCCAGAGTGTTTGTACTGCTGATAAATTGTGATATGTCTGGATTATCACAATGCCTTGTGCTTGGAGTCGTGAGACATTATATTAAGTCTTGGTGTTTGGCTAGAATGGCATAAGTGTAATGTGTGGTGTGTAATTATTTGTGGGAATGATTTGAAATGAGCTGGTTGGGTCGTGGACCCTGTGTTTTGTTATCGGATTTGTATTTTGGAAAATAAGCTCTGGACTGTGACCCTAAGTGGTTTTCGATAAGTTGAGAATTATTCAATTACTAATGTTTTCGAAACTCCAGAGATCTCGAATTGAATTTCAAAATGATCACTCGTTTCATTTATACGTTTACGGTTTAAACTATTTTATTTAAATGAGAAATCTCGGGAAGTCTTTTGGCTTGGCTGAGTTGCGGATTATTTCAATTATCATATTCTCGGAATGTGTTGTGTATAGCTCGTATTTGCACTAGCGAAACAGTGGAGTTTTGTTAACCCCCGAGTAATCGGCGGGTGGATATCTGTATTGTGTCCAGGTACATGCATGTTTTCGGGAGCAAGTCACAGGATCGGTACGAGGGATGATGAAAGACGAATGATACTAATCACATGAAGGCCAGTTTTGCTTTCAGTTAGTCGGTGTCCATTGTATTGTCTTTTCCATTGTCGTATTGTCTATGTTTTGAAGTATTTTACCCTTACGTGGGTATGAGTCTGGATAGGGTTATGTATTTTTGATTTATAAGACAGTGATAAAAGACCAAATCGGTCTAATGGTTTGTGATTTTGCCGTGTCGGCATGTAATGTATTATGTTGATTCAGTGTCTAGCCTGGTAGATCTTCATGGAGGAGGTATGCGGCGTGTAATATTCCCGGATTGATTCTGGGGGTGTTACAAATTCGTATCATGCATTACGTACGTAATGTTCATGTTGTAGCGTACGTAATGTATTTGTTGGCTTGATACAGTACCATACTTGTTTAAGTACATAATGGGCTGTCCTTAACGTACGCTGTAATATCCGCAATTTCGATTTTCGGTAATTTTATTTTTTTGGCGGAAGTCCATCTTAGCAACTCTGTTGTGACCGTTTCGTCATTATGAGAATGATTAATTCTGCACTTTTTGACATCCGAGTTCATTTCGGTGTCGTTTCGTTGGATTCCGTGCTTCTTAGCGACTTTTCCGCACTTGAGTTCGATTCTTGCGAATCTCGTTCGAAACTGTTGTTTCGAGTTTCTCATAAGTTCATGAATGTCGCTATATGTGTTGGGAGCTTCAGTTTGATTATCCGTTGCCGTATTGTGATGTTTCGGGCGTTTGGGCCATTTCGTAATTTCCTAAAGTTTTGGGGTGTTTGTCTTCGTATCGTCCTTTCAACCTTCGGCTTTTCAGAATCATGTGTTGGTTTAGTACTTAACTCGTGCATTGAATGTTATACTATTCGTCGTGTTCGCTCAGACGCTGAATTTGAGTCGCCGAGTCCAGCGCTAGGCAATCGCCGCCACGGCGGCAGGATCGCCAAAGTGCGCACGAGCATGGCGCACGAGCTGCGCGCACGATCCGGTGCTCGTGCGGCCCTGACTACACACGCACGAGCGAGTGCTCATGCCCAGTGCTCGTGTGTCCCGACAGATTGCTGGCAGTGGGCGCGCACGACCCGTCGCACGACCGGCCGCTCGTGCGTATCTGCCCGTGCGTCCCTGGGCAGTATATATATGATCGAGCAGATGGGTTTACACCATTTTTCATTTCGTTTCTTTTCCTTCCGAGACTGGAAGCTTGGAGAGGTCGAAGGCATGTTGTCAGGCGGTGAATCCATGAAATTCTGGAGTTCATACCATTGATTAATCCTTCTATAACATCCTTTGATCAAGCGAATCAGGTCAGATTTCCAGAAAATCCTAGTTTGGGAAAATTGGGGGTTTTGCTTGGTTTTGTTCGATTTAACCGTAATTACCTAGATTTGTGACGGATTGATGATTATTTAGATGTATTCTATCATTTCCATTGTGATTCCATGGTTGGATTGTCTAGGATTCGTCGTTTTGTTGATTTCCTAATCGACGCCTTGAAGGTGTCCGATAAAAGGTCTTAGAGGGGGATTCGGGCGTTATGCGATTATTATTCATCGTTCGATTGTTGATTTATTGAAGATATGACTTAGGAACGAAATCTTTATGAAGAACTCGAGTCGGAACGCTCCCGTTTGTTGTTTTCTTCGGGGTCCGAGCTTCCCGGTCGAGCCGTGTGCGACGGAGTACTTACGTGCCGGTTTCGAGGCAAGTATCTTGCCCATACATTTCATGTTTTGTAGGCATAATTGTTGGTAAATGATTTTATGTAAAATCCAGAGGTTTAATGAATGTTAAAAAGGATTGGTATGTTCTCGATAAATGTTGTCTTTCAACGATAACTCGGATGCCTCGTGAATAAGTGTGATTTTGGCCTATGTGTGTTAACTTCGTTGGTTGAAAGACTTATGATCACATTTAGTGAATGTAATAAATCATAATCATTTACCGAGGATTACGTGTTGTTATGTGTGCTTGTTCGGCGAATATGTGACGGGTGATATTGGTTGTTACTCATTTGAAAGGAGGTTTTGATGCTTAATGTTGCTTGGATTGATAGTTGATTATTGTTGTGTGCTTGATGTCTGTGATGTGCCTCCGGGTAGGATTGTTGAATCTCCGGGATCCATACTTGCTAGTATGGGTCGGGCGTGACCGTAGGGTTATCCATCGGGTATGTCTTGCGGGGACTCCGAGGTTCGTGGCTTGTTAGCGCGATGCCGGGGATAACTTGTGTTGTTATCCATCAGGTCTGTCTTGCGGGGACTCTGAGATTCGTGGCTTGTTAGCGCGATGCCGGGATAACTTATGGTTGTGATTTGGTTATGAATGTATCTGTTCTTGTGGTCATGTGACTTTTGTTACGGTGACATGTGATTCGGTATGGTTTCCGTGTGGGTTATTCACTCAAGTATGTTCTACGGGAGCATCTGAGGTCCGTGGCTTGCTAGCACGGGACGCGAATAATCTGTGGAAACATGTTGTTATGATATGATTTTGGTCTTGGGCCCCATGTTTTGTGAATTGGGTTGCGAACCCGTGTTTTATTATCGGAATTATATTTTGGGAAAGATGATTTTGGGCCGCGTCCCCAAGCATTTTCGAAAGACTTGAGAATTATTTAATCCCAAATGTTTTCAAACTCCCAATATCGTAAAATGTTTTTACAAGATGTATATTGGGTTTATTCCCACCTTTCTCATTTTGAACAGTTTTGATCAAATGATTTATCTCGGGAAGTATGTTCATGATTATTATATTCTTGGAGAATGTTATGTATGGCTTGTATTCATATTTTATACTTGCACTAGCAAAACAATGGAGTTTTGCTAACCCCCGAGTATTCGGGAGGTGGATGTCTGTCTTTGCATTCAGGTTTTTGGGAGCATAACACAGGATCGGCATGAAGGATGATGAAAGGTGAACGATACTAATCACACGAGGACCCGTATGATGTCGTGCTGGTTTAGTTGTATTTTATTTCTGCTGCAGTATTTTTTCCCAGTTGTATGGGAGTGTGTTGTATTCGACCCCTGCGTGGGCATGTATTGTGTTGAGTTGTATGTATTTATTGAAAGACCAAATTGGTCTACTGATTCATTTTAGCCTTAAACGCATTGTTGAGTTGTTTGATGTTGCTACCAGCCTGGTAGATCCTTGAAGAAGGGTTCTACGGCGTGTAATATCCCTGAGTGGATTGGGGGCGTTACATACGCAAAGCTCGATGTTGACTCGCCTGTCCACATCCGCGCCGAAATCTGCCGACACTGGGTCCACTCGTCGATCACAACTCGGACCTGTTTGATTCTCTTCATAACGTACGTTATGTACTCTACCTAACGTACGGTAAGCTCACATCGTTACGTACGTAAGCTTCTACGTTTAGCGTACGCTATGCTTGCATCTTTACGTACGTAACTTCCTATGCTGAACGTACGTAATGTCTTTTATACTTAGCCATTTTTGCTCCTTCATGTCGTTTCAACATAGTGAATACGTACATGCGACATACTGAATCCGTATACTCATTCTGATAACATTCTCATATGATACACCTGATACGTGATATCCCCAAATGCAATTGCCAACCAAGTATGACAATTATCCCAACACAATTGTCTCAGTCCTTAAATTATATTATCCATACTGTAATATCCTGCACTGTGCAATATAACTCGGCTAAAATAATGCGAAATATTTATACTGAAATTCCAGGATATTACACTTAACATTTAGCGTACGTTATTTCTCCTGTGTAGTCGAGACAGTAGCCTATGGAGACATCTTTGTGTATGCTACTTGTAGGATGTAACGTACGTAAAGGTTCATTACGTACATTCTCTGAACTTCTCAGCGTACGTAAAGATACCTAGGCATCATTACGACATTCTATTATGTACGTTAATATTAGACCGTAGCGTACGCTAATACCTTTCACGTACACTAAGCCTTCCATGAAACATACGTAATGTAACCTGTACATCGAGGCAGTGAGCTCTGTGAAGCTCGTTGCATACGCAATGCTGATACCTTAACGTACGTTAAGAGATTAAAGTACATAATGCTTAAGATATTGCATACGTAATATTATTCACCTATATAAGTGGACTTCAGTCCTGATTTCGCCATTTTTCATCTCTTCTTTAGCGATTTGCGACGGTCTGGTCAGGGTAGTGCGGATTTTAGTCGATTGTCATCATCTTTCAATATTTTCGAGTTCCCGACACAGATTTAGCAACATTAGAACATCTTCCACCATTCTAATTGAGGTATTATTTCTAGAACCTTAGTTTTTGGGGATTTTTTTTTTTTTTAGATTTCATCTTTCTAGTCTGATTTAACTTAGATGGTTGTTAGATTATGATTGTTTAATCATAATCCCTTGTATCCTTGAAGTGTTGTGGATTAGATCTTGATATTTTCACCGTTAATAGATTAGGATCGATTATGACCTCGTAGTGTTCAATGAATTGTCCGAAAAGGTAGAATTTAGAATGAATTATTACGTTTTCGAGATGTTGTGGTTGATTGTATACCATTATGTGATAGGAGTGAATTTCAAAGAGGATTCGGATTGAAGTCCCTTCCGTTCAGTGTTTCCTCACGTCGTATTTATCAAGGCAAGTACATATTTTACATTATGTTATGTAGAATATGAATTCGACATAAATGATGATTTATGATATACGTGTCTGTGCGTTGTTGTTCTTCTTCCACTTGGAGATGGTTCGACGGGACCTCTGGGGGCCGCTAATAAAGTTACAGCCGCGGAAGTGGTTTCCCACGTGCAGACGGTCCGACGGGACCTCTAGGGGTCGATACTAAGGGGCACGGCCACGGGTTACCAAGTGTGGATTTTCAAGATAATGAATTGTGATGATATGATTTTCTTGGTGATAATGTATTGATGAAAATGTGATATTCCGGAATATTATTTTCTTAAATGTTTCAAATGTATTATTTTCTTAAATGTTTCAAATGTGATAATAATATTTAATTGTATTCGTATATGATGTCGTGTAATTATGTACTTGTACTAGCTATTCGAATGTTGACCACTTAAATGGAAGAAATGTGTTTCATGCATTTCAGGTATCAGATGAGCTGAGGAGCCAGCACGGGAAATACATGCAGAGGATGGCCAAGCATGATGTTATGAGGCTCGAGTCTGAGTTGTTTATGTTATTATGTTATGTTGTCCGTCGGAGTCAATCAAATAAATATTTTCCGTTGTAAAGATATTGTTGAAGTCCCCTACATGGGCAATGGATTCATTTTACATTCTGTTTTCCTGCGTTCAAACTAAAATATTTTGGCCTAGGCCACGGTCTTATTTATATTATTAAATATTTTTATTATGTGATTATTGTAAATTGTGTGAATGTCCTAGCCTGGTAGACCTTGATGAAGGTTCTAGAGCGTGTAATGAACCTTATAAGAATTGGGGTGTTACAGTCAGACAGTTTGAGTTCTTCCAGTTTGGACCCAAGAGGTAATCCACACCTTCTGAAGGTCCTCCCGAACTGTTGGGTCGACCTGTGTGTAGCGCATAACCTTACATGAGTTAATATCAGTCAAACAGTTTACTAATTGGATGGGCTAATATTTCGGTTCTTCGCAGGGCCAGTCCAAGCCCAAAGCAGCCTAAAGCAAGGGCTTTGGGCCTCTAAAAAAATTAGGGCCTCATTTTATTGTCTTAGCCCTGGTGTGTAGTCTCTTGTGGTTTGGCCCTAAATTTAGCCCTGTTTTGTAGCCTACATTAACCTAGAGAAAATTTAGCCCTTTTAACTTATGACTCTTACGTTGTTTCACTTCTCACCTCTTAAATCTCAATCGTCTTCTGCTGCCTACTGCTCACTACGTTACTTAGGGCTAGGATTATTGGGTTAGTAGTGTACTGTGATTGTGTAATAGTGTAGTGTGGCCGCCGACTGTTGGTGATTTCAGATTTGCAGTGTCGGCGTCGGCGACATGCCTCTCTTCCGGACCTCCGAAAATGGTCGGCAGTGAATCCCTTGTGTGAAATAAACTCTCTACAATTAGGAAGACACTTTTCTTCATCACTTTACACTCAAAAGTTGTCTAATGGAGAAAAGCGTGAAAGAAGATGGTTGATTTATTCTCGAGATTTGGTTAAAGTATTTTGCTTCTATTGTGAATTATTTAACGCTCTTTCTAGTACAAGCAAATTAGCCAATAAAGGTAGTAGAGATTGGAGAAATATTGGTTCTAAGTTAAAGGGTCATGAGACAAGTAATGAACACATTGCTAACATGAGTTCATGGGTTGAATTAGAAGTCATATTATTAAAAAAAACAATTGAAAAGCATGTCCAAGAAAGAATAAATAGAGACCGAGAACGTTGGAGAAATGTATTATTTAGAATCATTACGGTTGTTAGAACACTTGGAAACAATAACTTATCTTTTCGTGGAACAAATAAAAATATTTATCAAGAAAATAATGGAAATTTTTTAACCCTAATTGAAATCATTGCGGAATTTGATATTATAATGGAAGAACACATTCGTCGAGTCAAGAATAATGAGAGACTTAGCATACGCTATTTGTGGTCAACCTGACTGAGACAGGATCAGTAGGTAGGGAACCGAATCACGGGTATTGCGGGTGCTTTGGACGCATCCGGACTATTTTTGGAAAAGTTGAGTCAATAGTGCTTAGCGCACGCTATGAAGATATGTTAACGCACGCTAAGTTGAGTACAGTGAGATCAATAAGCTTCATAAAGTCGTTAGCGCACGCTATGATAGGGAGCTAGCATACGCTAACTATTGCATTAACGTACGTAAAGACAATTTAACGTACGTAAGGCCGAGGATAGAAAGAGACAGTAGGTTGTGAGCCTGTTAGCGCACGCTAAACTAGAATAATAGCGCACTCTAAAGGTCATTTCCTATATATAGTGTAATACCCGAATATTTGATCTGTATTTTATCTGTATTTAAACCTTGTGACATTGCATATGTCGTATTATTGATCTGAGTATAATCCTCCGTATTTCATAATCCAGTATTGATGAGTGTATGATTTCATAGATGCACGTACTTATGTACATCTAGCACATGCTAACATTGAAGTATAGCGCATGCTAAATATGTGAGTTAGCCCACACTAAAGTTGAGACTTAGCGCACGATATGTGTGGTTAGCATGATTGAGACAGGTTGGTAGGTGAGATCGGCTCACGGATTTTGGATAGGGACATGTCGGGATGAACCTGGACGGCTTTTGGAAAAGTTGAGTCAACGGTGCTTAGTGCACGCTATGAGAGAAATGCCAGTGCACGCTATGTTGAGTACAGTGAGTTCAGTGAGCTTCGTAAAGCTATTAGCGCATGCTATGATAGCGTGGTAGCGTACACTAACTATTGTATGTAACGTACGTAAAGGCTGTTTAGCGTACATTAAGCTAAGAATAGAAAGAGACAGTGGGCTATGAGCCCGTTAGAACACGCTAAAAAGGAGCAGTAGCGCGCGCTAATGGTCATTTTCTATAAATAGGACATCGCCTCATTTCATTTCTCAGTTTACACTTCGTCCTATACCCGATTTCCAAGACTTAGAGAGTTACCCTCTCGACCTTAACCCTTCATATCAGCCTCTACACATAATCGTTGAAGGCAAGGAGCTTTGGGGATTGGTGTTCAAGCATTCGACGTGGAGTTCATCAAGTGTTTTCATCTTTTCCTTCCGTATAAAGTATGTGGCGATTCACCAATATGGATTTCATGTTCTTGTTGTCTAATGAACATGCTACGAAAGTTATTGAGTTTATTACTGAGATTATCAAGTTTCTTATGCACAATATGATCGAACAACATGTAAAGAGGAACTAAATGGATTGAACTTAGGGTTTATTCCTTGTAGAAGAAGATGATGATCATGTGAACCTAGTAACGAGTTTTATGGTGTTCTTCAAGATAATTCCAAAATCATGTTGCGTTGGATTGTTGATGGGTATGGTTAGGATCCTTGTAAGACAACATATCATGAGGTATAGTTGAAGAATTCAATCAAAAGTTGTGTTTAGACTTGATTGGAACATTATGAGATTTTTGTTCGAATAAGTATTATAGTGATGATTCGACCGATATGGCTTGGGGCAGATTAGTGCATTTATCATAACCAGATAGATTATGCCTTTTCATGTTCGTATAATATTTAGAAACGATTATTCGGAACTATTATTTATATTGATGCTATTGTATAATTAAGGTTCGGATTTTGTGAATTGATCAAGTGGGAGTTCTTCGAGCGGGTTGAAGGTTATCGGAAGTATCAACCCTTGTCGTCATTTCTGAGGCAAGTACCTTAATTTGATTTTGGTTTAATGTTGATGATTTTGATCATGCATATTGTAATTCAGGTTGTTTAACATGAGATCGTCTAAGTTGATTTGTCATAATGTCGATCATGTTATGATTCATATGTTGTTCATGTTGATGAACATAGTGGTTTGCATATGTGTATGCAAAGTTGTATATATACGTTGTAATGATCCGATGGGATCGTATGATCTATGCTGAGGGCGCTGGATTAGTTGTCCACCTCGTGTTGGTCGACAGGATCATCTTGGTATCTATGCTGAGGGTGCTGGATCATTGGATGGTTTTTCCACCTCGTGTTGGTCCGATGGGATCATCTTGGGATCTATGCTGAGGGCGCTGGATCATTGGATTACCCTGTGTTGTGTTGATGGAATCATGTGGATTCGCATTATTGGATTCCCGTAGAGGAAGTCCGTATTTTGTGTTTTTGCTATGCATTGATGTTGCATATCTGATATTGTATGATTATGGTACTTGTACTAGCATTGTTTTGCTAACCCCTGCGGGGGTGGATATTTGTTTAATGTTCAGGCATAGTGATGTTATCCGTCTGATTGTTTTGGTATTCTGTTTTTGTAATAAGTACTCAAGTACGTGTGTTCTTTATGGTGATTTTAGCACTTTGTGTTAGTGGGTTGTTTTGGATGATTAAATCGGTTATTAAATTTCACAACTGTTGGTGGTATTGTTCATATTGATTAGTTCTTCTTTTAATTTAGCCTTGTAAATTCTTATATAAAGAGTTTGCGGCGCTGTAATTATTTCGAATATCTCGGGGTGTTACAAAATATGGTATCAAAGCTAAGATTCATGGATATCTTGGCGTTGGGTTTAGTTGGGTCTGTTTAGGTCGTTTGATTTATCGGCCGCGCATAATATCAATGTACATCCAGCGTTATCATGTTAACCATGGTTGTTAGTTTCCTAACTTAGATACTATCATTTTAATTATTGCGTATTTTGTGGATATTGACGGATTTTAGGAGATTTTGCTCTGGGTATTGAGTATTTGTGTTTACAGTATGTTGAGAGGAAGATGTGGAAACGGACGCGGTCATGGATGCAGACGTGGCAATGCTAGACAGGAACATTCGTCTGTCCCGAATTCGTTGTCTAATCAAGCTGATTTCAGTTCTGGCGAACAACATGAATCAGTTAATAATGACCGAGCACGAACTGAGGAGGCAGCTGCAAATCCTAACATGCCTGAAGTTCTTCAGCGAGTGGTCACTTAGATGACCCAATTTTCTCAAGTAGTTGACCGCACACAAATGACGATGGGGCAGCAGCGTAACGAAGAAAATCGGGGAGACAAGTGGCTTTCAGTAGTGCTTAAATTGCACCCACCGAAATTTGATGGTTCTTCAGAGATGCCTACATGGGACCACTGGCTGAAATAACTGGAGAAGATATTTGCGGGAATTAATTGTCCCAATGATTGAAAAGTTTCGATCCCTAAGTATTTTCTGACTGGGGAAGCATTCGACTGGTGGGAAGCCATTCCACCTGAGGATCATAATGCTGACTGGACAAAATTCAAATTAATGATGGAAGCACAATATTGTCCTCGTCCAGTTTGAGAGGCTAGAGTCTAAGAGTTTTTCTCACTGCAAAATCTGGAGGCATCTGTGACACATATTATTATAATCACCAGCTGACCTTTGTGCGACATCTGGTCAGAACCAAGGCAGAAAAGATTTTTCAATTTGACATGAGGATGAAGCCGTAGATCCAATGATATATGTTGGGATTCGAATGTACTACTCTCCGACAGTATCAGGATAAAGCCCTGGCTTATGAGATGAAAGAGACAGAAGTGGAGAAATTTGCCGAATCGAAGAAGCAGAGTGTGTCTGGCAACTTCACTGAGAGCAAGTGTAGTGGGCCCTGCAAGGGCCAGTCCCCATTTCATTCATCCAAGAGGCCTCCATACCCTTCCCGGGGTGGAAAGAAGTTTAGAATGACATCGGCGGTTACAGACGGAATGAAGAAGTGTTATAACTGTGGACGACCAGGGCATGTTCGGCGTGATTGCTCCGCTCCTTCTGTGACCTGTTTTTAATGTGGGAAAGAAGGGAATCGTGCGACATTTTGTGAGAATGTGACTAGATCGTTTGGAGATCGTACTTCAGCGCAAGTTTCGAAAGAGACGAGTGTGAACCTGACACAGCAGAGTGGTCTACAACAGCAGAATTTTGGAAAGAGAGAAGCATCCAGTGCTGGGTCCGATCCTCCGCGTCTTTATGAGATGAGGATGTCAGATGATCAGAAAACTGTTGTTGCATCAGGTACGATTCAGATTCTTTTGCAACCAGTTAGTGTCTTATTCGATTCAGAAGCTGCACATTCTTTCATATCATTGAACTGTGTTAATCGTTTGAAAATCTCGTGTTTGCATGATTGTGAACCTTATGTTGTGAGTCTTGCAAGTGGAGAGAGAATTGTGGGAAATCTAGAATCTAGAAATTTTTTCGTGTCGATAGGAAGGAGGAATTGGCCATCAAATCTTATTGTGGTCGACATCCATGCTGACGATTTAATTCTTGGAGATGATTGACTCAATCATTATGGGTCTATTTTGAATTACTAGAAAAGAGTTA
Organism: Orobanche coerulescens; assembly: GCA_033398695.1. NCBI lineage: Eukaryota > Viridiplantae > Streptophyta > Magnoliopsida > Lamiales > Orobanchaceae > Orobanche > Orobanche coerulescens. Next base: position 20,811,392 of record CM065810.1, read on the forward strand.
TCTCGATTATTGCTGATGATGGATCTGAACAATGATTCGAAGGATAGAGACCAGGAAGCTCCGGGAAAGTGATCAAAGCCATGAAAGCAATTAAACTGTTGAAACAGGGTTGTACCGGGTTTGGTGTTATTCCATGAAGAAGTAAGAAGGAGTAGAGCTCTCATCTATTCCAGTTGTGAACAAATTCTCAGATGTATTCCCTGATGAACTACCTGGATTACCCCCGCGTAGAGTTGTAGAGTTTAATATTGAATTGGAACCAGGAGCCGCACCTATTTCCAGAGCACCATACCATATGGCGCCAACATAGATGTATGAGTTAAAGAAACAGCTTAAAGAATTGTTGCATAAGGGTTACATTCAACCTAGTGTTTCTCCTTGGGGTGCGCCCGTTCTTTTTGTTCGAAAGAAAGACGTATCAATCTGATTGTGTATTAATTACAGGGAGCTGAACAAGGTGAAAATCAAGAATATATATCCATTGCCTCGGATTGATGACTTGTTTAATCAATTGCAGGGAGCGACGGTATTCTCGAAGATAGATTGGAGATCAGGATACCATCAGTTGAGGATTAAGGAATCTGATATACTCAAGTCCGCATTCAGATATCGGTATGGTCAATATGAGTTTATAGTAACGCCATTTGGTCTTACTAATGCTCCTGTTGTGTTTATGCAGTTGATTAATCGAGTATTCTTAGAGTACTTGGATAAATTCGTGATCATTTTCATTGAAGACATCTTGATTTATTCAAATAATCCAGAAGAGCATGCAGAACATTTGCATATTGTTTTGAATGCTTTGAGAAATGAACAGTTTTATGCAAAACTTTCCAAATGTGAGTTATGGATTAAGGAAGTAACGTTCCTTAGGCACGTGATATCAGCACGGAGTCCAAGTAGACTTGAAGAAATTTGAGGCAATCTTGGAGTGGGAATCTCCTAAGAACGTGAAGGAAATCCGAAGTTTCTTTGGACTTGCTGGGTATTATCGTCGTTTTGTGGAAAGATTTTCCAAAATTGCTCATCCGCCTACTCAGTTGTTACAGAAGACTCAGAAGTTCGTGTGGAACGAGAAATGTCAGATTAGTTTTGATGAACTCAAGAGGAGACTAACAACGGCACCAATATTAGCACTGCCAGATGGAACTGAAGGGTTCGTAGTTTACAACGTGTTGTGCGGTGATTTACACGCCTCGACGGCGATCGGCATAAACGCCGAGCGACCAAAGACTGCATCAAATAATCCAAGACAGACTTGCCAAGCGAAGAGTCCAGACCGAGATCAGATACCGAGCGATCGACGTCCGTGGCGATCGCCTCTTGACCCCTAGCGATCGACTCTAGTGCCCGACCAAGGACGACCGTTCTATGCCACGTGTAAGGCCACCATCCGTCATATCTACGAGGACTATCTCTCGGAGCGAGGACCCACGTGCAAGATCTGCGAATGGCGCCACAGAATAAGGATCGTTGACTCCATCCCATCAGCAGCTGCCAGTGACAAGGACGGCCTCACCTACCAACAGACCCGCCGAAAGGTCCTATGTGGGCCCTCCCAAGACAGCGACATAGACGCGTGTTGTCTTCTCACTAGTTCGCACATCCGACTGCCAGCAGCTGCTGCGGACTTTAAGGAGACCAACCCATGTCTAAAGACGATCGCCCGCTTATTATAATACAGCAGAGGCGATCGCCCAGCGACTCCCAGTCCTATAAATAGAGAGTCTCCAGCAACTGGGAAAAGGTTCAGAAGTTCAGAGGTTCAGACATTCAGCTAAAAAACACAGCACTCCATCATTGTTACAAGAACTCACAGAGCATCAACTCTGGTTCTTCCGGCAATCTTCAGCACTCAAGAGCTAAGATGACTAGGACCTTTACACTCATTGTAATTGTACTCTAACATTAATATTTGTACTCTCAAGTATTCGTATTAATAAAATCTCGCGAGAGCATTCAAGCCCGGGACTAACAACCCCGGCAAATCTTGTGTAATTTACTTCCCCATAGACGTGTTCTCGCATTTTGTTTATTACTCGTCCATTCTAGCATATCATCTCCGGATAATATTTTGAGTAACAACAACTGGCGGTAGAAGAAGGGGGTCTTAACCTTCATTTTCATTCCGACCATCTCGAAGAACACTCACTGTTCTCCGGGGCATATACTTGAAGAAACACTCACTGTTCTTCAAAGAAAAACCTTCAGAATAATGGCATATGCTACCGCAGCGAAGAGAGCCACTCTCCGAACCGCCAGACGTCATATTCTGGCTCAATCCGAGCCCCAGCCTATGGCAGAGGGTAGCCGCGGCGACGCAAGACTCTCGATCCCGCCCCTAAGGGACGGCCCCAGCCTCTCGCTCGACCAATTCCAAACCGCGGAAAAGATCGAGGAGGATATGGCCATCCTAAGGGAGCGACGAAGAGCATGCACAGCACCCGCTATAACCCTCTTGGCCATCTGCCGCGTGGGCAAATGGAAGCTCAAGGGGTTACTGGTCGAGCGATCGTCAGAAAGCCCCGATTCACGAGACAAGACTTTTGCGAGGCAGGACAATTTCGTCTTCAGCCGGCTAGGAAGCGACCCATCATGGCGACCGGGGCATTCTGGCCCCAACCGCGAGACGACGGAATCTGAGTCCGTCACCAGGAGTTCGGCATACCTAACTCCGAGCCAAATACAGGTCAGTTGTATGGCCCCCATCCGCCGAAGAGTCGAGCCACGCGGCAAGGTCATCATCAACAGTGGAGCCAGGGGATCAGTACTTGATCGCCTCAGCTCCCGCTCTGAACGCCTAGCCGCGAGCAGCCAGGCCACGATGATGGCCGCTATGCAACGCCAGCTCGACGAGATGAAAGCGCTCTTGTAAACCGGGGCAAACGCTAGTAGAAAGATCATCTTACCGAGTGAGCCACTCGCGGTCTACATCGAGCTTGCCCCCGTGCAACCAAGGTTCTCTCCTCTCCAAACACCTTTGTATGAAGGGAGATCGGACCCCGAAACTCACTTAAGCAAGTTCCGGATCTACATGACCGGATGCGGGGCATCAGACGTGACGAGATTCCGAATGATCCCATTGACGTTGGGCGAGGATCGCCAACTAACATGACGGTCCGAGGTAGAAAAGTGCCGCCATGGTCGCGAAGGTCGATGAAACCGACGATCCATCCATGCAGGGTTCCTTTGGCTAGCCATCGCTCACCCTTCGTTTAAATACGAGGTGGGCGTAGCCAAAGGACCCTCCAAAACAAATCAGAGGATGACTCGCTCGCCCTATAAAGTTCTTCATCAACATGAAGAACCTAGGCAAGCGATCGCCTCCCCTTACACAATGTATACCATCGAAGATCGCCATCTGACATGACGTTCCGAGGTAAAAGAGTGTCGACATGGCTGTGGAGGACGATGGAACCGTTCTCTGTGCCCGTGCAAGGTCCTTTTGGGCAGCGATCGCTCGCTCTTCATTTAAATACGAGGCGGGCGTAGCCAAAGGGCCCTCCAAAATAGATCTGTGGACACGTTCACCCGCCCTCAGAGGTCCATCACCTAACATGGTGGATCCGGGCAATGCGACGCGTCCCTCCCCGCTTCACAACGTATACCGTCGAGGATCGCCATCTAACATGACGGTCTGAGGTATAAAAGTGCTAAAAAGCCGCGGTCGTGGAGTCGATTAATCCAACAACGCCCCGTGCAAGGACTCCTCCAGACCAAGACCGCACGCCCTTCGTTTAAATACGAGGCGGGCACAGCCTACGGAGGACCCTCACAATTAAGTGAGTCGCAAGAAGTTAGCCATCAGATGGAATGTCGCTCGCGCACAAAAAATTGTCGTGGAGGTCGGTTCCATCGAACTCCGCGATCGTGCATGGTTCCTCTAGGCCGGGATGGTCAGCCTTCCTCGAGGAATCTGCAAAATTGAAGACCGCTCACTCAACGATTTATTTTCGTCCCCTTACTTTCACTAAGTAAACAAAAACAAGGGGGAAGGGCGGAGCTATGTATACCATGATCATCTCTACCCAATTACATGTACGCCGATTGGCATTGTTCAGATGTATGTGCAGCGATCGACTTTGTTGTAAAAGTTATCAATATGAGTTTATCAATTCACTTGAAGTTGTACATACAACGATCGTTCCGCACACACTTGTATAAAGTCATTCAAAAGACTCAGAAAGACAATCATACAAGCAAGAAATTAGAAAAGCGAACATTTATTTCATCACTTGGAATAAAAATACAAAAACGGTCGCCCGAAGGCAAAAGTACAACAAAAGCTACAAAAATTACAAGCGAAAAACAAAAAAGAAGGACGTACAACCTCAGCCGCCGCCTCGCCTTCACTCTTCGGCCGGATCGGCCGCGCTCCTCGCCGGCCAGAATCGCCTCCCATCCTCCAGGGCATCTGGATGAACGAGATTTCCAGGAATCGGGTACCAGCTCAGGTCTACGCTGAGATCCGAGAGGTCCAGGATCGGAACGGAGAAGGCGGGATGCATAGGATGCTCCAGCACGTAAGCTTTGAAGTTTTCAGCCAAAGGGCCGACCTCCAGCCCTCCCTTCTTAGCGGCGCGAATTGAGTCAGCGAATGCCATGTAGTAGGCAAACTCGCTGACGGACTCCACGTTGAGAAAAACATTGGCCTCGGTCGTATCCAGCCTTCCTTTCAGCTCCGGAACCGCCTGATGTGCACCCTGGAGCTCAGATGCCTTGGCAGCCGTTTCTTCCCTACACGACGCCAACTCGCTAGTCAGCCGGACGATGATCACCTTCAACTAATCGGCTTCCTTCTGAGCAACCGCGTATAACCGGCGGGCCTTTGTCATCTGGTCCCGAATCCGGTCGCCCGTCGCCCGGGCACGCTCAAAATCCTGTCTCGCCCGCTCAAGATCTTGACTTGCCCGTTTAGCCGCTTCCAAGGAATCCTTCTCCATAGTAACGATCCTGTCGGCAAACTCGGAGTTCTTTTTTCGAGCAGCCTCGAGGTCCGCCTGAAGACGGGAAGTAGTAGGGCGCCCTTCGAAGTCCTTCACAGCTTGGGCGGCCATCGTCGCCCCCTAGAGGGATAGAGCAAAGGCCGCCTGCATCGTGTCCGCGGATCGCTGGCGGGCGATCGCATCCAAATCAGTCGTCCAGGCCTTCGGCAGAGCAAAGACAGCCCGGGCGACGTAGTGTGGGACGTCAGAGGCCTCGCGAGGAGATCGGCTCGCAAGAAAGTCCAGTACCAGCGGCGAGCAATTCGGATTGTTGCATCGGATCCTGCATCATGAACAGAAGAGTTAGCACATCTCCTACGCAAGTGACAAAACTCGGCAAAGCAACTGAAGCTTACCTCTCGGCCTTCTCGGGGTCGCGGCCGAAGAACGGCTTCCCGCGTGGGTCTCGGCCTCGGCAGTCACCATGGCCTGTAGGAAAGCCGACGAAGGCGTAGGCTCCTCCACCAAGGGGACCGCGGTAAGGGGAGGCACGGCGATCGGCGGCTCACCAGCAGGGGCAGAGACTGGGGGTTCCCCCGACCTCTATCGCTTGCGGCTCAGCCGGAGTCCCTCCTCCCGAACCTCCTCTTCTGCAGCGATCGGCTCCACATGAGGCCTCACCTCCGGGATAAGAGGTAGCGCCACCGGGGGAACTCGACTCGACTTCTTCTGGCTTAGGCGACTCAAGACTCCAGGGTTCGACATGGCGATCTCTAGCGGAGGCTCCAGGAAGCGAGGGAAACGGACCTCTGCAAAAGTAAAACGATCAAACAATGGTTAGGCGCCTTCCTCAAACAGGACGATCGCCAAGTAAAAGGAAATCGTGAAAATTCGTGCCTGGGACCAAAAGGTGGCGCGGAAAATGAAATAACCGAGCATCCAACCAACAGCTCTCTTTGTTAATCTGGCGAGCGTCTATATCATCGTCCGGAAGACTGCGTATCCGCTCCCAGATGATCAAAAAGTCAAAAGGTAGCTCGGCAGTTTCCGAAATATGAAAGCCTGCAAAAGGAAGACCAAATTAGATCAGTTCAGAGTGTATCCAAACGAAGGTAGATTCAGAACCCTTACTCGGATTCCTCTCCCGAAAGCCGGTGGGAATGTTCAGATCACCAATGGGATTGTCGCTCGCGGATGCTTTCCATGCACCGCCGACCAGAACCATTTCGCCGGATCGCCCCGCACGTTGTTCGGGACCCCGAGGGTCACCCGACCAGAGTGGCCCTGGATGTGGTAGCCACCGACAGACCCTTTCTGAACTGTCAGTTTGAATATGTGGTTCATCTCCAACGGCGAGGGAAGGTGGTACAGTCGGTGACCGCCAAACAAAGTGAGGGCGCAGACAATCTGGAGCCAGGCATTCGGCGTTAGCTGAAGCGGCGCCACATTCCAGGCGACCAGCAAGTTGGAGACAGAAAATGACATTAGGAACCGCAGCCCGACCTCCATTAACGCCTCATTCACGGCAACCATGCCCTCCGGATGTTGGTCGGCTCGCTCGTTCTCGGCAGGCGCGAAGGTCCACATCAGAAGGGACATGGTACCTCGCCCTCCAGATAGCCAAGTCCTTCCTGGTCGCCGAGCTCCTGATCTGGCCAAGGGACCACGGGGAGCGCTGCGCGGCCCGAAACAGTGACCGCTACGCGGATTGATAGGGATGGGCGATCGAGTACTCCCGATAGTCGAACTTAGGACGCGGACCATCCAGTCTCTCCATAATTTCTGTGAAGGCTGAATAGGCTTGGCCGAGGGCGCTCTGTTGCTCCCAGTACGTGCTCACCGCCAACTCCTTCTCGATCAGCAAGCGTTTTTGCTCAGCCGCCGCCTCCCTGGCAGCATCGGCCTCATTGAGTAGTTCCTCGACTTCCGCGGGATTAATACCGGCGCGGATAGCCTCGGCAGCTGTCTCCATGTGGAATTCCGTGGAGGATCCTTCCCGGGCAGTCGAAGTCCCGACGGCGGAGGTGGTGCCCGTTTCAGACATTGTAGGTACTTCAGACATTCTCAAAAAGAAAAGGAAAAAGAGGATTGTTTCTTACCGAAGGATTGAGTCGATCGACGATCGGTAGATAAGGCTTCAAGAAATTTCGGCTATCTTCCTCTCCGATGAAATTGCGTAAGGGGGATTACACTGTAACCCTAGCCCTTTTTATAGGAGAAGGCGGGGGTTTTCGTGCAAATAAGGAGAATATCGAGGGCTGAAGTGCAACCGTCGGATAAAGTCGCAGTCAATGCCTCCCTTGAAACCCGCATACGCATCGTTTCAAGGACACGCCAGATGAGGAGTCTTGACTAACCGTCGGACTCCTCCAATCGCATCGCGACACGTACCCCCGCGGAGTTTCGAGCCCGCTATTATTTCCCGCTCTTTTCAGCGACCGAGCGGATCGTGCAAATTCAAAATTAGTCTGTTCGAGAGATGATCGTCTGCTCCGTAGAAAGCTGAGTTGCTCGTCTAAATCAAGCGATCGTCAGTAGAACCACCTAACCCCACGTCTTCAACATCGGAGCGAGCTGGTGGGCAATTGTTGTGCGGTGATTTACACACCTCGACGGCGATTGACATAAAGACCGAGCGACCAAAGAGAGCATCAAATAATCCAAGACAGACTTGCCAAGCAAAGAGTCCAGACCGAGATCAGATACCGAGCGATCGATGTCCGTGGCGATCGCCTCTTGACCCCTAGCGATCGACCTTGGTGCCCGACCAAGGACGACCATCCTATGCCACGTGCAAGGCCACCATCCGTCATATATACGAGGACTGGATCTTGGAGCGATGACCCACGTGCAAGATCCGCGAATGGCGCCACAGAATAAGGATCGTTGACTCCAGCCCATCAGCAGCTGCCAGTGACAAGGACGGCCTCACCTACCGACAGACCTGCTGAAAGGTCCTAGGTGGGGCCTCCTAAGACAGCGACATAGACGCGTGTTCTCTTCTCATTCGTTCGCACATCCGGCTGCCAGCAGCTGCTGCGGACTTTAAGGAGACCAACCCATGTGCTAAAGACGATCGCTCGCTTATTATAATATAGCAGAGGCGATCGCCCAGCGACTCCCAGTCCTCTAAATAGAAAGCCTCCAGCAACTGGGAAAAGGTTCAGAAGTTCAGAGGTCCAGACATTCAGCTAAAAAACACAGCACTCCATCGTTGTTACAAGAACTCACAAATCATCAACTCTGATTCTTCCGGCAATCTTCAGCACTCAAGAGCTAAGATAAATAGGGTCTTTACACTCATTGTAATTATACTCTAACATTAATATTTGTACTCTCAAGTATTCGTATTAATAATATCTCGCGAGAGCATTCAAGCCCGGGACTAACAACCCCGGAAAATCTTGTGTAATTTACTTCCCCACGGACGTGTTCTCGCATTTTGTTTGTTACTCGTCCATTCCAGCATATCATCTCCGGATGATATTTTGAGTAACAACATAGCGATGCTTCAAATCAGGGTCTGGGTTGCGTGCTGATGCAGAAGGATAGAGTGATTGCCTATGGTTCTAGACAGTTGAAACCGTATGAGGCTAACTCCCTGACACATGATTTAGAGTTAGCAGCCAATCTTTGCTCTGAAGATTTGGCGACATTATTTGTATGGTACTCACTATCAGATCTTCACAGATCATAAGAGTCTCAAATATATTTTCAGTCAGAAGGAATTAAACATGAGACAGAGGAGATGGCTGGAATTGATTAAAGATTATGACCTGGAAATTCTTTATCATCCAGGCAAAGCGAACGTGGTGGGTGATGCACTAATCCGCAAACCGGTATCTATTCGAATGTTGGAAATGCTTACGTCTCAGTTTAGCATTCAGCGAGAGTTGATTCATGAAGGAATTGAAGTATGGTTACAAGGCATTCAAGGGCAATTATGTGTGATGAAATTAACTTCATCATTGATCGATGAAATCAAATCTAAACAGTTAGACGACCCCCTGATGATTCGATTACGTGATAAAGTAGACAAGGGAAAGGCCCCAGGATTCGTAATTTATATTAATGAAGTCTTGAGATTCCAGAGTCGACTTTGCATCCCCGATTATGATGTTTTGAAGCAGATAATCATGAAGGAAGCTCACAGTGCACCCTATTCTATTCACTCGGGCATCAGTAAGATGTATAAGGATCTAAAGTAGAATTGCTGGTGGAGAAATATGAAGAAGGACGTAGCGAAATACGTCTCGAAGTGTTTAACTTGTCAACAGGTTAAAATTGAACATCAGCAACCTACCGGAATGTTGAAGCCACTGCCGATTCCTGAATGGAAGTGGGAAGATATATCGATGGAATTTATCACCAATATGCCAAGGACTAGAACAAGGATGAATATGATTTGGGTGATAGTTGATCGTCTAACCAAGTCGGCTCATATTTTGGCAATTAAGGATACTTGGGGACCAGAGAAGTTGGCACGAGTGTTTATTGCGGAGATAGTCTGATTGCATGGTACGTCGAAGACCATTATATCAGATCAGAATGGTCGCTTTATGTCACACTTTTGGAAGGCGGTTCATAAAGCCTTTGGAACGGAGCTGAACTTTAGCACAACTTAACATCCTCAAACTGACAGACAGTCCGAAAGGACTATTCAGATAGTAGAAGATATGCTGAGAGCTTGTGCCTTAGATTAGTCAACAGATTGGGAAGTTCATCTGCCGTTGATTGAATTCACTTACAACAATAGTTGGCATGCTTCCATTAAGATGGCACCTTTTGAAGCGTTATATGGGAGAAGATGCAGATCACCCCTTTGTTGGGATGATTCGTCTGACTTGATCGGGACAGAACTGGAGTTGAAAGTACAGACTCAAGAGAAGGTAGATCTGATTCGTGATAGGTTGTTGACTGCCCAGAGCCGACAGAAGTCTTATGCAGACGTGTGCCGTCGCCCGTTAGAGTTTGGAATTGGGGACCACGTGCTTTTAAAGGTTTCTCCTACTCGGGGAATATTTCGTTTTGGGAGGAAAGGAAAGCTGAGTCTGAGATATATTGGACCATTCTAGATTCTTCAAAGAGTTGGGGAGTTGGCGTGCAGGTTGGCCTTGATGCCATTGCTGTTCATAATGTGTTTCACGTATCCCAGTTACCAAAGTATATACTAGATCTCAGTCATGTCATCGATTTCGGTGAGATTGAAATAGCTCATGATGGCACGTTCGAATAGAAGCCAATCAAGATACTCGAGAGTCGGGTCTAACAATTGAGAAATAAACCAATATCCTTTGTTAAAGTTTAATGGTCGCAACACGGAGTCGAAGAGGACACATGGGAGATGGAGGATGGTATGAAGGCTAGATATCCGGAATTATTTTCATCTTAAGTTTCGGGATGAAACTTCTTTTTAGAGGGAGAGTATGTAATACCCGAATATCTGAAGTGTATTTTATATGTAATTGAACCTTGTGACATTACATATGTCATATTATTGATCTGAGTATAATCCTCCATATTTCATAATCCAGTATTGATGAGTGTATGATTTCATAGATGTTAATTCATTCACGTACTTATGTACATTTAGCACATGCTAACATTGAAGTATAGCGCATGCTAAATATGTGAGTTAGCGCAAGCTATGTGTGGTCAGCATGATTAAGACAGGTTGGTAGGTGAGATCGGATCATGGATTTTGGATAGGGACATGTCGGGACGAACCTGGACGGATTTTGAAATAGTCGAGTTAATGGTGCTTAGCGCACGCCATGAGAGAAATGCTAGCGCACGCTAAGTCGAGTACAGTGAGGTCAGTGAGCTTCGTAAATCCATTAGCGTGGTAGCGTATGCTAACTGTTGTATTTAACATACATAAAGGTTGTTTAGCGTATGTTAAGACAAGAATAGAAAGAGATAGTAGGTTGTGAGACCATTAGCGCACGTTAAATATGAGCAATAGCGCGTGCTAATGGTCATTTTCTATAAATACGACATCACCTGATTTCGTTTCTTAGTTTACACTTCGTCCTATACCCGATTTCTAAGACTTAGAGAGTTACCCTCTTGACCTAACCCTTCATATCAGCCTCTAAACATAATTATTGAAGGCAAGGAGCTTTGGGGATTAGTGTTCAATCGTTCGACGTGGAGTTCATCAAGTGATTTCCTCTTTTCCTTCCGTATAAGGTATGTGGCGATTCACCAATATGGATTTCATGTTCTTGTTGTCGAATATGAACATGCTACGGATGTTATTGAGTTCAATACTGAGATTATCAAGTTTCTTATGTACAATATGACCGAACAACGCGTATAGAGGAACTAAATGGATTGAACTTAGGGTTTATTCCTTGTAGAAGAAGATGATGATCATGTTGAACCTATTAACGAGTTTTATGGTGTTCTTCAAGATAATTCCGAAATCATGTTGCATTGGATTATTGATGGGTATGGTTATGATCCTTGTAAGATGAACTATCATGAGGTATAGTTGAAGAATTCAATCGAAAGATGTGTTTAGACTTGATTGTAACATTATGATATTTTTGTTCGGATAAGTATTGTAGTGATGATTCGACCGCTATGGCTTGGGGCATATTAGTGCATTTATCATAATCGGATAGATTATGCCTTTTCATGTTCGTATAATGTTTAGAAACGATTATTCGGAACAGTTATTTATATTGGTGTTATTGTATAATTAAGGTTCGGATTTTGTGAATTGATCGAGTGGGAGTTCTTCGAGCGGGTTGAAGGTTATCGGAAGTATCAACCCTTGTCATCATTTCTGAGGCAAGTACCTTAATTTTATTTTGGTTTAATGTTTATGATTTTGATCATGCATATTTTCATTCATGTTGTTGAACATGAGGTCATCCAAGTTGATTTGTCATAATGTCAATCATATTATGATTCATATGTTGTTCATGTTGATGAACATAGTGGTTTGCATATGTGTATGCATAGTTGTATATATATGTTGTAGTGATCCGATGGGATCGTGTGATCTATGATGAGGGCGCTGGATCAGTTGTCAACCTCATGTTAGTCCGACGGGATCATCTTGGGATCTATGCTGAGGAAGCTGGATCATTGGATGGGTTTTTCCACCTCGTGTTGGTCCGACGGGATCATCTAGGAATTTATGCTGAGGGCGCTGGATCATTGGATTACCCTATGTTGTGTTGATGGAATCCTGTGGATTCTCATTATTGGATTCCCGTAGAGGAAGTCCGTGTTTTGTGTTTTTGCTATGCATTGATGTTGCATATCTGATTTTGTATGATTATGGTACTTGTACTAGCATCGTTTTGCTAACCCCATGGGGGTGGACATTTGTTTAATGTTCAGGTAGCCGAGGAGCGGGGAAGCAACCACAGTGTCAGCGTGATGATGAAGGGGCATAGTGATGTTATCCATCTGACTATTTTGTTATTCTGTTTTTGTAATAAGTACTCGAGTATGTGTATTCTTTATGGTTATTTGAGTAATTTGTATTAATGGGTTGTTTTGGATGATTAAATTGATTATTAAATTTCACAACTGTTGGTGGTATTGTTCGTATTGATCAGTTCTTCTTTTAATTTAGCCTTGTAAATTCTTATATTAATGGTTTACGGCGCTGTAACTATTCCGAATATCTCAGGGTGTTACATATAGGACATCACCCTCATTTCATTTCTCACTTTATCCTTCGTCCATTATCCGACTTTTTAGACTTGGAGAAGCTATTCCACGACATTAACCCCTCATATCAGCCTCTGAGTGTGATTTTTCAAGACAAAGAGCCTTGTGGATTAGTGTTCAAGCATCCGATGTTGAGTTTCATTAAATATTTTACCGTTTCCTTCCGTATTAAGGTATGTGATGCTTTACCAACCTAGAGTTCATGTTCTTAGTGATGATTATGGACATGATATTGAGATTATGGAGTTTTTTATGAACATTATGAATCAAAAAACAAGTTTAGGAGGATTGGATTGGACGAACATAGGGTTTTCATTGGAAATAGTTGAACCTTGCTTATGCCTATCATAAGAATATGATTTTCAAAGATTATAACCTGCCTTGATAATGATTTCGTGATGATTACATGATGGAATTGATGATTTCGTGATGATGATATGATGAATGAATTGAGTATGTTGTCACCTAGAGTAGGTGAGTTCGAGATGACGAATGTAGGTATTGTTCTTTAAGTATAATCCAGGGTTTGTAGAGATTGTTTGGATTGGTAATCTTGATGTGAATGGTTAGAACGATATAATCATGTTGTAACAATCGTGGTGAACATAAAACTTGGATTATATGAATTACTTGCGGGAGGATGAGAATCACACATGGGATTAACTTAGAAAGTCGGTTGAATGTACTTACCTTGTTATGAATTCGCTTGGATAACCGATATATGTATTAGAAATTGATGGGCAGAATTGGAATGTGGTTTGTGATGATTTGAGTATACTAAAATCCATAGACATCGACGTGTTATCCCTGTTCTGATCCTTCGTTTTACATGTAGTGTGATATTCATTCGACGAAGCGTGCTTTAAGTAATTAACCGAGAATCGGCTTGATAATTAGTTTGGTCACTTTTTGGAACGTTTTGCATGTTCGTGTGATAGCCTTGTTATGAAAGTTGAGTTTGTCGTTATTTCCTTTTATGTGAGGTTCAAGGTTTGCAAACGGTTGATCGAAGGTGCGGCCTTCGAGTTTGTTGAATTCGTTGAACTATTTATTTTCTTGCCATATTTCTAAGGCAAGTACTTTAAATTATGTTTTATGTATTGATGTTATACATGTTGTCGTGCATACGTGTCATTGTTATATGTCCACCTCGTGTTGGTCCGCCGAGATCCTCTTGGGATCTATGCCAGCGTGTGCTAGATCATTGGACAGGTTTTTCCACCTCGTGTTGGTCCGACGGGATCATCTTGGGATCTATACAGTGAACGCTGGATCATCGGAATTACTATGATCGTTGTGCTAACCCATTAGGGGGCGAACATTTGTTTTATGTTCAGGATCCAGGAGGATGGGGAAACAACCACTAGAACTGCATGATGTCGAGGGTGCAGAGTGATGTTTACGGCCGGGAGGGTTAGTCAGTTGTGTTTTGTTTTAATAGAGTACTCCAGTACGCTGTCGTTTTGTTTTGTGAGGTTTACTTTTGAGTGTTGGTTGATTTGTACTTTTCAGACTTGTGATGTAATAATAAATTTTACGGTTGGCGTTTAATAATGTTGTTTTAAATTTCTTAGCCTAGTAAATCCTTATATCAAGGATTTATGGTGCTGTAATACTCCTAAATATCTCGGGGTGTTACAAGTCATGGCACTCATAATAAGTGGGAACTTATGTATTTGAAATCTAAGTGGTAATATGATATCTAACGGGCTTAATATCAATTTTGGAATAAATACTTTACTCTCAAAATTATTCCCGAATTTTTTTTTGTTTAATAATATGGTTACGGATTTTGTATAATTATTAATGATGTGACATTGCATAATCATGATGATTGATCAATATTTTGAATTAGCATAATTGAAACTCTAACTTACGATTTCAAGATGTAATTTGGAATTCTAGAACACTTGATGCTATTCAAAAAAATCCATTGGATATACTTAATTTTGACTTTTAGAGGTCGCAGAAATTTTGCTTATACTATCAGAACTGAGATATATTCGCTTGTGTTTTGAAACTATACACATCACGTAATCATTTACTATCTCCACAATGTTGTTTGTTGGCGCCAAGATTGCTCTTTCTTCAGAAAATTACTTTATGGAAATTTACTTATAAGTGAATGATAGTGCTTTCAACAATAGCTGCAATATGATCTTCGGCATTCCGGATTAGTAAAAATCAAGAATATCAATCAAGGTTTCTCTATCGATTGTTTGTCCAATAATCAATCTCATATTCTTGGTGTAACACCCCCAATCCTCTCAGGGATATTACACGCCGTAGACCCTTTCCTCAAGGATCTACCAGGCTGGTAACAAAAATCAAACATCAAAATATCGCCTTCAAGGCTAAATGACGACCCAATAGGCAGATTAGGTCTTTCAATTAATACATACAACTCAATCTCAATACATACCCACGCAGGGGTCAAAATAAAATACTCTACCATACAAAGGGGAAAATACTACAGCGGAAATAACTATAACTACCAATACAACATCGAACGGGTCCTTATGTGATTAGTATCGATCATCATTCATCGTCCTTCGTGCCATTCCTGTGATATGCTCCCCAGAACCTGAATACCTGGACGCAAACCATACATCCACCCCCGATTACTCGGGGGTTAGCAAAATTCCACTATTTTGCTAGTGCAAGTACAAGGTGCAAATATGGGTCATACAATTCATATTCCAAGAATAATAATAATCAGGAATCCTCAAGGATTCAAACACAACAAAAAATACTTCCCGAGGCAAGAGTTTGAGTAAGGCTTTCCAAATTTGAAAGATCATAAATCAAGAGAACAATTGTAAAATGGTTTAAAATGCCCTCGGGAGTTTTAGCAGAAAACCATTTAAGATTATCGAATCCTTCTCTTTCAATAACCGAAAAGGGTCATAGCCCAAAGATTTGCTTTCTCAAATAAAACCAACAATAATTCAGAGGGTTCGTAGCCCACTCCACGTGTCCTCGACGGACATAAAGTCAACATAATATAACCACCCAAGATACGCAATCTTGGTAACACGTCCAAGGTACTCGACCTGGCATAACACATCCAAAATAATATCCATAACACCGTCAACACATGCCACATCATCTCACGGTTGGATCAATCACTTGTTGCATCCTGACCACATGATCACAAGCCATGTGTCACCATAGGTTTTATTAGGCTCTCACGGTTGGATCAATCACTTGTTGCATCCTAACCACATGATCACAAGCCATGTGTCGCCGTAGTTTTCTTAGGCTCTCACGGTTGGATCAATCACTTGTTGTATCCTGACCACATGATCACAAGCCACGTGTCACTGTATACCTCGCCTATGTCCACACATTCACACACATAACACAGTACACCAAGGATATCCCAACATTTCACCTAGAGACAACAAACACTTAGCACGACACATTTGTCAAATCACAATGCACCGAAATGAGATAATATATGTATATATATTATCAAAGCACAACATCAACACCAAGCGTATTCATAGGATTCACTTAACCATTCATAAAACACACACGCGTTTTGAAAGAGACCCTTTAACGAGGCTAAATCGAATCTTTTGAAAATTCATTTCAAACAACCAAACAAATACACTTAGACGACCACCGATCATCATATCCACAAAACAAAGAATATATGAACAAGGTACTTGCCTCGGAATCAGCACGCAAGTACTCCAACGAAGACGGCTCGATCGGGACACTCCGAATACCTACAACTTCCGCATGACACAACGAAAACACTATCACAACGAGAATCAAGACCAAGAACAATGGAAATCCCACCAAACTATCAAAGGAAAACTCATTGGGATATTTAATCAAATATTAAATATTCAATAATTCCCAAGAACACTCGAATCGTCAATCGAGTTAAACAAACTCGAAATATGGATATACAATCCATAGACAATTTATAACATCATACTACACCAACTGATTCATCAAAATCGGAATATGATCAAAACCAAAAGCAAGTTTCTAAGAAAATCAACTCGAAGAAAAATCAAGAATTACCTCGATCCGACGAAGAACAAGGGATTAGATATGTTACAATCACCTAGAAATCTCCAAAACACCTTGGAATTGAGTAGAATCGACCAAGAATTTGAACCCTAGTCTCACCCGTCCGACAACCGCGAGGAGAAGAGGAGAAGGGAAGGAAATGGGGTGAAAAATCTGTCTGTCCCCTTATATACATCAGCGACGCACGACCATCACGCACGACTAAGTGCTCGTGCGTTTGGTCATGCGCTAGCTACTGAAACCACGCACGAGCGCCACGCACTAGCAGTTGCTCGTGTGTCCAGCTCGTGTGTCCCTGGAGCTCACTACCGAGCACTGGTTGCACACGAGCACAACGCACGAGCACGTGCTCGTGTGGCCTGCTCGTGTGCTACAATCGAAGGCTAACATCGAGCCCGACACGGCCCCGAAAGCACCCAATACATAACCAACTCGAAAGGTAACGAAAACAAGGGCTCACAACGCCCTCAAAGTGTAGGTCACAAGTCGTCCAGGAACAAGTCTAGAGGGGGGGTGAATAGACTTGTTGAAACTCTTGAACTCTTTTTCACGAAGAGTGAGTTTCTTCAGCTGATAGTCAAACAAATGACTTGGAGTCGTTTGTTCTTGGATAAGTGCGGAAGTCAGCTGATGACGAATATAAATTAATCTTAATGAAACACTTAACAATGTATGCAGCAGTTAGAGTATGATGCAATAAAACAGTAAATAACACAGGCAGTTATAGTGGTCTCAGAGGTGGGGTAATCCTCTACTAATCCACTTTTCTCCAAACCAGTTGGAGATGAATTCACTATAATTTTCAACCAGTGATAAATATTACAGTGATTCACAACACACTACAACAACTTCCAACCAGTGGAATTCCGTGCCGTTGTACACACACTTGACTGCCTTGCACCTCTTGATCCTCGATCCTCGGATGCCTTTACAGTCTCTTACTTCAACTAGTGAAGTACCCCGTACTCAAGATTATAGACAAGAGTGTTTGTCTTCTCCAACTTAAGAGCTTCCTTAAGAATGAACTTTTAGATCTGCTCTTTTCACGATGCTATTTGATTGCTTGAGATTGCTTTGTTTGCTTTGATCGCTTAGAATGTTTGTTCGCACCGGTAGTTGCTCAGTTTCAAATCTCTGGATATATATAGATCACGATCTCTGAGATTCTTCCTTGTAGCCGTTGCAAATCTGAACAAATCCGTCCGTTGGAGGGAGACTTCATTGTTTAATCTTTTCTGAATGTTGCAAGGCTGGATTCCCATTATTTTATTTTCTCTTCCGACCGTTGTGAGGACTTCTGCATGTGAGCGCCGAATCTTTTGAATATAAAAGGATTAAAGTCTTCACGGTGGGTCAGGATGATTTAATTAAATCATATCTCTTGCGGGAATCACTCCAATTTGTCTCTTCACGTTGCATGTGAGCTTTCCGTAATATTTGACTTTTCAAAGCATCGACGTGGACTTGGAGTACTAGTCGTAGTTGAGTAGGTGATGTGCGGCTTACATCTCTGAGTAGGTCCTCTCATTTGCTCACTTTTGAGACTTATCCGTCGGGTGACTTCCCGAGGTACCTCGGTGCGATCTGGTCAAACTTCTCCGATAAATTTAGTTGACCGCAGCTACTCGATTGAGTCATTTGTACTTCTGCGATGGACTAGGCCGTACTTTTAGTACTTAGCCGATTTTCACCTAACTAACTTTGGCCTACGTAAGACACTCATTTGGTTCTTCTTTACATTTTGCCAAGTTTTATACTTAACATATTTTGGCCTATGGAAGATACTCATTTGGTTCTTCCTTACATTTTGCCAAGTAATAAACATTTGATTTTAAATTAATGACATCATCAAAATCTAACAAGTATTCCTAACAAATTCCCCCTATTTTGATGATGGCAAAACTAAGTAAGAAATCAAATGACCAAGTCTGCACTTAAGTGCGAGACAAAAACTGAAATCAGTCTAATATTGAGACAACTGGAAATTGTCATTCAATAGACTGTTATAAAATTTTCTGACTTATCATTTGAAATTTTACAAGAATGTTCCAAGTACAGAAAATAAAATTACAAGTAAGAAATAACTAAAAGGTCATCTGCCTCTTCCTCTGCCTCTTCGAACAGGCTGCTTGGTAGGCTTGAATGGTTTGGCTCCGATAGGTCTAATCTTTACTGGAGCAAGACCATATTTTCTTTTTACCACAAGTGCTGCGAAATCCTGCTCTTGCTGAGATCTGAATCTGTTCTCGAGGCACACTAGCTTGATTTCATTCTGAGGTTCTAATTCATCAAGTTCACCATCCATACGGATTGGTGCTTCTTCAGCTCTGAATAAGGGAATCCTAGGAAAGGCATTTTGCTCTTTGGCGTGCTTCTTCAGAACAGCCCAAAGATTCGGATGGACTTCTTCCATGAAGTTTATGAAAATCTCCTGTGGGGAGAGTTTGTCATCATGAATTAGTTCCCAGATGTAATAGTCTCTGATGAACCTCTTCCTAGCAGCTCCCCACATCTCAAAGGCTTCAAATGGGCAGAAATCCTCAACATACCATAGCTCCAACCCTTCCCATTCAAGAGTAGGTTCAAAGCCGCTTCTGGTCCTTCTTCTTTTTCCTACAGGCTGGTCAGCCTGGTCTTCTGGATCTACAGGTTCCTTTCTCTTTAGACTGGAGGGTCCTTCAATCTGAGGGACATCCTGCTTCTTCTTACTTCTGATTTCTCTCTCTTCCCCCTGAATCCTCTCTTCCCCCTTTTTGCCAGCATCAATAAGGGTTGTCAACTGTTGTTCCATGCGGCTCATCCAATCAGACATACCAAAAGGCATTCTGTTGTTTGTAGGAGGAGGAGGCTGAGGGATCTCTCTCTGAAGAAGAGTGTCAATCTTGGCATTAATGGTCTTAAGGTCAGGAGTGACCTGTGTTGATAGCAGCTCTCCAATAGTGTCTCTGACAATTTGCTTGATCAGCTCAGTCATGGTAGGAGATAACTGAGCTGATGAGGAGTGCTCTCCTGATCCTTCAGCAAGGGAGCCACTTGACTGCAGGCTCCTGGCTGCAACAGGTAGGTCAGATTGGGTTTTCTCGAGGGTCCCTGACCTGGAGTCTTCAGCCAGATCTGCATCTAGGCTGGTGTACCGGGGAGGCACAACAATCCTATCTGCATCTTCATGAGTAGGCTCCGGCTCCGGCTCTTGATCTGACTCCTTAGCTCCTTTTCTCTCTTCCTCTTTTCCTTCTTCTTCTCCAGATTTTTCTTTTTCTTCCTCCTTTTCTTTTTCTTTTTCTGCTCCTCCTTCACCTCCATCATCATTGTTATCATCATCATCATCATCATTTTTATCATCATTTTTCTCCTTCTCTTCTCCTTTATCATCCTCATCATCTTTTTCTTTTTCATCTTTTTCCTGCTCTACTTCTTCTCCTTCTTCGTCATCTCCTTCATCAACCACTTCTTCTGTCTTCTCAATCTCCTCTGATTGTTTTTCAACTGGTATATTTTCTTCAGATTCTTTCTCTTCTTCATCCTCTTCAGCCACCAAATCAATGATTTCATTGTCTCCATTAATTTCTTCAATCCTAATCTCCCTTTCTACTTCCTCTTCCTCCTCTTCCTCTCCAAAACTACCATCAAAAATACTAAGCATAATAGAGTGAATAAAGTGGTCCATGTTTGTCTTAAAATGTGACATGAACCAGTTATCCTGGAGGAGTAATGCTAAATCTGACTCTTTGCAAAAATTAGTCAGAACATCCTCAGTGGCTTGGGGATATTCCCAACCACTAGTTTCAACAAAGGTTTGAAGATTTGAAAAAGACATGGTTTTGAAAGTCTTCCACTCTTTAAAGATTTGTACAAAAGAGTGTTTTTCTACTTGTGGTTTCACAAGCTGAAGTTGTTCAATAGAGAGATTAAAAGTATTATTATCTAATAGGTTGAAAGTGTAATCTGCTTCAGGAATAGAGATAACAAGACCTGCTTCCTCTTCTTCGGAAATGTACACTGGAGGTGTGATGACAGGTACAATCCGAGTTTCAGTGTCTGGTGCAGGCAAGTCCGGATGGATTGGTGATTGGACTGATGGGCTGGCGTGATGCTCAGACTGCTCTCCCTCGCTGAACTGCAGCTTCCTAGGCCTCTTAGGAGAGGGTTCAGGTGATGACTGCAGGTGAGAGGGTCCTTCTGGGGCTGGTCCCCGTCGCTTGAATCTGATGGCTATTGGGGTATCGTCAGACTCGTTCTCGGACTCGACTGCAGTTCCGATCTCAGCTGCAGGTCGGTCCGATTCCTCTGATAAATCGTATCTTGGGCAATAGCTTGAGTCTGGAAAATCCTTCAACAACTGGGCTGCTCTCCCAGTGACTCCAACCTTCTTCTTGTCATGGTCCATGTGACCTAGCCTCTTGTTTGGGTGGAAAGGGTCAATGTTTCCCTTAGCCACTCCTGTCTGCTCCAAAAACCAACTAAGATGCGTTCTGAACGCCAACTTAGTCTTGAACTTCTTCTCATCCTCGAGCCATTCGACCTTGTTCAGCTCGCGAACAAGTTGCCTGAAAATATAGTCCGCCCAATCGATCTCCTCTTGTTGAATTAACGCACCCAACACCATGAATTTCGAAGATGACAGTTGGTCATAGCTGCCTGCCATCCCCATCACTATCTTGTTGGTGATGTCTAAAGCAACACGATAAATCCTTTTCAACTCATTCCTCTTCGCTGTAAACTTCAATTTCTCAGGGATATTTTCGATTTTGATCGTCTTCCACGTTTCGGCGGGTGATTGTTTAAGAGCTTCGACCGCCAAACCGCGATGTTTCATCCCGAATACAGAACGAATCTTTTCTGTATCTATGGTGACTGGTACTCCACCGACTTTACTCTGAATCCCGTGCTGAATCAGGTAGGCGTTGCGGTAAAATTCAACGACATCTTCCTTGAACAAATGTTGCGGGTTGATGTCGAGAAACGGGTAGATTCCATTCAGCTTCATCGCCCGGATCAAATTGAACATATCAAAGTCCTCTAGATTTGCTTCTAATAAACCTTCGAAGTCGACGACCATGGAGAAGATGACCTGGTCCTTCACCGCCTTCATGTTTACTCCTTCAAAAGACGCCATTTCTGCAAAAAGGATTTTAGGATTTTTAGTGTGTATTTTGCTCTGTAAGTTCTAGGGTTTCTGAAAGCGTAAAGAGTAAAGTGAAAGGTTTTCTTCCTTATAAAGAAGATGAAAGGACGTTTGGATTAGTTTATTATAATTTTAAACGGTGGTACGCCTTTTGATATTCTTTTGAATTTCAAATTTGAATCGGTGGCCTTATTTAAAATTTGACGGTTGATTCTGATTGGCCACTGTAAAGGTTGATTAAATAGGCGTTTGACGCGTGTATTAAAAATTGCCACTTGGCTTATAAAATGTATATTTTAAATGCTATTTCGTTAGACAAAATAATATTATAAATATGGCAGATATTAATTAAAAAAAATATAGAGGTCAGTTTAGAGAACTTAGCTGGTCTGATTTTGTTGACTGTTGACCACTCTGCTACAGGTGAGTTTGACTTCTCGCCTAGTGTTCTGTACAGCTAAGTTGCTTCGTCTGGTCTTCGTCTTCTCGCCTACATCAGCTTAGGGTGATTCTGAGTGTTCGTCCTTCCTTCAACTTGCTTCAGAACTAGATTCCCAATCTAGTAATCCAAGGTCTCTGCTAAGCTCTAGGAATCTTTCTTCTGGCAAGGGTTTAGTGAAGATGTCAGCTATTTGGTAGTCTGTGCTGACTCTTTCAACTCTAACCCTTTTGTTAAGCACATGGTCTCGAATGAAATGATGCTTAACGTCAATGTGCTTCGTCCTTGAGTGCAAAACCGGATTGTTGGTTATAGCAATAGCACTATTGTTGTCACACCATATTGGAACTTCATTGGCAATAATATTATAGTCCCTCAACTGTTGTCTGATCCATAGAATCTGTGCACAACAGCTACCTGCAGCTAGGTATTCTGACTCTGTAGTGGAGATAGAGTTAGAAACCTGCTTCTTGCTAAACCAGGATATCAGTCTGGTTCCTAGGAATTTACACGTTCCACTAGTGCTCTTCCTGTGGATTTTGCATCCCGCGAAATCCGCATCTGAGTATCCTGATAGCTCGAAGTTGTCATCCTTGGGGTACCACAGTCCAACATTAATGGTAGACTCTAGGTACTTAATTATTCTTTTAGCTGCATCTAGGTGTGATTGCTTCGGTTTGGACTGGAATCTCGCACAAACTCCAACTGCATATGATATATCTGGTCTGCTTGCAGTGAGGTACAGAAGAGATCCGATGAGTCCTCTGTAGTGGGTTGAGTCCACTGATATGCCTGCCTCGTCTGCATCCAGGTGAGTACTTGTGCTCATTGGAATTCTTGCGGGTTTGGCTGATTCCATTCCATATCTCTTGATAAGATCTCGGGTATACTTTGCTTGGTTGATGAAAATTCCTTTTTCCATCTGCTTAACTTGTAATCCGAGAAAGAAGTTAAGCTTTCCCATCATACTCATCTCGAATTCTCCTTGCATGAGGTTGGAGAATTTCTCACATAGTTCTGGATTGGTTGATCCGAATATGATGTCATCCACATAAATTTGAACTATTAATATGTGGCCTTCGTGCTCCACTCTGAATAGGGTATTGTCCACTTTTCCCTTGCAAAATCCATTTTTCTCAAGAAACACAGACAGTGTTTCATACCACGCTCTCGGTGCTTGCTTGAGTCCATACAGAGCCTTCAACAGCTTATAGACTTTGTCTCCTTTGACAAAACACAGGGTTGCTCTACATAGACTTCTTCTTCTAGGATACCGTTCGAAACGCACTTTTACATCCATCTGGTAGACTTCAAAATCCTTGAATGCGGATATGCGAGGAATAGTCGATGGCTTCTAATCTTGCAACAGGTGCATAAGTTTCATCAAAATCTATTCCCTCACACTGTGCATATCCTGTTGCTACGAGTCTGGCTTTATTCCTAACAACAACTCCGTCTTCATCACTCTTGTTTTTATACACCCATTTGGTGCCAATAACTTTCTTGTGATCGTGCATGCATTAGTTCCCAAACTTTGTTTCTCTCCATCTGCTCCAATTCCTCTTGCATAGCATTAATCCATGAATAATCTTCCAAGGCTTGTTCTGTAGTCTTGGGTTCGATTTGTGACATGAAACATGAGAACATCGCCATTCCTGCTGGTAGAGTTGACTGTCTTGTCTTGACTCCATCACCAACTTTCCGATAATTTGCTGAATTGGATGATCCTTGAGCCATTTGGGGATCTCGTCCTCTTCTCGGGTTTGTTCCCCTGTTGGATTGCTCGTGATTATCTGCATCACCGGGTTGCGTTCTGAATCGATCGGCTACCGCCTTGTCATCTGCAGCTTGGTTACAGGCTCGCAGACGAGTCTTTGTCGGCTCACTGGTCTTCTTCCGCAAAGAATCGGATCGAGATAGGTTTGGTGATCCTGTCGATCTGCATTGGGTCTTCATCACCGGTTGGGTCATCAGCCGATCTGCGCAGTGAGTCCACCATTCCAGTGTCATGTATAATGACTTCTTCAAGGGTTGCTGACTTGAGTTTGTTCTCAATTAACTCAAGTTGTTTCCTGTACTCAACGGTAGATTCATCAAAAACAACATGGGGTGTTTCCTCCACAACTAAGGTTCTTTTATTAAAAACTCTATATGCCTTGCTTCTTTGGGAATATCCCATAAATAGACCATCATCAGTTTTAGCATCAAAGGCATTTAGCTGTGTTTTACCGTTGTTGTGGATGAAACCCTTACAACCAAAAACATGAAAGTAAGCAACAGTAGGAGTTCTATTATTCCAAACCTCATAGGGAGTTTTGCCATGTCTCCCTACTATCATACTCCTATTCAGGTGTGTGGCAAAATGTGTTGACTTGACCCGTAACCTTTTAGGTAGGTCCGCCGCAATCATGGACCTTGCCGCTTCCTTCGTGGTTCTGTTCCTTCTTTCAGCAACACCATTCTCACTGGGCGTCCCGCCGCAGAGCTCATCTTTGGATCCCATTCTCGATCACGAAATCGATTATCGCCTTGTTGAGAAACTCTCCTCCTCTATCTGATCTGATCTTGATTATGGAGAGGGATTTCTCATTCTGGATCCTTCTCAGCAGCTCAGGTAACTTGGTCAGGGTTTCACTCTTCTTAAATAGAAAAATGATCCAAGTGTACCTTGAATAATCATCTACTATCACAAGAGCATGCTTTCGGCCGCTCAAAGTCCTTGGCTTGATAGGACCAAATAGATCCATGTGGAGTAGATCTAAGATCCTTGTTGTGAGCGTTGTAGGCTGAACTGGCTTGAACGATGCCTTGGTCTGCTTTCTCTTCTGACATGCATCACAGAGTGCTTCCTTCTTGAATACTTCATTTGGAAGTCCTCTGACCAGCTTCTGGGAGCTAATCTTGTTGATGGCTTTGAAGTTCAGGTGACATTGTCTTTTGTGCCACAGCCATCCATTCTCAGCTACAGTCTTGGATAGAAAACAGGAGTTAGGTGTTCCTGTGTTCCAATCAATCATGTATACATCTCTTTTTCGGAATCCTTGTAGCTTTATTTCTCCAGATAAGATGTCTATCACCATACACTTCAAGATGGTGAAGACTACTAGATTATTCTCGTCACAGAACTGGCTGATTCTCAGGAGGTTGTACTTGAGCCCTTTGACGTAATGAACTTTGGATATGATAATGTTTCATCGGTGCAGCTCTCCAAAGCCTTTTGTCTGTCCTCTAGAGCTATCTCCAAAGGTTACATCGGGACCTCTTTCTTTGATATATTTGGTCAGCATCTTCTTGTTCCCGGTCATATGCCTCGAGCATCCAGAGTCTACAAACCATTCTTCACCTCCGAAATTTGAGCTTGAGGAGATGTGGTTGTAGTCCTTCCACCTTCTCTGTAATTAAATAAGCAGAGATTTAGGTACCCAAATTTGTGTGGGTCCTTTGGGGTTAGTTGGTTTCCTGGAGAATTGATTTCTCCTTGGATTATGGAAATTGTTATTATTATTATTATTATTATAACCCTTATAAGGTGCCTGTGGTCGAGGTCTAAATCTCCTGGTTGGATTGTATACCGGATATTCCTCAAAATAGTGTGGGCCATTTCTAAATCTGGGCTGAGACCATTTATTAAACCTTTGTGGTCTCCACACTTGTTCATTTTGGTAATTAGGATAACCTTGAGGTTTCCATCTGCCCCTCCCATTATGAAATCTGTTTTTAGGGAGTTGTTGGTAATAATGAGCATGTTGTGCTGGCCGCTTTTGCACGGCCATCGCTAGTCGCCTGTCTAGGTGGGTCTGCAGTGTAACTCCGATCGGCAGTTGACGGCTGACTTGCCATTGCCTGTTTTTGAAAATCGGTTTATACACAGGCTCAGCAGTCGAGACCGTTGTTTCTCCCTTGATAAACTTGGTTACAGAACTAGAGGGAGTGTGAGAATCATATCCAAGGCCTGATTTGACATATAGTGACCTTTCATAAGTACACAATTCGCCCAGAGTTGAAGACGCCTTCAGGGAGGTTATTTCCTTCGCCTGATTTTTATTTATCTGTGCCAGCTTAGTAAACTCAGCTTTGGCATGAGCAAGTGCAGCTGACTTTTCTTTAAGTAAAATATTTAGCCGGTCTATCTCAGTTGTATTGACACTTGCCTGGTTTTTAAAATCAGCTGTATTTGTCTCAACCTTATTTAAATCTAGGCTGAGTTTTTCGAAATCATTTTTCAGCTGCCTATTCTCATCTTGCAGCTGAGTCTTCTCTGTTGACACAACTTGGTGTGCAGATTTAAGTGTTTCAAAATCTTTGAACAACTGATTTACCGATTCATGTAAATCCATATCTTGTGACATGGCTGAGCTATTATTTGAACCGGTAGGTTTAGAAGTTACCTCTTCATCAGCTAAGTTTGCCATCAGGCAATCATACTCCTCGTCTTCATCAGAAAAGAAACCGCCGCTTGATTCGACATGCTCCTGGTCTTCTCCGATGAGAGCTTTTCTTCTGTCTTCCTTTCTGCCCACCTCCTTCTTGGTTTCGTCCTTCTTGAGATCGGGACAGTCCATCTGGATGTGTCCTATTTTGTGACAATTGTAACATTCAACTTTCCAGCTTCCAGCCTTCTGGTTCCTTCTTGGATTCTCCTTGTAGTTTTTCTTATACTTGGAGTAGTTCTTTCTGAAATTGCTGAACCTTTGCATTATGAAAGCCATTTCTTCCTCAAAATCTAGCGGATTTGGAGGTTTCACATCGATGTGCTCTTAGCAGGGACTCACCGCAAATGCGATTCCCTTCTATGCATGCTCAGTTGAGGATGAGCTTGGAAGCTCGAACTCATAAGCCTTTAGATCAGAAAACAGCTCCTGAATTTTTATCTTATTCAGGTCTTTGGACTCTCTCATGGCTACAGCCTTCATGCTCCATTCGGGATTGAGAGATCTGAGGACCTTAAGTGCCATTTCCCTGTTGCCATAGGTTTTGCCCAGGGAGTTGATCTCGTTGATAATTTCAGTGAACCTTGTGTCCACTTGGTCTATTGATTCACCATTCTTCATTTTAAAGTTGTCAAACTTTTGGATAGCTATTGACAACTTGTTCTCCTTGATCAGCTCCGTTCCTTCACACATTAGAGCCAATGTGTCCCAAATCTCTTTGGCATTCTTACAATTTTTGATCTTGACCATGGTAGATTTGTCAAGAGTTTGGTATAACACATCTCTGGCCCTGTTGTCAAGATTGGCCAGCTTTCTCTCTTCGGGGTCGACTCGTTCTCTTCTTGGGAATCTTTTCGGGCCTCCCAGCTGCGATCTCCTCGGCTGTGTTGTCCTTCTCGAAAATGAATGGACCGTCTTCAATGATGCACCACATGTCGTCATGGAATGAAGATAAGTGTGCCTGCATTCTTATCTTCCAGAGATCATACTCGTCAACTGAAAAGACAGGTAGTCTAGAGTGCATGTGTTCCATTATAACGTGAGAGATGAGATATATATCTAATATAGATCTGGTTCGTAAAAAAATGAACCAACCTCTCTGATACCACTTGTAGGTCACAAGTCGTCCAGGAACAAGTCTAGAGGAGGGGTGAATAGACTTGTTGAAACTCTTGAACACTTTTTCACGAAGAGTGAGTTTCTTCAGCTGATAGTCAAACAAATGACTTGGAGTCGTTTGTTCTTGGATAAGTGCGGAAGTCAGCTGATGACGAATATAAATTAATCTTTATGAAACACTTAACAATGTATGCAGCAGTTAGAGTATGATGCAATAAAACAGTAAATAATACAGGCAGTTATAGTGGTCTCAGAGGTGGGGTAATCCTCTACTAATCCACTTTTCTCCAAACCAGTTGGAGATGAATTCACTATAATTTTCAACCAGTGATAAATATTACAGTGATTCACAACACACTACAACAGACTTCCAACGGTGGAATTCCGTGCCGTTGTACACACACTGATCGCCTTGCACCTCTTGATCCTCGATCCTCGGATGCCTTTACAGTCTCTTACTTCAACCAGTGAAGTACCCCGTACTCAAGATTATAGACAAGAGTGTTTGTCTTCTCCAACTTAAGAGCTTCCTTAAGAATGAACTTTTAGATCTGCTCTTTTCACGATGCTATTTGATTGCTTGAGATTGCTTTGTTTGCTTTGATCGCTTAGAATGTTTGTTCGCACCGGTAGTTTCTCAGTTTCAAATCTCTGGATATATATAGATCACGATCTCTGAGCTTCTTCCTTGTAGCCGTTGCAAATCTGAACAAATCCGTCCGTTGGAGGGAGACTTCATTGTTTAATCTTTTATGAACGTTGCAAGACTGGATTCCCATTATTTTATTTTCTCTTCCGACCGTTGTGAGGACTTCTGCATGTGAGCGCCGAGTCTTTTGAATATAAAAGGATTAAAGTCTTCACGGTGGGTCAGGATGATTTAATTAAATCATATCTCTTGCGGGAATCACTCCAATTTGTCTCTTCACGTTGCATGTGAGCTTTCCGTAATATTTGACTTTTCAAAGCATGCTGACGTGGACTTGGAGTACTAGGTTGTAGTTGAGTAGGCTGATGTGCAGCTTACATCTCTGCAGGTAGGTCCTCTCGGATGTTCACTGTTTGAGACTTGTCTGGTCAGGTGACTTCCCTGAGGTACCTCGGCTGCAGTCTGGTCAAACTTCTCTGATAAATTTAGTTGACCAGAGCTACTCTGATTGGAGTCGGCTGTACTTCTCTGATGGACTAGGCTGTACTTTTAGTACTTAGCCGATTTTCAGCCTAACTAACTTTGGCCTACAGAAGACACTCATTTGGTTCTTCTTTACATTTTGCCAAGTTTTATACTTAACATATTTTGGCCTATGGAAGATACTCATTTGGTTCTTCCTTACATTTTGCCAAGTAATAAACATTTGATTTTAAATTAATGACATCATCAAAATCTAACAAGTATTCCTAACACAAAGAGATAAAATGACAACGGAAAACAATATGCCATGTCAGACATGCATACACACGATCTGTACGACTTACACAACAACAAGTTACACCTGAGGAACGCCACAACGTGGTACACAACATAGGGAAAATCCTGAATAATCATCACCGAAACAAAATGTAATATCCTAGAATTTTGCTATGATTTTTCGCATTATTTTATCCGAGTTGTACCGTACAGAGTGGGACCGATACAGTGTGGATAAATAATTTTGTAAACTGTGACAGTCGTGCCAGTATATCTGTCGAGGTTATTGTAATTCTAGGATATTACATGTTTGGTGTGTTTTTCGATGTCGGATTTACCGTATGAGTATTTGTATAATTGTCATACTCGGTCGACAGTTGTATTTGAGGATATCGTGTATTAGATATATCGTATGAGAATTGTTGTCGGAACGAGCGTATGTATTCGGTATGTCGCGTGTACGTATTCGGTTTATTGAGACGGCAGACTGGAGCAAAAATGGCTAAGTATGAAAGCCATTACGTACGTTAAGTGATGAAGCTTATATACGTAAATGAGCAAGCTTAACGTATGTTAAATTTTGGTACATAATGTACGTTAAGAAGGGAATCAGACCGGATCGACTCCTGGTCGGCAGGTGGGCCTGGTGTCGGCGGCTTTCGGCGCAGGATGTGGACAGGCGAGTTAACCTCGAGCCTTACGTACGTTAAGGATGAAGAATTACGTACGTAAGCAAGCGAAATACTGTAGCAAGTCAACTGTTACATTACGTACGCCGTGGCAAGTATTCTACGTATGTAATGCATGACACAAAATAGTACAGTTAACCCTGGATGACGATTATGTACGCTATACAAGACATATTGCATACGTTAAAGGCCTTACGTACGTTAGGGTTGTGACTTAACGTACGTAACGTGATGTGCAGTTTATAAAATAAGAACTGGTCTTTCATTATTTCACGAAAGGAAACACATTTCCTCCTCCCCAGCTCGTTCCTCTTCACTCTCAAATCCATTTCAGACCCTTATACCTTCGTTAAGACTTTGATGAAGATGATTAGAAGCTTGAAACTCGGAGTTCTTGATGTTTTTGGAAGTGTTTGATCCTTGTGGTTCTTCTTCAAGAGGTATGTTGATAAACTCCTTCCATCGATTCGGATTTTGTTGTTGTTATTGATGTTCTTCTCCGTATGATGATGATTATGGTATTGTTGTTATGATTTTGAGATTATACGAATCGTATATTGAATAATATGATGGTATATGCCTTAGATTATGAACTAGATGATGGTTAGATGTTAGAACATATCGAATTACGTCGTTTTGTTGGCTACAAACATGATTGTAGGTTAATTCACGTTCTTAAGTAATATATGTCCGTAAATTAGAAGGATTGCAGATAATTTTGGTATATGATTATTCGTGATGAAAACCGGTAATTGAATTTCTATGAATTTACAAAGATGAGCCGTGTTAATCCGAAATTAAGATTGAAGTCGGAACCAAGAATGTTGTAGACGTTGTTAGAACTATTGATTATCGAAATTCGGCTTGAATTCGTATTGTTAAGAGTTGGTATGGTTTGGTTTCGTATGGTCGAGATATCGTTGAGTTTGATTGGTTGGTTATATCGATTGTTGATGGTTATTGAACGTGTCGTTAATTGATTATTGCATTAGGTTGCGTTAAGTGATCGTTGATGATTAACCATTGTGCTGCGATTGGAATTGGAAGACGCATGAATCGCCTTGGTTGGGGCGGTGGAACTTGTAGATGAGGATGACGGGATTGGTAACAACTTCATCGTATCGGTATCGAGGCAAGTTATGCTTGCTCAGTTCATAATGTTAATAAATGATTTCGTTTTCATTTCATTTATGATTCATATAGCAATGGTATTATGGAATATATGAATTGTCGGAATGGTGGTTTGTATATTATTTTGGACTAAGATAAATCGTAATGTATATGATTTTAAGACGTCCAGAGGAAACGGAGTTGTGAATTAGATTTGGTCTATTACATGAGAAGTTGGATATCAAGGTTAGTTATCATGTCGATGTTGAACTCGGGATGGTGATTTGGTATCAGTTATGGACTGTACTTCATTTTGGATTGTCGGATAAACCGTGTATTCGTTTAGGGCGGTTGGTCGTGGAAAGGTTAGCGTCTCCAGCTTTAGGTAAATTAATATTGTTAGATTATGATAATCATCATGTCGCATTATTACATGTGTGTGTTGATATTTCATGCGGTGAACGTGCACCCTTGTCTGTTACGTTTTGTGATGTGCTCTTTCTTTGAGCCGTAATCTGTGGGGCTGATGTGTTGGGGATAAAACCTGTATGGTACCCGAATGGAAATGTATTAGGGGATAAGACCTAAATGACACCTATGTCCGGAGTATTCCTGAGTAGATGCTTCCGTGACCCTCGGCTACTGCCTTGGGAATTTATGTGATATTATCCAAGTATTCTTGAGTAGATGCTTCTGTGACCCTTGGCTGCTGCCTTAGGAGTTTATGTGCTATTATTATATGCATTGTTGAGCATGATGTGGACTGTTGCCTGACGAAATACGACATTGTGGTCGTGTCGGTCTTTCATGATCGAGTTATGGTTGCCCTTTTGGAAAATCTTCTGATCCTTGTTGGATATACGTTTCTTCGAGATTGGTTGTCATGTTGTATCGTGGCATATCTGGAGTCAGATACGTTCTGATCGTTCATGTGTAGGATTTTCGGGACGGGCACGTGTAGCATGTGTTGGTTTCGACCTCATATTGAACTGTGCACACGAGACGTACTTCGTGTGGCTGATTAGGTACGAGACCAGACGTGTATTGATCAATACCCGTGGTTGGCTTGTACACGGACACATGTCCGGATCGAGCGTATCGTGAGATCCATCTTGAGTCTATTGATTGGTCGTTCAAAGTCCATGTATAATTGGATTTGTTCGATATTCGAGTTGTCTTTGAAATCCCGTATATATGATTTGTATATGGTTGACGATTTTATTCTCTCGTGTATCTGTTGCCATTGAACCTTTACTAATCTCGTTCGGAGTTACCATATCGATGGTCAACTCATTGATATCGATCCTTTATAAATCTCGTTTGGAGTTCACCCTGTCATTGGTAATCTCGTTCGTTATTGATCCTTATTGATTCCGTTTGAGAGTTCTCATCATTGGTATTCTTGGTTATTAGTTCTTGATTGATGTTATTGGAGTTTACCGTGTCGTCGGTATTCTCGGTTGTCGATTTCTTATTGGTCTTGTTGGAGTTTATCGTATCGTCGGTATTCTCGGTTATTGATTCTTCATTGATCCTTACCGTATTGTCGGTATTCTCGGTTATTGATTCTTCGTTGATCCTTACCGTGTCATCGGTATTCTCAGTTGTCGACCTTTTATTGATCTTGTTGGGATTTGCCGTATTGCCGGTATTTTCGGTTATTGATTCTTCATTGATCTTGTTGGAGTCACAGTGTCGTCAGTATTCTCTGTTATTGATTCTTCATTGATCTTGTTGGAGTTACCACATTATGGTATTCTCATTCGTGGTTGATCCTTTGTCGATCTTGTGTGGAAATATCATGTCATTGATATTTCCGTTGTGATGCATCGATTGTTTATCATTATTGATTGTGTGAGCATTCATGCTTTGTATTGATATCCGGGACTTGCCATTGTTTCGGGACAGTTGATTTATAGATGTATCGTGTGATATCTGTTTCTATCAGTATTGGGAACCAATTGTGCGACCCAGCCAGCAGAATTGAACTTGGACAGATTATTCTATACTCGAGATATGTTTATGTTTGGAAATCTTGGTAGTGTTTCGGATACAGTACATGTGATTACTTTTGAATTCGTTCATTACTTAGGGACGCGGGACGTGGATTATGGTAAGAACTGATTTGATATAGATTGTGATGGATCAGTAAGGTTACACTGGATTTATCCTTGCCTTGTGATTACATTGATATGTATTGTTTTGTGATGTGATCGTTATCATTGTTGAGTATTATGGCTGACCCCGTCATGGGCTTTATCTTTTAGGTACTCGGAGTTCGAGCTAGTAGCGGTCGTGAAGGCATGAGCTTTCCGATGATACTGGCTATGGCGTGATTGTTCGGATTGTGTATTCTTTTCTGGTTTTTCTAATTCCGCTGCAAATGTATTTAATTATGTGTTTAATCTGCTGCGTGTGTATATTTTAAAATGGCTTTCGGTATTCTTTGAATTGTGTTTTCATCCGCTGCGTGTGTGTGTACTTTCAAAGGGCCTTTTTGCATTTTTAAACGTTTGCGAAAATGATTTTAGCCTTGTGGGTTCCAATATGGGCCCCACGGCGCTGTAATATTCCCGATCGGTTTTGGGGGTGTTACACAAAATAACCGGCACAACCGACAAATAATTCGAAGTAACCAGAAACAGAAATCTCGGGTATTACATTGTACCCTCCTTAAAAGAAGTTTCGTCCCGAAACATAAAACATGAAACAATCAAGGCAGAGCAACTCTAGATAACACATGATTCCGATAACCTGAAGATTGGGAAGGGCGATACGAAGGCAAACACCCCAAAATTTCGGAAAATTACGAAATAGCTCAAAAACACCCGAAAATCACGATATGTGATCGAATAACCAAATCAAAGTTCACAACACGTCTAACAAAATTAAACGGACTTACGGGAAACTCGAAACAACAGTTTCGAACGAGATTCGCAAGAATCGAACTCAAGTGCAGAAAAGTCGTTAAGAAGCACGGAACTCAACAAAACGACACCGAAACGAACTCGGATGTGAACAAGTGCAGAATTAATCATTATCAGAATGACGAAACGGTCACAAGCGAGCCGTTACAATGGACTCCTGCCAAAAATAGAAATTTACCAAAAATCGAAATTGCGGATATTACATACTACCTTCCTTAAAAGAAATTTCGTCCTGAAACTTAAAATAAGTAGGGCGAAGCAAAATCCCCCCAGGAATATCTCAACGAGATACACAAGAACCGAATAACTCATGCCCATCGGCGAAACGCTACAAGCAACGCAAAGGAACATACGACGTGAAATCACGCTCGACGACAATCATCACAATGTCACAAACAGAGACATAATAAAACCAACAAGTGTAAAATATCACTAAACAGATAGCACAATCAAGTCAATTATCCGAACAATCACAAAACAAAAGGTACCTATCACAAGAAAACATGCACAGTCGAAAAATAGAAATTAAACACACAACGATCCGCGAGGGTAATCCCCGAAGAACTCCAACCACGCCGAAATTCTTGAAAACCACACTAGGCATCTCCGTGTCCTTTCAAAACAGAGACGCAAACTCGATCCCCAAACCTCTAAGCTACCATCTCGCAATGCACGGCTCGGTGTCCCAAATGTCCGTAATCGAAACAACTAACTAACGGTGAACAACAACTCTTCGCGGTACGAGATCAGGCAACAATAATCGAACAACCACGATTGAACAACAATGATCGAACAACAACGATCGAACGACAATGATCGAACAACAATGGTCGAACAACAACGATCGAACAACAATGATCGAACAAGAGCGATCGAACGACAACGATAGAATAACAACGGTCGAACAACAATGATCGAACAACAATGATCGAATAAAAATGATCGAACGACAATGATCGAATAACAACGGTCGAACAATGACTCCGAAGTTCACACTTCAACTCAAGACATTAAAAGAACTTATTGAAACTAAAAGACGTTAATTTCGAACAAGGTTCACAAGAATTGAACCGAACTCAGAAAAGTCACAGCGATAAACAGATTGATCCGAAAGAATATTACTACTCATTCGAACGATAAAAATCGAAATGCAGAACAAGTCCATAAAGTATCAACGAACACGAGCGAGTCGATAGAATTGAGAAAGAAAAAAAATGCAGAAGTCAGAAATAATACGGGTATTACATTCAACCTTATTTAAAAGAAGTGTCGTCCCCGAGACTCACAACAATGAAAGCATGGTTACAACACAACAAGAAACTGACAGAAAAATCTTTCAAGGGCCTCTCAGAGCCGATCCTGATATCTATGCTGAGATCCGTGCCTCGGAAGACTCGGTAACCAACCCGCAAGACTGGATTCTGTGTCCCTCGAGTCCACACTTGTAACACGTTACTAGCGAGAAGGAAAATTTGTATGTACATGCCCCAGTACATTACAGTTGAATCACCTCGGCATACCGAATATACAACTGCTAGGTACAATGGAACATAACATCGCAATACAACATACCGCAGATGCCAACTCAGCACAACATATCAACATAAGGCAACAAATAGTAACACGACAAAATATCCACTCCGGGTAATTGCACGAATACAAAAACTACCACAGCAACAAACGGGACAGTGACTCAGGATGCGTGCAGACTTCTCATTGGACCGCACAGCTGACTGCCAGCAGCAGCCGCGGAATTTAAGGCAACCAACCAGCGTGCTGCAAGACGATTGCCCCCTTATTATAACACAAGAAAGGCGATCGCCCAGCGATGGCCAGTCCTATAAATAGAAGGCATCCTACACTTGGAAAATGGCTAGGCTTTCACTCTCTTTTTGCAACGCTATACACTTCGGACATTTCTCTCTCTCACTCTTGAGACCTCTTAACCCATAAGACGGTCGGCAGAAACGAGGGCAAGAACTCAGAGCAACTCTAGTTCTTCCGGCAAGCACTCAACAGGTAGATAACTAGGATCTTTTACACTCATTGTAATTGCATTCTTTCATTAATATTTGTACTCAAACGTATTCGTATTAATACCATCTCGCGAGAGCATTCAAGCCCGGCCCTGACAAACCCAGCAAATCTTGTGCTATTTACACCCCCACGGACGTGCTCTCGCAATTTTGTTTGCTGCCCGTCCATTCCAGCAATATCTATCTCCGGATAATATTTTGGGTAGCAACAATTGGCGCTAGAAGGAGGGGATCTTAACCTTCATTTTTCATTCCGACCGTTTCGAAGAACACTCATTGTTCTCCGTAACGTATACCTGAAGAAACACTTACTGTTCTTCAGAGAAAAACCTTCAGAGTCATGACATCGGCCAACACATCGGAGGGAGCCACCCTCCGATCTGCCGGACGCCTTATTCCGGCTCAATCCGAGCCCCATCCTACGGCAGAGGGTAGCCACGGCGACGCGAGACTCTCGATCCCACGCCCAAGGGACGGCCCCAGCCTTTCGCTCGATCTGTTCCAAACCGCGGAACAGATTGAGGAGGCTATGGCCATCCTTAGGGAGCGACAGAGAGCATTCGACGCACCCGCAATTACTCCATTGGCCATCCGCCACGCGGGCAAGCGGAAGCTCACGAGGTTACTTAACGAGCGACCGTCAGGAAGCCCCGATTCACGAGCAGAAGCACTCGCGAGGCGGGGCGGTTCCATTTTAAACCGCCTAGGCAGCAACCCATCATGGCGACCGGGGCATTCTGGCCCCAGCCAGGAGACGACGGAGCCCAAATCCGTCACCAGGAGTTCAGCTTATCCAACTCCCAGATGGCAGGCCGACCATCTGTCCCCTCTCCGAAGAACCAAGATCGGCGGTGACGACCTCATCGCCTACCGCGGAGCCAGGAGATCGGTACTCGATCGCCTTGGCGCCCGCTCCGAGAGCCGAACCACGAGTGACCAAGCTACGGCGATGGCCGCAATGCAACGCCAGCTCGATAGCATGAAGACGCTCCTGGAATCTGGGGAAGGCGCCAAGAGAAAGATCGTCGGGCCGAGCGAGCCACTCGCGGTCCACATCGAGCTCGCCCCCGTGTAGCCAAGAATCGCTCCTCCTCAAACACCTTTGTATGAGGGGAGATCGGACCCCGAGACTCACCTGAGCAAGTTCCGGATCTACATGACCGGATGTGGGGCATCAGACGTAACCAGATGCTGAATGTTCCCGTTAACACTGGGCGACCTCGCCCATAGGTGGTACATCTCATTACCGCCACGATCCATCAGTTCCTTTGAACAATTGGCAAATGACTTCACAACGTACTTCGCCGCCAAGGTCGCTCGACCAAAAGGTCCCCACCGAATGATGAAAATTCGGCAAGGGGAAGAAGAGTCTGACGTAGACTTCATCGACCGGGTAGATAAGATTATCCTCAATGGCGAGCCCGTAAGCGACGAGATCGCCCTATACTCGGTCCTAGGGGGTTTCGATGGTCTTTCGCCTATGTTCAGGCACCTTACGAAGGACATCCCCCCGACCTACGCAATCTTCCGCGCCAAGGCCGCACACTTTTTGGCTAGGCGGAGGTTACTTTTTCACCTATGAGCAACGCGATCGGCGACCGAATGACGATCACCAGTCTCCCGACCCGATCGCCAGAATTAAGCAACATCTCCAAAAAGGGAGGACTCGCTCGCCATCTATGGTTCATCATCTAACATGATGGACCAAGGCACGAGATCGCCTCCCTCAGCACAACGTATACCGTCGAGGATCGCCATCTAACTTGACGATCCGAGGTAGAAGAGTGCATCCATGGTCCTGGAAGTCGATAGAACCGACAGCTTCGGCCATGCAAGGTTCCTTTGGGCTGCGATCGCTCGCCCTTTGTTTAAATACGAGGCAGGCGTAGCCGAAGGACCCTCCAAACAAATTAGTGGACACGCTCGCCCGCCATCAAAGGTTCATCATCTAACTCGATGGACCCGGACAATGCGACGCGTCCCTACCCCCGTCACAACGTATACCTTCGAGGATTGCCATCTAACATGACGATCCGAAGTAGAAAAGTGTTAACAATCCGCGGACGTGGAGTCGATTAATCCGACAACACCCCACGCAAGGACTCCTCCAGACCGAGACCGCACGCCCTTCGTTTAAATACGAGGTGGGCGCAGCCTAGCGGAGTACCCTCACAATAAAATGAGTCACAAGACAAACCTACAGTTGGAATGTCGCTCGCGCACAAGACACGGTCATGGAGGTCGGTCCATCGAACTCCGCGACTGTGCACGGTTCCTCAAGGTCGAAACAACCGACCTTCCACGAGGGATCTGCAAAATTAAGATCACAGGAAGAAGACCGAAGATAGCTCGCCAAACAATCAGTTCGCCCAAATCCGAGACCAAGTCCACTCGACGGATCGCCCGTCTTTATCCACAACGATCACCAGTAAGAACCACCTCACCCCATGTCTTCGACATAGGAGCAAGCCGAGGGACAATTGTTGTGTCGAGATTTATACACCTCGACAGGCGATCGGCACAAATGCCAGGCGACCGAGCCAAAGTCGAATGGACCAAGGCAGATTGGCCGATCGAAGGTCCCAGGTCAAGTCCCAGTGCCGAGCGATCGACATCTAAGGCGATCGTCTCTTGGCACCTGGCGATCGACTCTAGGGCCCGTCTAAGGACAGCCGCCTCATGCCACTCGAAGCCAGCATGTCTAGTCGGCGAAGGCCGAAGCTCGAAGCAAGGACTCACATGCAGATCCGCGAATGGCGACGCAGAACATGGATCATTGACCACAACCTGTCACCAATCTAACCTACCGACAGACCGACCGAAAGGTGCAAAGTGGGACCTCCCGGGACAGCGACTCAGGACGCGTGCGGACTTCTCATTGGACCGCAGAGCTGACTGCCAACAGCAGCCGCAGACTTTAAGGCAACCAACCCACGTGCTGCAAGACGATCGCCCCCTTATTATAACACAAGAAAGGTGATCGCCCAGCGATGGCCAGTCCTATAAATAGAAGGCATCCTACACTTGGAAAATGGCTAGGCTTTCACTCTCTTGGCAACGCTATACACTTCGGACATTTCTCTCTCCCACTCTGGAGACCTCTTAACCCATAAGACGGTCGGCAGAAACGAGAGCAAGAACTCAGAGCAACTCTAGTTCTTCCGGCAAGCACTCAACAGCTAGATAACTAGGATCCTTTACTCTCATTGTAATTGCATTCTTTCATTAATATTTGTACTCAAACGTATTCGTATTAATAACATCTCGCGAGATCATTCAAGCCCGGGCCTAACAGACCCAGCAAATCTTGTGTTATTTACACCCCCACGAACGTGCTCTCGCAATTTTGTTTGCTGCCCGTCCATTCCAGCAATATCTATCTCCGGATAATATTTTGGGTAGCAACACAACCCATATACACACAATCACAACAACGACGGCATCCATTCGGCGATTTTAACGGCCCGAACGATAACCAGCACACAATTACAAAACATCATAAAACATTCATATATGTACACAATCATACAAACCCAAGCTTTAACAGCTCGCACAGGTGCGATAACACGCAAATCACCACGAAGCGACAAATATGTAATACTAACATCACACCTCTCACGGAGGGTTAACACAATGATTGCATGGCAAACGACTCAACGCTCCCACCAACAATTCAATCACAACTCGGAGGGCTAACACCCTAACAACAATGCTAACATCATACACACATTCTCTGACCACAAAAAGGAAATGATAGGTTTTAAAAACGAAAACCACCTTTTGAAAAAAAAATTGGGAAACACGAGTTGATCTTAAGTTTCACATTTTGAAAAAGTAATACAAATATCGTTATCGAGACTTTGAAAAATTATTTTGCATTTGGTAAAAATGAGGACATCTTTCTTTTAGTTAAAAACTTTCAGAAATATTCGACCTTCGGGTATAAAGAAATGCATTTCTAAATTACTAAAAATATCTCAAAATATTTTGGTCCTCAAAGTAGAATTTTTTTTTGAAAAACATCGTTGTACTAGTAGGCACCTTGAAAATACCGCGAGGAAATAATCCATTTTAAAAGTACGTCTCGAAATTTATTCTCCAAAATACTCAAGATTTTCAAAAATTCAATAGGTCAGAATGCCCAAAACTCACACGTATCAACATTCTCTTACACGTCTCATAGTACATGTATCAAATTGTTTCAAAATCCAAAATCAGACATGTCTTTTCCCAAAAAAACAAGCAGTAAATAATCACAGTTAAAAATTTGTCTAGGACCGGGACGAAACCACTAATCCCATCCGAGACCTCTAAGGACCCTCCCGGACTGGCCATAGTTATAAATCACGCACATGCATCGCCTAGGACGGGGCTAAACCACTGGTCCCATCCGAGGCCTCTATGTACCCTCCCGGACTGGCTAGCCAACAAGCTCGTGAATCAGATGCGAAATCACAGATTCCTCCGAGGCCTCGTCGGACCCTCTCGGAGTGAGAAAATCACACACACACACATTACCATTCCATGTTAAGCACAAGGCTTTCACAAGAATACTTGTAATACGAGCAAATCATTTTGAAAATCATTAGCAGCAGACAAAATCAACAGTCAAAAATACATTAGCAGTGACACCACCCCTCATATAAACAAAATATGAGAGTCGAATAAACACATATCACGAAATCAAAATCTACATAAAGATTCCTTCACTTAACAAATAATCATACAAGTAGCTCGTGTCATATGAGACACAACACAAAGAAGGGAGACTTACATCCACAGGTCGCACGAAGATGATGATCCCCCCACGATACTAATCACGACCAACAAACTCAGACGATGCGTCGCGACACGACTCAGTCAGACAAAATACGACGAGACAAGACTCAACAGACACAACTTGACCCAACAGCCTAGGTTTCCACAACATATGCTCTGATACCATTTATGTAACACCCCCAATCCTGTCAGGGATATTACACGCCGTAGACCCTTTCCTCAAGGATCTACCAGGCTGGTAACAAAATCATGCATCAAAATATTGCCTTCAAGGCTAAATGACGACCCAGTAGACCGATTAGGTCTTTTAATTAATACATACAACTCAATCTCAATACATACCAACGCATGGGTCAAAATAAAACACTCTCCCATACAACGGGGAAAAATACTATAGCGGAAATAACTACGACTACCAATACAACATTGAACGGGTCTTCATGTGATTAGAATCGATCATCATTCATCATCCTTCATGCCATCCATGTGATATGCTCCCCAAAACCTGAATATACCTGGACGCAAAACAGACATCCACCTCCCGATTACTCGATGGTTAGCAAAATTCCACTATTTTGCTAGTGCAAGTACAAGGTGCAAATACGGGTCATACAATTCATGTTCCAAGAATAATAATCAGGAATCCTCAAGAATTCAAACACAACAAAAAAACTTCCCGAGGAAAGAGTTTGAATAAGGCTTTCCAAATTCGAAAGATCACAAATCAAGAGAATAATTGTAAAATGGTTTAAAATGCCCTCGGGAGTTTCAACAGAAAATCATTTAGGATTAACGAATCCTTCTCTCTCAAAAACTGAAAGGGGTCACAACCCAAAAATTTGCTTTCTCAAATAAAACCAACAATAATTCAGAGGGTTCATAGCTCACGCCAAGTGTCCTCGACGGACATAAAGTTAACAGAATATAACCACCCAAGATACGAAATCTTGGTAACACGTCCAAGGTACTCGACCTGGCAAAATACATCCAAAATCATATCCATAACACCATGAACACATGCCACGTCATCTCATGGTTGGATCGATCACTTGTTTCATCCTGACCACATGATCACAAGCCATGTGTCACCATAGGTTTTCTTAAGCTCTCACGGTTGGATCAATCACTTGTTACATCCTGACCACATGATCAAAAGCCATGTGTCACCGTAATTTTCTTAGGCTCTCATGGTTGGATCAATCACTTGTTGCATCCTGACCATATGATTACATTCCATGTGTCACCGTAGACCTCGCCTATGTCCACACATTCACTCACATAAAATAGTACAGCAAGGATATCCCAACAATTCACCCAGAGACAACAAACACTTAGCACGACACAATTGTCAAATCACAACGCACCGAAATGAGATAATATATATATATATATATATATATATATATTATCAAAGCACAACATCAACACCAAGCGTATTCATAGGATTCACTTAACCATTCACAAAACACACTGTTTTAAAAAAAAACACGCATTTTGAAAGAGAACCTTTAACGAGGCTAAACTGAATCTTTTGAAAGTCCATTTCAAACAATCAAACAAACACACTTAGATGATACTGATCATCATATCCACAAAACAAGAAATGTATGAACAAGGTACTTGCCTCGGAATCGGCACGCAAGTACTCCGACCAACACGGCTCTCCGGGACACTCCGAATACCTACAAGTTCCGAAGACACAACGAAAACACTATCAAAACGAGAATCAAGACCAAAAACAATGGAAATCCCCCCAAACTATCAAAGAAAAACTCATTGGGACATTTAATAGAACATTAAATGTTCAATAATTCTCAAGAACACTCGAATCGTCGATCCAGTTAAACACACTCGCAATATGGATATACAATCCATAGAACACAATTAGTAACATCATACTACACCAACCGATTCATCAAAATCGGACTAGGATTGAAATCAGAGCAAATTTCCAAGAAAATCAACTCAAAGAAAAATCAAGAATTATCTCGATCCGACGAAGAACAAGGGATTAGATGATGTTACAATCACTTAGAAATATCCAAAGCACCTTGGAATTGAGTAGAATCGACTAAGAATTCGAACCCTAGTCTCACCCATCCGACAGCCACGAGGAGAAGAGAAGAAGGGGAGGAAATGGGGTGAAAACCCCGTCTGTACCCTTATATATATCAACGACGCACGACCATCACGCACGACCAAGTGATCGTGCGTTTGGTCGTGCGCTAGGCCACTGCCTAGCTATTGACACCACGCACTAGCAGTTGCTCGTATGTCTTGCTCGTGCGTCCCTGGAGCTCACTGCCGAGCACTGGTTGCGCACGTGCTCGTGTGGCATGCTCGTGTGCTACAATCGAAGGATAACATCGAGCTCGACACGGCCCCAAAAGCACCTAGGACATAACTGTAACACCCCCAATCCGCTCAGGGATATTACATGCCGTAGAACCTTTCCTCAAGGATCTACCAGGCTGGTAACAAAATCATACATCTCAACAACACCTTTAAGGCTAAAAGACTCAGTAGACCGATTTGGTCTTTCAATAAATATATACAACTCAATCTCAATACATGCCCACGCAGGGGTCAAATACAACACACTCCTGTACCATGGGGAAAGAATACTACAGCGAAAATAATATGCGATTGAACCAATACAACAACGTACGGTTCCTCATGTGATTAGTATAGTTCATCTTTCATCATCCTTCATGCCGACCCTGTGCTATGCTCCCCAAAACCTGAATGCAATACAGACATCCACCCCCCGATTACTCGGGGGTTAGCAAAATTCCACTATTTTGCTAGTGCAAGTACATAATCAT
Source organism: Orobanche coerulescens (assembly GCA_033398695.1). Lineage (NCBI taxonomy): Eukaryota > Viridiplantae > Streptophyta > Magnoliopsida > Lamiales > Orobanchaceae > Orobanche > Orobanche coerulescens. The sequence goes on from CM065810.1 coordinate 20,854,943, forward strand.
ACGAAATGTAACAAACAAATAGAAATCATGAATCGGGTACGATAATTAACTACCAAAGCCTTCCCGAGAGGTTTTATTAATTAGAAAGCAATCAATGAAGGGTTTGAAAATAAATTCCTCATCTTGGGGATTTTAAAGAAAATAGAAACCTTGTTGGACCTCAAGTCCTTAGTTGAAAAAAATAACCATTTCAAAACGAATGGGTCTCGGCCCAAAATTCAATCTCATCAAATCACAGTTCGCGAGAACCATAACAAGGTCCGTTTTCCAACATCACAACCCCACAATTAAAGGACTAAACACATACGACAAAATACTCTAGTGCCATCCTAGCCAAGTAGGCCAAACGAACAACTTATCTCTTACACACTTAGTCAATGCATGCAATCATGAAAACCGTTCAAATACACTCATTTCCGGAAACGCCACAATCCAAAACACATTTGAAAAATGCACCACAATTAACCATCGATCCACATATCTGTGGACCCCTACCGAGACCCCGTCGGATCTAACCCGTAGAGGTTAAAACCAAGCTCGTCAATTTACATCTCTGTGGACCCCTACCAAGACCCCGTTGGATCTAACCCATAGTGAGCATACATAAACACACACACATTACTCATGCAATACTAATATGCTAAGAATGTAAGTTCATTAAGAATACTTACTACAGATGGCCACTTACCGGACACCGTTATCATACCCATCACAATATCTCCATCATGAACAATCAATCACAACACAACAAAACGATTAACACAGAATACACGATTCCACAAAATTAAACAAGCGGGGATATCATTAAAACCTTCAACGTTCAAAATAATCAAATCAAAATCAACTCACACGAATCATATTCCCGAGGGTAAACCAACCATCGTAAATCAAACATGTAAACTCCATTTGCAGGACACAAAAGTCGTATAAGAAAATACTTGCCTCGAAACCACGATCGAAAAGAGACGATGAACGGAATGCGGCCGGGCAGCCCCGAACTCCTGAACATCATCAAGAATACAATAGCACCGTGAACACTACGCGAAGAACACCATAAAAACTCATTTACTAGGTTCAACACGATTATCATCTTCTTCTTCAAGAAATAATAACACTAAGTTCAATCCATTAAGTTCCCCTATACGCGTTGTTCGATCATAATGTACGTAAGAACTTGGTAAATCTTAGTAATAAACTAAACAATTTCCATGGCATGTTCATAATGACAACAAGAAACACGTAATCTAGGTTGGTGAATCGCCACATACCTTATACGGAAGGAAAAATATGAAATCACTTGATGAACTCCATGTCGAACGCTTGAACACCAATCTTCAAAGCTCCTTGCCTTCAGTGATTATGTTTGGAGGCTAATCTGAAGGTTTAAGATTGAGAAGGTAACTCTCTAAGCCTCGAAAGTCGAGTGTGGGGTGAAGTGGGAACGGAGAAATGAAATGCGGTGATGTCTTATTTATAGAAAATGACTATTAGCGCGCGCTACTGCTCCTTTTTAGCGTGCGCCACCGTTGACTCGCCTTTTCCAAAAGTCGTCCAGGTTCATCCCGACATATCATTATCCAAGATCCGCGATCCGATCTCACCTACTGCCTGTCTCAGTCATGCTGACCACGTGTAGCGTGGATTAAGACTCATCTATAGCATGCGCTAACTCACATATTTAGCGCGCGCTATACTTAAACGTTAGCGCGCGCTAAATGTACATAAGTACGAGAATGAATCAACATCTACGACATCATATACTCATCGATACTGGATTATGAAATATGGAGGATTATACTCAGATCAAAATACGACATATGCAATGTCACAAGATTCAAATACAGATAAAATACACATCAGATATTCGAGTATTACATACTCTCCCTCTAAAAAGAAGTTTCGTCCCAAGTGGCCTCTTCAACTCCGTGTCACGACCATTGAACTTTAACCAAGGATATTGGTTTATTCCTTAATTATCTGACCCGACTCTCGAGTATCTTGATTGGTTTCTCTTCGAACGTGCCATCATTAGCTATCTCAATCTTGGCGAAATCTGTGATATGACTGGGATCTGGTACATACTTCCGTAACTGGGATATGTGAAACACATTGTGAACATGACTCAGCACTGGCGGCAAAGACAATATGTACGCCAACTCTCTAACTCTTTCGAGAATCTCGAATGGTCCGATATATCTCGGACTCAGCTTTCCTTTCCTCCTGAAATGAAAAATACCCTGAGTAGGAGAAACCTATAAGTGTAACACCCCCAAGATATTCAGGGAATATTACAGCGCCAGGTACCCCTACATGGGACCCACCAAGGTAATTAAAAAATACCACTCATCTAACTATCTTAGTTAGCGAGAAAACACACATCGCCTGAACGAAAAACAAATGAAACGCCCGGTATAACCGGCAAAACAAACATCACTGCCAATCATAAATAACATATAATAATATAAACCATAATCCCAGTAGAAATGCCTAAGTGCTCGCGAGTAGTTTCTATAAGTTCAAAAGTTTAAAGAAAAACAACCGCATCAAAAAGGACAACAAAAATAAAAAGACTCAATTGCACACGCCATCAATCTTGGCCAGCATCCTCGTACTGCCCCAGTGCCCGATCGTCCGGCTGAACATAACCTGAAATTCATAACAAGAATTTCCCCAAAATGGGTCCCCAAAAGGGTTAGCAATTGCGCTAGTACAAGTAACCAAATGAACAACTCACACTTTACACATATAGTCAAAGCATGCAAATGAGAAAACATCAACTTGAAACACACATTTCCGGAAACGCCATAAGCCAAAACACATTTATAAAAATGCGCCACAATTAACCGTTGATCCACGCCTCTGTGGACCCCTAGCGAGACCCCATCGGATCTAACCCGTAGTGGTTAAAAGCCAAGATCGTCGATCCACGCCTCTGTGGACCCCTACCGAGACCCCATCAGATCTAACCCATAGTGAGCGTACACACGCACGTTACTCATGCAATACTACCATGTTAAGCATGTAAGTTCATTAACGGTACTTGCCTCGATTATCACGACAAAAAGATGAGATGAAACAATCGCGGTTGCGAGAAATTGGACACACCGAATCTAGACGATTCGTCAAACACCATTACAACCAATTCGACAAGAATAACAATAACGGAAAACACTCGAAACCTCCTCCTACGATTCATATAAGTTCGTACAACGAACGACAAGGACGGATCGCAACTGAACCCTCTCGATTTCACAAATACCACGAAACTTACCATAAACTCGTAGAGAAAATGTGGTACCATCAAGATTAATCATATACATCATGAATTAATCAACAATACAGAACGAATCGGACAAAAACTCAAAACCCCCCAAATTTCCTATAAAATAGGTTTCTAGGAGATTACATTGGATTAAGGATGAAGAACCCAAGTAGATGTTGTTAATCTACACCAAGAAATCAAGGAAAATGATCTCTTAAGTTATTGGAAGAAGAAATCGCCTCCGAATCGCCTAAAGGATCGCCCGGCCGCAGAGAAGGAGAAGAAATGAGAAATGAGGCGGATCTGGGTCAACTTTATGGTTTATATAACCAGAGAGCTTAGCATGCACTAATGACCCATAGTTAGCATGCGCTACTAGAGAATAGCGTGCGTTAACAGCCCCTCGATAGCGCGTGCTATTCGGCCATAGCGTGCGCTACCTGGGCACCAAACCGAGTCCAGAAACAATCTGCCCAGTCTGGACTACCGAGTTAGAGCGCGCTACCGGTCACCCAGCGTGCGCTAAGTCCAAACCGTAGTGTGCGCTAATATACAAATGTTGCGTGCGCTAAGCTGCTCGTCCAGAGAGCAGAGAGCAGAAACAACCCACTGTCACTGTTGTGCTCGAGTTGTTAGCGCGCGCTACTAAACGAACATAGCATGCACTACTCAACGACACTAGCGTGCGCTAGACAACAGGAATAGCGCACGCTAGCGGATGCAGACGGCAGTACAGACAGTACCCAAAGATGGAAAACAGCGAATTCCACCTAGGATGAAAACAACGCGTATTCGACACCAAACAACGGGCCGAAGAAGACACACGAACAATAAGATCGGGTCAGAACCAAAGTGCTAAAAGAAAACACGATTCCAACTACCCGAGAGTATGGAAAACTACAACGTTAGTAATCACCCCAAAACTTTGGAAAATTACAAAATGGCCCAAAACATCTGAAACACACGATACATGATCGAAACAACATACGAAAGCTCACAACATGCATAATAACATGAGATGGATCTGCGGCAACCCCGAGACGGCGGTTCAGAACAATGATTACAAGAATCGAATGAAATAGCGACGGAAAGGCAATAAACACGGAATTGATTATAACAGGTCCGAAACAAGCTCGGATGACAAAAAGTCCGGTATTAAATATTATCGAAATATTAATACGGTTACAAGTGAGTCACTAAAAATGAAAAATATACCAAAAATGAAAATACCGGGAAAAGAAAAATGCGGATATTACATTCTACCCCTCTAAAAATAAGTTTCGTCCCGAAACTTAAGAAACAAACAACTCGGGGTACCTAGGACGCATGCTATCCTCGGTTTCCCAAGTTGCCTCCTCGACACCATGCCTCGAACACTGCACCTTGACCAAAGGAATGGCCTTATGCCTCAGTCGCTTCTCACGGTGATCCAAAATCTTCAAGGGGCGCTCCTCGAAGGTAATATCCTCGGCGACATCAATCTCACCATAGTCGATGATGTGAATAGGATCCGGAACATATTTCCTCAGCTGGGAAGCATGAAAAACACTATGAACGTGACTGAAGGCCGGAGGCAACGCCAAACGGTATGCCAACTCACCGACTCTCTCGAGAATCTCAAAGGGCCTAATAAATCTCGGACTCAACTTTCCCTTATTCCCGAAGCGGAAAACTCCCCTCGTCGGCGACACCTTTAGCAAAAAATGTGGTCTCCCACCTCGAATTCAGGTCGACGACGGACGTCAGCATATAACTTCTATCGACTCTGAGTAGTCAACATCCTCTCCCGAATCAATTCCACCTTCCGCCTCGTCTCCATAGCGATATCCGGTTTGGTCCCAACCAAATCGGATGCCTTGTTCCAGCAAATTGGCGATCGACATCACCGCCCATAAAGTGCCTCATATGGTGCCATCCGAATCGACGCGTGCCAACTATTGTTGTACGTGAAGTCGATCAACGGCAAATGCTCCTCCTAGTCGCTGCTCCAATTGAGATCACAAGCACGCAACATATCCTCGAATGTCTGGATAGTGCGTTACGACTACCCATCTAACTGAGGATGAAAAGAAGTACTCAGATGCAACCGAGTACCCAACGCCTTATGTACTGCCTGCCAAAAATGCGATACAAAATGGCCATCACGATCCAAAACAATTGACTTCGGAGTACCATGAAGCCTCACAATCTGCGCAACAAACATACGAGCCAACTTCTCCAGACCCCAAGTATCCTTGATGCCCAGAAAGTGTGCCGACTTGGTCAGACGATCCACAATCACCCAAACCATATTCATACCAGACTTCGATCTCGGAAAGCTTGTTACGAAGTCCATCGAAATATCTTCCCATTTCCATTCCAGAACGGGAAGCGACTGCAATAACCCGCCCAGTCGCTGATGCTCGATTTTGACTTGCTGACAAGTCAAACATCTCGCTACAAACTGTGCGACCTCCTCTTTCATGTTGCTCCACCAAAAGTTCCTCCTTAGGTCCTTGTACATATTACTCGAACCAGGATCAACAGAGTAAGGCATACCATGGGCCTCACGCAAGATACTCTACCGCAATTCCTAGTCGTTCGGCACACAAAGCCGATTCTAGAATCTCAACACACTATCCTCGTGAATCAAAAACCCAGGTGACTTTCCCTTAAGAACATTGTCTCGGATTTGAGTAATCATCGGATCCTCCAACTGCTTTAGTTTAATTTCATCGATCAGCGACGACGAAATATCCAAAGCGCAAAGTTGCCCGACAGCTCTTGGCAACAAAATCTCAACACTCAACTCAATCAAATCCCACTGAAGCTCAGATCGATACGTAAGTATCTCAAGCGTCCGCAACGCAACTGGTTTCCGGCTCAAGGCGTCTGCCACGACGTTCACTTTGCCCGGATGGTAAAGGATTTTGAGGTCATAATCCTTAATCAACTCCAACCACCTCCTCTGCCTCATATTCAACTTCCGCTGAGTAAATATGTACTTCAGACTTTTATGATCGGTAAAAATCTGACATGTAGAGCCAAAAAGATAGTAACTGCCAAATCTTGAGTGCAAAAACAACTGCCGCTAACTCCAAATCGTGAGTAGGGTAGTTAAGTTCATACGGCCTCAACTGTCTCGACGCAAATGCAATAGTCTTGTCGTGTTGCATCAACACGCACCCAAGACCCTGACCCGAAGCATCGCTATAAACAGCAAAACCCTCGTTGCCACACGACAACGCTAAAATTGGGGCTGAAGTCAAACGCCGCTTCAACTCCTAGAAACTCGACTGCCTTTCATCATTACAGGCGAACTTCTCGGATTTTTAGAGCAACTGTGTAAGTGGTCGAGCCAGTTTCGAGAACCCCTCGATGAACCTACGGTAGTAGCCAGCCAAACCCAAGAAACTACGGACCTCCTTCACATTCTTAGGCGGTGCCCAATCCAGCACTGCCTCAATCTTCTGTGGATCCACATGGACCCCCTCGGCTGAAATCACGTGACCCAGAAACATCACCTCCTTCAGCCAGAACTCACATTTCGTGAACTTCGCATAGATTCGCTCGGTCATCAAAATGTCTAACACCACACGCAGATGATGCGCATGCTCCTCCTCATTCCTCGAATAGATAAGGATATCGTCAATGAAGACGACGACACAGTTATCCAAATACTCTATGAAAACTTTGTTCATCAACTGCATGAACACTGCCGGCACATTGGTTAGCCCAAAGGGCATAACCACAAACTCATAATGTCCGTATCTCATCCGAGAAGCTGTTTTCGAAATATTGGACTTCTTCACCCGAGGCTGATAGTATCTCGATCTCAAGTCAATCTTCGAGAATACCGCAGCTTCCTGCAACTGATCAAACAAGTCATCAATACTCGACAAGGGATACTTGTTCTTGATGGTCACCTTGTTTAGCTCGCGGTAGTCGATACATAAACGCAGTCAACCATCATTTTTCTGCACAAACAGAACCGGTGCGCCCCAAGGTGAAGCGCTCGGTCGAATGTACCCTGATTCAAGAAGCTCATTCAACTGCTTCTTCAACACAGCCATCTCTGAAGGTGCCATGCAATACAGCGCCTTCAAAATCGGAGCCGCACCTGGCTCTAACTCGATAGTAAACTCAACCTCACAGTTCGGTGGTAACCCCGGTAACTCGTCAGTAAAAACATAAAGGAACTCACTAACGACTGGAATCGATGAAAACTCGACTCCACCATCCCCCGCCTTCAAGGCGTAGCACCAATAACCAGTACACCCTTTCCGTAGGAGTCTCATCGCCTTCAAGGCGTTAATTACGAACTTCTGGTTTCTCTTTCGCCCCGAGAAAGAGTGCTTGGTGCCGTCCTAGGCTAACATGGTGATGATTCTCGTACGATAATTCATGATCGCACCATGCCGCTCGAGCCAATCATCCCTGATAATCAAATCCTCACCCTCAATACTCACAACAATAATATTAGAGAGCCAAGCCCTCTTACAAATAAACACAGAACCGTCTCAGACCTCCTAATCACCAGCGATCCTATCACCACTAGGAAGCTTAACGATGAAAGGCTCATAAGGCATCAAACAGTCGAGATGCAAACGGCGCACATGTAATACCCGGTTGTAATTCATTCATTATCATTCAGTAATTATCAGTCAGTAATTGTCACTCAGTAATTTTCACTCATTAATAATCACTCATCATTCATGATTCATTCATTTGCGTTCATTGTTGGCAAAATGTAACCATGTATCAGTTATCGATCATCATTTCATCTCCGTCTGAGTGTTGAGACGGGAGTATTATCATTATCATCGTGATTGGTAGTCTTGATCTGGAAGTATCATCTTTGGACTTGTTCACTTTCACATACGTATGGTATGTCGAATCATTCATCAATCGTAGCGAGAAATCAGAGTTGTCGGATTTTCATCTTGTCCACCAACGAGTTACGGCCGTAACTAGTCATACATTACGGCCGTAACATGCATTCGTTGGCTCAAGGTGATTTTGGACGAAGGCGAGTTATGGCCGTAAGTATTTTCGGATACGGTCGTAACAGGCGCTCGTTGGTTTTAGGCTATTTCGGATGAATAGGACTTACGGCCGTAAGGGTTTCGGCATATGGCCGTAAGATGAGGAGATACGGACGTAAGATGGATAGGCTACGGCCATAAGGAGTGTTCGTAATTTTAAGATTTGTCAGACGAGAAGGACTTACGGCCATAAGGGTTGCGGCATACGGCCGTAAGATGAGGCAGGTACGGCCGTAAGGCTTGTCCGGGTACGGCCGTACGTTGCAGGCAGGGTACCTGGTCAGTTTCGACGAAGGGGTCGTACGGCCATAAGTTTGGCCGGGTATGGCCGTATCGGTCGAGTTACGCCCGTAAGGTGTGCGGGTACGGCCGTATGGATGTTGGCAGGTGTCTTGGACGAGGGCGAGTTACGCCCGTAAGTCAGGTGTGGGTACGACCGTATGGATTCGGCAGTTTCTGGACGAAGACGAGTTACGGCCGTACGAGATGGCTGGTTACGGCCGTAAGGCCGTTAACCTGGGATGTTACGGCCGTAAGTAGGCCAAGTTACGGCCGTAACTTCCGGCAGTTTATAAGGGATTGGACGGGACTTTTTCCTCATTTTCTCATTTTCTTCACTTTATTCCGAGAGAGAGAGCTTGAGGGAGATACTTTTCATCATCAATCATAAGAGTGTTCGGTTTTCATCATCTTCATTCGTTTGGGGAGGTTGGATAGTCGATTTAACAAGTTTTCATCGGATCGAAGTGCTTGGATCTTCAAAGGTAATATTCTTCAATATCTTGGATTTCGATTTTGTGTTGAAGTATGACGTTTTGGACGTTATAATCATGTTGTATGAAGGGATATACGTATGATTACGGGTGTGTATGAATATTCATTGGATTATTGAAAGGTTATTCAAGAACACTTTGAATATTGAGTTGGATTTGGGGGTTTTCGATTAATTATTGTTGTAATCACGAATTTGGATATTCATTTTAGATTATTGATCGTATTGAAGATGTTTTGTTGGTTTGAAACACTTCTCGGGGATTTGATGTTGGTATAATTGAGGATTGATTGTAAACAATCGAAGATTGGTTACAACGTGTTTGATATAATGCCCCAATGAACTTGGTTTAGTCGTATCGACGTTTTGAGTTAGTTATACTCGTGTTTGATTCGTGTGTTGAACCGGATTATTGGTATTTGTGTTATTCAAGGTTGTTCGAGCGACCGACATTTCATTTAGGACGTTTGTTCGTGGAAGGACATTGTTCACCGGTGTTGTGTAAGTTAATTCTTACTCGGTTAAAAGGATATTCATTCCTTTTGTTGTTGTTCATTCATAATCATATTTCATTCATAAAGTATTAACCGTATTGAGACTTGTAATTGTCAATTAATCACTTCATTCATGAGGAACGATGGTTCCAATCATTTCATTGAGCTATCATTCATTTCACTATCATTTCATCTCGGTGAGTCATTATTGATTTTTGATGTCACTTTTGTTATATCGTGGCATTCCGAGTCATACTGGCGTGCCGGTTGGTATGTGTAGGATTTTCATGTCGGGCACAAATAAAGTCGTGTGTTGGTTGTTGGCCTCACATTGGACTGTGCACACGAGACGATCACTTCCTGAGACTGATTAGGTACAAGGTTACACGTGTATTCGATCGATACTCGTTGGTGGCTTGTGCACGGACTGATTTCCATCCCGGGCGTAGTGTAGCGCCATCCTTTGAGCCGTACTGTTAGTTGATTCATACAGCATGTTTGATTGCGTATGTTTTCAACAGGATTGTGACTATTCAACTCTTGAGGATTGTTATTCTGTGTAACTGACCCCGTTGGGGAATTTTGTTTTCAAGTCATGGCAAGGCTAAGGCACGAAAAGAGAACGTTGACAGCGAGGAGTCCCAGTGATACTAGTAGGGGGGCCCAGTCCATTTCAGTCATTCATGTCTTTTCATCTTTATTTCCGCTGCAGATTTCCGTTTGGATGTTCATTTTCATTTAATATTGTATATTTTATCTTCACATAAAATATACATGTATTCAGTATTCTTCATGGGTATATTATACTTAGACTCCTCATCGGAGTACTGGGTAATATGATGTGGTTCGGTACTACATTTATGTTGTTAATTTCATTAATTTTCATTCGCCTGGTGGGTCCCAGTTGGGGGTCCACGGCACTGTAATATCCGCCTAGTTTGGGGTGTTACAGAGTTGGTATTGGAGCGTGGTTTTGAATACTACCTTCCGAGTCATGTCTCATTTGAATTCATCGTTCATCAGACTAGTATCATTGGACTTTCGCGTCACGTGTGACCTCTGCAAGAGCCGAGCCTTCAGACCAAAGAACAGTAAGATTTCCTCATTTATCATTTTCATTTGTAATCATGTCGATCATGTTAACTCATTAACCTCTCAGTTCATTTCACTGTTCAGTTGTTGATCTTGAGGACCATATCATTAATCTTGTTAACTTGTTCAAGATGATCTTTTCAAAAACTTCATCAGATAATCACGTCACCTCAGTTGATCATTCATGTAATCATTGTGATTGAGCTTGTATGCTCATTTTCATCATTTCATAATATAATCATAATGTGATGTTCATGCGAGATATATAATTATCATATGACTTTCCACTTCAGTATGGAAAGAGCTGGCAGAGGATGCGGGGGAAGAGGCCGTGGTGCGGGCCGAAACCCGAGAGCTCATGTGAATAAACGCGCTAATGCAAGGAATAATGCTAATTCATCGAGCAGTGACGCTTCCACTCATTCACCTCGACATAATCATTCACTATCAGGGAGTCGTACCCGGGGCACAGCTCCATCAGAAGGTATTCGAGTTGATCCACTCGCTTTTACGCAGGGCATGTTGGCCCAAATGACTCAGATGGCACAATTGATGGAGACGATGCATAATTCGACTACTCAAAATCAGCAGGCTCCTCCACCTCCACCTCAGAGGCAAGAGAGGGGTGTGAGCAGTATCATTGGCGATATCTCTCGCCAAAGGCCACCTACTTTTGAGGGTTCATCTGAACCAGTGGATATCATTCACTGGCTTGAGCATTTCGAGAAACTGTTTTGCTATGGTGGACTGTCCTGAGGGACACAAAGTTTCAGTTGTGGCTTACTATCTTGGTAAGGGCGCACATTCCTGGTGGTTATCGCTGAAGCCCACCGACGGATTTTGTACTTGGGATCAATTCAAGACTCTCATGATGGAAAGGTATTATCCAGCCCCACTCAGGGAGGCCAAGTTGTCAGAATTACTCACTCCCGACCTTTCAGCAGACGATGATGTTCTCGCCATCGCCGAGAAATTTCAGGAACTTCTTCCTTTCGCCTCATCTATCATTCACTCTGAGGTGGACAAAATCAAGTATTTCAGCAAGAGGTTGAAACCTCGTATGCGACTACAGTTGCTTAATCATCATTGCACCACTCTGGACGAATTCATCGAGAAAGCTCTTACGTATGAGCTTACCGCTAAGGAGATTGCTAAGCAGCAACCTTCATCTGCTGGCAAGAAATCTAAGAATCGTAATCAGTCTGACGGCAGTCAGGCCACTTTCAAGAAGCCTCGTATGGGCTCTACCTTTTCTGAACGACCTCCTATGGTGCCTAGACCCGCGGAATCTCAGTCACGCGTGGCCAGTTCGGCCATCACCTGTTTCAACTGTGAAGAACAGGGTCATTTCAGTACCAAGTGTCCGAGGCAGACTGTCACGTGCCATAACTGTGGGATTGCTGGGCATAGGGCCCGTTTTTGCTGAAGGGACTCTAAACCTACTCCGGCATCATCTCAGGCCCCAGGACATTCAAAGAAGAATCGTGCCACTCGGTCGGCTGCTCAAGATGACAGGAGCTAATAAAGTCGGAGCCAAAATCTATCAGACAGGAGCGTCCGGTTCAGGGGCCGGCAAGCCCCGAATTTATGAGATGAAGAAGACCGACGATCCAGAGGCCCGGATGATCTCAGGTACACTCGATATTATATCTTAACCCGTGTGTACCCTTTTTGATACTGGTGCATCGCATTCATTCATTTCCGAGTCATGTTTGAGTAGACTACGTCTGGGTAGTGCTACTAGTTATGAGCCTTATGTCATTGGTCTACCTGATGGTAGAAAAATTATTGGGAATTGTGAGATTAAGGATTGTCCGATTCAGCTTCATGGCCATGATTGGTTAGCAGACCTAATCGTGGTAGATTTATTGAGAGACGACATCATTCTGGGTATTGATTGGATGGACCATCACGATGCCGTCATTAGTGTCCGTAAGCGTATGGTCACTATCATTTCAGACGATGGGGTCGAATGTGTATTTGAGGGAAGTAATCCCAACTGTTCTGGGAGAGTCATTAACTTGATGAAAGCAGTGAGATTACTCAATCAGGGGTGTGTCGGTTATTGGTGCTATATGACCAAGACCGAGAAACCATCAGTAATGTTGGAGGATATTCCGGTAGTGAGAGATTATGCCGATGTCTTTCCAGACGAGTTACCTGGTTTGCCTCCACAGAGAGATGTGGAATTCACGATTGAGTTGGAGCCTGGTACGTCCCCAATATCGAAGGCACCGTACCGGATGGCCCCGACCGAAATGAAGGAGTTGAAGAATCAATTAGAGGATTTGACTGAGAAGGGTTATATTCGACCGAGTGCGTCCCCGTGGGGAGCACCAGTGTTATTTGTCAAGAAGAAAGATGGTTCGTTCCGCTTGTGTATTGATTACCGGGAATTGAACCGGGTGACGATCAAGAATAAGTATACCCTACCCCGTATTGATGATCTTTTGGATAAACTTCAGGGAGCTTCAGTATTTTCCAAGATTGACTTAAGATCCGGATATCATCAGTTGCGAATTCGACAGTCGGATATCGCGAGGACGGCGTTTCGAACACGCTATGGTCATTATGAGTTTGTGGTAATGCCGTTTGGGTTAACTAATGCACCTGCAGTGTTCATGGAGTTAATGAATTGGGTTTTCATTGACTATTTGGATCGGTTCGTGGTTGTCTTCATTGATGACATTTTGATTTATTCTAGTGACCGGGAGGAGCACGAGTTTCACCTTCATCAGGTTCTCGACGTGTTGAGACGAGAGCAACTCTATGGAATGTTTTCCAAATGTGAGTTCTGGATGTCTGAAGTGGCGTTTCTCGGACATGTAATTTCATCAGACGGAGTTCGTGTTGACCCTCAGAAGACGGAGGCTATCCGAGATTGGCTACCTCCGAAGAATGTTAAGGAAATCCGAAGTTTCCTCAGATTAGCTGGTTATTATCGGCGATTTGTGGAAGGATTTTCCAAGATCGCTCAACCCATGAAGAACGTTTTATGGAAAGATAAGAAGTACACGTGGTCCGATGCGTGTCAACAGAGTTTTGAGGAACTCAAGAGACGGTTAATTTCAGCACCTGTCCTTTCTTTACCGCAACGGACGGAAGGATTTGTGGTTTATAGTGATGCGTCCGGACAGGGTCTCAGATGTGTAATAATGCATAACGGGAAAGTTATTGCTTATGCTTCACGGCAATTGAGACCTTACGAGGTCAATTATCCAACCCACGACCTGGAGCTAGCAGCCGTGGTGTTCGCATTGAAGATTTGGCGTCATTATCTTTATGGCGTTACCTGTCAGATATTCACCGATCACAAGAGTTTGAAGTATATATTTACTCAGAAGGAGTTATATATGCGACAGAGGCGGTGGTTGGAACTAATCAAAGATTATGACATTGAGATCCTGTACCACCCGGGTAAGGCAAATGTGGTTGCCGATGCCTTGAGTCGTAAGTCCGTTCAGGAGCAAATGCTTGCTCGTTTAACAGTTCAGAAGGAGCTTCAGTAGGAATTCTTTAGACCCAAGATTGAGGTCTGGCTTGAGCGAGTGCACGGGCAACTTTGCATGTTAGAAATTTCATCGCCACTTGAGGAGGCAATCAAAGTGAATCAGGGTTCAGATCCATCATTGTTACGTATCCGTGAGGATGTGGCTCAGGGGAAAGCCCCTGGATTTGTGGTCCATGAGGATGGACTATTGCGATTTAAGAATCGGTTATGCGTACCGGCGAATGACGAGTTGAAAAACTCGATTTTGAGAGAAGCTCATGCTACCCCTTATTCCATCCATCTGGGGTCTAGAAAGATGTACAAGGACTTGAAACAAAATTACTGGTGGAGTAATATGAAGCGAGAAGTCGTGGAATTTGTTTCGAGATGCTTGACCTGTCAGCAAGTCAAGATAGAACATCAGCGACCGGCGGGCATGCTGAAACCGCTCCCTATCCCAGAGTGGAAGTGGGAAGATATTTCCATGGACTTCATCACGAGTTTGCCGATGAGTAGTCCTGGCATGAATACAATTTAGGTGATTGTGGACCGCTTAACTAAATCGGCTCATTTCCTTGAGATTAAGGATACGTGGGGTCCTGAGAGACTTTCCCAGTTGTTCATCAAAGAGATAGTGAGATTGCATGGTACTCCTAAAAGTATTGTTTCTGATCGTGATGGACGATTCGTGTCTCATTTATGGAAATCAGTTCATCGTGCTATGGGAACTCAGCTTAATCTCAGTACCGCTTTTCATCCTCAGTCCGACGGACAATCATAGAGGACGATTCAGACATTGGAGGACATGTTGAGGGCATGCGTCCTCTATTGGAAAGACGATTGGGAAGCCCAATTACCGTTAATTGAGTTCACGTACAATAATAGTTGGCATGCTTCGATTAAGATGGTACCTTACGAGGCCTTGTACGGTCGTCGTTGTCGATCTCCTTTGTGTTGGGACGACTTATCAGAATTAATCGGCACCGAGCCCGATATGATTATAGCCGCCCGTGAGAAGGTAGCTTTAATCAGGAGTCGTTTGTTGACAGCTCAGAGTCGACAGAAATCTTATGCAGATAATCGTCGTCGACCGCTAGAGTTCGAGACAAGTAACCACGTGTTGGTCAAGGTATCCCCGAGTCGAGGTATTTTCCGTTTCGGAAAACGGGGGAAGTTGAGTCCGAGATTCATTGGACCGTTTGAGATTTTGGACCGAGTAGGCGAGTTAGCTTATCGATTGGCCCTACCTCCGGCATTGAGCCGAATTCATAATGTGTTTCACGTCTCTCAGTTGTGGAAGTATGTTGCCGACCCGAGTCACATACTTCAGTTCGACGAAATCGAGATCGCGGATGATCATTCGTATGAGGAGCATCCTATATGAGTTTTAGTGCGGCAAATCAAACAGTTAAGGAACAAGACGATTCCTTTGGTCAAGATTCAGTGGTCTAGACATGGAGTCGAAGAGGCTACTTGGGAAACCGAGGATAGTATGCGGGAGGGTTATCCCGAGTTGTTTGACTCTTAGTTTCGGGGACGAAACTCTTTTTAAGGGGGGAGTATGTAATACCCGGTTGTAATTCATTCATTATCATTCAATAATTATCAATCAGTAATTGTCACTCAGTAATTTTCACTCATTAATAATCACTCATCATTCATGATTCATTCATTTGCATTCATTGTTGGCAAACTGTAACCGTGTATCATTTACCGATCATCATTTCATCTCTGTCTGAGTGTCGAGATGTGAGTATTATCATTATTATCGTGATTGGTAGTCTTGAGCTGGAAGTATCATCTTTGGACTTGTTCACTTTCACATACGTATGGTATGTCGAATCATTCATCAATCGTAGCGAGAAATCGGAGTTGTCGGATTTTCATCTTGTCCAGCAACGAGTTACGGCCGTAACTAGTCGTACATTACGGCCGTAACATGCATTCGTTGGCTCAAGGTGATTTTGGACGAAGGCGAGTTACGGCCCTAAGTATTTTCGGATACGGCCGTAACAGGCGCTCCTTGGTTTCAGGCCATTTTGGACGAATAGGACTTACGGCCATAAGGGTTTCGGCATACGGCCGAAAGATGAGGAGAGACGGCCGTAAAATGGGCAGGCTACGGCCGTAAGGAGTGTTCGTAATTTCAAGATTTGTCGGACGAGAAGGACTTACGGCCGTAGGGTTGCGGCATACGGCCATAAGATGAGGCAGGTACGGCCGTAAGGCTTGGCCGCATACGGCCGTACGTTGTAGGCAGGGTACCTGGTCAGTTTCGATGAAGGGGTCGTACGGCCATAAGTTTGGCCGGGTACGGCCGTATCGGTCGAGTTACGCCCGTAAGGTGTGCGGGTACGGCTGTATGGATGTCGGCAGGTATCTTGGACGAGGGCGAGTTACGCTCGTAAGTCAGGTACGGGTACGACCGTATCGCTGTCGGCAGTTTCTGGACGAAGCCTAGTTACGGCCATACGAGATGGTTGGTTACGGCCGTAAGGCCATTGACCTAGGATGTTACGGCCGTAAGTAGGCCGAGTTACGGCCGTAACTTCCGGCAGTTTATAAGGGATTGGATGGGACTTTTTCCTCATTTTCTCATTTTCTTCACTTTATTCGGAGAGAGAGAGCTTGAGGGTGATACTTTTCATCATCAATCATAAGAGTGTTCGGTTTTCATCATCTTTGTTCGTTTGGGGAGCTTGGATAGTCGATTTAACACGTTTTCATCGGATCGAAGTGCTTGGATCTTCAAAGGTAATATTCTTCAACATCTTGGATTTCGATTTTGTGTTGAAGTATGATGTTTTGGACGTTATAATCATGTTGTATGAAGGGATATACGTATGATTCCGGGTGTGTATGAATATTCATTGGATTATTGAAAGGTTATTCAAGAACACTTTGAATATTGAGTTGGATTTCGGGGTTTTCGATTAATTTTTGTTGTAATCACGAATTTGGATATTCATTTTGGATTATTGATCGTATTGAAGATGTTTTGTTGGTTTGAAACACTTCTCGGGGATTTGATGTTGGTATAATTGAGGATTGATTGTAAACAATCGAAGATTGGTTACAATGTGTTTGATATAATGTCCCAATGAACATGGTTTAGTCGTATCGACGTTTTGAGTTAGTTATACTCGTGTTTGATTTGTGTGTTGAACCGTATTGTTGGTATTTGTGTTATTCAAGATTGTTCGAGCGACCGACATTTCATTTAGGACGTTTGTTCGTGGAAGGACATTGTTCACCGGTGTTGTGTAAGTTAATTCTTACTCGGTTAAAAGGATATTCATTCCTTTCGTTGTTGTTCATTCATAATCATATTTCATTCATAAAGTATTAACTGTATTGAGACTTGTAATTGTCAATTAATCACTTCATTCACGAGGAACGACGGTTCCAATCATTTCATTGAGCTATCATTCATTTCACTATCATTTCATCTCGGTGAGTCATTATTGATTTTTGATGTCACTTTTGTTATATCGTGGCATTCCGAGTAATACTGGCGTGCCGGTTGGTATGTGTAGGATTTTCATTCGGGCACATATAAAGTCGTGTGTTGGTTGTTGGACTCACATTGGACTGTGCACACGAGATGATCACTTCGTGAGACTGATTAGGTACAAGGCCACACGTGTATTCGATCGATACTCGTTGGTGGCTTGTGCACGGACACATTTCCATCCCGGGCATAGTGTGGCGCCATCCTTTGAGCCGTACTGTTAGTTGATTCATACAGCATGTTTGATTGCGTATGTTTTCAACAGGATTGTGACTATTCAACTCTTGAGGATTGTTATTCTGTATAACTGACCCCGTTGGGGAATTTTGTTTTCAGGTCATGGCAAGGCTAAGGCACGGGAAGAGAACGTTGACGGCGAGGAGTCCCAGTGATACTAGTAGGGGGGCCCAGTCCGTTTCAGTCATTCATGTCTTTTCATCTTTATTTCCGCTGCAGATTTCCGTTTGGATGTTCATTTTCATTTAATGTTGTATATTTTATCTTCACATAAAATATACATGTATTATACTTAGACTCCTCATCTGAGTACGGGGTAATATGATGTGGTTCGGTACTACATTTATGTTGTTAATTTCATTAATTTTCATTCGCTTGGTGGGTCCCAGTCGAGGGTCCACGGCACTGTAATATCCGTCTAGTTTGGGGTGTTACACCACACGCTCCAGAGAGATGAATCAATGTGTATCACCCGAATCAAAAAGCACACTGACAGGATGAGACTGAATATGAACGGTACTTGTGGCCACGGTGGCGGCTGAATTATTGGCCCTCCTCATCTCATAAACACACGGATGGGCGGAGCCGACACTGGAAGCTCCCCCTCTAGCGGGCTGGGAAAAAAGTCTGGGCAGCAAGAGTTCTCTCTCTCAGCACAGAAAACAGCCTTGTGGCCCAGCTGGCCACACCGATTACACGTTAGAAAAGGGCTCAGACAATTTCGACTGATGTGGCCCGGTCGGCCACAGTTAAAACACTTCACATCACGGGAAGGAGTGCTGGCAGCCCTACGAAAACCTCCAGTAGAACGAGATGGACCACCACCAGCGGGAAAGTTAGCAGACTGACATTTCTGCTGACCTCCTCCATTGTGGCCTGAAAAATTTACGATGGACTTCTATTTCTTGCTCTCACGAGCCGCCTCACTGGCCGTCAAAGACATATCGTATGCAAGAGCTTTACTCTTATAATCCTTTAAGGTGGTGCAGGCGAGCCCAGACATGTAGTCACGAATCTTCAGTTTCATCCATCTGGAAAAGTGAAAAATTTTATCGCTCTCCTCTCTAACTTGGGCCTTCACAAAGCCCAACTCCCGGTTGTAATCAGCAATAGCCTGAGAAACAGGAATATCCCAAGGCTGAGCATCATAAAAAGCATGGACTCGAGCCTCTTTAACTAGCCACGGGCAATATTCGGACTCCATTAGGTCTTTGAACTTGACCCATGAAGCAACATGGTCCTTACACTCAACAGCCTCCCACCAGTCGGTAGCGTCCCCAGTGAGAAAGTACTGGGCAATAGGGACCTTGCGATCCTCGGGACAGTTGGTGGAAACAAAGACCTTGGATATCTCCTTGATCCACCCCTCCCAACCAATCAGGTCTGAAGCCTCCAAAAACTGAGGAGGATGCATCTTGATGACATCCTGAAGCCAACGATCTGCTACGCCCCGAGTAGCATGGGCCGGAGTCGGGTTCTGAACCACCTGAGCTATCGCAGCCATTTGGTTCACCATTTGTTGCATCACAGCCGCAACACCAAGATTGACGCCACCACCAGTTGTGCCCTCTTGAGTAGCATTATGGCTCTAATGACCATCAGTACTACCGGCCCCAGAATTGTGTGACGTGGCCGCCTCACTGGCTGCCCCACGTCCCCGACTGCCTCCACGACCACGGGCCCGACCTCTACCTCGGCCTCTCCTAGCATCCATACTGAAGATAAGAGGTAGCAAATGTAATTCGATGATAAGTGCGAGAGAATAAACAGTTACAGTTCAAAAATCAGAAGTACAACACAAGCAAACAAGGAATCGAGTAAGGAAAACTTACGAGTACTAGAAGTACCGAGATGATGGCAGCGGGGTGATAATGTGCAAAACATAACACAACTAGACCCAATTTACCGACAAGCCTAGGTATCCATAAACCTAGTGCTCTGATACCATTTTCTGTAACAACCCCCAAGATATTCAGGGAATTTACAGCGCCGTGGACCCCTACATGGGACCCACCAGGATAATTAAGAAATACCACTCGTCTAACTATCTTAGTTAGCGAGAAAACACACATCACCAGAACAGAAAATAAATGAAACGCCCGGTATAACTGGCAAAACAGACATCACTGCCAATCATAAATAACTTATAATAATACAAACCATAATCCCAGTAGAAATGCCTAAGTACTCGCAAGTACTTTCTATAAATTCACAAGTTTAAATAAAAACAACCGCATCAAAAAGGACAACAAAAATAAAGAGACTCAATTGCACACGTCATCAATCCTGGCCAGCATCCTCGTACTGCCACAGTGCCCGATCGTCCGGCTGAACATAACCTGAAATTCATAACAAGAATTTCCTCAAAACGGGTCCCCAAAGGGGTTAGCAATTACTCTAGTACAAGTAACCGAATGAACAACTTACACATTACACATATAGTCAAAGCATACAAATGAGAAAATATTGTAACACCCCAAAAGGCGGCTGTTACAGTGTCGTGGATCCCCACACCGGGACCCACCAGGCGATATCAAAATACAGATTAAATAAGTATTATTATACCGAATCACAATAATCATTCATTACCCCGATTAGGAGTTTAATAGTATGGTCAATGGCCTTATGATACACAGGATCTGAAAATAAAAGTACAAACCATATGGAGATGGAATATACTTCAAATACAACTAGACAACTGTAAATAAAGCGGAATTAAAGTAACATTACACGGTTTGAAATAATAACCGGACAAAAAGACATGGGTCCCCCGAACTAGTATCCCCCCAACCCTTCGTCGTCACTGTGCTCTTCCCGTGCCTTGCCTTTGCCTCAACCTAAAATAAAACACAAGTATTTCGCCCAAAATACAGGGTCAGATATACATGATAAATGATTCTCCCGACATTATACAATCCACATATATTAGAACTCAAAGAAAACATTCCAACTACTGAACATACCCATCGGGCGTATGAACAATCAGTCCAAAATCATCGAACATATCCAATCATACATGGACTATGAACGATTAAACAATATGGCGCAAGATGGACATCACAGTACACCCGATCCGGAAATATGTCCGTGTACATGTCCACTCCGTATACGGAATCCAGAATATACGTGTGACAATGTACCTAATTAGCCTCACGAACTACGTCTCGTGTGCACAGTCCAATACGGAAAATATCCACGTATGACTATATAAGTGCCCGGCTAAAAATCCTACACAATGACCAATGGGCACGCAGATATGATTCCAGAGACGTCACGATACAACATGAAAACGAATTCAACAAATTACATATCCGATTAAGGATCAAGAGAAACTCACCGAAATGATAACGAGGACCAAACGAGATCAACGATTCAAAGTGACATACTTGGGAATGCAATCCCAAGATGAAAAAACGGAACAACGTCAAGGACAATATCAAATTACGAGTCACCAATTCATAAACATTTCATACACATGAAACGTATAATTATCACAAGAATCTAATCATCATTATAACCAAGCAAGATAACTTGCCTCAATTCCGTAAGCGAAAGATAGTCCTCCTCCAAATGATCAAACGGTAGGTATCCTCGGTTAAACACTCAATCGAACAAGCAACCTTGAATGAAACGTAATTCATTCAATGACAGATTCACATAATATTAATATCAATTCGTAGGAAACGACGCCCGCCACCTACTCGAATAGTTCATTCCACCCTAATGAATATCTTAACGATTAATGAAAGGTTTATATACATCTAATTCATCTTCCAAAATTGGATTACCATACCAAAAGTGTCCTTTAATACTGTTGTCATTCTATGAACAAAACATCTTCAATTTACCAATAAAATTGGTTTAATCAAATTCTTATGTTCTACAACATCTACTATTATACAAGGATAGTCATAACGAATTCGATACTCAATCTACTATGGCATTATCATTCATAAACAACATCACCTTCTTAAGATCACCATCTATTTAGTATGATGATCAAAAACTTTCTAAGTTATCAACACATTAGATTAATGAAAAGTTATTGTTGTAATCATCAAGATCCTTACTATTCTTCAAAGACTTGTGAAGCTGAACTATAATGATTGTTAAAGCTTCTAAGATCTCTAAACAAGATCATATAATCCTATCTTTATCATTATCAAGTTCTTCCCAAGGTAATTAAATACGTAAAATGGTGTTTAAACACTTTATGATATCAATTCTATTGGTTAAATCCAACTATGGTGAAGTTAACCGATTCAACGATGTTCTACTGAGCTAAATTCGTCCAGCAAGATGGGTATGATAATTACAACATGGTTAATATCACTATATCATCAAGAATACATCCATTTCAAACCCTCATTTATCATATTCATCAAGAAGTGTTTAAAAAGTTGGATTAAAACTATGTTTTACTTGATTAATTTAACTCTAGGTGAAATATACTTCATCATACCTCCAGAAATGATGAACAACTCTCAAAACTACAAGAAAGTACACTCAAAGCTCAAGAACACCTCCTAATATTCAAGGTAATGAGCTCCACTCCAAGATTTAAGGCTTAAACACAAGTTGGAGGAGGTTGATATCGATTTGGGGGTGCAGAGGGACGATATATGGAGAGAAAATCGGTTTAGAGTTGTGAAGAAATGAAAAAAGGTTGGTCCTATAAATAGACTGTACAGGCTTAACGTACGCTATCGGGGAAATTTAGCGTACATTAACACTCTTACGTACGCTAACCGGTTAATGTTACGTACGTAAGCGGCTTACAGTGGCTACTGTCTTGAATCCGCAGGCCACTAGCGTACGCTAATTAAAAGGGTGTTACGTGCGCTATTAAAGGTTGACTCTGACCGACAAAACAACTCAGACATCACGCACATGCATGCCAATGGATAACAGGTTCACGTGCGGAAGTCAACTGATGTCAGATTCTCTTTTAGCGTATGCAATAGAGGAAGCATTACGTACATTAAGGCACAAGATTAACGTACATTAATCCTGCTACGTAGCGTACGCTACACCGCCAGAAAAGACTCAAAAATGCAACTCTCCCATAACATGAATCATCAAGTATGAAGTGAAATAACAACGATACGAAGCTCAGATCTATAACACCTCACATAATACTGAATGAAACAATCCACGATATTCAAATTACTCGAGTAATAGAACGACAGATAAAAATGAAAAATTACAGTCGGATATTACATACTCCCTCCCTTAAAAGGAGTTTCGTCCTCGAAACTAAGGGGTAAATAATTCGGGATATCTCATTCATATACTATCGTCGGTTTCCCACGTAGCCTCCTCGACTCCGTGTCGTGACCACTGAACCTTCAGTAGGGGAATCGTTTTGTTCCGCAACTATTTGATCCTCCTCTCGAGTATCTGCACAGGATGCTCCTCATACGAATGATCCTCCGCTATTTTTATCTCTTCGAACTGAAGTACATGGCTCGGATCAGCAACATACTTCCTCAACTGGGAGACATGGAACACGTTGTGAATCCGACTCAAAGCCAGTGGCAAAGCCAGTCTATAGGCCAGCTCACCCACACGCTCCAAAATCTCAAACGGCCCAATGTACCTCGGGCTCAGCTTGCCCTTCTTCCCAAAACGAAAAACACCTCGGGTAGGAGACACCTTCATTAGCATATGGTCACCCACCTCGAACTCAAGCGGTCGTCGACGGTGTTCTGTGTAGGACTTCTGTCGACTTTGAGCCGTTAACAAACGACTCCTAATCAAAGCGATCTTGTCATGGACTGCTAATAACATATCGGGTTACGTACCCAGAGATTCTGACAGTTCGTCCCAACACAAAGGGGACCTACAGCAATGGCCATACAATGCCTCATACGGAGCCATCTGAATCGAAGCATGCCAACTCTTATTATAAGTGAATTCTACCAAAGGTAGCTGGGTTTCCCAATCGTCTTTACAATCAAGAGCACATGCCCTCAACATGTCCTCTAGGGTTAGGATAGTTCTCTTAGACTGACCATCGCTCTGTGGATGAAAAGCCTTATTGAAATTAAACTGCGTGCCCATCGCACGATGAACTGCCTTCCAGAAGTGCGATACGAATCGCCTGTCACGATCCGATACAATACTCATGGGGGTACCATGTAACCTCACAATTTCCTTAATAAAAAGCTGGGCCAGTCTCTCGGGACCCCACGTGTCCTTAATCTCCAAGAAGTGGGCTGATTTGGTTAGCCGGTCCACAATCACCCAAATCGTGTTCATTCCTCGACGACTCGTCGGTAAGCTAGTGATGAAATCCATCGATATGTCCTCCCATTTCCACTCGGGAATCGGGATTGGTTTCATCATTCATGCGGGTTGCTGGTGCTCAATCTTAACCTGTTGACAGGTTAAACATCTCGAGATGAATTCGGCAATCTCATGCTTCATATTTCCCCACCAATAATATTGTTTCAAATCCTTATGTATCTTACTAGACCCCGGGTGAATAGAGTACGGGGTAGCATGGCCTTCTCTCATGATAGAGTTCCTTAACTCCTCGTCTGCTGGTACACACGCTCGATTCCTGAAGCGTATCAATCTGTCCTCATGGATCACAAATTCAGGAGCTTTCCCTTGAGTGATTTCGTCCCGAACTCGAGATAGGAATGGGTTCGTAACTTGTTTTGATCTGATTATATCATCAAGAGACAAAGAAATCTCAAGTGTGCACAATTGTCCCTGAATATGCTGTAACCAAACTTCAATCTCTGGCCTCAAAAGCTCCAGCTGTAATTCCCTTTGAGCTGTAAAGCGGCTAAGCATCTGCTCCTACACTGTCTTACGGCTCAAGGCATTGGCAACCACATTTGCCTTGCCCGGATGATAAAGGATTTCGATATCATAATATTTGATCAATTCTAGACACCTTCACTGTCTCATATTCAACTCCTTATGAGTAAAAATGTACTTCAGGCTCTTGTGATCAGTAAAGATCTGGCAGGTAACTCCGTACAGATAGTGATGCCAGATTTTCAAGCCAAACACCATAGCTGTTAACTCCAAGTCATGGGTCGGATAATTAACTTCATAGGGTCGAAATTGTCTCGATGCATAGGCAATCACTTTCCCTTCCTGCATTAGTACACAACCAAGGCCCTGCCTCGACGCGTCACTATATACTACGAATCCTTCTGTTCCTTTTGGTAGAACCAAGACAGGTGCTGAAATCAATCGACTCTTGAGCTCATCAAAACTTTGCTGACATGCTTTTGACCACAAATACTTCTTATCCTTCCTCAATAGGTTAGTCATCGGTTGTGCAATTTTGGAAAATCCTTCCATGAACCGTCGGTAGTAACCTGCTAGGCCAAGGAAACTACGAACTTCCTTCACGTTCTTCGGGGGTAGCTAGTCTCGAATGGCTTCTGTCTTCTGTGGGTCCACTCTCACTCCTTCGGCTGATATCACATGTCCAAGAAAGATAACCTCAGGCATCCAGAATTCACATTTAGAAAACTTCCCATAAAGATGTTCCCGCCTCAACACATCGAGAACTTGGTGGAGGTGACGTTCATGCTCTTCGTGGTCACGAGAGTAAATCAGAATGTCGTCAATAAAAACGACTACAAAGCGGTATAGATAGTTAATAAAAACCCGATTCATAAACTCCATAAATACATTTGGTGCATTTGTTAATCCAAATGGCATCACCATGAACTCATAATGTCCATAGCGAGTACAGAAGGCCATCTTCGAAATGTCGGACTCTCGAATCCTCAACTGATGATAATCGGACCTCAATTCGATCTTAGAAAACACAACAGCTCCCTGAAGTTGGTCCAATAAATCATCAATACGAGGCAAAGGATATTTTTTTTTTATGGTTACCCTATTCAGCTCACGTAATCAATACATAAACGCAGACATCCGTCTTTCTTTCGTACAAACAATACTGGTGCTCCCCAAGGGGACGCACTAGGTAGAATATAGCCCTTTTCAGTCAACTTCTCAAGTTGGTTCTTCAACTCCTGCATCTCGGTCGGAGCCATACGATACGGTGCTTTTGAAAGCGGAGACGTACATGGCTCTAACTCAATAATAAACTCCACGTCACGATGTGGAGGTAAGCCTGGCAACTCGTCTGGAAATACGTCTGGGTAGTCTCGGACTACCGGAATGTCAGCCAATTTGACTGGTCGATCTGTTGTTTTGGTCATGTAGCACCAATAACCCTTACACCCTTGATTAAGCAGTTTCACTGCTTTCATAGCGCTGATGACTCTCCCGGAACAGCTGGGATTATCACCTCGAAAAATACACTCGAAACCATCATCAGAAGTGACGGTTACCATCCGCTTGCGGACACTAAGTATGGCATCATGACGATCCATCCAATCGATACCCAAGATTATATCATCCTTAGGTAAGTCGACTACAATAATATTTGATAACCACTCACGGTCGTTCATGCGAATCGGGCACTCCTGGACTTCACGTTTCCCAGTAATTCTTCTACCATCGGGTAGACTAATCACATAAGGCTCACAATTGATAACATGGTCTAGAGGCAAACAACTTAAACAAGAAGTAGATATAAAGGAGTGTGAAGCGCCGGTATCAAAAAGAACACACACCGGCTGAGAGTGGATCTCGAGTATACCTGCAATCATGCTGGCCTCGGGGTCATCAACTTTCTTCATTTCGTAGATCCTGGGTTTTGCGGCTCCTGCACCATGTGTACCACTTTGATTCCCACGACCCATTCCCCTATTTGCCGTGGTAGTCTGATAAGAAGTGGACTGAGGCACACGGTCCTGGACAACAGACTGATTTGGAGCATGAGACGCTACTGGTTCACGTATGGGTCCATTCCTGCAAAAACGAGCATGATGCCCATTCTTTCCACAAGTATGGCATGCGACGGACGGCTTCGGGCATTTGGAGCTGACGTGCCCCTGGTCTCCGTAGTTATAGCACACAACAGATGAAGGGACCGCTCGAGAGTGTGATCCGGCTGGCTTCGACGCCATGGGTGGTCGATCGGAAGAGTTTGGAAATGACTGGGGCTTCCTGAATGTCCCCCGATTACTCTCAGTCTGGTTTTGGTTCCGAGATATTTTGTTGTTGGGCTGTGGTTGCTTCTTAGAAATCTCCTTCGCAGTGAGTTCGTATTCCAGAGCTTTCTCGATGAACTCTGGTAGGGTCGTACAGTGGTGATTCAACAGTTGCATTCTCATTCGGGGTTTAAGCCTCTTGAGAAAATAACTACAAAAAAACAGTTTTTACCGACGCCAAACGCAGTTGGTAAAACAGAAAATGGCGTCGGTAAAAAATTTACCGACGGCAATCCGCCGTTGGAAAAACGCTCGACGGTAATTTTACCGACGCCGATATTTACCGACGCTATTTTTGGCGTTGTTAAATTAAAAATAAAAAAATCTAAAAAAGTCGTCAGACTCAAAGTGGTCAAGTCCGGCTCGTGGGGCTCAGCGGGTTAGGTCCGGCTCACGGTCGAGTTCGGCCAGTCCAGTTCGGGGGGTCGGGTCTAGGTCAGGGCGAGTCAGGTTCGGGCTCCATTTAATTTCAAATGGTTGAGAAATATTTTGATTTATAAACCACATAAAACACTACTGTTTTTTCGATGTGGGATAGTGTAAAAAATTTACCAATGCCATTTCGGCGTCGGTAATGGCGTCGGTAGATACCGGCATCGGTAAACGGAAAAAAAAATTACCAACACCAAAATGGCGTCGGTAAAGGCGTTGGTAAACGACGTCGTTAATTGTGAAAAAAGAAAAAAAAAAGATAATAATAAAAATTTACCAACGCCGAAGTGGCGTCGGTAAGGGCGTCGGTAAATGGCGTCGGTAAACGGCGTTGTTAATTGTGAAAAAATAAGAAAAAAATAAATCTACGAACCGATCGTCGGCAATGGCGTCGGTAAATCAATTAAATAATGGGCGTCAGTAATGGCGTCGGTAAATTATAAGTTTAACAACGGCGGGTACGGGCGTCGGTAAATCGCGTCGGTAAAAATTGTTTTTTTGTAGTGAATATTTAATTTTAGCAGCCTCCGTTCGAACAATCGACGAGGTGAAAGGGAGAAGTGACTGAAATTTCTCGGCGACAGATAGTACATCATCCTCGGACGGGTCCGGGATTAGCAATTCCAACAGCTTGGCCTCACGGAGTGGCCCTGGATAGTAACGATCTAGCATGAGGTTTTTAAATTCCTCCCAAGTATAAGCACCATCAACTGGCCTCACTGAAAGCCACCAAGTGTGGGCGCCCTTGCTAAGATAGTAAGCTGCTACGGAGACGCGATTCTCCTCCGGGCAGTCCAC
This sequence comes from Orobanche coerulescens, assembly GCA_033398695.1. Lineage (NCBI taxonomy): Eukaryota > Viridiplantae > Streptophyta > Magnoliopsida > Lamiales > Orobanchaceae > Orobanche > Orobanche coerulescens. Next base: position 20,883,150 of record CM065810.1, read on the forward strand.
CATCTCAAATAATTTCTCAAAATGCTCGATCCAATGCATAATGTCATCAGGCTCAGAGGAGCCTTCAAAGGTCGGAGGTCGCTGGCGAGAGATGTTGCTGATGATCCGACTCACGGGTCCGCCGAGAACAGGAGATGGAGGATGAGGCCTCTGTTGCTGACCAGTAGTGGTCCTCTGCATAGCTTCCATTAATTGACCCATCTGGGTCATCTGAGTCATCATGCCCTCCATCACGACGTAAGGATCGACACATGCATCCTCACGCCCACTGTGGTGTGATTGGTCCCTAGAAGGCGAACCACTATCTGCAGAACTATGATCCACATTTGCGCGTCTGTTGGCTCGGGGTATCGGGATTCGGCTCCTTCCACGGCCTCGTCCCCCTCTGCCACGACCTCTCAGATTTCTTTCCATACTGAAAGGGTCAATTACAATGATAACTATAAGTATAGTTCAAGATACTATTCAAAATTCATGCTAAGTTAATAGCAACAAGGAATCACATATTCAAGAAAACAGTTCATAATTAATTATCGACACCACGAGTGTCGCACAAAATATTACATCGATGTCGAGTCGAACAATTTCAATCATATAATCAATCCAGCATTTATCTCGAATTATTAATCAGATAAATCATGTCACAGATCCTCGAAATAGCAAGATCAATAAAGAGATCCATTCCGATATAAATATCACGCCAGTAATTAAATCATGGCTCGAAAAGTACATATCGTATTTGGCTCGTAGGGTCAGGCGCTTGCACAGGTCACACGTGACACGAAGGTCCTTGGATACTAGCTCATTCTACAACGACTCTTAAAGAGAAAACAACACACTCTCCGATACCATCTGCTGTAACACCCCAAAAGGCGGCTGTTACAGTGCCGTGGATCCCCACACCGGGACCCACCAGGCGATATCAAAATACAGATTAAATAAGTATTATTTTGTGATACCAATTCACAATAATCAGTCATTACTCCGATTAGGAGTTTAATAGTATGGCCAACGGCCTTATGATACACAGGATCTGAAAATACAAGTACAAACCATATGGAGATGGAATATACTTCAAATACAACCAGACAACTGTAAATAAAGCGGAATTAAAGTAACATTACACGGTTTGAAATAATAACCGGACAAAAAGACATGGGGCCCCCGAACTAGTATCCCTCCAACCCTTCGTCGTCACTGTGCTCTTCCCGTGCCTTGCCTTTGCCTCGACCTAAAATACAACACAAGTATTTCGCCCAAAACACAGGGTCAGATATACATGATAAATGATTCTCCCGATATTATACAATCCACATATATTAGAACTCAAAGAAAACATTCCAACTACTGAACATACCCATCGGGCGTATGAACAATCAGTCCCAAATCATCGAACATATCCAATCATACATGGACTATGAACGATTAAACAATATGGATCAAGATGGACATCACAGTACACCCGATCCGGAAATGTGTCCGTGTACATGTCTACCCCGTATACGGAATCCAGAATATACGTGTGACAATGTACCTAATTAGCCTCACGAACTACGTCTCGTGTGCACAGTCCAATACGGAAAACATCCATGTATGACTATATAAGTGCCCGGCTAAAAATCCTACCCAATGACCAATCGACACGCATATATGATTCCATAGATGTCACGATACAGCATGACAACGAATTCAACAAATTACATATCCGATTAAGGATCAAGAGAAACTCACCGAAATGATAACGAGGACCAAACGAGATCAACGATTCAAAGTGACATACATGGGAATGCAATCCCAAGATGAAAAAACGGAACAAAGTCAAGGACAATATCAAATTACGAGTCACCAATTCATAAACATTTCATACACATGAAACGTATAATCATCACAAGAATCTAATCATCATTATAACCGAGCAAGATAACTTGCCTCAATTCCATAAGCGAAAGATAGTCCTCCTCTAAATAATCAAACGGGCGGTATCCTCGGTTAAACACTCAATCGAACAAGCAACCTTGAATGAAACGTAATTCATTCAATGACACATTCACATAAAATTAATATCAATTCGTAGGAAACGATGCCCGCCACCTACTCGAATAGTTCATTCCACCCTAATGAATACCTTAACGATTAATGAAAGGTTTCAATACATCTAATTCATCTTCCAAAATCGGATTACCATACCAAAAGTGTCCTTTAATACTCTTGTCATTCTATGAACAAAACATCTTCAATTCACCAATAAAATTGGTTTAATCAAATTCTTATGTTCTACAACATCTACTATTATACAAGGATAGTCATAACGAATTCGATACTCAATCTACTATTGCACTATCATTCATAAACAGCATCACCTTCTTAACATCACCATCTATTTAGTATGATGATAAAAAACAATCTAAGTTATCAACACATTAGATTAATGAAAAGTTATTTTTGTAATGATCAAGATCCTTACTATTCTTCAAAGACTTGTGAAGCTGAACCATGATTGTTAAAGCTTCTAAGATCTCTGAACAAAATCATCTAATCCTATCGTTAGCATTATCAAGTTCTTCCCAAGGTAATTAAATACCTAAAATGGTGTTTAAACACTTTATAATATCAATTCTATTGGTTAAATCTAACTATGGTGAAGTTAACCGATTCAACGATGTTCTACTGAGCTAAATTCGTCCAGCAAGATGAGTATGATAATTACAACATGGTTAATATCACTATATCATCAAGAATACATCCATTTCAAACCCTCATTTATCATATTCATTAATAAGTGTTTAAAAATTGGATTAAAACTATGTTTTACTTGATTAATTTAACTCTAGGTGAAATATACTTCATCATTAACAGCAACATATGAAAAGTACAGAGAAGAGATGCACACATACATCCAGAAATGATGAACAACTCTCAACACTACAAGAAAGTACACTCCAAGCTCAAGAACACCTCCTAATCTTCAAGGTAATGAGCTCCACTCCAAGATTTAAGGCTTAAACACAAAGTTGGAGAAGGTTGATATCGATTTGGGGGTGCAGAGGGACGATATATGGAGAGAAAATCGGTTTAGAGTTGTGAAGAAATGAAAAACAGGTTGGTCCTATAAATAGACTGCATATGCTTAACGTACGCTATCCGGAAAATTTAGCGTACGTTAACACTCTTACGTACGCTAACCGGTTAATGTTACGTACGTAAGCGGCTTACAGTGGCTATTGTCTTGAATCCGCAGGCCACTAGCGTACGCTAATTAAAAGGGTGTTACGTGCGCTATTAAAGGTTGACTCTGACCGACACGACAGCTCAGACATCACACACATACATGCCAACGGATAACAGGTTCACGTGCGGAAGTCAACTGATGTCAGATTCTCTCTTAGCGTACGCAACAGAGAAAGCATTACGTACGTTAAGGCACAAGATTAACGTACGTTAATCCTGCTACGTAGCGTACGCTACACCGCCAGAAAAGGCTCAAAAATGCAACTCTCCTATAACATGAATCATCAAGCATGAAGTGAAATAACAACGAAACGAATCTCAGATCTATAACACCTCACATAATACTGAATGAAACAATCCACGATATTCAAATTACTCGAGTAATACAACAACAGATAAAAATGAAAAATTATAGTCGGATATTACAAACATGAGCTTGAAACACACATTTTCGGAAACGCCATAACCCAAAACACATTTATAAAAATGCACCACAATTAACTGTTGATCCACGCCTCTGTGGACCCCTACGAGACCCCGACGGATCTAACCCGTAGTGGTTAAAAGCCAAGCTCATCGATCCACGCCTCTGTGGACCCCTATCGAGGCCCCGTCGGATCTAACCAGTAGTGAGCATACACACGCACGTTACTCATGCAATACTACCATGTTAAGCATGTAAGTTCATTAAGGGTACTTACCTCGATTATAACGACCAAAAGACGGGATGAAACAATCGCGGTTGCGAGAAATTGGACACACCGAACCTAGACGATTTGTCAAACACCATTACAACCAATTCGACAAGAATAACAATAATGGAAAACACCCGAAACCCCCTCCTACGATTCATGTAAGTTCGTACAACCAACGACGAGGACGGATCGCAACCGAACCCTCTCGATTTCATAAATACCATGAAACTTACCATGAACTCATAGGGAAAACGTGAATACCATCAAGATTAATCATATACATCATGAATTAATCAACAATACGGAACGAATTGGACAACAACAACAACAACAACAACAACAACAACAACAACAACAACAACAACAACATCTAAGCCTTAGTCCCAAAATGATTTGGGGTCGGCTAACATGAATCAAACTTTGAAACCGTCAATGATCGTTATATAAATAACATAAAAGGAGAAAAAGAGGGGGAAAGGTAGAGAAAAAAGCAAATAAAAAAAGAGAATGAATGTTAAAAAAATGAAAAATCCTGAAAAATAAATTAAAAGATAACATGGAATAAAAGAAAATAGGAATAAAAATACAGATAAAAAAAAGGAATTAGATTCCATCCACCATCCGTATTCTTTACCGCCATATTTGCCTCTCTATCGCCATACTTTCTCCAATTCCAAGAAACCGCATATCATTTTCAATCATCTTTATCCAAGTTTTTTTGGGTCTTCCTCTACCTTTCACAACATTACTTATTCCCCAACTTTCTAGCCTCCGCACTGGGGCATCAACAGGTCTTCTTCTCACATGACCAAACTATCATAATCAATTCTCCATCATCTTGTCTTCTATAGCCGCAACTCTTACCTTCTCTCTAATCGCCTGATTTCTGAGCCGATCCTTTTTGTATAACCACACATCAATCGTAGCATACGCATCTCCACCACATTCATCTTTTGAACGTGACACTGTTTTACAGCCCAACACTCGGTGCAATATAACAGTGCAGGCCTAATTGCCGTGTGGTAAAATTTACCCTTTAATCTATGAGGCATGTCAGGATCACATAAAACCCCTGTGGCACTCTTCCACTTCAACCGCCCGACCTTTATTCTGTGAGCCACATCGCCATCTAGCTCTCCATCCTTTTGGATAATAGATCCAAGATACCGAAAGAAAGTGGATCCATGAACAGCTTTCCCATCAAATGTGATCATCTCCGCCTCTCTATCACTGTTTTCGCTAAACCTACACTCCATATATTCAGTCTTACTTCTGCTCAGCCTAAAGCCTCGAGCTTCCAAAGTATCCCTCCAAAGTTCCAATTTCTGTTGCACTCCAACCTTCGTTTTTTCAATTAACACAATATCATCTGCGAACATAGGACAAAAATTAGGACACAATATCACAGAACGAATTGGACAAAAACTGAAAACCCCCCAAATTTCCCAAAAAATAGGGTTCTAGGAGATTACCTTGGATTAAGGATGAAGAACCAAAGTAGATGTTGTTAATCTACACCAAGAACTGAAGGAAAATGATCTCTGAAGTGATTGGAAGAAGAAATCGCCTCTGAATCGCCTAAAGGACCGCCCGGCCGCAGAGAAGGAGAAGAAATGAGAAATGAGGCAGATCTGGGTCAACTCTCTTGTTTATATAACCATAGAGCTTAGCATGCACTAACGACCCATAGTTAGCGTGCGCTACCCAGCCAAAAACCAGTCCAGAACCTACGGTTCTAGCCCGTTAGCATGTGCTACTAGAGAATAGCGTGCACTAACATCTCCTCGATAGCGCGCGCTACCGGGCCATAGCGTGCGCTACCTGGGCACCAGACCGAGTCCAGAAACAATCTGCCCAGTCTCGACTACCGAGTTAGTGTGCGCTACCGGTCACCCAGCGTGTGCTAAGTCCAAACCGTAGCATGCGCTAATATACAAATGTAGCGTGCGCTAAGATGCTCATCCAGAGAGCAGAGAGCAGAAACAACCCACTGTCACTGCTGTGCGTCGTTAACGCGCGCTACTTAACGACACTAGTGTGTGCTAGACAATATGAATAGCACGCGCTAGCGGATGCAGACAGCAGTACAAATAGCACCTAAAGATGGAAAACAGCGAATTCCACCTCGGACGAAAACAACGCGCATCGGACACCAAATAACGGGCTGAAGAAGACACACGAACAACAAGATCGATTCAGAACCAAATCGCTAAACGAAAACATGATTCTGACTGCACGAGGGTACGAAAAACTACAACGTTAGTAATCACCCAAAACTTTGGGAAATTACAAAACATCCTAAAACATCCGAAACACACGATACATGATTGAAACAACATACGAAAGCTCATAACATGCATAATAACATGAGACGGATCTGCGGCAACCCCGAGACGGAGGTTCTGAACAACGATTATGAGAATCAAATGAAATAGCGACGGAAAGGCAATAAACACGGAGTTGAGTATAATAGGTCCGAAACAAGCTCGGATGACAAAAAGTCCAATATTAAATATTCTTGAAATATTAATACGGTTACAAAGGAGTCTCTAAAAATGAAAAATACACCAAAAATGAAAATACAGGAAAAAAATGCGGATATTACATTAAGAGCACGTGGTCCCCAATTTCAAACTCTAACGGGCGACGATGCATATCTACATAAGAATTCTGTCGGCTCTGGGCAGTCAACAGCCTTTCACGAATCAGAGCTACCTCCTCTTGCGTCTATACTATCAACTCTGGTTCCGTCCCAATCAAGTCAGACGAATCGTCCCAACACAGGGGTGATCTGTATCTTCTCCCGTACAATGCTTCAAACGGTGCCATCTTAATGTAAGCATGTCAACTATTGTTGTAGGTGAATTCAATCAGCGGCAAATGAACTTCCCAATCAGTCGACCAATCTAAGGCACAAGCTCTTAGCATATCTTCTACTGTCTGAATAGTCCTTTCGGACTGTCCGTCAGTCTGAGGATGATAAGCTGTGCTAAAATGCAGCTCGGTTCCCAAGTCTTTATGAACTACCTTCCAAAAGTGTGACACAAAGTGACAATCCCGATCCAAAATAATGGTCTTCGGCGTACCATGCAATCGGACTATCTCCGTAATAACCACTCGTGCCAACTTATCTGGTCCCCAAGTGTCCTTAATACCCAAGAAATGAGCCGACTCGGTTAGTCGATCAACTATCACCCAAATCATATTTATCCCCATTCTGGTCCTTGGCATATTAGTGATAAAGTCCATCGATATATCCTCCCACTTCCACTAAGGAATGGGAAGTGGCTTCAACATTTCGGCAGGTCGTTGATGTTCAATTTTAACCTGTTGGCAAGTTAAACACTTCGAGACGTATTCTGCTACATTCTTCTTCATATTTCCCCACCTGAAATTTTGCTTTAGATCCTTATACATCTTACTGGTGCCCGAGTGAATAGAATAGGGTACACTGTGAGCTTCCTTCATAATCATCTGTTTCAAAACATCGTCATCAGGGACGCAAAGTCGACTCTGGAATCTCATAACTCCATCATCATATGTTACAAATCCCGGGGCTTTCTCCTTGTTCACTTCATCACGTAACCGAATAATCAGAGAATCACCTAACTGCTTAGATTTGATTTCTCCAACTAACGACGAAGTTAATTCCATCACAGACAGTTGCCCTTGGACTCCTTGATACTATACTTCAATTACTTCGTGAATCAATTCTCGTTGAATACTGGACTGGGACGTAAAAGTTTCCAACATTCGAATAGAAACTGGTTTGCGTCTTAGTGCATCAGCTACCACGTTCGCTCTGCCTGGATGATAAAAGATTTCTAGGTCATAATCTTTGATCAATTCCAGCCATCTACTCTGTCTCATGTTTAATTCCTTCTGACTGAAAATGTACTTGAGACTCCTGTGAAGATCTGACAGTGAGTGCCGTACAAATAATATCGCCAAATCTTCAGGGCAAAGACAATGGCTGCTAACTCTAAATCATGAGTCGGGTAGTTAATCTCATACGGTTTCAACTGTTGAGAGGCATAGGCAATCACCCTATCCTTCTGCATCAATACACAACCCAGACCCTGATTTGAAGCATCGCTGTAAACCATGAACCCATCAGTTCTATCTGGTAGTGCTAATATTGGCGTCGTTGTCAGTCTTCTCTTAAGTTTATCAAAACTAACCTAAAATTTCTCGTCCCGCACAAATTTATGAGCCTTCTATAACAGATGAGTAAGCGGACGAGCAATTTTGGAAAATCCTTCCACAAAACGACGATAATATCCAGCAAGTCCTAAGAAACTTCGCACTTCCTTCACGTTCTTAGGAGATTCCCACTCCAAGATTGCCTCAACTTTCTTCGGGTCTACGTGTACTCCATCGGTTGATATCACATGCTCAAGGAACATTACTTCCTTCAGCCAGAACTCGCATTTGGAAAGTTTCGCATAAAGTTACTCAGCTCTCAAAGTATTCAAAACAATTCGCAAATGTTTTGCATGCTCTTTTGGATCCTTCAAATAGATCAAGAAGTCGTCGATGAAAACGACCATGAATTTATCCAAGTATTCTAAGAATACCCGATTCATCAATTGCATAAATACAACTGGAGCATTAGTAAGACCAAATGGCATCACCACAAACTCATAGTGCCAGTACCGAGATTTGAAAGCGGATTTCGGTATATCAGATTTCTTAATCCTCAACTGAGGTATCCTGATCTCAAGTCGATCTTCGAGAATACCGTTGACCCTTGCAGTTGATCAAATAAATCATCGATCTGAGGTAATGGGTATTTATTCTTGATCGACATATTGTTTAGCTCCCTATAATCAATACATAATCGGAGGGATCCATCTTTCTTTCGAATAAAAAGAACGGGCGCACCCAAAGGAGAAACATTAGGTTGAATGTAACCCTTCTTCAATAATTCCTCAAGATGTTTCTTTAACTCATACATCTAGGTTGGAGCCATACGGTATGGTGCTCTGGAAATATGCGCGGCCCCTTGTTCCAATTCGATATTAAACTCTACAGCTCTACGTGGAGGTAATCTAGGTAGTTCGTCAGGGAATACATCTGAGAATTCATTCACCACTGGAATAGATGCGAGCTCTACTCCTTCTTCCTTCTTCATGGCATAACACCAAAGCCCGGTACAACCATGTTTCAACAATTTAATCGCTTTCATGGATTTGATCACTTTCTCTGAGCTTCCTGGTCTCCATCCTTCGAATAAATGTTCAGATCCGTCATCAGCAATAATCCAGATAACTCTCTTCCGATAATTCAAAATAGCTCCATAACGATTGAGTCAATCGTCCCCGAGAATTAAATCGTCACCATGGATGTCGATCACGATAAAATTTGATGGCCAATTCCTCCCTCCTATTGACACAGAAAAATTTCTAGCTTCTAGATTTCCCACAATTCTCTCTCCACTCGGCAGACTCACAACATAAGGTTCACAATCATGTAAAGACGATATTTTCAAACGATTAACACGATTCAATGATATGAAAGAATGCGTAGCTCCTGAATCGAATAAGACACTAACTGGTTGCCACAGTAGTGTTCGGATCTTCTGACCTCTTCATCTCATAAAGGTGCGGAGGAACGGACCCAACACTGGATGCTTCTCTCTTTCCAAAATTCTATTGTTGAAGACCACTCTGCTTTGTCAGGTTCACACTCGTCTCTTTCGGAACTTGTGCTGAAGTGCGAGCTCCAAACGATCTAGTCATATTTCCAAAAAAAGTCGCTCGATGCCCCTCTTGCCCACATTCAAAACAGGTCACAGAATGAGTAGAGCAATCACGCTGAACATGCCCTGGTCGTCCACAGTTATAACACTTCTTCGCTACATCGGTAACCATTGATGCCATCCTGAACTTCTTTCCGCCTCGTGAAGGATACGAAGGTTTCTTGGATGAATGGAATGAGGACTGGCCCTTGCGGGGCCCACTATTCTTACTCTCAGTGAAGTTGCCAGACACTTTCTGCTTGTTTGCTTCCACAAATTTTCCACCGTTGTCTCTTTCATCTCGTAAGCCAGGGCTTTGTCCTGATACTGTCGAAGATTAGTACATTCAAATCCCGAAATATATTGTTGGATTTCTGGCTTCATCCACATGTCGAAGTGAAAAATCTTTTCTGCCTCGGTTCAGACCAGATGTCGCACACAGGCCAGCTGGTGATTAAAAGTCGTAATCATATCTGTCACAGATGCCTCCAGAATTTGTGGTGAGAAAAACACTCGGACTCTAGCCTCTCTAACTGGACGAGGACAATATTGTGCTTCCATCATTAATTTGAATTCTGTCCAGTCAGCATTATGATCCTCAGGTCGAATGGCTTCCCACCAGTTGAAAGCTTCCCCAGTCAGAAAATACTGAGCGATCGGCATATTTCGGTCATCGGGACAATTAATTCCCGCAAATATCTTCTCCAGCTCTTTTAGCCAGTGGTCCCATGTAGGCATCTCTGAAGAACCGTCAAATTTCGGAGGGTGTAACTTGACCACTTCCGTAAGCCACTTGTCTCCCCGATTGTCTTCGTTATGTTGTTGACCCATCGTCGCTTGCATGCGGTCAACCACCTAGGCAAATTGGGTCATCTGAGTGACCACTTGTTGAAGCACTCCCGGCATGTTAGGATTTGCATCTTCTTCCAAAGTTCATGCTCGGTCATTGTTTACCGATTCCTATTGTCCGTCAGAACGGGAATTAGCTCGATTAGCCGATAAATATGGGGTAGACGACGAATCTTCCTGTCTTGCATTACCATGTCCGCATCCACGACCGCGTCCGCGTCCACAACCTCCTCTCAACATATTGTAAACACAAATACTCAATACCGAGAGCAAAACCTTCTAAAATTCATCAATATCCATAAAACACGAAATAATTAAAATGGTAGTGTATGAGATTAGGAAACTTACAACCACGGTCCACATGACGACGCTGGCTGTACAGTGATGTTATACACGATTGATAAATCAAATGACAAAAACAGACCCAACTAAACCCAACTGCCAAGATATCCATGAATCTTAGCTCCGATATCATATTATGTAACACCCCAAGATATTCAGAATAATTACAGCGCTGTAAACCCTTTATATAAGAATTTACAAGGGTAAATTAAAAGAAATGCAGAACAATACAAAAGTACCACCAAAAGTTAAGTAATTTAATAACTAGTTTAATCATCCATACAACCCAAAATAGTTCATTATTACAAACTTTCAAAACATCAAAAGAACACACGTACTCGAGTACTAAATACCAAACCAGGGTACCAAAACAATACAATTGATAACATCACTAAGCCCCTTCATCATCATGTCGGTATTGTGGTTGCGTTCCCGCTCCTCGGCTACCTGAACATCAAAACAAATGTCCACCCTCGCAGGGGTTAGAAAAATGATGCTAGTACAAGTAACATAATATACAAAGTCATATATGCAATCACGATGCATAGCAAAATTCAAAATGCGGACTTCCTATACCGGAATACAATGATGCGAATCCACATGATTCCATCAACATAACGCAGGGTAATCCAATGATCCAGCGCCCTCAGCATAGATCCCAAGATGATCCCGTCGGACCAACATGATGTGGACAACCGATCCAGCGCCCTCAGCATAGACAAATGATCTCTTTCGGATCAATACAACATATACAATACAACTATGCATACTCATATGCAAATCAATATGTTCATCAACATGAAGAACATATGAATCAATAATATGAACGACATTATGAGAATTCAACATGAATGATCTCATGTTCAAAAACATGAATGACAATATGCATGATCAAAATCATCAACATTAAACCAATAATCAAATTACGATACTTGCCTCAGAAATGGCGACAAGGATTGATACTATGAATAACCTTCAACCCGCTCGAACAACTCTTACTCGATCAATTCACCAAAATCCGAACCTTCATTGTACAATAACACCAATATAACTAACGGTTCCGGATAATCGTTCTAACATCATACGAACATCAAAAAGCATAATCTACCCGATGATAATAAGCATACTAATCTGCCTCAAGCCATACCGGTTGAATCAACACTACGCTACTCATCCGAACAAAAATCTCATAGTATTCCATTCAAGATTAAATATATCTTTCGGTCGGATTCTTCAACTATACCTCATGATAGTTCGTATTACAAGGATCCTAATCATACCTATCACAAATCCAATGCAACAAGATTTCGGAAATATCTCAAAGAACACCATAAAAACTCATTTACTAGGTTCAACATGATTATCATCTTCTTCTTCTTCAAGAAATAACCCTAAGTTCAATCCATTAAGTTCCCCTATACGCGTTGTTCGATCATAATGTACGTAAGAACTTGGTAAATCTTAGTAATAAACTAAACAACTTCCATGGCATGTTCATAATGACAACAAGAAACATGTAATCCAGGTTGGTGAATCGCCACATACCTTATACGAAAGGAAAAATATGAAATCACTTGATGAACTCCACGTCGAACGCTTGAACACCAACCCCCAAAGCTCCTTGCCTTCAATAATTATGTTTGGAGACTTATATGAAGGTTTAATATTGTGAAGGTAACTCTCTAACCCTCGGAAGTCGAGTGTGGGGTGAAGTGGGAACTCAGAAATGAAATGCGGTGTTGTCTTAATTGTAGAAAATGACTATTAGCGCGCGCTATTGCTCCTTTTTAGCATGCGCTAACGGGCTCGCAGCCCACTATCTCTTTCTATCCTCGGTCTTACATATGATAAATTGCCTTTACGTACGCTAAATGCAACAGTTAGCGTACGCTAACATCCATCATAGCGTGCGCTATCGGCTTTATGAAAGCTCACTAACCTCACTGTACTAGACTTAGCGTATACTAGCATCTCTCTCGTAGCGTGCGATAAGCACCGTTGACTCACCTTTTCCAAAAGCCGTCCAGGTTCATCCCGATATATCATTATCCAAGATCCGTCGATCTCACCTACCGCCTATCTCAATCATGCTGACCACATATAGTGTGTGTTAAGACTCATATATAGCGTGCGCTAACTCACATATTTAGCGCGCGCTATGCTTAAAACGTTAGCGTGCGCTAAATGTACATAAGTACGAGAATGAATTAACATCTACGACATCATATACTCATCGATACTGGATTATGAAGTACGGAGGATTATACTCATATCAAATAGGATATATGCAATGTCACAAGATTCAAATACAGATAAAATACACATCAGATATTCGGATATTACACATGGCACTGTAATAGCCGCCATTTGGGGTGTTACATAAGATGGTATATGAGAGCCGCAATATATTTATGAGTCATTATAGATCGAACTAGTATCAAGAAACCTTCGTGCCTCGTGTGACCTGTGCAAGTGCCGGAACCTACGAGCCAAATACGGTATGTTATTTATGTGCCATTATTTAATTACTGGCAAGATGAATTGTGGCGGAATTGGTCCTTTTGTTGATTTTGATATTCCGAGTGATTTGTGGCAGAACTTATCTTATTGATATTCCGAGGAAAATTTGGATAAAATTTTGTGATTAAATTTGCTTCGACTTTGTATCGACATGATATTGTGTATAACACTCGTAATGTTGTAATTCGTGATGAATTAAATCTATGAGCATGCAAATGTATTGTTGCTATTAAGATTGTGATTTGGCTGTGAAGGCATATATGAACTATGCTTATGATCATTATTTGATTCTTTCAGTATGGAAAAAAATCTGAGAGGTCGTGGTAGAGGGGGCTGAGGCCGCAGAAGGGGCCGAATCTCGAGGCCACGAGCTAATTCGCGTTCGAGTTGGGACCAAGCTCAGCAGGTAGTGATTCGCCTATTGGGATCCAGTCACACCACGCCGAACGGCCCGAGGGCGCGCATGTCGACCCTTATGTGATTATGCAGGGCATGATGGCCCAGATGACCTAGATGAGTCAAATGATGGAGACTATGCAGCGGGCTGCTACTACTGGCTAGCAGCAGGGACCCCAACACGGCAGGGTAGTTAGTCGGATAGTTAGTGACATCTCCCACCAGCGACCTCCGACTTTTGAAGGCTCTTGTGAGCCTACTAATATTATTCACTGGATCGAGCACTTCGAGAAGTTACTCGAGATGGTTGAGTGTCCGGAAGAGAACCGAGTCTCTGTGGCGGCTTACTAACTTAGTCAGAGCACCCACGCCTGGTGGCTATCTGTGAAACTGGCCAACGGATTGTGTAATTGGGATGAGTTCAAAAACCTCATGTTAGACCGATACTATCCAACCCTGCTCCGTTAGGCTAAGCTGTCTGAATTGCTGAATTCGGACCCATCCGAGGATGATGATGTATTATTGATTGCTGGATAAATTCCAAGCGCTTCTCCCATTCGCCTCGACCATTGTTCGAATGGAGGCTGATAAAATCAAGTACTTCTTTAAGAGATTGAAACCTCGGATAAGGATGCAGTTGCTTAATCACCACTGTACAACTCTACCAGAGTTAATTGAGAGAGCCCTTGATTATGAACTTACCTTGAAGGAGATCTCTAAGAAGCAGCATCTGTAACACCCCCAGATCAAAACGGAATATTACACGCCGTAGACCCTCTCCGTGAGGATCCACCAGGCTAGACATCAAAACAACACATTACATTACATACCGATGAATCAAAATAACGAGCCAATAGACCGATTTGGTCTTTTGTCACTGACTTACAAATCAAAATACATAAGACTCATCCAGACTCATACCCACACAAGGGTAAAAATACTTGCAACAATGAACAATAAGACAGTGGAAAAGACATTACAATGGACTTCGACTAACTTAACCCAAAACTGGCCTTCGTGTGATTAGTATCATTCGTCTTTCATCATCCCTCGTACCGATCCTGTGTCTTGCTCCCGAAAAACTGCATGTACCTGGACACAATACAGATATCCACCCCCCGATTACTCGGGGGTTAGCAAAACTCCACTATTTCGCTAGTGCAAGTATAAAGTGCAAAAACGAGCCATACACAACACATTCCGAGAATACAACGAAAGACTTCCCGAGGTATATTTACTTAAAAATATTTCAAGTCTTGAAAGTAGAAACGAAGTAAGTAAGCACTTTGAAAACACTTCCAAATCTCGGGAGTTTTGAAAACATTTGAAATTGAAAAGTTCTTAATTTCTCGAAAGTCATTTAGGGTCACAGCCCCAAAGTTCTTTTTCCAAAATGCAAATCCGTTAACAAAAACACGGGGTCCACGACCCAACCATTACGGTCACAAAACACAGGGTCCACGACCCGATCATCCACTTCAATTCACTTACAAGTGCACATTACACATAACACATTAATCTTATGCCATTCTAGCCAAGCACCAAGACTCGATATATAATGTCTCTCGACCCCGAGCGCAAAGCATTGTGATACTCCGGACAATATCACAATTAAACATCAAAACATCAACATCAATATCACAGAAACCACACTTGGTAACCCGTGGCCGTACCCATTAGTATCGGCCCCCAGAGGCCCCGTCGGACCGTCCCCAGGTGGGAAAACACTTCCGCGGGCGTACCCATTAGTATCGGCCCCCAGAGGTCCCGTCGAACCGTCCCCAGGTGGAAGAACATCAATACACGCACCCAAGTCCACTTCCGTGGCCGTACCCATTAGTATCGGCCCCCAGAGGCCACATGCCATCCCCAGGTGGAAGAGTAACAATTCGCAGATTACAAAACCACGACTCTCAAAGATCAAACACACAAAATATATATAGTCGAGGTACCTTGCTAGAATGGCCAAATTATCCAACACGTACTCACGACCCAGAACTATATCAATTCACAAGGGAGCACAAGATCTCAACAGCAGCGAACGACACAACCAATATCACAAAAACTCACATATTCATCCATAACCACGGGACTCCAAGCACATAATTTGACAAGAGAATTACACTTTACATTTACCGACGCCATAATCAAACATAATGACATCACACGAAAGTAAGGTGATCCTATACTCGAAACTAGCACACATAATCAACTAAGCATATTAATTCTCGACCCACACGGGCCACCTTTACGAAAACCATGATGGTAAATATACCGATTCTTTTGAAAAATGATTATAAATATTTATTTAGCACATATCGACACTTAGCAACCATTATATCCACAAAACACGTAATGTATGGGCAAGATACTTGCCTCGATAATTGATACCGGACACTCCTAAAATCATGGCTCAGTCGGGACACCTCGAACACCTACGATTCTCCGACGAAGACAATGAATACACCCACGATCGAAAAGCTTGAAGAAAACGACGAACGGAAGGGTTCCGACTCGAATTCTTTGCGAGAAATCTGACCCTAACATCATACCATCAATAAATTAACGAACGAACGAGGAAGAATAATCGTAGAACGCTCGAATCCTCTTTGCGACATTTTATTGAACACCTTCAAGGCGTCGATAAGATACTCAATAAAACGACGAATCCTCGGCGACTCAACCGAGGAATAGCAAGGAATTCGACATAATATTGTTTAACAATCATAAATCCATCACTATTCTGAGTTAAAACGGATTAAACGGACAAATCGAACAAAATCCCCAAAACTAGATTTTAAGAAAACTTGCCTTGATTCGCTGGATTGAAGGATGTTACGTGATGATCAATTGATATTATGAACACCAAATCTTCGTGTATTCATAGTATAACAACATGTCTTCGACTTACCAAAGACTCCAGCCGCGGACAGGAAGGATAGGAAATGAAATGAGTGAAAAAAAACAACTCCTCGGCCATATTTATACGCCTGCCGGACACGGCGCAGCAACCGGCCCAGACAGCGCCGTGTGTCTCGGCCGTGTCTCGGCAGGCTGCCAGTCCTGGCCGACCCGGCGCAGGACACGGAGCTCAGTAGCGCCGTTTTCAGGGCCGTGTCGCACAGGTCCGGCCAGCCCCCTCCAGACATACCGAAAATTACGTCCGAACCACAACGACGATCCCAACGACCCCGAAACCCAAACCTGAATACGAATCGAAGATACGGTTACGAAGTACTCTCAAAGACGAATCTAAGAGCTAAGAGAACACATGATTCCGACCACCCGAAGGCTCGAAATTCGACAACGGAAGGTAATTACCCCAAACTTTGGGAAATTACGAAAATGGCCCAAAACGTCCGAAAATCACGATACGTGATCGAATAACCAAGCCGAAGTTCACAACACGTCTAACAAAGTTAAACGGACTTACGGGAAACTTGAAACAGCAGTTTCGAACGAGATTCGCAAGAATCGAGCTCAAGTGCGGAAAAGTCGTCAAAAAGCACGGAACTCAACAAAACAACACCGAAACGAACTCGGATGACAAAAAGTGCAGAATTAATCATTCTCATAATGATGAAACGGTCCCAAGCGAGTCGTCGAAACGGACCTCCGACGGAAAAAAGAAAATTACCGAAATCCGAAATGGCGGATATTACATTCTACCCTCCTTAAAAGAAGTTTCGTCCCGAAACTTAAATCAAGTAGGAAGAAGCAATATCCCACCAGGTAAACTCAACGAGATACACAAGAACCGAAAAAAATTGCGCCCAACGGCGAAACATTACAAGCAACGCAAAGGGTATACGGTGTGAAAACACGCTCCACGACGACCAACACAACGCCACCGGTAGAGACATAATAAAACCAACAAGTGACAATTGTCATCAAACAGATAATACAATCAAGTCAATTATCCGAACAATCAAAAAACACAATGAACGAAAATCAATACGATTGACCAACCCAACAGTACATCCATCAAAACGCGAGTCAATCGCTGAACAAATACGGAATTCCACCACCCAAGGGTTGGAAGATCAAAAACGAGACTAATTTCCCGAACTTAAGGGAATTACGAAGGAGTCTGATTGTTCAATATTCACGAAACGAGATCAACTAAACCAAACAATCAAACGATCAAACCACAACGATCGAGACAACAAAAATAGAACAATCATGTTCGAATCACGAAGAACAATAAAATCCAAATAACAACTCCAAGGTTCACATCTCGACTCGAGACAATATATGATCCGGTGAAAACAACAAGATGTGTATTCACATAAGATTCACAGGGAAGGAAATAGCAATTGAAAAGTCACAACGACAAACGAGTTATTCCGAAATAATACCACACTCGTTCGATCAACAAAAGCAAGAGGCAGGACAAGCTCAGAAAATGTCAACGAACATAAACGAGTCGATAGAGTCGAAAATACAGAAGTTCAAAATCCGATCCACTTCGAATAAAAGAATTAGTAGAACCAAAAGATGTTACTTTCGAACAAGGTTCACAAGAATCGAACCGAACTCTAAAAGTCACAATGATAACCAGATCGACTCAAAACAAGGTCACACTGCTCGAACGATGAAACCGAAAGACAGAACAAGTTCAGAAAGTATCAACGAACACGAGCGAGTCGATAGAATTGAGAAAGAGAAAATGCAGAAGCCAAAAATAATACGGGTATTATATTCGACCTCTTCTAAAAGAAGTATCATCCCCTTCAAACCAACAAAACATCTTCAATATGATCAATAATCCAATATGAATACCCAAATTCGTGATTTCAACAACAATTAATCGAAAACCCCCAAATCCAACTCAATATTCAAAGTGTTCTTGAATAACCTTTCAATAATCCGATGAATATTCATACATACTCATAATCATATGTTTATCTCTTCATACAATATGATTATAATGTCCAAAACATCATATCTCAACACAAATCGAAATCCAAGAGGTTTGAGAATATTACCTTTGAAGATCCAAACACTTTGATTCGATGAACACGCGTTAGATCGACGATCCGAGCTTCACAACCGAATAAATATGATGAAAAATCGAGTATTCAAGTGATTGATGATGAAAATTTCTCCCACAAACCCTCTCTCTCGGAAGTAGGATGAAGAAATGTTGAAAAATGAGGAAATCCCGTCGGTCCACCTATACAAAGCCCAGGGATGGACGACCAACCCGCACGACCAAGTGTTCGTGCGTCCGGTCGTGCGTGAGGCTTCTGCTGGCTACTCTGATAGCGTACGAGCACCGCGCACGAGCAGCAAATCGTGTGGCCTGCTCGTGCGGACCTGACTCGAACACCCCAGTACATCCGCAACACACGAGCACCATGCCCGAGCAGTTGCTCGTGTGGCTCGCTTCGCGGCAAAGACTAACTCGACCACCGGGCCTCTCGCCAAGATACTGGCAACGCACGAGCGCCGCGCACGACCAGATGCTCGTGTGGCCTGCTCGTGCATCCCTGACTTGGCTGCTAGGCTTCCTGCCCAGTCCAGCCGCAACGCACGAGCGCCGCGCACGACCAGATGCTCGTGCGGCCTGCTCCTGCGGCCCTGCTCGACAAGCAGTTCTGCCCATAATGATGCACCGAGTACAAAAATCACAGAATTTGAGAAGTACGGGGATAAAAGTACGAGTATGACAAATATTACGCCGAACGGTGAACACAATTGAATGAGTATGAATGATGAGTGATTAATAATGAATGAAAATTACTGAGTGACAATTACTGACTGATAATTACTGAATAAAATGACTGAATTACAACCGGGTATTACACTAAATTTGTCAAAGCCTCTAGGAACTCATGTCCTAGGTTTGTCAAAAGCCTCTAGGAACTCATGTCCTAGGTTTGTCAAAAGCCTCTAGGAACTCACGTCATAGGTTTGTCAAAATCTTTTACATTAAAGACATGCTCAACGGTCAATCAAAATGTTTGTGAACTCTTGTCACATATACCGCATACAACAATCATAACACTCGTGATCCCTTGTCACGTGGCTCCGTAGGTTCATCAACCCGCACGGACTATGCCAAGTACAATAACCATAACATTGAGAACTCATGTCACGTGTCAAACACAACAAACATAACACTCGTGATCCCTTGTCACGTGGCTCCATAGGTTCATCAACACGCACGGACTATTCCAAACAAAAACAATCACAACATCCAGTCCCGACTTCATGATCTCTTGTCACGAGTCACCGTAGGTCCCGTCGAACCCATATGGTTAGACGTACTGTGTCCTGACCCCATGATCGACTGCCATGTGTCATCGTAGGACTCGTCAGACCCGCACGAGTGGACCTCAGCACCATATACTAAGTTCCAATTCCTTGGACCCTTGCCATGAATTCTCGTAGGCCCCGTCGAACCCGCACAAGTGAACTGGGCATTAGAACACATATATTCACAGTTACATTCACATTTCACCAAGTCCATACACATCAATACAATCACATTGATCACCACAAAGTCACGCATCATGCGTACATAACACAATACCAACAATCACAACAACAGTCAACAATCAATGACACACAGCCAATATAACTGACGATCAATACACAATACATTGCACAACCATTTGTACAACCAAATCAGCACTATTATCACAATCCTGCACACAAAACAAACACAATACATATATCCAAGTAACATAGTCATCACCAATCCCCTATAACGGGAAACACATAACCAATTCACACGAACCACGTTTTCAAAGGTAAACCAACCATCAAAACATAACACATGATTTCTAATCACAAGACACAAGTTGTATAACAAGATCCTTGCCTTAATAACTGCTACCGTACACTCCGAAGAACACAGTTCAACCGGGAAACTCGGACCCCGAAGAAGACAATGAATGAGAGGGTTCTGACTTGACTTCTTCACCAGGATTTCGTCCCTAAGACATATCATCAATAAATCAACGATCGTACGAGGAATAATAATCGCATAACGCCCGAATCTCCCTCTAAGACCTTTTATCGGACACCTTCAAGGCGTCAATTAGGAATTCAACAAAACGACGAATCCTAGACAATCCAACCATGGTATCACGAGGCAAATGATAGAATACATCTTAATAATCATCTATCCGCCATAAATCTAAGTTATTACGTGCTAAATCGGATAAAACCAAGCAAAACCCCCAAATTCCCAAGACTAGGATTTTTAGAAAATCTAACCTTGATTCGCTTGATCAAAGGATGTAATAGAAGGATTAATCAATGATATGAACTCTAGAACTTCATGGATTCATCGCCTGACAACATGCCTTTGACTTCTCCAAGACTCTAGCCACGGACAGAAAAAAAGGAAATGAAAAACGAGTGAAAATATGACTGCTCAGTCATATTTATAATGGCGTGTCCCTAGCGTGCGCTAGGCTTCCGAGACTAGCGTGCGCTATCGACCAGTCTCGGACCAGCACCTTCGTCCGGGGCCCGCACGACCCGGTCCTACTGACCTAACCTGCCGACCAGAACCTTCCTATCTGACCGCGATAGCGCGTGCTGTGCGGACACTTGCGTGCGCTAGCCGACCTGTCCAGAACTCTCTAGACTAAACTGCTCGGCCAGGTAGCGTGCGCTGGTCGGCCGATAGCGTGCGCTACACCTGCCGATTAGCGCGCGCCACAACCGACAGTAGCGTGCGCTACCTGTCGATCCTTCCCAAGTCCAGAACCTCAGAAACCTCTCTGCACAGCCAGGTAACGTGCGCTGGCCGACCGATAGCGTACGCTATGCCTGCCGATTAGGGCGCGCTGCCATCTGACAGTAGTGTGTGCTATGCCGGTCACTGCCCGTTCCTGCCGCAATTGTCCGGCCAGTGCCTAGCCACCCTGCCAGTTCCTGCCGCAACTGTCCGGCTAGTGCCCAACCACTATGACCCGGCTATTCAATTTTCGAAAATGCACAGAACGAACACGACGAAACGCTCGTGGACAACATCAACGATCCGAAACGAAACACCATGCAACAAATAATCACATGCGACCATGTAAACACAAAAATCAATCATCAAGAAAATGATACCGATACTCGGCAACCGAGAAATATCCGAAAAAAATCGAAAATAATCGGAACGAAAATCTCAGGTATTACATTCTCCCCGACTAAAAATAAGTTTCGTCCCGAAACTTAAAACAGAGATCTAACACTGCTAGCAAAGTGCTACGATGAAACATATAAATATAAACTCATGACCCCGTGATCTACAGCCACGTGTCTCCGTAGGTTTAACAACCCACATGGATTGAGTCGAAACGGCACATCAACATCAATTATGCTCGTGACCCCATAATCTCCTGTCACGTGTCTGCGTAGGTTCAACAACCCACACTGATTGAGCTAAAACAACAATCACAGTAAACATGCTCGTGACCCCGTGATCTCCAGTCACGTGTCTCCATAGGTTCAACAACCTACACGGATTGAGCTAAAATAACCATCACAACAATCCACACGGAAATATTCAAACCAGAATATCAGATATCATGTACCATACATCAAGCATCACATATCAAGTTTACACGTAAGATAAAATCCACAAGACCAACATAAAAATACTATCACTGGGCACCGTTGGGCCCTTCAGAAGTAGGAACGAAATCTCGCTTCCCGATCATTATAGCAACAGTCTAACAATGCACCGCTTAGTGCCCCGCTTGACCACACTTGAAACAATTCATTTGCGGTGAATGACAATTCTTACTGGTGTGGCCCACACAACTGCAGTTGAAACACGTATTCACACTACTACCCTTACTAACCACCGGAATAGGATTGTTGGAATGACCAACCGAACGAGAAGTCATTCCAACCGAACGATGCGAATCAACCGGCTCATGAAACTCACTCATATGACCCTTAGAGAAACTACCAGTAATCTTCTGCTTCTTACTTTCTGGACCGGTTTCTGTCATAGAAATGGCTATCTCAATCGCTAAAGCTCGATCCTAGTATTCTTTTAGAGAAGTACATCTAAGAGGAGCCATACTCTGACGTATGTGAGGTTTCATACGCATATCAAAATAACGGATTTTATCTGCTTCACTCCTCACTTGCTCACGAACATAACCCCACTGTTGATTATAATCGACTATCGCCTGGGAATATCGACACATCCTGAGGCATAGCCGAAAAAAACTCAACAATCCTACGCTCTCTAATAGGCGGCGGTCAATACTCGGCCTCCATAGCAGCCTTGAACTCAGCCCAAGTAACTATACGATCTCTAGGCGCTACGGCCTCCCACCATTTTGTAGCTTCCTTGTCAAGAAGGTACTAGGCAATAGGTACCCTCCTCTCATCCGGACAAGACACCGCACCAAATGCTCTTCCCAACTGTAAGAGCCAATTCTCCCAGCTTAACGAATCAGAAGCACCCGCAAAACGAGGTGGATGCATTCTCATCACATCTCGCAACCATTTACTAGCTCCGTCATCCTCCTCGGGAGGTTCATTCCGGTTTGCTGCTTGATTCATCTGCGCCAAATGATTTACGAACTGCTGGAGGATGGTGGCGGCGCCAACATTAACATTATCCCCAGCTGACTGCTCCTGCTCACACGACTGGTCATCCCGACCATTTGTACTGAGGTGGTTGGCACTCGACAATGAATGAGTCACCAAATCACGATCCTGATTACGTCCATGTCCGCGACCAAGACCTCGACCTCGCCCTCTCGGCATACTGATCATACAATCGTTCAATACAATCAAACATAGCATCACATAATTATGACATCATGTATTCTTATCACAATATCAACACAAAAGGTAATCACATGTTACCACTCAACATCATCACAATCAACAGCACATAGGGTAATCACGTGTTATCACAATCATCATCACAATTAACAGCACATAGGGTATCCCACGGTCATGCTCTCTTGGCATCGACACCCAGAGATTCCACCGAACCATCCCCTGGTGGATAATACATACAACATATATTCAAACATATCAACAATCACATCCAAGTCATACAACATAATGCATCTTAACACGTGCTAAGCATACTATTTAGCATGCGTTATACGCTACTGACACAATTTGGAAAGATTTTTCCTCCACCCTTTTTGAAATTAAAATCATGTTTGAATCATAAATACAAAAAATTTTAGGGGGTGAGAGTTTTAAAATCATTTACTCGATCATTTGAAAATAGAACCAATACACGAAAATCATTTTCTTAAAATCCTTTCGAACATGACAAAATGCCATCAATGGTAATATTTTACCAAGCATCCAAAATACTTCAAGACACCTCCTTCAAAAATGTTGTCATAAGGTTCCATTAAAATACAAGGTTAGTTCGTCAAAATTCAAAAATTTCCAAAATCAACATCAACCCACTATTTGACCGTTTCGTCAAAACCATTTTCAATTTTCCACCAGCGTACTCAAGCCATGGTATCTTCAAGAAAATCATATTCAAGCATACGCGCAACGGATATGATTACAACAACTATCTAGAATTAACCAATCTAAAAATGTATGCCCACTCGGCATACGGACTCATAAATTCCACAAACAACTCATAAATACCGGGTTCAAACACATGTCAAACCATCCATCTAAGTTTAACAACATAACTAACGAACACCATTTTCGAACACATGTTGAACTATCAATGCTTCCCCTGAGCATCTCTGATCAGTACACATATAATGCATCACAAGCACCAAATACAACTTCATTACACAACAAACTTGTGACAAGGTTAGTAAACACAAAATACAACGGAGGAGACTTACATAATAGATCGCACGAAGATGACAGTCGCCCACAATACTAATCTTCTCTCGCCATCCGACAACTCAAGTGACGGAACAAAACACAACTCAATTCAACTCAACTTGTCAATCGACACCTCGAATGACAGCACAACACATAACTCGACTCGACCCGACAGTCTAGGTTTCCACAACCTAAGCTCCGATACCATAACTGTAACACCCCTTGAATGCCACCGGGAATATTACACGCCGTGGACCCCACACCGGAGATCCACCAGGCTGAACACAAATATATGACCAAATATTTGAAAGGTTGGGATGAAACAGCATAAAGACATGGACTGATAAGGTCACACTACATAATCTAACAGTAACAATTTGTTACAACTCATCTCCCACACCGGGGTCTAAAATACAAAACGATACAACACAGCGGAAGACTAAAAAATAATTTAACGACACAACAATAACAACTGCATTCCATATCTCTTGATTAGTATCGTTGTCCATCATCTTTCACACTGATCCTGTGACTGCTCCACGCTTCGGCATGAACCTGGACACAAACAGATATCCACCTCCCGATTACACAGGGGTTAGTAAAACCCCACTATTTTACGAGTGCAAGTATCAAACCATACAAAATGTTACAAGCAATTACCAATCATAAATCAGACAACCACACTCTACCAATAACAATAAACAACCATTCATGTATTTCCTAAAAGTTTTATGAATATATAAACCAACACAAGTGGAGTCTTTGTAAAATGAAATACCATCTAGGGAATCTTAGAAAGTGCAAATATTTTAGGAACTCATGTCCTAAGTTTGTCAAAAGCCTATAGGAACTCATGTCCTAGGTTTGTCAAAAGCCTCTAGGAACTCACGTCCTAGGTTTGTCAAAAGCCTTTACAATAAAAACATATCCAACGGTCAATCAAAATGTTTGTGAACTCTTGTCACATATACGGCATACAACAATCATAACACTCGTGATCCCTTGTCATGTGTCTCTGTAGGTACATCAACCTGTTAGGGTTGTATACATCAAAGCATACTTTATGCTTGTACTACCTAATTTCCCGGTCTTTATCTATGAGAATATTTAATTTATTTATCACATTTTTTGCATAGTTATTCACCCTATGGTTATGCAAATGTTGTCTAAATTACTTTATATTGTAGATAATGTGGTGTGTCGAGTCACACAGAAGATCACATTATCGGTCCCTTATATAGTAATAATTAGTTCACAACCTATATAACATTAGACCGTTATGTGAGAGGTTGTAGTTGTTGGGATTCGGTGCCTAAAACGAAAGCCCAGCGGAAGCGGTAAAACAAAAATTAATTCGATCTGAATCCCTACGAGGATCGATCGAGCTACGTATATACGAATATACAAACAAAACACAAGAGATATAGAAACACACCCTTGTAGTCCATTGATTAAATGGATTCCTTCTCTTGAGCTATTCCCCAAGCTTTAAACGAATTTCCTTACGATCCAAAGCACTCCAAGCACTTGAATTATCCAATGTCGAAATTACAACGCCTCTACTTGCCATGCGCCATAGAAACGAATGGGATGACGATCACCTTGCTATCCTCCAAGAATACGGCTAGAACTAAGTGCTGAAGCTATTGAATTTGATTAATATACTCTAAGTATGTTTATCAAATTTTCTCTCTTTGATTTCCTGATTTTTCTCCAAGAATTATCAAGAACCAAAAGAAGAAAAAAGGAAGAAGAAGACTTTGAGAAAAACAATTTTCTCTGTCTATGCTCTACACTCACGGATGGAATCAAAATGGGGGTGTAAGAGTTGGTCTTCTTTCCCTTTTATTTTACCCCCCCCCCCCCCCCCACATGTACAACTCTTCTAATGAGAATCAAACCCCACCAACTCAATGATCATGCATTAAAGAATGGAACAAGAATCCAAATGGAAAGTGGGTGGAAATGTGGGGGGAGGCCCATGTAGAAATCGGACAAGTTCGGTTCGTTTCGGACTCCCGTGAATCCAAACAGATAAACTCCGATTCCGTTACGATGTATTTATATCATTTAATTAATCTAATTAATTAAACATATCAAATACAAAATAACATAATTAATTTCTCCAATAAATAATTATATTCATGAATTGAATTAATCATCCAGTGATATATTTAATTCATTAGGCTATAAGTCAATTTATCCAATAAATCGATTTAGACATCCAATGTCCTAATTTATATATCTAATATCTAATATTCATAATGAGAGAATTAGCTTGATTCATTCCGTCGTCAATCCTATTGCGCGACTCGGTAGGTCCGTCTCAGTCAGCAATGGGAGGAACCAAAGAGTAGTAGCACCATCTAGCCAGCCTGGCGGCCTACACTGTACCCCAACTAAGAACGAATGATGGGATCATTCAAGAACCATTATGTCGTGAATACCAGTATACGTATAAACCCTTCTTTCAAATGTCCCGATCAAGTTATAGGGTCACGGTCAGTCAAAACCTATCTGTACTTGACGCAATGCATGCATTAATGCAAATCGAGATCATCGAGCTCTCATGTATCCAATACAATTAGATCCAATGCTTTGGCCAAAGACTTATGATCTCATCTGCCAATAACCGCATATGACATATAACCCACTCACTAATGGGAGAAAGAATTCTATCTTGGTATTCGGTAGGACCTGCTACTTGCCCGTCAAGATGCACGTCGAGGTTGACCCCCACCTCCCGGTTTATAGGGTCGAACTACTCTAATGAAAATCTTGATATCACAAGCACATCCCTACTAAATCCTCAAGTCGAAGGTTCACGAATACCTATCACAACCTTTCGATTCCATCATTGACTGTCCCGGAGTGAAATCCGTGTGATGAATCGAGGGTGAGTTGGTTCGAGTATACTAATCTAATTAGCATACCTATAATGTGTGGTCCCACTAACCATTAGTGTTCGACATGCACTCTCCATGTCAAAGAACACGTCATACAAGTTTTCACATAAACTTAACGCCCAGTCAAGTTTCATCCACTTGCGAACGATTAAGTATTTGAGCTATAAACCTTTCCAGTGCCGACCCCCTTATCCAATAAGGAGTGGAATGTTTTGCTCTCAAATACATGGACTAAATTCTATATGTACGAGTTAGGAATGCCAGTAACTACCAGTAAATAAAGAAACATCCATTGTCTTATATTAATGATTTACATAATTACAAGTACAATGCCCTCACTCAACATCCTCTGAGTGGCATTCGAGGGCATACTCCTAACAATCTCCCACTTGTACTCAATGCCACACATTATGGTATCTAATACCCATTTTCTATAGATGACGCTCCAAGCTAGTCTGAGAAAGTGGCTTGGTCAGTGGATCAGTGACGTTGTCGGACGAGTCTACTCTGTGCAGCACAATATATCCCTTGCGAACAAATTCTCTTACGAGATGATACTTCCTCTCAATATGTTTGGTTCTGTTGTGAAACCTCGGCTCCTTGGCCTGTGCTACAGCTCCGTCGTTGTTGCAATACAGCGGAACAGGAAGCTCAACACATTGTATCGCTTGAAGTTCTCCCAGAAACATCTTAATCCAGAACCCTTCCTTGGAAGCCTCCGAGGCTGCTTGATACTCAGCCTGACAGGTGGAATAAGTAGCCGCGCTTTGCTTGGCGCTACGCCAAGATACTGCTCCTCCATTAAGAGTAAATATGTAGCCAGAAGTAGACATCGAGTCATCCTTCAGTCCTTGGAAGTCCGAATCAGTGAATCCCACCACATCCAATTCTCCACCGCCATACATCAGAACCATATCTCTAGTCCTTCTTAAGTACTTAAGAACGTTCTTTACGGCAGTCCAATATTCTCCACCTGAGTTTACCTGAAACCTACTCATCATGCTTACAACATGTGCAATGTCAGGTCTCGTACACAACATAGCATACATAAGGCTACCCACGACCGAAGCATATGGTCTATTACTCATTTCCTTTCGTTGTTCCTCACTTTGAGGACACATCTTCAAGGAGAGTTTTATTCCATGTCACATCGGTAGGAACCCTCTTTTAGAATCATCCATCTTAAATCGCTTTAAGATTTTATCTACATAGAGGACTTGAGAAAGACCTATTGTTCTCTTTGCTCTATCCCACTAGAGTCGAATTCCAAGATTATAGGTTGCCTCTCCCAAGTCTTTCATGGAGAAATTACTCAAAAGCCAAGCTTTCACAGAACTGAGCATTCCCACATCATTTCCTATTAGTAGAATGTCATCCACATAGAGTACTAAGAATGCGATCTTGCTCCCACTAACCCTCTTGTATAAACAAGGTTTCTCCTCATTTTGCACGAAGTCAAACTCTTTGACCGCCTCATCAAAACGAAGGTTCCAACTCCGCAATGCTTGCTTCAATCCATAAATGGAACGCTGAAGCTTGCACACTTTCTGAATATCGACTTCGGACACAAAGCCTTTAGGCTGCTACATATAGATTTCCTCCTCGATGAATCCATTAAGGAAAGCCGTCTTTACGTCCATTTGCCATATCTCATAATCGTGGTAGACAGCTATAGCAAGCATCATGCGAATAGACTTGATCATAGCTACGGGCGAGAAGGTATCGTGGTAGTCGATCCCTTCTTTCTGGGTATAACCCTTTGCCACAAGCCTGGCCTTATAGGCATCAACCATGCCATCACCATCAGTCTTTGTCTTGTAGATCCACTTGTTCCCAATAGGCACTATGCCCTTAGGGCGGTCTACTAGAGTCCAGACCTGATTGACATGCATCGAGTCTATCTCAGCTTCCATAGCTTCACGCCATTTCGCGGAGTCTACATCCACCATCGCTTGGTCATAGGTCGTTGGGTCTGTCTCTTGGCTATCACTTGGAACCTCATGGAGACCCAGCTCCTCCAAGTGCACAAGCCCATACCTCTCAGGTAAATGAGACACCCTACTAGACCTACAAGGTGGTTGTACTTGTGTTTCAGAAGGTTTGGTTCCAGTTTCTTGCACAGGTGTCTCCTGAGGAGTTTCATTGTATTCTTCTAAAGAAATACTTCTACTAGCTCCGCCTTCCTGAATGAACTCATCTTCCAAGAAGTGTGCTTGTAAAGCAACAACGATCTTTCGATCTTCGGGCATGTAGAATAGATACCCCATCGTCCCATACAGGAATCCAATGAAACGTCCCTTCGCGGACCTCGCTTCCAACTTTTCCATCTTAGTCTTCTTGACATAGGCGGGACATCCCCAAATCCTAATATGATTAAGACTTGGTTTCCTGCCCTCCCACATCTCATGTAGAGTTTTAGGAACGGATTTGGAAGGACATATGTTCAATATATAAGCGGCAGTCAGGAGTGCATACCCCCACAGGTAAATCGGTAAGTCAGTATAGCTCAGCATGGAATGGACCATGTTTAACAAGGTCCGGTTCCTTCTTTCTGACACACCATTTAATTGAGGAGTACCTGGAGGTGTTAGTTGTGAAACTATTCCATGTTCCTTAAGGAACTCGTCAAACTCTAAACTCATATACTCGCCACCTCGGTCCAACCGAAGTACTTTGATATGATTACCAGTTTGCTTCTCAACTAGGGCCTTGAATTCCTGGAATTTCTCAAAAGCCTCGGATTTATGTTTCATTAAGTATACATAACCATACCTAGTATGATCATCTGTAAACGTAATGAAATATTCATATCCGTCACGTGCTGCTTCCAAAGCACCACATACGTCGGTAGGGATTAATCCCAGTTTGTCAGTGGCTCTTTCAAAAGTCCCTGTGAATGGGGACTTAGTCATTTTGCCTTTAAGGCAATATTCACAAGTAGGAAAGGGATCCGATCGTAATGGACCCATAAGTCCATCTTTTTCCATCTTGTAAATCTTGGTCTGACCAACATGACCAAGTCTAAGATGCCATTTCAAACTTGATTGGTTTCATCCCTACCACGTTTTCTAGTCATAGTATTCACAACTACTTTGTTGCTGAGATTTAGATGATACAATCCATTTAACAATGTAGCAGTGCCCACTAGTTTATTTCTGAAATATATTTTGCATGAACCATCACCAATGAAAAATGAAAAGCCTTTTCGGTCCATGATCGGAATGGATACAATGTTTTTGTGCCCCTTGGGCAAAACAAGTACATCTTCAAAAGTCAAAACAAAGCCGGATTCTAAACCCAAAAGAAGTGATCCTATCTCGGTCGCCTCGACACTATGCCCGCTTCCGATTGTGATCATAACTTCTTCAGCTCCAAGCTTCCTACTTTGTTCAATATCCTGATTCACGGTACAAATATGAGAACTAGCACCAGAATCCAGTATCCAGGAAGTAGAAAATACAGTAGCAGAACAATTTATTTCCAAAACTAAAAGTTCTGTACCTGAAGTGCCATGAAGAATTGGACAGTCTCTAGCCCAGTGGCCCAGCTCACCACACTTGAGACAAGCATCCTTCTTCTTCTTGTTCTTCGGAACCATTGGGGCCTTGCCCTTTCCCTTGAAGTCCTTGACATGTGGTCCTGTCTGCTTCTTGGTCTTTTTCTTCTTGTTCTTAGACCTCCGAGGTCCAAAAGAAATCACAAGAGCAGACTCCATCCGCGGAGTCTTCATCTGAGACTGAGCGGTCACAAGTTTGCTCATTAGCCCAGCTAAATTACATGCAATCTCATTGCAGTTGAAGTTTATAACAAAAGAAGGAATCAGGGAGAGACTGTAGGATAAGGTCGGTTTGGAGAGAAGTATCCATTTTAAAATCGAAAGCCTCCAATATCTCAATCATGGATATCATTTTGAGGACGTGTTCCCCAACCTTCTCACCTTATTTCATCCTTGCACCGAATAGTTGCTTGGATATCTCATATCTAGCAGTTCTGCTGTGCTCACCATAAAGTTCGGTTAAGTAAGATAGAATCTTCCTAGCAGAAGTTATTTTCTCATGAGCTCTCTGAAGCTCATTAGACATAGAATCCATCATGTATGCATGGACTTTTACGTCATCCTTACCCCACTTTTCGTGGTTTTCAATCTCTTCCTGATTGGCTCTGGTCCGCATAGGAGGCGCCGGAATGTCCATCTCTAAGACGTATCCTAGCGCCTCTATACTGAGGACAATCATCAGATTGCAGAGCCAATCTACAAAGTTAGGTCCCATTGAGGTGTTATTTTCGAGTATAATTGCGAGTGGGTTCATTGTCATATTGAGAGTTATGTCTGCATTAAGTACAACAGATTAATTAGTGACTTGTTTAATTATGATCTGAGTATAGAATTAAGGTCTTTTCTATTCTTGTTACCCAGCTCCCACTATTTTTATCGGAATAATACACTCCCTTGTGAAATCCGGAAGTATCGTCGCTCTACTTCATAGTGGTGATTGAGTTCTTTATAAATCTTAATAGAGGGCAACCGAACAGGTTTCTAGTCTATTAATTTTCATAAAGGGGTGTCCAAGACCAACCCATCTAATGGATGATTCGATCTTCTTTTTCCCCTTGTTCACTCCCCTCAACCTATACGGTTTCTATGGTTCGTGAACAAGTTAAGTTTATACTATCGACGCAAATCAGTTTCACAATTGAATCTTATTCGGCAACCTATCAGATTTCTAGGGATAAAATTTGCTCCAACCGAAGGCATCCAATGCACTCCCGGTAATTTATCCATCCTCCCCGAATGACTACCCTGATAACTCGGAAGCATAGCACATATGGTTTGGATTTCAATTTCCCGAAAACTCGATGGAGGGAAGGAATACCTTGAAACCGTATAAACTTAATAATTTGTCGTGGGACAATTTTCGCGATTAATATTACACTTTGCACATTAATTCATTTAAGCGCGTTTGTGGCATTCATACAATATGAAACAAACATTCACAACCTAGTTGCTACCAACATGTGGTTCATGGATCGTTCCTAGAAAACAAAAACTCCGTAATCTAATTACAAGTCTTCATCTTGAATCTTCGTCTTCTCAAACCGAATCTTCCTCCGGTCTTCGTCATTACATATAAATTTTACATTGAAACTTGCATCCTAGATACAAATATTTCTAGTAAAATAAATAGGCTCAAAACGGCTTTTACAACCCAATCGAATAAAACGAACGGTTCAAAACTAAGTCTACGAACCACATCCTCATTCAAAAGCATTCATCCAATAAATACTATATAAATGGAAAGCGTAGAGATACATTGATCCAATCAACAATACGAACCGATCCAATCAATTCACACAATCGGTAATATGAAAACGTTCAAAATAATTCGGTCAATCACAAGTATTCCAATAAATCAATTTTCCCTTATAAAATAAGATATCATAAATCATTTTAATCATATTAAATCCAATTTAAAATGTGGGAAATCATTCTTAGGAATACACGAAGAAAACAAGCCCGAAACGGGTCCGAAATGGGCTGGACCGCGCCCGAAACGACACCAGGCAGCAAGTAGGGCTGCCCAGCAGCCCTGGGCCGCGGCCCCTTGAGCCTGGGCCGCGGCCCCCTGCTTTCGGACCACTCCAGGACCGTCCAACGGCAATTATGGGCTAGTTTTTCGACCGGATATCCAATATCTATATTTTCCAACATTCATATCATCAATATAAATCACATTTCCCATTAAAGATTTATATTTAGGCATAAACTTACAAAAAATACAACTATTATGAACAAAAAACATATACTGCGATTATGACTAGAATGATTCTAAATCATTCACCATCTAATCAAGCATTCCAAATGCCAATATCGTATATATGATCGCAAGACCTACGCTCCGATACCACTGTTAGGATTCAGTGCCTAAAACGAAGGCCTAGCGGAAGCGGTAAAACGAAAATTAATTCGATCTGAATCCCTACGAGGATCGATCGAGCTACGTATATACGAATATACAAACGAAAACACAAGAGATATAGAAACCCACCCTTGTAGTCCGTTGATTAAATGGATTCCTTCTCTTGAGCTATTCCCCAAGCTTTAAACGAATTTCCCTACGATCCAAAACACTCCAAGAACTTGAATGATCCAACGTCGAAATTACAACGCCTCTACTTGCCACGCGCCGGAAAAACGAACGGGATGACGATCACCTTTCTATCCTCCAAGAATATGGCTAGAGCTAAATGATGAAGCTATTGATTTTGATTAATATACTCTAAATATGTTTATCAAATTTTCTCTATTTGATTTCTTGATTTTTCTCCAAGAATTATCAAGAACCAAAATGAAGAATAAAGGAAGAAGAAGACTTTGAGAAAAAACAATTTTCTCTCTCTATGCTCTACACTCACGGATGGAATCAAAATGGGTGTGTAAGAGTTGGTCTTCTTTCCCTTTTATTTTAACTCCCCCACATGTACAACTCATCTAATGAGAATCAAACCCCACCAAGTCAATGATCATGCATTAAAGAATGAAACAAGAGTCCAAATAGAAAGTGGGTGGAAATGTGGGGGGGTGGCCCATGTAGAAATCGGACAAGTTCGGTTCGTTTCGGACTCTTGTGAGTCCAAACAGGTAAACTCCGATTCCGTTCCGATGTATTTATATCATTTAATTAATCCAAATAATTAAACATATCAAATACAAAATAACATAATTAATTTCTCTAAGAAATAATTATATTCATGAATTGAATTAATCATCTAGTGATATATTTAATTCATTAGGCCGTAAATCAATTTATCCAATAAATCGATTTAGACATCCAATTCCCTATTTAGATATCCAATATCTAATATTCATAATGAGAGAATTAGCTTGATTCATTCCGTCGTCAATCCTATTGCGCGACTCCATAGGTCCGTCTCAGTCAGCAATGGGAGGAACCAAAGAGTAGTAGCACCACCTAGCCAGCCTGGCGGCCTACACTGTACCTCAACCGAGAACGAATGATGGGATCATTCATGAACCATTATGTCGTGAATATCAGTATACGTATAAACCCTTCTTTCAAATGTCCCGATCAAGTTATAGGGTCACGGTCAGTCAAACCCTATCTGTACTAGACGCTATGCATGCATTAATGCAAATCGAGATCATCGAGCTCTCATGTATCCAATACAATTAGCTCCAATGCTTTGGCCAAAGACTTATGATCTCATATGCCAATAACCGCATAGGACATATAACCCGCTCACTAATAGGTGAAAGAATTCTATCTTGGTATTCAGTAGGACCTGCTACTTGCCCGTCAAGATGCACGTCGAGGTTGACCCCCACCTCCCGGTTTATAGGGTCGAACTACTCTAATGAAAATCTTGACGTCACAAGCACATCCCTACTAAATCCTCAAGTCGAAGGTTCACGAATACCTACCACAACCCTTCGATTCCATCATTGACTGTCCCGGAGTGAAATCCGTGTGACAAATCGAGGGTGAGTCGGTTCGAGTATACTAATTCAATTAGCATACCTATAACATGTGCTCCCACTAACCATTAGTGTTCGACAGGCACTCTCGATGTCAAAGAACACGTCATACAAATTTTTACATAAACTTACCGCCCAGTCAAGTTTCATCGACTTGCGAACGATTAAGTATTTGAGCTATAAACCTTTCCAGTGCTGACCCCCTTATCCAATAAGGAGTGGAATGTTTTGCTCTCAAATACGCGTACTAGTTTTTATATGTATATTTACGAGTTAGGAGTGCCAGTAACTACCAGTAAATAAAGAAACATCTATTGCCTTATATTAATGATTTACATAATTACAAGTACAATGCCATCACTCAACATCCCTTGAGTGGCATTTGAGGGCATACTCCTAACAGTAGTATATGCTTGTAATTGGTTGGTCTTGACCATTAGCATATATTAGCATATTCGGTATACGTTGAACAGGATTGAGGTAAAATAGATTCTTCTGTACTGACTATAAGAAGAATGTAAATCTCGGACAATTATTATTTCTTAATTCTAGTGATTAATATTTAATTATATATATTTAATATTTATTTCTTTGATTTATCATGGGTGAGAGCCACAATGATTGACTCAATATGCTCGATATTTTTCGCATTATTATTATTTATATATTAATTAATATTATAACTAGAAATTGTGTCCCGACCAGTCGGGTTGATCATGTCCGTTGAGGCACTCGAAATGGTTATTATTTAAACCCTACAGGTGGAATTAATTTTCCGATATAATAATAAAAGTTGAGTGGTATACTCATGTGTAATATATTAATTAATTAAAAGTTGTCAGTAGCTTAAATTAATTAATGGACATGGAATATCTTAAACACCAGAAATAATTAATTAAAAAAGGAGTCCAATTTCGTAATTTGGGATTTTGGTAGGAAGTGCAATATCAACTTTTTAGTGAACTAAGTTGATATTAATAGAGTCTTCATATTAGGAAGAGTCCTAATATTGGAAAGAAGATATCTATTGGGAGTTCTTACCTTGTCATCCTTAAGGTCGCTAGAGTAGCCCAAAACACCTATAAAAGGACTCTGGGGGGGGGGTGATTTCTTCACTTCTTCATGAACAAAAATTTCAATTTTTCTCTACTTGTGTTTAGTTGTGGATCTTGAATTGTGTCTTGGATTCCATAATTTAGTTAACACAATATTTTTCTAAATACTACAATATCCAAGAAAAATAGAGAGAAAATTCGTAAGGTAGATTTTGGAAGAAAATTGGTTCGGTCGCGGCCCCCTGTTGTCCGAGTAGTCCGGTAGACTGTTGCTCACACGACATCCGGATATAGGCGGGATATACTCTAGAAGACTTTGAGGTAGAAAAACAAGTAGATAAAGGAAGAATACAAGGAGGTGTTCGATCGACCAGAAAGAGATTTTTCTACCACTTCGCTTCAAAGGTATGAATTACCAATTCCTACTGCATAAATACAAATATTTAAATTGTTAATTAATCTGTTTAATTAATTAATTAAACGACAAGCCTAAATAGATCCGCTATTTACGTTGGATAGTTTATAAAACCTCTCATAAATTATTCCATCTCGCTTCCGCTGCATTTTATATTCCAACAATTGGTATCGGAGCCGGTCTTTAGGTTCTGTTCAATTTAATTAAGTTTGTGATTAATTTGCTAGCAATTTAAATTTAAATATTCATATGGTATGATGTTTGGAATATTTTGCTAGAAATCGCCTTGCAGGAGAATATGGTCCAATTATCATGTCTATGTGATTTTATTTATTTACGCATTTTTTGGTAATTTGGCCGGGTTTTGAGGCATATATAAGTTTTTCCCATAAGAAAATCCATGGGTAGAATAAGATTTATTTTTTCCTTGTAATTTTGTTGTAAATTCGATGTATTTTATTTCTGTAAAATTTTAATCGAGTTGGATACACAAAAGTGCGAAGGAAAAGAAGTCCAGCGCGAAAAGGAGTCCCGATCGGACGAACCGACCGAGACCAGGCAGCTGCCGATCGGGACTCGGCCAAAGCAGTGGTCTCGGCCGAGACCTGGCCTGCCGCGGGACTGGGCAGCCGCGGGTCTGTTCTGTCCCGGGCGCGGGTCGGGCAGCGGGTCGGGTTGCTGGGTCGGGTCGTCCGGAATATGGTCCTGATCGTATATTCGCCGTTCGTTGCTTCTGTTGGGGCACATTAAATTTATTTTAGATGTTTCTTATGCAATTAATGTTGTTTGAAGAAAGTTTGTAAATATGGAATTTTTGTGGCCCAACCGGGAGGAGGTGACGAGATGCTTGAAGCAGTGGGAGCAAGCAGCCGAGGATTTTCTCGTTATTCAAAACGAGGAATAAAAGCCATGATAATTGGATTTAATTATCTAATTTTTTTATTTTGTTGTTTTTTACTGTTTTGATCTATGGCATGTATAGATGTATGCGTGATATGTTTCCTTGCATGTTAGGACGAGAAAATTAAAAACCTTATTTTTTCAAAGTAACTAAGTGGTTTTAAAAATTGATTTTTCAAAATCAAATTGGCCTCCATAATTGGTTTAAATTGTGAAATAATTAGCATGCGCATTGACATTAGAGTCTTCCTCCACATCGGATGTGCTGATTATTGGCTCACTAGTTTTAAACTTCAATTCGATAGCAAAAAGGTGAATATTATTTTTTATGATAGGACCTCTCCATCTGTAGGACTATTTGTTGGGATTCTGAAAATAAAACGAAATACGCAGCGGAAATAAAAACGAATCCCAAACAGGATCGATCAAGTAACGTATATACGAAAAAAAATACGAAGATTAAGGATCATACCCTTGAAGCCTTTGAAATAATTCTTCGTAAATTGATGATGATCACGAACCCCGTCCCGAACACGAAATCCCTTCGTTCCAAGCACCGAAAGTTCGAAGCCTCTACTTCACACGCGTCGGAAGTTGCCCGGAAAAATCTACAACACTCCGTTCTATGAAGAACACGGCTAGGAAGTGTTGTAGGAATTTATATCTCACTTTTTCTTAACTTTTATATCACCTCCAAGATGAAAAATAGAAAAGAAAAAAAAAATCTCCTCCCTCACTTTGCAACTCACGACTGAACTCTCTCCAAAAAAAATGAATATGAGTTGTATCACTCTTTCATCTCATCATGTGTTTAGTTGTAATATAGATATATATAACAACTCATAATTGAGATACTAAAATCAACATGGAATTTCATCTCAATCAAACACACAACACACCATGTGAAAACAAGACCAAGCCATGTGAGGTGGGGAGAGGTGGGGCGGCCCAAGGAAGCTTCCTAGAAACGAGCCGAGCCACTCGGCTCGTGTACCGGACGTTCGTCAAACGACTCCGTTAAATACACCCCATTTAATCATCAATGTATTTATATTAATTAATTAATCTAATTAATTAATTATATCAAATACAAATATATTTCTCTAAGAAATATAATTTATGAATTAAATTCATTACCGGGTAACTTATTTTAATTCATAAGACCGCTATCTGATTTATCTAATAAATCATAATCAGATATCCAATATCTAATATTAATAGAGAGATAATAAATTCATATTTATCCGTCAACGTTCCTGATGCGCGACACCGTAGGTCCGTCTCAGTCGGTATTGGGAGGAACTAATGAGTGTGGGCAGCACTTAGCCAGCCTAGCGGGCCGCACTGTAAACCCCGACTGAGAACGAATGAAGGGATCATTCCAGAACCATTATGTCGTGAATACTATATATGTATAGACCCTTCATCAGATGTCCCGGTCAAGTCCTCGGGTCACGGTAAAGTCAAACCCTACTGTTGACTAGACTCTATACATGTGTTAATGCAAATCAAGACCGACTGATTAATAGTGTATCTAATACGACTATATCAGAACGCTTTGGCCAAAGACTTATGATCTTATTTGCCATTAACCCTATAGGACATTCGCCTCCTCACTAACAGGAGATAGAATCCTTTCTTGGCGTACAGTAAAGACTGCTACCTGCCCGTATAGTCCACACTTCGAGGTTGACTCAGCAATTAAGCAAATGAGTCTAACTACTCTAATGATAAACTAAACGTCACAGGCACATCTTCTACTGAACCCTCAAGTCAAAGGTCCACGTATACTATCACAACCTTTCAATTCGTCATCGACTCTCCGAGAGTGAATACCGTGTGACTGAATTGTGTTGGGTACGGGATCGGATATTTGCGCCGTTTGCGGAAGCTTAAATAAAATTGCGGAAAATAAATGACGCAAGGATTCATAGAGGTTCGGCTATAAAAGAGCCTACGTCCTCTCTTTATCTTTTTCAATAGGTTAAAGATAGCAAACTTTACGCCTCTCTTCTATCGGTCGAGGTATAACCGTTTACAATCACGTCTTCTATTGGTCCGTGATAAACCACTCGCACTTGTCTTTATGTCGGTCCAAGTTAAACCGTTTTCCTTTTAGTAGGACAAGGAATCAACCTCTCTAGCTTTCTATGGGTACTAGATAAACCTCACGAAGATAGCGATTGCGATTCTAACAATGCCGGATCCTTGATTTTGTGTATAACACTGAATCCAATCGTATCTTTTCTTTTACCACTCGTGTATGATTTTGTGTATAACACTCAATCACTCAATGTAAGCTCAATATTACAACAACAATATTATGAATATCAATCTCTGATCAGGGTATATAATGCTTTGTGTTGTTATCCTCAAACAATACCATAGGGATGGTATTTATAGGCTCCATCATCAAACTAGCCGTTAGCTGCCAGACTGCTCATTACGTACGTTATCATCTCCTTATTACGTACGCAAGCCTTGTTACGTACGTTAACCACCAAGGTTTACGTACGTAAGCATCTTCCAGTTCCAGTCCAGGGAGTTTCGTCTTTTGAGTTACGTACGTTAACAATTTCTTCGTTACGTACGTTAAGATTACATCACTGATGACGTCATATATCCGTTTATGCGCTTTCGACTTTGACTTCTCCAACGTTCACTTGGTTTGAACTACATTACGTACGTTATCTCTCATCCATTACGTACGTTAAGCTGCTTACATTACGTACGTTAATGATCACATATTACGTACGTTAGCTTTGTGTTTTTCCAGCTTTTTGCACTTCATTTTCTTCGATGCTTGGCTTCGTCTCTTCGTTGTTTTGTTTTGCTTATCAACATTAATCATCAAAACACTTTTAATTTATGTATGGAACAAAATGTTCCAACAATCTCCCCCTTTTTGATGATTACAAAACAACACTTCGTCAATGGGATTTACCTGCAAAATACAAATATATGTATATGTGTACAGACCAAAGTTTTTCGACTTTATCCGTTTTGTTAGAATCTTCTCCCGTTTCTTTTTCGACTCCTTATTTTATTTTCTCCTTTTCTTTTCTCAATTTCATTAATTTTTCATCGTCTTTTCGACGTCTCCGCATTTTTCTCTCCGCATTTTTCTTTTTCTGTCATTTTCGACTTT
This sequence comes from Orobanche coerulescens, assembly GCA_033398695.1. Taxonomy (NCBI): domain Eukaryota; kingdom Viridiplantae; phylum Streptophyta; class Magnoliopsida; order Lamiales; family Orobanchaceae; genus Orobanche; species Orobanche coerulescens. The sequence goes on from CM065810.1 coordinate 20,923,627, forward strand.
TCCTTTTCATTTTTCGATTTTCTCCCCTTTTCAAGGTTAATCACATTTTCGACTTCTTTTTCTCCTTCTCCATTCTCTCCCCCTTTTTGTTTTCATCAAAAAGCGGATAAAATATCAATTGAAAATAATACCAAAATATAAAATATGCATGATACAATTTATGAATAATTGCATAAAGTGTAAAAACTCCCCCTGAGAATAATATCTCCCCAAAAAAAATACTCCCCCTGAGTAAAATACAAAAATCAATTTTTGGGGATCCAACCTATAGTTGGTTTTTGTTTAGAAACGTAGACGATATTTGAAACGATTGTTCCTTTAGGAACCCAAATTTTCTTAATTTTTATCGTCCGCCTCGGGATTTTGCAACTTAAAATATGATGCCCGATTTTTAAATACTTTTCGCAATGGGGTATTTTAAAATTAACGGATTCATTTTTCGAACGTGGTTTGAATCCTAACCCCTCTTTATTTAAAGTATATTTTTGAACACAGAACATTTGTTCAAATTTATCGTTGCCGCACGAGAATTTTCTTGCCAAAGATTTTAGTTCATCTTGAACTTTTAAAAGATCATTCTTCAAAATATTTTCATTTTCAATACACTTTGAATCATCGATTTCAACAAATTTTCCCTTCTCGATAATTTTGGAATTTTCAATTTCCAAAGATTTAATTTTAGACTTAAGGGATTTGATTTCCGATAATGCATTTTGAGAATCCGTATGAAGTAATTCAAATGCATCAAAAAGTTCATCACGGGAGGATGTACTTACTTGGCTTTCGACGTCGCTGTCGTCGAACGAACTTCGGGCCATGAGAGCGAGATTATTTTGATCGATAAAATCGTCGTCTTCGTCTTCATCGCTCCAAGTTGCCACGAGAACCTCTTTCTTGGGTTTAGCTCGGCAATGCTTAGCGAAGTGGCTTGGTTTTCCACATTGTCGACAAGAGTTGTCGAATTTCTTCGTTTCGCTCGAGATATCCTTCTTCCTCCGGTTTAATAAGGTTTGGAATTTATTAATATTTTTGGCATAATATGCCGCTTCTTCGTCGCTTTCTTCCACCGGGGTTTCATCTTTCTTTTTCGACATCTTAGCCTTCATGGCTAATGATCGATCCTTCGACTTTGGCTTGACACTTCGTGATTTTAATACAATCTCATAATTGATTAGTGAACCAACTAGGGCACTAAAATCGAGCGTGTTGAGATCTTTGGATTCCATAATCGCGGTCACGGTGCCGTCCCATTCGCTAGGTAGTGATCTTAAGATTTTCTTAACTTTTTCACTACTAGATAATGGTTTTCCGAATGACGCAAGTCCATTTGTGATGACAGAGTCGGTCGAGCATATTGGTGATGGACTCGTCACCTTTCATCATGAATAACTTGTAGTCATGGAGAAGCATATTGATTTTCGTCTCCTTGACTTGAGTCGTCCCTTCGTGTGTGATTTCTGGAATTTTCCATATTTCTTTCGCACTCTCACACGATGAGATTCGATTGACTTCTTCCGGATTTAAGGCACAAAATAAGAGTTGAGTAGCCTTACAATTTAGATGGTCATTTTTCCAATCGGCATCGTCGTATTCTTGAAATATTTGAGCATACCGTCGGTTTTGATTGGGACTTTCGGGCCAAGGCAAATAATCTTCCAAATCTCGATGTCGTATGCTTGGATGAATATCGACATCTTTTTCTTCCATGTCAAATAATTTGAGCCATCAAAGAAAGATGGTCGGTTGAGAGCAAGGCCTTCGACAGGAGCAAGTTGAAACGCCATTGGATCTTTTCTCTAGCGGGTGTTAATCTGGTGATAAAGAGACCGCTCCGATACCAATTGTTGGGTACGGATCGGATATTTGCGCCATTTGCGGGCGTAAATAAAATTGCGGAAAATAAATGACGCAAGGATTTATAGAGGTTCGGCTATAAACGAGCCTACGTCCTCTCTTTATCTTTTTCAATAGGTTAAAGATAGCAACCTTTACGCCTCTCTTCTATCGGTCGAGGTATAACCATTTACAATCACGTCTTCTATTGGTTCGTGATAAACCACTCGCACTTGTCTTTGTGTCGGTCCAAGTTAAACCATTTTCCTTTTAGTAGGACAAGGAATCAACCTCTCTAGCTTTCTATGGGTACTAGATAAACCTCACGAAGATAGCGATTGCGATTCTAACAATGCCGGATCCTTGATCCTAATAACACCGAATCCAATCGTATCTTTTCTTTTACCACTCGCGTATGATTTTGTGTATAACACTCAATCACTCAATGTAAGCTCAATATTACAACAACAATATTATGAATATCAATCTCTGATGAGGGTATATAATGCTTTGTGTTGTTATCCTCAAACAATACCATAGGGATGGTATTTATAGGCTCCATCATCAAACTAGCCGTTAGCTGCCAGACTGCTCATTACGTACGTTATCATCTCCTCGTACGCAAGCCTCGTTACGTACGTTAACCACCAAGGGTTACGTACGTAAGCATCTTCCAGTTCCAGTCCAGGGAGTTTCGTCTTTTGAGTTACGTACATTAACAATTTCTTCATTACGTACGTTAAGATTACATCACTAATGACGTCATATATCCGTTGTACGCTTTGCTGACTTTGACTTCTCCAACGTTCACTTGGTTTGAACTACATTACGTACGTTATCTCTCATCCATTACGTACGTTAAGATGCTTACATTACGTACGTTAATGATCACATATTACGTACGTTAGCTTTGTGTTTTTCCAGCTTTTTGCACTTCGTTTTCTTCGATGCTTGGCTTCGTCTCTTCGTTGTATTGTTTTGCTTATCAACATTAATCATCAAAACACTTTTAATTTATGTATGGAACAAAATGTTCCAACAATCTCCCCCTTTTTGATGATTACAAAACAACACTTCGTCAATGGGATTTACCTGCAAAATACAAATATATGTATATGTGTACAGACCAAAGTTTTTCGACTTTATCCGTTTTGTTAGAATCTTCTCCCGTTTCTTTTTCGACTCCTTATTTTATTTTCTCCTTTTCTTTTCTCAATTTCATTAATTTTTCATCGTCTTTTCGACGTCTCCGCATTTTTCTCTCCGCATTTTTCTTTTTATGTCATTTTCGACTTTTCCTTTTCATTTTTCGATTTTCTCCCCTTTTCAAGGTTAATCACATTTTCGACTTCTTTTTCTCCTTCTCCATTCTCTCCCCCTTTTTGTTTTCATCAAAAAGCGGATAAAATATCAATTGAAAATAATACCAAAATATAAAATATGCATGATACAATTTATGAATAATTGCATAAAGTGTAAAAACTCCCCCTGAGAATAATATCTCCCCAAAAAAAATACTCCCCCTGAGTAAAATACAAAAATCAATTTTTGGGGATCCAACCTATAGTTGGTTTTTGTTTAGAAACGTAGACGATATTTGAAACGATTGTTCCTTTAGGAACCCAAATTTTCTTAATTTTTATCGTCCGCCTCAGGATTTTGCAACTTAAAATATGATGCCCGATTTTTAAATACTTTTACAATGGGGTATTTTAAAATTAACGGATTCATTTTTCGAACGTGGTTTGAATCCTAACCCCTCTTTATTTAAAGTATATTTTTGAACACAGAACATTTGTTCAAATTTATCGTTGCCGCACGAGAATTTTCTTGCCAAAGATTTTAGTTCATCTTGAACTTTTAAAAGATCATTCTTCAAAATATTTTCATTTTCAATACACTTTGAATCATCGATTTCAACAAATTTTCCCTTCTCGATAATTTTGGAATTTTCAATTTCCAAAGATTTAATTTTAGACTTAAGGGATTTGATTTCCGATAATGCATTTTGAGAATCCGTATGAAGTAATTCAAATGCATCAAAAAGTTCATCACGGGAGGATGTACTTACTTGGCTTTCGACGTCGCTGTCGTCGAACGAACTTCGGGCCATGAGAGCGAGATTATTTTGATCGATAAAATCGTCGTCTTCGTCTTCATCGCTCCAAGTTGCCACGAGAACCTCTTTCTTGGGTTTAGCTCGGCAATGCTTAGCGAAGTGGCTTGGTTTTCCACATTGTCGACAAGAGTTGTCGAATTTCTTCGTTTCGCTCGAGATATCCTTCTTCCTCCGGTTTAATAAGGTTTGGAATTTATTAATATTTTTGGCATAATATGCCGCTTCTTCGTCGCTTTCTTCCACCGGGGTTTCATCTTTCTTTTTCGACATCTTAGCCTTCATGGCTAATGATCGATCCTTCGACTTTGGCTTGACACTTCGTGATTTTAATACAATCTCATAATTGATTAGTGAACCAACTAGGGCACTAAAATCGAGCGTGTTGAGATCTTTGGATTCCATAATCGCGGTCACGGTGCCGTCCCATTCGCTAGGTAGTGATCTTAAGATTTTCTTAACTTTTTCACTACTAGATAATGGTTTTCCGAATGACGCAAGTCCATTTGTGATGACAGAGAGTCGGTCGAGCATATTGGTGATGGACTCGTCACCTTTCATCATGAATAACTTGTAGTCATGGAGAAGCATATTGATTTTCGTCTCCTTGACTTGAGTCGTCCCTTCGTGTGTGATTTCTGGAATTTTCCATATTTCTTTCGCACTCTCACACGATGAGATTCGATTGACTTCTTCCGGATTTAAGGCACAAAATAAGAGTTGAGTAGCCTTACAATTTAGATGGTCATTTTTCCAATCGGCATCGTCGTATTCTTCGAAATATTTGAGCATACCGTCGGTTTTGATTGGGACTTTCGGGCCAAGGCAAATAATCTTCCAAATCTCGATGTCGTATGCTTGGATGAATATCGACATCTTTTTCTTCCATGTCAAATAATTTGAGCCATCAAAGAAAGATGGTCGGTTGAGAGCAAGGCCTTCGACAGGAGCAAGTTGAAACGCCATTGGATCTTTTCTCTAGCGGGTGTTAATCTGGTGATAAAGAGACCGCTCCGATACCAATTGTTGGGTACGGGATCAGATATTTGCGCCATTTGCGGAAGCGTAAATAAAATTGCGGAAAATAAATGACGCAAGGATTTATAGAGGTTCGGCTATAAACGAGCCTACGTCCTCTCTTTATCTTTTTCAATAGGTTAAAGATAGCAACCTTTACGCCTCTCTTCTATCGGTCGAGGTATAACCATTTACAATCACGTCTTCTATTGGTTCGTGATAAACCACTCGCACTTGTCTTTGTGTCGGTCCAAGTTAAACCATTTTCCTTTTAGTAGGACAAGGAATCAACCTCTCTAGCTTTCTATGGGTACTAGATAAACCTCACGAAGATAGCGATTGCGATTCTAACAATGCCGGATCCTTGATCCTAATAACACCGAATCCAATCGTATCTTTTCTTTTACCACTCGCGTATGATTTTGTGTATAACACTCAATCACTCAATGTAAGCTCAATATTACAACAACAATATTATGAATATCAATCTCTGATGAGGGTATATAATGCTTTGTGTTGTTATCCTCAAACAATACCATAGGGATGGTATTTATAGGCTCCATCATCAAACTAGCCGTTAGCTGCCAGACTGCTCATTACGTACGTTATCATCTCCTCGTACGCAAGCCTCGTTACGTACGTTAACCACCAAGGGTTACGTACGTAAGCATCTTCCAGTTCCAGTCCAGGGAGTTTCGTCTTTTGAGTTACGTACATTAACAATTTCTTCATTACGTACGTTAAGATTACATCACTAATGACGTCATATATCCGTTGTATGCTTTGCTGACTTTGACTTCTCCAATGTTCACTTGGTTTGAACTACATTACGTACGTTATCTCTCATCCATTACGTACGTTAAGATGCTTACATTACCTACGTTAATGATCACATATTACGTACGTTAGCTTTGTGTTTTTCCAGCTTTTTGCACTTCGTTTTCTTCGATGCTTGGCTTCGTCTCTTCGTTGTATTGTTTTGCTTATCAACATTAATCATCAAAACACTTTTAATTTATGTATGGAACAAAATGTTCCAACAAATTGAGTATTAGTCATGTTCGAGTATACTGGTCCCACCAATATACTTATAACTATGCTATCAAGACGTGCACACGTCCTAGCACCATTTATACAAGTCTTATCAAAACTAAATGCCCATTTTAAGTTTATTGACTTGTGAATGATTTACGTAAATAAACTTTAAACACTTCCAGTGCATTTTCTCTTATCCCATAACGAGAATGGAATGTTCGATTTATTTACATCGACTTCACTTCAATGTTTACCAAGTCAAGAAAGCAATTGAAATACAATAAACAGTGAATGAATAGTATTGCCTTTTTAATAATTATTCCATAATTACAAGTACAATACCCCTACTCTCTCATCCCCTGAGTGGCATTCGAGGGCATATTCCTAACAATCTCCCACTTTCACTGAATGCCACAAACTATGATATCTAATACCCATACTCTCCAGATGTCTCTCTAAGACCTTCTGAGATAGTGGCTTGGTAAGCGGATCAGCAATGTTATTTCTGTGTCTACTCTCTGCAGTAAAACATTCCCATCCCGAACCATTTCTCTAACAAAATGATATTTTCTCGCAATATGTTTGGTGTTGTGGTGAGCCTTAGGCTCCTTAGCCTGTGCAACAGCTCCGTCGTTGTCACAAAACAGTGTCACGGGCTTCTCTGCGTTAGGAACCACTGGAAGTTCCTCAGAGAACTTCTTTATCCAAAAAGCTTCTTTAGCAGCCTCCGTGGATGCCTGATATTCGGCTAGACATGTAGAGATAGCAGTCAAACTTTGCTTGGCACTTCTCCAAGAAACTGTCCTACCATTCAGAGTAAAGATATACCCTGATGTGGACATCTGAGCATCCATGTCCCCCAAAAAATCTGAGTCTGTATAAATCATCACTCTTAGTTCTCCACCGCCGTATATAAGAACCAAGTCTTTAGTCCTCCTTAGGTACTTAAGAATATTCTTTCTGACGATCCAATGTTCTGACACTGATTTGGTCAAACCGACTTACTACGCTCACAGCATAGGCAATGTCCGGTCTAGTGCAAATTATAGCATACATGAGGCTACCTACTGCTGAAGCATAGGGCACCTTACTCATTTCCTTTCTGTCTTCCTCACTTTAAGGACACATATATAAGGAAAGTTTTGCACCATGTTGCATAGGAAGGAACCCTCTTTAAGAATCTTCCATCCTAAATCGCTTCAAGATCTTTTCTATATAGAGGGCTTGGGAAAGACCTAACATTCTTTTTGCTCTATCCCGGTAGAGACTAATACCCAGAATATAGGTAGCTTCTCCCAAGTCTTTCATTGAGAACTCTTTAGAAAGTCAAGCTTACACAGAACTGAGCATTCCTACGTCGTTTTCTATAAGTAGAATGTCATCCACATATAGTATTAAGAACACAATTTTGCTCCCACTAACCTTCTTGCAAATACAGGGCTCCTCTTCATTTTGGACAAAATCAAACTCTTTGACTGTCTCGTTAAAACAAAGATTCCAACTCCGTGAAGCTTGCTTCAGTCCATAAATGGCACGCTGAAGTTTGCATACTTTATGAATATTGGTTTGAGATATGAATCCCTTAGGCTGTTCCATGTAAATCTCCTCCTCGAGGAATCCATTTAGGAATGCTGTTTTCACATCCATTTTCCATATTTCATAATCTAAGTGGGCTGCTATGGCAAGCATCATGCGAGTAGACTTAATCATAGCTACAGGCGAGAAGGTCTCAAAGTAATCGATTCCTTCTCTTTGGGAATAACCCTTTGCCACAAGCCTGGCCTTATAGGTATCAACCTTGCCATCTCCATCAGTCTTTCTCTTATAGATCCATTTGTTTCCAATAGGCACTATGTCTTTAGGACGATCTACTAAAGTCCAGACCTGATTAGCATGCATTGAGTCTATCTCAGCTTCCATAGCTTCTTGCCACTTGGTGGAGTCAACGTCTACCATCGCTTGGTCGTATGTAGAAGGATCATTCTCTTGAATACCTTCTGTCATCTCATGGACACCCAGTTCCTCTTGATGCAGATAGCCATACCTCTCAGGTATTTGAGAAATTATACTAAACTTGCGAGGTTGTGTTTGTATTTCAGAAGGTTGGGTTCTAATATCTTGCATAGGTGTCTCATTTGGTGTTTCTTTTATTTCTTCCAAAGAAATATTTCTACCTGCCCCTCCTTCCTGAATAAACTGATCTTCCAGGAAGTGTGCTTGTATAGCAACGATGATCCTATGATCTTCGTGCATGTAGAATAGATATCCCATGGAATCCCCAGGATATCCTATGAAACGACCTTTTACAGACCTAGTTTCCAATTTCTCTACTTTAGTCTTCTTGACTTAAGTAGGGCATCCCCAAATCCTAATGTGATTAAGACTTGGTTTCCTACCTCTCCACATCTCATGAGGAGTCTTAGGAATGGATTTGGAAGGACATCTGTTCAAGATATGCACAGCAGAAAGGAGCGCGTAACCCCATAGATAAATCGGTAGATCAGTATAGTTAAGCATGGAGCGAACCATGTCCAACAAGGTTCGGTTCCTTCTTTCTGATACACCATTTACTTGTGGAGTAGCTGGAGGAGTGAATTGTGACACTATTCCTAGTTCTTTTAAGAACTCATCAAATTCGGTACTCATGTACTCACCACCCCGGTCTGACCGAAGAGTCTTAACACGGTTACTTGTTTGATTTTCAACTAGGGATTTAAATTCCTTGAATTTATCAAAAGCTTCAGACTTATGTTTCATTAAGTACACGAATCCATACCTGGTATGGTCATCAGTGAATGTAATGAAATACTGAAAGCCATCCCGTGCCACTTCAAAAGGGCCACAGACGTCGGTATGGATCAATCCAAGTTTTTCAGCAGCTCTTTCAAAAGTCCATGTGAAGGGTAACTTAGTCATTTTACCTTGAAGGCAAGATTCACAAGTTGGATAGGGATCTGATCCCAATGGACCCGTAAGCCCATCTTTCTCCATTTTATGAACCTTGGTCTGACCGATATGACCAAGTCTAAGATGCCACTTAAGTGCTTGGTTCGTTTCATCCCTACCACGCTTCCTAGTTATAGTGTTCACAGTTGTTTTATTCTTTAGATTTAAATGGTATAAACCATTTAATAATGTAGCAGTACCAACCAATTTATTTCTAAAATAAATACGACAGGACTCATCTCCAATAAAGTAGTGAAATCCCTTTCGGTCCATGATCGGAATTGATACAATATTTTTGTGCCCTTTGGGCAAAACAAGTACATCATCTAAAGTAAGAATAAAACCAAATTCTAAATCCAACATAAGGGATCCGATATCAGAAGCCTCGACACTATGCCCACTTCCGACGGTGACCATCACCTCCCTTGAATCCAGCTACCTACTTCGTTCCAGATCCTGATTCATTTTACAAATGTGAGAACTCGCACCGGAATCAAGTATCCAAGAAGTAGAATATACAGTTACAGAACAATTTATTTCTAAAACCAGTAGTTCTGTACCTGAATGCGCATTACGGTCAAGCTTTGGACAGTACCTCTTCCAGTGGCCTAGCTCACCGCAGTTGAGGCATACATCCGTTTTCTTGGCCCCCTTGCTCTTTTGAACCATTGGGGCCTTGCCCTTTCCCTTGTCGATCTTGGCTACTGGACCTAACTGCTTCTTATTCTTTTCTTCTTATTCTTGGACTTCCAAATCCCAGAAGAAATCACAAGTGCAGCTTCCTTTCCCTTTATCTTCATCTGAGACTGGGCAGTCGTCAGTTTGTTTATTAGCCCAGCTAAGTTACATGCAATCTCATTGCAGTTGAAGTTCATGACAAATTGTGAAAAGGAGTCAGGAAGTGACTGTAGAATAAGGTCAGTTTGGAGAGATGCATGCATCTGAAAATCAAGAGCTTCCAATCTCTCAATCATCGAGATCATCTTGAGGATATGGTCCCCAACCCTCTCTCATTCCTTCATCCTGGCGCCGAATAATTGCTTCGATATTTCATATCTAGCAGTTCGGCTATGCTCTCCATAGAGCTCAGCCAGGTGCGATAAGATGGCTCTCGAAGACGTCATCTTTTCATGGGCACGTTGAAGCTCATTGGTCATTGAGCCTAACATGTACCCTCGCACTCTTATGTCATCTTTTACCCATTTCTCATGGGCATCGACATCTTCCTAATTGGCTCGGGTTCTTGCAGGAGCCGCTGGGATGTCCGCCTCCAAGACGTATCCCAGCATTTCCATAGTTAGGACAATCCTCAAGTTCCGAAGCCAGTTCACATAGTTCGGAACAGTCAGGACGTTCTTTTCAAGTAGTATAGCGAGTGGGTTCATTGTCATATTGAGAGTTTTGTTAACTGCAGAGAATAATTTAAGATTCGTTAGTGATTATTTAATTATGATCCGAGTAAAGAATTTAAGGGCTTTCTTTATTCATAACTCGGCTCCCACTATTTTATCGGCATTTACATACTCCCATGTTAAATCCGAAAGTCTTGGGTGACTTCATAGTGGTGATTGATTTCTTTACAAAGTTTAATAGAGGGCAACCAATACGGTTTCTATTCTATTATTCTTTATAAAGTGGTGTCTAATATCAACCCATCTAATGGATGATTCGATCTTGTTTTACCCCTAGTTCACTTGCCCTCAACCCATTCGGTTTCTATGGCTCGCTGAACTATCTAAGTTTAAACCGTCAACTCCTATTAGTATGATAATTGAATCTTACCCGGCAACCCATACGGTTTATAGGGGTTTGATTTGTCACAACCAAAGGCATCTAATGCACTCTAGGAATTTAGCAACTTTCCCCAAAAATATTACCCCGACATACTCGGAAGAATAATATTCTGGTTTAGATTTCAATTTTCCATGAGTTTGACGGAGGGTGGGAAACCTCATAACCTTTATAACTTAGTGTGTTTGTAGTCGGGAGAATTTCGCGATTAATGTTACACTTTGCACATTAATTCATTTATACGCGCGTTTGTTGGTTTGTCAATCATTCAAAATGAAAAACAGAAAACAGTAACTAGTTACTACCAACATATAGCTCATGGACCTAATTCCTAAGTACTGGGCCAAGCGAATGACCCAATAAATAAAAACACAGTCTTCGAATCTTCGTCTTCTCTGTCGGTTGTATTCGGTTTTCGTCATACCCAAAATAATAATTACATCATTGAAAAATTGCATTCTATACAAATTTTTCTAGTAAATATAAATAGCTTAAAACGGCCTTTACAACCCAGTCGAATCGAACAAATCAAAAACTAAGTTCACGAGCTATATCACCATCACATAAGGATTCCATACAACATGTAATGACAACGAAATTAAACAATTAATTTTAATATAAATTAATCTAATTAATCTATAAATTAATCTATTCAATTTCTACTATATTAATCCAATTAATATAAAGTGGCATTAAAATTAAATAATCAATTAATATATTAATCCAATCAATATAAAATTAATCTATTCAATTTTAATGGTATTAATCCAATTAATACTAATAATCATCATTTAAATTCATTCGAAGTAATCCGACCAAAATAATATTTTCGTTTAATTTATTTCCCTTAACTAAAAAATATTCCAAATATTAATTTAGTCAAATTAAAATCCAATTTAAATTTTGGGAAATAATTACAACGAAATATAAACTTAAAACGAGTCCTGACAATCCGTTTAGGCCCATGCCCGATTCAAAATCGGGCCAAAACCCGAGGGTCGCTGCCGAGCCATGCTCGGCACTTTGCCGAGTCCCGATCGGCAGCATCGGCCGCCTATCGTCACCGCGCCGAGACATGACCGATCATGGCCGATCATGCTCGTCAGCAGCTGTGCAGGCCGCCAGATCACCGCCGCACCGCTTTCTTCTTTTTTGGCTCGTTTCCAAAAACGTGATGCTCAACGAACAATTTAAAATCTATGATTATTCCAAACATGATTCTAAATCATAATCATCACCCATAAGCATTCAAAATGCACAAATAATCGTATATATGGAAACATTGACCTCTCTCCGATACCACTGTTGAGATTCCGAAAATAAAACGAAATACGCAGCGGAAATAAAAACGAATCCCAAATAAGATCGATCAAGTAACGTATATATGAAAAAAAAAATACGAAGATTAAGTATCATACCCTTTAAGCCATTGAAATAATTCTTCGTAAATTGATGATGATCACGAACCCCGTCCCGAACACGAAATCCCTTCGTTCCAAGCACCGAAAATTCGAAGCCTCTACTTCACACGCGTCGAAAGTTGCCCGGAAAAATATACAATACTCCGTTCTATGAAGAACACGGCTAGGAAGTCTTGTAAGAATTTATATCTCACTTTTTCTTAACTTTTATATCACCTCCAAGATGAAAAATAGAAAAGAAAAAAAAAAATCTCCTCCCTCACTTTGCAACTCACGGCTGAACTCTCTCCAAAAAAAATGAATATGAGTTGTATCACTCTTTCATCTCATCATGTGTTTAGTTGTAATATAGATATATATAACAACTCATAATTGAGATAGAAAAATCAACATGGAATCTCATCTCAATCAAACACACAACACACCATGTGAAAACAAGATCAAGCCATGTGAGCTGGGGAGAGGTGGGGTGGCCCAAGGAAGCTTCCTAGAAACGAGCCGAGCCACTCGGCTCGTGTACCGGACGTTCGTCAAACGACTCCGTTAAATACACTTCATTTAATCATCAATGTATTTATATTAATTAATTAATCTAATTAATTAATTATATCAAATACAAATATATTTCTCTAAGAAATATAATTTATGAATTAAATTAATTACCCGGTAACTTATTTTAATTCATAAGACCGCTATCTGATTTATCCAATAAATCATAATCAGATATCCAATATCTAATATTAATAGAGAGATAATAAATTCATATTTATCCGTCAACGTTCCTGATGCGCGACTCCGTAGGTCCGTCTCAGCCGGCATCGGGAGGAACCAATGAGTGCGGGCAGCACTTAGCCATCCTAGCAGGCCGCACTGTAAACCCCGACTGAGAACGAATGAAGGGATCATTCCACAACCATTATGTCGTGAATACTATATACGTATACACCCTTCATCAGATGTCCCGGTCAAGTCCTCGGGTCATGGTAAAGTCAAACCCTACTGTTGACTAGACTCTATACATGTGTTAATGCAAATCACGACCGACTGATTAATAGTGTATCTAATACGACTATATCAGAACGCTTTGGCCAAAGACTTATGATCTTATTTGACATTAACCGTATAGGACATTCGCCTGCTCACTAACAGGAGATAGAATCCTTTCTTGGCATACAGTAAAGACTGCTACCTGCCCGTATAGTTCACACTTTGAGGTCGACTCAGCAATTAAGCAAATGAGTCTAACTACTCTAATGATAAACTAAACGTCACAGGCACATCTTCTACTGAACCCTCAAGTCAAAGGTCCACGTATACTATCACAACCTTTCAATTCGTCATCGACTCTCCGAGAGTGAATACCGTGTGACTAAATTGAGTATGAGTCATGTTCGAGTATACTGGTCCCACCAATATACTTATAACTATGCTATCCAGACGTGCACACGTCCTAGCACCAGTTATACAAGTCTTATCAAAACTTAATGACCATTTTAAGTTTATTGACTTGCGAACGATTTACATAAATAAACTTTAAACACTTCCAGTGCATTTTCTCTTATCCCATAACGAGAATGGAATGTTCGATTTATTTACATGGACTTCACTTCAATGTTTACCAAGTCAAGAATGCAATTGAAATACAATAAACAGTGAATGAATCGTATTGCCTTTTTAATAATTATTCCATAATTACAAGTACAATGCCCCTACTCTCTCATCCCCTGAGTGGCATTCGAGGGCATATTCCTAACACTATTATCATTAAAGAATATTCTAAGGATTGTTAAATTATAGTGTTCACTTAGGTGTATTAATTAATAAGCTCCCCATCGGAGTCTATGTTAATTTAATACATGGCCAAGAGGAACCAACTATTAATTTTACTTGTCAAAACGCATCTTGATTGGATAGTAAAATTAAAGACATTAAAATCTACTTGAAAATATATATGTAAATGTCCACACTAACGTGGCTTGCATGTGCGGTTTTTCGAGGTGTTGGTTGACTGCATATATATATTGTGTTTTAAGGTTTTTCAATATATTTTGCGACGACTTATGTGATGAATGGTGTTTTAATTTTATTCTCAGATGTCTTTCAACCCACTAGCTGTTATTCTCAAAGAAAATAAACTTGATGGCACTAATTTTGCCGACTGGAAAAGAAATCTTGACATTGTCCTAACTGCCGAGGGGCATAAATTTGTTTTAACTGAGGAAAACCCTCTGGAACCACATGTAATATCCGCATTTTTTTTCCCAATACTTTCTCGATTTTGTGCTTTTCTTGTCTTGGTGGCTCGTGTGTAACCGTATGTGTATCTCGAGAATACTTATTTTCGGATTTATTTTACTCAATTCCGCAATTGTTAACTTCTCCGTCGCTTATTGATCCGATTCTCGTAATTGTTGTTCGGAACTGCCGTTCGGGGTTGCCATGAATCCATTGTATGTTATCATGTGTATTGCGTTGTTCTGTTTGATGCTTCGGTCGTGTTTCGGTGTTTAGGACCGTTGTTATCCCGTGCCTAACGCGCGGTAATATTATTATATAGCGCATGCTAAGCATCCTTCAATAACGCACGTTATGCTTGTTGGTAGCTCGCGCTAGCGAGTTGAGCCCTGGCAGTGGCAGTGAGCCTGTTTCTGACCTCAGTTCTCTGGATTAACGGTTTATCGCACACTGCGTTTGTTCTAGTGCACATTATTGTCGAGGACTAGCGTGCGCTAGGTGTCCGGTAGCGTGCACTAAAGCCCGATAGGGCGCGCTACCAAGACACTGTTAGCGCACGCAGAGTGGCCGGTAGCGCACGCTAACGCGGTCAGGCGAGTACTGGGCAGGTTACTACTGGACTCGGCTGATGTCCAGGTAGCGCACGCTATAGCCGATAGCGGGCGCTACCGAGAGGAAATTAGTGCACGCTAATTATTTAATAGCGCACGCTAACGGTTCAGAACTGTAGGTCCTGGACTGGGGTGTTAACTTTCTGGACTGGAGTTTCACCCGTTAGCGCACGCTAACTTTTAAAGGTTAGCGCATGCTAATGTAACACCCCCAGATCCGACTGGGAATATTACAGCGCCGTGGGCCCCGAGATGGAACCCACAAGGCTGAAGGAAATTTTCGCAAACATTTACAAACGTCCAAGAGGCTAACGACGGTATTGTATATTTAAAACATTCGAAGACTTTATAAAACTCGTTTATCAAAACCGTTGTAAAATCTCATTTGAAATCATAAGGCCCGAAATGCTAAAACTCAACAGTTTAAAAGCATACGTTAAGCTATCGCTTACACGTATCGACAGAATAGATTTAGAAAATGATTGCCAAAGTAACCTATGTTACCAGATACCAAAAGGACATTTAAAAATACTCACGCAGCGGATAAACACAAACAATTAAAATACTCTAGCAGCGGAATACAAAAACAGATCAGAAGCTCAATACACAAATACATGTCCTAGCCAGTATCCTCCGGAAAGCTCATCTCTTCACGACCACTACAAGCTTGATAATCCAAGAACCAAAAAAGAAAGCCCACGACGGGGTCAGCCATAATATCCAACAATGATAACCATCACATCACGTCAATAATTACATATCAATGGAAATACTAAGTAAGAATACGACCAATGTAATCTTACCGTCGTAACTTTACGAAAATCCACGATCCGTATCCTTAACAACACAATAAGGTAATACCGAAATATCTATACGGTATCTCAACAATACTCAAGGTTCTCAAAACATTATCATAATTCGCGATACTGAAATTATACCAACTCTGGCCAATTCAATCCATCGGATAACGTCGACAATTCCAATACGATAATCAATTGTCCATCAAAGACAAGTATCAAGGAAATATGGAACATACCATAAGATACGAAATACCATGACGAAATCACGTCAGTCTAATCCAAGATCATATCAACACAACATACGAACATGGTCCTAACGCAAGACCTACAAATGCATACTCATGTGACAACGTCAATATGTTCACAACAATAACAACAATGTATACTTATGGCAAACCCATAATATACATATGCACAATAACAACAACACATATGGTAATCCAACGATCCAGCGCACACAGCTATAGATTCCCATGATGATCCCGTCGGACCAACGCATGGTGGCATTACCTGTCCAGCGATCCAGCGCACACAGCTATAGATTCCCATGATCATCCCGTCGGACCAACGCATGGTGGACATACGACAACAATGCACGACTGCATAAGACAATAGTACACAATGCACGACAACAACCGTGCACAAATGCATGACAACAACGATACACAAATGTATCATAACATGATCGACACAAAATGACAAAATGATTAGAGTACTTGTCCCGAGTCCTTCGAGAGCAATCTCGATGTCCAAACCATCACGGACAATTATCCTCAATACTCGATGGTACAAATTACCACGGACGGTAAATAATTCACGTCTTCGTCTATACCACAATGTATCCTCGATACCAAGTATACCAACAATAAATGTAAATCATATACCTTATGATTTAATTCCCAAAACTCGAATACAACCTATAATCCCAAATCCACTGTGATTACGATTATAAACATTGCTATACGAATTATAAACGAATGAAACTGAAGTCATTCATTAAATATTATAAACTGAGCAAGTAATAACTTGCCTTAATACCGATGAAGCAGTTACCAATTCCATTGCCATCATCTACAAGTCCCTCGGTCCCGACCAAAGTAATTCACGAACATACTCAAACACGACCGCAGCATACGGTTATAACCACCGATCAATATTCTCAACCTAGTAATTCGATAAACAACAAGTTCGATAACAATCAACAATTGATAAAAATCAATTCACAAACCCAACGGCTCAACAATATCTCGGTTAACCACAATTCTGATCAAACCAACTTAAACGATCACGAATTCATAACCGAAACAGAATATACTACCCTGCCTGATGACTTAGCGCACGTTAATCACTTAACGTAGCATGCGCTAAGTTGTTCCCGTTAGCGTGCGCTAGACAATAAGCTTAGCGTGCGCTAATGCTGTACAGTTTGCATGCTTTTCAGGTACCGATCAACATATGATGATTATCAAGAACACTAAGTGATCCAAAACCATGTTTATAGTCATCAAAACAACGAAATCTGATATCCTTTAACATACAAACAATCATTCAACATATAATCCAAGTCCTATATCCATATATCATCTTCCTCAATATCAACATCATGAAACATTAAGAACGTAACAACACTTTCATAATCTATCATTACAGGGAGTAATCATCAACAATAACATAAACATCCGCAAAGGAGAATGAGGATTAACCAACTTATCTCAAGAAAACAAACTACACAATACAAATCACCCAAATCATATTAATATCATCATACTCCGGTAATCCATCTCATAATCATGCTTATCAACTTGTTTATATAATAATCATCAACTCAAGAACATCAACATTCAATCCAAAATGAAATCCAAAGATGAAGAGGGATTACCTTTTTGAAGAAATGGATTGAATCCCAAGTTTGAATCCATTTCCAAGAATCGCCAATGATTTAAAGAACAAAGCTTTAATCCATGATTTTCATCTTTAATCTTGATAAAGATCATCATCTCGGAGTGTTTCTGGACCTCAGGTACCTCCCAAGGTTCTCTCTATCGGTTGCAAGAAGAGAATGGACGAAATGCTTCATAATACCCGTCTGTCCCTTTTTATAAAGTATATTACTAGCGTGCACTAAACCTTATGTTTAGCGTGCGCTACGGCCTTAGCGTGCGCTAACTGACTTTGTTAGTGTGCGCTATCGCAGTCCAGAGGCTACAATGTGGCTTAGTACATGTGCTTACGTACGTAACGCCCATGCATTAGCGTACGTAACTTACACTCTCTAGCGTACGCAAGTCCTTGCGTTTAGCGTGCGCTAATATCAGTTGACTCGTTTGTCTGTATGCTCCGAAGACTGGTCCACACGCCGAAAGTGCTGACGAGGATAAGATTCCTTTTTGTCCAATATACCATTAGCGTGCGCTAACCTTTAGGGTTTAGCGTGCGCTAGTACTACATTACAAACATTCGTTGACTTATCAGAACGTGCGCCGAAAGTGGCCTGGTCCACACGTAGATTCCTTCCGATCTTACTGCATTAGCGTGCGCTATGATTTTACCTTTAGCGTGCCCTAACCCTGCATGGTAGCGTGCGCTAAGCTTAACTATTAACGTGCGCTAATAAGGCTATACTTAGCCATTTTCAGCTATTCGTGTCCAACGTCTCAACATATCGGATACGTATACATGACGCACTATATCCTCTAATACAATTGTCGATCAAGTACGACAATTATACCGATACTGACATCTGAGTCCTTCATTTATTTTATCTATACTGTACAGATTCCACGCTGTACAATATAACTCGGATAAAATAATATTAAACAACGGTAGTAGAAATTCCGGATATTACAGCTAACGCCCCCTGGCTATAAAAACCAGGGAGTTGACCCGGAACAGTTCACTTTTCTTCTTTCCTTTTCTCCACTGCGAGATGGGCGATTTGGGCGACTTGGGCGATTGGAGTGGGGCGATTGTCATCATTCATTCAAGATCTTGAGTCTCTAACAATATATTATCATCATTTAATCATCTTCTACCTCTTGAATCAAGGTAAATTTTCTAGAACCCTATTTTGGGGGAGATTTGGTGGTTTTCATATTTCGTCCGATTCGTTCCGTTTTGTTGGTTAATTCATGATGAATATGATTAATCTTGTTGATATCCTTAATTTTCCTACACATTCACGGTATATCTCGTGGTTTTTCATAATCGAGAGGGTTTGGTTGTGGTCCTCTCTCGTTGTTCTTCTTGTATGAATATACATGAATCGTAGGTGGGTTTTTGGGTGTATTCCATTTCCGTGTTCGCTTCGAAATGGTTGTGATTGTATTTTTCAAATCGTTAGATTCGGTTTCGTTGGTTCCTAGCGTTCATCGATGATTTTCATTTCCGTTTGTTGCGTCGTCAATTATTCAAGGCAAGTATTTTCGGAAACCTTTATGCTTAACATATAATGGTGATGTATATTGTGTGTTCTTTACTCACCTCGGGAGGGTCCGACGGGGCCACGGAGGGAATCCAATGGTATAGCCCCGGATTCACTAGTTTGTTTCGCTAGCCAGCTCGGGAGGGTCCTTGGAGGCCACGGAGCGGGATCAATAATATAGACCTGTTCCCAAGGCGATGCGCGCGCGTGATTTGTTTTATAATATGGCCAGCTCGGGAGGGTCCTTAGAGGCTACGGAGCGGGATCAATGGTATAGCCTTGTTCCCACGGCATATCATTTGACTGTTTGTTTTCGGAAAAGACAGGTCTGGTTTTGGTTTTGAAATGGAATTGGTACATTGTACTATGAAATGTGTAAGCGAATGGTTTCCCTTGATTAGTTGTACTAGTGTAATTGCTAAACCCTCTGGGGACCCGTTTTGGGGAAATTCTTGTTATGGATTTCAGGTTTGGATCAGTCGGATGAGCGGGCGCTGGGACAGTACGCGGATGCTGGCCAGGGTCGTTGACATGTGCATTTGAGTCCTTTTATTCCCGTTGTTCCTTTCGATGTGGTTGTTGTCTATTTTCTAAACTTATAGATTGTACTCGCGAGTACTTAGGCTTTTCTCTTCGGATTGTGAATTGTATTCGTTGAAGTTAATTATGGTTGTCGATGTTGATTATTCCGCCAGTTGTACCGGGTGTGTTATTTGATTTTCATCTGGGTGATGTGTGATTTTACTGTGGTATTTTCGTGTCTAGTCTGGTGGGTCCCATGTAGGGGTCCACGGCACTGTAATATACCTTGAATATCTCGGGGTGTTACAAAAAATGGTATCAGATCACTAGGTTTATAGATACCTAGGCTTGTCGGTTATTTGGGTCTAGTTGTGTTTGTGTTGCACATTGTCACACCACAACCAGCATATTGGTACTTCCAGTGCTCATAAATTTTCCTTACTCGATTCTTTGTTTTCTTGTAACGTAATTCCGTTTCTTGAATTGTGGATGTTTTTCCTCTCTTACTTATCATCGAGTTGCTTTTGCTACCTCTTAAAACCAGTATGGATGCTGGAAGAGGCCGTGGTCGTGGTCGTGGTTGTGGACGCGGGGCAGCCAGTGGGGCGGTCATGTCGCATTCTTCGGGATCCGGCAGCACCGGTGACCGACATAGCCATGCTTCTTCTCAAGATGGCGCCGACCTTGGTGTTGCGGCTGTTATGCAACAAATGGTGAACCAAATGGCGGCAATAGCCCAGGCGGTTTAGAATCCGACCCATGCTGCTCGGGACGGAGCTGACCGTTGGCTTCAGGATGTCATCAAGATACATCCTCCTCAGTTCATGGGAGCCTCAGACCCGATTGGCTGGATGGGTGGATCAAAGATATATCCAAAGTCTTTGTTGCCACCAACTGTCCCGAGGACCGCAAGGTCCCTATTGCCCAGTATTTTCTCACTGGGGACGCTACTGATTTGTGGGAGGCCATTGGGCCTAAGGATCACGTTACTTCGTAGGCAGAATTTAAGGACCTGATGAAGGCTGAGTATTGCCTATAGCCGGTTAGACAAGCTCGAGTCCATGCCTTCTATGATGCTCAAACGCGGGATATTCCTGTCTCCCAAGCTATTACCTATTTCAACAAGGAGTTGGGTTACGTGATGACCCAAGTTGTCGAGGAGAATGACAAAATTTTTCACTTTTCCAGATGGATGAAACTGTCAATTCAGGACTATATGTCTGGACTCGTTTGCACCACTTTGAAGGATTATCAGAGTAGGGCTCTTGCGTATGATATGTCGGTGACGGCCAGTGAAGCGGCTCGTGAGAGCAAGAAGCAGAAGTCCGTCGGAAATTTTTCTGGTCACAAGGGCGGAGGCCAGTAGAAATCTCAGTCTGCGAATGTTCCTGCAGGCGGTTCGGCTCATTTTTCTGGGAGTTCTTGAGGTGCTGCTAGAATCTCCATTCGTGAACTCGTATGTTTTAACTGTGGCTTGTCGGGTCATAAGAACCGGGAATGTCCTCGTCCGCAGTTGACTTGTCATACTTGTGGTCAGACAGGCCACAAGGCTTCCTTTTGTGAACAGATCAGACAGATCCGCGGTGCCCGTTCTTCTCATCCAGCACCTAAGGAGCCGAGTGTGAACCAGGGCTCGTTTGCTCTGTAGTCTCCACCGAGTGCCAGTCGGTGGAGAGGTCGGTGTCAGCCCGCTAGAGGGGGAGCTTCCAGTGTCGGCTCCGCCCATCCGTGTATCTATGAGATGTGGAGGGCCGATGATCCAGCGGCCATTGTGGCGACAGGTACCGTTCACAACAATTCCCATCCTGTCAGTGTGCTTTTTGATTCGGGTGCTACGCATTCATTCATTTCTATGGAGTGTGTGCGCTGTTTGAGTCTTGATGGTTTATCGCCTTCCGAGCCTTTCATCGTTAAACTTCCTAGCGGTGATAGAATCATTGGCGATCGAGAGGTCCGAGACTGTTCTGTGTTTATTTGTGAGAGGGCTTGGCTCTCTAATCTTATTGTTGAGGGTATTGAGGGTGAGGATTTGATTCTCGGGGATGATTGGCTCGAGCGGCATGGTGCAATCATGAACTACCACACGAGGATCATCACCATGCTAGCCGAGGACGGCACCGAGCACTCTTTCGCGGGGCGAAAAAAACCAGAAGTTCGTAATTAACACCTTGAAGGCGATGAGACTCCTGCGAAAGGGGTGTACTGGTTATTGGTGCTACGCCTTGAATGCAGAGAGTGGTAGAGTCGAGCTTTCATCGATTCCAGTGGTTAATGAGTTTCTTGATGTCTTTCCTAACGAGTTACTGGGGTTACCACCAGACCGTGAGGTAGAGTTTGCTATCGAGTTAGAGCCGGGTGCAGCTCTGATTTCGAAGGAACCGTATCACATGGCACCTTCAGATATGGCCGAGTTAAAGAAGCAGTTGAGTGAGCTTCTTGAATTATGGTATATTCGACCGAGCGCTTCGTCTTGGGGCGCACCGGTTTTGTTTGTTCGGAAAAAAGATGGTTCATTGCGTTTGTGTATCGACTATCGTGAGATAAACAAGGTGATCATCAAGAACAAGTATCCTCTATCGAGGATTGCTAACTTGTTCGATCAGTTGTAGGGAGTTGTAGTATTCTCGAAGATCGACTTGAGATTGGGGTACTATCAGCTTCGGGTGAAAGAGTCCGATGTGCCGAAAATGGCTTTCCGGACGAGATACGGACATTATGAGTTCTTAGTTATGCCTTTCGGGTTAACTAATGCATCGAACGTGTTCATGCAGTTGATGAACAAGGTATTTATCGAGTATTTGGATAAGTGTGTCGTCGTCTTCATTGACGATATCCTTATTTATTCGAGGAACAACTAGGAACACGCGTATCATTTGAGAGTAGTGTTAGACATTTTGAGGACCGAGCAACTATATGAAAAGTTCTCGAAATGTGAGTTCTGGCTGAAGGAGGTGATGTTTCTAGGTCACATGATTTCAGTCGAGGGAGTTCGTGTGGACCCGCAGAAGGTTGAGGTAGTGTTGGATTGGGCACCGCCTAAGAACGTGAAGGAGGTCCGTAGTTTCTTGGGCTTGGCTGGCTACTACCATAGGTTCGACGAGGGTTTCTCGAAACTAGCTCGGCCACTTACACAGTTGCTCTAGAAGTCTGAGAAGTTCGTCTGTAATGACGAGAGACAGTCGAGTTTTGAGGATCTGAAGAGACGTTTGACTTCAGCCCCAATTTTGGCATTGCCATATGGCAACGAGGGTTTTGCCATTTATAGCGATGCTTCGGGTCAGGGTCTTGGGTGCGTGTTGATGTAGCACAGCAAGACTATTGCGTTTGTGTCGAGACAGTTGAGGCCGTATGAGCTTAACTACCCTACTCACGATTTGGAGTTAGCGGCAGTTACTTTTGCGCTCAAGATTTGGCGTCACTATCTTTTTGGCTCTGCATGTCAGATTTTTACCGATCATAAAATTCTGAAGTACATATTTACTCAGCGGGATTTGAATATGAGGCAGAGGAGATGGTTAGAGTTGATTAAGGATTATGATCTCAAAATTCTTTATCATCCGGGCAAGGCGAACGTCGTGGCCGACGCCTTGAATCGGAAACCAGTTGCGTTGCGGACACTTGAGATTCTTACGTCTCAATCTGAGCATCAGCGGGATTGGATTGAGTTGAGTGTTGAGATTTTGTTGCCGGGATCCGCTGGACAACGCTGTGCTTTAGGGATTTCGTCATCTCTAATCGATGAAATTAAACTGAAGCAGCTGGAAGATCCGATGATTATCTAAATACGAGAGAATGTTCTTAAGGGAAAGTCTCCTAGTTTTGTGATTCATGAAGATGGTGTATTGAGATTCCATAATCGTCTATGTGTGCCGAACGACTCGAAATTGAGGCAGAGTATTTTGCGTGAGGCCCATGCTACGCCTTACTCCGTTCATCCTAGTTCGAGTAAGATGTACAAGGACCTGAGAAGGAATTTCTAGTGGAATGACATGAAGGAGGAGGTCGCGCAGTTTGTAACGAGATGTTTGACTTGTCAGCAAGTCAAAATCGAGCATCAGCGACCGGCCGGGTTATTGAAGTCACTTCCCGTTCCGAAATGGAAATGGGAAGATATATCGATGGATTTCAGCACGAGTTTGCCGAGATCGAGATCGGGCATGAATATGGTTTGGGTGACTGTTGATCGTCTGACCAAGTCGACACATTTTCTGGGCATCAAGGATACTTGGGGCCCAGAGAAGTTGGTTCGTGTGTTTATTGCGCAGATTGTGAGGCTCCACGGTACTCCGAAGTCTATTGTTTCGGATCTAGATGGCCGTTTTGTACGCACTTTTGGTAGGCGATGCATAAGGCGTTGGGTACTCGTTTGCGTTTGAGTACCTCTTTTCATCCTCAGTCAGCTGGACAGTCAGAGCGCACTGTCCAGACATTCGAGGATATGTTGTGTGCTTGTGCTCTCGATTGGAGCAGTGACTGGGAGGAGCATTTCCCATTGATCGAATTCACGTACAGCAACAGTTGGCACGCATCGATCGGATGGAATCGTATGAGGTGCTTTATGGGCCGCGATGTCGATTTGGAACGAAGCATCCGACTTGGTTGGAACCGAACCGGATATCGCTATAGAGACGAGACGGAAGGTGGAATTGATCCGGGAACGGATGTTGACTGCTCAGAGTCGACAGAAGTCATATGCCTACGTCAGTCGTCGACCTTTGGAGTTTGATGAGGGAGACCATATTTTGCTAAAGGTGTCGCCGACGAGGGGAGTTTTCTATTTTGGAAAGAAGGGGAAATTGAGTCCGAGATTTATTGGACCCTTTGAGATTCTCGAGCGAGTCGGCGAGTTGGCATACCGTTTGGCACTACCTCCGGCCTTGAGTCACGTTCATAGCATTTTCCACGTTTCCCAATTGAGGAAATATGTTCCGGATCCTAGTCACGTCATCGACTATGGTGAGATCGATGTCGTCGAGGATATTACCTTCGAGGAGCGTCCCCTGAAGATTTTAGAGCACCGTGAGAAGCGACTGAGGCATAACACCATTCCTTTGGTCAAAGTGCAGTGGTCGAGGCATGGTGTCGAGGAGGCAACTTGGAAAACCGAGGATAGCATGCGTGCTAGGTACCCCTAGTTGTTTATTTCTTAAGTTTCGGGACGAAACTTACTTTTAGAAGGGTAGAATGTAATATCCGCATTTTTTTCCCAATACTTTCTCGATTTGGTGCTTTTCCTGTCTTGGTGGCTCGTGTGTAACCATATGTGTATCTCTAGAATACTCATTTTTGGATTTATTTTACTCAATTCCGCAATTGTTAACTTCTCCGTTGCTTATTGATCTGATTCTCGTAATTATTGTTCGGAACTGCCGTTTTGGGGTTGCCGTGAATCCATTGTATGTTATCATGTGTATTGCGTTGTTCCGTTTGATGCTTCGGTCGTGTTTCGGTATTTAGGACCGTTGTTATCCCTTGCCTAACGCGCGCTAATATTATTGTATAGCGCACGCTAAGCATCCTTCAATAGCGCACGCTACGCTTGTTGGTAGCGCGCGCTAGCGAGTTGAGCCCTGGTAGTGGTAGTGAGCCTGTTTCTGACCTCAGTTCTCTGGATTAATGGTTTAGCGCACGCTACGTTTGTTCTAGAGCACGTTATTGTCGAGTACTAGTGCGCGCTAGGTGTCCGGTAGCGCGCGCTAACGCGACAGTCCAGTACTGGACAGTCTACTCCTGGACTCGGCAGGTGCCCAGGTAGCGCGCACTACCAAGACACTGTTAGCGCACGCAGAGTGGCCAGTAGCGCATGCTAATGCGGTCAGGTGAGTACTGGGCAGGTTACTTCTAGACTAGGATGATGTCCAGGTAGCGCACGCTATAGCCGATAGCGCACGCTACCGAGAGGCAATTAGTGCACTCTAATTATTTAATAGCGCACGCTAATTATTTAATAGCGCACGCTAACGGTTCAAAACTTTTGGTCCTGGACTGGGGTGTTAACTTTCTAGACTGGAGTTTCACCAGTTTGCGCACGCTAACTTTTAAAGGTTAGCGCATGCTAACGCCCCCTGGCTATAAAAACTAGGGAGTTGACCCGGAACAGTTCATTTTTCTTCTTCATTTTCTCCACCGCGAGCTGGGCGATTTGGGGACTCAGGCGATTGGACTGGGGCGATTTTTATCATTCATTCAAGATCTTGAGTCTCTAACACTATATTGTCATCATTTAATCATCTTCTACCTCTTGCATCAAGGTAAATCTTCTAGAACCCTATTTTGGGGGAGATTTGGGAGTTTTCATGTTTCGTCCGATTCGTTCTGTTTTGTTGGTTAATTCATGATGAATATTATTAATCTTGTTGATATCCTTATTTTCCTACGGATTCATGGTATATTTCGTGGTTTTGCGTAATCAAGAGGGTTTGGTTGTGGTCCGCCCTCGTTGTTGTTCTTGTACGAATATACATGAATCGTAGGCGGGTTTTCGAGTGTATTCCATTTCCGTGTTCGTTTAGAAATGGTTGTGATTGTATTCTTCACATCATTAGGTTCGGTTTCGTTGGTTCCTAGCGTTCATCTATGATTTTCCTTTCCGTTCGTTGCGCCGTCAATTATTCAAGGCAAGTATTTTCGGAAACCTTTATGCTTAACATATAATGGTGATGTGTATTGTGTGTGCTTTACTCACCTCGAGAGGGTCCGACGGGGCCACGGAGGGAATCCAATGGTATAGCCTTGGATTCACGAGTTTGTTTTGCTAGCCATATCGGGAGGGTCCTTAGAGGACACGGAGCGGGATCAATGGTATAGCCCTATTCCCAAGGCGATGCGCGTGCGTGATTTCTTTTATAATATGGCCAGCTCGGGAGGGTCCTTAGAGGCCACGGAGCGGGATCAATGGTATAGCCCTGTTCCCACGGCAAATCGTTTGACTGATTATTTTCCGACAAGACATGTCTGGTTTTGGTTTTGAAATGAAATTGGTACATTGTACTATGAAATGTGTAAACGAATGGTTTGCCTTGATTCCTTGTACTAGCATAATTGCTAACCCCTCTGGGGACCCGTTTTGGGGAAATTGTTGTTATGGATTTCAGGTTTTGATCAGCCGGACGAGCGGGCGCTGGGATAGTACGCAGATGCTGGTCAGGGTCGTTGACATGTGCATTTGAGTCCTTTTATTTTCATTGTTCCATTTGATGTGGTAGTTGTCCATTTTCTAAACTTATAGATTGTACTCGCGAGTACTTAAGCTTTTTTTTCGGATTGTGAATTGTATTCGTTGAAGTTAATTATGGTTGTCGATGTTGGTTATTCCGCCGGTTGTACCTGGCGTGTTATTTGATTTTCATCTGGGTGATGTGTGATTTTACTATGGTATTTTCGTGTCTAGCCTGGTGGGTCCCATGTAGGGGTCCATGGCACTGTAATATACCTTGAATATCTCAGGGTGTTACACCAGAACCGGATGCCACTCCTGAAGAGTTGGATGAATTCTGAAAATGGAAAAAGACTGATGAGATGGCTCGCTGTTACATTTTGGCGTCACTAACAAATGTATTGCAGCATCAGCATCAGACGATGGACTCAGCCGCCGAAATGATGAAAAATCTCACCGAGATGTTTGGTCATTAGAACCGGGCGGCTAGGCAAAATGCAATGAGGGTGTTGATGACAACCCAAATGTCTGAAGGGACTCCAGTAAGGGATCATGTTCTAAAAATGATGTCTCATTTGAACGAACTGAGCATACTGGGGGCCACTATCGATGCCGAGTCACAGGTCGATATTATCTTGGGTAGCTTGCCAAGAAGCTTTGAGCAGTTCTGCCTCAACTAAAATATGAATCGTAGGACTTACACTTTGGCGGAAGTTCTGACAGAGCTTCAATCTGCCAAAGGTCTCTTCAAACAAGGTTATCATCAAATTCTTGCGGCAACCGGTTCTAGTTCTTCTAAACCTAAATGGGAAAAGAAGAAAAATCAGGTTGGCCAGAAGCAAGTAGCAACCTTCAAAGCTAAGGGCAAGGCTCCTCAGTCTAAGGCTCCTCAGTCCGAGGCAAACAAAAATTTGAAGGGCAAATGCTATAAGTGCGGTCTGAAGGGGCATTTCATGAGTGACTGCCCTAAGAAAGGTACGTCTCATGCACTAGTAGTCAAAACATGTTTGGCTGCCTCTTCTATCACTTCGTGGATAGTAGATTCGGGCTCCACTGATCATGTTTGTTATGACTCGCAGAGGTTCCAAGTAACCTAGGTACGTAGTGCGGATGAGATTACTATTATCTGGGGCGACTATTCCAGGCTAAAGGCTGTTGCAGTGGGAGTCGTGCAGTTAAAAGTTAATGATAGGATTCTAGTCTTAAATAATGTGCTATTAGTACCTGATTTTAGAATGAATTTAATTTCAGTTTCTAAATTGCGTTGTGATGGATATTCAGTTTCTTTTGAAGATAATGCAGTTATTAAAAGAAATGGTGAATATATTTGCACGAGTACTTATAATGAAGGACTTTATATCATTAATACTGCACCAGCTCCCTTGCATAATTATAAATCACTTAATTCTTTGACTAATCCTAATAAAAGAAAAGAACCTTCGATCATAAATCAAACATATTTGTGGCATTTACGATTGGGTCATATTAACTTTAGAAGGATTCAAAGATTGGTGAGTGATGGCCCATTGGATTCGCTCCAAGTTGAGTCATTTCCAATTTGCGAATCCTGTCTAGAAGGGAAAATGACTAAAAGGGCTTTCCAAAGCAAAGGAAATCGTGCACAAAATGTATTGAAATTAGTACACACCGAGGTATGTGGTCCAATGAACATCCAGGCTAAGGGTGGTTTCGAATACTTCATCACGTTTATAGATGATTATTCGAGATATGGATACATCTATTTGATGCGACTTAAGTCTGAATCTTTTGATAAATTCAAAGAATTCAAGGCTGAAACGGAGAAGAGCCATGGACAGAGTATCAAGTCACTGCGATCTGATCGTGGTGGCGAGTATCTTAGTTGATAGTTTTTGGATTTCTTGGCATATAAGGGAATTACTTCCCAGCTCACTGCGCCTGGTACACCACAACAAAATGGTGTTGTTGAACGAAGGTATCGTACTTTATTAGAGATGGTTAGGTCAATGATGATTTATTCTGATTTGCCTATTTCGTTTTTGGGATACGCCTTGGAAACAGCGGCGTACATTCTGAACTTGGTGCCTTCGAAATCAATTCCAAAAACACCCACAGAACTGTGGAATGGGTGCAAGCCCAGTCTAGGACATGTTCGGATTTGGGGTTCACCAGCTCACGTGCTGAATAAGGAAGTTGATAAGTTGGCATCTCGTATAAAAGTACGAGTGTTTGTGGGATATCCGAAGGGAACGAAGGGTAGCTTATTTTACAGTCTTAAAGATCAGAAGGTTATTGTTAGCACCAATGCCCGATTCTTAGAGGAGTTCTATGTAATAAGATACAAGCCTATGAGTGAGGTCATTCTAGAGGAACTTAGGGGCGAGATTTCTACAATACCAATTGTACAAACACCTAGCATACCACGTATCGACACTATTGTGGATACGCAAACCAGGGACACGCCTCGTTGTAGTGGGAGCGTTGTTCGTCAACCTGAACATTTCATCAGCGTGGGAGCGTCTTCGGACCACTCCCCGGACCAGGATGAAACGGATCCATGTACATATAAGCAGGCAGTTCAAGATAAGGATGCTGAATCCTGGAAAATAGCAATGGAGTCCGAAATGGGATCTATGGATTCTAATCAAGTATGGGAGCTAGTATAGCTACTCAATGGGGTAAAACCCATTAGAAGTAAGTGGGTCTACAAGCCTAAGATAGGATCGAAAGGGAAGGTTGAAACCTTTAAAGCAATGCTTGTTGCGAAAGGTTACACTCAGAAGGAAGGCATCGACTATGATGAGACCTTTTCGCCAGTAGCCATGCTTAAATATATTCGGATTCTCGTAGATATAGCTGCGCATTTGGGTATGGAGATTTGGCAGATGGATGTAAAGACTGCGTTCTTGAACGAGAGTCTTGATAAGGAAATCTATATGCGCCAACCTGAGGGATTCATTGCTGAAGGAGATGAGCACTTAGTGTGCAAGCTTAAGAGAGCCATTTATGGTCTCAAGCAAGCATCAAGGTCCTAGAACATGCGATTTGATGAGGTCATTCAATCGTATGGTTTTGAACAGTGTCTTAGTGAGGTTTGTGTATACAAAAAGTGCGATGGAAATGTGCTAGTGTTTCTTATACCGTACGTAGATGATATACTTATGAGTAGAAACAATGTGAAGGTATTATCAGACGTAAGGGTATGGCTGTCTGAGCAATTCGATATGAAGGATTTGGGAGAAGCTGGGCACATCCGTGGTATTAAGATCTTTCGAGATTGGAAGAAAAGGATATTATGCTTATCTCGTGCATCCTATATCGATACGGTGCTAAAGCGGTTTAGTATGGAGAATTGCAAGAAAGATTTCTTACCTTACAGAGATGGAATTCAGCTATCTAAGGCTATGTGTCCTAAGACACAGAAGGAGATAGGTGACATGAAGCTAGTCCCTTATGCTTCGGCAGTGGGAAGCCTCATGTATGTTATACTTTGCACTAGGCCTGATATCTGTCATGTTGTAGGCATGGTGGCGAGATATCAGTCGAACCCAATACCGGGATATTGGATTGTTGTCAAGCATATACTCAAGTACCTGAGAAGGGATAGGGATCATATGCTTGTATATCAATCGGATACACTTTGTCCTTTGGGTTACACTGACTCAGATTTCAGTGCGGACAATGAAAAGTCGAAATCAACTCAGATTTCACTTTGGAAGGTGGAGCCATCTGTTAAAGGAGTGTGAAGCAGAAATGCATAGCGGACTCTACCATGGAAGCCGAGTATGTAGCAGCCTCAGAGGCAGCTAAAGAGGCGGTATGGCTCAAGTACTTCCTAAAGGATTTGGGTGTGATTCCTAATTGGCCTATGAGTATTACACTTTATTGTGATAATACCGGTGCTGTTGCAAATTCGAAGGAACCACGGGCCGACAAAGCATACAAACATATCAAGCGCAAATATCATATCATTCGAGATTTTGGGAAGAGAAGGAAGATTATTGTCTCCGAGATAGCATCTGAAGACAACCTAGTTGATCCTTTCACGAAAGGGTTGCCCTCAAAGTCATTTGAAGGGCATGTGGAAGGAATGGGGTTGAGATGTATGGCAGCATTGCTTGAGTATAAGTGGGAGATAGATAGACATAGTCTAGATAGTATACTTCAAAAGCATGCTTTGAGTATAAGTGGGAGATTGTTAGGGTTGTATACATCAAAGCATACTTTATACTTGTATTACCTAATTTCCCGGTCTTTATCTATGAGAATATTTAATTCATTTATCACTTATTTTGCATATTTATTCACGCTATGGTTATGCAAATGTTGTCTAAATTACTTTATATTGTAGATAATGTGGTGTGTCTAGTCACACATAAGATCACATTATCGGTCCCTTATATAGTAATAATTAGTTCACAACCTATATAACATTAGACCGTTATGTGAGAGGTTGTAGTATATGCTTGTAATTGGTTGGTCTTGACTATTATCATATATTAGCGTATTCGATATACGTTGAATAGGATTGAGGTGAGGTAGATTCTTCTGTACTGACTATAAGAAGAACGTACATCTCGGACAATTATTATTTCTTAATTCTATTGATTAATATTTAATTATATATATTTAATATTTATTACTTTGATTTATCATGGGTGAGAGACACAATGATTGACTCAATATGCTCAATGTTTTGGGCAATATTATTATTTATATATTAATTAATATTATAACTAGAAATCGTGTCCCGACCAATCGGGTTGATCATGTCCCTTGAGGCACTCGAAAGGATTATTATATTAAACCCTGCAGGTGGAATTAATTTTCCGATATATTAATAAAAGTCGAGTGGTATACTCATGTATAATATATTAATTAATTAAAAGATGTCAGTAGCTTAAATTAATTAATGGACATAGAATATCTTAAACACGGGAAATAATTAATTCAAAAAGGTATTCCTAAGTTAATTTCCCGTGTTTAAGATATTTATGGACATGGAATATCTTAAACACGGGAAATAATTAACTAATGGACATGGAATATCTTAAACACGGGAAATAATTAATTAATGGACATGGAATATCTTAAACACGAGAAATAATTTTGGTAGGAAGTGCAATATCAACTTTTTAGTAGACTAAGTTAATATTAATAGAGTCTTCATATTAGGAAGAGTCCTAATATTGAAAAGAAGATATCTATTGGGAGTCCTTACCTTGTCCTCCTTAAGGTCCCTAGAGTAGCCCAAAACACCTATAAAAGGACTATAGGGGTGGCGATTTCTTCACTTCTTCATGAACAAAAATTTCGATTTTTTCTCTACTTGTGTTTAATTGTGAATCTTGACTTGTGTCTTGGATTCCATAATTTAGGTAACACAATATTTTTCTAAATACTAAAATATCCAAGAAAAATAGAGAGAAAATTCGTAAGGAAAATTTTAGAAGAAAATGGTTCGGCCGCGGCCCCCTGTTGTCCGAGTAGTCCGGTAGACTGTTGCCCACACGACATTCGGATATAGGCAGGATATACTCTAGAAGACTTTGAGGTAGAAAAACAAGTAGATCAACGAAGAATATAAGGAGGTATTCGATCGACCAGAAAGGGATTTTTCTACCACTTCGCTTCAATGGTATGAATTACCAATTCCTACTGCGTAAATACATATATTTAAATTGTTAACTAATCTGTTTAATTAATTAATTGACAAGCCTAAATAGATCCGCTATTTACGTTGGATAGTTTATAAAACCTTTCATAAATTATTCCATCTCGCTTTCGCTGCGTTTTATATTCCAACACAACCCGCACGGACTATGCCAAGTACAATAACCATAACACCGTGAACTCATGTCACGTGTCAAACACAACAAACATAACACTCGTGATCCCTTGTCACGTGGCTCCGTAGGTTCATCAACCCGCACGGACTATGCCAAACACAAACAATCACAACATCCAGTCTCGACACCGTGATCTCTTGTCACGGGTCACCGTAGGTCCCATCGAACCCACACGGTTGGACGTACTGTGTCCTGGCCCCATGATCGACTGCCATGTGTCATCGTAGGCCTCGTCAGACCAGAATGACTGGACCTCAGCACCACATACTAAGTTCCGATTCCATGGACCCTTGCCATGAATCCTCGTAGGCCCCGTCGAACCCACACGAGTGAACTAGCATCACAACACATATCTTCACAGTTACATTCACATTTCACTAAGTCCATGCAGAGCAAATCAATCACATTGATCACCACAAAGTCACGCATCACGTGTACCTAACACAATACCAACAATCACAACAACCGTCATCAATCAATGACACACAACCAACATTGTAACACCCCGAGATATTCGAAGTATATTACAGCGCCGTGGACCCCTACGTGGGACCCACCATGCTAAAACAAGAATTCACTACTCGACTAACCATCTCGGTTAGCAAGGAAACACACATTAACAATACAAAAAATAACAACACGCCCGGAACAACAGGCGGAATAAACATCAACCGACAAATATAGTAACTCCAATAATAACAATCACAATTCGAAGAGAAAAGCCTAAGTACTCGCGAGTACAATCTATTAGTTTATAAAATAGACAACAACCACATCGAAAGGAACAACAGGAATAAAAGGACTCAAATGCACATGTCAACGCCCTTGGCCAGCATCCTCGTACTGTCCCAGCGCTCGCTCATCCAACTGATCATAACCTGAAATCCATAACAAGAATTTCCCCAAAACGGGTCCCCAAATGGGTTAGCAATTACGCTAGTACAAGTGATCAAGGCAAACCATTCGCTTACACATTTCATAGTACACTGCACCAATTCATTTAGAAACCAAAACCAGACATGTCTTTTCCGGAAACAAACAGTCAATCACATTTGCCTAGGACCGGGACGAAGCCACAAATCCCACTCGAGGCCTCTAAGGACCCTCCCGAGCTGGCCACAATCATAAAACAAATCATGCACAGGCATCGCCTAGGACCGGGACGAAGCCACAAGTCCCACTCGAGGCCTCTAAGGACCCTCCCGAGCTGGCTAGCGAAACAAACTCGTGAATCTAAAGTGAAGTCATAGATTCCTTTGAGGCCCCGTCGGACCCTCCCGAGGTGAGCAAAGCACACACAATATACATTACCATTTCATGTTAAGCATAAAGGTTTCCAAAAAATACTTGCCTTGAATAATTGACGACGCAACGAACGGAAAGGAAAGTCACCAACGAACGCTAGGAACCAACGGAACCGAACCTAACGATTCGAAGAATACAATCACAACCATCTCCAAACGAATACAGAAAAGGAATACACCCGAAAACCCGCATACGATTCATGTATATCCATTTAACAACAACAACGAGGGCGGACCAAAACCAACCCTCTCGAATACGTAACAACTATGAAATATACCATGAATCCATAGGGAAACTAAGAATACCAATAAGATTAATCATATTCATCATGGATTACCAACAAAACGGAACGAATCGGACGAAAATCCCAAAAACCCCAAATTACCCAAAAGTAGGGTTCTAAGAGATTTACCTTGGATTGAGGATGAAGAACACAAGTAGGTGTTGTTAATCTACTTCAAGAGCTCAAGGTAAATGACGCCTGAAGTGATCGGAGGAAGAAATCGCCCGAAAATCGCCTGAGAGAACTCTAAGCTGCGGGGAGGAGAAGAAATGAGAAAAGGTGAAAATATGGGTCAACTCCCTGGTTTATATAGCCAGGGAGCATTAGCGTGCACTAATCCTTAGAAGTTAGCGTGCGCTAACGGGTAAAAACTCCAGTCCAGAAAGTTAACACCCCAATCCAGGACCCAGCGTTCTGGACCGTTAGCGTGCGCTACCCAAAAGGTAGCGTGCGCTAATAGCCTCTCGGTAGCGCGTGTTATCGGCCATAGCGTGCGCTACCTGGACATCAGCCGAGTCTAGAAGTGAACTGCCCAATACTCACCTGACCTCGTTAGCGTGCGCTGCCGGTCATACTGCGTGCGCTAACAGCGTTTCAGTAGCGCGTGCTATCGGCCATAGCGTACGCTACACAGGCACTGACCGAGTCAGAGTAAAGCTGCCCGATCTTGGACGGACTTCGCTAGCACGCGCTACCAATCAAGCGTAGCGTGCGCTACTGAAAGATGCTTAGCGTGCGCTATACCATAATATTAGCTTGCGTTAGGCACAGGATAATAATGGTTCTAAACACCGAAACACGGCCGAAGCCTCAAACGGAACCGCACAATACGCATAATAACATGTAATGGATTTACAGCAACCCCGAAACGGCGGTTCCGAACAACAATTATGAGAATCGGATCAATAAGCGATGAAAAAACCGATAATTGCGAAAGTCCCGAAACAAAGATTCTCGAAAACTTATTATAACAAGATACTTGCCTTAATAACAGCTACCGAACACTCGGAAGAACACGGTTCAACCGGGAAACTTGGACACCGAAGAAGACAACGAACGGGAGGGTTCTGACTCGAGTTCTTCACAAGGATTTCGTTCCTAAGACATATCATCAATAAATCAATGATCGTATGAGTAATAATAATCGCATAACGCCCGAATCCCCCTCTAAGACCTTTTATCGGACACCTTCAAGGCGTTAATTAGGAATTCAACAAAACGACGAAACCTAGACAATCCAACCATGGAATTATAAGGGAAATGATAGAATACATCTTAATAATCATCGATCCGCCACAAATCTAAGTTATTACGGGCTAAATCAGACAAAACCAAGAAAAACCCCAAAATTCCCAAAACTAGGATTTTTAGGAAATCTAACCTTGATTCGCTTGATCAAAGGATGTTATAGCTGGATTAATCAATGATATGAACTCTAGAACTTCGTGGATTCATCGCCTAACAACATGCCTTTGACTTCTCCAAGACTCCAGCCGCGGACTGAAAA
Organism: Orobanche coerulescens; assembly: GCA_033398695.1. NCBI lineage: Eukaryota > Viridiplantae > Streptophyta > Magnoliopsida > Lamiales > Orobanchaceae > Orobanche > Orobanche coerulescens. Next base: position 20,959,454 of record CM065810.1, read on the forward strand.
GAAAGGAAATGAAAAACGAGTGAAAATATGACTCACAGTCATATTTATACTGGCGCATCCCTAGCGTGCGTTAGGCTTCCGAGACTAGCATGCGCTATCGATCGGTCTCGGTCCAGCACCTTCGACCGGGGTCCGCACGACCCGGTCCTACTGACCTAACCTGTCGACCAGAACCTTCCTGTCTGACCGCGATAGCGCGCACTGCGCGGGCACTTGAGTGCGCTAACCGACATGTCCAGAACTCTCTGGACTAAACTGCTGCGCTGGTCGACCGATAGCGTGCGCTACACCTGCCGATTAGCGCGCGCTACAACTGACAATAGCGTGCGCTACCTGCCGATCCTTCCTGAGTCCAGAACCTCAGAGACCTCTCTGCCCAGCCAGGTAAAGTGCGCTGGCCGACCGATAGCGTGCGCTATGCCTGCCGATTAGCGCGCGCTGCCATCCGACAGTAGCGTACGCTATGCCGGTCCCCTCGCTGTTCTCTCGCCGCAATCGTCCGGCCAGCCACCGCCGCGGTTCTCGCCAGAATCTGCCAGTGGCCAAATGCTATGACCCGGCGACTCGATTTCCGAAAACGCACGGAACGAACACGATGAAACGCTCGTGGACAACATCAATGATCCGAAACGAAACACCATGCAACAAATAATCACACGCGACCATGTAAATACAAAAATCAATTATCGAGAAAAATGATACCGATACTCGGCAATCGAGAAATATCCGGAAAAAATCCAAAATAACCAGAACAAAAATCTCGGGTATTACAAAATCACAGATTCCTATGAGGCCCCGTCGAACCCTCCCGGAGTGAGCAAAGCACACACATATATACATTACCATTTCACGTTAAGCATAAAGGTTTCACGAGAATACTTGCCTTGAGTAATTAACAACGAAACGGAAAATCAACCACGATCGCTATGAACTGACAATCCCGAACCTAACGATTTGAAGAATCTAATCACAACCATTTCTACACGAGTACAAAAATGGAATACACCCGAAAATCCGCCTACGATTCATGTAAATTCGCACAAAAACAATAACGAGGGGGGATCACGACCGAGCCCTATCGATTTCACAAACACCGTGAAACCATGAACTCGTAGGGAAAACGTGAATCCACTAAGATTAATCACATAAATCATGGATTAATCAACAACACGGAACAAATCGGACATTAAATCGAAAACCCCCAAATTTCCCAAATAGGGTTCTAAGAGTTTACCTCGGATCGGAGATGAAGAACAAGTGTTGGTGTTGTTGATATACACCAAGAACTCAAGAAAGGTGATAGCTTGGAGTCAGAAGACTACGAATCACCTGGAAATCACCCGAGAATCGCCCAAAATCGGAGGAGAAGAAAGAATAAAAATGGACGAAACCGGTCAACTCCTGGGTATTTAAACCCAGGCCCCAACTACGTACGTTAGCTCTGGACAGCTAATGTACGTTAGCCGCTTAACGTACGTAAGTCTCCCAAGCTTACGTACGTAATAGATTGGCAAAACAATCTGCCCAAGCACACGAAGGCTATTACGTTCGTTATGATAAGGGCCATTACGACGTAATACTCCAGAAGCCATAACGTACGTAATGCTCTTCACATAGCGTACGTAAGGTGCCCAGTCCATATGTTCAGTTTGACGAGTAAGGGTGTGGCGAAAATCACGAGATGATAAAAACCCGAAACAAAACCATGTTGACGAAGAACTTAAACACTAAAAGAAAGTATGTTCCCGACTACTCGAAGGTTCGGAAAACAACGACAAACATAATTACCCCATAAATTTGAGAAATTATAAAACGGCCCAAAACACCCGAAACACACGATACACGATCGCAACACCAAAAAAAGCTCTCAACGTGCATAATAACATAAGATAGATTAGCGGCAACCCCGAAACGGCAGTTCCGAACAACGATTACGAGAATCGAACCAAATAGCCACGAAAAGGACACACACACCCGTGCGGGTGTGTGTGATCGGACGGTAGGGATTGCACAGCCCTCTGCAGCCACTGCAGAGGATCCCTACCGAATTAGATGCATCTTTACAACTTATTTATTGATTAAGTTAATTAAAAAACTCTTAAAAAATGGGACTTTTAAAAAATTAAAAAATGAATTCAATCGACTAACTAAAAGAACTCATAAACAAACAACAAAATTAAAAATTTAAAAGACAAACCTCTTATATTATCCGAAACTCTAATTTTAACTCAAAACATCATTTAATAAGTATTTAAAAAAAATCACAGTAAACTGACCCCAAAGCCGAATCAAATCATTTTCAAAATCTCTCTATTCTTCATTTCATAATCCCCATTTCCATTAAATTGAGCCCAATTGCTCTCTTCTTCCCCCAGCTCAACAACGCCACCTTGCATAACCTAATCACCGCCACTCCGCGTCTATATCTACGATTTGCCGTGTATATATATATATATATATATATATATATATATATATATTAAATCGGTGCCATATAATCTCGGTATTTGTGATTGAATCTTTGTCGCGTATGGATAATGATGTCAATTTTTAAAATATATCAAATATATACTAGTATTATTTCTAAATATTTTTGTAATATGTATACCAATATGTAACGGTTATTATACCCACTGTCATCTTTATAAAAGGTATATATACAAATATTGTTTATAATATGAGTAATAAATAGTAATTACATATACCATCTTCTATTTTATTTATTGTGTATTATATAATATATATAGCTATCCTTTGATATACTACAAAATATGCGACCTTAAAAATAATAATTTTATATTTATCGGTTTATTATAACTTAATATTTATTAAATAAATTATTATAGAGACTATATTTTATAAGTATTTCGTGTATTACACTAGATTTGTACTAGTTAGAATATATCACACACCCCACTCTCGTTTGTAGGGATGCAAAATAAAACTTTTTTTCTGTCAATTACTCTTTCCGTTTCATATAAAATTTCACAATTACATTATTTTATCTTCGTCATGCATTACCATCAAAATATTTTAACTGTTTATTTCTACCAAATACTTACCATCACTACTTATACAATTATTACATCCGATCATTTATCTAAAAATGTAAAAATACATAATTTGTCAAGTTTTAAATGGGACAGAGGGAATAGTTTTTTTACTTTTTATGTTATATTAAAAGGATATTTGTCACTTGGACGACTTCCATATGATTATTTGGCTCAAGTTCACAAATTTTTTGGAAAACAATTATTTTCCTCACCTTTTTATACTTCTAATTTTAGTTGACTAAAATACCATTAATCTTTTCCCTTATTATACTATATTATTATCATGTGATTATTTAACGTTTGCCTAATATTCAAAAGAAACTTATGACTTCTATCTCTAATTTAGAATATATATATATATAGTGTTAATGATTTGGAGCACCGCATGTCCATATTAACTCCCTCTCTTATATAATACTCCCTCCGTCCCTTAAGCATGAACACTTTTTACCATTTTCGTCCGTCCTCAAAGAGTATGCACACTCAATTTTTAGTAAAATCATTTTACCATATCTTTCTACAAAATCATACTCTCTCTCCACTCAACACACTAATTATTATATAAAATTCTTAAGGGATGGAGAGAGTACATATTTTTTTTTACTTTGAATTCTTATTTATCTAAAATTTTGAATCTTACATCGATCTAAAATAGCATTCAAATAATGGATAACTTATATAAATATTTAAAATTCAATGTCTTGAACCCATATCGATTTAAGATAGCACTCCATCGATGGAGAATCTAAATGAATATTTAGAATTCACTGTGTAGTTTTTTACTCCATAATTATTTCGCACCACCAGCTCAATAGTTTAATTTTTATTGTGTTTAGTTGGCCAATAATTAAGTCGGACAAATAAATAGTTTAACTTTTTAGTAAAAATTTAATTTGACAGATTATTAAATTTACATTAATCATATTTATATAAAGTTTGAATCTCATATTGCTTTTGTTTAATAGTTTTATTTTGATTGAAAATTTTGGTTTCGTCAATATCAATATCTCACATCGATTTAAAATAGACTTCCACCACTGGAGAATCTAAATATATACTTAGAATTCAACGAGTAGTTTTCAACCCAATAATTATTTCACTCCACCAGTTTAATAGTCTAATTTTTATTGTGTTTAATTTGGTTAATAATTAAGTTAGACAAATAAATAGTTCATTTTTTAATAAAAATTTAATTTGGCTAATTATTAATTTATATTAATCCCATATATCTAAAAATATGAATTTCACATTGACTTTATTTAATAGTTTTATTTTCACTGAAAAATTTAGTTTGGCTAATATCAATATTATCATATTTTTGAGTGGCACATTAAGGCTCTATTCTCTTGGACTTAGTTTCAACACATTTCAGTTCAATTCAGTTCAATATAATAGTTATTTTTTTTGCAAATTTAATTTGGCCAATATCTTTTCTGCTCAGGCATAATAAATTTTTGGCTAACATTAATTGCGCTAATTTCTATATTGGATAAATGAATAATTCTACATTTTATATATGTTTAGCAGACCGTATTGGTAGCACTTTAACAGTCTCTCCTATGTGCCATTTTTAATTTTAGATTTTTATTTATCTAAAATATTTCATCCTCCATTAGGTTTGAGTAAGACTTCACGATTATAGAACTAAAATAAGTACTTATAATCAATATGTATTTTACCACCCATATTTTTCATCACCAAATAGTTTGACCAATTGTTGAGGTGGCCAAATAAATAATATTATTTTATTAGAAATATTATTTGACTAATTATTAAGTTGGCCAAATAAATAATTTTATTTTTATTGAGAAAAATAATTTGGCTAATTTATTAAAATTTAATTTAATTTATCCAATTTCTCACGTCTAATACTTGAGAGAATTTGGTATTTTTTATTAAGTCAGACATAATAACCAATTGTTATAACAACCTATACTTTATTATATAAATTTTATATTTTTAATAGATTCTGGTAATTAATGTGTATGGCTTTACAGATTTAGGATAGGAACATGTAGTAAAATTACCTTTAATCGACTTTGAGATAGTAAACTATACAAGTTCTAAATGGGTTCACATGACTGAACTGCATTGTGTTGGATATACAAGTTCTAATAAATTTGATAAACTAATATAATTTTGTTATATGTATTGTAATACCCGAATATTTGTTATGTATTTCCATCTGTATTGGAGCTTTGTGTAATTGTTTATGGCGTATTTTGATCAGTGTATGTTCCTCCATATTCGCTATCCAGTAGTGTCGAGTGTATGATTTTATGGAGGTTAAGTTATGCATGTTTTCATACGTGTTTAGCGCGCGCTAAACTTGTTACGTAGCGCACGCTAACTATGTATAATAGTGCACGCTAATATAACTCTTAGCACACGCTATGTTCAGTCAACCAGATTGGGACAGGATCACTAGGTGGGGAACCAGATCGCGGGAATCACGGAACCCTTTGGATGCATCTGACTATTTTCGAAAAAATGGAGTCAACGGTGTTTAGCGCACGCTACATGGTGATACTAGCGCATGCTAGGTCGAGGACCAGTGAGGTCAGTTTGCTTCGTAAACTCATTAACGCACGCTATATTAGAGTAATAGCGCTAACTGCGGCATTAACATACGTTAAGGCTGTTAGCGTATATAAGGCCAAGGGCAGTAAGATACAGTGGACTTTGAGCCCGTTAGCGCACGCTAAACTGGATGATTAGCGCACGCTAAGGGTCATATCCTATAAATAGGACTTCACCCTCATTTCATTCCCCACCTTGAACTCCGGTCACTAATCGACTTCTATGACTTGGATAAATTACCCCATTCAAAATGTTGATGACGTTCTTAGGATGTTTTAGCGGCATAATGATATTAACGAAGGATTACTTAGTAATTGTTCTTGATAATTCTTATCCATTAGAACCATACGAGTAATTAAGAACATCTTGGAATGATAACCGATCATGAGAAAAAATTGAGGTTAATATGAGTTCTTGAAATGGAATTTTGATATATATATATATATATATATATATATATATATAGTTGAACTAATCAAATTGAATTTAGGATATCATTTCGTTGAACTAGATATCGAGGGTTATGTGAATATGTTATTGAATGAATTGTACTTCATTCAAGGTCGATTGTTCGAGTAACTATTATCGAGGACCGTCTGTTCGTTATCAAGGAAGGAGTATTCTCGTCTCCGTATTGAGGCAAGTTATCATGCTTAGTTATAATTATGATTGAAATTCTTGTGAATGTTATACATCTTGTGTATATGTATTGCTTTATGAATCTACAATTCATAATGGGGTATTGTCATTGATCGTGTATATCATTGTTGTGGGATTGTATTCCCAAGTTCGTATCTTTGGTGTTGTTGGTCTCGTTGATTATTGTTTATCACTTCGGTGAGTCTTGGTCCTTGTTGGATGTGTAATTGATTGAGTTTCATTATCATGTTGCATCGTGACATTTCTGGAATCATATCTACGTGCCGATTGGTTATTGTTTAGGATTTTTAGCCAGACACTTATGGTCGTTCGTTGATGTTTCCGCATTTGGACCATACACAGGAGAAGTTAGTTTGTGAGGCTAATTAGGTACATGTCCCACGTATATCTTGTATTCCGTATACGAGGTGGACATATGCACGGACACGTTTCTGGATGGGGCGTACTGTAATGTTCGTCTTGAGCCATACCGATTGTCCGTTATACTCCATGTTTGATTGGGTATGTTCGATGGTTTGGCGACTGGTCGTTCATACGCCCGAGGGGTATGATCGACAGTCGAGTTGTTTATTCGAGATCCAATGTATATGAATTGTATAACATCTTGAGAATTATTATCATGTATATCTGACCCTGTGGTTTTGGGTGAAATATGTGTGTTGTATTTTAGGTCGAGGCAAGGCCAAGGCGCAGGGAGAGCACGGTGGCGGCGAAGGGTTTGAAGGATAATAGTTCAGGGGCCCCGAGTCTACTTTTATCCAGTTGTACTTTAAAACCATGTATTGATATTATTTCCACTTGATGAAATTCTTGTTATTTGTATTATTACTTTTAGTATATTCCATCTTCATATGATTTATACCAAGATTTCAGATCCTGTGTATTGTGGCATTTTAGTCGTATGATATATGAACCTCTCGTCGAGGTAATGAATATTAAATTGTGGTTCGGTACCGCAGTTATGATTTTATTGACTCGAGTTATATTTTGGTATCGCCTGGTGGGTCCCAGTATGGGGTCCATGGTGTAACACCCTCGAGATATTCGGAATAATTACAGCACCATAAACCCTTTATATAAGAATTTATAAGGCTAAATTAAAAGAAATGTTGAACAATACAAAAGTATCACCAAAAGTTGAGTAATTTAATAACCAGTTTAATCATCCGTACAACCCAAAACAGTTCATTATTACAAACTTTTAAAAAATCAAAAGAACACACGTACTCTAGTACTAAATACCAAACCAGGGTACCAAAACAATACAACGGATAACATCACTGAACCCCTTCGTCATCATGTCGGTACTGTGGTTGCTTCCCCGCTCCTCGGCTGCCTGAACATCAAAACAAATATCCACCCCTATAGGGGTTAGCAAAAAGATGTTAGTACAAGTAACATAATATACAAAGTCAGATATGCAACCACGATGCATAGCAAAATACATAATGCGGACTTCCTCTACCGAAATCCAACGCGAGGTGGAAAACTCGTCCAATGATCCAGCGCCCACAGCATAGATCCCAAGATGATTCCGTCGGACCAACACGAGGTGGACAACCGATCCAGTGCCCTCAACATAGATCACACAATCCATTTCGGATCAATCAACATATACAATACAACTATGCATACTAATATGCAAATCAACATGTTCATCAACATGAACAACACATGAATCAATAATCTGAACGACATTATGGCAATTCAACTTGAATGATCTCATGTTCAACAACATGAATGACAATATGCAGGATCAAAAATCATCAACATTAAACCAATAATCATATTATGATACTTGCCTCAGAAATGGCAACAAGGATTGATACTACAAATAACCTTCAACTCACTCAATGAAATCAAGGTGACAACACAACAAGCAACCGACAGAAACATTCTTCAAAGGCCTCTCAAAGCCGATCCTGATATCTGTGCTGAAGTGCGAACTCCTAAAGTCTCGGTAGCCAATTCGCAAAACTGAATTCGGTGTCCCTCGAGTCCTCACTTGAAACGCGTTACTGACGGGAAGGACAATTTACACGTGCATACCCCGGCACATCGCGGTTGAAACACCTCGGCTCGGCATACCGAAAATACAAATGCCAGATATAATGGGGCATAACATTGCAAAACAACATAGCAAAGATGCCAACTCAGCACAACATATCAACACATACAAAAATCACGACAACAACGGCAACGTTCGAAGATTACAACGGCCCGGACGATACCCAGCATATAATTACTAAAAATCACGAAACAAGCATGTATGTACACAATCATACACACCTTCTCCGACCACAAGCAGGAAATGATGGGTTTTAAAAACGAAAACCACCTTTTGAAAATAATTTAGAAAAACACCGGTTGATCTTGAGTATCACCTTTCAAAAAAAGTACAAACGTGAAACATCGTTATCGAGACTTTGGAGAACCATTTCGCATTTGATAAAAATGAGGACACTATCTCTTAGTGAAAAACTTTCAGAATGTTCGACCCCGGGTCCAAGTAAAAGTGTTTCTAAATAATTGAAAATATCTCAAAGTATTTTTGGTCCTCAATTAGAAATTTTTTGAAATATATTGCGGCACTAGAAAGCACCTTGAAAACACTGCAAGAAAATAATTCGTTTTAAAAGTACGTCTCGAAATCTAATTTTCTAAGATACTCAAGGTTTTCAAAAATCCAATAGGCCAGAATTCCCAAAACTCACGCATACCGACGTACACTAAAACACCTCCTCGTACACGCATCAATACGTTTAAAGTCAAGACAATACATGCCTTTTAACGGAAAATAAACGGTAAAATACCACAGTCGAAGACCGCCTAGGATTCATGACAAAACCACTGATCCCATTCAAGGCCTCTAAGGACCCTCCCGCACTGGTTAGTGAACAAGTCGAACGTGTATAAGCACAAAGCTTCCACAAGAGAACTTGTAAAACGAGCAAATCGATTCGAAAATCATAAGCAACGGACAAAAACAACAATAAAAAGACATTAGCAGCGACGACACTCCTCGTATAAACCAAATACGAGAGTCAACTAAATACATATCGTGAAAATCAAAATCCACAGAATGATTCCATCACTTAACAAATAATCATAAAAATAGCTCGTGTCACACGAGGCACAACACAAGGAAGGGAGACTTACATCCACAGGTCGCACGAAGATGATGATCGCCCCACGATACTAATCACGGCCAACAAACTCAGACGACGTGTCGCAACACGACTCAGTCAGATAAAATCCGACGAGACAAAACTCAACAGACCCTACTTGACCCGACAGCCTAGGTTTCCACAACCTAAGCTCCAATACCATAAATGTAACACCCCCAGATCAAACCGGGAATATTACACAACGCAGACCCTCTCCGTGAGGATCCACCAGGCTAGACATCAAAACAACACATTACATTACATACCGATGAATCAAAATAACGAGCCAATAGACCGATTTGGTCTTTTGTCACTGACTTACAAATCAAAATACATAAGACTCATCCAGACTCATACCCACGCAAGGGTAAAATACTTGCAACAACGAACAATAAGACAGCGGAAAAGACATTACAATGGACTTCGACTAACTTAACCCAAAACTGGCCTTCATGTGATTAGTATCATTCGTCTTTCATCATCCCTCGTACCGATCCTGTGTCTTGCTCCCGAAAACCTGCATGTACCTGGACACAATACAGATATCCACCCCCGATTACTCGGGGGTTAGCAAAACTCCACTGTTTCGCTAGTGCAAGTATAGAGTGCAAAAACGAGCCATACACAACACATTCCGAGAATACAACAAAAGACTTCCCGAGGTATATTTACTTAAAAATAGTTCAAGTCTTGAAAGTAGAAACGAAGTAAGTAAGCACTTTGAAAACACTTCCAAATCTCGGGAGTTTTGAAAACATTTGAAATTGAAAAGTTCTTAATTCCTCGAAAGTCATTTAGGGTCACAGCCCCAAAGTTCTTTTTCCAAAATGCAAATCCGTTAACAAAAACACGGGGTCCACGACCCAACCATTACGGTCACAAAACACAGGGTCCACGACCCGATCATCCACTTCAATTCACTTACAAGTGCACATTACACATAACACATTAATCTTATGCCATTCTAGCCAAGCACCAAGACTCGATATATAATGTCTCTCGACCCCGAGCGCAAAGCATTGTGATACTCCGGACAATATCACAATTAAACATCAAAACATCAACATCAATATCACAGAAACCACACTTGGTAACCCGTGGCCGTACCCATTAGTATCGGCCCCCAGAGGCCCCGTCGGACCGTCCCCAGGTGGGAAACCACTTACGCGGCCGTACCCATTAGTATCGGCCCCCAGAGGTCCCGTCGAACTGTCCCCAGGTGGAAGAACATCAACACACACACCCAAGTCCACTTCCGTGGCCGTACCCATTAGTATCGGCCCCCAGAGGCCACATGCCATCCCCAGGTGGAAGAGTAACAATTCGCAGATTACAAAACCACGACTCTCAAAGGTCAAACACACAAAATATATATAGTCGAGGTACCTTGCTAGAATGGCCAAATTATCCAATACGTACTCACGACCCAGAACTATATCAATTCACAAGGGAGCACAAGATCTAAACAGCACCGAACGACACAACCAATATCACAAAAACTCACATATTCATCCATAACCACGGGACTCCAAGCACATAATTTGACAAGAGAATTACACTTTACATTTACCGACGCCATAATCATACATAATGACATCACACGAAAGTAAGGTGATCCTATACTCGAAACTAGCACACATAATCAACTAAGCATATTAATTCTCGACCCATACGGGCCACCTTTACGAAAACCATGATGGTAAATATACCGGTTCTTTTGAAAAATGATTATAAATATTTATTTAGCACATATCGACACTTAGCAACCATTATATCCACAAAACACGTAATGTATGGGCAAGACTTGCCTCAATAATCGATACCGGACACTCCTACAATCACGGCTCAGTCGGGACACCTCGAACACCTACGATTCTCCGACGAAGACAATGAATACACCCACGATCGAAAAGCTTGAAGAAAACGACGAACGGAAGGGTTCCGAATCGAATTCTTTGCGAGAAATATGACCCTAACATCATACCATAAATAAATAAATGAACGAACGAGGAAGAATAATCGTAGAATGCTCGAATCCTCTTTGCGACATTTTATCGAACACCTACAAGGCGTCGATAAGATACTCAATAAAACGACGAATCCTCAGCGATTCAACCGAGGAATAGCAAGGAATTCGACATAATATTGTTTAACAATCATAAATCCATCACTATTCTGAGTTAAAACGGATTAAACGGACAAATCGAACAAAATCCCCAAAACTAGATTTTAAGAATACTTGCCTTGATTCGCAGGATTGAAGGATGTTACGTTATGATCAATTGATGTTATGAACACCAAATCTTCGTGTATTCATAGTATAACAACATGTCTTAGACTTCCCAAAGACTCCAGCCGCGTACAGGAAGGATAGGAAATGAAATGAGTGAAAAAAAACGACTGCTCGGCCATATTTATACGCCTGCCGGACACGGCGCAGCAACCGGCCCAGACAGCGCCGTGTGTCTCGGCCGTGTCTCGACAGGCTGCCAGTCCTAGCTGACCCGGCACAGGACACGGCACTCAGCAGCGCCGTTTTCAGGGCCGTGTCGCACAGGTCCGGCCAGCCCCCTCCAGACATACCGAAAATTACGTCCGAACCACAACGACGATCCGAACGACCCCGAAACCCAAACCTGAATACGAATCGAAGATACGGTTACGAAGTACTCGCAAAGACGAATCTAAGAGCTAAGAGAACACATGATTCCGACCACCCGAAGGCTCGAAATTCGACAACGGAAGGTAATTACCCCAAACTTTGGGAAATTACGAAAATGGCCCAAAACGTCCGAAAATCACGATACGTGATCGAATAACCAAACCGAAGTTCAAAACACATCTAACAAAGTTAAACGAACTTACGGGAAACTCGGAACAGCAGTTTCGAACGAGATTCGCAAGAATCGAGCTCAAGTGCGGAAAAGTCGCCAAAAAGCACGGAACTCAACAAAACAACACCGAAACGAACTCGGATGACAAAAAGTGCAGAATTAATCATTCTCAGAATGATGAAACGGTCCCAAGTGAGTCGTCGAAATGGACCTCCGCCAGAAAAAAGAAAATTACCGAAATCCGAAATGGCGGATATTATAGCATCAGTCTTCCAACAAGAGATCGAGGAATCAGAACCAAGCTGAGGGTAACTAGGGGACATTCAAGAAACCCCAATCCGGACCGACTTTCTCTGAGCGGCAGCCTGCAGCGTCAAAACTATCAGGATCACATTCCCAAGCGGCCAGCTCGTCTACTATATGTTTTAACTGTGGAGAACAGGGGCACATCCGCACCAGATGTCCGAGGCCGGTCGTTGTATGCCTTACTTGTGGGATTTCAGGTCATCATGCTCGTTTTTGCAGGAGTGGACTAGGACATACTCCAGTGGCTTCATATGCTCCAGTTCAATCATCAGTCCAGGACCGTGCACCTCCGCCCGCTTCTCACCAGACTACCGGGGTGAACAGGGGAGTAGGTCGAGGAAATCAAGTTGGTATATCTGGTACCGGGGCAGCAAAACCTAGAATCTACGAGATGAAGAGAGCTGACGACCCCGAAGCCAGCATGATCGTAGGTACACTCGAGATCCATTCTCAACCAGTATGCACTCTTTTTGGTACTGGTGCTTAACATTCCTTTATATCTGCATCTTGTTTGAGCCGTTTACAGTTGGATCATGTTGTCAATTGTGAGCCTTATGTGCTCGGTCTACCTGATGGTAGAAGAATTATTGTAAATCGTGAAGTTCAGAACTATCCGATTCGTTTGAACGACCATGAGTGGTTGTTAGATTTGATTGTGGTCGATTTACCTAAAAATGATGTAATCTTAGGTATCGATTGGATGGATTGTCATGATGCTATACTTAGTGTCCGTAAGCTGATGGTGACCATCACTTCTGATGATAGTTTCGAGTGCGTTTTTCAGGGTGATAATCCCAACCGTTCCTAGAGAGTCATTAGCGCCATGAAAGCAACGAAACTGCTTAATCTAGGGTGTATTGGTTATTGGTGCTACATGACCAAAACAGCAGATCGACCAATTGAATTGGCCGATATTCCAGTAGTTCAAAACTACCCACATGTATTTCCATATGAGTTACCAGGCTTAACCCCACATCGTGAGGTAGAGTTCACTATCGAGTTAGAGCCAGGTACGTCCTCGCTTTCGAAAGCACCATATCGTATGGCTCCAACTGAGATGCAGGAATTGAAGAATCAGCTCGAGGATTTGACTGAGAATGGTTATATTTGACCTAGTGCGTCCCCTTGGGGAGCACCAGTGTCATTTGTACGGAAGAAAGACGGATCTCTACGTCTGTGTATTGATTATCGTGAGCTGAACAGGGTAACCATCAAGAACAAATATCCGTTGTCTCGTACTGATGATTTATTGGACCAACTTCAGGGAGCTGCTGTGTTTTCTAAGATCGACTTAAGATCCTGGTATCATCAGTTGAGGATTTGAGAGTCCGACATTTCGAAGATAGTCTTCCGTACTCGTTATGGACATTATGAGTTCATGGTGATGCCGTTTGGGCTGACTAACGCTCCGACAGTGTTCATGGAATTAATGAACCGTTTCTTCATTGATTATTTGGATCATTTTGTGGTCATTTTCATTGACGACACTCTGGTCTACTCTCGAGATCGTGAAGAGCATGAGCAGCATCTCCGTCTGGTTCTCGAGGTGTTGAGACGGGAACAGCTTTATAGGAAGTTTTCCAAATGTGAGTTTTGGATGCTTGAGGTTATTTTTCTTGGGCATGTGATATCATCCGATGGAGTGGAGAGTAGACCCGCAGAAGACAGAGGCTATTCGAGATTGGCTACCTCCAAAGAACATGAAGGAAGTTTGTAGTTTCCTGGGTCTAGCAGGCTATTACAGACGGTTTGTGGATGGTTTTTCCAAGATTTCTCAACCACTGACTAATCTGTTGAGGAAGGACAAGAAGTATTTATGGTCAAACGCATGTCAGCAGAGTTTTGACGAGCTCAAGAGTCGGTTAATTTCGGCACCTGTTTTAGTCTTACCGAAGGGAACGGAAGGCTTCGTGGTATACAGTGACGCGTCAAGACAGGGCCTTGGACGTATATTAATGCAGAATGGGAAAGTGATTGCCTATGCATCAAGACAGATGCCCATGATTTGGAGCTAGCGGCCATTGTGTTTGCTTTGAAAATATGGCGTCACTATTTGTATGGAGTCACCTGTTAGAGTTTTACTCATCACAAAAGCCTGAAGTACATTTTTACTCAAAAGGAGTTGAACATGAGACAGGGGAGATGACTAGAGCTGATCAAAGATTATGATATCGAGATCCTTTATTATCCGGGTAAAGAAAATGTGGTTGTCGATGCATTGAGTCGTAAGACGGTACAGGAACAAATGCTTGCCCACTTGACAGTCCAGAAAGAATTGCAGCTGGAGTTTGTGAGGCCGGAAATTGAAGTCTGGCTACAACATGTTTAAGGGCAATTATGCACACTAGAGATTTTGTCGTCTCTTGACGATATTATCGGATCGAAGCAGATTACGGATCCGTTCTTATCACATATTCAGAATGAAGTAACTCAGGGGAAAGCCCCTGGATTTGTGATCCACGAGGATGGGTTGGTGCAATTCAAGAATTGAATATGTGTACCGGCGAACGAAGAGTTGAAAAACTCTATTCTGAAGAAGGCTCATGCTACCCCATACTCCATTCACCCGGGGTCTAGCAAGATGTATAAGGATTTGAAGCAACATTATTGGTGGGGCAATATGAAACGGGAAGTTGTAGAGTTCGTTTCGAGATGTTTGACCTGTCAGCAGGTCAAGATTGAGCATCAGCGACCAGCAGGAATGCTCAAATCACTCCCGAATCTAGGATGGAAATGGGAAGACATATCTATGGATTTTATCACAAACTTGCTGATGAGCCGTCGAGGTATGAATATGATTGGGTGATTGTGGATCGTCTGACCAAATCAGCACACTTCCTGGAGATCAAAGATATATAGGGACCCGAGAGATTGGCCCAACTATTCATCCGAGAGATCGTAAGATTGCATGGTACTCCTAAGAGTATCGTATCAGATCGGGACAGGCGTTTCGTGTCGCATTTTTGTAAAGCAGTTCATCGTGCGATGGGTACACAGTTAAACTTCAGTACGACATTTCATCCACAAACCAATGGTCAATCTGAGAGGACTATCCAGACTCTAGAGGACGTGGTGAGGGCATGTGCTCTCGACTGGAAAGACGATTGGGAAGCCCAACTACCTTTGGTGGAGTTCACTTACAATAACAGTTGACATGCTTCGATTAAGATGGCCCCTTATGAGGCGTTGTATGGTCATCGTTGTAGGTCCTCTTTATGTTGGGACGACTTGTCTGAATCTCTAGGGATGGAGACCGATATGTTGTTAGCCGCTCCTGAGAAGATTTCTCTGATTAGGAGTCATTTGTTAAGAGGTCAAAGATGATAGAAGTCGTATGCTGATAATCATCGACGACCGCTTGAGTTCCAGGTCGGTGACCATGTGTTAGTTAAGTGTCTCCTACTTGAGGCATTTTTCGTTTTGGGTAGAAAGGCAAACTGACTCCGAGGTATATTGGGCCATTCGAGATTTTGGAACGAGTAGGCGATCTGGCCTATCGTCTGGCTTTACCACCAGTATTGAGACGAATCCACAACGTGTTTCATATATCCCAGTTGAGGAAGTATGGTGCCGATCCTAGCCACATACTTCAGTTCGAAAATATTGATATAGGTGATGATCATTCATACGAGGAGCGTCCTGTGCAGATACTTGAAAGGAGAATCAAACAACTGACGAACAAAATAATTCTCCTGCTGAAAGTTCAGTGGTCGCGACATGGAGTCGAGGAGGCTACATGGATACCGAAGATAACATGTGGGAGCGATATCCCGAGTTATTTACCCTTTCATTTCGAGGTCGAAACTTCTTTTTAGAGGGGAAGTATGTGATATAACGAGTTGTTTACCCCCTTAAGTTTCGCGACGAAACTGTTAGGTTTTGCGTGTATCTAATACAATAAAATTGAGTAAAACGCAGTAGAATAAATAAACGAAAAACCCAGATGAGGATCTACATGCAGTAATTTAATTAATTTATTAAAAGTTCGTCGAATTACCTTAATTCGAAGAACGGATCTGAACCGGACTAGAAGCAGATAAATATCTCCTCCTCTTTGGGTGATCCACACACGAATAATTCCACAAGCCGGATTGCTAGATCTTTACGAATAATATTGATGAATAGTACAACACAAATTCCTTACTAAAAGGATTGTACTGTCGATCAAGATCAACTAAGGGAAGAAGATCAGAAGACCGACGTCGTTCTCCTACTGTAAGAGGTGGAGGTCGATATCCTTAGTCTTGAGAGAGAAGGGGGCTATTTTGGTGTAGGGTTCTAATAAAAACTCCTTGTCATAGACTCCTTATTTATACTAAGTAAACCTAAATTCAAGAATCTAGTATTTGCTTAGTTACCCCTCATCTTTATTAAATAATACATTATATATAATATCCAATATTATATATATTACTTATTATTTAATCTCCTTATAAGTATAATATCCAATATTATATTTATTATTCCCAGTTGATATTTATTCCTACTTGTCTATAATTGTCGTACGTGCGACCCAAAGGCTTATATTATGTTGGCAATTATTTAATATCTTACTAAATAATAAATCATAAGCGGACTCTAGCAAGACATTATGATTACCCAAATAATATAAGTTAATAGTCTATTAAACCTTTTAACGTCTCAAATCCCTTTGTCACGCGATATCATATTTGAACTAAGTCATGGATTCTGTCATACTTATTTATGTTCAAATGCTTTCTCGATCTTAAGTAAACTGATTGAATCAAATGACTCTTCATTTGAGCATGGCCATGCATTTCCTTCAGTCCTTCATTTCCTCATCTTGATTATTCATTGCCTTCTACATGACTCCCATTAATCCCGATCGCTAACCTTTATGATCACCATGTTTCAGATGATGTTGGGTTATGTCAAGGCATAGCTGTTATCATGTTGGACTCTATGATAATCTCAGGTTCAAGGATTTATTGACATACTGTTATATTGAGATTCACTTATGACATTTCCATACAGCGATCTCAATGTGGGTCTGTCCAGTATTAGTTCTCCAACCAATACCCATAAGATTGATCCATACCATATGCATAATCATCCGATGATTATCAATCAAACTTATACTAGTATATTAATCACTTGAGTCTCTACTCAACGAGATTGTACCAGGGACATTTGAATAATCTTATTATTCATGAATAATTATTATTCGATTATTATAATATTGAAACATGCACATATTATAATAATCAATGAGAAATAAATGATATCAAATAACTTTATTTAAATATGACAACTACAAATCTAGGCATATCGAATGTCATAGGGCACTATTCCCAACAATCTCCCACTTGAATTAGGACCATTCATTCATGACTTTTAGTCCTATCGCTCTAGCATGCTCAACATGCTTTCCTTGTGGGAGAGGCTTGGTAAGTGGATCTGCAACATTCTCTTCCGTTGCTACTTTGCATATTGTAATATCTCCTCGTTTGATGATCTCTCTGACTAGGTGATATTTTCTGAGTATATGTTTGGAATTATGATCGGTCCATGACTCTTTAGCTCGCGCAATAGCACCATTATTATCGCAGTAAAGATGTGTAGGACCCAAAAGGTTCCACATATTCTCCTTGGCTGCATCCGATGCTGCCAGATACTTAGTATTAAGTTATAGAATCTATGAACGTGTTAACGTGGAACATTTCCAACTCACAATATCTTCATTTTAAACAAAACACAAAACCATCTGTGATCTTAAATCGTCTCAATCGGTTTTGAAACTTATATCGGCGTAACTATTTACAGATAGCTCGGTTCCCATACCTCCATATATTTGGAACGCATCCTTAGTTCTTCTTAAGTACTTTGGGATGGTTTTCACTGTTGTCCAGTGACTTTCACCTGGATTCGATTGGTATCGACTTGTCATGCTAAGGGCAAACGATACATCTGGTCGAGTACAAATCATGGCATACATGATCGATCCAATGGCCGAAGCGTATGGTATCTTGCCCATGCGGGCTCGCTCATCAGGAGTCGAAGGACTTTGAGTCTCACTCAGATGAATGCCATGTGACATTGGCAAGAGTCCTCTCTTGGAGTCTTGCATATTGAACCTATTCAATATTTTAATAATGTTGGTACATTGACTCAGACCAATCAATATCTTTGATCTATCTCTATATATCTTTATCCCAAGAATGTAAGCAGCTTCTCCTAAGTCTATCATTGAGAAACAACTTCCCAACCAAGTCTTGACTGTCTGCAAGGTGGGGATGTCATTTCCAATGAGTAATATGTCATCTACATATAAGACTAAGAAAACAACTATGCTCCCACTAACCTTCTTTTACACATATGGTTCATCTACATTTTGAATGAACCTAAACTCTTTGACAGTTTCATTAAAATGAAGATTTCAGCTCCGAGAAGCTTGCTTCAACCCATAAATGGATCTTTGAAGCTTGCAAACCTTTTTAGAATTTTCTGGATGAACAAAACCTTCAGGTTGTGTCATGTACACATCCTCGAGTAAGTTTCCATTAAGCAATGCTGTTTTGACATCCATTTGACATATTTCATAATCATAGTATGCGGCAATGGCAAATAAAATTCTAATTGATTTAAGCATGACTACTGACGAAAAGGTCTCATCATAGTCAACACCATGAATCTGTCTATAACCTTTTGCCACTAGTCTAGCTTTATAGGCTTGCAGATTATCATCTATGTCTTTCTTTTTTATAGACTCATTTGCACCCAATGGTTTTAACACCCTCAGGTGGATCTATCAAGTTCCAAACTTGATTATCATACATGGACTGCATCTCTGACTTCATGGCTTCTAGCCATTCCTCGGACTCTGGTCCTGAAGCAGCTTCTGTATAGGTACTAGGATCATCATCTATGAGTGATGAGTCATCATCCTCTGTTACGAGATAACCATATCTCTCAGGTTCATGTCGCATCCTATCAGATCTGCGTGGGACTTATGTACTTTGAACGGGCTCTTCAACTGATTGTTGAGCTTGTTCGGTTTCCATCGGTGAAGCGATGTCTTCTTGTGGTTCTAGAGTTTCCTCGAGAATTACTCTTCTCCCACTGTCTCTTTTGGAAATAAATTCCCTTTCTAAGAATACAGCATTTCGAGCAATAAACACTTTGTTCTTTGCGGGCTTATAAAAGTAATATCCTTTAGTTTCCTTAGGATATCCCACAAATAAACATCTTTCAGATTTGGCTGCCAGTTTGTCAAACACTTGGCGCCTTACGAACTCTTTGCAACCCCAGATCTTTAGAAAAGACAAGTTTGGTCTCTTACCAGTCCATTTCTCAAATGGTGTCTTTTTAACTGCTTTAGATGGAACACGGTTAAGGGTGAATGCTGTTGTTTCTAAGGCGTGGCCCCAAAATGATAATGGAAGCTCTGTTCGACTCATCATGGATTGAATCATATCTAATAAAGTTCGATTCCTCCTCTCGGACACTCCGTTATGCTGAAGTGTTCCGGGAGGAGTAAGTTGTGAAACAATTCCACAACTCCTAAGATGATCATCGAACTCTTGGCTCAAATATTCACCACCTCAATCCGATCGAAGGGCTTTAATTGTCTTGCCAAGTTGATTATATACTTCATTCTGGAATATTTTAAACATTTCAAAAGATTCATGTTTATACTTCATAAGATAAACATATCCATATCGGCTATAATCATCGGTAAATGTAATGAAGTATTGGTATCCGCCTCTGGCATGAGTGCTAAGAGGTCCGCATACATCAGTATGTATTAGGACTAATAGATCACTAGCCCTTTTTTCATGACCGGTGAAAGGATTTTTCGTCATCTTGCCTAATAATTCAAAATCATTATGGAGCTTAGAAATGCGTTTCTCGTTTATGTGACCAAGTCGACAATGCCATAAGTAAGTTGGATTAGAATCATTGAGCTTAGGTTTCGCATGTCCCATAATGATTCGCATGTCCCATATGATTCATAGTCATAATGATTCGCATGTCCCATTATAATCTTGACTAAACAAGATTCGCATGTCCCATATGATTCATAGTCAAAATCATTATGGAGCTTAGAAATGCGTTTCTCATTTATGTGACCAAGTCGACAATGCCATAAGTAAGTCGGATTAGAATCATTGAGCTTAGGTTTCTCGGATGTAATGTTATAGACTTCCAAAGTGTCGGACTCATCTAGATCAATATTGTAAAGGCCAGTATATAACTTTGCAGTACCATAAAGCAAGTACAACAACAACAACAACATCTAAGCCTTAGTCCCAAAATGATTTGGGGTCGGCTAACATGAATCAAACTTTGAAACCATCAATAATCGTTACATAAATAACATAAAGGGAAAAAAGAGGGAAAAAGTAGAGAAAAAAGCAAATAAAAAAAGAGAATGAAAAAAAAAAGAAAAGAAAAAAAGAAAAAAAGAGAAAAAAAAAAGAAAAAAAGATAACATGAAATAAAAGAAAATAGAAATTAAAAAAAAAATACGAATAATCTTATTCTTAATAAGAAAACTGTAAGCTTCACACTCTAATATAGAAACTGAAATAATATTCCTATTCATATCAGGAACATAATAGCAATTGTTCAAAACTAACAAAAGCCCATTGGGTAAAACTAGATCATAAGTTCCTATGGCTAGTGCAGCAACTCTTGCTCCATTGCCGACTCTTAGATCCACTTCCCCTTTCTCCAGTTCTCAACTGCTTCTCAACCACTGCACATTTGTACAAATGTGAGATCCACATCTAGTATCCAATACCCAGGAGTTAGAAGTAGATGAGTTAACTTCTATAACAAATATACCTGTGATAGTCTCACTACCCTTGGTATGCTTTAGCTCTTCCAAGTAAACCTTGCAATTTCTTTTCCAGTGTCCTGGTTTATTGATGGAAATTTCCATCTTTGGGAGCTTTAGCCTTGAAAACCGGCTTAGAAGGGTTTTTAGATTTGGCAACTTTTGCCTTACCCTCGCCTTTGCCTTTGTTCTTAAAGGACTTCCCTTTTCTGACCATCAGCACGTGCCTTGGTTTCTTCTTAATATTCTGCTCAGCCGTTTTAAGCATCTCATGCAGCTCAGCAATGGACTTCTCTATCTCATTCATATTATAGTTCATAATGAACTGACCGAAACTTTCAGGCAATGAATTTAGGATCACATCCATGGAGTGCTCCTTAGAAAGTGGAAAACCAAGCCTTTCAAGATGATCAATATATCCTTTCATCTTGAGCACATGAGCGTTGACAGATGTCCCCTCAACCATATTGCAAGCATACAAGGCTTGAAAGGTCTCATGCCTCTCTTGCCTAGCATGCTTCGAGAAAGTTTCCTTGAGGTGAGCATTTAGCTCGTAAGCTTCCATTTCCTCTAGATTCTTCTGAAGTTCTGGACAAATGGTGGCCAACATAAGACAATTGACATCAATGGAATCATCACAATGTTTCTTCCATTTGTCTTTTGTTGCTTTGTTTGCATTGTCAGTCGGCTCATCGGGAATTTCTTCCTCAAGAACATACAACTTTTTTCTTGCTTGAGAACTATTCTCAAGCTCCGGATCCAATCCAGATAGTTGTTGTCGTTTTCTTTGACCTTGTCCTTCTCAATGATGGATCGTAGTGAAATGGTGGATGTGTTGTTTTATGTCATTCTACAAAATTCAATATGCAAAATATTTAGTCACATTATTTTATTTCTCGAAAAATACTCCCACTAAAACAAAGTACCCTCAATTTACAATATTTGTAATTTTAGTGGGCTAAGATCCCATTTCGCACAATCCTAAACTCAACTTTGGCATGACACCTAGAATTGAGCTACTTTAGGTGGATAACTCTTTATCGATTACATCATATGTATCTCTTAGATTATATTCATGGGATTTGGCATCGTATGTCCAAGCATGTTATAATCCCATCTTATGCCTTAAGGTTCAAAACTATTTTGATTTCTAAATTCATTAAACGTATAGGTATCACCATTACCTATCGTACCTTACTAAGATAATCCGAGCGCCCAGCTTTGGAATGACCCACTCAAGATGATCGAAGTCTTGATAGGTGTTATTCAAATGAACGGCATTTTAAAATTTTAACGAGAGATTTTTATCCGATGTTAATGTCTATGTTTGCTAACATACATCTAAACATACATAGCATCACATACATACATGCATAAATTTAAACATACATCGCATCACATGACAATAAAAGCATAGGACCGTGTATAGCATGACCATAATTCCTAATTTCTAGGGGTGGGCATGGGACGGGATGGGACGGGCCTGGGGTCATCCCACATCCCGTCCCGTGTTATAACAAGCGGGACGGGACGGGACGGGATTGGTGATTTCAAAATTTCATCCTGCGCGGGCCTTATCCCGGTTAGGACGGGACGGAACGGGACGGGACGGGTTTAGTCCCGCATAAAAAAGTTCAAAATATAAATTAGAAAAAAGTAAGAAAATTTATAATTTTATACATCTAAATTCGGGAAAAATATCCAACAAACTAATTTAATAGCCTAAATTAAACTTTTAAAATAACAATTATTAACATTAAATACAACATATCCATTTTTTTTGAAAAAATATCAGTTACTAACTTTATATTGGTTGATTAGGTTTGTGTATAATTATAAAATATAGATAGTAAAAAACAAAAATAGTTTATTATTAAAAATTAATTAAAAAAGGGTTACAAATAATAAAAATATGGGGTTTTAAAAGGGTTAAAAACTTAGCGGGACGGGACGGGCCTTACGGGCCTCAGATTTTTTGCCCTGTGTCCTGTCCCGTAGTTACTCTAATGGGACGGGACGGGACGGGCATAGTGTTTTTAATTTTGGATCCCGTCCCATCCCGGGTAATTTTGGGACGGGACCGGGACGGAATCGGGATTTTGAATTTTTGTGCCCACTGCCTAACGTTATTTCCATGAGCCAACATGAAAATTATAAGGGTCAATCTAAGAGGTTGCAATTGGTCTTCATTGATCTTCCCAACTCCTTGGAACGTCATACGCGATCAATTGCTCCTCGAGTCCGTCCTTCTCGTCCTTCTTGTCTTCATTACATTAATGAAATTTAACACTACACTAGTAAATTAAATTACAAGAGGTGCAAACGACACGCATGTCGTAAATAATAAATAATTTAAATCGACGACTCGCAGGCCGTAAAACCAAATATAATTAAACGACACGCAGGCCGTAAAACCAACCCATAAGGAAATAAATTATTCAATCAAATTAGTCAATTTATGGTCATGCCATACACCATACACATACCATAAATAATTATCGAATAATTAATAAAGCATGTAATATACTAAATAATCAATTTGTCTAACAATCAGACAATAAATTAAAACTGTGTCAAAAATTAACAATCTGGATCCTTAGCCCAGATGGCCGAGCGCGCCTCTGCCCACGACCTGCACGGGTTCGAAACCCAGCAGCAGCAGTAGCAACATTTGCAACTATTATTTCCAAATTTTCTAAACAGATTTAATACCTTTTATAAAAGATCCGTGTACAATTCAACAAATAAACTGGCAGACCACATGGTAAGTCGGCTGAATGGAATCCGGGCGACCAGGGATCGAATCCCTGTAACTTTAAAAAAAAAAATTGCTAATTAAAATGACCCCCGGGTCCAGATCTGACCCGACCCATCTCGGAACAGATCTGTTCTAGAACAGTTCTGGAGCAGAAATTCGCGAAAACAGTCCAGAAAATTTATTTTTGACAATCCGATTTAATCAAATTAAACCAGAAAAATTATTTTATAAAATCTATGTTTTATAAACATAATTTATACATAAACATGTTCTACACAAACAATTAAATTACATGCAAGTTGGCTCCGATAACAATATTGGGTTTTGCGTGTAATACAATAAAATTGAGTAAAATGCAGCGGAATAAATAAACAAAAAACCCAGACGAGGATCTACATGAAGTAATTTAATTGATTTATTAAAAGTTCGTCAAATTACCTTAATTCGAAGAACGGATCTGAACCGGACTAGCAGATAAATATCTCCTTCCTCTTTGGGTGATCCACACACGAACAATTCCACAAGCCGGTTGCTAGATCCTTACGAATAATATTGATGAATAGTACAACACAAATTCCTTACTAGAAGAATTGTACTATGGATCAAGATCAACTAAGGGAAGAAGATCAGAAGACCGACGTCGTTCTCCTACTGTAAGAGGTGGAGGTCGATATCCTTAGTCTTGAGAGAGAATGGGGCGATTTTGGTGTAGGTTTCTAATAACAACTCCTTGTCATAGACTCCTTATTTATACTAAGTAATCCTAGATTCAAGAATCTAGTATTTGCTTAGTTACCCCTCATCTTTATTAAATAATACATTATATATAATATCAAATATTATATATATTACTTATTATTTAATCTCCTTATAAATATAATATCCAATATTATATTTATTATTCCCAGTTGAATTTATTCCGACTTGTCTATAATTGTCATACGTGCGACCCAAAGGCTTATATTATGTTGGCAATAATTTAATACCTTACAAAATAATAAATCACAAGCGGTCTCTAGCAAGACATTATGATTACCCAAATAATATAAGTTAATAGTCCATTAAACCTTTTAACATGTCAAATCCCTTTGTCACGCGAATATTTGAACTAAGTCATGGAGTCTGTCATACTTATTTATGTTCAATTGCTTTCTCGATCTTAAGTAGACTGATTGAATCAAATGACTCTTCATTTGAGCATGGCCATGCATTTCCTTCAGTCCTACTTATCGAGGGGCCCAGCAGATATCTCTCTCACTAAAGAGAGGGACAAATCCTCATCTTGATTATTCATTGCCCTCTACATGACTCCCACTAATCCCGATCACTAATCTTTATGATCACCATGTTTCAGATGACGTTGGGTTACGGCAAGGCATAGCAGTTATCGTGTTGGACTCTATGATAATCTCAGGTTCAAGGATTTATTAACATACTGTTATATTGAGATTCACTTATGATATTTCGATGCAGTGATCTCAATGCGGGTCTGTCCAGTATTAGTTCTCCAACCAATACCCATAAGATTGATCCGTACCATACGCATAATCATTCGATGATTTTCAATCAAACTTATACTAGTATATTAATCACTTGAGTCTCTACTCAACGCGATTGTACCAGGGACATTTGAATAATCTTATTATTCATGATAAATATTATTCGATTATTATAATATTAAAATATGCACATATTATAATAGTAAATGAGAAATAAATGATATCAAATAACTTTATTTAAATGTGACAATTACAAATCTAGGCACATCGAATGTCCTAGGGCACTATTCCCAATAGAAACTTCTTTTTAGAGGGGAAGTATGTAATACCCGAATATTTGTTATGTATTTCCATCTGTATTAGAACTTTGTGTAATTGTATATGGCGTATTTTGATCATTGTATGTTCCTCCGTATTCGCTATCCAGTATTGTTGAGTGTATGATTTATGGAGGTTAAGTTATGCATGTTTTCATACGTGTTTAGCGCGCGCTAAACTTGTTATTGTTGGAAAGTAAAACGCAACGGAAGCGAAGTTTGGGAAAGATGATAATCGCGTTTTACGCATCTACGAGCATAAGATCTATTTAGGCATGCTAATTAATTAATTACTAAGACTAATAAGCAATTTAAATATTATTTATTATTTATTAATTAAATATGTTGATAATTAAAATATCCTAATTTAGATCCAAAGATCATAGGATATTACCTTTTGAAGAGTATTGATTACTTCCGTCTTGATCGCCTTGTATTTCTACCTATAGACCTTCTAGAGTATGATCCGCCTTGAACCGGATGTTGTGTGGGCAACGAGCTACCGGATCTTTCTTGGACAACCTTTGGATCGGCCGAATTCAATTCCTCACAACTCTCGATTTTATTTTCTTCAAGTTATTCCGATGTGTAGCAAGGATAAAAGTGTTTTCTCAATTGTGGAATCAAAGACACAAGTCAAGATCCACAATTAAACACTTAGAAGAAAAAATCGAAATTCCTTGTGTATGAATGATGATAAAATCGGCCAACCCAAGATGTCCTATATATAGGCTCTTGGACTACTACTAGGGATCTTAAGGAGGATTATGGAAGGACTCCCAATATATTCATCTTACCTTATTAGGACTCTTCCTAATATAATGAATCTATTAATATCAACTTAGTCCACTAAAAGGTTGATATTGCACTTCCTACCAAAATTCCAAATTACGAAATTGGGCTCCTTATTAAATTTATTATTTCCCGTGTTTAAGATATCGAATGCCCATTAATTAATTATAAGCTACTGTCAGCTTTAATTAATTAATATCTTATCCAAGAGTAGTACCACTCGAACCTTATTATTATATCATAATTAAATCCACCTGCACGGTTTAATATAATAATCATTATCGAGCTCCTCAAGGGGACATCATCAACCCGCACGAGTCGGGACACGATTTATAGTAATAATAATAATTGTCGTATAAACAATATTATTGCCCAAGATACGAGGCTTATTGAGTCGATCATTTTGACTCTCACCTATGGTAAATCAAAGCAATAATTATTATAAATACACAATTAAATATTATATACTTAGAATTAAGAAATAATAATTATCCGAGATTTATGTTTTTCTTACAGTCAGTACAGAAGACACTATCTCACCTCGATCCAGTTCAACGTATGCAAATACGCTAATGTATGCTAATAGTCAAGACCAACTATTCTCAAGCATACACTACAACCTTTTATATAATTTGTCTAATAATTATATAGGTTGTGAACTATTATAGTATTTTATAAGACACCGATAATGTGATCTTCCGTGTGACACCAACACACCACATTATCTACAATATAAAATAATTAGACATTTCATTTGCATAACCATAACGTGAATAAATATGCAAAATATGTGATTAAATGTAATTAATATTTTCATAGGTAGTAACAGGGAATTTAGGTAATACAAGCATAAAGTATGCTTTGCAGTATACAATCATAACAATCTCCCACTTATACTCAAAGCATGCTTTTCAGTATACAACTCTATTACATAGTCTCTCATTTCTCCCACTTATACTCAAAGCAATGCTGCCATACACCGTAATCCCATTCCTTCCACATGCCTTTCAAAAACTTTTAAAGGTAGGCCTTTCGTGAAAGGGTCAGCAAGATTATCTTCCGATGCAACCCTGGCTACAACTACGCCTCCTTCCTTTACAAAGTGTCGAATGATGTGATACTTGCGGTTGATATGTTTACTTGCCTGGTGGGCTCGTGGTTCCCTCGAATTTGCAAATGCACCAGTATTATCACAATAAAGTGTAATACCCTCTAGCAAATCGGGAATCACATCTAAGTCCTGCAGGAACTACTTGAGCCACACTGCCTCCTTGGCTGCCTCAGAGGCTGGAACATACTCGGCTTCCATGGTAGAGTCCGAGATGCATTTCTGCTTCACACTCCTCCAACTATTGGCTCCACCTCCCAGGCTAAACACATAACCCGAAGTAGACTTGGACTTTTCTTTGTCCGATGAAAAATCTGAGTCAGTGTAACCCATCGGAAACAGGTCGTCTGATTGATATACAAGCATGTACTCCCTAGTCCTTCTCAGGTACTTGAGTATGTGCTTGACAGCAATCCAGTGTCCTGGTCCTGGGTTTGACTGATATCTAGCAGCCATGCCCACGGCATGACAAATATTTAGTCTAGTGCAAAGCATAGCATACATGAGACTTCCCACAGCAGATGCATAAGGGACCATCTTCATGTCATCTATCTCCTTTTGTGTCTTAGGACACATATCCTTAGATAGTTGAATTCCATGTCTGTAAGGTAGAAAACCTTTCTTGGAATTCTCCATGCTAAACCGCTTCAGCACTGTATCGATATAGGATGCCTGGGATAAGCACAACATCCTTTTCTTCCAATCACGAAAGATCCTGATTCCAAGGATGTGTCCTGCTTCTCCCAGATCCTTCATATCAAACTGCTCAGATAGTCATACCCGTACGTCCGATAATTCCTTCACGTTGTTTCCAATCAGAAGGATATCGTCTACATACAGTACAAGAAACACCAAGACATTTCCATCGCTTTTCTTATACAGACAACTCTCACTCGGACATTGGACGAATCCATATGACTGGACAACTTCGTCAAAATGAGTGTCCCTAGATCTAGATGCTTGCTTAACTCCATAAATGGATTTCTTAAGTTTGCACACCAAGTGCTCTTCTCCTTCATCAATGAATCCCTCTGCTTAGCGCATATAGATTTCCTTGTCTAGACTCCCATTCAAGAATGCAGTCTTGACATCCATCTTCCAAATCTCCAGATCCAAAAGGCATCTATAGCTAAAAGAATCCGGATTGACTTAAGCATGGCTACCGGTGAAAAGGTTTCATCATAATTGATACCCTCTTTCTGAGTGTAACCTTTTGCAACAAGCCTCGCTTTGAAGGTTTCAACCTTCCCGTCACGTCCTTTCTTTCGCTTGTAGACCCATTTACTGTAATACCCATGATTTCCGTTCCGGTTATTTTTGGATTTTTTTCGGATATTTCCCGGTTGTCGAGCTCCGGTATTATTTTCTCGACAACTGATTTTGGCGTTTAAGACCGTAGGTGATGATTTGTTATCCGTTGTTTTCATTTCGGACCGATGATGTTGTCCCCGAGTATTTTGTCGTGTTCGTTCCATGCGATTTCGGAAAATCGAGTCGTCGAATCATGGTGGTCGGACACTGGCCGGACGGTTGGGGACGGTGGGCTGGGCCAGTGCCGGCACTGGCCGGACGAGTGCAGCTTGGCCAGGCGATTGCGGCAGAACCGGCGTAGCGCACGCCACGGCCGGAAAAGTAGCGCACGCCTTCGGCCGGGAGGCGCGCACGCTATGGCCGGTTGCTGCGCGCGCTAGTCGGTCGAGGCGATGAGGCGAAAGGTTACGGGCGGGAAGATCGGCGGGTAGCGCACGCCATCGCCGGACATCTGCACGCCTTCTGGCGGCCGTAGCGCACGCCTTCTGGCCGGAAGGTTGCGCACGCTACCTGGCCGAGCCAGGAAGTCTCTGGATTGTGGCTGGGCCGACAGCGCACGTGTTCAGCGCATGATGGCGGGCCCGGCCGAACATTCTCGACCATGACCGCCCGTTAGCGCACGCTAGCTCTGCAGTCTAGCGCACGCTAGGCTGCACCAGTATAAATATGACCGAGCAGTCCTGTTTGCACTCATTTTTCATTTCCTTCCTTTCGTGTACGCCGCTGGAGTCTTGGAGGTGACGAAGGCATGTCGTTATACAACTAATCCACGAAGTTTGGGAGCTTATAACATCGATTAATCACTCCATAACATCCTTCAATCCAGCGAATCAAGGTTAGTTTTCCTAAAATCCTAGTTTTGGGAAAAATTGGGGATTTTGTTGATTTCGCCCATTTGATTCGTTATAACTTAGAATAGTGATGGATTGATGATTATTAAGTTGTTTTATATCGAATCCCTTGTTTTTCCACGGTTGGATTGCCGAGGGTTCGTCGTTTTATTGAGTTTCTAATCGACACCTTGAAAGTGTTCGATAATATGTCACAAAGGGGATTCGGGCGTTCTACGATTATTCTTCCTTGTTCGATCGTCGATTTATTCATGGTATGATGTTGGGGTCAGGTTCCTTGCGAAGAACTCGAGCCGGAACCCTTCCATTCGCCGTTTTCCGATCCGTGGTGTTACCGTCGTTTCCGCCGGAGAGTTGTGAGCATTCGAAGTCTTTCGGTTAAGAGACGTTCGTCGGAGTGTCCAGTATCAATTATTGAGGCAAGTATCTTGCCTATACACTTCATATTTCGTAGTGGTTATAGTCGGTAATTGACTAGGTGTGCAATTGAATTATTTTTAATGAACTTATAAAAGAATCGGTATATTCTCGATAAAGGTTTTCTATAAAATCCACTTATGTGTTTGTGAACGATTGTGTGGTTCTGAGGATATGTACTAGTGGTTTGCTTTGGAATATCTTCTTTACGTTTGGTATCGTTGTGCGTGATTATGTTGATAGTGGACTTAAGGTTATGTCTTTCTGACAAGAAGTGTGTATATATGTGTGGACGTGTGTACTATTGATGAGTTTGTGATGATGTGTGATGTGAGTATGTGTCGAGTGTTGTGGCCATTCTTAGCAAGTACCTTGATTTACAGTTGAAGTACTTCGGGGGAATATGTTTTTGAATCGTGATTTCGTGAAAGTGGTAATTTCAGAAAATGTGGTTTGTGCCATGTGGTTACTGAGAGTGTGTGAACCGAGTAAAACCGGTGAGGGTCCCTGGGTCCGGTAGGCTGCGTATCCCTACGGATCACTCGGTGGGCTATACACCAGGGAGGGCCTGACGAGGTGTCTCTGGGGTGTGTATCTTGCTGAGAGGTACAGGGCCAGTATAGCTCGGGAGGTTGTTTTGTGATATGGCACGATGTTGTTTTCGATAATTGTGATATGTCCGGAGTATCACATATGCAAATTCCCAAAGCGAGATACATCATATGTAAGGTCTTGGTACTTGGCTAAAATGGCACCGGTATAAGCGTCGTATATTATTTGTTTCGTGGTTGCGATATTTTTTTGGTATAAGACCAAATCGGTCTAATGGTTCATTATTTAGCCATATCGGCTTAAAATGTGATGTATTGTTTTCGTATTTAGCGTGGTAGATCCTCATGGAGAGGGTCTGCGGCGCTGTAATATTCCCAAGTGGTTTGGGGGTGTTACAGAATATGGTATCAGAGCTTAGGTTGCGGAAACCTAGGCTATTGGGTCCAGTCAGGTAATGTCGTGTCTTGTTCTGTCAGATTGTGTCTGTCTAAGTCGTGTCGCGACGCGTCGTCTGTGATGTCGGCTGTGATTAGTATCGAGGTGCAGCCATCATCTTCGTGCGACCTGTGGATGTAAGTCTCCCTACTATATTGTGCCTTGTGATATACGAGCCTGTATGATTTTGTGTTATGACGTGGAGTTTAAAGGTGATTTGTGATTATGTGGCCTATGTTGTTTGATCCTCGTATGATGGTAGATGGAAGTGGTGCCAACATATATGTAGTTATACACACATCCTGATATAAGTCGTTTTTACAAGAGTAATAGCCTTGGTGTGGTTACGCAAAGAAAGATTCATCAATGTGATATTTTAAAACTTTACATGTTTTTGGGGAGTCGCGTATATTTTGTTTTAAAACATCCTCCAAAGGGAAAAAAAAAAGTTGATTTTTGTATAATGACCTGAGGACCGAAATTTTTTTTTAGAATTCAAACTACCGATATTTTATTTTCATCTTGTATTATAAGTTTTCAAAACACGATTTTTGAACTCAAGTGAAATCTACAAAATGTAGACAAGACGTGACTCTCGTTTTCAATTTATCGGTTTTATGACTGTTAGTCGGCAAATATGTGATGATGTTCTTGTTGTTCGGGCAGTGTTGCCAGTTTTAAATTAAAACTATGATGTGAATGCTGGGTCGTTCGATTTGTGGGCATTGTGATAGCTCTCTTTAATAAGAGGTGAGATTTCGGTTTTTGAATAACAATTGTCTTTTGATGGTTTCTCATGAAGTGTCGAATCAATGG
Source organism: Orobanche coerulescens (assembly GCA_033398695.1). NCBI lineage: Eukaryota > Viridiplantae > Streptophyta > Magnoliopsida > Lamiales > Orobanchaceae > Orobanche > Orobanche coerulescens. The sequence goes on from CM065810.1 coordinate 20,991,710, forward strand.
CTTTGGGACTCGAACGTGTTGTTGTTCATTTGTGACCATTGATTTTAGTAATGTCGTATATATGTTCGTAATCACGTGCTGAATTTGAGCTGTTAGCGCACGCTAAGTACAAGGCTAGCGCGCGCTAATGTGGCATGAATAGCGCACGCTAAATAATTGTTGTAGTGTGCGTTAATTAGCTGGGACAGAGGATGTGGAACCGCATTTTAGCCGTTAGGTCTAACTTTCTGATCGGTTGTCTCGTGATCAGTATTCTATGTGCGTTGTCTAGTGATGACAACTGTTTTATGTGGACGAGTGTTGTGACCTTTCATTCGCGCTAAGTGATAATTGATTTTGTTCGGTGAGTTGATAAATTACGTCTGTTGTGTGTGTGTGTTCGAAATGTTTTCCTAAAACTTTCATAAGTTTGTGCAAGTTGCGGAAATCAATTTTTGAAACTAATTTGACGTTGCGATTAAGCCGGCGGCTTTGTATGAACTTTGGAAATTGTTTGAAATTTGCGAGCCGGCCTAGGATACTCAAAATAAAACCTCGACGGTATTGAAAGAGTTGTTTTAAAATACCTTGAACATTTTGTAAAATGTTACCGTCGTTGATTCTTGTGTAGTGTTGGGAGAATTTTCAGAAATGACTTTAACGTACTATTGTATTTTCGAATAATTCGAGTACATGATTTTCAAAAATCTTTTTTTTTCAAAAACCCGATGTGATGCAAAAGTGCCAAAAGTACTTTTAAAGTTTATTTTGAATATCATACAAATCCAATGATTTTCAAAAGATTTTCTTTAAAGGGATACCTCGTGGATTTTCTTTCCGAGTTGTTATTGGTTACCTTATGTGATATGTCATGCTAAGTGGGTACTTTAGCATATTTGTTTTTGCGAAGTGATGCAATCGTATTGAGTAAGAATCCGCTTAGTATGCCGAGGGACAGCGGACGCGACCGTGACCGCGGTACAGTTGGTTATGGAGACTAGATGCGGGACTAAGAGGATATGGCCGGGAAGGTTGATATTCAAACACTTCGTTTTCGTTGTTTAGGTTTCGGGGACGAAACCTCTTTTAAAGGTGATATGATTTAATACCCACACTTTTTTTTTTTCTCTCGTTTCCGTTTCGTTCGATCGTATTGAGGCGATTGTGTTCGTTAATGCTTCTGACCTTGTGTTGTTTCTCACATTTGTCATTCGAGCGAGTTCTGATATTGTTCCAAATTGATGTGCATATCGTGGTGATCTTTCCAAGTTCGGATCGATTTCTGGTGAACCGTGTTCGAAACTAACACCTCGTGCTTCCTACAAGTTATTGATGTCTTGATTTGAGGTATGAACTTCAAAGGTTATCGTTGTTGTTCGATCATTGCTATTCGTTCGTCGTTGTCCAATCATTATCGTTTGACCTCGAAACCGTGATTATTGAACATCTGGGCCATTTTGCGATTTCCATAAGTGTTGGGAAATTGTCTTCGTATTTGATCTTCCAAATCTATGAGTTATTGGAATTTCATACCTTTCAGCGTTGGAATCGTGATTCGATTTTTGTATTGCTCGGTTTTATCAAACGCAGCGATTCATGCTCGTTGCTTTTCGTAAGAATTCTTGCGTATTGAATCGGATCGTAGTGGCTTTATACCGCTGAGTTACGGTGTGTTGTCGAGAGTCGCTTTGCTTTTGTTTTAAGTTTCGGGACGAAACTTATTTTTAGGGGGGTAGAATGTAATACCCATGATTTCCGTTCCGGTTATTTTTGGATTTTTTTCGGATATTTCCCGGTTGTCGAGCTCCGGTATTATTTTCTCGACAACTGATTTTGGCGTTTAAGACCGTAGGTGATGATTTGTTATCCGTTGTTTTCATTTCGGACCGATGATGTTGTCCCCGAGTATTTTGTCGTGTTCGTTCCATGCGATTTCGGAAAATCGAGTCGTCGAATCATGGTGGTCGGACACTGGCCGGACGGTTGAGGATGGTGGCGGGACAGCTGCCGGCACTGGCCGGACGAGTGCAGGCACTAGCCGGGCAGTTGCGACAGGAACCGGCGTAGCGCACGCTACGGCCGGAAAGTAGCGCACGCTACGGCCAGGAGGCAGCGCACGCTATGGCCGGTTGGCTGCGCGCGCTAGTCGGCCGAGGCAGTAAGGGCAGAAAGGTTCTGGACTGGGAAGATCGGCAGGTAGCGCACGCCATCGCCGGACATCAAGACGCCTTCTGGCCGCAGTAGCGCACGCCACGGCCGGAAGGTTGCGCACGCTACCTGGCCGAGCCAGAAGTCTCTGGATTGTGGTGGGCCGACAGCGCACGTGTTCGGCGCATGATGGCGGGCCCGGCCGAACATTCTCGACCATGACCGCCCGTTAGCGCACGCTAGCTCTGCAGCCTAGCGCACGCTAGGCCGCACCCGATAAATATGACCGAGCAAATTGCTGCACTCATTTTTCATTTCCTTCCTTTCGTGTACGCTACTGAGTCTTGGAGGTGACGAAGGCATGTTGTTATACAACTAATCCACGAAGTTTGGGAGCTTATAACATCGATTAATCACTCCATAACATCCTTCAATCCAGCGAATCAAGGTTAGTTTTCCTAAAATCCTAGTTTTGGGAAAAATTGGGGATTTTGTTGATTTCGCCCATTTGATTCGTTATAACTTAGAATAGTGATGGATTGATGATTATTAAGTTGTTTTATATCGAATCCCTTGTTTTTCCACGGTTGGATTGCCGAGGGTTCGTCGTTTATTGAGTTTCTAATCGACACCTTGAAAGTGTTCGATAATATGTCACAAAGGGGATTCGGGCGTTCTACGATTATTCTTCCTTGTTCGATCGTCGATTTATTCATGGTATGATGTTGGGGTCAGGTTCCTTGCGAAGAACTCGAGCCGGAACCCTTCCGTTCGCCGTTTTCCGATCCAGGTGTTACCGTCGCTCACGGAGAGTTGTGAGCATTCGAAGTCTTTCGGTTAAGAGACGTCATCGGAGTGTCCAAAGATCAATTATTGAGGCAAGTATCTTGCCTATACACTTCATATTTCGTAGTGGTTATAGTCGGTAATTGACTAGGTGTGCAATTGAATTATTTTTAATGAACTTATAAAAGAATCGGTATATTCTCGATAAAGGTTTTCTATAAAATCCACTTATGTGTTTGTGAACGATTGTGTGGTTCTGAGGATATGTACTAGTGGTGTGCTTTGGAATATCTTCTTTACGTTTGGTATCGTTGTGCGTGATTATGTTGATAGTGGACTTAAGGTTATGTCTTTCTGACAAGAAGTGTGTATATATGTGTGGACGTGTGTACTATTGATGAGTTTGTGATGATGTGTGATGTGAGTATGTGTCGAGTGTTGTGGCCATTCTTAGCAAGTACCTTGATTTACAGTTGAAGTACTTCTGGGGAAAATTTTATTGAATCGTGATTTATTGAAATTCGTAATTTCATAAAATGTGGTTTGTGACATGTGGTTACTTAGAGTGTGTGAACCGAGTAAAACCGGTGAGGGTCCCCTGGGTCCGGTAGGCTGCGTATCCCTACGGATCACTCGGTGGGCTATACACTGTGGAGGGCCTGACGAGGTGTCTCTGGGGTGTGTATCTTGCTGAGAGGTACAGGGCCAGTATAGCTCGGGAGGTTGTTTTGTGATATGGCACGATGTTGTTTTCGATAATTGTGATATGTCCGGAGTATCACATATGCAAATTCCCAAAGCGAGATACATCATATGTAAGGTCTTGGTACTTGGCTAAAATGGCACCGGTATAAGCGTCGTATATTATTTGTTTCGTGGTTGCGATATTTTTTTGGTATAAGGATACGGGCCCTGGGATTGTTTCCGTACATTGTGGTTTGGTTATGTATTGAGTGTGACCGTTGTGTTATTCACTCGAGTATGGAATATGGATGTTTTGGGTCGTGGACCCTGTGTTTGTGACCAGATTGGTATCTTTGAGCAAAAACAATTCTTTGGCCCGTGTCCCTATGTGGTTTGTCGAGTTAAAGGTTTACTAGCCCAGAAATGTCTTTCTAAAACTCCCGAGACTTTTTAAATGTTTTTCAAAGAGCCTGCGTGTCTCATTCCAATTTTTCATGGTTTGAACTATTTTATTCAATGAAATATCTCGGGAAATCTTCATTGGGTTGAATTGTGGAATAAATCAAGTTTTTATATTCTTGGAATATGTTGTGTATAGCTCGTATTTGCACTTTATACTTGCACTAGCAAAACAAAGGAGTTTGCTAACCCCAGTATTCGGGGTGGATGTCTCAGATTGTGCGTCCGTACTTGCAGTTGTTGGGAGCGAACCACAGGGTCGGTACGAAGGATGATGGAAGACGACGATGCTAATCACATGAAGGCCATGTTGGGTATTTGGTGAAGTCTTATTGTTTTGTCTTTTTGTTGGGGTACTTTCTAATTTTCGGGAAGTATTAATGTATCCTAACCCCTGCGTGGGTACGAGTTAGAAAAAGGAGTTTTGTATGTTCGATGTAAGAATTTTTGGTATAAGACCAAATCGGTCTAATGGTTCATTATTTAGCCATATCGGCTTAAAATGTGATGTATTGTTTTCGTATTTAGCCTGGTAGATCCTCATGGAGAGGGTCTGCGGCGCTGTAATATTCCCAAGTGGTTTGGGGGTGTTACATTTACTCCCAATGGCTTGTACACCATCAGGTAGCTCTACTAGCTCCCACACTTGATTTGAATCCATAGATCCCATCTCTGATTCCATTGCTACTTGCCAGGAGTCAGCATCTTTATCTTGGATTGCCTCCTTATAGGTCCAGGGATCTTATTCATCTTCTCCTGGGATTGAGTCCGAAGACTTTCCCACGCCTATGAATCATTCGGGCTGACGAACAACCCTTCCACTATGACGAGGCAAATCCTGAGTTGGTGTAAAAGTGTCAGAGTCGATACGTGGTGCAGTGTTAGTTGGCGCTTGTACGATTGGTATAGATGGAGTCTCGCCCCTCAGCCCTTCCAAAATTATCTCGCTCATGGGAATGTGACTAATCATATAATCCTCTTCTAGAAATCGGGCATTGGTGCTAACAATGACCTTATGATCCTGGGGACTATAGAACAAGCCACCCTTCGTTCCCTTAGGATATCCCACAAACACTCGTACTTATATACGAGATGCCAACTTATCAGCTTTCTTATTCAGCACATGTGCTGGAGTACCCCAAATCCGAACATGTCCTAGACTGGGCTTACGCCCACTCCACAGTTCTGTGGGTGTTTCAACCATACCATTTTGTTGTGGAGTTCCCGGCGCAGTGAGCTGGGACGAAATCCCCTCATTCGCCAAGAAATCCAAAAACTCTCTACTAAGGTATTCGCCACCACGATCAAATTGTAGTGACTTGATACTCTTCCCATGACACTTCTCCGTTTCAGCCTTGAAGTCTCTGAACTTGTCAAAGGCTTCAGACTTACGTCGCATCAAATAGATGTATCCATATCTCGAATAATCATCTATGAATGTGATGAAGTATTCGAAACCACCCCTAGCCTAGATATTCATTGGACCACATACATCCGTATGAACCAATTCTAACATATTCTGAGCACGGTTTCCCTTAGTTTTAAAAACCCTTTTGGTCATCTTACCTTCCAGACAGGATTCACAAATTGGAAATGACTCAACTTGGAGATCATCCAATGGGCCATCATCTACCAATCTTTGAATCCTTCCAAGGTTTACATGTCCAAACCGTAAATGCCATAGATATGTTTGGTTTATGCTTGAAGGTTCTTTTCTCTTTTTAGGTTTAGACAAAGAGTTAAGTGATTTATGCATAGGAGTTTGTGCAGTATTAACGACATATAGTCCATCATTAAAAATACCTTTGCAAATATATTCACCGCTTCTTTTCTTAATAATGGCATCATCATCAAAAGAAACTGAATAACCATCGCTTTTTAATTTAGAAACCGAAATTAAATTCATTCTAAAATCCGGTACTAATAATACATTATTGAGGACTAATAATTTATCATTAATCTTCAACTGCACGACTCCCACTGCAACAGCCATAAGCCTGGAATAATCGCCCCAGTTGATGGTAATCTCGCCCGCACTAAGCTGCTTGGTTACCTGAAAACCATGCGAGTCAAACCAAACATGATCAGTGGAGCCTGAATCAACTATCCACGAAGTGGAAGAACAAGCTGCCAAACATGTTTTGACTACTAGTGCACGAGACATACCTTTCTTAAGAGCAGGGTAGTCCGCTTTAAAATGTCATTTCTGACCGCATTTGTAGCACTTTCCCTTTGGCTTTTTGTTCGCCTCGGGGTGAGGAGCCTTGCTTTTCACCTTGAGGGTTGCCACTTGCTTCTGGCCAACCTGCTTCTTCTTCTTTCCCCATTTGGGTTTGGAAGAAGTAGCACCGGTTGCCGCAAGAATCTGATGATAACCTTGTTTGAAGAGACCTTCAGCAGACTGAAGCTCTGTCAGAAGTTCCGCCAAACTATATGTCCTACGGTTCATATTGTAGTTAAGGCGTAACTGCTCAAACCTTCTAGGTCGTTCAAATGGGACATCATTTTTATAACATGATCCCTCACTGGAGTCCCTTCAGACATTTGGGTTGTCATCAATACCCTCATTACATTTTGTCTAGCCGCCCGGTTCTGATGACCAAACATCTCGGTAAGACTTTTCATCATTTCCGCGGCTGAGCCCATCGTCTGATGCTGATGCTGCAATACATTTGTCAGTGAAGCCAAAATGTAACAGCGAGCCATCTCATCAGACTTTTTCCATTTTTGGAATTCAGCCAACTCTTTGGGAGTGGCATCCGGTTCTGGTTCTAGAGGGCTCTCCTCGATTAAGACAAATTTATGCCCCTCGGAATGTGACAATGTCAAGATTTTTTTTCCAATCGGCAAAGTTAGTGCCATCAAGTTTATTTTCTTTGAGAATAACAGCTAGTGGATTGAAAGACATCTGAGATAAAATTAAAAACATCCATCACATAATGCATAGCAAAATATATCGAAAAACCTCAAAACACAATATATATGCTAGCAACCAACACCTCGAAAAATCCGCACATGCAAACCACGATCGTGTGGACGTTTACACACACATTTTCCAAGTAGAGTTTTACGTCTTTAATTTTACTATGTAGTCAAATTACGTTATGACAAGTAAAATTAATAGTTGGTTCCTCTTAGCCATGTATTAATTAACATAGACTCCGATGGGGAGCTTATTAATTAATACACCTAAGTGAACACCATAATTTAACATCCTTAAAATATTATCTTTTAAATAATAGTCCTACAGATGGAGAGGTCCTATCATAAAAAGTAATATTTACCTTATGTTATCATTTTGAAATTTAAAACTAGTGAACCTATAATTAGCACATCCGATATGGAGGAAGACTCTAATGTTAACGCGCATGCTAATTACTTCACAATTTAAATTAATTATGGAGGCCAATTAGATTTTATTTTAAAAAAATAAATTAATTTAACCAGTTAGTTATTTTATCCTTAAGGTTTTTAATTTTTTTCGTCCTAACATGCAAGGAAACATCACGCATACATCCATACATGCCATACATCAAAACAATAAAAATCAAAAACAAAGCATGGATAATTAAATTATCCAATTATCATGGTCTTCTTCCTTGAGTTAAACCCGAGAAAAATCTTCGACTTGATCTCTCCCACTGAATCAAGCATCTCGTCGCTCCTCCCCGGCCGGGCCGTGGATTTCCAAAATTAAAATTTCACTTTTATGCAAAATTAATTACTAAAAAAATTTAATTTTAAATCCCGACTCTCCAGCGGACGCAACGAACGGCGGCGAAACGGATCGGACCAAAAACTGGATGACCCGGCCCGAACCAAAGAATCGCCCCGGATCAGCCGCCACGGCATCGGCAACTGGCGCGTTGCTCAGTGTGCGTGTCGCTTCTGCCACTCGCCTCGCTTGTCGCCGCGGCGATCAGCCTGATCCGGTTGCTTCTATTTCTTCGTGATCCCGTCTTTTCCGAATTCGATTACAATTTTATACAAAATAAAATACATCGAAATTACATCAAGATTACACGAAAAATAAAAACACCTAGAACTACCCGCGGATTTTCTCACGGGAAAAACCATTACATGCCTCAAAAAACGGGCCAAACCAACAATTGCATAATTAATAAAAATAAATAAATACATCATTCATATAAACCGTGATAATATGATCATATCACCTACAAGAACACATCTAGCAAAATATTACAACATCAAAATATATGAATATTTAAATTGCTAGCAATTAATCACCAAAATTAATTAAAATAGCAAAAGCCTAAAAATCCGGCTCCGATACCAATTGTTGGAATGTAAAACGCAGCGGAAGTGAAGTTTGGGAAAGATGATAATCGCGTTTTACGCATCTACGAGCATAATATTTATTTAGGCATGCTAATTAATTAATTACTAAGACTAATAAGCAATTTAAATATTATTTATTATTTATTAATTAAATATGTTGATAATTAAAATATCCTAATCTAGATCCAAAGATCATAGGATATTACCTTTTGAAGAGTATTGATTACTTCCGTCGTGATCGCCTTGTATTTCTACCTTTAGACCTTCTAGAGTATGATCCGCCTTGAACCGGACGTTGTGTGGGCAACGAGCTACCGGATCTTTCTTGGATAACCTTTGGATCAGACGAATTCAATCCCTCACAATTCTCGATTTTCTTTTCTTCAAGTTATTCTGATGTGTAGCAAGGATAAAAGTGTTTTCTCAATTGTGGAATCAAAGACACAAGTCAAGATCCACAATTAAACACTTAGAAGAAAAAATCGAAATTCCTTGTGTATGAATTATGATAAAATCGGCCAACCCAAGATGTCCTATATATAGGCTCTTGGACTACTACTAGGGATCTTAAGGAGGATTATGGAAGGACTCCCAATAAATTCATCTTACCTTATTAAGACTCTTCCTAATATAATGAATCTATTAATATCAACTTAATCCACTAAAAGGTTGATATTGCACTTCCTACCAAAATCCCAAATTACGAAATTGGGCTCCTTATTAAATATATTATTTCCCGTGTTTAAGATATCGAATGCCCATTAATTAATTATAAGCTACTGACAGCTTTAATTAATTAATATCTTATCCAAGAGTAGTACCACTCGAACCTTATTATTATATCAGAATTATATCCACCTGCATGGTTTAATATAATAATCATTATCGAGCTCCTCAAGGGGACATCATCAACCCGCACGAGTCGGGACACGATTTCTAGTAATAATAATAACTGTCGTATAAACAATATTATTGCCCAAGATACGAGGCTTATTGAGTCGATCATTTTGACTCTCACCTATGGTAAATCAAAGCAATAATTATTATAAATACACAATTAAATATTATATACTTAGAATTAAGAAATAATAATTATCCGAGATTTATGTTTTTCTTACAGTCAGTACAGAAGACACTATCTCACCTCGATCCAGTTCAACGTATGCAAATACGCTAATGTATGCTAATAGTCAAGACCAACTATTCTCAAGCATACACTACAACCTTTTATATAATTTGTCTAATAATTATATAGGTTGTGAACTATTATAGTATTTTATAAGGCACCGATAATGTGATCTTCCGTGTGACACCAACACACCACATTATCTACAATATAAAATAATTAGACATTTCATTTGCATAACCATAACGTGAATAAATAGTCAAAACATGTGATTAAATGTAATTAATATTCTCATAGGTAGTAACAGGGAATTTAGGTAATACAAGCATAAAGTATGCTTTGCAGTATAGAATCATAACAGTTATGTAGCGCACGCTAACTATATATGATAGCGCACGCTAATATAACTCTTAGCGCACGCTATGTTCAGTCAACCAGATTGAGACATGATCAGTAGGTGGGGAACCGGATCGCGGGAATCACGGAACCCTTTAGATGCATCTGGACTACTTTTGAAAAAGTGGAGTCAACGGTGTTTAGTGCACACTACGTGGTGATACTAGCGCGCGCTAGGTCGAGGACCAGTGAGGTCAGTTTGCTTCGTAAACTCATTAACGCACGCTATATTAGAGTAATAGCATACGTTAACTGCGGCATTAACGTACGTTAAGGCTGTTTAGCGTACGTAAGGCCAAGGGCTGTAAGATACAGTGGACTGTGAGCCCGTTACCGCACGCTAAACTGGATGATTAGCGCACGCTAAGGGTCATATCCTATAAATAGGACTTCACCCTCATTTCATTTCCCACCTTGAACTCCGGCCACTAATCGACTTCTACGACTTGGATAAGTTACCCCACGATATTTCCACCCCATATAAACCTCTACATTGTTGAAGGCGTAGAACATTGAGGTTTTGTGTTCAAGCATCCGACGTTGAATTTTCATCGAGTGGTTTCATCGTTCCTTTATCGTTCTTTCCGTAGTAAGGTACGTGGTGCCTTACCTTTCTGTAATTCGTGTTCGTAGTTATGTTCATAAGCACGCTACCGAGATCATGGAATTGTTAACATTATATGAATCGAACATCATGCTTAGGAGGTTTTAGACAATATGAACTTAGGTTCTTCATCAATTTTGGTTGAACCTTGTATATATCAACATATAGTTATAATTGCAAAGATTTTTAACTCACCTTGATAATAGTTTCGTGATGTTCTTGTAATGAATAACTTGATTATATCACAACCTAGACTAGGTGAATTCTAAGATGATAAGCTTATAGATGATTCTCCAAGCATGGAACCGGGTTCGTACGGATGAAAACAATCATTGAGTAATCCTCATGATGATGATATGTTCTTGAAAAACTTAATGAATTGATGAAACAAAGTTGTTTACATTAACACTTTCAAAATGTTGATGACGTTCTTAGGAAGTTTTATCTGCATAATGATATTAGCGAAGGATTACTTAGTGATTGTTCTTGATAATTCTTATCCATTAGAAGCATACGAGTAATTAAGAACATCTTGGAATGATAACCGATCATGAGAACGAATTGAGGTTAATATGAGTTCTTGAAATGGAATTTTAATATATATATATATATATCGAGATAGTTGAACTAATCGAATTGAATTTAGGATATCATTGTTAGGAATACTTGTTAGATTTTGATGATGTCATTAATATAAATTCAAATAGTTATTACTTGGCAAAATGTAAAGAAGAACCAAATGAGTATCTTCTATAGGCCAAAATAAGTTAGGCTAAAAATCGGCTAAGTACTAAAGAACAACTAAGTTCATCAGAGAGGTACAACCGAGTCATATCAGAGAAGATATGGTCAACAAAAATTATCAGAGATGTTTGACCAGACTGCAGTCAAGTAGCCTCAGATACCACCGATCAAAGTAGTTCCGCATGAACATCAGAGAGGTCCAGAACTGCAGAGAAGTTACTTCACATCAACCTACTCGAGATCAGCCAAGTACTCCAAGTCCACGTCAGCATGCGTTGAAAAGTCAAGTATTACGGAAAGTCACATGCAACGTGAAGAGACAAATTGGAGAGATTCCCGCAAAGGATATGAATTAAATAAATCATCCAGACCCACCTTGAAGACTTTAATCGTATTATATTCAAAAGATTCGGCGCCTCACATGCAGAGTCTTCACAACGGTCGGAAGATAGATTAAAATATGGGAATCCAGCCTTGCAACGTTCAGAAAGAATAAACAAAGAAGTCTCCCTCCAACGGACTGATTTGTTACAGATTTGCAACGGCTATGAAGAAATGCTCAAGGATCAACACCTATATATATCCGAAGATTTGAAGTTGAGCAACAACCGGTGCGAACATACTTTCAAGCGATAAAAGCGTTCAAGCAATCTAAAACGAAATACAGCATCGTGAAAAGAGCAGTTCTAAAAAGTTCATACTTGAAGAAGCTCTTAGTTGGAGAAGACAAAAACTCGTGTCTTAAATCCTGAGTTCGGGGTACTTCACTGGTTGAAGTTCGAGACTGTAAAGGCATCCAAGGATCGAGGATCAAGAGGTGCAAGGTAGTCAAGTGTGTTACAACGGCACGGATTTCCACTGGTTGGAAGCTGTTGTAGTTTGGTTGAATTACTGTAATATTTATCACTGGTTGAAAATTATAGTGAATTCATCTCCAACTGGTTTGGAGAAAAGTGGATTAATAGAGGATTACCCCACCTCTGAGACCACTATAATTGCCTGCGTACTTTACTCTTTTACAGCATCATACTTTAACTGCTGCATTCATTGTTAAGTGTTTCATTAGTTGTTTTGTATTCGTCATCAGCTGACTTCCGCATGTATTAAGAACAAACGACTCCAAGTCATTTGTTTATCTATCAGCTGAAGAAACTTACTCTTTAAGAAAAAGAGTTTAAGAGTTTCAATAAGTCTATTCACCCCCCCCCCCCTCTAGACTTATTCCTGGACAACTTGTGACCTACAAGTGGTATCGAAGCGGTTGGTTCATTTATTTCACGAACCAGATCTATATCTGAGATATATCTTTACTCTCATTTTTATAATGGAACACATGCATTCTAGATTACCTGTGTTTTCAGTTGACGAGTATGATCTTTGGAAGATAAGGATGCAGGCACACTTATCTTCAATCCATGATGACATGTGGTGCATCATAGAGTACGGTCCATTCATCTTCGAGAAGGACAACACTCCAGAGGAGATCGCAGCAGGGAAGCCAGAGAAGATCCCAAAGAAGAGGACAGAACTGACTCCCGAAGAAAGAAAGCTGGCCAATCTTGATAATCGGGCCAGAGATGTGTTATATCAAACTCTTGACAAATCCACCATGGTCAAGATCAAGAATTGCAAGAATGCCAAAGAAATTTGGGACACATTAGCCCTAATGTGTGAAGGAACGGAGCTGATCAAGGAAAAAAAGTTGTCAATTGCTATTCAAAAATTTGACAACTTCAAAATGAAGAATGGCGAATCCATAGACCAAGTGGACACAAGGTTCACTGATATTATCAATGAGATCAACTCCCTCGGCAAATCTTATGGCAACAGGGAGATGGCACTGAAGGTTCTAAGATCTTTCAACCCTGAATGGAGTATAAAGGCAGTGGCCATGAGAGAATCCAAGGACCTCAATAAGATAAAGATCCAAGAGTTGTTCTCTGATCTGAAGGCTTATGAGTTCGAGCTTCCAAGTTCATCCTCAACTGAGCCTGCAGAGAAGGGAATAGCCTTTGCAGCCGAGTCCCCCGCCAAGAGCTTATCTGATATAAAGCCTCCAAATCCATTAGATTTTGAGAAAGAAATGGCGTTCATAATGCAAAGGTTCAGCAACTTCCGGAAAAACTACTCCAAATACAAGAAAAATTATAAGGAGAATCCCAGAAGGAACCAGAAAGCCGGAAGCTGGAAGGTGGAATGCTACAATTGTCACAAGACAGGACACATCCAAATCGACTGTCCTGATCTCAAGAAGGACGAGAGCAAGAAGGAGGTGGGCAGAAAAGAAGATAGAAGGAAGGCCCTCATCGGAGAAGATCAGGAGCGTGTAGAATCAAGCAGCGGATTCTTCTCTGATGATGATGAAGAATATGACTGTCTGATGGACAACCTAGCTGATGAAGAGGTAACTGTAACACCCCAAACTAGGCGGATATTACAGTGCCGTGAATCCCCGACTGGGACCCACCAGGCAAATGAAAATGATGAATTAAATAATATAATTGTAGTACCGAACCACATTATATTACCAAGTACTCCGATGAGGAGTTTAAATACAACACACCAGGACAAAACCAAATACTAGTATATTTTATATGGAGATAAAATACACCACCCTGAACAATTAAACATCTCAACGGAATTTGCAGCGGAAAATACAAATGACGGAATAACTGAAATGACTGAAATGACTGAAATGACTGAAATGACTGAAATGACTGAAACGAACGAAATGTCTGGGGCCCCCTACTAGTATCACTGGGACTCCTCGCCGTCAACATGCTCTTCCCGTGCCTTTGCCTTGCCGTGACCTGAAAACATAATTCCCCAATGGGGTCAGTTACACAGAACAACAATCCTCAAGTGTTGAAAATACACAATCATGAATTATCTGAAGTTATGAAATATCCTTAGTTATGAATTACGCTGAAGAGGAGTATCATAGTACGCCCGTAATGTTCTGTGCAAGTGTACAAGACGAATGACCGGATACACCCGTCCTTGTACCTAATTAGTCTCACGGAGGTAAGCATTACCGTGTGCACGGTCCAATGTATCGGTGAACCCAATACATGACCATCGTGTGCCCGACTAAAAATTCCACACAGCCACACCCGGCCACGCAATATGAACCCAGAAGGTCATATGAATGAGAATGACCACAATGAATATCAATGAATAATAATTCGACAAGGCCAAGATGACGCACCGGGATGAAAATAATAGTGACGTGATTGATAAACCAATGAAATGATTTGGAACCGTCGTTCCTCGTGAATGAAATGATTATTCGACAATTACAAGTCTCAATATAATTAATACCATGATGAATGAGTTATGATTATGAGTAATCAACAACAAAAGGAATGAGTATCCTTTTTAACCAAGTAAGAATTAACTTACTCAATACCGATGACAATGTCCTTCCACGAACAACGTCCTAATCAAGATACCGGTCGCTTGAACAACCTTGAATAACAATAATTACCAACAACCGATCAATACACGTATCAAGCAACGAAACACGACTAACCCAAAAGTCGATACAACGATAATCAAACTCATTGGGGTATTCTAACGAATACGAAACAAACCACACAACTTCGAAAATATCCAATCCCGAATATATCGAAACCAACACCAAAATGTGTATTTCGAACTAACAAAACACTTCAATGATATCAATAATTCAATAGGAATCCGTAATTCAAGATTACAACCACATCAATCGGAAAATCCCCAATTAACCGAAGTCAACCCCAAGGGTTCTTGAAATAATTCCGAAAATAGCCATTAAATCCGTAGGAATATGTTTATCCAAGGTAGATAATCCATATCTAACATATTCCAATGATAATCCAAGCTTACACGAAGAAATCGGAAGGAAAAACCCAAAAATCCGAAATTCTAGATCCAAGAGATTAATACCTTTGATTTGCAGTGATGAGGATGTTGAAATGATGATTAATCCAAAAGATAAGCTTGAAGATGATGATTGATGAATACTCCTTGAAGAACACTCTCCAAGACGCCCGGAATCGCCCGAAACCACCAAAGAAACGAATGGAAAAGATAAATGACGGAGTAAGGGCTGAACTGTCCTATTTATAGCAATTCCAGATTAGCGTGCGCTAGCCCCAGCTCTTAGCGTGCGCTAATGGGTGTTTTGGGTAGTCCAGCACCCACTGTCCGAACACGGTAGCGTGCGCTACGTACCTTTTGTAGCGTGCGCTACAACCATACCATTAGCGTGCGTTAATACCCATTGTTAGCGTGCGCTAACGAATTATTTGGTGCCCAGTATTGGAATCCAGAAACCATCTGTCCTCTGATCTGACCTCGGTAGCGTGCGCTACAACCAATATTTAGCGTGCGCTACTACACCGTTTGTGTACGCTAAATATTACTCATAGCGTGCGCTATGAATTAATCCAAGGTACCCAAAGAGCCACCGGACTCAACTCGATCCGTCCTTAGCGCTACAAAGAATTATTAGCGTGCGCTACTACAACCCACTAGCGCGCTACTTACCATTCGTAGCGCGGCGCTACTTATAACTCACCGCAGCCCGTACTTCCGGATCGCAGCTGTGGTGACATTAGCGTGCGCTAATGCTGAGTGGTAGCGTGCGCTACCTGTACTCAATTAGCGTGCGCTAAAAAGAGTATGTAGCGTGCGCTACTACCTCACACACAGCCACAATGAAAAATGACGGCGATGATAAACACGGCACGAAACTCCAATTAGATTAGTGATGAATGACGATTGATACACGATACAATTACTCTGAATGATGAATACCATGATTGAATATGAGTGACGAATGATCATTAATGAGTGAAATTACTGAATGACAATTGAGAATGATAAATACTGAATGATAATAACTGAATTACAACCGGGTATTACATACACCCCCCCTTAAAAGAGTTTCGTCCACGAAACTAAGGGTCAAACCACTCGGGATAACTCTCCCGCATACTATCCTCGGTTTCCCAAGTAGCCTCTTCGACTCCGTGTCTAGACCACTGAATTTTTACCAAAGGAATCGTCTTATTCCTCAACTGTTTGATTCGCCGCTCTAAAACTCGTATAGGACGCTCCTCATATGAATGATCATCGGCGATCTCGATTACGAATCAAGTATGTGACTCGGGTGGGCAACATACTTCCGCAACTGAGAGACATGAAACACATTATGAATTCGGCTCAACGCCGGAGGTAAAGCCAGTCGATAAGCTAACTCGCCTACTCGATCCAAAATCTCAAACGTTCCAATGAATCTCGGACTCAACTTCCCCCTCTTCCCGAAACGGAAGATACCACGACTCGGGGATACCTTGACCAAAACATGGTCACCTGATTCGAACTCTAATGGTCGATGACGGTTATCTGCATATGATTTCTGTCGACTCTGAGCGGTCAACAAACGACTCCTGATCAAAGCTACCTTCTCACGGGCGGCTATAAGCATATCGGGCTTGGTGCTGATTGATTCTGATAGGTCATCCCAACACAAAGGAGATCGACAGCGACGACCATACAAGGCCTCGTAAGGTGCCATCTTAATCGAATCATGCCAACTATTATTATACGTGAACTCGATCAATGGTAGTTGGGCTTCCCAATCGTCTTTCCAATCGAGGACGCATGCCCTCAACATGTCCTCTAATGTCTGAATAGTCCTCTCTGATTGCCCGTCGGACTGAGGATGAAAGGCGGTACTGAGATTGAGCTGAGTTCCCATAGCACGATAAACTGATTTCCAAAAATGCGACACAAACCGTCCGTCACGATCGGAAATGATACTTTTAGGAGTACCGTGCAGTCTCACTATCTCTTTGATGAACAGTTGAGCAAGTCTCTCGGGACCCCACGTCTCCTTGATCTCAAGGAAATGAGCTGATTTAGTTAAGCGATCCACGATCACCCAGATCGTATTCATGCCACGACGACTCGTCGGCAAACTCGTGATGAAATCCATAGAAATGTCTTCCCACTTCCATTCGGGAATAGGAATAGGTTTCAGCATACCCGCTGGTCGCTGATGTTCAATCTTGACTTGTTGACAGGTTAAGCATCTCGAAACAAATTCTGCGACTTCTCGCTTCATATTACTCCACCAGTAATTTCGTTTCAAGTCCTTGTACATCTTGCTAGACCCCGGATGAACAGAATAAGGGGTAGCATGAGCTTCTATCAAAATCGAGTTTTTCAACTCGTCATTCGCCGGTACGCATAATCGATTCTTAAACCTCAAAAGTCCATCCTCGTGGACCACAAATCCAGGGGCTTTCCCCTGAGTCACATCCTCACGGATGCGCAATAATGAAGGGTCTGAACTCTGATTCTCTCGGATTGCCTCCTCGAGTGACGATGAAATCTCTAACATACAAAGTTGTCCCTGAACTCGCTGAAGCCAGACCTCGATCTCGGGTCTAAGGAATTCCTATGAAGCTCGCTCGAATCAAGCTAAACGAGCAAGCATCTGCTCCTGAACGGACTTACGACTCAAGGCGTCGGCGACAACGTTCGCCTTGCCCGGGTGGTAAAGGATCTCGATATCATAATCTTTGATTAGTTCTAACCACCGCCTCTGTCGCATATTTAACTCCTTCTGAGTAAATATATACTTTAAACTCTTATGATCGGTGAATATCTGACAAGTAACGCCATAAAGATAATGGCGCCAAATCTTCAATGCGAACACCACGACTGCTAGCTCCAGGTCGTGTGTCGGGTAATTAACCTCGTAAGGTCTCAATTGCCGTGAAGCATAGGCAATAACCTTTCTATTCTGCATGAGTACACATCCAAGACCCTGACCGGACGCATCACTATAAACCACAAATCCCTCCGTCCCTTGCGGCAAGGAAAGTACAGGTGCTGACATTAACCGGCTCTTGAGTTCCTCAAAACTCCACTGACACGCGTCGGACCACGTGTATTTCTTATCCTTTCGCAAAAGGTTCGTCAAGGGTTGAGCGATTCTAGAAAATCCCTCCACAAATCGCCGATAATAACCCGCTAATCCGAGAAAACTTCGGATTTCCTTAACATTCTTCGGAGGTAACCAATCTCGGATAGCCTCCGTCTTCTGAAGGTCGACACGAACTCCGTCTGATGAAATTACATGTCCGAGAAAAGTCACTTCGGACATCCAGAACTCACATTTGGAAAATTTTCCATAAAGTTGCTCTCGTCTCAACACGTCGAGAACCTGATGAAGATGAACCTCGTGTTCCTCTCGGTCACGAGAATAAATCAAAATGTCATCGACGAAGACAACAACAAACTGATCCAAAAAGTCGATGAAAACCCGATTCATTAACTCCATGAATACCGCAGGTGCATTAGTCAATCCAAACGGCATAACCACAAACTCATAATGACCATAGCGTGTTCGAAACGCCGTCCTCGCGATGTCCGACTCTCGAATCCGCAACTGATGATATCCAGATCTTAAGTCAATCTTGGAAAATACTGAAGCTCCCTGAAGTTGATCCAAAAGATCATCGATACGGGGTAAAGGATACTTATTCTTGATCGTCACCCTGTTCAACTCCCGATAATCAATACACAAGCGAAAAGAACCATCTTTCTTCTTGACAAATAATACTGGTGCTCCCCACGGGGACGCACTCGGTCGAATATAACCCTTCTCGAACAACTCTTCAAGTTGGTTCTTTAATTCCTGCATTTCGGTCGGGGCCATCCGGTACGGTGCCTTTGATATCGGGGACGTACCAGGCTCCAACTCAATCGTGAATTCCACATCCCTCTGTGGAGGCAAACCAGGTAACTCGTCTGGAAAAACATCGGCATATTCCCTCACTATCGGAATGTCTGTCAACGCTAATGATGATTTCTCGGTTTTGGTCATAAAGCACCAATAACCAACACACCCTTGATTGAGTAATCTCACTGCTTTCATCAAATTAATGACCTTACCAGAACAGCCGGGATTACCTCCCTGAAATGCACATTCAACCCCATCGTCTGAAATGATAGTGATCATACGCTTACGGACACTAATGATGGCATCATGACGATCCATCCAATCAATACCCAAGATGACGTCGTCTCTCGGCAAATCTACCACGATTAGGTCCGCTGGCCATACACGACCATGAAGCTGAATCGGACAGTTCTGAATCTCACGATTTCCGATAATTCGTCTACCATCAGGTAGACCAATGACATAAGGCTCACAACTAGTAGCACTACCCAGACGTAGTCTACTCAAACATGACTCGGAAATGAATGAATGCGATGCACCAGTATCAAAAAGGGTACACACAGGTTGAGATAGAATATCGAGTGTACCTGAGATCATTCGGGACTCTGGATCATCGGTCTTCTTCATCTCATAAATCCGGGGCTTGCTAGTCCCGCACTGACGCCCTGTCACTGGATAAAGGCTCCACCTTTAGTCGCCTCGCTGCTTTAAACGACGCTGATTGAGTGGCCTGATTCTGAATGGCTGACTGCTTAGGGGCCTGAGATGACGTCTGAGTAGGTTTGGAGTCCCTACGGCAAAAACGGGCCTTATGCCCAGCAATCCCACAATTATGACACGTGATAGTCTGTCTCGGACACTTGGTACTAAGATGACCAAGATCCCCACAGTTAAAACAGGTGATGGCCGAACTGGCCGCTCGAGATTGAGATTCCGCGGGTTTAGACGTCACAGGAGGTCGCTCAGAAAAAGCAGAGCCCGCACGAGGTTTCTTGAAGCTTGTCTGACCGCCTCCAGACTGATTACGATTCTTCGATTTCTTGCTAGCAGATGAAGGTTGCTGCTTAGCAATCTCCTTAGCAGTAAGCTCGTAGGTGAGAGCTTTCTCAATGAATTCGGCCAACGTGGTGCAATTATGATTAAGCAACTGAAGGCTCATACGGGGTTTCAGCCTCTTGCTGAAATACTTGATTTTATCCACCTCTGAATGAATGATGGATGAGGCGAAAGGGAGAAGTTCCTGAAATTTCTCGGCAATGGCGAGAACATCCTCGTCTGCTGAGGGGTCGGGGGTGAGTAATTCTGACAGCTTGGCCTCTCTGAGTGGGGCCGGATAATACCTCTCCATCATGAGAGTTTTGAACTGATCCCAAGTACATGATCCTTCGGTGGGCTTCAACGACAACCACCAAGAGTGTGCGCTCTTACCCAGGTAGTAAGCCGCAACAGAAACTTTGTGTCCTTCGGGACACTCCACCATAGCAAACAACTTCTCGAAATGCTCGAGATAATGAATGATATCCGCCGGCTCAGACGAGCCCTCAAAAGTAGGTGGCCTCTGGTGAGAGATGTCGCCGATGATATTGCTCACATTCCTCTCTTGCCTCTGAGGTGGCGGCGGAGGAGCCTGCTGATTTTGATTGACGGAGTTATGCATCGTCTCCATCAGCTGTTCCATGGGGGTCATTTGGGCCATCATGCCCTGCATAAAAGCGAGTGGGTCAACCCGGACTCCTTCTGACTGAGCCGTGTCCCGGGTACGACTCCCCGTTAGTGAATGATCGCGTCCAGGTGAATGAGTGGCAGCGTCGCTGCTCGATGAATTAGCATTATTTCTCGCGTTTGCACGTGTATTCACACGAGCTCTCGGGATTCGGCCCGATCCACGGCCTCGTCCTCCACGTCCTCTTCTTGCCCTCTCCATACTGAAGTAGGAAAGTCACATGATGATTATATTTCCCGCATGAATATCACGTTATGATTATGACATGAGATGATGAAAATGAGCATACGCGCTCTAACACAGTGATTACATTAATGATTAACTGAAATGACTTGATTATCTTGAACAAGTTAACATGATTAATGATTTGATCTTCCTGATCAACAACTGAATAATGAAATGAATTGAGTGATTAACGAGTTAACATGACCGTCCTGGTCAATGAAAATGATGGTTGAGGATTGTTAACTGATGAATTATGAATGAATGATTCTTGCCAGAAATTATACCATGGTGTTAGAAATCTTACAGTTCTTGGTCTGATTGGCTCGGCATTTGCATAGGTCACACGTGACGCGAAAGTCCAATGATACTAGTCCGATGACGATGATTTCAAATGAGACATGACTTGGAGGGTAGTATTCAAAACCACGCTCCGATACCAACTCTGTAACACCCCAAACTAGGCGGATATTACAGTGCCGTGAATCCCCGACTGGGACCCACCAGGCAAATGAAAATGATGAATTAAATAATATAATTGTAGTACCGAACCACATTATATTACCAAGTACTCCGATGAGGAGTTTAAATACAACACACCAGGACAAAACCGAATACTAGTATATTTTATATGGAGATAAAATACACCACCCTGAACAATTAAACATCTCAACGGAATTTGCAGCGGAAAATACAAATGACGGAATAACTGAAATGACTGAAATGACTGAAATGACTGAAATGACTGAAATGACTGAAACGAACGAAATGTCTGGGGGGCCCTACTAGTATCACTGGGACTCCTCGCCGTCAACATGCTCTTCCCGTGCCTTTGCCTTGCCGTGACCTGAAAACATAATTCCCCAACGGGCCGGGCCATACGTAACAACAATCCTCAAGGGTTGAAAATACACAATCATGAATTATCTGAAGTTATGAAATATCCTTAGTTATGAATTACGCTGAAGAGGAGTGTCATAGTACGCCCGTAATGTTCTGTGCAAGTGTACAAGACGAATGACCGGACACACCCATCCTTGTACCTAATTAGTCTCACGGAGGTAAGCGTTACCGTGTGCACGGTCCAATGTATCGGTGAACCCAATACATGACCATCGTGTGCCCGACTAAAAATTCCACACAGCCACACCCGGCCACGTAATATGAACTCAGAAGGTCATATGAACGAGAATGACCACAATGAATATCAATGAATAATAATTCGACAAGGCCAAGATGACTCACCGGGATGAAAATAATAGTGACGTGATTGATAAACCAATGAAATGATTTGGAACCGTCGTTCCTAGTGAATGAAATGATTATTCGACAATTACAAGTCTCAATATAATTAATACCATGATGAATGAGTTATGATTATGAGTAATCAACAACAAAAGGAATGAGTATCCTTTTTAACCGAGTAAGAATTAACTTACTCAATACCGATGACAATGTCCTTCCACGAACAACGTCCTAATCAAGATACCGGTCGCTCGAACAACCTTGAATAACAATAATTACCAACAACCGATCAATACACGTATCAAGCAACGAAACACGACTAACCCAAAAGTCGATACAACGATAATCAAACTCATTTGGGTATTCTAACGAATACGAAACAAACCACACAACTTCGAAAATATCCAATCCCAAATATATCGAAACCAACACCAAAATGTGTATTTCGAACTAACAAAACACTTCAATGATATCAATAATCCAATAGGAATCCGCAATTCAAGATTACAACCACATCAATCGGAAAATCCCCAATTAACCGAAGTCAACCCCAAGGGTTCTTGAAATAATTCCGAAAATAGCCATTAAATACGTAGGAATATATTTATCCAAGGTAGATAATCCATATCTAACATATTCCAATGATAATCCAAGCTTACACGAAGAAATCGGAAGGAAAAACCCAAAAATCCGAAATTCTAGATCCAAGAGATTAATACCTTTGATTTGCAGTGATGAGGATGTTGAAATGATGATTAATCCAAAAGATAAGCTTGAAGATGATGATTGATGAATACTCCTCGAAGAACACTCTCCAAGACGCCCGGAATCGCCCGAAACCACCAAAGAAACGAATGGAAAAGATAAATGACGGAGTAAGGGCTGAACTGTCCTATTTATAGCAATTCCAGATTAGCGCGCGCTAGCCCCAGCTCTTAGCGTGCGCTAACGGGTGTTTTGGGTAGTCCAGCACCCACTGTCCGAACACGGTAGCATGCGCTACGTACCTTTTGTAGCGTGCGCTACAACCATACCATTAGCGTGCGTTAATACCCATTGTTAGCGTGCGCTAACGAATTATTTGGTGCCCAGTACTGGAATCCAGAAACCGTCTGTCCTATGATCTGACCTCGGTAGCGTGCGCTACAACCAATATTTAGCGTGCGCTACTACACCGTTTGCGTACGCTAAATATTACTCATAGCGTGCGCTATGAATTAATCCAGTGTAGTCCAGTAGCCACTGGACTCAACCTAATCCGTCCTTAGCGCGCGCTACAGCAATTATTAGCGTGGGCTACTACAACCCACTAGCGCGCGCTACTTACCTTTCGTAGCGTGCGCTACTTATAACTCACCTGCAGTCCAGTACCTTCTGGACTGCAGCCAGGGTGACATTAGCGTGCGCTAATGCTGAGTGGTAGCGTGCGCTACCTGTACTCAATTAGCGTGCGCTAAAAGGAGTACGTAGCGTGCGCTACTACCTCACACACAGCCATAATGAAAAATGACGACGATGATAAACACGGCACGAAACTCCAATTAGATTAGTGATGAATGACGATTGATACACGATACAATTACTCTGAATGATGAATACCATGATTGAATATGAGTGACGAATGATCATTAATGAGTGAAATTACTGAATGACAATTGAGAATGATAAATACTGAATGATAATAACTGAATTACAACCGGGTATTACAGTAACATCAAAACCCTCTTGTTCAAATAATAGTTCAGCCATGTCACAAGATATGGATCTGCACGAATCTGTAAATCAGCTATTTAAAGATTTTGAAACACTAAAATCTGCACACCTATCTGTATCATCCGAGAAGACTCAGCTGCAAGATGAGAATAGGCAGCTGAAAAATGATTTTGAAAAACTCAGCCTAGAACTGAATAAGGTTGAGATAACTGCAGCTGACTTGAAAAACCAGGCTGATGTATCTACAGCTGAGATAAATCGACTAACTATTTTACTTAAAGAAAAATCAGCTGCACTTGCTCATGTCAAAGCCGAATTTACTAAGCTGACTCAGGCAAATAAGTCTCAGGCGCAGGAAATAACCTCCCTGAAGGCGTCTTCAACTTTGGAAGAAATGTGTACTAATAAAAGGCCACTATATTCCAGATCAGGCCTTGGATATGATCCTCACACTCCCTCTAGTTCTAAAACCACTTTTATCAAGGGAGAAACAATTGTCTCGACTGCTGAGCATACATACAAACTGATATTTAAAAATAGGCAACAGCCAAGTCAAAAGTCTAGGCTGCAGCCAGGGTACACAAGGCAGCCACCTAGACAAGTGACTAGACAATGGCCCAGGCAGAAGCAGCAGCCCAGACAACATGCCCACTATTATCAACAACTCCCCAAAAATAGATTTCAAAATGGGAGGGGTAGATGGAAACCTCAAGGTTATCCTAATTTCCAAAATGAACAAGTGTGGAGACCTCAAAGATTTAATAAATGGTCTCAGCCAAGGTTTAGAAATGTCCCACACTATCAATATTTTTAGGAATATCCGGTATACAATCCCAACAGGAGATTCAGACCTCGACCTTACACACCTTATAAGGGTAATAATAATAACAATTTTCACAATCCAAGGAGAAATCAATTCTCCAGGAAACCAGCTAACCCTAGAGGACCCACACAGATTTGGGTACCTAAATCTCTGCTTGTTTGATTGCAGAAAAGGTGGAAGGACTACAACCACATCTCCACAAATTCAAACTTTGGAGGTGAAGAATGGTTTGTAGATTCTGGATGCTCAAGGCACATGACCGGGGACAAGAAGATGCTGTCCAAATACACCAAAGAAAATGGTCCAGATGTAACCTTTGGAGATAGCTCTAGAGGACAACCAAAGGGCTTTGGAGAGCTGCACCGAGGAAATATTGTGATATCCAAAGTTCACTATGTCAAAGGGCTCAAGTATAATCTCCTGAGCATAAGCCAGTTTTGCGATGAGAAGAATCTAGTAGTCTTCACCATCTGGAAATGCATGGTGATAGATATCCTATCTGGTGAGGTGAAGCTACAAGGATTCAGAAGGAGAGATGTCTACATGATAGATTGGAACACAGGAACACCTAACTCCTGTTTTCTATCTAAGACAGTAGCTGAGAATGGATGGCTGTGGCACAAAAGATTATGTCACCTGAACTTCAAAGCCATCAACAAGATTAGTTCTCAGAAGCTGGTCAGAGGACTTCCAGATGAAGCATTCAAGAAGGAAGCGCTTTGTGATGCGTGTCAGAAAGGAAAGCATACGAGAGCATCATTCAAGCCAGTCCAGCCTACAACCCTCACAACAAGGATCTTAGATCTACTCCATATGGATCTATTCGGTCCTATCAAGCCAAGGACTCTAAGCGGCCGAAAGCATGCACTTGTTGTAGTAGATGATTATTCAAGGTACACTTGGATTATCTTCCTGTATAAGAAGAGTAAAACCTTGGCCAAGCTACCTGAGCTGCTGAGGAGGATCCAGAATGAGAAATCCCTATCCATCATCAAGATCAGATCAGATAGAGGAGGAGAGTTTCTCAACAAGGCGATCACCGACATGTGATCGTAATGGGATCCAAAGATGAGCTTTCTGGCATGTGACTCCAGCAGAATGGCGTTGCCGAAAGAAGAAACGTAACTCGAAGGTAGTAGCCAGTCCATGATTGCGTATGACTCGCCCAAGAGGTTCTGGGCTGAAGCTGTCAACACAGCTTGCCATACTCAGAACACGAGTATGATAGTAGGGAGACATGGCAAAACTCCCTATGAGGTTTGGAATAATAGAACTCCTACTGTTGCTTACTTTCATGTTTTTGGTTGTAAGTGTTTCATCCACAACAATGGTAAAACACAATTAAATGCCTTTGATGCTAAAACTGATGACGGTCACTTTATGGGATACTCACAAAGAAGCAAGGCATATAGAGTATTTAACAAAAGAACCTTAGTTGTGGAGGAAACACACCATGTTGTTTTTGATGAATCTACTGTTGAGTTCAGGAAGCAAGTTGAGCTAATTGAGAACAAGCTCAAATCAGCAACCCTTGAAGAAGTCATTGTACATGACACTGGAATGGTGGACTCACCTTCAGACCAGCCTAAAGATCCAACTGTAGCTGCTGAAGACCTAATGGCAGATCAGATAGGATCACCAAACCTATCTGATCCAGTTGTCGCTGATGAAGACCCAGCTGTAGTTGATAAAGACTCATCTGCAGATCAGACCCAACCTGCAGATGACAAGACGGTAGCTGATCCAGCTGCAGACCAAGGAGACCAGAGCCCGGCTGATGCAGAAATCCACCAGAGCAATTCAACAGGGGGAACAGACCCAGAAGAAGACGATATCCCCAAGTGGCTCAAAGATCATCCAATCCATCAAATCATTGGGAAGCTGACTGATGGAGTTAAGACAAGACAGTCAACTCTACCCGCAGGAATGGCTATGTTCTCATGCTTCATGTCACAGATAGAACCCAAGACAACAGAGCAAGCTTTAGAAGATTATTCTTGGATAAATGCCATGCAAGAGGAACTGGAGCAGATGGAAAGGAACAAAGTTTGGGAACTAACAGACAGGCCAGATCACAAGAAGGTTATTGGCACCAAATGGGTGTACAAAAACAAGAGTGATAAAGACGGAGCTGTTGTTAGGAATAAAGCCAGACTTGTTGCAAAAGGTTATGCACAGTGTGAAGGAATAGATTTTGATGAAACCTATGCACCTGTTGCAAGATTAGAGGCCATCAGACTATTCCTCGCATATGTAGCATTCAAAGATTTTGAAGTCTATCAGATGGATGTAAAGAGTGCTTTTCTAAATGGCATCCTAGAAGAAGAAGTCTATGTAGAGCAACCCCCAGGTTTTGTCAAAGGAGACAAAGTCTACAAGCTGTTGAAGGCTCTCTATGGACTTAAGCAAGCACCAAGAGCATGGTATGGAACACTGTCTGTGTTTCTTGAGAAGAATGGTTTTTGCAAAGGAAAGGTGGACAAGACCCTATTCAGAGTGGAGCACGAAGGCCACATATTGATAGTCCAGATATATATGGATGACATCATATTCGGCTCAACCAATCCAGATCTATGTGAGAAATTCTCCAACCTCATACAAGGAGAATTTGAGATGAGTATGATGGGAAAGCTTAACTTCTTTCTCGGATTACAAGTTAAGCAGATGGAAAATGGAATTTTCATCAACCAAGCTAAGTATACCAAAGATCTGATCAAGAGATTTGGAATGGAATCAGCCAAGCCAGCAAGAATTCCTATGAGCACAAGTACTCACCTAGATGCAGATGAGGTAGGCATATCATTGGACTCAACCCACTACAGAGGACTCGTTGGATCATTGCTATACCTCACTGCAAGCAGGCCAGACATATCCTATGTCGTAGGAGTTTGTGCGCGATTCCAGTCTAAGCCTAAGCAATCACACCTAGACGCAGCAAAGAGGATAATCAAATACCTTAAGTCTACAGTCAACGTTGGACTATGGTATCCTAAGGATGATAACTTCGAGCTGTCAGGATATTCAGATGCAGATTTCGCAGGATGCAAAATTAATAGGAAAAGCACTAGTGGAACGTGCCAATTCCTATGAACCAGACTGATATCCTAGTTTAGCAAGAAGCAGGTTTCTAACTCTATCTCCACCACATAGTCAGAATACCTAGCTGCAGGTAGCTGTTGTGCCCAGATCTTATGGATCAGACAACTGCTGAGGGATTATAATATCATTGCCAATGAAGTCCCTATCTGGTGTGACAACAATAGTGCTATTGCATTAACCAAAAATCCGGTTTTGCATTCGAGGACCAAGCACATTGATGTTAAGCACCACTTCATCAGAGACCACGTGCTTAACAAGATAGTTAGAGTTGAAAGAGTCAGCACAGACTACCAAATAGCTGACATCTTCACCAAACCTCTGCCCGAAGAAAGATTCTTGGAGCTGAGCAGAGAACTTGGTCTACTAGATTGGGAATCTAGTACAGAAGCAAGATGAAGCATATCAGAGGAAGGACGGACCTAGCTGATTAGAAGAATCAGATCCTAGCTGATGCAGACAAAAGGACGAAGGACAGACAAAGGAACCTAGCTGATCAGAATCATAGGCGAGCAATCCAAGGAGTCAACTCACCTGATGCAAAGCAGTCAACAGTCAAACAGTCAAACCAGCTAAGTTTTCTAAACTCAACCGACTTCTGAATATTTTATTATTGTCTGCTATATGTATAATAATATTATATTAATTTTTGGTTCTCAAGTGGCATTTAAATACACGTGGCGATCACTTGATAATTCGACCTCCACGGTGACCAGTTAAATCTAACCGTCAAATTTTTTAAAATCAAAACCTGAACCACCGTTTCGAATTTGAAAAGAATCTCAAAAGGCATACCACCGATTCAAAATAAATAATAATTTAATCCATACGTCTTTTCATCTTCTTTATAAGGATGGAAACCCTTCACTTTACCTTTACGCTTACTAAACTTTCAAACCCTAGATTTACAGAGCAAAAATTCTTTGAACTCCAAATACACTGAAAATCCGTTGTTTGCAGAAATGGAATCGTATTTCGAAGGCGTTAACATGAAGGCGGTCAAGGACCAGATTATCTTCTCTCTGGTTGTTGATTTCGAAGGTCTTTTGGAAGCAAATCTGGAAAACTACGACGTGCTTGACCTGATCCGCTCGATGAAGCTAAATGGGATCTACCCATTTCTGGATATCAGTCCTCAACATTTGTATAGGGAGGATGTTATCGCGTTCTACCGTGAAGCCCATTTGATTCAGGCAGGAATTAGGAGCACTGTTGGCGGAGTGCAAGTCGACATATCGCCGGAGTCGATTCGTACAGTTTTTGGTATGAAACACCGCGGCATAGCCGTCGAAGCCCTCAAGCAGAAAGCAGCCGACACCTGGATAAAGATCAAGGCGATTGATCAACCGACGAAGCTGAAACTCACTGCTAAAAGGAGCGAGATTAAAAAGGTCTATCGATATGCGTTGATATAACCAACAAAATCATTATGGGTATGGCCGGCAGTTACGACCAACTGTCATCGGCGAAGTTCACAGTGCTGGGAGCACTGATTCAAGACGAGGAAATTGATTGTGCTGACTATATCTTTAGGCAGCTTGTTCGCGAGGTCAACAAAGCCGAATGGCTTGCTGACGAGAAGATATTCAGATCCAAGCTGGCGTTTGGAACGCAGCTGACTTGGATCCTTGAGAAATTGGGTGTGGTAAAGGGTAAGACTGACCTCTTCCACATCAACAAGAAACTTGGTCATCTAGACCAAGAGACTCTGAGGAAGTGAGGAAACAACAGAAGGGCAGCTCAAATGTTAAAGGAGTTGCCTGCCTCAAGGACCTACCCCAGATATTATTCATCAGGCGAGTCGGACCGACCTGCATACATCAACCCAACTGCAGTCGAGTCAGACTCCAAGTCAGACAACACACCGATAGCTGTCCGGTTCAAGAGAACGGGACCAGCCCCAGGAGAACCATCCATCATGCAGTCATCTCCAGAACCCTCTCCCAAGAGGCCCAGCATCGCAGCTTAGTCGAGGAACAGCCGAGATCATTATGCTGTCCTGCAGCCTGTGTCGCCTACCCACTGAAGACTAGCTCGCCTCCAGCACTGAAACTCAGATCGTCCCTGTCCTCACTCCAGCATACATTCCAGAGAAAGAAGAAGCAGGTTTAATCATCTCAATCCCTGAAGCAAATTACACCTTTAACCTGCTGGACAACAATGTTTTCAACCTGTCCATAGAACAATTACAGCTTGTTAAACCACAAGCTTTAAAACACTCTTTTGTTAATATTTTTGAAGAGTGGAAATTTTTTAAATCACTTTCATTTGCTAAACTTCAAACTTATATTGAAACCAGTGGTTGGGAATATCCCCAAGCCACAGAGGATGTACTGATACACTTTTGTAAAGTATCAGACATAGTTTTGATCCTCCAGGAGAATTGGTTCATGTCAAATTTCAAAACCAACATGAACCAATTCATCATTTCTATTATGTACAGTATTTTTGATGGTTCATTTGGGAAAGAAGATGAGGAGGAAGAAGAAAAATAAATTAGAATTGAAGAAGTGAACGGAGAAAATGAGGAGATCATTGTTATAGATGACGAAGAAGAGGAGCAGGAAGAGAGAAAAGAAGGAGAAAATATTTTAGTTGAAAAACAAACAGAAGAAGTGGAGAAAACAGAGGAGTTAATTGATGAATAAGAAGAAAAAAGGGGAAGAGGTAGAACA
Organism: Orobanche coerulescens; assembly: GCA_033398695.1. NCBI lineage: Eukaryota > Viridiplantae > Streptophyta > Magnoliopsida > Lamiales > Orobanchaceae > Orobanche > Orobanche coerulescens. The sequence continues at coordinate 21,022,170 of CM065810.1, forward strand.
GGAGGGGGATGAAGGAGAAAAAGATGATGAGAATGATGATGAGAATGATGGAGAAAATAAAAAGGATGAGAAAAAGGATGACGATGATGATGATGATGAAGGAGGAGATCAGGGAGCTGAAAAAGAAAAAGATAATGTTGATGAAGAAGAAAAAGAGGAAGAACAAGAGAAGGAAGTAGAAAAGGAAGAAGAGGAGAAAGAAAAAGGGCCAGAGAAAGAGCCAGAAGTAGAGGCTGCAGCCAAGGCTTGGGCACGTGCCCGGTATACCAGCCTGGACGCAGAGTTGGATGAGGACTCCAGATCAGGGACACCTGAAAAGACCCCATCTGGAGTACCAGCTGCAGATAGGAACCTGCAGTCTAGTGGATCATTTGCAGAAGGCTCAGGCGAGCACTCTCCACCATCGCATATCTCACCTGTGGTGACTGAGCTGATAAGGCAAATAGTGAAGGATATCTCAGGTCACTCCTGACCTCCAATCCATCAATGCCAAAATTGATACATTGCTGCAACAGGAAGTCCCTCAGCCTCCTCCCCCTACAAACAACAGAATGCCATTTGGCATGTCTGACTGGATGCACAGGATGGAGCAGCAGCTGACCACGTTAGTTGATGCTGGCAAAAAGGGGGAAGATAGGATACAGGGGGAAGGCAGTATTCAAGGAGAGATAAGGGAGGAGCTTAGAATGAATAAGAGACAGGATGTCCAGTTGATCACTGCTGGGAAATCCTCAGCTAAAAGAAAGGGAGGAGCAGAACCAGAAGAACAGGCTGATCAGCCTGCAAGCAAGAAAAGGAGGACTAGAGGAGGATTTGAGCCTACTCTAGAGTGGGAAGACAAGGAGTTGTGGTATGTTGAAGAATTTATACCAGAAGAAGCTCTACCCATGTGGGGATCTGCAAGGAAAAAATTCATCAGAGACTACTACATCTGGGAGATACTCCAGGATGATAATTGCTCCCCACAACAGATCTTCATCAACTTCATGGAAGAAGCTCACCCAAAACTCTGGACTATTCTGAAGAAACATGTTGAGACATACAATGCTTATCCCATGATCCCTTCGTTCAGAGCCAAAGAACCTCCCACCTTAGAGAAAGGTAGTGCTTTAAATGAACTTGCTCTCCAGAGAAAAATCAAGAAGCTGTGTCTTGAGAATAAGTTTTCATCATAAGAAGAGCAAGATTTTGCAGCTCTTGTTGTAAAGAGTAAGTATGGTCTTGCCCCTGTCAAGACAAGACCAATCGGAGCTAAACCTTTCAGGCCTGCCAAACAACCTATTCGAAGAGGCAGAGGCAGAGGCAGATGACTTTCTTTTATTTTATACTTGTAATGTTTTTATTTCTGTACTTGTAAAATTTTCTTGTAATTCAGACATGTATTTGTAATCAAGTCAGAAAATTTTATAACAGTCTTTTGAATGACAATTTCCAGTTGTCTCAAAAATTAGACTGATTTTAGTTTGTGTCTTGCACTCAAGTGCAGACTTGTTCATTTGAATATTTCCTTAAAGTTTTGCCATCATCAAAATAGGGGGAATTTGTTAGGAATACTTGTTAGATTTTGATGATATCATTAATATAAATTCAAATTATTACTTGGCAAAATGTAAAGAAGAACCAAATGAGTATCTTCTATAGGCCAAAATAAGTTAGGCTAAAAATCGGCTAAGTACTAAAGAACAGTTAAGTTCATCAGAGAGGTACAGCCGAGTCATATCAGAGAAGATATGGTCAACAAAAATTATCAGAGATGTTTGACCAGATCAATAAGTAGCCTCAGATACCAAATGATCAAAGCGAGTTCCGCAGTGAACATCGAGAGGTCCGTAATCAGAGAAGTTACTTCACATCAGCCTACTCGAGATCAGCCAAGTACTCCAAGTCCACGTCAGCATGCGTTGAAAAGTCAAGTATTACGGAAAGTCACATGCAACGTGAAGAGACAAATTGGAGAGATTCCCGCAAAGGATATGAATTAAATAAATCATCCAGACCCACCTTGAAGACTTTAATCGTATTATATTCAAAAGATTCGGCGCCTCACATGCAGAGTCTTCACAACGGTCGGAAGATAGATTAAAATATGGGAATCCATCCTTGCAACGTTCAGAAAGAATAAACAAAGAAGTCTCCCTCCAACGGACTGATTTGTTACAGATTTGCAACGGCTATGAAGAAATGCTCAAGGATCAACACCTATATATATCCGAAGATTTGAAGTTGAGCAACAACCGGTGCGAACATACTTTCAAGCGATAAAAGCATTCAAGTAATCTAAAACGAAATACAACATCGTGAAAAGAGCAGTTCTAAAAAGTTCATACTTGAAGAAGCTCTTAGTTGGAGAAGACAAAAACTCGTGTCTTAAATCCTGAGTTGGGGTACTTTACTGGTTGAAGTTCGAGACTGTAAAGGCATCCAAGGATCGAGGATCAAGAGGTGCAAGGCAGTCAAGTGTGTTACAACGGCACGGATTTCCACTGGTTGGAAGTTGTTGTAGTTTGGTTGAATCACTGTAATATTTATCACTGGTTGAAAATTATAGTGAATTCATCTCCAACTGGTTTGGAGAAAAGTGGATTAGTAGAGGATTACCCCACCTCTGAGACCACTATAATTGCCTCACAGATTTCATCGCTTTTACAAAGATCATACTTTAATCACGCATTCATTGTTAAGTGTTTCATTATTTGTTTTGTATTCGGCATCAGCTGACTTCCGCACGTATTAAGAACAAATGACTCCAAGTCATTTGTTTATCTATCAGCTGAAGAAACTTACTCTTTAAGAAAAAGAGTTTAAGAGTTTCAATAAGTCTATTCACCCCCCCCTCTAGACTTATTCCTGGACGACTTGTGACCTACAATCATTTCGTTGAACTAGATATCGAGGGTTATGTGAATATGTTATTGAATGAATTGTACTTCATTCAAGGTCAATTGTTCGAGTAACTATTATCGAGGACCGTCCATTCGTTGTCAAGGAAGGAGTATTCTCGTATCCGTATTGAGGCAAGTTATCTTACTTGATTATAATGGTGATTGAAATTCTTGTGAATGTTATACATCTTGTGTATATGTATTGCTTTATGAATCTACAATTCATAATGGGGTAATGATCGTGTCTATCATTGTTGTGGGATTGTATTCCCAAGTTCGTGTAATATCCGTGTTTTTTGTTTTTGGTAATTTCTATTTTTGGTGTATGTTCATTTCGGACAACTCGCTTGACACTGTTTTGGAATTCTGAATCTATTTTGTTCTTGGAGTTTCTCCGTTTGGACGAGTTTCGATGATGTTTTTACGTATTTTCATCTTGAGTTATATTTTATCACATGTGTATTCGATTCTCGTAAAACTCATTCGATTTCATCACTTTCTTATTTCCATGAGTTCGTATGGTTGAGTGGAGCATGTTGTGAGTTTCGGATTGTTAATCCGACGTTGTATCGTGATTTTCGGACGTTTGGGCCGTTTTGTAATTTCCTATAAGTTTAGGGAATTTGTTCCTTGTTCGATTTTGGTTGTGTACCTCGGACCGTTTCGGATTATTGGATATTGTTTCTCGTTGGATGTAATTTTCCCGGACCGTTGGGTCGGCATATCGTGTTTTGGTTTATCGTTTTTTTTCAGTTAGGTAGAGTCGTCTTGTTTCAAGAGGCTGTTTGGCCTGACCTGTGCAAAACGGCGCAAGACCCGCGGCATTCTGCACTGTGTCTGTGCGCCGTGTTGCCCAGTGGTGCCCGCTGTCTTGCGAAACGGCACAAGACCCGCGGCATTTTGCGCCGTGTCTTTGCGCCGTGTCGCACAGGAGTCGGCCGCTGACCTGCAATACGGCGATGAACACGGCACTATTTGGACCGTTTGTTGCGCCGTGTTCTGTCCAGTATATAAAGGACAGACGGGTGTTTTAACCCCATTTCTTCCTTTTTCTCCCGTTTTTCCACTTCTCCTTGGCGATTTCGGGCGATCTCCCTCAGATATTACCTTCCATCATCTTATAACTCGGAATTGGACATTCTAGCACGAATCAATGATCTTCCTTCCATCATTCCATCGTTGAATTGAGGTAATTGGACATTATACCTAATTTTAGGGTTCTTGGCTATTATTCGTTTTTGCTTCGATTCATGATGAATTATAGTTGGGTAATCGTGGTGTTATGTTTTCCTAGAACTTTAGCGGATCAATTCCCAAGTTTTTCCCTTCGTTGATCGAATTTGAACCTTATGCCTTCATAGTGTTCGGCGTATTGTCCCTTAGGGTAGAACGCCGATTAATTCGTGATTTCTCAGTGGAATTGTAGTTGATTGAGTCTCTATTGTTGTTAGGATCGGATTTGTAAAGATTTTTCGGACCAAAACCTTTCCTTTCGCCGTTTTCTTCGGATCGTGTCATCCAAGGCAAGTACATGTATTATATTTCATTATGTGTGTACGGTTTTGATGCGAATGATGTAAACTGGATTATGCGGGAGAGTTTGTTTTAATTGCAGTCAGCCCGAGCATGTGATGAAGGATTGCCCATTTCCGTTAGTTACTTACTTTACTTGCGGACGGACCGGGCATCGGGCAGCTCATTGTGAGAGGGCCACTAGGGCCGCTAGAGTTCCAACTACCACCGCCGATCAGAGGGAGCACAGCACCCTAGCTACTCATGTTCCGCAGAGTTCGGGCCGTGGTAGGGGTCGGGGTCAGCCAGATCGCCGTACAGCATTGAGTTCGGGTTCAGTTCACCCCCGATTGTATCAAATGAGGCGCACATAGGAGACAGAGGTTCCGGTGGCGTCAGGTACCACTCAGATCCTTTCTCATCCATTTTCAGTGCTTTTTGATTCGGGTGCTACCCACTCCTTCATTGCTTCGGATTGTGTGAGTCGTATTGGTTTTGACTGCTTGTTTGAGTGTGAACCGTTTGTAGTGTGTACGCCCAGCGGGGATCGTATGATTGGGGACCGAGAAGTTAGGGATTGCCCGGTGAGGATCGCGAGCCGGGATTGGCCCTCTAATCTCATTGTTATAGACCTTAAGGGTGAGGATTTGATCCTCTGGGATGATTGGTTGGATCGTCACGGTGCTATCACGAACTATCGGACTTGTACCATCTCGATAGTGACTGAGGACGTCACCGAGCATACTCTCGTCGGTTGTAAGCCGGGTAGATCGGGGAGTGTGATTAGCGCCTTCAAGGCGATAAAACTTCTGAACCAGGGTTGTGTCAGCTACTGGTGTTATGCTCTGAAGGCGTAAGATAGTGGAGTTGATTTGTCGTCAATTCCAGTTGTTAGTGAATATCCCGACGTATTTCTGGATGACTTGCCGGGATTACCACCACAGCGAGAGGTGGAGTTTCCTATTGATCTAGAGCCGAATGCAGCCCATATTTCTCGAGCGCCGTACCGTATGGCACCGTCGGAGATGTTAGAGTTGTTAGATAAAGGGTATATTCGACCGATCGCATCGCCTTGGGGTGCGCCTATACTTTTTGTTAAGAATAAGGATGAATTGCTTCGTTTATGCATCGACTATCGAGAATTAAACAAGTTAACCATCAAAAATAAATACCCTTTGCCCCGGATTGACGACTTGTTTGATCAGCTTCATGGGGCGACACTCTTTTCGAAGATTGATTTGCGATCGGGCTACTACCAGTTGAGGATTCGGGACAGCAATATACCGAAAGCTGCCTTTCGGACGAGATATGGCCATTACGAGTTTGTGGTTATGCCTTTTGGGCTAACCAATTCCCCAGCAGTGTTCATGCAGTTGATGAACAAAGTTTTTATTGAGTATCTGGACAAATTCGTAGTCGTCTTTATCGATGATATTCTTATCTATTCACGGAGTCGGGAGGAGCACGCCTTACATCTCCGAATTGTATTAGACATTTTGAGAGCTGAGCGGTTGTATGCGAAGTTCTCTAAGTGTGAATTTTGGCTCGAGGAAGTGATGTTCCTCGGGCATATGATTTCAGCAGAGGGAGTTCGGGTAGACCCGCAGAAGATAGAGGCAGTGATGGCTTGGGAGCCGCCTAAGAATGTGAAGTAGGTAAGGAGTTTTCTGGGTCTTGCCGGCTATTACCGTAGATTTGTTGAGGGATTTTCTAAGACTGCTAGACCGCTCACTCAGTTTCTCCAGAAGACTCAGAAATTCGAGTGGACCACAGACAGACAGGGTAGTTTTGACGAGTTGAAGATAAGACTAACTACCGCACCCGTGTTAGCATTGCCTCAGGGGAACGAAGATTTCGTGGTATATAGTGATGCTTCGGGCCTCGGGCTCGGATGTGTTTTGATGCAGAGAGATAGGGTTATTGCTTATGCGTCCCGCCAGTTGAAACCCTATGAGGTGAATTACCCCACGCACGATTTGGAGTTAGCTGCGGTCGTTTTCGCCTTAAGGATCTGGAGGCATTATCTATATGGGTCGTCGTGTAAGATATTTACGGATCACAAGAGTTTGAAGTATATCTTCAGTCAGAAAGAGTTGAATATGAGACAGCGTAGGTGGTTGGAGCTAATTAAAGATTACGACCTTGAGATACTTTATCATCCGGGGAAGGCTAACGTAGTGGCTGATGCGTTGAGCCAAAAGCCAATGGCGTTACAGATGTTAGAGGTACTTAAACCACAGAGTGGGATCCAGTGAGATTTTATTTGTCAGAATATCGAGGTTTAGGTTCAGAGAGTTCAGGGTCAGTTATGTGCGTTGGAGATCACTTCGTCCTTGACTGATGATATCAAGGCGAAACAGTATGATGATCCGTTTTTGATCCAGTTGAGGGAGGATGTGAGGAAGGGGAAAGCCCCTGGATTTGTGGTTCAGGATGATGGAGTTTTGAGATTTCGCGGCAGACTATGTGTACCGAGTGTTATTGAGCTGAGACAGAAGATCTTGAGTGAAGCTCATACCACACCTTACTCCATATATCCTAGTACGAGCAAAATGTACAAGGATGTGAGGAGTAACTACTGGTGGAGTAATTTGAAGACAGACGTTAGCGAGTTTGTGTCGAGGTGTTTGACCTTTCAGCAGGTTAAGATCGAGCATCAGCGACCCGCGGGGCTTTTGCGACCACTTCCTATCCCGGAGTGGAAATGGGAGGATATTTCTATGGATTTCATTACCAGTATGCCTAGGACTCGGACTGGAATGAACATGATTTGGGTCGTTGTCGATCGACTAACCAAATAAGCTCATTTTCTGGGTATTAAGGACACTTGGGGGCCAGAGAGACTAGCGCGAGTGTTCATTGCGGAGATCGTGAGGTTGCATGGGACTCCCAAGAGTATTGTTTCAGATCGAGATGGTCGCTTCATATCACACTTTTGGCAGGCCGTTCATCGGGCTTTGGGGACTGAGTTGAGACTCAGTACATCCTACCCCCCTCAGACAGATGGACAGTCTGAGAGGACGATACAGACGCTGGAGGATATGTTGCAAGCCTGTGCTTTAGATTGTAAGGATGATTGGGAGTCGCACTTGCCATTGATCGAATTCACGTACAACAATAGTTGGCACGCCTCGATCAAAATGGCACCATTTGAGGCATTGTATGGTAGGAGGTGCAGATCGTCGTTGTGTTGGGATGATGCATCCGAGCTAATTGGCACCGAACCCGATATGGTAGTTGAGACGAGAGAGAAGATTGCTCTGATTCGCGATAGGTTGTTGACGGCCCAGAGTCGACAGAAGTCTTATGCCGATACACGTCGCCGGCCGTTGGAGTTTGAGGTGGGAGACCATGTGTTGCTTAAGGTGTCGCCGACATGGGGAGTTTACCGCTTCGGTCGGAAGGGTAAACTTAGTCCGAGATTTATTGGGCCATTCGAGGTTCTAGAGAGAGTTGGAGAGCTTGCATATCGGTTAGGCTTGCCGACGTCCCTAAGCCACATGTATAACGTGTTTCATGTTTCCCAGCTTAGGAACTACGTACCGGACCCCAGCCATATTATTGATTTTTGAGAGATCGAGTTGTGGCCCGACATTACCTTCGAGGAGAGGCCGATTCAGATCTTAGAGCGTCGGGTGAAGAAAATCAGGCACAAAACCATTCCTTCGGTTAAAGTGCAATGGTCGAGGCATGGATCCGAGGAAGCCACGTGGGAGACGGAAGAGAGTATGAGGTCGAGATACCCCGAGTTATTCGCGTTGTAAGTTTCGGGACGAAACTTATTTTTAGGGGGAGAGAATGTAATATCCGTGTTTTCTATTTTTGGTAATTTCTATTTTTGGTGTATGTTCGTTTCGGACAACTCGCTTGACACTGTTTTGGAACTCTGAATCTATTTTATTCTTGGAGTTTCTCCATTTGGATGAGTCTCAATGATGTTTTTACGTATTTTCAGCTTGAGTTATATTTTATCGCATGTGTATTCGATTCTCGTAAAACTCGTTCGATTTCGTCATTTTCTTATTTCCATGAGTTCGTATGGTTGGGTGGAGCATGTTGTGAGTTTCAGATTGTTAATCCGACGTTGTATCGTGATTTTCGGAAGTTTGGGCCGTTTCGTAATTTCCTATAAGTTTAGGGAATTTGGTCCTTGTTCGATTTTGGTTGTGTACCTCGGACCGTTTTGGATTATTGGATATTGTTTATCGTTGCATGTAATTTTCCCAGACCGTTGGGTCGGCATATCGTGTTTTGGTTTATCGTTTTTTTTCAGTTGTGGTAGCGTCGTCTTGTGTCAAGAAGCTGTCTGGCCTGACCTGTGCAAAACGGCGCAAGACCCGCGGCATTCTGCGTCGTGTCTGTGCGCCGTGTTGCCCAGTGGTGCCCGCTGTCTTGCGAAACGGCGCAAGACCCGCGGCATTTTGCGCCGTGTCTTTGCGCAGGGGTCGGCCGCTGACCTGCAATACGGCGATGAACACGGCACTATTTGGACCGTTTGTTGCGCCGTGTTATGTCCAGTATATAAAGGACAGACGGGTGTTTTAACCCCATTTCTTCCTTTTTCTCCCGTTTTTCCACTTATCCTTGGCGATTTCGGGCGATCTCCCTCAGATATTACCTTCCATCATCTTATAACTCGGAATTGGACATTCTAGCACGAATCAATCATCTTCCTTCCATCATTACATCGTTGAATTGAGGTAATTGGACATTATACCTAATAACACGTCTTTTGTGTAACTATCGCAAGTGCACGATATCGTATCAAGTAGTAAGTGGACTTTTGAGTCCGGTTTATCGATCCCACGAGGACGTTAGGTTATATATTGAATTATACACTATATAACTATTTGTTATAGAGATTTATATAATTGAAACACACAATTTAAGAGTTTGGTTTGACAATTGCAATGAAAATGCAATAATAGTTCTAAAATTCAAGGAAATGAAAGATTGCACTAATAATAGATTAATAAAAGATAAAATGAAATAGTTGGGATTACAAACTTAGTTCATCATTAGTTATAGAAGATGTATAGGAGATCATAAGATGAATTTACTTATTATGTTGTGTAGATTCGATTTTCCTTAAAAAGACGGTTTCTCTTTCGAATTATAAAACGCCCCTTATATATTGAATCAATGCACTATATTTCTATGTTGATTGGCTTCAATACATAGCATTAGGTTTTATGAAAATAACTCAAAGAATCATCTAAGGTCTAGAGGTGTATTTCGATCCCCTAGAACAACTTAGAGTGAAGATCATTTGATCTAATCAAACATATTTTCTTTCGAAACATATGAAGACCATAAATATCGTCATTTATTGGCCAAATAAATAAAGATTGTTAAAACAATGAAAATCACACACAATAACAAGTAATTCATAATAGATCTTTATACAAACTTAAATAATATGACTAACCTTGTTTATAATCCCAATTAAGGTAACTTAGCCCATGAAGGGTTTAATAAACATAATACAAGCTTGAGTGGTCATTATTAGTTGAAAAAGTGAAAGAATTGATCCTAACTCTCTTAGTAGATAAAGGAGAAAGAAGCAATAAACTCCATGAACAACATATGCTATACCACTATTACACAAATCACTCAAGAACACAAGTGTGTTCTTCACACAAAAAGAAAATATTACAAAAAGTGGAAAAATATAAGATGAATCATTAATAATGATGGATCTAAGGGGTCTATTTATACACCTAAAGTCATCTAATAGCTCCAAAACTCCAGCATTATTACATTAGATCGGATCAATGCCAGCCATCCCCTCAATAATAGACCAAAAGTATAAAAAATTAGGCAATGATCAATAATCTGCCAAGAGTTACGGCCGTAACTTTGAGGAGTTACGGCCATAACTATGAGGACTTACGGCCGTAACATTGAGGAGTTACGGCCGTAACATGGCTACGGCTCTTTGCACATTAGTTGCTTTGTGAGTTACACCCGTAACTTTTAGATGTTACGCCCGTAAGGAGTTTCAGACTTCATTTTTAGCCCAGAATTTCTGACTTTTGCGTTTTTGCCCCAAATCTTCTTCGGATGATAACTTTTGATATATAACTCTGATTTTGAATCCGAAAAGACTGTCGAACTCGTCTCGGAAGCCCTACAACATGAATACATAAAAATTCAACAAATAGAATATTTTATAAACATGTTATTTCTTGAGTAAATCAGTAATTCAATCCGATTAAGACTAAATTTACATCTTCATCCGATAAAAAATAAAATTATTAAAAATTAATTAATTCAAAGCAAAAACGAGTAGACTAGCTCAATTATGGGTGAAATATATGGATACAAACCATGGATAAGTGTATAAAACTGACACTTATCACACCCCCAAACTTGAATTCTTGCTAGTCCCGAGCAAGACTCTTTATTAATCACACTCCAAAAATAAAAATAAAAATAAAAATAAGACACAAAAATAATAATACACACATAAATTAAGAAAAATAATCATATAAAAAGAGAAAAGGAGATGAAAATGCCATTAATACACAACAACCAGCTTTATACAGTAGATAGAAATGAATCAAGATTCAATATAAATCTACTAATTATTTTAAAGTTAAAATACGGTTTTATTTTGTAATTCCAAATTCAAGGTTTTCGCCCAAAAGGTTGATTACTTCTTTCCCACTCGTGATACACATGACTCCCTTTAATGATTGCTCTCGATCACTCGTTTATTTTTCAACTCAATATGAAGAAGAATTTCATCGGCGTCATCAAATATTGTGATTGTTCACGAAATTGAGTGTATTGAAATTTAGCCGCTAATTAATTCAAATCTGCTCATAAACTACATCCCTTTTAGTGATAGCTTTCACACCGTTATTTGCTAACGTGTAGCTCTTTTCACCAACACAATTTCCATCTCTTTTTTTTAAGGTGATAGCTTTCACACCGTTATTTGCTAACGTGTAGCTCTTTTCACCAACTTTTTTTTGTGAGACGGCAGCTACGCACCAACAATGGTTAGTCCTTTATTTTTCGCAAAATTTTAGGATCCCCAAAATTAGGCAGCTGTTGCTGCTCAACACTTCTCCTTTTTGTCATTTTTTTTAGGTGATAGCTTTCACACCGTTATTTGCTAACGTGTAGCTCTTTTCACCAATGACTCCTTTTTTAGGGAATCGAATTTTTGCAGAAAATCATTTATTAGTTAAGCATGAAAAATCAAAAACTCCACAAATTAAGTAAATTTCAGTTCTATTTTTCTTCAACCGACTGATTCTTCTTTTCTCAAGGAAACGAATGACTCAATTTTATATGATAACTACAAGGCTTGGAAAGAGAGATTAAGGCTCAAAAATTTTAGAATATACAATTTTTTAACCGGTTTAAAATGATTTTAGAAGCTTGTATATAGCTAACTTTATTGGTGTTATGGCCAGATCTAGAAATCTCACAAATCAAAATAATATATATATATATATACATATATATACTAAAAATTTTTTAAGGCGAATAACAAAAATAATCAAAACACACCAAAATACCAACACATCAAAATAATTAAACATACCACCCCCAAACTTGAAAATAAAACTGTCCTCAGTTTTAAAAAAAATAGAAAAAATAAAATAAAAAAGCAATGGAGAAAAGCAGAATACTCCCTGTTATGAAAGTTGATGCTTGAGCTAATGCCTTTTAGAATCTGCAAGAGAATAAATATACGAGGCACACAACAAAAGAAAATAAAATATACTCGGAAGTATAACACAATTTTTAAGATGCGCTTCAAGAAAGTCCGAAGAATCGCCTTACGCTGCCATCAATGCTTTTATAAAAAAAAAATTACAGCAATAAAATAACAATACATAAATCGCGAATAGATGCGCGTCAAGAGATCAAGAAGAAACTCCTTAAGCTGCCATCATTTAGCACGATTTTTACACACAACAGAAAGTAAAAATACAAGAGGTCCGATATGGGTTATCGAAGGGAGAGGAATGAATCCACTTTTCGTTTTCTCACGGTAAAATCTTCCATCCAGACAATTTTAGCTAGAGCTGGATCTGGTTGAGGAACAAATTCAATGAGTTTTTTGATTAGTTCTTCTGGTGTTGTTGCAACAATTATGATTCGTTTAGCATGCTCGGAAATAAAACTCTTTTCAGCAGAGTAGTCGATGAAAGACAGTAAGCCGTCAAAGAAACCATTGACATTAAGCAGACCTATTGGTTTTTGATGAATATTTAGCTGGGCTCTGGTAACCACATGAAAAAGTTCCTCAAGGGTGCCAAAACCACCAGGATGGGTGATAAAGGCGCCAGAATTATTTATCATGTGAGTTATGCGATCTTGCATATTTACAGATCTAAACTCATCTCCAATAGTTGCCCCGGTGATTTTACTTTCAGCCAGAGGTTTTGGAATTATTCCCAACACTCTTACTCCTTCCATATAGGCAGAAGCAGCAGCTCGTCCCATTAATCCTAGACTTCCTCCTCCGTAAACTACATGAATGCATTTTTCTCCTAAGGTACGACCCAAGTTGTGGGCTGCTTCAGTAAAGCATGCCTCTTTTCCATAACTAGCTCCACCAAAAATGCAGATTGTGCTAAATTTTTTTGATGAAGATGATGACTCCATTTTTGAAAAGAAATTTATTTGAGAGAAAGAGAGAAAAGTACAAGTTTGAGGGATGAATAAAAGAAACAAGCACAATGTTTATTTATAGAAGAAAAATGAGGTAAAATTGTTTAACAAGTTTGTGATTGCGTTGATTGCGCTTCAACTACTCAATAGAATAATGAATGCATTTATTGCATATCACTCCCTTTTTTTATTCAAAAAATCTCACCTTACGACAAAAATAAAAGATACTTGCGTGTATGTACAGTAGTTGTGATTGTGGCTCACATCTTCCTCTGATTTTACGTTCAGAAACGGCCTAAACGCCTTCTATGAGTCGGGGAGAAGCTTCCCATCCAATTTTCTTACAAATTGGCAAACAGGGTCTTTTAACGTCAGATTCCCAAGACGTTGTTCATATTCTGGTTTGAATTTATTCCACAAATATCGAATTCCGTAATGTACAAGTCCACTAGGATGCGTGTCAAGAGAAATTTCGATATCATCTAAATTCTCTTTATTCAGACCATCCTTAATGAATTGAATTTTATCTTCTCTGTTTGTAGATGGAATTCCTAAAGATCGACATTTTAAATTACAGTTCCATCTAGCACATTTATAGCAAACGGCTATTATCTTTGCTCGTCGTTTCTTGGCATATGAATTTTTTCCTAGCCCTGGTAAAAATCTAGTAGGTATTTCTGTAAATTCACCTGCTATTCTCACTTTGGCTTCAATTATGAATCTAATGTCAAAAGGTATGCTTTTATTCATAAGCATCCTCATCATTTCAAGTCTTGTCTTGTAAATTTTTAAAATGACATTTTTGCTCAGAAAGGGAAATCTTTTCTCAATTTTATTCAAAGTTTCTTCCATGATAAAAAAAATGAAAATAATTGAAGAAAATATCTACAAATATCAGTTGTTGTGGGAAACTGCAAATTCCGACTTTAATAGTCACGGAGTACCATTATCCGCCACTTGACCGGACAAACACAATTGAGTATTAAGTTACACCGTCGAGAAATTTGTATCTATAAAAATAGTTTACAATGTAAGATTTCAAAAATAACACTTATACTTCCCCGGCAACGGCGCCAAAAACTTGACACGTCTTTTGTGTAACTATCGCAAGTGCACGATATCGTATCAAGTAGTAAGTGGACTTTTTGAGTCCGGTTTATCGATCCCACGAGGAAGTTAGGTTATATATTGAATTATATACTATATAACTATTTGTTATAGAGATTTATATAATTGAAACACACAATTTAAGAGTTTGATTTGACAATTGCAATGAAAATGCAATAACAGTTCTAAAATTCAAGGAAATGAAAGATTGCACTAATAATAGATTAATAAAAGATAAAATAAAATAGTTTGGATTACAAACTTTGTTCATCATTAGTTATACAAGATGTATAGGAGATCATAAGATGAATTTACTTATTATGTTGTGTAGATTCGATTTTCCTTAAAAAGACGGTTTCTCTTTCGAACTATAAAACGCCCCTTATATATTGAATCAATCCACTATATTTCTATGTTGATTGGCTTCAATACATAGCATTAGGTTTTATAAAAATAACTTAAAGAATCATCTAAGGTCTAGAGGTATATTTCTATCCCCTAGAACAACTTAGAATGAAGATCATTTGATCTAATCAAACATATTTTCTTTCGAAACATATGAAGACCATAAATATCGTCATTTGTTGGCCAAATAAATAAAGATTGTTAAAACAATGAAAATCACACACAATAATAAGTAATTCATAATAGATCTTTATGCAAACTTAAATAACATGACTAACCTTGTTTATAATCCCAACTAAGGTAACTTAGCCCATGAAGGGTTTAATAAACATAATACAAGCTTGAGTGGTCATTATTAGTTGAAAAAGAGAAAGAATTGATCCTAACTCTCTTAGTAGATAAAGGAGAAAGAAGCAATAAACTCCCTGAACAACATATGCTATACCACTATTACACAAATCACTCAAGAACACAAGTGTGTTCTTCACACAAAAAGAAAATATTACAAAAAGTGGAAAAATATAAGATGAATCATTAATAATGATGGATCTAAGGGGTCTATTTATACACCTAAAGTCATCTAATAGCTCCAAAACTCCAGCATTATTACATTATATCGGATCAATGCCAGCCATCCCCTCAATAATAGACCAAAAGTATAAAAAAATTAGGTAATGATCAATAATCTGCCAAGAGTTACGGCCGTAACTTTGAGGAGTTACGGCCGTAACTATGACTTACGGTCGTAACATTGAGGAGTTACGGCCGTAACATGGCTACGGCTTTTTGCACATTAGTTGCTTTGTGAGTTATGCCCGTAACTTTTAGATGTTACGCCCGTAAGGAGTTTCAGACTTCATTTTTAGCCCAGAATTTCTGACTTTTGCGTTTTCGCCCCAAATCTTCTTCGGATGATAACTTTTGATATATAACTCTGATTTTGATTCTGAAAAGACTGCCGAACTCGTCTCGGAAAGCCCTACAACAGAATACATAAAAATTTAACAAATAGAATATTTTATAAACATGTTATTTCTTGAGTAAATCAGTAATTCAATCCGATTAAGACTAAATTTACATCTTCATCCGATAAAAAATAAAATTATTAAAAATTAATTAATTCAAAGCAAAAACGAGTAGACTAGCTCAATTATGGGTGAAATATATCGATACAAACCATGGATAAGTGTATAAAACTGACACTTGTCACCTAATTTTAGGGTTCTTGGCTATTATTCGTTTTTCCTTTCGTTTTTGCTTCGATTGATGATGAATTATAGTTGGGTAATCGTGGTGTTATGTTTTCCTATAACTTTAGCAGATCAATTCCCAAGTTTTTCCCTTCGTTGATCGAATTTGAACCTTATGCCTTCATAGTGTTCGGCGTATTGTCCCTTAGGGTAGAACGCCGATTAATTCGTGATTTCTCAGTGGAATTGTAGTTGATTGAGTCTCTATTGTTGTTAGGATCGGATTTGTGAAGATTGTTCGGACCGAAACCTTTCCTTTCACCATTTTATTCGCATCGTGTCATCCAAGGCAAGTACATATATTATATTTCATTATGTGTGTACGGTTTTGATGCGAATGATGTAAACTGGATTATTGAATGATTGTGATGGTTACTCTTCCACCCGGGGATGGCATGGGGCCTCTGGGGGCCGATACTAATGGGTACGGCCACGGAAGTGGACTTGGGTGAGTGTGTTGATGTTCTTCCACCTGGGGACGGTTCGACGGGACCTCTAGGGGCCGACACTAATGGGTACGGCCGCGGAAGTGGTTTCTCACCTGGGACGGTTCGACGGGATCTCTGGGGGCCGATACTAATGGGTACGGTCGCGAGTTACCAAGCGTGGACATTTGTGCTATGAAAAACTTGATGATATACTGTTTTGATGTAAATTTGATATTCCGGAATATTGATTTTCAAAAATTTTCCTAATGGTTTGTTTGCGTTGAATCGCATATGTATATAATGTTGTGTAATTATGTACTTGCACTAGCTATTCAAATGCTAACCCCTTAAATAGGGGAAATGCGTCTTATGCATTTCAGGTATTGGTCGAGCTGATGAGCTGGCATGGGATGCGCACGCAAAGGATGGACTGGCATGATGATGAGGCTCGAGTCCATTTTATTTTTCTTTATTGGTTAAAGTCCCCTGCGTGGGCAATGGATTTACTGTAGTTACATTTTTCGTTACTGGATTAAAATATTTTGACCGAGGCCACGACCCTATTTTACTTGATGATTGTGTCTTATGGGATTTCATATTCAGTTGGTGTGTTATGTGTTATCCTGGTAGACCTCATGAAGGTTCTACGGCGTGTAATGTCCCATTTGTGATTTGGGGTGTTACAGTTCGTATCTTTGATGTCGTTGGTCTCGTTGATTATTGTTTATCACTTTGGTGAGTCTTGGTCCTTGTTGGATGTGTAATTTATTGAGTTTCGTTGTCATGTTGCATCGTGACATATCTGGAATCATATCTGAGTGTCGATTGGTTATTGTGTAGGATTTTTAGCCAGGCACTTATGGTCGTGCGTTGATGTTTCCGCATTTGGATCGTGCACACAAGAAGTTAGTTCGTGAGGCTAATTAGATACATGTCCCACGTATATCCTGGATTCCGTATACGGGGTTGACATGTGCACGGATACATTTCCGGATCGGGCGTATTGTGATGTCCGTATTGAGCCATAATGATTGTTCGTTATACTCCATGTTTGATTGGGTACGTTCGACGGTTTGGCGACTGGTCGTTCATACGCCCGAGGGGTATGATCGGCAGTCGAGTTGTTTATTCGAGATCCAATGTATATGAATTGTATAACATCTTGAAAATTATTATCATATATATCTGACCATGTGGTTTTGGGAGAAATACTTGTGTTGTATTTTAGGTCGAGGCAAGGCCAAGATGCAGGGAGAGCACGGTGGCGGCGAAGGGTTTGAAGGATACTAGTTCAGGGGCCCCGACTCTACTTTTATCCAGCTGTACTTTTAAACCATGTATTGATATTATTTCCAATTGATGAAATTCTTGTTATTTGTATATTACTTTTAGTATATTCCATCTTCATATGGTTTATACCAATATTTCAGATCCTGTGTATTGTGGCATTTTAGCCGTATGATATACGAACCTCTCGTCGAGGTAATGAATATTAAATTGTGGTTCGGTACTGCAGTTATGATTTTATTGACTCGAGTTGTATTTTCGTATCGTCTGGTGGGTCCCAGTGTGGGGTCCATGACACTGTAATAGCCGCCTTTTTGGGGTGTTACATGTATATAATACGGTTATGCATCCGTAACACCACGTTAACTCTTTAATACATGTCATTTTCAAACTTTTACATTTTTATTTGTTTAAATTTTCTATTCTATTTTGATTTTCAATGACACTCCACCTATTAAATGACTAAATAAAAATTTAAATAAATATGTATTTTACCATCACATAATTATTTTGCGCCACTACTTCAATTTGACCATCTATTGAGTTGGCCAAATAAATTATCTCATTTTTATCAAAAAATTTAAGTTCTCCAATTATTAAGTAAATATCAATATCCCAAATATATACATATTTATTTTTTATATATCTAATTTACGTATGCAAAAGTATTATTTATATATATATAAATATATATATATATATTTAATAAGCTCAATTCTCTTCATTTCTAAATAAATATATATTTAGCAGCATTACAGATTTGGAGCACAACGTCAATTTTTTATTCTTATTTATCTAAAATATTGAATCCACATCTTGAATCTCACATTAGAGTATTGGTATATAATTTTTTTTGAAGATTCTATAATTTCAAACTTATAATGGGAATTTATTTTTTAATATATTGCCATTTACAATATTTATTCTTAATATTTGTTCTGTGAAGTTTGGTTTTTTTTATTGAGAAGGATAACAAATTAATGTAGCAACTTATAATTAATTATTTAAATATTATAGTTTAAATATATTGAGTAATTAGTGGATACTACTGTATGAGATGAAAATGGACAATAAAATTATTTTTAATTCGAGTTTGAGATGAGTAATGTATGTAATTTTTGAACGGATTCGGTGGCTGAATCATACTCTCATTAATGTTTTGTGTGTTACTATACGTGTTTTGAACGTGAACAAGTTGTAAAATTATTTTTCAGCCGAGTTCAGGAGGAGTATGAGTACATAAATTATAATTGGATCCAGGTGGCTGGATCATAACTTCACCATTTCGATTTATTGGTGTGTTCCGCTAGGATAAATAATTTCAGATGGCTGAATCATAGTAAAATATTAAGTTATTTTTTAATTTCTACATGTGAATTAGAATATAAAGTGATTCTCCGTCAATCTTCAACGGGATATACACTAGTAAGAAGAATGAAAATATTTCGACTATTTATACTTTAAATTATACTCCCTCCGTCCACGAAAATATATCCAAATTTTGACATTTTTGGGTCAAAATTTATAAACTTTGGCCAAACAATTATGATTAATATATAAAATTTTATAGAAAATGTAAGTTATATTTTAAAAATACACTTTAAGACAAATCTAGTCAAGTACTTACATTACTATAAATTTTTTTATATGGTGGTTGTAATTTAGGTCAAAATTTATAAATTTTGACTGAAAAAGTAAGGGGCTGCGATTTCTTTTGAATCGGAGCCATGCAGTTCGATTTTGCGAGAGCCGAAGAAAATCGGAAAAAATGGGACACATTTTCATGGACGGAGGGAGTAATTTTTTTTTCTAAGACTCCTATATTAAAGATGACAAAAACTTATATGAGAGCTTGAGACGTCCGTAAAAACATCATAATTTCTAATACCTAAAAAAATACTTCATCCGTCCCAGACTTAATTGCTACTTTTTTCTGGGTACGGGTATTAATTTTAAAGTTGTTTATTAGTATTGTGTGTGATAAAGTGATATTTTAAGAGGATAATAATGGAAATCTGAAATCATATTGGTATTGTTTATTAGTATTTTGCGTTTAATTGGGTGGGCCCATAATGACATTTTATGGTAAATAGATGATCATTTGAGGTGTATATTTAGAAGGAATGATTGATTTATTTCCTTTTATAATAAATAACAGTTAAGTACGGGATAAACCCAAATAAAAAGGTAGCAATTAGGTATGTGACGGAGTATTAAAGAATAATACTTTTCATTATTAAAATTTATAAAGTATCCTTTTCAGTATAAAAACATCATAATTTCTAATACCTAAAAAAATATTATTGTCCGACCCTTTGATACGGATAAATGTGCCTCATTAAATTAATAATTCTCTCAATACATACATTAAAAAAAAAAATCTTGACCAACCTCCATTTGGGCCCCCATCATTTTTCTGTCTCTATCTCCGTATTTGTTTCTGTCTACAAAATCTTGAGGGGGTGGGTTATTAAGACCCCTGTTTTTACAGAGCAAACCCTCCTTAAGAAGTGTTTGTTCCCTTATTTTTTTTTTCTTTTTTTTTTTTTGTTTTTTTGTTGTCTTTTTTGTATGTGTTATGTTTTTTTAGTGTTTATTTGTTATGTGTTTTTTGTGTAATATTTTTTTAGTGTTTATTTGTTATGTTTTTTGTGTTATGTTTTTTATATTCGTTTAATGTATTTCTATTTAATTAAACAATAACAACAATAACACGTTAAATATTAACATGTCGGGTACCCGACCCGACTACTCGGGAATTTTTTACCGGGTAATTTTTTAATTTACCCGAATTTAACGTGTCGGGTACCCGACCCGCTAATTATGTGAGTTACCGGGCCGGGTAATGGGCCGGCCAAATAAAATAACCGGGTACCCGCCAACCCGGTAAATTTTTTTTTTATTTTCTCAGTACATATTTTATTTTAATCATTTTAAATATTATGTATAGAATTAGTATGTGTTTACTTACATTTTAATAATATTAACATTACATATTAATATAATATAGTAGTCTAATTTCAAAGTGAATAGATTAAATGTTTCATATAATGTCTTAATATATTAGAACCAATGATAATAAAATGAATGTTATAATTATTGTAAATAATTTCTTACTTTTAATTTTTTTTGTAGAAGTCAATCGAGCAAATAAATTAAATTAAAGTTAAATTTTCTTAATATTTGATTTAATCATAACGCATGACTTCAAAATTAGAATCAATTCTTGCTAATTTAAAAATAAAATATTTTTTTTGAACTAAAAGTTGAAAAAAATATAGCAAAAAAATCATATATATATATATATATATGTATAATTATTATAATAATAATTAATATATGAAAAAAAACTCGGGTACCCGGGTACCAAAATATCGGAAAACCATATAACACATTAAGATTATTATTTGCCCCTGGAACCCAAAAATATGCATGCTAAATCCATAATTTTTTATCCGCAACCGCTTCCAACAGAAGAGTTGGGTATTTATGATCACGTCTTTTGAATTGAGCTTGTAAGGCCTTTGGACAATTTTTCCAATCCCAATACATACAATCAATACTCCCGAGCATTCCCTGGAGTTTATGTTGTTCTTCATGCAATGCATATATTTTTTCAATGTCATTGGGAAGTCTGTACGCTCCCCATTGTGGGTGAGTATTGGGGAGTGGTGAATTTTCATCCAGCGTCACATAAATGTAGTGAGCACAATCGTCGCCCCCCACACGGGCAATCACGAGGGGGCCACTAATAACAAAACCGATCACTCGAGCAATATTTTGCACCCAATCAGTTAGTTGCTCGGGAGAACTGAACACCTGAAAATACATTACAATTTTTATGAAAAATTAATCGAATCATACCGTGACCACCCGTACTTAATATAACAAAAAAGTAATCGAACCAAATAAAAAAATATTTTTATTTGTTACAACTTTTTAAAAAAAAATACTTTTTTTTTGTTACAACTTTATTTTGTCTTTGAAATTAAAAAAGAAAATATATATATATATATATATATATATATATATTGTAGGGGGGTTTGATAGGGACTAGGGAGGGTTTTCACAGTGGGGGTCTGTATAACAGACCCCAATCTTGAGATTTTCTTCCGTTACATGTATCCTTATTACAAGTAACCCAAAACAGGAAAAGAGGGGAAAAAAAAAAGAATAAGAAGTAAAAATACATGTCAGCAGCTTCACCATCTTCATCTTCTTCTGGGGAAGAAGTTGGCGGCCTCGGCGGCGGCGGTGGAGGTGGTGGTGGAGAGGTTGAAGGGCCTTCATCTTCTCGTATTAGAATGAGGCCCAACTTTAATGAGGTTTGGCCAGAACCTTTTGTTGAAGCCCTTGCTTTACAAGTATCCATTGATGCATCTCGCACTCTTTCCCGCCTTTCTGCTGCTCAAGCTCTCTTCAACGTTTTTCAGGTGCTGTGTGATACTTCTCTTTATACACATACAAATACATGTGTGTGTGTTTTCTTTTTTTTTTTCTTTTCCTTTTGGTTCATGATTCCAAAATAAATTTGATATACTAACATTTATTTATATATTATCTATTAGCTTAATTTGTTTTTTTCTTCCCTCAGTTTTCGTTTAAATAATAAGCATTACTTATTTCTTTATTATCTATTAACTTAATTTGTTTCCTATATTTTATTACGGGTAAAATAATATAAATGAGGTTAAAATCTTTCTTGAAACTATAAAACAAGTATTATTATGATATTAATAATCAGTATTTTTGTTATGGCACTCTTAGCTGTAATAAATCTATAATCCCCTTTACCTTAATACTAGTCATATTTTAAAATTATACAAATATTAAGAAAACTTAATAATAATTAACTAATTTCATATTTGTCATTATTAATTACATTAATTTAATAAATCAGCTATATTAATTAATGTGTTTGTATATGTTGAAGTTGAAGAACTTATAATATATTAAGTGTATTCTTGGAATTTTTTTTATAAATTTGTATGAAAAATAGAAAATGACATATATTATGATACAAATTTTATTTTCTAACAGGACTAGTATTAATGGACGGAGGGAGTAGTTAGGATGGAAGGGAATAAACATTAAGATAACATCTCTATCACAGTGTGTTCGAATTAACGAATTAGGTGTGTAACATATTAATAAGAAGATCAGGTTGCTACTGAAACATTCGGTATGTGCGTCAAAACTAGTTGTAGATGTTTGTTTTTTTAGCGATTATAGTTAATATCGAAGGCTCTGGTCGGTAAAATTGACTGATGAGATGACTGAAGACTAATAAGATAAGTTGAAACCCGATTAAGACTAATTTTCTTTGCAAGGTTTCCTCGCTGAATAGACTTTCATGGTTAAACTAACTGAAATCTAGCCAAATAAGTCTACTTTGCCTAATCAGTCACCTGAAAGTGGCATGCCGAACAGACTCAAAATAATTATTTGGTATATGTATTCTCCACAAACTAGTTGTTGAACTAGTAAAATGTGATACTTTAAAACAAAAACTTGTAGATATTATCAAAAAAAAAGAAAAAAAAGAAAGAAACATCACCCTAAAACCGAATGTATTGTACAGAAAAATACCAATTATATTGAGATTTTCGGTGTACCGATTTTTTTCGGTATAGTATAGTACCGTTGCCGATATTTTCGTACAATGATGCTATGAGCTTTTAAAATTTACGGTATATCAAGATATACCGAAAATTTTTGATATACCTAAAATTTTTTGTATGTACCAAAACTTCTAATATACCGATTTTTTTGAGCTTTTAAAATTTTCGATATACCTAAATTTTTTTATATACCAAATTTTTTCAATATATCCGTTTTTTGGCTCCTTTTTTTGTTTTTTCTATAAGATAAATTTATGGTGGTTAAGATATACGTATTAGAAGATAAGTGAGTGGGATTAATAGGAATATTATTAATTGAACAGGATGTATTAGTCAAAATTTATACTCTTTAATTTTTAAGAAAACTATAAAACCTACATACAAATAAAAAGGATGGAGGAGCAATATCAACTGTCTTTCTAAATTTGAGATTCTTGATAACATAATTTTGTAAGTGTTTTACTTAGGGGTGTATTCATAGGCGGATCTACATGTAACATGATGGTGCACGTGCACCACCAGATTTTTTTGAGAATAAGACCCCATCCCCGATAATATCTAATATTATCTTTCCCGTTATTTTATTTTGGCAATAGTTGAATTATCGAGGAGTTTAATTATTTTTTACTCTCGAAGTTTAATAGGTAAAGTCATATATACCTATTAAATATATTTTTTGATTTGACGTAATCTGTTTTGATCAAGGCGATATTAATTAAAGTGTTTAAAATTGTTTATTGAACCTTGAAGTATTTCGCAAACACTTGCTTCTTTTGAGAATATTTATTGTAATATGATGAAAAAATTAAGATGCACCCTTAATACAAAACTAGCTGAAGGGTTTCAGTTAACCAAATATTAGAAATTACTTTTGAAAGAAATGTTGATTTTGCGCGTAGCAACTGCAAGTGTTGAACGAGTCTTCTCAGCTATGAAGTATGTGAAGAGTGAGTTATGTAGTAAGATGGGTGACCAATGGTTAAATAATTGTCTTGTAACATTTATAGAAAAATATGTACTTAAAACTATTAGTAATGATGTTATTTTAGCACATTTTCAAGAAATGGACAGTAAATGTAGGCGATTTTCTTTGTAAATGTACGGATCCTTTGTTTTTTTTCCCACACACACGAGGGGGATCATCTCCTGTTAGGGGTGGCATTTCGGAACCGAAAATCCAAAACCGAACCGAAAAAACCCGAAAAAAGAACCGAAAAACCGAAACCGAAGAAGACCGAACCGAAAAACAAAAAAACAGAACCGAACCGAACTAATTTGGTTCGGTTCTCGGTTCGGGGTCGAGCGGAACCGAACCGGACCGAAATGGACCGAAGTCAAATTTCAACATACTAAAATGACCTTGTTTTTGTGATTTTGGTGTGTTTCGAATTTTAGTATAATTCGTTTTCCTTTTGTAAGACCCTCATGGGTCCAAGAAGGACCGATAATATGCTCATGAATTTGTGATTCAATTAATTTAGGTTGAGAAAATGAGCTACTGTGATTTACGATTGTTATATATTTTGAGATATTTGGAAATTGCTAGGCAACTCTAGCTTTTATCTTGAACATATATATAACTCTTGTTGGCTTGTTGTTATATATAACTTATCTATTGCATATAATATTTGAATTTATATTGTGAAGAACCGAAAAAACATCAGACCAAATCGAAACCGAACCGAATATTTATAAAACCGAACTTAACCGAACCGAACTTCAAAAAGAACCGAACCAAACCGAAACCGAATATTTGGTTCGACTCTCGGTTTCGGTCAAAAACCGAACCGAATGGAACCGAGTCCACCCCTATCTCCTGTCCTGAGTACCCCCCAAGAGGCTCGACCTCACCCCGATCTAGAGGTAAATTTTCCAACATGACATGTTCGCCTCATTGTCCCCCTGCTTTGTTATTACTGACTTTCTTTATGTATTATTTGTTATCTTTAATGTAATTTTAATATATATTTTATCGTTCGACATTGTTTTTCGTGGGACGATTGGTGCACTAGTGGTTTTTCGGTCCTGGATTTTTGTGATTGAATTTACGTGAATTTTCATCTACTTTGTAGAAATGTGAAATCCAGCTAAAGTCATAAAACAAGAACCAACTAGACTCAAATAATAATAATAAGAAAAAATAATAATAATAAATAATAAAAATAATAATAATAACAATAAATAATAATATATAATAATAATAAATACAACAATAATAATAATAAATGAATTCGAATATGAAAATAAGAAATTAGAACAGATAAAGAAATTATGTCTAATTGATTGGGGATTGAGGGCTTCAGATGTGGATGTCGGAGAAGGGAGGGTCGTGCGTAGAGAGAAGAAAAGTGAAAAAATCCATTAAAATCTCGTGTGATGATATAAGATTTCTGGAGAATTTATCTCTTTATATTTTTAATGAAAATCCTATAAAATCCATGAGATTTTAAATTTTGTAAAAGTCTATGGAGTTTTGAATATCTCAAGACTTTTAAGCACTTTTTAAAATCGAGATTGGATATCTCTAGATTTTTAAAAATTTTTCAAAATTCGGATCGAATACCTCCCGACTTTTAAAGTTCAGAAAAATCCAATAAAATCTTAATTTAATACACCTCCTTAATCTTGACCGTCGCTTCTGGTTCAGAAATTGTATTCCGTACTTCACTAACAATCGAGTGTCTCTAGGAACCACCGAATACAATTTATCCTTTCGTTGTGCTTTTAAATAAAAAAAACCTTAGGAGAGAGAAAACAAAAAATAAAGGAATTACCCATTGTTTTTTGCTCTCAATGGCAAAAAGTATAGAAACTCAATAAATGATATCTGAAGAATTTACCCATTTTTGGAGTCAACTTTTCTTGCCATCTAAAAACATGTAAAAAGGATTCTTTTGTTTGTTTTGAGTTTCTTTCCCTTGTACTATTTTTTTGACAAGATCCCTTTCTTCCTATTGGGATCTTTTTTTCCTGTCAAATTTATAGTAACAAAAAATGAATAGGGACTGTTGAGGCCCAACCTATATTAATATTTAAAAAGAAAAACAAATCAAAAATATCATTTTCAGCCTAATCCAATTACAGCTGTTTGTAGTCTAAATGTAAAGCACTTTTCTGTTTTTTTCCCCTCTTATGATAAATCTTCTTTTTCAATAGAATTCTATGTGGGTTGGTCCGATTCAGTTTGGTATCAATTAAAAGAAAATTTGTATTAATTTAGTGAAAAGGTTTAAAATAAATTTGTTGATTTACCGTTTCGATGATTTTACATTCAGGCGGACAAGTAGGGAATGTGGCGCGAAGCATAAAAGTTTGGGTAGAGCCGTATCAAGCGTTGGCTAAGCAAGCGTCTTGTAGTAAGACGAGTAGTTATAAACTCTGTGGACCGTGGTGAGGGGAGAGCCCCAATTGGTAGAAAAAAAACCCATAATCTCATGGGGTTATCCTACACTCTGAAAAAGAAGTAGAAAAATAAATAAATATAGTGATAATTTGATTGTTTGTCAACGTAGTAAATAGGCGAGAAAAAATTGTCTCAAGAGTAAGAGCGTTGGGAATGTTGGGGCGAAGCATAAAAGTTTCGGTAGAGCCGGATCGAGCGTTCGCTAGATAAGCGTCCTGTAGTAAGGGAAGTAGTTATGATAGGGGTGTGCATTCGGATCGATCCGATCGGATCCGAATTCGGATTGATTCAAAATTTTGGACCACCTTCTGCTCAATCCGAAATTCGGATCGAATTTTTTCGAATGTGATCCGAAAATCCGAAAATTTTAAAAACAATTAAAAAAATTATCTTTAAAAGGCCGACCCCGACCTTGAAACTCCAAGCCCTTACCGTAGAGATCTCTGCCTTCGCCGCGGTGGGTGCATCAATATATGGAGTGTTCGTGTGTGCTTATGTGTGTGGTTGGTGTGAGTATATAGGTGTTTATGTGTGTGTTTGTCTTGTGTGCTTGTGTGTGTCTTCCAGAGTGATCAGTGAGAAAGGGAGAAACCGATCGTGAGGTATCACAGAGAAAGAGGGAAAAATTTGAATTGTAGTGCAAGAGAGAGTCGGCCGAGGGAGAAGAGGCGAAATAATAATTTTCTTTTATATATTTCGGATCGATCGAATTAATCCGAAAATCCGCGGATTTAATATGATCCGATCCGAAATTTTCGGATCTGTAAAATTATAATCCAAAATCCGAGCCGAAGACGTCGGATCGGACTGGTTCAGATCGAATTTTCGAATTTCGGTCTGGTGTGTTGGATTCGGATTTTCTGCACATCCCTAGTTATGAACCCGGTGGACCATCCCCATGGGTGGTGAGGGAAAAAGCCCAATTGGTAGAAAAAAATCCATAACCCGATGCGGTTATCATGCACTTGAAAAAAAATATAAAAAATAAAATAAATATAGTGATAATTTAATTGTTCATCGACGTAGTAAATAGATGAGCAAAAAGAACGACTCTCTTTATCTTTACAAAAAAGAAAAAACCAAAATAAGAGCAAATTTTGATTCGTTCAATAAAAAAATCATTTTGTGGCCTGGTAATTTTATATTTAAATCGATCCGAGTCAAATAACGGTAGTTTTTCTGTTTTTATGTTCTTTTCTTCGAGGTTTTGCTCTTTCTGCTTTATTATCTTTCGCAAAACTTGTGACTTTGTCTCACAATAAGACAAAGTGTGATATTTTTTTTATATACAAACATCCATATGTTTCTTACTCCCCTGATTTTATTTTATATATATATATATATATATATATATATATATATATATATATATATCGTTCTCGTATTTTCAGATAAAAATTTAAAATAAATAACTCCCCAGTTGTGTAATATTTAGATTTTTGAGTGGTGTAAATAAAGTTAATTTTGTATCATTATTTCTATTTATAGAAATGTTTCATCAAGTGCGAGACTTCCCTTTTTGGCAAAATTAAAGTCTAATATTGAAACGTCAAAACATCGACATTAGATGGGGAGAGTATTATATCTTATTTTTTAGTTCTTCAAAAGATATTAAAAAATAATATAAAAAATATGTGATAAGAATATTAATTTAGCAATAAAATTTTCATAAATTATATAATTATCATTTTACTTCTTTTTTTTTAGTTGCAACAACTTGATTTCTACACCATTCATGTAATAATGTTTAATCTTATTTTTTTATTAAATTAAATGTAGACATTTACGAGATAAGTATTTAAAAATAGCATTAGTATGAGAGAATCAAAATTCAACTTTGATAAAAGTAAAATAACAAATCACATGACACATAAAGATATTGTAACTAAAAATATCAAGTAATTTATGGCAATAAAATTCGTATATTTATATTAAAAGAATATTTCATCTTGCTAAAATAATTTCTCTTTCTGACGCCCGATTAAAAAAAAAAAAACTACAACCAATTATCCTTTGGGTTTTCTGCGGTTCTCTTATAAATATATATATATATATATTCAAAGTTACTTATAAATTTCTTACTTATTTTTTTTGTCAGATACAGATAGCTATGAAGTATTAATCAAAAAGGTCTTTTTTTTCTAATGTTTTGTCTGTATCTGTAATCACTGTCAGCCGAAGCTTTATGTTCTTATTAACCCTGAATGATAACATTTAAGAGGGAAGTTGTCAGATTTTTTGGTAGCACGAGTCTATAGCTATATGGGACAGGTCGAATAAACCTAGACTCTCTCTCTCTCTGTCTCTCTCTCTCTCTACACACCCAGTATAGCAATATGTCAACTTTGACAGAGGTCTGCAATTCCATGCACAGTCTTTAAGTATAATGTGTGAGCGTGGAATTATTTTATTTTATTTTTATTATTATTATTACTTTCTAGATGGAAACCTGGGCCAAGCGTAGCATGCCTTATAGTAGTATTAGACAGCTGCTTTTTCAGGTCAATTTTCTAATATATCTTTTGCTCAAGCATGAGTTAGGGTTTCCAAGGTGAAGGGTTGGCAGTATAAATCTTTAATTAAATATTAATATTTCATTTTAATATAACTCGAGTGAGGGTTCCCGAGGGTGGGTTTGGCAGTAATAAAGCTCTAATTAAATATGCATATTTTATTTTGGTGGGTCAGCAGTAATAAAGCTCTAATTAAATATGCATATTTTATTTTGGTATTCTCGGTATTATGTTTCGTTAAATACATTCAATTACAATTAATTATTATATTTTTTTTCATCACACGTTTATTATTAGTTATTATTATTTTTTAATCTACACCACATACTCATCATTAATATTTATAAAACTGACACCAGATTACACCCAAGATAGTCATGTCGTGTATCGTGTGTCGTTCTCCAAAATATTTACTCTAAATATTGGAATTGGGCTTAAACGAAGGGAGTATAATAAGTTTTGGAATTTAGCTCTCAAATTAGCGGAATTTTTATATCATAAAAAGCGAACAAATGAGAAAGGAATATCTGTTAAATGAGGTCGGAAATAACTAGGTATGGTAAAAATAGTCTAAAATATTTTATAATTTATAAAGAAGACAAAACTCCAGAACTTCTTATATTTTCGAATGAGAGGGAATACTTGTTTTTTATTTTAGTCTGTTCTAAATTGTAGATCACTTTCTAATTTGTTAGCATTTAGTTTCTTTTATTTTTCAGTTGTACTCCTATTTGACACTTCATCTGTTTGGTTGTAACCGTAGTGTTTGGATTTTCACATTTGTCACTCTTTAATTATTGATGTTTTAAAAGTATATATAGACGAATCTAATAAGATCTCATACGGCTATTTTTTTTTCTTACCCATATATCATAAAAGATAATCAAAAGAAAATACGTGGATAGTGTAAGACCCCATTTGCTATTGCTTAACTTTAAATATAAGCAGTTTTTTGACAAATTTTTAAATTTGATAGTGTTTGGTAGATGGAAAAAAGTCGTCGTTTTTAGATTTTACGTGTCACTCATAGCATATTCTGGAAGTAGCATTAGAGTTGCTTTTAGAAGCTGTTGTCATAAAACATTGAAAATTAATATTTTACATCTTAAAAGCACTTTAAAAAATAATATTTACTAAACAGAAACTTATTTAAATTCACAACTGATTATTCTCATATTACAGCTAGAACAATTTTTTTTTAAGTCACGACAATATAGAACTAGGCCTAAAAGTCCAAATATATAATTATAACGGAATGGAAAATTATTATGCATTAACATTATTTTTAAACTACTTGACAAAAGATGTATATTTGATATATTAAAGATAATGATTGTTGTAAGTAATAATGATAAATGTGTGGTTGAGATTAAAAAGTAAAAAAATATTGATAGTAAGTGTGTGGTGGAGATTAAAAAGTAAAAAATGGTTGTTTAACTTGATTTAAAAGTGATAAATTCGGGCAAAAAAAAGTGATAAATATAAAATTTTTAAAGGGACAAAAAAAAAAGATAACGGTAGAGCTTTGAGCGGGAGGGAAGTATAAGGGAGGAGCGAGTGGTCACCTAATACCCTAGGTGCCACATCACCTCTATCCAATAAAAACCCTCCAACTCAAAACTACCCAATTCTACCCTAACACTACCCTAAGTGGAGGGAGTGGTCACCTATACTACCCGATTTTTTTTTCATACATAAAATCACATACAATATTAAAATAAAATCATACTATTTCATTAAAAATAAAAACATTACATAATACTTAAAAAAAACATTACATAAAAATATACCATTTTATTGTATAACTGAATTGATTAGAAAATAAAGTGAAGGGGCCAAAAAGTACTTCCTTACAAAAATGAGGGCTTTGTTTTTCACAAAAAACACAGCCAAAATATATGGGTTGTCTTCTTCACAAAAAGCACAGCCACTCGATCACCTCCATTTTTTTCTACTCGATCACCTCCAAAAAAATCACCTTTGGCCGAAATCCAAAAAAATCACCTCCCAACGGTCCAAAATTCAAAAGCTCCAACTCAAGAAACTCTCGGCTTCCCAAACCGAAAAACGAACCCGATCGCCTTACTCGACTTACCGGCGGCGGTGTTACCGATCGGGTAAGGGTACCCGATCCCCTTACCCGATCCCACTCCCTCCCCCCTAATAGATTTACTTCCATATAACACTACTTGTTGCTTTAGGAAACAAAGTTGTTTCAAAATACTTGTTCTATGATGGGGTATAAGAGCAAGTCCAATAATGTCTTAGTGGCTTTCCTATTTATATTATAAAATAATGAATCTTAGTGATTTAGGGAACCAATTATACATGTGAATGCCAACAACAATCCCTATTCTCATTTCCTATTATTATTAAAATAATAAATTTGAATGAACTATTTATCTAAATTTCAAATAAAGGTCATTGTCATAGCTGGCTGTGATTGATTGTGAAGGGTTGAGGAATTTAAAAATTCCATCAATATTTATTTGACGTGAATTGCCAGCAAAATTGTGAATAGCGATTTTGACAAGAAAGTTCTTTAGTATTTTAGTGGTAAAAACAAAAGGAGGGAAGGGAAAAAAAGAGAGAAAAAATGGGGAAAAAGAGAGGGAAATGAATATTTTTATTAATAAAAAATAAATAGGGGATGGCTAGTGCTTCCCTACAAATAAGGAATGGGATGGTTGTGCTAGTAGTTCTTAGTGTTTTAGAGAACCACTAGCACATTGTTGGAGTGACATTTTGTGCCAAATTCCCTAAACGTTGACTTAAGAGTTTATTTGGGGAACTTTGAACTTGCTCTAACTTTGTGTTTTTATTGTTGATTAGAATTAAGCTTACATTGTCCCTTATTCTTGGTTAGATTTTGTCCTTCGTACAAAAAATTCTTAGGCACAATTTATTTTTTTAGTTTATAGTTGACATTTTTAACTTTATATGTAGTTTATATAATTTTTGTTTTGTAACCAAAAAAATAAAATAATATTTTTTGTTTGGTAATGCATTAGTTTATTGAATAAGTTAGTTTATCCGATAAGCTACAACGTATAGCATTTAGAATAGCTTATCCAACCAACTAAGCGTCATTTTACGTCATGTATATCAACTACAACAACATCTAAGCCTTAGTCCCAAAATGATTTGGAGTCGGCTAACATGAATCAAACTTTGAAACCGTCAATAATCGTTACATAAATAACATAAAGGGAAAAAAGAGGGAAAAAGTAGAGAAAAAAGCAAATAAAAAAAGAGAATGAATAAAAATAAAAAAAAAAAAAAGAAAGAAAAAAAAAGAAAAAAAGATAACATGAAATAAAAGAAAATAGGAATTAAAAAAAAAAAAAAAAAAAAGAATCAGACTCCATCCACCATCCGTATTCTTTCCCGCCACATTTGCCTCTCCATCGCCATACTTTCTCCAATTCCAAGAAACCGCATATCATTTTCAATCATCTTTATCCAAGTTTTCTTGGGTCTTCCTCTACCTTTCACAATATTACTTGCTCCCCAACTTTCTAGCCTCCTCACTGGGGCATCAATAGGTCTTCTTCTCACATGACCAAACCATCGTAATTATTTTTCCCAACTTGATCAGTTCCGACTAACTTATTAGTTCATCTATAGCTCATCAGCTATTAGCTATCGACTCCAGTTAACATATATTGTTAATCGGAACTACAGATAAGTTAGTCGGAACTTGATCAGTTCCCTTTCGGATCGGGGGATGGGGGTCCTGGGGGCGAGGGATTTCGCCTTTATTGCTACGAGTTAACATATATTGAATGTAATAATTAGTTACATTTTCAAGGTAACTAGCTAACACTTCCAATATTCCTTTGGTGAATCATACATCATCACTTATATACAAACATGAACATGGATGTGCATAGTGCGTGCGTGTGCTTGATTAATGTGTATGTGTTGAAAGTAGTGTCTTTATGCATTTCCTTTTAATATTTGCATTGATCTCACTCATTATCACTAAACCTGGATATCTACATATATACAGGTATGCTCCACCTGGCATGCCGTATCCCGCTCCGATCTCCTGTGGTGCAACCTCGCACGACGTGTCTGGAACGTGGGAAACCTCGCACGCGACACCTGGCGAGACGAGTACATCTACCGCCACCGAACCGCGCGCAATTTCCGATTAAGCAGGAGCGCGTACACCACCATCCATGTGGTCCCTACAGATATCAGCAACAACGACATCGTCTCCTGCCGCCGCCTGGCCCTCTCGAACCACCTCCTCGCCGCCGGATTCGCCAACGGTGCGGTTCACCTGTACCGCCTCTCGACCGGGGACCACGTCTTCAGGTTCTACCCTGATCAGCACCGCAATCGTCTAGGTCGGTTCTCTAGTGCCGTGTCGGGGATCATCTTAACGGATATCCGTCTCGTTTTCGCCTCTCTGGACGGCGACGTTCATGTGGCGGTCGTTAGTGGGGGGATGGCTCTGAGAAGGGCGCATTTGGGCGACGTGGTGAATGATGGCGCTCTAATCGATTTTTCTGGTGGCGACCGGTGGTGGGTCGGCCTATACGCAGGTGTTTACGCATCATTTTTCAAATGTCATATACTGTTGGGATAATTTACATGAGCTACCCCTAAGGGTTGCATGCATAATTGCATAAAAACTCAGAAAGGTTTTAATTGACTAAGAAAAATCTTGATACTAAGGGTAATTTATATTTTGGGTGTAACCTATTTTTATTAGATACCTAATTAGAATGTTCGTTAAATCTTTCTTGTAGGTGTACCAGGCCATTCCTTTCACATATGGAATGGCGTAACGGAGGAGCTTGTTTTCGTCGGTGGCACGCTAACCGATCCGGAAGCGGTAACAGGGTGGCACACACTGACCGAAACGACGGACCTAATCGGTCGGATTCGAGTGACGTGCCACAACACGGCCGTGGCGTGCACTAGCCTTAAGGTTGTTGTATTTGACCTACAAAACCAAGGAGTAGTATTGGTAGAAGAAGAGTTCCGAAGGGGTATCATCGTGGGCTCGTTCGACTCGTCCGACGAATTGGCATTAATAACCGATGTGCGCGGTTCGGCTAGCGTTCGCCGTGTGGCTAATTGGGAGGAGACGTCCAGGTTCATAGTAAGAGGCGGTCGGCTCGGCCTAGGTGAGGTTTTGGGATGTGTTAATGGTGGATATGGACTAGTATTGGTAGGGGGAGTAATTAGGGTTTGGGAAATAGAGAATGGTGAGTATTTGTATAGATTTAGGGAAACAATTGGGGTTTGCAGTGCCCTAATTGCAGATGATAGGTTTGTGGCTGCTTATTCTACTGATGGTACCATTCATATATGGGATTATGGGGCTTAAGAAAAACAAAAATACATGCTTGTGAGTAAATTTATGTGTGTGTGAGGGTTGGGGGGGGGGGGGGGATTAGGGTTTGAGGCATTAGTCATTTTCTCGAGTTGTAATATGATTCTTAATGTGATTGCTTTGATAAGGATAGGTAGGTCTGCTGGATGTTGCTTTTTGTAGCTGAATTCTCAGTTCCAAACTCAGCTATTGGTAGGATCAGTAAATTCAAAAGTTGGGATATGTGGACGAATGGGTCATTGGTCATAGTTTAAGGCTCAATCTGTTGGATCGGTGGTCTAATTGGGATCCATTGCCACCATCGATATCCACGTGGATTAAAAAATGTTGGAAATTGGTTTATAGAAAATAAATTTTGACACAATTTTAAACTAATATAATGATGGAAAAATATTTAATTCTTGAAAAATGAATTATAAATTGTGAATCTATGTTTAATTCTTGAAAAAAATGGATAAGATATTGCAAACATAGACGATGAAGAGGACAACAACATAGGAGAAGATCCATGAGCCAAATCGAAGGTGGATGACAGAATGACTGGGATCGATGCAAAGTGTGACAAATTGAAAACTCTCCTGGTTGATATTCAGTTGCAACTGCTGAATCTGGGCAAGGATAGCACTAAAACTCATGGATCTTCATCTTCTTCTAAGTTTAAATTCGGTGGTCGTCAATCTGATAATGGAAATTCACATCATAGGGTTAATTTTCCTAATTTGATGGATCTAACCATAGATCATGGATTAATAAGTGTAACACTTGTTTTAAACTTACGCCTGCTATAAGTGATGAGCATATGGTGCAATTAGCTATTCACCACTTTGAAGGTAAGGCACTGCAGTAGTTTCAGAACTCTGGTTATGAGAATGTTTTGGATATTAGTTGGGAGCAGTTTTTAGAGGTTGTTGCTAGGGATGTCAATTAGTCGGGTAGAATATGAGTACGCCTTCTCCATACCCTACCTTATTTGATTCAAATTGGATTTGTATACTGCCCATCGGGTAATCGGGTACCAAATGGGTATTCGGGTACCAACATACCATATATTCAAGCATATAAATATATCTTAATATATATCATATGTACATGTAATGTAATTAAAATTTCAATTTAGTAAAATAAATATTTTAAATATTATATTTTATGTAATAATTTTATAATATATAATATAATATAATATCTATGTAAAATATATTATAATATATTTATATTATTCAAGCGGATACGTGGGTTGGGTAATCGAGTCGGGTAATCGGGTAATATACTATACCCATACCATACCCGTACTCGATCATAAAATTTTGGGTTCGACCGATACCCGACCCTATTACGAGTTTATCCGACAAGTAGGATCGGGTACGGATAAAGTTGACATCCCTAGTTGTTGCTGCGAGGTTTAATGATATTAGTGAAGGGAAGGTTCTGATGGAGTTTAAGAATTTTAAACAGAGGTATCTATTCTCAACATGTGGAGAAGTTTGAGGAGTTTAGGTCCTGTCTAATGTTGAACAATCATATGAATTATTCGTAAGAGTATTTTGTGGCTAATATTAGTGGCTTGACTAAGGATATGCAGAGTTTTTTGCTGTTGTCTACTGGATGTCATTGAATTGGCCAAAAGCAAATACCGACACTAGATGCTCTAGCTAAAAGGGCGAAACCAGCTCCTAAAGTTTATAACAATCAATACCAATACAATAGCAACCAGCATCAGAACTACAAGAGGCCGGATTTGATGAATACACAGAAACCAAACACTACTACTACTACCATGAAATTGCCAATCAAGCTGTTGACTAGTGCTGAAATGGCAGCTAGAAGGGAGAAGGGGCTGTGCTATAACTGTGATTTCGGACACACATGTAAGCCTAAAATTTTTTATATGGCTATGTCAGAAGAACATGAATTGGCTCACATTCAGCATATACCTGAGTTAGTGGAATTGGTGCTGGCTGAAAATGAGATTATGAATGAATCAGAGGTTTCTGTGAATGGCACAACAGGATCCAAGTCCATGAGGATTATTGGTGAGTTCAATGGACACAGGTTGCAAATTTTGTTGGATACTGGGAATTCCCTATGTTTCATTAGAAAGAGTACAACCCGGGTACTCGGTTGTAAATTGGATACTGACTCTCCCTTATTGGTAAAGGTGGCTAATGGACAGCAATTGGTCAGTACACAGGTTGTTAATGACTTTACTTGGAAGGTACAGGAACATGAGTTTACCTACTCACTCAGAATCCTGGAACATAAAGAATATGATATATTATATTGGGGAGTGACTGGCTTGAGTTTTGCACCCCTATATTCCTTGACTACAAGATGATGACATGTACTGTGCATTTGGGAAGGAAGAGAATTAAGATGCAGGCTATGGCAAGAGCTATTGAGTGCCAAATGATATCTATGGTTCACAAACATGCTGAAGAGATTGAATAGATGTACATGATCACTCATGT
Source organism: Orobanche coerulescens (assembly GCA_033398695.1). Taxonomy (NCBI): domain Eukaryota; kingdom Viridiplantae; phylum Streptophyta; class Magnoliopsida; order Lamiales; family Orobanchaceae; genus Orobanche; species Orobanche coerulescens. Next base: position 21,059,027 of record CM065810.1, read on the forward strand.
TGTGGTGAAGTCTGTTAAGAATTCTCAGCTCAATACTCTTCTTGATGAGTTTGAGGATGTTTTGCTCAATATTAGGTTGAAGCCTAACAGTGTTCCTAAACAAAACCATCCTTACAGAACTTCACATAACCACAAAAATGTAATTGAAAGGATAGTGGGAGAATTATTGAGAAATGGTGTAATACAGCACAACAGAAGTTCATTTGCTGCACTTGTTATACTTGTTAAAAAGAAAGACAACATTTGGAGGATGTGTGTTGACTACAGATACCTCAATTCTTTGACAGTGAAACATGACTATCCAATTCCTATTATAGATGAATTATTGGATGAGTTGCATGGAGCTAGGTATTTCTCTAAGCTAGATCTAGGGTCTCGGTATTTTCAAATTCTAGTTCATCCTTCAGATAGGTACCTTACTGCATTTTCTACACATCAAGGCCACTATGAATTTCTTGTCATGCCTTTTGGATTGTGTAATGCACCTGCCACATTTCAATCCTTGACGAACAAGGTTTTCCAGCAACAGCTAAGAAAGAGTGTACTGGTGTTTTTTAATGACATATTGGTGTATATAAAATCTTGGGAAGAACATCTGCTACATTTGAAGGATGTACTTCTATTACTGAGGCAAGCCCTATATGCCAAAAGAAGCAAGTGCCAGTTTGGGCAGGGAAGAATTCAGTATCTAGATCATGTCATAACTCCAAAGGGGGTATCTACTGATCCAAAAAAGATCTCTACTATTCTTAATTGGCCAATTCCAAGAACACTCAAGCAGTTGATGGTTTTTTTGGGACTTACAGGTTATTACAGGAAGTTTGTGAAGGGAAATGAGGAAATCAGCACACCACTCACTTTATTTTTGAAGAAGGATGGGTTTAAGTGGAGTGATGAAGCTGAGAAGGCTTTTAATCTCTTGAAACAAGCTATGTCTAGAGCTCCTGTATTGACGCTGCCTAATTTTAATGAGCCATTTGTTCTTGAGACAGATGCTAATGGTACTGGAGTGGGAGCTGTTCTTATGCAGCAAGGAAAACCTATTGCCTATATGAGTGAAGTCCTAAGCCCTCAAAATCAAGCACTCTCTATTTATGAAAGGGAGTTTTTGGCAGTTGTTATGGCAGTACAGAAATGGAAATCATATCTACAAGGCCAGCAGTTCATCATTAACACTGATCAGCAGGCCTTGAAACATTTGTTGGATCAGAAGTCTATCAATCATGTACAACAGAGGTGGTTTACCAAGCTGTTGGGATTTAATTATGTTATTAACTACAAGAAGGGATCAGAAAATAAGGTATCATATGCCTTACCCAGATATTTAACTGACAAAGATTAATGTGATCCTCTCACAACCATTACTCCTCTATGGATACAAGAAGTTGTTCAGAGTTATCATGAGGATACTACTTGTAATACCCGAATATTTATTGTGTATTTTTATATGTATTTGGATCATATGGCAAATGATTATTGTAATGCACGGATACTTAATGTGTAATTATCCCGTATTCGATCTTGTAAGATTCAAATTTGTGACGTATTAATCGATGATTGGTTTCCCGTATTCGTATCCCTACATCTTTGTATTTTTCCTTGCATGTATGCATAGTTCTGCACGTGATAACGTACACTAAATAATAATCATAGCGTACGCTATGAATGCAATATTACGTACGTTAGCTGTTGAGCTTAACGTACGTAAGCTCAGTCAACTCGAGATCTGACAAGGGTCGGCGTGTGGGGTCCAGGGGAGATTCGTGGGAGGATCCACATGAACATGGAAAATTTTCCAGCTAAGCAAGTCAAAGGGTTTACGTACGCTAAAGGGGATTTTTAACGTACGCTAGGATCTTAGATATTACGTACGTAAGGCCTGTGTAATAACGTACGTAAGCCAATACCAGAAACAGTCCAGTGAACTCTGGCCAGACGTTAACGTATGCTAATGTTCGAGTATAGCGTACGCTAATACTGTTACGTACGTAATGGACTTTGGGTGACGTACATAATGGTTTAAAATCTATTTATAGGACTCGACTCCCATTTCATTTCTAACTCTTACCTTGGCCGATTTTTGTGTTCTTGAGATTATCCCTCACCTCATATCCCTCATATCATCATCTTAATCGGATTTTGGGGAGCTTAGATCTTGGGGATTGGTGATCAAGCTTCCAGTGAAGAGTTTCTTCAAGATTTTCATTTTTCTTCCATCTTTTTGAGGTATGTTAACTCTACACCAAGATGGGGACCATGTTCTTAGTTATATTATGAACTTTTCCCAGAGATTATTGAGCTTATTATGTCATAATGAATCCAACACCATGTTTAGGAGGATTGTTTTGATTGAATTAAGGTTTCCAAGGTGAATAGTTGAGCCATAATCTTTATCAACCTCAAGAATAGAAATTTATGAGATGAACACACCTTGTTGATGCTTTCGTAACACTCTTTTTATGAACATAGTGTTGAGGATTACCCCTGTGATAGATAAATTCGTAAAGTTAAAACATAAAGTGTGTTCAATTATGATTCTTGCCTTGGATGAACTCGTTGTTAATCTTCTTGGATGATTAGAACCATGAAAGGGTGTTTGGAACAATCATTTTGAATGAAAAATTGGATAAGAAGAATTACCCGCGGAAGAACTAGAATCGTAGAGTTGAATTAACCTAGAACTAGATTGAACGTGATTATCTCGTTATTTATCGTTGTGGCAACCGAACCAAGCGTTCGAGTTAATAATCAAAATTAGAGTATGGAACATGGGTTATAATGATATGATGAATGTCTTTGGAATTGTAGACACCGACTTTGTGTTCCGTTACGATCTCTTGATTTCGTATGCCTTTTTCCAATTTAGTACTCGTCGGAAAAATAGGACCAAGAACCGACTGTCCGTTATTGATAACTCGATTATAACTTAAGGCGTTCGGTACTTGTGCGTTAGTTTCGGGAGTTTTATTGAATTCCTTGTTATTCCCTTGTACAAGGTAATCGATCGAGGGGCGGCGACCTTCGGACGTGTGACATTCGTGGGAGTATTTAATTCTTGCCATATTTGAGGCAAGTATCGTAGTTTGTAATTAGTTTATATTGGAACTTTGATCATGCATATGGTTTATTCATGTTGTTGAACATGAGATTATTTCCTCTGAATTGCCGTGGTATTCGTTATTGATATCTTGATTGTTCATGTCGATGAACATATCGATTTGCATATGTGTATGCATAATTGTATTGTTTATGTTGTAAATGATCCGATGGGGTCATGAGCATCTATGCTGAGGGCGTTGGATCAGATGTCCACCATGCATTGGTCCGGCGGGATCATTATGGGGATCTATGCTGAGGGCGCTGGATCACTGGACGGGTTTTTCACCATGCATTGGTCCGACGGGATCATCATGGGGATCTATACTGAGGGCGCTGGATCGTTGGATTACCCTGTATTGTGTTGATGGAATCGTGAGGATTCGCATCGTTGGATTCCGATGACGGAAGTCCGTTTTGTATGTTTTTGATGCATTGTTGATTTATGTATCATGATACTTGTACTAGCATCGTTTGCTAACCCCTTCGGGGGTGGACATTTGTTTTGATGTTCAGGTAGTCGATGAGCGGGGAAGCAACCACAGTACCGACATGACGATGACGTGTCTCAGTGATGTGGATCATGTTGTCTTGTTTTCTGGTTATTTTTCAGTACTCGAGTACGCATATGTTGTTGATAATTTTGGGGATGGTTTGTAATAATGGACTCATTTGAATTGTTGAACTGGTTTTGAATTTAACCTTAATGACACTTTAGCATTATTTTCCGTATTTCTCAAATTAGCCTTGTAAATTCTTATATAAAGGATTTACGGCTCTGTTATTATTCCGAGTATATCGGGGTGTTACAGAATATGGTATCGGAGCTAAGATTTATGGATATCTTGGCAGTCGGGTTTAGTTGGGTCTGTTTACTTCATTCGATTTATGGGTCGTTTGTAACATCACTGTACAACGAGCATCGTCATGTGGACCGTGGTTGTAAGTTTCCTAATCTCATATACTACCGTTCTATTTATTTCTGTTTTGTGAATATTGACGGACTTTATTTTAGAAAATTTTGCCCTGGATATTGAGTAATTGTGTTTACAGTATGTTGAAGGGAGGTCGTGGACGCAGATGCGGTCGTGGATGCGGACGTGGTAATGTGAGACAGGAGGATTCAGCGACTATTCCAGAATTATCGTCTAGTCGAACCGACTCCCATTCTGGAGGACAACAAGGATCAGCAAATGATAACGCAAATCCTAACATACCGGGGGTGCTTCAGCAGGTGGTCGCTCAGATGACCCAGTTCGCTCAGGTGGTTGACCGCATGCAGACCGCGATGGGCGAGCAGCGCAACGAGGATAATCGAGGAGACAAGTGGCTTACGGAGGTGGTCAAATTACACCCACCAAAATTTGACGGTTCAGCCGAGATGCCTACTTGGGATCACTGGCTGAAGGAGTTGGAAAATATATTTGCGGGGATCAACTGTCCCGATGACCGAAAGGTTCCTATTGCCCAGTATTTTCTGACTGGGGAGGCTTTTGACTGGTGGGAAGCTGTTCGACCTGAGGATCATAATGCTGACTGGACGGAATTCAGATTAATGATGGAAGCACAATATTGTCCTCGTCCCGTTAGAGAGGCTAGAGTCCGAGAGTTTTTCTCCCCACAGAGTTCGGAGGCATCTCTGACAGATATAATCAAGACTTTTAATCACCAGCTGACTTGTGTGCGACACTTGGTCAGGACCGAGGCAGAGAAGATTTTCCATTTCGACATGCAGATGAAACCCGAAATTCAGCAATCACTACACCAGAATCACGATTTTGTGACTGTCAAAAACTGTCACAAATGGCAAAAACAGTCACAAATGACTGTCATAAAATCACCAGTCACAAATTTTTTTGTGACTGTCAAAAACAGTCACAAAACAGTGACAAAACCTCATTTATATGACTTTACAATACCACTTTCTATGGCAGTTACAAATATCATTTATGACTGTCATTAGCAGTCACAAATTTCATCTTTTGTGACAGTCATTAGCAGTCACGAATTTCAACTTCCGTGACTTCCATGGACAGTCACAAATATCATTTTTCATGATTGTCTTGTGACTGTTTTTAGAAGTCACAAATGTTGAAAAAAAATACCAAAAAAAAAAATAATAAAACCCCATTTTTCTCTGAATGCATTCTAATTATTTTTCACAATGAATTCATAATACAATCCAAACATATTTCTCAAAGTATTCACACAACACTCCAATTAATTTTTACAAGACATATAAAAATCACAATATAATGCTCAAAATTAGCACGTAAAAAAAATCCGAACCAACCCATTTGGAATAAAGCACTTATACAACTTATACACAAGTAAAGCACTTATACAACTTATTCACCAAACAGTCTCTTGTAACTTTTTCATTCATGCTTTAACTTCTAATTGCGAACACTACCAAACTTTTGACATCTGCCCTGCAGTCCCTTCAAAAACTTGCCACATCCCGCAATGAACTGCAGAATAATCACAAAGGAAAAAAACAAAAACGAAAAATCATAATTAATATCTTGCTCGATCCAATCTATAATCATGAATATCATCAGGGAAGGCACTACTTATTATGATAACAAGGTAACAAAAATCAAAAGCTCCATTTTTTCAAACGTCCGGTTTATTTTTCTTTAAACATATGCCTCAAATAAGTTCACATGGTTCTCGATAAGCAAAATACAGAATGATACAAAGATTACCATTACAATGATACAACTCTTTAGATTTTTTGTTTTCCATCTGATGAATTATTTAATGAATGTGGAAACAGTACCGTACAAATTCTTTTTCAACACTAGAGACTGAAAATTGAATGTGGAACAGTCCCGTACAAGACCTTTGCGTGTGAAGTACCAAACACAAAGTTAAACACATATCTAACTTTATGCTAGATAATTACCCTCAATACTTGCCTTTTGAATTTGTTCATGACGGAAAACTTCTTGAGTCTTGCCCTCACAATATCTCCCAACGGAACATTTGAAGCCTTTTTCGCATTCTGAATCAATGGATGCTCTAACCAAACAAGAACAGAAAAGAGCATGTTACAGCTACTGTATGAACATGGCGGTTTGTATTATTAAAAATAAAAACTCGCACGGATGTTTGCATTTTCTTGACAAATACCTTCGAATTGAGGGGTGGGCACAATTTCTAAAATGGAAACGAGTATATAACAGATAATTACCAGCACGGTGTCGAGTCCTACACGTTTTCCGGACTGAATATTTCGGACAATGTCCTCGAAAAACAACTGCAAAGACGATGAATACAGATATAAGCACGAGTTTTTTAGGCAAAAGAAACTGCACTATGTTATGTAATAATAACGATCAAAAGTGCCAACTTACTGTCCTATGTGGATCAATATTTGCAATTTGAAGAGCTTTTCCAATTGCAGCTTCTGACGGTTTACAAACGACCGGAGTCTTTGGCAGACGGGATGAACTTGCATGATCAGGACAAGAAAAATGTCCTATAATGTCGAATATTCCATTCGAAGAACAATAAGACTATCTTTAAATTTTCGTACGGTAATCTACCATGGACAAAGCTGCATATTTTTTTTTTAGTTCTAAAATTATCCATGCCCAGTATAAATAATATAACATAATCTAAAACAAGTAAAACTAGAATGTGTTAATTAATTAGGGGTTTGATTCAAACATACCGATGATACTCATCATAGTCAAAATCATAGCCAACTGCCTGACACAAAAAGAAATATGGAACTCATGATCAATAATCTTGCAAAAAAAAAATCCAAAAATCAAAAGTGTGAACAAAAATAAGAGGATTACCCTAAGACCTGCCATAGTGGTTCCATAGTTTGTGTACAGTAGATTGCATAAGAAAAAATCCAAAAACACTTTCAGTGGTGTAAACATCATGTTTACACAAATTCCAATCATACTCAAAACAGAATTCTATCATCAATCCTAAAACCATACTCAAATCAAAATACAAAATCATGTTTTTAGTGGTGCAAACATCATGTTTACACAAGTTTTAGGCAGTCACACATCATAAAGCACATCACGAAGCTGGGAGAAATTATTAATCATAATTCTAAGCAAAACATTCCAATTACAAACATTCTAAGCAAAACCTAGAAATTTCCTACCTTTCCTTTTCGATTTCGTTTGGCCTTCAGGCCTATTTGCTTCGCTCTCGTGATGTACTTATGCTTCCGCTGAAAAACAAACCCTGTTACAGTTGAGCCTTGTAAGAAGCCCTATTACATTTGGCGCTAAAATAGTATATATGGCAGCCACCGACTCACAAAACACATATATATTCAACTAAAGGTACTAGCACACAGCATAGAGTACACATCATTCCATATTTGTATTTACAATTTAGCTAATATTTAGTAGTACCTACTTGGAAATTTAAGATCAAAGAAAGCTGAAGGACGAAAAACGATCAGGCACCTGAAAAACAAATACAATTCAGAATTAAGAACATAATACATGCTTTCAAATATGTCACCACCGACTTAAATTGAAAAATGGTAACCTTTGAAACAATTTAGGAGAGAACAAGGACCAGTGCGCCAAAAATAATGATTTCCCATTTTTCGCTTTTCCTTTCATTTAATTCTTGTTAATTTTTTCGTGAACATAAACACAGTCAAAACAGTCCTTTTCCTCCCCATGTATCATGTGTCCTGCCATAATTTGTACTAACAAAAACATCAAGTATTCTTCTCACAAGCATAAAACACCATAATCCATGTTCAGTTTCTTTCTACTTCAGTTAATACTCTAAAACAGTAGTAGAAGTGCTGGGAAATCAATTTATCCAACACTTTATTATAAAGAAGATGAGATTCAAATATCTCTTCGTAAAAAAAAACATCATCATTGAAACTCACATGATCCTAATATAATAGCATTTTATAGTAGAGGATATAACCCATCAACAACTCATGTCACAACAATACTATAGTAGATAGCCCAAAGTCCACCCAACCCCACCCCACATTCAACAATCTATAAACTATCATGTCCATCTCAATTGCATTTTAAAATAAGCATCATTCAGACTGACCAGGCAAAACAATCTACTTAGAACCGGTAATATCATTGACGGCACAGATCTGCTCTTCTCCCATGGCAGACATAACACTCACAACAAGGTCTTTTCCCTCTGCAAAGACATCCTTCATCTACACATTTAGTCGAGAGAACAAGACGCTTTATAACTGACTGGTGAGTTATATTTATGACCAACAATTTCAAGTCAGCCAATAAAATGCTGAAAGAAACCTAACCTGTCCAAGCAAAGTATCATCAGTTGGAAGATTGAGGTCATCCTTGGTGCTGCCGCTCTCGGGCAACAAGCTCTTGGTCCCCCTAACGAATTTTCTCATCAAGGTTCATTAAACATACACCACGTCATAACAAAATTAACAACAAACAATCAGGAAAAATAGAAGAACCACATACCCATTAACATAAACCCACAGCCCAGCCAGCGACCCTCAAACCAAAACTCCAACCCTAGATTCTGGCAACTATCACAGCATCGCCCACCTCCTATCAGCCGCGCCACTCGCCTCTCCGCTGCGGGGGGTCTGCATATTTGGGTGTCGATTTAATTTTAGGGAATATTTGGTGGTGTGTTGATTTCGGTATGTATGTGTGTTTATTTTAGGGAATGAGAGAGAGGGGGGAGAGGTTAGAGGCATACAGTGAGAAAGAGATAGTGAAAGAGAGAACTGACTTATTTGAGAGAATAAAGAAAAAGGAAAAGAGAGAGAAAAGTTTATGACTGTTCAAGACAGTCAGAATACTTGTGACAGTCATTAACAGTCACACACATTTGGATTTATCACTGTTTGGTCTTTGTATCATATTGGCAAATATAAAGTTGTGATCACATTGTGAATACAAATCCACGGAGTTTAATATCATAAAATCCTGTTTTTGGTGTAGTGAATATATGTCCGGATTTGAATGTACTACCTTGCGACAGTATCAGGATAAAGCATTGGCCTACGACATGAAAGAGGCAGCGGTGGAGAAATCGACGGAGGCAAAGAAGCAGAAAGTGGCTGGCAGCTTCTCGGAGAACAAGAGTGGTGGGCCCCGCAAGGGCCAGTCTTCATTTCATTCATCTAGGAGATCTCCGCATCCTTCTCTAGGCGGAAAGAAGTTCCGGACAGCATCAACAGTTTCATACGCAGTGAAGAAATGTTATAACTGTGGTAAAACAAGGCATGTTCGACGTGATTGTTACGCACCTGCTGTAACCTGCTTCGAGTGTGGATAGGAAGGGCATCGTGCGACGTTTTGTGGAAATGCGACTAGATCTATTGGTACTCGCACTCCTGCACTGGTTCCGAAGGATACAAATGTGAACCAGACGCAGCAAAGTGGTTTCCAAAACCAGAATGTTGGGAAAAGAGAGGCGTCCAGTGCTGGGTCCGTTCCTCCGCGCTTTTACGAAATGAGGAGGTCAGACGATCAGAACACTGCTGTTGCATCAGGTACGATTCAGATCCTTTTACAACCAGTTAGTGTCTTATTCGATTCAGGAGCTACACATTCTTTTATATCATTGAACTGTGTTAATCGTTTGGAAATCTCGTGTTTATGTGATTGTGAGCCTTATGTTGTGGGATTACCGAGCGGAGAGAGAATTGTGGGAACCCTAGAAACTAGATATTTTCTAATGTCTATAGGAGGGAGAGATTGACCATCAAATCTTATTGTGGTGGACATCCATGGTGATGATTTAATTCTCGGAGACGATTGGCTAAATCATTATTGGGCTATTTTAAATTACCAGGAAAGAGTTATTTCGATCATTGCTGAACACAGAACTGAACATTTATTCAAGGGATGGAGACCGGGAAGCTCAGAAAAATTGATCAAAGCCATGAAGGCAGTGAAATTGCTGAAGCAGGGTTGTCAAGGATTGTGGTGTTATGCCATGAAGAAAGAAGAAGGAGTAGAAATCTCATCTATCCCAATTGTGAACGAATTCTTAGATGTATTCCCTGACGAACTACCTGGGTTACCTCCGCGTAGAGAAGTAGAGTTTAATATCGAATTAGAGCCTGAAGCTGCTCTTATTTCCAGAGCACCATACCGTATGGCGCTAACCAAGATGTATGAACTAAAGAAGCAGCTGGAGGAATTATTGCAGAAGGGTTACATTCAACCTAGCGTTTCTCCTTGGGGAGCACCCGTTCTCTTTGTTCGGAAGAAAGATGAATCCCTCCGATTATGTATTGATTACAGGGAGCTAAATAAGGTGACGATCAAGAACAAGTATCCTACACCGCGGATCGATGACTTGTTTGACCAAGTGCAGGGGGGCAGAATATTCTCGAAGATTGACTTGCGATCAGGATACCACCAGTTGAGAACTAAGGAATCAGATATACTGAAATCTGCTTTCAGATCCCGGTACGGGCACTATGAATTTGTGGTGATGCCATTCAGACTTACCAATGCTCCTGCGGTATTTATGCAATTGATGAATCGGGTATTCTTAGAATACTTGGATAAATTTGTGGTCGTTTTCATTGATGACATCTTGATCTATTCGAAAGACCCAGAGGAGCATGCAGAGCATTTGCGTATCGTTTTGAGTACTTTGAGGAATGAACAGCTGTATATGAAACTTTCTAAATGCGAGTTCTGGCTTAAGGAAGTAACTTTTCTTGGGCATGTGATATCAGCTGACAGAGTTCAGGTAGACCCGAATAAAGTCGAAGCAATCTTGGAATGAGAATCTCCAAATAATGTGAAAGAAGTCCGAAGTTTCTTAGGACTTGATGGATATTATTGCCGTTTTGTTGAAGGATTTTCCAAAATTGCTCGTCCGCTGACTCAGCTATTGCAGAAGACTCAGAAATTTGTGTGGAATGAGAAATGCCAGGCTAGTTTTGATGAACTTAAGAGAAGATTGACAACAACGCCTATACTAGCATTACCGAATGGAATCGATGGATTCATGGTATATAGCGATGCTTCAAATCAGGGTCTGGGCTGCGTGTTGATGCAAAAGGATAGGGTGATTGCCTATGCCTCTCAACAGTTGAAACCATACGAAGTAAATTACCCGACTCATGATTTGGAGTTAGCAGTTGTAGTCTTTGCCTTGAAAATCTGGCGACATTATTTGTACGGTACTCATTGTCAGATCTTCACAGATCATAAGAGTCTCAAGTATATTTTCAGTCAGAAGGAATTAAATATGAGGCAGAGAAGGTGGCTGGAATTAATCAAGGATTACGACCTGGAGATTCTCTATCATCCAGGCAAGGCGAACGTGGTAGCTGATGCACTGAGCCGCAAACCTGTTTCTCTTCGAGTGTTGGAAGCGCTTACGTCCCAAACCAGCATTCAATGAGAACTGATCCACGAAGGGATTGAAGTATGGTCACAAGGAGTCCAAGGGCAATTATACGTGATGGAACTAACTTCGTCATTAGTCGAGGAAATCAAATCTAAGCAGTTGGATGACTCTGATTCTTTGATTATGTAACGAAGTGAACAAAGGGAAGGCCCCAGGATTCGTGATAAAAGATTATGGAGTTCTGAGATTCCAAAGTCGACTGTACGTTCCCGATGATGATGTTTTGAGGCAGATAATTCTGAAGGAAGCTCACAGCACGCCCTATTCTATTCACTCGGGAACCAGTAAGATGTATAAGAACCTAAAACAAAATTTCTGGTGGGGAAATATGAAGAAGGACGTAGCGGAATATGTTTCGAAATGCTTAACCTGTCAGCAGGTTAAGATTGAACATCAGTGGCCTGCCGGGATGTTAAATCCACTTCTGATTCCTGAGTGGAAGTGGGAGGATATATCGATGGACTTCATCACCAATTTGCCGAGGACCAAGACAGGAATGAACATGATTTGGGTTATAGTTAATTGACTAACCAAGTCGGCTCATTTCCTGGGTATTAAAGACACTTGGGGACCCGATAAATTAGCACGAGTGTTTATTACAGAGATAGTCCGATTGCATGGAACACCGAAGACCATTATTTCAGATCGAGATGGTCGCTTCGTGTTGCATTTTTGGAAGGCAGTTCACAAGGCCTTGGGAACCGAGCTGAACTTTAGCAAGACCTATCATCCTCAGACGGACGTTCAGTCCGAAAGGACTATACAGATAGTAGAGGATATACTTAGAGCTTGTGCCTTAGATTGGTCAACCGATTGGGAGGTCCATTTACCATTGATTGAATTCACATATAACAATAGTTGGCATGCTTCCATTAAGATGGCACCATTTGAAGCATTGTACGGGAGAAGATGTCGATCGCCCCTGTGTTGGGATGATTCTTCCGACTTAATCGGGACGGAACCAGAATTGATAGTTCAGACTCAAGAGAAGGTAGCCCTGATTCGTGAAAGGCTGTTGACTGCCTAAAGCCGACAGAAGTCTTATGCAGATGTGCGTCGTCGCTCGTTGGAGTTTGAGATTGGGGACCATGCACTATTGAAGGTTTCTCCTACTCGGGGAATTTTCCGTTTTGGGAGGAAAGGAAATCTGAGTCCGAGATATATCGGACCATTTGAAATCCTCGAAAGAGTTAGGGAGTTGGCATACAAGTTGGCCTTACCACCATCACTGAGTCCGTTCATAATGTATTACACGTATCCCAATTGCGGAAATATGTACCGGATCCCAGTCATATCATTGATTTTGGCGAGATTGAAGTGGCTAATGATGACTCGTTCGAAGAAAAGCCAATCAAGATACTTGAGAGTCAAGTCAAGCAATTGAGGAATAAATCGATCTCCTTGGTTAGAGTTCAGTGGTCTCGACATGGAGTCGAGGAAGCAACTTGGGATACGGAAGATAGTATGAGGTTGAAATACCTGGAATTGTTTTTGTTTTAAGTTTCGGGCCGAAACTTCTTTTTAGAAGGGTAGTATGTAATGCCCGGATACTTAATGTGTAATTATCCCATATTCGATCTTGTAAGATTCGACTTTGTGATGTATTAATCGATGATTGGTTTCCCGTATTCGTATCCCTACATCTTTGTATTTTTCCTTGCATGCATGCATAGTTCTACACGTGATAATGTACACTAAATAATGATCATAACGTACGCTATGAATGCAATATTACATACGTTAGCTGTTGAGCTTAACGTACGTAAGCTCAGTCAACTCGTGATCCGACAAGGGTCGGCGTGTGGGGGCCAGGGGAGATTCGTGGGAGGATCCGCATGAACCTGGAAAATTTTCCAGCTAAGCAAGTCAACGGTTTTACGTACGCTAAAGGGGATTTTTAACGTACGCTAGGATCTTAGATATTACGTACGTAAGGCCTATGTAATAACGTGCGTAAGCCAATACCGAAAACAGTCCAGTAAACTCTGGCCAGACGTTAACGTATGCTAATGTTTGAGTATAGCGTACACTAATACTGTTACATACGCAATGGACTTTGGGTAACGTACATAATGGTTTATAATCTATTTATAGGACTCGACTCCCATTTCATTTCAAACTCTTACCTTGGCAGATTTTTGTGTTCTTGAGATTATCCATCATCTCATATCCCTCATATCATCATCTTAATCCGATTTTGGGGAGCTTAGACCTTGGGGATTGGTGATCAAGCTTCCGGTGAAGAGTTTCTTCAAGATTTTCATTTTTCTTCCATCTTTTTGAGGTATGTTAACTCTACACCAAGATGGGGACCATGTTCTTAGTTATATTATGAACTTTTCCGAGAGATTATTGAGCTTATTATGTCGTAATGAATCCAACACCATGTTTAGGAGGATTGTTCTGATTGAATTAAGGTTTCCAAAGTGAATAGTGTAATACCCAGATTTTCAGTATAAATTTTTCGCTTTATTTTATCTGAGATATACTGTATAGTTTGGTATCTATACAGTATGGATAAAATAAATTGAGAACCAAGACAGTTATACTGATGTGATTATCGTTTTTGGTTGACAGTTATATTGAGGATATGTTGTATCAGGTTGAACTGATTTGGATATCAGGTATACCGTATGAGAATATTTTTGGATTCAGTATGTGTATTCAGTATGCCGTATGTTTGTATTTTGTACGTCGAGATGTCGGATGGGAACAGTTGGATTTTTGGCCAAGTATTGAGGCCATTACGTACGCTAAATTTTATGGCTAACGTACGTTAAATGGACAGTGTTACGTACGTTATGTCTAGTGCCTTACGTACGTAACAAGAGGAATCGAACAGGACCGAGTCATGGTCGGCAGGTGGGACCCTGTGTCGGCAACTTTCGGCGGAGGATGTGGACAGCGAGTCAACCTCGGCCATTATGTACGTTATGCATGGCGTATTACGTACGTAATGTGGGTGGTACTGTAGTAAGTCAACGTACGTATTACGTACGTTATGGGACAAGATTTACGTACGTAAGGAAGTACGCAAAACAGGTCAGTTAACTTTGGACTGAGTTACGTACGCTACCAAGGTCAGATAGCGTACGTAAGGGTGTATTACATACGTTAACCGAGGAAGGTTAAGTACGTAATGAGCTGGATTGTTTTATAAGGGGACCCCCGTCTTTCATTTCTCTTCATCTTTTCACTTCGTTTTTCGTCTCTAAACTCTGAGAGAGGGAGATTTTGACTTTCCTAAGTCGATTATGAGCTTGGAAACATGGGATTGGAACTTGGATATGGAGATATTGTTGATTCTTGAAGTGATTTGTTATGTAATCCATCTTCTAAGAGGTATGTTGGATAATCCCTTCTTGAATTTCGGATTTTTGATGTTGTTGTTGATGAATGATTCGTATGAAGATGATTATGATCTTGTTATTACGATTCTTGAAGATATATGAATTATATGTTGAAGGAAGATGATGATATGTTGGATTATGTCTTGATTATGTTGTTATGATTATGGAATCATAATATTCTTGATGTTCTTGGTAGTATTGCTTCGATTTTTGATGTTAAGAAGATCATATGTTGAAGAACATGATGATATACACCTTGAATTATGATTAAGGATTGTTTAGATGTTAGGAAACATCGGATTATGTTGTTTTATGGATTATGAACGCGAATTCGGATAATTCGTGTTCTTGAAGAACTCGTGAGTTATACATGTCATGATTGTTGGGAAGATTTCGGATAATTGGATTGTGATTCTTCATGATAATAATTGGTAAATTGTTTCTTACGAATTACTAGTATAACAAGAAGGAGTCTTGTTGATTCTAATTTAGAATTAAAGTCGGAATCGAATATGTTATGAAATCCTTAATATCAAGATGAATTGATCATGGATTTGAGGAATGTGTTGGTGTTTTGGGTATGAATATGGAATATTCATATCTATAATTAAGTTACGTATTTTGGTACAATATTCGTATAGGAACACAAATATGATTAAGGGTTTGATGAGATTATTATTCACCGTTGAGTTTGGAAATTCATACATATTCAACAGGTGTTCAAATCAAATGTTTGAGTTATTTGAAACTCTTGGACTATGGTTATCTATGATGTTGAATTAATCGGATCGTCCGGATTGATGATGATAATCGGTAATTGGTTTATAATATAAATTTACAAGGAGGAAACTTGTATCCGAATTTAAGATTGAATTTGGAAACGGTAATGTTAGACCCTTGTTGGGTTAAATTGATTATTGATATGATCTTCGGATTGTGGAATCATATTGTGGTTTTGAATTCGTGTTTGATTGGTTCGGGTTGTTTGGATATGTGCTTAATCGGGATATTGTAGAACCGTTGTGTTTGTTGATCGGTTATTGATTGTTATTTGTGATCATCGAGTTACGGCTTATATTGTGGATATGAGTTCGTATTTGTTGAGTTGGATTATTTGGTTTTATGTATATGATCGAGGTATTGTTGAGCCGTTGAGTCGCTTGGTTGGCTATGTCGGTTATTGATTTTTATCGAATGTGTGTTAATCGGTTATTGCAATAGGTTGATATGTTTTGATCGTGGATTATGACCGTTGTGTTGCGGTTGGAGTTGAAGAGTTCGTAGATTGCTTTTGGTCGGGGCTGAGGAGCTCGTAGACAAAGACAATGGATATTGGTAACGGCTTCGTGGTATCGGTATCGAGGCAAGTTTCTACTTGTTCATTTTATAATATTTGATGAATGGTTTCGTTTTCATTTCATTTATAATTCGTATAGCAATGTTGTTAGAAATGTAAGTTGTCAGGATAATGGTTTGTATATCGTACTCTGGTGGTAATAAATCATAAGGTATATGATTTAATTGTGTTAAGGGAAGGCGTGAGTTATCTTTGGTCAAGGATATAGAATATCAGATATCGAGGATAGTTATCGTGATGACATAAGTATCGGGATAAAGGTTTATTGGTATTGAATGAATGGTACCTTATTTGAGATTATTTGTATAACTGTGTATTCGTTCAGGGATGTTGTTCGTGGAAAGGATGTTGTCTTCGGCTTTGAGGTAATTTATGTATTGTTCAGTTATGAGATAATTATTATGTTGAGTTGTTGTATATGTTGTATGTTGAGGATTCGTATATTGAGATTCGTACTGGTTGTTCGTTGAGGGATGTTGATCCCAGGACTATTGTTGGTATTAATGGTTGTGTTGATCTTCTCATTGGGGGATGTTGATGGATATGGTCCTCGGCTTTGAGGTAATCTAAGTATTTGTTCAGTCATGTGGATAATTAGTATGTTGAGTTGTTGTATATGTTGAGGTTTCGTGTAATGAGTTTCGTATCGGTTATTCGTTGAGGGATGTTGATCCCAAGACTGTTGTATTGAGATCGTAGATTGTGTTGGTCATTCATTTGAGGATGATGATCCCAGGATTGATGTTTTGGATATTGATTAGTCTTGTCGACTTTTCATTGTCAGTCTGTTGTTGTTCACTTCGGTGAGTCTTTTGATCCTTATTGGATATGTGTTTCTTTGAGTTTCATTGTCATGTTGCATCGTGACATATCAAGAGTTATATCTGCGTGCCGATTGGTTATTCTGTAGTATTTTTAGCCGGGCACATGATGGTTATGTGTTGATATTTCCACATTGAACCGTGCACACGAGACGTAGTTCGTGAGGCTAATTAGGTACAAGACCACACGTGTATGTGATCAATACCCGGGGTGGCTTGTGCACGGACACATTTCCGGATCGGGCGTACTATGACTTCCATCTTTGAGCCATATTGTTTGGTCGTTCATTCTCCATTTATGGTTGGGTATGTTCGACGGTTTGTGACTGGTTGTTCATACGCCCGAGGGGTATGTTCGACAGTCGGAGTTATTTCTTTGAGATCCATTATTGTTGATCATTTAGAGTTTACCTTGTTGATGGTATTCTCGGTTATTGTTGGTCCTTTGTCGATCATTTGGAGTCTACCTTGTTGAGGGTATTCTTGGTTATTGTTGATCCTTTGTTGATCGTGTTGGGAGTTTACCATGTTGAGGGTACTCTCGGTTATCGTTGATCCTTTATTGGTCGTATTGGAGTTATCATGTCGATGGTATTCTCAGTGATGTATTGGTTGATCATTGTTATTGATCGTATGAGTATTCCGACTGTACATCGATGTTTCGGGATTTGTATTCATTATCATGTGGTAGTTGATCTACGAATATGTTGTATGATATTGGTTTATCCAGGTTGGGATTTGATGGTGTAATCCGACGGACAGGATTTGGCATAGATGGATTGTTTCCGCACTTATGAGTTATGATGATGTTTTGAGGATTATCGGTATTTTTGGAATACAGTTACAGATAATTGTTGTTGAGTTCATTTCGTCATTTGAGAATGCGAAATATGGATTATGGTAAGGATTGATTTAGTATGGATTACTATGAATTGGTAAGGTTATAACGGTAAGATTACTTTGGTAGTATTCTTACTATATTATTACATTGGTATGTAATTATTTATGATGATGTGATCGATACCATTGTTGAGTATTGTGGCTGACCCCTGTAATATCCGCAATTTTCGATTTTCGGTAAATTTCTTTTTTCGGACGAAGTCCGTTTTGACGACTCTCTCGTGACCGTTTCGTCATTCTGAGAATGATTAATTCTACACTTTTTGACGTCCGAGTTCGTTTCGGTGTCGTTTTGTTGAGTTCCGTGCTTTTTAGCGACTTTTCCGCACTTGAGTTCGATTCTTGCGAATCTCGTTGGCTATTTGTTTCGAGTTTCCCGTAAGTCCGTTTAACTTTGTTAGACGTGTTGTGAACTTCGGTTTGTGTATTCGATCACGTATCGTGATTTCCAGGCGTTTGGGCCGTTTTGTAATTTCCCAAAGATTTGGGTACTTGTGTTCGTATTCGCTTTACCCTACTCAGGAGTGTCAGGATCATGTATTTGTTTTAAACTTGAGCTCGTGTTTTTATTATTGTACTACTTGTCTTGTTCGACGGTAGTGATTCGTGTTCGTCGCGTTCCGCGATCCTTTTTGGATTCGATCTCCGGTACATTGCTGCATCGCCAGATGATTAGCGCACGCTATTCTTCATAGATAGCGTACGCTATCGATGCCCGCATTACGTACGTAACACAACGATGGTTACGTACGTTACCTAGTTCAGGATTCAGTCCAGTAGGTACTGGAGTACCCCGTTAGCGCACGCTATTCCTCATCAGTAGCGTACGCTATCCGTGCCTTCCTTACGTACGTAACACAGCACTTGTTACGTACGTTACGTTGTTCAGGTCTTCGGACAGTTGAGTTTGGATTAACTCTTACATACGTAATAACTTGTCCATTACGTACGTAACATCACTAGCGTACGTTAAAGCTTATGGCTTACGTACGTTAGCTTCGCGCAGGTTTATATATCTGAGGGTTGACCGATTTCGGGTCATTTCCTCCTCTCCTCCTCCCTGCTGCGTTTTGGGCGATTTGGGGTAGATTTTGGACGAGCCTTCGTCGATCTTTGACGGTAGTAATCACTCCGGTGGGTCTTCTTCGTGTTCATCAACATCTAGCCTTCATTCTTCTTCGAATCAAGGTAAGGTTTAGAACCCTAGTTGAGATATTTTCGGGGTTTGTTTCGATTTCGTGATTTAAATCCGAGATTGTTAGTTCTATTGTCGTTATCTATTCGCTTTGATCATATCCCACGGATTGAAATTCCGTTTTCATATTTTTGTCGGGTCAATTCGTGTTCTTGGCCATTTTGGGGGAAAACCTTGAACCTTCGTCATTTGTTCTTTGAATTTAGCGGCTTTGGGTCGTACTTTGGAATTCATTTTCGTTGTTATTGTTTTCGTTCGTAGTTCCTTGCTGTGGATTGTCGTTCGGTGGAGTCCGCGAGTTCGTAGTCGGTTCGTGCCAACCTACTTTGGTCGATTCTCCGCGTTGCTCTTATTCGAGGCAAGTACCTTGTCCATACTTTTCTCGTTTCGCCGATATGATGATTGGTGATCGTCTTGGTTTGTTTGTTTGAAATGAGTTTTCAAAAGATTTGGTTAGCCTTGTTAAAGGCCTCTTTCAAAACCGTGTGTGTTTTGTGATTGGTGTGGTTCAGGAATAACTATGTGAATTCTATGTATATGCTTGGTGTTCATGTTGCACTTGGTATTGTGTGTGGATGTATATTATTTCATTTCGGTGCGTTGTGGATTGACGTGGTGTTTTGCTAAGTGTTTGATGCCTCTGGGCGAATTGTTTGAATATCCTTGATGTGATATGTTATTTGTGTGAATGTGTGGATATGGTTGAAGGTCTACGGTGGCACATGGCATGTGATCATGTGGCCAGGATGCAACAAGTGATTGATCCAACCGTGAGAGCCTGAGATAATCTACGGTGGCACATGGCACGTGATCATGTGGCCAGGATGCAACAAGCGATCCAACCGTGAGATGTGTGTGATTTGTTTCGCTAGCCAGCTCGGGAGGGTCCTTCGAGGCCTCGGGTGGGATGTCGGTGGTATCGTCCCGGTCCTAGGCGATGCACGTGCGTGATTATGTTTCGTTGATTTTTCGTCCGTTGAGGACACGTGATGTTGGGCTTTGACCCTGTGAGTTGTTGTCTGTTTTCTATTTGCGAAAAACAAAACCTTTGGGCTGTGACCCCTGTTGATTTTTGGAAAGAGAAGGATTTGGAAATCCTAAATTGTTTTCTATCAAAACTCTCGATGGCATTTTAAATTGTTTTATAAATTGTTTTCCCTTGAATTGTGATCTTTCGGTTTTGGAATATTTTACCAAACTCATGCCTCGGGAAGTGCTTTTCATTACGTTTGGAACTTTGAGGATTCCTGATTATTATTGTTCTTGGAACTTGTATTGTATGGCTCGTATTTTTGCACTTGTACTTGCACTAGCAAAACAGTGGAGTTTTGCTAACCCCAGTATTCGGGGTGGATGTCTATTTTGCATTCGTGTTTTGGAGCATAGCATAAGGTCGGCACGGAGGATGATGAAAGATGAACGATACTAATCACACGAGGACCCGTTGATGGCGTATTGGTCTTGTTGTATTTTCTTTTCCGCCGCAGATCTTTTCCCCGTTGTACGGGAGTTTATTGTATTTTGACCCCTGCGTGGGTATGCGCTTGTAATTGAGTTGTATAATTTATTGATAGACCAAATCGGTCTACTGAGTCGTGTTATCCTTGAAGGCATTGTCGAGATGTTAAATGTTGTTACTGCACTGGAAGAACCTCGAGGAGAGGGTCTACGGCGTGTAATATCCCTGAGTGGATTGGGGGTGTTACATAAATGGTATCGGAGCTTAGGTTGTGGAAACCTAGGCTGTCGGGTCAGTGGTGTCTATCGAGTTTTTGTCTCGTCGGATTTTATCTGACTGAGTCGTGTCGCGACGCGTCGTCTGAGTTGGTTGGTCGTGATTAGTATCGTGGGCAATCATCATCTTCGTGCGACCTGTGGCTGTAAGTCTCCCTTCTTTGTGTTGTGCCTCGTGTGACACGAGCTATATTTTTTTATGATTATTTATTAAGTGACGGAATCCTTTTATGGATTTTGATTTCTTGATACGTGACTATTTGACTCTCATATTTCTTTCATGTGAGGAGTAGTTCTTTGGATTGTGCGGAGTTGTGTATTTCTTTTTCATTGCGTGAGTTCCTTTGTAATAGCTTTCGGTATTTTACCGACTGAATTTTATTTCGAAAATCGATTCCTTTAACCGAGTTGTTGGCCTTGACCATTTTGACGGTAGTTGGGTGTTTTCAAATGATTTTGTGAGTTTTGATAAGTACTACCGTCATCGACCTTTTTGGGCATTCTTGTAATTGGTTTTTAGCCTGGTGGGTTCCGGTGCGGGACCCACGGCGCTATAATGTTCCGTGTATTTACCTGAAATTTTTGGGCATTGTAGCCCATTGAATTATCTTTGAAAACCTTGAGTATCTTAGAAAATAAAATTCGAGACGTACTTTAAATGGATTGTATTTTCAAGGCGCCTACTAGCGCAACTATCTGTATCAAAATTTTTCTACCTCGAGGACCAAAATGTTTTGAGATATTTTCGATGTTTAGAAACATTTATACTTAGACCCGAGGGTCGGATATTCTGAAAGTTTTTCACTAAAAGAAAAGTGTCCTCATTTTAGTCCGAACGCAAGATGAATTTCAAAGTCTCGAAAATAATGTTTGTTTAACTTTTTGTAAAATGATACTCAAGATCAACTGGTGTTTCCAAACTATTTTCAAAAGGTGGTTTTCGTTTTTAAAACCCATCATTTCCTGCTTGTGGTCGGAGAAGGTGTGTAAGATGTTGATATTGAATGTTGTCGCCTTGTGATGAATTATGTATTATCGCACTTGTGCGAGCTATTGGAACTGGAGTTTGTATGATTGTGTATATGCGTGGTTGTTCCTTGATGTTTTGTAATTGTGCACTGGTCATCATTCGAGTCGTTGATGTCGCCGGACGATGCCGTCGTTATTGTGATATTCATGTGTGTATTGCCTTACGATGGTAATCGTTGTATGTGTTATGTGTTATGATTTTCTGTTGTGCTGAGTGGTTACTTATTCAGTATGCCGAGGGGCCGAGGTCGTGGTCGTGGTGATCGGACGCGTGGTCGGTAGCATGCTTCCGGTGATAGTATTGGTATTGGTGTTGCTACTATTTTACAACAGTAGCCACTCGGATGACTCGATTGACTCGGGCGATTCGGCGTGTTACGGATGTGACCCAAAGACACCGGTGCAATCGTGGCTTGAGAAGTGGTTCGTATGAATCCCCCTCGTTTATTTGGTCTTTGCAGATGCTTTAGGCGATGGTTGGCTTTTCCAGTTGGAAAAGATTTTCGAGATAGTTGATTGTCCGTAAGAACGTAAGGTTCCGGTAGCTCAAGATCTTTTCGACAAAGATGCCGCTAGGCGGTGGGAGGCTACTAAGCCTCGAGATCGCGTTGTCACGTGGGCGAGTTCCGTAAATTCATGAGAGATGAGTTTTGTCCTAACCGATCAGAAATCGGAGGATTAATGAATTCTTTTCGCGAAACCGCAGGATGTACCATTGTCTCAAGCTATTATTGATTTTAGCAAACAGCTCGGCTATGTGCAAAATCAAGTAAGGACAGAGGAGGACAAGATTTGTCATTTTAGTAGGCGGATGAAGCCGAGATTCGCCAAGACATGGCAGTCTCGCTTGTACTTCCTTGAGAGATTATCAAAATAGGGCGTTAGCCTATGAGCTATCCAGATTATCGACCGAGAGTATGTCTGACTCGAAGAAACAGAAAACCGTTGGGAACTTTTCAGGAAATCAGGGGAGTGGGCCCCTTGAGGTTGGGACTTCGTCTCGTCATCCCAAAATGATTCCTAGATCGCGTGATCAGAGGAGTAGTACCCCTGCAGTGAGTAATGTGAGCACTTCGAAGATATGTTATAACTGTAGTCGAGCGGGCCATACTGCGAAGAATTGTCGTTCACCGTTAGTCAGCTGTTTCGAGTGTGGCCAGGTGGGTCACCGATTCGTGCATTGCGAGACGGTAGCTGAGAGATTTGGGGATCGAGGTTGCGTCTCTACTCCGAAAGGACACGGAGATGCCTAGGGTGGTTTTGAGGATTTCGGCGTAGTCCGAATTATTTATAATTACCCTTGTGGATCGTTTTATGTTTATTCTCTGTTTTCTCGACTGTGCGTGTTTTCTTGTAACAAGTACTTTGTGTTTTGTGATTGTTTGGATAATTGACTTGATTGTATTATCCATTTGATGACGCTTGTCATTTGTTGGTTTTATTATGTCTCTACCGGCGACGTTGTGTTGGTCGTCGTGGAGCGTGTTTTCACACCGTATATCCCGTTGCGTTGTGTGTAACATTTCGCCGTTGGGCGTTAGTTACGCGTTTCTTGCGTATCTCGTTGAGTTTTCCTGGCGGAATATTTCTTCCCCCTACTTGTTTTAAGTTTCGGGACGAAACTTCTTTTAAGGAGGGTAGAATGTAATATCCGCAATTTTCGATTTTCGGTAAATTTCTTTTTTCGGCCGAAGTCCGTTTTGACGACTCTCTCGTGACCGTTTCGTCATTCTGAGAATGATTAATTCTACACTTTTTGACGTCCGAGTTCGTTTCGGTGTCGTTTTGTTGAGTTCCGTGCTTTTTAGCGACTTTTCCGCACTTGAGTTCGATTCTTGCGAATCTCGTTCGAAACTGCTGTTTCGAGTTTCCCGTAAGTCCATTTAACTTTGTTAGACGTGTTGTGAACTTCGGTTTGTGTATTCGATCACGTATCGTGATTTCCGGGCGTTTGGGCCGTTTTGTAATTTCCCAAAGATTTGGGTACTTGTGTTCGTATTCGCTTTACCCTACTCAGGAGTGTCAGGATCATGTATTTGTTTTAAACTTGAGCTCGTGTTTTTATTATTGTACTACTTGTCTTGTTCGACGGTAGTGATTCGTGTTCGTCGCGTTCCGCGATCCTTTTTGGATTCGGTCTCTGGCGGTACATTGCATCTTGCCCGGATGATTAGCGCGCTATTCTTCATAGATAGCGACGCTATCGATGCCGCATTACGTCGTAACACAACGATGGTTACGTCGTTACCTAGTTCAGATTCGATCCGGTAGATCTTTGAGTACCCGTTAGCGCACGCTATTCCTCATCAGTAGCGTACGCTATCCGTGCCTTCCTTACGTACGTAACACAGCACTTGTTACGTATGTTACGTTGTTCAGGTCTTCGGACAGTTGAGTTTGGATTAACTCTTACATACGTAATAACTTGTCCATTACGTACGTAACATCACTAGCGTACGTTAAAGCTTATGGCTTACGTCGTTAGCTTCAGCAGTTTATATATCGAGGGTTGACCGATTTGGTCATTTCCTCCTCTCCTCCTCCTGCTGCGTTTTGGGCGATTTGGGGTAGATTTTGGGAGCCTTCGTCGATCTTTGTGGTAGTAATCACTCGGTGGGTCTTCTTCGTGTTCATCAACATCTAGCCTTCATTCTTCTTCGAATCAAGGTAAGGTTTAGAACCTAGTTGAGATATTTTCGGGGTTTGTTTCGATTTCGTGATTTAAATCCGAGATTGTTAGTTCTATTGTCGTTATCTATTCGCTTTGATCATATCCCACGATTGAAATTCCGTTTTCATATTTTTGTCGGGTCAATTCGTGTTCTTGGCCATTTTGGGGAAAACCTTGAACCTTCGTCATTTGTTCTTTGAATTTAGCGGCTTTGGGTCGTACTTTGGAATTCATTTTCGTTGTTATTGTTTTCGTAGTTCCTTGTTGTGGATTGTCGTTCGGTGGAGTCCGCGAGTTCGTAGTCGGTTCGTGCCAACCTACTTTGGTCGATTCTCCGTTGCTCTTATTCGAGGCAAGTACCTTGTCCATACTTTTCTTGTTTCGCGGATATGATGATTGGTGATCGTCTTGGTTTGTTTGTTTGTTTGAAATGAGTTTTCAAAAGATTTGGTTAGCCTCGTTAAAGGCCTCTTTCAAAACCGTGTGTGTTTTGTGATTGGTGTGGTTCAGAATAACTATGTGAATTCTATGTATATGCTTGGTGTTCATGTTGCACTTGGTATTGTGTGTGGACGTATATTATTTCATTTCGGTGCGTTGTGGATTGACGTGGTGTTTTGCTAAGTGTTTGATGCCTGGGCGAATTGTTTGAATATCCTTGATGTGATATGTTATTTGTGTGAATGTGTGGATATGGTTGAAGGTCTACGGTGGCACATGGCATGTGATCATGTGGCCAGGATGCAACAAGTGATTGATCCAACCGTGAGAGCCTGAGATAATCTACGGTGGCACATGGCACGTGATCATGTGGCCAGGATGCAACAAGCGATTGATCCAACCGTGAGATGTGTGTGATTTGTTTCGCTAGCCAGCTCGGGAGGGTCCTTCGAGGCCTCGGGTGGGATGTCGGTGGTATCGTCCCGGTCCTAGGCGATGCGCGTGCGTGATTATGTTTCGTTGATTTTTCGTCCGTTGAGGACACGTGATGTTGGGCTTTGACCCTGTGAGTTGTTGTCTGTTTTCTATTTGCGAAAAACAAAACCTTTGAGCTGTGACCCCTGTTGATTTTTGGAAAGAGAAGGATTTGGAAATCCTAAGTTGTTTTCTATCAAAACTCTCGATGGCATTTTAAATTGTGTTATAAATTGTTTTCCCTTGAATTGTGATCTTTCGGTTTTGGAATATTTTACCAAACTCATGCCTCGGGAAGTGCTTTTCATTACGTTTGGAACTTTGAGGATTCCTGATTATTATTGTTCTTGGAACTTGTATTGTATGGCTCGTATTTTGGCACTTGTACTTGCACTAGCAAAACAGTGGAGTTTTGCTAACCCCCGAGTATTCGGGGGGTGGATGTCTATTTTTGCATTCAGGTTTTGGAGCATAGCATAAGGTCGGCACGGAGGATGATGAAAGATGAACGGTACTAATCACACGAGGACCCGTTGATGGCGTATTGGTCTTGTTGTATTTTCTTTTCCGCTGCAGTATCTTTTCCCCGTTGTACGGGAGTTTATTGTATTTTGACCCCTGCGTGGGTATGCGCTTGTAATTGAGTTGTATAATTTATTGATAGACCAAATCGGTCTACTGAGTCGTTTTAGCCTTGAAGGCATTGTCGAGATGTTAAATGTTGTTACCAGCCTGGTAGATCCTCGAGGAGAGGGTCTACGGCGTGTAATATCCCTGAGTGGATTGGGGGTGTTACAACCCCGTCGTGGGCTTTATTTTTAGGTACTCGGAGATCGAGCTAGTAGCGGTCGTGAAGGGGTGAGCTTCCCGGTGTGATACTGGCGGTGGCATATTTTGCAGTATCGAGTATTTCTTTTCTGGTTATTCATTTCCGCTGCAAATGTGTATTTTGAACTGCATTTATCCGCTGCGTGTGTATATTTCAAAATGGCTTTTCGGTATCTTTATCCGCTGCGTGTGTGTATTTTAAAAGGGCTTTTTGGCACTTTGCGAACTTGGGTTATTTCGTTAAACCTTTTCCTAAACTATTTTATCGGTACGTTTAAGTGGTGGCTTAACGTACATTTTAAACTGTTGAGATTTGGCACTTCGCCTTGTATTTTCAAATGGTGTTTTATGACGGTGTTTGAGAACTATGCGTTTAAAAATATTTGAGTATTTAAAATACTACCGTCATCGGCCTTTTGGCGTTTTTAAACGGTTTTTGAAATGGTTTTTAGCCTGGTGGGTTTCGGCGCGGGACCCACGGCGCTGTAATATCCTGGATGGTTTTGGGGGTGTTACAGAAGATGGTATCGGAGCTTGGGTTTTGTGAAACCCAGGTGTTGGCCACTAAGTATACTAGACACAGTTTGGGAAGTAGTTTAAACAACAAACTGTACTGATTTTAAATCTGAGTGCGTAGCGAAAGTCTTAGATACAGTAAGTTGCTATGGATACAGCTACTTGATATGCAAAGTATACTTAAATAATCACAGTACTTAAAACAGTAAAAACTAAAGGTAAATAACACAGTATTTAAAGTGGTTCGAGGTAAACCCCTCTACGTCCACTGGTCCTCCACACAGGAGTAAAAAGTTTATTATAATTACTACGTACACAACTACATAATTATAACAACACACAATCAATATATCATTCACACAGATTGATATAAAGATCTTAGCTTCAACCGTTCACACAGATTGGTTTGAGCTAATGCTTTGACTTGCTTCTTCACACACAGTTATGAAGCTTCGTCTTCCTCAATACAAATCCTTCACACATAGTTTCGGATAAGCACAGATTACTCAGTCCACACAGGGCTGATCTGGGTTTGTTCAAAGTATAGAACAGGGGATGAACAACAACTTTGACTTTAAGAGCTCTTAGCTGATGAAGTGTTGTTCAAGATGACGAGCACTGTATATCTCTTTAGATCTGAGTTGCAGTAAGCTTTGGAGATATGTTTTGCTCTGATGATAACTTTGATAGCTTTGATAATTCCAGTCAATTGGTTTCGGTAACTTATCTTCAATGCCATGATGAGGTATATATAGTCTTCTGGAAAATATATCCGTTGAGATTAATCCATTGAGCAAGATTCCGTTCCAACGGGATGAAAAGCACGATCCGGAATTTGCGGGATTTGAAGATCTGTTGACTGACAGTATTTAAATACTTTATCCTTGAATATTTAAATACTTCTTATTCAACGGGACTTGTCTTCTGAAGATTCCTTCTTTGTCCTGATGAGAGCTGTATGGAAGATCACTGTATTGGTGATTCGAGACAGTTTCCATACTTGGTCTTTATAAGACTTCTTTGCTGTACTGAAAGGTTCCACTATATGCTGGATTCGAGACAGGTCTTCGATACAGGTTGATGCCTCAATTCTTCGATACAGTTTCCTTTACTGTATTTGGCATATATGTCAAAACCTCTTATCAACACAATTCGATACAGGTTGATGAATATCCCGGCTGATTCGATACAGGCTATATGTTTTCCCAACAATTTCCTCCTTTTTGACAATTTGCCAAGACTAACTTTCAAGTCTTCTTGATGATGCCAAAACCTTCTTCATGAAGTAATCTTCTTTGATGACTTCTGGCAGATTTCTTGGTCTTCTGTCAAATGGTCTGTCTTTCAGCAACTTTAGTCTATTTTATGAATCAAGCCGCAAAGTAGTTCGACACTAAGAATTTTTACAACTTAAGCTTACGATTGGCGCGCAGGCACAATCTTATAATGTATTCTAAGTATACACCTGAAATTATGAACTGTTCGTAGACAAGTTCGTACAGCTTAATTTTCAAACAAGTTTCTATACTTGTGATTGTTATCAAACAATTTAAGTTATGTAATCATACATCAACACAGTAGATTACGAGTTGTAATCTTTCAAGGCAAACAATCATTTTTATTGATATTCCAACAATTAGAGTACATGGTTTGCTGTTTCGAAGGAAAAATTACAAAACAAATATAGTATACAAGGATTTCAGCTCCTATAGTCCGCATGTCTCCATGGCTTTCTCCCTAAATCATTCTCGGTTCCACGCCACCAGTTCTGTAGGGAATCGTTGCCTCGATCTTGGTATATAGCTCTACCTTCATAGGATCTGTCAAAGGCAAGAATCCAGTCTTCTGGATGGGTGATCCGATCTCATCTTTTGTGCTTGCTTTTCATATCTAGCTGGAGAGGGAGTTTTCCATCTTCTAGCATCTTCCTGAATTTGTCTGCGGCCTCCGCTAAAGTCTTATAGCTTTTGAAGATGGCGGATTCCCTGATGAATTTAACAAAGTATCTCATCAGTTCATTCTTCCTCCATTGCTTCACCTCATCGGCAGTTGGATGGTTGGTCGGCAGACGAATTTCAGAAGGTCTTTGGATTAGGTTTTGCCATGGGACATTTGGATCATGAAATTCAGGTCGGGAGCCTGAGATCTTAAAACTCTGAGAGGGAGGGGCTAGATTGTTTAATTCAGCAGTAATGCTGTCTTGAGCAGCCTCAAATTCCCTTTCATGCTGTAACTTGATTCTCCTTGCAGCTTCTCTTGCTTCTTCCCCCTTTTTGGCTTCATCAAGACGTCCTAGGATTTCTAGTGCGACATCCTATTTCGTCTCAATGTTGGTTACTCTCTCAACAAGGGTGGAAAGAACCTGCGACATATCCTTGATACATTTTTCGTGGGCTCGCAATTGAGAACTGTTTTCGATCATAGTACATGCGGTCTTGGCTTTAGCAATGCGCGTTTTGGTTGCCTCTTCTTTCAGGAGTTGCTCTTGTTTGTCTTCCATGATCTTCAGTGCTTGTTTGAATACTTCTGGCAATATAATGAAGGCCTCGACTACTCGAGAAACTTCATGTTGTAAGGTGGGCATCTCTTCGACGGCAGAAGTATGCATCCAATTCAAGGCTTTTTAAACTGAAGACAGAGCAATCACTGCATCCTGTATGAAGACAGTTTGAAGACCGAGAGCACGCAGGCGCTCTTTCCTAGCGGCAGTGCTCGGAGAATCTGGTTGAGCAAAGTCTTCGGCACCGTTCAACCTTCTCAGATTCACGTTAGGGCGTGAAATGAGTTGGACATCCTCAGGTACATTACCGTCCTCGGATTCCACGGTTGATGGGGCGGGAGCAGCATGTTCTGGTTCGGCGACAGGGGGTGCTGTATCCTCCTGTTGCGAAGGTTCGTCTGTAGACATGGATACAGGGGGGACTGATTCCTCCTATTGTCTCTCAGCTTCCGCCTGTTCCGGCAGAGGGACTGATTCCTCTTGCTTGACGGCGCGGGCAACTTCTTCTTCAGTGGCAGCAGGCTCGGGTGCCTGTTCCAAAACTATTTCTTCTTCTTCGACATGAGGGACTGATTCCTCCTCGTCGGGAATGTTTTCTTCCTGTGGCGAAGGGGGCTCGCTTCGAGTTGACGGCCCTTCGTCATCCTTTGGTGGAGAGGCATCTCTGTCTTGAGCCTCTTCACGACTCATTCTAAGACCAGCTTGTAAAGCATCGTCATCGTCGTCTGAGTCATTGTCATCTTTTGGATTTGGGGGAGAGTCCTCTGACTTATCTTTACCTTTCCTCCTTGCGTTAGATTTCTGCAGTAGATGGCTTTCAATCAGTTCTTTGCAGAAGGGATTGTCCCATCGGATCAGGGCCTCAATTTCCGTCGAGTCCGTCACTTCTGATATAAATCTTTCTTCTTGGCTCCATTCACTCCAGTTGTATAATGTGTCATACGGAGCTAGCCTGTAGCCTTTCCATTTTAGAAATCTTTCGTAAGCATGGTCGATCTGAACAAAGAGAAGGGTTTTGTTGATAATGGTGTCAGGGGAGGGACTGCGTACAACGTCTGGATTCGCTGTAGCGAGGGATTCCTCTACAGGTGTGGGATCCTGTAGGGAAGTGGGATTCCTTACAGGGGATGGTGCCTCGAAGGAAGATTGATCCTGTACGGGTGTGGAATCCCGCATAGGAGTAGTAGTTGTTGGCTCCGCAGGGGCAGCCGACTCGCTAGAGTCTTTTTCGTTGGCGGATGTCCCATCATCCGTCCTAGCCGCCAAAGGCTCAGGATCTACTGTCGATACAGTAGCGGACACCTCTTCCACAGGGGTTGGGCCCTGGGGTAGTTCTTCAGTGGGTTGCGCCACGGATGAAACTTCTTCGGAGGTCTTGGTGGATTTGGCTTTAGAAAGCCTCCTTAGTTTCTTCTTCGGCTTCTCACCAGCAATGGGTGTTGGGATTCGGTGCCTAAAACGAAGGCCCAGCGGAAGCGGTAAAACGAAAATTAATTCGATCCGAATCCCTACGAGGATCGATCGAGCTACGAATATACGAATATCAAAACGAAATACAAGAGATACGAGAAACATACCCTCGTAGTCCGTTGATTAAATGGATAACCTTCTCTTGAGCTATTCCCCAAGCTCTTGAACGATCCAACGCCGAAAACACCGCGTCTCTACTTGCCACGCGCCGGAGAAACGACCGGAACAACAATCACCTTGCTATCCTCCGAGGATACGGCTAGAGCTAAGTGATGAAGCTATATATTTGTGATTACAACACTCCAAGTGTATAACTCACTTACTCTCAATGAATCTCTCAATTTTCTCCAAGAACAATTAAGATGATATGAAGAAGATGATGAAGATAATTGAGAAAAAGGTTTTTCTCTTTCTCTCTCTCTATTATATACATGAATTAAATTAATCACCCAGTAATTTATTTAATTCATTAGGCCGTAAATCAATTTATCCAATAAATCGATTTAAACATCTAATGTTCCAAAATTAGATATCCAATATCTAATATTCATAATGAGAGAATTAGCTTGAATCATTCCGTCGTCAATCCTATTGCGCGACTCGGTAGGTCCATCTCAGTCAGCAATGGGAGGAATCAAAGAGTAGTAGCACCACCTAGCCAGCCTGGCGGCCTACACTGTACCCCAACTGAGAACGAATGATTGGGATCATTCAAGAACCATTCTGTCGTGAATACCAGTATACGTATAAACCCTTCTTTAAAATGTCCCGATCAAGTTATAGGGTCACGGTCAGTCAAACCCTATCTGTACTTGACACTATGCATGCGTTAATGCAAATCGAGATCATCGAGCTGTCGTGTATCTAATACAACTAGCTCCAATGCTTTGGCCAAAGACTTATGATCTCATCTGCCAATAACCGCATAGGACATATAACCCGCTCACTAACGGGAGAAAGAATTCTATCTTGGTATTCGTAGGACTGCTACTTGCCCGTCAAGATGCACGTCGAGGTTGACCCCGCCTTCCGGTTTACGTGGTCGAACTACTCTAATGAAAATCTTGACGTCACAAGCACATCCCTAATAAATCATCAAGTAGATGTTTAAAGAATACCTATCACCAACTTTAGATTCCGTCATTGATCGTCCTGAGTGAAATCCATGTGACGAATCGAGGGTGAGTCGGTTCGAGTATACTAATCCAATTAGCATACCTATAACGTGTGCTCCCACTAACCATTAGTGTTCGACAGACACTCTCCATGTCAAAGAACACGTCATACAAGTCTTCACATAAACTTAATGCCCAGTCAAGTTTTATCGACTTGCGAACGATTAAGTATTTGAGCTATAAACCTTTCCAGTGCCGACCCCCTTATCCAATAAGGAGTGGAATGCTTTTGCTCTCAAATACATGGACTAGTTTCTATACGTATATTTACGAGTTAGGAATGCCAGTAACTACCAGTAAATAAAGAAACATCCATTGCCTTATATTAATGATTTACATAATTACAAGTACAATGCCCTCACTCAACATCCTCTGAGTGGCATTCGAGGGCATACTCCTAACAATCTCCCACTTGCACTCAATGCCACACACTATGGTATCTAATACCCATGTTCTCCAGATGACGCTCTAAGCTAATCTGAGAAAGTGGCTTGGTCAGTGGATCAGCAACGTAGTCGGCTGACTCTACTCTATGCAGCACAATGTATCTCTTTGCGAACAAATTCTCTCACGAGATGATACTCTCTCTCAATATGTTTGGTACTGTTGTGAAACCTCGGCTCCTAGGCCTCGTATACGCTTCTCCGGCGTAACACACAGTCTCACGAGAAGTTTACCTAGTAACTTCTTAACCTTTCCTTTGGAGGCCTCCGAGGCCGCTTTATACTCAGCCTAACTGGTGGAATCAGCAGTCGCGCTATACTTGGCACTATGCCAAGATAATGCTCCTCCATTAAGAGTAAATTTAGCCAGAAGTAGACATAGAATCGTCTTTCTGTCCTTGGAAGTTCAATACAGTGAATCCCATCACATTCAGTTCTCCACCGCCATACATAAGAACCATATCTCAAGTCCTTCTAAAGTACTTGAGAACGTTCTTTATGGCAGTTTAATGTTCCCAAACTAGGTTAGCCCGAAACCTACTTACCACGCTCCCAGCATGCGCAATGTCAGGTCTCGTACACAATAAAGCATATGTAAGGCTACCCACTTCCGAAGTATATGGTATATAACTCATTTTCTTTCATTGTTCCTCACTTTGAGGACACATCTTCAAGGAGAGTTTTATTCCATGTCGCATCGGTAGGAACCCCCTTTTAGAATCATCCATCTTAAATCGCTTTAAGATTTATCTATATAGAGGGCTTGGGAAAGACCTATTGTTCTCTTCGCTCTATCCCGGTAGAGTCGAATACCAAGAATATAGGTAGCATCTTCCAAGTCTTTTATGGATAAATTACTCGAAAGCCAAGCTTTCACAGAACTAAGCATTCCCACATCATTTCCTATTAGTAGAATGTCATCTACACATAGTACTAAGAATGCGATCTAGCTCCCACTAACCCTCTTGTATACACAAGGTTCCTCTTCATTTTGCACGAAGTCAAACTCTTTGACCGCCTCACAAACGAAGGTCCCAACTACATGAAGATCAAGCATACCTATTTCATGGAGTCTACATCCACCATTGCTAGGTCATTTGGTCGCGGGTCGGTCTCTTGTTTATCACCTGTAACCTCGTAGAAACCCAGTTCCTCCAAGTGCATAAAACTATACCTCTCAGGTAATTGAGACACCCTACTATATCTACAAGGTGGTTGTATTTGTGTTTACAGAAGGTTCGGTTCCAAATTCTCGCACAGGTGTCTCATGAGGAGTTTCATTGTATTCTTCCAAAGAAATATTTCTACGTGCTCTGCCTTCCTGAATGAACTCATCTTCCAGGAAGTGTGCTTGTAAAGCAACAACGATCTTTCGATCTTTGGGCATGTAGAATAGATATCCCATCGTCCCAGATGGGAATCCAATGAAACGTCCCTTCGCAGACTTAGCTTCTAACTTTTCCACCTTAGTCTTCTTGACATAGGCGGGACATCCCCAAATCCTAATGTGATTAGGACTTGGTTTCCTTCCTTCCCACATCTCATGTGGAGTTTTAGGAACGGATTTGGAAGGACATCTGTTCTAGATATACGCGGCAGTCAGGAGTGCATACCCCCACAGGTAAATCGGCAAGTCAGTATAGCCCAGCATGGAACGGACCATGTTCAATAGGGTCCGGTTCCTTCTTTCTGACACACCATTTAATTGAGGAGTACCTGGAGGTGTAAGTTGTGAAACTATTCCATGTTCCTTAAGGAACTCATCAAACTCCATACTCATATACTCGCCACCTCGGTCCGACCGAAGTGCTTTGATATGATTACCGGTTTGTTTCTCGACTAGGGCCTTGAATTCCTGGAATTTCTCAAAGGCCTCGGATTTATGTTTCATTAAGTATACATAACCATACCTAGTATGATCATCTGTAAACGTAATGAAATATTGATATCCGTCATGTGCTGCTTCTAAAGCACAACATACGTCGGTATGTATTAATCCCAGTTTATCAGCGGCTCTTTCAAAAGTCCCTGTGAAGGGGGACTTAGTCATTTTGCCTTTAAGCCAAGATTCACAAGTAGGAAAGGGATCCGATCCCAATGGACCCATAAGTCCATCTTTTTCCATCTTGTAAACCTTGGTCTGACCAACATGACCAAGTTTAAGATGCCATTTCAAAACTTGATTGGTTTCATCCCTACCACGTTTTCTAGTCATAGTATTCACAACTACTTTGTTGCTGAGATTTAGATGATACAATCCATTCAACAATGTAGCAGTACCCACTAGTTTATTTCTAAAATAAATTTTGCAGGAACCATCACCAATGAAAAATGAAAAGCCTTTTCGGTCCATGACCGGAATGGATACAATGTTTTTGTGCCCCTTGGGCAAAACAAGTACATCTTCTAAAGTCAAAACAAAGCCAGATTCTAAACCCAAAAGAAGTGATCCTATGTCGGTCGCCTCGACACTATGCCCGCATCCGACTGTGATCATAACTTCTACAGCTCCAAGTTTCCTACTTTGTTCTAGATCCCGATTCACGGTACAAATATGAGAACTAGCACGTAATCCAAGATATCAGAAGTAGAAAATACAAGAGTGCAACAATTTGTTTCCAAAACTAAAAGTTCTCAGACCAAGTGCCATGAAGAATCGGACAGTCTCTAGCCCAAAGGCCCACCACCGCACTTGAGACAAGTATCCTTTTTCTTCTTGTTCTTCTAACCATCGGGCCTTGCCCTTTCCCTTAAGGTCCTTAACTTGTAGTCCAATTGCTTCTTGGTCTTTTTCTTCTTGTTCTTAGACCTCCGAGGTCCAAAAGAAATCACAAGAGCGTACTCCTTCATCCGCATGAGTCTTCATCCGAGACTCGAGCGGTCACAAGTTTGTTCATTAGCCCGGCTAAATTACATGCAATCTCATTGCAGCTTGAAGTTCATAACAAACCGTGAGAAGGAATCGGGAGAGACTGTAGGATAAGGTCGGTTTGGAGAGAAGTATCCATTTTAAAATCAAGAGCCTCCAATCTCTCGATCATGGATATCATTTTGAGGACGTGTTCCCCAACCTTCTCACCTTCCTTCATCCTTGCACCGAACAGTTGCTTGGATATCTCATATCTAGCAATTCTGCTGTGCTCACCATAAAGCTCGGTTAAGTGAGATAGAATCTGCCTAGCAGAAGTCATTTTCTCATGAGCTCTGAAGCTCATTAGACATGGAAGACTTCATATAATCTGGGACTTTCACGTCATCCTTAACCCACTTTTCGTGGTTTTCAATCTCTTCCTGATTGGCTCGGTCCGCACAGAGGCGCCGGAATGTCCGTCTCCAAGACGTATCCCAGTGCCTCTATACTGAGGACAATCATCAGATTGCGGAGCCAATCCACAAAGTTAGGTCCCATTAAGGTGTTCTTTTCGAGTAGAATTGTGAGTGGATTCATTGTCATATTGAGATTTGTCTGCATTAAGTATAACAGATTAATTAGTGACTTGTTATATTATGATCCGAGTATAGAATTAAGGTCTTTTCTATTCTTGTTACCCAGCTCCCACTATTTTTATCGGAACAACACACTCCCATGTGAAATCCGAAGTATCGTCGCACTACTTCATAGTGGTGATCGAGTTCTTTATAAATCTTAATAGAGGGCAACCGAATGTGTTTCTAGTCTATTAATTTTCATAAAGTGGTGTCCAACACCAACCCATCTAATGGATGATTCGATCTTCTTTTCCCCTTGTTCACTCCCCTCAACCTATACGGTTTCTATGGTTCGTGAACAAGTTAAGTTTATACCATCGACGCAAATCCGCTTTCACAATCAATCTTATCCGGCAACCTATCGTGTTTCTAGGGATAAAATTTGCTCCAACCGAAGGCATCCAATGCGCTCCTAATTTATCCGTCCTCCCGAACGACTACCCCGATAACTCGGAAGCATAGCACATCCGGTTTGGATTTCAATTTCAAAGCTCGATGGAGGGAAGGAAAACCTTGAAACCTTATAAACTTAATAATTTGTTGTGGGAGAATTTTCACGATTAACGTTACACTTTGCACATTAATCATTTTAGCGCGTTTGTTGCATTCATACAATATGTAACAACCATTCACAACCTAGTTGCTACCAACATGTGGTTCATGGACCGTTCCTAGAAAACAAAAACTCCGTAATCTAATTACAAGTCTTCGTCTTGAATCTTCGTCTTCTCGAAACGGATCTTCCTCCGGTCTTCGTCATTACATATAAATTTTACATTGAAAAATTGCATCCTAGATACAAATATTTCTAGTAAAATAAATAGGCTCAAAACGGCCTTTACAACCCAATCGAATAAAACGAACGATTCAAACTAAGTCCATGAACCACATCCCCATTCAAAAGCATTCATCCAATAAATACTCAATAAATGGATAGCGAGAAGATTACATATGATCCAATCAATAATCAACAATAAATAGAATTGATCCAATCAATTCAACAATAATCGACAATTTAATTTTCGTCCGTAGTGTACCCTTAAAATATTGTCTTTGAATTTTCCCTCATCAAAAATTCCAAATTAATGATTTTAATACAGAAAATTCAATAATCGAATATATCTAAAACGAGACCCGGTGCCCGACACTGAAATCGCTAAGCGGACTGTGCTCGCCTGGCAGCCTTACAGCCACGCCGCTGCCTCTACAGCCACGCCCGGCTCCAGACAGAAAGGGGGCTCACCATGCCGGACACGCCGGCAGATACAAAGACGTGTCCCAGATCGACCCTAAGGCAACAAAGAATGCTCGGCCGGATACAAGAACGCGCTCACCAAGCACTCTACCGATACAAGAAGCGCTGCAGATCGACTCGGCAAACAACACCACGCCGTCGGATACAAGAACGCGCTCGGCCAAGCACTGGCCGACAAAGCAAGCGCTGGCAAGATCGACTTCGGCCTAACAAGAACGCCGGCCGGATACGGCAAGCGTCCGGCCGGATCCAATGAGCACTCGGCTCGATACTGACGCGGTCGGCCGGACTCGGCAGATACAAGAAGCGTCCGCCACGGCCCGGACGTGCTCGGCCACACTCGGGCTTTGTATGGAAAATCGTCCAACGATTCGATATTTCGTTTTAGCGCGATTTCTAAAATCCTGTTATTCCTGATCTGAATATTATTAATATAAATCATATTTCCAAGAAAAACCTGATTTATATCATAACATAAAATCACGGAAAAATGACACTACGACGAACAATAAAATATCTACGATTATCAAAGTGATTCTAAATCACAAAATAAGCATTCCAAATGCTAAATATCGTATATACGATTGCAAGACCTTGCTCCGATACCACTGTTGGGATTCGGTGCCTAAAACGGCGCCCGGAAGCGGTAAAACGAAAATTAATTCGATCCGAATCCCTACGAGGATCGATCGAGCTACGAATATACGAATATCAAAACGAAATACAAGAGATACGAGAAACATACCCTCGTAGTCCGTTGATTAAATGGATAACCTTCTCTTGAGCTATTCCCCAAGCTCTTGAACGATCCAACGCCGAAAACACCGCGTCTCTACTTGCCACGCCACGAGAAACGACCGGAACAACAATCACCTTGCTATCCTCCGAGGATACGGCTAGAGCTAAGTGATGAAGCTATATATTTGTGATTACAACACTCCAAGTGTATAACTCACTTACTCTCAATGAATCTCTCAATTTTCTCCAAGAACAATTAAGATGATATGAAGAAGATGATGAAGATAATTGAGAAAAAGGTTTTTCTCTTTCTCTCTCTCTATTTCACTTTCACGTATGGAAGCTAGTGTGTAAGTGATAGTCATCCTCCTTTATTTATTCAACTCCCCACTACCTTTAACAACTCATGCATGTGGGAATCTAACCCCACCTCCACAATAATAATACATTAAAGAATGGAGACATAAGTCCAAAAGGAAGGTGGGTGGAATGTGGGGGGCGGCCCATGCTAGAAATCGGACGAGTTCGGTTCGTTTCGGACGAGGGTCTAAACAGATAAACTCCGATTCCGTATCGATGTATTTATATCGATTAATTAATCCAATTAATTAAACATATCAAATACAAAATAATATAATTAATTTCTCCAAGAAATAATTATATACATGAATTAAATTAATCACCCAGTAATTTATTTAATTCATTAGGCCGTAAATCAATTTATCCAATAAATCGATTTAAACATCTAATGTTCCAAAATTAGATATCCAATATCTAATATTCATAATGAGAGAATTAAATCATTCCGTCGTCAATCCTATTGCGCGACTCGGTAGGTCCGTCTCAGTCAGTAATGGGAGGAACCAAAGAGTAGTAGCACCACCTAGCCAGCCTGGCGGCCTACACTGTACCCCAACTGAGAACGAATGATTGGGATCATTCAAGAACCATTCTGTCGTGAATACCAGTATACGTATAAACCCTTCTTTAAAATGTCCCGATCAAGTTATAGGGTCACGTTCAGTCAAACCCTATCTGTACTTGACGCTATGCATGCGTTAATGCAAATCGAGATCATCGAGCTGTCGTGTATCTAATACAACTAGCTCCAATGCTTTGGCCAAAGACTTATGATCTCATCTGCCAATAACCGCATAGGAAATATAACCCGCTCACTAACGGGAGAAAGAATTCTATCTTGGTATTCAGTAGGACCTGCTACTTGCCCGTCAAGATGCACGTCGAGGTTGACCCCCGCCTTCCGGTTTACAGGGTCGAACTACTCTAATGAAAATCTTGACGTCACAAGCACATCCCTACTAAATCCTCAAGTCGAAGGTTCACGAATACCTATCACAACCTTTCGATTCCGTCATTGACTGTCCCGGAGTGAAATCCATGTGACGAATCGAGGGTGAGTCGGTTCGAGTATACTAATCCAATTAGCATACCTATAACGTGTGCTCCCACTAACCATTAGTGTTCGACAGGCACTCTCCATGTCAAAGAACACGTCATACAAGTCTTCACATAAACTTAATGCCCAGTCAAGTTTTATCGACTTGCGAACGATTAAGTATTTGAGCTATAAACCTTTCCAGTGCCGACCCCCTTATCCAATAAGGAGTGGAATGCTTTTGCTCTCAAATACATGGACTAGTTTCTATACATATATTTACGAGTTAGGAATGCCAGTAACTACCAGTAAATAAAGAAACATCCATTGCCTTATATTAATGATTTACATAATTACAAGTACAATGCCCTCACTCAACATCCTCTGAGTGGCATTTGAGGGCATACTCCTAACAATGGGTTTCTTGATGTGAGATCTTTTTCTCTTCTTTGAAGACTCCTCATCCTGGGACTTCAAAGACACATCCCTTGGGTCTGCAGAAACTGGCATACTTTTGGTTTTAGGGTGGTTGCAGACCATAGTGCTCTGGTTATACGATGTAGGCTTGACGCCTCCTAGGTATATCCTGGAGCTATTCTTCTTTGCATCAGCGGATTGCGACAGTCCGCATTTCGTCAAGATATGGTTTAACATTAAACCAAATGACTTCTTCTGGGTGGCAGGCTTGCATACTTCCTCCTGCAAGCGCTTCAGGATTATCTGGCACCAGTTGACCTTTTCACAGGTCAGAATAGCAACCATCATCCTAAATCTCAGATTAGTACACATTTCGAATGCACCAGTTCGGTTTTCGATGATCCTGCAGCAAAAATCATGTAAATACACATAAGGCAGGCAAAAATTCTTCTTGTGACATGTGGTTTGAACCATGTCAACAACTTTTGAGCCGGTGAACAGCCCATAAAATTTCGTTATCAGATCTTGAGACCCAAACGTCTCAAGTTGATCCATTGTCAGGCCGTCAGCAGGTAGCCTGTAAATATTCTGGAGAAGATCGCTATCAACACAGATCTCCACTCCTTGA
The DNA here is from genome assembly GCA_033398695.1 of Orobanche coerulescens. NCBI lineage: Eukaryota > Viridiplantae > Streptophyta > Magnoliopsida > Lamiales > Orobanchaceae > Orobanche > Orobanche coerulescens. The sequence goes on from CM065810.1 coordinate 21,099,332, forward strand.
ATGTTAGCGGTTATGTCAGCAATGTGACCTCCTTGGGCCAGCGACAAAAAGCATACGGCGGCGTTGAGGTAAAATTCCTCAACCAGATGAGCATCGTACTTCTCAGCGGTTTGACTTTCAAGGCGATAGAGGCCTTGTTGACGAAGACGAGTGATGATGTACTCCATGGGTTCGATATCATTGGTTTCAGTGAGAATGCGTTCAATGACAACAGATCTTGAAAAGATCCGTCCATCGATGATGTTTGCGGTTTTCTTGAGTGCGGGAGAGGATGTTTGTCCAGCCATTGTTGATTGTTCAAGAAAAATTAAAGAGAATAAACGAAATTTGCAGTAGAATGCAGAAAACTTTGTAGGCTATTTTTGCTAGAGAACTCTTAAATTTGCAGAAAGCGTAAAGAGTCTCTAATGGCAGTATCAGTCCTTTTATATTGGGCGACGAAGTAGGGTTTTGCAGTGTACGACTGGTCAGATTTTAAGGGATGGGAGCCGGTTTTTGAAATCAACGATCAGGATGGACTGAGTGTAACTGGTACACTTATCCATTAAAATGTTAAAATATGAGCGGGTCCCACTTCTGACATATGTTGTCACCCTAAATGCCTGAAACGGCGGTTTTAAAACATTAAACAATTTGAAACATCGCGGCTTTTGAGATTCAGTTGTCCAGATGTCATGTAAGGCATTTAATGTAAATGACGTTTGACATGAAAACAGGGCACGTGGACAAAAATCATTTTAAAATGAAACAATATAATATATATATATATATATATTGAATCGAAATCCTATAGTATGTGCTGTATCCGCGACGATACATCGTTCCCCCTTAAAAGGTACATATAGGTTTTAAATTCCATACAACAACTTTTGGATTAATGCTGTATTCATGGGTCCTACTGTATTCCCCCTTAATTATTGCACACGTCAGCTGTAGGATTATTCATGTCTTTGCTCACTACAGTGCTGTATTGACGGTTCTGAGTGTACAGATAATTAACGTTGGATACTGTATTCGTGGGTCTTACAGCATTCCCCCTCAATTATTGAGTAAAAACAGTAAATTACTTACAGGGAGTCTGGTTGTAGCATTCCCAATTCTTGTCTAAGCATGTTGAATCTGGCTGTGTCGAGCGGCTTGGTGAAGATGTCGGCCAACTGAATGTCTGTATGAACCTTTTCGAGGCGAACATCCTTGTTCTCGACAAGATTCCTTATAAAGTGATGCTTCATGTTGATATGCTTAGTGCGCGAGTGCAGGACAGGATTGTGCGTTATTGTAATTGCACTCATGCTATCACACATGATTGGAGTCTCTCTGGCTTCAATTCCATAATCTGACAACTGCTGCTGCATCCAAAGGATCTGCATACAGCAACTACCAGCAGCATAGTATTCTGATTCAGCCGTGGAAAGAGAGTTAGCCAATTGCTTCTTACTGAACCAAGAAACGAGTCTAGGTCCAAGAAAGTGACAAGTTCCACTTGTACTCTTCCTATCTAGCTTGCAGCCTCCGAGATCCGATTCGCTGTATCCAACTAAATCGAATCTGCCTTCTTTAGGATACTATAGTCCTACATCGACTGTTCCCTTGATGTACTTCAGGATTCGTTTAGCTGTATTGAAGTGTGATTCCTTAAGTGTTACTTGATACCTCGCACACACTCCAAAAGCAAACTGGATATTGGGCCTGCTAGCCATTAGGTACAGGAGCGAACCAATGAGCTTCCTGTAGAGTGATTGGTCAAACGGCTTTCCGGCTTCATCAGCACTAATTTGCACGGAAGTGCTCATGGGGGTTGACGATGGTTTGGAAGTGTTGAGAAGCTCCTTGCTGAGAACCACATTCCAAATTTGTTGAGAAGCTCCTTGCTGTATTTTTCTTGGTTGATGAAAATACCTGTAGGCAACTGCTTTACCTGCAAACCTAGGAAATAACTAAGTTCCCCCATCATACTCATTTCAAATTTATTTTGCATGAGATGAGAGAACCTTTGACACAAAGCAAGGTTAGTTGAACCAAAAATTATATCATCTACGTAAATTTGTACCATAAGAAGGTCATCACCTTCCTGAATTTTGAACAATATCTTGTCCACAGCACCTTTCTCAAAGCCATTGTTGGTTAGATACTGGGACAAGGTCTCATACCAGGCTCTAGGGTCTTGTTTAAGTCCATACAGTGCTTTCCTTAGCCTGTATACTAGGTCGATACCGTCTGTGTTGGCAAACCCTGGTGGTTGTTCAACATAAACTTCTTCGGCAAGGTCTCCATTCAGGAATGCACTCTTGACGTCCATTTGGTATACATTAAAGCTCTTATGGGCGGCAAAGGCTAAAATATACTAATGGCTTCTAGTTTGGCTACAGGGGCGAAGGTTTCATCATAGTCTATGCCTTCTTCCTGACTATAGCCTTGTGCGACTAGTCTGGACTTGTTCCTTATAATAAGTCCATTTCGATCCTTTTTGTTTCGAAATACCCATTTGGTTCCTATAACCGATTGATGTGTAGGTCTGGGTACAAGATACCATACATTATTTCTTTCGAAACCGTTAAGATCTTCTTCCATAGAGGTTATCCAGTGAGAATTATTAAGAGCGTCTATGGTCGAAACAGGTTCGGACTGGGCTAAGAATACAGCGATAGTGCACATATTGAGTCTTATAAGCTCGGATTGAGATTTCCATTTAAGAAACTGTTATATCTCAGTATCAAGTTCTTCTTGTGCACAAAGTACATTTCCTTGTGTACTCTGTATTCTCCTACGAGTAGAAACACCAGCATTTATGTTTCCAATGATCAGCTCTTGCGGGTGATCTCTCAACCATCTTCGGTCAGGTTCTAATTCAGGGTCCCATACTGTATCGATAGTTTCTGTAGATACAGCTTCAGCTTGTACAGCGTCGGCTTCATCTACGTCGATTCTTACAGCTGCGGGGTTGATTTCTAGATCAACGACAGGTTCTATGGGAGTTGGAGGATCCAAGATAGAGAGATGATGGATGTTCTGAGTAATATCATCTACTCCTGTAGGGTCATGGTGAGGTTCGTCAAATACTACATGAAGTGATTCCTCGATCGTCAGCTTCCTTTTGTTAAAGATCCTGTAAGCTTTGCTGACGGAGGAGTATCCTACAAATATTCCTTCATCTGATTTCTCATCAAAGGTTCTAAGTTGATCCTTCTCATTATTCAATACATAACACCTGCATCCAAAAATGTGAAAATATGAAACTAACGGAGTTTTGTTGTTCCATACCTCATATGCTCTTTTGTTATGGTGCTTGTTGACGATACAACGGTTTTGAGTGTAGCATGATGTATTGGTTGCTTCACCCCAGAAACGCTGTGGCAACTTGCTTGCGGCGATCATTGTCCTTGTTGCTTCTTTCAACGTCCTATTCTTTCGCTCGGCAACACCATTTTGTTGAGGTGTACGGGCAGCTGAGTATTTGTGTTGTATCCCATTTTCCGAACAGTATTGCTCTATAAAGCGGTTAGTAAATTCAGTACCTCTATCGGAACGAATGGACACGATACTCAATGCCTTTTCATTTTGCAACTTTCTCAGGAGCTCGGGCAGCTTTGATGTTGTTTCCTTCTTCTTGCTTAAGAAAATTGTCCAAGCATACCTGGAGTAATCATCAACAACAACCATGCAATATTTCTTACCTCCCAAACTTACTGGGTCTACAGGACCGTAGAGATCCATATGTAGCATTTCCAACAATCTTTAGGTTGAAAGGTAGGATTTGCTCTTCAGGGTTGACTTGATTTGCTTGCCTTTCTAACATGGTCCGCAGACGATGTCCTTCTTGAATGATACATTTGGCAATCCTCTAATCATTCCCTGTCTTGAGAGCTTGTTGATCGTCTTGAAGTTGACGTCAGACATCCTCTTGTGCCATAACCAGCTAAGATCTGCAGTGCCTTTGGAAACAAAGCATGGAATTGAGGAGCTCATAGGCTTCCAGTCAGCAATATACATGTTACCTGATCTGCTTCCTATAAGCACAACTTCCTTGGTTTGGATGTTCTTGACTCTACAATGATCTATATAGAATTTCACCGAGAACTGTTTATCACAGAACTGGCTAATACTAAGTAGATTGTACTGTAAGCCTTCAACATATGCAGCATCGGTGACTTTGAATTTTCCTACAAGAAGGTTTCATTTCCCTCTAGTTCTTCCTTTTGATTTATCACCGAAACGAACTTTTAGACCGCGACCTTCTACAAAATCTGATAACTTGCTTCTATCTCCAGTCATGTGCCGAGAGCATCCACTATCAAAGTACCAGGTATCCTCCTCTAGAATGTCCTGTAGCAAAGAAATTAAGTAGATTTAGGTCCCCTTTGATTTTTGGGTCCATGCATGTTAGTTCTTCTAGGTACCCAAGTTTTCCTGGCAGCAATTGGTTTACTGTAGGTCATACTCGGTACAGTGTTGCGATATCTATGTGGGGCATATCCGTAGTCGCTATAACCATGATAATTATTATGCATGAAAAATTCAAGGTTATTATTATTAATCCAGTATGAGTGCTGTCTTGGAGGTGGAGCCATTTTCTTTGGCCTAACAGCTTGCCTTCTGGGTCTCCAGTTGGATTCCCAACGCTGCTGTTGATACTGAGCGGACACTTGCTGCCTCGAGGGATAACGGGGCTCCTGTATCCAATACCTCGGCATGCTGTACTGATAGTACTGCCGTGCGGGCCTTTGGTAGTTAGATACAGCCTTAATTCTGAACGACTGTTGGCGTTGTTGATATGCTCGGGGAGCATGCTGTTGAGTGCACCTCACAGGTTGGAACGGCTTATGATTCCACTGTCTGGAATAGAATTGTGGGGGCGGAATGGCAGCCTTCGGTTTTCGCGGTGCAGCAGGTTCCTTTTCAGGACTTGGAGTTTCATTCGACACAGGAATGTGTTCCACACTCTTGACAAACACTGTACTAGTTTTCCCTTTGTTTGAACATGAGCTGTATCCTAAGCCACTTTTATCATGAGCATGTTGCCCGGTGCTTAGAATTTCTTCCATTCTTTTGGACGATTTCTCGAACGATTTCAGAGTGGTCTCAAGTTCAATTTCTCGTTTTTCGAGAGTTGTGACTTTGGCTTGAAGTAGAACCAAATCATTTGTCTTGCTCTCGTTGTGAGTTTTAACCTCACTTAGTTCATGAGCAAGTTGATGATTGCCCTCCATGAGTTTTTAAAAATCGACTTTGCTGGTTTCACAGTCAAGAGACATACTTTCATAATTTATCATCAGCAAGTCATTTTCATCTTTCAGCTCTAGGTTAGATAGTTAGAGTTGTATATTCTCGTTTTTCAATGTCTCATGGGCCTTTTGAATGTTTTTAAACTCATTCATCATGTTTTCAAAAGTATGAGATGCATTTGATGGAATAGCTGAGGTTGAGCTTACCTCATCATCGCTATCTTCTCCTTCCGGAATGTCTTTGGCCATAAAGCACATATATGCTTTATCATCGAACTCATCGTCAGATGAATCACTTTCGGTGACCACCTGAAGACATTATTCTGATTTGGATGGTGTGGGGGAGGCTTCTGATTCTCCAATCAGGGCCTTGAGCTTGTTTTTCCAAGCACGTCTTCTTTCATCTCTCTCTTGTTGCTCGGCCTCCGGCAACCTTTGGACTTTGGGATGAGGACATTTATTTGCATAATGCCCTGGTTTCCTGCAATTATAGCACAGGTTAGCATCACCAGATGATGTTTCGTTACTTACCTTGTGGACAGGTTTGGGCCTGTAGGGAGTCTTTCTAGACTGCTTGATGAACTTTTTGAATTTGTGCATGAGAAGCGCCATTTCATCTTGAGACAGGATGTCGTCGTCACTGTCAGCATTCTTGTGACTAGGCTTCGACGAGCTGGGCATGCTGTGTCGATGATTCGATACATCGGCTAGTGCTGTGACCTTTGAAGGAGATTCTTCAGCTTTCTCTCTTCTGTCAATATCATACTCAAAAGCTTTGAGGTCAGAGAAGAGATCAAAAGTAGATATTTCATTAAGATTGCAAGATACACGCATAGCTGTGGTCTTAATGTCCCATCGGGCTGGGAGAGATCTGAAAATTTTTAAGTTCTTCTCCTTTTGGGTATAAATTTTGCCCAACGCTTTAAGTTCACCAACAATACCAATGAATCTGAGGTCAAGTTCCTCAAGAGTCTCAGTTGGTTTCATTTCGAAAGATTCAAATTGCTGAGTCAATTTAGAAATTTTGTTTTCTTTTGAGAGCTCAGTTACCTCACAAATCATCTTGAGTTTATTCCAGATTTCCTTGGCTGATTTACAGCTCTTTACCTTCGAGAACGTGCCGTTGTCAAGAGTGACAAATAACGCGTTCTTAGCCACATTGTCGAGGTTGGCTCGCTTTCTTTCATCTCAGTATGGGGTTGGCCTTCAATCCTTGCGGCCGTGTTTACCTTCATGATCTTGATCGGGCCATCCTGTATAACAAAAATCATCTCTTCGTGCATTGCTGCAAGATGAGCCTCCATCCTAATTCTCCAATCATCAAATTCTTTAATAGAGAACATAGGAACTTTGTTGATCATAGAAGTATCCATGTGAAAGTAAGAAAATGAAAGAGACTATTTTAAAGAGTAAGTGATTTTAGATCTGATTCGGTTAAAAATACGACTGATTCTTTTTAGAATCAACCACTCCGATACCACTTGTTGGCCACTAAGTATACTGGATACAGTTTGGGAAGTAGTTTAAACAACAAACTGTACTGATTTTAAATCTGAGTGCGTAGCGGAAGTCTTAGATACAGTAAGTTGCTGTGGATACAGCAACTTGATATGCAAAGTATACTTAAATAATCACAGTACTTAAAACAGTAAAAACTAAAGGTAAATAACACAGTATTTAAAGTGGTTCGAGGTAAACCCCTCTACGTCCACTGGTCCTCCACACAGGAGTAAAAAGTTTATTATAATTACTACGTACACAACTACATAATTATAACAACACACAATCAATATATCGTTCACACAGATTGATATAAAGATCTTAGCTTCAACCGTTCACACAGATTGGTTTGAGCAAATGCTTTGACTTGCTTCTTCACACACAGTTATGAAGCTTCATCTTCCTCAATGCAAATCCTTCACACACAGTTCCGGAGAAGCACAGATTACTCAGTCCACACAGGGCTGATCTGGGTTTGTTCAAAGTATAGAACAGGGGATGAACAACAACTTTGACTTTAAGAGCTCTTAGCGGATGAAGTGTTGTTCAAGATGATGAGCATTGTATATCTCTTTAGATCTGATTTGCAGTAAGCTTTGGAGATATGTTTTGCTCTAATGATAACTTTGATAGCTTTGATAATTCCAGTCAATTGGTTTCGGTAACTTATCTTCAATGCCATGATGAGGTATATATAGTCTTCTGGAAAATATATCCGTTGAGATTAATCCATTGAGCAAGATTCCGTTCCAACGGGATGAAAAGCACGATCCGGAATTTGCGGGATTTGAAGATCTGTTGACTGACAGTATTTAAATACTTTATCCTTGAATATTTAAATACTTCTTATTCAACGGGACTTGTCTTCTGAAGATTCCTTCTTTGTCCTGATGAGAGCTGTATGGAAGATCACTGTATTGGTGATTCGAGACAGTTTCCATACTTGGTCTTTATAAGACTTCTTTGCTGTACTGAAAGGTTCCACTATATGCTGGATTCGAGACAGGTCTTCGATACAGGTTGATGCCTCAATTCTTCGATACAGTTTCCTTTACTGTATTTGGCATATATGTCAAAACCTCTTATCAACACAATTCGATACAGGTTGATGAATATCCCGGCTGATTCGATACAGGGTATATGTTTTCCCAACACCAGCCATGTGTGTTATGTGGCTCTACCGGTACGGTAGTAGCGTGGCTTTTGAAAATGAGATTTTCTGACTTTTAAGTCAAATCGATTTTTGGAGTTTCCAAAATTTTTGAGATCTTTTCAAATTGCTACTTGTGATATTGGTGTGTGTTGATTGTGTTGAGACTTCGTGTGGGAGTCGTGTGCTAGTATCACTGGAGATCATCGGCTTCACGCACCTGTAAGTATATCGTTTTGGTTATTCGCTTGTGGCGACACTTGATTGTTTTGTGATGAGTTGGAAATTTTGGTAGATCTGTTGTTTGTGGCAAGGTTGCAAGTTTCGAGGACGAAACTTATTTTAAGGGGGGTATTATGTAATACCCGGATTTTCAGTATAAATTTTTCGCGTTATTTTATCTGAGATATACTGTATAGTTTGGTATCTATACAGTATGGATAAAATAAATTGAGAACCGAGACAGTTATACTGGTGTGATTATCGTTTTTGATTGACAGTTATATTGAGGATATGTTGTATCAGGTTGAACTGATTTGGATATCAGGTATACCGTATAAGAATATTTTTGGATTCAGTATGTGTATTCAGTATGCTGTATGTTTGTATTTTGTACGTCGAGACGTCGGATGGGAACAATTGGATTTTTGGCCAAGTATTGAGGCCATTACGTACGCTAAATTTTATGGCTAACGTACGTTAAATGGACAGTGTTACGTACGTTATGTCTAGTGCCTTACGTACGTAACAAGAGGAATCGGACAGGACCGAGTCGTGGTCGGCAGGTGGGACTCTGTGTCGGCAACTTTCGGCGGAGGATGTGGATAGCGAGTCAACCTCGGCCATTACGTACGTTATGCATGGCGTATTACGTACGTAATGTGGGTGGTACTGTAGTAAGTCAACGTACGTATTACGTACGTTATGGGACAAGGTTTACGTACGTAAAGAAGTACGCAAAACAGGTCAGTTAACTCTGGACTGAGTTACGTACGCTACCAAGGTCAGATAGCGTACGTAAGGGTGTATTACGTACGTTAACCAAGGAAGGTTACGTACGTAACGAGCTGGATTGTTTTATAAGGGGACGCCCGTCTTTCATTTCTCTTCAGCTTTTCACTTCGTTTTTCGTCTCCAAACTCTGAGAGAGGGAGATTTTGACATTCCTAAGTTGATTATGAGCTTGGAAACATGGGATTGGAGCTTGGATATGGAGATATTGTTGATTCGTGAAGTGATTTGTTGTGTAATCCATCTTCTAAGAGGTATGTTGGATAATCCCTTCTTGAATTTCGGATTTTTGATGTTGTTGTTGATGAATGATTCGTATGAAGATGATTATGATCTTGTTATTACGATTCTTGAAGATATATGAGTCATATATTGAAGGAAGATGATGATATGTTGGATTATGTCTTGATTATGTTGTTATGATTATGGAATCATAATATTCTTGATGTTCTTAGTAGTATTGCTTCAATTTTTGATGTTAAGAAGATCATATGTTGAAGAACATGATGATATACACCATGAATTATGATTAAGGATTGCTTAGATGTTAGGAAACATCGGATTATGTTGTTTTATGGATTATGAACGCGAATTCGGATAATTCGTGTTCTTGAAGAACTCGTGAGTTATACATGTCATGATTGTTGGGAAGATTTCGGATAATTGGATTGTGATTCTTCATGATAATAATTGGTAAATTGTTTCTTACGAATTTACTAGTATAACAAGAAGGAGTCTTGTTGATTCTAATTTAGAATTAAAGTCGGAATCGAATATGTTATGAAATCCTTAATATCAAGATGAATTGATCATTGATTTGAGGAATGTGTTGGTGTTTTGGGTATGAATATGGAATATTCATATCTATAATTAAGTTATGTATTTTGGTACAATATTCGTATAGGAATACGAATATGATTAAGGGTTTGATGAGATTATTATTCACTGTTGAGTTTGGAAATTCATACATATTGAACAGGTGTTCAAATCGAATGTTTGAGTTATTTGAAACTCTTGGAATATGGTTATCTATGATGTTGAATTAATCGGATCGTCCGGATTGATGATGATAATCGGTAATTGGTTTATAATATGATTTACAAGGAGGAAACTTGTATCCATATTTAAGATTGAATTTGGAAACGGTAATGTTAGACCCTTGTTGGGTTAAATTTATTATTGATATGATCTTCGGATTGTGGAATCGTATTGTGGTTTTGAATTCGTGTTTGATTGGTTCGGGTTGTTTGGATATGTGTTTAATCGGGATATTGTAGAACTGTTATGTTTGTTGATCGGTTATTGATTGTTATTTGTGATCATCGAGTTACGGCTTATATTGTGGATATGAGTTCGTATTTGTTGAGTTGGATTATTTGGTTTTATGTATATGATCGAGGTATTGTTGAGCCGTTGAGTCGCTTGGTTGGCTATGTCGGTTATTGATTTTTATCGAATGTGTGTTAATCGGTTATTGCAATAGGTTGATATGTTTTGATCGTGGATTATGACCGTTGTGTTGCGGTTGGAGTTGAAGAGTTCGTAGATTGCTTTTGGTCGGGGCTGAGGAGCTCGTAGACAAAGGCAATATATATTGGTAACGGCTTCGTGGTATCGGTATCGAGGCAAGTTTCTACTTGTTCAGTTTATAATATTTGATGAATGGTTTCGTTTTCATTTCATTTATAATTCGTATAGCAATGTTGTTAGAAATGTAAGTTGTCGGGATAATGGTTTGTATATCGTACTCTGGTGGTAATAAATCATAAGGTATATGATTTAATTGTGTTAAGGGAAGGCGTGAGTTATCTTTGGTCAAGGATATAGAATATCAGATATCGTGACATAAGTATCGGGATAAAGGTTTATTGGTATTGAATGGATGGTACCTTATTTGAGATTATTTGTATAACTGTGTATTCGTTCAGGGATGTTGTTCGTGTAAAGGATGTTGTCTTCGGCTTTGAGGTAATTTATATATTGTTCAGTTATGAGATAATTATTATGTTGAGTTGTTGTATATGTTGTATGTTGAGGCTTCGTATATTGAGATTCGTACTGGTTGTTCGTTGAGGGATGTTGATCCCAGGACTATTGTTGGTATTAATGGTTGTGTTGATCGTCTCATTGGGGGATGTTGATGGATATGGTCCTCGGCTTTGAGGTAATCTAAGTATTTGTTCAATCATGTGGATAATTAGTATGTTGAGTTGTTGTATATGTTGAGGTTTCGTGTAATGAGTTTCGTATCGGTTATTCGTTGAGGGATGTTGATCCCAGGACTATTGTATTGAGATCGTAGATCGTGTTGGTCATTCATTTGGGGATGATGATCCCAGGATTGATGTTTTGGATATTGATTAGTCGTGTCGACTTTTCATTATCAGTCTGTTGTTGTTCACTTCGGTGAGTCTTTTGATCCTTATTGGATATGTGTTTCTTTGAGTTTCGTTGTCATGTTGCATCGTGACATATCTGGAGTTATATCTGCGTGCCTATTGGTTATTGTATAGGATTTTTAGCCGGCACATGATGGTTATGTGTTGATATTTCCACATTGAACCGTGCACACGAGACGTAGTTTGTGAGGCTAATTAGGTACAAGACCACACGTGTATGTTATCAATGTAATATCCGGATTTATTACAGTGTATTTCATCTGTATTCAAACCCTGTATTATTCGGATTGGTGATTTTGATTATTGGAGTATGATATTTCGTGCATTGATATCATTGTACATAAGTATAGAAACTTGCAAAATTGCTCAAGCAACCTCGTGATAGCGCACGCTAAGAATGTATCTTAACGTGCGCTATCGGGCCATTATTAGCGCACGCTATGAAGATAGGAGTTGCGTGCGCTAAGAACTCAATTATTGAGCGGGACGGCTAACACATGCGCCAGCCGGGACATGGGTCCGGATAAGATTCCCGCTGACGCACCCGGACAAATTCTAAAGTCAACCATTATTAGCGCACGCTAAGGGATGCTTAGTAGCGTGCGCTAACTTGTTAATAATGCAGAATATTATAAATGGGACATCAACCGTTTTGGCTTTCATTTCTTTCGCCCTTTCTTCATCCTTGAGAGTTCAGAGAGCTGTAGTAATACTCCTATACACTTAGAACACATATTGTTGGTGTTATACATTGGTTATCACTTGGGAATGTTCATGGAAGTGGAATAGCACCTTGGAGTGGCATACAACCAACCGGAGTGGGATTCTACCTTACGGTTCAGTGATTTTCGTCATTTTAAGGTATGTTCAATCTATCTCCAGACTTAGAGTTGGATTCTAACGATTTGGATGATCATGTTAACAAGATATGGATTTTCATAGATGAATTATCCAAGTATATCATGTTTGGAATATTGAGATGAATAAGTCTTAAATACCTTGATTATAATCATCATGATTCGAATCTTATTACACTGAATATGTGAAGAGAAGCTTCTATCATTGGTAAACCGAATCTATTAGATGATTTCATAGTAATCTTGGACTTGACTTTAACAATCATTATTGTTGGATAAATCTAAAGGTTTGATCATGGAAGGATTTATCTAGTATAGATAGAACGTTTATCAACTTCAGCATGATAATATTGATGGATATAAGGTGTTGATATCAACCGTTTAGCTTTTCGAATTGTCGTATGAAGATTTGAAGTCGGAATGGAATATGGTTTTATATTGGTATGCATATCCTTGAATCCGAAGTTGTCTTTATCCGTAAAATCATTCATAAGGGTATGAACTTGGTATTCATGGAAGTAACATGAATTATCACGAAAGATTTCATTGTTTCGATCATGGCAAGAACGATTCTTTGCTCGTGATAGAATCGCCATGCGAGATAGCGCACGCTATGCTATGCAGTTTAACGTGCGCTATCGAGCAGTAGTTATCGTGCGAAAAGTTTGGTAAGAAACGTACGCTAGACCATCGAGCAGTCGATTGGTAGTCGGTAAATCGACCATACATAGTTTGCGTACGATAGGATTTGTTGTTTGCGTGCGCTATCGAGCAGACTTAATGCACGATACACATAGTACTTAGCGTGCGCTAAGCAGTTCAATCAGATTGCATTTTATGAACTTTTGGCCGTAAATCGAATTGTTAAACATCCGTGCGACGTGAGATAAATCCTATATCATTTCTTTTGTTAAGGTTTGATCTTGTTGCGTGATTGATTGAGGAGGACGACTTTCGAGTGTTCGTTTTGTGGAAGTATTGTTCTTGTCTTGACCGAGGCAAGTACTCTAATTAGAATTGTTTATATTATGACAATTATGATGTGATTGTATCGTGTAAATATGTTGTGAATATATGTCCACCATGCGTTGATCCGACGGAATCATCATGGGAATCTATAGCCGTGTGTCTGTGGATCGTTGGACAGTAGTTCCACCATGTGTTGGTCCGACGGGATCATCATGGGAATCTATAGTTTGTGTCTTGGATCGTTGGAATACCATCAGTATGTTGAAACTGTTATGATATGATATGTGTTGTGGATATTCTCGTTGGAGAAACTTGTTATGATATAATTGTTGATTATATCACTGTTGTATGATTATTGTACTTGTACTAGCATCGTTGTGCTAACCCCTTCGGGGGTGAACATTTGTGTATGTTCAGGATCTAGGAGAGCGGTAAAACAACCACTGGAGGTGCATGACGACGAGGGTGCAGAGTGATGTTCCGACCGGGTTTCTTATCATTATTTATTGGTTATTTTAATAAGTACTCGAGTACGAAGTCATTTGTGATTATTTGAATTTGGTGATGTATTATTGAGTTCTGTTGAACAATTGTACTATTTCTGTATTGGGTCAGAACTGTTGTACCGTAATTTCGTTATTTCCATTCGTTAGTATCTTTTAATGCCTGTTTAAATTCTTCAGCCTTGTAAATCCTTATGTAAAGGATTTACGGCGCTGTAATATTCCTGAATATATCGGGGGGGTTACAGAATATGGTATCGGAGCTAAGATTATGGATATCTTGGTCGTTGGGTTAAAATAGGGGTCATTTACGTCTTTTGAGGTAACCGGCCGTGAATGACATCACTGCACTGCCTACGTCTTCATGCGAACGGTGGTTGTAAGTTCCTAAACTCTATCTCGTTCTTTACATGTTGTGTCTCTTTATACTTGAATATTGGAACGATATTGTTTCCTGTGTATTAAGTACTTGTGCTTACAGTATGTTGAGAGGCGGACGTGGACGTGGTCGCGGTCGTGGACGCGGACGAAGGAATGCTGAAAGGGAGGCGTCGCCTTCTAATTAGGCTAGTCATAGCTCAGGCGAGCCGTAGCAATCCATCAATAACGAACCGGAACCTGGTGTGCCAGAAATCCTTCGTCAAGTCGTGAACCAGATGACTCAGTTCGCTCAGGTCGTGGACCGAATGCAAGTGGCGGCAGGAATTCAGCAGGGAGATGGACAACAAAGGATTCCAGAAATGGGAAATCGAGGTGACTGATGGTTACAAGAAGTGGCAAAGATGCAACCACCCAAATTTGACGGCTTTTCCGAGACTCCCACTTGGGACCATTGGTTGAAGGAACTGGAGAAAATTTTTGCTGGAATTAATTGCCCGGACGACAGGAGAGCTCCTATTGCCCAAGATTTTACGATAGGGGAAGCATCCGAGTGGTGGGAAGCTATCCGACCTGCAGATCATGATGCCGATTGGACGGAATTTAAAATGATGATGGAAGCTCAGTATTGCCCTCGTCCTGTGAGGGAAGCCAAAATTCGGGAATTTTTCTACGCTCAACCATCAGACGAACCCGTATCCCAGACGATTAACACGTTTAACCAGCAGTTAGCATTTGTTCGACATCTGGTCAGAACAGATGCGGAGATGATGATTCATTTTGAAATGAGGATGAAACCAGAAATCCAGAGGTACATGTCCGGTTTTGAATGTACCACTCTCCGCCAATACCAGGATAAGGCGTTGGCGTACGAAATAAAAGAAGCGAGAATGGAGAAGTTTATGGAGTCGAAGAAACAGAAAGTCTCGGTACTTTTACAGAGCACAAGAGCATGGGCCCCGCAAGGCCCAGTCTTCTTTTTCTTTCTAGAAGCCTCCGCACCCATCTAAGAGCGGAAAGAATTACGGAACAATGTCAGCCTCGTCGGATACAGCTAGGAAGTGCTTTAACTGTTGTCGCCCTGGCCACCTTTGGCGTGATTGTTTGCGCACTCATGTTTTGAGTGCGGACAGAAGGGCACCGTGCGACGTTTTGTAAGGACGCCACTAAGTACAATGGAACCCGTTCATCACAAATGCCCGATTCGAAGGAAGCCGGTGTCCAACAGACGCAGCAAAGTGTTCGGATGCCTCGGAATTTTGGCCGCGGGCGAGGCAGAGGACAATGGGACCGAAAGGGGACATCGAGTGCCGGATCTGTTCCCCACGTTTGTATGAGATGAGGAGGACAGATGATCGGGATGCTTCTTTGTCGCATCGTGTCCAAATCCTTTCCCGATTAAGCGTTTTGTTCGATCAGAGCTACACATTCTTTCATATCTTTGTCTTGTGTAAATCGTTTGAATATTTCCGGTTTTCATGCTTGTGAACCTTATGTTGTTGGTTTACCGAGTGGAGAGAGGATTGTCGGAAATTTAGAAACTAGAAATTTCCTGTATCATTTGGGGCGAGAGTGGCTCTCAAATCGATCGTGATAGAAATGCAAGGAGATGACACGATACTCGGAGACGATTGGCTTAATCGGTATGGAGCAATTGTAGACTACCGAAGGAGGAATATTTCACCGATCGCCGATGATGGCTCTCAAGTACTTGCTCAAGGATGGAAACCGGAAGCTCGGAAAATTGATCAAGGCGATGAAAAGTCAAATTGTTGAAAAAGGGTCATGCAGATCGGTGTTACGCAATGAAGAAAGAAGACGAAATTGTGGAACTTTCATCCATTCCTGTTGTGAACGAATTTCCAGATGTATTTCCCGACGAGTTACCGGGACTACCTCCACGAAGGGATGTGGAATTTACCATTGAGCTGGAACCCGAAGCTACACCAATTTCCAAGGCGCCGTATCGTATGGCACCTACTGAGATGTCTGGCAAGAAGCGGCTAGAGGAGTTCTTGGATAAGGGTTATATTCACCTGCGTTTCACCACAGGAGCGCCAGTTCTTTTCGTCCGAAAGAAGGATGGATCGCTCCGACTGTGTATTGACTATCGAGAGCTGAACAAGATGACGATTAAGAACAAATATCCGTTACCACGGATTGATGATCTGTTTGACCAGCTGCAAGGTGCAACGGTATTTTCTAAAATTGATCTGAGATCAGGATATCATCAGCTAAGGATTAAGGAATCTGACGTTCCGAAATCAGCATTCGTAACTCGCTACGGACATTATGAGTTTGTAGTGATGCCGTTTGGTCTCACTACTTTCTTTGTATTTATGCAATTAATGAACCGTGTGTTCATTGAATTTTTGGATAAATTTGTGGTCGTGTTCATTGATGACATTCTGGTGTATTCTAAGAGCCCGGAGGAACATGCGCAGCATTTGCGGATTGTGTTGGAACTTTTGAGAAACGAGCAATTGTACGCCAAACTCTCTAAGTGTGAATTCTGGCTTAAGGAAGTAATGTTCCTCGGCCATGTGGTGTCAGCTAAAGGAGTCCGAGTAGATCCTCAGAAGATCGAATCAATTATGGATTGGAAGCCTCCTAAGAACGTGAAAGAAGTCCGAAGCTTCTTAGGACTTGCTGGATACTATCGTCGATTCGTGGAAGGGTTTTCTAAAATATCCTGCCCATTTACTCGACTCCTGCAGAAAACTCAAAAGTTTGAGTGGAATGAATTATGTCAGATTAGCTTTGATGAATTGAAGAAGAGATTGACGACGGCACCGATTCTATCACTTCCGCAGGGAACTGAAGGATTCATAGTTTACAGTGATGCTTCGAACCAAGGACTTGGGTGCGTGTTGATGCAGAATGATAAGGTGATCGCTTATGCGTCGCGACAACTGAAACCTTATGAAGTGAATTACCCAACACATGATTTAGAGCTAGTAGCAGTGGTTTTTGCCTTGAAGATCTGGAGGCACTATCTATTCGGGACTCACTGTCATATCTTTACGGATCATAAGAGTCTCAAGTACATATTCAGTCAGAAAGAGTTGAACATGCGGCAAAGAAGATGGTTAGAACTGATTAAGGACTATGACTTGGAGATTTTATATCATCCAGGCAAAGCGAATGTAGTGGCCGACGCACTTAGCCGCAAGCCTGTCTCTATTCAGATCTTTGGAGACGCCGACCTCCCAACTTAGCCTTCAGAGAGATGATTTGTGAAGGAATTGAAGTATGGTTACAAAGAGTCCAGGGCGGTATGCGTGATGGAGATAACTTCGTGATTAACCGAAGAAATCAAATCTAGACAGGCAGATGATCCTCGATGATTCGGTTACATGATGAAGTGATCCAAGGAAAGGCCCCGGATTCATAATTCATGACGATGGAGTTTTGAGATTTCGTAACCGACTCTGCGTTCCCGATGTTGATGTTCAAGCAGACGATTATGAAGGAAGCTCATAGTTCGCCCTATTCTATCCACCCGGCACCAAGAAATGTATAAGGACTTGAAGCGTAACTTCGTGGGGCAACATGAAGAAAGACGTAGCGGACTATGTTTGAAATGCTTGACTTGTCAAGTGAGTTAAGATCGAGCATCAACGGCTCTTTGGAATGTTGAAGCCGCTCCCGATTCCTGAATGGAAGTGGGAGGACATATCGATGGACTTTATCACTAATATGCCGAAAACCAGGACAGGAATGAACATGATTTGGGTGATAGTTGACCATTTAACCAAATCGGCTCATTTTCTAGGCATTAAGGATACGTGGGGACCAGAGAGGTTGGCACGAGTATTTATTTCGGAGATAGTTCGATTGCATGGTACGCCGAAGACCATTGTTTCTGATAGAGACGGTCGTTTTGTGTCTCACTTTTGGAAAGCAGTTCATAAGGTCTTGGGGACCGAATTGAACTTCAGTACAGCTTATCACCCGCAGACTGACGGACAATCTGAGAGAACTATACAAACGGTGGAAGACATGCTAAGGGCCTCTGCCTTAGATTGGTCAAATGATTGGGAAGTTCATCTACCGTTGATTGAATTTACCTACAACAATAGTTGGCATGCTTCCATTAAGATGGCACCGTTTGAGGCATTATACGGAAGGAGATGCAGATCGCCCCTATCTTTGGGACGATTCATCGGACTTGATCGAGCAGAACTGCATTGATCGAGCAGACTCGAGAGAAGATAACCTTAATTCGTGAAAGGCTGTTGACTACCCAGAGTCGCCAGAAATCCTATGCGGACGTACGTCGTCGCCCATTGGAGTTCAATACTGGAGACCATGTACTTTTGAAGGTTTCTCCTACTCGGGGAATCTTTCGTTTCGGAAGGAAAGGAAAGCTGAGTCCGAGATATATCGGACCATTTGAGATCCTCGAGAGAGTTGGGGAGTTGGCATACAGATTAGCATTGCCGCCGTCATTGTGCCATGTTCATAACGTGTTCCACGTATCCCAGTTACGGAGGTATATACCAGATCCCAGTCATATCATTAATTTCGACGAGATCGAAGTCGAGCAGGATGGGACGTTCGAAGAAAGACTACCAAGATACTCGAGTCGAGTTAAGCAACTGAGGAGCAAGTCAATCGTTTTGGTCAAAGTTCAGTGGTCACGTCACGGAATGGAAGAAGCCACCTGGGAAACGAAAGCTGATATGAAGTCTAGATATCCCGAGTTATTTTCGTCTTGAGTTTCGGGACGAAACTCCTTTTAGTAGGAGAGTATGTAATATCCGGATTTATTACAGTGTATTTCATCTGTATTCAAACCCTGTATTATTCGGATTGGTGATTTTGATTATTGGAGTATGATATTTCGTGCATTGATATCATTGTACATAAGTATAGAAACTTGCAAAATTGCTCAAGCAACCTCGTGATAGCGCACGCTAAGAATGTATCTTAACGCGCGCTATCGGGCTATTATTAGCGCACGCTATGAAGATAGGAGTTGCGTGCGCTAAGAACTCAATTATTGAGCGGGACGGCTAACACATGCGCCAATAGACATGGGTCCGGATAAGATTCCCAGACGCACCGGACAAATTCTGAAGTCAACCATTATTAGCGCACGCTAAGGATGCTTAGTAGCGTGCGCTAACTTGTTAATAATGCGAATATTATAAATGGGACATCAACCGTTTTGGCTTTCATTTCTTTCGCCCTTTCTTCATCCTTGAGAGTTCGAGAGAGTAGTAATACTCCTATACACTTAGAACACATATTGTTGGTGTTATACATTGGTTATCACTTGGGAATGTTCATGGAAGTGGAATAGCACCTTGGAGTGGCATACAACCAACCGGAGTGGGATTCTACCTTACGGTTCGTGATTTTCGTCATTTTAAGGTATGTTCAATCTATCTCCAGACTTAGAGTTGGATTCTAACGATTTGGATGATCATGTTAACAAGATATGGATTTTCATAGATGAATTATCCAAGTATATCATGTTTGGAATATTGAGATGAATAAGTCTTAAATACCTTGATTATAATCATCATGATTGAATCTTATTACACCGAATATGTGAAGAGAAGCTTCTATCATTGGTAAACCGAATCTATTAGATGATTTCATAGTAATCTTGGACTTGACTTTAACAATCATTATTGTTGGATAAATCTAAAGGTTTGATCATGGAAGGATTTATCTAGTATAGATAGAACGTTTATCAACTTCAGCATGATAATATTGATGGATATAAGGTGTTGATATCAACCGTTTAGCTTTTCGAATTGTCGTATGAAGATTTGAAGTCGGAATGGAATATGGTTTTATATTGGTATGCATATCCTTGAATCCGAAGTTGTCTTTATCCGTAAAATCATTCATAAGGGTATGAACTTGGTATTCATGGAAGTAACATGAATTATCACGAAAGATTTCATTGTTTCGATCATGGCAAGAAACAGTTCTTGCTCGTGATGGCGCCATGCGAATAGCACACGCTATGCTATGCAGTTTAACGTGCGCTATCGAGCACTAGTTAGCGTGCGCTACGTTTGGTACGTAACGTACGCTACACCATCAGACGAGTCAGTTGGCTGGTCAGTGAAGTACTGACCATACATAGTTAGCGTACGCTAGGCTTTGTTGTTTGCGTGCGCTATCGAGCAGACTTAACGCACGCTACACATAGTACTTAGCGTGCGCTAAGCAGTTCAGTCAGATTGCATTTTATGAACTTTTGGCCGTAAATCGAATTGTTAAACATCCGTACGACGTGAGATAAATCTTATATCATTTCTTTTGTTAAGGTTTGATCTTGTTGCGTGATTGATTGAGGAGGACGACTTTCGAGTGTTCGTTTTGTGGAAGTATTGTTCTTGTCTTGCACGAGGCAAGTACTCTAATTAGAATTGTTTATATTATGACAATTATGATGTGATTGTATCGTGTAAATATGTTGTGAATATATGTCCACCATGCGTTGATCCGACGGGAATCATCATGGGAATCTATAGCTGTGTGCGCTGGATCGTTGGACAGGTAGTTCCACCATGTGTTGGTCCGACGGGATCATCATGGGAATCTATAGTTGTGTGCGATGGATCGTTGGAATACCATCAGTATGTTGAAACTGTTATGATATGATATGTGTTGTGGATATTCTCGTTGGATAAACTTGTTATGATATAATTGTTGATTATATCACTGTTGTATGATTATTGTACTTGTACTAGCATCGTTGTGCTAACCCCTTCGGGGGTGAACATTTGTGTATGTTCAGGATCTAGGAGAGCGGGAAAACAACCACTGGAGGTGCATGACGACGAGGGTGCAGAGTGATGTTCCGACCGGGTTTACTGTCTGTTATTTATTGGTTATTTTAATAAGTACTCGAGTACGAAGTCATTTGTGATGATTTGAATTTGGTGATGTATTATTGAGTTCTGTTGAACAATTGTACTATTTCTGTATTGGGTCAGAACTGTTGTACCGTAATTTCGTTATTTCCATTCGTTAGTATCTTTTAATGCCTGTTTAAATTCTTCAGCCTTGTAAATCCTTATGTAAAGGATTTACGGCGCTGTAATATTCCTGAATATATCGGGGGTGTTACAACCAATACCTGGGGTGGCTTGTGCACGGACACATTTCCGGATCGGGCGTACTATGACTTCCATCTTTGAGCCATATTGTTTGGTCGTTCATCCTCCATTTATGGTTGGGTATGTTTGGCAGTTTGTGACTGGTTGTTCATACGCCCGAGGGGTATGTTCGACAGTCGGAGTTATTTCTTTGAGATCCATTATTGTTGATCATTTAGAGTTTACCTTGTTGATGGTATTCTCGGTTACTGTTGGTCTTTTGTCGATCATTTGGAGTCTACCTTGTTGAGGGTATTCTTGGTTATTGTTGATCCTTTGTTGATCGTGTTGGGAGTTTACCATGTTGAGGGTACTCTCGGTTATCGTTGATCCTTTATTGGTCGTATTGGAGTTATCATGTCGATGGTATTCTCAGTGATGTATTGGTTGATCATTGTTATTGATCGTATGAGTATTCGGACTGTACGTCGATGTTTCGGGATTTGTATTCATTATCATGTGGTAGTTGATCTACGGATATGTTGTATGATATTGGTTTATCCAGGTTGGGATTTGATTGTGTAACCCGACGGACAGGATTTGGCACAGATGGATTGTTTCCGCACTTATGAGTTATGATGATGTTTTGAGGATTATCGGTATTTTTGGAATACAGTTACAGATAATTGTTGTTGAGTTCATTTCGTCATTTGAGAATGCGAAATATGGATTATGGTAAGGATTGATTTAGTATGGATTGCTATGAATTGGTAAGGTTATAACGGTAAGATTACTTTGGTAGTATTCTTACTATATTATTACATTAGTATGTAATTATTTATGATGATGTGATCGATACCATTGTTGAGTATTGTGGCTGACCCCGTCGTGGGCTTTATTTTTAGGTACTCGGAGATCGAGCTAGTAGCAGTCGTGAAGGGGTGAGCTTCCCGATGTGATACTGGCGGTGGCATGTTTTGGAGTATCGAGTATTTCTTTTCTGGTTATTCATTTCCGCTGCAAATGTGTATTTTGAACTGCATTTATCCGCTGCGTGTGTATATTTCAAAATGGCTTTTCGGTATCTTTATCCGCTGCGTGTGTGTATTTTAAAAGGGCTTTTTGGCACTTTGCGAACTTGGGTTATTTCGTTAAACCTTTTCCTAAACTATTTTATCGGTACGTTTAAGTGGTGGCTTAACGTACATTTTAAACTGTTGAGATTTGGCACTTCGCCTTGTATTTTCAAATGGTGTTTTATGACGGTGTTTGAGAACTATACGTTTAAAAATATTTGAGTATTTAAAATACTACCGTCATCGGCCTTTTGGCATTTTTAAACAGTTTCTGAAATGGTTTTTAGCCTGGTGGGTTCCGGCGTGGGACCCACGGCACTGTAATATCCCGGATGGTTTTGGGGGTGTTACAAATAGTTGAGCCATAATCTTTATCAACCTCAAGAATAGAAATTTTTGAGATGAACACACCTTGTTGATGCTTTCGTAACACTCTTTTTATGAACATAGTGTTGAGGATTACCCCTGTGATAGATAAATTCATAAAGTTAAAACGTAAAGTGTGTTCAATTATGATTCTTGCCTTGGATGAACTCGTTGTTAATCTTCTTGGATGATTAGAATCATGAAAGGGTATTTGGAACAATCATTTTGAATGAAGAATTGGATAAGAAGAATTACCCGCGGAAGAACTAGAATCGTAGAGTTGAATTAACCTAGAACTAGATTGAACGTGATTATCTCGTTATTTATCGTTGTAGCAACCGAACCAAGCATTCGAGTTAATAATCGAAATTAGAGTATGGAACATGGGTTATAATGATATGATGAATGTCTTTGGAATTGTAGACACCGACTTTGTGTTCCGTTACGATCTCTTGATTTCATATGCCTTTTTCCAACTTAGTACTCGTCGGAAAAATAGGACCGAGAACCGACTGTCCGTTATTGATAACTCGATTATAACTTAAGGCGTTCGGTACTCGTGCATTAGTTTCGGGAGGTTTATTTAATTCCTTGTTATTCCCTTGTATAAGGTGATCGATCGAGGGGCGGCGACCTTTGGACGTATGACATTCATGGGAGTATTTCATTCTTGCCATATTTGAGGCAAGTATCATATTTTGTAATTGGTTTATATTGGAACTTTGATCATGCATATAGTTTATTCATGTTGTTGAACATGAGATTACTTCCTCTGAATTGCCGTGGTATTCATTATTGATATCTTGATTGTTCATGTCGATGAACATATCGATTTGCATATGTGTATGCATAATTGCATTGTTTATGTTGTAAATGATCTGATGGGGTCATGAGGATCTATGCTGAGGGCGCTGGATCGGATGTCCACCATGCGTTGGTCCGATGGGATCATCATGGGGATCTATGCCGAGGGCGCTGGATCGCTGGACGGGTTTTCCACCATGCGTTGGTCCGACGGGATCATCATGGAGATCTATACTGAGGGCGCTGGATCGTTGGATTACCCTGTATTGTGTTGATGGAATCATGAGGATTCGCATCATTGGATTCCGATGATGGAAGTCCGTTTTGTATGTTTTTGATGCATTGTTGATTTATGTATCATGATACTTGTACTAGCATCGTTTGCTAACCCCTTCGGGGGTGGACATTTGTTTTGATGTTCAGGTAGCCGAGGAGAGGGGAAGCAACCACAGTACCGATATGACGATGAAGTTGCTCAGTGATGTGGATCATGTTGTCTTGTTTTCTGGTTATTTTTCAGTACTCGAGTACGCATATGTTGTTGATGATTTTGGGGATGGTTTGTAATAATCGACTCATTTGAATTGTTGAACTGGTTTTGAATATAACATTAATGACACTTTAGTATTATTTTCCATATTTCTCAAATTAGCCTTGTAAATTCTTATATAAAGGATTTACGGCGCTGTAATTATTCCGAATATATCGGGGTGTTACAATTATGCCATATAATTAATTAAAGTATGATTTCCCTTACCTGTATCTAATATTCATGATTGTACTGTCTAGAGGTTGTTTATTCATGCATGTACCTGCATGACATTAGCATGTGCTAACTTATGTATCTATTGTACACTAATGATTAGAGCTAGTGTATGTTACGATAGACACTTAGCGTATGCAAGAGACAGTCAAGATCTAATAAAGTGTGGTCGGCGTGTGTATCCGGATGAAGGATATTGTTGGATTCCCTTGCATGAACATGGACAACTTTTGATGAGTTAAGTCAACGACTATTAGCGTATGTTAAGATATGTAGATAACGTACGCTATGTCAGAGGATAGAACGAGACAGTGAACTTTGTGAGATTGTTAGCGTGCGCAATATTGTGCATTTAGCATACACTAAACACGTAGCGTACGTAATATCTTGATAACGTGCACAAGACGGAGGACAGAATGTGGCCATAGCCTTCGTAAGATCGATAGCATGCGCAATATATGAGTACTAGTGTAGGTTAAGGTCCTATTGTATGCTAACTGAAGTACATAGCGCACGTAAGGTGTAATATCCTATAAATAGGACATCAAACCCTTTCATTTCTTTCACACATCTTGTCCGAGCTCTGCCCCTCTCACAGTCCTTCCAACCTTACAAAACCATTATACTAGCCTCTCAATTTGGTTTTTGAAGATCGTAAGCATGTATGATTGGTGTTCAAGCTTCCGGTGTTGAGTTATACAGATCGTTCTGTCGTTTATCTCCGTACAAGGTATGTTGATGTTACTCCAGCCTTGAGTTCATGTTTTTTGGATGGTTATGAACATATTTAAGATATTATTAGGTTTCATTGATTGACTTAATAAACTTAACACCATGATTTAGGAGGTTTGAGATGATTAAACCTAGGATATTCCTTTATTAAGACATGTATATGTTGGCCTATGATTATGTTGAGTAGCATGATGAAGTTTTCAGTAATTTTCATGTAGTATTATTGATGATTTCGAAATACTTGAGGATTGGGATGACTTGGAATACTTATAATGGGTGAATGATTATGAGGATTATAGAAGCTTTCACCAAGAATATGATCTTTGCCATTTGAACAAAATCATTGATTGAATATCCTTCCTATATCGATCATTGTCAGGAGAGGAATGTGATGATTATAGATATGATTGAACTATAAGCACTCTTGTAAGAGGATTGATCAAGAATTGGAGTTTTAATAAAGCTTTAAATTAAAGAAACCCGAAGGATCACGTTCCTTTGTATGATGTTTTGGGAGTCGTTCATCACGATCATGTTCTCGATAGAGGACTGTCAAGTAGCTGAACCATAGACATATGAGTTGATAATCACGGTTTGAGTATTGAATTCTCAACGACCTGAATATACTTGAATTTTGCATCTTCAAATCATCCCCGCTATTAACATCCAATTTGCATGATGTATGTTGAAAGTCCGACTTAGTGTTCGTCGAATTGTTGAACCATCAAACCGGCCACATAGGATGATTAACTCAAGCATAGCTTAGGAACATTAGATGCTCGGGTGTTAGTTATGTATACGCAAGTTGAACTCTTTGTTATTTCTTTTGTATAAGGTTCGATTTTTGCAAATGGTTGATTGAAGGGACGTCCTTCGAGTGTGTTAATGTTCGTCAAAGGTATTTAATCCTTATCGTGATTCTAAGGCATGTACTTTAATTATTTTTCCGTGTTAAATGTTATTCATGTTCTCGTGCATATGTATCGTTGTTTATCCACCACGTGTTGATCCAACGGGATCATTTTGGGATCTATGCTTGCGCGCTCTGATTGAACGAGTTTTCCACCACGTATTGGTCCGACAAGATTATCTTGGAATCTATACAGTGAACCCTAGATCATCGGGTTACCATGTGTATGTTGAAATTTGTCATGCTGTGTAATGCGTTGTAGGTCTTCTCGTAGGAGAGACTTGTAAGTTATTGTTTTTTTCGTGAATTGTCGATTAATATATTGTTGAATAAATTATCGTACTTATACTAGCATCGTTGTGCTAACCCTTTCAGAAGTGGACATGTGTTTTATGTTCAGGATCCAGGAGAATGGAAAAACAACCACGGGAGCAACATGATGACGAGGGTACACAGTGATGTTGGTTGTCCGGAGGAGTTCTTCCAGTTGTGTTCGTGTTTGAATAAGTACTTGATTCCATTGTGTTTTTCGTGTTATTTCGGTTGGTCATCTATTGATGAATTCTATTCAGTGTTTCCTTTATTTATTTTAAAAACCCGGGTTGCAATAATAATTCCACTATTGGTATTTAACAAATATTTGTTTTAAATTATTAGCCTAGTAAATCCTTGTATAAAGAATTTACGGCGCTGTAATAATTCTGAATATATCGGGGTGATAGTATCGGAGCTAAGATTATGGATATCTTGGCAGTCGGGTTAATTTAGGGTCCAAATGTGTCTTTTGGTTAACCGGTCGCGAACAACATTACTGCACCGCCTATGTCTTCATGCGATCCGTAGTTGTAAGTTTCCTAAAACTCAAATATTGTCCTTTAATATTATGCCTTTGACGATAATTAAACTTTAAGAACGATATTGTTCCTCGTATATCTAGTATGTATGTTTACAGTATGTTGAGATTCTCATGCGGTCGTGGAAGCGGACGAAATGCTGGAAGGGAAGCTTCACCCTATGTCCCTGATTCTCTGTCGTATCAGGATGATCTCAATTCTGGCGAGCAACAGGAATATGTTAGCAATAATCAAGAGCGAACTGTAGAGGCAAATGATAATCCTGTTGTTCCCGACGTGCTTCATCAAGTGGTCAACCAGATGAATCAATTCGATCAAGTAATAGGTTGAATGTAGGTGGCAATAGGTCTACAACCGGGAGAAGGACATCAAGGTGTTCTAAACCTGGGTTATCGAGGAGATAAATGGCTTCAAGAAGTGGCGACGTTGTATCTACTAAAGTTTGATGGTTTTTCTGAAGTGCCGACATGGGATCACTGGCTAAGGGAATTAGAGAAAGTGTTTGCGGAAATCAACTACCCGGATGACCGAAAAGCCCCCATCACCCAATATTTTTTGAGTGAGAGGCGTCCGAGTGGTGGGAGGCCATCCAACCTACTGACCATGATGCCGATTGGGGAGAATTCAAGCTAATGATGGAAGCTTAGTATTACCCTCGTCCGATCAAGGAAGCTAAAGTTCGAGAATTCTTCTCCATGCAACCT
Source organism: Orobanche coerulescens (assembly GCA_033398695.1). Taxonomy (NCBI): domain Eukaryota; kingdom Viridiplantae; phylum Streptophyta; class Magnoliopsida; order Lamiales; family Orobanchaceae; genus Orobanche; species Orobanche coerulescens. The sequence continues at coordinate 21,126,594 of CM065810.1, forward strand.
CTGGACTTACCTGTGACTCAAGTGATTAAGACTTTTATTTATAAATTGACCTTTGTTTGGCACCTTGTCAGAACCGATGCATAAATGATGTTCTATTTCGATATGACCAGAACTTTGCAGAGTGTTCATCCACATCAGAACTTTGGCCGAGGGAGAGGTAGAGGACAGTATGACCAGAAGGAAGCATCGAGTGCTGGGTCGTTTCCTCTGCGCCTTTATGAAATAAGAAGGACACATATTCAGTATACAACAGTTGCATCAAGTACGGTTCAGATTCTTTCGCAACTAGTTAGTATTTTGTTCGACGCAGGAGCTACATATTCGTTTATATCACTATATTGTGTAAATCGTTTGAACATTTCTTGTTTTCATGAATTTGATCCTTATATTGTGGATTTAACAAATGTGGAAAGAATTATGGGGAATTTAGAAGCTAGAAATTATCCTGTATCAATCGGAGGAAAGATTGGCCTTCAAATCTGATCGTGGTAGAAATTCAAGGAGATGACCTGATTCTCGGAGATGATTGGCTTAACCATTATGGAGCTATTTTGAACTACCTAAAGAGAAACATCTCAATGCTATGAATATTTATTTGAAGGATGGAGACCAAGGTGCTCAGGAAAGGTGATTAAAGCAATGAAAGCTATCAAACTGCTGAAATAGGGTTATGCTGGATACTGGTGTTATGCAATGAAGAAAGGAGAAATAATAGTAGAGCTTTCATCTATTCATGTCGTAAATGAATTTTCTCATGTATTTCTTGATGATTACTTGGATTACCCCCACAACGAGATGTAGAGTTTATAATTGAGCTAGAAGTGGAAGCCACACCGATTTCTAAGGGACCATATTGAATGGCACCCATCGAGATGTGTGAGTTGAAAAAGCAACTTGAAGTGCTGTTGGACAAAGGCTACATCCAACCAAGCATTTTTCCCTGGGGTGGACCAATTCTATTTGTTTGAAATAAATATGGATCACTTCGGTTGTGCATTGACTATCGGGAGCTAAATAAAGTGACGATCAAGAATAAGTATCTATTGCCTCGAATTGATGATTTGTTTTGTTCGATCAGTTGCAGGGAGCGACAGTGTTTTCAAAGATCGATTTGAGATCGGGATACCATCAATCGAGGATTAGAGATTCCGACGTTCCAAAGTAAGCATTTAGAACTCGCTATAGGCACTATGACTTTATGGTAATGCCGTTTGGTCTTGCCAATGCGCCTGCTATGTTTATGCAATTGATGAACCGAGTATTTATAGAGTACTTGGATAAATTTGTAGTTGTCTTTATCGACAATATTTTGGTCAACTTTAAAAGTCCAGACTAGCATGCGGAACACCTACAGATTGTTTTGAACTTCTTGAGGAGCAAATAGTTTTATGTCAAACTTTCTAAATATGAATTCTGGCTAAGGGAGGTAATGTTGCTTGGTCATGTAGTACCAGCATAAGGAGTCTGAGTAGATGCGCAGAAAGTCCAGGCAATCTTGAAATGGAAGTCTCCTAAGAATGTGAAAGAAGTCAGAAGTTTCTTAGGACTTGCTGGATACTATCGTCGGTTCGTGGAGGGGTTTTCCATAATCATCCACCCACTTACTCAATTATTACAGAAAACCAGAGGTTCGAATGGAATGAGAAGTGCCAGGTTAGTTTTGACGAAATCAAGAAGAGACTAACAATGGCTCCAATATTTGCACTACCACAAGGAACAGAAGGATTCATAGTTTATAGCGATGCTTCAAATCAGGGTCTAGGTTGCGCGCTAATGCAGAATGAACGGGTGATCGCCTATGTCTCACGGCAGTTGAAACCATATGAAGTTAACTATCAAACGCCTGATTTGGAATTAGCAGCTTTTGTTTTAGCCATGAAGATATGGCGACACTATTTATACGGGACCCATTGCCAGACCTTCATAGATTATAAGTCTTAAATACATTTCCAGTCATAAAGAATTAAACATGCGATAGAGGAGATGGCTAGCATTGATTAAAGACTACTATTTAAAAATTCTTTATCACCGAGGCAAAGCAAACCTGGTAGCTGATGCACTGAGCCGCAAACCTGTTTCTATTCAAATGTTGGAGATGCTCATAAACCAGTCCAGAGTTCGACAAGAGTTGATTCATGGAGAAATTGAAGTGTGGTTACAAAGAGTTCAAGGGCAACTATATGTGATGGAACTAACTTCATCATTAACTGATAAACTCAAATCTAAGCAATTAGATGATCCTCTAATGATTCGGTTACGTGATGAAGTGAGCAAGGAAAGGCCCATGCTTTGTAATCCATGAAGATGGAGTTTTGAGATTTCGAAGTTGACTTTATGCCCCGCATGATAATGTTCTGAAGTAAACGATCATGTAAGAAGCTCATAGTACACCTTATTCAATTCACCCAGGCACCAGTAAGATATACAAAGACCTCAAGCAAAATTTTTGGTGGAGTAACATAAAGAAAAAAGTAGCGGAATATGTCTTGAAGCGTTTAACTTGTCAACAGGTTAAAATCGAGCGTCAGCGACCTACCCGATGTTGGAGCCACTTCCAATTCCTGAATGGAAGTGGGAGGATATCTCGATTGACTTTATCACCAACATGTTGTAATACCCGAGATTTTCATTTCCGGTTATCTTGAATTATTTGTCATTTTATGCAGTGTATTTTTTTGTCTATTGATGAGTGATTGGTATTATTTGCTCGTTGATTGGTACATATAAGTATCATGCCGCCGTGTTTATAATGTAAAATGGATATGCGGTGCCTGTGTTTATGTGATCGTATGTCGTGCTTTGTTATTTGTTTGTTTTCAATTCGGATCGTTGTTTTGTCAAGGAGTTCCGTTGTTGTGTTGGATTCTGGAGCCATCCTACTGCCTGGGCAATGGGCATGGCACGCTATGCTAAGTTATATCGCACGCTAATCTGTGGAGTTAACGCACGCTATTGTTGCAGGTAGCGCACACTACCTATAGAGGTCGAGACAGTGCAGTAGCTACTGGACTAGAATTAGAATTCGCTAGTGCATGCGAAGGGACTTGATTAGCGCACACTAAGTGATTTACTGGCCAGAACGTACTGGATTGTTGACCTGTTAGCGCATGTTAAGGGTATGGTTAGCGCGCGCTAATTGGGGTTGTATAAATATTGGACAACTGCCCTCTTCTCCTCATTTTTCGTATTTCTCACTTCTTAACCGATGGGAGGGCGAGTGCAGCGACTTCGAGGTGTCAAGGTGCGATCCTTCACCATCTTCCACCGATCTTGAGTTCCTAGTGTGTATTAAACAACCTCGAATCCTTGTTCTTCGTCGGATCGAGGTATTTTCTTGATTTTCTCTAAAGTTGACTTTTTGGGGTTTTGTATTGATCTCATTTTAATATGGGTTTTATGGATCTATTGTTGTTAAACATTGTTATCGATCATGTTCTATGGATTGTATATCCCTATCTTCGATTCGTTTAGTCTGGTTGATAATTTTAATGTTCTTGAGGAACCGTGAACATTTAATGTTCGACTAAATATTTCAATGAGTGTCCCTTCGGGTGCTAGACGCATTTTCCATTGTTATTGGCCGATATTCTTGTAGTAATTATATTATTGTTGTTTTCTCATGGAGGTTGTAGGTTTGGAAGCTTTTCGATTGAGCCGTGTTCTCCGAAAGATTCGCGTGACGAATATTGAGGCAAGTATCTTGCTTATACAATTTGTATCTCGTGTATAGAGGTTACGTGTTGGGTTGTGATAATTAATTTACTTTCGTAATCATGTTTCGTATAAATTTGTTGTTATGAATGTCTTGTGGTATTAATGGTACTCTTGGATGTCCAAATGGTGATATTGTGTTGATTGTGTTGTTGTGTTGTTGTGTGGGTTTGATAATACTCTTGAATGTGTGTTTCTACGTGTTGTGAATTATTCTTGACTTATGAAGTTATGTCGGTTCTAACATTTGGGTTGAATGAACTATAAACTTGAATATGTGTTATGGTGTGTTGTTGAACGGTTGGATATGATTGTGTAAACGTGTGTTGTTCGTGATGATGAATTGTGATGATAGTGTGTGTGGTGAAGTGTGTGTTGTGTTTCGGGTAGGGTCCGACAAGGCCTCTGGAGTTGGTTACTTGCGGGTACGAACAATGCGTGTTGTGTTTCAGGTAAGGTCCAACGAGGTCTCTGGAGTTCGTTACTTGCGGGTACGAATAGTGCGTGTGTTCCGGGTAGGGTTCGACGAGGCCTCTGGAGTTCATTACTTGTTGGTACGAACAATGTGTGTGGTCTGGGTCGAGGACCCTGTGATTGATTTCGTGCATTGTGGTTTGAAAGGAATTGGCCTGAGACCCTAACGATCGTGTAAAGGATATTTTAAGAAAAATGATTTTGGGCCGAGACCCAATCGATTTGAAATGGTTTTATAACTCAGGACGTGAGGTTCAAAAATGTTTTCTACTTTATAAACTTCTTGTAATGTGGAATGGGATTTGGGCTGAGACCATAATGCTTCAAAAAGGCTTTACAACTTTGAACTTGAAGTCCTAAAATGCTTTTCTGTTTTCTAAAACTCCCGAGATGACGATTTTACTTTCAAATGCTTCAGGCGCTCTGTATTCTTAATACTTAAACCTTTCGGGAATAATTATTAGATAGTTGTCACCATATGATTTTGTGATTGTTATTTGTTTGCTGCATTTCGTATGGTTATGATACATGTACTGGCAAATTCAATTTGCTAACCCCTTAAATGGGGGAAATGCGTTTCATGCATTTCAAGTGTGCTTGGTTCGTAGGAGCAGTCATAGGATCGGCACAGAAGATGATAGGCTGCGATACTAATCAAGAAAAATGGAGTTCAATATGATGTCGTTGTGTTATTGTATTATTCTCAGTCTTCTGCTGTGCTATATCATTTTATATTTGGACCCTGCATGGGTATGTGTTGTAAGGAACTTTTAGTTTGATTTAGTTGTGTGACCTTATCGGTCCATATCGTTATCTTGTTTGACCCCAGCCGGTCACACAGTTGGTAGTTTCGTGGTGTTTAGCCTGGTAGATCTTTGTGAGAAGGGTCTACAGCGTGTGATATTCCCGGATGATTTCTAGGGGTGCTACACATGCCTAAGACTAGGACAGGAATGAATATGATCTTGGTGATAGTTGATTATTTAACCAAGACGTCTCACTTTCTTGGTATCAAGGATACCTGGGGACCGGAGAGATTGGCTCATATATTTATCGTGGAAATAGTCTGATTACATGGAACACCGAGGACCATTATTTCAGACCGGGATGGTCGTTTCATGTCGTATTTTTGGAAAGCGGTTCATAAGGCTTTAGGAATCGAGTTGAGATTTAACACGTCTTATCATCCTCAAATCGATGGACAGTCTGAGAGGACCATTCAAACAATGGAAGACATATTAAGAGCTTGTCCCCCAGATTGGTCGACTGATTGGGAAACTCACATGCTGGTGATTGAGTTCACCTATAATAATAGTTGGCACGCTTTAATTAAGATGGAACCTTTTAAAGCATTGTACGGGATAAGATGTAGGTCACCCTTATGTTGGGATGAATAGTCGGACTTAATTGGGATGGAACCAGAATTGACAATACAGACTCAGGAGAAGGTAGCCCTAATTCGTGAAAGATTGTTGACCGGCCAAAGTCATTAGAATTCTTACGCAAATGTGCACCGTCGCCCGGTAGATTTTGAGATTGGGAACCATGTACTTTTTAAAGTTTCTCCTACTCGGGGAACTTTTCGTTTCAGAAGGAAGGGAAAGCTCAGTTTGAGATATATCGGGCCATTCGAGATTCTCGAAAGAGTTGGAGGATTGGCAGACAGATTGGTCTTACCTCCATAGTTGAGTCATATCCATAATGTGTTTCATGTATCACAGTTACGGAAGTACGTATCGGATCCCATTCATGTCATTGGATTTGGTGAGATCGAATTAGCTAACGATGGCACGTTTGAAGAGAAGCCAATCAAGGTACTCGAGTAAATCTTTAGTAAAGCTTTAAATTAAACTTAGAAACCTGAATAAATACATTCCTTTGTATGACATTTTGGGAGTCGTTCATCACGATCATGTTCTTGATAGAGGACTGTCAAGTTGCTGAACCGTAGAAATATGAGTTGATAATCATGGTTTGAGTATTGAATTCTTGATGACTTGAATATACTTGAATTTACTTGAATATACTTGAATATATGAATCCATGCTATTAACATTCCATTCGCATGATGTATTGTTGAAAGTCTGACTAAGTGTTCACCGGATTGTTGAACCATCAAACCGGCCTTATATCCGATGATTAACTAAAGCACAGTTTAGGAACAGTAGATGCTCGTGTGTTAGTTATGTATACGCAAGTTGAACTCTCCGTACGTCCTTGGAGTGTGTTTGTAATATCCGTATTTTTTTTTTCCCTGTATTTTCGTTTTTGGTGTATTTCTCGGTCGTAGTGACCCTCGTGTATCTTTTTAGCGTGTCCTTCCTGTCAAACTGTTGAACTGTATCCTCGTTGTGTTGTGCGGAACCGCCGTTTCGGGGTTGCCATGGATCCATTGCGTGTTGTTGGTCCCCAAATATTGATTCCCATCGTTTTATTCTCTTTCCGGATCATTTTTATCATTTTGGGACCCAAAATGGGGTGTGGGCCGCGGCACAAGGTGCGTGCGCCGCGGCACACAAATTTCTCCAAATGTTGGTCGGACAATCATGCGTGTGCCGCGGCACACCCATCCGTGCCGCGGCACGGTGCCGAGCAGTGCCGCGGCACACCTATCCGTGCCGCGGCACACTCGTGTGTCTTCCGCGACCAAAACCAAAGCACTGCCGTGTGCGCGGCTGCACGCGGTATCTTGCAACGCGAAAACACAGGAGTATTTTCTTGGCTTGTGCCGCGGCACACTTTGGCGTGCGGCACACGAAGCGGTCAATTGTGCAGATTCGTCTTTATTAGACGAAATCAGCCGGCTTTTCCCCATTTGTCATCTGCATCGCGAGAGTAGCGAGAGAGAGGGTATAGAGGGGGAGAGTTCTTCATCCGGGGGTCGATTTTCATCATTTCTCTTCGGTTGTGAAGCTCGGGAAATCAATCTAACGCGCGTTCTACGGATCCTAGTACTCGAATCTTCCAAGGTAAGGCTCTAAAACCCTATTTCGATTAATTTGGGGGTTTTGGGTTTTTCTTCCGATTCGTTCCGTTTTGTTGGTGGATTCATGATGTATACGATTGATATTGTTAGTATCTTTAGTTTCCCTACGGATTCATGGATATTTTGTGGATTTTTACGGAATCGAGAGGGTTTGGTTGTGGTCCGCCCTCGTTGTTATTTTTGGTACGAATATACATGAATCGTAGGCGGGTTTCCGGGTGTATTCCATTTCCATAATCGTTTAGAAGTGGTTGTGATTGTGCTATTCGAATCGTTAGGTTCATTCTCGTCGGTTCCTCGCGGTCGTGCTTGATTCTTCCGTTCCGTTCGCGTCACCGTCTATTAATCGAGGCAAGTATCCTTATGAACTTACAATCTTGACATAGTAGTTTTGTATGAGAAATTGTGTGTGTGTGTATGCTCACTACGGGTTAGACTCGACGGGGTCTCGGTAGGGTTCCACGAAGGCGTGGACCGCGAGCTTGCTTTTAACCACGTGGGTTAGATCCGACGGGGTCTCGGCGAGGATCCACGAAGGCGTGGGTCCGCGGTTAATTGTGGTTCATTTTTACTAATTTGGTTTGATCATTGGCATCTACGTAAATGAGCGTTTTGGAAACTATGATTTCTTGAATTGCATGCATGACTATATGGGTAAGATGTAAGTCGTTCATCCGGTTACTTGTACTAGCGTAATTGCTAACCCCTCTGGGACCCGTTTTGGGGAAATTCGTTTTATGAATTTCAGGTCAGGTTCATCGAGACGAGCGGGCGCTGGACCAGTACACGGATGACGGCCGTGCGTGATGATGGTGCACGAGTGATGTTTTAGTGTCTTTTACCTTTTTGTCTTTTGTGGTTTTGAACTAATAGTTGTACTCGAGTACTTAAGGGGTTCTTGTTCGTTTGAATTGTATTGTTGCTTATTATGTTGTGTTGGATGATGAGGTTATATTGACCGGTTGAACCGGGTGGATTGTTCTGTTTTGCGTCTTTATGACGTGGTGTTATTTTATCGTTTCTGTGAGTCGTTGTGTATGATGCTATTCAGCCTGGTGGGTCCCATATAGGGATTCACGGCGCTGTAATATACCTCGGATATCCTGGGGGTGTTACAGAAAATGGTATCAGAGCCCTAGGTTTATGGATACCTAGGCTTGTTGGTTTATTGGGTCTTGTGGTGTTTGGTTATGCACATCATCGTCACGCTGCCATGATTCCGGTACTACCAGTGTCCGTAAGTTTTCCTTCCTCTGTTCATTAATTCCTTGTATCGTACCCTTGATTCTCGATTTGTAATTGTTCTTTTCTTGTACTGATCCTCGTATGGCTTTTGCTACTTATTTAACTCCAGTATGGATGCTGGAAGAGGTCGTGGTCGCGGTCGTGGTCGTGGACGCGGCCGGGGACGTGGGGCGCCGGTGGGCGGCCACGTCACGATCTTCGAGGCCGGCGATGCGGCGACCGTCATAGCCATGCTTCTTCTCGGGAGCGTGCCGATCTTGGTATTGCGGCCGTTATGCAAAAGATGGTGAACCAAATGGCGGCAATAGCTCAGGCGGTTCAGAACCCGGATCAAGCCCATGCTAATCGGGGCGGAGCGGACCGTTGGCTCCAAGATGTCATCAAGATGCATCCTCCTCAGTTTTCGGGAGCTTCAGACCCGATTGGCTGGGAAGGGTGGATCAAGGAGATGTCTAAGGTCTTCGTTTCCACTAACTGTCCCGAGGACCGTAAAGTCCCTATTGCTCAATACTTTCTCACGGGGGACGCTATGGATTGGTGGGAGGCCGTTGGGCCCAAGGACCATGCTGCTTCGTGGGCTGAGTTTCAGGAGTCGATGGAGACTGAATATTGCCCGTGGCCGGTCAGACAGGCTCGGGTACATGCTTTTTATGATGCTCAACCACGGGATATCCCCGTAGCTCAAGCTATTGCCGATTTTAATAAGGAGTTGGGTTATGTGAAGACCCAAGTTGTCGAGGAGAGTGACAAGATTTTCCATTTCTCCAGACGGATGAAGTTGCCGATTCGGGACTATATGTCGGGGCTCGTATGCACTACATTGAAGGATTATCAGAGTAGGGCCCTTGCTTATGATATGTCGGTGACGGCAAGTGAGGCGGCCCGCGAGAGTAAAGCGAGAAGTCCGCTGGAACTTTTCGGGCCACAAGAGTGGGGGTCGTGAGAGATCCCAATCTGCTAACTTCCCCGACGGTGGTCCATTTCGTTCAGGGGTCCTCGTGGAACTACCGGTGCTCCTTTTCGTGATGCGAAGTGTTTCAATTGTGGTCGTACGGGCCACATCGTCGTGTTTGTCCGAACCCTTTGCCGACGTGTAATCGTGTGGCGGTCGGGTCACAAAGGCCTTTACGTCTTTGAGAGAGAAAATCCTTGGTGCCGGGCTTGATTTGGCGCCTAGGGAACCAAGTGTGAATCAGGGACCGTTTGCTCCTCAATCTCCGCCGAGTGCTAGTCGGGGGAGAGGACGGGGTCAGCCCTCAAGAGGGGGAGCTTCCAGTGTCGGCTCCGCCCACCCGCGTGTCTATGAGATGCGGAGAGCCGATGATCCAGCGGCTACCGTAGCGACAGGTACCGTTTATATTCTTTCGCATCCTGTCAGTGTGCTTTTCGATTCTGGTGCTACGCATTCGTTCATATCTCTGGATTGTGTACGTCGTTTGAGTCTCGACCGTTTGACGCCTTGTGAGCCCTTCATCGTTAAGCTTCCTAGCGGTGATAGGATCGTTGGTGATCAGGAGGTTCGAGACTGCCTGTGCTTATTTGTGAGAGGACTTGGCCCTCTAATCTTATTGTTGTGAGTATCGAGGGTGAGGATTTGATTCTTGGTGATGGAGCTCGAGCGGCATGGTGCGATCATGAACTACCGCACGAGAATCATCACTATGTTAGCCGAGGACGGCAGAGCACTCTTTCGCGGGGCGAAGAGTGGAAACCGAAGTCGTCATTAACGCCTTGAAGGCGATAAAACTCTGCGTAAGGGATGTACCGGTTATTGGTGCTATGCCTTGAAGGCGGGGATGGTGGAGTCGAGCTTTCGTCGATTCCGATCGTTAATGAATTTCCGATGTTTTCTGACGAGTTACGGGATTGCCACCGGATCGTGAGGTCGAGTTCGCTATAGAGTTAGAGCCGGGTGCGGCTCCTATTTCAAGGCACCCTATCGCATGGCACCTTCGAGAGATGTCCGAGTTGAAGAAGCGGTTGAGTGAGCTTCTTGAGTCGGGTATGTTCAACCGAGTGCCTCGCCTTGGGGCGCACCGGTCTGTTTGTGCGGAAGAAGGATGGTTCACTACGTTTGTGTATCGACTATCGCGAACTAAACAAGGTGACCATCAAGAACAAGTATCCTTTGCCGAGAATTGATGACTTGTTCGATCGGTTGCGAGGAGCTACGGTATTCTCGAAAATTGATTTGAAATCGGGGTACTATCGGCTCCGGTGAGAGAGTCCGATGTGCCGAAGACGACTTTTCGGTCGAGATACGGACATTATGAGTTTGTAGTTATGCCTTTCGGGTTAACTAATGCGCGGCGGTGTTCATGCAGTTGATGAACAAAGTTTTTATCGAGTATTTGGATAAGTGCGTCGTCGTCTTTATTGTTATATTCTTATTTATTCGAAGAATGAGGAAGAGCATGCCTATCATTTGCGGGTAGTATTAAACATTTTGAGGACCGAGCAACTCTATGCAAAGTTCTCGAAATGTGAGTTCTGGCTGAAGGAAGTGATATTTTTAGGTCACGTGATTTCAGCCGAGGGGGTTCGTGTGGATCCGCAGAAGATTGAGGCCGTGTTGGATTGGGCACCGCCCAAGAATGTGAAGGAGCTCCGTAGTTTCTTGGGTTTAGCTGGCTACTACCGTAGGTTCGTCGAGGGTTTCTCGAAACTGGCTCGACCACTTACACAGTTGCTCCAGAAATCCGAGAAGTTCGTCTGGAATGACGAGAGGCAGTCGAGTTTTGAGGAGCTGAAGAAGCGTTTGACTTCAGCCCCAGTTTTGGCGTTGCCATGTGCCAACGAGGGTTTTGCCGTTATAGCGATGCTTCGGGTCAGGGTCTCGGGTGCGTATTAATGCAGCACGGTAAGACCATTGCCTTTGCGTCGAGACAGTTGAGGCCGTATGAGCTTAACTACCCTACTCATGATTTGGAGTTAGCGGCAGTCGTTTTTGCGCTCAAGATTTGGCGTCATTATCTTTTCGGCTCTGCATGTCAGATTTTTACCGATCATAAAAGTCTGAAATACATATTTACTCAGCGGGAGTTGAATATGAGGCAGAGGAGGTGGTTGGAGTTGATTAAGGATTATGACCTCGAAATCCTTTATCATCCGGGCAAGGCGAACGTCGTGGCCGACGCCTTGAGTCGGAAACCGATTGCATTGCGATCGCTTGAGATCCTTACGTCTCGGTTCGAGCTTGGCGATCTTTAATCGAGTTAGATGTTGAAGTTTTGTTGCACTGGCCGTCGGGCAACTTCGTGCTTTGGAGGTTTCGTCGTCTTTGATCGATGAAATTAAGTCAAGCGATTAGAGGATCCGATGATTACTCAAATCCGAGAGAACGTTCTTAAAGTAAAGTCTCCTGGAATTGTGATTCACGATGATTGTGTTTTGAGAATACATAGCCGGCTTTGTGAGCAGAACGACACAGAGATGAGACAGAATATATTACGAGATGCCCAAGCTACACCTTACTCCGTACATCCTGGTTAGAGTAAGATGTACAAGGACTTGAGAAGGAATTTCGTGGAATGATATGAAGGATGAGGTCGCACAGTTTGTAGCGAGATGTTTGACTTGTCGCCAGTCAAGATCGAGCATCGGCGACCATTGGGTTATTGCGATCACTTCGTTCCGAATGGAAATGGGAAGATATATCGATGTATTTCGTTACGAGTTTGCCGATATCGAGGTCGTGCATGAATATGGTATGGGTGATTGTTGATCTCCTGACCAAGTAGGCACATTTTCTGGGCATCAATGACAATTGGGGCCCGGAGAAGTTAGCTCGTGTGTTTATTGCGCAAATCGTGAGACTTCACGGTACTCAAGTCTATTGTTTCGGATCGTGACGGCCGTTTTGTATCGCACTTCGGCAAGCGGTGCATAAGGCGTTAGGTACCCGGTTGCGTTTGAGCACCTCTTTTCATCCCCAGACAGATGGACGGTCGGAACGCACTATCCAGACGTTCGAGGACTTGTTGCGTGCTGTGCTCTCGATTGGAGTAGTGACTGGAGGAACATTTGCGCTGATCGAATTCACGTATAACAATAGTTGGCACGCGTCGGTCGGATGGCACCGTATGAGGCACTTTATGGGACGACGATGTCGATCACCGATTTGTTGGAATGAGGCGTCCGATTTGGTGGGACCGAGCCGGATGTCGTTTTAGAGACGAGGCGGAAGATAGAATTAATTCGGGAACGGATGTTGGCGCCCGAGTCGGCGAAGTCGTATGCACGTCGTCGTCGTCGACCTTTGGAATTCGGTGGGAGACCACGTTTTGCTAAAGGTGTCGCCGACGAAGGAGTTTTCGTTTTGGGAAGAAAGGAAAGTTGAGTCCGAGATTTATCGGCCCCTTTGAGATCCTCGAGCGAGTAGGTGGGTTGGCATACCGTTTGGCGTTACCTCCAGCCTTGAGTCATGTTCATAGCATTTTTCATGTTTCCCAGTTGAGGAAATATGTTCCGGATCCTGGTCACGTCATCGATTATGGCGAGATTGATATTGCCGAAGATATTACTTTTGAGGAGCGTCCTTTGAAGATTTTGGAGCATCGTGAGAAACGATTGAGGCATAAGACCATACCTTTGGTCAAGGTTCAGTGGTCGAGACACGGTGTCGAGGAAGCAACTTGGGAAACCGAGGATAGCATGCGTGCTAGGTACCCGGAGTTGTTTGTTTCTTAAGTTTCGGGACGAAACTTATTTTTAGAGGGGTAGAATGTAATATCCGTATTTTTCTTTTCCCTGTATTTTCGTTTTTGGTGTATTTCTCGGTCGTAGTGACCCTCGTGTATCTTTTTAGCGTGTCCTTCCTGTCAAACTGTTGAACTGTATCCTCGTTGTGTTGTGCGGAACCGCCGTTTCGGGGTTGCCATGGATCCATTGCGTGTTGTTGGTCCCCAAATATTGATTCCCATCGTTTTATTCTCTTTCCGGATCATTTTTATCATTTTGGGACCCAAAACGGGGTGTGGGCCGCGGCACAAGGTGCGTCTTGCCGCGGCACACTAATTTCTCCAAATGTTGGTCGGACAATGCATGCAGTGCCGCGGCACACCCATCCGTGCCGCGGCACGGTGCCGAGCAGGCCGCGGCACACCTATCCGGTGCCGCGGCACACTCGTGTGTCTTCCGCGACCAAAACCAAAGCGACAGTGTGCCGCGGCACACGCAGTATCTTGCGCACAACGCGAAAACCAGGAGTATTTTCTTGGCTTGTGCCGCGGCACACTTTGGCGTGCGCGGCACACGAAGCGGTCAATTGTGCGGTCGTCTTTATAAGACGAAATCGGCAGGCTTTACCCCATTTGTCATCTGCATCGCGAGAGTAGCAACATAGAGGGTATAGTGGGGGAGAGGTCTTCATCCGGTCGATTTTCATCATTTCTCTTCGGTTGTGAAGCTCGGAAATCAATCTAACGCGTTCTACGGATCCTAGTACTCGAATCTTCCAAGGTAAGGCTCTAAAACCCTATTTCGATTAATTTGGGGGTTTTGGGTTTTTCTTCCGATTCGTTCCGTTTTGTTGGTGGATTCATGATGTATACGATTGATATTGTTAGTATCTTTAGTTTCCCTACGGATTCATGGATATTTTGTGGATTTTTACGGAATCGAGAGGGTTTGGTTGTGGTCCGCCCTCGTTGTTATTTTTGGTACGAATATACATGAATCGTAGGCGGGTTTCCGGGTGTATTCCATTTCCATAATCGTTTAGAAGTGGTTGTGATTGTGCTATTCGAATCGTTAGGTTCATTCTCGTCGGTTCCTCGCGGTCGTGCTTGATTCTTCCGTTCCGTTCGCGTCACCGTCTATTAATCGAGGCAAGTATCCTTATGAACTTACAATCTTGACATAGTAGTTTTGTATGAGAAATTGTGTGTGTGTGTATGCTCACTACGGGTTAGACTCGACGGGGTCTCGGTAGGGTTCCACGAAGCTGTGGACCGCGAGCTTGCTTTTAACCACTGTGGGTTAGATCCGACGGGGTCTTGGCGAGGATCCACGAAGCCGTGGGTCCGCGGTTAATTGTGGTGCATTTTACAAATGTGGTTTGATCATTGGCATCTCCTAAATGAGCGTTTTGGAAACTATGATTTCTTGAATTGCATGCATTACTATATGTGTAAGATGTAAGTCGTTCATCTGGTTACTTGTACTAGCGTAATTGCTAACCCCTCTGGGACCCGTTTTGGGGAAATTCGTTTTATGAATTTCAGTCGGGTTCATCGAGACGAGCTGCTACTGACCAAGATACGGATGACGGCCGTGCGTGATGATGGTGCACGAGTGATGTTTTAGTGTCTTTTACCTTTTTGTCTTTTGTGGTTTTGAACTAATAGTTGTACTCGAGTACTTAAGGGGTTCTTGTTCGTTTGAATTGTATTGTTGCTTATTATGTTGTGTTGGATGATGAGGTTATATTGACCGGTTGAACCGGGTGGATTGTTCTGTTTTGCGTCTTTATGACGTGGTGTTATTTTATCGTTTCTGTGAGTCGTTGTGTATGATGCTATTCAGCCTGGTGGGTCCCATATAGGGATTCACGGCGCTGTAATATACCTCGGATATCCTGGGGGTGTTACAGTGTTGATGTTCGTCGGGAGTATTTATCCTTATCATCATTCTAAGGCAAGTACTTTTATTATGTTTTTCATGTTAAATGTTATTCATGTTGTCGTGCATATGTGTCGTTGTCTTTTGTCCACCACGTGTCGATCCGATAGGATCATATTGGGAGCTATGCTTGTGTGCTCTAATTGGACGGTTTTTCTCATGTGTTGGTCCGACGGGATCATCTTGGGATCTATGCAGTGAACAATGGATCACCAGATTACCATGTGTATGCATTGTAGGTCTTCTAGTAGGAGAGACTTGTAAGTTGTTGTTATGTTTCGTGAATTGTCGATTAATCTATTGTTGAATAAATTATTGTACTTGTATTAGAATCGTTGTGCTAACCCCTTCGGGGTGGACATCTGTTTTATGTTCAGGATCCAGGAGAAAGGGAAAACAACCACGGGCATGATGACGAGGGTTGTTCATGTTTGAATAAGTACTCGAGTATGTTGTGTTCTTCGTGTTATTTCAGTTGGTCATGTATTGATGAATTCTATTCAGTGTTGTCTTTTATTTATTTTGGAAACCCAGTTTGTAACAATAATTCCACTATTGGGATTTAACAAATGTTTGTTTTAAATTATTAGCCTAGTAAATCCTTATATAAAGGATTTACGGAGCTGTAATAATGCTGAATATCTCGGGGTGTTACACTACTATATCCCAAATTATAACAACCAAGGTTGTTAATAAGGAAGCATATAGTGATTATGAAATTACTGCAGACCTAGGGTGGTTATTGGTGCTAATTCCAAGCTGAGATTGAAATTGATTGAGGAAATGCATGGCACATCCTATAGGGGACATTCTGGAATTCAAGGCACCTACATGAGACTCAACGGTTATTTTTACTGGCCTAAGATGAAGGCTGATGCCCAGTTATATGTACAATGTTGTAATGTGTGTCAAAGGCACAAAACTGATGTTGGAAGTTATCATGGATTGTTGCAACCTCTCCCAATTCCTGATCAAGCCTGGTCAGTAGATTTTGTAGAAGGCCTTCCCACATCTTATGGCAAAAGTGTTATTCTGGTAGTTATTGGCCGACTAACTAAGTATGGACACTTTATTGCTTAGTCACATCCCTATACTGCTAATTATGTTGTTAGACTTTTCTTGGATAATGTATACAAGTTACATGGACCTCCTAAAGTGATTGTTTCTGATAGGGATAAGGTATTCATCAGCTCTTTCTGGAAGGAGCTATTCAGACTCATAGGTACTATGTTAGCCCTATCTACTGCCTACCATCCCAAATCTGATGGCCAAACAGAGAGACTCAACCAATGCTTGGAGAATTATTTGTGCTGTATGGCCAGTTCCACTCCTAAACAATGGGTGAAATGGGATTTCGTTGACAGAATATTGGTATAATACTAATTTTCACTCAAGCTTGAAGTGTACCCCGTTCCAGGCTTTATATGGTTTTCCCTAACCAACTGGGTCTGGGTTCGTACCCTGACACTTTTAAATGAAATAGTATAATTCGTGAAGGGAAGAAATAAATTTCAATAAAATAGGGCAATGAATAACTCACAAGACAACGCCGATGAGAAAATCAAAGCTAATGAAATTAATATTTCCCTTATGCAACTGGATCTTGACATTTCAAAAGGTCCTCAAACGTTCATCCGGCAAGGATAAACAAAAAAAAAAAATATAAGGAATAAACTATAACTAAACTACCTAAGAAAATAAAAAGAAAATAGTGAAATATTGAGTTGCTTCCCAACAAGCACTAAGTTTAACGTCCTCAGCCAGATGTCTGCAATACTCTATCCAATATCCAAAGCGAAGATGAGATTTTTATAAGCCACTTGACTGCTCCTACTTTAAGACCTACACGTGAAGAGGGATATAATGGAGCTAGTATTGCATCTTCGCCGCTCTCAAATGGAATTATGAAGAGTTCAACCTCCTCATACTTCGGAACTACAAAATCAATCTTTAAGCACTCAAAATAGAATGACTCTATTACTCAATATTTGGAGAATTTAACTTGTACGGTTTTAACTTTCAAGACCACATCATCCTCTTCCTCGTGTTCTTTTGTAATGAAGGAGGTTTCTGACCACATTCTCCCCTTCCTTTCTTTTGTAATGAAGGAGGTTTCTGACGCATGCATTTATTTTCACTCATGTAGGGTTATTGGAAACTGATTTATAGAAAATGAGTTTTGAAATAATTTAATAATGGTAAAATATTTAGTTCTTGAGAATTAAATTACAAATTATAAATTCACATCCAGAGGAGGTAAACATAGAATTTTATTTTTCCCAAAATAGATTTCTCATGAGTGAGAAATAAATAATTAAAGTTGGCCATTTAAATTAAATTTAACGGGAAGTTCAAGTGTCAGTGGTCATGAAAAGGCATCACACATTGGAGAAATTAAAGTCTTCTGGACTAGTTTATTTATAATAAGGTATATGGGTACAAACAAGCTATTAGTTTATACTAGTGGACCGACACTGTGAAGCCCACACACGCCCGATGGCTTAGCTCAGGCTCGAGCATTGGGTTGTGATAGCCCTGAGATATTCAGGGCATATTACATCGTCGTGAGCCCCTACCGTAGGGCCCACAAGACTAGACATACATATTTCGTAACATCCGACCAGCAAGATCGTTACATACACAATGAACAAGATATTAAAACACAACATCAACAATGATAATTAAAGTCAACAACTGAGAGACAATGGGGATTCAACCCACAAAAAGAAAATGAAACAATAATAAATATTCCGTCTTACTCGAGTACTAAAAACTATCCAAGCTATGACAATTCAAAGGAAAGACATAAACATAAAAGACAAAGGAAGTATCACAATATCACTCTTGCCCATCATCGTCATACCGACTCGATCTTTGCTCGTCTGGTCGCCGGATACCTCAAATACATGAAATATATTTCTCCTGAATAGGGTTAGCCGTAAAATAGCTAGTACAACTATTTTATATATGCATTAATATCTCTTGAAAAGTAAAACATATATACATTTTCAGAATGCAAGATAAGTATTCCAGAATAGCTATTTTCATGCCACATTTAAAAATACATACGTGGTTAACCGTAGATCGCACCTGAGCCACGATCCTCAGGGGATCCATCCGACCATCCCGGAGTGGTTAACCCAAAAGGTTTGTTGGTCCGCATCTAAGACCATGGACCCCTTAGATGATCCTTCTATCCGTCCCTGGGTGAATATATACTCGCATACACGAGGCATTACTTTCAAATGTACCAGAATATACAATCATATATAAATACTTGCCTTTCAGACTTCCTCGCTAAGGGTGGAAAATGGATATTCAAAGACGATCGGTTCGAGAACGAATTTCAGACCCAGGACGATACGAATGGAACATGATCAACAACGATACAAATGGTTTCAGAATATAAAGACACCCAAAATCCCGCCTATAAATCACCCGATTACAATCCCATACACATAGGGATCGAGAACCACCCAAATTCCCTCTAATCCGCATCATACACGAAAGTAGAACATGAAATCACAGGGGTAACACATATACAAAGAAGATTAATCAAAATCTCAGGGTTTCTATGCTAAAAAATGGAATGGACAAATTAAACAAAACCCCCAAAGATCCCCGATTTAGGGTTCTAAGGCATTCTTACCTCAATTCGAAGGAGGAGAAGGATGAGATGATGATTAAATCACGTTAGGAACTCAAGGATGAAGTTGGATGATGATATCATTGATGATTTTCGTGCTCAACTTGCCCAAACCGCCCAGGAGGAGAAGAAAATGAAGAATAGAATTAAAAGCTCGTCTGTCCAGTTTATAAACCCATAGAGGCGCACGACCAACTTCTTGTGCGTCAACTCGAGCTCAAAATCAATAATCAAAACCTTTAGGGATGCACGACCAAAATGCTCGTGCGTATGTCCGTGCACGCGGTCATGCTTTGCTCTCTGCCCGAGTCCACTTGTGTTGCACGAGCACAAGCACGAGCATCTACTTGTGTGCCTTCTCGTGGGCACTTGGCTGATGCAGCATTCAACCAGTAACTTATACAATTCCCCGTTGACTCGTTTGTCCACACTTGCCCCGAAAACTAACATGTGATGAAGCGGTTACCTAGAGTCTCAAAATATGAACTCAAGCGCTAATCAAGCTCCGAGAAACACCACGGAAAATAAGAAAACGGGCTCCAACGACCACAATTTCAATAATCAAGAAAATAGAAAATTCACAGAATATTTTAAATAATCATGAAACTCGTCCGATTCACGAAACATGAAAAGGTGAGCATGTCATAAAAATCGTAACGAGCATATGCGAGTCGCTAAAATAAGAAAAGTAAGAGAAAAAATGCGGATATTACTCAATCCTTGGTCCTTGGTTCTTGCAGTTGAATTTTGGGCTGGACTTAGGCGACTTGGACCTTGTGGCTTGTGGCTTGTGGCCTATGATCTTGGGAACTTGGCCTGAAATTGTAATAGTTTTGCAGTAGGACCAATGTAATATGGTTAAGTTTAATGAACTAAGCCTAACATGAAAATACTCGGACTTGAACTAAATACTTCATCCGTGACTATGGCTTGGTGTACCATTGAGGAAGTATTCGGCGTTTAGTGTCTCTAAATCTACGCTCGTTTCTACATAAACAAAAGTACCAATAAACACCATTTCTCATAAGTCAAAAAACATGAAATCTGACGGTGCTCCCATACGCTGAATTTCGCGTATCTCCCAGGCCAGTGCTCCCCACGGATTTTTCCGCCGCGTGCAACTAGGGTTTTGGCGGCCGCCGCCGAAGCCAGTCATGTCCGACGGTGCTGATGCCCTCACGGCATCCTCTCCTCTTCAGCCTTGTGAAGTTCCCGCTCAACGATCCTATGCATTTGCTGTCAGCTGCCACTCAACACTCTCAAAATTCGATGTTCCTGTTTCTGAGGTCGACGGAAAATCTATCGTAGCAGTGCCGGACGAGATTATCATCGACTCAAAACCGCTATGGGATGATTTCCTGGTGGGCCGATTCCCTTCCGAGGCGCCTCACGTCGCGAAAATCCATGTAATTGTTAACAAGATTTGGAATTTAGGAGACAAAAACATCAAGATCGATGTTTTTGTTATCAATGAGTTGACTGTCAAATTCCGGTTTCGCAATGAAGCAGCCAGATTGTGCGCTCTACGCCGGGGCATGTGGAATATCTGTAATCTCCTTATGATAGTTTCTAAGTGGACTCCCTTTCCAGAAGAAGCCCAACCAGAGATCAAGACTATGCCAATGTGGGTTGTGATCAAAAACGTCCCACACTCTATGTTCACTTGGCCGGGACTCAGCTATCTCGCGAGCCCAGTGGGACATCCGAAACGGTTGCACAAAGAGACAAAGTTGGTAACTAACTTTGAGGAAGCCAAAATATTCGTTGAAGTGGACTTATCTAAAGAGCTACCAAGAACTTATTTCTTTCAGGTCAGAGGAGATGAAGTCTGTGTTACCTATGAGTACCCATGGCTACCTCCTAGATGTGATACTTGTAGGAAATGGGGCCACTGCAAGGATAATTGCTTGGCAAGTTTGGGCAGAGGATCTCCCAAGAAACCATCTGATCAACCTGTTTTGCAAACCGTTTCAATCCCAAACAGCAAAGAATCTTCTCCTCTTCTCGGCTTGGGTATTGACTCAGAAATCAACCAAGTTGTATCAGAGGCTTCTAACACTACGACTGTCGAGGCGAATAGATGTTGTTGAAAAAGAAGTTGGAAAAGAAGTTGGAAAAGAGGAGGGAGAGATCCCAAGTACACCTACCGCAGCAGCTTGATGTGGAGGGTGAGTGGTCAACAGTTCCCAAATCCGAGGTAAAAACTCAAGCAAAGAATAAAACCTTCATTTGGGCAAGTTCGCATTGCGTCGCCATATCGCATGATGTCCTTAGGGACAATGATACAGAGGATGAAAACATTCTAAATGCACCACTCGGACCTTAGAATCAACAGAGTAAGCTTCACAACACAAAGCCGGATACGGAAGATGCAGTGAGGATTCCACCCCTGCATAATCAAAGAACACTCACAAATTCTTATCGACACATCACAAAAAGCCAAAGATAATGCTCCCAACACATTCAAGAAGGTATCCCCAAAAACGTTGATGTCAGTTTTTTTGGAATATTAGAGGTCTCAATAAATCAAATAAGCAGCAAGTTATAAAGGAATGGGTTTCAAAACATGGATTTCATTGGGTGCATCTTGGAGACGAGAGTTAAGGATACAAAAGCTATTCATGTGGCGAAGAAGGTTTTCTCAGATTGGAATCTTTTAACAAATTATGAGTTTAATCGAGGCGAATTTGGATTGTTTGGAAAAAACAAGAAACCCGATAGTGGTTTTCAAAAGTGCGCAGATGATTACCTGTCTGCTCAAGATTCCGGAATAGATGAACAAATATGTTGTTCCTTCATTTATGTTTCTAATTTTGCTGAGGAAAGACGGGAACTTTGGCGAGATATTAATAACCATCAAGATAATGCTTCCTTCAATGGTAAGGCATGGATAATCTTAGGAGACTTTAACGAGACTCGGCTTTAGCAGAGCATTCAAACATTGATACTTCTCCATCTTTGACGTCGGGAATGCGGGATTTCCGAATGTGGTGCGTCACCGCTCCCTCACAAACATGCAAACCCATGGCCCGCATTTTACTTGGTGTAATAAGCGGGAAGAGGGCCTCATCTATAAGCGTTTAGATCGAAATGCGCAGAATCCATCATGGCTTCAGCCTTTCCCCACTTCTTATTGTCTAATGGAGTCGTGGTCATTACGATCACCTACGAGGACGCTTCTATTTACGATCCGATTTGCAAAAGCCAAAGGGCCCCTTCAAGTTCACGAATGCTATTGCTTTACAACCGAGTTTCACAAAACTAGAGGCTCACCGCGTGAAACAACGCCTCTATATCATTCTACGTCCGCTCTCTTCCGCCTCCAAGAAACTAAAGCTCCTCAAACCTATGCTTAGAGAACTAAGCCGTGAGAAACTAGCAAACATCTCTCGTAGAGAAGCCGAGGCATATGAAGACCTCGTGCAAAACAACTTCTCTCTTTCTCGAATACATCAACAAGCTTTAGCAGCACGAATCATTAGCATTCAACCGTTGGGAGAAAGTTTCGATCTAGAGGAGCGGTTTTGAAGCAAAAGTCGAAATTACACCGGCCGCAAGTGGGAGATAGGAACAATAAATACTTTCATAAGTGTTAAGGAGAGGCAAACAAATAATGCAATATACGATATCCTCAATCCGCAAGGGATCTCTCTCACAAGTACAAATTGACATCAAAGGTGAGGCCACACGTTTTTCTCTAATTGCTCAATCACCAACCAGATGATTTTCTGGTTGCTCGGTTGAAAGGTTGCAAGAGCTGCCGCCTTTTCGATGCTCACCCAAGAAGAAGAACTCCTCACACCCACTGTCTCAAGACAGAGGTCAAATCGACTCTCTTCGCTATGCCTTCAAATAAATCGCCTGTCCGACGGTTTCACGGTTGAATTTTTCAAGTCTTCGTGGTCTATTGTCGAGCGGATTTCACATGTGCGATGATCATTCTTTCAATATGGTTTCTCCGAAGGGCATTAACTCTACGATATTAACGCTTATCCCGAAAAGAACTGATGCAAAAGAAATGAAAGACTACCGCCAATATCTTATTGCAATGTGCTATACAAGACTATATCAAAGATCGTCGCAAACCGTTTCAAGAAAATTCTCCTGACTTTATTGCACCAAACCATACTTTTATCAAAGACCGACTACTAATGGAGAATTTGCTTCTTGCTACAGAGTTGGTTAAGGATTATCATAAGAAGCAATCTCACCTCATTGCGCAATGAAGATTGATATCTCCAAAGCTTTTGATTCGGTTCAATGGCCTTTCTTGCAAAATCTTCTCTCGGCTTTGCATCTCCTCGAAAGCTTATTCACTGGATTAAATTGTGTGTCACAACGGCTTCTTTTTCGACACGTGTCAATGGTGAACTATCCGGTTATTTCAACAACGAAGAGGTTTACGCCAAGGTTGCTCACTATCTCCATACTTGTTCGTCACTTGTATGAATGTGCTATCTACTATGTTGGACAAATCTGCAGAGAATAGAGTTATTCCTTATCATCCGGGGTGTAAAAATCTCAAGATTACACATCTATGTTTTGCGGACGACATAATTGTCTTCTCTGACGGCACACTAAGATCAATTGAGGGAATATTGAATATCTTCACAGAGTTCGCTGCTATCTCTGGGCTTCGGATCAGTCTCGAAAAAACAACTATTTTCTTGGCGGGTCAATCTGCCACCTTGCGAGCTGCTATAACTGCCCGTTTCCCTTTTGAGTATGGATCTCTTCCTGTTCGCTATCTCGGGTTACCTCTCCTGACCAAGCGCATGTCCCTATCAGATTGTATGCCACTAATCGAGAAGATACGAATGCGGATCAGTTCCTGGAAACACCGCTTCTTGTCGTATGGAGGTAGACTACAACTTCTTCAATCGGTAATTGCCACCTCACTAATTTTTGGATTGCATTTAGGCTTCCTCGCGCTTGTGTAATGTAAATAGAAAAGATCCATTCGGCTTTCTTGTGGTCGACCGGACTTAAACCCACGTAAAGCAAAAATCGATGGTCGACGTGTGTAAGCCAAAGCAGAGGGTGGATTGGGATTGAAATCCATTGTAGAGGTTAATAAAGTTTGTTGCTATAAACCGATTTGGAGGATTGTGTCCAGAAGAATTCTCTATGGGTTAATCGATCCATCGAGAACTAATTCGCTCGCTTCGTTACTCGGTAAAGAAAATCGCACCTCGTGTTCATGGATGTGGCGTAAGCTCCTAAAGTATCGCCAGAAGCAAATACCTATCATAAGATGGAAATTCGCAATGACGACAGAAACATCTTTTTGGTATGACAATTGGAGCTTCATGGGCCCATTGCATGACATTCTCGGAGATAGAGGCTTCATCGATCTAGGGATAAGTGTCAAGCATCGGTTGCTCTTGCTCAAACAACGCGTCGTCGGCGACGTCACCGAGTTACAATTCTAAACTGTGTCGAGACGGAGTCAATACTCTCGCATTCCCACCCTTTAAATGAAGATGTGGCTCTATGGCGAAATGCGGATGGGCGGTACAAACCAAATTTCTCCACCCCGCAACATGGGCACAAGTCCCAACAGGGAATTTGAACAAGCGGCACAAGGCACTGGTTCTCGAGCTTAACTCAAGTACTCCTTCATTCTATGGTTATCGATTCACAATCGCCTCTCAACAGTGATCGTATGTTAAATCGAACTCGGAGTCGCACCTCTTGTGTTTTCTCGTCAGTACCACTAGAATCTCGCGACCACCTATTCTTCAGTTGTAGCTTCGGTTCTCATGTCTGGGTTACTCTTACTCGGAAGCTCCTTGGTCATCTTTTCACCACTTCTTTCTCCACAATCCTAGACCTCCTCAACGATGGCAATTTCACAACAACTAAAAAAATTCCTATTGCGATATGTGTTACAGGCATCTGTTTATACACTATGGCAAGAAAGAAACAATCGGCGACATGGTGCAGCTCCTCTTCCATTAGATCATCACATCAAAAGTATTGACCGATTGGTTCGTAATCGGATCATGTCCTATCGTCGTCTCTACCCAAATAAGCTACGGGATGCTTATTGTGAATGGATAGGATCCCATTCTTAAATGGCCATGTTTATTTAAAAACAATTAGCTAATCTTTTGTTTACTCTGTAAAAGGTTGCAATTTTGTACCCAGGTTTTTTTGTTGAATAAAATTTAACATTCATACAAAAAAAAAAGAGAAAATACTCGGACTTGAAGAGCCCATTGGGTTGGCTTTTCTGGGACAAGACTCTTGGAGTGATCTGACCTTTGAACTCAATAGTTAAAGGTTATCTGATCGTTGAACGCCATTTCTACATGCTTTATGGGACCCATTACTTCAGACTATGAATGCCATTATATCATTGTCTAATTTACTCAACTAATGAAGTGGTCTTGGAGTCCTGTAAAACGGGTCTCCTGTATTTCAAAATTACATGCAAACACACAACATAGTATATTTAGAGTTCATACTTTCCTTGTCCATTTTCGTGCCTCGGTTTATACGCCAGATCAATTCATGAGAACTTTATTTTGAAGAGCACATAGCTTAGAGATGAAATAGTAGTTGTATCTTCGGGATTTATTGCCTAAGCAGTTTGCTCCTATACAAGAGCAATATAATCTCACATAAAGAGTTCGACTCGCCTTTGCTTTTGCGTTCGGGTCTAGAATTTTGGTTTTAGTACTTTGCAATAGACGACCTATAGACTTTTGTTTCTTATATTCAGTGAGACGTTTTTAGAAACACTACAGAACCAACAACAATTTTATCCAAAAAATTCAAATCGACCATCACTATTAATTTCATTTAATTTTATAGTATTCATTTTCCAATCATATCACTTGTACGAGATTTTCATCTTACATACAAATTATCCTAGTGCAAGTTCCAATACAAGAAAGATACCCAAATGACATGATTCTCGCTTAATTTTAAGCTAAGGCTATTTTCTTTGAAGACAAACTAATCGAATTGATAAGTTAGCCGGAGCCGGTAGCTGGTACCTGGTAGTTGATGAATGAATAAGCTAGTTAGAAATGACCAAGTTAGCTGATTGACCTATTAATGTTTGACAAACTTAGCTGATCCAGTTAAATGAAAAATATAAATAACATAAAATGACATCTTGATCTATAATAACTTGAAATTTTAAAAAGAATAGGGGTATATTTGAAAATATATTTAACTATTTGGATAAACTACTTTTATGAGCTAGTCATTGTAGCTTATCTATGCGTTGCCGAATAATGCCTCTCAAAAAAATCAGAAAAACATCAACCAATTAATCTAATAAGCTAATCCAATAAGCCAGTAAAATAAGATGTGCCAAACACATTACTCAAGCTCAAAAGCAAGTCAAGCTCGAGTAAGTTGCTAATAAGCTCGACAACTCGACAAGCAGCTCAACTATAAATGAATTTACCAAAATACCCTAACTTTTAATATTAATTAAAATAATACCACAACTGTATTGAAGCCTTTTCGAGCTCAACTTTGTCCAACATCATTAATTCGAGCCTTTTCGATTGAAGCTTGAGAAACATTTTTCGAGTCTTCTCGGGCTCGACCTCGAGCACAGATAAAAACAAGTCAAATCTAACTCAATAAGATGAATCCTAACTCGATAACAAATAAAATAAATGAGTATTTAGTTAAATCTTCAGTGAAAATTAACAAATATGCTATTTCAGAATAACTCATTTAAACAATTGCTAGTTGATACAAATTTAAACTGAAAACTTTGACGTGCTCGACAACGCAACCTCACACAATAGATTTAACAAAAGTTCAATCCCACAAAAAAATCAACGAACATTGCATAAAACAAATAAATCTAAACAGAGAAAATGATCAAGTTACGGGTAAAAAATTTAATTCATCCTGTCAATCTTGAGCAGGCGTCTCGGTCAGTCTCACAGTACGAGGAAGCATAAACTCAGCAAATATAGGATAACGCAAAGAAGGGTAATAACCATCAACATTATCGTTCACGACTTCGCACGAGACAGGTATCAACGATCTGCCTCTGAAAAGAATCCAGTCGACGTGAAGATCTTGAGTCTGTCGGTCCCAGCAAAGGCATAGTGCTCTAAAGATCAACTTCAAGAATTCAACGGTTCCTCGTTTATCTCCTAATTAACAGAGACAATGGAATGAAACAAGATTCAAAAGACAAAATGTTTATGAGAACATAGTGATAAAAACTCTCTGTTTATATATACCTTTGAATCCATGGTAAGTCCGAATTATGGAGACATTTTTTCTTACACGAGCATTGGGCCAAGCATCCCTCATATCACCCACCACACCGTGTTCCCCGTAATTATGAAAAAAAAAAGTATCAGTGGCTATTCCATGTAATCCATAATGTTTGACATTGCATATTATGAAATACAAAAGAAACTAATACACACTGGTATGAGATGGTAGCTACATGGAATAAGAGAAAATACGTCTCGTCATATATATAAATATTGGTTTTGGAAGTCTATATGAATTTTAGAGAACTGAAGAAAGGCATCTCCACATTTCTTTGGTATCAATTACATAAGATAATGTCATTTATGAACAAAATGTCCCAAAAAGCACTAGACTTGTGCACTTTCTAAGTGAGAGCATTTTCGGGATTCTGGAGTAGGAGATGAGCAGAGGTGCCCGGTTTGACATGGATCCGACTCGTTAGATTTTTTTTTTTTTTTGAAATATTGGATATTTTTGTATATTTTGATAGAAAATGAGTTCTTTTCATCTTCTTTTTTCTTCCTCATCAAAAAGAAGTCGAAACACGGTCAGGATCTCTTTGATGCTTGAGTTCCAATCCATTTATCATGTGCCCGGATGCATGATGCAATGTGACCTCAAAATGATTATATAAGAAACAAGTGATGAATGTGAAGATGACAAGCGATGTATATTATGATTTTGTGAAATTTCTTTTTATTTCAGTCAATAATCATACTTGTCTAACGTATATTCGCCCCAGGTCCATGTGGCATTATGGACCGAGGTCTTGGATAAAATTACCCTTCAAACCAGCGATCCAGCCTTCTTAAAACAAATAATAGTTACAAAAATAATAATAAGCTCAATTTCACATAAAAATTTAAAAAACAAGTAATATAGGTTGGAACCAGCAGCTAATCTCTGTCTGAACTCGCCACCTCAAGAACCAGCTGTTAGCGCACATATACTCGTTAAGATTAAGGTTGGAATATACAGAACATTGGACTCATACCCCTAACATGAGGCCCGCGATAACCTGGGTATTTGTTTCACATAAACCAAGTATATCTGTCAAATAATGTTCCACCAACTCTTCTAATGCAAAAATAAGCAGCAAAGCCATATTAGATAGGTCAGACGTGCAGGTTCTAACCACCTCACTGGAAGAGCTAAATGCTTTTTTCCACTAAAAACTGTTGAAATGGAAGTTACAAAAGGCCAAATAGCTGAGAAATCAAAGAGCAACTGCATGAACCACCAGTACATGAGAGAAACATCGGAATAAAAACTGGTGCCTACTTTATAATTTGAAATCGATACTCATTATATTAGAGGTAAAATTACGACAGAAAATATTTGAGATTCACATGAAATCTAGTGAGCTTTTTCTACCTTACTAAATATCTATGGGTTTTTTTCCTACAAAAATATTGCCAACTCATTTTTTACTGGAACATTAATTTAAATAAATTGAATGCAATTATTGTGATAATCCTCGATATTTTAGGACATGAACAACACTTTATGTAATTCAAGTACATTATGCATCAAGGTACCAAGTGAGATACACATCACACATCCCCGATGTGTGTGATTGCTCACTCCCGAAAATGCCTCTTCAAATGCATGAGAAAGAAAGGCAACAAATTTGAACAGAAGTGAAATCTTACCCCGATATATTTATATATATCAGGCCATACCCTCATTAGATTTGCCGTAAATTTTCAACCAAAGCCCTAGATTATCAAATATGACTCGTCCAGCTAGGTAGACGGATATCAATTAACTAAAAGGTAAACCACTATCTGCAGGTATCCAGGTACACAACCATGCGTCAAAATAAAAATGAATAATTGTACGTAACTTCTACTAACTTACACATTGGTAGAAGACAATCACAGCTTGGAAGTAGTGCATCAGGATCTCGAAAATAAAACAGTCGTGCCTCACCATGCAAGCATTCCACAAGTTTTAGATCATTATGGGAGCAAAATGAAAGAAAACACCATAGTTGTCAAAAGCGCACCTCAAGCGCGTGGAAAAAACCACTCATCGCATCTTAATCCCAAAGACTGGCAATGTGGGTAATACGCCCTCGATGCGCTTTTTACTTGCGCCGCGTCAGTGCGCGCAGGTGCGTCTCTGTATCATTAGATTTTCTATTTTTTACATACTTTTAAAGGTTGTGTTATCATAACTAGTCATC
Source organism: Orobanche coerulescens (assembly GCA_033398695.1). NCBI lineage: Eukaryota > Viridiplantae > Streptophyta > Magnoliopsida > Lamiales > Orobanchaceae > Orobanche > Orobanche coerulescens. Next base: position 21,155,706 of record CM065810.1, read on the forward strand.
CGATTGGATTTTGTAAGGCGTGGTCCATCGACTTATTGATTCCGGAAGGTAATTCCTTTTACCCGGAAAACTTGATTTTTACAAGAAAAGCCTACTCGAAAAATTGGAACCGAAATAAAAAGGGTTAAAGTGTATTAAAACTTACGCGTTTTTCCATCTCGTTCTTCCCCCAATTACGCCTTTTTGTTTGCTAGTCAACAACTTCAAAATTTAGATGTTATTATGTAGTGACTGTGATCTATTATGCATATTTGTGAATTTGAACTTATATTCTATTAGTTTCCTTATAAAAACTATGAACTATTGTGTTTAGTTATAATATATATTAAATCTAACAAATATATATAAACTTCTTGTCGACTTGAAATGAGTAGTTGGATAATATGCAACTTGTTGTCCTGACAGTACATAAGGAACTTGGCTCAACTTGGCGTTGTGATAAGTATGGGTGTGCTTATTGTTTTGACACTTCATTTTTTTGTTAACTTTTACATTTTTTATGGATAGTAGTCATATTTTAGTGTCATTATTATGTGTTGATGAGTTTATAATTTATATTTTTATTGGCACTAGGAGCTTCATAGCCTTGGTGCGCTTTTGCCTTTAACTATGAAAAATACTTGTGAAATGCTTGGAGCAATGCATGGTTGAGGCACGGCCATTTTATTTTCGATATTGAGATGTAGTCCAATTCGTCTTGTGCCGAAGACTACAATTTCGAATTCATCTGATGTTGATACTGACGCGAGCAAGGGCGTTTAGGAATTTATCTCGCATCTCATCCTTAGTCTCTCAAATGAGTAAGTTATTTACACGTTACCTCAAAATGTTCATTTTTTTTTTTACAAAATTTAATGCCGCAAATGGTGGCTTACCATTTAACCGACCAATGTCCGTCCAAATAGTCAGGATCATCTTTGATAATCTAGGACTTCGGTGTGAAATTAACGACGAATCAAATGAGGAAATTATGTATACGAGGTAAGGTCTCTCGTTTGTTCAAAATGTATTGCCTTTTTCTCATGCATTCGAAGAAGGCATTTTCGGGGGAAGCAATCACACACATGGGAGATGTTGCGTATCTCTCTTAGCACCCGACGAAGCCTAAGGTACTTGAACTAGGTGAAAGTAGTGTTTGTTGTCTTAAAATCTCTAGTAATTTGTGTTGCTTGATTATTTACAATAATTGCATTCAGTCTAATGGTGTTAAGTGAAGACTAATTATGTGTGTTGCTCGTATAATGTTTAAGCTTAAGAATAGCGCTCATCCTAATTCATTAAACCTTATTTAAATAAACTGAATGCAATTATTGTGAATAATCAACCAACAAAAATTACATACATTTTAAGACAACGAACAATTCTAGTACCTTATGCATCCGGGTACCAAGGGAGATACACAACATCTCCAATGTGTGTGTGACTGCTCCCTCGACTATGTTTTTTTTCGAATGAATGAGAAAGAAAGACAACAAATTTGGACAAATGAGGATATATATACATCTATATATATATATATATACATATACATATATATATATATATATATATATATTATGGCCTGAGTCATGTTACATGATGTACGTGTTGATTTTACAATATCAATCACGTAATTTGACACGACTATAGCAATTATCTCACCTATCACCATCTCATGATATTTTCCATGTAACTGGAAACCCTATGATGTTGATGATTTTGGAATTTCATCTCGTTTCTCCTTCGTATGAAGGTTGCGACAGTAAGGATATCCGGCGTAAAACTCTGCCACTTTAATTTTTCCATGGATGATAGTTTTTACTACTTTTAGACAATTAATTGACACTATAATCTTCATGCCCCAACCCCAACATAGTTGGGACTAAGGTGCAGTTTATGATGATATATATGAAACGATCATCCTCGTCTAACTTGTCTAACTTGTGGAAAATGTGTTATAATGATTCATTCTTTGTAGGAAAGTGTGTAGGTGATTGGTGAGCGAGAGAAATTAGAGTTAATAGTGCCTTTTATGAAAATTTTGGTAGGAAAACACATTCTGCGGTGAAAAAAGAAATTCTCTAGCCGAATGAAAATGGAAAGTATATCAAATCGCTGCATTAATTGCGGTCTTCCACTAAAATAGGAATAAAGAGATTAATAATATAAAGGAACTAAAAGTAATACCTTGATCTTCCAAGAAGAAAACGCCCGGTAGTCGATTCTTTTTGTGTGTTGAATCCTCCACAATATAGAACAGGTAAATTCGGAGGCAATGAAGCAATATGCTGCCATGTCAGCAAAGCACCACGCCTACGAGCACGAGGACTACACTCATCCATATTTGTATTAACAATCTGAAATGAAAAACCTGGTGGCTCAACACCTTTTAGCTGAAATGTGTACACAATTAAATTAATCAAGGCAAACAATGCATCCACTTCTAATCGATGCATTAATAGGATAAACAACTTTCATTACAAAATGACTATGCAAAATAGTTAAAAGGATATAGCCCATGTCGAAATAGAGGGATCTGTAGAACCCCATGATATGCTTCCAGGCACAGAAGGTGACTCGGATAACCAATAAGTCCCACCTTCGAGCAGCTCAACCTGCATCGAGAAAGCCAATTGAAACAATTATCTAACCGCTGTTTGGAAGAAGAAAATACATTCAATGGATAATCACAAAAAAGTACCCTTGATGTTTGACACAATTACCAAAAAAAACAAGCTGCCTTTCAAAATTACAAAACAAGCTACATGTTTTGTTCAGTGCTAAGAATATCTTTTGCTTAAGAAGTCATAAATTTTCATAATTTTAAATGTTGGCTGGGTTTTTTTTGTAATTAGGTCAAAGCTCAAGGGTACTATTTATAATTAGCCTAAACCCAACTGATAATTCGAAGAATAATTAGACATTTCACCTTTTCCTTGTCATAAAAGATTGTGCAGTGCTGATCAGAAGAATCTTCAGATCCTTTCCTCGAAATTCCAAATTGCTCATAACCTTTTGCCCGACAGAAATAACTCGCCACATCAGACAAAGCTTTTACTTCCATAACATGATATTCCAAAGAATGCAAATCAAATTGAGAGGGTTTTTATGATGTTTTAACATATACTAAAACGAGGAATGTCTTATGTCGCTTTCACAAATGCTAGGCACTAAAAGAGCACGACACAATGCTGTTAAAACAGTTTGAATTTGAAAGAATGATAAAGACGTCACGCTATCAATATCCGTTGTTCCTCAAAATTCCTTTTGTGGAGAAGACGATTGTATCGCTTTCTTTTTCGGGATTTTCTTGGAATAGGTAGCCATTGTACTACCTATATGTAGGTAGCCATAAGCATTGTAGTGCATAAGTATATAAACTATGAATTTAAAATTGTTTAAGTACAAAAATAACCTTAAGTTGAAAAAAGAAAAAAATAAACAAAACTTTTATCTTATTTTATTTTATAATGTAATTTATACAAAAAAACTGTCTGAATTATAAAATAATTTAAATAAAAATCATAAAAATATAAAATTCACAAATAAATATGATGAATTACAAAATAAATTCTATTAAATATAATAATATTAAATACAAATAAATTTTAAAATTATAAATAAATGCTAAAAATACAAAATACTAAATTGTAAAAATAATATTCAATTGCAGAATAAAAATAAATCATAAAAATAGAGTAAATCTTAAAAGATCAAAAATAGATACTAAAAATTAAATAAATCTTTAAAATGTACAAATAAAATACAAATGTTTCTGATTAATTTTTAATAATTTTTAATAATACAACATTCTGAGGAAGTACAAATAAATGAAAAAAATATGTAAAAAATATAAAAAATATAAAAACTAATTCCACATATTACAAATAAATCCGAAAAATCAGAAATAAATACTTACATTATATATATATATATATATATATATATATATATATATATATTCTGGAAAAATTAACATAAATCCATTAAATATATTTGGTTTAGTAGATCTTGAAACATACAAATAAAGTGAAGAACAAAAATATAAAAACTACAATTAAAGTATTGAAAAAATATAAACATATTCTACAACTAAAAATATTTGATCAATAAATCCAAAAATACAATGTGGTTCGTGCATCCTAAACTATTAGACCAATATGGATTTTTTAAATAAAGGTGAACTATGAATATAAAAACGGATAAGAATAATTATTCCAAATAATAAGCACTTACTCAAGTTCTAAATATATATTATATTTAGAAGCACAACAGAACTTGATTATAAGTAAATTCAAAATATTACATATAATCAATAAAAAATTAAATTTCATAAAATACGAATAAATTTTGAAGAAATAATAAAATACTTAAAACAAAATTAAATATAAAAATACAAATTATCTTTAAAAGTACAAATAAATCTTTAGAATTGAGTTGTATTTTTACACAATTTATTTTTAACACTTCAATCTTTCAGAATCTATTTATATTTTGTGGTTTCAATTTCATAACGAAAATAAAGAACAACGAAATGAATAGAAATTCAATATTAAAGTTTTAGCTATTATATTATGATTTCTTAAATTATTAATTGAATTTTTTGAATTCTAAAATGATTTTAATTTATCCGATAATTTATTTGGATTTCGTACTTAAGATGATGAATAATGTATGTAGCTAACCTGTTTTGGAATTAGATTATAATTACAAATCCAATAATTATCTAATAATATAATGATAATAAGAAAGATTATTTTAGAAATTTAGATAAATTAATAAAAGAGTTACAATTTTGAGGGTATTATGGTAATTTTATGTTTATCTAATTCTTTTTTCAAAATTATAAAAAAATAAAAAGTACAACATTATTTAAATAAAGTACAACATATAGATTGTAATATTAATGATTAACGATCATGATCAAAAAGGCTACTTATATACAGGTACTACAACATCTATCTATCGATCCTTCTTTTTCTCTAGTCTGCTAAGAGAAATTAAGACCTTTCTTTTCCAAGGCACCTGTCTAGAGCCATTTTGTACTAGGTATCTGTAGATACACACAAACTATTACCATTCTATTTTACCAAAAAAATAAATAAATAAATAAAATCGGCAGTAGTTCAGGAATTAGGAGTAGCCACTACCAACTCTATATGAATACACGAGAAACCACCCACTTTCCAAACCATGTTATAGGTACTTTTTAAAATTTTTAGGAAATTCCATAATTCCTAAACTAAGCGCATCTCCAAGCTAGGGTTGTGAAAGGACCAAATAGCTCGAAACCCACGCAATAAAACCCGATCGAAATAATCTCAAGTCGGGTCTGAGTTTTACCCAAAACTCGAGATTATTGCGAGTAATACCCGAACTTGACTCGAAATTTCTCGAAAACAAAAACAAAAAATGTGTCAAAAATGGTGATAAACCCAGTACCTGCTCGACACTCGATTCGAATTAACCGACTCAAAAGCCGCTAGAAATAATTTCAAGCCGAGATACGAGCTCAACTTGCTAAACAAAATTAATTTCGAGTAATACTCATTTTTTGAGTCGAGTCGGGTACCTCACTACTCGGCTCCACTTGTTTGCAGCCCTACTCCAAATGGGGGTCTCAAATTCAAGTTTGAGATCGAGTCTCAATTTTTTTTGGGACTCTTTGCAAAAGGGTCTCAATTTCAAGACCATTTTAAAAAGTTCGTGAAGAAAAGTTGAGATCTAGGTCTCGAACTTGGGTTTCAGACCCCATGTGTGGAGATGGATTGAGGGAGTGTTTGCAACCCCTAAGAAGAAAAACTTATCAGCTCACAAATTGTTGGGTAAATTGCAGAAGAATCAGCCGGATGATTTGAAAAACAAAGAACTTCATCTTCACACGTATGATGAAATACAAACATATGCTACTGCATAGATTTCTTAAATTATAGCTATGCCTAAACTCTAAAGGCTTTCTATTAACACCTCATGTTTTTATTTATTGCCAAATCTCAAACATCCACTTCTTTTAGACTTTCTTCTCTCTCAGAATTTTGGAACACATAAAAGCTGCATATTAACCATAGATCGGGGGTGAGTTAGAGGTCAGACACGGTACGGATGATCCGGAACAATCCACTCAATAAAAAGAAATGCTAGTTATAATACTCAACCAAATAGGCATACAATGCCATAACTAACTACATCAGGAATTTATGAAGAGATGTACCTGGCAAGCACTGCTGTAGGTAGTCCAACTGTGACTTCAACCCTAACCATGCCCAGAATACAAAACACATCCAAAATATGGGGAGAAGACAATCAAACCAAAATAAGAACACGAAATCAGCCAAAAAAAAAAAAATATCAAAAGCAAGCAAAACCCATCTGCTCAATGAGGGTGGGGAACACACACACGCGCGCACATACACACGGACATGTTATAGACCTTGCTGAGTGCAAAGAATCATTGGAGAATAACTAGTGATGACTGTTATACACAAATCCTTCCTCTTTGCCCATGAGTTTGGGCTGTCACCTGGCTGATCTTCCAGGAGATTAAAGGTCATTACAGTCAAAGATACACTCATCTTCCCTCTTGTTTATCAGGCTTTATTACTTCATTCTTAACTTCACATCTCTGGTCAAGAGAAACAGAACAAATAAAATGACGGGGGTTGCTGTTTGTATTTTTGGCAAAACTAATAAAGAAATCAGGGTGGAGTGGGAATTGAGAGAGAGAGAGAGAGATTGTCAAAAGGAGGGTCCTCCGGGTCTGTCGGACTTGCACGAGAGACTGAAGTGAGTCACTGCGACTGGTTTAATGAATAAATCATTTTTTTTGTTATAAAATTATATCGGTGGTAAATAAGTCATATATTTAGTGAACGATTAATATGTCGTTGAAACTCTAAATTTGTATGTAAATAGAGGTTTATTTCTTTATAATGAATACACAATTCTATTAGTGTCTCCCATCTTCTTTCGTATTTTTCTCTTTCTCTAAATGTTTATAACAATATCTAGAATAGAATGAATCTAGAGAATAAATCCTCAAAATTGATTTTCATTACTAACAAAATTTAAACTTACAGAGTCACGCAAATACTATTCGAAGGATTAAATTGCGATTAACCTCTCTTCATGTATATTGGACATTAGATATTTAATGTAAATTAGTGGATCTAAATTAATGCGGCCTTGTGAACTAATAAATTACTGGGTAATAATTTCATTCATAAGTAATTATTTTTTAGAGAAATAGTATTTGATATAAGTAATTAGGTAAATTAGTTAATATATAAATTCATTGAAACGAACCAAGGTGTATTGTTTATAGAAAAACATCAGAAGGAACAATCGTAATTACATAATTACATCAGAAATTTAATAGTCATTCATATATAACATAAATTATATAACATTTCGTGGTCACATGAATAGTAAAAACTAGTCAACGTGTGACTTATATTATAACACTCCTATTGAGTGACTGTTTACATAAATATCCGATAAACTAATTTGAAGAAAAAAATCAATGAGAGAAAAACTTCCAAATTGTTTACAGCGGAGCTTGTGACAAGCATATCTTGTTGCATCATAATGTTGCATGAAAATACCATGTGGGACAAAATTTGGATTCTGTAATCTCGTAAATTTACCCCCCTCATGTCAATCATTTTTGTATCAATATTCTTGTGTTGCTTTAGTAAAACCTCGTGAGACAAAAACTGAGTGAACATATGAGTATAAGTCTCTTCGCATGTAGATCATTATTAAATGAGTATCCATGTGCTGCCTGAGTAGAATCTCTTGGTATAAAAACTGAGTAAATAATATGATTCTTGTCCATATGTATCTTTTGTTGTAGGAGTATTCATTTGTTGTCTCATTACAACCTTGTCAAGAAAACCATGTGAAAAAAACTTGACCGAAGAAAAAATAGTACAACTACCCATTCTGTTTTTTGAGGAATAGTATTGATCTTTGTAGTGTCCTCATTATACCATGAGTATGTATCGTTAAAACTATATTACAAAAATCTAGTGGGAAAAATCCTAATAAATAGAAACTAGTACAATATTCATGCTAATATTCCACCACAGTTGCCTTGTTAAAAATCTTGCTAAGAAATACAATTGGACAAAACCTCGGTCAAGAGAAAAAATATAACATTTATCTTATACAAATATGCTCTAGGCATATAAAAAACCTTTGTGGGTTAGCATGAGTATTGTTAGGGAGAATTTATGTTGGATTTTGATAAGTGTTGAAAAACCATAACAACTATCCTACAACGTCATTCTATAGCAGCACCCGACAGCAAGTGAAGCCATAATATCTGAAGATGCATTTTCTACAATATAAGACCTTCTAACACTACCAAAAATCAGACTTTAGCCGACGACTTAAAGTGGTCGGCTAAACCCCAAAGTCGTCGTCTAATCATGCTAGCCGTCGGCTACAAAACCGTCGGCCGATATTCGTCGGCCAAGGTTTAGCCGACGACTTTTTTGCAGTCGTCGGCTAAAGTTCAACGATTAGCCGACCACTACTACACGGTCGTCGGCTAAACCTGTTTTGAAAAAAAAAAAAAAATTAGCCGACGACCTTAACAAGCCGGTCGGCTAAAACTGGTTTTTAAAAAAAAAAATAGAGTTTAGCCGACGACCATCTTATATGTTGTCGGCTAAAACCATTTTAAAAAAAAAAATTAAATTATTTTAGCCGACGACCGTCTTATAGGTCGTCGGCTAAAACCCTTTTTAAAAAAAAAAATTAAATTACTTTAGCCGACGACCGTCTTATATGTAAATCGGCTAAAACCCTTTTAAAAAAATAAATTACTTTAGCCGACGACCGTATTATATGTCGTCGGCTAAAACCCTTTTTTAAAAAAAAATTTAATTGATTTTGGGATCCCAAAACTGTATTTTTTGCACTGCAATTTTTATACACCACTCTCATTATCAACAACAATCAACGCGCAACACATTCAACTAATACCATTAATAATATGCCCAACATTATATGCATCACAACGCACAACACATTCAAGAACATTAATCTCATCAACATACTAGTAGCGTCAATAAAATCACTTACACAATTGTAACACAAATATAAATATACAAGAGTACTACAACAACACAACTACAATCCACTGCCAAAATCATCTAAATGTCGAAATGTAGTAGTAGAAGGATTACCACCATCCCCTAGATCCTCGTCACGAGACTGTGAAGATGGGGTCTGTCCGAAGAGAGAAGGCGGTGGAGCAGGTGCCTGCAGTCCAGCCTGAGTAATGGTCTGAGTCAGCGTCATCATATAGTCCATCATGGCCTGCTGCTGTCTCTGGAAACTCTCTAACCGCGACTCAGTCCTCTGCTCGCTCTCATGTAACCGCGTCTGAGTCCTCTTTTCATTCTCAGCTCGGAGCTCCCTCTCCGCCCTCAACTGCTCCTCGAGATAGGCAGTCCGTGCATCCCGTCCGCGAGGGCGCTGGAAGCCGGGGGTATCTTTCAATACATGGTGACCCTCGGATCCCATCATCTTAGTGCGGTATCGACTACCTCTAGGATGGTAGACGGTACCCCACACCCTAGCGCGAACATAAGGATCGGCCTGATCGATCTATCCAATGGCAGAATCGAGGTCAGTCTCCGCTAAGTCCGGATACTGCTCCCGAGCAATCTTAGCAAGCATCCTCTGAGACTCCTCCCGCACACGCTCCTAAGTTAATATGAAAAAAAATATTTGAATATCAATAAAAGTATGATACAAAGGCATTTATTTTATTACTAAAATAAAATAAAAAAAGACTTACATGCTCCTCGGGCAAATGCGTCCAACGAATCAGAAGAAATGGCCTCGTGCGCAACTCTGACTAACGACCGGGAACCCAGACTGTGATGGTCCAGCACGATTGGTCGTGTTGGTCAAGCTAGTCGCCTTCAAAAAAATATTATTTAGAATCGAGTTTATATTTAGAATTCAAAAAAAATAAAAACTGAAATATTATTATTTTTTATTAAATATTTGAATAAATAAAATACAATATTCAGATTTTTATTTTTTTTATGGAAAATAATATTCTAGTTTTTATTTTTATTAAAACAATTTATTTCCACTTTTGAATAAAAATTCCGATTTTTAATATTAATAATATTCAATTTTAAAAATACATGAAGTTCCGATTTTTCTAATTTAAAAACCGAACTTCAAGTATTTTTATATTCTCAAACATTAATTTAAAAATGGAGTTTATATTTAGAATTCAAAAAATAAAATCAAAGAGGAAGAATGAAATGAGGGTATTTTAGTCATACCATGAACTCGGGTCGCGAAAATGGGCGCGTAGCCACTTCCACTCGTACTCCCGGAACTTGAATTCTTAGGGTAGCCTCTCGTATCACCCAGTCATCTGAACATGTGCATCTCATTTTTCCAAGATTTGTACCTACAACACACGTTGCACAACATATATCATTCGTAAGAAAAAAATTACGCAAACAATGTAGATACAAAATAAATTAAAATGACTTACTTGGTGGACTGCACCTCGTCACACCAAGTACATAGTAGAGAGTCGGGAATGACAAACCACACCTATGAACAGCATAAATACGCAATAATTTAAAAACATCACATATTGCATTTTCAAGAACTACGTGTTGATTGAAAAACACTTGTTAAATATTTATTAACTTACCGACATAGCATTATTCAAAGCATCCTTCACGCACTGCGGCACGTCCCCCCAATCGGGCCACAAAACGGGGACTCTGTCCCGAATGACAAAGCCAACATTACGGCTATATGACCCCGCAGCGTCAGAAGACATCACCGGCCGGCCGTGTCTTGTTGACACAAAATGTATTTTGATGATGGTTACATACAAAACATTTAATTGGATCTATCTCGGCTCGATAATATTTTGAAGGAGCCAAATATGGCTAACGCACGCTACGTATCATATCGTAGCGCACGCTATCGGGACATGCTTATACAATCCAGTCAAGTCAGCTGCAGCCTACTCAAGTCGCCTGATCGATAGCGCACGCAAGCTATTCAAAGATAGCGCACGCTAAGAACCTAAAGTTAGCGCACGCTATACAACAAATATAACGCACGCTATCGCAAGTCTCCAGAGATCAGTGAAGTCTGGAAGGAAATCAAAATTGGACGTTGCGCACGCTACTCATATATTCTTACGTACGCTAAAGTGAAGACATAGCGCACGTTACTGATCATCTATAGCGCACGCTACCAAAATTATGGTTAGTAGTCCAGTAGCTACTGGACTCACTTTGTCAAGGGTTTTACGTACGCTACACAAGGTAACGTACGTTAATGAAACAACTCAGTAGCGCACGCTAAGAGAAAGGTATTAGCGCACGCTAAATGGAATCTGCATTCTGGTTTGAATTTCAACCGCTGGAAGCAAGAGTCAATGCGCATCCGGAAAATCTGGAAAAATTCGATTTAATTAATGCTAGCGCACGCTATGCATACTTGCTAGCGCACGCTAATCATAAATTTAGCCGTTGGAAAAAGAGTCGTTGGAGAGAAAATCGGATATTGTCAAAGTCAAGATCAAGACTAGTTGACCAAGACGCTAGCGCACGCTACTACTTCATTACTAGCGCACGCTAGTCATAATATTTTACCGTTACAACAGTCTTTGTGACCGTTCAGAGATTTCAAGTCAAAATTCGGTAGCGCACGCTACAAGGCACTATTAGCGCACGCTAATCGGATGTTTTCAATTTGAAGGTCGTCTCACACCTATAAATACCGAAGGACTTGGGTATCAAATACACAACTTCAAGCATTCAAGCATACAAGCAATCAAAGCATTCTTGAGCTCAGATTTATATACTTTATTGCATTACAAGTTGTGAGAAAAGAAAGATACAAGAGCGATTTCAATTGTAATATCTATTAGTCTTTGTATTCTTTCATTTGGTTGTAAGTGTTGCATCACTTACACTTGAGCGAAAAAGCGAATCAAGAGTCACTAATCCGGTGTTATTAGGATCTTTGATCCGGCATTGTTAGGATTATACTCCCATATTCGTATAGTGAGGATTATCTAGTTCCTATAGAACACTAGATAAACTATCATCTATATTGAAGGAAAGGTTGAGCTTGGACCGATAGAAGACAAGCGGATTGTAACGGTTGCAAACTCGGACCGATAGAAGACGAGTTAAGGTTGTGGTTTTTCTTAAGCCAATAGAAAAAGAAAGTCGGAGAGAGGACGTAGGCAAGTTGCCGAACCTCTATAAATTCTTGAGTCTTTAAATTCCGCACTGTTTTCTTTTTATTTGCAAAAATTTCGGTATTCCGCATCACCACTATTCAACCCCCCCTTCTAGTGGTGAATTTATCTCTTCAGTTGGTATCGGAGCGGGTCTCTTTTTAAAGGTTTAACCACCTAAGAGAAAAAGATCCGCAAATGGCACTTCTTGGCCAAATTGAAGGAAATGCTCTCAACCGTCCTCCCTTCTTCGACGGTTCCAATTTCATGACGTGGAAAAAGAAAATGGCGATCTTCGTTCAAGCCTACGATATTGAAATCTGGAAAGTTATTGCTCTCGGTCCTAAACTTGCTATGAAAGAAGATGGATCGTTGAAAAAGATCGAAGAATTCAACGATGAGGATTGGAGAAACACGCATGTCAACTCCCGAGCTACTCAACTCCTCTATTGCGCTCTCAATCCCGAAGAACTTAATAGGATATCGTCCTATGAAAGTGCAAAAGAAATTTGGGAAATTCTCGAAGTCACTCACGAGGGAACCACCCAAGTCAAGGAGACCAAAATTAATATGTTACTCCATGACTACGAATTATTTTCCATGAAAGACGAGGAAACGATCACAAATATGTTGGATCGATTTTCGGCTATAACAAACGGTTTTGCATCTTTCGGAAAGCCTATATCGAGCAGCGACAAAGCTAAGAAAATTCTTCGATCATTGCCACGAGAATGGGATGCCACGGTCACCGCGATCATGGAATCCAAGGATCTCAACAAGCTCGAATTTAGTGCCCTCATCGGGTCACTCATCAACTATGAGATCGTCCTCAAGTCTAGAGGCACAAAACCAAAGCCTCGGGAAAGAGTAGTCGCATTCAATGTTGATAGCGACGTTGAGGAAGATGTTGCCGAAGATGAAGACGACGAGGAACTCGCTCTTTATGCCAAAAACTTTAGAAGGTACAAAAACCTAATTCAAAAGAGGTGAAGCTTTCTTGGTCGGGATGGCAAACCGGAGAAAAAGAAGAGTGGCTACACTCCTATCAAGAAGTTCGACAATAATTGTCGGAAATGTGGTCAAGCCGGTCATTACGCCAAAGAATGCCGAGGATCCTCCTCAAAACCGCAAATGGAAAGATTCAAAAAGAAGGAGGTTCTAATCGCTTCTTGGAGTGATGACGAGGAGGAGATTGAAAGATCTTTAGACGCAAATCTTGCATTCATGGCCCTCGACTCCGAAAGCAATATCGAGGTAAGCTCTAAGCTCAATGATGGTGAATATGACTCTTTTGATTTTTGTGACTCACAAGAAGTTCATCAAGATGATGAGCTGTTGAGTGCGTTTGAATCGTTAAATACGGAGTATAATGAGATGGTCAAGTTAAATATATCTTTAAAGAGAAAAATAAAATCTCTAGAACTCGAAAACTCCTCTCTTCAAAACAAGGGCAAAACTATTGAGACCGACCATACTTCATGTCTTGAAAAAGAAAATGTTTTGAAAATTGAGTTAACAAAAACTCAAAAGGAGCTAAAATATATTTTGAACAAATTTACTCTTGGAAATGAGAAATTCGAAAGGCTCCTATCCATTCAAAAATCGCCCTTGCTCAAACACGGTCTTGGTTTCGACCCTTTTAAACGGGAACAATCCCTTATCAACCTTGACAAAATAAAGAAAACCGAAACCGAGAACTCAAAAGATCCGCTCAAACGAGTTCACAATGTTAATATTCATTCAAAGTTAAGAACTATCAAAGTTAAGCAAATATGGGTTCCGAAAGGGACGATTGTTCCGAATGCTATAAGCATAGTTAACTTTGGAGGACCCAAACGAGCTTGGGTACCGAAACAACCGAGAAATTCTACTTTTATAGGTACCGCACCAAGGAAAAACAAGTGGTACATTGATAGCGGATGCTCAAGGCACATGTGCGGCTCAGGACTTATTTGAAGACCTCGAATATCAAGATCAAGGACATGTGACCTTTGGAGACAATCAAAAGGGAAAAATCAAAGGAATCGGCAAAGTCGGTAAGGAACCTTCTCCTTCTATCAACAAAGTACTATTTGTTGAAGGTTTGCATCATAATCTCCTTAGCGTTTCGCAACTTTGTGATGAAGGTTTTAAAATTCTATTTGAGCAAACGCATTGCACGGCATTTAGAAATAATAAAATTGCATTCATTGGTTTGAGATGTGGAAACATCTATATTGTCGATCTTAATGATAAGAGTTCTTTCAATGAAAAATGCCTTATTACCTTGGATGACAATGCATATTTATGGCATCGAAAATTGGGGCATACCTCTCTACCTATTATTTCTATTTTATCTAGACACGACCTTGTTCGTGGATTGCCCAAACTCAAATGCGATAGAAAACATTTGTGTGAATCATGCATTAAAGGGAAACATACTCGAGAATCGTTTAAACCAAAATTCGAGGTTTCCACTAGTCGAGTTCTTGAACTCGTGCATATGGATTTGATTGGACCATCTAGACATGTTAGTTTAAATGGTAAACTTTATACTTTGGTTATTGTTGATGATTTCTCTCGATTTACTTGGGTTAGATTTTTAGCTCATAAAGATGATGCATTTTCCGAGTTTTCTAAATGGTGTCGTTTGGTATCAAATGAGAAAAACCTCTCCATAATCTCTATTCGCACCGACCACGGAGGTGAATTTGATTGCACCCCGTTTGAACTTTTATGTGATAAATACGGTATTAATCATAATTTTTCGGCTCCTAGAACGCCTCAACAAAATGGAGTTGTTGAAAGGAAAAACCGATCTTTGAAAGAAATGTCGAGGACAATGCTAAATGAATATTCTCTTCCACGATATTTTTGGGCCGAAGCAATTTTTACGGCATGTTATGTGATTAACCGAGTTCACGTTCGTAGAACTCATCTTAAAACTCCGTATGAATTATGGAAGGGCAAAAAGCCCAATATTGCTTACTTTCATTCTTTTGGTTGCAATGTATTTATTTTGAACAATGGCAAGGATAACTTGGGCAAGTTTGATGCCAAATCCGACTCCGGAATTTTTCTTGGCTATTGTACTAATAGCAAAGCATATCGTGTGTATAATATTAGAACGAATAAAGTTGAAGAATCCATACATGTTAAATTCAATGATATGATCTCACCCCGAGAAAGGTAGAATATTTTGATGATGCGGTACCTTTCGGATCCCTCACCCGAAGTGAAGAAAATTTGGAAATCGAAACAAACACAATCGTTGATTTACCGAAAGATTGGAGGCACATCAAAGACCATCGAAGGATCTCGTGATCGGAAACATTGAAGACGGTGTTCAAACCCGAAGGAGGACCACCGAATTTATGGCCCATTGTGCTTTTGTATCCGAAATAGTTCCCAAAAATATATCCGAAGCTCTCGATGATGAAAGTTGGGTGATGGCAATGCAAGAGGAACTTGTGCAATTCAAGCACAATAATGTATGGAATTTAGTTCCCGCGCCTAAAGATAAAACAATTATCGGAACTAAATGGGTGCATAAAATCAAGAGTGACGAAGACGGCTATCCTATTCGAAATAAATCTCGTTTGGTCGCTCAAGGATATAATCAAGAAGAAGGCCTTGATTACGAAGAAAGTTTTGCTCCCGTGGCTCGACTCGAAGCCATTCGATTGCTTTGTGCATTTGCCGCCCATAAGAAGATTAAACTATTTCAAATGGATGTCAAAAGTGCATTCTTGAATGGTTTCATTCAAGAAGAAGTCTACGTGAAGCAACCTCCCGGTTTTGAAGACCATCATTTTTCGGATCATGTCTACAAGCTCAACAAGGCACTTTACGGGTTGAAGCAAGCACCCCGAGCATGGTATGATCGTTTAAGTCAATTTCTAATAGCTAATGACTATAAAAGAGGCAAAGTCGATAATACCTTGTTTGTTAAAATACTAAATGATGATATACTTGTTTGCCAAATTTACGTTGATGACATTGTTTTTGGAGATACTAATGAATCCTTGTGCCAAGATTTTTCTAATCTTATGAAAGGAGAATTCGAAATGAGTATGATGGGAGAATTAACGTTCTTCCTCGGGCTTCAAATCAAACAATGCGAAGATGGAATTTTTATCCATCAAACGAAGTACTCAAACGACCTCCTCAAGAAATTCAATATGGAAAATAGCAAGGTGATATCTACGCCAATGTCGTCATCATTAAAGCTCGAGAAAGATGAAAATGGCAAATCCGTAGATCAAAAACTATATCGAGGTATGATCGGATCTTTGCTATATTTGACTGCATCTAGGCCAGATATAATATTTGCTACGTGTCTATGTGCTCGATTCCAAGCTAATCCCAATGAATCACATTTAATTGCTTGTAAACGCATTTTTCGCTATTTGAAAGGAACTATTGGACTAGGTCTATGGTATCCTTCTTGCTTGGATTTTAATTTAATTGCCTATAGTGATGCCGATTTCGGCGGATGCAAAATTGATAAAAAGAGTACTAGTGGTACATGTCATTTTGTTGGATCTTGTTTAATATCTTGGGGAAGTAAAAAGCAAACCAGCGTAGCATTGTCTACAGCTGAGGCCGAATATGTCGCTGCAAGGAGCGCCTGTGCTCAAGTGCTATGGATTAAAAATCAACTACGCGACTACGGCATTCATTTTGAAAATACCCCAATCTTATGTGATAACACTAGTGCTATTAATTTGAGCAAAAATCCTGTTTTGCACAGTAGAACCAAACATATAGATATTAGACATCATTTTTTACGTGATCGTGTTCAAAAGAAAGATATCTGTTTAATTTTTGTCGGGACGAAGGATCAACTTGCTGACATCTTTACAAAACCTCTTCCCGAAGAATCTTTTAACTCCATTCGTTTACAACTTGGCATGGGACATATAGACAACTTTTGAAATAAGCTTCTACTCAAAACATCAAAATCAGTGAGTCAGATCAATCCTAGCGCGCTAGCTTAATATTCTTAACGCGCTAAAATCGCATTCGATAACGACGCTCAACTCTACCTTCTAGCGTACGCTAATTAAAGTTTTTTCGAATACCACCGGGATACCCAGTAAGTCCTTTTTTTTTTAGCCTAACGTACGCTAACCTTCTAAAACCTAGCGTACGCTAACTTAAACGTCGCTGACTATATATATATTTCCGTACAACCCTAAAACACATCTCATCCCTAACGTACGCAATCGACTTCTCTCTTGCAAAAACCCTAGACACACATCCGATCCAATCTACGAGCTTTCATCTTTCCTTCATTATGTCTAGCAAAAATCGCAAGGCTATGGAGAAGAACTATAAACGTCCTCGCAACAACGATTTCGACAGCAATCGATTCGTCTCCTTCAGTGCGTCGAAAATTTTCTTCGATGTTCTTCCGCAAGAAACCTTGACCGATTGCTACTATTTCAACTTCAGTAGCCTTGAACGGGTCAAGGTAAGCATTCGCGATTTTTTTGAAGCTTTGGGTATTGCACGTTTTGTCGAGTGTAAGGAAATTGTGTACCCTGAGTGTGTTCGTCAATTCTATGCGAACTTGCATTTTGGTGAAAGTGGTAATGGAGGTTTCGTGCTCGAAAGCCTCGTGAACGGAACTATGGTGAAGGTTTCGTCGGAAATTCTTCACGAGTTGTTTGGGTTGTCGAAGGAAGGATTTGATTGTTGTGGTAAAATCATTGATGAGGAATCTGCGGTGTCAGAGGGAGAGATTGCTAATTTTCTGTGTTCGAAAACTGTCATCGAAGTCACGGATGACGTTTTCGAAAACAATGATTTCGGTATACACATTCGGTTGCTGTTGGCCGCTTTAACGAAATGCCTAATGCCAAAGGTCAACACCCAACATAAGCTAGTTGGTGTTGATAAGAATGTCGTATACAGGGTGCTGAAGGATGATCGAGTAGATTTCACTGGGATTGTGTTAAGTTGGATGAAGGCTAAAGGGGAGTCCTTTCGGTCAAAGAACTATATGTCGAGAACCAGGAAGTCTGGACTGCCATACGGGTCAATCCTTACGGTGATTTTTCGTCATTTCAGTGTTGATTTGTCCAATGACGCTCACGTTCCGGTGTCTCGGGGACACGAGATAAGTGACATAACCCTCAAGGCCATGCACTATGTCGAGACCTTCAATCGAGGCTGGGTTTTGTTTCCATATCTCCGAGATGACGACCAATTGCCGAAAGGCACACGGATGCCTACACCGACCGAGCAAGTCATGCACCGAGGACCCCACACGCTTAAGGAGCTGCAGTCCAAGTCTTTTGTTCGTCATCCAAGAACGAAAGGAAAACGCCCGATGAGAGATGTGGTGACAGAAGAGGAGGAAAGTGATCTCTGTGCTCGGATGCGGGGCATCGAGACCTCACACGCTGAGATACGAGAGGATGTTCGGGCTCTGCGTTCAGAAGTCCGGGAAGTTCGTGGGCTGATATCCGAGTTCATACGTTTCACACACCCCTCGTTCCCTTTTCCTTCGTCTTCCTCCGATCCTTAGATTTGATGATCTCTGATGTCTGATGTAGAAACTTGTTGATCGAATAATCTATATGTCGTTCGTCATGAAAACTCGTTGTATTTCCTGCATTTTTAATGAAATTCGCATTTCTTAATTTGGCATTTGTTTTCAAGTATTGTTGTTGTTGTTTACTATTGATTGCACCTTGAATAATGGCAAATTTCGTTAATATTTAATAACGCAACAATTCAGGGGGAGTTCCTTTTTGTTTATGTCAAAAAGGGGGAGAATACTCCAAAAACGAAAATTTACTAATATATCGAACAAGTTTACCTTGGTTCGAATTATTTCAAAACGTTTTTGCAGGTATTAATTAAATATTTTGACATCATCAAAAAGGGGGAGATTGTTGACACAAAATGTATTTTGATGATGGTTACATACAAAACATTTAATTGGATCTATCTCGGCTCGATAATATTTTGAAGGAGCCAAATATGGCTAACGCACGCTACATATCATATCGTAGCGCACGCTATCGGGACATGCTTATACAATCCAGTCAAGTCAGCTGCAGCCTAGTCAAGTCGCCTGATCGATAGCGCACGCAAGCTATTCAAAGATAGCGCACGCTAAGAACCTAAAGTTAGCGCACGCTATACAAAGAAATATAACGCACGCTATCGCAAGTCTCCAGAGATCGAAGAAGTCCGGAAGGAAATCAAAATTGGACGTTGCGCACGCTACTCATATATTCTTACGTACGCTAAAGTGAAGACATAGCGCACGTTACTGATCATCTATAGCGCACGCTACCAAAATTATGGTTAGTAGTCCAGTAGCTACTGGACTCACTTCGTCAAGGGTTTTACGTACGCTACACAAGGTAACGTACGTTAATGAAACAACTCAGTAGCGCACGCTAAGAGAAAGGTATTAGCGCACGCTAAATGGAATCTGCAGCTTTGAATTTCAACCGTTGGAAGCAAGAGTCAATGCAGATCCGGAAAATCTGGAAAAATTGGATTTAATTAATGCTAGCGCACGCTATGCATACTTGCTAGCGCACACTAATCATAAATTTAGCCGTTGGAAAAAGAGTCGTTGGAGAGAAAATCGGATATTGTCAAAGTCAAGATCGGAGACTAGTTGACCAAGACGCTAGCGCACGCTACCACTTCATTACTAGCGCACGCTAGTCATAATATTTTACCGTTACAACAGTCTTTGTGACCGTTCAGAGATTTCAAGTCAAAATTCGTTAGCGCACGCTACAAGGCACTATTAGCGCACGCTAATAGTATGTTTTTCAGAATTTGAAGGCAGTCTCACACCTATAAATACCTGAAGGACTTGGGTATCAAATACACAACTTCAAGCATTCAAGCATATAAGCAATCAAAGCATTCTTGAGCTCAGATTTATATACTTTATTGCATTACAAGTTGTGAGAAAAGAAAGATACAAGAGCGATTTCAATTGTAATATCTATTAGTCTTTGTATTCTTTCATTTGGTTGTAAGTGTTGCATCACTTACACTTGAGCGAAAAAGAAACGAATCAAGAGTCACTAATCCGGTGTTATTAGGATCTTTGATCCGGCATTGTTAGGATTATACTCCCATATTCGTATAGTGAGGATTATCTAGTTCCTATAGAACACTATATAAACTATCATCTATATTGAAGGAAAGGTTGAGCTTGGACCGATAGAAGACAAGCGGATTGTAACGGTTGCAAACTCGGACCGATAGAAGACGAGTTAAGGTTGTGGTTTTTCTTAAGCCAATAGAAAAAGAAAGTCGGAGAGAGGACGTAGGCAAGTTGCCGAACCTCTATAAATTCTTGAGTCTTTAAATTCCGCACTGTTTTCTTTTTATTTGCAAAAAATTTCGGTATTCCGCATCACCACTATTCAACCCCCCCTTTCTAGTGGTGAATTTATCTCTTCATGTCTGTCTAGAGGAATCTCATAACGGCCATACTTACTTACGTACGAGTCGAGTGCCAGACCCTTTGCTGGGCCATGAGTCTTCTTCTTTTTCTTCTCCTCCTCGACTACATTTTTCCCCTTCTCCTTCTCCCTCACTGTATCCTCGTACAGTTTCATCTTTAAAACCCGACAACTCCGCCAAAACATGTTGTCTGGCCAAGACTCGTATACGTACGCCTCGTCAGGGCTAATCAATCGAACGGGAACTCGGGCTCCCGTCTCATCGACCTCTGGAATAGTCGGAACCATCGGAGGCATGAATAGAGTCGGCGGCGGACCGTGGGGCACCGCGGACGAGGAACACCGTACATCTTTTGATGTGTGAGGGCTAGACGTGGGTCGGTGGATGGGAGGCATACGAGTCTCCGGCTGCGAGGGGGTCGGCCGTGGTGTCTGAAAGGATAAACGCCGCGCTAGTGCAGCGGGCTCATCTGTCGCCCTATAAAAATCGTCAGCGTTCATGCCGGTAGCTTCTAGTATCTGGCGGGCACGAACGCTGCTCTGAGATATGTATAGTGTACCGGGATCCGCCTTACTAGAGGCTACGGAACTCCCCCCGAATCGAGAGTGGTCGACTTTGTCGACTTCTTCACCAGCGCTTTCTTTATTCTATCCATAATCTAAACACTTGGAGAAATAAACTATTGAGACTGATTGAATATAATACTCATAAAGTTGAGATTTGTACGCATTAATATGGATAAAGATTGCATTTCATGTGACGCTAACTGATGTCCATGAGCATTTAAGACGGACAGGAATCTCTGAAGCATTTAATACTCAACAATATGGATTACTTAATTTGAAATTTCAGGAGCCGACTATTGGAGGTGTCGATATCTCACCCACCCTGCAACAACTACATTTACAATAGATACATTTCTAAGGATATAAGTAGTGTAATATCCGGATAAATTATTGAGTATTTTCATCCGTATTTGAACCCTGTATTATTCGAATTTGTGATATCGATAATCAAAGTATGATCTTTTCCATATTCGTATTCATATGCATGATCATGAAAACCATGTAAATTTATACATGCAACTACGTCGTAACGTACGTTACGCTACAGATAGCGTACGCTATGTGCAAGGCATAGGGTACGTAAGGAAGTCAATAATTGATCAGGGTGTAATACCCAGTTGTAATTCAGTCATTATTATTCAGTAATTTCATTCGGTATTGTCACTATGTAATTTTTCACTTGTTAATAATCATTCATCCGTATTCACCGTTCGGAATAACTTCGAGTTGTGTATCGATATTGTTCATTGTTTCAACCTTACTCGGGAATCGAGACAAGAGTATTATCTTGATTGTTATAATTGATTCATTAGTCGATGTTCACATTGAAGTTCATGTCATTTCTAATCTCCTCATTGTTCAAATTGTGTTTTGTTGGGCGAACCCTTGTAATCATTGCTTGGAACCACCGTTTTGGGGTTTCCGTACTTCCATTCCGTGTTATTGTTTCCCAAATATTGATTCCTATTGCTTTTATTCTATTCCCAGGTCATTTTTCATCATTTTAAGACCCAAGGGGGGTGTGGGCCGCGGCACATGGAGTGTGCGCCGCGGCACACACATGCTGCTATTTTGGCCGACCCGACTGTACCGGGGGCCGCGGCTCATTCCGGCAGGGCCGCGGCACACTGTCGAGTCACTGCCGCGGCACACTCGTCCGGGCCGCGGCACACTCGTGTTGCAATTTTTGGCCAACCCGTCTGTACCGGGGGCCGCGACTCATACCGACGGGGCCGTGGCACACTGCCGCGGCACACTCGTCCAGGCCGCGGCACGCTGCCGATCACTGGGGGCAGTTTTGGCCCTGTTCCGCAGCACACTTCGGCCGGGCCGCGGCAGACAGTGCAGTCAGCACTATAATTGCGGTTTTTGTGTGGAACAACTCATTTTTTCCCATTTCTTCAACCTATACGAGAGAGAGGGCTTGAGGGGGGAGACTTTCCATCATCTATCATTTGAGTGTTTGATTTTCTTCATCTCCTTTCGATCATGAAGCCCGGATAGTCGATCTAACACATGTTCTTCGGATCAAAGTGCTTGGATCTTCAAGAGGTAATTTCTTCAACATCTTGGATTTCGATTTTGTATTGAGATATGATGATTTGGATGTTAAGATCATGTTGTATGAAGTGATATACACATGATTATGGATATGTTTGATTATTCATTGGATTATTGAAGGATTATTCAAGAACACTTTGAATATTGAGTTGGATTTGGGGGTTTTCGATTAATCGTTGTTGTAATCACGAATTTGAATATTCATATTGGATTATTGATCGTATTGAAGATGTTTTGTTGGTTTGAAACACTTATTGGGGATTTGATGTTGGTATTATTGAGGTTTGGTTGTAAACAATCGAAGTTTGGCCACAAAGTGTTCGATATAGTGCCCCAATGAACTTGGTTTAGTCGTATCGACGTTTTGAGTTCGCTATATTCATGTTTGATTCGTATGTTGAACGGATTGTTGGTAATTGTGTTATTCAAGGTTGTTCGAGTGACTGATATCTCAATTAGAACGTTGTTCGTGGAAGGATAATTGTCATCGGTGTTGTGTAAGTTGATTCTTACTTGGTTAAAAGGATATTCATTCCTTTCGTTGTTGTTCATTCATAATCATAATTCATTCATAATGTATTAACCGTATTGGGACTTGTAATTGTCAATTAATCACTTCATTCACGAGGAACGACGGTTCCAATCATTTTGTTGAGCTATCATTCATTTCACTATCATTTCATCTCGGTGAGTCATTCTTGACTTTGTCGGATTGTTATTCATTATTATTCTTCATGGTCATTTCTTGCCCATATGACCTTCTGGGTTCATATTGCGTGGCCGGGTGAGGATGTGTGGAATTTTTAGTCGGGCACGTGATGGTCATGTGTTGGGTTCACCGACACATTGGACTGTGCACACGGTAATGTACCTCCGTGAGACTAATTAGGTACAAGGACGGGTGTGTCCGGACACTCGTCTTGTGCACTTGCACATATCATTACGGGCGTACTATGATGCTCCTCTTCAGCGTAATTCATAACTAAGGATATTTCATAACTTCAGATATATCATGATTGTATATTTTCAACCCTTGAGGATTGTTGTTACGTATGGCGACCCGTTGGGGGATTTTGTTTTCAGGTCACGGCAAGGCAAAGGCACGGGAAGATCATGTTGACGGCGAGGAGTCCCAGTGATACTAGTAGGGGCCCACAGTCATTCCGGTCATTTCAGTTATTTCAGTCATTTCAGTCATTATTATTTCTCTTCATTTGTATTTCCGCTGCAAATTCCGTTTGAGATGTTTATTTATTCAGGGTGGTGTATTTTATCTTCATATAAAATATACTAGTATTCTGTATTGCCCTGGTATATTGTACTTAAGCTCCTCATCGGAGTATTTGGTAATATAATATGGTTCGGTACTACAATTATATTATTTAATTCATCAGTTTTCATTCGCCTGGTGGGTCCCAGTTGGGGGTCCACGGCACTGTAATATCCGCCTAGTTTGGGGTGTTACAGATTTGGTATCGGAGAGTGGTTTTGAATACTACCTTCCGAGTCATGTCTCATTTGAAATCATCGTCATCGGATTAGTATCATTGGACCTTCGCGTCACGTGTGACTTGTGCAAATGCCGAGCCAATCAGACCAAGAACTGTAAGATTTCTAACGCCATGGTATAATTTCTGGCAATAATCATTCATTCATAATTCATCAGTTAACAATCCTCAATCATCATTTTCATTTTGACCAGGACGGTCATGTTAACTCATTAATCACTCAATTCATTTCATTACTCGGTTGTTGATCTGGAAGATCATATCATTAATCTTGTTAACTTGTTCAACATAATCATTTCAATAATTTCATCAGATAATCATGTCACCTCAGTTAATCATTCATGTAATCACTGTGTTAGAGCGTGTATGCTCATTTTCATCATCTCATGTCATAATCATAACGTGATATTCATGCGGGAAATATAATTATCATGTGACTTTCCTACTTCAGTATGGAGAGGGCAGGCAGAGGACGCGGAGGACGAGGCCGCGGTGCGGGCCGAATCCCGAGAGCTCGTGTGAATACACATGCGAACGCAAGGAATATTGCTAATTCATCGAGCAGCGACGCTGCCACTCATTCACCTGGACGTGATCATTCACTATCGAGGAGTCGTACCCGGGGCACCGCTCAGTCAGAAGGTGTTTGGGTTGACCCACTCGATTTTATGCAGGGCATGATGGCCCAAATGACGCAGATGGCACAACTGATGGAGATGATGCATAACTCAGCTAATCAAAATCAACAGGCTCCTCCGCCGCCATCTCCGAGGCAAGAGAGGAATGTGAGCAGTATCATTGGCGACATCACTCGCCAAAGGCCACCTACTTTTGAAGGATCATCTGAGCCGGAGGATATTGTTCATTGGCTCAAACATTTCAAGAAGTTATTTGCTATGGTAGAGTGTCCCGAAGGACACAAAGTTTCAGTTGCGGCTTACTACCTGGGTAAGAGCGCTCATTCTTGGTGGTTATCATTGAAGCCCACCGACGAATCATGTACTTGGGATCAATTCAAGACTCTCATGATGGAGAGGTATTATCCGGCCCCACTCAGAGAGGCGACCCCTCAGCAGACGAGGATGTTCTCGCCATTGCCGAGAAATTTCAGGAACTTCTTCCGTTCGCCTCATCTATCATTCACTCTGAGGCGGATAAGATTAAGTATTTCAGCAAGAGATTGAAACCCCGTATGCGGATGCAGTTACTTAATCATAATTGCACCACGTTGTCCGAATTCATCGAGAAAGCTCTTACCTATGAGCTTACTGCTAAGGAGATTGCTAAGCAGCAACCTTCATCTGCTAGCAAGAAGTGCAGGAACCGTAATCAGTCTGACGGTAGTCAGGCCACTTTCAAGAAACCTCGTGCGGGCTCTACTTTTTCTGAGCAACCTCCTCTAATGCCTAAACCCGTGGAATCTCAGTCATGAGCGGCCAGTTCGGCAATCACCTATTTTAACTATGGGGATCTTGGTCATCTCAGCACCAAGTGTCCGAGACAGACTATCACGTGTCATAACTGTGGGATTGCTGGGCATAAGGCCCGTTTTTGCCGTAGGGACTCCAAACCTACTCCGACGTCATCTCAGGCCCCGAAATAGTCAGCTGTTCAAAATCAGGCCACTCAGTCTGCGTCGTTCAAGACGACAGAAGCGAATAAAGGTGGAGCCTATAGCCAGCAGACGGGAGCGTCCGGTGCCGGGACTAGCAAGCCCCGGATTTATGAGATGAAGCAGACCAACGATCCAGAGGCCTGGATGATCTCAGGTATTCTCGATATTCTATATCAACCTGTGTGCATCCTTTTTGATACTGGTGCATCACATTCATTCATTTCCGAGTCATGTTTGAGTAGACTATGTCTGGGTAGTGCTACTAGTTGTGAGCCTTATGTCATTGGTCTACCTGATGGTAGACGAATTATAGGAAATCGTGAGATTTAGAATTGTCCGATTCAGCTTCATGGCCGTGTATGGCCAGCGGACCTAATCGTGGTAGAATTGCCGAAAGACGACGTCATCTTGGGTATTGATTGGATGGATTGTCATGATGCCATCATTAGTGTCCGTAAACGTATGGTCACTATCATTTCAGACGATGGGGTCGAATGTGTGTTTCAGGGAGGTAATCCCAGCTGTTATGGAAGAGTTATTAATTTGATGAAAGCAGTGAGATTACTCAATCAGGGGTGTATTGGTTATTGGTGCTATATGACTAAAACCTAGAAATCATCGATAATGTTGGCAGATATACCGGTAGTGAGAGAATATGCCGACGTATTCCCAGATGAGTTACCTGGTTTGCCTCCACAGAGAGATGTGGAATTCACAATTGAGTTGGAGCCTGGTACATCTCCAATATCGAAGGCACTGTACCGGATGGCCCCGACCGAAATGCAGGAGTTGAAGAATCAACTTGAGGAATTGTCCGAGAAAGGTTATATCCGACCGAGTGCATCCCCGTGGGGAGCACCGATGTTGTTTGTCAAGAAGAAGGATGGTTCTTTTCGCTTGTGTATTGATTATCGGGAGTTGAACAGGGTGACAATCAAGAATAAGTATCTCTTACCCCGTATTGATGATCTCTTAGATCAACTTCAGGGAGCTTCAATATTTTCCAAGATCGACCTAAGATCTGGATATCATCAGTTGTGAATTCGAGAGTCGGATATCGCAAGCACAACGTTTCGTACACGCTATGGTCATTATGAGTTCGTAGTTATGCCGTTTGGGCTAACTAAAGCACCTGCGGTATTCATGGAGTTAATGAATCGTATTTTCATCAACTTTTTGGATCAGTTTGTTGTTGTCTTCATCGATGACATTTTGATTTATTCTCGTGACCGAGAGGAATACGAGGTTCATCTTCATCAGGTCCTCGACGTGTTAAGACGAGAGCAACTTTATGGAAAGTTTTCCAAATGTGAGTTCTGGATGTCCGAAGTGACTTTTCTCGGGCATGTAATTTCATCATATGGAGTGCATGTTGATCCACAGAAGACGGAGGCTATCCAAGATTGGTTACCTCCGAAGAATGTTAAGGAAATCTGAAGCTTTCTCGGATTAGCCGGTTATTATCGGCGGTTTGTGGAAGGATTTTCTAAAATCACTCAACCAATGACGAACCTTTTGCGAAAGGATAAGAAATACACGTGGTCCGACGCGTGTCAGCGGAGTTTTGAAGAACTCAAGAGCCGGTTAATTTCAGCACCTGTACTTTCCTTGCCGCAAGGGACGGAAGGATTTGTGGTTTATAGTGATGCATCCGGGCAGGGTCTCGGATGTGTACTCATGCAGAATGGGAAGGTTATTGCTTATGCTTCACGACAATTAAGACCTTACGAGGTTAATTATCCGACCCACGACCTGGAGTTAGCAGCCGTGGTTTTCGCGTTCAAGATTTGGCGTCATTACCTTTATGGCGTCACCTGTCAGATTTTCACCGATCATAAGAGTTTGAAGTATATATTTACTCAGAAGGAGTTAAATATGCGACAGAGGCGGTGGTTGGAACTAATCAAAGATTATGATATCGAGATCCTTTACCACCCGGGGAAGGCGAACGTTGTCGCCGACGCTTTGAGTCGTAAGTCCGTTCAGGAGCAGATGCTTGCTCGTTTAACAGTTCAGAAAGAGCTTCAACAAGAATTCCTTAGACCCGAGATCGAGTGCAGCCCGGCCAGTGCAAGGGCAACTTTGCATGTTAGAGATTTCATCGCCACTTGAGGAGGCAATCAGAGAGAATCAGGGTTCAGACCCATCATTGTTGCGCATCCGTGAGGATGTGGCTGAGGGGAAAGCCCCTGGATTCGTGGTCCACGAGGATGGACTTTTGAGATTTAAGAATCGGTTGTGCATACCAGCGAATGACGATTTGAAAAAGTCGATTTTGAGAGAAGCTCATGCTACCCCTTATTCTGTTCATCCGGGGTCTAGCAAGATGTACAAGGACTTGAAACAAAATTACTGGTGGAGTAATATGTAGTGAGAAGTCGCAGAATTTGTTTCGAGATGCTTAACCTGTCAACAAGTCAAGATTGAACATCAGCGACTGGCGGGTATGCTGAAACCTCTCCCTATTCCAGAATGGAAGTGGGAAGACATTTCTATGGATTTCATCACGAGTTTTCCGACGAGTCATCGTGGCATGAATACGATTTGGGTGATTGTGGACCGCTTAACTAAATCAGCTTATTTCCTTGAGATTAAGGATACGTGGGGTCCCGAGAGACTTGCCCAGCTGTTCATCAAAGAGATAGTGAGACTGCACGGTACTCCTAAAAGTATTGTTTCCGATCGTGACGGACGGTTTGTGTCTCATTTTTGGAAATCAGTTCATCGTGCTATGGGAACTCAGCTTAATCTCAGTACGGCCTTTCATCCTCAGTCCGACGGGCAATCTGAGAGGACTATTCAGACATTAGAGGACATATTGAGGGCATGCGTCCTCGATTGGAAAGACGATTTGGAAGCCCAACTACCATTGATCGAGTTCACGTATAATAATAGTTGGCATGCTTCGATTAAGATGGCACCTTACGAGGCCTTGTACGGTCATCGTTGTCGATCTCCTTTGTGTTGGGATGACCTATCCGAATCCATCGGCACTGAGCCCGATATGCTTATAGCCGCCCGTGAGAAGGTAGCTTTGATCAGGAGTCGTTTGTTGACCGCTCAGAGTCGACAGAAATCTTATGCAGACAATCGTCGTCGACCATTAGAGTTCGAGACATGTGACCACGTGTTGGTCAAGGTATCCCCGAGTCGAGGTATCATCCATTTCGGGAAGCGGGGAAAGTTGAGTCTAAGATTTATTGGACCGTTTGAGATTTTGGAACGAGTAGGCGAGCTAGCTTATCGTTTGGCCTTACCTACGGCGTTGAGCCGAATTCATAACGTGTTTCACGTCTCTCAGTTGCGGAAATATGTTTCCGACCCGAGTCACATACTTCAGTTCGACGAAATCGAGATCGCAGATGATCATTCGTATGAAGAGCGTCCCAAACGAGTCTTAGAGCGGCGAATCAAACAGTTGAGAAATAAGGCGATTCCTTTGGTTAAAATCCAGTGGTCTAGACACGGAGTCGAAGAGGCTACTTGGGAAACCGAGGATAGTATGCGGGAGAGTTGTCCCGAGTTGTTTGACCCTTAGTTTCGGGGACGAAAATCTTTTAAGGGGGGGTGTATGTAATAGCCGGTTGTAATTCAGTCATTATCATTCAGTAATTTCATTCGGTATTGTCACTATGTAATTTTTCACTTGTTAATAATCATTCATCCGTATTCACCGTTCGAAATAACTTCGAGTTGTGTATCGATATTGTTCATTGTTTCAACCTTACTCGGGAATCGAGACAAGAGTATTATCTTGATTGTTATAATTGATTCATTAGTCGATGTTGATGCTGGAGTTCATGTCATTTCTAATCTCCTCATTTTTCAAATTGTGTTTTGTTGGGCGAACCCTTGTAATCATTGCTTGGAACCACCGTTTTGGGGTTTCCGTACTTCCATTTCGTGTTATTGTTTCCCAAATATTGATTCCTATTGCTTTTATTCTCTTCCCGGGTCATTTTTCATCATTTTAGGACCCAAGGGGGGTGTGGGCCGCGGCACATGGAGTGTGCGCCGCGGCACACACATGCTGCTATATTGGCCGACCCGACTGTACCGGGGGCCACGGCTCATGCCGGCAGGGCCGCGGCACACTGTCGAGTCACTGCCGCGGCACACTCGTCCGGACCGCGGCACACTCGTGTTGCAATTTTCGGCCAACCCGTCTGTATCGGGGGACGCGGCTCATACCGACGGGGCCGCGGCACACTGCCGAGTCACTGCCGTGGCACAATCGTCCAGGCCGCGGCACGCTGCCGATCACCGGGGCGATTTGGCCTGTCTTGCATGACACGATCGACACTATAATTGCGGTTTTTGTGTGGAACAACTCATTTTTCCCATTTCTTCAACCTATACGACAGAGAGGGCTTGAGGGGGGAGACTTTCCATCATCTATCATTTGAGTGTTTGATTTTCTTCATCTCCTTTCGATCGTGAAGCCCAGATAGTCGATCTAACGCGTGTTCTTCGGATCAAAGTGCTTGGATCTTCAAGAGGTAATTTCTTCAACATCTTGGATTTCGATTTTGTATTGTGATATGATGATTTGGATGTTAAGATCATGTTGTATGAAGTGATATACACATGATTATGGATATGTTTGATTATTCATTGGATTATTGAAGGATTATTCAAGAACACTTTGAATATTGAGTTGGATTTGGGGGTTTTCGATTAATCGTTGTTGTAATCACGAATTTGAATATTGATACTGGATTATTGATCGTATTGAAGATGTTTTGTTGGTTTGAAACACTTATTGGGGATTTGATGTTGGTATTATTGAGGTTTGGTTGTAAACAATCGAAGTTTGGCCACAAAATGTTCGATATAGTGCCCCAATGAACTTGGTTTAGTCGTATCGACGTTTTGAGTTCGTTATATTCGTGTTTGATTCGTATGTTGAACGGATTGTTGGTAATTGTGTTATTCAAGGTTGTTCGAGCGACCGATATCTCAATTAGGACGTTGTTCGTGGAAGGATAATTGTCATCGGTGTTGTGTAAGTTGATTCTTACTCGGTTAAAAGGATATTCATTCCTTTCGTTGTTGTTCATTCATAATCATAATTCATTCATAATGTATTAACCGTATTGGGACTTGTAATTGTCAATTAATCACTTCATTCACGAGGAACGACGGTTCCAATCATTTCGTTGAGCTATCATTCATTTCACTATCATTTCATCTCGGTGAGTCATTCTTGACTTTGTCAGATTGTTATTCATTATTATTCTTCATGGTCATTTCTTGCCCATATGACCTTCTAGGTTCATATTGCGTGGCCGGGTGAGGATGTGTGGAATTTTTAGTCGGGCACGTGATGGTCATATGTTGGGTTCACCGACACATTGGACTATGCACACGGTAATGTACCTCCGTGAGACTAATTAGGTACAAGGACGGGTGTGTCCGGACACTCGTCTTGTGCACTTGCACATATCATTACGGGCGTACTATGATGCTCCTCTTCAGCGTAATTCATAACTAAGGATATTTTATAACTTCAGATATATCATGATTGTGTATTTTCAACCCTTGAGGATTGTTGTTACGTATGGCGGCCGTTGGGGATTTTGTTTTCAGGTCACGGCAAGGCAAAGGCACGGGAAGAGCATGTTGACGGCGAGGAGTCCCAGTGATACTAGTAGGGGGCCCCAGTCATTCCGGTCATTTCAGTTATTTCAGTCATTTCAGTCAATCTTATTTCTCTTCATTTGTATTTCCGCTGCAAATTCCATTTGAGATGTTTATTTATTCAGGGTGGTGTATTTTATCTTCATATAAAATATACTAGTATTCTGTATTGCCCTGGTATATTGTACTTAAGCTCCTCATCGGAGTATTTGGTAATATAATGTGGTTCGGCACTATAATTATATTATTTAATTCATCAGTTTTCATTCGCCTGGTGGGTCCCAGTCGGGGGTCCACGGCACTGTAATATCCGCCTAGTTTGGGGTGTTACATAGGGCGGCTAGCACATGAGCCAGTTGGTTGGTGGGTCCGGATAAGATTCCCGCAGCATGAACCTGGACAGTTTTGGGTCAACGAGAATTAACGTACGCTAAGTGATGTATATAGCGTACGCCAATTATAGTAGATTACGTACGTAACTGGTTGATGTAGCATACGTAAGAGAGTACAGAAAGGAGGCAGTAAGCTACCATTGATCGACAACGTAGGCTAAGGACAACGGGTAGCGTACGCTAAGTGAATAACGTACGTAAAGCACTAAGACTAACGTACGTAAAGCTCATGATAGTATAAATGGGACAGCACCCCATTTCATTTCATCTCGTTTCTTTTCACTTCCCTTTCATTTCCTCCAAGCCCAAAGAGCCCCCTTTGATACTTTAACATCTATATATCATCTCTACTTGATCATTGAGGATTGGAAGCACCTTGGATTGGTATCCAAGCTTCCGGTATTGGATTTTCGTCCAGTGTTCATCATTGTCTTCTACATTAAGGTATGTTGATACTTTCCAAACTCAAATACTTGTTCTTAAGGAATGATATGAGCATGCTTCTGAGATCATTGGATTAGTGAGTAACCCTTTAAGTTGAACACCATGTTTAATGAAGTTGGAATGATTATACTTAGGTTCACCATTGTTAAGAGTATTATAGTTCGAACCTCGTTATGTTGAACATATTAGGGGAAGTTTTCTGAGATTGTAATCTGCATTAATTAGAGTTTTCGATATGATCAAGACTTGCTATTACTATCACTTTTTGTTGGATGGACTTAGAAGGATAAACATTGAAGGTTTTGTCATATCTTGTAAGGTTAGATTGATTAGCCGGTCTTCATGATGAAAGTTTGAATGTAGTGATGATATTGATAACAACCATGGATTTTTCCGAACTACATATGGGAATTTATAATGAAGTTTGGAATATGGCGTTTTGATGACATGCTTATCCTTGAAATTCGAAGATATCAAACCCCTTTGGATCATTCTTTTGTAACACCCCAAACTAGACGGATATTACAGTGCCGTGGACCACCAACTAGGACCCATCAGGCAAATGAAACTTAATGAATTAAATAATAAAATTGTAGTACCGAACCACATTATATCATTAATTAATCCGATGAGGAGTTTCAAGTACAACACACCCAAGATAATATAGAATACATGTATATTTTATATGCAGATAAAATATATAACATTGAATGAAAATGAGTATACAACGGAAATCTGCAGCGGAAATAAAATGAAGAAAAATGTGAATGACTGAAAGGACTGGGCCCCCCTACTAGTATCACTAGGACTCCTCGCCGTCAACGTTCTCTTCCCGTGCTTTAGCCTTGCCATGACCTGAAAACAACATCCCCCAACGGGGTCAGTTACACAGAACAACAATCCTCAAGAGTTGAATAAACACAATCATGATATATTTTGATTATGAAATTAAGCTAAAGAGGAGCATCATAGTACGCCCGTAATGGTATGTGCAAGTGAACAAGACGAGTGTCCGGACACACCCGTCCTTGTACCTAATTAGTCTCATGGAGGTACGTTACCGTGTGCACAGTCCATTGTGTCGGTGAACCCGAACACATGACCATCATGTGCCCGACTAAAAATTCCATACATCCTCACCCGGCCACGCAATATGAACCTAGAAGGTCATATGAACAAGGATGACCATGAAGAATATTAATGAATAACAATCCGACAAAGTCAAGAATGACTCACCGAGATGAAATAATAGTGAAGTGAATGATAGCTCAATGAAATGATTGAAACCATCGTTCCTCGTGAATTAGGTGATTATTCGACAATTACAAGTCTCAATACGGTTAATACATTATGAATGAGTTATGATTATGAATGAACAACAACGAAAGGAATGAATATCCTTTTAACCGAGTAAGAATTAACTTACTCAATACCGGTGAAGAAAGTCCTTTCTCGAACAACATCCTAAAAAGAGATATCGGTCGCTCGAACAACCTTGAATAACACAATTACCAATAATTCACTTAATAAATGATTCAAACATGATCACAACCCACTTCAAAAGTCGATACAACAATATCCAAACTCATTGGGACATTAAGACAAACATTTAGCAAAACATTCATCCTTTGATTGAAATTAATCCCAACTATATCGGAACCAAACTCCAAAATGAGTAGTTCAATCCAACAAAACACCTCCGATGATATCAATAATCCAATAGGAATCCACAAATTGAGTTAACGACAACATCTAATCAAAAACCCCCAAATATCAAAGTCAACTCTAAAGTGTTCTTGATTAATTCTCCAAATATTCGTCAAATCCAAAAAACAAATCAATAAATCCGTAGGGATATATGTATCCAAGGTAGATAATCTATATCTAACATATTCCAACATAATAGCAAGCTTACACGAAGAGATTGGAAGGAAAATACTCAAAATCCGAAATTCTAGATACAGAAGATCATTATCTTGATTTGATGTGTTAGAGAGGAGGAAATGATGATTAATCCGAATGATAAGCTTGAAGATGATGATAGATGGATTCAGCTCCAAGAAATCTCTCCAAAACGTCCGAAATCGCCTAAAACGCTCAAAAACAAAATGATATGCGAGAAATGACGAAACCTGGGCTAACTGTCTTATTTATACTGTTCCAGTTTAGCGCACGCTAAGCTCTGATATTTAGCGTGCGCTAGCGAGTTAGCCGGACAGTACAATGCCTACTGACTACCTCGTTAGCGTGCGTTAACCCCAAAATATTAGCGTGCACTAACAGAATATCTGATGCCCAGTAACTGAAGTCCAAAACCTCTTGTTCTCTGATCTGCTCGCGATAGTGTGCGCTACACCCAAAGCTCAGCGTGCGGTACTACATCATTAGCGTACGCTAAAATCTACTCATAGCGTGCGCTATGAATTATTCCAGGTCAGTCCAGTACCCACTGGACTCTGCCTGATCGACCTTAGCGCGCACTACACTTACTGCATAGCGTGCGCTATCCATACTTACTAGCGCACGCTACTTACCATTCGTAGCGTGCGCTACTACAACTTAACTGCAGTCCAGTGCCCACTGGACTGTATGCCTGAACCACGCTAGCGTGCGCTAATGCTGAGAGGTAGCGTGTGTAACACCCCCAATCTACTCAGGGATATTACACGTCGTAGACCCTCTCCTCGAGGATCTACCAGGCTGATAACTAAAATCAAACATCTAAACATCGCCTTTAAGGCTAAAATGACTCAGTAGACCGATTTGGTCTTTCAATAAATATGTACAACTCAAATACAACTCATGCCCACGCAGGGGTCAAAATACAACCACACCCGTACAACGGGAAAAATATACTGCAGCGGAAAAGAAAATACAACTAGACCAATACGACAGCAACGGATCCTCGTGTGATTAGTATCGTTCATCTTTCATCATCCTTCATGCCGACCCTGTGCTATGCTTCCAAAACCTGAATGCAAAAATAGACATCCACCCCCCGAATACTCGGGGGTTAGCAAAACTCCACTGTTTCACTAGTGCAAGTACAAGTGCAAATATACGAGCCATACAATTCACATTCCACGAATAACAATAACCAGGAATCATCAAAGATCCAAACATAATGAAAAGTACTTCCCGAGGCAAGAGTATGGGTAAAACATTCCGAAACCGAAAGACCACAATTAAGGGGAACAATTTGTAAAACAGTTTAAAATGCCATCGAGAGTTTTAATAGAAAACAATTTAGGATTATCAAATCCTAATATTTCCAAAATCAACAGGGTCACAACCCAAAGGTTTTGTTTTCACAATTAGAAAACCAACAGCAATACACAGGGTTAAAACCCATGTCACGTGTCTTCGGCGGACATAACATCAATACAATATAATCGCCCAAGATACGTAAACCTTGGTCACCAAAAATACAACATCTACTCGTGAATCCAGGGCTATACCATTGGATTCCCTTCGTGGCCCCGTCGGACCCTCCCAAGGTGAGTAGAATGCATTTTCGAAATCATATACACCAATTCGTGAAGTTTTACTCGTGAATCCAGGGCTATACCATTAGAATTCCCTCCGTGGCCCCGTCGAACCCTCCCGAGGTGAGCAAATACATTCACCAAACAAACAACCACACTCGTGAAACCAGGGCTATACCATTGGAATTCCCTCCGTGATCCCGTCGGACCCTCCCGAGGTGAGCGAAATACATTCACACAATTAACATGTCACAACAAGGATATTCATACAATCCACCAAAGGCAACAAACACAAAGCACGACATAATCGTCAAATCACAACGCACCAAAAATGAGATAATATATGCGCACACGCGTTATCAAGCGCAACATCAACACCAAACATATCCATAGGATTCACATAGTCACTTACAACCCACACAATTTACAAAACACACGCGTTTTGAAAGTGAGCCTTTAACGAGGCTAGTCGAATCTTTTGAAAAACCCGTTTCAAACAAACACACACACATACCAAGACGATCACCAATCATCATATCCACAAAACAAGAAATGTATGGACAAGGTACTTGCCTCGAATAAGAACAACGCGAAGAATCGACTGAAGTAGGTTGACACGAACCGACTACGAACCCGCCGACTCCGCCGATCGCCAACTCGCGTTCATAAACTACGAAGGACAATAACAACATTGAAATGAATTCCATAGCATGACTCAAAGCCGTTGAATTCAAAGAACGAACGACGAATGTTCAAGTGTTTCCCCCAGAACGGCCAAGAACACAATTCGTCCCGTCAAAACCCGAAAACGGAATTTCAAGTTGAAATATGGATATACAATCCATAGAATATGTTTAACAACATCATTTAACCATTATCGATCCATCGAAAATGGATGAAAAACGAGATCGGGGACAAATCCCCCGAAAAGTCAATTCGAAGGAAATCAAGAAATATACTTCGATTCGACGAAGAACAATGGATTAAATGATGTTAAACACGATAATACTACCAAGATTAATCATACCCATCATGAATTAATCAACAACACGGAACGAATCGGACAAAAATGCAAAAACCCCCAAATTCACGAAATTAGGGTTCTAAGGAAGATTACCTTGATTCGCTGGATCAAAGGATGATAACGGATGATTGATTGATGTTATGAACTCAAGAACTTCATGGATTTGTTGTTAAACAACATGGCTTCGTCACCCATGAATCGCCATCCGCGGACGGAGAAGGAAGGAAATGAAAAACGAAGGGAAAAGTGGCTGGTCTGTCATATATATACTGGGCCGGAACTAGCGTGCGCTAGCCTTCCCGACCTAGCGTGCGCTATCGGACAGTACCGGCCGAGCACTCTCGGCCATGGCCGGCATGACCCGGCACCACCGACCAATTCTGCCGACCATGACTGTCCGCCCGACTCCCGCTAGCGTGCGCTACGTCCGGAAGCCTGCGCGCGCTAGCCGACCTGTCCAGTAGCCTCTGGACTGAACTGCCCGGCCAGGTAACGTACGCTAGCCGGCCGACAGCGTGCGCTACGCCTGCCGACTAGCGCGCGCTACGCTCGGCGTAGCGTGCGCTACCTGCCAATCCTTCCTGATTCCAGAACCCCGAAACCCCACCGGCCCGATGGCGTCGTTGGTCGACCAAGCTAGCGTGCGCTACACTGCCGGTTAGCGCGCGCGACTTCCCGGCGATGGCGTGCGCTCGCCGGTTCTGCCGCACTGTCGGCCGGTGCCGCAATCGTCCGGCGATCCCATAACCGTCCGGCCCGATCCGCAACCGCCGTGGCTCGACGACCCGATTTCCGCAAACGCAGGCGAACACGGCGAAAAGTTCGCGGACGACATCAACGACCCGAAATGAAAACATAATACCATAATTAATCATACGCGACCAAGAAACGGGTCGAGACAACAATTACAGATACGGATACCCGTAACTTTCAAGAAATTACAAAATGGCCCAAAACGCCCGGAAATCACGATACGTGATCGAATAACAAAACCGAAGTTCGGAACACGTCTAACAAAGTTAAACGGACTTGCGGGGAACTCAAAGCAAGATTTGGACGAGATTCGCAAGAATCGAACTCAAGTGCGGAAAAGTCGCTAAAAAGCACGGAACTCAACAAAACGACACCGAAACGAACTCGGATGACAAAAAGTGTAGAATTAATCATTCTCAGAATGACGAAACGGTCATGACCGAGTCGTCAAAACGGACTTCCACTAAAAAAGAAATTACCGGAAATCGAAAATTGCGGATATTACATTCTACCCTCCTTAAAAGAAGTTTCGTCCCGAAACTTAAAACAAGTAGGGGGAAGAAATATTCCGCCAGGAAAAACTCAACGAGACACACAAGAATGCGTAACTAACGCACAACGGTGAAATGTTACAAACAACGCAAAGGAATATACGGCGTGAAAACACGCTCCACGGCGACCAACACAACGCCGCCGTTAGGAATGTAATAAAACCAACAGATGACAAGCGTCATCAAACGGATAATATAGTCAAGTCAATTATACGAACAATCACAAAACACAACGAACGAAAATCAATAAGATTGACCGACCCAACGGTACATCAATCAAAACGCGAGTCAATCGCTGAACAAATACGGAATTCCACCGCCCAAGGGTTGGAAGATCGAAAACGAGACTAATTTCCCGAACTTGAGGGAATTAGGAAGGAGCCTGAACGCTCAACAATCACGAAATGAGAACAAAAACCGAACAAACAAACGATCGAGACAACAAAAATCGAACAATCATGTCCGAAACACGAAGGATAATAAAATTCAAACAACAACTCCCAGGATGATCTGGTGAGAACTACAAGACATGCATTCCCATAAGATCCACAGGAAAGGGAATAGCGATTGAAAAGTCACAACGACAAACGAGTTATTCCGAAACAATACCACTCGTTCGATCAACAAAAGCAAGGGGCAGGACAAGCTCACAAATATCAACGAACATAAATGAGTCGACAAAGTAGAATATACAGAAGTTCAAAATCCGATCCACTTCGAATAAAAGAACTAGTAGAACCAAATGATGTCACTTCCGAACAAGGTTCACAAGAATCGAACCGAACTCGGAAAAGTCACAGCGATACCAGATCGACCCAAAACAAGATCACAGTTCATTCGAACGATGAAACTAAAATACAGAACAAGTTCAGAAGGTATCAACGAACACGAGCGAGTCGATAGACCTGAGAAATAGGGAATGCAGAAGCCGAAAATAATACATGTATTATATTCGACCTCTTCAAAAAGAAGTGTCGTCCCCAAAACTCACAACAATGAAACCAAGGTGACGACACAACAAGCAACCGACAGAAACATCCTTCGAAGGCTTCTCAAAGACGATTCTGATAACTGTGCTGAAGCGCGAACTCCGAAAGTCTCGGTAGCCAATTCGCAAATCTGAATTCGGTGTCCCTCGAGTCCACACTCGAAATGTGTTACTGACGAGAAGGACAAAATGCACGTACACTCCCCCGACACATCACGGTTGAAATGCCTCGGCTCGGCATACCGAAAATACAAATGCTAGGTACAATGGAACATAACATCACAAAACAACAAACCGGAGATGCCAACTCAGCGCAACAAAGAATCATAACATATATCATACACAACGATTACCATCGTAAAGTAATACACACAAACACTACAACAACGACGGTATCGTTCGGCGACCTCAACGGCCCAAACGATAACCAGCACATAATTACAACCATCATGAAACAATCACACATGTACGCAAACGTACAAACTCAAGCTTTAACAACTCACACAGGTGCGATAACACGCAAGCCCCCACGAAATGACAACATTAAAGATTGTCATCCCACCTTCCCCGACCACAAGCAGGAAATGATGGGTTTTAAAAACGAAAACCACCTTATGAAAACAGTTTGGAAACACAGTTGATCTTGAGTATCATTTTACAAAAAGTTGAACAAAATCATTGTTGAGACTTTGAAAACCATCTTGCGTTTGATAAAACGAGGACACTTTCCTTTTTGTGAAAACTTTCAGAAATATCCGACCCTCGGGTCTAAGTATAAGTGTTTCTAAAACATTGAAAATATCTCAAAATATTTTGGTCCTCGAGGTAGAAGAATTTGGAAATATATTGTGGCACCTTGGAAGTACCACGAGAAAACGATTCATTTTAAAAGTATGTCTCGAAATTTATTTTCTAAGATACTCAAGGTTTTCAAAAATAATTCAATGGGCTAGAATGCCCAAAAATACTCATGTAACAATATTCGTTTAAACATATTATAATATATGCATCAAATCGCACAAAGTCAGGACAATACATGTCTTTTAATGAAGGCAAATAATAATTATCACAGTCAAAAAGACATAATTAATGACAACACTCCTCATACAAACGAAACAAGAGAATCACACGAACGCATCACGAAACCAAGAATCTACATGAAGGTTCCATCACTTAACACAAAATCAAACAAATAGCTCGTGTCACATGAGGCACAACACAAAGAAGGGAGACTTGCAGCCATAGGTCGCACGAAGATGATGATCGCCCCACGATACTAATCACGACCAACAAACTCAGACGACGCGTCGCGACACGACTCAGTCAGACAAAATCCGACGAGACAAAACTCAATAGACACCACTGACCCGACAGCCTAGGTTTCCACAACCTAAGCTCCGATACCATTTATGTAACACCCCC
Source organism: Orobanche coerulescens (assembly GCA_033398695.1). Lineage (NCBI taxonomy): Eukaryota > Viridiplantae > Streptophyta > Magnoliopsida > Lamiales > Orobanchaceae > Orobanche > Orobanche coerulescens. The sequence goes on from CM065810.1 coordinate 21,196,307, forward strand.
AATCTACTCAAGGATATTACACGCCGTAGACCCTCTCCTCGAGGATCTACCAGGCTGATAACTAAAATCAAACATCTAAACATCGCCTTTAAGGCTAAAATGACTCAGTAGACCGATTTGGTCTTTCAATAAATATGTACAACTCAAATACAACTCATGCCCACGCTGGGGTCAAAATACAACCACACCCGTACAACGGGAAAAATATACTGCAGCGGAAAAGAAAATATAACTAGACCAATACGACAGCAACGGATCCTCGTGTGATTAGTATCGTTCATCTTTCATCATCCTTCATGCCGACCACTGCTATGCTCCCAAAACAGAATGCAAAATAGACATCCACCCCGAATACTCGGGGTTAGCAAAACTCCACTGTTTCGCTAGTGCAAGTACAAGTGCAAAAATACGAGCCATACAATTCACATTCCACGAATAACAATAACCAGGAATCATCAAAGATCCAAACATAATGAAAAGTACTTCCCGAGGCAAGAGTTTGGGTAAAACATTCCGAAACCGAAAGACCACAATTAAGGGGAACAATTTGTAAAACAGTTTAAAATGCCATCGAGAGTTTTAATAGAAAACAATTTAGGATTATCAAATCCTAATCTTTCCAAAATCAACAGGGTCACAGCCCAAAGGTTTTGTTTTCGCAATTAGAAAACCAACAGCAATACACAGGGTTAAAACCCATGTCACGTGTCTTCGGCGGACATAGCATCAATACAATATAATCGCCCAAGATACGTAAACCGTGGTCACCAAAAATACAACATCAACTCGTGAATCCAGGGCTATACCATTGGATTCCCTTCGTGGCCCCGTCGGACCCTCCCAAGGTGAGTAGAATGCGTTTTCGAAATCATATACACCAATTCGTGAAGTTTTACTCGTGAATCCAGGGCTATACCATTGGAATTCCCTCCATGGCCCCGTCGAACCCTCCCGAGGTGAGCAAATACATTCACCAAACAAACAACCGCACTCGTGAATCCAGGGCTATACCATTGGAATTCCCTCCGTGATCCCGTCGGACCCTCCCGAGGTGAGCGAAATACATTCACACAATTAACATGTCACAACAAGGATATTCATACAATCCACCAAAGGCAACAAACACAAAGCACGACATAATCGTCAAATCACAACGCACCAAAAATGAGATAATATATGCGCACACGCGTTATCAAGCGCAACATCAGCACCAAACATATCCATAGGATTCACATAGTCACTTACAACCCACACAATTTACAAAACACACGCGTTTTGAAAGTGAGCCTTTAATGAGGCTAGTCGAATCTTTTGAAAAACCCGTTTCAAACAAACACACACACATACCAAGACGATCACCAATCATCATATCCACAAAACAAGAAATGTATGGACAAGGTACTTGCCTCGAATAAGAACAACGCGAAGAATCGACCGAAGTAGGTTGACACGAACCGACTACGAACCCGCCGACTCCGCCGATCGCCAACTCGCGTTCATAAACTACGAAGGACAATAACAACATTGAAATGAATTCCATAGCATGACTCAAAGCCGTTGAATTCAAAGAACGAACGACGAATGTTCAAGTGTTTTCCCCAAAACGGCCAAGAACACAATTCGTCCCGTCAAAACCCGAAAACGGAATTTCAAGTTGAAATATGGAAATACAATCCATAGAATATGTTTAACAACATCATTTAACCATAATCGATCCATCGAAAACGGATGAAAAACGAGATCGGGGACAAATCCCCCGAAAAGTCAATTCGAAGGAAATCAAGAAATATACTTCGATTCGACGAAGAACAATGGATTAAATGATGTTAAACACGATAATACTACCAAGATTAATCATACCCATCATGAATTAATCAACAACACGGAACGAATCGGACAAAAATGCAAAACCCCCCAAATTCACGAAATTAGGGTTCTAAGGAAGATTACCTTGATTCGCTGGATCAAAGGATGATAACGGATGATTGATTGATGTTATAAACTCAAGAACTTCATGGATTTTTTGTTAAACAACATGGCTTCATCACCCATGAATCGCCATCCGCGGACGGAGAAGGAAGGAAATGAAAAACGAAGGGAAAAGTGGCTGGTCTGTCATATATATACTGGGCCGGAACTAGCGTGCGCTAGCCTTCCCGGCCTAGCGTGCGCTATCGGCCAGTACCGGCCGAGCACTCTCGGCCATGGCCGGCATGACCCGGCACCACCGACCAATTCTGCCGACCATGGCTTCGCCCGACTCCGCTAGCGTGCGCTACGGCCGGAAGCTTTGCGCGCTAGCCGACTGTCCGATAGCCTCTGGTCGAACCGCCGGCAGTAACGTACGCTAGCCGGCCGACAGCGTGCGCTACGCCTGCCGACTAGCGCGCGCTACGCTCGGCGTAGCGTGCGCTACCTGCCGATCCTTCCTGATTCCAGAACCCCAGAAACCCCACTGTCCGGCCCGATAGCGTGCGTTGGTCGACCAAGCTAGCGTGCGCTACACCTGCCGGTTAGCGCGCGACCTTCCGGCGATGGCGTGCGCTCGCGGTTCTGCCGCACTGTCCGGCGGTGCCTGCATCGTCCGGCCATCCATAACCGTCCGGCCCGATCCATAACCGCCTGTGGCTCGGCGACCCGATTTAAACGCACGAAGCGAACACGGCGAAAAGTTCGCGGGCGACATCAACGACCGAAATGAAAACATAATACCATAATTAATCATACGCGACCAGAAAGCGGGTCGAGACAACAATTACGGATACGGATACGTAACTTTCAAGAAATTACAAAATGGCCCAAAGCGCGGAAATCACGATACGTGATCGAATAACAAAACCGAAGTTCGTAACACGTCTAACAAAGTTAAACGGACTTGCGGGAACTCAAAAGCATAGCTTGGACGAGATTCGCAAGAATCGAACTCAAGTGCGGAAAAGTCGCTAAAAAGCACGGAACTCAACAAAACGACACCGAAACGAACTCGGATGACAAAAAGTGTAGAATTAATCATTCTCAGAATGACGAAACGGTCATGAGCAAGTCGTCAAAACGGACTTCCACTAAAAAAAAGAAATTACCGGAAATCAAAAATTACGGATATTACAGCGTGCGCTACCCGTACTCAATTAGCGCGCGCTAAAGAGAGTACATAGCGTGTACTACTCCTCACACACAGCCCACTATGAAGATGACAATGATGATAAACATGGCTCGATCCTCCAACCAGGTAGAAATATGAATAATAATTGATACACGATACAAATACTCTAAACGGTGAATACAATGATTGAATATGAATGATGAATGATTATTAATGAGTAAAAATTACTGAGTGGCAATTACTGAATGATAATTACTGAATGATAATGACTGAATTACAACCGGGTATTACATACACCCCCCTTAAAAGAGTTTCGTCCCCGAAACTAAGGGTCAAACAACTCGGGGTAACTCTCCCGCATGCTATCCTCGGTTTCCCAAGTAGTCTCTTCGAATCCGTATCTAGACCACTGAATTTTAACCAAAGGAATCGTCTTGTTCCTCAACTGTTTGATTCGCCGCTCTAAAACTCGTATAGGACGCTCCTCATATGAATGATCATCCGCGATCTCGATTTCATCGAACTGAAGTATGTGACTCGGGTCGGCAACATACTTCCGCAACTGAGAGATGTGAAACACATTATGATTTCGGCTCAACGCCGGAGGTAAGGCCAATCGATAAGCCAGACTGCCTACTCGATCCAAAATCTCAAACGGTCCGATGAATCTCGGACTCAACTTTCCCCGCTTCCCAAAACAAAAAATACCTCGACTCGGGAATACCTTGACCAAAACGTGGTCACCTGCCTCGAACTCTAATGGTCGACGATGATTATATGCATATGATTTCTGTCGACTCTGAGCGGTCAACAAACAACTCCTGATCAAAGCTACCTTTTTGCGGGCAGCTATAAGCATATTGGGCTCGGTGCCGATTGATTCGGATAAGTCATCCCAACACGAAGGAGATCGACAACGACGACCGTACAAGGCGTCGTAAGGTGCCATCTTAATCGAAGCATACCAACTATTATTATACGTGAACTCGATCAACGGTAGTTGGGCTTCCGAATCGTCCTTCCAATCGAGAACACATGCCCTCAACATGTCCTCCAACGTCTGAATAGTCCTCTCTGATTGTCCGTCGGACTGAGGATGAAAAGTTGTGTTGAGATTAAGCTGAGTTCCCATATCACGATGAACTGATTTCCAAAAATGCGACATGAATCGCCCGTCATGATAAGAAATGATACTCTTAGGAGTACCGTGCAGTCTCACTATCTCTTTGATGAACAACTGGGCAAGTCTCTCGGGACCCACGTATCCTTAATCTCAAGGAAATGAGCTGATTTAGTTAAGCGGTCCACAATCACCCAGATCGTATTCATGCCACGATGACTCGTCGGCAAAATCGTGATGAAATCCATAGAAATGTCTTCCCACTTCCATTATGGAATAGGCAGCGGTTTCAGCATACCCACCGGTCACTGATGTTCTATCTTTAATTGCTGACAAGTTAAACATCTTGAAACAAATTCCACGACTTCTCGCTTCATATTACTCCACCAGTAATTTTGTTTCAAGTCTTTATACATTTTGCTAGACCCCGGATGAATAGAATATGGGGTAGCATGAGCTTTTTTCAAAATTGAGTTTTTCAACTCGTCATTCGCCGGAACGCATAACCGATTCTTAAATCGCAAAAGTCCATCCTCGTGGACCACAAATCCAGGGGCTTTCCCCTGAATCACATCCTTCCGGATGCGCGACAAAAATGGGTCTGAACCCTGATTCACTCTGATTGTCTCCTCAAGTAGCGATGAAATCTCCAACATGTAAAGTTGCCCTTGCACTCGCTGTAACCAGACCTCGATCTTAGGTCGAAGGAATTCCTGCTGAAGCTCCTTCTGAACTGTTAAACAAGCAAGCATTTGCTCCTGAATGGACTTACGACTCAAGGCATCGGCGACTACGTTCACCTTGCCCGGGTGGTACAGGATCTCAATATCATAATCTTTGATTAGTTCCAACCACCGCCTCTGTCGCATATTTAACTCCTGAGTAAATATATACTTCAAACTCTTATGATCGGTAAATATCTGACAGGTAACTCCATAAAGATAATGACTCTAAATCTTCAATGCGAACACCACGACTGCTAGCTCCAGGTCATGGGTCGGATAATTAACCTCGTAAGGTCTCAATTGCCGTGAAGCATAAGAAATAACTTTCCCTTTCTGCATTAATACACATCCAAGACCGTGTCCAGACGCGTCACTATAAATCACGAATCCCTCCGTCCGTTGCGGCAAGGAAATGACAGGTGCTGAAATCAAATGACTCTTGAGTTCCTCAAAACTCCGCTGACACGCGTTAGACCACAAGTATTTCTTATCCTTCCGCAAAAGGTTCGTCATGGGTTGAGCGATTTTAGAAAATCCTTCCACAAATCGCCGGTAATACCCTGCTAATCCGAGAAAACTTCGGATTTCCTTAATATTCTTCGGAGGTTGCCAATCTCGGATAGCCTTCGTCTTCTGAGGGTCGACATGAACTCCGTCTGATGAAATTACATGTCCGAGAAACGTCACCTCAGACATCCAGAACTCACATTTGGAAAACTTTCCATAAAGTTGCTCTCATCTCAACACGTCGAGAACCTGATGAAGGTGAAATTTGTGCTCCTCCCGGTCACAAGAATAAATTAAAATGTTATAAATGAAGACAACCACGAACTGATCCAAATAGTCGATGAAAACCCGATTCATTAACTCCATGAATACTGCAGGTGCATTAGTTAACCCAAAAGGCATTACCACAAACTCGTAATGACCATAGCATGTTCGGAACGCCGTCCTTGCGATATCCGACTCTCGAATTCGCAACTGATGATATCCAGATCTTAAGTCGATCTTGGAAAATACTGAAGCTCCCTGAAGTTGATCCAAAAGATCATCAATACGGGGTAGAGGATATTTATTCTTGATCGTCACCCTGTTCAACTCCCGATAATCAATACACAAAGGAAATGAACCGTCCTTCTTCTTGACAAATAACACTGGTGCTCCCCACGGGGACGCACTCGGTCAGATATAACCTTTCTCGGTCAAATCCTCCAATTGATTCTCCAGTTCCTGCATTACGGTCGGGGCCATCCGATAGGGTGCGTTCGATATTGGGGACGTACCAGGCTCCAACTCAATCGTGAATTCCACATCTCTCTGTGGAGGCAAACCTGGTAATTCGTCTGAAAATACATCGGCATATTCTCTCACTACCGGAATATCCTCCAACATTATTGATGATTTCTCGGTTTTGGTCATATAGCACCAATAACCAACACACCCGTGACTGAGTAATTTCACTACTTTCATCAAGTTGATGACTCTCCCGGAACAACTGGGATTACCTCCCTGAAATACACATTCGACCCCATCGTCTGAAATGATAGTGACCATACGCTTACAGACACTAATGATGGCATCGTGATGATCCATCTAGTCAATAGCCAAGATGACATTATCTATCAGTAAATTCACCACGATTAGGTCTGCTAACCAATCACGGCCATGAAGCTGAATCGGACAATCCTTAATCTCACGATCTCCAATAATTCTTCTACCATCAGGTAGACCAATGACATAAGGCTCACAACTAGTAGCACTACTCAAACGTAGTCTAATCAAACATGACTCGGAAATGAATGAATGTGATGCACCAGTATCAAAGAGGGTACACACAGGTTGAGATAGAATTTCGAATGTACCTGAGATAATCCAAGCCTCCGGATCGTCGGTCCTCTTCATCTCATTAATTCGGGGCTTGCTAGTCCCCGCACCGGACGCTCTTGTCCGATGACTATGGGCTCCGCCTTTGTTTGCTCCTGTCGTCTTAAAGGACGCAGACTGAGTGGGCTGATTATGAACAGCTGATTGCTTCGGGCCCTGAGATGACGCCGGAGTAGGTTTGGAGTCCCTTCGGCAAAATGGGCCTTATGCCCAGCAATCCCACAGTTATTGCACGTGATAGTCTGCCTCGGACACTTGGTGCTGAAATGACCAAGTTCTCCACAGTTGAAACAGGTGATGGTCGAACTGGCTGCTCGTGATTGAGATTCCGCAGGTCTGGGCGCCACAGGAGGTCGCTCATAGAAAGTAGAGCCTGCACGAGGCTTCTTGAAAGTTGCCTGACTACCTTCAGACTGATTACGATTCTTAGACTTCTTGCTAGCAGATGAAGGTTGCTGCTTAGCAATCTCCTTAGCAGTAAGCTCATAAGTAAGAACTTTCTCTATGAATTCGGACAGAGTGGTGCAATTGTGATTAAGCAACTGCATCTGCATACGAGGTTTCAACCTCTTGCTGAAATACTTGATCTTGTCAGCCTCTGAGTGAAGATGAGGCGAAGGGAAGTAGCTCCTGAAATTTCTCGGCGATGGCGAGAACATCATCTTCCGCCGAGGAGTCGAGAGTGAGTAATTCTGATAACTTGGCCTATCTGAGTGGGGCCGGATAATACCTATCCATTATGAGAGTCTTGAATTGATCCCAAGTACAAGATCCGTCAGTGGGCTTCAACGATAACCACCATGAATAAGCGTTCTTACCCAGATAGTAAGCCACAACTGAAACTTTGTGCCCTTCGGGACACTCTACCATAGCAAATAACTTCTCGAAATGCTCGAGCTAGTGAACAATATCCGCCGGCTCAGATGAGCCCTCAAAGTAGGTGGCCTTTGGCGAGAGATGTCGCCAATAATACTGCTTACACCCCTCTCTTGACCCTGAGGTGGCGGCGGAGGAGCCTGCTGATTTTGAGCTGTTGAGTTCTGCATCGTATCCATGAGGCGTGCCATTTATGTCATCTGGGCCATCATGCCCTGCATAAAAGTTAGTGGATCAACCCGAACACCTTCTAATTGAGCTGTGTCCCGGGTACGACTCCATGACAATGAATGATCATTTCTGGGTGAATGAGTGGCAGCATCACTGCTCGATGAATTAGCATTATTCCTCGCGTTCGCGCATATATTCACATGGGTTCTCAGGTTTCGGCCCGCACCGCGACCTCTTCCCCCGCGTCCTCTGCCTGCTCTCTCCATACTGAAGTAGGAAAGTCACAAAATAATTATAGATCTCGCATGAATATCGCATTATGATTACGTCATGAAATGATGAAAATGAGCATATGCGCTCTAACACAATGATTACATGAATGATCAACTGAGGTGACATGATTATCTGATGAAATTCTTGAAATGATTATCTTGAACAAGTTAACAAGATTAATGATATGATCCTTAAGATCAACAACTGAACAATGAAATGAAATGAGTGATTAATGAATTAACATGATCGATATGATCAAATGAAAATGATGATTGAGGATTGTTGACTGTTGAATGATGAATGAGTGATTCTTATTGCCAGAAATTATACCATGGCGTCAGAAATCTTACTGTTCTTTGGTCTGAGGGGCTTGGCTCTTGCACAGGTCACAGGTGATGCGAAAGTCCAATGACACTTGTCTGATGAACGATGATTTCAAACGAAACATGACTTGGAAGGTAGTATTCAAAACCACGCTCCGACACCAACTCTGTAACACCACAAACTAGGCGGATATTACAGTGCCGTGGACCCCCAACTAGGACCCACCAGGCAAATGAAACTTAATGAATTAAATAATATAATTGTAGTACCGAACCACATTATATCATTAATTACTCCGATGAGGAGTTTCAAGTACAACACACCCAAGATAATACAGAATACATGTATATTTTATATGAAGATAAAATATACAACACTGAATGAAAATGATTATCCAACAAGAATCTACAGCGGAAATAAAATGAAGAAAAACTTGAATGACTGAAAGGACTGGGGCCCCCTACTAGTATCACTGGGACTCCTCGCCGTCAATGTTCTCTTCCCGTGCTTTAGCCTTGCCATGACCTGAAAACAACATTCCCCAACGGGGTCAGTTACACAGAACAACAATCCTCAAGAGTTGAATAAACACAATCATGATATATTTTGATTATGAAATTAAGCTGAAGAGGAGCATCATAGTACGCCCGTAATGGTATGTGCAAGTGCACAAGACGAGTGTTCGGACACACTCGTCCTTGTACCTAATTAGTCTCACGGAGGTACGTTACCGTATGCACAGTATATTGTGTCGGTGCACCCGAACACATGACCATCATGTGCCCGACTAAAAATTCCACACATCCCCACCCAACCACACAATATGAACTCAGAAGGTCATATGAACAAGGATGACCATGAAGAATATTAATGAATAACAATCCGACAAAATTAAGAATGACTCACCGAGATGAAATAATAGTTAAGTGAATGACAGCTCAATGAAATGATTGGAACCGTCGTTCCTTGTGAATGAATTGATTATTCGACAATTACAAGTCTCAATACGGTTAATACATTATGAATGAGTTATGATTATGAATGAGCAACAACGAAAGGAATGAATATCATTTTAACCGAGTAAGAATTAACTTACTCAATACCGGTGAAGAAAGTCCTTCCTCGAACAACATCCTAAAAAGAGATGTCGGTCGCTCGAACAATCTTGAATAACACAATTATCAATAATCCGCTTAATAAACGATTCAAACATTATCACAACCCACTTCAAAAGTCGATACAACAATATCCAAACTCATTGGGGCATTAAGACAAACACTTAGCAAAACATTCATCCTTTGATTGAAATCAACCCCAACTATATCGGAACCAAACTCCAAAATGAGTAGTTCAATCCAACAAAACACCTCCGATGATATCAATAATCCAATAGGAATCCACAAATCGAGTTAACGACAACATCTAATCGAAAACCCCCAAATATCAAAGTCAACTCTAAAGTGTTCTTGATTAATTCTCCAAATATTCGTCAAATCCGAAAAACACATCAATAAATCCATAGGAATACATGTATCCAAGGTATATAATCTATATCTAACATATTCCAACATAATAGCAAGCTTACACGAAGAGATCGGAAGGAAAATACTTAAAATCCAAAATTCTAGATCCAGGAGATCATTACCTTGATTTGATGTGTTGGAGAGGATATAATGATGATTAATCCAAATGATAAGCTTGAAGATGATGATAGATGGATTCAGCTCGAAGAAATCTCTCCAAAACATCCGAAATCGCCCAAAACACCCAAAAACAAAATGATATGCGAGAAATGACGAAACCTGGGAGGACTGTCTTATTTATACTGTTCCAGTTTAGCGCACGCTAAACCCTGATATTTAGCGTGTGCTAGTGAGTTAACCGGACAGTACAGTGCCTACTGACTGCCTCGTTAGCATGCGTTAATCCCAAAATGTTAGCGTGCGCTAACAGAATATCCGATGCCCAGTAACTGAAGTCCAGAATATCTTGTTCTCTGATCTGCTTGCGATAGCGTGCGCTACACCCAAAACTCAGCCTGCGCTACTAAATCATTAGCGTACGCTAAAATCTACTCATAGCGTGTACTATGAATTATTCCAGTCAGTCCAGTACCCACTGGACTCTGCCTGATCGACCTTAGCGCGCGCTACACTGACTGCATAGCGTGCGCTATCCAAACTTACTAGCGCGCGCTACTTACCATTCATAGCGTGCGCTACTACAAATTAACTGTAGTCCAGTGCCCACTGGACTGTCTACCTGAACCATGCTAGCGTGCGCTAATGCTGAGAGGTAGCGTGCGCTACCCGTACTCAATTAGCGCGCGCTAAAGAGAGTACGTAGCGTGCGCTACTCCTCACACACAGCCCGCTATGAAGATGACAATGATGATAAACACGGCTCGATCCTCCAACTAGGTAGAAAGATGAATAATAGCTGATACATGATACAAATACTCTAAACGGTGAATACAATGATTGAATATGAATGATGAATGATTATTAATGAGTGAAAATTAATGAGTGGCAATTACTGAATGATAATTACTGAATGATAATAACTGAATTACAACCGGGTATTACATCTTTTTCGTATGAGAAATATGTTTGTGAGTATAACATACGTTAAGCATCATGCATTATGTATGTTATATCATCAGACGAGTCAGTCATCTGACCAAAGAAAAGAACTGCCAAACATGCTTAGCGTACGTTAGGCTTCGGAGCTTACGTACGCTAACGTACAGACTTAACGTATGCTACGTGGGTGTGTAACGTACATTATGATGAGTACAGTCAGGATTCGATCGTTTTATGATGTTTTTCCTCGTGTGATTGATTGTTTATTTGATGATAGGATATTAGGGACGAATTCCCTATGATAATCCGGTGTTGAGCCTTTTCGATGGAGTTCTGGATTTTTCCAATTGACCGTATTTTCGGAGTATTCGTGAGAGATTACCAAGGCAAGTACCTTGATATACGAATTATAACTACGTGAAATCATTGTTGCCGACGTGTGTTAATCATTTTACGAATATATATATATATATGTATATATATATTATATTATATTTATATGTTAAATATATGTATGTATATAGATATACGTATATATATGTATGTGTATATGTGTATATATATATACATATGCCGGTGAATGTCGGCTGATTAATTCCGATACTAGTTGACGTACTCAACTTGGATTAAAGTACGAATCATATTTATAGAGGTAATATGGTAAGGTTTATGTATTCAGTTGAGTTACGATATAAGGATATATGTGTAATGTTGGTTGGTTTTGCTGAAGGCTTATTGTGGTGAGTCTTGATTGATAACGTGCATGTTATTGTTTATTTGTGTGGTTGTGGACTGACGGATAAATTATGTGAATTGGTGTACTGATTTGATAATTGTTGCAATGATTGACTGTGTGCTTGATATTTGTAACAATGTGAATACTTGTTGTGAGAGACCTCATATCCGGGAGCCTATGAGGGCGGGGCGTGTACTCCGGCCTGGTGTACGCTGCAATGAGCGGCTCCATATGGTTGGTGAACACCGGTGTTACCTAATGCGTGTGCAAGGGGCGGCTCTTGCGGGAGTGAATGACGGTGCAATGACATGTGCAAGGGGCGGCCAACATAGTGGAGTGAATGCCGGTGCACAGGTGTGCAAGGGAGGCGCCTGGAAGGCTTATTGGTAACAGATATTCGAGTGACAGCTAAGACCCCATTACCGAATGATGTTCGTAATTCAAAGTTCTTCCAACTCGTTTTGAATATTGGTCACGATATAGACTGAGATTTGTGTTTCCGATAGTTTGTTTCAACTTGTTTTAAACTTTGGTATTAGGGTTAATTAACCAAGGATATTTGACGAGATCTCCGAGGGTTAATTAATCAAGGGTCTTGAGCAGGATTTGTCGAAATGAGAGGCTGTGTCTTTGATTGTAATGTGATGATATTCTTTGGAATTGGGTCTAGAACCCCGTGAAATATTGAGATGATTGATCTAGTGATGATATTATTTGGATTGGGTCAAGAACCCCGTGAGATGTTGTAATGATTCGCTTGTGACAATGTTCTATAAATTGGGTTGAGGACACCGAATAATGTTGAAATGGTTTTCTTGTAAGATTGTTTTCCACATGCTGGGTCAAGGACCCGGGAACTCTTGAAGTTATTTTCTAAAAGTATTCCCATTCTATTTTTAAAACCCCAAGACAGCCCGAGTCAACAATAACGTTTTCAAACTATCTTATCAAAATATTTTTCTTTTAAAAAGGGGTTTTCAAACTAGATCTTCTGACTCATTGGGCTAAACCAATTTGACGGTATGAATATCTTTCCCTTGTGTAAGTGAATACTCTTCTGTGCTGGTTGTGTGAATGTGTGGAGCATGTGAAGGCTTCGCGGCTGTTGAGTTTTCGTGTTGATACTTTTTGTATATCTTGTATATTATGTACTTGCACTAGCAAAATTCCAGTTTGCTAACCCCCGAGTTTTCGGGGGGTGGGTGCCTGTTATGCGCTTAGTTTTTGCAGCTTGGGAGTAGACACGGGATTGGCTTAGAAGGAGATGGAGGACAATGATGCTAATCACACAAGAGTCAGAGTCTTTTCTTTTGTTTCATCTTAATCGGTATTTTCTCTTTTGGTCGAGTATTCACCCTTGTACGGGTGTAGATTTCATTTATTAAAGTGAGTTGTCATTCCTTTCCATGTTCAAATTCATTATTGTCGTTGAGTTGTGAATTACGTTGGTTTTTGAATTGTTTTATGACCTTGTCGGTCTGTTTTGTAATTATTTTGACCCCGGTCGGTCAATCATTGAGTAGTCTTTTGGATTTTAGCCTGGTAGATCCTTGTGAGAAGGGTCTACGGCATGTGACATTCCCGGTCGAATTCTGGGGGTGTTACAAATATGGTATCGGAGCTTAGGTTTGCGAAAAACCTAGGCCGTTGGGTCAAGTCCATGTCCTGTGTAAGTCGCGCGCATCAGAGTTGTGATTAGTATCGTGGTTCCGACATCATCTTCAGGCAATCCGTGATGGTAAGCCTCCCGATCGTAAGTCCCCTTATATACGTATTTGATTATATTGTGCTAATGTGTTTAATGTGAACAAGGGGTTGGAACTTCTTGGTGATATTATTGTTTTAGGATATAACATGCGTATACGGTCCGAGTGAGAACGGTTATGTAGTATGCCCCGGAAGTCGAGTGTTCTTATCGATTTCTACATTTCATTAGAATAAATTTTTTAGTATTAATCGTATCCACTGCGCGAACATTTAAAGTGGTGTTTTGACATTTTCTAACATTGTAAAAACCTACGATTTGATGTCATCATGTTGAATGGTCACGTATTTCGGTGAAGAATCCTTTCGATTAAACATTTTGGTAGAAGAGGAAAGATTTTCAACTCAACACTTTTGAAATATTTCAAATTAGTTACAATTCAATTTTCAATTTTCTTTTATACATTACTCGAAAATAATTTTTAAAGTCATTGTATAAACTTCCTCTTCCAAAATAAAAGACAGTATTTACAAGTTTTAGGCGTAGCGTGACTCGCCCTCTTTTTCAAAAATTTGTTTTCATTAAGTGCATACATATAATGATCGTCCTAGTCGAAGGACTGGAAATTGACTTCAGAAAATTTTGTGCTTTACGATATTACCGTTATTCTAAGGATGATAACTAAACCTTGTGTTGATAATTGTGGTATACCGTACGACTGACTATTTGATAATTCTAAATGGTACTATCTACATTAGCATGTCGAGCCTTGGAGGACGTAGACGTGATGATAGAAGTGGAAGCGGTGAGGTGGTTCGTACGACAATGATTCATGCTACAGTGAAGGAGTATCAAGATCAAATTATATCCTATGAAATCTCCTCAGTGATCGAGCCAACGAGCGAAGCGAAGAGACCGAGGACATATGGAAAATTTTTGGGCGGTGAAGAGACTAAGGCTCCCAAACCCCTACGTCGTTCGAACGTGTCGTCTTCGCAGTCGGGAGTGAGCGCTGGGAATCCCAAGCCAGCATCGGTGACTCTCGGTAAGAAGAGAGGGTGCTTCAACTACAACCATCAGGGACATGTTCGTGCAAACAGTCCCTTTCCACTCTTGACTTGTTACCGGTGCGAGTGTGAAGGTCATCGGGAGAAATATAGTGAGATAGTTTCCGAATTGGCAAAGAATGCTACCCTGTTGGCGAGCAGAGCAAGTGACCGGAGAATGTCCCGAAACCCTATGTCTCCTTCTGAAGAGCCTAACATGGGAGAATGAAGATTTTGTACTATGTCCTAATCATTGCCGTTTCCAACAATTGTGACTTTGATCGTTTTTTATTTCATTGCTTTACATTTCCAACTCTTGTTGTTCTGAGTTTCGGGGTCGAAATGTCTTCTTAGTATAAGGGAATGTATTACCCGTACTCTTCTTAGTATTTTCGGTGTTGGGTGACTTTCATTGTTGGTGATTCATCTGTGATCCTCTCGACAATTTTAAACTACCATGTTCTACTTAGCCTACCGTCCTTCGTACGAATTTCAGAGATGTTTTGTTAGACTCCATGGATTATTGTGGTCTTTCTGCATCTGAACTTGATCCTTGCAAAATTTTGTTCGAAACTATTGTTCCTACACGTGCAACTAACATTTCCGAATGTGTTATGAACTTGGATGTGTTTGGTCGAGCTCGACACATGATTTCAGGACGTCTGAACCGTTTTGTGATTTTTCTTAACTCTTGTAGCTTTTATCTCCAAACTCATACTCCTCCACCTCGACTTCTCATGTTCACATATAATTTATCGCCTCGACTCACGTACCAGATACTTGCTAGGTCCGAACATTGTATTTCTAGAACCTTGCATTCGCGCATTGCTCGTGATGTTTTGGGGCTGAGCAAGCAATTATTTTTCCTTGATTGTTCCACCCCTCTCTATTTTAAGTTTCGGGACGAAACTCCTTTTTAGAGGGAGAGTATGTAATAATCGGATAAATTGTTGAGTATTTTCTTCCGTATTTGAACCCTATATTATTCGAATTTATGATATCGATGATCGAAGTATGATCTTTCTCGTATTCGTATTCATATGCATGATCATGACAACCTTATAAATTTATACATGCAACTACGTCGTAACGTACGCTAGCTAATAAGCATAACGTACGTTACGAGCCACATATAGCGTACGGTATGAGCAAGGCATAGCGTACGTAAGGAGGTCAATAATTGATCAGGGCAGCTAGCACACGAGCCAGTTGGTTGGTGGGTCCGGATAAGATTCCCGCGGCATGAACCTGGACAGTTTTGGGTCAACGAGGATTAACGTACGCTAAGTGATGTATATAGCGTATGCTAATTATAGTAGATTACGTACGTAATAGGTTGATGTAGCGTATGTAAGAGAGTACATAAAGGAGGCAGTAAGCTACCATTGAACGATAGCGTACGCTAAGGACAACGAGTAGCGTACGCCAAGTGAATAACGTACGTAAAGCACTAAGGCTAACGTACGTAAAGCTCAGGACAGTATAAATGGGACAGCACCCCATTTCATTTCACCTCATTTCTCTTCACTTCCCTTTCATTTCCTCCAAGTCTAGAGAGCCCCCTTGGATACTTTAACATCTATATATCATCTTCACTTGATCATTGAGGATTGAAAGCACCTTGGATTGGTACTCAAGCTTCCGGTATTGGATTTTCATCCAGTGTTCATCATTGTCTTCTACATTAAGGTATGTTGATACTTTCCAAACTCAAATCCTTGTTCTTAAGGAATAATATGAGCATGCTTCTGAGATCATTGGATTAGTGAGTAACCCTTTAATTTGAACACCACGTTTAAGGAAGTTGGAATGATTATACTTAGGTTCACCATTGTTAAGAGTATTATAGTTCGAACCTCGTTATGTTGAACATAGTAGAGGAAGTTTTCTGAGATTGTAATCTGCAGTAATTGGAGTTTTCGATATGATCAAGACTTGCTATTACTATCACTTTTTGTTAGATGAACTTAGAAGGATAAACATTGAAGGTTTTGTCACATCTTGTAAGGGTGGATTGATTCGCCGATCTTCATGATGAAAGTTTGAATGTAGTGTTGATATTGATAACAACCATGGATTTTCCCGAACTACATATGGGAATTTATGATCGAGTTTGGAATATGGCATTTTGATGACATGCTTATCCTTGAAATTCGAAGATATCAAACACCTTTGGATCATTCTTTTTCATATGAGAAATATGTTTGTGAGTATAACGTACGTTAAGCATCATGCATTATGTACGTTATATCATCAGACGAGTCAGTCATCTGATCAGAGAAGAGAATTGCCAAACATGCTTAGCGTACGTTAGGCTTCAGAGCTTACATACGCTAGCGTACAGACTTAACGTACGCTACGTGGGTGTGTAACGTACGTTATGAAGAGTACAGTCAGGATTCAGTCGTTTTATGATGTTTTTCCTCATGTGATTGATTGTTTATTTGATAATAGGATATTAGGGACGAAATCCCTATGATAATCTAGTGTTGAGCGTTTCCAGTCGTCGTTTTCATTGGAGTTACGGATTTTTCCAATCGACCGTATTTTCGGAGTATTCGCGAGAGATTACCAAGGCAAGTACCTTGATATACGAATTATAACTACGTGAAATCATTGTTGCCGAAGTGTGTGAATCATTTTATGAATATATATATGTATGTGTATATGTGTGTGTATATATACATATGTCGGTGAATGTCAGGTGATTAATACCGATACTAGTTGACGTACTCAACTTGGATTAAAGTACGAAGCATATTTATAGAGGTAATATGGTAAGGTTTATGTATTCGGTTGAGTTACGATATAAGAATATATGTGTAGTGTTGGTTGCTTTTGATGAAGGCTTATTGTGGTGAGTCTTGATTGATAACGTGCGTGTTATTGTTTATTTGTGTGGTTGTGGACTGACGGATAAATTGTGTGAATTGGTGTACTGATTTGATAATTGTTGCAACGATTGACTGTGTGCTTGATATTTGTAACAATGTGAATACTTGTTGTGAGAGACGTCATATCCGGGAGCCTTTGAGAGCGTGGCGTGTACTCCGGCCTGGTGTACGCTGCAATGAGCGGCTCATATGGTTGGTGAAAATCAGTGTTACCTAATGCGTGTGCAAGGGGCGGCTCTTGCTGGAGTGAATGCCGGCGGGGTGACATGTCCAAGGGGCGTCCAACATAGTGGAGTGAATGCTATAACATCCTAAGCTAGGCGGATATTACAGTGCCGTGGAACCCCAACTAGGACTCACCAGGTGAATGAAAATTAATGAATTAAATAAGATTCAATCTATTTTGGGGGTGCCCGACCGGATTTAGGTCTTCTTCGTTTTGGATATAACCCCGCGAGGTGGAGTACCGTACCACAAGGAAGGCTTTGGAAAACCATACTATAATTGTAGTACCGAACCACATTATATTACCAAATACTCCGATGAGGAGTTTAAGTACAATACACCAGGACAATACGGAATACTAGTATATTTTATATGAAGATAAAATACACCACCCTGAATAAATAAACATCCCAAACGGAATTTGCAGTGGAAATACAAATGAGGAGAAACAAGAATGACTAAAAGGACTGGGGGCCCCTACTAGTATCACTGGGACTCCTCGCCATCAACGTTCCCTTCCCGTTCTTTTGCCTTGCCATGACCTGAAAACAATATCCCCCAACGGGGTAAGTTACACAGAACAACAATCCTCAAGGGTTGAATATACACAATCATGATATATCTTAGTTATGAATTTAACCTGAAGAGGAGCATCATAGTACGCCCGTAATGTTCTGTGCAAGTCTACAAGACGAGTGCCTGGATACACCAGTCCTTGTACCTAATTAGTCTCACGGAGGTAAACGTTACCGTGTGCACAGTCAAATGTATCGGTGAACCCAATACATGACTATCGTGTGCTCGACTAAAAATTCCACGCATCCGCACCCGGCCACTAAATATGAACCCAGAAGGTCATATGAACGAGAATGACCATAATGAATATCAATGATTAACAATCCGACAAAGTCAAGAATGACTCACCGAGATGAAAATAATAGTGAAGTGAATGATAGCTCAATGAAATGACTGGAACCGTCGTTCCTCGTGAATGAAGTGATTATTCGACAATTACAAGTCTCAATACGGTTAATACATTATGAATGAGTTATGATTATGAATGAACAACAACGAAAGGAATGAATATCCTTTTAACCGAGTAAGAATTAACTTACACAACACCGGTGAACAATGTCCTTCCACGAACAAACGTCCTAAATGAGATGTCGGTCGCTCGAACAACCTTGAATAACACAATTACCAACAATCCATTCAACATATGAGTCAAACATGAACATAACAAACTCAAAACGTCGATACGACTAAACCAAGTTCATTGGGGCATTATATCGAGCACGTTGTAACCAATCTTCGATTGTTTACAACCAATCCTCAATTATACCAATATCAAATCCCCAAAGAGTGATCCAAACCAACAAAACGTCTTCAATACAATCAATAATCCAATATGAATATCCAAATTCGTGATTACAACAACAATTAATCGAAACCCCCAATTCCAACTCAATATTCAAAGTGTTCTTGAATAACCCTTCAATAATCCAATGAATAATCATACACATCCATAATCATGCGTACATCTCTTCATACAACATGATTATAACGTCCAAAACATCATATCTCAGCACAAAATCGAAATCCAAGATGTTTGAAGAATATTACCTTTGAAGATCCAAGCACTTTGATCCGATGAACACGCGTTAGATCGACTATCCGAGCTTCACAATCGAATGAAGAAGATGAAAACCGAACACCCAAGTGATAGATGATGGAAAAATCTCTCCCTCAAGCTCTCTCTCTCGGATATAAGTTGAAGAATGAGAAAATGAGTAAAAAGTCCCGTCCAAGCCCTTATAAACTGCCGAATGTTATGGCCGTAACTCGGCCTACTTACGGACGTAACATCCCAGGTCAACGGCCTTACGGCCATAACCAGCCATCTCGTACGGCCGTAACTCGGCTTCATCCAGAAACTGCCGACAGCCATACGGCCGTACCCACACCTGTCTTACAGGCGTAACTTGCCCTCGTCCAAAATACCTGCCGACATCCATACGGCCGTACCCGCACACCTTACGGGCGTAACTCGACCGATACGGCCGTACCCGGCCAAACTTACGGGCGTATGACCCCTTCGTCGAAACTGACCAGGCACCACGCCTGCAACGTATGGCCGTATCCGGCCAAGCCTTACAGTCGTACCTGCCTCATCTTACGGCCGTATACCGCAACCCTTACGGCCATAAGTCCTTCTCGTTCGACAAATCCTGAAAATTACGAACATCCCTTATGGCCGTAGCCTGCCCACCTTACGGCCGTATCTCGCCTTCGGCCAAAACAACCTTGATCCGACAAAAGCATGTTACGGCCGTAATGTATGATTAGTTACGGCCATAACTCGTTGCTGGACATGAAAAAAATCTGACAACTCCGATGTCTCGCTACGATTGATGAATGATCCGACATACCATACGTGTGTGAAAGTAAACAAGTCCAACACATGCCAAAGATGATACTTCCAGCACAAGACTACCAATCACGATAATAATGATAATACTCTCGCTCGACACTCAAACGGAGGTGAATGACGATCGGTAACTGATACACGGTTACAATATGCCAACAATGAACACCAATGAATGAATCATGAATGATGAGTGATTATTAATGAGTGAAAATTACTGAGTGACAATTACTGACTGATAATTACTGAATGATAATGAATGAATTACAACCGGGTATTACATACTCCCCCCTTAAAAAGAGTTTCATCCCCGAAACTAAGGGTTAAACAACTCGGGATAATTCTCCCTCATACTATCTTCGGTTTCCCAAGTAGTCTCTTCGACTTCCTGTCTGGACCACTGAATCTTGACCAAAGGAATCGTCTTGTTCCTCAACTGTTTGATTCGCCGCTCTAAAACTCGTATAGGATGCTCCTCATACGAATGATCATCTGCGATCTCGATTTCGTCGAACTGAAGTATGTGACTCGGGTCGGCAACATACTTCCGCAACTGAGAGACGTGAAACACATTATGAATTCGGCTCAACGCCGGAGGTAAGGCCAATCGATAAGATAACTCGCCTACTCGATCCAAAATCTCAAACGGTCCAATGAATCTCGGACTCAACTTCCACCGTTTTCCGAAATGGAAAATACCTCGATTCGGGGATACCTTGACCAACACGTGGTCACCTGTCTCGAACTCTAGTGGTCGACGACGATTATCTGCATATGATTTCTGTCGACTCTGAGATGTCAACAAACGACTCCTGATCAAAGCTACCTTCTCACAGGCAGCTATAAGCATATCGGGCTCGGTGCCGATTGATTCTGATAAGTCATCCCAACACAAAGGAGATCGACAACGACGACCGTACAAGGCATCGTAAGGTGCCATCTTAATCGAAGCATGCCAACTATTATTGTACGTGAACTCAATCAACGGTAGTTGGGCTTCCCAATTGTCTTTCCAATCGAGGACGCATGCCCTCAACATGTCCTCCAATGTCTGAATAGTCCTCTTTGATTGTCCGTCGGACTGAGGATGAAAAGCGGTACTGAGGTTAAGCTGAGTTCCCATAGCACGATGAACTGACTTCCAAAAATGAGACACGAACCGTCCGTCACGATCAGAAACGATACTTTTAGGAGTACCGTGCACTCTCACTATCTCTTTGATGAACAACTGGGCAAGTCTCTCGGAACCCCACATATCCTTAATCTCAAGGAAATGAGCAGACTTAGTTAAACGGTCCACAACTACCCAGATTGTATTCATGCCACGACGGCTCGTCGGCAAACTCGTGATGAAGTCCATAGAAATATCTTCCCACTTCCACTCTGGAATAGGGATCGGTTTCAACATACCTGCTGGTCGCTGATGTTCAATCTTGACTTAGTGACAGGTTAAACATTTCGAAACAAATTCTGCGACTTCTCGCTTCATATTACTCCACTAGTAATTTTGTTTCAAGTCCTTGTACATCTTGCTAGACCCCGGATGAATGGAGTAAGAGGTAGCATGAGCTTCTCTCAAAATCGAGTTTTTCAACTCGACATCCGCCGGTACGCATTATCGATTTTTAAATCGCAATAGTCCATCCTCGTGGACCACAAATCCAGGGGCTTTTCCCTGAGCCACATCCTCACGGATGCGTAACAATGATGGGTCTGAACCCTGATTCACTCTGATTACCTCCTCAAGTGGCGATGAAATCTCTAACATGCAAAGTTGCCCTTGCACTCGCTGAAGCCAGACCTCGATCTCGGGTCTAAGGAATTCCTGCTGAATCTCCTTCTGAACTGTTAAACGAGCAAGCATTTGCTCCTGAACGGACTTACGACTCAATGCATTGGCAACCACGTTTGACTTACCCGGGTGGTACAGGATCTCGATATCATAATCTTTGATTAGTTCCAACCACCACCTCTGTCGCATATTTAACTCCTTCTCAGTAAATATATACTTCAAACTCTTATGATCAGTGAATATCTGACAGGTAACGCCATAAAGGTAATGACGCCAAATCTTCAACGCGAAAACCACGACTACAAGCTCCAGGTCGTGGGTCGGATAATTAACCTCGTAAGGTCTCAATTGCCATGAAGCATAGGCAATAACCTTCCCATTGTACATTAATACACATCTGAGACCGTGTCCGGACGCGTCACTATAAACCACGAATCCTTCCGTCCCTTGTGGCAAGGAAAGTATAGGTGCTGAAATTAACCGGCTCTTGAGTTCTTCAAAACTCCGTTGACACGCATCAGACCACATGTATTTCTTATCCTTTCGCAAAAGGTTCGTCGTGGGTTGGGCGATTTTGGAAAATCCTTCCACAAGTCGCCAATAATAACCGGCTAATCCGAGAAAGCTTCGGATTTCCTTAACATTCTTCGGAGGCAGCCAATCACGGATAGCCTCCGTCTTCTGAGGATCAACACGCACACCGTCTGATGAAATTACATGCCCGAGAAACGTCACTTCGGACATCCAAAACTCACACTTGGAAAACTTTCCATAGAGTTGCTCCCGTATCAACACGTCGAGAACCTGATGAAGGTGAACCTCGTGCTCCTCTCGGTCATGAGAATAAATTAAAATGTCATCAATGAAGACAACCACAAACCGATCCAAAAAGTCAATGAAAACCCGATTCATTAACTCCATGAATACCGCAGGTGCATTAGTTAACCCAAACGGCATTACCACGAACTCATAATGACCATAGCGTGTTGGAAACGCCGTTCTCGCGATATCCGACTCTCGAATTCGCAACTGATGATATCCAGATCTTAAGTCGATCTTGGAAAATACTGAAGCTCCCTGAAGTTGATCTAAGAGATCATCAATACGGGGTAGAGGATACTTATTCTTGATCGTCACCCTGTTCAACTCCTGATAATCAATACACAAGCGAAACGAACCATCCTTCTTCTTGACAAACAACACTGGTGCTCCCCACGGGGACACACTCGGTCGGATATAACCTTTCTTGAATAACTCCTCAAGTTGATTCTTCAATTCCTGCATTTCGGTCGGGGCCATCCGGTACGGTCCCTTCAATATCGGAGACGTACCGGGCTCTAACTCAATCGTGAATTCCACATCTCTCTGTGGAGGCAAACCAGGTAACTCATCTGGAAAAACATCGGCATACTCTCTCACTACCGGAATATCTGCCAACATTATTGATGATTTCTCGGTTTTGGTCATAAAGCACCAATAACCAACACACTCCTGACTGAGTAATTTCACTGCTTTCATCAAGTTAATGACCTTACCAGAAAAGCCGGGATTACCTCCCTGAAAAACACATTAGACCCCATCGTCCGAAATGATAGTGACCATACGCTTACGGACACTAATGATGGCATCGTGACGATCCATCCAATCAATACCCAAGATGACGTCGTCTATCGGTAAATCCACCACGATTAGGTCTGCTAGCCATACACGACCATGAAACTAAATCAGACAATTCTGAATGTCACGATTACAGATAATTCTTCCACCGTCAGGTAGATCAATGACATAAGGCTCACAACTAGTAGCACTACCCAGACGTAGTCTACTCAAACATGACTCGGAAATGAATGAATGCGATGCACCAGTATCAAAAAGGGTACACACAGGTTGAGATAGAATATCAAGTATACCTGAGATCATCCGGGCCTCCAGATCGTCGGTCTTCTTCATCTCATAAATTCGAGGCTTGCCGGCCCCCGAACCGGATGCTCCCGTCTGATAGCTCTTTGCTCCGCCTTTGTTCGCTCCTGTCATCTTGAACGACGCGGACTGAGTGGCCTGATTATGAACAGCTGACTGCTTCGGGGCCTGAGATGACACCGGAGTAGGTTTGGAGTCCCTTCGGCAAAAACGGGCCTTATGCCCAACAATCCCACAGTTATGGCACGTGATAGTCTGCCTCGGACACTTGGTGCTGACATGACCAAGATCCCCACAATTAAAATAGGTGATGGCCGAACTAGCTGCTTGGGACTGCGATTCCGCCGGTCTGGGCACCACAGGAGGTCGCTCAGAGAAACTAGTGCCCGCACGAGGCTTCTTGAAGGTTGTCTGACCGCCTTCAGACTGATTACGATTCTTGGACTTCTTGCTAGCAGATGAAGGTTGTTGCTTAGCAATCTCCTTAGTAGTAAGCTCATAAGTAAGAGCTTTCTCGATGAATTCGGCCAGAGTGGTGCAATTATGATTAAGCAACTGCATCCGCATACGGGGTTTCAGCCTCTTGCTGAAATACTTAATCTTATCCGCCTCAGAGTGAATGATAGATGAGGCGAAAGGAAGAAGTTCCTGAAATTTCTCGGCGATGGCGAGAACATCCTCGTCTGCTGAGGGGTTGGGAGTGAGTAATTCTGACAGTTTGGCCTCTCTGAGTGGGGCCGGATAATACCTCTCCATCATGAGAGCCTTGAATTGATCCCAAGTACATGATCCGTCGGTGGACTTTAATGACAACCACCAAGAATGAGCACTCTTACCCAGATAGTAAGCCGCAACTGAAACTTTGTGTCCTTCGGGACACTCTACCATAGCAAATAACTTCTCGAAATTTTCGAGCCAATGAACTATATCCGCCGATTCAGATGAACCCTCAAAAGTAGGTGGCCTTTTGCGAGAGATGTCGCCAATAATACTGTTTACACCCCTCTCTTGCCCTAGAGGTGGCGGCGGAGGAGCCTACTGATTTTGAGCTGTTGAGTTCTGCATCATCTCCATGAGGCATACCATCTGAGTCATCTGGGCCATCATGCCCTGCATAAAAGCGAGTGGGTCAACCCGAACACCTTCTGATTGAGCCGTGTCCCGGGTGCGACTCCCTGATAGTGAATGAGTACGTCCAGGTGAATGAGTGGCAGCATCGCTGCTCGATGAGTTAGCATTATTCCTTGCATTCGCACGTGTATTCACACGAGATCTCGGGTTTCGGCCCGCACCGCGGCCTCGTCCCCCACGTCCTCTGCCTGCTCTCTCCATACTGAAGTAAGAAAGTCACATGATAATTATATCTTTCGTATGAATATCACATTATGATCACGTCATGAAATGAGTATACGTGCTCTAACACAGTGATTACATGAATGATTAATTGAGGTGACATGATTATCTGATGAAGTTCTTGAAATGATTATCTTGAACAAGTTAACAAGATTAATGATATGATCCTCAAGATCAACAACTCAACTGTGAAATGAACTGGGTGATTAATGAGTTAACATGATCGTCCTGATCAAAATGAATGATGATGAGGATTGTTGACTGATGAATGATGAATGAATGATTCTCATTGCCAGAAATTATACCATGGCGTTAGAAATCTTATAGTTCTTGGTCTGAGGGGCTCGGCATTTGCACAGGTCACACGTGATGCGAAAGTCCAATGATACTAGTCCGATGACGATGATTTCAAATGATACATGACTCGGAAGGTAGTATTCAAAACCACTCCCCGATACCAACTATGTAACACCCCAAGCTAGGCGGATATTACAGTGCCGTGGAACCCCAACTAGGACCCACCAAGCGAATGAAAATTAATGAATTAAATAATATAATTGTAGTACCGAACCACATTATATTACCAAATACTCCGATGAGGAGCTTAATTATAATACACCAGGACAATATGGAATACTAGTATATTTTATATGAAGATAAAATACACCACCCTGAATAAATTAACATCCCAAACGGAATTTGCAGCGAAAATACAAATGAAGAGAAACAAGAATGACTGAAAGGACTGGGGCCCCCTACTAGTAGCACTGGGACTCCTCGCCATCAACGTTATCTTCCCGTGCTTTTGCCTTGCCATGACCTGAAAACAATATCCCCCAACGGGGTAAGTTACACAGAACAACAATCCTCAAGGGTTGAATATACACAATCATGATATATCTTTAGTTATGAAATATCCTTAGTTATGAATTTAACCTGAAGAGGAGCATCATAGTACGCCCGTAATGTTCTGTGCAAGTGTACAAGACGAGTGCCCAGACACACCAGTCCTTGTACCTAATTAGTCTCACGGAGGTAATCGTTACCGTGTGCACAGTCCAATGTATCGGTGAACCCAATACATGACTATCGTGTGCTCGACTAAAAATTCCACACATCCGCACCTGGCCACGCAATATGAACCCAGAAGGTCATATGAACGAGAATGACCATAATGAATATCAATGAATAATAATCCGATAAAGTCAAGAATGACTCACCGAGATGAAAATAATAGTGAAGTGAATGATAGCTCAATGAAATGATTGGAACCGTCGTTCCTTGTGAATGAAGTGATTATTCGACAATTACAAGTCTCAATACGGTTAATACATTATGAATGAGTTATGATTACGAATGAACAACAACGAAAGGAATGAATATCCTTTTAACCGAGTAAGAATTAACTTACACAACACCGGTGAACAATGTCCTTCCACGAACAAACGTCCTAAATGAGATGTCGGTCACTCGAGCAACCTTGAATAACACAATTACCAACAATTCGTTCAACATACGAGTCAAACATGAACATAACAAACTCAAAACGTCGATACGACTAAACCAAGTTCATTGGGGCATTATATCGAGCACGTTGTAACCAATCTTCGATTGTTTATAATCAATCCTCAATTATACCAATATCAAATCCCCAAAGAGTGATCCAAACCAACCAAACGTCTTCAATACAATCAATAATCTAATATGAATATCCAAATTTGTGATTACAACAACAATTAATCGAAACCCCCAATTCCAACTCATTATTCAAAGTGTTCTTGGATAACCCTTCAATAATCTAATGAATAATCATACACATCCATAATCATGCATACATCTCTTTATACAACATGCTTATAACGTCCAAAACATCATATCTCAGCACAAAATCGAAATCCAAGATGTTTGAAGAATATTACCTTTGAAGATCCAAGCACTTTGATCTGATGAACACGCGTTAGATCGACTATCGGAGCTTCACAATCGAATGAAGATGATGAAAACCAAACACCCAAGTGATAGATGATGGAAAAATCTCTCCCTCAAGCTCTCTCTCTCTCGAATATAAGTTGAAGAATGAGAAAATGAGTAAAAAGTCCCGTCCAAGCCCTTATAAACTGCCAAATGTTATGGCCGTAACTCGGCCTACTTATGGCCGTAACATCCCAGGTCAACGGCCTTACGGCCGTAACCAGCCATCTCGTACGGCCGTAACTCGGCTTCGTCCAGAAAATGCCGACAGCCATATGGCCGTACCTGCACCTGTCTTACGGGCGTAACTCACCCTCGTCCAAAACACCTGCCGACATCCATACGGCCGTACCCGCACACCTTACGGGCGTAACTCGACCGATACGGCCGTACCCGACCAAACTTACGGGCGTATGACCCCTTCGTCGAAACTGACCAGGCACCCTGCCTGCAACGTACGGCCGTATCCAGCCAAGCCTTACGGCCGTACCTGCCTCATCTTACCGCCGTATGCCGCAACCCTTACGGCCGTAAGTCCTTATCGTCCGACAAATCTTGAAAATTACGAACACCCCTTACGGCCGTAGCCTGCCCACCTTATGGCCGTATCTTGCCTCCGGACAAAACAAACTTGATCCGATGAAAGCATGTTACGGCCGTAATGTATGATTAGTTACGGCCATAACTCGTTGCTGGACATGAAAAAAATCTGAGAACTCCAATTTCTCGCTACGATTGATGAATGATCCGACATACCATATGTGTGTGAAAGTAAACAAGTCCAACACATTCCAAAGATGATACTTCCAGCACAAGACTACCAATCACGATAATAATGATAATACTCTCGCCTCGACACTCAAACGGAGGTGAATGACGATCGGTAACTGATACACGGTTATAATATTCCAATAATGAACACAAATGAATGAATCATGAATGATGAGTGATTATTAATGAGTGAAAATTACTGAGTGACAATTACTGAATGATAATGAATGAATTACAACCGAAAAATATGTTTGTGAGTATAACGTACGTTAAGCATCATGCATTATGTACGTTATATCATCAGACGAGTCAGTCATCTGATCAGAGAAGAGAACTGCCAAACATACTTAGCGTACGTTAGGCTTCAGAGCTTACATACGCTAGCGTACAGACTTAACGTATGCTACGTGGTTGTGTAACGTACGTTATGAAGAGTACAGTCAGGATTCAGTCGTTTTATGATGTTTTTCCTCGTGTGATTGATTGTTTATTTGATGATAGGATATTAGGGACGAAATCCCTATGATAAGCTAGTGTTGAGCCTTTCCGGTCGTCGTTTTCATTGGAGTTCCGGATTTTTCCAATCGACCGTATTTTCAGAGTATTCGCGAGAGATTACCAAGGCAAGTACCTTGATATACGAATTATAACTACGTGAAATCATTATTGCCGAAGTGTGTGAATCATTTTATGAATATATATATGTATGTGTATATGTGTGTGTATATATACATATGTCGGTGAATGTCAGGTGATTAATACCGATACTAGTGGACGTACTCAACTTGGATTAAAGTACGAAGCATATTTATAGTGGTAATATGGTAATGTTTATGTATTCGGTTGAGTTACGATATAAGGATATATGTGTAATGTTAGTTGGTTTTGCTGAAAGCTTATTGTGGTGAGTCTTGATTGATAACGTGCGTGTTATTGTTTATTTGTGTGGTTGTGGACTGACGGATAAATTGTGTGAATTGGTGTACTGATTTGATAATTGTTGCAACGATTGACTGTGTGCTTGATATTTGTAACAATGTGAATACTTGTTGTGAGAGACGTCATATCCGGGAGCCTTTGAGAGCATGGCGTGTACTCTGGCCTGGTGTACGCTATAATGAGCGGCTCCATATGGTTGGTGAACACCAGTGTTACCTAATGCGTGTGCAAGGGGCGGCTCTTGCTGGAGTGAATGCCGGCGGGGTGACATGTCCAAGGGGCGGCCAACATAGTGGAGTGAACGCCGGTGCATAGGTGTGCAAGGGAGGCGCCTAACAGGCTTATTGGTAACGGATATTCGAGTGACAGCTAAGACCTAGTTACCGAACGATGTTCGTAATTCAAAGTTCTTTCAACTCGTTTTGAATATTGGTCTCGAGATAGACTGAGATTTGTGTTTCCGATAGTTTGTTTCAACTTGTTTTAAACTTTGGTATCAGGGTTAATTAACCAAGGATATTTGACGAGGTCTCCGAGGGTTAATTAATCAAGGGTCTTGGGTAGGATTTGCCGAAATGAGAGGTTGTGTCTTTGATTGTGCCGTGATGATATTCTTTGTAATTGGGTCGAGAACCCCGTGAAATATTGAGATGATTGATCTCGTGATGATATTATTTGGATTGGGTCGAGAACCCCATGAGATGTTGTAATGATTCGCTTGTGACAGTGTTCTATAAATTAGCTCGAGGACACCGAATAATGTTGAAATGGTTTTCTTGTAAGATTGTTTTCCACATGTTGGTTCAAGGACCCGGGAACTCTTGAAGTTATTTTCTAAAAGTATTCCCATTCAATTTTCAAAACCCCAAGATAGCCCGAGTCAACAATAATGTTTTCAAACTATCTTATCAAAATATTTTCCTTTTAAAAAGGGATTTTCAAACTAGATCTTTTGACTCATTGGGCTCGTTTAAAGTTTTATTGGTGCTTTGTTCCGTAAACCAATTTGACGGTATGAATATCTTTCCTTTGTGTAAGTGAATACTCTTCTGTGCTGGTTGTGTGAATGTGTGCAGCATGTTAAGGCTTCGCGGTTGTTGAGTTTTCGCGTTGATACTTTTCGTATATCTTGTATATTATGTACTTGCACTAGCAAAATTCCAGTTTGCTAACCCCCAAGTTTTGGGGGGTGGGTGCTTGTTATGCGCTCAGGTTTTGCAGCTCGGGAGCAGTCACGAGATTTTCTTGGAAGGAGATGGAGGACAATGATGCTAATCACACAAGAGTCAGAGTCTTTTCTTTTGTTTCATCTTAATCGGTATTTTCTCTTTTGGTCGAGTATTCACCCTTGTAAGGGTGTAGATTTCATTTATTAAAGTGAGTTATCATTCCTTTTCGTGTTCATGTTCATTATTTTCGTTAGGTTGTGAATTACATTGGTTTTTGAATTGTTTATGACCTTGTCGGTCTGGTTTGTAATTATTTTGACCCTGATCGGTCAATCATTGAGTAGTCTTTTGGCGTTTAGCCTTGTAGATCCTTGTGAGAAGGGTCTACGGCATGTGACATTCCCGGTCGAATTCTGGGGGTGTTACAAGTAGCCATCGGGAGGACTTGAAGAACGACTTGTCAACTTGTCGATTTGTAATCAAACGAACTTAAGAACGAACTAACTCTCTGTAGCTTACATTGATATCCTCTCGCAAACACACAATGCCGTAAACAACATCAGAAGAATGTTGTACCCCGACCTCAATGGCCAAATCATCACATGTGTACAACACTTTTCAACAATGAGTACATCAATCCTGGCGCCCCACACACAGAGAGACTATTTCATATAATGAAGAACGACTTTGGTGAGCCAACCGGAGACCAAAAAGGCCAACTTAGAAGCAATCATGCAACAGGAACATAGTTCCTCCCCCAAGACAACAACCTTACAAGGACTATAATTTTCATATTATCATGCATACACTGAATGAGTGCATGCCATATGTAAATCCCACAAAAACAAACTTAAGAGAATGTACAGTAAACCAATTACTATGAGGAAAATATTGGTGCCGAAAGATACAACGAACACATGACTCAACAAAAAATGGGTATATAAATTTACTTGGTCTATCTAGAGGATATTAAGGAGGAGGACATCTGGTACTTCGACAATGGATATTCTTGGCATATGACAGAATACATGAATAAGCTGACAGACTATGCTAATGGTAGAGGCTCGAAAGTTAGATTCGATGATAAATTAAAGAAACGAACAAGAGGGAAAAGAACCCTACTTGTAAGAAAGTTCAAAGTTACTAGTATATCCTATTTAGAAGGACTTAAGTACAAACTTCTTAGCGTTAGTCAATTTTGTGACTAATAATTTAAACTAAAGTTCTTCCAAGGCAACTGTAGGGTGAATGTAACACCCCGAGATATTCAGGATTATTATAGCACCGTAAATCTTTGATATAAGGATTTACTAGACTAAGAAATTTAGAACAACATTAATAAATATCAACGACAAAGTTTATTATTACATTACAGGTCTGGAAAATGTAAATCGGACAACTCCCGATAATAAACATCAAATACAACCAACAACAACAACATACTCGAGTACTTTATTAAAACAGAACACGACTAACAAACTCTTTCGGCCGTAACATCACTCTGCACCCTCGTCATCATGCAGTTCTAGTGGTTGTTTCCCCGTCCTCCGGTATCCTGAACATAAAGTAAATGTCCACCCCCGAAGGGGTTAGCACAGCGATGCTAGTACAAGTACGATAATTATACAACAGATTATCCGATATTTCATGAAGAATAAAGACACATCATCAATGACAACAATAATAATGAGTCTCTACTACGATAAGAATCACAATACCATACATAACATGATAACCACAACATGACATCACGACATACACATGGTAATTCCGATGATCCAGCGTTCAATACATATATCCTAAGATGATTCCATCGGCCCAACACGAGGTGGAAAAACCTGTCCAATGATCCAGAGCACGCTAACATAGATCCCAAGATGAACCCGTCGGACCTGTAACACCCCAACTAATTAGGAATATTACAGCACCGCACACCCTCTCCGTGAGGATCTACCAGGCTAAAAAACAGGAAACACAACAACACAACACGTGTCAACATGGCTAATAACGAACCAATAGACCGATTTGGTCTTTAACCACAACACACATATTAAACATACATAACTCTTCCTCACAACTCATACCCACGCAGGGGTTGGAATACATCAACATACACATAAAATGGGAAAACTACACAGCAGAGAGTCAAACAAGGAGACTCTACCAAAATACTCAACGATTGGTCTTCATGTGATTAGTATCGTTGTCTTCCATCATCCTTCGTACCGATCATGTGATTCGCTCCCCATCAACCTGCAAGTACCTGGACGCAATACAGACATCCACCCCCCGAATAATCGGGGGTTAGCAAAACTCCACTATTTTGCTAGTGCAAGTATAAAATGCAAATACAAGCCATATATAACATACTCCAAGCACATAATAATCGTGAACATGCTTTCCGAGATAAGTCACTTGATCAAAACAGTTCAAATCATGAAAGGTGGGGATGAAACCCATATACATCTTACGAAACATTTATGATCTCGGGAGTTTTGAAAACATTTGGGGTTTAAGAATTCTCAAGCCTTTCAAAACCACTTAGGGAAACAACACAAAAGTCATTTTGCCAACATACAATTATGATAACAACACATGGGGTACGCAACCCAATCATACCATTCCGGTCACAAAGCACGGGGTACACGACCCAATCATACATATGAACATATTTCCAAGAATTATTCGCGTCCCGTGCTAACAAACCACGAACCTCAGATGCTCCTGCAGAACATACCCGAGTGAATAACCCAATAGGAAACCATACCAAATCACATGTCACCGTGACGACAGTCACATGACCATAACCATACATATGTTCATAGTTATCCTGGCGTCGCACTAGCAAGCTACGAACCTCGGAGTCCCTGCAATACATACCCGGATTGGATAACCCCATAAGTTATCCCGGCATCGGGCTAGCAAGCCTCGAACCTTGGAGTCCCCGCAAGACATACCCGATTGGATAACCCTACAGTCATGCCTGACCCGTACTAGCAAGGATGGTGTAATTCCCCCAAAATTTAACCGGGATGCCACAGTGCCGTGAATTCCGAGTGGGACCCACAAGGCAAGTTTTAAAAGGGTTTCAAAACAATTTATTCAACAAGTAGTTTGTGAAAGTATTATTATGAAAGCATTCGTACGAACTAAAATACAAAGGAAAAATAATGTCCATACATATGGTTATTACACAACGTGGAATGTTCAAAATTCAATTCAAGAAAATAACGGGCCTTTTCCCCAACACTGCTCAAGCCTGACCGGAACCTTCGGGAATATCCTACACATATTCAACAAATTTGCCTGACACGACGCATCGTGTCAGTGAACCTAGGTCAGACAAAATGAACCAAATTCATCTATAGAATCAGATACATCCAGAGAATAATGTTATCACTGAATATTCAACGTTATCTCTTTTAACAACACATAAACTCCCAAGGTCGCAACCAAGGGTCACAGAAGCATCTACACAGGAATACTCCGGACGTGGGTACCATTCAGGTTTTATCCCGCAACACAGTTCCACAAGATATATCAACATATAAACTCCCAAGGCCGCAACCAAGGGTCACGGAAGTATCTACTCAGGAATACTCAGGACAAGACAAATAAAACGAGCACCATTCCACAGATAGTAACACATGTAATATTCTGAAATTTTAAGACATGTTGTCCGTGCAAGATTCACTTGCCTCATGTCTGGCGAGAGTTACTCCCTTGATAACACAATGGATCGATCGACCACACCCAAAAGCTCAACCAATTACATGTTCGTCGATTAATACCTTATGGTGATAATGATGATTAAAGATAATTTCCCTGTCCCGTTAGGATTCTAAACCTGGTTTTTTATGTTGCCGAGACCAAAATTTTCTGTTTTTAATCACAATGCACATTACTAAACCCCCGGTCCGCCATATTACAATTTATCATCTCGTTGATCAACAATGTTCTAATACGACATTCCTACGTTGTGATTATGACTAATAGCTACCGTAACTACATCACTTACTCTAATTCGAATTTATAGAATAGAATGATTAAGCACTAATCTCCCAAAATCCTAACATGTTCGAATACCTATCCGACTTGATAATCGTTAATTTATCATTAATTCAGATTACTAGCTTGATAGGTTACGATAAAAAATTGTGATAGTTTTCCACCGGTCCAATCATTATCGAAAGTTCTTAAACTACCCAAGGCATCCGAAATTTAGTATGACTCGGATAACAACACAAAAATGAATTAAAGATTCGAGAAAAACTTACCTTAATTGACAAGAGACGAAGAAGAACGATGAAGGATGAAGAAGAATGGGAGGATAACACCTTCAAGACCTTCTCCGGAGCTTGACCAACACACTCTAACAGGATATCACTTGATTAGAGAGGTTAAAACCGGTTTATGGGCGGTGGAGGATGGTGTACAAGAGAGAGGGATAATTTTTGGGTCGGAAGAAATGAAAGTAAGGGTGTTCTTTTATAAATTCAGAATGGCTTTACGTACGATAGGCCTAAAGCTTTACGTACGTAAGACATGTTACGTACGTTATTTAGAACAGTTAACGTACGTAAGGAAAACCCAGATCTCACTGTCCAAAATAACACCTATCGTTACGTACGTAACGAGGATCGGTTAACGTACGTAGCACCCATTGACCTGCCTGTCGCTATCGCGCCGAAGGCTAGTCTGACTATGCGGACCATCCACGAAGATTCCCATCCGAAGACCGAAAACTGCGTTACGTACGTAAGGTATAACCCTTAGCATACGTAAGAGCACTTAGTTTACGTAATACTTAGCGGATAACGTACGTAAGGTTCAGTTGTTCACTAAGTTATTATCACATTATTTCCTTATAACGCGACTCCCCTTCAATCTAGTCGAGCGATTTCTAGGGGAACAAGACGTTGGCCACCGTCATATTCGCACTGATAATTGCCTAACGATATCAAGGTATGTCATCGACAAATCATCAATCATCACATAATCACATCACAAAATAATAAATGCGGACAACTTTATTCATGATAATGCGGTCCAAACATACATAAAAATACATTTATCACAATGGAGTACATTTATTCAATTATATAGTAGAAAAAGAAACGAGGTGCTCAACGTGAAACAGCATGTAATACTGGTGGTATTACATACCACCCTCCTTAAAAATAGTTTCGTCCCGAAACTAAGAAAATAACTTCGGATGATTCTCCCTCATGCTCGTCTCGGTCTCCCAAGTCGCTTCTTCCATGCCATGGTGCGACCATTGAACTTTTACGAGAGGTATGGCCTTATTCCTTATTGTCTATACGCGTCGATCTAAAATCGCGGTTGGGACTTCTCTAAAGGTAGCATCATTAGAAATCTCTACCTCATCGAAATTAATCTTGTGGCTTGGGTCGTACACATACTTTCTCAGTCGGGAGACGTGGAAGACATTATGTACTCCGTAACGAAAGTGATAGTGTGGACCGACCATTCAGCAATAAAATACCTTTTGGAGAAGAAGGATGCCAAACCAAGGTTGATTCGGTGGGTGCTACTCCTTCAAGAATTCAACTTGGAGATTCGGGACAAGAAAGGGACTGAAAATGTTATAGCCGATCACCTTTCAGGATTAGAGAGTCCCCTCGAGAAGGGAGAAAGTCAGCCACAAATTATAGAAACCTTCCCCGATGAGCAGCTCTACAAGTTGGATTCAAAACACGCGCCTTGGTATGCTGATCTAGTGAACTACTTGGCAAGTAAAACAATTCCGAACGACCTCTCACGCCATCAAAAGAAGAAGCTAATCTCGGATGCTAAGTATTATTTGTGGGACGATCCTTTTCTTTTCAAGATATGCCCCGATCAAATCATTCGTAGATGTATTCCGGATGAGGAAATCCACAGTGTGCTTAACCATTGCCATGCATCGCCCTACCGTGGACATTTTAGTGGAAATAGAACAACAGCGAAGGTCTTACAATCGGGGTTCTATTGGCCATCCTTATTCAAGGATGCTCACTCCTTTGTGTCCGCATGTGATCGGTGTCAACGGACGGGAAACATTTCAAGACGACACGAAATGCCTCTGAACACCATACTTGAAGTTGAATTGTTCGATGTATGGGGGATCGACTTCATGGGTCCATTTCCTCCATCAAATAAGAATCTCTATATTTTGGTGGCCGTAGATTATGTCTCAAAATGGGTTGAAGCGGTAGCACTACCTACGAATGGGTCCAATGTCGTAATCAAGTTTATAAAACAATATATCTTCACACGTTTTGGGACTCCACGTGCTATTATCAGTGATGGTGGGTCACACTTCGACAACAAATTTCTTGATGCGGTTTTGAGAAAATACGGAGTCACTCATCGTGTTGCTACAGCATAACATCCTCAGATGAGCGGTCAAGTCGAGATATCAAATCGAGAGCTGAAGTGGATTCTAGAAAAGACGGTCAGCTCGTCTCGAAAAGATTGGTCATTTAAACTCGATGATGCACTTTGGGCGTCTGGATCGTATAAAACACCTATCGGAATGTCGTCCTACAGTTGGTCTATGGGAAAGGTTGCCATTTACCCGTAGAGATGGAACATCGTGCTTACTGGGCGATAAAGAAACTAAACTTTGATCGAAATCTGCTTGGTGAAAAGCGTTGTTTGCGGTGAACGAGTTGGAAGAAATTCGCCACGACTCATACGAAAATGCGAAACTTTATAAGGATCGGACAAAGATTTAGCATGATAAGCACATCACGCAGAGAGAATTTGTCCCGGGACAAGAGGTGTTTCTATTTAACTCTCGCTTAAAGTTATTTCCCGGGAAATTGCGTTCACGATGGTCGGGACCGTTCACCGTAGTTCAAGTGTTTCCACATGGTGCGGTAGAAGTACAAAAAGATGCCCGAAAATTCAAAGTTAATGGACAACGGTTGAAGGCATACTTGGGAAATCCAATAGACACGCAGAAAACGAGTGTCGCTTTATCCACCGCCGGATGAATGCGAGAAAAGTCCGGCTGAAGACTATAAACATAGTGCTCCTCGGGAGGCAACCCGAGTATTAGTTGTAGATTCTTTATTGTTTTCTTGCATTTTTAGAGTCTTTCTTTGTCGTCATTCTTCTTTGATCCGTCCTTCCCTCTCGTCTTGATGTTTTCGTTTAAAAATTCGTGCGTGAATCACCAAGGGGAGGAATTCAATGATGGGCCGCGGCACAATAAAAGTGAGCCGCGGCACGCACCGATTGATGAAACATGGCCAAACAAACTGTACTCTGTGCCGCGGCACGATATTACTGAGCCGCGGCACACCAGGTCACTGAGCCGCGGCACACATACCCTGAGCCGCGACACACCAAATGTTCAAGAAACACCCAGGAGACTGTACTTGGTGCCGCGGCACGGGGCAAATGAGCCGCGGAACACTAACATGTTTAGCCGCGGCACGCCCACACTGAGCCGCGGCACCCGGCGGTATTGCAAAGAGTCCCAGGCCGACTGTACCTTGGGCCGCGGCTCACTTATATTGTGCCGCGGCCCCCGTCGCAAAATAAAAACACCCAGGTAGGCCTCATACAGTCGATCGGCCTGTGCAAGGTACCTAACTCCCTCCCTCCCTTCCTTCCTTCCTTCGCACAATTAGATCAGTAGATACCATTCTCTTAGTCTCCTTCTCAAATTCTTCAGGTAATTCTTGATTTTTTTTATCATAAGTGATACTTGATTTGAAAAGAATGGAAGTTATATATTGCTAGTTGTTCTTCAAGGTTTTCTCTAAAATGGAGTTGGAATATGGGGAATTTGGTTATTGATTGTGAAGGAATTGATATTTATGAACGAATTGGTGATGATAGTTGTCGTTATTCATGGTTATTATCTGTGTTATTATTTTTGGGATTTGGAGTTAACCATCAAAATTCTTGTTCTTCATTTTAACTTGTGCA
The DNA here is from genome assembly GCA_033398695.1 of Orobanche coerulescens. Taxonomy (NCBI): domain Eukaryota; kingdom Viridiplantae; phylum Streptophyta; class Magnoliopsida; order Lamiales; family Orobanchaceae; genus Orobanche; species Orobanche coerulescens. The sequence continues at coordinate 21,234,255 of CM065810.1, forward strand.
CACAAAGTGTTTGATAAATTGCTGCAATGAAATTGGTAAGCGAGGCATTTTCAAAGTGTATGCAACGAATCATTTTTATCGAGTTACATTGTCCCCAACCCTTACATCATGTTAAACTGGAGAGCTCGTATTTAACTTCCTATTTGATGATGCAAGCTCAATTATTCACGCTCCGCATGATGTAGTCAAGAAGCGCGCAAGCTCACCGGATGATGCCGGCACCATCTCGTGAGAGGACTGGAGGGGAGTACTTGACCTTTTACTTTTATTGCATACTATATTTTGTCCATTGAGGTCAATGTACGTCCTAAGTTTGGGGGGCGGGGGGTTTACTTTCAGTTGCTACATTCATTGCTGTACTGTTTTTGTTGCACTTTTCATTACTTTGCGTTATTTTTTTTCGATAGCCTTGCTTGTCTTAATTTTTCTCGATTCGTGAATCTTTCGTGCTTCTATTTGTGTAATACTGATGTTACGACACTGTTTTTCTCTCTGAAGAAACGGTCGAGTTTTAGTTGTGTTGTAGTCAGTGATTTCTGTTTCTGCTTAGTATTCATTTAGGTCCGAAATTTTTCTCGTGATTGTAGAGGTCTTGGCGGATAAGAGAGGATACATGCGTGTTTTAAAATCACCGTCGATACGCTTGGTTACATTTTTCGGTTAGTTAGTCGTCCAGTTATATTAGTCGTGTTGGCACTTAGAGTGAGTTTAGAGGCGGTCAGTTTTTCCCAAAAAGTCGAGCTATTTTTGTTCTATGAAGGGAAGTCTAGTAACCGGGGGTATTCACGTGACCCGTTGTTTACTCTCGCGTAAAACGACGACCCTGATTAGACTAGTGATTTAGAATTTTCGCATGTGCCAATGATAGGGAGCCTAGTAACCGGGGGTATTCGCGTGACCCATTGTTTACTCTCGCGTAAAACAGCGCCCTTGATTCGGACATGCGGGAATTAGCTATTCGAGTTGTTTCTCCGCTGTAGAAGGGAACTTAGTAACTAGAAGCATCCATGTGCCCCATGAGTGTCTTTTACGTCAAACGGTTTCCCAATACATGAGAATGGAAGTTCCACCCTAGGATTAGCCCGATGAAACATCCCGAGATCCGAACCTAGTGGTCAACTCGAATCAATTTCTTGAGCATATTTATATAAGGGAATACTGTTCGAGGATTATTTTTATGAAACTCGTGAAAATTTTGCCATTAGACTGTGAAACGGGGCGAACTAGCTTGTTTATTTTAGCCTTTCATATTGACGGTCGATTTGATTCACGTTTGTTAATCTTTGAGCTGGATTTTCTTCATGAACGAGTGATTAGGACTGAACTTGGTTACTTTGTGGAATCAGTGTTCTGAGTGTAGCTTGCTATTACGACACTCGTATTATTCAGAGAGAATTTCAGGATAGTATTGATTAGGATGAACACTACGAGTCGCACGATGATTCACGACATTCTTTTGTTGAAATTAATTCTTTTTGCTTGAGGACAAGCAAAGGCTTAAGTTTGGGGGTATTTGTTAGGCGTATTTTTATACGCTTATTTATCATTATTTTGTATTGTTTTGAAGAGTGAATGTGATTAAATGAGCTTTTAATGCCTTAATTTTGTATGTTTGTTAGGAGATTGGAGTCCGGAAGCTAAAACGAGGCGAAACGGGCGAAAACGGCAAATTTTGGCCGTGAGCCGCGGCACAAGGAAGCAGGGCCGCGGCACAGAAGGCAACCAGCAAGCACGAGTAAATCAGACTGTGTCGCGGCAGCCTCTGTGAGCCGCGGCACAGATGAATTAAATGGCGCCCAGGCATCCAGCTGAAGTTCATGTGCCGCGGCACAGATTTAGTGCGCCGCGGCACACTAGACGGTTTTTGTATGCATCGCGCGGATTTGGGCCGTTTCGAAGCCAGTTTTCGACCTACTCATACGGACGCGATTTGGAGACTGTGAAAAGCTATAAATAAGGGTTTAAGACCCTAATTAATGATCTTTTGATTTGGGGAATTAAAGAATCTTGGTGAGACGGCAGAAGAGGAAGAGAAGCAGAAGACTTCAAGAGCAGAGGGCGGAAGCTGAAGAACGGAGGAATCCGAGCTTCATCTGCGTTTGATTTTAATGCTTTCATGGACGAAGCGTCGAATACCCCGCATCGGCGATACTTTGACCCAAATGTGGTCCCCAACTATAAATTTCAACGGTCGCTGGCGGTCCATAGCATATGACTTTGGCGGCTCTGCGCTGCTAACATGTGTTTTCGAACAATGGAAATCTTCTTAATAGATCCCTGGATCAGATCTAACTCGGTAGCGACGACATCGGACGCATCATCCCAACATAGGGGAGACTTGCACCTCCTATCGTACAAGGCCTCGAAGGGTGCCATGCCTATTCTTGCATGCCAGCTGTTGTTATATGAAAATTCTACCAAGCAGAGGTTCTTAGCCCAATCCTTCCCCCAATCGAGCACACATGCTCTTAACATATCCTCCAGGGTCTGTATAGTGCGTTCTGTCTGTCCATCTATTTGAGGGTGATAAGCTGTGCTGAAATGTAGCTGGGTACCCATAGCCTTGTGGACAGCCTTCCAGAAGCGGGACACGTATCTAGTGTCTATATCTGATATGATTCCCTAGGGAACGCCATGTAGTCTCACGATCTCCCGGATAAAGATGGTGGCCAGCTGCTCTGTTCCGATAGTCTCCTGAATTGGGACAAAATGTGCCGACTTCGTCAGTCGGTCTACAATGACCCATATCGTGTCTTTTCCTCCCACCGTTACTGGTAACTTGGTGACAAAATCCATGGATATGCTCTCCCACTTCCATCCCGGAATGCGTAAGGGCTGCATGATTCCGGCCGGTCTGCGGTATTCAATCTTCACTTGTTGACATGTCATACATCGAGCAACGAATCTCGCTACTTCTTGTTTCATGTTCTTCCACCAGAAGCTCTTCCGCAGATCCTTATACATTTTGCTCGCCCTGGGATGTACCGAATAGGGAGTAGAATGAGCTTCATTGAGTATAGTTTGCTTAATCTCATCATTTGGTGGAATACAAATCCTGTTCCTGAATCTCACCAAGTCCCCTTGGATCCTGTAGTCTGAAATAATTTCCCCTTCAGCCTTTGCGCCGATCGCATGAAGTTCTGGGTCCTCCATTTGTGCTAGGCATATCTCGTCCAGCAAGGATGAACGAATGTTAATTGAACACAACTGTCCCTGGCGGTGTTGTATCCATACTTCAATGCCATTCCTCCTAATATCTTGCTGCAATTACGGCTGTATCGTTAAATTGGATAGTGTTATCTATTGCGCAGTTTTTCGACTCAGTGCATCTGCTACAACGTTGGCCTTCCCAGTGTGATATAAAATCTCCACATCGTAATCCTTGATTAGCTCCAGCCAACGCCTCTGCCTCATGTTTAACTATCTCTGTGTGAAAATATATTTTAAACTCTTGTGGTCTGTAAAAATCTTATAGGTAACCCCGTAAAGGTAGTATCTCCAAATCTTAAGGGCGTGGACCACTGCAGCTAGTTCCAAGTCGTGCGTCGGGTAGTTCACCTCATATGGTTTAAGTTGTCGAGAGGCGTATGCAATAACTCTGTCATTTTACATGAATACACATCCAAGTCCATGTTTAGACGCATCGGTGCATATTACGAATCCCTCCGTGCCCTGTGGTAGTACCAATACTGGAGCGGTAGTCAGCTTCCTCTTCAGCTCGTCGAAGCTCTCTTGACAATCTATTGTCCAGACAAACTTGGTACTTTTCCTTAGTAGATTCGTCAATAGCCGAGCGATACAAGAAAAAGCCTCGACAAACCATCGATAATATCCTGCCAATCCCAGGAAACTCCTCACTTCTTTGACGTTTCTTGGTGGTTCCCAACTCATAAGTGTCTCGATATTCTGAGGGTCCACCTTAATGCCTTTTGCTGAAATTACATGTCCCAGAAAGGTCACCTCCGGCATCCAGAACTCGCATTTAGAAAGTTTAGCATAAAGTTGGTGTTGCCTCAAAATGCTCAACACCTGCCTCAAGTGTTTCTCTTGCTCCAGTCAGCTCCAGGAATAGATTAAAATGTCGTCAATAAAAACCACCACACACTTATCGGGAAATTCTGTCAGAACCTTGTTCATTAACTCCATAAAAACGTCAGGGGCATTGGTCAAGCCAAACGACACCACCATGTACTTGTAGTGTCCGTATCTTGATCGAAATGCGGTCTTGGGAATATCCTCCTCTCGAATTCTCAATTGGTGATATCCGGAACGTAAATTGATCTTTCAAAACACAGTCGCTCCCTAGAGTTGATCCAGTAAATCATCAATCCTCGGAAGTGTGTAACGGTTCTTAATAGTGACTTTATTTAGTTCTCTGTAATCAATACACAGGCGCAGGGAGTTGTCCTTTTTCTTCACAAAAAGGACCGGCGCACCCCATGGCGAAGTACTCGGACGAATGAGCCCCTTTCTTAGCAATTCTTCGAGTCATAACATTAATTCCTTCATCTCGGCTGGTGCCATCCTGTATGGTGCCTTGGAGATAGGCGTCGTTCCTGGCTCAAGTTTAATCGAGAGATCGACCTCCCATCATGGCGGCAACCCTAGTAATTCATCGGGAAAACATTCGGAAATTCGCTCACCGCGGGAATATTATCAACCGAAAGCTGTGATGTGTCCTCCTGAAGAATATAAAACCAATAATATGTTTATCGATCGTCACAAGATACTCCCACTGTAAGGAGACTGAGGGACCCCTTAGTACTACAGTGTTCTCGGCCTCTGATTATGTGAGTGGCACCGTCACGAGTCGTAATGGAAACGATCAGGTGATAGGTATCTAATATCGTCCTGTGCATTGTCATATAGTCCATACCCAAAATAACGTCTTCGTTCTGGAGTGGAAAATCCATGAGATTTGTTGTCCAACCTTGATCATCGATGCGGATCGGGCAGTCTCGAACTTCCAAATTACCCCCCACCCTGCTACCCTCGGGTAGCTTAATAGTAAAAGATTCACAAGGAACACAAGGAAGGTTAAAACGTTTAACACATTCCACGGATATAAACGAGTGCGTCGCTCCAGTATCAAACAATACATGAACAGGCTTGGATTTAATAAGAAGTGTACCTGAAGCAGCAGGTGCAGTCCGGTCATCAGTAGCCCTCAGTTCGAATATGCGGGATGGCAGTGTTCCCGAGGAGGGTGCAGTGCCTCCCCCGCGCCCACGTCATATTCCGGCACCGTATTGATGAGTTTGGTAAGGTGGAGATCGATAATCGGACATGGCGGATGCTCTGGACGTCTGTACCGAACCTTGCTGACTCTGAGGGGCTGAATTTGGTGTAGGATTGACCCGTGAACAGTAGTGAGACATGTGCCCACCCCTTCTGCATGAAAAACAATTTGTAGCCACCTTACGACACTGACTCATGGTATGCCCCGCTATGACACAATTGAAACAGTTCTGGCGAGGGGACCCGTCAGATGCCCCTTTATATTGGAACGAAACTACTGATTTAGAGGAGAACCCAATTCCTGAGTTCATTTTACTGGTGCTCCCGGACTGAATAGATGTCTTCTGCTTCTTTTGGTTATGCCCGGTATCCAAACCGACAACCGTACCGGCATATGCTGTGACTACGTCCTCGTATGACATCAGAGTGGTGTAGTGAAATCCAGCCGCGTAACGTTGAACATCTTTCGGCAACCATTGAGCAAGATGGAAAATTCGTTGATCTTTGGATAGAACCATCTGTGCGACATAGCTTAGTTCGGTCCTGTAATCTCGAATGATTTCTGGTAACGGCAAGTTCTGAGGTCCTGCACTGAAGAAACTCCATGCTCGAGAAGTCTGAGATGACGGGGGGCAGTACTCGTCTCTCAATAGTTTGGAAAACTCGATCCACCCGACGAATCTGTCCTCCGGCTTATAGGTCCTCCACCATCGGGCTGTGGTGTCGTGGAGCTGGTTGATTCTGGGTGGTACTTTTCGGTTTCCTGGGCAACCGATCACCTCGAAGGCAGTCTCCATCTCGGATATCCAATCATCTACGTGCTTATCCCCTGACCCGTCGAATAATGGTGGTCTGGCCTTTAGCATCTCTCCCAGCCAACGGTCCTTCCCGGTGTTATCTTCTATGTTAATGACCGGTACCCGTTCTGCCCGGTTGAACTGAGCGATCCCCATAGCAATGGCCTGGGCGAGGGTCTGAACAAAGGCTAGATCCAATCCCCCGTTGTTCTGGTCTTCTGCCTGCTATTCATTCTCATTAACGGGCGGTGGCTGATTTCCAGCTGGATTAGTTTCACCGGTGTTCCCGTCCTCCTGCTGATTCATAGCGTAACCCTGTGCATCATTTACGTTCTTCCTAGCTCCATGACGTGCCATTAGTGATGATCGTTCGATCTAGAAGGTCAGTTTAGTACAAACATTCTCTTAATTCTTACTGAATTCCAACATTATACCTAATTCTCAAGAGCTTACGTGTATTTTACCTCGACATTCCTCGAGGAGTTACGGTCGCCAGGAGTGTTGGACTTTTGAAGGTAAAACGTTTTCAAAATATTTTGATACAACTTTCCACGTGAGTGTTCGACTCCGATACCATTTTTTGTAACGGCCCCAAAATTTAACCGGGATGCCACAATGCCGTGAATCCCAAGTGGGACCCACAAGGCAAGTTTTAAAAGGGTTTCAAAACAATTTATTGAACAAGTAGTTTGTGAAAGTATTCTTATGAAAGCATTCGTACGAACTGAAATGTAAAGGAAAAAATAATACGGTTATTACACAACGTGAAATGTTCAAAATTCAATTCAAGAAAATAACGAGCCTTCTCCCCAACATTGCTCAAGCCTGATCGGAACCTTCGGGAATGTCCTGCACATATTCAACAAATTTGCCTGACACGACGCATCGTGTCAGCCAACCTAGGTCAGGCAAAATGAACCAAATTCACCTATAGGATCAGATAAATTCAGAGAATAATGTTATCACCGAATATTCAACCTTTTCTCTTTTAACAACACATAAACTCCCAAGGTCGCAACCAAGGGTCAGAGAAGCATCTACACAGAAGCATCTACACAGGAATACTCCGGACGTGGGTACCATTCTGTTTTTATCCCGCAACATAGTTCCACAAGATATATCAACATATAAACTCCCAAGGCTGCAGCCAAGGGTCACGGAAGTATCTACTCAGGAATACTCCGGACAAGACAAATAAAATGAGCACCGTTCCACAGATAGTAACACATGTAATATTCTGAAATTTTAAGACATGTAGTCCGAGCAAGATTCACTTGCCTCAAGTCCGAAGATAGTTACTCCCTTGATAACACAATGGCTCAATCGACCACACCCGGAAGCTCAACCTATTACATGTTCGTCGATTAATACCTTATGGTGATAATGATGATTAACGACAATTTCCACATCCCGTTAGGATTCTAAACCTGATTGTTTATGTCGCCGAGAGCAAAATTTTCTGTTTTGAACCGCAATGCACATTACTAAATCCCTCGGTCCGTCATATTACAATTTATCATCTCGTTGATCAACAATATTCTAATACAACATTCCTACGTTGTGATTATGACTAATAGCCACCGTAACTAAATCACTTACTCTAATTCGAATTTCTAGAATAGAACGATTAAGCACTAATCTCCCGAAATCTTAACATGTTCGAATACCTATCCGACTTGATAATCGTTAATTAGTTCATCAAGGAATTATCAACAGGTTTATAACATGATAATAGGATTATAATTTCAATCTTCAACAAGGCGATCCTAAGGTGTTGGTGATTTACAAATTCGATTATGAGTTTCACAATCCAACTACGAGTACTACTATCATTCAATCAGATTACTAGCTTGATAGGTTACGATAAAAAAATTGTGATAGTTTTCCACCGATCTGATCATTATCGAAAGTTTTTAAACTACCCAAGGCATCCGAAATTTAGTATGACTCGGATAACAACACTGAAGTGAATTTAAGATTCGAGAAAAACTTACCTTAATTGACAAGAGACGAAGAAGAACGACGAAGGATGAAGAAGAACGGGAGGATAACACCTTCAAGACCTTCTCCGGAGCTTGACCAACACACTCTAATAGGATAGCACTTGTTTAGGGAGGTTAAAATCGGTTTATGGGCGGTGGAGGATGGTGTACAAGAGAGAGGGATAATTTTTGGGTCGGAAGAAATGAAAGGAAGGGTGTTCTTTTATAAATTCAGAATGGCTTTACGTACGATAGGCCTAAAGCTTTACGTACATAAGACATGTTACGTACGTTATTTAGAACAGTTAACGTACGTAAGGAAAACCCAGATCTCACTGTCCAAAATAACACCGATCGTTACGTACGTAACGAGGATCGGTTAACGTACGTAGCACCCGTTGACCTGCTTGTCGCTGTCGCGCCGAAAGCTAGTCTGACTATGCGGACCATCCAAGAAGATTCCCGTCCGAAGGCCGAAAACTGCGTTACGTACGTAAGGTATAACCCTTAGCGTACATAATGTCACAACACTTGGCGTACGTAATACTTAGCGGATAACGTACATATGGTTCAGTTGTTCACTAAGTTATTATCACATTAATTCCTTATAACACGACTCCCCTTCAATCTCGTCGAGCGATTTCTCGGGGAACAAGACGTTGTCCACCGTCATATTCGCACCGATAATCGCCCAATGATATCAATGTATGTCACCGACAAATTATCAATCATCACACAATCACATCACAAAATAACAAATGCGGACAACTTTATTTGTGATAATGCGGTCCAAACATACATAAAAATACATTTATCGCAATGGAGTACATTTATTCAATTATATAGTAGAAAAAGAAACGAGGTGCTCAACGTGAAACAGCATGTTATACTGGTGGTATTAGAGACGGATCCCGGAGATTCGACAAATCTTACCCGGTGGCGCATCACTTACAACAATCATACAACAACAAGCCAATACCTATGCCAAACAATACTAAGCACCACAACCTCCTTATAAAGGAGTAATAACTCATATCACACAACGTCACATATTCACCGAACAAGTACACATATCAATACACAATCCTCGGAAAGTGATTACGGTCTATTATATTCGTGAAATCTTATTATAACATCTTCCAACATACGATGCATACAAGCGTATTCCGAAAATACATCTATTCATGAAGTATATGCGCTATCTTTGGAGAAAATCCTTTTATCGAGAATATACCGATCCTTTTTAAAGTTCATCAAAACATTCGGATCGCACACATACAATTAATTATCAACCGTTACATCTACAAAACATGAAGTGTATGGGCAAGATACTTGCCTCAACACCACAAGCAATCGAACAACGAACGGATGAGGTCGATCAGCCCTCGAACTTCCAAAAATGACCAAGACTCTCACATCCCCACGAATACTATGAAAATAATACCATCACGAATTAACAACACTAATTAGAATCCGAAACGACAGTAACAACAACAAGGATCTAAGAGATCCTCCAAGAAATCAAGAGCCAAGTTCGAGTGATACAAAATAAATAAACGAGTTACCAATCCGAAGGTCACGACCAAGACAACAAGAATACATAACTGATCGGATGAGATCCGGTAAAATCACAAAACCAAGGAAAACCCCCAACTATATCTCAACTAGGGTTCTTAGGAAGGAAATACTTCGATCCGGAATGAAAACCAGTTAGATGTTGATAATAACATGAAGAAAACTCACCAAGATGAAGTTTGAAGATGAATCGCCCCTGATCTTCCTTAGAGACTCGCCCCGGTGACTGGAAATGAAAAGGAGAGAAAAGAAAGAAAATGGGAAAGGAGGCTGGTTGTCCAGTATTTATACTGGCAGCTATTAGCGTGCGCTAACTCTGCGCAGTAGCGCACACTAACAGGTCAACGGTTCCAGAACGTTCCGCCTGAAACACTATTAGCATGCGCTAGCCAATATGTGTAGCGTGCGCTAATGAGTCATGAGTCCAGTCCAGTGGCTCCGGGACAGATCTGCACCTACTAGGTAGCGTGCGCTAGAAAGGACAATTAGCGTGCGCTAAGCAGACGATAGCGTGCACTATCTACCAACCTTAGCGTGCGCTAACGAGACTCCAGTCCCAGTCCAGTGGCCCCTTGGACTACCGATTAGCGTGCGTTACACACCCGGTAGCATGCGCTAACAAGGACACAGTAGCGCACGCTACACCACAAGCGTTAGCGTGCGCTACACCACAATGAGTCAAAAACTCACGCAACGATCTGAAACGGAAATCAAGTACGTGACCACTCATGAAACACTCAAATGTGGCAAAACATCCCAAAGACATGGACAACGCCAATCCGACTGTAATATCCGCAATTTCGATTTTCGGTAAATTTCTTTTTTGGAAGGAGTCTGTTTTAACAACTCGCTTGTGACCGTTTCGTCATTTTGAGAATGATTGATTCTGTGCTTTTTGATATCCAAGTTCGTTTCGGTGTCGTTTTTCTGAGTTCCATGATTTTTGGCGACTTTTTCGCATTTGAGTTCGATTCTTGCGAATCTCGTTTGAAACTGTTGCTTCATGTTCCCCGTAAGTCTGTTTAACTTTGGTAGACGTGTTGTGAACTTTGGTTTGGTTATTCGATCACGTATTGTGATTTTCGGGCATTCTGGGCCATTTTGTAATTTCCCAAAGTTGTGGGTATCCGCCTTCGTATTTATTGTTTCAACCCTTTTCATGGTCGCGTGTGGGTTTGATTAGAGCTCAATCTCTTAGTATGATCATATTATGGATCTTTCCATGTGTATCTTGAAATTGAAGATTCGGGCGGAGAAATCCATCATCGTACCCATTTTTGAGGGTACTATTGCTATTATTTTTGAGTCGTTAGTGCACGCTACATCCAGGTGGTTAGCGCGTGCTAAGGTGCAGTAGTTAGTGCATGCTACGGGTTTGGTAGCGCACGCTAACTAGTAGTTCGAGGCAGTCCAGGAGCTACTGAACTGGGACTGGAGTCTCGTTAGCGCACGCTACGGTTGGTAGATAACGCGCGCTATCGTCTGCTTAGCGCATGCTATCTGTCCTTTCTAGCGCACGCTACCTGGTAGGTGTAGATCTGTCCAGGATTCACTGGACTGGATTCTTGACTCGTTAGTGCATGCTACACGTATTGTCTAGCGCACGCTAATAGTGTTGCGGGCGGAATATCTGGGGCGCTGACCCTATTAGCGCACGTTAATGCGGTGTGTTTAGCGCACGCTAATAACTGTCCAGTATAAATACTAGACAACACCCTTTGTTCTGTCATTTCTCTCCCTCTTCGTCTCTTTTCGTCGGGAGCAAGTTCTTGGGGCGATTTTGGGCGCTCTTCATCATCAAGTGTCATCTTGGGATGAATTTGGGTGTGTTGAACATCATTTAATCCATTGTTCTTTTCCGGATCGAGGTATTTTTCTTGATTCCCTAGAGTTGACTTTTTGGGAGTTTTGTTCTTGATCCCAAACCAATTCGGTTTAGAAGAATCGATTGGTGTTAGATGTTGTTGTTAACATGTTTTATGGATTGCATATCCATATATTCGATTCGTTTCAACCCGAAGGGTGATTTCGGTGTTCTTGAGGTGTAGTGAACATTTAATGTTCGATTAAATGTTCGAATGAGTTTTCCTTGGATAGATTGTTGTGATCTCCATTGTTTTTGGTCTTGATCCTCGTTGTAATCATGATTTTGTTGTTTCTTCCGGAGGATTATAGGTGCTCGAGGATTCCGAGTTGATCTCCATTTTGAGTCGGTAATTCGTGTGGTGTTATTCTCGTAGTGTTCGTGGTGCTATTATGTTCTTGATTATGTTCAGGAGTTCGGAGCTGCCCGATCGCATCCCGTTCATCGTCTCGTTTCGAATGTGGTTTAGAGGCAAGTATTTCTCGTGAATATGATTCATGTGAATTGATTTTGATTTGATTATTTTGAACGTTGAGGGCTTTAATGATACCACTGCTTGTTTAATGTTGTGAAATCGTGTATTCCGTGTTAATTGTGTTGTTGTGTTGTGATTGATTGTTCACGATGGAGGTATTGTGATGAGTATGATAATGGTGTCGGGTAAGTGGCCATCTCTAGTAAGTATTCTTAATGAACTTACATTCTTAGCATATTAGTATTGCATGAGTGGCATGGGTGTGTATGCTCACTACGGGTTAGATCCGATGGGGTCTCGGTAGGGGTCCACAGAGGCGTGGATCCACGAGATTTGCTTTTAACCACTACGGGTTAGATCCGACGGTGTCTCGGTAGGGGTCTACAGAGGCATGGATCGACGGTTAATTGTGGTGCATTTTATAAATGTGTTTTGGTTTATGGCGTTTCCGGAAATGAGTGTTTTTGAATGGTGATTTCATGATTGCATGCATTGACTAAGTGTGTAAGAGGTAAGTTTTTCATTTGGCCTACTTGGCTAGGATGGCACTAGAGTATTTTGTCGTATGTGTTTAGTCCTTTAGTTGTGAGGTTTTGATGTTGGAAAACGGACCTTGCTATCGTTATCATGTACTGTGATTTGATGATATTTGGCATGATATCCCAATGGTTTTGTAAAGGTCATTTTACGAAAAGTGATTTTGGGCCGAGACCCATTCGTTTTGAAATGGTTATTTTGCAACTAAAGACTTGAGGTCCAACAAGGTTTCTACTTTTAAAATCCCCGAGATGAGGAATTTATTTTCAAACACTTCATTGATTGCTTTCTAATTAATAAAGCCTCTCGGGAAGGCTTTGTTAGTTAATTGTCGTACCGGATTCGTGATTTCTATTCGTTTGTTACATTTCGTATGACTATGTACTTGCACTAGCAAAATAGTGGGATTTTCTAACCCCCGAGTAATTGGGGGGGGGGGGGGTGGATGTCTGTGTTGCATTCAAGTTTTGGGGAGCATAACACAGGGTCGGCATGAAGGATGATGAAAGATGATCGATATAATCACATGAGGATCCATACGATGTCATATTGGTTTGGTTGTACTTTATTTCCGCTGCAGTATTTTTTTCTGTCATACGGGAGTGTATTGTATTTTGACCCCTGTGTGGGTATGTATTGAGATTGAGTTGTATGTATTAATTGAAAGACCAAATCAGTCTACTGAGTCATCTTTTTTTATCCTTAAAGGCGATGTTGAGATGTTTAATTGTGTTACCAGCCTAGTAGATCCTTGAGAGAAGGGTTTACGGCGTGTATTATCCGTGAGTGGATTGGGGTGTTACACTGACAACCCACAAAAAAACTCAACGAAAGTGGAACGAAGATCTCGGGTATTACAGGACCAACACGGGGTGGACATACAACAACGACATATATGCACGACAACATGTATAACATCAATACATAAAACGTAATTAAAGTACTTGCCTTAGAAAGATGGCAAGAAAGAAATACTTCAATGACTTCAACAAACTCGAAGGCCGTCCCTTCGACCAACCGTTCACAAACCTCGAACCTTACACAAAACGAAATAACAACAAACTCAACAAGGCTATCGCACGAAGATGTTAAACATTCCAACAAGTGACCGAACTAGTTATCAACATACGGCCGATTCCCGGTTAATTACTTAAAGCACACTACGTCGAACGAATACCATACTACATGCGAAATGAAGGATCATAATGGGGATAACACGTTGATGTCTACGGAGCATATTCAAAATGTCACAAACCACATTCCAATTTTGCCCATCAATTATAATACCTGTATCGGTTATCTAAACGAATTCATAACAAGGTAAGTACGTTCAACCGAATTTTAAGTTAATCCCACTTATGATTCTCGTTCTTCCGCAAGTAAATTCATATTATACAAGTGCTCACCGTGATTGTTACAACAAGATCGTATCGTTCTAACCATTCATATGAAGATTATCAATCCAAACAATCTTTATAAATCCTGGATTATACTTGAAGAACAATTCCTACGTTCATCATCTCGAATTCACATAGTCTAGGTGATAACATAATCGGTTCATTCATCATATAAGCATCACGAAGTCATCATCTCCATCATGTAATCATCACGAAATCATCAAGGAAGGTTATAATCTTGGAAAATCACATCCTTATGATAGGCATAATCAAGGTTCAACTATTACCAATGAAAACCCTACATTAATCCAATCCAATGTTCCTAAACTTGTTTTATGATTCATAATGTTCATAAAAAACTCCATAAACTCAGTATCATGCTCGAAATCGATACTAAGGATAATAGTTTTAGGTGATTGAAGCATTACATACCTTACTATGGAAGGAAACGACGAAACACTTGATGAAACTCAACGTCGGATGCTAGAACACTAATCCCCAATGCTCCTCGTCTTCAACAATCACATTCAGAGGCTGATATGAGGTGTTAATGTCGTGAGGGTAACTCTCCAAGTCAAAAAATTCAGATAATGGACGAAGGGTAAAGTGAGAAATGAAATGAGGGTGATGTCCTATATATAGGAAATGACATTTAGCATGCGCTATTCCTCAGTTTTAGCGTGCGCTAATGGGCTCCCAGCCTACTGTCTCTTTCTGTCTTCGGCCTTATGTACGTTAAATATCTTTTACGTACGTTAATGCAATAGTTAGCATACGCTAACACCGTCTCATAGCATGCACTAACGACTTTACGAAGCTTACTGATCTTACTATACTCAACTTTAGCATGCGCTAGCATATCTCTCATAGCGTGCTCTAAGCACCGTTGACTCAAATTTTCCAAAAGCCGTCCAGGTTCATCCCGACATAATCATATCCAGATCCGCGATCCGATCTCACCTGCTGACCCTTGTTTTATTCATGTTGACTGCACATAGCGTATGCTAAGTGTCTTCTTTAGCATGTGCTAGCTCACATATATTAGCGTATGCTACACCCACTGGTAAGCATGCGTTAGTTATATATAAGTACATGCATGCATTAACATCCATAGAATCATACACTCACCAATACTAGACTATGAATTACGGAGGATCATACTCTGATTAATAATACGACATGCACAATGTCACAAGGTTCAAATACAAATAAAATACATATCAAATATCCAAGTATTACATACTCTCCCTCTAAAAAGAAGTTTCGTCCTGAAACTTAAAATGAAAATAATTCCGGGTATCTCGACTTCATACTATCTTCAGTCTCCTAAGTGGCTTCTTCGACTCCGTGTCGTGACCGTTGAACTTTAACCAAGGAGATTGGTTTATTCCTCAACTGCTTGACTCGACTCTCGAGTATCTTGATTGGCTTCTCCTCGAACGTGCCATCATTAGCTACTTCGATCTCACCAAAATCGATGACATGACTGGGATCCAGTACATACTCTCATAACTAAGATACATGAAACAGATTATGAACATGACTCAGCGATAGCGGCAAGGCTAACCTGTACGCCAACTCCCCAACTCTCTCAAGAATCTCGAATGGTCCAATATATCTCGGACTCAGCTTTTCGTTCCTCCTAAAACGAAAAGTTCCTCAGGTAGGAGAAGCTTTCAGAAGTATGTGATCCCTAATTCCAAAGTCTAACGGGCGACGACGCACGTCTGCATAAGACTTCTGCTGACTCTGGGCAGTCAACAGCCTTTCACGAATCAGAGCTACCTTCTATTGAGTCTGCACTATCAATTCTGGTTCCATCCCGATTAAGTCAGACGAATCGTCCCAACATAAGGGGGATCTACATATTCTTCTGTACAATGCTTCGAAAGGTGCCATCTTAATAGAAGCATGACAACTATTATTGTAGGTGAATTCAATCAATGGCAGATGAATTTCCCAATCAGTCGACCAATCTAAGGCACAAGCTCTCAACATGTCTTCTACTGTTTGAATAGTCCTCTCGGACTGTTCATCGGTGCGAGGATGATAAGCTGTGCTAAAGTTCAGCTCAATTCCCAAGGCTCTATGAACTTCTTTCCGAAAATATGACACGAAGCGACCATCCCGATCTGAATAATGGTCTTCGGTGTACCATGCAATCGGACTATCTCCGCAATAAACACTCGTGTCAACCTCTCGGGTGTAACACCCCCAATCCGCTCAGGGATATTACACGCCATAGAACCTTTCCTCAAGGATCTACCAGGCTAGTAACAACATGAAACATCTCGACAATGCCTTTAAGGTTAAAATGACTCAGTAGACCGATTTGGCCTTTCAATAAAAACATACAACTCGAATACAAATACATACCCACGCAGGGGTCAAAATACAATAAACTCCTCAGATAACGGGAAAGATATCGCAATGAAAAGAAAATACAACTAGACAATATGACATCAACGGATCCTCGTGTGATTTGTATCGTTCATCTTTCATCATCCTTCGTGCCAACCATATTCTATGCTCCAAAATCAATGTAAAATAGACATTCACTTCAAATACGGGGTTAGCAAAACTCCATCGCTTTGCTAGTGCAAGAACAAAGTGCAATCTGAGCCATACAATTCACATTCCACGAATAACCAGAAATCCTCAAAGAATCAAACGTAATGAAAAGTACTTCGAGGCATGAGTTTGGGTAAAACACTTCAAACCGAAGATCACAAATCAAGGAAAACAATTTATAAACGGTTACAAATGCCATCGAGTTTTAATGGAAAACAATTTAGGATTATCAAATCCGCTTTCAAAATTCAAAGAAAGGGTCACGCTTCAAAGGTTTTGTTTTCGCAAATAGAAAATCAACAATAATTCACAGGCGAGCCCAACATCACGTGTCTCGACGACATAAAAATCAACACAACGTAATCACGCATGCGCATCGCCAGACCGACGAAGCCACAAATCCCACTCGAGGCCTCGAAGGACCCTCCGGCCGTTAGCGAAACAAATCACACACATGCATCGCTTGGGAACAGGTAATACGTAGATCCCTTGAGGCCTCGAAGGACCCTCCCGAGCTGGCTAGCTAAACAAATCACAACATTTCACGGTTGGATCAATCACTTGTTGCATCCTGGCCACATGATCACATGCCATGTGCCACCGTAGATTAACTTTGGCGCTCACGGTTGGATCAATCACTTGTTGTATCCTAGCCACATGATCACATGCCATGTGCCATGGTACTTTTTCTTAGGCTCTCACGGTTGGATCAATCGCTTGTTGCATCCTGGCCACATTATCGCGTGCCATGTGCCACCGTAGGGATCGCTTGTGGGCGGGGCCTACGGTGGCACATGGCATGCGATCATGTGGCCAGGATGCAACAAGCGATTGATCCAACCATGAGAGCCTAAGAAAAAGTACGGTGGCACATGGCATGTGATCATGTGGCCAGGATGCAACAAGTGATTGATCCAACCGTGAGTGCCAAAGTTAATCTACGGTGGCACATGGCATGTGATCATGTGGCCAGGATGCAACAAGTGATTGATCCAACCGTGAGATGTTGTGATTTGTTTAGCTAGCCACGGGGAGGGTCCTTCGAGGCCTCAAGGGATCTATGGTATTACCCTGTTCCCAAGGCGATGCATGTGTGTGATTTGTTTCGCTAGCCAGCTCGGGAGGGTCCTTCGAGGCCTCAAGTGGGATTTGTGGCTTCGTCCCGGTCCTAGGCGATGCGCGTGCGTGATTACGTTGTGTTGATTTTTATGTCCGTCGAGGACACGTGATGTTGGGCTCTGGCCCTGTGAATTGTTGTTGGTTTTCTATTTGCGAAAACAAAACCTTTGGGGCGGTGACCCCTTTCGCCTTTTCGATTTTGAAAGCGGATTTGATAATCCTAAATTGTTTTCCATTAAAACTCTCGATGGCATTTTAAACCGTTTTATAAATTGTTTTCCCTTGATTTGTGATCTTTCGGTTTTGAAGTGTTTTACCCAAACTCATGCCTCGGGAAGTACTTTTCATTACGTTTGATTCTTTGAGGATTTCCTGGTTATTGTTATTCGTGGAATGTGAATTGTATGGCTTGTATTTGCACTTTGTTCTTGCACTAGCAAAACAGTGGAGTTTTGCTAACCCCCGAGTATTCGGGGGGTGGATGTCTATTTTTGTATTCAAGTTTTGGAGCATAGCACAGGGTTGGCACGAAGGATGATGAAAGATGAACGATACTAATCACACGAGGATCCGTTGATGTCGTATTGGTCTAGTTGTATTTTATTTTCCGCAAAGATCTTTTCCCATCAGACGGAGTTTATCAGATTTTGACCCCTGTGTGGGTATGTATTTGTATTCGAGTTGTATGTTTTTATTGAAAGGCCAAATCGGTCTACTGAGTCATTTTAACCTTAAAGGCATTGTCGAGATGTTTCATGTTGTTACTAGCCTGGTAGATCCTTGAGGAAAGGTTCTACGGCGTGTAATATCCCTGAGCGCATTGGGGGTGTTACATAAATGGTATTAGAGCTTAGGTTGTGGAAACCTAGGCTGTCGGGTTTAGTGGTGTCTGTTGAGTTTTTTTCTCGTCAGAATTTGTCTGACTGAGTCGTGTCGCGACGCGTCGTCTGAGTTTGTTGGTTGTGATTAGTATCGTGGGGCAATCATCATCTTCGTGCGACCTGTGGCTGTAAGTCTCCCTTCTTTGTGTTGTGCCTCGTGTGACACGAGTTATTTTTATGATTATTTGTTCAGTGACGGAATCCTCTTATGGATTTTGATTTATTGATATGTGGTTATTTGACCCTCATATTTTGTTCATATGAGGAGTAGTGTTACTGGATTGTGCACGTTGAACTGTATTTCTTTTAACCGTTGCGTGAGTTCTTTTGTAATGACTTTCGGTATTTTACCGACTGAGTTTTATTTCGAAAACCGATTCCCTTAATCGAGTTTTTTTTGGCATTATGGCCTTGATCGCTTTGGAGAAATTCTTATGACGGTATTTAGTATCTTGTAAATGGCTGTTGTGAGTTTTTGAAATATTACCATCATCGACCTTTTTCGCGTTTTTGTAAATGGTTTTTAGCCTGGTAGGTTCCGGCGCGGGACCCACGGCGCTATAATGTTTTGTGTAATTACCTGAAGTTTTTGGGCATTCTAGCCCATTGAATTATCTTTGAAAACCTTGAGTATCTTAGAAAATAAATTTCGAGACGTACTTTTAAAATGAATTATTTTCTCGTGGTTCATACAAGGTGCCACAACATGCTTCAAAATTCTTCTACCTCGAGGACCAAAATGCTTTAAGATATTTTCAATGTTTTAGAAACACTTTTATTTAGACCCGAGGGTCGAATATTTTGAAAGTTTTCACTAAGAGAAAGTGTCCTCATTTTTGTTTAAACGCAAGATGATTTTCAAAGTCTCAAAAATGATGTCTGTTCAACTTTTTGTAAGGTGATACTCAAGATCAACCGGTGTTCTTCTAAATTATTTTCAAAATGAGGTTTTCGTTTTTAAAACCTATCCATTCCCATTTGAGGACTGGGTATGTATGTATGATGTTCGCATTATCATTTTGATGTTTGCTCCCGAGTATGATCGAGTTGGCGGCGTGAGCGTTGAGATGTTTTCCACGCATTTGTTGTGTTAGCCCTCTGTGAGAGGTGGGATGTTGGTATTGAATGTTGCCATCTCGTGGTGATTTCTGCGTTATCGTGCATGTGCGAGCTGTTAGAGCTTGATTTGGTATGACCGTGTGCATCGGTGATCGTTCCGTTATGTGTCGGTTGTTTAATGTCTTGTTACCTTGCTCCTGTTTTTGTGAATTTCGTGGACGAGGTCGGAGGTAATACCCGTACTATTTTGACTTATGTATTTTCTCTTTCTCCAGTCTATCGATTCGCTCATGCTCGTTGATACTTTATGAACTTGTTCTGTATTTCGGTTTCATCATCCGAACGAGCTGTGATCTTGTTGTGGGTCGATCTGGTTATCGATGTGACTTTTTCGGGTTCAGTTGGATTCTTGTGAACCTTGTTCGGGAGTGACATCATCTGGTTCTATTAGTTCTTTTATTCGAAGTGGATCGGATTTGGAACTCTTGTGTTTTTGACTTTGTCGACTCATTATGTTCGTTGATATTTCTGAGCTTGTCCTGCCCCTTGCTTTTGTTGATCGAACGAGTGTGGTATTATTTCGGAATAACTCGTTTGTTGTTGTGACTTTTCAATCGCTATTCCCTTTCCTGTGGATCTTATGAGAATACATGCCTTGTAGTTCTCACCAGATCATCCTGGGAGTTGTTGTTTGAATTTTATTATCCTTCGTGTTTCGGACATGATTGTTCGATTTTTGTTGTCTCGATCGTTTCTTTGTTCGGTTTTTGTTCTCGTTTCGTGATTGTTGAGTGTTCAGGCTCCTTCGTAATTCCCTTAAGTTCGGGAAATTAGTCTCGTTTTCGATCTTCCAACCCTTAGGCGGTGGAATTCCGTATTTGTTCAGCGTTTGGCTCGCGTTTTGATTGATGTACCGTTGGGTTGGTCAATCGTATTGATTTTCGTTCGTTGTGTTTTGTGATTGTCCGGATAATTGACTTGATTGTATTATCCATTTGATGACGCTTGTCACTTGTTGGTTTTATTATATCCCTAACGGCGACGTTGTGTTGGTCGTCGTGGAGCGTGTTTTCACACCGTATATTCCGTTGCGTTGTTTGTAACATTTCGCCGTTGGGCATTAGTTACGCGTTTCTTGCGTATCTCGTTGAGTTTTCCTGGCGGGATATTGCTTCTCCCTACTTGTTTTGAGTTTCGGGACGAAACTTCTTTTAAGGAGGGTAGAATGTAATATCCGCAATTTTCGATTTTCGGTAAATTTCTTTTTTTCGGTCGGAGTCCGTTTTGACGACTCGCTCATGACCGTTTCGTCATTCTGAGAATGATTAATTCTACACTTTTTGACATCCGAGTTCGTTTCGGTGTCGTTTCATTGAGTTCCGTGCTTTTTAGCGACTTTTCCACACTTGAGTTCGATTCTTGCGAATCTCGTTCGAAACTACTGTTTCGAGTTTCTTGTAAGTCCGTTTAACTTTGTTATATGTGTTGTGAACTTCGGTTTGGTTATTCGATCACGTATCGTGATTTCCGGGCATTTTGGGCCATTTTGTAATTTCTTAAAAGTTACGGGTATCCGTATCTGTAATTGTTGTCTCGACCCTTTTCTTGGTCGCGTATGATTAATTATTGTATTATGTTTTCATTTCGGGTCGTTGATGTCGTCCGCGAACTTTTCGTCGTGTTCGCCTGCGTGCGCTTTTGAAATCGAGTCGCCGAGCCCTCGTGGTCTGCATCGCCGGACGGTTGCGGGACTGTCCGGACAATTGCGGGCACCGGCCGGACAGGTGCGGCAGGAACCGGCGTAGCGCACGCTACGGCCGGAAGGCTGCGCGCGCTAATCGGCAGGTGTAGCACACGCTATCGGCTGGCCTAACGCACGCTATTGGGTTTGGGCAATGGGGTTCTGAGGTTCTGGAATCGGTCAGGATCGGTAGGTAGCGCACGCTACTGTCGGTCGTAGCGCACGATAACCGGCAGGGGTAGCGCACGCTGTCGGCCGACTAGCGTACGTTACCTGGGCGGACTTTTTAGTCCAGAGGTTACTGGACAGGTCGGCTAGCGCGCGCAGGCTTCCGGCCGTAGCGCACGCTAGCGGGAGTCGGGTCGGCAGGTTTGGTCGGTGGTGCCGGGTCGTGCGGGCCCTGGCCGAGGGTACTCGGCCGATACCGGCCGATAGCGCACGCTAGTCCGGGAAGGCTAGCGCACGCTAGTTCCGGCCCAGTATAAATGTGACAGAGCAGTCACATTTTCATTCATTTCTCACTTCCTTCCTCTTCTATCCGCGGCTGGCGATTCGAGAGTGGCGAAGCCATGTTGTTTGACAACAAATCCACGAAGTTCTTGATTTTATAACATCAATCAATCATCCGTTATCGTCCTTTGATCCAGCGAATCAAGGTAATCTTACCTTAGAACCCTAATTTTGAGAATTTGGGGTTTTTTTGCATTTTTGTCCGATTCGTTCCGTGTTGTTGATTAATTCATGATGGGTAGGATTAATCTTGGTAGTATTCTTGTGTTTAACATCATTTAATCCATTGTTCTTCGTCGAATCGAAGTATATTTCTTGATTTCCTTCGAATTGACTTTTTGGGGGATTTGTTCTCGATCTCGTTTTTCATCCGTTTTTGATGGATCGATTGTGGTTAAATGATGTTGTTAAACACATTCTATGGATTGTATATCCATATTTCAACTTGGAATTCCATTTTCGTGTTTTGTCGGGACGAATCGTGTTCTTGGCCGTTTTGGGGGAAATCCTTGAACCTTCGTCATTTGTTCTTTGAATTCAGCAGCTTTGGGTCGTACTTTGGAATTCATTTTCGTTGTTATTGTTTTCGTTCATAGTTCATTGTTGCGGATTGTCGTTCGGTGGAGCCGGCGAGTTCATAGTTGGTTCGTGCCAACCTACTTCAGCCGATTCTCCGCGTTGTAGTTATTCGAGGCAAGTACCTTGCCCATACTTTTCTTGTTTTGTGGATATGATAATTGGTGATTGTCTTTATATGTTTGTTTGATTGTTTGCAACGAGTTTTCAAAAGATTCGGCTAGCCTCGTTAAAGGTTCATTTTCAAAACGTGTGTGTTTTGTAAATTGTGTGGGTTGTAAGTGACTATGTGAATCCTATGGGTATATTTGGTGTTGATGTTGCACTTGATATTGCGTGTGTTCGTATATGGCTTTATTTCGGTGCGGTGTGGTTTGACGTGGTGTTTTGTTAAGTGTTTGATGCCTCTGAGTGAATTGTTTGGATATCTTTGTTGTATGGTGCTATATATGTGATTGTGTGGATGTGGGCGGGGCCTACGGTGGCACATGGCACGCGATCATGTGGCCAGGATGCAACAAGCGATTGATCCAACCGTGAGAGCCTAAGAAAAACTACGGTGGCACATGGCATGTGATCATGTGGCCAGGATGCAACAAGTGATTGATCCAACCGTGAGCGCCAAAGTTAATCTACGGTGGCACATGGCATGTGATCATGTGGCCAGGATGCAACAAGTGATTGATCCAACCGTGAGATGTTGTGATTTGTTTAGCTAGCCAGCTCGGGAGGGTCCTTCGAGGCCTCGGGCGGGATCTATGGTATTACCCTGTTCCCAAGGCGATGCATGTGTGTGATTTGTTTCGCTAGCCAGCTCGGGAGGGTCCTTCGAGGCTTCGAGTGGGATTTTTGGCTTCGTCCCGGTCCTAGGCGATGCGCGTGCGTGATTACGTTGTGTTGCTTTTTATGTCCGTCGAGGACACGTGATGTTGGGCTCTGGCCCTGTGAATTGTTGTTGGTTTTCTATTTGCGAAAACAAAACCTTTGGGGCGGTGACCCCTTTCGTGTTTTGGATTTTGAAAAGCGGGATTTGATAATCCTAAATTGTTTTCCATTAAAACTCTCGATGGCATTTTAAACCGTTTTATAAATTGTTTTCCCTTGATTTGTGATCTTTCGGTTTTGAAGTGTTTTACCCAAACTCATGCCTCGGGAAGTACTTTTCATTACGTTTGATTCTTTGAGGATTTCCTGGTTATTGTTATTCGTGGAATGTGAATTGTATGGATCGTATTTGCACTTTGTTCTTGCACTAGCAAAACAGTGGAGTTTTGCTAACCCCCGAGTATTCGGGGGGTGGATGTCTATTTTTGCATTCAGGTTTTGGAGCATAGCACAAGGTTGGCACGAAGGATGATGAAAGATGAACGATACTAATCACACGAGGATCCGTTGATGTCGTATTGGTCTAGTTGTATTTTCTTTTCCGCTGCAGTATCTTTTCCCCGTTGTACGGGAGTTTATTGTATTTTGACCCCTGCGTGGGTATGTATTTGCATTCGAGTTGTATGTTTTTATTGAAAGGCCAAATCGGTCTACTGAGTCATTTTAACCTTAAAGGCATTGTCGAGATGTTTCATGTTGTTACTAGCCTGGTAGATCTTTGAGGAAAGGTTCTACGACGTGTAATATCCCTGAGCGGATTGGGAGTGTTACATCGGGTCCCCATGTATCATTAATGCCTAGAAAATGAGCCGAATTGGTTAGACGATCAACTATCACCCAAATCATATTCATCCCGGTTCTGGTCTTCGGCATATTGGTGATAAAATCCATCGATATATCTTCCCACTTTCATTTAGGAATCGAAAGCGGCTTCAACATTCCAGCGGGTCACTGATGTCCGATCTTAACCTGTTGACAAGTTAAACACTTCGAAACATAGTATGCTACATCGTTCTTCATGTTTCCCCACCAAAAATTCTACTTCAGATCTTTATACATCCTACTGGTGCTTGGGTGAATAGAATAGGGCGTACTGTGAGCTTCCTTCATGATTGTGTGCTTCAAAACGTCGTTATCGTGAACACAAAGCCAACTTTGGAACCTCAAAACTCCATCTTCATGTATTACAAATCCTGGGGCCTTTCCCTTGCCCACTTCCTCATGTAACCGAATCACTAGCGGTCATCTAATTGCTTAGATTTGATTTCATCGGTCAACGATGAAGTTAACTCCATCGCACATAGTTGTCCTTGGACTCCTTGTAACCATACTTTGATTCCTTCACGAATAAACTCTCATTGAATGCTGGACTAGTATGGGAGCATCTCCAACATTCGAATGGAAATGGGTTTGCAGCACAATGCATCATCCACTACGTTCACTTTACCTGGATGATAAAAAATTTCCAAATCATAGTCCTTAATAAATTCAATCCATCTCCTCTGCCGCATGTTCAACTCTTTCTGACTGAAGATGTATTTATGACTCTTATGATCTGTGAAGATCTCACAGTGAGTCCCGTACAAATAGTGTCTCCATATCTTCAGAGCGAAAACAACAACTGCCAATTCCAAATCGTGCGTTGGATAATTAACTTCATATGGCTTCAACTGCCGTGAAGCATGTAATACCACAATTCTCAAATGGGACATTACACGCTGTAGAACCCTCGTGAGGTCTACCAAGCTAACACATGACACATATTCAGTACAAGAGAAATCCCAAAGACACAATCATTAATGTAAAAATGGGCTGCGGCCTCGGCCAAAATGTTTTAATAGAAGTACGAGAAAGTATAAGTGGATACCATGTCATTGCCCACGTAGGGGACTTTAACCGAATACAATAAAACCATTTAAATTCCAATGCTCAGACAATATAAATGACCCAACATAATTAAAGACTCGAGCCTCATAATCATGCCAACCCATCCTTTGCGTGCATGTCCCGTGCCTGCTCCTCAGCTCTCCCGGTACCTGAAATGCATAAGACGCATTTCCCCCATTTAAGGGGTTAGCATTCGAATATCTAGTGCAAGTACACAATTACACAACATTATATACAGATACGATTTTTACACAATCATCTCAATCGGAAAGCATTTGCCATAAATATTCCGGAATACTACATTGGCAATCAAATCAGTTTTCAATCATCACGATATCAGAAAATCACCATGGCCGTACCCCTTAGTATCGACCCCCAGACATCCCGTCGAACGCTCCGGGCGGGATACCACTTCCACGGCCGTACCCCTTAGTATCAACCCCCAGACATCCCGTCGGACACTCTGGGTGGAAGTTCAACCACACACGCACCCAAGTCCACTTCCGCAGCCGTACCCCTTAGTATCGACCCCCAGACATCCCATCGAACGCTCCGGGTGGAAGGAACACAACTCACGCACCCGAAAACCACAATTAAACATTCACTTTGAAAACGTAACATACATAATGGAATGTAATACATATACTTGCCTTGGTTAACACGACGTGAAGAAAAACGGTGAACGGAAAGGTTTTGGCCCGAATAATCTTCCCAAATCCGATCCTAACACAATAACGATAAACAATCAATCTTAAAACTACGAAAACGTAGGAATACATCCTAGTTCTACCCGCTGGAACAATTTGTCGAACATTACTAAGGTATCGTCGATTATAAGTGACGAACAATGGAAAAATCGGAGTTTAAAACCACAAATCCTCAATAAAAACACAGGATTACAAGTACACAATTGAAGTTTAGCAATAATCCATGACAATTCGGATTAAAAGAGTCAAATCACAAGAAATCCCCAAAATTTCCCCAAAATCACAAAACAAGGGTTTCAGGGATTCTTACCTTGATTCGGATGGTGGAAAATGTTAAGAATTTGAAGAATTCACGCAAGGAATGCACGGATGGTAGTGGATGATGATATTTAGTCGGGATCGGCCCTAACCCTCGCCTGGAATTGGTCAAAGCCGAAAACAATAAGTAATGATGGAAAATGACGAAGTTGGGCTGTTGTTGTCCTATTTATATTAAATAGGCTTAGCACACGCTACACACAAGAATTAGCATGCGCTAATAGGGTGTGGAAATGCAGTCAGCCTACTGTCCTCTCGTTAGCGTACGCAAGCTAACAAGATTAGCGTGCGTTAATGCTAGGAATTAGCGTACGTTAACGCTAAATTAGCGTACGCTATCTGGTCCAGTACCGAAATACTGAACCTTCTGCCTAGTCCGCTGAAATCGTTAGCGCACGCTACAAAATCCAAGTTAGCGTACGCTAACCACGCAGCGATAGCGCACGTAAGGAAACCAGGAGTAGCGTGCGCTACTCAGGCAAGATCGATCTTGTTCGATCACTGCTGCGAGATCAAAAAAAGTCGAAATGCGAGGCACGGCCAGAATCCAGAAACACAACACGGAATATTCAAGACGACAGAGTTAAGCGCTGTAAGGAAATACATTTCCGACCACCGGAGAGTCCGTAATACGACAAAGAAAATGAAATTCCTTAAACTTATGGAAAATTACAAAAATGGCCCAAGTGCCCGAAAATCACGATACGACGTCGGATTAACAAACCAAAAGTTTCAACATGACCAACTCAACCATACAAACTTATGCAAACCAAGAAACAATGAAAACAAACGTGTTTTACGAGAATCGAACGTACATGCGACAAGATATAATTCAAGATAAAATTACGTAAAAACATCCTCGAAACTCGACCAAACGGAAAAACTCCAAGAACAAAATAGGTTCAGAATCCCAAAACAGTGACAAGCGAGTCGTCCGAAACAAACATATCCCAAAAATAGAAATTACCAAAAATAGAAAGTATGCATATTACATTCTCTCCCCCTAAAAATAAGTTTCGTCCCGAAACTTACAACGCGAATAACTCGGGGTATCTCGACTGCATACTCTCTTCCATCTCCCATGTGGATTCCTCAGATCCATGCCTCGACCATTGAACTTTAACCAAAGGAATGGTTTTGTGTCGAAGTTGCTTCACCCGATGCTCTAAAATCTGAATCGGCCTCTCCTCGATGGTAATGTCGGGTCCCAACTCGATCTCTCCAAAATCAATAACATGGCTAGGGTCCGGCACGTACTTCCTAAGCTGGGAAACATGAAATACATTATGCATGTGACTCAGGGACGGCGGCAAGCCTAACCGATAGACAAGCTCTCCAACTCTCTCTAAAATATCGAATGGTCCAATATATCTCGGACTAAGTTTACCCTTCCGACCGAAATGGTAAACTCCCTGCATCGGTGACACCTTAAGCAAGACATGTCTCCCACCTCAAACTCCAACGGCTGGCGACGCGTATCGGCATAAGACTTCTGCCGACTCTGGGCCGTCAACAACCTATCGCGAATCAGAGCAATCTTCTCTCTCGTCTCAACTACTATATCGGGCTCGGTACTAATCAGCTTGGACGCATCATCCCAACACAATGACGATCTTCACCTCCTCCCATAAAATACCTCAAATGGCGCCATTTTGATCGAGGTGTGCCAACTATTGTTGTACGTAAACTCGATCAACGGCAAGTGCGACTCCCAATCATCCTTCCAATCCAAGGCACAGGCTCTCAACATATCCTCCAGCGTATGGATCGTCCGCTCTGACTGCCCGTCAGTCTGAGGGTGGTAAGACGTACTGAGTCTCAACTCAGTTCCCAAAGCTCGATGAACAGCTTGCTAAAAATGTGATACAAATCGGCCATCTCGATCCAAAACAATACTCATAGGAGTCCCATGTAATCTCACGATCTCTGCAATAAATACTTGTGCCAGCCTCTCCGGTCCCTAAGTGTCCTTAATACCCAGGAAATGAGCTGATTTGGTTAGTCGATCGACAATAACCCAAATCATGTTCATTCCAGTCCGAGTCCTAGGCATCCCGGTAATGAAATCCATAGAGATGTCTTCCCACTTCCATTCTGGAATGGGAAGTGGTCGTAGCAACCCCATGGGTCGCTGATGCTCAATCTTAATCTGCTGACAGGTCAAACACTTTGCCATAAACTCGCCAACGTCCGCCTTCAAATTGCTCCACCAGTAGTTACTCCTCACATCCTTGTACATTTTGCTCGTTCCAGGATGTATGGAGTAAGGCGTAGTGTGAGCCTCACTCAAAATCTTCTACCTCAACTCAATTTCATTCGGTACACATAATCTGCCGCGGAACCTCAAAACGCCATCATCCTGAACTACAAATCCAGGGGCCTTCCCCTTCCTCACATCCTCCCTCAATTGGACCAAAAATGGATAATCATACTGTTTCGCCTTGATATCATCAGTCAAGGACGAAGTGATCTCCAATGCACATAACTGACCCTGAACTCTCTGAACCCAAACCTCCATATTCTGACAAATCAAATCCCGCTGGATCCTGCTCTGTGGTGTAAGTACCTCTAACATCTGTAACGCCATCGGTTTCTGGCTCAACGCATCACCCACTATGTTAGCCTTACCCGGATGATAAAGTATCTCGAGGTCGTAATCTTTAATTAATTCCAACCACCTATGCCGCCTCATATTCAACTCTTTCTAAATGAAGATATACTTCAGACTCTTGTGATCCGTAAAAATCTTACACGACGACCCATAGAGATAATGCCTCCATATCTTTAAGGCAAAAACGACCGCAGCTAACTCCAAATCGTGCATGGGATAATTTACCTCATAAGGTTTCAACTGGCGGGATGCATAAGCAATCACCCTGTCTTTCTACATTAAAACACATCTGAGACCAAGGCCCGAAGCATCACTATACACCACGAAATCCTAGTTCCCCTGAGGCAATGCTAAAACGGGTGCGGTAGTCAATCGTCTCTTCAACTCGTCAAAACTATCCTGTCTGTCTGCGGTCCACTCGAACTTCTGAGTTTTTTGGAGTAACTAAGTGAGCGGTCTAGCGATCGTAGAAAATCCCTCAACGAACCTACGATGCCTGCAAGTCCCAAAAAACTTCTCACTTCCTTCACATTCTTGGGCGGTTCCCATGCCATCACCGCCTCTATCTTCTGTGGATCTACCCGAACTCCCTCAGCTGAGATCACGTGCCCGAGGAACATCACTTCCTTGAGCCAAAACTTACACTTAGAGAACTTCGCGTACAACACAATCCAGAGATGTAAGGCATGCTCCTCTCGACTCTGGGAATAGATAAGGATGTCGTCGATAAAGACGACTACGAATTTGTCCAGATACTCAATATAAACTTTGTTCATTAACTGCATGAACACTGCTGGGGCATTGGTCAGCCCGAAAGGCATAACCCCAAACTCATAATGGCCATATCTCGTCCGAAAGGCAGCTTTCGGTATATCGCTATCCTGAATCCTCAACTGATAGTAGCCTGATCATAAATTAATCTTCGAAAAGACTGTCGATCCCTGAAGCTGATCAAACAATTCGTCGATCCTGGGTAAAGGGTACTTGTTTTTGATGGTCAACTTGTTTAATTCTCGGTAGTCGATGCATAAACGAAGCGATCCATACTTCTTCTTAAAAAAAAGTACGGGCGCACCCCAAGGTGATGCGCTCGGTAGAATATACCCTTTATCTAACAATTACCCCAACTGATTCTTCAATTCGAACATCTCCGATGGTGCCATACGGTATGGCGTTCGAGAAACGGGAGCCGCATTTGGCTCAAAATCAATAGGAAACTCAACCTCTCGCTGTGGTGGTAATCCCGGCAAGTCTTCTGGAAATACGTCGGGGTACTCGCTGACAACTGGAATCGACGACATGTCGACTCCACCATCCTCCGCCTGCAAAGCGTAACACCAATAGCTGACACAACCCTGATTCAGAAGTTTCACCGCCTTCAAGGCGCTAATCACACTTCCCGATCCACCTGGTTTACAACTGACGAGAGTATGCTCGGTGCCGTCCTCAGCCACTATCGAGATGGTGCGAGTCCGATAATTCATGATAGCACCGTGACGATCCAACCAATCATCCCCGAGGATCAAATCCTCACCCTTATGATCTATAACAATAAGGTTCGAGGGCCAATCTCGGCTCCCGATCCTCACTGGACAATCCCTAACTTCCTGGTCCACAACCATACGATCCCCGCTAGGCGTACCCACTACGAATGGTTCGAACTCAAACAAACAGTCAATACCAATACGATACACACAATCCGAAGCAATAAAAGAATGAGTAGCACCCAAATCGAAAAGCACCGAAACTGGATGAGAAAGGATCTGAGTGGTACCTGACGCCACTGGAACGTCTGTATCTTTCGTGTGCCTCATATGATATAACTGAGGGTGGACTGATCCCGAACTAGATGAAGCTCGGCGGTCCGGCTGACCCTGGCCCCTACCACGGCCCGAACTCTGAGGAACATGAGTAACTCGAGTCTTCTGATCAATAATGTGCTCTCTCTAAACGGCGGTGGTAGTCGGAGCTCTGGCAACCCTGGTGGCTCTCTCACAATGTGCTGCTCGGTATCCGGTCTGCCTGCAAGTAAAGCAAGTAACTGGAGGGGAAGGGCAATCCTTCATCAAATGCTCATATTGGTTGCAGTTAAAACAAACCCTGCCACCAGAAGCAACGGACTGGACTGAACGATTACCCTGTGATCCCCCATCCTGATAAAACGGCCTCTTCCCAGGTGTAGGGGCAGACTGTGCTCTCGAAAATCGGCCACTCTTTCCGGATGAAAAACTGCCAACCGTTTTCTGTTTTCTTGGTCTCGGTACCCAACTCTGATTCCGGTGCGGCCATCTCGATCGCTAGAGCGCGATCCTGATACTCCTTCAAAGTGACACACATGAGCGGTGCCATACTCTGCCTGATATGCAGTTTCATGCGCATATTGAAATAACGGATCTTGTCGGCCTTGGTCCTCACCTGATCTTTCACAAATCCTAATTGCTGATTATAAGTGATGATGGCCTGAGAAATAGGCACATCCTGAGGTGTAGCGGTGAAGAATTCCACAATTCTGCGCTCCTTAACTGGCGGTGGACAATATTCTGCTTCCATAGCAGCCTTAAATTCCTCCCAAGTGGCCTAGCGGTCTCTGGGCGTCACAGCCTCCCACCATTCCGCAGCTTCCTTATCCAGGAGGTACTGAGCAATATGTACCCTCCTGTCATCGGGACAAGCTACGGCATCAAAAGTCCTGCCCAACTGAAAGAGCCAATTCTCCCAACCGAGGGAGTCCGAAGAACCAGTGAAGCGCGGAGGGTGCATCTTAGTTACTATCTGAAGCCATTTACCAGCTTCGTCCTCTGGAGTCGGGGGTGGATTTTGGCGTCCACCCTGGGCTATCTGAGTGAGTTGGGCTACCAACTACTGAAGTACGGCAGTAGCCCCGGCGTCGGCGTTATTACCCGACGGAACTGAATGAGAAGCCGAATCCGTAAAGGACTGAGAAAGTGAGCCTTCCTCATCATTAGCACCACGACCACGGCCTCGGCCGCGTCCCCTAGCTGGTCTACCACGACCTCTCAACATACTGAAGAAAATATGAAAAGGACAAGATCAGAAAGATTCACAATTTACAAAGTTGGTATCACAATTCACAATTCCGAACAACGCAAGAAAACGAATTACAGAAGTATAAGAGTTCGAGGAGACTTACAGCCACGGGTTGCACAAAAAGACGGTAGCATGATGATATTAGGCTCAACGACTGACTGAAATGACTTAACTGACAGACCCAAAATTAACCGACAGCCTAGGTATTCAAAACCTAGGCTCCGATACCATAAATGTAACACCCCAATTCTCAAATGAGACATTACATGCCGTAGAACCCTCGTGAGGTCTACCAGGCTAACACATGACACATATTCAGTACAAGAGAAATCCCAAAGACACAATCATTAATGTAAAAATGGGCCGCGCCCTCGGCCAAAACATTTTAATAGAGGTACGGGAAAGTATAAGTCGATACCATGTCATTGCCCATGCAGGGGACTTTAACCGAATACAATAAAACCATTTAAATTCCAATACTCAGACAATATAAATGACCCAACATAATTAAAGACTCGAGCCTCATAATCATGCCAACCCATCCTTTGCGTGCATGTCCCGTGCCTGCTCCTCAGCTCTCCCGGTACCTGAAATGCATAAGACGCATTTCCCCCATTTAAGGGGTTAGCATTCGCATAGCTAGTGCAAGTACACAATTACACAACATTATATACAAATACGATTTTTACACAATCATCTCAATCAGAAAGCATTTGCCATAAATATTCCGGAATACTACATTGACAATCAAATCAGTTTTCAATCATCAGGATATCACAAAATCACAACTGGTATCCCGTGGCTGTACCCCTTAGTATCGACCCCCAGACATCCTGTCGAACGCTCCGGGTGGGATACCACTTCCGCGGCCGTACCCCTTAGTATCGACCCCCAGACATCCCGTCGGACACTCCGGGTGGAAGTTTAACCACACACGCACCCAAGTCCACTTCCACGGCCATACCCCTTAGTATCGACCCCCAGACATCTCGTCGAACGCTCCGGGTGGAAGGAACACAACTCACGCACCCGAAAACCACAATTCAACATTCACTTTGAAAATGTAACATACATAACGGAATGTAATACATATACTTTCCTTGGTTATCACGACGTGAAGAAAAACGGTGAACGGAAAGGTTTTGGCCCGAATAATCTTCACAAATCCGATCCTAACACAATAACGATAAACAATCAATCTTAAAAATACGAAAACGTAGGAATACATCCTAGTTCTACCCGATGGAACAATTCGTCGAACATTACTAAGGTATCGTCGATTATAAGTGACGAACAATGGAAAAATCGGAGTTTAAAGCCACAAATACTCAATAAAAACGAAGGATTACAAGTACACGATTGAAGTTTAGCAATAATCCATGACAATTCGGATTAAAAGAGTCAAATCACAAGAAATCCCCAAAATTTCCCCAAAATCACAAAACAAGGATTTCAGAGATTCTTACCTTGATTCGGATGGTGGAAATGTTAAGAATTTGAAGAATTCACGCAAGGAATGCACTGATGGTAGTGGATGATGATATTTAGTCGGAATCGGACCTAACTGTTGGCCACTAAGTATACTGGATACAATTTGGAAAAATAGTTTAAACAACAAACTGTACGGATTCTAAATCTGAGTGCGTAGCGGAAGTCTTGGATACAGTAAGTTGCTGTGGATACAGCAACTAAGTGTATAGTGTATACTTAATATATCACAATAATTTAAAACAGTAAAAGCTGAAGGTAAATAACACAGTAATTAAAGTGGTTCGAGGTAAACCCCTCTACGTCCACTGGTCCTCCACACAGGAGTAAAAAGTTTATTTATAATTACTGCGTACACAACTACGTAATTATAATCAAACCTATCCTTGTATCGTTCACACAGATTGATACAAAGAGTGTCGCTTTCAACCGTTCACACAGATTGGTTAAAGCTTCCTTCTTGACTAGCTTCTTCACACACGCCCAAAGCTTCGTCCTTATTCGTCCCACACAGTCGAATAACTTGTTGAGTTCACACAGAGCTCGGTTTTACACAGAGGTAAAAGGTAGGTAACCGTGTAAGAACAAGCACTTTGAATATGAAGTTCTTCGAGCTGATGATGGCTGTTCTTGATGTTGAGCACTGTATATCTCTTTCGTTCTTAATTGCAGTAAGCTTTGGAGATATGTTTGCTCTGATGATAACTTTTGATAGCTTGAGTGTTAGGTTACTTTGGTAACTGATCTTCAATGTCTTCATAAGATATATATAGTCCCTGAAGAAAGTATCCGTTGAGATGTATCCGTTTGAATGAGATTTCGTTCCAACGGGATTATGACATGATCCGGATTTCGCGGGATTCTGAAGATCTGAAGACTGGCAGTATTTAAATACTTTATCCTTGAGTATTTAAATACTTCTTTATTCAACGGGACTTGACTTGTGTTCCTTCTTGTCCTATTGTGAGCTGTATGGAAGATAACTGTATTTTGTGTTTCGAGACAGTTTCCATACTTGGTCTTTTTACAAGTCTTCTTGCTGTACTGACGAGCTTCACCATATGCTGATTCGAGGCAGGTCTTCGATACAGGATAAAGCCTCAAAGCTTCGATACAGTTTCCTTCTGTATTCGGATTGGCATATATGTCAAAACCTCTTTATCCAATAACATTCGATACAGGGATCGGGTATCCCGGCTGTTTCGATACAGGGTATTTGTTTTCCTAACAATTTCCCCCTTTTTGACAATTTGCCAAGACTAACTTTCTTAACTTTTCAAGTCTTCTTGATGATGCCAAAACCTTCTTCATGAAGCGTTCTACTTTGATGACTTCTGGCAGATTTCTTGGTCTCTCGTCAAAAGGTCTGACTTAGTGACTTAGTCTACAATAATGAACTGCTCGCAGGAAAGTTCGATACAGTTTAAGATTTATTACAACTTAAGCCTATGATTGGCGCGCAGGCACAATCTTACAATGTATTCTAAGTTTACAACTGAAATTATGAACTGTTCGTAGACTAGTTCGTACAGCTTTATTTTTCAATCAAGTTTATCTAACTTGAGATTTCTATCAAACAATTTAAGTAATCATACATCAACATAGTAGATTACGAGTTGTAATCTTTCAAGACAAACAAACGTTTTTATTGATATTCAAAATGATTGAGTACAGAGTTTGCTGTTTCGAATAGAAATTACAAAACAAAAATATACATAAATTTCATCTCCTTATCTATAATCCGCATGCCTCCATGGTCTTTTTCCGGGTTCATTCTCGGTGCCACGCCACCAGTTTTGAAGAGAATCATTGCCTCGATCCTGGTATATCGCTCTTCCTTCATAAGATCGATCAAAGGCAAGTATCCAGTCTTCTGGATGGGTGACCCGATCTCCTCTTCTATGTTTGGATTTCATTTCAACTTGTAGAGGGAGTTTACCTTCTTCTAGCATCTTCGTAAATTTATCTGCGGCCTCCGCTAACGTTTTATAGTTTTTGAAGATGGCGGATTCCCTGATGAGTCTGACAAAGTATCTCATCAGTTCGTTCTTCCTCCAGTGCTTCACTTCGTCGGCAGTTGGGTTGCGGTTGGTCGGCAGACGAATTTCCGAAGGTCTTTGAATAAGAGTTTGCCAAGGGACATTGGGATCATGAAATTCCGGTCTGGAGCCTGAAATTTTAAAACTTTGGGATGGAGGTGCTAGCTTGTTCAATTCGGCAGTGATACTGTTCTGAGCAGCCTCAAATTCCCTTTCTTGTTGCAGCCTTATTCTCCTAGCAGCTTCTCGTGCCTCTTCCCCCTTTTTGGCTTCATCAAGACTTTGAAGGATTTCTAGAGCAGCGTCCTGTTTGGTCTCGATGCTGGTCATTCTTTCTACAAGGGAGGAATGAGTCTGCGACATTTCCTGAATGCATTTGTCGTGAGCACGCAGTTGGGAGCTGTTCTCAATCATAGCACAAGCGGTCTTGGCTTCACCTATCCTCGTCTTTGTAGCTTCCTCCTTCAGCAGTTGCTCCTGCTTATCTTCCATGATCTTCAAGGCTTGCTTGAAAACTTCTGGCAAAAGAATGAATGCGTCGACAACACGAGATACTTCATGTTGAAGAGTGGTCATTTCTTCGACGGCAGAAGTGTGCATCCAATTCAGTGCTTTTTCAACGGAAGATAGAGCATTTACTGCATCTTGGATAAACACAGTCTGAAGGCCAAGAGCACGCAGGCGCTCTTTTCGTGCGGCAGAGATCGGAGAGTCTGGTTGGGCAAGGTCTGCAGCGCTGTTCAGCCTTCTTACATTCACGGATGGGCGTGAAGTAAGTTGGACATCCTCAGGTTCGATACCGTCCTCGGATTCCACGGTTAAAGGGGCGGGAGCAGCTTCCTGTGGCTCGGCGACAGTGAGTTGAGAAGCGTCCTGTTGCGAAGATTCTTCAGCAATCATGGATGCAGGAGGGACTGAATCCTCCTGTTGGCTTTCAGGAATGGCTGCTATGGTCGCAGCAGGCTCAGGTGCCTATTCCAAAATTTCTTGTACTTCCTCGACTGGAGGGACTGATTCCTCTTGGCCGGGAATGTTCTCCGGCTGTGGCGAAGGGGGATTGGCCTGGGTAGAAGGCCCTTCGTCATCTCTGGGTGGAGAGGCGTCTCGAGCTTCAGCCTCTTCACGACTCATTCTCAGACCTGCTTGTAGAGCATCGTCGTCGTCGTCTGAGTCATGATCTTCGTCATCTTTTGGATTGGTGGGAGAATCCTCTGACTTTTTCTTTCCTTTCCTCCTGGCGTCAGACTTGTGCAGAAGATGGCTTTCAATTAGATCCTTGCAAGAGGGGTTTTCCCATCGAAGCAGGGCCTCAATTTCAGTTGAGTCTGTTACTTCGGAGACAAATCTCTCTTCATGGCTCCAATCGCTCCAGTTGTACAGTGTATCGTACGGAGCTAGCTTGTAGACTTTCCATTGCAGAAATCTTTCATACGCATGTTTAATTTGAACCGAAAGAAGGGTCTGATTAATGATCGAGTCAGGGGAGGGACTTCGAATAACGTCTGGAGACGCTGTTTCGAGGGATTCCTGTACAGGTATGGGATCCTGTACGGAAGAGGGACTCCTTACAGGGGATGGTGCCCTGAAGGAGGATGGATCCTGTATGGGTGTGGGATCCCGCAGAGGAGAAGTAGCTTTTGGATCCGAATGGGCAGCCGACTCGCTAAAGTCTTGAATGTTGGTAGATGTCTCAATATCCGTCCTAGCCGCCAAAGGCTCGGGATCTACTGTCGATACAGTAGGAGACACCTCTTCCACAGGGGTTGGGCCCTGGGGTTCTTCATCAGTGGGTTGAGCCACGGGGGAGACATCCTTGGAGTGCTTGGCAGATTTGATTTTTGAAAGCCTCCTGAGTCTCTTCTTGGGCTTCTCACCAGCAGAGTGTTTCTTGCTGTGAGATCGTTTTCGCTTCTTTGAAGATTCCATTTCTGGGACCTTCAAGGTTTCATCTCTTGGGTTGTCAGAAATTGGCATGTGCCTGGTTCTCGGGTGGTTGCAATGCATGGTGCTCTGGTTATACGCAGTGGGCTTGACGCCTCCTAAGTATATCCTCGAGCTATTTTTCTTCGCATCGGCGGATTGCGTCAGTCCGCACTTCGTCAGAATATAGTTCAGCATTAAACCAAAAGATTTCTTTTGGGTGGCAGGTTTGCACACCTCTTCTTGAAGACGTTTCAGAATTATTTGGCACCAATTGACCTTTTCACAGGTCAAAATAGCTACCATCATCGTGAACCTTAAGTTCGTGCACATCTCGAACGCACCGGTTCGGTTTTCAATAATCCTGGAGCAGAAGTCGTGAAGATACACAAAATGAAGAAGAAAATTTTTCTTGTGACAAGTAGTTGTCACCATATCAACCACTTTGGACCCTGTAAATAGTCCATAAAACTTTGTAATGAGCTCTTGAGACCCGAACGTCTCAAGTTGGTCCATGGTCAGGCCGTCAGCGGGTAGCCTGTAGATTCTCTGGAGCAGATCGCGATCAATACGGATCTCCACTCCATGGACTGTTGCAGTGATGTCAGCAACATGACCTCCCTGAGCCAGTGACAGAAAACGGACGGCGGCGTTGAGGTAGAATTCCTCAACCAGATGGGGGTCGAATTTGCCGGCGGTCTTGCTCCCAAGGCGATAGAGGCCTTGTTGTTGAAGACGAGTGATGATATATTCCATAGGTTCTTCGTCGTTGGTTTCTGATAGAATACGCTCGATGATGACAGGTTTGGAGAAGATCCGGCCATCAATGATGTTGGAGGATTTCTTCAGAACAGGGGAAGAAGATTGACCAGCCATTGATGTTTTCTTAAAAAAAAAGGTGGAAGAAAACAATCGAGATATGCAGTAAAATGCAGAAAAATATGTAGGCTGTTTGCTTGCGAACTCTTGTAATTGCAGAAAGCGTAAAGAGTCTCTAATGGCAGATTCAGTCCTTTTATAGTTGGGCGGCGAAATAGGGTTTTGCAGAGTACGAATGGTCAGATTTTAAGGGATGGGAACCGGTTTTGAAATCAACGGTTAAGATGGACTGAGTGTAACTGGTACGCTAATCCATTAAAAAGTTTAAAAATAGAGCGGGTCCCACTTCTGACATAGGTTGATACCCTAAATTCCTAAATCGGCGGTTTAAAAATAATAAACAATTTAAAAACATCGCGCCTTTTGAGATTCAGTTGTCCAGATGTCGTGTAAGGCATTTAATGAACATGACGTTTGACGTAAAAACAGGGCACGTGGACAAAAATTATTTTGAAAGGAAATAATATTATATTATATACTGAATCGAAATCCTATAGCCTGTGTTGTTTTCCGCGTCGATACAGCGTTCCCCCTTAAAAAGGTACTAATAGGTTTTGAATTCCATACAACAATATT
The DNA here is from genome assembly GCA_033398695.1 of Orobanche coerulescens. NCBI lineage: Eukaryota > Viridiplantae > Streptophyta > Magnoliopsida > Lamiales > Orobanchaceae > Orobanche > Orobanche coerulescens. The sequence goes on from CM065810.1 coordinate 21,272,935, forward strand.
TGGATTAATGCTGTATTCATGGGTCCTACAGTATTCCCCCTTAATTATTGCACACACCAGCTGTAGGATTCATATGCCTTTGCTCGCTACAGAACTGTATTGATGATTCTGAGTGTTCAAATAATTAATGTTGGATACTGTATTCACGGGTCTTACAGCATTCCCCCTCAATTGTTGAGTAAAAACAGTAAATTACTTACAGGGAGTCTGGCTGTAGCATTCCCAATTCTTGTCTGAGCATGTTGAATCTTGCTGTGTCGAGAGGCTTGGTAGAAATGTCCACCAGCTGAATGTCTGTATGAACTTTTTCCAGGCGAACATCCTTGTTCTCGACATGATTCCTGATAAAATGATGCTTCATGTTGATATGTTTAGTGCGCGAGTGCAGAACAGGATTGTGCGTGATTGCAATTGCACTCGTGCTATCACACATGATTGGAGTCTCTCTAGCATCGATTCCATAGTCTGACAGTTGTTGCTGCATCCAAAGGATTCGCATACAAGCCTACCAGCAGCATAGTACTCTGATTCAGCCGTGGAAAGAGAGTTAGCCAATTGCTTCTTACTGAACCAAGAAACGAGTCTAGGTCCGAGAAAGTGACAAGTTCCACTTGTGCTCTTCCTATCTGGCTTGCAGCCTCCGAGATCCGAGTCGCTGTATCCAACTAAATCGAATCCTCCTTCCTTAGGATACCATAGTCCTGCATCGACTGTTCCTTTAATGTACTTCAGGATTCGTTTAGCTGTATTGAAGTGTGATTCTTTAGGTGCAACTTGGTATCTCGCACACACTCCAACAGCAAACTGGATATCGGGCCTGCTAGCCGTTAGGTACATGAGCGAACCAATGAGCTTCCTATAGAGTGATTGGTCAAACGGCTTTCCGGCTTCATCAGCACTAATTTGCAAGGAAGTGCTCATAGGGGTTGGCGAGGATTTGGAATTGTTCATTCCAAATTTGTTGAGAACCTCCTTGCTGTATTTCTCCTGGTTGATGAATATACCTGTAGGCAACTACTTTACCTGCAAACCTAGGAAATAACTAAGTTCCACCATCATACTCATTTCAAATTTACTTTGCATGAGATGAGAGAACCTCATAAGCTGTTTTATTGTAATGCTTGTTGACGATACATCGGTTTTGAGTGTAGCACGCTGTATTGGTTGCTTCACCCCAGAAACGCTGTGGCAATTTGCTTGCGGCAATCATTGTCCTTGTTGCTTCTTTCAACGTCCTATTCTTTCGCTCGGCAACACCATTTTGTTGAGGTGTACGGGCAGCTGAGTATTCGTGCTGTATTCCATTCTCCGAACAGTATTGCTCTATACAGCGGTTAGTAAATTCAGTACCTCTGTCGGAACGAATGCACACGATACTCGATGCTTTTTTATTTTGCAACCTTCTCAGGAGCTCGGGCAGCCTTGATGTTGTTTCCTTCTTCTTGCTAAGAAAGATCGTCCAAGCATACCTGGAATAATCATCAACAACAACCATGCAGTATTTCTTACCTCCCAAACTTATTGTGTCTACAGGACCGTAGAGATCCATGTGTAGCATTTCCAACACTCTTTGGGTTGAAAGGTAGGATTTGCTTTTCAGGGTTGACTTGATTTGCTTGCCTTTCTGGCATGGTCCGCAGACGCTGTCCTTCTTGAATGACACGTCTGGCAAACCTCTAACCATTCCCTGTCTTGAAAGCTTGTTGAACGTCTTGAAGTTGACGTGAGACATCCTCTTATGCCATAACCAGCTAATATCTGCAGTGCCTTTGGCAACAAAACATGGAATTGAGGAGCTCATAGGCTTCCAGTTAGCAATGTACATATTACAAGATCTGCTTCCTGTAAGCACAACTTCCTTGGTTTGAGTGTTCTTGACTCTACATCGATCTATATAGAACTTCACCGAGAACTGTTTATCACAGAACTGGCTAATGCTAAGTAGATTATACTGTAAGCCTTCAACATATGCAACATCGGTGACCTTGAATTTCCCGACAAGTAGGTTTCCTTTCCCTCTTGTTCTTCCTTTAGATTTATCACCGAAGCGAACTTTTGGACCGCGACCTTCTACAAAATCAGATAGCTTGCTCCTATCTCCGGTCATGTGACGAGAGCATCCACTATCAAAGTACCAGGTATCCTCCTCGAGAATGTCCTGTAACAACGAAATTAGGTAGATTTAGGCCCCCTTTGATTTTTGGGTCCATGTATGTTAGTTCCTTTAGGTACCCAAGCTTTCCTGACAGCAATTGGTTTACTGTAGGACATATTCGGTACAGTGTCGCGATATCTACGGGGGGCATATCCGTAGTTGTTATAATCATGATAATTACTATGCATGAAAAATTCAGGGTTATTATTATTATTCCAGTACGAGTGCCGTCTAGGAGGTGGAGCCATTTTCTTAGGCCTAACAGCTTGTCTTCTGGGTCTCCAGTTAGATTCCCAATGCTGTTGTTGATACTGAACTGGCATCTGCTGTCTTGAGGGATAACGGGGCTCCTGTATCCAGTGCCTAGGCGCGCTGTACTGAGGGTACTGCCGTGCGGGCCTTTGGTGGTTGGATACCGCCTTCTTTCTGAATGACTGCCGGCGTTTATGATATGCTTGTGGAGCATGCTGTTGAGTACGCCTTCTGAGTGGCTGTTGGTTCCACTGTCTCGAATAGTAGAGTTGCGGGGGTGGAATTGCAGCCTTCGGTTTTCTCGGTACAGCAGGTTCCTTTATGGGACTAGGAGTATCTTCCGATTCTGGAATGTGTTCCACACTCTTGACGAACACTGTACTAGTTTTCCCTTTATTTTAACATGAGCTGTATCCTAAGCCACTTTTATCATGAGCATGTTGCCCAGTGCTCAGAATTTCTTCCATTCTTTTGGACGATTTTTCAAAAGACTTCAGAATGGTCTCAAGTTCAGTTTCTCGCTTTTCGAGAGTTGTGATTTTGGTTTGTAGTAGAACCAAATTATTTGTCTTGCTCTCATTGTGGGTTTTAACCTCATTTAGTTCATGAGCAAGTTGATGATTGCTCTCCATGAGTTTTTCAAAATCGACCTTGCTGGTTTCACAATCAAGAGACATATTTTCATAATTTATTTTCAGCAAGTCATTTTCATCTTTCAGCTCTAAATTTGTTAATTGAAGCTGTATATTCTCAGTTTTGAGAGTCTCATGGGCCTTTTGAATGTTTTTAAACTCATTCATCATATTTTCGAAAGTATGAGATGCATTAGATGGAATAACTGAGGTTGAACTTACCTCATCGTCGCTGTCTTCACCTTCTGGAACATCTTTGGCCATAAAGCACATGTATGCTTTATCATCGAACTCATCGTCAGATGAATCACTTTCAGTGAGCACCTGAAGACATTCTGCAGATTTGGATGGAGTGGGGGAGGCTTCTGATTCTCCAATCAGGGCCTTGGGCTTGTCTTTCCAAGCACGTCTCCTTTCATCTCTCTCTTGTTGCTCGGCCTCAGGCAATCTTTGGACTTTGGGATGAGGACATTTGTTTGCATAATGGCACAGTTTCCTGAGCTTATAGCACAAAGTTAGCATCTCCGGATGATGTTTCGGTACTTACCTTGTTGATGTGTTTGAGCTGTAGGAGTCTTTCGCATCGTTTGATGGACTTTTTGAATTTATGCATTAGAAGCGCCATTTAATCTTAATCTTGGGGATGATGTCGTCACATCACAAGATTCTTGTGATCGGGCTTCACGAGCTAGGCATGCCGTGTCGATTGCTCGATACGAATGTAGAGCCGTGACCTTTGAAGGAGATTCTTCACTTTCTCTCTTCACAATGTCATACTCAAAAGCTTTGAGGTCAGAGAAGAGATCAAAAGTGGATATTTCATTAATATTACAGGATACACGCATAGCTGTGGTCTTAATGTCCCATCGGGCTGGGAGAGATCTGAAAATTTTTAAGTTCTTCTCCTTTTGGGTGTAAATCTTGCCCAATGCTTCAAGTTCACCAACAATACCAGTAAATCTGAGGTCAAGTTCCTCAAGTGTTTCCGTTGGTTTCATTTCAAAAGATTCAAATTGCTGAGTAAGTTTTGAAATCTTGTTTTCTTTTGAGAGCTCAGTTCCCTCACAAATTAACTTGAGTTTATCCCAGATTTCTTTGGATGTTTTGCAGCTCTTTACCTTTGAGAACGTGCCTTTTTCAAGAGTGACAAATAACGCGTTCTTAGCCACGTTTTCGAGATTGGCTCGCTTCCTTTCATCTGTTGTCCATTGCTCGCGTTCTTTCTCGAGCATTTCAGCATGGGCTTGGCCCTCAATCCTTGCGGCCGGATTGACCTTCATGATCTTGATAGGACCATCCTGTATAACAAAAATCATCTCTTCGTGCATTGCTGCAAGATGAGCTTCCATTCTAATTCTCCAGTCGTCAAATTCGTTAATAGAGAACATAGGGACTTTGTTAATCGTAGAAGTATCCATACTAATAATATAGGAATGAAAGAGACTGTTTTGAAAATAAGTGATTTGAATCTGATTCGGTTAAAAAGAAATACGACTGATTCTTTTTAGAATCAACCGCTCCGATACCACTTGTTGGCCACTAAGTATCTTTGGATACGCTTTGGAAAAATAGTTTAAACAACAAACCGTACGGATTCTAAATCGAGTGCGTAGCGGAAGTCTTGATACGATGAAGTTCTTTGTGGATACGGCAACTAAGTGTATAGTGTATACTTAATATATCACGTAATTTAAAACAAGAAAAGTCTAGGTAAATAACACAGTAATTAAAGTGGTTCGAGGTAAACCCCTCTACGTCCACTGGTCCTCCACACATGAGTAAAAAGTTTATTTATAATTACTACGTACACAACTACGTAATTATAATCAAACCTATCCTTGTATCGTTCACACAGATTGATACAAAGAGTGTCGCTTTCAACCGTTCACACAGATTGGTTAAAGCTTCCTTCTTGACTAGCTTCTTCACACACAGTTCCAAAGCTTAGTCCTTATTCGTCCCACACAGGTCAGAATAACTTGTTGAGTTCACACAGAGCTCAGTTTTTACACAGAGGTAAAAGGTAGGTAACCAGGTAAGAACAGCAGCTTTGAATATGAAGTTCTTTGAGCTGATGATGGCTGTTCTTGATGTTGAGCACTGTATATCTCTTTCGTTCTTAATTGCAGTAAGCTTTGGAGATATGTTTGCTCTGATGATAACTTTTGATAGCTTGAGTGTTAGGTTACTTTGGTAACTGATCTTCAATGTATTCATAAGATATATATAGTCCCTGAAGAAAGTATCCGTTTGAATGAGATTTCGTTCCAACGGGATTATGACATGATCCGGATTTCGCGGGATTCTGAAGATCTGAAGACTGGCAGTATTTAAATACTTCATCCTTGAGTATTTAAATACTTCTTTATTCAACGGGACTTGACTTGTGTTCCTTCTTGTCCTGTTGTGAGCTGTATGGAAGATAACTGTATTTTGTGTTTCGAGACAGTTTCCATACTTGGTCATTTTACAAGTCTTCTTGCTGTACTAACGAGCTTCACTATATGCTGATTCGAGGCAGGTCTTCGATACAGGATAAAGCCTCAAAGCTTCTATACAGTTTCCTTCTGTATTCGGATTGGCATATATGTCAAAACCTCTTTATCCAATAACATTCGATACAGGGATCGGGTATCCCGGCTGTTTCGATACAGGGTATTTGTTTTCCCAACACTAACCCTCGTCTAGAATCGTTGAAAGCCGAAGAGAATAAGTAATGATGGAAAATGACGAAGTTGGGCTGTTGCTGTCCTATTTATATTAAATAGGCTTAGCGCACGCTACGCACAAGAATTAGCATGCGCTAACGGGGTGTGGAAATGCAGTCAGCCTACTGTCCTCTCATTAGCGTACGCAAGCTAACAAGATTAGCGTGCGCTAATGCTAGGAATTAGCGTGCGTTAATGCTAAATTAGCGTACGCTATCTGGTCCAGTACCGAAATACTGAACCTTCTGCCCAGTCCGCTGAAATCGTTAGCGCATGCTACGAACTCCAAGTTAGCGTACGCTAACCACGCAGAGATAGCGCATGTAAGGAAACCAGGAGTAGCGTGCGCTGCTTAGCGTACGCAGTCCAGTACTGTTCAGTACACTGCTGCCGACAGTACAAAAAAGTCGAAATACGAGGGAAGGCCAGAATCCAGAAACACAACACGGAATATTCAAGACGACAGAGTTAAGCGCTGAAAGGAAATACATTTCCGACCACCGAAGAGTCTGTAATACGACAAAAAAATGAAATTCCCTAAACTTATGGAAAATTACAAAAATGGCCCAAGTACCCGAAAATCACGATACGACGTCGGATTAACAAACCGAAAGTTTCAACACGACCAACTCAACCATACAAACTTATGAAAACCAAGAAACAACGAAAACGAATGAGTTTTATGAGAATCGAATGTACATGCGACAAGATATAATTCAAGATAAAATTACGTAAAAACATCCTCGAAACTCGACCAAATGGAAAAACTCCAAGAACAATATAGGTTCAGAATCCCAAAATAGTAACAAGCGAGTCGTCCGAAACGAACATATCCCAAAAATAAAAATGACCAAAAAATAGAAAGTACAGATATTACAAAGCGTAGGCGATCACCTTCTCATTCTGCATCAGTACACAACCGAGACCTTGATTTGAAGCGTCACTATAACTATGAACCCTTCAGTTCCTTGCAGTAATGTTAATATTGGAGCCGTCGTCAATCTCTTCTTAAGTTCGTCAAAACTGGCCTGACACATCTCGTCCCATTCAAACTTTTGGGTCTTCTGCAGCAATCGAGTAAGTGGACGGGTAATTTTGGAAAATCCTTCCACGAACCGACGATAATATCCAGAAAGTCCTAAGAAACTTCTCACTTCCTTCACATTCTTAGGAGACTTCCATTCCAAAATTGCCTCGACTTTTTGGGGATCTACTCGGACCCCTTCCACTGATACCACGTGACCAAGGAACATCACTTCTTTTAGCTAAATTCACATTTAGAAAGTTTGACATATAACTGCTCGCTTCTCAAGAGGTTCAAAATGATCCGTAAATGCCGCTCATCCTCTTCCGGGCTCTTGGAATAGACCAAAATATCATTGATAGACACAACTACGAATTTGTCCAAATACTCTATGAATACTCGATTCATTAACTGCATAAACACAGCAGGCGCATTAGTGAGACCAAACGGCATCACCACAAACTCATAGTGCCCGTAACGAGTTCTAAAGGCTGACTTCGGGACATCAGATTCTTTAATCAGTTGATGGTATCCCGATCTCAAATCGATCTTTGAAAACACTGTCGCTCCTTGCAACTGGTCGAACAAATCATCAATCCGTGTCAATGGGTACTTATTCTTGTTCGTCATCCTATTTAGCTCTCGGTAGTCGATGCACAATCGAAGCGATCCATCTTTCTTTCAAACAAAAAGAAGTGGTGCACCCCAGGGCGAAACACTTGGATGAAGATAACCATGGTCCAGCAATTATTCCAGTTGCTTCTTCAATTCATACATCTCGGTAGGTGCCATACGATACGACACCTTAGAAATCGGCGTAGCTCCCGGTTCTAGCTCGATGGTAAACTCTACATCTCGTTGTGGAGGTAGTCCCGGTAATTCATCAGGGAACGCGTCCGGAAATTCGTTTATAGCATGAATGGATAAAAGATCCACCTTTCGTTCTTCTTTCTTCATCGTGTAAGACCAGTATCCGGTACATCCCTATTTTAGTAGTTTGACGACTTTCATAGCTTTGATCACTTTTCCTGACCTTCCTGGTCTCCATCCTTCTAATAATACCTCCGAACCACCTTCATCTATCATCGAGATATTTTTATTCCGGTAGTTCATAATAGCTCCATAACGGCTAAGCCAATCATCTCCAAAAATCAGGTCATCTCCTTGAATCTCTACCACAATCAGGTTCGAGGGCCACTCCTTGCCCCCAATTGATACAGGCAAATCTCTAGTTTCTAAATTCCCCACAATTCTTTCCCCAATTGGTAAACCCATAATATAAGGCTCACATTCATGCAAACAAGAAATGTTCAACCGATTAACACAAGATAATGATATAAACGAATGTGTAGCTCCTGTATCGAACAAAACCCTAACTGGTTGCGAAAGGATCTGAACGGTACCTGATGCAACAGCTGTATTCTGATCGTCTGCCTGTCTCATCTCATATAGGCATGGAGAAACGGACCCAGCACTCGATGCTTCTTCCTGGTCGTACTGTCCTCTTTCTCTACCTTGGCTGAAATTCTGGAGTGGCTGAACAGTCTGTTGCGTATGATGGACACTCGCCTCTATCTGAACTGGCTGCGAAGTACGAGCACCAAAAGATTTTGCTGCCTCTTCACAGAACACCGCACGATGTCTTTATCATACATAATCATAACACGTGACGGAGGAAAGTGAGCAATCACGTCGATAATGTCATGTCCGACCACAGTTAAAACATTTCCTGGTTGTATCTACCATTGCTGATACTGATCTGGAGTTCTTTCCACCTTTGGATGGATACAGAGGCCTCTTGAATCAATGAAAGGATGACTAGGCTTTGCGGGACCCACTACTCTTGTGCTCTGTGAAACTACCAGAGACTTTTTGCTTCTTGGATTTAGAGAACTTTTCCATAGCTGCTTCTTTCATTTCATACGCCAGATCTTTGTCTTGATACTGGCGGAGAGTGGTGCATTCAAAACCTGACAAGTACCTCTGTATCTCCGTCTTCATTCTCATATCAAAATAAATCATCATTTCTGCATCGGTTCTGACCAGGTGTCTAACAAACGCTAGCTGTTGATTAAATGTTTTAATCACCTGAGCCACTGGTACATCCGAATGCTGCGTGGAGAAAAATTCTCGAACTTTGGCTTCTCTCACCGGGCAAGGGCAGTACTGAGCTTCCATCATAAATTTTAACTCTCCCTAATCGGCATCATGATCGATAGTTCGGATAGCTTCCCACCATTCAGACGCTTCCCCGTCAGGAAATATTGGGCAATGGGGGCTCTCCGGTCATCCGGGTAGTTAATCTCTGCAAATACTTTCTCCAGCTCTCTCAACCAGTGATCCCATGTCAGTGTCTCAGAAAACCCATCGAACTTTTGCGTGTGCATCTTCGCCACCTCCTGTAGCCATCTATCTCCTCGATTTTCCAAGTCTGGGATGCCTTGCTGTCTCTCTCCCGGCTGCAATCCTACCGCCACTTGCATTCTGTCCACAACTTGAGCAAATTGGCTCATTTGGTTGATCACTTGATGTCGGGAACAGCAGGTTCGGCATTCGTTTCCATGGTTTGCTCTCGTTCATTATTGACATATTCTTGTTGTTCGCCTAATCTGACAGCGAATCGGGAACAGAGGGTGAAGCTTCCCTCTCAGCATTTCTACATCCGCGTCCCGACCGAGACCCCGTCCACATACTCCTCTCAACATACTGTAAGCATACATGCTCAATATATAGGAAACAATATCGTTTTATGTTCAATTATCAAAAAGGACATAATATGTAAAAGGACAAGATAGAATTTAGGAAACTTACAACCACCGCTCACATGAAGACGTAGCCAGTACAGTGATGTTATTCGCGGCCGGTTAACTAAAAAAGACACATCTGAACCCTAATTTAACCCAATAGCCAATATATCCATAATCTTAGCTCGGATATCATATTCTGTAACAACCCGAGATTACAGCACCGCAAATCCTTGATATAAGGATTAACTAGGCTAAAAAATTTAGAACAACATTAATAAATATCAACAGCAAAGTTTATTATTACATTATAGGTCTGGAAAATGCAAATCGGACAACTCCCGATAATAAACATCAAATATAACAAACAACGACTACGTACTCGAGTACTTTATTAAAACAGAACACAACTGACAAACTCTTTCGGCCGTAACATCACCCTGCACCCTCGTCATCATGCAACTCTAGTGGTTGTTTCCCCGTCCTCCGGTATCCTGAACATAAAACAAATGTCCACCCCCGAAGGGGTTAGCACAACGATGCTAGTACAAGTACGATAATTATACAACAACAAATTATCCAACATCTCATGAAGAATAAAGACACATCATCAATGACAACAATAATAACGAGTCTCTACTATGAGAAGACTCACAATACCATACACAAAATGATAACCACAACATGACATCATGACATACACATGGTAATTCCGATGATCCAGCGTTCACTGCATAGATCGCAAGATGATCCCGTCAGACCAACACGAGGTGGAAACATGTGTCCAATGCACGCTATTATAGATCCCAAGATGATCCTGTCGGACCAACACAAGGTGGACATACAACAACGACATATATGTACGACAACATGTATAACATCAATACATAAAACGTAAATTAAAGTACTTGCCTTTGAAAGATGGCAAGAAATTAATACTTCAATGACTTCAACAAACTCGAAGGCTATTCCTTCGATCAACCGTTCGCAAACCTCGAACCTTATACAAAATGAAATAACGACAAACTCAACTTACGTAACAAGGCTATCGCATGAACATGTTAAACGTTCCATCAAGTGACTGAAGTAGTTATCAACATACGACCGATTCCCGATTAATTACTTAAAGCACAATACGTCGAACGAATACCATATTACCTGCGAAACGAAGGATCGTAATGGGGATAACACGTTGATGTCTAAGGATTTCAGCATATTCAAAACATCACAAACCACATTCCAATTCTTCCCATCAATTCTAATACACGTATCGGTTATCTAAACGAATTCATAACAAGGTAAGTACGTTCAACTGAATTATAAGTTAATCCCACTTATGATTCTCGTTCTTCCACAAGTAAATTCACATTCTCTAAGTTCTAAGTTCACCATGATTTTTACAACAAGATCGTATCGTTTTAACCATCATATGAAGATTATCAATCCAAACAATCTTTACAATTCCTGGATTATACTTGAAGAACAATTCCCACCTTCATCATCTCGAATTCACCTAGCCTAGGTGATAACATAATCGGTTCATTCATCATATAAGCATCACGAAATTATCATCTCCATGTAATCATCACGAAATCATCATCAAGGCAGGTTATAATCTTCGAAAATCACATCATTATCATAGGCGTAATCAAGGTTCAACTATTACCAATGAACACCCTACATTCATCCAATCCATTCTTCCTAAACTTGTTGTATGATTCATAATGTTCATAAAAAACTCCATAAACTTAGTAGCATTCTCGAAATTGATACTAAGGATAATAGTTTCAGGTGATTGAAGCATTACATACCTTACTATGGAAGGAAACAATGAAATACTTGATGAAACTCAACGTCGGATGCTAGAACACTAATCCTTAATGCTCCTCGTCTTCAACAATCACATTCATAGGCTGATTGGAGGGGTTAATATCGTGAGGGTAGCTCTCCAAATTGAAAAATTCGGAAAACAGATGAAGGGTAAAGTGAGAAATGAAATGAGGGTGATGTCTTATATATAGGAAATGACCTTTAGCGTGCACTATTTCTCAGTTTTAGCGTGTACTAACGGGCTCCCAGCCTACTGTCTCTTTCTATCTTCGGCCTTACGTACGTTAAATAGCCTTTATGTACGTTAATGCAATAGTTAGCCTACGCTAACGACTTTACGAAGCTTACTGACCTCACTGTACTCAACTTTAGCGTGCGCTAGCATATCTATCATAGCGTGCGGTAAGCACCGTTGACTCAACTTTTCCAAAAGCCATCCAGGTTCATCCTGACATAATCTTATCCATATCCACGATCCGATCTCACTTGTTGACCCCTTTCTCATTCATGTTGACTGCACATAGCGTACGCTAAGTGTCTTCTTTAGCGTGCGCTAGCTCACACATATTAGCGTACGCTACACTAACTGGTTAGCGTGCGTTAGTTATGTGTAAGTACATGCATGCATTAACATCCATAGAATCATACACTCGCCAATACTGGACTATGAAATATGGAAGATCATACTCTGATTAATAATACGACATACGCAATGTCAGAAGGTTCAAATACAGATAAAATACATATCAAATATCCGGGTATTACAGTGAAGGACATCAAGACCAAGAAGATTACCTTTATAGGAACCTGGATAGGAAATATGTACATCATTGATTGGATACCTACAGAAGCAGACATACCATATTTTGTAGCAAAAGTGCAACAGATCAAAGCTAGTTGTGGCACAAGAGAGTGTCGCGCATGAATTTTAAGACCATCAACAAGCTCACAAGGAAAGAGATGGTTCGAGGTTTCCAAACATCACAAATTAAAATGGCAGCATCTAGAGAGCTTGTTAGAAAGGCAAACAGATAAAAACCAACCTCAAGAGAAAATCAATGTAATCATACCACAAAGTTTTGGACTTACTTCATATGGATCTATATGTCCGTATGGACCCAATAAGCTTGTGAGGTAAGACGTATTGCTTGATTATTGTTTATATTTTTTCAGGTACACATAAACTATATTCTTGACAAAGAAGAAAGAGACAGTGATAAAGATGCCATAACATATGAGGAAGATAAAGAACAAAAGAGACTCAGCCTGGTATCCATTAAATCTTACAGGGGTACCAAATTCACAAATCATTTTATAGGAAAGTATTGTGCAGATAATGGAATACATCATGAGTATTTGGCTACTAGGACCCATAAAAATAGTGTTGCCAAGCAAAGCCACCAGGACAATAATCATTAAAAGCAAATTACCACAACAATATAGGGGCAAAACAGTAAACATATTGTGTTACACACAAAACCGCTATCTCATCAACAAATACCTGAACAAAACTCCCTACGAGGCATGGAATAATATAACATCACCGTTTAAATATTTTTATATTTTTGGATGCAAGTGTTATGTGCTCAACAATGATAAAGATCAACTCAGATCATTCGATGAGAAGTCCAATGAATGAGTCTTCCTAGGTTACTCGAACATGAGCAAGGCCTACATGATCTTCAATAAGAGGAAGTTGACTATTGAGCAGCCAGTCCATGTAGTGCTCAACAAGACACACTGCAATCCCATAAGAATAGATGGAGTGACTTAAACAGTCAAAACTCTCACCTAGAAGAAATCGCACAGACCCAAGGGGTACTTGTCAATTGATTAGAAATAAATCTCATAACTGTACAGATTAATGAAGTTGTTGTATAATCTTATTTGGATATTGCAGCCTATCAGGATACAATTCGTAATGCGGAGATGGAATCTAAAACAGATGGTTGAAATATCAACCACATGAACTGGTGATCGAATGCATCGATGCAGGCATCACCACCAGAAGAAGATCATAAAACAATATACAATGAAATATAATGCACAAACATAAATAAATAGAGTCATAAATTGATATGACACGGTTCCGTGTATGTAAAACTACAGTCGAACTATGAAGACTATTTATGTGCATAATAATTGTAGGCCTCGTGCACTCGGAACCAAACTCAACGGATGAATCTCTTGCAAACTCCCACTAGATTACATCAAGTGAAGAAGAGATCAATGGATTTTAAAGAAACAAAGCATGGTATTTGGTTCCAAGTCCAACTAATCAAGCCGCCTTCAAAATCTAATTTATATTTAGGAAAAGTAGGATGATAACAGTTTGGTGATAAGGAACAAGTCAAGACTGGAACCAATCTGGATGTTCCTTACCTTTGCCGCCCATATCAACTTCATTATGTATCAAGTATATGTTAAGAGTGCATTTCTTAATGGAGATATAACTGAAGAATTTTATGTCGAAAAATTTCCCATGTTTGGCAACTTAGAATCTAGTGACCAAGTCTAGAGCCTAAGAAAAGCTCTTTATGGACTCAAACATGCACCGCGGGAGTGGTATGGGACATTGTCCCTATATCTTATTAATAGCAGGTTCTAGGGGGTCTTGTGGACAAGAAATGCTTGAAGATGAGGAAGACGATGACCTACTAAAAGTACAAATTTATGTTGATGATATTATATTTGGCTCAACTAACGAAGATTTGTGCAAGAAGTTCTCTCATCTCATATAAAACAATTGTTGTTGGCCACAGAGTATACAATAAATAGCTTAGAAAGGGAGGATACAATAAGTTGTATGTTTTTCAAAATTTGCGTAGCAGAAGAGTATTGAGTTGCTGTTAATACAGAAACTAGGTACTTTCCTGTTTGTTTGATGCGTACAGGATTTTCACAATATATATACTTTAAATCACAGGTATGAATGAAAACATATTTGTGCATGATTGGAATTGCACTCGTGCTAGCACACATGATTGGAGTCTCTCTGGCGCTGATTCCATAATCTTGTAACTGTTGCTGCATCCAGAGAATCTGCATCAGCAACTTCCAGCAGCATAATATTCCGACTCAGTTGTAGAAAGTGAGTTGGCCAATTACTTCTTACTGAACCATGTCACAAGTGTAGGTCCAAGGAAGTGACAAGTTCCGCTTGTACTATTCCTATCCAACTTACAACCTCTGATATCCAAGTAGCTGTTGCCTACCAAATCGAATCCTCCTTCCTTAGGATACCACAATCCTACATCAATTGTTCCTTTCACGTACTTAAGAATTCGTTTGGCCGTGGTGAAGTGTGACTCTTAGGTGCTACCTGATACCGAGCACACACTCCTACAACAAACTGGATATTGGGCCTGGTAGCTGTTAGGTACAGGAGTGAGCCTATAAGCTTCCTATAGCGTGATTGTGTTGGAATATTTTATTTCAAATATTCATTATCGAGTTTTGATGATTAGTTGTTAAACAAAGGAAAATAACAAGGAAGCAAAACAAAACAACAAAGAAGTCGAAGATGCTTGATCCAGACTGAAAAGCAAAGAAGTTCAACTTTAATGAAGGTAACGTACGTAATACACATGGTGTAACATACGTAATGAAAAGTCACCTGATTAGACGAGAGTATCACCTGATGGAATAATGTACGCAATGGAAGTAGCATAAAGTACATAATGAGCAAAGCTTAACGCACGTAAATCTCTGTAGTTAACGTACGTAATGAAGAGTTTGAATCAGAATTCAAACTATATGACCGTTGTGATGTCATGACATACATCGTCATATCAACGGATATTTTAACTACATATAACATACATAATGGAGATACTATAACGTACGTAATGGAAGAAACGAAGCTACTGGACTGATCTGTGAAGAGATTAACGTACGTAACAAATAGAGGTTAAGGTACGTAATACATGTAACGTACGTAATGGTGTGTGAGTAACGTACGTAACGAAGTCAGAAAGAGCTAATGACAAGTTGAGTCTTTGGAGCCTATAAATACCACTTCCTATGGTATTGAACCCACAACAACTCAAAGCAATTGATTCATTGATCAGATATTGATATACATATTCTTGTTGTTGTAATTGAGCTTATATTGATAAGTGTTTGAGTGTTATACACGAAAACATACATGAGAGGAAAAAGAAAAGATAAGATTAGATTCGGTGTTATTAGGATCAAGGATCCGTCATTGTTAGAATCACAATCTATATCCGAGTGAGGTTTGTCTAGTACCCATAGAAAGCTAGATAGGTTGATTCCTTGTTCGATAGGAAAGGAAAATGGTTTAACTTGGACCGACAAAAAGACAAGTTTGAACGGTTTATCTCGAACCGATAGAAGACTAGATTGTAATGATAATCCCTCGACCGATAGAAGAGAAGTGTAGAGATTGATCTTTAGCCTATAAAAAAAGATACAAAGAGAGGACGTAGGCACGTTTGGCCGAACCTCTATAAATCTTGTGTCGTTTATTTTTCGCACCTTCAAATAAGCTTCCGCACAATAGCGCGTATACCGAATCCAACTCCTACAATTGTTATCGGAGCGGTACCTCCTAGAAGTGGCTTAACATCCGAGGAGAAGATGATCCAAATGGAGTTTCAACTTATCCCGGTCGAAGGTCTTGCTCTAAACCGACCACCATTCTTCGATGGATCAAATTATATGACTTGGAAGAAAAAGATGTCGATCTTCATTCATGCCTATGATATAGAAATTTGGAAGATCATTTGTCTAGGCCCGAACATTGCAATCAAATCCGACGGATCTCTTAAGAGTTTCGAATAATATAATGACGAGGATTGGAAGAACAACCATCTAAATTGTAAGGCCACTCAACTTTTAAATTGTGCCTTAAATCTATAAGAGGTCAATCGTATTTCATCGACTGCTAAAAAAATATGGAAAATTCTTGAAATCACACACGAGGGAACAACTCAAGTCAAGGAGACGAAGATTAATATGCTTCTCCATGACTACGAGTTATTCATGATGAAGGGTGACGATTCCATAACCAACATGCTCAACCAATTTTGGGTCATCACAAATGGACTCGCTCCTTTCGGGAAACTGCTATCGAGTAGTGAGAAAGTCAAGATAATCTTACGATCACTACCTAGCAAATAGGACGGCACCGTGATGATGATCATGGAATCTAAAGATCTCAACACGCTCGACTTTAGTGCCCTCGTTGGTTCGCTAATTAATTATGAGATTGTCCTAAAATCTCGAAGTGCAAAGCCGAAACCGAAGGAAATATCAATAGCTATGAAAGCTAAGATGTCTCGAAAATAAGAAATTTCGGTCGATGAAGTGATGAAGAATCAGCATATTATGCCAAGAACATTAATAAGTTTTAAAACTTATTAAACCGGAGAAAGAAGGACATCAAATTGGGGGAATCTAAGAAATTCGACAGCAACTATCGAATCTGTGGTAAACCAGGCCACTTTGAAAAAAATTACCGAGGCGCAAATCCAAAGAAGGAAGCCTTAATTGCCACATGGAGTGACGAATACGATGATGATGAATATATCAAAAATAATCTCGCAGTGATGGCCAGAAGTTCATTCGATGAAAGCGACGTCGAAAGCCAGGTTAGTACATCATCTCAAGATGAATTATTTGAAGCATTCGAATTATTGCATACTGATTTTCAAAATGCTCTATCCGAAATAAAATCCCTCCAATCGAAAAATAAATTATTGGAAATTGAAATTTCCAAAATAAAAGAAATAGGGAAATTTATTGAAATCCATCATTCTCCGTGTATTGAGAAAGAGAATAAATTGAAAGATGATTTTTTGAAAGTTCAAGACGAACTTAAAATTTAACAAAGAATTTTTCTTGCGGAAATGACAAATTTGAACAAATACTTTAACCAAACATAAAACAAAATCCTTAAATTTGAAAATACCCCATTGCGACAAATGTTTAAAAATTGGGCATCACTTTTCAAATTGCAAAAGCCCACGTCGGACGATAAAAATAAAAAAAAATTAGATTCCTAAAGGAACCACTATCTCAAATATCGTCTATGTTTCGAAAGAAAAACCAACTATCGGTTGGCTCCCCAAAAATCAAAATTAAATATTTCATCAATTGGTATTTTTATCATTGATATTTTCAAAATCAATATTTAACTCAGGGGGAGTTGTTATTTTTAATGGGGAGATATTTTTGTCACGGGGTGTTTACCCATTTTCTGCATTTATCATAATTTTATTTCATCATTTCTTATCGTTTATATACTTTTTGCTAATAACAAAAAGGGGTATAAGAATGGAATAAAAGAAAAATGGTATAAGGTAGAAAAATGAGAAAAGCGTCATGGAAGAATGACGAGAAAAATAAAAATAATACGAATCAAAGTCGAAAGTCGAAAAGAAAAAATAAGAAGAAGTTGAAAAGGAGAAAAGAAAAGATGGGAGTCAGAAACTAACGAAACGGACAAAGTCAAAAACTTTGATCTATTTACATATATATAAATATATTTTATATTTTGCAGGTTTATCCCATTCAAGAGTGTTATTTTATAATCATCAAAAGGGGGAGATTGTTGGAATATTTTATTCCAAATATTTATTATCGAGTTTTGATGATTAGTTGTTAAACAAAGGAAAACAACAATGAAGCAAAACAAAACAACAAAGAAGTCGAAGATGCTCGATTCGGACTGAAAATCAAAGAAGTTCAACTTTAATGAAGGTAACGTACGTAATACACATGGTGTAACGTACGTAATGAAAAGTCACCCGATCAGACGAGAGTATCACCTGATGGAATAACATACGCAATACAAGTAGCATAACGTACGTAATGAGCAAAGCTTAACCTACGTAACTCTCTGTAGTTGACGTACGTAATGAAGAGTTTGAATCAGAATTCAAACTATATGACCGTTGTGACGTCATGACATACATCATCATACCAACGGATATTTTAACTACATATAACATACATAATGGAGATATTATAACGTACGTAATGGAAGAAATGAAGCTACTGGACTGATCTGTGAAGAGCTTAACGTGTGTACTTAATACATGTAACGTACATAATGGTGTATGAGTAATGTACGTAATGAAGTCATAAAGAGCTAACGGCTAGTTGAGGCTTTGGAGCCTATAAATACCACTTCCTATGGTATTGAACCCACAACAACTCAAAGCAATTGATTCATTGATCAGATATTGATATACATATTCTTGTTGTTGTAATTGATCTTATATTGATAAGTGTTTGAGTGTTATACACGAAAACATACGCGAAAGGAAAAAGAAAGGATAAGATTGGATTCGGTGTTGTTAGGATCAAGGATCCGGAATTGTTAGAATCACAATCTATATCCGAGTGAGGTTTGTCTAGTACCCATAGAAAGCTAGATAGGTTGATTCCTTATCCGATAGAAAAGGAAAACGGTTTAACTTGGACCGACAAAAAGACAAGCGTGTATGGTTTATCTCGGATTGATAGAAGACGAGATTGTAATGGTAATCCCTCGACCGATACAAGAGAGGTGCAGAGGTTGATCTTTAGTCTATATAAAAGATACGGAGAGAGGACGTAGGCACGTTTGGCCGAACCTCTATAAATCTTGTGTCGTTTATTTTCCGCACCTTTAAATACGCTTCCGCACAATAGCGTGTATACCGAATCCTGCTCCAACAGATTGATCAACTGGATTTATAGCTTCGTCAGCACTAATTTGCATGGAAGTGCTCATTGGATTAGACGAGGATTTGGAGTTGTTCATCCCGAATTTGTTGAGCAGCTCCTTGCCGTACTTTTCCTGGTTGATGAATATGTCTATAGGTAATTGCTTAACCTGCAATCCTAGAAAATAGCTAAGTTCTCTCATCATACTCATTTTAAATTTACTTTGCATTAGATGAGGGAACCTTTGACATAGAGCAAGGTTTAAACCAAATATAATATCATCGACATATATTTGTACCATTAATGATCGTCACCTTCCTGTATCTTAAAGAGATTCTTGTCTACTGCACCTTTCTCAAATCCATTGTTGATTAGTTACAGGGATAGGGTTTCATATCAGGCTCTAGGCGCTTGCTTAAGTCCATACAGTGCTTTATTTAGCCTGTATACTAGGTCTCCTCGTCAGTGTTCGTGGCTGTTCAACATAGACTTCTTCAGCGAGATCTCCATTCAGGAATGCACTCTTAACGTCCATTTAATAGACTATAAAATTCTTGTGAGCGACGAATGCTAGGAATATCCTGATGGCTTCTAGTCTGGCTATAGGGGCAAAAATTTCATCATAGTCTATGCCTTCTTCCTGTCTGTAACCTTGAGCGATTAATCGGGATTTGTTTCTTATGACAAGTACACTTTCATCCTTTTTGTTTCTAAATACCCATTTAGTTCCAATTACAACTTGATGATCTAGTCTATGTACGAGATTACGTATATTGTTTCTTTCGAAATCATTCAGATCTTCTTCCAAAGAACTGATCCAGTGGGAATTATTCAGAGCTTCATTAGTCAAAACAGGTTCGGAGTGGGCTAAGAATACAGCTAGAGTACACATAGCTAGTCTCCTAAGTTCGGCTTGAGATTTACATACAGGAAATTGAGACTTTTCAGAATCTGTTTCTTTCGATGCACAGAGTACAGTTCCTTGTGTACTCTGTATTCTCCTACAAGTGGTTCCTCCAGCATCGAGATCTCCTATAATCAACTCCTGGGGGTGATCTCTCATCCATGTCCTATCAAGTTCTAGCTCGGCATCCCCTGCTATATCTAGTGGTGCTGGAGTCTCGACTTCAGCTTGTACATCATCAGCTTTGACTCCTTCTGATCTTATAGCTGGGGGATTGATTTTTTGGTCCACGACAGGCTCTATTGGAGTTTGGGGATCGTCAATGGAAAGTGTCTGGATGTTATGGGTTGTCTTCTGCTCCTGTAGGCCCCCAATGGGGTTCATCGAATACTACATGGACAGATTCCTCTATTGTCAGCTTCCTCTTGTAAAATATCCCGAAAGATTTGCTAACAGAGCAGTATCCTATGAATATACCCTCATCCAACTTTTCGTCGACAGTTTTGAGTATATCTTTCCCATTGTTTAGAATATAACATCTGCATCCAAAAATATGAAAGTATGCAACCATTGGAGTTTTATTATTCCATACCTCATATGATTTTTTATTGTGATGCTTGTTGATGATATAGCAGTTTTGTGTGTAACATGTTGTATTTGTTGCTTCTCCCCAGAACCACTGCGACAATTTTCTTGCGTCTAACATGGTCCTTGTTGCTTTTTTGAGCATCCTGTTCTTTCGCTCGGCAACGCCATTTTGTTGAGGAGTTCGAGTTGTTGAGTATTAGTGATGTATTCGATTGTCCGTATATTATTGCTCTATGAAGTGATTTGTGAACTCAGTGCCTCTATCGGAATGAATGGACACGATACTCAACTCTTTCTCATTCTGTATCTTCTTCAGGTGCTCTGGCAACTTTGTGGTGGTATCTTTATTTTTTCTCAAAAAGATTGTCCAAGCACACCTGGAAAATTCATCAACAATAACAACATAATATTTCTTACCTCCCAAACTTACAGGGTCTACAGGGCCGTAGAGGTCCATGTGTAGCAAATCCAGTACCCTGTGGGTAGACAGGTATGACTTGCTTTTCAGGGTGATTTTAACTTGCTTGTCTTTCTGACAGGGTCCACAGATGTTGTTTTTATGAAATGATACATCGGGCAAACCTTTGAACATTCCTTATCTAGCGAGTTTGTTGATAGTCTTGAAGTTAATGTGTGAGATCCTTTTGTGCCATAGCCAACTTTGATCTGCAGTGTCTTTGGCAACAAAATATGGAATAATGGAGCTCGTGGGCTTCCAGTCAGCAATGTACATATTACGTGATCAGCTTCCTATGAGGACGACTTCCTTGGTCTTGATGTCCTTCACCCTACAGTGATCTATATAGAATTTGACCGAGAACTGTTTGTCACAGAACTACCTAATACTAAGTATATTATACTGTAATCCTTCAATATAGACTACGTCAGTGACTTTAAACTTTCCTACAAGCAGGGCTCCCTTACTTCTTGTTCTTCCTTTGGATTTGTCTCTGAATCATACCTTTGAACCACGATTTTCTACAAAATCTGATAGCTTGCTAATATCTCTTGTCATATGCCGAGAACATCCACTGTTGAAGTACCAAATGTCATTTTCCTTGGTATCTTGTAGGCAAAGAGTTTAGGTAGATTTAGGTCCCCTTTGATTATTGGGTCTATGGATGTTAGTGCCTTTTGGTACCTAAATTTGCCTGATAGCAATTGGTTTGTTGTAGGTTTCTTTTGGTACAATTTTGCGATATCTATGTGGGGCAAGCACGTATCGCTATAACCTTGATTATTATGCATGAAAAACATAGGGTCTTGATTCCAGTACGATTGCCGTCTTAAAGGGGGAACCATTTTCTTCGGCCTTATAGCTTACCTTATAGGTTTCCAATTGGATTCCCAGAGCTGTTGGTGGTACTGCACGGCAGCCTGTTTCCTGGATGGATAACGGGCTCATGTATCCAGTATCTAGGCACACTGTACTATTGGTAGTAAAGCGGTGCATGCCTCTGATACTTGGATACAACCTTCTTTCTGGATCGCCGCTGGCGTTGTAGGTATGCTCAGGGAGCATGCTGTTGATTACGTCTCACAGGTATGGGAGGCTGAGGTTTCTACGATTTATGATAGGAACTTGGGGGCGGAATCACAGCCTTTGCTGTATGAGAAGGGGCAGCTGTAACCTTTGCGGGACTCGTGGCCTCTTCGAGTTCAGGAATGGTTTCCACTCCCCTGACAAACATCGTACCAGATTTTTCCATATGGGAGAACGAGTCATATGCGAAGCCACGTTTATCGTGGGCATGATGCCCATTGCTTAGAATTTCTTCCGTCCTCCGAGTTCTCCTTCTCGTTTCTCGAGAGTTTTTACTTTAGCTTCAAGTAAAGTATAATAATTTATCTTGCACTTACTATGAGACTTTGCATCATTTATATCTTTTGCAAGTTGATGATTGCTTTTCATGAGTTTTTCATAAGTGACTTTGCTATCGCAATCCAAATACATATTTTCAGAGTTGTTTTTGAGCAAGTCATTTTCGTCTTTCAGCTCCAAGTTTAAAACGGAGAGCTGTATATTTTCTCGCTTGAGTGTCTCATGGGATGTTTGAATGTTTTTAAATTCATTCATCATATTTTCAAAAGTATGCGATGCATTCATAGGAATAGTTGAATTTGAGCGTACCTCATCATCACTGTCATCATCATATGCTTTATCTTCAATTTCATCGTTAGATGAGTCATTGCCAGTGATCGCCTGTAGGCACTCCTCAGTCTTGTTCGATGCGGGCGAGGCTTCTGATTCACCAATCAGGGCCTTAAGCTTGTTTCTCCAGGCACGTCTCTTCTCATCCTTTTCCTGTTGCTCAGCTTCGGGCAACTTTTGCACTTTTGGATGAGGACACTTATTTTCATAATGTCCTGCCTTCTTGTAATTATAGCATAAGTTAGAATTACCAATTGACGGGGATTCAGAGCTTACACTCTTAAATGGCTTGGGCCTGTATGGGGCCTTTCCAGACTGTTTGATGAACTTCTTAAATTTGTGCATGAGCAAAGCCATTTCATCTTGTGACAGGATGTCATCATCAATGTCTACTGCCTTGTGTGCCGACTTGGATGTGCTGGGTGCTGAAGTATGTCTCATGTCAGATACAACAGCTAGTGTTGTAGTATTGGTAGGTGACTCTTCAGATTTCTCTCTCATATCTATATCATACTCAAATGCCCTTAGGTCAGAAAAGAGATCAAAAGTAGAAATATCATTTGAGATACAGGACACAAGCATAGCTGTGGTTTTTATGTCCCATCGGGCAGGGAGTGATCTAAATATTTTCAAATTTTTCTTCTTTTGGGTATAAACTTTACCCAATGATTCAAGTTCACCGACAATGCCAGTAAATTTGAGGTTAAGCTCCTCAAGTGTTTCTGTAGGTTTTGTAACGCCCTGGCTTTCTTAATTAAAAAGAACGTTACACGGCTCAATTTTTCCTTAAAATTTTTTATATAAATTCGACGTATTTGCAGAAGCATTTTAGTCAGTAAATCTTCAATAAAACTCGTTTATTCAAACATCAGTACAGTTTTACAAAACATGGGAAATCAATTATTCGGACATAGTCCGTTGAAATTACGTTTGTTGAATAACATCAAGTGCTTCGTAAAAATAATAACAATTAAGGCGACAACATCTTTTATTCTTTAGAACTTCATCATGTTGGGAGTATGTATTCATCTTCTGCTTGTCCCGTTCGTCGATTCCTTAGCCTGAAAAACATAAATGACGAGGTGTGAGTACGCGAGCATACTCAGTGAGATTAAACCCTTATAAATCGTCAAAATCATGTTGTGTAATGCACATAAAACATTCTTATCTGTGTGAGACTCGTCTCGGATTTCTTTCATTCTTTCGACCCCTCGTGGGTTGTCATGTTACACGACACAACGATGACCATAACATATTAAAACAGTATAACCTCACCTCGTTTGCTGAAATCTTGAAATATCTTCCTTTGAATTTAGCTCGGTTGTCCTTCTTGGATCCCAGATATGCTGCTCCTAGCACTTGAAAATACTTTTTCATATTTCCGGCCATAAATTCTTGATGTAAAATCTGAAATCTCTTACCTTTGAAAAACTGTCAGATTTGAGCTATCTGATTGATCGGGATTTTTAAGGGCATTTCAGTTTTTGGAAGGGAAATATGTTACAGGCATTTTAAAGTAGAGGTCCACAGCTTCAAAATGATATATGATATGTACATAAACACGTCCGGAAACATGTATAAATAAGGGCTCAATTCGGTTGAAAATCAACCTTACCCGGACAACTGGAAGCCTTATCCGGACAGCTGGCCGAAAAGCTTCTGTCGGTCGTGACCGACCTTATCCGGACAGATGGACAGCCTTATCCGGATAGTGGTCGAGAAGCTTCTGTCGGTTGTGACCGACCTTATCCAGACAGCTGGACAGCCTTATCCGGATAGTGGCCTAGAAGCTTCTGTCGGCCATGTCCGGCGATGACCGGCAAATATCCGTCAACTTGGCTCAGCCGGTTCGACCCCTTCCCGATGTCCAAATTCGATTTTCCGACCTGTTCCAGACTCGTCTGAGTTAAATCTTCGATATGCTTGGAACGGATTTTCGATAATAATAATAAAATAATTTAATATTATTTTTGCAATATAAGTGTTTTGTAATGAAATTTTACCGTATCAAAATCGTCGGAACTTTTCGAAATCACTTTAATAAATTCTAAAAATGACCCTTATAATTTATTTTGAAATCTTTTCTTTTTTAAATCCTTCATTCTATGCTAGGAACGTATCGGTCCAAGTATCGGACAACCTGTAAATATTAAAAAAATCAAAATCTATGATCGTTAGCAAAATAAATAGCATTTAAATAAGTATTAGGTTGTAACAACCTCGGAGTCGACGTTGGGCAGCAACGATGAACCACATATTCTCCCGAAAATATAATCATGCCGTAATTATTCGTTAGACTTTCAAAAATAAGAAAGTTTTGAAATATCTTGTTTTGTATAAGTAAACCTTTTTAAACCTCCTTAACTGTATAGTCCCATACCTATACAGTCTTGGAATACCTCTCGTTCTGGTAAGAATTCGGTTCAGTCATGTCCCCCTCCGCCTAGAAGCCTTGTCAGGAGCCGCTCATTGTCCGTGCCCTTTTTCTTATTGCACCGGCGATCACTCCCCTTTCTCGGAGCCGCTCATTGTCCGTGCCCTTTTTTATTGCACCGGCGATCACTCCCCGCCCTCGTCGGCCCCGGGTGTCACATGTTCACCATCTTCCGCTTGGTTCATCCCCAAATCTCACCGTACTGAGAGAGGTCTTTCTCCGATACCATTCTGTAACGCCCTGGCTTTCTTAATTAAAAAGAACGTTACACGGCTCAATTTTTCCTTAAAAATTTTTCTATAAATTCGGCGTATTTGCGGAAGCTTTTTAGTCAGTAAATCTTCAATAAAACTCGTTTATTCAAACTGTAACACCCCCAAAACCGTATGGGAATATTACACGCCGTATACCCTTTCCGCAAGGATCTACCAGGCTAAACATCCATAAACAACCAAATGCTGGCCCGGCCAGGGTCAAACAATATAATAATACAGACCGTTAAGGTCACTTACACATAAACACACAGACCGATGAGGTCACACAACTCTATCAACAGGACTGACTAACAACATTACCCACACAGGGGTCGAAATACAATACAGCGGAAGACTGAATCAACTCTAACAATACAACTAAACTCTACCAACTTTCAACTCTTGATTAGTATCGCATCTCGTCATCCCCTTGTGCCAATCCTGTTGCTCCCCGAACTGCATGTACAGGACGCAGAACAGACATCCACCCCCCGAATACTCGGGGGTTAGTAAAACTCTACTGTTTTACTAGTGCAAGTATCAAACCATACGAAATGTTACAAGCAAATAGCAACTACGAATTTAATACGGAAATCCATTATCAAAATGTTCCCGAGAAGCTTTAGAATTTCGAACTCAAGTAAGAGATATTTGAAAAGGAACACATCATCTCGGGGATTTTTAAAGCAGAAAATCTTTTGGACCTCGAGTCCCAATTTACAAACCTTTTCGTAAACAATAGGGCCTTAGCCCGATTCTCGTTTCAAAGCATACTAAATAATAAATCATTATGAGTCCGAGGTCCATATTTAAAATGTTACCCGAACAATCACTGCTACACGATCACTGTTCGTACACATCATGTACCGAACTCCGGAGGCCTCGACGGACCATACCCGGACCACACACACTGTTCGTACACATCATGTACCGAACTCCGGAGGCCTCAACGGACCATACCCGGACCACACACACTGTTCGTACACATCATGTACCGAACTCCGGAGGCCTCAACGGACCCTACCCGGCTACAACATCGTTCGTACACATCATGTACCGAACTCCAGAGGCCTCGTCAGACCCTACCTGGATCACACACCTTGTCCGTACACGTCATGTACCGGACTCCAGAGGTCTCGTCAGACCCTACCTGGTTCACACACTTTGTTCGTACACATCATGTACCGAACTCCAGAGGCCTCGTCAGACCCTACCTGGATCACACACACATCGACTCGACACAATTCATAATCATTAAATGTCAAGCCATTCCACATTACACCGAAATGTACAATCAAGTATGTAAAACAAAACAACACGAATATCATGATCATCACAACGACTCTTAACCAACATATCACACATTCGGTACACAATACATTGCACAACCACGTGTACAACCATCTCATATGTACATCGCAATCCTGCACAAATGGCACAATGCCGAACCGTATACCAATATATCACTATTATCACAAAGCCTTCAAATTTCGGAAAATACAACCAACTCAAACGGAACATATTTACGGAGGCAAGCAAAATCGTCATACATAGCATACGTAATTACTAGTCGCAAGATACAAGTCGTATAATAAGATACTTGCCTCGATAGTCGGCACCCGAATATTCCGACGAATACGGCACAACCCGGAAAACCCCGAACACCTACAATCCTCCGTGAAATCCAACGGAAACACGGTTACTATGAGATTAACAATTGAAAACAAAGGAAAACACGGTCAAGAATTGAAGGGAACCCTTTGAGACATTTGATCGGATACTAAATGTTCAAGGTTCCTAAGAAAACCAAAAATCCCGATTGGGTTCCAACGAACTCAAAATACGGATATACAATCCGTAGAACATTTCCAAAACAACGGAAATCCCAACAAACTATCGAAGGGAAACTCATTGGGACATTTAATCGAACACTAAATGTTCAATAATTCCCAAGAACACTCGAATCGTCAATCGAGTTAAACAAACTCGATATATGGATATACAACCCATAGAACACGATTAATAACATCATACTACACCAATCGATGTATCAAAATCGGATTAGAAACGAAATCAAGAGCAATTTCTCCAAAAAAGTCAACTTGAAGGAAAATCAAGAATATACCTTGATTTGACGAAGAACACGGATTGGATGATGATATAATCCACAAGAATCTTCCAAAATGCCTTGGAAATGATTAGAATCGGCCAAGAACTCGATTTCCCGAGCCTCCCGTCGCCAGACGCCGAAAAAGGAAGAAAAATCGCGTAGGAAATGAAATCGCCGAGCCGGGCTATATATAGCCGCGAGTTACTGGCCCGTAATCGGCAGCCTTACGGCCGTAACTCGGTCCCTTCGGCCGTACTCGGGCCTTACGGCCGTATGCAGCGTCGTCAAAAATCGCCAAGACTACCGGACACTTACGGCCGTAACTCGCACACCTTACGGCCGTAACCGGCCTTCGTCAAAATCCGCCCAGCGCTCGTACGGCCGTACCCGATCACGCTTACGGCCGTAACTCGCACACCTTACGGCCGTAACTCGGCCAGGCCAGGCCCTGCTCCGGCCGTGACTCGGCCGTGGCCACTCCGACGGCCCGGACGACCCCGAAACCCGAACCTGAGTAAAAATCGAAGATACGGTTACGAAGTACTCGCAAAGACGAATCCAAGCACTAAGAGAACACACGATTCCGACCATCCGAAGTGTCGGAATTCGACAACGGAAGTAATTACCCCAAACTTTGGGAAATTACAAAAATGGCCCAAAGCATCCGAAAATCACGATACGTGATCGAAACACCGAACCGAAGCTCGCAACATGAATAATAACATTAAATGAACTTGCGAGAACCTCGAAACAACAGTTTCGGACGAGATTCGCAAGAATCGAGCTCAAGTGCGGAAAAGTCGCTAAAAAGCACGGAACTCAACAAAACGACACTGAACGAACTCGGATGACAAAAAGTGCAGAATTAATCACTCTCGAAATGACGAAAAGGTCATGAGCGAGTCGTCAAAACGGACTTCCGCCGAAAAAAAAAAAAAAAAAGAAAATTACCGAAATTCGAAATTGCGGATATTACATTCTACCCTCCTTAAAAGAAGTTTCGTCCCGAAACTTAAAACAAGTAGGGGGAAGCAATATACCCTGCCAGGAAAACTCGACGAGATACGCAAAAACCGAAAACTCGCGCCCGACGGCGAAACGCTGCAAGAAACGCAAAGAGACATACGGCGTGAAAACACGCTCCACGACGACCAACACAACGTCGCCGTTAGGAACATAATAAAGTCAACAAGTGACAAGCGTCATCAAACAGATAATACAATCAAGTCGATTATCCGAACAATCACAAAACACATCCAACGAAAATCAATACGATTGACCAACCCAACGGTATATCAATCAAAACATGAGCCACACGCCGAACAAATACGGAATTCCACCGCCCAAGGGTTGGAAGATCGAAAACGAGACTAATTTCCCGAACTTAAGGGAATTTCGAAGGAGTCTGAATGTTCAACAATCACGAAACGAGATCAACAAAAGCGAACAATCAAACGATCGAACCACAAAGATCGAGACAACAAAAATCGAACGATCATGTTCGGATCACGAAGAACAATAAGGTTCATCCGACAACTCCGAGGTTCACATCTCGACTCGAGACAAAACATGATCCGGTGAAAACAACAAGATGCACACTCGCATAAGACCCACAGGAAAGGGAATAACAATTGAAAAGTCACAACGACGAGCGAGTAATTCCGAAATAATACCACCCTCGTTCGATCAACAAAAGCAAGGGGCGGGACAAGCTCGAAACGTCAATGAACATAAACGAGTCGACAGAGTCGAAAATACAGAAGTTCCAAATCCGATCCACTTTGAATAAAAGAACCAGTAGAACCAAAAGATGTTACTTCCGAACAAGGTTCACAAGAATCGAACCGTACTCGGAAAAGTCACAGCGATACCAGGTCGACCCAAAACAAGATCACAGCTCGTTCGAATGATGAACCCGAAATACAAAACAAGTTCGCATAGAGTATCAACGAACACGAGCGAATCGATAGACTGGAGAAAGAGAAAATGAAGAAGTCCAAAAACAATACAGGTATTACATTCGACCTCTTATAAAAGAAGGTCGTCCCCGATACTCACAATAACGAAATCAAGGAGACGACACAACAGGCAATCGACAGAAACCTCCTTCAAAGGCCTCTCAAGCCGATTCTGATATCTGTGCTGAAGCGCGAACTCCGAAAGTCTCGGTAGCCACCCGCAAAATCGAATTCGGTGACCCTCGAGTCCACACTCGAAATGTGTTCTGTGAGAAGGACAAATTGCACGTACATTCCCCCGGCACATCACGGTTGAAATGCCTCGGCTCGGCATACCGAAAATACAAATGCTAGATACAATGGAACATAACACCGCAAAACAACATACCGGAGATGCCAACTCAGCACAACAAGGAATCCTAACACATAGCATATACAACGATTACCATCATAAAGTAATACACACACAAACACTACAACAACGACGGTATCGTTTGGCGATCTCAATGGCCCGAACGATAACCAGCACGTAATACAAACATCATGAAACAATCACATATGTACACCAACGTACAAACCCAAGCTTCAACATCTCACACTCGTGTGGGACACGCAATCCACCACGAGACGACAACCATTTAGTACCAGTTCACACCTCTCACAGAGGGCTAGTACAACAAATACGTGGCAACGCCTCAACGTTCATGCCACCAACTCGATCATATTCGGGAGTTAACATCATAGCGACAAAGCCAACATCATACATACATACCCAGCCCTCAAACGGGAATGGATAGGTTTTAAAAACGAAAACCTCATTCGGAAAATAATTTAGAAAAACACCGGTCGATCTTGAGTATCACATTTCCAAAAAAAAGTAAAAACGTGAAACATCATTATCGAGACTTTGGAAAACCATTTCGCATTTGATAAAAATGAGTACACTTTCTTTTAGTGAAAAGCTTTCAGGATATTCGACCCTCGGGTCTAAGTAAAAGTGTTTATGAAACATTGAAAATATCTCAAAACATTTTGGTCCTCGAGGTAGAAGAATTTTGAAACATATTGTGGCACCCTGGAAGTACCGCGAGAAAACAATTGATTTTAAACGTACGTCTCGAAATTTATTTCTAAGATACTCAAGTTTTCGAAAATAATTCATTGCCAAAGAAAAGGACGATGCCAAAAGGCTAGAATGCCCAAAAATTTCAGGTAATTACACAAAACTTTATAGCGCCGTGGGTCCCACGCCGGAACCCACAGGATAAAACCATTTACAAAAATGCCAAAAAGGGCAATGACGGTAATATTTCAAAACTCACAAAGGCCATTTACAAAATACTAAATACCGTCATAAGAATTTCGCCAAAATGATCAAGGCCATAATGCCAAAAACTCGGTTAAGGGAATCGGTTTTCGAAATAAAACTCAGCCGGTAAAATACCGAAAGTCATTACAAAAGAACTCACGCAGCGGAAAAAGGAATACAGTCCAACATGCACAATCCAATTGAATGCATCTCACAGCGTCTAGTTTAAACATACAACAAAACCATTCATCGGAGTTTCTCACGAACTCAATCGTCGATACCTTATTCGAAACCCATCAAGGTTCTCAATTTTTACACCATACCACCCCTCACAGTGGTTCAAAGGTAAAACAACAATAGGCCCAGTTTTATACATATACTATATATCACACGTATTAAATACAACTATATTCACAACACCGTACAAATAAAATTATGCACCGCAATTAACTCATTAAGATAAAATTGAGATACATAGGTATTACGCATAAAGGAGGAGACTTACATCCACAGGCCGCACGGAGATGACGGTCGCCCACGATACTAATCTCATCCGACAACATATCCGACACGTTGTGACTACGCACAACTCAACTTGTCACCTGACGACTCGAACGACAAGACAACACATTACTCGACAAACCACGACTTGACTCAACCCGACAGCCTAGGTTTCCGCAACCTAAGCTCCGATACCATAAATGTAACACCCCCAAAACCGTATGGGAATATTACACGCCGTAAACCCTTTCCGCAAGGATCTACCAGGCTAAACGTCCATAAACAACCAAATCTTTGGCCCGGCCGGTCAA
The DNA here is from genome assembly GCA_033398695.1 of Orobanche coerulescens. Taxonomy (NCBI): domain Eukaryota; kingdom Viridiplantae; phylum Streptophyta; class Magnoliopsida; order Lamiales; family Orobanchaceae; genus Orobanche; species Orobanche coerulescens. Next base: position 21,304,478 of record CM065810.1, read on the forward strand.
ACAATATAATAATACGGGCACTGTTAAGGTCACTTACACATAAACACACGCACCGATGAGGTCACACAACTCTATCAACAGATCGACTAACAACATTACCCACACAGGGGTCGAAATACAATACAGCGGAAGACTGAATCAACTCTAACAATACAACTAAACTCTACCAACTTTCAACTCTTGATTAGTATCGCAGCTCGTCATCCCCTTGTGCCAATCCTGTGACTGCTCCCCTGAACCTGCATGTACGGGCCTTGAGCAGACATCCACCCCCGAATACTAGGTGGTTAGTTAAACTCCACTGTTTTACTAGTGCAAGTATCAAACCATACGAAATGTAACAAGCAAATAGCAACTACGAATTTAATACGGAAATCCATTATCAAAATGTTCCCGAGAAGCTTTAGAATTTCGAACTCAAGTAAGAGATATTTGAAAAGGAACACATCATCTCGGGGATTTTTAAAGCAGAAAATCTTTTGGACCTCGAGTCCCAATTTACAAACCTTTTCATAAACAATAGGGCCTTAGCCCGATTCTCGTTCAAAGCATACTAAATAATAAATCATTATGAGTCCGAGGTCCATATTTAAAATGTTACCCGAACAATCACTGCTACACGATCATCGTTCGTACACATCATGTACCGAACTCCAGAGGCCTCGACGGACCTTACCCGGACCACACACACCGTTCGTACACATCATGTACCGAACTCCGAGGCCTCAACGGACCTTACCCGGACCACACACACCGTTCGTACACATCATGTACCGAACTCCGAGGCCTCAACGGACCCTACCCGGCTACAACATCGTTCGTACACATCATGTACCGAACTCCGCAGGCCTCGCTGACCCTACCGGATCACACACCTTGTCCGTACACGTCATGTACCGAACTCCAGAGGCCTCGCTGACCCTACCTGGTTCACACACTTTGTTCGTACACATCATGTACCGAACTCCGGAGGCCTCGTCAGACCCTACCTGGATCACACACACATCGACTCGACACAATTCATAATCATTAAATGTCAAGCCATTCCACATTACACCGAAATGTACAATCAAGTATGTAAACCAAAACAACACGAATATCATGATCATCACAACGACTCTTAACCAACATATCACACATTCGGTACACAATACATTGCACAACCACGTGTACAACCATCTCATATGTACATCGCAATCCTGCACAAATGGCACAACGCCGAACCGTATACCAATATATCACTATTATCACAAAGCCTTCAAATTTCGGAAAACACAACCAACTCAAACGGAACATATTTACGGAGGCAAGCAAAATCGTCATACATAGCATACGTAATTACTAGTCGCAAGATACAAGTCGTATAATAAGATACTTGCCTCGATAGTCGGCACCCGAATATTCCGACGAATACGGCACAACCCGGAAAACCCCGAACACCTACAATCCTCCGTGAAATCCAACGGAAACACGGTTACTATGAGATTAACAATTGAAAACAAAGGAAAACACGGTCAAGAATTGAAGGGAACCCTTTGAGACATTTGATCGGATACTAAATGTTCAAGGTTCATAAGAAAACCAAAAATCCCGATTGGGTTCCAACGAACTCAAAATACGGATATACAATCCGTAGAACATGTCCAAAACAACGGAAATCCCAACAAACTATCGAAGGGAAACTCATTGGGACATTTAATCGAACACTAAATGTTCAATAATTCCCAAGAACACTCGAATCGTCAATCGAGTTAAACAAACTCGATATATGGATATACAACCCATAGAACACGATTAATAACATCATACTACACCAATCGATGTATCAAAATCGGATTAGAAACGAAATCAAGAGCAATTTCTCCAAAAAAGTCAACTTGAAGGAAAATCAAGAATATACCTTGATTTGACGAAGAACACGGATTGGATGATGATATAATCCACAAGAATATTCCAAAATGCCTTGGAAATGATTAGAATCGGCCAAGAACTCGATTTCCCGAGCCTCTCGTCGCGGACGCGAAAAAGGAAGAAAAATCGCGTAGGAAATGAAATCGGCCGAGCCGTGCTATATATAGCCGGCAGGTTACTGGCCGTAACGGCAGCCTTACGGCCGTAACTCGGTCCCTTACGGCCGTACTCGCGAGCCTTACGGCCGTAACCGCATTCGTCAAAAATCGCGGCCTGACCCGGACACTTACGGCCGTAACTCGCACACCTTACGGCCAGAATCGGCCTTCGTCAAAATCCGCCCGGGCCAGACGGACGTACCCGATCACGCTTACGGCCGTAACTCGCACACCTTACGGCCGTAACCGGCACCTTACGGCCGTAACTCGGCGAGCTGTGCCACCTCGGCCGTGACTCGGCCGTGGCCACTCCGACGGCCCGGACGACCCCGAAACCCGAACCTGAGTAAAAATTGAAGATACGGTTACGAAGTACTCGCAAAGACGAATCCAAGCACTAATAGAACACACGATTCCGACCATCCGAAGTGTCGGAATTCGACAACGGAAGTAATTACCCCAAACTTTGGGAAATTACAAAAATGGCCCAAAGCATCCGAAAATCATGATACGTGATCGAAACACCGAACCAAAGCTCGCAACATGAATAATAACATTAAATGAACTTGCGAGAACCTCAAAACAACAGTTTCGGACGAGATTCGCAAGAATCGAGCTCAAGTGCGGAAAAGTCGCTAAAAAGCACGGAACTCAACAAAACGACACTGAAACGAACTCGGATGACAAAAAGTGCAGAATTAATCACTCTCGAAATGACGAAACGGTCATGAGCGAGTCGTCAAAACGGACTTCCGCCGAAAAAAAAAAAAAGAAAAAAAAAAGAAAATTACCGAAATTCGAAATTGCGGATATTACACAAACATCAGTACAGTTTTACAAAACATGGGAAATCAATTATTCGGACATAGTCCGTCGAAATTACGTTTGTTGAAGAACATCAAGTGCTTCGTAAAAATAATAACAATTACGGCGACAACATCTTTTATTCTTTAGAACTTCATCGTGTTGGGAGTATGTATTCATCTTCTGCTTGTCCCGTTCGTCGATTCCTTAGCCTAAAAAACATAAATGACGAGGTGTGAGTACGCGAGCATACTCAGTGAGATTAAACCCTTATAAATCGTCAAAATCATGTTGTGTAATGCACATAAAACATTCTTATTTGTGTGAGACTCATCTCGGATTTCTTTCATTCTTTCGACCCCTCGCGGGTCGTCATGTTACACGACACAACGATGACCATAACATATTAAAACAGTATTACCTCACCTCGTTTGCTGAAATCTTGAAATATCTTCCTTTGAATTTGGCTCGGTTGTCCTTCTTGGATCCCGGATATGCTACTCCTAGCACTTAAAAAAACTTTTTCATATTTCCGGCCATAAATTCTTGATGTAAAATCTAAAATCTCTTTGAAGACTTTTATCAAACTCCTTTGAAAAATTGTCATATTTGAGCTATCTGATTGATCGGGATTTTTAAGGGCATTTCAATTTTTGGAAGGGAAATATGTTATAGGCATTTTAAAGTAGAGGTCCACAGCTTCAAAATGATATATGATATGTACATAAACACGTCCGGAAACATGTATAAATAAGGGCTCAAAGTCGGTTGAAAATCAACCTTACCCGGACAGCTGGAAGCCTTATCCGGACAGCTGGCCGAAAAGCTTCTGTCGGTCGTGACCGACCTTATCCGGACAGTTGGACAGCCTTATCCGGATAGTGGTCGAGAAGCTTCTGTCGGTTGTGACCGACCTTATCCGGACAGCTGGACAGCCTTATCCGGATAGTGGCCTAGAAGCTTCTGTCGGCCATGACCAGAAGTTGTCAGTCGGCGTGTCCGTCAACTTGGCTCAGCCGGTTCGACCCCTTCCCGATGTCCAAATTCGATTTTTCGACCTGTTCCAGACTCATCTGAGTTAAATCTTCGATATGCTCGAAACGGATTTTCGATAATAATAATAAAATAATTTAATATTATTTTTGCAATATAAGTGTTTTGTAATGAAATTTTATCGTATCAAAATCGTCGGAACTTTTCGAAATCACTTTCATAAATTCTAAAAATGACCCTTATAATTTATTTTGAAATCTTTTCTTTTTTAAATCCTTCATTTTATGCTAGGAACGTATCGGTCCAAGTATCGGACAACCTGTAAATATTAAAAAAATCAAAATCTATGATCGTTAGCAAAATAAATAGCATTTAAATAAGTATTGGGGCGTTACAGGTTTCAATTCATAAGACTCAAATTGCTTAGTTACTTTAGAGATTTTATTTTCTTTTGAGAGATCAGTTCCCTCGCAAATGAGCTTGAGTTTTTGCCATATTTGTTTGGTTGTCTGACAGCTTTTTACCTTCGAGAATATGCCTTTGTCAAGAGTGGAAAATAGCGCATTCTTGGTGACGTTGTCCAGGTTTGCACGCTTACGCTCATCAGTCGTCCATTGATCACGCTCCTTGTCGTGCATCTCCGCATAGGTTGCCCTTCCATTCTTGCAGTTGTACTGACCTTCACAATCTTGATAGGTCCTTCCTGGATGACAAAGATCATCTCTTCGTGCATTGCTGCAAGATGGGCATCAGTTATAATTCTCCTGTCATCAAATTCGTAAATAGAAGACATAGGAACTTTATTTATTATGGAGGTATCAATTTTAGAAATAAGATAAATGCTGAAAATATAACACAAAGTTTTCAAAAGCTAGTGATTTTTGTGGATTCGATTCCGTTAAAAATCGACTGATTCTTTTTAGAATCAACCGACCCAATACCACTTGTTGGCCACAGAGTATATAGTAAACAATGGGAGGATGCAATAAGCTGTATGTTTTTGAAGTTATTTGCATAGCGGAAGACTAATATTGAGTTATTGTAAATGCATCAACTAGGTACTCTCATGTTTGCTTTATGCGTACCGATTTTTCACAATATGTATACTTTAAATCACAGGTACGAATGAAAACAGTAAGGAGGAAATATAAAATACACACAAATATAAGTGGTTCCAGGTAAAACCCTCTACGTCCACTGGCCCTCCACACATGAGTAAATTGTTTACTAAAATCACTACGTACACAACTACATGACTTTAACTAAAACTATCTCTGTATAATTCACACAGATTGATACAGTGACCACATCTCGGGCCGTTCACACAGATTGGCTTTAGATCTTTCGACTTACTTCTTATCACACAGATCAAGGCTTCGTCTTCAATGCTATTCTTCCCACACAGGTCGGAACTAGCAAGGGCTTAGTCCACACAGGGCTAAGGTTGATCTCAACGGTAAAGGTAGGGTAGAACAAGTTCAAACAACAGTTGTATGCTTTGACAAGCGATTGTTGTATGCTGTGTTATTTGCATTGATGACTGTATATTTCTTCTCGTTGATGATGCTGTATGATCAGGAAATATATTGCTATTTCTTAGCTTGATGTACTGATTGTCAGAGATGATTGTCAGATGTAATGCGCAAGATGATTGGTAAGTCTTATGTATCTGATGTCCTCTGCCTGGGGCTATTTATAACCTTGGAAATAGAACCGTTATAAATGTACCCATTGGCCGGTTGGTGAGATTTAGACAGATTTGAATTGCGGCTACAGAATGTTTTAATTAAAGGTAGTTTGCATTTAATGCTCCAGACATTCTTTTTGATTTTGCATTACTTCAGCGCGTTCAGGCTGTTGTCTCTTTCGGCCGCATTAAATGCTGTCCTATTGGATGTGTTTTACTTTTCCTAAGAAAAACTCCTACAACAAGATTGTTGTATCCAACTCTCTTCAACTTTGCTATGTAATAGTGTAGGCACTGTAGGATCGGACTATACAGGAAAATCTCTTGCTGTAGGGATAGGTTTTATGGAGTTTCCTAACAGCTTGCATACTTAGCAAAATGCTGAGTTTGAAGACTTCATGCTGTATGGTAGCGATTATCAAAACTGCCGTATTTATCCTAACAACTGCCAATATGGATCTTTATTAATCAAGAGAAATACAGCAAGGAGTTGCTCACCAGATTCGGAATGAGTGCCTCGAAGACCTCTCCAACTACAATGAACACTTTCACCCTAATAAAAAAAGATGAGGCTGAAAACTAATAGATCAAATGCCTTACAAAAAGTTGATCGACTCCTGTACCTAACCGCAAGCAGATGGGTTTGAAGACCCACTAGAGTCCAAATTCATCCTACTCATTGATCTAAAAGCCGCTCTCATCTTTTAGACCTGATCAGTCACTGATGTCCAAATTCATCCTGCACCTATTTATAGGCATTTCGCGTGACCTAAAACTCTTTACTATTTTAAGAAAAGAGCAAAGAGTCGACAACATATACTGAAAAATGCTTAACATACTTTTCTGCAAATTTTCTTCTTCCCTACTCTCTTCAATGGCGTCTTGACAAACTACTTCTTCTCAGACACAGGAAAGAAGGCGGGCTTATATGATCTTGAAAACATTCAAGCTAATTTCTATTATGTAAACATTATTAACTTCTTCTACTTCAACACCACTTTATAAGATGACGACCTCAACAAGCGCGATGTTGTGACCAAAATTTTTAGTATTATGCAAAACATAGATATCATTGTTAATACAACACTCATCTCTCAGCTGTATAAACTGCCTTCAGATGGCCTTATCCCTCACAACATGGGAACCTATGGTGTTGAGACGATCAGCCTGGCGTGGAAGATATTCAATGGAAATTCTTAGGCCAGGAACCCCATGTCTCATGTCCACAATAAGAAATTTGTTCTACCTTAATTTTACTTGCACGACTTTTGTTGCACAGTACTGGAGAATAAGATAGGTGCCTTTGGGATGTGAACTAGACTTTACTTTAGGTCTATAATGGCCATTATGGCGAGACAGAAGTTGAACTGAACATAGGTTCTTCTCCAAAGGCTATTTGAAGAAGCCAACATCTAGAAACTGCCAGGAAGTCTTTTGGACTCATTCATAATTACTTACTTGTTCAACGTGGAGTTAAATAGTCCGCACATGTCAAGAAGATACAAAGTGGCAAATTACTCAAATGGGACTAAGCTATTATATTGACAAAACTATAATAGAACTGATGCCTCAATCGATTGATCCACATAATATTAGCTATTCATCCACAAAGACTAGTGCAATAGGAAAACAGACCATAGAAAGAAGCGTGTTGTACTCGATAGCGCTTCTCCGGTTGGTCTGGAGAAGAAAAAGAAGAAGCACAAGTCTAATTGAGACAACAACAACCATTATTCCGACAGCAGTCCATGATCTTACATTTGCTCCTAAGGCCATCCAAGTAGAAACCATCCACATTGTGGACATAGCAAATCAGAACATAGCCACAATAGCAAGTGACGAATTGGTACACCTTGCTGACGGGATGGAGGGTGCAAGTGAGCCCGTCGCCCCACTAAAGATGACTATAGCACCTTCCCCACACTCGGGAGACCGCATGAAAATAGAGATCAGAGAAACATAAGGAATGGGAAGCTTTTGGGAATAAAAAACACAGCGGAAACCTTAAGGCAAAATAACTAAGTGGTTAGATTGATTTATTTTTTCTAAACAAAATTAAATTGGCCTTTATAATTGATTTAAATTGTGAAATAATTAAAATGCACGTTGATATTAGGTTCTTCTTCCATATCGAATGTGGAAAATGTAATTTCCAAGTTTTAAACTTTAACAACAATCAAATATTAATTTTTATGACAGGGCCTCTCAATCTGTCGGACTATTATTTAAAAATTAAGGATCTCCCCTCATGTGTATCAACTAATAAGCTCCCATTAGAGTCTATGTTAATTATTACATGTCCAAGATGAATCAGCAATTAATTTTATTTGTCACAATGCATGTTGACGAGATAGTAAAATTAAAGACGTGAAAATCTAATTGAAAAACATGTGTAAAGTCCACCTGATTGTATTTTAAGTTTTTTTTAATATATTTTTCTACAAAAAATGTGATGAGTGGTTTCAATTTTATCACAATTATCTTTCAATCATCTAATTGTTAATCTAAAAAAACAAAAAAAATGATGGTACTAACTATGATGATTAGAAAAGAAATTTAAACATTATCTTGACTACTCAAGAACATAAATTTGTTCTTACTAAGGATTGCCCACTTGAAGCAGATGCGGATTCAACACGTAATGATGTGGCTGAATACCACAATTGAAAGAAGTCTGATGAGATGACTCACTTATATTTTGACTTCTTTAGAAAATGTATTACAACATCAACATCATAGTATGGGCACTATTGTGGAAATGATACAAAATCTTGGTGAGATGTTTGGGCCTCAGAATCGAGCAGTCAGGCAAAATGCTATGAGAAACGTATGTCGGTATAGTCCTACCTAGTTTGCCTAGAAGCTTTAAGTAATTATATGTAAACTATAATATCAATCGTAGGGAGTATACCTTGGCATTGGCGAAATTAATGACAGAGCTTCCGGTTGCTGAAGCACGGGGTTATCAAGTTCTTACGGCTACTCGTGCTTCAACTTCCAAACCCAAATGGGAAAGAAGAAGAAATAAGTGGGCAAGAAGCAAGTGGCACACCTCAAAGTGAAGGGCAAGACTCCTCAGTCTAAGACGAATAAGAAGCCAAAGGAAAAGTGTTACAAGTACGGTCTGAAATGACATTTTAAAAGGACTGCCATGCTCTTAAAAAAGGTATGTCTCGTTCAGTAGTGGTCAAAATATATTTGACAGCTTGTTCTACCACTATGTGAATAGTAGATTCAAGCTCCACCGAATATGTTTGTTTTGACTCGCATAGTTTTTAGGCAACCAGAAGGCTTAGTACGGGCAAGATCAGTATCAACTGGGGCGATTACTACAGGCTTATGGATGTTGCATGAGAGTCGTGCGGATAAAGATTAGTGATATGATTTTGGTCCTAAATAATGTATTATTAGTACCTAATTTTAGAATGAATTTCATTTTAGTCTCTAAATTACATTGTGATGGTTAGGGGTGGCCCTGAGGGGCCAGGGCTGCAGGCGGGGCTCAAGCGGTCGAGGATGAGGGAAGGCGGCCTAGGGCCGATCCACATATGGGATGGGATGGGCGGGCCTGGGCCTGGGCTGGAAGGCCAAAGCCCAGTGCCCACTTGCCCCGGGTTATCCGTGGGCCAGGCTGGGCTGGGCCGGGACCAAAAAGTGTTTGAATTTTAAAAACCCTGTTTTGTTTTTAAAAAATATGTTTTGAATTTTAAAAATCTATAAAAAAATAAATTAAAAAATCAATTTAAAAAACTTGTTTTGAATTTTTAAAATAATCTTTTAACATTAACTAAAGAAACTTATTTAAAAAAATTATATTTTTAATTTTAAAAAAGAAATCTGTTAACATTAAATTAAAAAATCAATCTAAAAAATCCATTTTGAATTTAAAAAATCGTCTAACTTTAGATTAAATGTGGATAAGAAGTGGAATCAAATTGAACTTGGACATAATTTATAAAAGTTAATTTATTTTTTTAAAATTTAAGCTAATTTTTAAAATTAAGTTGCCTATTTATCCTAAGGAATCAAAGCCCGCATAGTTTATTTTACTTACCTCGAGGTTGAAGGTCAGATGATGTACTCAGTCGTTAAGTTGGTGGCCATTCAATGTATTATCCTCATTGCGGTCATCTTCTTCTTCCGACTCCCGTCGGTCCTTGTTGACGTTTTTCTACTTGTTCTCAATCTTTTACAGACCAGAATCTTCACAACATCGGGCGATGAAGATGTCCGTCTATCACTTGTAACTCTTCTACCTGCACTACAAGTAGACTCCAAAGCGATTGTTGAGGATGGAAATACAAGAAGATTTCTTGCAATTCTAGCAAACATAGGATATTGCTCTTTACGTAATTTCTACCATTTTGAAATTTCAAAATCAACATCAAGCTCACGCGAATATGTATACTCATTCAGAATTTGAGTAGAAGAAGTTGAAGAAGTAGAGATTGATCAAGATTTTGTTTTTTCCAAAAGAATTGAAGATATAAACTAATCAAATCTACTTTTATTTTTAAAGTCGACTAAGACGCTAGAACCTCCGTTTATAATATTGTAATGTACAAATCCATTAATGAAGCTAATATTTTTATGCACGTACTCTTGATCACCAATAGAAGTTATCCTAATGCATTACATTAATAATCAAGAAGATTGGGAGTGCTTCTTTTTTAACACCAAGATAAAAAAGACATGCAACACCATATATGTAAGAAAATTTATCCAAGTCATCCAATTATTTTTCTTACATTTTAGAAACAACTTCACATAAATATGTATTATTTTGGTGTTTATTTATAGCCGCAATAATTTTACAATATTCTAAAATAACTAAATGCAATTAGTTTCATAAACATAAGAAAAATGGTACATTGCAAAACAAAGCAATATCTTTCTTTTGGTTTTTGCATATAAGGCAAATTATTTTTCAATGCATTTGTGTCATGTCGAGAGCCTTCTCATAATATGCCCATACCTAATATTTTTTATTTTTATTTGAAGTTTCGACTTTTTTCGGCAGAGGTGGCATGGTGGTCGAGTCTTCAGAGAGATCGTTAACTCGTAACAATTTATAAAAATTAATTCCTAATAGATATTATAATTTTATAACAAATTACAATACTAAATAAATAAAATATAATAATCAATGAAGCATATATCATATAACAAAGTACAAATAGTAAACTTACTGAAATACAAGTCGATATCATTATCATCGGTTCCTTCACGATGAGCATTCCTTGATCCGCTCGCCATAGTAATTTTTTTATAAATGAAGCTAGATTGACATAAGATGCTTAAAATTTATAAATAAAATTATAACTTTCTAATCGAAGCTAAATCAAGACTTGAGAGTTGAGAAAGATTGAGAATTAGAAAGAAGAGAGAGTAGAGTTGTTGGTGTAGCGAAATGATTAAGAGGGGGTATTTATAGGATGATTTTACAAAAAAGATATCAAATTTTGGTTGTTAGGCCCGGCCCGGCTAGTTCGTTGGGCACCCCAGTTCGACCCATGGGCTAGCCGTTGGGCAATGGCTACTACATTAGCCAATAGGATGGTTCCACATGGCATGGTCCCGACCAAAACGCCATTTAAATTTGAATGGTGGGCTGGGATGAGCTTCAGATGGGCTTCGAGTGGTCTGGACGGGTGGGCTGAGCTAACGGGATGATCGGGCTGCGGGTGAGTTGGGGGCCGAGAGGGATTGGGCTGGGCTTGGGCTGGGAGGATAGAGCCCGGGACCGCCCCCTTCGGGGTGGACTGGGCCACAGGAATGGGCAGGGCTGGACCGACTAGCCCATGGGTCTTGAAAACTCGAGCTATGCTGGGCTGGGCCTGCTCGGCCCATTGGTCACCTCTAGTGATGGTTATTGAGTTTCTTTTAAAGTTGATGCTATATTATTAAGAAATAGTGAATATATGTGCAAGGTTATTTGTACATATGGACTATATATTACTAAGACTACACATACTCCCACATATAAAATATATTGCTTAACTCTTTGACTTATCTTAAGAAAATAAAGGAATGATCGAGTATAAAACAAATATTTCTGTGGCATTTACGATTAGTCCATGTACCTTAGAAGGATTCAAAGATTGGTAGATGAAACCCAATTGGATGAACTCCAGTTGAGTCATTTCTAATATGTGAATCGTGTCTATAAGGTATGATCACTAGATGGATTTTCAAAACAAAGGGAAATCATCCCCAATACATATTAGAATTAGTTTATACTAATGTAACTGGTCCAATGAACATCTAAGCTATGGGTGGTTTTGAATATTTCATCATGTTTACAGATGATTATTAGAGATATGGATATGTATATTTAATGCGATGTGACTCTGAAGTATTTGACAAGTTCAGAGACTTCAAGGCTAAAACAAAGAAGCATAACAGGAAGAATATCAAGTCAATACGATCTTATTGTGATGGCAAGTACCTTGGTAGAAAGTTTTTGGATTTCTTGTTCAAATGAGGGGATTACATCCCGGCTCACTGCACCAGTGACTCCACCGCAAAATGATGATGTTGAGTGAATGAACCAGATCCTCTTTGAGATGGTTAGATCAATGATGAGTTACTCTGATTTAGCTATTTTGTTTTGGGGATACGCCTTGTAAACATCGGCATAAATTCTGGACTTAATGCCTTTGAAATCAATTCCAAAATCAACCACACAACTATGGAGTGGGTGAAAGTCCAGTCTAGGACATTCGAATTCGGAGTTCTCCAGTACATGTACTGAACAATGATGTGTTGGAAATAAAACGCAGCAAAAGTGATGTTTGGAAGTAGTTTGATAAATACGTTTTACTCATCCACGAGCACAAGATCTACTTAGACATGATAACTAATTAATTACTAAGATTAATAAGAAATTCAAATATTATTATTATTTATTAAAGAATATTATTGGTAAAGTTAATATCCTAATCTAGATCATAAGATCATAGGATATTTACTTTTGAAGCGAAGTGGTTGTTTAGATCTCTTCCTTAAAATCTTCTAGACTATATCCTCGCCTTAGTCCGGACGTTGTGTGGGCAAAAAGCTACCGATTATTGCTTGACTTGATATGGATCGGACGACATATGTGCTTCAAGAAGCTCATGATTTCCTCTCTAATTTTATTGTTTTTCAGAAAAATTGCCGTGTTATCTAAATTGTGAAATAAAGACACAAGTTAAGATCTACAGCTAAGCACAAGTGAAAAATAAATTTCTTGCTCTTGAATATAGTATCACAGCCAAACCCCCATAATAAGTCCTATTTATAGGCTTTGGGCTACTCTAGAGATCTTAAGGAGGATTAGGGTTAAGACTCTCAGTATAACTCAACCTTCCATATTAAGCCCTTCTTAATATGGCTGAATTTACTTGTAATACCCAGTTGTAATTCAGTCATTATCATTCAGTAACTATCGTTCAGTAATTGTCACTCAGTAATTTTCACTCATCCGGGGTCTAGCAAGATGTATAAAGACTTGAAACAAAATTATTGGTGGAGTAATATGAAGCGAGAAGTCGTGGAATTTGTTTCGATATGTTTGACCTGTCAACAAGTCAAGATAGAGCATCAGCGACCGGCGGGTATGCTGAAACCTCTCCCTATTCCAGAGTGGAAGTGGGAAGATATTTCAATGGACTTCATCACGAGTTTGCCTATGAGGATTGGGAAGCCCAACTACCGTTGATCGAGTTCACGTACAATAATAGTTGGCATTCTTCGATTAAGATGGAACCTAACGAGGCCTTGTACGGTCGCCGTTGTCGATCTCCTTTGTGTTGGGATGACTTATCAGAACCAATCGGCACCGATCCCGACTTATAGCCGCCCGTGAGAAGGTAGCTTTGATCAGGAATCGTTTGTTGACCGCTCAGAGTCGACAGAAATATTATGCAGGTAACCATCGTCAGCCATTAGAGTTCGGGACAGGTGACCATGTTTTGGTCAAGGTATCCCCGAGTCGAGGTATCTTCCGTTTTGGGAAGAGGGGAAAGTTGAGTCCGAGATTCATTAGACCGTTTGAGATTTTGGATCGAGTAGGCGAGTTATCTTATCGATTGGCCTTACCTCCGGCGTTGAGCCGAACTCATAATGTGTTTCATGTATCTCAGTTACGGAAGTATGTTGCCGACCCGAGTCACATACTTCAGTTCGACAAAATCGAGATCGCCGATGATCATTCATATGACGAGCATTCTATACGAGTTTTAGAGCAGCGAATCAAACAGTTGAGGAACAAGACGATTCCTTTGGTTAAAATTCAGTGGTCTAGACACGGAGTCGAAGAGGCTACTTGGGAAACCGAAGATAGTATGCAGGAGAGTCATGTCGAGTTGTTTGACCCTTAGTTTCGGGGACGAAACTCTTTTAAGGGGGGGGGGGGGGGTATATGTAATACCCAGTTGTAATTCAGTCATTATCATTCAGTAAATATCGTTCAGTAATTGTCACTCAGTAATTTTCACTCATTAATGATCATTCATCATTCATATTCATTCATTGTATTCACCGTTCATATGTAATTGTATCGTGACTCAATCGTCATTCATCATCAATCTAGTTGGAGAATCGTGTCGTGTTTATCACCCTTGTCATCTTCATAGTTCTGCTGTGTGTGAGGAGTAGCACACGCTACGTACTCTCTTTAGCGTGCGCTAATTGAGTACGGGTAATGCACGCTACCTCTCAACACTAGCGCACGCTAGTATGTTTCTAGCAGGCAGTCCAGAAGGCACTGGACTGCAGTTGAGTTGTGAGTAGTGCATGCTACGAATGGTAAGTAGCGTGCGCTAGTAGGTCAGAGTAGCGCGCGCTAAGGACGGATCAGATAGAGTCCAGTGGCTACTAGACTGCATTGGATTAATTCCTAGCGTACGCTACCAGTAGATATTAGCGTGCGCTAATCGGGGTTAGTAACACACGCTGAAACCTGTGTGTAGCGCGCGCTACCGCAGGCAGATCAGAGAACAGGAGGTTCTGGACTCCAGTATTGGGCATCAAATAATTCGTTAGCACACGCTATATACATGGTCGTAGCGCACGCTACAAGAGGTATGTAGCGCACGCTACCGTTGCGAACAGAGGATACTGGACTACCCAGTACACCTGTTAGCGCACGCTATGCACAGGAGCTAGCGCACGCTAACTGGGTTTTGCTATTTATAGGACAGTCCAGTCCTTTAGCGTCAATTGTCATTCCTCTTCGTTTCTTCGACGGTTTTGGGCGATTCCAGGCGATTTGGAGAGTGTTCTTCGAGGTGTAATCATCAATCATCATCTTCAAGTATATAATCCGGAGTAATCATCATTTGATCATCTCCAATACATCAAATCAAAGGTAATAATCTCTTGGATCTAGAATTTCGGATTTTTGGGTTTTCCTTCCGATTTCTTCGTGTAAGCTTGGATTGTTGTTGGAATATGTTAGATATGGATTATCTACCTTGGATAAATGTATTCCTACAGATTTATTGTTGTATATTTCGGATTTCATGAATATTGGGGTTGAATCAAGAACACTTTCGGGGTTGACTTCGATATTTTTGGGGGTTTGCGATTAGATGTTGTCGTTAACTCGAATTGTGGATTCCTATGGGATTATTGATATCATTGTAAGTTGTTTTGTTGGTTTGAAATACTCATTTTGGAGTTTGTTTCGATATATTCGAGTTTGGATATTATCAAAAGATTGGTTACAACGTGTTCGATATAATACCCCAATGAACTTGGTTTAGTCGTATCGACATTTTGAGTTCGTTATATTCGTGTTTGATTCGTATGTTGAACGGATTGTTGGTGATTGTGTTATTCAAGGTTGTTCGAGCGACCGACATTTCAATTAGGACGTTTGTTCATGGAAGGACATTGTTCACCGGTGTTGTGTAAGTTAATTCTTACTCGGTTAAAAGGATATTCATTCCTTTTGTTGTTGTTCATTCATAATTATAATTCATTCATAATGTATTAAACGTATTGAGTCTTGTTATTGTCAATTAATCACTTCATTCACAAGGAACGACGGTTCCAATCATTTCATTGAGCTATCATTCGTTTCACTATCATTTCATCTCGGTGAGTCATTCTTGACCTTGTCGGATTGTTATTCATTATTATTCTTCATGGTCATTCTTGTTCATATGACCTTCTGGATTCATATTGCGCGGCCGGGTGTGGATGTGTGGGATTTTTAGTCAGGCACTTGATGGTCATGTGTTGGGTTCACCGACACATTGGACTGTGCACACGGTAATGTACCCCGTGAGACTAATTAGGTACAATGGCGGGTGTATCCGGACATCCGTCTTGTGCATGTGCACATTCCATTACGGGTGTACTATGATGTCTCTCTTCAGCTTTATTTCATAATTAACATATATCATGATTGTGTTTATTCAACTCTTGCGGATTGTTGTTCTGTGTAACTGACCCCGTTGGGGGATATTGTTTTCAGGTCATGGCAAGGCTAAGGCACGGGAAATTAGTTCATCGTGCTATGGGAACTCAGCTTAATCTCAATACAACTTTTCATCCTCAGTCCGACAGACAATCAGAGAGAACTATTCAGACTTTGGAAGACATGTTGAGGGCATGTGTACTCGATTGGAAAGATGATTGGGAAGCCCAACTACCATTGATCGAGTTCACGTACAATAATAATTGGCATTTTTCGATTAAGATGGAACCTTATGAGGCCTTGTTCGGTCGTCGTTGTCGATCTCCTTTGTGTTGGGATGACTTATCAGAATCAATCGGCACCAAGACCGATATGCTTATAGCCGCCCGTGAGAAGGTAGCTTTGATCAGGAATCGTTTGTTGACCGCTCAGAGTCGACATAAATCTTATGCAGGTAACCGTCGTCGTCTATTAGAGTTCGAGACAGGTGACCATGCTTTGGTGAAGGTATCCCCGAGTCGAAGTATCTTTCGTTTTGGGAAGAGGGGAAAGTTGAATCCGAGATTCATTGGACCGTTTGAGATTTTGGATCGAGTAGGCGAGTTAGCTTATCGACTGGCCTTACCTCCGGCGTTGAGCCGAATTCATAATGTGTTTCACGTATCTCAGTTACGGAAGTATGTTGCCGACCCGAGTCACATACTTCAGTTCGACGAAATCGAGATCGCCGATGATCATTCATATGAGGAGCGTCCTATACAAGTCTTAGAGCGGCGAATCAAACAGTTGAGGAACAAGACGATTCCTTTGGTTAAAATTCAGTGGTCTAGACATGGAGTCGAAGAGGCTACTTGAGAAACCGAAGATAGTATGCAGGAGAGTCATCCCGAGTTGTTTGACCCTTAGTTTCGGGGACGAAACTCTTTTAAGGGGGTTGTATGTAATACCCAGTTGTAATTCAGTCATTATCATTCAGTAACTATCGTTCAGTAATTCTCACTCAGTAATTTTCACTCATTAATGATCATTCATCATTCATATTCATTCATTGTATTCACCGTTCAGATGTAATTGTACCGTGAATCAATCGTCATTCATCATCAATCTAGTTGGAGAATCGTGCCGTGTTTATCGTCATTGTCATCTTCATAGTTGTGCTGTGTGTGAGGAGTAGCGCACGCTACGTACTCTCTTTAGCGTGTGCTAATTGAGTACGGGTAACGCACGCTACCTCTCAACACTAGCGCACGCTAGTATGTTTCTAACAGGCAGTCCAGAAGGCACTGGACTGCAGTTGAGTTGTGAGTAGCGCACGCTACGAATGGTAAGTAGCGCGCCCTAGTAGGTCAGAGTAGCGCACGCTACGCAGTCGGTGTAGCGCGCGCTAAGGACGGATCAGACAAAGTCCAGTGGCTACTAGACTGCATTGGATTAATTCCTAGCGTACGCTACCAGTAGATATTAGCGTGCGCTAATCGGGGTTAGTAACACACGCTGAATCCTGTGTGTAGCGCGCGCTACCGCAGGCAGATCAGAGAACAGGAGGTTCTGGACTCCAGTATTGGGCATCAAATAATTCGTTAGCACACGCTATATACATGGTCGTAGCGCACGCTACAAGAGGTATGTAGTGCACGCTACCGTTGCGAACAGAGGATACTGGACTACCCAGTACACCCGTTAGAGCACGCTACGCACAGGAGCTAGCGCACGCTAACTGGGTTTTGCTATTTATAGGACAGTCCAGTCCTTTAGCGTCAATTGTCATTCCTCTTCGTTTCTTCGGCGGTTTTGGGCGATTCCAGGCGATTTGGAGAGTGTTCTTCGAGGTGTAATCATCAATCATCATCTTCAAGTATATAATCCGGAGTAATCATCATTTCATCATCTCCAATACATCAAATCAAAGGTAATAATCTCTTGGATCTAGAATTTCGGATTTTTGGGTTTTCCTTCCGATTTCTTCGTGTAAGCTTGGATTGTTGTTGTAATATGTTAGATATAGATTATCTACCTTGGATAAATGTATTCCTACAGATTTATTGTTGTATATTTCGGATTTCATGAATATTGGGGTTGAATCAAGAACACTTTCGGGGTTGACTTCGATATTTTTGGGGGTTTGCGATTAGATGTTGTCGTTAACTCGAATTGTGGATTCCTATGGGATTATTGATATCATTGAAGTTGTTTTGTTGGTTTGAAATACTCATTTTGGAGTTTTTTTTCGATATATTCGAGTTTGGATATTATCAAAAGATTGGTTACAACGTGTTCGATATAATGCCCCAATGAACTTGGTTTAGTCGTATCGACGTTTTGAGTTCGTTATATTCGTGTTTGATTCGTATGTTGAACGGATTGTTGGTAATTGTGTTATTCAAGGTTGTTCGAGCGACCGACATTTCAATTAGGACGTTTGTTCATGGAATGACATTGTTCACCGGTGTTGTGTAAGTTAATTCTTACTCGGTTAAAAGGATATTCATTCCTTTTGTTGTTGTTCATTCATAATTATAATTCATTCATAGTGTATTAAACGTATTGAGTCTTGTAATTGTCAATTAATCACTTCATTCACAAGGAACGACGGTTCCAATCATTTCATTGAGCTATCATTCATTTCACTATCATTTCATCTCGGTGAGTCATTCTTGACCTTGTCGGATTGTTATTCATTATTATTCTTCATGGTCATTCTTGTTCATATGACCTTCTGGATTCATATTGCGCGGTCGGGTGTGGATGTGTGGGATTTTTAGTCAGGCACGTGATGGTCATTGGTTGGGTTCACCGACACATTGGACTGTGCACACGGTAATGTACCTCCGTGAGACTAATTAGGTACAATGGCGGGTGTGTCCAGACATCCGTCTTGTGCATGTGCACATTCCATTACGGGTGTACTATGATGTCTCTCTTCAGCTTTATTTCATAATTAACATATATCATGATTGTGTTTATTCAACTCTTGAGGATTGTTGTTCTGTGTAACTGACCCCGTTGGGGGATATTGTTTTCAGGTCATGGCAAGGCTAAGGCACGGGAAGAGAACGTTGACGGCGAGGAGTCCCAGTGATACTAGTAGGGGGCCCCAGTTCGTTTCAGTTATTCATGTCTTTTCATCTTTATTTCCACTGCAGATTTCCGTTTGGATATTCATTTTCATTTAATGTTGTATATTTTATCTTCACATAAAATATACATGTATTCAGTATCCTTCCTGGGTGTATTATACTTAGACTCTGCATCGGAGTACTTGGTAATATGATGTGGTTCGATACTACATTTACATTGTTAATTCATTAATTTTCATTCGCCTGGTGGGTCCCAGTTGGGGGTCCACGGCACTGTAATATCCGCCTAGTTGGGGTGCTACAGAGTTCGTATCGGAGCGTGGTTTTGAATACTACCTTCCGAGTCATGTCTCATTTGAAATTATCGTTCATCAGACTATGATCATTGGACTTTCGTGTCACGTGTGACCTGTGCAAGAGCCGAGCCCCTCAGACCAAAGAACAGTAAGATTTCTAACGTCATGGTATAATTTCTGGCAATAAGAATCACTCATTCATCATTCATCAGTTAACAATCCTCAAACATCATTTTCATTTTGATCATGTTGATCATGCTTAACTCATTAATCACTCAGTTCATTTCATTACTCAGCTGTTGATCTTGAGGATCATATCATTAATCTTGTTAACTTGTTCAAGATAATCATTTCAAGAATATCATCAGATAATCATGTCACCTCAGTTAATCATTCATGTAATCACTGTGTTAGAACGCGTATGCTCATTTTCATCATTTCATGACGTAAATCATAATGCGGTACTCATACGAGATATATAATTATCATGCTACCTTCCTACTTCAGTATGGAGAGAGCTGTCAGGGGACGCACGGGGAGAGGCCGCGGTGCGGGCCAATATCCGGGAAATAATCACTCACTGCCAGGAAGTCGTACCTAGGATTCAGCTCGATTGGAAGATGTTCTGGTTTATCCACTCACTTTTATACAGGTCATGATGACCCATATGCAATTGCTTAATCATCATTGCGCCACTCTGGCTGAATTAATCGAGAGAACTCTCACGTATGAGCCTGCTGCTAAGGAAATTGCTGAGCAACAACCTTCATCTGTCAGCAAGAAATCAACGAAGCGTAATCAGTCCGAAGGCGGTCACTCAACCTTCAAGAAGCCTCGTGCGAGTCCTAAATTTTCTGAGCGACCTCCTACGGCGCCTAATCCTGCGGGATCTCAGTCCCGAGCGGCCAGATCAGCCATCACCTGTTTCAACTGTAGATCGCCGGGTCATTATAGCACTAAATGTTGGAAACCGTCCATCACATGCCATAACTATGGGATTGTTGGGCATAAGGCCCGTTTTTGCCGAAGGGACTCCAAGCCGACTCCGGTGGCATCTCAGGCCCCAAAGCGATCAGTGATTCAGAATCAGACTGCTCTGTCAGCGTCGTTTAGGATGACGGAAGCGAATAAAAGCGGAGCTCATATTTATCAGACGGGAGCGTCCGGTTCGGGGGTCGGTAAGACCCGGATTCACGCGATGAGGTGGACCGATGATCCGGAGGCCCGAATGATCTCAAGTATACTCGTAATTCTATCTCAACCGATGTGTACCCCTTTTGATACTGGTACATCGCATTCATTCATTTCCGAATCATATTTGAATAGACTTCACTTAGATAATCCTAATAATTATGGACCTTATATCATTGGTCTACCTGACGGTAGAAGAATTTTTGGAAATCATGAGGTTAAGAACTGACCGAATTAAGCTTAATGACCGCGATTGGTTGGCGGACCTAATCGTGGTGGATTTACCTAAGGACGATGTAATATTGGGGATTAGTGGGATGGATCGTCATGATACCATTCTCAATGTTCGTAAGAGTATGGTCTCTATCATTTCCGTCGTCGGAGTCGAGTGTGTATTTCAGGGAGGTGATCCCCGTTGGTCCGGAAGAATCATAATATGATGAAAGCAGTAAAATTACTCAACCAGGGTTGTTCAATCATTCATTATATCATTATCATCGATTGACCGTTCTAAGGCAATCGAGATGTTCAATCATTCAATATATATCATTGTCATCGATTGACCATTCTAAGGCAATCGAGATGTTCCATCATTCCTTATATCATTGTCATCGATTGACCATTCTAAGGCAATCGAGATGTTCCATAATTCCTTATATCA
The DNA here is from genome assembly GCA_033398695.1 of Orobanche coerulescens. NCBI lineage: Eukaryota > Viridiplantae > Streptophyta > Magnoliopsida > Lamiales > Orobanchaceae > Orobanche > Orobanche coerulescens. The sequence continues at coordinate 21,325,664 of CM065810.1, forward strand.
TTGTCATCGATTGGCCGTTCTAAGGCAATCGACGTGTTCAATCATTCATTGTATCATTGTCGTCGATTGGTCGTTCTAAGGCAATCGAGGTGTTCAACCATTCATCGTATCGTTGTCGTCGATTGGCCATTCTCAAGCAATCCAGGTGTTCAACCATTCATGGTATCATTGTTATCGTTTGACGATGTACTCCCAGACGGGCTACCTGGTTTACCTCCACCGAGGGATGTGGAATTCACGATAGAGTTGGAGCCTGGTACGTCCCCAATATCGAAGGCACCGTATCGGATGGCCCCGACCGAAATGCAGGAATTGAAGAATCAATTAGAGGATTTGACCGAGAAGGGTTATATCCGACCGAGTGCGTCCCCGTGGGGAGCACCAGTGTTGTTTGTCAAAAAAAAGGATGGTTCGTTCCGCTTGTGTATTGATTACCGGGAATTGAACCGGGTGATGATCAAGAATAAGTATCCATTACCCCGTATCGATTATCTTTTGGATCAACTTCAGGGAGCTTCAGTATTTTCCAAGATCGACTTAAGATCTGGATAGCATCAGTTGCGAATTCGAGAGTCGGATATCGCGAGGACGGCATTTCGAACACACTATGGTCATTATGAGTTCGTGATAATGCCGTTGGGGTTAACTAATGCACCTGCGGTATTCATGGAATTAATGAATCGGGTTTTCATCGACTATTTGGATCAGTTCGTGGTTGTCTTTGTTGATGACATTTTAAATTATTCTCATGACCGGGAGGAGCACGAGTTTCACCTTCATCAGGTGCTCGACGTGTTGAGACGAGAGCAACTTTATGGGAAGTTTTCCAAATGTGAGTTCTGGATTTCCGAAATGACGTTTCTCGGACATGTAATTTCATCAGACGGAGTTCGTGTCGACCCTTAGAAGACGGAGGCTATCCGAGATTGGCAACCTCTGAAGAATGTTAAGGAAATCCGAAGTTTCCTCGGATTAGCTGGTTATTAACGGCGATTTGTTGAAGGATTTTCTAAGATCTCTTAACCCATGACGAACCTTTTACGGAAATATAAGAAATACATGTGGTTCGACGCATGTAAACAGAGTTTTGAGGAACTCCAAATCCGGTTAATTTCAGCACCTATCCTTTCTTTACCGCAAGGGATGGAAGGATTTGTGGTTTATAGTGATGCGTCCGGATAGGGTCTCGGATGTGTACTCATGCAGAACGGGAAAGCTATTCCTTGTGCTTCACGGCAATTGAGACCTTACGAGGTTAATTATCCAACCCACGACCTGGAACTAGCAGCCGTGGTGTTCACATTGAAGATTTGGCGTCATTATCTTTATGGCGTTACCTGTCAGATATTCACCAATCATAAGAGTTTAAAGTATATAATTACTTAGAAGGAGTTAAATATGCGGCAGAGACGGTGGTTGGAACTAATCAAAGATTATGATATCGAGATACTTTACCACCCGGGCAAGACAAACGTTGTCGCCGACGCCTTGAGTCGTAAGTCCATTCAGGAGCAGATGCTTGCTCGATTAACAATTTAGAAGGAACTTTAGCAGGAATGTCTGAGACCCGAGATCGAGTTCTGGTTACAGCGAGTACAAGGGAAACTTTGTACGTTGGAGATTTCATCGCCACTTGAGGAGGCGATCACGGAGAATCAGGGTTCAGACCCATTTTTGTTACGCATTCGAGATTATGTGGCTCAGGGGAAAGCCCCTGGATTTGTGGTCCACGAGGATGGACTTTTGCGATTTAAGAATTGGTTGTACGTACCGGCGAATGACGACTTGAAAAACTCGATTTTGAGAGAAGCTCATGCTACCCCTTATTCCGTTCATCCGGGGTCTAGCAAGATGTATAAAGACTTGAAACAAAATTACTGGTGGAGTAATATGAAGCGAGAAGTCACGGAATTTGTTTCGAGATGTTTGACCTGTCAACAAGTCAATATAGAGCATCATCGACAGGTGGGTATGCTGAAACCTATCCCTATTCCAGAGTGGAAGTGGGAAGATATTTCAATGGACTTCATCACGAGTTTTCCGATGAGTCGTCGTGGCATGAATACATTCTGGGTAATTGTGGACCACTTAACTAAATCAGCTCATTTCCTTGAGATTAAGGATACGTGGGGTCCCGAGAGACTCGCCCAGCTGTTCATCAAAGAGATAGTGAGACTGCAAGGTACTCCTAAAAGTATCGTTTCTGATCGTGATGGGCGATTCGTGTCTCATTTTTGGAAATTAGTTCATCGTGCTATGGGAACTCAGCTTAATCGCAGTACAACTTTTCATCCTCAGTCCGACGGACAATCAGAGAGAACTATTCAGACTTTGGAAGACATGTTGAGCGCATGTGTACTCGATTGGAAAGATGATTGGGAAGCCCAACTACCGTTGATCGAGTTCACGTACAATAATAGTTGGAATTTTTTTGATTAAGATGGAACCTTACGAGGCCTTGTACGGTCGTCGTTGTCGATCTCCTTTGTGTTGGGATGACTTATCAGAATCAATTGGCACCAAGACCGATATGCTTATAGCCGCCCGTGAGAAGGTAGATTTGATCAGGAATCGTTTGTTGACCGCTCAGAGTCGACATAAATCTTATGCAGGTAACCGTCGTTGGCCATTAGAGTTCGAGACAGGTGACCATGCTTTGGTCAAGGTATCCCCGAGTCGAAGTATCTTTCATTTTGGGAAGAGGGGAAAGTTGAGTCCGAGATTCATTGGACCGTTTCAGATTTTGGATCGAGTAGGCGAGTTAGCTTATCGACTGGCCTTACCTCCGACGTTGAGCCGAATTCATAATGTGTTTCACGTATCTCAGTTACGGAAGTATTTTTCCGACCCGAGTCACATACTTCAGTTCGACGAAATCGAGATCGCCGATGATCATTCATATGAGGAGCGTCCTATACAAGTCTTAGAGCGGCGAATCAAACTGTTGAGGAACAAGACGATTCCTTTGTTTAAAATTCAGTGGTCTAGACATGGAGTCGAAGAGGCTACTTGAGAAACCGAAGATAGTATGCAGGAGAGTCATCCCGAGTTGTTTGACCCTTAGTTTCGGGGACGAAACTCTTTTAAGGGGGTTGTATGTAATACCCAGTTGTAATTCATTCATTATCATTCAGTAACTATCGTTCAGTAATTGTCACTCAGTAATTTTCACTCATTAATGATCATTCATCATTCATATTCATTCATTGTATTCACCGTTCAGATGTAATTGTATCGTGAATCAATCGTCATTCATCATCAATCTAGTTGGAGAATCGTGCCGTGTTTATCGTCGTTGTCATCTTCATAGTTGTGCTGTGTGTGAGGAGTAGCGCACGCTACGTACTCTCTTTAGCGTGCGCTAATTGAGTACGGGTAACGCACGCTACCTCTCAACACTAGCGCACGCTAGTATGTTTCTAGCAGGCAGTCCAGAAGGCACTGGACTGCAGTTGAGTTGTGAGTAGCGCACGCTACGAATGGTAAGTAGCGCGCCCTAGTAGGTCGGAGTAGCGCACGCTACGCAGTCGGTGTAGCGCGCGCTAAGGACGGATCAGACAAAAAGTCCAGTGGCTACTGGACTGCATTGGATTAATTTCTAGCATACGCTACCAGTAGATATTAGCGTGCGCTAATCGTAGTTAGTAGCCCACGCTGAATCCTGTGTGTAGCGCGCGCTACCGCGGGCAGATCAGAGAACAGGAGGTTGTGGACTCCAGTACTGGGCATCAGATAATTCGTTAGCGCACGCTATATACATGGTCGTAGCGCACGCTACAAGAGGTACGTAGCGCACGCTACCGTTGCGAACAGAGGATACTGGACTACCCAGTACACCCGTTAGCTCACACTACGCACATGAGCTAGCGCACGCTAACTGGGTTTTGCTATTTATAGGACAGTCCAGTCCTTTAGCGTCAATTGTCATTCCTCTTCGTTTCTTCGGCGCTTTTGGGCGATTCCAGGCGATTTGGAGAGTGTTCTTCGAGGTGTAATCATCAATCATCATCTTCAAGCATATAATCCGGAGTAATCATCATTTCATCATCTCCAATACATCAAATCAAAGGTAATAATCTCTTGGATCTAGAATTTCGGATTTTTGGGTTTTCCTTCCGATTTCTTCGTGTAAGCTTGGATTGTTGTTAGAATATGTTAGATATAGATTATCTACCTTGGATAAATGTATTCCTACAGATTTATTGTTGTATATTTCGGATTTCATGAATATTGGGGTTGAATCAAGAACACTTTCGGGGTTGACTTCGATATTTTTGGGGGTTTGCGATTAGATGTTGTCGTTAACTCGAATTGTGGATTCCTATGGGAATATTGATATCATTGAAGTTGTTTTGTTGGTTTGAAATACTCATTTTGGAGTTTGTTTCGATATATTCGAGTTTGGATATTATCAAAAGATTGGTTACAACGTGTTCGATATAATGCCCCAATGAACTTGGTTTAGTCATATCGACGTTTTGAGTTCGTTATATTCGTGTTTGATTCGTATGTTGAACGGATTGTTGGTAATTGTGTTATTCAAGGTTGTTCGAGCGACCGACATTTCAATTAGGACGTTTGTTCATGGAAGGACATTGTTCACCGGTGTTGTGTAAGTTAATTCTTACTCGGTTAAAAGGATATTCATTCCTTTTGTTGTTGTTCATTCATAATTATAATTCATTCATAATGTATTAAACGTATTGAGTCTTGTAATTGTCAATTAATCACTTCATTCACAAGGAACGACGGTTCCAATCATTTCATTGAGCTATCATTCGTTTCACTATCATTTCATCTCGGTGAGTCATTCTTGACCTTGTCGGATTGTTATTCATTATTATTCTTCATGGTCATTCTTGTTCATATGACCTTCTGGATTCATATTGCGCGGTCGGGTGTGGATGTGTGGGATTTTTAGTCAGGCACTTGATGGTCATGTGTTGGGTTCACCGACACATTGGACTGTGCACACGGTAATGTACCCCGTGAGACTAATTAGGTACAATGGCGGGTGTGTCCGGACATCCGTCTTGTGCATGTGCACATTCCATTACGGGTGTACTATGATGTCTCTCTTCAGCTTTATTTCATAATTAACATATATCATGATTGTGTTTATTCAACTCTTGAGGATTGTTGTTCTGTGTAACTGACCCCGTTGGGGGATATTTGTAACACCCCCAATCCACTCAGGGATATTACACGCCGTAGACCCCTTTCCACAAGGAGCTACCAGGCGGGAGACTACAAATCAAAACCCACATGCGGTCAACTTGACCAAAACATAATACCGTAGACCGATTAGGTCTCTCAAAACACAGCATAACCGTACATCTGATGAAACTAAAATACAACTCGATCACATAGTACATAAAATGTCCATCCCCTCAAGGATGACAAGAACTCAAACCGACATATCACTGACAGACGACAGACTACAACTGTGACTAGTATCGCTGCATTGCATCATCCTCCGAGCCAATCCTGTGGTTGCTCACTCTCCAGTCAGAACACCTGGAATAAATAACAAAATCCCCAACGAGGGGTTAGCGATGGAATCGCTAGCAAGTAACCAAGCTATACAATTATACATCAAGAATACAACCGTTATGAAAATAACATTTCGACAAGGTAGTAACACGATCCCCGAATCTAAAGTCTTTTGAAAATTTATTCCTTTAAAACAAACCATGGGGATTACTCCAGAAATCACTGTAAGAGATTATTTAGAGACTTCGGGGGTCTCAGTGTAAAATCCTGAAATATGAATGTTTTTCCTTTGCAAAAGGTTTTCTTTCAAAATCATACAAATGATTTTATTCTCAACTCAACCTCAAGACCAAAACCATATTCACCAATATAATCGGGATTCAAGATTCAAACATAAACAATTCAGAGATATCAAATCAACAGTCAAAACGTCTCTGTGGCCCCGAAGGGTCCCACCCGGATTAGCTCATCAAGAATAAACTCGAACACACCCACAAGTTATCTTGACATCGCACTCGCAAGTGACGATTCTCGGAGCCCTCTCCAGACCTACCCGATTAGATAACCTTATGGTCAAATCGTAACATCTGGCCGTACTCGCAAGCACGCGCCTCCGGAGGCCTCGACGGACCCTACCCGGATAACATCATTCAAGTACGCCCATAAGTTATCATGACATCGCACTCGCAAGTGTCGATTCTCGGAGCCCTCCCCAGACCTACCCGAATTGATAACCTTATGGTCACAACGTACGTCTGGCCGTACTCGCAAGCACGCGCCTCCAGAGGCCTCGACGGGACCCCTACCCGGATAACATCTCAACTCTCTACTATACACAATAACAAAGGTATAATATTCACCACAACCGCAACCACGTAACACATAGGTTAACGCATCATAACTTCAACAAGGGCACAACATCCACAGCACACCATCATTCAGGAAAAAGGCCAACGAGTAAATAATACAAGTATTACGCGATTCCACAATTCTTCGGTTAACTACTCATTTCTAGTATTTATTTTAAGCACAAAATAACATGAAGAGGTAGTTATCATTATTCTTGAAACTAAAGTTTACGTTCGTAATTATCTTCATAAAATCACATCTTCATTTAAAGTAAGTTACGGTTAAATATACCGTCACTAACGAGTCCACGTTAAATTCACGACACATCACATTCTCAAAGTATAAAGAATATAGACGAGATACTCGCCTCAAGTCCAACGCACGCGGAGCAACGGGAAAGCTCGACTTAATGACCGCTACCGAACACCCCGAGGAATACGATTCAACCGGGAAGCTCGGACCCCGAAGAAGACAACGAACGGGAGGGTTCCGACTCGAGTTCTTCACAAGAATTCGACCCTAACAACATATAATCAATAAATCATCGATCATACGAGGAAGAATAATCGAAGAACGCCCGAAAACCCCTCTATGACATTTTACCGGACACCTTCAAGGCGTGGATCAAGAACTCGACCAAAACAACGAATCGATACGATAAAACCATGGAATATCAAGGTAAATGATACAATACATCTAAATAATCATCAATCCATCACAATCCTAAGTTAAATCGGATTAAGCGGACGAAATCGAACAAAATACCCAAAATCCCCAAAATTAGTTTTCTAGGAAATCTGACCTGATTCGGTAGATCGGAGGATGTTATAGGATGGATGATTGATGATATGAACTCCAAGACTTCATGGATTTAACACCTGACAACATCTCTCCATGATTATCAAATCTCCAGCCGCGGAAGAGGATGAAACGAGTGAGAAAAATGATGAAAAACCCGTCTGCAGGGCCTTAAATAGGCTGCCTGCCGGCCGCCTTACGTACGTAACCGGCCATGGCTTGCGTACGTAACCGGCCATGGCCGACCCACTGCCTAGAAATGCCGGCAGCGTTACGTACGTAACCGGCCAAGGCTTACGTACGTAACCGGCCTTACGTACGTAACGGCCGAGCACTACCGGCCGTAACTCGGCCTGGGCCAAGACTGTCCGGCCATGACTCGGCCCGGGCCAACTCCGACGGCCCGAACGACCCCGAAACACGAACCTGAATACGAATCGAAGATACGGTTACGAAGTACTCGCAAAGACGAATCCGAGCACTAAGAGAACACACGATTCCGACCACCCGAAGGCTCGAAATTCGACAACGGAAAGTAATTACCCCAAACTTTGGGAAATTACGAAAATGGCCCAAAACGCCCGAAAATCACGATACGTGATCGAAACACCAAGACAAAGCTCGCAACATGAATAATAACATTAAATGAACTTACGAGAAAGTCGAAACAACAGTTTCGGACGAGATTCGCAAGAATCGAACTCAAGTGCGGAAAAGTCGCCAAAAAGCACGGAACTCGACAAAACGATACCGAAACGAACTCGGATGACCAAATACGAAGAACAAAACATTGTCAAAATGTCAAAACGGTCGCAAGCGAGTTCTGGAAACTAGAAAAATGCCAAAAACGAAAAATTACCGAAAAAGAAAATCACGGGTATTACAATATTGTTTTCAGGTCATGGCAAGGCTAAGGCACGGGAAGAGAACGTTGACGGCGAGAAGTCCCAGTGATACTAGTAGGGGGCCCCAGTTCGTTTCAGTTATTCATGTCTTTTCATCTTTATTTCCACTGCAGATTTCCGTTTGGATATTCATTTTCATTTAATATTGTATATTTTATCTTCACATAAAATATACATGTATTCAGTATCCTTCCTGGGTGTATTATACTTAGACTCTTCATCGGAGTACTTGGTAATATGATGTGGTTCGATACTACATTTACGTTGTTAATTCATTAATTTTCATTCGCCTGGTGGGTCCCAGTCGGGGGTCCACGACACTGTAATATCCGCCTAGTTTGGGGTGTTACAGAGTTGGTATCGGAGCGTGGTTTTGAATACTACCTTCTGAGTCATGTCTCATTTGAAATTATCGTTCATCAGACTATGATCATTGGACTTTCACGTCACGTGTGACCTGTGCAAGAGCCGAGCTCCTCAGACCATAGAACAGTAAGATTTCTGACGCCATGGTATAATTTCTGGCAATAAGAATCACTCATTCATCATTCATCAGTTAACAATCCTCAAACATCATTTTCATTTTGATCATGTTGATCATGCTTAACTCATTAATCACTCAGTTCATTTCATTACTCAGCTGTTGATCTTGAGGATCATATCATTAATCTTGTTAACTTGTTCAAGATAATCATTTCAAGAATATCATCAGATAATCATGTCACCTCAGTTAATCATTCATGTAATCACTGTGTTAGAACGCGTATGCTCATTTTCATCATTTCATGACGTAAATCATAATGCGGTACTCATACGAGATATATAATTATCATGCTACCTTCCTACTTCAGTATGGAGAGAGCTGTCAGGGGACGCACGGGGAGAGGCCGCAGTGCGGGCCAATATCCGGGAAATATTCACTCACTGCCAGGAAGTCGTACCTAGGATTCAGCTCGATTGGAAGATGTTCGGGTTGGTCCACTCACTTTTATACAGGTCATGATGACCCATATGCAATTGCTTAATCATCATTGCGCCACTCTGGCTGAATTAATCGAGAGAACTCTCACGTATGAGCCTGCTGCTAAGGAAATTGCTGAGCAACAACCTTCATCTGTCAGCAAGAAATCAACGAAGCGTAATCAGTCCGAAGGCGGTCAGTCAACCTTCAATAAGCCTCGTGCGAGTCCTAACTTTTCTTAGCGACCTCCTACGGCGCCTAATCCTGCGGGATCTCAGTCCCGAGCGGCCAGATCAGCCATCACCTGTTTCAACTGTGGAGCGCCGGGTCATTATAGCACTAAATGTTGGAAACCGTCCATCACATGCCATAACTGTGGGATTGTTGGGCATAAGGCCCGTTTTTGCCGAAGGGACTCCAAGCTGACTCCGGTGGCATCTCAGGCCCCAAAGTGATCAGTGATTCAGAATCAGACTGCTCTGTCAGCGTCGTTTAAGATGACGGAAGCAAATAAAAGCGGAGCTCATATTTATCAGACGGGAGCGTCCGGTTCGGGGGTCGGTAAGACCCGGATTCACGCGATGAAGTGGACCGACGATCCGGAGGCCCGAATGATCTCAGGTATACTCGTAATTCTATCTCAACCGATGTGTACCCCTTTTGATACTGGTACATCGTATTTATTCATTTCCGAATCATATTTGAATAGACTTCACTTAGATAATCCTAATAATTGTGGACCTTATATCATTGGTCTACCTGACGATAGAAGAATTTTTGGAAATCATGAGGTTAAGAACTGACCGAATTAAGATTAATGACCGCGATTGGTTGGCGGACCTAATCGTGGTGGATTTACCTAAGGACGATGTAATATTTGGGATTAGTGGGATGGATCGTCATGATACCATCCTCAATGTTCGTAAGCGTATGGTCTCTATCATTTCCGTCGTCGGAGTCGAGTGTGTATTTCAGGGAGGTGATCCCCATTGTTCCAGAAGAATCATTAATATGATGAAAGCAGTAAAATTACTTAACCAGGGTTGTTCAATCATTCATTATATCATTATCATCGATTGACCGTTCTAAGGCAATCGAGATGTTCAATCATTCATTATACATCATTGTCATCGATTGACCATTCTAAGGCAATCGAGATGTTCCATCATTCCTTATATCATTGTCATCGATTGACCGTTCAAAGGCAATCGAGATGTTCCATCATTCCTTATATCATTGTCATCGATTGGCCGTTCTAAGGCAATCGAGGTGTTCAATCATTCATTGTATCATTGTCGTCGATTGGCCGTTCTAAGGCAATCGAGGTGTTCAACCATTCATCGTATAGTTGTCGTCGATTGGCCATTCTCAAGCAATCGAGGTGTTCAACCATTCGTGGTATCATTGTTATTGTTTGACGATGTACTCCCAGATGAGCTACCTGGTTTACCTCCACCGAGGGATGTGGAATTCACGATAGAGTTGGAGCCTGGTACGTCCCCAATATCGAAGGCACCGTATCGGATGGCCCCGACCGAAATGCAGGAATTGAAGAATCAATTGGAGGATTTGACCGAGAAGGGTTATATCCGACCGAGTGCGTCCCCGTGGGGAGCACCAGTGTTGTTTGTCAAGAAAAAGGATGGTTCGTTCCGCTTGTGTATTGATTACCGGGAATTGAACCGGGTGACGATCAAGAATAAGTATCCCTTAACCCGTATCGATTATCTTTTGGATCAACTTCAGGGAGCTTCAGTATTTTCCAAGATCGACTTAAAATCTGGATATCATCAGTTGCGAATTCGAGAGTCGGATATCGCGAGGACGGCATTTCGAACACACTATGGTCATTATGAGTTCGTGAAAATGCCGTTGGGGTTAACTAATGCACCTGCGGTATTCATGGAATTAATGAATCGGGTTTTCATCGACTATTTGGATCAGTTCGGGGTTGTCTTTGTTGATGACATTTTAAATTATTCTCGTGGCCGGGAGGAGCACGAGTTTCACCTTCATCAGGTGCTCGACGTGTTGAGACGAGAGCAACTTTATGGGAAGTTTTCCAAATGTGAGTTCTGGATGTCCGAAATGACGTTTCTAGGACATGTAATTTCATCAGACAGAGTTCGTGTCGACCCTCAGAAGACGGAGGCTATCCGAGATTGGCAACCTCCGAAGAATGTTAAGGAAATCCGAAGTTTCCTCAGATTAGCTGGTTATTATCGGCGATTTGTGGAAGGATTTTCTAAGATCACTCAACCCATGATGAACCTTTTACGGAAAGATAAGAAATACACGTGGTTCGACGCATGTCAAGAGAGTTTTGAGGAACTCCAGATCCGGTTAATTTCAGCACCTATCCTTTCTTTACCGCAAGGGACGGAAGGTTTTGTGCTTTATAGTGCTGCGTCCGGACAGGGTCTCGGATGTGTACTCATGCAGAACGGGAAAGTTATTGCTTATGCTTCACGGAAATTGAGACCTTACGAGGTTAATTATCCGACCCACGACCTGGAACTAGCAGCCGTGGTGTTCACATTGAAGATTTGGCGTCATTATCTTTATGGCGTTACCTGTCAGATATTCACCAATCATAAGAGTTTAAAGTATATATTTACTCAGAAGGAGTTAAATATGTGGCAGAGACGGTGGTTGGAACTAATCAAAGATTATGATATCGAGATACTTTACCACCCGGGAAAGGCAAACATTGTCGCCGACGCCTTGAGTCGTAAGTCCGTTCAGGAGCAGATGCTTGCTCGATTAACAGTTTAGAAGGAACTTTAGCAGGAATGTCGGAGACCCGAGATCGAGATCTGGTTACAGCGAGTACAAGGGCAACTTTGTACGTTGGAGATTTCATCGCCACTTGAGGAGGCAATCAGGGAGAATCAGGGTTTGGACCCATTTTTGTTACGCATTCGAGATGATGTGGCTCAGGGGAAAGCCCCTGGATTTGTGGTCCACGAGGATGGACTTTTGCGATTTAAGAATTGGTTGTGCGTACCGGCGAATGACAAGTTGAAAAACTAGATTTTGAGAGAAGCTCATGCTACCCCTTATTCCGTTCATCCGAGGTCTAGCAAGATGTATAAAGACTTGAATCAAAATTACTGGTGGAGTAATATGAAGCGAGAAGTCGCGGAATTTGTTTCGAGATGTTTGACCTGTCAACAAGTCAAGATAGAGCATCAGCGACCGGCGGGTATGCTGAAACCTCTCCCTATTCCAGAGTGGAAGTGTCAAAATATTTCAATGGACTTCATCACGAGTTTGCCGATGAGTCGTCGTGGCATGAATACAATCCGGGTAATTATGGACCGCTTGTTGTTGCCCAAAATATTTATCCGAAGATTAATACTGCTGGAAGACGGACAACAAACAAATGCAAGAGCACTTCCGAGAGAAAGATAAATAACACAAGATTTGCCGGGGTTGTTAGTCCCGGGCTTGAATGCTCTCGCGAGATATTATTAATACCGATATTCGGGGATACAAGTATTAATGTAAGAATACCATTACAATGAGTGTAAAGTTTCTTGTTATCTTAGCTAGTGAGCGTGTAGATTGCCGGAAGAACCAGATTTGATGCTCTGTGAGTTCTTGTAACAAAGGTGATGAACAGTCGCGGCGGTGAGAGATCGACCGCCTCTCACGGCGAGTATTTAGCTGGATGTTTGGGCTTCTGGGCTTATGAAACCCTTGGAATCTGTCTAGTGGGGACTCGCTGCTCCTGCCGATCGTCTTCTGGACGAGAGATTTGGAGAGAGAAGTCCTGAGATGGATTCCGGTGAGATAGCCGGTAGCTTGATGATGTGTGTGTGTCCTTCGGTATTTCCGTGGATGTATCGGAATGTGAGAGAATGGACTCTGAGCGTAGGTCAGAATGAATTCGGAACTGTATATTCAGTGAACTGGGAACCGAGAGCTGAGAACCTTTTTCCAGTAGGAGGAGGTTCTCTATTTATAGGGCTTGGATACGCCGGGCGATCGCCTTTACTGCAATATAATAATCGGGCGATCGTCTTTTAGCACATGGGCCTGTCCCCTCAGAGTCTGCAGGAGTTGTTGGCAGTCAACTACTCGGTCCAATGGGGAGCTTACACGCGTCCTGAGTTAGTCACATGCGGCCCTACCGACAACTTTCGGCGCACATGCCGGTAGGTGGGGTAGGTGACAGCTTTAGTCAAAGATCTTGTCGATTAGCAAAAGATCTTGTCGGCGCCTTTTACGGATCTCGCACGTGGGTGCTTTCGAGATCCGGTCCTTGACGGTTTTGATGGGCGATCGTCTCTGCTCGGGCGCAGTCGATTGCCCTTAGCCGGTTAGTAGAGCGGATCGCCCGGTGCCAAAGGGCGATCGCCCGGGAGTCGATCGCTAGGTGCCTGATGGTGGTTTGATATCTTCGACTTGGCGAGCTAGTCAGGTTGGTGGAGTTGACTTGGTCGCTCGGCCTTATAGTCGATCGCTGTCGGGATGAATAAATCGTGACACAACAATTGCCCCATTTCGCTCATACGTTGGAAACGTGGGGTGAGGTGGCTCTCTTGGCGATCGATGAACTATTGACGAGCGACTTCGTGTTTAAAGGAACGCGATCGTCTTTGAGCTGATATACTGGATTTGGGCGACTGGTTGGCCGCTGAATCTGTGAGGAAAAACAACGGGCGTTGAAAAGTCTCGCGCACGTGTCGCTTCTATTGGAGGACGCCAATGGTCATTAATGACTCCTCGGCCGACGCGTCCTCGAAAAGACGCGTACGCGGGTCTCGAGGGGGTCAATCGTGCGCCGTTTGAGATCCGACCCCGAGGTTTCCCTTTATTGCAATCGGGTCCCCGCTTTCTCCTATAAAAGGGGGCGCGGGGCTGCGATCTCACTCACGCGTACGCATTGGAGAAAGAAGGTCCTGTGCCGAATTTTACGAAGATCTAAGCGCCGATCGTCGATCGATTTCACTTTAGGGTAAGAAAAATCCTTCTCTTTCCTTTCTAACTCAAAATGGCCGGAACCTCATCGTCGTTTGGAGCGGGAACTAGTTACGCCGGGACATCGGTGCCAGGAGAAACTTCTTCCGTCTTCCACCGAGACGGGCGGTGAAACAGTCGAGCCGGAATCGACCAGTGAAGTTGAGGCTTTGTTCAATGAGGCCGATGTTGCTAGGAGTCGGTGCGAGGAGAGACGATCGCAGATCGAGAGAGATCTCGCGATCGGGGCTTCTTGGGAGCAACATAGTGATTTTGGACGGGCTATAGGGCCTTTCTTTGAAATAATGGATAGATTGGCCGGTCTACTCGCGATTCGACTTCGAGGATATTGGTCGCTTATCCCTATGTGCTCCCCAAGCGGTCGCGATATCGTGCCACGCGGCGATCGTTGTGGTCGCTCGGCCAAATACGGAGCTCGGCGTCCGTGAGAGATCTGGCCGTCTGGAGGACAAGATTCCATGTTCCTTCGTATGTGGACATGTTCGCGCCGCGGAGAACGAGCGAGCCGACCAGCCTCGATGGGTATGGTCGCAGTGAGTGAGGCCGTTATGGAGGCCGGCCGCGCTTCCTCTCGTCCTTTGCGGTCTCCCATCTGTTGGCCGCTTGGAATGTGGCGCCACTTCGGTGACGAACGCCGGCTCCAAATCATATGCACTCTCACCCTTTTCGGCCACCGGTCACCGTACTGTCACACCGTCGCCGTTGGAGATGAACTATTTGTTTAAACCGACGGCACATAGAGGTTGGTCGGCGGTTACCATATTCAAGGCCGATCTGGCCGGGTGATTCATGGAGTTCGAATAAGATACGGGCGATCGGACGAAGTGGTTACGGGTCGGCGGCAAGTGGAGAGCTTCGGCGGCGACAATCCCACAGCGAACCGAGATCCCCAGAATTTCGGGAGAGGAATCCCGGTAAGGGTTTAGACTCTCCTTCGCTTGGATGCGTGTTGGGTGATCTAATTTGATTTACATTTTTGCAGGCTTTCATATCCCGCGATCGAGGAGCGCCTTTCAACTTCCTCGTTGTTTGGGAGCGAATTAGGAGCTTGTCGGACGACGACCTAGACGCCACTCGGATCAACAAGGAGAGTCGGTTGTCGGCTCGACTATTCCGCTTCCCGAGACATCTCGCGGTGCAGTATGACTTTATGCGACCTTCAATTTCTAGGCGATCGCCTTATTTGAAGATAGTGTCGACCGTTAGTCGATCGTCTTTAAGCTGCAGGTTCGTTTCCCTCGCTTTTGGAGCCTCCGTGAGATCGCTATGTCGAACCCGGGAGTCTAGGCCGTCTCAAGGCGAAGAGGTCGACTCGGGTTCCACCGTCGCATTGCTTATAGTTCCGAGGCGGTGCCTCGTGCGGAGCCGGAGCCTCGCGTAGAGCGGAGTCGAGGTTGAGGAGGAAATTCCGGAGGAGGGCTTGAGGCGAATCGCAAGAGGCCGAGGCCGCAGAAACTTCGTTTCTGCCCGGGCGATGAAGTGCCGATCGCCGCGCCTCCGATCACCATCGTTGCTCGGAGCGCGAGCCGCCTCTGCGGCTTTTACGCGGAGACGGCGATCGCGGATGCGGAAACTCCTCGAGGGAAACCGTTTTTGGTCGGGATCCCGAAAGGTGAGAGGTAGATAGCATTTACGTGTTGACAATTACATCTGCGTAGGAGTTGTATTAACCTTGGTGTTTTGGTGCAGATCCGTCGCAAAGACCGTCTTGTCCACCGATGGTCGTGGATTTTCTCGCGAGTCGATCTCCTCGCCATTCTGCGACATTCCTCCCTATGTGAGCAAGTGCATACGCCTTGCCGAAGGCGTGGACAATCGATCTGGATGCGATCGCCGGCTGCGATCGTCGAGTTCAATGGATCCGTTGTCGCCCTTTCTCTTGACGGCGACCATGGCCGTCAGTGCCGCCAGAGTTTGAGGCGGCCCTCCACTATTCGCCTTCGGGAGGATCTTGAGGCGGCTCGGAAAGAGAACGCCGAGTTTGCCGACAAGATTGCAGCGATGGAGAGGGACTCCTTGAGGCGGCCAAGCGGGCGAGCCTTGAGCTTGAGCCGGAGAAGAAGGAGGCGAGAAATTCGAATGGCGGTCGACCGATTTCGGGACCGGATGCGAGTGCTATCCAGCGAGGAATGTTCTTTGAGGAGGAGGCCGATCGCGGAAGGTGACGATCGCTCGGGCGATGAGCGAGTGGCGGAGGCGAAAGAGAAGGTTGCTGCGAGGAGGCCGAGCTCCGGGATCGCAACAGGCGATGGCCGAGCTGAGAGGAGAGGTTGAGGCGACCAAGGCCGATCCCTTCCAAAACTTGGAGTATGTCAGCGAGTTCGCCTATTACTTGGCGTTCGCCGACTCGATCCGAGCGGCTAAGAAGGGAGGCTTGGAGGTCGGTCCTCTTGCCGAGAAGTTCAAGTCATATGCATTGGAGCATCCTCTCAATTCGGCTTTCTCCTTGCCGATCTTGGACCTGGCGGACATCGGTGTGGATTTGAGCTGGTATCCGTCTCCAGATAGTCTTGCTCATCCCGATGCTCCGGAAGATGAGGGAACCGCGCCGAATGCTGATGGCGAAGGCCCGGCAGGGGCCTGAGGCGCTTCCTTTTTGATGTTTTTAGCTTACTTTCTTTGTAGTTTGTAGCTTTCTTTTTGTAGCACTTAGGCCTTCGGGCGATCATGTACTCTATTTTTTCAAGTAATGAAATGAGCATTTGTCTTTCTGACTTATCACTTGAATGAATGGTTATTTTTAAGTCTTTGTTTGACTTTGTACAAATGTGTTGAGGAGAGATCGTTGCGAGGGTAGTCCCAAATGAATTGATAAACTCATAAGACAACTTTTTACAACAAGTTCGATCGCTGCACTACATCTGAAAAATGACGATCTCCGTATGTGGTTGAATAGCGACGATCGTCGTGTAGGTAGTCCGCACTCTTCTTGCCCCTTGTTTTTATTCACTTAGTGGAAGTAAGGGGATGAAAATAATTCCTTGAGTGAGCGGTCTTCAAGTTTGTCGAATCCTCGGGGACGGTCGTCCGTCTTGAGGAACCGTGCACGATCGCGGAGTTCAATGGACCGACTCCTTGATCGCGTCTTGATGCGCGAAGACATTGAGTGTCTCGTGACTCACTTTATTATGAGGGTCCTCTGTTAGGCTGCGCCTCGCCTCGTATTTAAACGAAGGGCGTGCGGTCTCGGTCTAGAGGAGTCCTTGCGCGGGGCAGCGTCGGATTAATCAACTCCGCGCCCGCGGCTTGTTAGCTCTGCTTCCACCTCGGCCACCATGGAGATGGCCGACCTCGGCAGTGTGCGTTGAGACGGGGTTGCGGCACATCGCATTGTCCGGTTCACCATGTTAGGTGATGAGCCTTTGAGGCGAGCGATCGTGTCCACCGATTAATTTTGGAGGGCCCTCGGACTACGCCGGCCTCGTATTTAAACGAAGGCGGGCGATCTTGGCCTAAAGGGACCTTGCATGGTCTAAGCGATCGGTTCCATCGACTACCAGACCATGGCTGCACTCTTCCACCTTGGATCGTCATGTAGATGCCGACCTTCGACGGTGTACGTTGTGCGGGGAGGCGATCTCGTGCCTTAGTCCATCATGTTATATGGTGAATCGTAGATGGCGATCGAGTCCTCCGGTTTCTTGAATAAGGAGGAGATCGGGATGACTTCCGTGGTCTCCTTCTCTTGATTGAAGCATATAGAGACGGTCGCCGAGGTTGATCCGAGGTCGGCTCGTATGAGCTTCCCGGCTGTTTTGCGTTCGACTCGGACGATCGTCTATAGAGATAGGCGGGGCTTCGGCTAAACCAATAAGTCATCAACTTGCCCTCCTCGAGCAGTCTCAGCTGTTTGAGGAGGTCGCAGCTTGTTGGTCTTGTGGCGGGACTCTTGTGGTAGGCACAATATTGATTGTTGTCCAGTGACCGTGGTCCCTTATCGCCTTTGGCTTTTGAGCTCTTCGTGCCCCTTGATGGCATAGAAAATATGTGCCGGGTTACTTGAACGTATGGAGGAGATGGGCTTCCATGTCCTCGAAAGCACAGAGATCTCCGGTGTCTTGGCGATCGCCTTCTTTGCTTTGGCGATCGCTATCTTCGGCCAAGAGGTGGCGTTTCCTCGTCTATGCGGAGGGTGAGTAGCCTTTGCCTGGCCAGAATTTGGCGACTTTAGCGCGGAAGATCGTGTAAGTTGGGGATATCCTTGGAGAGATGTCCGAACATGGGAGAGTGACCGTGGAATCCCCATGACCGAGTAGAGAGCGAGCTCATCACCGACGGGTTCGCCGGTGAGGATGATTTCGTCTACCCGGTCGATGTAATCTGCGTCGATTTCGTCTTTCCCCTGCTTGATTTTTATCATGCGCTGGGGCCTTCTCGTCTGGCGACCTTGCGGGCGAAGTATGACGTGAAGTCATCCGCCATTTCTTAAAAGAGGTGACCGATCGTGGTGGTAGTGAGACGTACCACTTATGGGCCACTCGCCCAATGTCACGGAAGATCCGGCACTTGGTTGCATCGGATGCCCCACACCTACCATGTAAATTCGGAATTTACTCAAGTGGGTTTCGGGTCCGATCTCCCCTTATACAGAGGTGTTTTAGGAGGAGCGATCGTTGGTTGTATGGGGCAAGCTCGATGTGGACGCGAGTGGCTCGGTCGGCCGGCGATCTTCTTGCCGGTGCTTGCCCGGTGTCAGAGTGCTCTCATCTCGTCGAGCCGACGTTGCATGGCGGCCATCGCCGTGGCTCGATTGCTAGCGGCTCGGCGGTCGGAGCGAGGCCGAGGCGATTGAGTGCGAGTCCACAGCGATCGGGCGGGAGTCGAGATGGCCGACATGCGTTGTTTGTGAAGTGAGTAGGCCGAACTCCTGGTGACGGATTGATTCCGTCTTCTCAAGGTTGGAAACAGAGTGCCCGGTGGCCGGGATGGGTCGCGTCCCAAGCGTCGAATATGGATCCGTCCGGCCGTGCGAGAGCCTTTCCTCGTGCATTGGGGCTTTCGACGATCGCTCGTTCGTGGCAGTTGAATTTCCGTTTTCCCATGCGGCGGATGATCGAGGGAGTTATCGCGGGCGGCGTGCATGCTCTCCGTCGCTCCTCCAGATGGCCATAGCCTCCTCGATCTGTTCCTTGGTTTGGAACTGATCGAGTGAGAGGTTGGGGCCATCTCTCGGATGCGGGATCGAGAGTCTAGCGTTGCTGCGGCTTCCCCCTGTCGTCGGCTGGGGTTCGGACTGAGCCGGGAAATGGTGTCCGGCGGTTCGGAGAACAGCTTTCTTCGATGGACCGGCGGATGTCATGATTCTGAAGGTTTTCTTTGAAGTGCAGTGAGTGTCACTTCAAGTATCTGCCCCGAGAACAGTGAGTGTTCTTCGGGACGGTAGAAATAAAAATATGAGGGTTAGATCCCCTTCCTCTAGCGCCAATTGTTGTTGCCCAAAATATTTATCCGAAGATTAATACTGCTGGAAGACGGACAACAAACAAATGCAAGAGCACTTCCGAGAGAAAGATAAATAACACAAGATTTGCCGGGGTTGTTAGTCCCGGGCTTGAATGCTCTCGCGAGATATTATTAATACCGATATTCGGGGATACAAGTATTAATGTAAGAATACCATTACAATGAGTGTAAAGTTTCTTGTTATCTTAGCTAGTGAGCGTGTAGATTGCCGGAAGAACCAGATTTGATGCTCTGTGAGTTCTTGTAACAAAGGTGATGAACAGTCGCGGCGGTGAGAGATCGACCGCCTCTCACGGCGAGTATTTAGCTGGATGTTTGGGCTTCTGGGCTTATGAAACCCTTGGAATCTGTCTAGTGGGGACTCATTTGCTCGCCGATCGTCTTCTGGACGAGAGATTTGGAGAGAGAAGTCCTGAGATGGATTCCGGTGAGATAGCCGGTAGCTTGATGATGTGTGTGTGTCCTTCGGTATTTCCGTGGATGTATCGGAATGTGAGAGAATGGACTCTGAGCGTAGGTCAGAATGAATTCGGAACTGTATATTCGGTGGGACCGAGAGCCGAGAACCTTTTCTAGTAGGAGGAGGTTCTCTATTTATAGGAGCTTGATACGCGGGCGATCGCCTTTACTGCAATATAATAATCGGGCGATCGTCTTTTAGCACATGGGCTGTCCTCGTAGTCTGCAGGAGTTGTTGGCGATCAACTACTCTGTCCAATGGGGAGCTTACACGCGTCCTGAGTTAGTCACATGCGGCCCTACTGACAACTTTCGGCGCACATGCCGGTAGGTGGGGTAGGTGACAGGCTTTAGTCAAAGATCTTGTCAGTTAGCAAAAGATCTTGTCAGCGCCTTTTACGGATCTGCACGTGGGTGCTTTCTGAGATCCAGTCCTTGACGGTTTTGATGGGCGATCGTCTCTGCTCGGGGCGCAGGTCGATTGCCCTTAGCCGGTTAGTAGAGCAGATCGCCAGCTGCCAAAGGGCGATCGCCCTGGGAGTCGATCGCTAGGTGCCTGATGGTGGTTTGATATCTTCGACTTGGCGAGCTAGTCACAGTTTGACTGGAGTTGACTTGGTCGCTCGGCCTTATAGTCGATCGCCTGTCGGGATGAATAAATCGTGACACAACACCGCTTAACTAAATCAGCTCATTTCCTTGAGATTAAGGATACGTGGGGTCCCTAGAGACTCGCCCAGCTGTTCATCAAAGAGATAGTGAGACTGCACGGTACTCCTAAAAGTATCATTTCCGATCGTGATGGACGATTCGTGTCTCATTTTTGGAAATCAGTTCATCATGCTATGGGAACTCAGCTTAATCTCAGTACATCTTTTCATCCTCAGTCTGACGGACAATCGGAGAGGACTATTCAGACTTTGGAAGACATGTTGAGGGCATGTGTACTCGATTGGAAAGATGATTGGGAAGCCCAACTACCGTTGATCGAGTTCACGTACAATAATAGTTGGCATTCTTCGATTAAGATGGCACCTTACGAGGCCTTGTACGGTCGTCGTTGTCGATCTCCTTTGTGTTGGGATGACTTATCAGAATCAATCAGCACCAAGCCCGATATGCTTATAGCCGCCCGTGAGAATGTAGCTTTGATCAGGAATCGTTTGTTGACCACTCAGAGTCGACAGAAATCTTATGCAGGTAACCGTCGTCGGCCATTAGAGTTCAAGACAGGTGACCATGTTTTGGTCAACGTATCCCCGAGTCGAGGTATCTTCCATTTTGGGAAAAGGGGAAAGTTGAGTCCGAGATTCATTGGACCGTTTGAGATTTTGGATCGAGTAGGCGAGTTAGCTTATCGATTGGCCTTACCTCCGGCGTTGAGCTGAATTCATAATGTGTTTCACGTATCTCAATTATTGAAGTATGTTGCCAACCCGAGTCACATACGTCAGTTCGACGAAATCGAGATCGCCGATGATCATTCATATGAGAAGCATCCTATACGAGTCTTAGAGCGGCGAATCAAACAGTTGAGGAACAAGACAATTCCTTTGGTTAAAATTTAGTGGTCTAGACATGGAGTCGAAGAGGCTACTTGGGAAACCGAAGATAGTATGCAGGAGAGTCATTCCAAGTTGTTTGACCCTTAGTTTCGGGGACGAAACTCTTTTAAGGGGGAGTGTATGTAATACCCGGTTGTAATTCAGTCATTATCATTCAGTAACTATGGTTCAGTAATTGTCACTCAGTAATTTTCACTCATTAATGATCATTCATCATTCATATTCATTCATTGTATTCACCATTCAGATGTAATTGTATTGTGAATCAATCTTCATTCATCATCAATCTAGTTGGAGAATCGTGCCATGTTTATCATCGTTGTCATCTTCATAGTTGTGCTGTGTGTGAGGAGTAGCGCACGCTACGTACTCTCTTTAGCGTGCGCTAATTGAGTATGGGTACCGCACGCTACCTCTCAACACTAGCGCACGCTAGTATGTTTCTAGCAGGCAGTCCAGAAGGCACTGGACTGCAGTTGAGTTGTGAGTAGCACACGCTACGAATGGTAAGTAGCACGTGCTAGTAGGTCGGAGTAGCGCACGCTACGCAGTCGGTGTAGCGCTCGCTAAGGACGGATCAGACAGAGTCCATTGGCTACTAGACTGCATTGGATTAACTCCTAGCGTACGCTACCAGTAGATACTAGCGTATGCTAATCGGGGTTAGTAGAGCACGTTGAATCCTATGTGTAGCGCGCGCTACCGTGGGCAGATCAGAGAACAGGTGGTTCTGGACTCCAGTACTGGGCATCAGATAATTCGTTAGCGCACGCTAACATTTTGAGTTAGCGTACGCTATATACATGGTCGTAGCGCACGCTACAAAAGGTACGTAGCGCATGCTACCATTGCGAACAGAGGGTACTGGACTACCAAGTACACCCGTTAGCGCACGCTACGCACAGGAGCTAGCGCACGCTAACTGGGTTTTGCTATTTATAGGACAGTCCAGTCCTTTAGCGTTAATTGTCATTCCTCTTCATTTCTTCGGCGGTTTTGGGCGATTCTGGGCGATTTGTAGAGTGTTTTTCGAGTTGTAATCATCAATCATCATCTTCAAGCATATAATCCGGAGTAATCATCATTTCATCATCTCCAATACATCAAATCAAAGGTAATAATCTCTTGGATCTAGAATTTCGGATTTTTAGGTTTTCCTTCCGATTTATTCGTGTAAGCTTGGATTGTTGTTGGAATATGTTAGATATAGATTATCTACCTTGAATAAATGTATTCCTACGGATTTATTGTCGTATATTTCGGATTTCATGAATATTGGGGTTGAATCAAGAACACTTTGGGGGCTGACTTCGATATTTTTGGGGGTTTACGATTAGATGTTGTCGTTAACTCGAATTGTGGATTCCTATGGGATTATTGATATCATTGAAGTTGTTTTGTTGGTTTAAAATACTCATTTTGGAGTTTGTTTCGATATATTCGAGTTTGGATATTATCAAAAGATTGGTTACAACGTGTTCGATATAATGCCCCAATGAACTTGGTTTAGTCGTATCGACGTTTTGAGTTCGTTATATTCGCGTTTAATTCGTATGTTGAATGGATTGTTGGTAATTGTGTTATTCAAGGTTGTTCGAGCGACCGACATTTCAATTAGGACGTTTGTTCGTGGAAGGACATTGTTCACCGGTGTTGTGTAAGTTAATTCTTACTCGGTTAAAGGATATTCATTCCTTTTGTTGTTGTTCATTCATAATTATAATTCATTCATAATGTATTAAACGTATTGAGTCTTGTAATTGTCAATTAATCACTTCATTCACAAGGAACGACGGTTCCAATCATTTCATTAAGCTATCATTCGTTTCACTATCATTTCATCTCGGTGAGTCATTCTTGAACTTGTCGGATTGTTATTCATTATTATTCTTCATGTTCATTCTTGTTCATATGACCTTCTGGGTTCATATTGCGCGGCCGGGTGTGGATGTGTGGGATTTTTAGTTGGGCACGTGATGGTCATGTGTTGGGTTCACCGACACATTGGACTGTGCACACGGTAATGTACCTCCGTGAGACTAATTAGGTACAATGGCGGGTGTGTCCGGACATCCATCT
The DNA here is from genome assembly GCA_033398695.1 of Orobanche coerulescens. Taxonomy (NCBI): domain Eukaryota; kingdom Viridiplantae; phylum Streptophyta; class Magnoliopsida; order Lamiales; family Orobanchaceae; genus Orobanche; species Orobanche coerulescens. The sequence goes on from CM065810.1 coordinate 21,349,222, forward strand.
TGTGCACGTGCACATTCCATTACGGGTATACTATGATGCCTCTCTTCAGCTTTATTTCATAATTAAGATATATCATGATTGTGTTTATTCAACTCTTGAGAATTGTTGTTCTGTGTAACTGACCCCGTTTGGGGATATTATTTTCAGGTCATGGCAAGGATAAGGCACGGGAAGAGAACGTTGATGGCGAGGAGTCACAGTGATACTAGTAGGGGGGCCCAGTTCGTTTCAGTTATTCATGTCTTTTCATCTTTATTTCCGCTGAAGATTTCCGTTTGGATATTCATTTTCATTTAATGTTGTATATTTTATCTTCACATAAAATATACATGTATTCAGTATCCTTCCTGGGTGTATTATACTTAGACTCCTCATCGGAGTACTTGGTAATATGATGTTGTTCGGTACTACATTTACGTTGCTAATTCATTAATTTTCATTCTCCTGGTGGGTCCCAGTCGGGGGTCCACGACACTGCAATATCCGCCTAGTTTGTGGTGTTACATTACTAATACAATTCAATCCACTAAAGAACTGATAATGCACTTCCAACCCAAACCTTAATTTACGAAACCAGGCTCTTTATTTAAATATATTATTTTTTGTATTTAAGACTTTAAGATATCGAATGTCCATTAATAATTTAAGCTACTGATAGCTTTAGGTTATTAGTTGCTTTTCCAAGAGTAGTACCACTCGGAACTTATTATATCGAAATTAAATTCAACTACAGGGATTAATATATTAATAATTCTCGAGCTCCTCAGTGGAAATCATTAATCTGCACTATTCGAAAGATGATTTTTAGTTATAATATTAATTGTCATATAAATAACATTATTGCCCAAAATACTAAGCATATTGACTAATCACCGTGACTCTCACCCATGGTAAATCAAAGTAATAATTATTATAAATACAGAATTAAATATTATATAGTAGAATTAAGAAATAATAATTATTCGAGATTTACATTCTTCTTACATTCAGTACCGAATAATCTATATCACTGCGATCTAGTTCAACGTATGCAAATACGTTAATGTATGATAATAGTCAAGACCAACTAATTTCAAGCATACACTACAATATATCACATAATTTTTCTAATGATTATATAGGTTGTGAACAATTATATTATAATATAAGACACCGATATTATAATATTCTGTGTGACACCAACACACCATATTATCTACAATATGAAATAAACAGACATTACATTTTCATAGCCATAACGTGAATTAATATGCAAAACATGTGACAAAGTGTAATTAATATTCTCATGGGTAGTTGCAGAGAAATTAATAATGTAATACAAGCATAAAGTATGCTTTGCAGTATACAACACTAACAATCTCCCAGTACTTATACTCGAAGCATGGTTTTAAATATACTACTCTATTACATAATCTATCGTATCTCCCACTTATATTCAAAGCAATGATGACATACACTGTAATCCCATTCCCTCCACGTGCCCTTCAAAAACTTTTGATGGCAAGCCTTTTGTGAAAGGATCAACAAAATTATCTTCTGATGCAACCCTGGTCACAACAACATCTCCTTCTTTTACGAAGTGTCGTATGATATAGTACTTTCAATTGACATGTTTGCTTTCCTGATGAGCTCGTGGTTCCCTCGAATTTGCGACTGCACCGGTATTATCACAGTAAAATGTAATACCCTCTTGCAAATCAAGAATCACATTTAAGTCCTGTAGGAAGTACTTGAGCCATATCGCCTTTTGGGCTGCCTCAAAGGCTATTACATACTCGACTTCTATTGTATAGTCTGAAATGTATTTCTACTTCACACTCCTCCAACTAATGACTCCACATCCTAAAGTAAACACATAACCTGAAGTAGACTTGGACTTTTCTTTGCCTACTGAAAAATTCGAGTCAGTATAACCCATTGGACCAGAAGTCATCTGATAGATATACTAGCATGTACTTTCTAGTCCTTCTTAGGTACTTGAGTATATGCTTGATAGCAATCCAGTGTCCTGGCTAGGGTTCGACTGATATCTTGCAGCCATGCCTAAATCAAGATAGATATATGGTCTAGTGAAAATCATAACATACATGAGTGTAACGCCCCGACTTTCTAGGGTAAATAATGGGGAAAAATAAATAAAAGGTATATTTTGAGAAAAATAATTTTCTCGAGAATATAAAAATTCTCGCCTACGAAGTCGAGTCGCTACAAAGACATAAAAATAAATACCTTTAAATAAGGTAACATTTCATCATAAATACGAGGTAAAAATTTGCGGCGGAAGAAAATAAATCATAATTTATAAATTTCTGATCAACGTTTCCCCAAATAAGTTTTCAAACATTTGACAAAGAAACATCATATAATAATTTCATCTTTCATATGCCCTCTCGGCTCGCTCCTTCGTCCATCCGGCCTTGTTCAACTGCGCAGTTCAAAAAGGTGGGGGTGAGCTTCCTTCAGCTCGTGGAAATCACACTGATCACAGTAATATACAATCTCATGGAAAGCATAACATGAATAATCTATCACATTTTTCCTCAACGTAATTGCATACTCACAATATTACGTATAGCATGAATCGAGCACGCATACACGAATATTGAGGTTGCGCAGGTGCCCCCGCAACAACATCAAACATAAACACAATACCACATAACATGAATCGAGCACGCATGTGAATATTGAGGTTGCGCAGTGTCCCCGCAACAACATATATCTTAAGATAGCCTCTTACACGAAAACAAAGTTAGCGAATTACAACGTGCATAAAAATTTTAAACATGAATAGAAGATCACATACACACCCAATTAAAGCAATTAAAGTGATAGTGAAAATTCCCACCGAATAAATGATGATGATGATGTCCTGATCAAATGAATGTGCTCGACTCACACCCTAAGCCCGTAAATCCTCGATAAAGTCTACATATGATAATAATAATAATTATAAACTTACAATTTACTAGCTATATAATAAATGAAAAGATACGCATCACTAAATAATAACTGAAGATAAATTTTAATTGCTTATTAATATTAACCGAAGAGTTAACATTATTAATGACCGGAATTAAAATGTTTAGGCAATAATTCGGATTAATTATTAATATGAATTGAAAGTCAACCTTTTAACGTTTCGGTCAAAATTAGGATTTAATTGAAGTTTGAAAGTTGACTGGGGGTCAAATTGTAAGAGTTCGGAAGCTGATTGGGTTACAATTGAGTTAATTAAACTGTCTGAGACTGAATTGAAGGATACTGGAAAACGTGAGGACTAACATGCAAAGCCCTAATTTCTCGCGGGTATATAAACCCTTAAATCTAATCGTCAGCCGACAAGAACTTATTTCACCTCCCGCATCTCCTTTTCTCACTCTGCCCTCTCCTCTCTCTAACCTGACCTTCGGTCGACACGTCTCCTTCTTCACCTCCCATTTCTTCTCGTCTGTTCCTCACCCCAAAACTCTCCCTCTCATCTTACCTCTCCAATCGGCCAGAAGTAACAGGCAGAAACCCACACATAACATATAAAACATAAAACTCACCCACACACACGCGGCGTATGAACTTCCACCGGAAAATCGCACCGAGAAGAACGCACACACACAGGCTACATCTCAAACAAGCACACCCACCGTGGTGGGTGGAATTGGAAATCCGTGAAGTGGTCGCGGTGCGGCGAGGCGGTTTCCGATTCGATCAATTAAGGCTCGAGATGGCATTTGAAAAAAAATCGGGATGTAAGGTTCGATCGCTCATAGCGGCCGTCACGGCGGAGCCGGGTTCCGGACTTCAAGCAAGTATGATTCTAGTGTTGATACAACCGGTCGTGGCTCGAGTCAAACGAACTCCGTCAAACATGTAAGTCGGATTTTAGTTTGTTTTGATTCGGGTTGTAGTTGGTTTTCCGATATGGGTTTGGTGAATTTCCGAATTTGAATTCGGGTTTGAATGGCTTGAAGGGTTGAAGGGGTTTTTGGTTAATGATGGGTTACGTATTCTGGGCTGTGCTATGGTGTTTTGGGTGCCGGTAGTCATAAGAGCATTAATATGATCTGAAAATATGAGAATTGAGTTTAAGATTTGTTTGTTGAATTTATTTTCTGAATTTGAGAATATATGGGAGAACGAATTTTGATGGGTTTAACATATACAGGATTAACCAGCGAAAGAAAAAATTGCAAGGATGATGCCCAAGCAGATGAAAAGGAAATTAATTACCTTTTGTTGGAAGAGAAAACCACTCGTAGGAGATGAAGCCCCGGATATTTGCAGGAGAGAAAAGTTAGGAAGCCGAAGTGCAGATTTAAGAGTTGTAGTTGCGACGAGCAGCAGAAAAGTTGTCTTCTGGGAACAATTCTTCTTGTAGCTTCGGCCGATTTGGGGATGATGTATATTTTTGTTATGCTTCTGTTTTGTGTATTCTTTTTTTTTTCTTTTCTTTTGTTGTGGAACGAAGAAGAAGAAGAAGAAGACGGCGCTGGGAAGAAGAGGTGTATTCTGTGTTGTATTGTGTATTTGTACAGTAAAAGCTGTATATTTATACTGTAGGTTTAGGGTTAGGGTTAATTAATTTCTTTTTGGGCATGTATAAATTTCCTGGGTTTGTAATATTATTATGGGTCAGCACAATGTGTATTTGGGCAATGATAAAAACAATAATAATGCTAATAATAATAATAATAATAATTATAAAATTAATAATAACAATGGTAATAATTAATAATATCGATACTAATAATAATATCGAAAGTAATATAAATGATGATATATAAATATAATGAAGATAAAAATATTAATACTATTAATATTAATATCGTTCCTATTATAAATATTATAATAATAATAATAATAATACCTTTAATTATCATAAAAATGACTAATATTAAATGTTTTGAAATCAACTTGAGAAATTGACTCGGGCTAGGACTTGTGATACGTCGAATTAAATGTTCATGATTCCTTAAATAAAATTAAATAACATGAAATGCATTATAATATTATTATAATTAATAATATTACATTATAAAAATGACGGGTATTACATCCTACCCCTCTTAGAAAAATTTTCGTCCTCGAAAATAAATGATATACCTTGATTGAAGAAATTCGGATAACGAGCTTGAAGTTCCTCTTCGCGCTCCCAAGTGGCTTCATCCTGAGTGTGGTTACGCCATTGGATCTTGACGAACACCTTCTCTTTATTCCTCAATTGCCGGACTGATCGATCGAGAATCGTTACGGTTGTTCTTCATAGGTAAGGTCTTTGTTCATCTCTACCGAGGTATAGTTGATGACGTGGCTGAGATCGTGCACATATTTCCTCAACAATGATACATGGAAGACGTTGTGCACACCGAAAGTTCGGGGTAAAGCCAAACGGTAAGCTAACTCTCCAATCCACTCGAGGATTTCGAACGGTCCAATATACCTTGGTCTCAACTTGCTCCTCGGACCAAAACGAACAATTCCCTTTGTAGGAGATACCTTCAGAATACTTTGTCGCCAACACGAATTCGAAATCTTTCCTACGCTTGTCGTCGTAAGACTTCGACGGTCTGGGCTATCTTGATCCTCTCACGAATCTTATCCACCATGCCAACTGTTTGCTCGATCATCTCGGGACCCAAAATCCTCCTTTCTCCTACCTCATCCCAATACAAAGGGTGATCGACACTTCCTACCATATAGGGCTTCATACGGTGCCATACCGATCGTCAATCGTAATCGTTGTTGTAAGCAAATTCTACCAAAGGCAACAAATGCTCCCAATTATTTCCCATATCTAGCACACATGCGCAACATATCCTCAAGGATCTGGATGGTCCTCTCATCGACCATCAGTTTGAGGATGATAAGCCGTACTAAAATTCAACTGCGTTCCCAAAGCTTCTTGCAAACTCTCCCAAAAACGCGATGCGAAACGAGTATCCCTATCGGATACTATAGAGACTGGCACTCCATGCAACTTAATAATCTCCCTGATATACAGTTGAGCATACTGATCCATTCGAAAGTTCATCTTAACTGGGAGAAAATGAGCTGACTTTGTGAGTCGGTCGACAACAACCCAAATAGCGTGATTTCCTCTTTCCGTTCGAGGCAAACCTACCACAAAGTCCATCGTAATGTGTTCCCATTTCAATTCTGGGATATGAAGTGACTTAAGTAATCCAAAGGGGCATTGGTGTTCTGCCTTCACTTGCTGACAAGCAATACACTTTCTGACAAAGTCTGCCACATCTCTCTTCAAACCTTCCCACCAAAATGTCCCCTTAAGATCTTGATACATCTTTGTACTCCTAGGGTGTGCTGTATATGGAGTACTATGTGCCTCCTTCAATATAGCTTCTCTCAACTTAACAATATTGGGCACACAAATCCTCCCTTCATAATACATCGTGCCATCATCGGACACGCTAAAGCCTTTATTCTCACCTGAAAGAGTACGTTCTTTCATCTTGACCAAGAAGTCGTCCTGTCCTTGACCTTCTTTGATTTGTTCTCTCAAGGTTGGTTGTACCACCAAACTAGCCAATAATGACTCAACTGGACTCGATGGTGTAGCCATCTCAAGGTTCATCCTTGCAAATTCCTTGACCAAGCTTCCCTCCTTGGTCAACAAACAAGTTAGGTCTCCTCTAGCCTTACGGCTTAGTGCATCAGCAACTACGTTTGCTTTACCGGGGTGGTAATGAATTGTACAATCGTAGTCTTTGACCAACTCAAGCCATCTGCGCTGCCTCATATTCAATTCCTTCTGTGTGAAAATATATTTCAGACTTTTGTGGTCTGTATAGATTTCACACTTACCTCCATATAGGTAATGCCTCCAAATCTTCAAGGCATGAACTACCGCTGCTAATTTCAAATCATGAGTAGGATAGTTCAGCTCGTGCGGTTTCAACTGTCTCGAAGCATAGGATACTACCTTGCCCTCTTGCATTAATACACATCCTAAACCTTGTTTGGATGCATCACTGTAGATGACAAATTCTTTCGTCGGATCGGGAATCTTCAATACTGGTGCAGCAGTTAATGTTTGCTTAAGTTCTTGGAAACTCCTTTCGCATTTCTCATTCCATAAGAAAGCTTCCCCCTTTCTAGTCAACTTAGTCATCGGTGCATCTATCTTCGAAAATCCCTCGATGAATCTCCGATAATAACCGGCTAATCCCAAGAAGCTTCGAACTTCATTCGCATTACTCGGTACTTTCCAATCATTGACTGCCTCAACTTTAATCGGGTCAACCTCAATTCCTTTATAAGTGACCACATGACCCAAAAATGCAACTCGGTTAAGCCAGAATTCGCACTTGTTGAATTTCGCATATAACTTCTCCTTGCGCAGTATTCCCAATACCGTTCTAAGATGCTGCTCAAGTTCAACCTTGGTCTTCGAATATGTAATATCCGCAATTTTCGATTTCCGGTAATTATTTTTTTTTTTTCGGCGGAAGTCTGTTTTGACGACTCGCTCATGTCCGTTTCGTCATTCTGAGAATAATTAATTCTACACTTTTTGGCATCCGAGTTAGTTTCGGTGTCGTTTCGTTGAGTTCTGTGCTTTGTAGCGACTTTTCCGCACTTGAGTTCGATTCTTGCGAATCTCGTCCGAAACTGTTGTTTCGAGTTTCCCGCAAGTCCGTTTAACTTTGTTATACGTGTTGTGAGCTTCGGTTTGATTATTCGTTGTCGTATGGTGATTTTCGGGCAGTTGGGCCATTTTCGTAATTTCCCAAAGTTTGGGGTAATTACCTTCCGTTGTCGAATTTCGAGCCTTCGGGTGGTCGGAATCGTGTGTTCTACTAGCTCTCGGATTCGTCTTTGTGAGTACTTCGTAACCGTATCTTCGGTTCGTGTTCGTGCTCGGTTTCGGTGTCGTTTTGTTGAATTCGGGATTACTAAACGACTTTTCTAAGTATGAGTTCGACTTTGTTAGATCACCATTAATTTTTGGTGACTCCAAAAATTATAAATCTTTGCAATATTATAGAACATCGAGTTAGCTTTCCAATGGTTCAAACGGTGAGTCAATCGGAGTCCGGACGAGAGAGTTATGGTCGTTTGATTTTGCCGATCACCTCCCAGAGCCTTTCGGCCGATAGGCGGCCGATAGGATCTTCTCACGGCACTGCATGTATATCGGTTGGGCCTATCGGCCGATAGGCTGGCCGATAGGTCTCCGTGTTACACTATAAACGTGTTGTTTTGAGCGTGAAACTCATTTTCTTCCCCATTTTTTCCATCAAGTCGCGAGAGAGAAGTATAGAGGGGGAGTTCTTCATCCGGGTCGATTTTCATCATTTCTTTTCGGTTGTGAGGCTCGGATAATCAATCTAACGCGTGTTCTACGGATCTTAACACTTGAATCACTCAAGGTAATCTTCTAAGAACCCATTTTTGGGAGATTTTGGGGATTTTGGGTATTTTGGTTGTTTTCGTCCGATTAATCCGATTTAACTTGGTATTATGATAGATTGATGATTATTGAGATGTATTACATCTTTTCCCTTGTTATTCCATAGTTGGATCGTATCGATTCGTTGTTTTCGCCGAGTTCTTGATCGACGCCTTGAAGGTGTCCGATATAATGTCATAGAGAGGATTCGAGCGTTCTACGATTATTTCTTCCTCGCTCAAACGTTAATTTATTGATGGTATGATGTTAGGGTCAGATTTCTCGCAAAGAATTCGAGTCGGAACCCTTCCGCTCACGCTTTCTTCAAGCTTTTCGATTGTGGGTGTATTCGTTGTCTTCGCCGGAGAATCGTAGGTGTTCGAGGTGTCCCGACTAATCCGTGATTGTGGGAGTGTCCGGCATCGATTATCGAGGCAAGTATCTTGCCCATACATTACGTGTTTTGTGAATATAATGGTTGTTAATCGTCGATATGTGCTAAATAAATATTCATAACCATCTTTTTCAAAAGTATCGGTATATTTACCAATATGGTTTTCTTAAAGACGACTCGTGTGTTCCGAGAATTAATATGCTTAATTGAATACGTGTATTAATGTTGAGCATAAGATCGTAATACTTTCGTGTGATGCCATTGTGTGTGATTACGTCGGTAAGTTTTGAGGTTTAGTCCTTTGTTTAAGCTGTACGTGGAGACATGTGGTTATCGATGAATTATGTGAATTTATGTGATATTGGTTGTGCCGTTCGGTGCTTTTGGAATAGTGTGCTTTCTTGTTGATAATATTAGTTTGGGTTATGAATATATGTTGGATGAACTGCCATTCTAGTAAAGTACCTCGACTATATATACCGTGATTGACCTTCGAGGCTTGTGGTTTGCAAATGTGATTTTGGAATGTGTGTGTGTGTTGTTCCTTCCACCGGAGTGTCCGACGGGATGTCTGGGGGTCGATACTAAGGGGTACGGCCACGGAAGTGGACTTGGGTGCGTGTGTGGATGAACTTCCACCCGGAGTGTCCGACGGGATGTCTGGGGGTCGATACTAAGGGGTACGGCCGCGGAAGTGGTTTCCCACCCGGAGTGTCCGACGGGATGTCTGGGGTCGATACTAAGGGTACTGCCGCGGGTTACCATTGTGGTTTTCATCTTGAGGATGACGTTGATGTTTTCGTTAATTGTGATATTGTCCGGAGTATCACAATGCTTTGTGCTCGGGGTCGAGAGACATTATATTTCGAGTCTTGGTGCTTGGCTAGAATGGCATAGGATTAATGTGTTATGTGTAATGTGTCCTTGTAAGTGATTTGAAGTGGATGATCGGGTCGTGGACCCTGTGTTTTGTGACCGAATGGTTGGGTCGTGGACCCCGTGTTTTGTTAAACGGATTTGTATTTTGAAAAATGAACATTGGGGCCGTGACCCTAAATGGCTTTCGAGGAACTTTAGAATTTCTCAATTTCTAATGTTTTTTAAACTCCCGAGATTTGGAAATGTTTTCAAAGTGCTTACTTACTTCGTTTCTACTTTCAAGACTTGAACTACTTTTAACTAAATATATCTCGAAGTCTTTCGTTGTGTTCTCGGAATGTGTTGTGTATGGCTCGTATTTGCACTTTATACTTGCACTAGCGAAACAGTGGAGTTTGCTAACCCCGAGTAATCGGGGGTGGATATCTGTATTGTGTCCGTGTACATGCAGGTTTTCGGGAGCAAGACACAGATCGGCACGAGGGATGATGAAAGACGAATGATACAAATCACACGAAGGCCGCTTTGGGGTTCGATTAGTGAGTCCATTGTATTGTCTTTTCCGCTGTCTTATTGTTCATTGTTGCAAGTATTTTACCCTTGTGTGGGTATGAGTCTGGATGAGTTTATGCATTTTGATTTGTAAGTCTGTGACGAAAGACCAAATCGGTCTATTGGTCCGTTATTTTTGATTCGTCGGTATGTAATGTAATGTGTTGTTTTGATGTCTAGCCTGGTGGATCCTCACGGAGAGGGTCTGCGGCGTGTAATATTCCCGGTTTGATCTGGGGGTGTTACATTTATGGTATCAGAGCTTAGGTTGAGGAAACCTAGGCTGTCGGGTCGAGTTATGTGTTGTTGAGTCTCGTTTTGTCAGATTTTGTCTGACTGATGTCGTGTCGCGACGCGTCGTCTGGGATGTCGGCCGTGATTAGTATCAAGGTGCAACCATCATCTTCGTGCGACCTGTGGAAGTAAGTCTCCCTTCCTTGTGTTGTGTCTCGTGTGACACGAGCTATTTTTATGATTATTTGTTAAGTGGTGGAATTTTATGTGAATTTTGATTTCACGATACGTATTTAGTCGACTCTCGTATTTGATTTATACGAGGAGTGTCGTCGTTTGTGATGTCTTTTTATTGTTGTTTTTTTTTTTTTTTTTTTTTTCTCCGTTGTTGATGATTTTCGAATCGATTTGCACGTTTTACAAGTTCTATTGTGGAAGCTTTGTGCTTATACGCGTTCGACTTGTTCACTAGCCAGTGCGGGAGGGTATTTTATCGGTGGTTTTGTTCTGAATGTGGCATTTTGTCGTTTATTTCCTTTTAAAGACATGTATTGTCTTGATTTTAAACGTTTTGATGCGTGTGCTATGAGTTGTTTTAGTGAATGTCGGTATGTGTGAGTTTTGGGCATTCTGGCCTATTGGACTTTTGAAAACCTTGAGTATCTTAGAAAAACAAATTTCGAGACATAATTTTTTTAATGAGTTATTTTCTTGTGGTACATTCAAAGCCACAATATATTCCAAAAATTTTCTACCTCGAGGACCAAAATGTTTTGAGATATTTTTGATGTTTAGAAACATTTATACTTAGACCCGAGGGTCGGATATTCGAAAGTTTTTCACTAAAAGAAAGGTGTCCTCATTTTAGTTCAAACGCAAGATGAATTACTGAGTCTCGAAAATGATGTTTGTTTAACTTTTTGTAAATGATACTCAAGATCAACCGGTGTTTCCAAACCTGTTTTCAAAAGGTGGTTCTCGTTTTAAAACCTATCATTCTGCTTATGACCGGAAATGCGTGTATCGTTTACGAACATTAGTTGCGTTGTAAACACCGAATTGTGGTTGAATTGGTGTCGTGAGCGTCGAGTCAGTCGCCACGCATATGATTTGTTGGCCCTCTGTGAGAGGTGTGAACTGGTGTTTACTGTTTATCGCCTCGTGGTGATTGCGTATTGTCGCACTAGTGTGGGTTGTTAAAGCCTGGATTTTTATGCGTTATACTCATGGGTGATTGTTTCATGATGTTTGTGATTGTGTGATGGCTGTCGTTCGGGATGTTGTAATCTTCGAATGATGCCGTTGTTGTTGTGATTTTTGTATGCGTTGATATGTTATGCTGAGTTGGCATCTCCGGTATGTTGTTTTGCGGTGTTTTGATCCATTGTATCGAGCATTTATATTTTCGGTATGCCGAGCCGAGGCGTTTCAATCGTGATGTGCCGGGGCATGCACGTGTAACTTGTCTTTCTTGTCGATGACACATTTCAACTGTGGACTCGAGGGACACCGAATTCAGTTTTGTGAATTGGCTACCGAGACTTTCGGAGTTCGCGCTTCAGCACAGTCATCGGAATCGGCCTTGAGAGGCCTTTGAAGGATGTTTCTGTCGGTTGCTTGTTGTGTCGTCACCTTGATTTTGCTGTTGTGAGTTGCGGGGGCGACCTTCTTTTATAAGAGGTCGAATGTAGTACCCGTGTTGTTTTTAGACTTCTGTATTTTCTCTTTCTCCAGTCTGTCGATTCGCTCGTGATCGTTGGTACTTTATGAACTTGTTCTATATTTCGGTTTCATCGTCCGAATGAGCTGTGATCTTGTTGTGGGTCGATCTGGTTATCGATGTTACTTTTTCGGGTTCGGTTTGATTCTTGTGAACCTTGTTTGGGAGTGACATCATCTGGTTCTACTAGTTCTTTTATTCGAAGTGGATCGGCTTTGGAACTCTTGTGTTTTCGACTCTGTCGACTCATTTATGTTCGTTGACATTTCTGAGCTTGTCCTGCTCCTTGCTTTTGTTGATCGAACGAGTGTGGTGTTATTTCGGAATAACTCGTTGTCGTTGTGACTTTTCAATCGCTATTCCCTTTCCTGTGGATCTTCGGCAATGCATGTCTTGTGGTTCTCACCAGATCATCCTGGGAGTTGTTGTTTGAACTTTATTGTTCTTTGTGATTCGAACATGATTCTTCGATCTTTGTTGTCTCGATCGTTGTGGTTTGATCGTTTGATTGTTGGTTTTTATTATATCCCTAACGGCGACGTTGTGTTGGTCGCCGTGGAGCGTGTTTTCACGCTGTATACTCCTTTGTGTTGTTTGTAACATTTCGCCGTTGGGCGTTAGTTACGCATTCTTGTGTATCTCGTTGAGTTTTCCTGGCGGAATATTTCTTCTCCCTACTTGTTTTAAGTTTCGGGACGAAACTTCTTTTAAGGAGGGTAGAATGTAATATCCGCAATTTTCGATTTCCGGTAATTATTTTTTTTTTTTCGGCGGAAGTCTGTTTTGACGGCTCGCTCATGTCCGTTTCGTCATTCTGAGAATAATTAATTCTACACTTTTTGGCATCCGAGTTCGTTTCGGTGTCGTTTCGTTGAGTTCTGTGCTTTGTAGCGACTTTTCCGCACTTGAGTTCGATTCTTGCGAATCTCGTCCGAAACTGTTGTTTCGAGTTTCCCGCAAGTCCGTTTAACTTTGTTATACGTGTTGTGAGCTTCGGTTTGATTATTCGTTGTCGTATGGTGATTTTCGGGCAGTTGGGCCATTTTCGTAATTTCCCAAAGTTTGGGGTAATTACCTTCCGTTGTCGAATTTCGAGCCTTCGGGTGGTCGGAATCGTGTGTTCTACTAGCTCTCGGATTCGTCTTTGTGAGTACTTCGTAACCGTATCTTCGGTTCGTGTTCAGGCTCGGGTTTCGGTGTCGTTTTGTTGAATTCAGGATTACTAAACGACTTTTCTAAGTATGAGTTCGACTTTGTTAGATCACCATTAATTTTTGGTGACTCCAAAAATTATAAATCTTTGCAATATTATAGAACATCGAGTTAGCTTTCCAATGGTTCAAACGGTGAGTCAATCGGAGTCCGGACGAGAGAGTTATGGTCGTTTTCGCTGGCCGATCACCTCCAGAGCCTTTCGGCCGATAGGGGCGGCCGATAGGATCTTCTGCCGGCACTGCATGTATATCGGTTGGGCCTATCGGCCGATAGGCGGGCCGATAGGTCCTGCTGTGTTACACTATAAACGTGTTGTTTTGAGCGTGAAACTCATTTTCTTCCCCATTTTTTCCACTGCGTCGCGAGAGAGAAGTATAGAGGGGGGGAGTTCTTCATCCGGTCGATTTTCATCATTTCTTTTCGGTTGTGAGGCTCGGATAATCAATCTAACGCGTGTTCTACGGATCTTAACACTTGAATCACTCAAGGTAATCTTCTAAGAACCCATTTTTGGGAGATTTTGGGGATTTTGGGTATTTTGGTTGTTTTCGTCCGATTAATCCGATTTAACTTGGTATTATGATATATTGATGATTATTGAGATGTATTACATCTTTTCCCTTGTTATTCCATAGTTGGATCGTATCGATTCGTTGTTTTCGTCGAGTTCTTGATCGACGCCTTGAAGGTGTCCGATATAATGTCATAGAGAGGATTCGAGCGTTCTACGATTATTTCTTCCTCGTTAAATACGTTAATTTATTGATGGTATGATGTTAGGGTCAGATTTCTCAAAGAATTCGAGTCGAACCCTTCCGTTAAATCGCTTTCTTCAAGCTTTTCGATTGTGGGTGTATTCGTTGTCTTCACGGAGAATCGTAGGTGTTCGAGGTGTCCCGACTAATCCGTGATTGTGGGAGTGTCCGGCATCGATTATCGAGGCAAGTATCTTGCCCATACATTACGTGTTTTGTGAATATAATGGTTGTTAATCGTCGATATGTGCTAAATAAATATTCATAACCATCTTTTTCAAAAGTATCGGTATATTTACCAATATGGTTTTCTTAAAGACGACTCGTGTGTTCCGAGAATTAATATGCTTAATTGAATACGTGTATTAATGTTGAGCATAAGATCGTAATACTTTCGTGTGATGCCATTGTGTGTGATTACGTCGTCGGTAAGTTTTGAAGTTTAGTCCTTTGTTTAAGCTGTACGTGGAGACATGTGGTTATCGATGAATTATGTGAATTTATGTGATATTGGTTGTGCCGTTCGGTGCTTTTGGAATAGTGTGCTTTCTTGTTGATAATATTAGTTCTGGGTTATGAATATATGTTGGATGAACTGGCCATTCTAGTAAAGTACCTCGACTATATATACTGTGATTGACCTTCGAGGCTTGTGGTTTGCAACTGTGATTTTGGAATGTGTGTGTGTGTTGTTCCTTCCACCCGGAGTGTCCGACGGGATGTCTGGGGGTCGATACTAAGGGGTACGGCCACGGAAGTGGACTTGGGTGCGTGTGTGGATGAACTTCCACCCGGAGTGTCCGACGGGATGTCTGGGGGTCGATACTAAGGGGTACGGCCGCGGAAGTGGTTTCCCACCCGGAGTGTCCGACGGGATGTCTGGGGGTCGATACTAAGGGGTACGGCCGGGTTACCGATTGTGGTTTTCATCTTGAGGATGACGTTGATGTTTTCGTTAATTGTGATATTGTCCGGAGTATCACAATGCTTTGTGCTCGGGGTCGAGAGACATTATATTTCGAGTCTTGGTGCTTGGCTAGAATGGCATAGGATTAATGTGTTATGTGTAAGGTGTCCTTGTAAGTGATTTGAAGTGGATGATCGGGTCGTGGACCCTGTGTTTTGTGACCGGAATGGTTGGGTCGTGGACCCCGTGTTTTGTTAAACGGATTTGTATTTTGAAAAATGAACATTGGGGCTGTGACCCTAAATGGCTTTCGAGGAACTTTAGAATTTCTCAATTTCTAACGTTTTTAAAACTCCCGAGATTTGGAAATGTTTTCAAAGTGCTTACTTACTTCGTTTCTACTTTCAAGACTTGAACTACTTTTAACTAAATATATCTCGAAGTCTTTCGTTGTGTTCTCGGAATGTGTTGTGTATGGCTCGTATTTGCACTTTATACTTGCACTAAGCGAAACAGTGGAGTTTGCTAACCCCGAGTAATCGGGGTGGATATCTGTATTGTGTCCAGGTACATGCAGGTTTTCGGGAGCAAGACACAGGATCGGCACGAGGGATGATGAAAGACGAATGATACTAATCACACGAAGGCCAGTTTTGGGTTCAGTTAGTCGGAGTCCATTGTATTGTCTTTTCCGCTGTCTTATTGTTCATTGTTGCAAGTATTTTACCCTTGTGTGGGTATGAGTCTGGATGAGTTTATGCATTTTGATTTGTAAGTCTGTGACGAAAGACCAAATCGGTCTATTGGTCCGTTATTTTTGATTCGTCGGTATGTAATGTAATGTGTTGTTTTGATGTCTAGCCTGGTGGATCCTCACGGAGAGGGTCTGCGGCGTGTAATATTCCCGGTTTGATCTGGGGGTGTTACAGAATATACAAGTATGTCATCAATAAACACAATGACAAACTTATCCAAATAAGGTTGAAATACACGGTTCATGAGGTCCATGAATACTGTTGGTGCATTAGTCAAACCAAATGGCATCACTATAAATTCATAATGTCCATAACGAGTTCGAAATGCGGTCTTCGGGATATCATCACTCTTAATCCTCAGCTGGTGATATCCGGATCTCAAATCTATCTTCGAAAATACTCCCGACCCTCCAAATTGATCGAATAGGTCCTCTATTCTAGGAAGTGGATATTTATTCTTTATCGTGAGTCGATTAAGTTCACGATAGTCAATACACATCCTCAAACTTCCGTCCTTTTTCTTCACGAAGAGCACTGGCGCACCCCATGGCGAAACACTCGGTCGGATAAATCCAGATTCGAGCAGTTCCTGGAGTTGTACCTTCAGCTGTTGCAATTCCTTAGGCGCCATCCTATAGGGAGCCTTCGATATTGGTGCCGCTCCTGGCACTAGATCAATCGAGAACTCAACTTGACGATTCGGTGGAACTCCGGGCAAGTCTTCGGGAAAGACATCTGGATACTCGTTGACGATAGGTACATCAGCTACCGTCTTCTCCGAATTCATTGTCCGCATCACGTTCACCAAAAATCCTTGGCAATCACTCTTCTTCAGCATCTTCACAGCTTTCATGGCAGAAATCACCTTCGGGGTACTGCTGTGTCTAACTCCCTCGAATACGGTCTTGACATCAACGGACGGACATAAAGTTACTCTCCTTTCGAGCATTCAACTGACTCTATGCTTGTCCAACCAATCCATACCCAAAATGACATCAAAATCGCTAAGTTCCACTATGTGCAAGTTGGCTAAGAAGCTATGATCATTAATCTCTATCTTCACATTGTTAGTTATCGAGTCTACACGCACTACTCCCCCCGCAGGCATGCTAACTAACAAAGATCTAGGGGCTTTACTACTTCTACAACCAATCATAGTACAAAGCTTCCTAGAGATGAATTAATGAGACGCACCCGTATCGAACAACACCAAAGCAGGAATATTTGCAAATCGATAACATACTCGACATGGTTTGGGGTTCTACCTTCACCTCGTCCATGCTATACACTCGAGCTCGCCTCCCGAGCCTTGACCTTGCACATTATTGCACAGGCCCTTTCTATCTTCGGACACGCTGGGGCTGTGTGTCCTTCCTCACGGCAATAGTAGCACCGCCTCGACCAAGCATACATGCACCTTTATGTCCCTTGCCACAAGTAGCACATGTAGGGTTAGTTGGATCGGGTTTCACCTGAAGGTCCATCTTAACAATCTTCTTGTTACCACCTCCTTGATCGTGCCACTTGCGCTTGTTATTTGTTGCAACTGGTGGTGCCCTAGCCTTCTCCACATCTAAACTAGCAGAAATGTCCTCGGCCCTTGAAACGGCTTCATTGTAGCTCAAACGACCATGACCAGCCAAATGGTGGCGAATCCGGTCACGAAGTCCATCCCGGAATTTCTGAGACTTCATATCATCCGTCTCGACCATGTGGGGAGCGAAACGGCACATATGGTTAAACTTGCGCTTGTACTCGGTTACCGACATTCCACCTTGGGTTAGATCAAGGAACTCCTTCTGCATCTTGATCTTGTATGCTCTTGGGTAGTACTTTTCCATGATCGTCTCCTTAAACTGATCCCAAGTGAATGTGTCTTTCTGCCTTGAGTCTTGAGCCTCCACACTCCCATCCACCATGTCCGAGCATCTTCCTTAAGCTGGAACACGGCACATGACACCTTCTGAGCGTCGGTGCACGCCATGTAGTCAAAAATGCTATCTAGATTCATCAACCATTCCTCTATGGCTGCTGGTCCCTCACGACCAAGAAAGACAAAGCGGCTTGAAGTGGTTGAACCTCTTAATAACTTGAGCTTGAGCTCGCCAGTGGTTATTAGGCGGTACGATAGTCGCGCCTTGAAGCAAGGTGGCCAATCCAAGAGTTGATCTTGTGTGGGTGGGGCATTGCGATTTCAAGTTAGCCATGAGTCTGCCAACGAGTTGTAAAACTCATGAGTCATTCTAGGTTTGGCCATTCGAACAGTTCGTACATATATATATATATAATTATGTAAGTAAAATGAAATGGCATATGCTTGAATAATGACTGAAATTTGGTACCTCAGACGGAGTGACGAAGTGGCGAAGCTGAGAGCATATGATACTTTTACATTTCAGCGAGTCTACAGAAACGTAAAACCCGCTCTGATACCACTATGTAACGCCCCGACTTTCTAGGGTAAATAATGGGGAAAAATAAATAAAAGGTAAATTTTGAGAAAAATAATTTTCTCGAGAATATAAAAATTCTCGCCTACAAAGTCGAGTCGCTACAAAGACATAAAAATAAATACCTTTAAATAAGGTAACATTTCATCATAAATACGAGGTAAAAATTTGCGGCGGAAGAAAATAAATCATAATTTATAAATTTCTGATCAACGTTTCTCCAAATAAGTTTTCAAACATTTGACAAAGAAACATCATATAATAATTTCATCTTTCATATGCCCTCTCGGCTCGCTCCTTCGTTCTATGTAATGCCCCGACTTTCTAGGGTAAATATTGGGGAAAAATAAATAAAAGGTAAATTTTGAGAAAAATAATTTTCTTGAGAATATAAAAATTCTCGCCTACAAAGTCGAGTCGCTACACTGTCATAAACATAAATACCTTTAAATAAGGTGACATTACATCATAAATGCGAGGTAAAAATTTGCGGCGGAAGAATTATTCATAATTTATAAATTTCTGATCAACGTTTCCCCAAATAAGTTTTCAAACATTTGACAAAAGAAACATCATATAATAATTTCATCTTTCATATGCCCTCTCGGCTCGCTCCTTCGTCCATCCGCCTGGTTCAACTCGCAGTTCAATAAAGGTGGGGGTGAGCTTCCTTCAGCTCGTGGAAATCACACTGATCACAGTAATATACAATCTCATGGAAAGCATAACATGAATAATCTATCACATTTTTCCTCAACGTAATTGCATACTCACAATATTACGTATAGCATGAATCGAGCACGCATACACGAATATTGAGGTTGCGCAGGTGCCCCGCAACAACATCAAACATAAACACAATACCACATAACATGAATCGAGCACGCATGTGAATATTGAGGTTGCGCAGGTGTCCCCGCAACAACATAAAACATAAACACAATACCACATAACATGAATCGAGCACGCATGTGAATATTGAGGTTGCGCAGGTGTCCCCGCAACAACATATATCTTAAGATAGCCTCTTACACGAAAACAGGTTAGCCTGAATTACAACGTGCATAAAAATTTTAAACATGAATAGAAGATCACATACACAGTCCAATTAAAGCAATTAAAGTGATAGTGAAAATTCCCACCTGAATAAATGATGATGATGATGTCTGACTGAAATGAATGTGCTCGACTCACAGTCCTAAGCCCGTAAATCCTTGACAAAGTCTACATATAATAATAATAATTAAAATCCTTACAATTTATTATTTATATAATAAATGAAAGGATACGAATATCACTATATAATAACTGAAAATAAATTACAATTGCTAATTAATATTAACTGAAGAGTTAACATTATTAGTGACTGAAATTAAAATATTTATGCCATAATTATTACTATTAATTTGGAAGTCAATATTTTGAATGTCTCGGTCAAAATTAGGATTAAATTGAAGTTTGAAAATTGACTGGGTCAGATTGTAAGACTTGAGAAGTTGAATGGGTTAAAATCAAATTAATCATACTGGCTGGGGCTGAATTGAACACTGATGGAAAATCTGAGGGCTAAATTGAATAACCCTAATAATTGGCGGGTATATATATCCTTAACCTAACTGCACCCGACATATTTCTCATTTCTTTCTCCCGTGAAACTCTCTCCCTCTCTGCACTCTTACCTCCCTCTCTCTAACCGTCTCGACCGGGAGAAAAAAAAAGGACACACACACACACACCGCAAAACACACATACACACACCGACCGTAACACACTTGAAGCAATTGAACGGCTGCGCTCGAGACAAGGAACAACGGCGCAGATGAAAAGAAAAGGGAAAGTCGGAGACGCGACGGCAGAAGCCCATCTCGGACGCAAATCCTATAGGCCGTGACAGCTGAATCGATTTTGGGTTTGAAGTGAGGCGAAGGTAATCCGACTTTCGGTTCCTGAATTCGATTTGGAGTTTTGGGGTTTGAATTCGGTCCGAACTTGGATGAAAAGGTAAGTCAGATCCGGGTTCGATCGAGTTTTTGATTTGTGTTTTCTGTTGGTTTCGGGTTTCTGGATATGGTTTGGGTTGGAAATTCGAATTTTGATTCGGGATCGAATTTGTTTTGATCGATGATGAGGGTCTGAAGTCTGTGAAGGTGAAAATCGAGGTGAGTTGGGGGTTTTCGCTGGTTGGAATCGGCCGGATCTTTCTGGCTTAGTTTGTGCAGTTTGGGGTTTTCGCTTGTTTAAGTTTTTGTCGGATGAGTGCGGCATGGACTGTGTTATTGTCCGACATTAAAGAGAAGTATTCTGTGTTGGGTTTACAACGTTTGATTGTTGATTATGATTTTCTGTTATGGATTCGGAATCACGAAGAAGAATTATCTGATATCCTAGCAGGAAATAAGAAAACGAGAATATGATTCCGAGAATAAATCGGCAGATTACCTCCTGTTGAGATTCAGACGACTCGTTGAATTTGGACGATCGATGAAGATGAAGACGGTGTCTGCTCCTCCTTCCTCTTGCAGCAAATTTCGAGAATATGATTCCAAGAATAAATCGGCAGATTACCTCCTGTTGAGATTCAGATGACTCGTTGAATTTGGACGATCGATGAAGATGAAGACGGTGTCTGCTCCTCCTTCCTCTTTGCAGCAAATTTCTGTGTTGTATTTTTTTTTTTTTTTTTGTGGAATGAAGAAGAAGAAGAAGAAGACGTCGCTTGGAAGAAAAGGTGTATTCTGTGTTGTACTGTGTATTTGTACAGTAGAAGTTATATATTTATACTGTAGGTTTAGGGTTAGGGTTAATTATGGGCTTAATTAATTTTCTGGGCTTGTAATATTATTATGGGTCAGCACAATGTGTATTTGGGCCAATGATAAAAACAATAATAATAATGCTAATAATAATAATAATAATAATAATTATAAAATTAATAATAACAATGGTAATAATTAATAATATCGATACTAATAATAATATCGAAAGTAATATAAATGATGATATATAAACATAATGAAGATAAAAATATTAATACTATTAATATTAATATCGTTCCTATTATAAATATTATAATAATAATAATACCTTTAATTATCATAAAAATGACTAATATTAAATGTTTTGAAATTAACTTGAGAAATTGACTCGGGCTAGGACTTGTGATACGTCGAACTAAATGTTCATGATTCCTTAAATGAAATTAAATAACATGAAATGCATTATAATATTATTATAATTAATAATATTACATTATAAAAAATGACGGGTATTACATCCTACCCCTCTTAGAAAAATTTTCGTCCTCGAAAATAAATGATATACCTTGATTGAAGAAATTCGGATAACGAGCTTGAAGTTCCTCTTCGCGCTCCCAAGTGGCTTCATCCTGAGTGTGGTTACGCCATTGGATCTTAACAAACACTTTATCTTTGTTTCTCAACTGCCGGACTGATCGGTCAAGAATCAGTTCTGGTTGTTCTTCATAAGTAAGATCTCTGTTCATCTCCACGACGGTATAGTTGATGACGTGGTTGGGATCGTGCACATACTTTCTCAACAATGATACGTGGAAAACGTTGTGCACGGCCGAAAGTTCTGGGGGTAAAGCCAAACGGTAAGCTAACTCTCCAATCCGCTCGAGGATTTCGAACGGTCCAATATACCTTGGTCTCAACTTGCTCCTCGGACCAAAACGAACAATTCCCTTGGTAGGAGATACCTTCAGGAATACTTTTTCGCTAACACAGAATTCGAAATCTTTCCTACGCTTGTCGGCGTAAGACTTCTGACGGTCCTGGGCTATCTTGATCCTCTCACGAATCTTATCCACCATGCCAATTGTTTGCTCGATCATCTCAGGACCCAAAATCCTCCTTCCTCCTACCTCATCCCAATACAGTGGTGATCGACACTTCCTACCATATAGGGCTTCATACGGTGCCATACCGATCGTCGACTGGTAACTGTTGTTGTAAGCAAATTCTACCAAAGGAAACAGTCGTTCCCAATTATTTCCCATATCTAGAACACATGCTCGCAACATATCCTCAAGGATCTGGATGGTCCTCTCGGACTGACCATCAGTTTGAGGATGATAAGCCGTACTAAAATTCAACTGCGTTCCCAAAGCTTCTTGCAAACTCTCCCAAAAACGCGATGTGAAACGAGTATCCCTATCGGATACTATAGAGACTGGCACTCCATGCAACTTAATAATCTCCCTGATATACAGTTGAGCATACTGATCCATTCGAAAGTTCATCTTAACTGGGAGAAAATGAGCTGACTTTGTGAGTCGGTCGACAACAACCCAAATAGCGTGATTTCCTCTTTCCGTACGAGGCAAACCTACCACAAAGTCCATCGTAATGTGTTCCCATCTCCATTCTGGGATATGAAGTGACTTAAGTAATCCAAAGGGGCGTTGGTGTTCTGCCTTCACTTGCTGACAAACAATACATTTTCTGACAAAGTCTGCCACATCTCTCTTCAAACCTTCCCACCAAAATGTCCCCTTAAGATCTTGATACATCTTTGTACTCCCAGGGTGTGCTGTATATGGAGTACTATGTGCCTCCTTCAATATAGCTTCTCTCAACTTAACAATATTGGGCACACAAATCCTCCCTTCATAATACATCGTGCCATCATCGGACACGCTAAAGCCTTTATTCTCACCTGAAAGAGTACGTTCTTTCATCTTGACCAAGAAGTCGTCCTGTCCTTGACCTTCTTTGATTTGTTCTCTCAAGGTTGGTTGTACCACCAAACTAGCCAATAATGACTCAACTGGACTCGATGGTGTAGCCATCTCAAGGTTCATCCTTGCAAATTCCTTGACCAAGCTTCCCTCCTTGGTCAACAAACAAGTTAGGTCTCCTCTTGCCTTACGGCTTAGTGCATCAGCAACTACGTTTGCTTTACCGGGGTGGTAATGAATTGTACAATCGTAGTCTTTGACCAACTCAAGCCATCTGCGCTGCCTCATATTCAATTCCTTCTGTGTGAAAATATATTTCAGACTTTTGTGGTCTGTATAGATTTCACACTTACCTCCATATAGGTAATACCTCCAAATCTTCAAGGCATGAACTACCGCTGCTAATTCCAAATCATGAGTAGGATAGTTCAGCTCGTGCGGTTTCAACTGTCTCTAAGCATAGGCAACTACCTTGCCCTCTTGCATTAATACACATCCCAAGCCTTGCTTGGATGCATCACTGTAGATGACAAATTCTTTCGTCGGATCGGGAATCACACACTGTGCAAATAGCTTAATCTTTGCTTAAGTTCTTGGAAACTCCTTTCGCATTTCTCATTCCATAAGAAATCTTCTCCCTTTCGAGTCAATCTAGTCATAGGTGCAACAATCTTCGAAAATCCCTCGATAAATCTCCGATAATAACCAGCTAATCCCAAGTAGCATCGAACTTCATTCGCATTACTCGGTACTTTCCAATCATTGACTGCCTCAACTTTAATCGGGTTAACCTCAATTCCTTTAGAAGTGACCACATGACCCAAAAATGCGACTCGGTTAGGCCAGAATTCGCACTTGTTGAATTTCGCATATAACTTCTCCTTGCGCAGTATTCCAAATACCGTTCTAAGATGCTGCTCATGTTCAACCTTGGTCTTTGAATATACAAGTATGTCATCAATGAACACAATGACAAACTTATCCAAATAAGGTTGAAATACACGGTTCATGAGGTCCATGAATACCGCTGGCGCATTAGTCAAACCAAATGACATCACTATAAATTCATAATGTCCATAACGAGTTCGAAATGCGGTCTTCGGGATATCATCACTCTTAATCCCCAGCTGGTGATATCCGGATCTCAAATCTATCTTCGAAAATACTCCCGACCCTCCAAGTTGATCGAATAGGTCCTCTATTCTAGGAAGTGGATATTTATTCTTTATCGTGAGTCGATTAAGTTCACGATAGTCAATACACATCCTCAAACTTCTGTCCTTTTTCTTCACGAAGAGCACTGGCGCACCCCATGGCGAAACACTCGGTCGGATAAATCCAGAGTCGAGCAGTTCCTGGAGTTGTACCTTCAGCTCTTGCAATTCCTTAGGCGCCATCCTATAGGGAGCCTTCGATATTGGTGCTGCTCCTGGCACTAGATCAATCGAGAACTCAACTTGACGATTCGGTGGAACTCCAGGCAAGTCTTCGGGAAAGACATCTGGATACTCTTTGACGATAGGTACATCAGCTACCGTCTTCTTCGAAGTCGTTTTCCCCATCACGTTCACCAAAAATCCTTGGCAATCCCTCTTCTTCAGCATCTTCACAGCTTTCATGGCAGAAATCACCTTCGGGGTTCTGCTGTGTCTAACTCCCTCGAATACGGTCTTGACATCAACCGACGGACATAAAGTTACCCTCCTTTCGGATCATTCGACTACAGCTCTATGCTTGTCCAACCAATCCATACCCAAAATGACGTCAAAATCGCTAAGTTCCACTAAGTGTAAGTTGGCTAAGAAACTATGTTCGTTAATCTCTATCTTCACGTTGATAGTTATCGAGTCTACATGCACTACTCTCATCATCACTACTAATAATCTATACAATGGGAATAGGGGATCGTGGCTCAATCCACGAAATGACTTCATCTTCAGACTCGATATCTGTCATCAACACGTCCTTCATATTTTCGGCGAGATCCACCCTTGAGTTTTCATCAGGAATTTCTTCCGGATCTTCTTTTGGATCTTCTTCAGGATCCTACTCTGGTTCTTCTTCTGGATCTTCTTCGGGATCCTCCTCCGAGTCTTCCTCGTCCGTGGAGTCGGCATCCCAATTTGCAGCTGGAATCTCCTCTCGAGCATATAAATCCAATAGGCGCCCAGCGACAAATTGGAAATCGTCCGCAGCCTCTTGCTCTTCAAACGATCTCTTGATGGCCCTTTTCCAAAGCCGGAAGATGCAGCAACTCCAGTCTTCAGATAATTTCTCCATCAAGTGCTCTAGCTAGCGGGTGACAGAACCTTGTTTCCCAGATTTTAGCCACTTACTTAGTCTATTAATGACGTAGTGTGGCGCATTTTCTGGTAGACTAGGGTCGTCCCACCAGTCCTTACGCGCTAGGAGACGTGAGTCAGAAGTAGTTGGGAGCTTCTTACGTGGAGTCATTCTAGGTTTGGCCATTCTAACAGTTCGTACATGCATAAATAATTATGTGAATAAAATGAAATGACATATGCATGAATAATAACTGAAATTTGGTACCTCAGACGGAGTGACGAAGTGGCGAAGCTGAGAGCATATGATACTTTTACATTTTAGCGAGTCTACAGAAAGGTAAAACCCGCTCTGATACCACTATGTAACGCCCGACTTTCTAGGGTAAATATTGGGGAAAAATAAATAAAAGGTAAATTTTGAGAAAAATAATTTTCTTGAGAATATAAAAATTCTCGCCTACAAAGTCGAGTCGCTACACTGTCATAAACATAAATACCTTTAAATAAGGTGACATTACATCATAAATGCGAGGTAAAAATTTGTGGCGGAAGAAGAATTCATAATTTATAAATTTCTGATCAACGTTTCCCCAAATAAGTTTTCAAACATTTGACAAAAGAAACATCATATAATAATTTCATCTTTCATATGCCCTCTCGGCTCGCTCCTTCGTCCATCCGGCTCGGTTCAACCTGCAGGTTCAATAAAGGTGGGGGTGAGCTTCCTTCAGCTCGTGGAAATCACACTGATCACAGTAATATACAATCTCATGGAAAGCATAACATGAATAATCTATCACATTTTTCCTCAACGTAATTGCATACTCACAATATTACGTATAGCATGAATCGAGCACGCATACACGAATATTGAGGTTGCGCAGGTGCCCCCGCAACAAAATCAAACATAAACACAATACCACATAACATGAATCGAGCACGCATGTGAATATTGAGTTTGCGCATTTTTACCCTCATTAACATAAAACATAAACACAATACCACATAACATGAATCGAGCACGCATGTGAATATTGAGGTTGCGCAGTGTCCCCGCAACAACATATATCTTAAGATAGCCTCTTACACGAAAACAAAGTTAGCCTGCATTACAACGTGCATAAAAATTTTAAACATGAATAGAAGATCACATACACAGTCCAATTAAAGCAATTAAAGTGATAGTGAAAATTCCCACCTGAATAAATGATGATGATGATGTCTGACTGAAATGAATGTGCTCGACTCACAGTCCTAAGCCCATAAATCCTTGACAAAGTCTACATATAATAATAATAATAATAATTAAAATCCTTACAATTTATTATTTATATAATAAATGAAAGGATACGAATATCACTATATAATAACTGAAAATAAATTACAATTGCTAATTAATATTAACTGAAGAGTTAACATTATTAGTGACTGAAATTAAAATATTTATGCCATAATTATTACTATTAATTTGGAAGTCAATATTTTGAATGTCTCGGTCAAAATTAGGACTAAATTGAAGTTTGAAAATTGACTGGGTCAGATTGTAAGAATTGAGGAGTTGAATGGGTTAAAATCGAATTAATCATACTGGCTGCGGCTGAATTGAACACTGATGGAAAATCTGAGGGCTAAATTGAATAACCCTAATAATTGGCGGGTAAATATATCCTTAACCTAACTGCAGCCGGCATATTTCTCATTTCTTTCTCCCGTGAAACTCTCTCCCTCTCTGCACTCTTACCTCCCTCTCTCTAACCTTCTCGGCCGGGAGAAAAAAAAAAGGACACACACACACACACCGCAAAACACACATACACACACCGACCGTAACATACTCGAAGCAATTGAACGGCTGCGCTCGAGACAAGGAACAGCGGCGGAGATGAAAAGAAAAGGGAAAGTCGGAGACGCGACGGCAGAAGCCCATCTCGGACGCAAATCCTATAGGTCGTGACAGCTGAATCGATTTTGGGTTTGAAGTGAGGCGAAGGTAATCCGACTTTCGGTTCCTGAATTCGATTTGGAGTTTTGGGGTTTGAATTCGGTCTGAACTTGGATGAAAAGGTAAGTCATATCCGGGTTCGATCGAGTTTTTGATTTGTGTTTTCTGTTGGTTTCGGGTTTCTGGATATGGTTTGGGTTGGAAATTAGAATTTTGATTCGGGATCGGATTTGTTTTGATCGATGATGAGGGTCTGAAGGCTGTGAAGGTGAAAATCGAGGTGAGTTGGGGGTTTTCGCTGGTTGGAATCGGCCGGATCTTTCTGGCTTAGTTTGTGCAGTTTGGGGTTTTCGCTTGTTTAAGTTTTTGTCGGATGAGTACGGCATGGACTGTGTTATTGTCCGACATTAAAGAGAAGTATTCTGTGTTGGGTTTACAGTGTTTGATTGTTGATTATGATTTTCTGTTATGGATTCGGAATCACGAAGAAGAATTATCTGATATCCTAGCAGGAAATAAGAAAACGAGAATATGATTCCGAGAATAAATCGGCAGATTACCTCCTGTTGAGATTCAGACGACTCGTTGAATTTGGACGATCGATGAAGATGAAGACGGTGTCTGGTCCTCCTTCCTCTTGCAGCAAATTTCGAGAATATGATTCCAAGAATAAATCGGCAGATTACCTCCTATTGAGATTCAGATGACTCGTTGAATTTGGACGATCGATGAAGATGAAGACGGTGTCTGCTCCTCCTTCCTCTTTGCAGCAAATTTCTGTGTTGTATTTTTTTTTTTTTTTGTGGAACGAAGAAGAAGAAGACGTCGCTTGGAAGAAAAGGTGTATTCTGTGTTGTACTGTGTATTTGTACAGTAGAAGTTATATATTTATACTGTAGGTTTAGGGTTAGGGTTAATTATGGGCTTAATTAATTTTCTGGGCTTGTAATATTATTATGGGTCAGCACAATGTGTATTTGGGCCAATGATAAAAACAATAATAATAATGCTAATAATAATAATAATAATTATAAAATTAATAATAACAATGGTAATAATTAATAATATCGATACTAATAATAATATCGAAAGTAATATAAATGATGATATATAAATATAATGAAGATAAAAATATTAATACTATTAATATTAATATCGTTCCTATTATAAATATTATAATAATAATAATACCTTTAATTATCATAAAAATGACTAATATTAAATGTTTTGAAATTAACTTGAGAAATTGACTCGGGCTAGGACTTCTGATACATCGAACTAAATGTTCATGATTCCTTAAATGAAATTAAATAACATGAAATGCATTATAATATTATTATAATTAATAATATTACATTATAAAAAATGACGGGTATTACATCCTACCCCTCTTAGAAAAAAGTATCATATGATACTTTCAACTGGACTCGATGGTGTAGCCACATCAAGGTTCATCCTTGCAAATTCCTTGACCAAGCTTCCCTCCTTGCACTACACCAAAAATAGCCATTGACAACGTTTTTATTAACAACGTTTTTAAAAAAACGTTGTTATTTAAGTTTTCCACAACATTTATTTAAAAAACGTTGTAGTATTTCTATATTGACAACGTTTATAAAAAAAACGTTGTGGTGACGGAAATAAACAACGTTTAATGAAGAAACGTTGCAGTATAATACAACGTTTAGTAGTTAAACGTTGTTAAAAATTATTTAACAACGTTTTTTTATAAACGTCGTATTATGGTTCCTCCCCGCTCGTTCCCAAATCAGAAAAAGAAAAAGAAAAACACATACCGCTGGCGCTCAACCAAACACAGAACGCAGAAGGGAAAAAAGGAAAAAGAAGAAAAAAAAAACGTGAACGGCTTCCTTCCCCGTTCCTTCCCCCGTTCGTTCCCAAATCCCAAAAGCACAGACGGCGGCGATACTGGTCGGAGGCGGCGCTGCTCTTGACACTCTCCACAACATCAACAACACCGTATCCTTCCCCGTTCGTTCTCTCTCTCTCTCGGTATGTGTCTCTCTCTCTTTTATATTATCTTGTGACATATATAATTCAGAAACTGAATTAATAAGTCAGATAAGTTGATTATGGTGTTTGGTTATGAAAGGATTAATAGAGCCCTTTACGGTTTGTGGTGAAACCGATAGGTATTTTCGAAAACTAATGATGTTAATTTTTCGTCGGTATCTGTTTTCCAATTTCGTGTTCCTGTAAGTTTATGCTCGTTTGTAGTTATTTATTACATATCATATATTGATATAGAGAAGAGTGAAGAAACAGTGCGAAACGACTTGTAGTTAACTTTAGACAAAAATCCCCTACTATTGTTTACAAACGCAAAAAAATTTAGCTGTTTGTCCTTGCTGATGAGTTATATTTGGTAGTTTAGCTTAATCTGGTGTTTCACTCGGTTAAGTTCTGAAATGGCTTTGTAAAAAATTTAGCTGAAGTCCTTATTTAAGGGGTTTTCAACTGGTTTGTCGTTTTGAGCATATCCCTTGTACAACCTTGATGCTGATATACTTACTTTTTCATCCTATGGCACTTCGTGAATGAAAGTTATGTATTTTTAAACTGGAATGTGAACTCAAGACTATATTGTAGAAAAAGCTGCTTTTTGGCTATTAGAGGTTTGAGGAATAGCTAGAGGATAGCTTTTTTTCCTCTCTCTATTCGTCTACAGATGTTCATGCTTTTTTTTCTTTGATTTCTTTTATTTTTCACGCACTCTATTGTTGTGACTCAAAATTTATTTTCTTTCTTGCCAAACTTCACAATTTTTCTTGGTTATTTTTACAATTAAAAACACATTTTAAAAATGATATTTTGCTTTCTTTTGTGATCTGATTTTCTTTTTTATGCGCATGTATGTTTGATGTTTATGTTTTTTCAGTCTTATCTGGGTCAGATGACCCTGGTTTTCTATTTACTTTAGGTCGATTTAACAAAAAAATCGAATTTGAAGGTCATAGAAATAATAATCACAACAGACACCGTATGAACCATCAAACATACGGAGTTTAAATATTATTATCTCTGGTTTTCACATTTTTTTGTTAGCTTTGGGCTAGCAGTTAAGGTACAATGAGATGTACTAAATTATTAATTCTTCAAACTGTGCTAATATTATTATCTCTTGTAGTGTTCTCGGTGTACTCATAATTCATATCGATGGATAAATCGTGGGTGAATCTGCCCAGGTTTTCACTCTAAGCTTAAATAGTAGTTTCATAGCTTCTTGTTGTCTTATGCCAGCTATGTAATATGTATAATTTTGTTTGTAGGCCAACTTTGCTACAGGAAGGAGTAAGAAATTTCGTAGCAGTAAGTTTGGAAAGTCTAGGAAATCCCTCTAAAATTAGATGTCCTTGTACTCGATGCAGAAATTTGGATTACCAGTCTAGTGATGATGTAGTCTCGCACTTGGTTATATATGGTATGGATAAGACATACGATGTTTGGATTTTTCACGGGGAAGAACGTCCTAGCACTTCCTCCAAAAGGACATTTGATCTTGATGATATATCAGATACATATAGGATGTTCATAGATGCACGTGTTAACGAGGAAACGATTCCAAATTATACTGAAGCAATGGGAGATGAGGGGTTTTCAAAATTATTAGAAGATGCGAAACTCCCTTATATATGGGTTGTAGTGACTATACAAAGTTGACAATGACAGTTGTGCTTTTCAAACATAAAGCCGTTAACGGCATTTCGACAAAGCATTTACCGATCTTCTCAAAATTTTAGGTCACATGTTGCCACGTAAGAATGTACTTCCTAGTTCCACATATACGAAAAAAATTACTTAAGAGCTTTGACTTGGGTTATGAAAAATACATGCATGTGCTAATGATTGTTGTTTATTTAGAAAAGACTTGTGATCTAGACAATTGTCCAAGGTGTGGGAAATCTAGTGGAAAGTGGTAGGAAAAGGAGATGAGCGTAAAATTAAAAAGGGGGTACCAGCCAAGGTGTTGAGATACTTTCCTATTATTCCCAGATTTAGAAGGATGTTCAGATCATTAGATAATTCTGAACAATTATTGTGGCATAGCAGTCATCATAGTAACGATAACAAAATGCGACATCCTGTTGACTCGTCACAGTGGAAGTCTATTGATAGTAGGTGGCCTTGTTTTTCATCCGATCCTAGGAATTTAAGACTTGGACTTGCCACAGATGGATTTAATCCTTATAGTAATCTTAGTTCTACACATAGTTGTTGGCCCGTGATGCTTGTTAATTACAACCTCCCCCCTTGGCTGTGCATGAAAAGGGAAAATATGATGTTAACTTTGCTAATCCCTGGTCCAAGGCAACCAGGAAATGATATTGATGTATATTTAAGGCCATTGATTGAAGATTTGAAAGAGTTATAGATAAGTGGGGTGGAGGTGTACGATGCATTTACGAAGAGCATTTTCAATCTGAAGGTTATTCTCATGTGGACGATTAATGATTTTCCGGCTTATGGAAATCTAGCTGGGTGTACGACTAAGGGTAAGATGGCATGTCCTATTTGTGGTGCTAATACTTGTTCAATTTATCTACCTCACGGTCACAAGTGTGTGTATATGGGTCATCGACGGTTTCTTATACCCAATCATCCTTACCGAAAGAAGAAGAGTTGGTTTGATGGAACCCATGAGAAGAGGGGGAAACCTCATATATTATGCAGTTACAAATTTTAGCAGTTGTTAATGGGATTGAAAATGATTTTGGAAAATGGGATGAAATGAGCAGTGATGAAGAACCGAGACAAGGAAGGGCAAAAGGTAAGAGAAAGAAGAAAAGGAGGAGGAAGATTATAAAGAAAGTTAAGGTCCTGAATTGGAAGAAAAAATCAATTTTTTTTTGAGTTGCCATATTACGAGGTATAACAAATTTTGTGCTTTAATGTTAATTTAATATAATGACATAGTTAATAGCTAGCTGATAACTAATAAAATATCTTATTTTTAGCATTTGTTGGTACGTCACTGTTTGGATTTAATGCACATCGAAAAAAATTGTGGTGAGAGTTTACTGTGCACTTTGCTTGATATAAAAGGAAGATCAAAAGATGGCCATAGTGCTCGTAAAGACTTGGAAAGTATGGGAATTCGGCCAGAGTTGCACCCAAGGCTTGATGAGAATAGTAAGTTAGCCCTTCCACCAGGCCAACATACGTTAACAAGTTCTGAGATAGAGACATTTTATTGGCGACTAAGAAATTTGAAAGTTCCCGACGGTATAGCTCTAATATTGCAAACAGCTTTTGCAGAATGACAAGATACTTGAACTCAAGTCCCATGATTACCATGTATTAATGCAATGATTATTGCCGGTCGCATTGAGAGGACTTCTACCAAAAGGGCCAAGAAATGCATTACTTCGTTTTCGTTCATTTTTCTATGATATAAGCCAAAGAGTGGTTGATGTCGAAAAATTGAAGCTGCGAGCAGGAGATAATTGATACATTGTGCATTCTTGAAAGATATATTCCTCCTTCATACATTGATATTATGATTCACAAGACAATAAATTTAGTCCGATAAACACGTATTTGTTGATCAAATAAATTTCATTGGATGTACCGTTTGAAAGGTATTTGATATCCATTTATTATCTAATAGGCTTGAATGATATTTTCCTTCCTAATTTATATCCAATATTTTTAGATTTATGAAGCCGTGCAAGGAATATGTTAGAAATCCTGCACGACCCGAAGGATGCATATGTGAAGGCTATCTTGCCGAAGAATCCATACGATTTTGTTGTGAGTACATTAAGGAAAGTTGTGCACTATTTGAAACACATAAACGCAATGAGGAATACCAAAATGAAAACACATTTGAAGGACGACCAATTTCTAAAGGAGAGCATACTACATTGTCTAATGAAGACATGCAAAATGGTCATCGATATGTGTTGTTTAATACGGCAGAAGTGGAACCATATGAAGTGTAAGTTTAAGTTATATGCAATTTTGTCTAGTTTATTTCTTAGGAATATTTTCACATTATTTGTTTTTAGGATGCATATGGAAGAGTTGAAGAAGTTACATACTGATCTATCCGATGATCAACTTTCAAAGATGCATTCAGACACTTTCTCTAGTTGGTTTACAAAAAAGGTTTTTTTACATATTATTTGGACTTTATTAGTTTATACATTGTGAATAAGTATGTTATTTATTTAAAATAAATATACGGTTAAAGACCAAATAGCCTCGGAAGTAGAAGTTCTGAAACAATAAAGTGGTTATCATATGGGCCTAGAAGGCAAGCGCTCTCATATTCTGGCTATATAATAAATGGTCGTCGATTTCGTACCAAGGACACCGAAAAGTCCACACAGAATAGTGGTGTTTCACTTGAAGCAACTACAATACGTCAATCTGGTCCAAATGACAATTGCCAATCTAGTAGCAACATAATAGGTCATTACGGGATCTTGCGTAACATTATAGTGTTGGACTATCTTATGTTTCAGATTCCCTTATTTAAGTGTGATTGGGCAAATATCTATCGTGGAGTGAAGGTTGAAGATGGATTTACATTAGTCAACTTTGCTCAATTTCAAGATCAATTTAAAGGAGATCCTTTTATACTAGCAACGCAAGCCTCACAAGTATTCTATTGGAGAGAAAGCAAAACATCTAATTGGAAAGTTGTTGTCAGACCACCACCAAGGGGCTATCATGATATGGAGATCTATGCTAAGAGTGATGATGAGAATAATGAATTGTCGTGTAATCCACTTGATGTATCTTTGCTTGATAAAACCGATGATTGCCAAGATAGTACTTGCGCAAGAGTGGGATGTGATGACAAATTGGTATATTTGATAAGTATTTATGTTATTATGACTATTTTTTCTTAATTATAGTGTCATTATGTTTGTTTATTACATTACTTGTACTACCATATTTACGAAATTATTTGATTGCTTTTCTTCCATATAACAGGTAGAGGCTGAGTAGGAGGATCTTTAGATAACTCTATCAAAGTTTGTCGACGTGATCACAATGGGTAATGATGGGATAGAGGTAAGAGTTAGTGTTACCATAATGATTTTACATGTGTATGTCATTGTTTTTAGTTCTAAAATATATACTCCCTCCGTCCCAAATTCTAACAATAGTGTCATTATGTTTGTTTATTGCATTTTTTCAAAGCAGATTTTAAAATTATTTCCATGTCCAAGATAGAAAGGGGAGTAGGCACTTGAAGAAAATACAGATTTTTCAAAGCAGATTTTTCATGTCCAGATTTTTCAAAGCAGATTTTAAAATTAGATTTTAAAGCAGATTTTTCAAAGCAGATTTTAAAATTAGTTCCATGTCCAGATTTTTCAAAGCAGATTTTAAAATTACTAACTTTACAATGATCTATGCAGAGTTCAAGAAAGGGGAGTAGGCGCTTGAAGAAAATACATTTAGCATCGGTTGCAATTTCGCAACAACAAGGGAATGAATGCATTCGAATTTGTGAAAGAGGGTCGAATCCCTCTCCTGAACGTGTTTATACTGAAGTTCCTAATGAATATACCTGTGAAGAGCAGTTGGTTGAAGAACAAGAGGCATTGGGAAAGAAAAAAAGAGGCCCAACAAGGTTGAGAGAATTATGCTCAAATCCTACGGAACTAATAGAGGTGGATTTCAATGAAAGAGGACAGCCTATCGGTGAGCATTCCGAGTGGTTATCTTCATTCTTGGGTGCTTTAGCACGACAATTTGTACCGGTCAATATTGATGATTGGAGGAAAGTTCCTAATGAAACAAAGAAAGATTTGTGGACATGTGTTAAGGTAATGATAATATATTTAATTGGGTTTGAACATAAAAATTAAAGTGTACATGTTCCCGTGTTTGTGATATGATGTTTATGTACAGGGGAGATTCAAGATTGATGACATGCATGAGAAGCTTATTATTCAACAAATGGGCACTCGTTGGAGGCAGTCTAAATCGAAGCTGATAGAATCTCTTAGAGATGCATCAAAAATGCGAGATAAAGAGTCAAAATTTGCAGCCCTTAAACCAGATAACATATCTCTTGAAGAGTGGAGCACTTTTATCACAGAAAAGTTATCAAATGAATTTGAGGTAAATTCAGTTTTTTATAATTAGTTTATGTTGTATATTTTTTGTTCGTAACATAAGAAATGGCGTAGGTGAAGAGCAAAATGTATAAGGAGATTAGGGCGAACAATCATGCCCCACATACAATGAGTCGGAAGGGGTATGCTCGACTAGAGGATGAAATGGTAACTTTCTATAAATTGATCAATACTCCTTCCATCCCACCTCACGTGATTATTACATATTTTCAGTTTTGTATTTTAACTTAAATAGTACTTATTCTTTTTAGAGAAAGGAGAATCCAGAAAAGCCTCTAAGGAGAGAAGATATTTGGTGTAAAGCACACACTAAAAAGAATGGTGAAGTACCAACTCCATTTATTGCCGATTGTATGGTAAGTGACATTTCAACTAAATCATACTTTATTTTTTTACTCCCTCCGCCCAAAATGCCAATCTTTTATGTCATTATTACGAATGAACTTTGAGTAATTATTTTAGGTTGATTTAACTATCCTATTAAAAATACAAAAACTTGTTATTGATATTATAATCAAATCAATCCATGTTTATTTCTCAAAGTTCAATTGTAGTAACAATAAAGAAAAAATAGAAGATTATTTTGGGATGGAGGGAGTATTTTGTAACACCCCCAAACCAATCGGGAATATTACAGCGCCGCAGACCCTCTCCGCGAGGATCTACCAGGCTAAATACAAAACAATGCGTCACTTCACATGCCGACATGGCTACGTAAAGGACCGTTAGACCGATTAGGTCTTATATCACAACACACACAACATTACATACATGATACTTGCCCAGAACACATACCCACGCAGGGGCTAGAATACAATAACACTTCCATAAATCGGGGTAACAACACATCGGAGGGATAACCAACATGACTCTACCATATACTCTACAATTGGTCTTCACGTGATTAGTATCTTCGTCTCCCATCATCCTTCGTATCGATCCTGTGATTCGCTCCCCAGCTACCTGCAAGTACCTGGACGCAATACAGACATCCACCCCCCGAATACTCGGGGGTTAGCAAAACTCCACTGTTTTGCTAGTGCAAGTATAAAACCAAAAGTACAAGCCATACATAACTTGCTTCAAGAATATAAAATCTTGAATATATTTCCTGAGATAATTCACTTAATCAAAACAGTTTGATTTATAAAAGGTAGGAAAAGAACCATGTGTCTCATACAAAATATTTTACGGTCTCGGGAGTTTGAAAACATTTGGAAATAATGAGTTCTCAAGTCTCTCGAAAACACTTGGGGACACGGCCCAAAATCATCTTTCCAAAATACGATTCCAATAATAAAACGCGGTTCCACAACCCAATTCACAACACACGGGGTCCAAGACCCAAATCACAAGCCACAGGGTCCACAACACGAATCACATAACACATGTTCCTAAGGATTATTCGCGTCCCGTGCTAACAAGCCACGAACCTCAGATGCTCCCGTAGAACATACCCGAGTGAATAACCCAATAGGAAACCATACCAAATCACATGTCCTCGTGACAACAGTCATGGAACCATTCCATACCACAACCATAAGTTATCCCGGCATCGGGCTAACAAGCCACGAACCTCGGAGTCCCCGCAAGACATACCCGATGATAACCCCACAAGTTATCTCGGCATCGGGCTAGCAAGCCCCAAACCTTGGAGTCCCCGCAAGACATACCCGGATTGGATAACCCTACGGTCACGCCCGACCCATACTAGCAAGTATGGATCCCGGAGATTCAACAATCCTACCCGGAGGCACATCACTTTCAGAAATCACATCACAAGGAGTAGAACATCAAGCCAAGCAACACTTAAACATCACAGCCTCCTTTCAAAGGAGTAACAACTAATATCCCACGTAATACATTCTTAACGAACAAGTACCCATAATATTACGTAATCCCCGCCAAAGGATTACGGTCTAATAGACTCATTCAAAATGATCATATCATCTTTTCAACATACAAATCCAACACACATATTCCGAGAACACATATATTCACGAAGTACATAAATTATCATTGGAAGACAACATTTATCGGGAACATACCAATCCCTTTTTACGTTCATTAAACATTGAGTTTCGTATATAATCATTTATCAATAATTACGCCTACGAAACATGAAACGTATGGACAATATACTTGCCTCGATATCACGAGCAACGAAACGACGAACGGGCGCGATCGGGCAACCTTCGAACCTCCAAAAACGATCAAGACTTCGACAGCCCACGAATACTACGAAAATAGCATCACCACAATTCAATAACACTAATCGAAATCCGAAACGATCCTAAAAACGACAAGGATCTAAGTATTCTCAAATAAATCAAGAATCGTTGATCCGGGCGATAAAAGTCGATGAACGGTTAACAAAATCTGAAAATTACGGTCAAGACAAACAAGAACAAATAACCGATCGGATGAGATCGGTCAAGAATCACAAATCCAAGCAAAAACCCCAAATTTAAGAAAATAGGGTTCTAACAAGAGATTACCTTGATTTGGACCAAGAAGACGATTAGATGTTGTTAAACATCTACAAATCCACTCAAAGATGAAGCTAGAAGAAAAGGATCGGTCCTACTCGCCTCTGGATCTCACTCCCGTCGGAAGAGATGAAGAAAAGTGGGAAAATGACGACTTAATCTGCTGTCGGTGTTATCTTTTGGGCCGGTATTAGCGTGCGCTAATCATCCTTCATTAGCGTGCGCTAACGGTCAACGCTCCAGAGAAACTGCGTATAACCTAGTTAGCGTGCGCTAGCCCAAAAGCCATAGCGTGCGCTAACGGGTCACAAAACCAGTCCAGTAGCCTTTGGACAGAACTGCATTTACCGAGTAGCGTGCGCTAGAAAGAAGAGGGAGCGTCGCTAAGCGGTCGATAGCGTCGCTAGCTATCGGCCTTAGCGTGCGCTAACAAAGCTCGGTCGATCCGGTAGTTCTTGGGCGCCTCTGCTTACCCGATTTAGCGTCGCTACACATTCGGTAGCGTGCGCTAAACACTGCGATGGCGTGCGCTATGCTTCAATCATTAGCGTGCGCTACACCACAAAATCTCAAAAACTCACAAAGTGATACGAAATGCCTCCAAAAACATGTCCCGACAAGTCACAACCAAACATGGCACGAAATTACTACTATGAGGACCATGACAATCCGATGAAACCCGAGAAAACCCAACAAATCCGGAATAAAGATCTCGGTATTACATTCTACCCCTCTTAAAAGAAGTTTCGTCTCGAAACTTGAAACATAAAACGAGCGACGCAAAACAAACTCGGATAACACACGTTATCCGTTGCGAAATAACAAAACACGGCTGACGAAAATCAATACGGTTGAATAATTCAACGGTACATCAAGCAAAACACGAGCTATCTGGCTGGACCAATACGAAATTCCACAGCCCAAGGGTTGGGAGATCGAACACAAAACAAATTTCACGAACTTAAGGAAATTACGAAGGAGTCTAACGCTCAACAATTACGA
Organism: Orobanche coerulescens; assembly: GCA_033398695.1. Lineage (NCBI taxonomy): Eukaryota > Viridiplantae > Streptophyta > Magnoliopsida > Lamiales > Orobanchaceae > Orobanche > Orobanche coerulescens. The sequence goes on from CM065810.1 coordinate 21,388,021, forward strand.
AACGAGATCAACAAAACTGAACCATCAAGCGATTGAGTTACAACGATCAAGACAACAACGATCGATCAATCATGTTCGAATCACGACGAACAATAATACTCAAACAACAACCCCAAAGTTCACATCTCGGCTTGAGACAATATACGATTCGGTGAAGACAACAAGATGTGTATTCACATAAGATCCACAGAAAGGGAGTTGCAATTGGAAAGTCATAGCGACAAGCGGTTTATTCGAAACAATACTACAACTCGTTTGGTCAACCAAAGGCACGAGCAGGACAAGTTGAAAACATCAACGAACATAAGCGATTCGGCGAGTCGAAAGTACGAGTTCAAAGTCCGATTCACTTCGAATAAAAGAAGTTAATCTCCGGAATATCAAAACAACAAAGCGAGTGAAATAACATAACAAGCGTCGATAGGATAAGCCACTCGGGGTTTCTGAGTCGATCCAGATGTCGGTGCTCAAGTCCGTGCCCCGGAAGGCTCGGAAACCATCTCGCAAAACTGAACTCGGTGCCCCTCGAGTCCACATCTGTAACACGTTACTGGCGGAGAAGGACAATGTGCACGAACATGTCCCGCCACATTACACTTAAAACATCTCCTGGCTTTGCAGAGTCGAGCGAAGACTTGGAATTCTCAGTTCCACGCATCGAGCGATGGAGCTTCACAGCGGAAAGACTACTACGTTGCAAATTGGAAACACCGACTCCTGCACTGTTCACGCGATCATCGGACTTCTTCTGCTTCTTCGACTCGGAGACATGCTCCGATGATAACGAAGCTAGTTCACGGGCTAGTGCTCGATCTTGATAGTCCCTCAACGAAGTGCAATTGAATCCCGACATATACGCGCGAATATCCGGCTTCATCCGTTTGTCAAAGTGAAGGATTCTCTCTTCCTCGGTTCTCACCCGGTCTCGCACATAACTGAGTTGTTTGCTATAATCGATGATAGCTTGCGACACCGATATATCTTGCGGTTCTGCCAAGTAGAATTCGCGAATCCTCTGCTCTCTAATCGGTTTCAGACAGAACTCGGCTTCCATAAATGCTTGGAACTCCGCCCACGTGACATCACGATCACGAGGTTTAACAGCTTCCCACCAATTAGCGGCATCTTTGTCGAGAAGGTCGGCGATAGGTACCTTCCGCTCTTCGGGACATCAAATGACCTCGAAAATCTTTCCCAATGGAAAATCCAACCATCTCAGCCCAACGCATCCGCAGGCCGGCGAATCGAGGGGATTCATACGAACTACCTCGCGAAGCCATTGATTTACACCAACGTTCGACTCGCGTCAATCTTGCATTGAACCACAGGTCAACCGAGTCATCGAGTCGCTACTTGTTGCAATATAGTAGCAACACCCAAACTAAAATCATTCCCGGCGGCATTCTCTCGATTCCGCATCGATCCCCGTGGCCATCAACACCACGGTTACGACCACGACCTCGCCTCGGCATACTAACAAACAACAACCTATGGTAACGAAAGATCATGACACATAGCAAGATATTCACATCTCTGTCTTTAATCCAACATCATTAAATTATATACATATTACCATTTAATTCCAACTAGAGCACAATATACAAACTATTATACCAACAATCTTCATTTATAATGCCGTTGTTATGCGATTTATAAATGCAATGAAATTGAAATCATCCATTATATCAAAATCACTTTCTGTACGGTTTCCACGCCGGAACTCACCAAGTTGAAAACCATTTTCGAAAACGTTCCAAAATGCCAAAAAGGCCGATGATGGTAATACTTTCCAAATACTCCCCAAAAATCATTTTCCAAACACCAAATACCGTTTGAAATTACAAGGCGTAGATGCGAAAACTCAATAGTTTCAAAATATATGTTAAATCACCCAACAAAAGAGTTAGGAAAAAGGGTCAATGAAATAATTCAAATTTTACAAACCCAGAAGGTCATTTTGAAACACACACTATTTGGTAAAAGTACCCAAAAAGTCACTTTGGACTTTACACACGCAGCGGATAAGAACACAGTTCAAGTTACACATAACCACACACAACAATTGTTATTCATGAACATATACCAAATAATGCCGAAAGTCGAAGGTTACAAATAAACAACAACATACGAATCCAAACGCCAACAATTTACATTCTCACTACATATCGTTTAACAGGAAAAGTTGAAGGCGAAAGTCACGTCTCAAGTAAACTATTGGTAGACCTCGTTTAAGCATTTAAAATATTTTGAAAATTTTCAATGCAAGATGAAAATATAATATGTATAGTTTGAATTCTCAAAATCTTTGGTCTCGAGGTCCTCATACGAAAATCAAATCATTTTTCCTTCTCGAAGGATATTTTTAAATAGAATTTACGTGACTTCCCCAAAACATTTGAAATTGATATACCACATTGATAAACTTTTATTGAGTAACCACTCCAAAACATCACTCCTGTAAAAACGATTTTACACAAAGATGTAAATATATATACACATACATACCGGTACTACTCTTTATTCCAACACGATACGAGAATCAAACAAGTATGGAGTAAGTATTCATGAGGCACAATTAAACTCCACATAATAACATAGAATCACGTAAACTCGTATAATACGAGACACAACAAGGTAGGGAGACTTACATCCACAGATCGCACGAAGATGATGGTTGCACCTCGATACTAATCACGACCGACAACTCGGACGACGCGTCGCGACACCACTCAGTCAGACCAAATCTGACAAGACAAGACCCGACAACACTCAACTCAACCCGGCTGACCTAGGTTTCCTCAACCTAAGCTCGATACCATATTCTCGTAACACCCCAAACCAATCGGGAATATTACGGCGCCACGGACCCTCTCGCGAGGATCTACCAGCTAAATACAAAACAATGCGTCACTTCACATGCCGGCATGGCTCCGTAAAGGACCGTTAGACAGATTAGGAATTATAGCACCACAGACACAACAGTACATACATGATACTTGCCCCGCACACAGACCCACGCGGGGCTAGAATACAATAACACTTCCATAAATCGGGGTAACAACACATCGGAGGGATAACCAACATGACTCTACCATATACTCTACAATTGGTCTTCACGTGATTAGTATCTTCGTCTCCCATCATCCTTCGTATCGATCCTGTGATTCGCTCCCAGCTACTGCAAGTACACACGGGCCAATCTGAGACATCCACCCCGAATACTGGGGTTAGCAAACTCCTTTGTTTTGCTAGTGCAAGTATAAAACCAAAAGTACAAGCCATACATAACTTGCTTCAAGAATATAAAATCTTGAATATATTTCCCGAGATAATTCACTTAATCAAAACAGTTTGATTTATAAAAGGTAGGAAAAGAACCATGTGTCTCATACAAAATATTTTACGGTCTCGGGAGTTTGAAAACATTTGGAAATAATGAGTTCTCAAGTCTCTTGAAAACACTTGGGGACACGGCCCAAAATCATCTTTCCAAAATATGATTCCAATAATAAAACGCGGTTCCACAACCCAATTCACAACACACGGGGTCCAAGACCCAAATCATAAGCCACAGGGTCCACAACCCGAATCACATAACACATGTTCCTAAGGATTATTCGCGTCCCGTGCTAACAAGCCACGAACCTCAGATGCTCCCGTAGAACATACCCGAGTGAATAACCCAATAGGAAACCATACCAAATCACATGTCCTCGTGACAACAGTCACGGAACCATTCCATACCACAACCATAAGTTATCCCGGCATCGGGCTAACAAGCCACGAACCTCGGAGTCCCCGCAAGACATACCCGATGATAACCCCACAAGTTATCTCGGCATCGGGCTAGCAAGCCCCGAACCTCGGAGTCCCCGCAAGACATACCCGGATTGGATAACCCTACGGTCACGCCCGACCCATACTAGCAAGTATGGATCCCGGAGATTCAACAATCCTACCCGGAGGCACATCACTTTCAGAAATCACATCACAAGGAGTAGAACATCAAGCCAAGCAACACTTAAACATCACAGCCTCCTTTCAAAGGAGTAACAACTAATATCCCACGTAATACATTCTTAATGAACAAGTACCCATAATATTACGTAATCCCCGCCAAAGGATTACGGTCTAATAGACTCATTCAAAATGATCATATCATCTTTTCAACATACAAATCCAACACACATATTCCGAGAACACATATATTCACGAAGTACATAAATTATCGTTGGAAGACAACATTTATCGGGAACATACCAATCCCTTTTTACGTTCATTAAACATTGAGTTTCGTATATAATCATTTATCAATAATTACGCCTACGAAACATGAAACGTATGGACAAGATACTTGCCTCGATATCACGAGCAACGAAACGACGAGCAGGCGCGATCGGGCAACCTTGAACCTCAGCGATCAAGACTTGACACCCACGAATACTACGAAAATAGCATCACCACAATTCAATAACACTAATCGAAATCCGAAAGCGATCCTAAAAGCGACAAGGATTTAAGTATTCTCAAAGAAATCAAGAATCGTTGATCCGGGCGATAAAAGTCGATGAACGGTTAACAAAATCAAGATTACGGTCAAGACAAACAAGAACAAATAACCGATCGGATGAGATCGGTCAAGAATCACAAATCCAAGCAAAAACCCCAAATTTAAGAAAATAGGGTTCTAACAAGAGATTACCTTGATTTGGACCAAGAAGGCGATTAGATGTTATTAAACATCTACAAATCCACTCAAAGATGAAGCTAGAAGAAAAGGATCGGTCCTACTCGCCTCTGGATCTCACTCGTCGGAAGAGATGAAGAAAAGTGGGAAAATGACGACTTAATCTTGCTTTGTCCGGTATTTATCTTGGTCGTATTAGCGTGCGCTAATCATCCTTCATTAGCGTGCGCTAACAGGGTCAACGCTCCGAGAAACTACGTATAACCTAGTTAGCGTCGCTAGCCAAAAGCCGTGGCGTGCGCTAACGGGTCACAAAACGATCCGGTAGCCTGCAGGACGAGCGCATCTACCGAGTAGCGTGCGCTAGAAAGAAGAGGGAGCATGCGCTAAGCAGTCGATAGCGTGCGCTAGCTATCGGCCTTAGCGTGCGCTAACAAAGCTCGATCCCGATCCGGTAATTCTTGGATCGCCTCTGGCGCCGATTTAGCGTGCGCTACACATTCGGTAGCGTGCGCTAAACACCACGCAGTAGCGTGCGCTATGCTTCAAGCATTAGCGTGCGCTACACCACAAAATCTCAAAAACTCACAAAGTGATCCGAAATGCCTCCAAAAACATGTCCTAACAAGTCACAACCAAACATGGCACGAAATTCCTACGATGAGGACCATGACAATCCGATAAAACCCAGAAAACCCAACAAATCCGGAATAAAGATCTCGGGAATTACATATTTTGCCTAATCTATCATTTAATACTTGTTTGTTTACTAATTTTCAAGAGTAAAATACAAGAGATCACATCCTCTCAAACCTCCCATTTGACATCAATTAATGAGGACGCACTCTCTCAAATACTCGGGCCCGAGAGAAATGGAAGAGTTAGAGGGATGGGATTCGGTATTACCCCATCAAAAATGGGTATCCACATGAATAGTTCAAAGAAAGTCCAAGCACTTGAGAATCAAGTTTCAGAACTGAATAAAAAAATGGAGAAGTTTGAACATTTAGAAAATGAAATGGCGGAGATGAGACACTTTATGCGTATGCAGGCAAGTATTTTGTAGTCAAGCACATTGTTTTTAGAGTTATTTATAGTTTTCACTTACATGTTAACTCGTGATTGTTCCTAGGGTTTCGCGTCAAAGGAGAAAGCAAATTCAAAGATGGCCTCTCCGCATTTGCATAATATTGGTTCAAGGGAAAATTTGAATGGGAAGTCACCCACTCCGTCGTCACATAATGGTAGCTCTAATGCTCGTGATTGTTATGGTTCAACTTCAAGAGATGCCCGTACAAGTGTCACTGTTGATCGCAAATGCAAATTATTGGATTGGCGAAAGAAGGTTCTTGCTGAAGCTACAATTGCATCCACGGATCCTAATGCTATGGTGCACGGTGTTCCCGTTGGAAATGATGCTTGGAAGGTTTGGGTTCAAGTAGCTTTGGTTCCTAATGCTGACTTGTGGAGGCCTAACTCAGATATGTCAGTCATCGCGGATGCAGTTGGGAGTACGACCGCATGCCCTAAGGAATTCGTTTCTTTTAATTAGTTAAGAATCTTATGTCTGGACTTCTATTTTGGATTTCTATTTTGATGCACAATATGTGTCCTATGTTGGTTTATTTCTAAACATTTAGAACTTGGTATTAGTTGTTTTTTTAAGATGTTTGCCCGACTTATTAACTAACCCCTTTTTAACTCCGCCAATGCAATTGTTGTATATTGCATTGCATTGCCGGTCCCAAGCCCGGATAAAGGAGGAGGGGAAAGGTATGTGAGTTCGCGAGCACTTTCTCTCGTCTATTTTTATCTTTATTTCGATTATTTCACTTGTTTTTTTCTGTATTCCTGAACTTGATGGTCCACCTTCTGAAACATACCCTGATTACTCGTCTTTGAAATAAAGTTTTTTTTAGTCATAGTATTTGAGATCTTTGTTTAAACTTGTGGTTGTTCGTGGGCTAGATATATTTGGAGCAGAGGTTAGAATTCTGATCCCATGACTGAATTGACACATCAAGTAAATATTTTGCTTTTCGCAGGCGCTACTATCTTCAGATTGAAAGAGCAGAAACCGACTACTTGTGTCGGTTGCTGGAGATATGAAGGTTAATTTTCGATTATGACAAATGTTCGGAACAAACCATCTATTGACATATGTTTAGAACACTGATTATACATTTTTTTTTCGTTCATTTAGAGTTAATTACAAAAACAACCCCTGAGCAACTGAGTTTAGTCTAGTTACAAGAAAAAAAAACCACGTATCTTATAAAATTACAAACAAACCCTTGAGGTTTGTATTTATCTTACAAGTGGCCCCATCTAGACTTTCATTGACCTTGAGGATGCACTTTTTGTGAGATTAATATAAATGTCAGTGGCTTATTTTTAAGTTTGAAAGCTAGCAAAGCTGTTTTTGTAATTAGGCTAAACTTTTCAGCAGGTGGAAGTTTCTTGGAGGGCTCCTCCGTCCGGTTGGATGGTATTAATACGGATGGCGAAAATTGATCTCGGTTTAGCCGGGTGTGGTGGAGTTTTGCGTGACTCGCAGGTGGGTTTGCCAAGCACTGGTCATTTCATCGGCATACTTGGCCGAGCCGTGGGGAGCCAGGAAGGTCGACACTCACCATCGAAAGGAGTAACATCTCTTGAGCCGCAAATGGATTCATCGTTATTGTTAATTGCTTGAACAGAACGAGCCAGGAAGCACGGCGGGGAGGCGGCTTGTGCGAAGAATAAGACGGCTTATTGCGTCCCTCTCCAATGTTCGTATCATCCACATCTACCGAGAGGCCAACAAAGTTCTTGACAAGCTTGCAAATGATGTAATTTGATAATCACTATCCGATTTTCTCGATTTTGCGTTTTTCATTTGCGTATTCTCTTTTTTTTTTTCTTGACTAGATTCGAGTCATTGAAAGGAACCGTGAGATCCCCATGAAGGGCCCTTCGCGACTTGATGTGGAGTGATCCTGAAGACATTGAGACATGGGCCGTCCTCGAGGTGCAGTGGCTTTTTGGATCCGAGGTTACATATGAGGTGACTCAATGAAATTCACTTGGAATGTTATGGAACATGGTTATTAATTGATTTATACTCTCGGTTCTACGAAAATATCACATCAGAAAACGATTAATACTTTATGGTTTTGGGTTTACTTATCAAATTTGTTGTATATAAAAATAGCCATGCTAAAATGAAATGTTTTTTTGGTAGTTCAACCATATTAACAAACTCGATCTAGTTTGTCGGGCCCATCAACTTGTTCAAGAAGGTCTCAAGTACATGTTTCAAGATAAAGGACTCACACCGTGAGTTGCTAAAATCTTTGTCATTGACTATTATGACATGGTAATTAGGAGTAAAAATCATCTTCTTCTTTATATTATCATCTCATTGTTGTGTTGTGGACTCTGCGGTATGGTCCGCCCCAAACTATTGTTATCATTTGTGGAAATGTGGCATCAATATTAAGCTTCAATGAGAATATGGTATGCGTTTGTCTATGTATGTTCTTGTGTCTATGTTTTTTTATTATTTTCTATTTTTGGTATTATTTGTTCTATTCTTTTTTTAATACTATTTTTGGGTTATTTGTCGACTTTTCAAACTTTTTCACTAATCTTCTACTATCATTCTCAATATTTTGATGAGTCGATTTGATTTTTCTTTACACTTTGTATTTTCATTTTCATATTTTCAATTATTGCTATTATTTGATTTTCTTTTTCCTAAACCTCTTTAAAAAAAGTCGTTATTCACTTTTTATGACTTTCATAGCTTTATTTGTAGATTGACTATTTATCATGTTTCACTTTTATTTTGTTTATGTAACTTTGTCGTTGAGGTTTCATAGGATGAATCGTGTCGTGTTAGCCGACCCCATTATTATCATTTTGGGACTAAGTTTCGGATGTAGTTGTTGTTTCGTATTCTATGACATTGGGCCGCGAATACATAGGAAAAAAGAATAATCTTCCGGTGATCCTTTTGATGTTTTATTTTATTGTTTTCCCAAAGCCGGTGTCTTCTTGATCGTATGTTTTTTTGTATTAGGAGAGAGAAGTGAAGTTTTTCACGGAGACGGAGGAGAACAACCAGATCGTGGACCAAGAACCGGAGTACCTTATTTTCTTTGAATGAATTTTGTTTGATTTTCAAGACTCGGGCCGGCTTCGATTTGGGAACAAGAAATTATTCCAGCTGTTGCAATCTTTGCCATGGGCTATTATATGGTTCTTGATTGATATGTGTATCTCGTTTAGCTAACTCTTGTTTGTTGTCTTTGATGCTGCTGTTTCCTCCATATTGTTTAGGTTGAATTCGTATCTGATGGTATCTTAGAATTCCTTCACCTTACAAAACGTTATTTCTTTGTTTATTTTGCGTGTGCCCTGTATTGATTTATGTTCATGAGGACTTGAAGTGAGTAAGAAGTCCATTGACACACTTTATTGTAGTAGGTGCAATAGGTGAATTTGGGGGTGGATATTTTTTTTAGAAAAATAACTTTATACAACGTTTATGTAAAACGTTGTAAATAATCAAAGACAACGTTTTTACAAACGTTGTGGAAACTTTCTACAACGTTTTACATAAACGTTGTTAATACTAGAAGACAACGTTTATTCAAACGTTGCGGAACTTATTAACAACCTTTTCAGAACGTTGTCAATAAGAAAGGGCAACGTTTACGTGAACGTTGTTGAAGTTAGTAACAACGTTTTGTAAACGTTGTTAAAGGTTTTTAACAAAAAACGGGATCGCTATTACAACAACGTATCCGCAACGTTTAAAAAACGTTGTCATAAAGATGGACCTAAGACAACGTCGGATAATACAACGTTTTACGAAACGTTGTCAAACACTAATTACAACGTTTAAAAAACGTTGTTAAAGACCTTTTTTGTTGTAGTGTTGGTCAACAAACAAGTTAGGTCTCCTCTTGCCTTACGGCTTAGTGCATCAGCAACTACGTTTGCTTTACCGGGGTGGTAATGAATTGTACAATCGTAGTCTTTGACCAACTCAAGCCATCTGCGCTGCCTCATATTCAATTCCTTCTGTGTGAAAATATATTTCAGACTTTTGTGGTCTGTATAGATTTCACACTTACCTCCATATAGGTAATGCCTCCAAATTTTCAAGGCATGAACTACCGCTGCTAATTCCAAATCATGAGTAGGATAGTTCAGCTCGTGCGGTTTCAACTGTCTCGAAGCATAGGCAACTACCTTGACCTCTTGCATTAATACACATCCCAAGCCTTGCTTGGATGCATCACTGTAGATGACAAATTCTTTCGTCGGATCGGGAATCGTCAATACTGGTGCAGCAGTTAATCTTTGCTTAAGTTCTTGGAAACTCCTTTCGCATTTCTCATTCCATAAGAAAGCTTCTCCCTTTCGAGTCAATCTAGTCATAGGTGCAGCAATCTTCGAAAATCCCTCGATAAATCTCCGATAATAACCAGCTAATCCCAAGTAGCATCGAACTTCATTCGCATTACTCGGTACTTTCCAATCATTGACTGCCTCAACTTTAATCGGGTCAACCTCAATTCCTTTAGAAGTGACCACATGACCCAAAAATGCAACTCGGTTAGGCCAGAATTCGCACTTGTTGAATTTCGCATATAACTTCTCCTTGCGCAGTATTCCCAATACCGTTCTAAGATGCTGCTCATGTTCAACCTTGGTCTTTGAATATACAAGTATGTCATCAATGAACACAATGACAAACTTATCTAAATAAGGTTGAAATACACGGTTCATGAGGTCCATGAATACCGCTGGCGCATTAGTCAAACCAAATGACATCACTATAAATTCATAATGTCCATAACGAGTTCGAAATGCGGTCTTCGGGATATCATCACTCTTAATCCCCAGCTGGTGATATCCGGATCTCAAATCTATCTTCGAAAATACTCCCGACCCTCCAAGTTGATCGAATAGGTCCTCTATTCTAGGAAGTGGATATTTATTCTTTATCGTGAGTCGATTAAGTTCACGATAGTCAATACACATCCTCAAACTTCCGTCCTTTTTCTTCACGAAGAGCACTGGCGCACCCCATGGCGAAACACTCGGTCGGATAAATCCAGTCGGCGGTTCCTGGAGTTGTACCTTCAGCTCTTGCAATTCCTTAGGCGCCATCCTATAGGGAGCCTTCGATATTGGTGCCGCTCCTGGCACTAGATCAATCGAGAACTCAACTTGACGATTCGGTGGAACTCCGGGCAAGTCTTCGGGAAAGACATCTGGATACTCTTTGACGATAGGTACATCAGCTACCGTCTTCTCCGAAGTCGTTTTCCCCATCACGTTCACCAAAAATCCTTGGCAATCACTCTTCTTCAGCATCTTCACAGCTTTCATGGCAGAAATCACCTTCGGGGTTCTGCTGTGTCTAACTCCCTCGAATATGGTCTTGACATAAACCGACGGACATAAAGTTACCCTCCTTTCGGATCATTCGACTACAGCTCTATGCTTGTCCAACCAATCCATACCCAAAATGACGTCAAAATCGCTAAGTTCCACTAAGTGTAAGTTGGCTAAGAAACTATGTCCGTTAATCTCTATCTTCACATTGATAGTTATCGAGTCTACATGCACTACTCCCATCATCACTACTAATAATCTATACAATGGGAATAGGGGATCGTGGCTCAATCCACGAAATGACTTCATCTTCAGACTCGATATCTGTCATCAACACGTCCTTCATATTTTCGGCGAGATCCACCCTTGAGTTTTCATCAGGAATTTCTTCCGGATCTTCTTTTGGATCTTCTTCAGGATCCTACTCTGGTTCTTCTTCTGGATCTTCTTCGGGATCCTCCTCCGAGTCTTCCTCGTCCGTGGAGTCGGCATCCCAATTTGCAGCTGGAATCTCCTCTCGAGCATATAAATCCAATAGGCGCCCAGCGACAAATTGGAAATCGTCCGCAGCCTCTTGCTCTTCAAATGATCTCTTGATGGCCCTTTTCCAAAGCCGGAAGATGCAGCAACTCCAGTCTTCGGATAATTTCTCCATCAAGTGCTCTAGCTGGCGGGTGACAGAACCTTGTTTCCCAGATTTTAGCCACTTACTTAGTCTATTAATGACGTAGTGTGGCGCATTTTATGGTAGACTAGGGTCGTCCCACCAGTCCTTACGCGCTAGGAGACGCGAGTCAGAAGTAGTTGGGAGCTTCTTACATGGAGTCATTCTAGGTTTGGCCATTCTAACAGTTCGTACATGCATAAATAATTATGTGAATAAAATGAAATGACATATGCATGAATAATAACTGAAATTTGGTACCTCAGACGGAGTGACGAAGTGGCGAAGCTGAGAGCATATGATACTTTTACATTTTAGCGAGTCTACAGAAAGGTAAAACCCGCTCTGATACCACTATGTAACGCCCCGACTTTCTAGGGTAAATATTGGGGAAAAATAAATAAAAGGTAAATTTTGAGAAAAATAATTTTCTTGAGAATATAAAAATTCTCGCCTACAAAGTCGAGTCGCTACACTGTCATAAACATAAATACCTTTAAATAAGGTGACATTACATCATAAATGCGAGGTAAAAATTTGCGGCGGAAGAATAATTCATAATTTATAAATTTCTGATCAACGTTTCCCCAAATAAGTTTTCAAACATTTGACAAAAGAAACATCATATAATAATTTCATCTTTCATATGCCCTCTCGGCTCGCTCCTTCGTCCATCCGGCTCGGTTCAACCTGCAGGTTCAATAAAGGTGGGGGTGAGCTTCCTTCAGCTCGTGGAAATCACACTGATCACAGTAATATACAATCTCATGAAAAGCATAACATGAATAATCTATCACATTTTTCCTCAACGTAATTGCATACTCACAATATTACGTATAGCATGAATCGAGCACGCATACACGAATATTGAGGTTGCGCAGGTGCCCCCGCAACAACATCAAACATAAACACAATACCACATAACATGAATCGAGCACGCATGTGAATATTGAGGTTGCGAAGGTGTCCCCGCAACAACATAAAACATAAACACAATACCACATAACATGAATCGAGCACGCATGTGAATATTGAGGTTGCGCAGGTGTCCCCACAACAACATATATCTTAAGATAGCCTCTTACACGAAAACAGGTTAGCCTGAATTACAACGTGCATAAAATTTTTAAACATGAATAGAAGATCACATACACAGTCCAATTAAAGCAATTAAAGTGATAGTGAAAATTCCCACCTGAATAAATGATGATGATGTCTGACTGAAATGAATGTGCTTGACTCACAGTCCTAAGCCCATAAATCCTTGACAAAGTCTACATATAATAATAATAATAATAATTAAAATCCTTACAATTTATTATTTATATAAAAAATGAAAGGATACGAATATCACTATATAATAACTGAAAATAAATTACAATTGCTAATTAATATTAACTGAAGAGTTAACATTATTAGTGACTGAAATTAAAATATTTATGCCATAATTATTACTATTAATTTGGAAGTCACTATTTTGAATGTCTCGGTCAAAATTAGGATTAAATTGAAGTTTGAAAATTGACTGGGTCAGATTGTAAGACTTGAGAAGTTGAATGGGTTAAAATCGAATTAATCATACTGGCTGGGGCTGAATTGAACACTGATGGAAAATCTGAGGGCTAAATTGAATAACCCTAATAATTGGCGGGTATATATATCCTTAACCTAACTGCAGCCGACATATTTCTCATTTCTTTCTCCCGTGAAACTCTCTCCCTCTCTGCACTCTTACCTCCCTCTCTCTAACCCTCTCCGCCAGGAGAAAAAAAAAAGGACACACACACACACACACCGCAAAACACACATACACACACCGACCGTAACACACTCGAAGCAATTGAACGGCTGCGCTCGAGACAAGGAACAGCGGCGGAGATGAAAAGAAAAGGGAAAGTCGGAGACGCGACGACAGAAGCCCATCTCGGACGCAAATCCTATAGGCCGTGACAGCTGAATCGATTTTGGGTTTGAAGTGAGGCGAAGGTAATCCGACTTTCGGTTCCTGAATTCGATTTGGAGTTTTGGGGTTTAAATTCGGTCTGAACTTGGATGAAAAGGTAAGTCAGATCCGGGTTCGATCGAGTTTTTGATTTGTGTTTTCTGTTGGTTTCGGGTTTCTGGATATGGTTTGGGTTGGAAATTTGAATTTTGATTCGGGATCGGATTTGTTTTGATCGATGATGAGGGTCTGAAGGCTGTGAAGGTGAAAATCGAGGTGAGTTGGGGGTTTTCGCTGGTTGGAATCGGCCGGATCTTTCTGGCTTAGTTTGTGCAGTTTGGGGTTTTCGCTTGTTTAAGTTTTTGTCGGATGAGTGCGGCATGGACTGTGTTATTGTCCGACATTAAAGAGAAGTATTCTGTGTTGGGTTTACAGCGTTTGATTGTTGATTATGATTTTCTGTTATGGATTCGGAATCACGAAGAAGAATTATCTGATATCCTAGCAGGAAATAAGAAAACGAGAATATGATTCCGAGAATAAATCGGCAGATTACCTCCTGTTGAGATTCAGACGACTCGTTGAATTTGGAGGATCGATGAAGATGAAGACGGTGTCTGCTCCTCCTTCCTCTTGCAGCAAATTTCGAGAATATGATTCCAAGAATAAATCGGCAGATTACCTCCTGTTGAGATTCAGATGACTCGTTGAATTTGGACGATCGATGAAGATGAAGACGGTGTCTGCTCCTCCTTCCTCTTTGCAGCAAATTTCTGTGTTGTATTTTTTTTTTTTTTTGTGGAACGAAGAAGAAGAAGACGTCGCTTGGAAGAAAAGGTGTATTCTATGTTGTACTGTCTATTTGTACAGTAGAAGTTATATATTTATACTGTAGGTTTAGGGTTAGGGTTAATTATGGGCTTAATTAATTTTCTGGGCTTGTAATATTATTATGGGTCAGCACAATGTGTATTTGGGCCAATGATAAAAACAATAATAATAATGCTAATAATAATAATAATAATAATTATAAAATTAATAATAACAATGGTAATAATTAATAATATCGATACTAATAATAATATCGAAAGTAATATAAATGATGATATATAAATATAATGGAGATAAAAATATTAATACTATTAATATTAATATCGTTCCTATTATAAATATTATAATAATAATAATACCTTTAATTATCATAAAAATGACTAATATTAAATGTTTTGAAATTAACTTGAGAAATTGACTCGGGCTAGGACTTGTGATACGTCGAACTAAATGTTCATGATTCCTTAAATGAAATTAAATAACATGAAATGCATTATAATATTATTATAATTAATAATATTACATTATAAAAAATGACGGGTATTACATCCTACCCCTCTTAGAAAAATTTTCGTCCTCGAAAATAAATGATATACCTTGATTGAAGAAATTCGGATAACGAGCTTGAAGTTCCTCCTCACGCTCCCAAGTGGCTTCGTCCTTGCTGTGGTTACGCCATTGGATCTGAACAAACACCTTCTCTTTGTTTCTCAACTGCCGGACTGATCGGTCAAGAATCAGTTCTGGTTGTTCTTCATAAGTAAGATCTTTGTTCATCTCCACGACGGTATAGTTGATGACGTGGTTGGGATCGTGCACATACTTTCTCAACAATGATACGTGGAAAACGTTGTGCACGGCCGAAAGTACTGGGGGTAAAGCCAAACGGTAAGCTAACTCTCCAATCCGCTCGAGGATTTCGAACGGTCCAATATACCTTGGTCTCAACTTGCTCCTCGGACCAAAACGAACAATTCCCTTGGTAGGAGATACCTTCAGGAATACTTTGTCGCCAATACAGAATTCGAAATCTTTCCTACGCTTGTCGGCGTAAGACTTCTGACGGTCCTGGGCTATCTTGATCCTTTCACGAATCTTATCCACCATGCCAATTGTTTGCTCGATCATCTCAGGACCCAAAATCCTCCTTTCTCCTACCTCATCCCAATACAGTGGTGATCGACACTTCCTACCATATAGGGCTTCATACGGTGCCATACCGATCGTCGACTGGTAACTGTTGTTGTAAGCAAATTCTACCAAAGGCAACAGTCGTTCCCAATTATTTCCCATATCTAACACACATGCTCGCAACATATCCTCAAGGATCTGGATGGTCCTCTCGGACTGACCATCAGTTTGAGGATGATTAGCCTTACTAAAATTCAACTGCGTTCCCAAAGCTTCTTGCAAACTCTCCCAAAAACGCAATGTGAAACGAGTATCCCTATCGGATACTATAGAGACTGGCACTCCATGCAACTTAATAATCTCCCTGATATACAGTTGAGCATACTGATCCATTCGAAAGTTCATCTTAACTGGGAGAAAATGAGCTGACTTTGTGAGTCGGTCGACAACAACCCAAATAGCGTGATTTCCTCTTTCCGTACGAGGCAAACCTACCACAAAGTCCATCGTAATGTGTTCCCATTTTCATTCTGGGATATGAAGTGACTTAAGTAATCCAAAGGGGCGTTGGTGTTCTGCCTTCACTTGCTGACAAACAATACATTTTCTGACAAAGTCTGCCACATCTCTCTTCAAACCTTCCCACCAAAATATCCCCTTAAGATCTTGATACATCTTTGTACTCCCAGGGTGTGCTGTATATGGAGTACTATGTGCCTCCTTCAATATAGCTTCTCTCAACTTAACAATATTGGGCACACAAATCCTCCCTTTATAATACATCGTGCCATCATCGGACACGCTAAAGCCTTTATTCTCACCTGAAAGAGTACGTTCTTTCATCTTGACCAAGAAGTCGTCCTGTCCTTGACCTTCTTTGATTTGTTCTCTCAAGGTTGGTTGTACCACCAAACTAGCCAATAATGAAAGATGAAATTATTATATGATGTTTCTCTATGTAACGCTTTTATTATTATATAATAAATTATATAAATAATTATATAAGTAAAAATGAAATAACATATGTATGATTAATGACTAAAAATTCGGCACCTCAGGCGGAGTGACGAAGTGGCGAAGCTGAGAGCATGTGATACTTTTACATTACGAAATTATTAGAGAAACATCATATAATAATTCCTTGACCAAGCTTTACAGCAGTACCCCGACTTTCTAGGGTAATTATTGGGGAAAAATAAATAAAAGGTAAATTTCGAGTAAAATAATTTTCTCGATAATATAAAAATTCTCCCTCTGATACCACTATGTAACGCCCCGACTTTCTAGGGTAAATAATGGGGAAAAATAAATAAAAGGTAAATTTTGAGAAAAATAATTTTCTCGAGAATATAAAAATTCTCGCCTACAAAGTCGAGTCGCTACAAAGACATAAAAATAAACGCCTTTAAATAAGGTAACATTTCATCATAAATACGAGGTAAAAATTTGCGGCGGAAGAAAATAAATCATAATTTATAAATTTCTGATCAACGTTTCCCCAAATAAGTTTTCAAAAATTTGACAAAAGAAACATCATATAATAATTTCATCTTTCATATGCCCTCTCGGCTCGCTCCTTCGTCCATCCGGCTCGGTTCAACCTGCAGGTTCAATAAAGGTGGGGGTGAGCTTCCTTGACTGGAAATCACACTGATCACAGTAATATACAATCTCATGGAAAGCATAACATGAATAATCTATCACATTTTTCCTCAACGTAATTGCATACTCACAATATTACGTATAGCATGAATCGAGCACGCATACACGAATATTGAGGTTGCGCAGGTGCCCCCGCAACAACATCAAACATAAACACAATACCACATAACATGAATCGAGCACGCATGTGAATATTGAGGTTGCGCAGGTGTCCCCGCAACAACATAAAACATAAACACAATACCACATAACATGAATCGAGCACGCATGTGAATATTGAGGTTGCGCAGGTGTCCCCGCAACAACATATATCTTAAGATAGCCTCTTACACGAAAACAGGTTAGCCTGAATTACAACGTGCATAAAAATTTTAAACATGAATAGAAGATCACATACACAGTCCAATTAAAGCAATTAAAGTGATAGTGAAAATTCCCACCTGAATAAATGATGATGATGATGTCTGACTGAAATGAATGTGCTCGACTCACAGTCCTAAGCCCGTAAATCCTTGACAAAGTCTACATATAATAATAATAATAATAATAATAATAATAATTAAAATCCTTACAATTTATTATTTATATAATAAATGAAAGGATACGAATATCACTATATAATAACTGAAAATAAATTACAATTGCTAATTAATATTAACTGAAGAGTTAACATTATTAGTGACTGAAATTAAAATATTTATGCCATAATTATTACTATTAATTTGGAAGTCAATATTTTGAATGTCTCGGTCAAAATTAGGATTAAATTGAAGTTTGAAAATTGACTGGGTCAGATTGTAAGACTTGAGAAGTTGAATGGGTTAAAATCGAATTAATCATACTGGCTAGGGCTGACTTGAACACTGATGGAAAATCTGAGGGCTAAATTAAATAACCTTAATAATTGGCGGGTATATATATCCTTAACCTAACTGCAGCCGACATATTTCTCATTTCTTTCTCCCGTGAAACTCTCTCCCTCTCTGCACTCTTACCTCCCTCTCTCTAACCCTCTCGGCCGGGAGAAAAAAAAAAGGACACACACACACACACCGCAAAACACACATACACACACCGACCGTAACACACTCGAAGCAATTGAACGGCTGCGCTCGAGACAAGGAACAGCGGCGGAGATGAAAAGAAAAGGGAAAGTCGGAGACGCGACGGCAGAAGCCCATCTCGGACGCAAATCCTATAGGCCGTGACAGCTGAATCGATTTTGGGTTTGAAGTGAGGCGAAGGTAATCCGACTTTCGGTTCCTGAATTCGATTTGGAGTTTTGGGGTTTGAATTCGGTCCGAACTTGGATGAAAAGGTAAGTCAGATCCGGGTTCGATCGAGTTTTTGATTTGTGTTTTCTGTTGGTTTTGGGTTTCTGGATATGGTTTGGGTTGGAAATTCGAATTTTGATTCGGGATCGGATTTGTTTTGATCGATGATGAGGGTCTGAAGGCTATGAAGGTGAAAATCGAGGTGAGTTGGGGGTTTTCGCTGGTTGGAATCGGCCGGATCTTTCTGGCTTAGTTTGTGCAGTTTGGGGTTTTCGCTTGTTTAAGTTTTTGTCGGATGAGTGCGGCATGGACTGTGTTATTGTCCAACATTAAAGAGAAGTATTCTGTGTTGGGTTTACAGCGTTTGATTGTTGATTATGATTTTCTGTTATGGATTCGGAATCACGAAGAAGAATTATCTGATATCCTAGCAGGAAATAAGAAAACGAGAATATGATTCCGAGAATAAATCGGCAGATTACCTCCTGTTGAGATTCAGACGACTCGTTGAATTTGGACGATCGATGAAGGTGAAGACGGTGTCTGCTCCTCCTTCCTCTTGCAGCAAATTTCGAGAATATGATTCCAAGAATAAATCGGCAGATTACCTCCTGTTGAGATTCAGATGACTCGTTGAATTTGGACGATCGATGAAGATGAAGACGGTGTCTGCTCCTCCTTCCTCTTTGCAGCAAATTTCTGTGTTGTATTTTTTTTTTTTTTTGTGGAACGAAGAAGAAGAAGACGTCGCTTGGAAGAAAAGGTGTATTCTGTGTTGTACTGTGTATTTGTACAGTAGAAGTTATATATTTATACTTTAGGTTTAGGGTTAGGGTTAATTATGGGCTTAATTAATTTTCTGGGCTTGTAATATTATTATGGGTCAGCACAATGTGTATTTGGGCCAATGATAAAAACAATAATAATAATGCTAATAATAATAATAATTATAAAATTAATAATAACAATGGTAATAATTAATAATATCGATACTAATAATAATATCGAAAGTAATATAAATGATGATATATAAATATAATGAAGATAAAAATATTAATACTATTAATATTAATATCGTTCCTATTATAAATATTATAATAATAATAATACCTTTAATTATCATAAAAATGACTAATATTAAATGTTTTGAAATTAACTTGAGAAATTGACTCGGGCTAGGACTTGTGATACGTCGAACTAAATGTTCATGATTCCTTAAATGAAATTAAATAACATGAAATGCATTATAATATTATTATAATTAATAATATTACATTATAAAAAATGACGGGTATTACATCCTACCCCTCTTAGAAAAATTTTCGTCCTCGAAAATAAATGATATACCTTGATTGAAGAAATTCGGATAACGAGCTTGAAGTTCCTCTTCGCGCTCCCAAGTGGCTTCATCCTGAGTGTGGTTACGCCATTGGATCTTAACAAACACCTTCTCTTTGTTTCTCAACTGCCGGACTGATCGGTCAAGAATCAGTTCTGGTTGTTCTTCATAAGTAAGATCTTTGTTCATCTCCACGACGGTATAGTTGATGACGTGGTTGGGATCGTGCACATACTTTCTCAACAAAGATACGTGGAAAACGTTGTGCACGGCCGAAAGTTCTGGGGGTAAAGCAAAACGGTAAGCTAACTCTCCAATCCGCTCGAGGATTTCGAACGGTCCAATATACCTTGGTCTCAACTTGCTCCTCGGACCAAAACGAACAATTCCCTTGGTAGGAGATACCTTCAGGAATACTTTGTCGCCAACACAGAATTCGAAATCTTTCCTACGCTTGTCGGCGTAAGACTTCTGACGGTCCTGGGCTATCTTGATCCTCTCACGAATCTTATCCACCATGCCAACTGTTTGCTCGATCATCTCGGGACCCAAAATCCTCCTTTCTCCTACCTCATCCCAATACAGTGGTGATCGACACTTCCTACCATATAGGGCTTCATACGGTGCCATACCGATCGTCGACTGGTAACTGTTGTTGTAAGCAAATTCTACCAAAGGCAACAGTCGTTCCCAATTATTTCCCATATCTAGCACACATGCTCGCAACATATCCTCAAGGATCTGGATGGTCCTCTCGGACTGACCATCAGTTTGAGGATGATAAGCCGTACTAAAATTCAACTGCGTTCCCAAAGCTTCTTGCAAACTCTCCCAAAAACGCGATGTGAAATGAGTATCCCTATCGGATACTATAGAGACTGGCACTCCATGCAACTTAATAATCTACCTGATATACAGTTGAGCATACTGATCCATTCGAAAGTTCATCTTAACTGGGAGAAAATGAGCTGACTTTGTGAGTCGGTCGACAACAACCCAAATAGCGTGATTTCCTCTTTCTGTTCGAGGCAAACCTACCACAAAGTCCATCGTAATGTGTTCCCATTTCCATTCTGGGATATGAAGTGACTTAAGTAATCCAAAGGGGCGTTGGTGTTCTGCCTTCACTTGCTGACAAACAATACATTTTCTCACAAAGTCTGCCACATCTCTCTTCAAACCTTCCCACCAAAATGTCCCCTTAAGATCTTGATACATCTTTGTACTCCCAGGGTGTGCTGTATATGGAGTGCTATGTGCCTCCTTCAATATAGCTTCTCTCAACTTAACAATATTGGGCACACAAATCCTCCCTTCATAATACATCGTGCCATCATCGGACACGCTAAAGCCTTTATTCTCACCTGAAAGAGTACGTTCTTTCATCTTGACCAAGAAGTCGTCCTGTCCTTGACCTTTGATTTGTTCTCTCAAGGTTGGTTGTACCACCAAACTAGCCAATAATGACTCAACTGGACTCGATGGTGTAGCCATCTCAAGGTTCATCCTTGCAAATTCCTTGACCAAGCTTCCCTCCTTGGTCAACAAACAACTTGCCTTACGGCTTAGTGCATCAGCAACTACGTTTGCTTTACCGGGGTGGTAATGAATTGTACAATCGTAGTCTTTGACCAACTCAAGCCATCTGCGCTGCCTCATATTCAATTCCTTCTGTGTGAAAATATATTTCAGACTTTTGTGGTCTGTATAGATTTCACACTTACCTCCATATAGGTAATGCCTCCAAATCTTCAAGGCATGAACTACCGCTGCTAATTCCAAATCATGAGTAGAATAGTTCAGCTCGTGCGGTTTCAACTGTCTCGAAGCATAGGCAACTACCTTGCCCTCTTGCATTAATACACATCCCAAGCCTTGCTTGGATGCATCACTGTAGATGACAAATTCTTTCGTCGGATCGGGAATCGTCAATACTGGTGCAGCAGTTAATCTTTGCTTAAGTTCTTGGAAACTCCTTTCGCATTTCTCATTCCATAAGAAAGCTTCTCCCTTTCGAGTCAATCTAGTCATAGGTGCAGCAATCTTCGAAAATCCCTCGATAAATCTCCGATAATAACCAGCTAATCCCAAGTAGCATCGAACTTCATTCGCATTACTCGGTACTTTCCAATCATTGACTGCCTCAACTTTAATCGGGTCAACCTCAATTCCTTTAGAAGTGACCACATGACCCAAAAATGCAACTCGGTTAGGCTGCACTGCACTTGTTGAATTTCGCATATAACTTCTCCTTGCACAGTATTCCCAATACCGTTCTAAGATGCTGCTCATGTTCAACCTTGGTCTTTGAATATACAAGTATGTCATCAATGAACACAATGACAAACTTATCCAAATAAGGTTGAAATACACGGTTCATGAGGTCCATGAATACCGCTGGCGCATTGGTCAAACCAAATGACATCACTATAAATTCATAATGTCCATAACGAGTTCGAAATGCGGTCTTCGGGATATCATCACTCTTAATCCCCAGCTGGTGATATCCGGATCTCAAATATATCTTCGAAAATACTCCCGACCCTCCAAGTTGATCGAATAGGTCCTCTATTCTAGGAAGTGGATATTTATTCTTTATCGTGAGTCGATTAAGTTCACGATAGTCAATACACATCCTCAAACTTCCGTCCTTTTTCTTCACGAAGAGCACTGGCGCACCCCATGGCGAAACACTCGGTCGGATAAATCCAGAGTCGAGCAGTTCCTGGAGTTGTACCTTCAGCTCTTTCAATTCCTTAGGCGCCATCCTATAGGGAGCCTTCGATATTGGTGCCGCTCCTGGCACTAGATCAATCGAGAACTCAACTTGACGATTCGGTGGAACTCCGGGCAAGTCTTCGGGAAAGACATATGGATACTCTTTGACGATAGGTACATCAGCTACCGTCTTCTCCGAAGTCGTTTTCCCCATCACGTTCACCAAAAATCCTTGGCAATCACTCTTCTTCAGCATCTTCACAGCTTTCATGGCAGAAATCACCTTCGGGGTTCTGCTGTGTCTAACTCCCTCGAATATGGTCTTGACATCAACCGAGGGACATAAAGTTACCCTCCTTTCGGATCATTCGACTACAGCTCTATGCTTGTCCAACCAATCCATACCCAAAATGACGTCAAAATCGCTAAGTTCCACTAAGTGTAAGTTGGTTAAGAAACTATGTTCGTTAATCTCTATCTTCACGTTGATAGTTATCGAGTCTACATGCACTACTCCCATCATCACTACTAATAATCTATACAATGGGAATAGGGGATCGTGGCTCAATCCACGAAATGACTTTATCTTCAGACTCGATATCTGTCATCAACACGTCCTTCATATTTTCGGCGAGATCCACCCTTGAGTTTTCATCAGGAATTTCTTCCGGATATTCTTTTGGATCTTCTTCAGGATCCTACTCTGGTTCTTCTTCTGGATCTTCTTCGGGATCCTCCGCCGAGTCTTCCTCGTCCGTGGAGTCGGCATCCCAAGGGAATTGTTCGTTTTGGTCCGAGGAGCAAGTTGAGACCAAGGTATATTGGACCGTTCGAAATCCTCGAGCGGATTGGAGAGTTAGCTTACCGTTTGGCTTTACCCCCAGAACTTTCGGCCGTGCACAACGTTTTCCACGTATCTTTGTTGAGAAAGTATGTGCACGATCCCAACCACGTCATCAACTATACCGTCGTGGAGATGAACAAAGATCTTACTTATGAAGAACAACCAGAACTGATTCTTGACCGATCAGTCCGGCAGTTGAGAAACAAAGAGAAGGTGTTTGTTAAGATCTAATGGCGTAACCACACTCAGGATGAAGCCACTTGGGAGCGCGAAGAGGAACTTCAAGCTCGTTATCCGAATTTCTTCAATCAAGGTATATCATTTATTTTCGAGGACGAAAATTTTTCTAAGAGGGGTAGGATGTAATACCCGTCATTTTTATAATGTAATATTATTAATTATAATAATATTATAATGCATTTCATGTTATTTAATTTCATTTAAGGAATCATGAACATTTAGTTCGACGTATCACAAGTCCTAGCCCGAGTCAATTTCTCAAGTTAATTTCAAAACATTTAATATTAGTCATTTTTATGATAATTAAAGGTATTATTATTATTATAATATTTATAATAGGAACGATATTAATATTAATAGTATTAATATTTTTATCTTCATTATATTTATATATCATCATTTATATTACTTTCGATATTATTATTAGTATCGATATTATTAATTATTACCATTGTTATTATTAATTTTATAATTATTATTATTATTATTATTAGCATTATTATTATTGTTTTTATCATTGGCCCAAATACACATTGTGCTGACCCATAATAATATTACAAGGCCAGAAAATTAATTAAGCCCATAATTAACCCTAACCCTAAACCTACAGTATAAATATATAACTTCTACTGTACAAATACACAGTACAACACAGAATACACCTTTTCTTCCAAGCGACGTCTTCTTCTTCTTCGTTCCACAAAAATAATAAAAAAAAAATAAAAAAAAATACAACACAGAAATTTGCTGCAAAGAGGAAGGAGGAGCAGACACCGTCTTCATCTTCACCGATCGTCCAAATTCAACGAGTCATCTGAATATCAACAAGAGGTAATCTGCCGATTTATTCTTGGAATCATATTCTCGAAATTTGCTGCAAGAGGAAGGAGGAGCAGACACCGTGTTCATCTTCATCGATCGTCCAAATTCAACGAGTCGTCTGAATCTCAACAGGAGGTAATCTGCCGATTTATTCTCGGAATCATATTCTCGTTTTCTTATTTCCTGCTAGGATATCAGATAATTCTTCTTCGTGATTCCGAATCCATAACAGAAAATCATAATCAACAATAAAACGCTGTAAACCCAACACAGAATACTTCTCTTTAATGTCGGACAATAACAC
The DNA here is from genome assembly GCA_033398695.1 of Orobanche coerulescens. Taxonomy (NCBI): domain Eukaryota; kingdom Viridiplantae; phylum Streptophyta; class Magnoliopsida; order Lamiales; family Orobanchaceae; genus Orobanche; species Orobanche coerulescens. The sequence continues at coordinate 21,412,872 of CM065810.1, forward strand.
AGTCCATGCCGCACTCATCCGACAAAAACTTAAACAAACGAAAACCCCAAACTGCACAAACTAAGCCAGAAAGATCCGACCGATTCCAACCAGCGAAAACCCCCAACTCACCTCGATTTTCACCTTCACAGCCTTCAGACCCTCATCATCGATCAAAACAAATCCGATCCCGAATCAAAATTCGAATTTCCAACCCAAACCATATCCAGAAACCCGAAACCAACAGAAAACAGAAATCAAAAACTCGATCGAACCCGGATCTGACTTACCTTTTCATCCAAGTTCGGACCAAATTCAAACCCCAAAACTCCAAATCGAATTCAGGAACCGAAAGTCGGATTACCTTTGCCTCACTTCAAACCCAAAATCGATTCAGCTGTCACGGCCAATAGGATTTGCGTCCGAGATGGGCTTCTGCCGTCGCGTCTCCGACTTTCCCTTTTCTTTTCATCTCCGCCGCTGTTCCTTGTCTCGAGCGCAGCCGTTCAATTGCTTCGAGTGTGTTACGGTCGGTGTGTGTATGTGTGTTTTGCGGTGTGTGTGTGTGTGTCCTTTTTTTTTCTCCCGGCCGAGAGGGTTAGAGAGAGGGAGGTAAGAGTGCAGAGAGGGAGAGAGTTTCACGGGAGAAAGAAATGAGAAATATGTCGGCTGCAGTTAGGTTAAGGATATATATACCCGCCAATTATTAGGGTTATTCAATTTAGCCCTCAGATTTTCCATCAGTGTTCAATTCATTTGACCAAAGATGATTAATTCGATTTTAACCCATTCAACTTCTCAAGTCTTACAATCTGACCCAGTCAATTTTCAAACTTTAATTTAATCCTAATTTTGACCGAGACATTGAAAATATTGACTTCCAAATTAATAGTAATAATTATGGCATAAATATTTTAATTTCAGTCACTAATAATGTTAACTCTTCAGTTAATATTAATTAGCAATTGTAATTTATTTTCAGTTATTATATAGTGATATTCGTATCCTTTCATTTATTATATAAATAATAAATTGTAAGGATTTTAATTATTATTATTATTATTATTATTATTATATGTAGACTTTGTCAAGGATTTATGGGCTTAGAACTGTGAGTCGAGCACATTCATTTCAGTCAGACATCATCATCATCATTTATTCAGGTGGGAATTTTCACTATCACTTTAATTGCTTTAATTGGACTGTGTATGTGATCTTCTATTCATGTTTAAAATTTTTATGCACGTTGTAATTCAGGCTAACCTGTTTTCGTGTAAGAGGCTATCTTAAGATATATGTTGTTGCGGGGATACCTGCGCAACCTCAATATTCACATGCGTGCTCGATTCATGTTATGTGGTATTGTGTTTATGTTTTATGTTGTTGCGGGGACACCTGCGCAACCTCAATATTCACATGCGTGCTCGATTCATGTTATGTGGTATTGTGTTTATGTTTGATGTTGTTGCGGGGGCACCTGCGCAACCTCAATATTCGTGTATGCGTGCTCGATTCATGCTATACGTAATATTGTGAGTATGCAATTACGTTGAGGAAAAATGTGATAGATTATTCATGTTATGCTTTCCATGAGATTGTATATTACTGTGATCAGTGTGATTTCCACGAGCTGAAGGAAGCTCACCCCCACCTTTATTGAACCTGCAGGTTGAACCGAGCCGGATGGATGAAGGAGCGAGCCGAGAGGGCATATGAAAGATGAAATTATTATATGATGTTTCTTTTGTTAAATGTTTGAAAACTTATTTGGGGAAACGTTGATCAGAAATTTATAAATTATGAATTATTCTTCCGCCGCAAATTTTTACCTCGCATTTATGATGTAATGTCACCTTATTTAAATGTATTTATGTTTATGACAGTGTAGCGACTCGACTTTGTAGGCGAGAATTTTTATATTCTCAAGAAAATTATTTTTCTCAAAATTTACCTTTTATTTATTTTTCCCCAATATTTACCCTAGAAAGTCGGGGCGTTACATAGGACAAAGTCTACATATAATAATAATAATAATAATAATAATAATAATAATAATAATAAATTTACCGAATTTACCTTTTATTTATTTTTCCCCAATAATTACCCTAGAAAGTCGGGGTACTGCTGTAAAGCTTGGTCAAGGAATTATTATATGATGTTTCTCTAATAATTTCGTAATGTAAAAGTATCATATGCTCTCAGCTTCGCCACTTCGTCACTCCGCCTGAGGTACCGAATTTTTAGTCATTAATCATACATATGTCATTTCATTTTTACTTATATAATTATTTATGTTTGTACGAACTGTTAGAATGGCCAAACCTAGAATGACTCCACGTAAGAAGCTCCCAACTACTTTTTACTCGCGTCTCCTAGCGCGTAAGGACTGGTGGGACGACCCTAGTCTACCAGAAAATGCGCCACACTACGTCATTAATAGACTAAGTAAGTGGCTAAAATCTGGGAAACAAGGTTCCGTCACCCGCCAGCTAGAGCACTTGATGGAGAAATTATCCGAAGACTGGAGTTGCTGCATCTTCCGGCTTTGGAAAAGGGCCATCAAGAGATCGCTTGAAGAGCGAAAGACTGCGGACGATTTCCAATTTGTCGCTGGGCGCCTATTGGATTTTTATGCTCGAGAGGAGATTCCAGCTGCAAATTGGGATGCCGACTCCACGGACGAGGAAGACTCGGAGGAGGATCCCGAAGAAGATCCGGAAGAAGTTCCCAATGGAAGCTCAATGGTGGATCTCGCCGAAAATATGAAGGACGTGTTGATGGCAGATATCGAGTCTGGAGATGAGGTCATTTCGTGGATTGAGCCACGACCCCCTATTCCCATTGCAAAGATTATTAGTAGTGATGATGGGGAGTAGTGCGTGTAGACTCGATAACTATCAATGTGAAGATAGAGATTAACGAACATAGATTCTTAGCCGACTTGCACATAGTTGAACTTAGCGATTTTGATGTTATTTTGGGTATGGATTGGTTGGACAAACATAGAGCTGTAGTTGAATGCTCCAAAAGGAGAGTAACTTTATGTCCGTCTATCGATGTCAAGACTGTATTCGAGGGAGTGAGACACAGCAGTACCCCGAAGGTGATTTCTGCCATGAAAGCTGTGAAGATGCTGAAGAAGAGTGATTGCCAAGGATTCTTGGTGAATGTGATGGGGAAAACGACTACGGAGAGGACGGTAGCTGATGTATCTATCGTCAAGGAGTATCCAGACGTCTTTCCCGAAGACTTGCCCGGAGTTCCGCCGAATCGTCAAGTGGAGTTCTCGATTGATTTAGTGCCAGGAGCGGCACCAATATAGAAGGCTCGCTATAGGATTGCGCCTAAGGAATTGCAAGAGCTGAAGGTACAACTCCAGGAACTGCTCGACTCTAGATTTATCCGACCGAGTGTTTCGCCATGGGGTGCGCCAGTGCTCTTCGTGAAGAAAAAGGACGGAAGTTTGAGGATGTGTATTGACTATCGTGAACTTAATCGACTCACGATAAAGAATAAATATCCACTTCCTAGAATAGAGGACCTATTCGATCAACTTGGAGGGTCGGGAGTATTTTCGAAGATAGATTTGAGATCCGGATATCACCAGCTGAGGATTAAGAGTGATGATATCCCGAAGACCGCATTTCGAACTCGTTATGGACATTATGAATTTATAGTGATGCCATTTGGTTTGACTAATGCGCCAGCAGTATTCATGGACCTCATGAACCGTGTATTTCAACCTTATTTGGATAAGTTTGTCATTGTGTTTATTGATGACATACTTGTATATTCGAAGACCAAGGTTGAACATGAGCGAGATCTTAGAACGGTATTGCAATCTGCAAGGAGAAGTTATATGCGAAATTCAACGAGTGCGACTCGCTTAACCGAGTTGCATTTTTGGGCCATGTGGTCACTTCTAAAGGAATTGAGGTTGACCCGATTAAAGTTGAGGCGATCGATGATTGGAAAGTACCGAGTAATGCGAATGAAGTTCAAGCTTCTTGGGATTAGCCAGTTATTATCGGAGATTCATCGAGGATTTTCAAGATAACTGCACCGATGACTAAGTTGACTAGAAAGGGGGAAGCTTTCTTATGGAATGAGAAATGCGAAAGGAGTTTCCAAGAACTTAAGCAAAGATTAACTGCTGCACCAGTATTGACGATTCCCGATCCGACGAAAGAATTTGTCATCTACAGTGATGCATCCAAACAAGGTTTAGGATGTGTATTAATGCAAGAGGGCAAGGTAGTTGCCTATGCTTCGAGACAGTTGAAACCGCACGAGCTGAACTATCCTACTCATGATTTGGAATTAGCAGCGGTAGTTCATGCCTTGAAGATTTGGAGGCATTACCTATATGGAGGTAAGTGTGAAATCTATACAGACCAAAAAAGTCTGAAATATATTTTCACACAGAAGGAAATGAATATGAGGCAGCGCAGATGGCTTGAGTTGGTCAAAGACTACGATTGTACAATTCATTACCACCCCGGTAAAGCAAACGTAGTTGCTGATGCACTAAGCCGTAAGGCAAGAGGAGACCTAACTTGTTTGTTGACCAAGGAGGAAAGCTTGGTCAAGGAATTTGCAAGGATGAACCTTGAGATGGCTACACCATAGAGTCCAGTTGAGTCATTATTGGCTAGTTTGGTGGTACAACCAACCTTGAGAGAACAAATCAAAGAAGGTCAAGGACAGGACGACTTCTTGGTCAAGATGAAAGAACGTACTCTTTCAGGTGAGAATAAAGGCTTTAGCGTGTCCGATGATGGCACGATGTATTATGAAGGGAGGATTTGTGTGCCCAATATTGTTAAGTTGAGAGAAGCTATATTGAAGGAGGCACATAGTACTCCATATACTGACACCCCGGGAGTACAAAGATGTATCAAGATCTTAAGGGGACATTTTGGTGGGAAGGTTTGAAGAGAGATGTGGCAGACTTTGTCGAGAAAGTGTATTGTTTGTCAGCAAGTGAAGGCAGAACACCAACGCCCCTTTGGATTACTTAAGTCACTTCATATCCCAGAATGGAAATGGGAACACATTACGATGGACTTTGTGGTAGGTTTGCCTCGAACGGAAAGAGGAAATCACGCTATTTGGGTTGTTGTCGACCGACTCACAAAGTCAGCTCATTTTATCCCAGTTAAGATGAACTTTCGAATGGATCAGTATGCTCAACTGTATATCAGGGAGATTATTAAGTTGCATGGAGTGCCAGTCTCTATAGTATCCGACAGGGATACTCGTTTCACATCGCGTTTTTGGGAGAGTTTGCAAGAAGCTTTGGGAACGCAGTTGAATTTTAGTACGGCTTATCATCTTCAAACTGATGGTCAGTCCGAGAGGACCATCCAGATCCTTGAGGATATGTTGCGAGCATGTGTGCTAGATATGGAAAATAATTGGGAACGATTGTTGCCTTTAGTAAAATTTGCTTACAACAACAGTTATCAGTCGACGATCGGTATGGCACCATATGAAGCCCTATACGGTAGGAAGTGTCGATCACCACTGTATTGAGATGAGGTAGGTGAAAGGAGGATTTTGGGTCCCGAGATGATCGAGCAGACAGTTGGCATGGTGGATAAGATTCGTAAGAGGATCAAGATAGCACAGGATCGTCAGAAGTCTTACGCCGACAAGCGTAGGAAAGATCTCGAATTCTGTGTTGGCGACAAGGTATTCCTGAAGGTATCCCCTACCAAGGGAATTGTTCGTTTTGGTCCGAGGAGCAAGTTGAGACCGAGGTACATTGGACCGTTCGAAATTCTTGAGCGGATTGGAGAGTTAGCTTACTGTTTGGCTTTACCCCCAGAGCTTTCGGCTGTGCACAACGTTTTCCACGTATCATTGTTGAGAAAGTATGTGCACGATCCCAGCCACGTCATCAACTATACCTCCGTAGAGATGAACAAATACCTTACCTATGAAGAACAACCAGAACTGATTCTCGATCGATCAGTCCGGCAATTGAGGAATAAAGAGAAGGTGTTCGTCAAGATCCAATGGCATAACCACAGCAAGGATGAAGCCACTTGGGAGTGCGAAGAAGAACTTCAAGCTCGTTATCCGAATTTCTTCAATCGAGGTATACCATTTATTTTCGAGGACGAAAATTTTTCTAAGAGGGGTAGGATGTAATGCCCGCCATTTTTATAATGCAATATTATTAATTATAATAATATTATAATGCATTTCATATTATTTAATTCCATTTAGAGAATCAATGAACATTTATTTCGACGTATCACAAGTCCTAGCCCGAATCATTTTGTCAGTTACATTCTAGTAGTCATTTACGACTAATAATATTAATAATGCATTTTATTTCATTTAATCTCATTTCATTACCGAGTGAGTAATTGTTGTACAATTACTTTCACTACACATACAAGTCAACTTCATGTAATATCATTTAATTCGATTAGACATTTTCATGATATCTCATATGTTCTAAACCCGAGTCAATTTCTCAAGTTAATACATTTAATATTAGTCATTTTTAAGTATGATAATTGAAGGTATTATTATTATTAATAATAATATTTATAATAGGAACAATATTAATTTTAACAGTATTAATATTTTTATCTTCATATCATCATTTATATTACTCTCGATATTATTATTATTATCGACGTTATTAACATTACTACTACTGCTATTATTAATTTTATTATTATTATTACCATGGCCCAATTGTCAATTTAATCATAATTAAGCCCAAAACTTAAACTCTAACCCTAATCCCATACAAGATAAATATATCATATCTGCAGATCTAAATACAAGACACGTAATACACACTTTTCTTCCCAAAGTCATTCTTCATCATTCAAAGAAAAAAATATACAACAAAATACAAAAAAACTTTCGATTCATAGAGGAAGGAGAAGGAGGCAAAGAACCGTCGACCCGGTGCCTCGAGAAAACTCTTCGCTCGTAATCGTTCAGCCTCGAACGACCACCTTCGGTTCCTCATCTCCACCCTTCAGCACGGTAAAATCATATCCTAGCTTCTCTTGCTCGTCTGCAAATTTCAATTTTGAATACATACTTATTGCTTGAATCAAAACAAATTCAAGCCCTGGAAATTCTATGTTCAGAAACAATCATCGAATCAGAAATCACAAACTAAAATAAATCCGGGCCGCGCCCGAATCCAACCTCGGATTTTCTAACCCATAATCAATAATCAAAACCCAATATTTATCGGAACAGTCAAACCCCAAAATCGGGCCAAGCCCGAATATCAATTTGCAACCCGATTCATTTCACCTAAACCGAATCAAACTTCAATTCATACCCAGCCCGTGCACTATCACCTTCTTCTCGGCCGCAATGACCGAAATCAGTCTGTCACCGAGCCATCCGCCATATACGACCGCCCGCTGCAACCACGATCGGACGAACCACGAATCATTCGAACCCCGAACACATGGAAACCATCTCTTCAGGCGAACCATGGCTGCCATGAGCAGTCCGAATCATTCATCCCGATTCTTCAGATTTCAATTTCAGAGTCTTAAAATCACGCCCAGAATTGAAACTTCATTTTGGCCCAAATCTCTCCCACCTTCGATTTCGGTTTTGAGATGTTTGTGTGTGTGCATCTAACTGTGTGTGTGTTTCGGTCTTGTGTGTGTGTGTTCTCAAATCGCGGCCGAGAGAGAGAGGGAGATTAGAGAGAGGCGAGAGGAAGAAGAAGGGCAGTAGGGAAAAAGAAAGAATGAGTTTCTCTCGGCTGAGTCTAGGGATTAGGTTTATATACCCGCGAGAAATTAGGGTTATTCGATTTAGTCCTCATATTTTCCAACAATTTCAATTTAGCCCTCACCTCTTTTATAAATATTCAATTCAGTCCCATACAGTTTTAATTAATTCGATTGTAACCCAATCAGCTTCCAAACTCTTACAATTTGACCCCCAGTCAACTTTCAAACTTCAATTAAATACTAATTTTGACCGAAACGTTAAAAGGTTGACTTTCAATTCATATTAATAATTAATCCGAATTATTGCCTAAACATTTTAATTCCGGTCATTAATAATGTTAACTCTTCGGTTAATATTAATAAGCAATTAAAATTTATCTTCAATTATTATTTAGTGATGCGTATCTTTTCATTTATTATATAGCTAGTAAATTGTAAGTTTATAATTATTATTATTTTCATATGTAGACTTTATCGAGGATTTACAGGCTTAGGACTGTGAGTCGAGCACATTCATTTCAGTCAGACATCATCATCATCATTTATTCAGGTGGGAATTTTCACTATCACTTTAATTGCTTTAATTGGACTGTGTATGTGATCTTCTATTCATGTTTAAAATTTTTATGCACGTTGTAATTCAGGCTAACCTATTTTCGTGTAAGAGGCTATCTTAAGATATATGTTGTTGCGGGGATACCTGCGCAACCTCAATATTCACATGCGTGCTCGATTCATGTTATGTGGTATTGTGTTTATGTTTTATGTTGTTGCGGGGACACCTGCGCAACCTCAATATTCACATGCGTGCTTGATTCATGTTATGTGGTATTGTGTTTATGTTTGATGTTGTTGCGGGGGCACCTGCGCAACCTCAATATTCGTGTATGCGTGCTCGATTCATGCTATACGTAATATTGTGAGTATGCAATTACGTTGAGGAAAAATGTGATAGATTCTTCATGTTATGCTTTCCATGAGATTGTATATTACTGTGATCAGTGTGATTTCCACGAGCTGAAAGAAGCTCACCCCCACCTTTATTGAACCTGCACGTTGAACCTAGCCGTATGGACGAAGGAGCGAGCCGAGAGGGCATATGAAAGATGAAATTATTATATGATGTTTCTTTATGTCAACTATTTTGAAACTTTTGGGGAAACTTTGACTAAAAATATTAAATTATGATTTATTTTCTTCCGCCGCAAAGTTTTACCTCGCATTTATGATGTAATGTCACCTTATTTAAAGGTATTTATGTTTATGTCAGTGTAGCGACTCGACTTTGTAGGCGAGAATTTTTATATTCTCAAGAAAATTATTTTTCTCAAAATTTACCTTTTATTTATTTTTCCCCAATATTTACCTTAGAAAGTCGGGGCGTTACATAGAGAAACATCATATAATAATTTCATCTTTCATATGCCCTCTCGGCTCCTATGCTACAAAGACATAAAAATAAATACCTTTAAATAAGGTAACATTTCAGCATAAATACGAGGTAAAAATTTGCGGCGGAAGAAAATAAATCATAATTTATAAATTTCTGATCAACGTTTCCCCAAATAAGTTTTCAAACATTTGACAAAGAAACATCATATAATAATTTCATCTTTCATATGCCCTCTCGGCTCGCTCCTTCGTCCATCCGGCTCGGTTCAACCTACAGGTTCAAAAAAGGTGGGGGTGAGCTTCCTTCAGCTCGTGGAAATCACACTGATCACAGTAATATACAATCTCATGGAAAGCATAACATGAATAATCTATCACATTTTTCCTCAACGTAATTGCATACTCACAATATTACGTATAGCATGAATCGAGCACGCATACACGAATATTGAGATTGCGCAGGTGCCCCCGCAACAACATCAAACATAAACACAATACCACATAACATGAATCGAGCACGCATGTGAATATTGAGGTTGCGCAGGTGTCCCCGCAACAACATATATCTTAAGATAGCCTCTTACACGAAAACAGGTTAGCCTGAATTACAACGTGCATAAAAATATTAAACATGAATAGAAGATCACATACACACCCAATTAAAGCAATTAAAGTGATAGTGAAAATTCCCACCGAATAAATGATGATGATGATGTCTGATCAAATGAATGTGCTCGACTCACGATCTAAGCCCGTAAATCCTCGATAAAGTCTACATATGATAATAATAATAATTATAAACTTACAATTTACTAGCTATATAATAAATGAAAAGATACGCATCACTAAATAATAACTGAAGATAAATTTTAATTGCTTATTAATATTAACCGAAGAGTTAACATTATTAATGACCGGAATTAAAATGTTTAGGCAATAATTCGGATTAATTATTAATATGAATTGAAAGTCAACCTTTTAACGTTTCGGTCAAAATTAGGATTTAATTGAAGTTTGAAAGTTGACTGGGGGTCAAATTGTAAGAGTTTGGAAGCTGATTGGGTTACAATCGAGTTAATTAAATCGTCTGAGACTGAATTGAAGGATACTGGAAAACGTGAGGACTAACATGCAAAGCCCTAATTTCTCGCGGGTATATAAACCCTTAAATCTAATCCTCAGCCGACAAGAACTCATTTCACCTCCCGCATCTCCTTTTCTCACTCTGCCCTCTCCTCTCTCTAACCTGACCTTCGGTCGACACGTCTCCTTCTTCACCTCCCATTTCTTCTCGTCTGTTCCTCACCCCAAAACTCTCCCTCTCATCTCACCTCTCCAATCGGCCGGAAGTAACAGGCAGAAACCCACACATAACATATAAAACATAAAACTCACCCACACACACGCGAAGCAGATGAACTTCCACTGGAAAATCGCACCGAGAAGAACGCACACACACAGGCTACATCTGAAACAAGCACACCCACCGTGGTGGATTGGAAATCGGCCAAGTGAAGCGGTGCGGCGGCGAGGCGGTTTCCGATTCGATCAATTAAGGCTCTGAGATGGCATTTGAAAAAAAAATCGGGATGTAAGGTTCGGACTGCTCATAGCGGCCGTTCGCCGGCGGAGCTGGTTCCGGACTTCAAGCAAGTATGATTCTAGTGTTGATACAACCGGGTCGTGGGCTCTGAGTCAAACGAACTCCGTCAAACATGTAAGTCGGATTTTAGTTTGTTTTGATTCGGGTTGTAGTTGGTTTTCGGCTGATATGGGTTTCTGGTGAATTTCCGAATTTGAATTCGGGTTTGAATGGCTTGAAGGGTTGAAGGGGTTTTTGGTTGATGATGGGTTACGTATTCTGGGCTGTGCTATGGTGTTTTGGGTGCCGGTAGTCATAAGAGCATTAATATGATCTGAAAATATGAGAATTGAGTTTAAGATTTGTTTGTTGAATTTATTTTCTGAATTTGAGAATATATGGGAGAACGAATTTTGATGGGTTTAACATATACAGGATTAACCAGCGAAAGAAAAAATTGCAAGGATGATGCCCAAGCAGATGAAAAGGAAATTAATTACCTTTTGTTGGAAGAGAAAACCACTCGTAGGAGATGAAGCCCCGGATATTTGCAGGAGAGAAAAGTTAGGAAGCCGAAGTGCAGATTTAAGAGTTGTAGTTGCGACGAGCAGCAGAAAAGTTGTCTTCTGGGAACAATTCTTCTTGTAGCTTCGACCGATTTGGGGATGATGTATATTTTTGTTATGCTTCTGTTTTGTGTATTCTTTTTTTTTTCTTTTCTTTTGTTGTGGAACGAAGAAGAAGAAGAAGAAGAAGACGGCGCTGGGAAGAAGAGGTGTATTCTGTGTTGTATTGTGTATTTGTATAGTAAAAGCTGTATATTTATACTGTAGGTTTAGGGTTAGGGTTAATTAATTTCTTTTTGGACTTGTATTAATTTCCTGGGTTTGTAATATTATTATGGGTCAGCACAATGTGTATTTGGGCCAATGATAAAAACAATAATAATAATGCTAATAATAATAATAATAATAATTATAAAATTAATAATAACAATGGTAATAATTAATAATATCGATACTAATAATAATATCGAAAGTAATATAAATGATGATATATAAATATAATGAAGATAAAAATATTAATACTATTAATATTAATATCGTTCCTATTATAAATATTATAATAATAATAATACCTTTAATTATCATAAAAATGACTAATATTAAATGTTTTGAAATCAACTTGAGAAATTGACTCGGGCTAGGACTTGTGATACGTCGAATTAAATGTTCATGATTCCTTAAATGAAATTAAATAACATGAAATGCATTATAATATTATTATAATTAATAATATTACATTATAAAAATGACGGGTATTACAACGAGGCTTCCCACTGCTGACGCATAAGGGACTAGCTTCATGTCATCCATATCTCTTTGTGTCTTAGGACACATATCTCTACATAGTTGAACTCATGCCTATAAGGTAGAAAACGTTTCTTGAAATACTCCATGCTAAACCGCTTTAGCACTGTATCAATATAGGATGTCTGAGATAAGCACAACATCCTTTTCTTTCGATCACGAAAGATCCTACTCCCAAAGATGTGGTTTTCTTCTCACAAATCCTTCATATCAAACTGCTCAGATATCCATACCCGTACGTCTGATAACTCCTTCATGTTGTTTCCAGTGAGAAAGATATCATCTACGTACAGTACAAGAAACACCAACATGTTTCAATCACACTTCTTATACTGTTCTAAGATCTAGATGCTTCCTTAAGTCCATGAATGGAACTCTTTTGCTTGCACACTAAGTGCTATTTCCTTCAACAATGAATCCCTCTGGTTGGCGCATATATATTTTCTTGTCTAGATTGCCATTCAAGAATGCAATCTTGATATCCATTGCCAAATCTCCAGTTCCAAATGTACAACAATATCTAAGAGAATCCAGATTGACTTAAGCATAACTACCGGAAAAAAGGTTTCATCGTAATCGATACCCTTGTTAGGCGTATTTTTATGCTTTTATTTATCATTATTTTATATCCAGTTTAAGTCTAAACCTGCATAAATGAGCTTTTAATGCACTATCTTTATATGTTTTGTAGGAAATTGGAGTCCGGAAGCTCGAACGGCGAAAAACAGGCCGAAACGACAATTTTTGGCCTGGGGCCGCGGCACGAACCAAATGAGCCGTGGCACACGAAGGTGACTAGCAAGCATGGTACACACTGTACCGAGGGCCGCAACACGCACTTACTGAGCCGCGGCCCATGAAGAAAAATAGGCGCCCAGGCATGGGGCGCTGAACGTTGGGGCCGCGGCACACACTTACCGAGCCGCGGCCCACGGGGCGGTTATGCTAAATTTGCCGTGTTTCTGGGCCGTTTCTGAAGCCCATTTTCGACCAAATCCACGAACGCGTTTTGGATACGAAGGATAGTTATAAATAGGGATTAAAGAGGGGAAGGAATCATCGAAGGGAATAATCTAGGATCATCAAAGAGAAGCAGAAAACACCAAAGAGCAGAGAGCAGAAGCTAGAGAACGGAGGAATCCTAGTTCTTCGACTGCGTTTGATTTCTATTATGCTTTCCTCAATTCTTTTTGTATTTTTATTTTCTAGCATGTCAGGCTAGAACCCTAGTCTAGGATTTTGATGAAACCGAGGTTTTGATGAATTAACTTTTGATTTTGCATTATCAATTTAATTCCCTTTTCTATTGAGTTTTCTCCAATCGTTCTTAATGCTTTCAATTGTGTGGCCTATAATTGAATTGTTTTGATTATGCAACTCGAATCGGGATAGGAGAGTTGGTAGGAAAAATTGGTGAGAACCATTTTATCTTGTGAGATAGGAATATACTCATAGGAATTACGTGGCCTTTCTGAAGATTTCGTGCTTTTTGCCTATTGTCGAATTAATTCACCTAGGAATAGAGTGTGTTATTTGCCTTAGAAAATTCTATTGACCTCGGGAGAGGCACTAGAGTATTTTAGTAATATCTGCCTTCAATAAATTGGGAATTCATTAAATTCATATAATCAAGAGTAATTCGGATAAACCGAGGTGGATTCACAATCCTAGATAAATTCCTTATTTGATTTTCTTCCTTCAAACAATCGATTTTACTATTTTTTGCTTTTATTAATTTTCTTTAATTATTGCTTGCATCTCAAAATTCGATAGTTCAGATAAAATTGGAATACGCATTGGTAGTTAGTAAGTCAGTCCTCGCGGGAACGATATCTTATATATCACTTTATTACTTGTTTACGACAACGTGCACTTGCGTTCACCGAATTTCGCTACAAGCTTTTGGCGCTGTTGCCGGGGATTGATTTTTTTTTACTAATATCGATTTCAGTATTTCTAGTCTTAATTTGAACATTATTTTATTTTTTGTGTAATTTGTTTATTTGTTTTCCTTTCAGGAATTTCTGGTTAGTGCATGAGAAAATTCGGTAACGAATGCCTATTACCTTTGGATATTGAATTCGAGCGCACTCTTCGGAAAAACAAGAAGGAAAAGCGTGAGCGACCGACAAAAGACACCATGGCCGAGAACACGGAAAATCATGGAGGAGACAATCCTATGCAGCAAGCTACCGGCATTGGCACTCCGTGATTATGCAATGCCACAAATCAATGCAAACTTTTCGGGGATTCGGCGTCCAACCATCCAAGCGAACAACTTAGATATTAAGCTGGCTATTATTCATATGGTACAAGCAAGCCAATTTTGTGGACTGGCAAACGATGACCCCAACGCGCACATCGCTTCATTTACCGAGATATGTGACACCTTCAAGAATAACGGTGTTACCGATGATGCTATTCGTCTACGGCTTTTCCCTTTCTCTTTGAGGGACAAAGCCAAGTTTTGGTTGAATTCATTACCGACGGGCTCTATCACGACTTGGGCGGAATTAGCACAAGCCTTTCTGGCTAAGTTCTTTCCACCATCAAAGACAGCGAGACTTAGGAACGAGATAACCACTTTCGGGCAATTTGATATGGAATCGCTGCACGAAGCTTGGGAGCGATACAAGGATTTATTACGGAAATGCCCACACCTTGGCTTACCGGATTGGCTACAAATTCAAACCTTTTATAACAGATTGAGTGCTTCTACACGCACTCTTGTTGATGCAGCCGATGGAGGAGCGTTAATGGGAAAGACCATGGCAGAAGCTCATTCTCTATTGGAGGCGATGGCTGCAAATGCTTATCAGTGGCCTTCCGAAAGAGTGAACCCAGAGCGAGTTTTGGGAGTTTCCGACAACGATCCGATCTCTACACTATCAGCCCAAGTCGCAGCATTGACTCAGCAACTTCAAGCTTTTTCACATGCTCCTACCACCGTTGCCACGGAATCATGTAATTGGTGCAACGGGTCTCATCCTAGCGCAGAGTGCCAAGTCGGAAATCCTTTCGAGCAACCTCCGATGGAACAAGCTCAGTTTGTGGGGAACGGGAATCGGCAGAACAATCCGTATTCCAACACATACAATCAAGGGTGGCGAAATCACCCTAACTTTTTGTGGAAAAACGGACAAAACATAAACCAACCTCAGTTTGCTCAACACCAACAGCAATTCCCTCATGCTCTAAAAATCTCTCTAGAGGAGGCAATGGCGAAATTAGCAACAAATACGAGTCAGTTCATGACCCGTACGGAAGCAACCTTGCAAAACCATTCCGCCTCTATTTGCAACTTGGAAGTCCAATTGGGTCAAATAGCAAATGTGTTAACAGCCCGCCCTGAGGGTACCCTGCCAAGTACAACCGAGACGAATCCCAGAGAGAGTATAAATGCCATTGGTTTGAGAAGCAGGAAGGAAGTGTGTGAGCAGCCCGGGCAGAACAAAAAGAGAGGTGAAGATGAGGATAAGAAAAATTCGGTGACTGAGGAATCACAAATTTCTAGAAGCTCGAAACTATTTCCTGACAATCCGATAGCCTATGTGCCACCCGTCCTGTTTCCGCAGTGATTGCAAAAGCAAAAATTAGACAAGCAATTCTATAAGTTTCTTGACGTCTTCAAGAAACTACATATAAATATTCCATTTGCTGATGCCTTGGAACAAATGCCGAGCTATGTTAAGTTCATGAAAGAAATCTTATCTAATAAAAGGAAGCTCGAGGAATATGAAACGGTGGCACTGAATGAAGAGTGTAGCGCAATCTTGCAAAGAAGGCTCCCACCTAAATTGAAGGACCCATGATGCTTCACTATACCGTGCACTATTGGGAACTTGTCTTTTGATAAAGCATTATGTGATCTCGGCGCTAACGTTAATCTCATGCCTCTTTCTATTTTCAAGAAGCTAGGAATTAGGGAAGCGCAACCTACTACGGTCTCTTTACAACTAGCCGATAGATCCATCAAGTACCCGAGAGGGGTAATAGAAGATGTCTTGGTCAAGGTCGATAAATTCATTTTCCCTGCTGATTTCATTGTGCTTGATATGGAAGAAGACCATGAGATTCCGATTATCTTGGGTAGACCGTTCTTAGCCACCGGAAGGACCATTATCGATGTTCACGAGGGTAAATTAATACTTCGGGTTGAAGATGAGAAAGTCACATTCAAAGTGTTTTGATCTCTCCCGTGTCCAAGCAAGGACCAGAAGTGTTCACAAATTAATATCTTTGAGAAAGACACACACCGGGAGAGTTTTCGGTCGAAGTGTTCAGAATCCATTTCAGCTGCTCCGATGTCTAAGAAAAATGAAGAACAAGTCACATATCTTAGGCATTTGGACATGTCATCTTCATCAACCGTTCATACGCCAACGAAGAATTTTAATGCTGTCATAAGTTCATTCGTGAAAAAGGAGAATAAGTCGGAAGTGAAATGGGTGCCAAGTCATGCGCAATATGGGTGTTTTGGAAACTTGTTTTTGCTCAAATCTTTTCGCAAAGAACATTGGGTGTCCAAACCGAAAATCGAATTGTTAAAGACCAATGGTCAAAAATTTAAAACACATATTAACGGTTCGATGAACGGGGCGGAGTTCAAATGGTCTTTGCGAAAAGCAAATTGATTTTCAAAAGGTCTGGCTGAAGACTGTAAACTTAGCGCTTCTCGGGAGGCAACCCGAGTATTAGTTGTAGAATTTTATTTTTCAGTGTTTTCTCGCATTTTAGAGTCTTTATTTTTCGTCATTTTTGCTTTGATATGCTTATCCCTCACGTTCTTGGTGTTTTCCTTTGAGAATTGTGTGCAGAAATCACCTGAGGGAAAAATTCAGCAATGGGCCGCGGCACAAGGATAGTGAGCCGCGACACACACAATTTGACACAAAAGGCCAACCGAACTGTACTCAGTGCCGCGGCACGACCTTGCTGAGCCGCGGCACACCCGAATCCTGAGCCGCGGCATATATGCACCGAGCTGCGGCACGCCAAATGCCCCAGAAATGCCCAGGAAGCTGTACTCCGTACCACGGCACGGACCAAATGAGCTGCGGCACACTTAGACGAGCCGCGGCTCCCGTACGCTGAGCCGCGGCACATGGCGATAGAACATAGAAGCCCGGGCAGGCTGTACTCTGGGCCGCGGCTCACTTAAGCTGTGCCACGGCCCCTGTTGCGAAGATGAACAGCCCAGGCCTGCTTTATAACATCGATTGGCCGGCACACCAGTAGGTTTTCTTCCCTTTCTTCGCCCAGCGCTCGACCGAACCCTATTCACTTTTTCTTCTTCTTGCATTCTTCAATCCAAGCAAGGTAATTCTCAATCTCTTAATCCTAATTGCTACATGATTTGAAAAGTGAGGTATTGGTATTCATTCGATGATGAATATGTGTTAGTTTTTTTCAAAGTTCTACCAAGGTTGAGTTGGGATATGAAATTTTTGATTGATTATTGATGGTACTTGTTGATTATGAATGAATTGTTGATGTTATATATCGTTTGTCATGACTATCGATTTATGTTGTTATTTTTGGGGATTGGATTTGGCCATTATAATTCTTGTTCTTCATTTACACTCATGCATGTTAAGCGTTTGATAAAATGCGTCAATTAAATTTTTTGAGCAAAACGTTTTCAAATTATATGCAACGAAATTGATTATCGAATTACCTTGTACCCCAGCCCTTACTTCATGTTTAAACTTGAACGCTCAACCTTATTTTCCTCTTACAATGGTGCAAGACTCTTTATTCACATTTAGCGTATCTTAAGTCGAGGGTGGTCTGGTTTTCCTTAAAGGTTGTTTAATTTCCGGTGTTTATTTTTTTCAGGAACCTCGCCATGGCTAGAAAAAGGAAGATTAGTACGAGGGCAAGGACACAATCATCCCCTACACGAGGGGAGACATCACAGAGCTGAGCTGATTTGGAGTCTCACCAATTTTCCGATCCGGAAATTCATAGAATATTCAACGAAAAAATCTGGCCTCGACCAATAATCCCGGAGCGGGGATTCACTCCTGCCCCCCAAGACGGTGAGCTTCTGACTATGATTGACGAGATGGGGTGGGCTCGTTTCACTGCGCCTCCCGAGCCGGCTGTGATCTCTATCGTCCAGGAGTTTTACGCTAGCGCTCTACTGCGACATATTCGGGCAGGGCAGATGATACCGCAATCAGATACTCGGACTCAGGTCGTCATCCGAGGCCATACTGTGGATTTTTCGTTGGCTGCAATTCGGAGACTATACGAGCTGCCAGTGGTGGACGAAACGGCGTATACGTGGAGTATGAGTAGCCTCACGAGGGAGGCTCTGCTTGAGGCACTCACACATCCCGGTTCCGTCTGGGAGACGCGCGCCCCGGGTTCTTTCGCCTTCTATTTTAAGAGCTCGCGCCTCAGTCGGCTCGGGCGAGCCTGGTTATACTTCCTCTGCGCACGAGTTGATCCTACCTCGCAGATTCGCTCAGTCTTACTCTATCGGGCCCGACTACTTTATGCTATTACTACCGGGCTCATATTCGATGTGGCCCCTCATCTAGTCCGATCTATCCTTCAGTGCATTCAAGGAGGGGCCAAGACGGGGCTGAAGCACCCATATCTCATTTGCGCTCTATGCCGCCAGTCGGGCATGACTTGGTCGGATGATGAGCCAATGCTAGCACCCCAGGGTCCGATTGATCATCGCATTATTTCTCACTTTGACCAGTGGGGTGGAGCGCCGGCACACGCTCGGGGACGAGGATTTCTTCTTGACGAGGCACATGAGCAGTCCCCCGAGCCTTTTCTTCTGACACATGGGCAGACAGAGTCCAGCCCGCCGCCCGATAGAGAGCACCTTCAGGCGATGTTCGACGGCCTGAGAGAGGAGATGAGGAGAGAGAGAGAGAGAGAGAGAGCCATCTAGCTGCTTTGAGAGAGGAGATGCGGACAGAGAGACAGAGCCTCCTCGCAGCTGTTCGGGAGGAGATGAGAGAGCAGGCCCGCCAGGCCAATCGACGTGAGGAGAGGCGCCTGGCGGCGAGATATGCTTACCACCAGGATTACCTTGCTGCATGGACGAGCCATGTACTGCACCCGGACGGGCCCTTCATCCCACCAGTTAGGCCATCCACACCACCCTCCTCGCCGGGCGAGGCCGGCATGAGTTCCTGAGCGGACATTAGGGGAGTACTTGACCTTTTCTCTTATTGCATATTACTAGTAGTGTCCATTGAGGTCAATGTACGTCCTAAGTTTGGGGGGGGGGGTTCACTTTCAGTTGCTTTTTACTTATTCGTTTGCATTTTTCGTTATTTTTCGTTGTTTTTTACGCTAGCCTTGCTTGTCATGATATTATTTGCATTCGTGGATTTTACGTGCTTACTTGTGTAAAACTGATGTTATGATACTGACTTCTCTTTGAATAAACGGTTGAGTCTTGGTCGAGTTTGCAGTCAGTGATATCTGTTTCCTTAGAGTATTCATTTAGGTCTGAAATTTTTTCGTTATAGTAGAAATCTTAGCGTATAAGAAAGGAGACATACGTGTTTTCAAATCGCCGTCTATATGTTTGGTTACACTTTTCGCGTAGCTAGTCGTCCAATGACATGAGTCTTGTTGGCACTTAAATTGAGTTTAGATTCGGACAGTTTTTCCGAAAAAGTCGAGATATTATACATATTCTATGATGGGAAGTTTAGTAACCGGGGGTATTCACGTGACCCGTTGTTTACTCTCGTGTAAAACGACAACCCTGAATAGACTAATGGTTTAGAAATATTGCATTACCGATGATGGGAAGCCTAGTAACCGGGGGTATTCACGTGACCCGTTGTTTACTCTCGCGTAAAACAGCAACTTTGACGTGCGAGAATTGCTATTCGAGTTTTTTTTCTCCGCTGTAGAGGGAGACTTAGTAACTAGAAGCATCCATGTGCCCCATGAGTGTCTTTTACGTCAAACAGTTCCCCAATACATGAGAATAGAAATCCACCCTAGGATTATCCCGATGAAACATCCCGAGATCCGAACCTAGTGGTTAACTCAAATCTTTATTATGATCATACATAAGGGAATGCTGTCCGAGGATTATTTTTGACGATGAAACTCTTGAATTTTTTGCCACTAGACTGTAGAACTGGGCGAGTGGGCTTGTCTACTCTAACCCTTCATATTGGCGGTCGGTTAATTTCACGCTTGTTAATCTTTGAGCTTGATTTTCTTCATGAACGATTGATTAGCACTAAAAATGGTTACTTTGTGGAATCAGTGACCTTGATATGACTCACTATTACGATACTCGTATTATTCTTTGAGATTTTCAGGGTAGTATTGATTAAGTTGAGCACTATGGATTTGCACGATCATTCACGATACTTTTTATTTGAAAATTGATTTTTGCTTGAGGACAAGCAAAGGCTCAAGTTTGGGGGTATTTGTTAGGCGTATTTTTATGCTTTTATTTATCATTATTTTATATCCAGTTTAAGTCTAAACCTGCATAAATAAGTTTTTAATGCACTATCTTTATATGTTTTGTAGGAAATTGGAGTCCGGAAGCTCGAACGGCGAAAAACGGGCCGAAACGACAATTTTTGGCCTGGGGCCGCGGCACGAACCAAATGAGCCGCGGCACACGA
The DNA here is from genome assembly GCA_033398695.1 of Orobanche coerulescens. NCBI lineage: Eukaryota > Viridiplantae > Streptophyta > Magnoliopsida > Lamiales > Orobanchaceae > Orobanche > Orobanche coerulescens. Next base: position 21,433,552 of record CM065810.1, read on the forward strand.
AGGTGACTAGCAAGCGCGGTACACACTGTACCGGGGGCCGCGGGCCGCACTTACTGAGCCGCGGCCCATGAAGAAAAATAGGCGCCCAGGCATGGGGCGCTGAATGTTGGGGCCGCGACACGCACTTACTGAGCCGCGGCCCACGGGGCGGTTATGCTGAATTTACCGCGTTTCTGGGCCGTTTCTGAAGCCCATTTTTGACCTAATCCACGGACGCGTTTTGGAGACGAATGATAGTTATAAATAGGGATTAAAGAGGGGAAGGAATCATCGAAGGGAATAATCAAGGATCATCAAAGAGAAGCAGAAAACACCAAAGAGCAGAGTGCGGAAGCTAGAGAACAGAGGAATCCCAGTTCTTCGACTGCGTTTGATTTCTATTATGCTTCCCTCAATTCTTTTGTATTTTTATTTTCTAGCATGTTAGGCTAGAACCCTAGTCTAGGATTTTGATGAAACCGAGGTTTTGATGAATTAACTTTTGATTTTGCATTATCAATTTAATTCCCTTTTCTATTGAGTTTTCCCTAATTGTTCTTAATGCTTTCAATTGTGTGGCCTATAATTGAATTGTTTTGATTACGCAACTCGAATAGGGAGAGGAGAGTTGGTAGGAAAAATTGGTGAGAACCATTTTATCTAGTGAGATAGGAATATACTCATAGGAATTACGTGGCCTTTCTGAAGATTTCATGCTTTTTGCCTATTGTCAAATTAATTCACCTAGGAATAGAGTGTGTTATTTGCCTTAGAAAATTCTATTGACCTCGGGAGAGGCGGTAGAGTATTTTAGCAATCTTCGCCTTCAATAAATTGGGAATTCATTAAATTCATATAATCAAGAGTAATTCGTATAAACCGAGGTGGATTCACAATCCTAGATAAATTCCCTATTTGATTTTCTTCCTGCAAACAATCGATTTTACTATTTTTTGCTTTTATTAATTTTCTTTAATTATTGCTTGCATCTCAAAATTCGATAGTTCAAATAAAATTGGAATACGCATAAATTGGTAGTTAGTAAGTCAGTCCCCGTGGAACGATATCTAATTTATCACTTTATTACTTGTTTACGACAACGTGCACTTGCGTTCACCGAATTTTGCTACAACCCTCTTTCTAAGTATAAAATTTTGCTACAAGCCTAACTTTGAAGGTTTCAACCTTCCCGTCAGCTCCTTTGTTTCGCTTGTAGACCCATTTACTCCCACTGACTTGTACCCCATTAGGTAGTTCTACTAGCTCCCACACTTGATTGGAATCTATAGATCCCATTTCTGATTCCACTGCTACTTGCCAAGAGTCAGCATCTTTATCTTGGATTGCCTCCTTGTAGGTCCAAGGATCCGATTCATCTTTGCCTGGAACGGAGTCCGAAGACTTTCCCAAGCCTATGAATCTTTCCGATTGAAGAACACCCTTCCACTACAGCGAGACAAATCATGAGTTGGTGTAAAAGTTGCAGAGTCGATACGAGGTGCAGTGTTAGTTGGTGCTTGTACAATTGGTATAGATGGAGTCTCGCCCCTCAACTTTTCCAAAATTATTTCACTCATGGGCTTGTGACTAATCACATAATCCTCTTCTAGGAATCGGGCATTGGTACTAACAATGACCTTCTGATCCTGGGGACTATAGAACAAGCCACCCTTCGTTCCTTTCGGGTATCCTACAAACACTCGTACTTTTGTATGAGGTGCCAACTTATCAGCATCCTTAATCAGCACATGTGCTGGAGAACCCCAAATCCGAACATGTACTAAACTAGGCTTTCGCCCACTCTATAATTCTGTGGGTGTTTTTGGACCTATTTTGAAGGCACTAGGTTTAGTACATACGTAGCTATTTCCAAGGTGTATCCCTAGAACGAAATAGGTAAATATGAGTAACTCATCATTGACCAAACCATTTTTAAAAGAGTACGGATCTGAATAACTCATCATTGACCTAACCATTTCTAAAAGAGTATGGTTCCTTCGCTCAGCAACACCATTTGCGAAACACTATGCCCATGACATACGATCAACACTTGCTCAACATGTTGGAAAACAAGTGTCCAACAACGAATAATCAATACTGAACATAAACAAAAAACTTCCCGAAGGCAAACCTACTCAAAGATGAAATGGATAACAACAACGATGCTTGAAGTCTCCAACGGAAATGGCCAATCCGCCCAAAGTTGTATCATAGGAATAAGATGATTCAAATACCTCGATTGCCTTGAGACAGCCAATTGATGAAAATAGAATAATAAATGGATATGGGTTCCAATTCAAATACCTCGATTACCTTGAAAAGGCTAATTGATAACAACATCACAACAAAAAGGCAGCATCCTCTACAGTCCCAATTCAATACCTCGATTTTCTTGAAATGACCAATCGATAGAAATATTGGTAACAGATGCCTCAATGCCTTTAAACAGTAACCGACGACATAGATGATAATCGAGTACGTCAATGCCTTCAATCTTCCAATACAATATCAATAGCAAAACACCAATATCAATAGCGACAATCACAATGTTGTCTTAAATCGACATTAATATCAATAACAACAATCAATACATCGATACCGTGAATGGGCTATCGACATTGTAAAACCATGAAAATAGCGGCTATTACTGTGTCGTGGACCCCATGTTGGGACCCACTAGGCAATACACATACACAAGTTAACCATAAAATAATTGCAGTACTAAACCATATAATATTACCCAGTACTCGACGAGGAGCTTATACATCATATGGATACAATTTCCAAGAGACACGCAAGATCCAAGATCCAACTATAAACCAGATGAAGATGGACTATACTTAAAATAATACAACTAAACAGAAATACAACAAGCGAAAATAAAAATACACGATTTAGTCATAACCAGAGAAAATAAGACTCGAAGCCCCCAAAATACTATCCTTCAAACCCTTTACCGCATAATGCTCTTCTCGTGCCTTGGCCTTCCCTCAACCTAAAATACAGACCCCAAGTATTTCAACCAAAACCACATGATCATATATACGTGATAATAAATCTCGATGTGTTATATAATTCACATATAAGAGCTCTCAATTAAACAAATACAATTGTCGAACACACCCATCGGGCATATGAACGACCAATCAATATGGCTCAAAGGCGGACATCATAGCACGCCCGACCCATAAATTTATCCGTGCACATGTCCACTCGTATATGTAATCTTCGGGATATACGTGGGACAATATACCTAATTTGTCTCACGAAGTAATCATCTCGTGTGCAAGGCTAAATGTGGAAACATCAATCCATGACCATATATGCTCGACTAAAAATCCTACGTATAACCAATCAACGAGCAGATATGATTCTAGAAATGTCACGATACAACATGACAGCAAAACTCAAAAAAATCAGCACATCCAACTAGGATCCAAGGAGCTCACCAAAGTGACAACAACATATCAACGAAATCAATGGTATCAATGGTAAGCAGCTCTCCAACTATCTCTCTGATGATTCGGCGAATCCGCTCCGACAGCATAGGTGAAATGTGAGATGCCTCTCGAGAGTGCTCACCTGAGCCTTCTTCGTCTGCAGGTAGGTGGGCATAAGACCGACCTGACTGCAGGCTCCTTGCAATAGGCTGACCAGATGAGGTTGGCTCTGGAGTCCCTGATCTGTCTTCTTCCTCAGCTAGGCTGACATCAAGGCTGGTGTATTGGGCAGGAGCCCCAGCCTTATCTGCTTCAGCTTTGTCTCCTTCAGCTTCAGCCTCTTTCTCTTCTTCACCATGCCTCTCTTCTTTAGGCTGCATCTCTTCTTCCTTCTCTTCTTCGACAGCTTTTTCTTCTTCTCTTATCACAACCTCCTTTTCACCTCCATCACCTTTGTCATCATCTTCATCATCATCTTCATCATTAACCCTGTTGTGTCGAGAATTATACTCCTCGACCGGCGATCGCCTCAGAGACCGAGCGACCGTGCCGGAACCCAGCAGCCAAGGCAGATATGCCGACCGAAGGTCCCAGGACAAGTCCCGGTGCCGAGCGATCGACATCTAAAATGATCATCTCTCGGTACTTGGCGATCGACTCCTGGTGGCCGACTAGCAGACGATCATCTCTCGGCACTTGCCGATCGACCCTTGGTGACCGACCGATGCCGACCTCTGGTGACCGACCAATGACGACCACCTCATGCCGCTCCAAGCTGATGATCATCTAGTCGGCAAAGGCCGAAGCTCCGGAAAGAACCCACGTGCAGTGCCGGGACAAGATCCGCATTTCAATCATTGACCACAACCTGTCAGCATCTTTCCACCAGCCGACAGGCCCGCCGAAAGGTGTCAGTAGGACCGCCCATGACAGCAACTCCGGACGCGTGCGGGCTCCTCATTGGACCGCACAGCTGGCTGCCAGCAGTAGCCTTGGAGTTTAGGCAGACAGCCCATGTGACTTAAATACGATAACCCCATTATTATATTGGACGAAAGGCGATCGCCCACCAGGAAACAAGGCATCCCAGCTCCTATAAATAGAAGGCTGCCTGCACTCGGAAAACTCTCCAACTCCCTTCGGATTTTACACACAACTTGGCTTTCTCAACTCTTGGCAACAGCTATCTCTCGGTTCCTTCTTCTCTCTTAGCATCTCCTACACGGAAGACGATCGACAGAGAGCAAGAACACCAAAGCTTCGCTCAAGAGTTAGATAAATAAGATCTTTTACACTCATTGTATTTAGATTCTTACATTAATACTTGTATCCACGAATATTTGTATTAATAACATCTCGCGAGAGCATTCAAGCCCGAGCCTAACAAACCCGGCAAATCTTGTGTTATTCACACCCCCATGGAAAGTGTTCTCGCAATTTGCTGTTGTCCGTCCATTCCAGCAATATCTATCTTCGGATAATATTTCGGGCAAAAACAATTGGCGCTAGAGAAAGGGGGGCATCTAACCCTCATTTTTATTCCTACCGTCTCGAAGAACACTCACTGTTCTCCGGGGCATATACCTGAAGAAACACTCACTGTTCTTCAGAGAAATCTTTCAGAATCATGACTTCTGCCTCCTCGTCGAAGAAAGCCGCTGGCCGATCCGCCAGACGCCTCCTTCCATCTCAGTCCGAGCCACAACCGATGGCGGAGGGTAGCCGCCGCGGTCCGAGACGCTCGATCCCGCCCCTGGGGGACGGTCCAAGCCTCTCGCTCGATCAGTTCCAAACCGCAGGACAGATCGAGGAGGCCATGGACATCCTACAGGAGCGACGGAGTGCTCTCGACGCGCCTCCCACTATCACCCCCTCGGCCATCCACCGGATGAGCAAACGGAAGTTCAAGGCGTTGCTGACCGAGCGATCGCCAGGTGGCTCCCATTCGCAAGAAGAGGCGCTCGCCAGCCGGGGCACCTCTGTTTTCGCTCGCCTAGGCAGCGACCCATCTTGGCGACCGGGGCAGTCCGGCCCCAGCCACGAGACGACAGAGCTCGAGTCCGTCACCAGGAGTTCGGCGTATCCAGCTCCCAGAAGGCCGACCAGCCATCTGGCTCCCCCGCGCCAAATAGCCGAGGTCGGTAGCAGCGGAGTCAGGAGATCGGTACACGATCACCTCGGCTGCCGCTCCTAAAGCCGATCCACGAGCGACCATGCTACAGCAATGGCCGCGATGTAGCGCCAGCTTGACGACATGAAGGCGCTCCTAGAATCCGGGGCAGGCGCTAAGAGCAAGATCGTCGGGCCGAGCGAGCCGCTCGCGGTCCACATCGAGCTCGCCCCCGTGCAGCATAAGATCGCTCCTCCGCAAACACCTTTGTACGAAGGAAGATCAGACCCCGAAATTGTAATATCCGCAAATTCGATTTCCGGTAATTTTCTTTTTTTGGCGGAAGTCCGTTTTGACGACTCGCTTGGGACTGTTTCGTCATCTTGAGAATGATTAATTCTACACTTTTCAACATCCGAGTTCATTTCGGTGTCGTTTTGTTGAGTTCCGTGCTTTTTAGCGACTTTTCCGCACTTGGGTTCGATTCTTGCGAATCTCGTTCTAAACTCCTGTTCCGAGTTTCCCGTAAGTCCGTTTAACTTTGTTAGACGTGTTGTGAACTTCGGTTTGGTTATTCGATCGCGTATCGTGATTTTCGGGCATTTTGGGCCATTTTGTAATTTACCTAAAGTTATGGGTATCCGTATCTGTATTTGTTGTCGCGACCCTTTTCTCGGTCGCGTATGATTAATTAATGCATTACCCTTTCATTTCGGGTCGTTGATGTTGTCCGCGAACTTTTCGTCGTGTTCGTTCCGTACGTTTTTCGGAAATCGAGTCGTCGAACCCTGGTGGTCGGGCACTGGCCGGACGGTTACGGCACACTGTCGACCACTAGGAGCCATTTTTGGGCCTGTGCCGTGGCACACTCGGCCTGGGCCGCGGCACACCTGACAATCAGCCCTATATTTGCGTTTTTTCAGCAAAATCAGATCATTTTCTCCATTTTTCTTCAACACATCGAGAGAGAGAGAGAGCTTGAGGAGAGAAACCTTTCATCATCCATCACTTGAGGGTTTGAATTTCTTCATTTCTTTTCGATCGTGAAGCCCGGATCGTCGATCTATCGCGTTTTCTTCGGATCATAGTGCTTGGACCTTCAAGAGGTAATTTCTTCAACATCTTGGATTTTGATTTTGGGTTGAGTAATGATGTTTTGGGTGTTAAAATCATGTTGTATGAAGTGATATACGCATGATTATGGGCATGTTTGATTATTCATTGGATTATTGAAGGATTATTCAAGAACACTTTGAATATTGTGTTGGATTTTGGGGTTTTTCGTAAATTCGTCCGATCTATCCGATTTGAAGCTTGAGAACCTTGAGATTAGGGTGTATCTATACCGTATGCATGCGTTTCCTACGATTTTACGGATTTGATTGTGCCATTTTAGGACTTGTGAGAGTTTGGGGCGATTTTCCAACCTCTAGTTGTTTATCCGTGTGTTTTCATGAATCGTAGACGGGTTTCGGGAATTTCTTCGTGTAGTTTTGAGTGTGGATAATTGATTATCATTTCCTTGCGAATCGTTTAGGTGCCGGAAGCGCGTTCTTGGACCTACCGAACTCATACCCCTTTTCCGTTCGATTTCTCGATGTCTCAAAGGCAAGTATATATTTACGATTGTACATTCTCGACTTTGAAAGTAAGAAATATTAATGGTATGATATGAACGAACCGTTTCTACGGCATTCATAGATATATTGATGGCATGATATGGACGGCATTCATATATATATTGATGGCATGATATGAACGAATTGTTTCTACGGCATTCATACATGTATTGACGGATGATATGAACGAACCGTTTCTACGGCATTCATATACGTCTTGATGTGACGCTATGATATTTAGTTATTCCGGAATACTAGTCTTGAATTGATGAATTGACGGTTACATTTACTTTATTGTCGAGGAGTATTGTGTTTCATACTTGATATACTTGTACTAGCTATTCGACGGCTAACCCCTTTATGGGGAAATACTTTTTATGTATTTCAGGTTCCAGGAGAACGGACAGGCGGGTATCGGGTTGGCATGAAGATGATGGGCAAGTGTGATATTGTGTTTTGTCTCCGGTTATCTTTTTGGATTCCTCCATTCAGTGTTGTTGTACTAGAATGGGTTTTAAATACTCGAGTATTGTATTTTCAGTTTCCTTGATGTTCCGACCTGTGTTGCCGAGGTATTGATTTGTGTGGTGATGTATATGGTTTCATTGGTTATGGTTTTTAATACCATTTGTATTTTCCTTCATTCCATTGTATGTAGACCTTCTCGGTCAAGTTTCATAGTTCCGCGTATGTTTAGCCTTGTGGGTCCCACGGCGCTGTAATATACCCTGAATAACTTGGGGGTGTTACAGAATATGGTATCAGAGCTTAGGTTTATGGATACCTAGGCTGTCGGTCTTTTGGGTCGATTGAGTCGTCATTTGCCCACAGTATCACTACTCTGCCATCGTCACAGTGCGACCGATACTTGTAAGTCCTCTCACTCTTCTTGTATTTTTCTTAATCGCTTCGTTTAAAACTTGGTATTCTTGGGAATTGGTCACTTCGAGAATGTCCAATTTGGATTATACTTACGCACGTGTGTGCCCTTCAGAATGTTGGTTGAAAGTAGGAAGAATCGTGGCCGTGGTCACGGACGTGAACTCTTCCTTGAGATTGTGTTAAATTGCTTATTGCGATATTGGTGTGTATCGGTATTATGTTGAGACTTTGTTCAGGAGTCGCACGCTCGTATCACGGGAGATCTTCGACTTCACAGACTTGTAAGTATGTTGTTCGGATTATTCGATAATTCTTGGTGAATTTGAATTCCCGTTGAAATATTGTTTGTGCGAGTGATTGCAAGTTTCGAGGACGAAACTTATTTTAAGGGGGGTAGAGTCCGATTTTTTTTCGAATATTTTTTTTTTCATTTATATGTTGGATGTCGTTGATGGATAATTGTGCTTGAGGATGATGTGAACGTATGACAATGTTGTTGAATGCGTATATGTATTCATTGTGCCGTATGATCGTTTGGTATGTCAAGATGTTGGTCGAGGAATAGCGCACGCTACTGAGCATTTCACTGTAGCAAGTCAACGCCTGTTTGCGTACGCTAATGCATGGACATTACGTACGTTAGATGAATTTCGAAACAATACAGTAACCTCTGGACTGCCCGATAGCGCACGCTATCAAGGAAGGATAGCGTACGCTAGATCTGTAGCGCACGCTAAATATAAGGTCTAGCGCGCGCTAGTGATGTGTTTTATAAAGAGGATAGACGAGTGCTGAGAGGCATTTTGTCCAATCTCCTTCCTTCAGTCAATATAGAGAGCCTTGGAAAGTACTTGAAATTCCTAAACATTGAGAGATGATTCTCTTAAACAAGATTAAGATGGAGAGCTCAGATTTAAGTATTGTTCTTGAAGTTTTTGATGATTCTTGGAATGGAGTTCAATTATTCTTCTTCGTGGTTCGTCCATACAAGGTAATCCTCGTATCCCTTTGATAGTGGTTCGTTTTAAAGGATTACTACTTTGGAGGGAGTATGTTGGGAATCGTGTATTTTGATGTTCGTCTTATTTCAATGTAAATGCATAAATTGGACTTTACTTTTATCCGCTGCGTGAGTATTTTGAAATGGCTTTTGGTATTTTGCCAACTGAATTTTATTTTGTAAAACCTATTCCCTAAACTGAGTTTTTGGCATTTTGGCCTTGATCATTTTGACGGTATTTGGAAATTGATTTTTTTTAGTAGTTGAAAAATATTACCGTCATCGGTCTTTTTGGCATTTTTGAAATGACGTGGAAAATTGTGCTTAGCCTGGTAAATCCTTGTGAGAAGGGTTTACGGCGTGTAATATTCCCAGGAGGATCTGGGGTGTTACAATTATGGTATCATGTGATAATCTTGTACGAGATTTATTGGAATTGTAATAAGAGAATTCGGACGTTGATACGATTATTGAGATCTTCTTCATATGATGATAATAGTTTTGTTGCGATTCTTGAGGTTGTATGAATGGCATGATGAAGAAAATGGTAACATGGAGAAATATACCTCGGATATGTTGTTCTAAACATGATTTCGGATATTTCATGTTCTTGAAGAATTCTTGAATTATACGAGGTGATGAAAATTTTTAAGAAGTATTGATGTTTCGAAAATAAATATGGAATATTCATATCTAGAGCTAAACTATGTGTTTGAAATAATATTCGTATAGGAATACGAATGTGATTATGAGTTTGATGAGACTATTATTCATCTCTGAATTTAGAAGCCCATACGTCAGGAACAAATATTCAAGTCGAATGATTGGATTGTTTGATAACCTTTTAATATGATTATCTATTGTTCTGAACCAGTCGGATGGTTCGAATTAATGATAGTCATAGGTAAATTTTAACGATGGATTTACGAGAAGGGGACCTTGTCAATTCGTATTTAAGAATTGAGTTTGGAATCGATAACATTTAGACCCTTATTATTGGTCCGAATTAGTTGCTGATATGATCATCGGATTTCAGCTCGTCTTGTGGGCATGGGTTCGTGAGGGTCTGAGTTGGATAATTCAGACTGTGTTTAATTGAGATATTGTGGAACCGGTGAGTTGGGGCCTTATTGTATTGATATTAATCGTCATCGAACCTGTTGTTTATTAACACTTCGTTTTACAATAAGATATGATGTTTGATCATGGATTATGACTCTTATGTTGCGATTGAGGTTGAAGAGTTCGTAATCAGCTTGGTCGGAACTGAGGAAATCATAGACGAAAGCAACTGAATTGGTAACAGTTCGTGGCATTGATATCGAGGCAAGTTTTATACTTGTACTAGTTAATGAGATTAATGTTATCGTATAGGTGTACGAATGTATTGTATCATTTCGAGACTTAGCCTCTTCGTGATTTATTGATGTTCGGGAATTGTTTGGTTCGACACCCGTCGACAAATTATGCCAGATGTTACTGTTGTTTGTAAATGGCCGATTTAAGGCATTGCGATACTTGTTGGTAATATTTGTCGATAGCCGGTTCGCGGTATCGACGTATCGATTGTTATTATTGATTGATGTTCCAGCAAGATATTTTTTGTGAATCGTCGTTATCGATATCAGTGTTTTTCTATTGATGTCGTTTTGGCCGATTGAAGGCATTGACGTATTCGATTATCTTCTTCGTTATCGGTAATCGATTAAAGGTGCCGAGACATCCGTTGTATAATTGTTATCGATTGTCCGCTCTAAAGGTAATCGATATATTGAATTGGGATTATCAAAGATAATTCCCATCCGTTGTCAAAAATATTCTCATCTGTTGTATCGTTGTTATCGATTGGTCGTTCTACGGTAATCGAAGTATTGAATTGGGACTGTCAAGGATAGTTCCCATCTGTTGAATTATTATTGTCGTGTTGGCCGACTCAAGGCAGCACACTATTATTCTTGTGAATTCAGTAATTTTGTAATCGTTGAGGATTGAGGGTTCCCAAATTGTTGTGTTGTGATCGTTGCTCGTGTTAATCGGTCCTTAGGGATTTTGATCCCAGGATGGTTGTTTTGAATATTGTTGGTCGTGTCGATCTTTCATTATTCGTGTGTCATCATTCACTTAGTTAGTCGTATGATCCGTATAGGATATATTATCCTTTGAGTTTCGTTGTCACGGCGTATCGTGGCATATCTGGAATCATATCTGCGTGCCGATTGGTTATGTGTAGGATTTTTAGCCAGGCACACGATGGTCATGCATGGATGTTTCCGCATTGGACCGTGCACACGAGACGTAGTTCGTGAGGCTAATTAGGTACATTGTCACACGTATATTCTGGATTCCGTATACGGAGTGGACATGTGCACGGACACATTTCCGGATCGGGCGTACTGTGATGTCCCTCTTGAGACTTATCGTTTGGTCGTTCGTAGTCCATGTTGTATTGGATATGTCCGATGATTTGCGACTGATTGTTCATACGCCGAGGGGTATGTCCGACAGTCAGGTTTGTTTCTTTGAGATCTGTATTGTGATGATTTACAGCTTCGGGCTATTCGGCTTTCAGGCCATTGTGATGTATCAGTATTTTCCGTTGGAGCCTTCGGGCATTGTGATTCGTATCTATTTCGGCATTGGTTTGGTTTACCTTCGGGTAACGTATTATAGTGTTCTATGTTGATGATTCGCCGTTTAGGCGTAAGTTTTCGGTTCTTGTGTATCTCGTCGAGTTTTTCCTAGCAGGATATTTTTCTCCCTACTTGTTTTAAGTTTCGGGACGAAACTTCTTTTAAGGAGGGTGGAATGTAATATCCGCAAATTCGATTTCCGGTAATTTTCTTTTTTTGGCGGAAGTCCGTTTTGACGACTCGTTGGGACCGTTTCGTCATCCTGAGAATGATTAATTCTACACTTTTCAACATCCGAGTTCGTTTCGGTGTCGTTTTGTTGAGTTCCGTGCTTTTTAGCGACTTTTCCGCACTTGGGTTCGATTCTTGCGAATCTCGTTCTAAACTCCTGTTCCGAGTTTCCCGTAAGTCCGTTTAACTTTGTTAGACGTGTTGTGAACTTCAGTTTGGTTATTCGATCGCGTATCGTGATTTTCGGGCGTTCTGGGCCGTTTTGTAATTTACCCAAAGTTATGGGTATCTGTATCTGTATTTGTTGTCTCGACCCTTTTCTCGGTTGCGTATAATTAATTAATGCATTACCCTTTCATTTCGGGTCGTTGATGTTGTCCGCGAACTTTTCGTCGTGTTCGTTCCGTACGTTTTTCGGAAATCGAGTCGTCGAGCCCTGGTGGCCGGGCACTGGCCGGACGGTTGCGTGACTGGCCGGACGATTGCGGGACTGGCCGGACGGATTTCGAGTTCTAGGCGGACGATGTCGGACACTGGCCGAGCAGGCACAATACCGAGTCACTGCCGCGGCACACCTGTCCGGGCCGCGGCACACTCGTGTTCAATTATTGGCCGACCCGTCTGTACCTGGTGCCGCGGCACATGCCGGCAGGGCCGCGGCACACTGCCAAGTCACTGCCGCGGCACACTTGGCCGGGCCGCGGCACACTGTCGACCACTGGGATCCATTTTTGGGCCTGTACCGCGGCACACTCGGCCTGGGCCGCGGCACACCTGACAGTCAGCCCTATATTTGCGTTTTTTTCAGCAAAATCAGATCATTTTCTCCATTTTTCTTCAACACATCGAGAGAGAGAGAGAGCTTGAGGAGAGAAACATTTCATCATCCATCACTTGATGGTTTGAATTTCTTCATTTCTTTTCGATCGTGAAGCCCGGATCGTCGATCTATCGCGTTTTCTTCGGATCATAGTGCTTGGACCTTCAAGAGGTAATTTCTTCAACATCTTGGATTTCGATTTTGGGTTGAGTAATGATGTTTTGGGTGTTAAAATCATGTTGTATGAAGTGATATACGCATGATTATGGGCATGTTTGATTATTTATTGGATTATTGAAGGATTATTCAAGAACACTTTGAATATTGTGTTGGATTTTGGGGTTTTTCGTAAATTCGTCCGATCTATCCGATTTGAAGCTTGAGAACCTTGAGATTAGGGTGTATCTATACCGTATGCATGCGTTTCCTATGATTTTACGAATTTGATTGTGCCGTTTTCGGACTTGTGATAGTTTGGGGCGATTTTCCAACCTCTAGTTGTTTATCCGTGTGTTTTCATGAATCGTAGACGGGTTTCGGGAATTTCTTCATGTAGTTTTGAGTGTGGATAATTGATTATCATTTCCTTGCGAATCGTTTAGGTGCCGGAAGCGCGTTCTTGGACCTACCGAACTCATACCCTTTTTCCGTTCGATTTCTCGATGTCTCAAAGGCAAGTATATATTTACGATTGTACGTTCTCGACTTTGAAAGTAAGAAATATTGATGGTATGATATGAACGAACCGTTTCTACGGCATTCATAGATATATTGATGGCATGATATGAACAAACCGTTTCTACGGCATTCATATATGTATTGATGGCATGATATGAACGAACCGTTTCTACGGCATTCATACATGTATTGACGGATGATATGGACGAACCGTTTCTACGGCATTCATATACGTCTTGATGTGACGCTATGAGATTTAGTTATTCCAGAATACTAGTCTTGAATTGATGAATTGACGGTTACATTTACTTTATTGTCGAGGAGTATTGTGTTTCATACTTGATATACTTGTACTAGCTATTCGACGGCTAACCCCTTTATGGGGGAAATAGTTTTTATGTATTTCAGGTTCCAAGAGAACGGACAGGCGGGTATCGGGTCGGCATGAAGATGATGGGCAAGTGTGATACTGTGTTTTGTCTCCGGTTATCTTTTTGGATTCCTCCATTCAGTGTTGTTGTACTGGAATGGGTTTTAAATACTCGAGTATTGTATTTTCAGTTTCCTTGATGTTCCGGCCTGTGTTGCCGAGGTATTGATTTGTGTGGTGATGTATATGGTTTCATTGGTTATGGTTTTTAATAACATTTGTATTGTCCTTCATTCCATTGTATGTAGACCTTCTCGGTCAAGTTTCATAGTTCCGCGTATGTTTAGCCTTGTGGTTCCCACAGCGGGGCTCACGGCGCTGTAATATACCCCGAATAACTTGGGGGTGTTACAGAAATACACCTGAGCAAGTTCAACATCTACATGACCGGGTGTGGGGCATCTGATGCGACCAGGTGCCGAATGTTCCCTCTGATGCTGGACGACCTTGCCCACAGGTGGTACGCCTCATTGCCGCCTCGGTCCATCGGCTCCTTTAATCAACTGGCGAGTGACTTCACAGCGCATTTCGCCACCAGGGTCGCTCGGCCAGAAGGTCCCCATCGCATGATGCAAATCAGGCAAGGGGAAGAAGAGTCCAACTCGGACTATATCGACTGGGTAGATGAGATCATCCTCAACGGCGAGCTCGTAAGCGATGAGATCGCCCTATACTCGGTCCTAGGAGGATTCCATGGTCTTTCGCATATGTTCAGGCATCTTACGAAGAACCAACCCTCGACCTACGCGATCTTCTGCGCTAAAGCTGCAGACTTTATGGCCAGGCAAAGGTTTCTTCTTAGCCTATGAGTAACGCGATCGGCAGCCGAACGACGATAACCAGTCTTCCAGCCCGATCGCCATTATCAAGCAACATCATCAAAACCGGAGGACTCGTTCGCCATATACAGTTCATCATCTAAGATGTTGGACTATGGCACGAGATCGCCTCCACGGCACAACGTACAGCCATGGTTCTGGTAGTCGATAGAACCGGCTGCTTCGGCCATGCAAGGTCCCTTTGGACCAAGATCGCCCGCCCTTCGTTTAAATACGAGGCCGACGTAGTCTGAGGGCCCTCCAAAACTAATCAGTGGACAAGATCGCCCACCGTCAAAGGTCCATCATCTAACATGGTGAACCCGGACAATGCGACGCGTTACTACCCCCATCTAAACGTACACCGTCGAGGTTCGCCATATTCATGGTGGGACGAGGTGGAAGCAGAGCTAACAAGCCGCGGAAGTGGAGTTGATTAATCCGACGACGCCCCGCGCAAGGACTCCTCTAGACCAAGACCGCACGCCCTTCGTTTAAATACGAGGCGAGGCGCAGCCTAACAGAGGACCCTCACAATAAAATGAGTCACGAGACAGTCAATGTCGTTCGCGCACAATACACGGTCATGGAGTCGGTCCATCGAACTCCGCGACTGTGCACGATTCCTCAAACGACGAAACCATCAAGTTTCTAAGGGGGATCGGCCAATGTTGTTTTTTGCAGGTACAAGACCGAAAGATAGCTAGCCAATCGACCAGATCGCCCAAGTCCGAATCCAAAGTCAGCTCAACGGATCGCCCGTCTTCATCCTACACGATCGCGAGCAAGAACCACCTCGCCCCATGTCTTTAACATCGGAGCACGATGGGGGGCAATTGTTGTGTCGAGAATTATACTCCTCGACCGGCGATCGCCTCAGAGACCGGGCGACCGTGCCGGAACCCAGCAGCCAAGGAAGATATGCTGACCGAAGGTCCCAGAACAAGTCCTGGTGCCGAGTGATCGACATCTAAGACGATCGTCTCTCGGTACTTGGCGATCGAATCCTGGTGGCCGACTAGCAGACGATCATCACTCGGCACTTGCCGATCGACCCTTGGTGACCGACCGATGCCGACCTCTGGTGACCGACCAATGACGACCGCCTCATACCGCTCGAAGCCGATGATCATCCAGTCGGCAAAGGCCGAAGCTCAGGACAGAACCCACGTGCAGTGCTGGGACAAGATCCGCAATTCACGGATCATTGACCACAGCCTGTCAGCATCTTTCCACCAGCCGGCAGGCCCGCCGAAAGGTGTCAGTAGGACTGCCCATGACAGCAACTCCAGACGCATGCTGGATCCTCATCGGACCGCACAGCTGGCTACCAGCAGCAGCCTTGGACTTTAGGCAGACAGCCCATGTGACTTAAAGACGATCGCCCCATTATTATATTGGACGAAAGGCGATCGCCCGCCAGGAAACAAGGTATCCCAGCTCCTATAAATAGAAGGCTGCCTGCACTCGGAAAACTCTCCAACTCCCTTCGGATTTTACACACAACTTGGCTTTCTCAACTCTTGGCAACAGCTATCTCTCGGTTCCTTCTTCTCTCTTAGCATCTCCTACACGGAAGACGATCGGCAGAGAGCAAGAACACCAAGGCTTCACTCAAGAGTTAGATAAATAAGATCTTTTACACTCATTGTATTTAGATTCTTACATTAATACTTGTATCCACGAATATTTGTATTAATAACATCTCGCGAGAGCATTCAAGCCCGGGCCTAACAAACCCGACAAATCTTGTGTTATTCATACCCCCACGGAAAGTGTTCTCGCAATTTGCTGTTGTCCGTCCATTCCAGCAATATCTATCTTCGGATAATATTTCGGGCAACAACAAACTCCATCATCATGTTTATCATCTTCATCTTCATCATCATCTTCTTTTTCTTCTTCTACTTCTTCTTGGTCCATCTCCTCTCCTTCTTCTTCTCCTTCATCCTCTAATTCTTATGTGTTTTCAACTAGAATGTTTTCTTCTTCTTTTTCCTTTTCTACTTCCTCCTTTTCTTTTTCTTCATCTTCTATTATTATAATTTCTTCTTTTTATTCTTCTTCCACCACTTCTTCGATTCTCACTTCTTTTTCAACTACTTCTCCATCTCCATTCAAAGTTCCATAAAAAAATGCTAGCCATAATAAGATGGAGGAGCTGGTCCATGTTTGTTTTAAAATTGGACATGAACCAGTCTTCCTGAAGTAGCAAACACAGATCTATCTCATTGCAAAAGTTGGTGAGCAGATCCTCTGTAGCCTGGGGATAGTCCCAGCTACTCCCTTCAATAAAGGTTTGAAGTTGAGTGAATGGAACAGTTTTTAGAGTTTTCCATTCCTCAAAGATTTCAACAAAAGAGTGTTTTAGAGCATGAGTTTTTACAATTAAAAGTTGCTCTATAGACAGGTTAAAAAGATTATGTTCAAGCAGGTTAAAGGTGTAATTGGCTTCTGGAATCAAGATAATTAAACCTGCTTCTTCTTCCTCCGTTGCAAAAAGAGGGGTTAGAACTGGTACCATTTGGGTCTCCAGGCTGGATGGAGCAGGCTGATCCTCCATGTGGATGGGTTCAGGTGTAGCAAATTGATCTGGCTGCTCCTCCTCATCAAATAAGCGCATGGGTCGTTTGGGAGAGGGTTCTGGTGAGGAGTGGATTATGGAGGGCTCACCAAGGGCTGGTCCTCTTCTCTTAAAACAAACAGCAATTGGGGTGTTGTCTGACTCCGTCTCAGACTGGGCTGCAGGTGAGTTGTGGGCTGCAGCCTGGTTGGACTCGTCTGAGGTTTCAGGGTATCTGTAGGTGGGTCCCTCTTCAGACAGCTCTTTTAGAATCTGGGCTGCTCTCCTTTCGTCTCCTAGCCTCCTCAGCGTTTCTTGGTCTAGATGACCAAGTCTCTTATTGATGTGGAAGGGGTCAGTGTTTCCCTTCGCCACACCAAGTTTCTCCAAAATCCAACTGAGCTGCGTTCCGAATGCGAGATTGGATTTAAATCTCTTCTCTTCAACAAGCCACTCGGCCTTGTTAACCTCACGCACCAATTTTCTGTAGATGTAATCAGTCCAGTCAATTGGTTTGTCTTGAATCAGTGCTCCCAGCACCATAAACTTAGCTGACGACAGTTGGTCGTAGCTACCTGCCATCCCCATAACTATCTTGTTGGTTATATCCAACGCATAGCGGTACTCCTTTTTTATTTCGCTCCTCTTGGCGGTTAGCTTCAATTTCTCCGGTTGGTCGACCGCCTTGATTTTCAGCCATGTATCGGCTGCGCTCTGCCTTAGAGCTTCGACCGCCATGCCACGGTTCTTCATCCCAAACGTTTTACCGATTGTTTCCAGCGTGATATCCACTTGGATTCCACAGATTGTGCTCTGAATCCAAGATTCAATCACTCGGGCCTCTCGGAAAAAAGCATTAACAGCCTCCTTGAATAGATGCTTGGGGCTGATGTCCAAGAATGGGTAGATCCCATTCATTTTCATCGCTCGGATGAGGTTGAGCACGTCGTTGTTCTCTAGATTTGTTTCCAGGAGTCCTTCAAAATCGACGACCAGAGAAAAGATGATCTGGTCCTTTACTGCCTTCAGATTTACGCCTTCAAAGTAGGATTCCATTTCTGCAAAATAAGCGATTTCTTAGTGTATTGAGGGTTCGAAAGGATTTCTGCTTTGAAAATTAGGGTTTCGAAAGTTTGGTGAAGGTAAAGTGAAAGGGCTTTTCCCTTCCTTAAAAGGAAAATGAAACGACGTTTATAATTAAATATTCATATATTTTAAATGGTGGTCCACCTTTTGAGGCTTTTTAAAATTCAAATTTAGTAATTAGGGGTACAGGTTTTGAGAATTTGAAAATTGACGGTTGGATTTTAATTTGTCACAGTGGAGGTCGATTGAGCTTGTAGTTGCCACGTGTATTTTAAACATACAGTATTATGCCACTTGTGATCCAAATAGTAATATGATATTATACAAATAGTAGATAATAATATAATATTCAGAAGTCGGTCAAGTATAAAAAACTTAGCTGGTTGACTGTTTGACTCTTGACTGATCTGCTTCAGGTGAGTTGACTCCTTTGACTTCTCGCCTGTGGTTTGATCAGCTAAGTTTCTTCGTCTGTCCTTCGTCTTATTGTCTGCATTAGGTAGGGTCTGATTCCTGGGATCATCTTAGTCCGTCCTTCGTCTGATCTGCTTCAGCTAGCTTTTTCATCTGTACTAGATTCCCATTCTAGTAATCCAAGTTCCCTGCTCAGCTCGAAAAACCTTTCTTCTGGCAAAGGTTTGGTGAAAATGTCAGCTATTTGGTAGTCTGTGCTGACTCATTCAACTCTGACTCTCTTGTTAAGCACATGATCTCTTATGAAGTGATGCTTAACATCAATGTGCTTTGTCCTTGAATGCAGTACCAGGTTGTTGGTTATTGCAATAGCACTATTGTTGTCACACCAAATTGGAACTTCATTGGCAATTATGTTGTAGTCCCTTAGTTGTTGTATGATCCATAAGATCTGGGTGCAAGAAGTACCTGCAG
The DNA here is from genome assembly GCA_033398695.1 of Orobanche coerulescens. Taxonomy (NCBI): domain Eukaryota; kingdom Viridiplantae; phylum Streptophyta; class Magnoliopsida; order Lamiales; family Orobanchaceae; genus Orobanche; species Orobanche coerulescens. The sequence continues at coordinate 21,452,726 of CM065810.1, forward strand.
CTAGGTATTCTGACTCTGTGGTGGAGATAGAGTTAGAAACCTGCTTCTTGATAAACCAGGATATCAGTCTGGTTCCTAGGAATTGACAGGTTCCACTATTGCTTTTCCTATTTATATTGCATCCTGTGAAATCTGCATCTGAGTATCCTGATAGCACGAAGTTATCATCCTTAGGGTACCATAGTCCAACATTGACTATAGACTTAAGGTATTTGATTATTCTCTTGGCTGCATCTTGGTGAGACTGCTTTGGCTTGGATTGAAATTCGTGCGCATACTCCTACGGCATAAGATATATCTGGCCTGCTTGTAGTGAGGTATAGCAATGATCCAATGAGTCCTCTGTAGTGGGTTGAATCCACTGATATGCCTCCCTCATCTGCATCTAGGTGAGTACTTATGCTCATCGGAATTCTTGCTGGTTTGGCTGATTCCATTCCAAATCTCTTGATTAGATCTCGGGTATATTTGGCTTGATTTATGAAAATTCCATTTTCCATCTGCTTGACTTGTAATCCAAGAAAGAAGTTAAGCTTTCCCATCATACTCATCTCAAACTCTCCTTGCATGAGATTTGAGAATTTCTCACACAGCTCTGGGTTGGTTGAGCCAAATATGATGTCATCCACATATATCTGAACTAGTAGTATGTGGCCTTCGTGCTCTACTCTGAATCGGGTTTTGTCCACTTTCCCTTTGCAGAAACCGTTCTTCTCAAGAAATACAAATAAGGTTTCATACCAGGCTCTTGGTGCCTGATTGAGTCCATGTAGAGCTTTCAATAGCTTGTAGACTTTGTCTCCTTTGACAAATCCCTGGGTTGCTCCACGTAGACTTCTTCTTCTTGAATTCCATTAAGAAAATCACTCTTTACAACCATTTGATAGACTACAAAATCCTTGAATGCAGCATATGCGAGGAATAGTCTGATGGCTTCTAATCTTGCAACAAGTGCATAGGTTTCATCAAAATCTATTCCTTTACACTATGCATATCCTTTAGCAACAAGTCTGGCTTTATTCCTAACAACAGCTCCATCTTCGTCGCTTTTGTTTTTGTACACCCATTTGGTGCCAATAACCTTCTTATGATCTGGTCTATCTGTTAGTTCCCAAACATTGTTCCTTTCCATTTGTTCAAGCTCCTCTTGCATGGAATTGATCCAAGAATAGTCTTCCAGGGCTTGCTCTACTGTCTTGGGTTCTATTTGGGACATGAAGCATGAAAACATTGCCTTTCCTACGGATAGAGTAGACTGTCTTGTCTTGACCCCATCAGTTAGCTTCCCAATGATTTGTTGGATGGGATGATCTTTGAACCACTTAGGAATGTCTTCTTCTTCAGGGTCTGTTCCCCCTGTAGATTTGCTCTGGTGGATTTCCTCTCTGTCTGCATCAGCTTGGATCTGATCTTCTTAGTCTGCAACTGGTTCATCTACCGTCTTATCATCTGCAGGTTGGGACCTGGTGTGGTCTGCAGATGAGTCTTTATCAGCTACAGTTTGGTCTTTATCAGCAGCAACTGGATCAGGTGGGTTTGGTGGTCCTGTCTAATCTGCAGTTGGGTCTTCATCAGCTACAGATGGGTCTTCAGGCTGATCTGCAGATGAGTCCACCATTCCTGTGTCATGAACAATGACTTCTTCGAGGGTTGCGGATTTGAGATTATCCTCAATTAGTTCCACTTGTTTCCTGTACTCAACGGTATATTCATCAAATACAACATGGGGTGTTTCCTCCACAACTAAGGTTCTTTTGTTAAAAACTCTATATGCCTTGCTTCTTTGTGAATATCCCATAAAGTGACCGTTATCAGTTTTAGCATCAAAGGCATTTAGTTGGGTTTTACCATTGTTGTGGATGAAACACTTACAACCAAAAATATGAAAATAAGCAACTGTAGGTGTTCTGCCATTCCAAACCTTATAGGGAGTTTTGCCATGTCTCCCTACTATCATACTCCTATTCTGAGTATGGCATGCTGTGTTGACAGCTTCAGTCCAGAACCTCTTGGGTAGGTCTGCTTCTACAATCATGGACCTGGCTGCTTCCTTTAAGGTTCTATTTCTTCTTTCGGTAACACCATTCTGCTGGGGGGGTCCTGGATGCAGAGAGATCATGCTGAATTCCATTCTGATCGCTGTAATCAGTGATCGCCTTGTTGAGAAATTCACCTGCTCTATCTGATCTGATTTTGATGATTGAAAGGGATTTCTCATTTTGGATTCTTCTCAGCAGCTCAGGTAACTTGGTCAGGGTTTCACTCTTCTTATACAAAAAGATAATCCATGTGTACCTTGAGTAGTCATCCAATACTACTAGAGCATGTTTTTTGCCACTTAGAGTCCTTGGCTTGATAGGGCCAAATATCCATATGAAGTAGATCTAAGATCCTTGATGTGAGAGTTGTAGGCTGGACTGGCTTGAATGATGCTCTGGTCTGCTTTCCTTTCTGACACGCATCACAGAGAGCTTCCTTCTTGAAAGCTTCTTCTGGAAGTCCTCTGACCAGCTTCTGAGAACTAATCTTGTTGATGGCTTTGAAATTTAGATGACATAATCTTTTGTTCCACATCCATCCATTCTCAGCAATTGTCTTAGATATAAAGCAGGTATTAGGGGTTCCTGTGTTCCAATCTATCATGTAGACGTCTCTCCTTCTGAATCCTTGTAGCTTCACCTCTCCTGATAGGATATCTATCACCATACATTTCCAAATGGTGAAGACTACTAGATTCTTTTCATCACAAAACTGGCTTATGCTCAGGAGATTATACTTGAGCCCTTTGACATAGTGAAATTTGGATATAATGATATTTCCTCGGTGCAGCTCTCCAAAGCCCTTTGTTTGTTCTCTAGAGCTATCTCCAAAGGTTACGTATGGACCTCTTTCTTTGGTATATTTTGTCAGCACCTTCTTGTTCCCGGTCATGTGCCTCGAGCATCCTGAATCTACAAACCACTCTTCACCTCCAATGTTTGAATTTTTGGAGATGTAGTAGTAGTCGTTACACCTTTTCTGCAATCATACAAGCAGAGATTTAGGTACCCAAATCTGTGTGGGTCCTCTAGGGTTAGATGGTTTCCTGGAGAATTGATTTCTCCTTGGATTGTGAAAATTGTTGTTATTACCCCTATAAGGTGTGTAAGGTCTGGTCTATATCCTCTGTTAGGATTGTATACCAGATATGCCTCATAATATTGGTAGTGTGAGCTATTTCTAAACCTTGGCTGAGACCACTTATTAAATCTTTGAGGTCTCCACACTTGTTCATTTTGAAAATTAGGATAACCTTGAGGTGTCCATTTGCCCCTACTATTTTGAAATCTGTTTTTGGGGAGTTTTTGATAATAGTGGGCATGTTGTCTGGGCTGCTGCTTCTTCCTTGGCCATTGCCTAGTCGCTTGTCTAAGTGGCTGCCTTGTATACCTTGGCTGCAGCCTAGACTTGTGACTTGGCTGTTGCATATTTTTAAATACATGTTTGTATATAGGCTCAGCAGACGAGACAATTGTTTCTCCCTTGATGAAAGTGGTTTTAGAACTAGAGGGAGTGTGGGGGTCATATCCAAGGCCTGATCTGGAATATAGTGGCCTTTTATTAGTACACAGTTCGTCCAGAGTTAGAGACGCCTTCAGGGAGGTTATTTCCTACGCCTGAGTCTTACTTACCTGAGTCAGTTTAGTAAATTCGGCCTTGACATGAGCAAGTGCAGCTGATTTTTCACTATTCAAAATAGTTAATCGCTTTATCTCAGCTGTAGTGACACCAGCCTAGGTTTTCAAGTTAACTGCAGCCTGATTTTCAAGATCAGATTTTACTTTATTCAATTCTAGGCTGAGTTTTTCAAAATCATTTTTCAGCTGCCTATTCTCATCTTGCAGCTGAGTCTTCTCGGCTGATATAGATAGGTGTGCAGATTTTAGTGTCTGAAAATCTTTAAGTAGCTGATTTACAGATCCGTGCAAGTCCATATCTTTGGACATGGCTGAACTATTGTTTGAATTAGAGGGTTTTGATGTTACCTCTTCATCAGCTAGGTTGGCCATCAAACAATCATATTCTTCATCATCATCAGAGAAGAATCCGCTGCTTGACTCTACACGCTCTTGATCTTCTCCGATGAGGGCCTTTCTTCGGTCTTCTTTTCTACTTACCTCCTTCTGCTCTCGTCCTTCTTAAGATCAGGACAGTCGATTTGGATGTGTCCTGTCTTATGACAGTTGTAACACTCCACCTTCCAGCTTCCGGCCTTTTGGTTTCTTCTGGGATTCTCCTTATAATTCTTTTTATATTTGGAATAATTCTTCCTGAAGTTGCTGAACCTTTGCATGATGAACGCCATTTCTTCCTCGAAATCGAGTGGATTTGGAGGTTTAACTTCAGATAAGCTTTTGGCGGGGGACTCGGCTGCAAACTCTATTCCCTTCTCTGCAGGCTCGTTTGATGATGAACTTGGAAGTTCGAATTCATAAGCCTTCAGGTCATAGAATAGTTCGTGAATATTGATTTTATTGAGGTCTTTAGATTCCCTCATGGCTACATCCTTCATGTTCCACTCTGGGTTAAGTGATCTCAGAACCTTCAGGGCCATCTCCCTGTTGCCATAGGATTTTCCCAATGAATTGATTTCGTTGAAGATCTCTGTGAATCTTGTGTCCAACTGATCTATGGATTCTTCGGTCTTCATCTTGAAGTTGTCAAACTTCTGGGTAGCGATTGATAACTTGTTTTCCTTTATTAGCTCGGTACCTTCGCACATCACAGCAAGGGTATCCCAAATCTATTTGGCATTTTTGCAATTTTTAATCTTGACCATTGTTGATTTGTCAGGGGTTTGGTATAGCACATCTCTGGCACGGTTGTCTAGGTTGGCCAGCTTTCTTTGTTCTGAGGTCAGCTCCGTCCTTTTCTTTGGGATCTTTTCCGGCTTCCCAGCTGCAATCTCCTCAGGAGTGTTGTCCTTCTCGAATATGAACGGGCCGTCCTCTATGATACACCACATGTCATCATGGATTGAAGATAAGTGTGCCTGCATCCTTATCTTCCAAAGATCATACTCGTCAACTGAAAACACAGGTAATATACAATGCATGTGTTGCATGTGTTCCATTTTAAAATGAGAGTTTAAAAAATATATATCCTCGATATATGGATCTGGTTCGTGAAATAAATGAACCAACCGCTCTGATACCACTTGTAGGTCACAATTCGTCCAGGAATAAGTCTAAGGGGGGTGAATAGACTTATTGAAACTCTTGAACTCTTTTTCACGAAGAGTGAGTTTCTCAGCTGATAGATATGCGGAAATCAGCTGATGACGAAAACAGAACTAAGCAATGGAACCGTAAGGTAAGAATGCAACAATTAAGTATGATGCTGAAAACAGTAAAACAAGCAGGCAATTTATAGTGGTCTCAGAGGTGGGGTAATCCTCTACTAATCCACTTTCTCCAAACCAGTTGGTGATGAATCCACTATAATTCTCAACCAGTGATAAATATTACAGTGATTCTACTACTTAGCTACAATAACTTCCAACCAGTGGAAATCACGTCGTTGCAACTCCTCTTTGACTGCCTAGCACCACTTGATTCTTCAAATCCTCTGATGCCTATCAGTCTCGCAACTTCAACCAGTGAAGTACCCTGAACTCAGATTTTAAGAGAAGAGCGTTTGTCTTCTCCAACTAAGAGCTTTCTTCAAATAAGAACTTCGAGTACTGCTCTTTTCACGATGCTATATGATTGCTTTGATTGCTTTGGTAACTTTGATCGCTTGAGAGTTTTGTTCACATCATACTGCTCATCTTCAAATCTACGGATATATATATAAGTGTCGATCCTTGAGCATTCTTCATAGCCATTGAAAATCTTGTAACAAATCCGTCCGTTGGAGAAATAGACTTCTTTGTTTATTTTTCTGAATGTTGCAAGGCTGGATTCCCATATTTTAAACCATCTTTCGACCGTTGTGAAGACTTTGCATGTGAGGCGCCGCATCTTTTGAGTATAATAAGATTAAAGTCTCCAGTGGTAGGTCTGGATGAATTATTTAATTCATATCCTTGCGGGAATCTCTCCAATTTGTCTCTTCACGCTTGCATGTGACTTTCCGTAATTATTGACTATTCAACGCATGCTGACGTGGACTTGGAGTACTTGGCTGATCTCTTATAAGTCAAGTTGGCTGATGTAAAGTCATCTTCTCTACAGTTTGGACTTCTCTGTCGATGACTGTTGAGACTCGCCTGATCAGATAACTTGTCTGAAGTCTTCTGACTTGATGAATTTTGACTTGTCTGATGGTCAGACTTCAGATGACTTAGTCTGCTGATCACTTTACTGCAGTCTGGTCAAACATCTCTGATGAATTTTTATTGACCAGACTCTGACTTAACTCGATTGTACTTCCCTGATGTACTTATCTGTACCTTTGTACTTAGCTGATTTAAGCCTAACTTATTTGACCTATAGAAGATACTCATTTGGTTCTTCTTTACATTTTGCCAAGTATTTAACTTAACATAATTAGGCCTATGGAAGATACTCATTTGGTTCTTCCTTACATTTTTTCCATGTAATAAACATTTGAATTACAATAATGACATCATCAAAATCTAACAAGTATTCCTAACACTAACCCCATCAACTGATATCACATGTCCGAGAAAAGTCACCTCAGACATCCAGAACTAATATTTGGAAAATTCTCCATAAAGTTGTTCTTGCATCAGCATGTCAAGGACCTGATGGAGATTATACTCATGCTCCTCGTGATCACGGGAATAAAGCAATATGTCGTTGATAAAGAATGAACACTGGGTTCATTAATTCCTTGGATCCAACCAGTGCGTTGGTCAACCCAAATGGCATCACCATGAATCTATAGTGCCCATAACGCATACGGAGGGTTGTCCTAGAAATATCAGACTCTCGGATCCTCAACTAAAGATAACCTGATCTTAAGTCGATCTTGGAAAGCACAGTGGTGCCCTGAAGATGATCTAATAAATCATTGATACGAGGTATATGATATTTATTCTTGATTGTTACCCTGTTCAGCTCACGGTTATCTATACATAAACACAAAGACCCTTCCTTCTTCCGTACAAATAACACTGGTGCACCCCATCGGGACGCACTCAGTCGAATATAACCCTTCTCGGTCAAATCCTTAAGCTGGTTGTTCAGCTCCTGCATCTCAGTCGGAGCCACACGATACGATGCTTTAGAAAGCAGGGATGTACGTGGCTCTAACTAAATAGTAAACTCTAGACAACTCATCTGGAAAAACATCGGGGTAGTCTCGGACCACCTAAATGTCGGCCAAGTCAACTGGTCGATTCTCGTTCTTGGTCATGTAGCACCAATAATCAACACATCCCTGATTAAGCAGTTTCACTGCTTCCATTGCACTGATGATTCTCCCAGAGCGACAAGTATTGCCACCCCAAAAACCACACTCGAAATCATCATCGAAAGTAACGGTGACCAGCCATTTATGGATGCTAAGAATGTCATCAGGACATTCCATACAGTAGATACCCAAGATTACATCATCTTTAGATAAATAAACCACAATTAAATCTGACAAACACTCATAGCCGTTTATCCAAATTAGATAATTCCGAACTTCATGATGCTCAATAATTCTTCTACCATCACGTAGACCGATCACATACGACTCGCACTCGACAGAATTATATAAACGCAATCGGATCAAGCAAGACATAAAAATAAAGGAATTTGAAGCACCAATATCGAAAAGAGTACACACAGGCTGGGAAAGGATCTCGACTGTACCTGCAATCATGCTAGCCTCGGGATCATCGACTTTCTTCATCTCATAAATCTCGGGATTTGAAGCCCCGGTACCAGACTTATATACCATCTTGACCACCACAACCTACACCTATGTTCGCACCCGTAGTCTGGTGGGAAGCGGACAAAGGGGTACGGTCCTGAACCAGAGACTGAATTAGAGAATATGAGGCCATCAAAGTCCGTCCCGATCTAACTCTACAAGAAAGATGACCAGCACCTCTACAAGTATGGCATGAAACAGCCGACCTTGGTTATTTAGAGCTGATATAACCCTGCTCCCCACATTTAGAATACATAGTGGCCGAACTGGCCGCTCGGGAATGTGATCATGCTGGTTTAGGCGCCAAATGTAGCCGCTCAGAAAAAGTCACTCCAGTATGGGGCTTCTTGAATATTCCCCGACTACCATCAAGTTGGTTATGGTTCCTAGGTCTCTTATTAGCAGACGACAACTGCTTCTTAGAAATCTCTTTCGCAGTAAGTTCATATTCAAGAGCATTATAAATGAACTCGGGTAGAGTAGTGAAGTGACGATTGAGTAAATGCATTCTCATGTGAGGTTTCAACCTCTTAATGAAGTACTTGATCTTATCGCCTCTAATCGAACAATCGACGAGGCAAACGGGAGAAATCCTTGAAACTTCTCGGCAATAGACAACACGTCATCATCATCAAACATGTCCAAATTCATAAATTCTGATAGCTTAGCCTCACGGAGTGGAGCCGGATAATAATGATCCAACATGATATTTTTGAATTCGTCCCAGTTGCACAAGCCATCAGCCGATTTCATGGAAAGCCACCATGAACGGGTGCCCTTACTAAGATAGTAAGTCGCCACAAAAACTCGATTCTTCCCAAGACAATTGACCATCTCGAACAACTTCTCGAAGTGCTCGATCCAATTAACAACATCAGCAGGATCAGGGGAGCCCTCAACTGTCTGAGGTAACTGTACAGAGATGTCACCAACAATCTGACTCACGATCCCATTGTGCACAGGAGGCGACGGCTGGGGTCCTCGCTGCTGGCCAGTAGTACCAGAATTTTTCATGGTTTCCGTCAGTCAACCCATTTGGGTCATCTAAGGGTCGGCGTGCACGCCATCATACTGTTCGGTGTGATGCGAAAGGCTTCCTGTAGGCAAATTACTGCCCGCCAAACATTGTTCCATGTTCGCACGCGAATTGGCCCATGGTCTTGGGATTAGTCCCCTTCCGTGGCCTCGGCCCCCTCTACCACGACCTCTCAAATTTCTTTACATAATGAAAGAATCAAACAATAATCACGAGCATAGTTAAAACATGCCTCTACGGCAAAACACAAAATCACGCTAAGTTAATAGCAACAATGAGCCTACACACTCAAAAAATAGTTCGCAGCGAATTAACTGCACGGTGAGTGCTATATAAGTTACCGTATCGACACATGGTCGAATCAAGATTAACAAAATGATCAAATCCAAAATTTCCCTCAGGATATTAATAAGATAAATTCTGCCACAAATCACTCCGAACAGCAAGATCAACAAAATGATCAATTTCGCAATAAACATCTCGCCAGTAATTAAACCATGGCACGAAAATCACATACCATATTTGGCTCGCAGGGCTCGACACTTGCACTAGTCACACGTGACGTGAAGATTTCGTGATACTACTCCGATCAATGATTACCCATATGGAGAAATATACTCTTCGATACCATCTTCTGTAACATCTCAAAAATGGAGGCTATTACAGTGTCGTAGACCCCATGCTCGAATACACTAGGCTATACACATGCACACATTAACCGTAATATAACTGTAATACTGAACCACATAATATCACCCAGTACTCCGACGAGGAGTTTATACATCATACTGCTACAATTTTCAAAATACACAAGGTTCCAAGATACAAGTATAAGCCATTGGAGTATATTTAAAATAATACAACTAAATAGAAATACAACAAGCATAAACAAAAATACACGGTTTAGTCATAACCGGAGAAAAGAAGACTCGGGCCTCTAAACTAGTATCCTTCAAACACTTCTCTGTCACAATGCTCTTCCCGTGCCTTGGCCTTCCCTCAACCTAAAATAAAAACCACAAGTATTTCACCCAAAACCACAGGGTCAGATATACATGATAATAAATCTCGATATGTTATACAATTCACATACAACATATTTTAATGAAACAAATAAAACTGTCGAACACACCCTTTGGTATATGAACAACCAATCACAAAGCTTCGGACATACCGAATCATACATGGTATATGGATGACCCATCAATATGGATCAAAGGCGGATATCAAAATACGCCCGATCCGGAAATATGTCCGTGCATGTCCCCCCGTATACGAAATCCTTATGATATACATGTGATAATTATACCTAATTAGTCTCAAGAAGTAATCGTCTCGTGTGCACGATCCAATGTGGAAGCATCAACAAATGACCATATGTGCTTGACTGAAAATCCTATACATAACCAATCGGGGCGCATATATGATTCCAGATATGTCATGATACAACATGACAATAAAACTCAAGAAATCTACACATCCAACAATGATCCAAGGATCTCACCAAAGTGACAACAACGATCAATGAAATTAACAGTATCAACAATAGAGTACTTGGGAATGTAATCCCATAAAGAAACAATCGACATAATCAACAACAAAACCTCGATATGAATCATAGATTCATATTGCATTACAAATAATTGAAATGTACAACATTCATAAGAACCATTTATCATTATAACCAAGCAAGTTAACTTACCTCCATTGCAAAGTCGAAAATAATAATCTTCCTTCTAATGAACGAACGACGTCCTTCAACAATCAACACTCACTCGAGCAAGCAACCTTTAATGAGATACAATTCACTCAATAACATAATTCTACCATACGGACTTCATAATCATGGAATTCGATATCCTAAATTTGATATGAATAGTTCAGACTATTCCAATGAATATCAAAGCGCTAAATAAATTCCAATATCCTCAATTCATCTATAAGATCAATATAATATGTCCATAATGTCTTTCAACACTTATGATAATCCATCCTACAAGGATTATAAAGAATAGTATCAAATTAGTCATTCGATTATAACCATATTATCATATGTTATCATAATCTTCACAAGAACATTACCAATAATATAACGCAGTGTGCTAGACAATCTTAAATCACCAATTCATCAAGAATTTCGGCTTTAACATTAAGTTTAACTTAACTATATCAAAACTATGATGATTATTACATAATTCATCATTATCTTCCATTAAAAATACTTAAACCTCTCAAGAACTCCCAAATAATTAATAATTATCAACAAGCATAACATAATCCTTCTAAAACATGATTATAACATCTAACATCCATAAATGTTAAGAACATACTTATGTTTAAGTTCTAATCATCACGTTCTTCATCATGTGTTCAACAAACCAACAATAATCATGTTATACTCCATCAATTCAACACCACAAGAAGTAATCATCAAAAATATCATCATTATCTCGGATTTAACACAAGATTAGATAACATACCTCTTGAAGATGAAGAACAACCCCCAAAACTTAAGAACAAACTTCAATCTTCAAGCCTCCAAACTCCAATCCAAGATATGAAGCTCCAAGGTAAGATGAAATGGGATTATAATAACTTATAAGGGCAATGCAATGATTTACAGAGAGAAAACTTGAAGTTGGATCGGGCAAAAATGAAAGACAAGATATGTCTTTGTAATTTGTACTTTAACTAATGCATGCTACCTCTCAGGGTTAACGTAAGCTCACATCCTTTACGTACGCTAACACCTCAGTGTTGCATACGTAAACCTCCTCCAGAGGCTACTGCCTCACTTTGTAACTTTCCTTACATACATTGTCGAAGTCATGTATGTTAACTCATACATATAACGTTAGTGCATAGACATAGCCTACATAATGCCCGTTGACTTTGGCTGTCCTAATCAAGCCAAAAGTCCCAGCCATACGCGACCATGCATAGCCCCACATACCCAAAGTTGAGATATGATCTGATACCTTGGTTACGTATGCAATCCACAAATCTTAAGGTACGTAACACTCGAATTGTAATACTTCCGGTATTCCATGCTTGATTACTTTGTACTGTGTGAATGTTTGGTAATGTGACGTCATTTCTATTTATGTATTCCATTGAGTGCTATATAATTGTACGATGTGAATGAAACGGGGGTGACACACCTTGATGCCGTGGGACGATCGTCGGTGCGAATATGACGGTGGCCAACGTCCTGTTCCCCGATAATTGTTGACGAGCGGAAGGGATGGTCACCCGAGATGGTTAGAATGTGGTTGAGGCTAAAATTTCTGTCTAACGCGCGCTATAACCCATGCCTAACGTACGCTAAATTTCAATGGTTACGTACGTTAAGGCAGCCATATTACGTACGTAACGGGTGGGTCGGTCTCCCGACCAATTTTTCTTTTGACACGGACGGGGCTACTTTCGGCGGGCTAGATGACAAACGAGTCAACTGTTTGTTACGTACGTAATGTCCCAAAATTAACGTACGTAACACTTGGGCACATTTCGGGCAGTTAGTTCTTTACGTACGTTGTCATCGCACTGTTACGTACGTAATACACCTTACGTACGTAACACTCTTATCGTTAACGTACGTTATCAAAATCCAGTTTTATAAAAGGATAACTCCCTTCTTCATTTGCACGACCCAACACCACAAAACTACCACCCTTGGAGAAATTCTTAGCCCTATACCCGGTTCTTAAGCCTTAAACACTCGAATTAACATTAAGGAGGTGGATTCTTGAGCTCCGGTGAAGATTATCCAAGTCGTTCAAGTCACTTCTCGTTCTCCTCGTAGTTCTTGTGAATCCGTCAACTATCTTCACTATTTTCTCCCAAAAAGGTAAGCCACCAATCCCTGGAGTTATATCTTCGATGTTTTCTTAGTTAATACTTGTTATATTGCGGGTATGGGTTAGATTTTGCTAAACTTCGTAGACAATCTTGTCGGATGAAATTGTAGTAACCAGAAATTCCGTTTCTTATATGTTTCGTTTCATACAAACGAAATTTCACTTCAAATCATCACTAGGAATGTAAAATTTGACGAATCAATTGTGGGGAAATTCGTAGTAATCCGTCACCGTATGTTCCATTGTTCGTAGTCACCCTCACCTTGTGATTTTTGACACTTAGCAAACTAAGGAAGTAATTCGACAGTATAATTAATATTGGTTGTTAAACCACCGGAGTTATTGTGCAATAAAATCCGTCGATTGTAGTATTCGGAATATAGAATTGTATTAGAAAGCATAAGATTCGATTTTGCCATAATAATTCGTTGACAACCGAAGAATGGTAGGATTATCTTCTTGAGTAAATCGATATACCTAATGTTAACTATAAGATTGAACGAGATAAACGACACTTGAAAACTTGGAAACGATACTCATACCGACAATTAAAACTACACTAGGAATCCGGTTAGGAAAGGGAGACTAGTTTTATTCATTATGATCCGTACGAAGTGTTAATCGGATGTCTCGTGGCTAGGTTAAGCTCGAGCGGGCGTGGGGACTTCGTTATCATAAAGCACCTACTATCGGATAACAGGCAAGTGAAATCTTGCTCGTGAATTTCTAATATCAATGTTATACCGTATGTGTGTACGTGCCATTTTGATAAAAGCCGACGTTGTCTTTCTCTAAAGATGTTATAAATGGGCCGATGTGTTGGGGATAAAACCTGTATGGTACCCGTGTGGAAATGTGTTAGGGGGTAAGACCCGAATTGGGCACCTATGTTCCGGGGTATTCCCGTGTGGATACTTCCGTGACCCTTGGTTGCGACCTTGGGGGTTTATGTGATAAAGAGGGAGACACGTCGGTTGAATGATGAAATATTCCTTGTGATTGCTAGGTACGGTGATTGTAAAAATGTCGCATATTGTTGTTAGTAGTTCTTATTTGATATGCATTCTCTGACCCTGGCAACCTGGTATGACTCGTCATACCAGGTAAAATTGTTCATCATGTGCAGGACATTCCCAAGGGGTCCGGTCAGACTTGAGCGGTGTTGGAATTATCTCTAGCCGTTGCTTAAATTGGAATAAATTATTTTCTTTGGAAAAATATTTGTTGTGTAATAATTCTCCGAATTACATTTTTCCTTAAATCTTTCGTTTCTTGTCATGTAACCCTTGAATTTAAGGTTTTATCACGATTTTCTTAAAATGTCTATTTTTCTAACTAGCCTTGTGGGTCCCACGTGGGATTCACGGCACTGTAATACCTCGGGATATTTTGGGGGTGTTACACGAATGTTAGCATACGCTAGGTACTTAACCTAACGTAAGTTTGGGCTAATGTACTTAGCCAAAATCACAACTCTCCAACAGGCAAACAATAAAAAGGCCAAACATGAATCGTTTAATCCGAAATAACTCAATACAATAAACAATGTATACATCCATGTACAATATAATAGTATGAAAATGAAAAATCACAGCCGGATATTACATACTTCCTCCTTACAAAGAGTTTGGTCTCAAGACTAAGGGGTAAACAACTCGGGATATCTCCCCTGCATGCTGTCGTAAGTCTTCCACGTAGCCTCCTCGACTCCGTTTCTCGGCCACTGAATCTGCAACAGGGGAATTATCTTGTTTCTCCACTGTTTGATCCTCCTCTAAAGTATTCATACAGGATGCTCCTAGTACGAATGATCATCAACTATATCAATTTCTTCGAACCAAAGTATGTGGATAGGATTGCAACACACTTACTCAACTGGGAAACATGAAACATGTTGTGAACTCGACTTAAAACCGGTGGCAAATAGCTTGACTTAGTCCACATAGGGCTAGGGGTCTCAACAGCAGGTTTTTTAAGTATCAAGAATTCAATAGCAGATGTAGGCTGTGTAAGCTTTGCTGTATATGTGCTGCTCTTTGTTGAGGACTTAGATACTTATACACTCAAGATATAAGATGTATGCTTGAATAAATATATTGCTCTTAGATGATAAGCTCTGTGTTCAGTCTAGCAGTTGTTCGTTGTATTGTCTAAGTGAGCAATGTCCTCTTGCTTGGGCTATTTATAACCTTGGAAATAGATCTATTGTAAATTTAGCCATTGGCCAGCTAGTGAGATTTAGACAGATCTGATTTGCGGCTTCAGAATATTTGAGTTAAATATGTTTCGTATTTAATGCTTCTGACATTATTAAATGCTCTTCTCTCTGTAGTCTCTTCGGCTCTATCCTATCAGCATTAAATGCTACTTTAAAATCCTGAATACTTTATGAATAAATAAAGATTATTTCAAAACAGTTTAAATTTCGTTCTAAGTCCTGTTGGTTTTGTGTTTTACTTTTCCTAAGTAAAAAACCTACATCCTATAGCCAATATCTTCTTTTGCTGTGCTTCGAAACTTTAACTGTAGAATTGTCTTATTTGGGCATTGTATGATATTGTGCTATAGGGACAGGTTGTAGGGTGCATTTATAAAAAACTTGGGGTATTACTTTTCCAATAATTTCCCCCTTTTTAATAATGTCAAAAACATTTAAAAACACGAGGCTGTCTTCCAGTCTTATATCGAATAATCTAATCTTTGAAACTTAGACTAAATTTTGAACTACTCACAAGCAAGTTATAAAATTATAAATCCTACAAGACTAAGTATATTACAATTTAAATTATAATTGTCTCATAGGCGCAATCTTACAGTAAGTAATCTTACTTGATTACAACTTAATCTATGAACTGTTCGCAAATAAATTCTTATACCTGGAGACTTAGCAAAATTTCATCATTAGTAAATATTTCAGTATGAATCGTGATCAAAGCAGTAACTCAAGATCACGAGCTGTAATCTTTTGAGATAAAATAAGAATTTATTCATAATCTGGATTACAATGTTGTTTAGAAATTGAAATATTACATTAGAGAACATACATGAATAAAAATACAGTCGTCAGAAGTTATCCTCTATACTGTTGATGCTTCCAAGACTTCCGAGAGGGGTCATGCTCGTTCTTTTCCATTAGTTGACTAAGGAATCTCTACCTCAATCCCTATAGATGTTTCTTCCTTCTTGGGAGACATCGAAGGCGAGAATCCAGTCTTCTGGGTGAGTTATCCGATCACCCTTCAGGTGTTTACACTTCAGTTTAATTTGTAAAGGGAGCTTTCCTTCTGAGAGGAGCCTTGAGAACTCCTTTGTAGCATCCTCCAGTGTTTTTAAATGGTTGAACGTGGTAGATTCCCTAACGAGAGTACAAAAGTATCTTCATGCTTCAACTCTTCAAGTGATGGCTTCCTGTCTGTAGGGAGCAAGATCACAGCGGGCTTCTACAATATTTTTACAGGAAAAATCGGGATCCTCGAACTCGGGACATGAACCAGTTACCCTATATCCTCTTGCTCCTTGAGCTGGCCAAGGTCCGGCTAGTCTTCCGATGGCTGTAGGAACACTGTCATACTCTATTGCTTCCGTCTCTCTTCTTTCTCCATCCTCCATTTCCCTCCACCAGCACGGGCCTCTTCCCCCTTTTAGTATTATCAAGCTTAGTACAATGAATAACTCGAAGAGTATCCATTGATTCAGCCTGATTGTCTTTAATATTATTCACCGAGTCCACCAAACTGGCGACCATTGCAAGTAGGTCGTCAATTCTCTAATCATACGCAATAAGTCTCCGGTGTACTCGAGGGAGGCGACCGTTTTGGCTTCCACATCTCCCAGCTTCTCCTGCTATCGCTTAAGGATCCTCTCCTGATGTTATTTAAGCTGGTTCAGTGCCTGCCATAAGGCGTTCGACATGAGGCCGAATGATTCTTCAACATCCTGCACAGCTCTTTGAAGTTTGGGGAGTTCATCCTGGATAGTTTCTCGCATCCAGTCGAGTTCCTTGCTGACATCATACATTGCTTTGACAACATCCTGTAAGAAGACAGTTTGGCAACCGATTTGATGCAATTGCTTTATTCGAGCTTCGGTGCGAGGAGAGTGGGGATGAGAAAGTTTTTAATCGAGGGGCTCACCTAACTGTTTGATGACGACGTTATGGTTTGGACTTTTAGGACTATCGTAGGAAGTCCTCATCTGGTTCGGTGGGTGAACCTGTAGGGATAGGAGTTGATACCTGCTCGGTGGATGGAACCTCTATAGGTTCAGCAGGTGGTACTGTCTGGGAGATAGAAGGGACTGGGTCTTCCTGTCACATTGCGGTGTCTGTAGCCTATTGTATAGGAGCGACAGATTCCTCATATTTGCTTCTGTCTGTTCCTTAGAAGGGACTTAGTCCTTCTATCGGACAGTGGGGGATGCATCCTCCTCAGTCGGAGGGATTGATTTCTCTTTAGGGGGAGATGCTGATTTCTCCAGCTACTGGTCTGGTGCAGCTTGACCAGATGATGTCCCCTGGCCCTTGGCAGCCTTGAACTTGGCAACATCTTTCTCGCTAGCCTCTTCACGGATTATTCTCAGACCAACCTGTAGGGCGTCGTCATCCTCATCTGAGTCAGGATCTGAGTAATGGATTGAGCTATGAGTCCTATATTTGGATTGGTTCTTCCTATTCAGTCAGGCCTTTTCCTTTTCCACATAGTATGTTGTGATCAGCTCATGGCAAAGAGATCCTCCCATCTGTTCAGGACCTCAATGTTTTGGGTGTCAGTGACTTCCAGATAAACAATTTTTCCTCCTTCCAGGCATCCCAGTTATGCAGAGTTTTATACGGGCGGCCCTGTAGTTCTTCCATACTTTAAAGCATTCAAATGCCTCATCGATTTGGACCTAGAGAACTGATTTATATATGATGTTGGTGAAGGAGGTACTCCAAACACTAGAGCGTTCCAATATCTGGTTGGGATCCTCTACAGGTATGGGAGCCTGTTGAGGAGAAGGATCCCTGACAGGGTGGGGTGCACTGTTGGGAGAGGGACACCTTACAGGGGTAGGGTCCCTGTTAGGAGTGGTGGCTGTCGGCTCCGAAAGGGCAGCCGATTCACCAATTCCTTCCAACTTAACAAACAACTGGTCATCCGTCATATCTAACAGGCTCAGGATCTACTGTGGGAGCAGCCGGTATTTCTTTCATAGGAGTTGCGTCCTGTGGGTCAGCTATTGCGGATGAGGGTGCAGTAGGCAGAACTGCCTCAGTGACCGCTGTTGTCACCTGAGGTGATTTAGGAACATCTTCCAAGTTTAAAGACTTCTTTGTCTTATGCTTTTTCCTCTTCTTCTTGACAACTGTAGTAGAGCTGCTGCGGGAATAGATCTATTCTTACTGATGAGCTTCTTCTTGCTATCATCAGCCTTGGACTTGGAGGAGTGATCGATCTAACATTCCTTGGATCACTCGACATTGGCAAGGACAAGCGGTTGGGCCTGTTGGCAAAAAGAGTTGCTTTGTTGAACAGGGTGGGATTGAAACCACCTAGGAACTCTCCAGCGTGAATCTTCTTAGCCGCTGGCGATTGTTGTATGCCACAACAAGTCAAAAAGTAGTTTAGCATCAGGCCAAAGGACTTCCTTACCGAATCTGCCTTGTAAGACCCCTCCTGTAGGTGCTTTATGATTACTTTGCACCAATTGACTTTATCTATATACATGATGGCGACCATCATATGAAACCTGAGATATGTGCACATCTCAAAGGCTCCAGTTCGATTCTCCACAACCCTGCAACAGAATTCATGAAGATAATAGTAGGGGAGGGTGAAGTTCCTCTTGTGGCAGACAGATGTATTTGGGAGTGCATGGAGTTGGCGGTGAAGAGATTCTAGTAGGCTTCCAACAAACTGTTAGAGCCAAAAGTATCCAGCTCCTCTAAAGTCAGACCATCGGATGGCAACTTATACAGTTTCTCAAGGAGCTCCCTATTGACGGACATCTCCTTGTCCTGCATAGTGCTGACAATAGCAGTTAGGGAAGATCCCTTCTTCTAAGATGCATAGTTGAATTCAGCATCCAGATAGAATTCCTCCATGATCTGTTCATCATAGTTTTCTAGGTGAATACTACCCAGTTTATACATACCGGATTGCTTCACGGGAAATGACAAGGTTCCTCCCAGTCATATCTTTGTCCTCAAGATGATACACTCTTGAAGAACAGAGCGAGCAAAGATACGTCTGTCTATAAGGGTGTCTTTCTTCTTCAGAAAATGATGAGTTTTTGAAGAAGACATTTTGCAGTAGATAGAGAAGATAAACGAACTTGGCAGAAAGATTTTAAAATATATAAGATGTATTATGTAGGCTCCTTTAATATGCAGAAAGTGCAAAAAGTCTGTAGATCAGCATACTGGCCTTTTTATAGTGTGTAGGAAGGCCAAGGTACAGTGAAAGGTCAGATTTAAGGGATGGGGACCGTTCTTGAATAAACGCAGAGGATGAGTTCGTATGTAATTGGTACATCTAACCCATCATTTTTCAAAATTAATGCCCGATCCCACCTCTGACACATTTCAGCTTCCACTTTTGCACTATTATTTTAGCGGGATCCGAGGTTCTAAAGTCCCGATGTCATTTCAATATTAGAAGATAAATCGTTTTAAATACAAACGATGCATGTGGCCTAAAACTGTTTTGAAGAAGGTTAAGTGCATGAAATTTGATACGCTTAAAATATTAAATGAAATCCTACAGTGTTTGTGTTGTATCCACAAAAGTACAGCGTTCCCCCTTAAAAGGTACATACAGGACTCAATTCTTACAGCAAATTGATGATTAATACTGTATTATTCGGTCCTACTGTGTTCCCCCTTAATTAATTCACACTTCAGCTATAGAAAGGTAATTGTACCTTCTTCCTACACTAAGGATATATATTGTAGTTCTGAGTGTATGATTAATTAAAGTGGACACTGTATTCATGGGTCTTACAACATTCCCTCTAATTGATGAGTGAATTTAAAAACTTATAGGGAGTTTTAGTCGGGATGTAGCATTCCCAATTCCTCGCGGAGCATACAGAACCTTGTTGTGCTCATAGGCTTTGTAAAGATGTCTTTTAATTGAATATCTGTATGAATTTTCTCGATCCAAACATCTTCAGTCTCCACATGGTTCCTAATGATGTGATGCTTCATATCAATGTGCTTGGTCCTCAAGTGCAATACATGATTGTGTGTAATTTCTATTGCACTAATGTTGTGGCACATGATTGAAGTTTCTCTTGCCTGAATGCCATAATCTTGTAGCTGTTGCTGCATACACAGGATCTGCATACAGCAGCTTCCAACAGCATAATATTCTGACTCAACTGTAGAAAGCGAGTTGGCCAATTGTTTCTTACTGAACCATGACACAAGTCTAGGTCCAAGGAAGTGACAAGTCCTGCTCGTACTCTTCTTATCCAACTTACAGCCTCTGAGATCCGAGTCGCTGTAGCCCACCAAATCGAATCCTACTTCCTTAGGATACCACAATTCTACATTGATTGTTTTCTTAACGTGCTTAAGAATTCATTTAGATGTGCTGAAGTGTGACTCTTTAGGTGCAACCTGATACCGAGCACACGCTCCTACAACAAATTGGATATCGGGCATGCTGGCTGTTAGGTACATGAGTGAGCCTATAAGCTTCCTGTAGAGTGATTAATCAACTGGATTTCCAGCTTCATCAGTACTTATCTGTGTGGAAGTGCTCATGGGGGTGGATGGGGACTTTGAAGTGTTCATCCCAAACTTGTTGAGAAGCTCCTTGCTGTATTTCTCCTAGTTGATGAATATACCTGTAGGAAGTTGTTTAACCTGCAACCCTAAGAAATAGCTAAGTTCTCCCATCATACTCATTTCAAATTTACTTTGCATGAGATGAGAGAATTTTTGACACAGATCAAGATTAGTTGATTAAAAAATAATATCATCTACATACATTTGCACCATAAGAAGATCATCACCTTCTTGGATTTTGAAGAGGGTTTTGTCAAGGGTAAATTTCTCAAATTCATTATTAATGAGGTACAGTGACAGAGTTTTATATCATGCCTTGGGTGATTGCTTAAGCCATACAACGCTTTCCTTAGCCTGTATACAAGATCACCTCTTTCTATGTTGGCCAACCCTGAAGGTTGTTCAACATAAATTTCTTCGGCTAGGTTTCTATTATGAAATGCGCTCTTTACATCCATTTTATATACGATAAAGTTCTTATGATCCACAAAAGCTAGAAATATCGTAATTGCTTCTAGTTTGGCTATAGGGGAAAACATTTCATCATAGTCTGTTCCTGTTTGTAGCCTTGGGCAACTAGTTTGGACTTGTTCCTTTTGACAAGGACATTTTTGTCCTTTTTGTTTCAAAAATACCCATTTGGTTCCTATGACAGCTTGATGGCTTGGTCTAGGGACTAAGTCCCAAACATTGTTTCTTTTGAAACCGTTGAGCTCTTCTTCCATAGAAGTGATCCAGTGAGAATTATTAAGAGCCTCATTGGTCGAAACAGTGTCAAATTGTGCTAGGAATACATCTAGAGTGCACATGGAAAGTCTCCTATGTTCATCCTGGGATTCCCATACAGGGATTGGAGACTTTTCAGAACTGGATTATATATCTTTATGTACACATATACAATTCCTTGTGTACTTTGTATTCTTCTTCTGGTGGACACACCAGCATCAATATCACTAATTATTAACTCATGAGGGTGACCTCTTAACCACCTCGTGTCGGGTTCTAGTTCAGCATCCCTTTCATGTCCTGTTGAGCTGTAGTTTCAGCTCCAGCTTCTACAACATCAACTTCAATTTTTTCTTTTGTTCATACAGCAACGGGATTAATCTCTAGATTTACAACAGGTTCTTATTTAGTCTATGGGATTCCCTTAATAGATAGCATCTGGATGCCTTGGTTAAATTTTCTATTCTTGTAGGGTCACAATAGGGTTCATCTAAGACTACATGGAATGACTCCTCTATTGTCAGTTTCCTTTTGTTGAATATCATAAGTGCCTTGCTGACAGAGGAGTATCCAATGAATATACCTTCATATGATTTCTTATCGAAGGTCTTGAGTTGATCCTTCCCATTGTTAAGAACATAACACCTACATCCAAATATATCAAAATATGCAACCATTGGAGTTTTATTATTCCATACCTCATATGCGTTTTTATTGTGGTGCTTACTGATGATACAACGGTTTTGTGTATAACACGTTGTATTTGTTGCTTCTTCCCAGAAACGTTTTGGAAACTTGCTCGCAGCTAACAACATTCTTATTGCTTCCTTCAGCATCCTATTCTTTTGCCCGGCAACACCATTTGGTGAAGAGTGGGGGCTGGTGAGTATTCATGTTGTATGCCATTGTCTGCACAATACTGCTTTATAAAGGGATTTGTGAATTTTGTGCCTCTGTCAGAACGAATGGATATGATACTCAGTCCTTTCTCATTCTGAAGCTTTTTCAGGTGTTCCAACAGCATTATGGTTGTCGCTTTCTTCTTTCTCAGGAAGATGGTCCAAGAGTACCTAGAAAAATCATCAACAATGACAAGACAATATTTCTTACCTCCTAGGCTGACAAGGTCTACAGGGTCATAAAGATCCATATGTAACAAGTACAGGACCCTTTGGGTTGAAAGATATGATTTGCTATTTAGACGTCTTGACTTGCTTGCCTTTCTGACAGGGTCCACAAATGTTATTTTTGTGGAATGAAACATAGGGCAAGCCTATGACCATTCCTTGTCGAGCTAATTTCTTGATGAGACTTCCTTTTGTGCCATAACCAACTTTGATCTGCAGTGCCTTTGGCAACAAGACAAGGAATTATATTACTAGTGGGTTTCAGTAAGCAATATACATGTTACCTGACCGGATTCCTGTAAGGATAATTTGTTTGGTCTTTATGTCCTTCACCCTACAGTGATATATAAAGAATCTGACCGAGAACTGTTCCTCACAGAACTGGCTAATGCTAAGAAGACTGTACTGTAGTCCTCTACGTAGGCTACGTAGGGACCTTGAATTTTCCTACAAGTAGGGTTTCTTTCCCTATTGTTCTTCCTTTATATTTGTCAACGAATTGTACCTTTGGACCACGACTTTCTACATAATCTGTTAGCTTGGTGATATCTCCAGTCATTTGGCGAGAACATCCACTATCGAAATACCAGATGTCCTTTTCCTTGATATCCTGTAATCAAAAGATTAAGTAGATTTAGGTCTCATTTGATTTTTGGGTCCTTGTTTATTAATGCGTTAAGGTACCCATAATTTCCTGACAGCAATGGGTTTGCTTTAGGTTGTATTTGGTCCTCTTTTGCGAGATTTATATGTGGCAAGCACGTAATCGCTGTAAGCATTGTTATTACGCATGTAAAATTTAGAATTTTGGCTCCAGTACAGTTGTTGTCTATGAGGGAACCATATTTCTTTGCCTTTTAGCCTATTTCCAGTTGGATTCCCAGACCTGCTATTGGTAGAACTGTGCGGTAGCTTGTTTAAGGGACAAATACTCGATTTCCTATACCAGTATCTAGGAGCATTGTACTGTTGCTAGTACTAAAGTGCATGTTGTTGATGGTACTTGAGTACAACCTTCTTTCTAGTCTGCTGCTGAAGCTGTTGGTATGCTCGAGGAACCTACTGTTGATAATCCATATTGCGTCGTATAGTCCTTTGGGACCGTTTTCCGCTGCTTATGATATGAACTTGGTGGCGGAATGGCAGCCTTTGGTTTCTGAGATGGGGCAGCTGTAACATTTCCTTTATTTATAGGAGAAACCTTCGGAGCTTCTTTATTTTCAAGAATGGGCTCTACTCCTTTGAAAAATACCGTACTAGTTTTCCATTATTGGAGAATGAGTCGTATCCCAAGCCACGTTTATCGTGGACATTTTGTCCAGTGCTTAGGATACCTTCCATACTCCTCAATGATTTCTAAAAAGATTTGAGGATGGTCTCGAGTTCTCCTTCTCTTTTATCGAGAAGCTGTATGTTAGATTCTAGTAAAGGATAATCATTTTTCTTGCAATGATGATGAGTTTTTACCTCATTTAGTTCAGTTGCAAGTTGATGATTGCTTTCCATGAGTTTTTCATGGATGATCTTGTTGTTTTCACAATCTAAAGACATATTTTCATAATTGTTTTTAACAAATCATTTTCATCCTTCAGATCTCGATTTGAGAGAGAGAGCTATGGGTTTTCTTGTTTTAGCATCTCATGGGCTTTTTGAATGGTCCGAAATTCATTCACATATTTTCAAAGGTATGTGATGAATTTATAGAGTTAACTGAGGTTGATCTTACCTCATCTTCACTATCATCATCATGCTCTTCCTTTGCTATAAAGCACATGTAGGCATTATCTTCGATTTCATCATCAGAGGATTCACTGTCGGTTATCGCCTGCAGGCATTCCTCTGTTTTGATAGATGTGGGCGTGGCTTCTGATTCTCTTATCAGTGCCTTGATTTTGTTTCTCCATACACGCCTTTTCTCATCCTTCTCTTGTTGCTCAGCTTTGGGCAGCTTTTGTACTTTAGGATGAGGACATCTATTTGTATAGTGTCTTTTCTACAGTTATAACAAAGATTAAAGTCTACGGATTATGGCGATTCAAAGCTTACCTTGTTGAAGGGTTTAGGCCTTTAGGGAGCATATCTAGATTTCTTATTTTTTTTGAAATTTGTGAATGAGCAAGGCTATCTCATCTTGTGATAGAACGTCATCATCACTGTTAACAGCTCTGGATGTGTATTTGGATGTGCTGGGGGCAGAGCTGTGTCTCCTGTCGGATACAGCAGTGAGTGTTATATTCTTTGCAGGTGACTCTTCAACCTTTTCTCACATGTCAATATCATACGTAAAAGCTTTGAGGTCAGAGAATCGATCAAAGGTAGATATATCATTTAAATTACAAGACACATGCATAGCTGTAGTCTTAATGTCCCATAACGCAAAGAGTGATCTAAATATTTTAAGAGTTTTCTTTTTTTGGGTATACACTTTACTCAATGCTTCAAGTTCACTGGAAATTCCAGTAAATCTGAGGTCAAGTTCCTCAAGTTTTTCAGATGATTTCATTTTAAAAGATCCAAACTGTTGAGTGAGTTTTGAAATATTATTTTTTTTAGAGCTCAGTTCAATCACATATTAACTTGAGTTACTCCCAGAGTTCGTTAGCTGTCTTGCAGCTCTTTACCTTGGAGAATGCGCCTTTTCAAGAGTGACAAATAATGCATTATTGGCGATGTTGTCTAGATTCGCACGTTTGCGATTATCGGTTGTCCAGTGTTCCCTTTCTTTCTCAAGTATTTCTGCATGAGGTTGTCCTTCTATTCTGGCGGTTGGATTGACCTTCATAATTTTGATAGGTCCTTATTGTATAACAAAGATCATTTCTTCGTGCATTGCGGCAAGATTGACTTCCATCATGATTCTCCAATCATCAAATTTATTAATTGAAAATATGGGAATTTTACTGATCATAGATGTATCAATTGCAATAGTAGGATGAATGATAGCGACTTAAAAATGAAGTTTTTAAAAGCTAGTGATTTTTTTAATCTGATTCAGGTTAAAAATCGACTTATTTTTTGTCGAATCAACCTCTCCAATACCACTTGTTGGTCACAGTATATTATTGTACAGCTTAGAAAGAGGGATGAGGGGTTGAATAAGCTGTAATATTTTTCGAAGTTAAAGTTTTTGTAGCGAAAGTCTGAAACTAAGTTGTTGTGAGTATAGCAACTAGGTAATATTCTGTAGCTTGGTGTTTACAGGGTTTTCAAGATAAGTATACTAAAATCACAGGCAGTAGGAAAATAATAAGGACAGAAAGTAATGACAGACAATTTAATGTGGTTCGAGGTAATCCCCTCTATGTCCACGGGTCCTCCACACAGCAGTAAGAAGTTTATTAAAATCAAGGTGTACACTGTATGATTTTAATTAAAACTCGTCACTGTATCGTTCACACGGATTGATACAGTCGACTGTAGCTTGATCCGTTCACACAGATTGGCTATTGGCTTCTTCTACTTGCTTCTTCTCACACAGATTGAAGCTTCGTCCTTGAACTATATTCTTCCCACACAGGTCAGAATAGCTGGACTTAGTCCACACAGGACTAAGGGTCTCAACAGTAGGTTTTTGAAGTATCACGAATTGAACAACAGTTGTAGGCCTTGTAAGCTTCGCTGAAAATTTGATGCTCTTTGTTGAGGACGTAGATACTTCTACACTCAAGATATATGAAATATGCTTGAAGAAATATATTGCTCTTAGATGATAAGCTCCGTGTTCAGTCTAGAAGTTGTTCTGTGTATTGTCTAAGTGAGCAATGTCTTCTTGTTTGGGCTATTTAAAACCTTGGAAATAGATTCGTTATAAATGTAGCCATTGGCCGGCTGGTGATATTTGGACAACTCTTATTTGCGGCTTCATAATGTTTAAGTTATAGATGTTTCGTATTTAACGCTTTCGACATTCTCCGCGTTAAATGCTCTTCTATCTGTAGTCTCTTCGGCTGCACTAAATGTTGTCCTATCAGCATTAAATGCTACTTTAAGATCGTGAATACTTTATAAATAAAGAAAGATTATTTCACAACAGTATAAAGTCCATTCTAAGTCCTGTTGGTTTTGTGTTTTACTTTTTCAAAGTAAAACACCTACAACATTATTTGCTGTAGCCAACGCTTCTTTTTTCTGTACTCTGAAGCTTTAACTATAGGATTTGTCTTCTTTGGGCTCTGTATGATATTGTGCTGTAGGGACAGGCTGTAGGGTGCATTTGTCAAAACATTTGGGGTATTATTTTTCCCAACAATGTTGAATCAAAGATGTCTATTGCGTTGAATTCGAAATCGATATTGTGGAATTATGTTATTGGATGAATTATATTTCATTCAAGGTTGTTCCTGTGAATGATTTAGTTCGTCTATTCATTGCTTCTTTCGCTTCATTGGAGGACGTTGTGCAGGAGCACATTTCATCTTTGGTATTAAGGCAAGGTAATTCTTGATTGGTTATTAGGATAATGTGCTTTTATATGTTGTACATATGGCATATGTTTATGCTTTATGAATTTCAATCCATATTGATAATGTGGTTGATTGTGTCGATCATTCATTTGAGGAATAATGATTGAAGGTTATTCTTGTTATAATCATTTCACTTCGATGAGTGGTTTGATCGTCGTTAGATTTTTGTTTCACTTTAGTGAGTCATTTGTTCCTTGTTGGATTTGTTGGTCCTTATTGGTTTTCATTGTCACTTCTTTATCGTGGCTTTCCAGAGTTACACCAGCAAGCTAGTTGGTATCTATAGGATTTTTGTGCCGGTCACATATAGTCGTGTGACGGTGGTTAGCCTCACATTGGACTGTGTACATGTAAGTCACAAGTCATCCAGGAATAAGTCTAGAGGGGGGGTGAATAGACTTATTGAAACTCTTTTCCACAAAGGATGTGTTTCTCAACTGATGGTACAGATTACTTAGAGTCGTCTGTAGTCAATGTAAGTGCAGAAGTCAGCTGATGACGAATACAGAAATAATTAATGGAACACTTAAGTATGAATGCAGCAGTTAAGTATGATGCTAAAAACCATAAAGTGCGCAGGCAATTTATAGTGGTCTCAGAGGTGGGGTAATCCTCTACTAATCCACTTTCTCCAAACTAGTTGGAGATGAATCCACTATAATGTTCAACCAGTGATAAATATTACAGTGATTCTACAACTTAGCAACAACAACTTCCAACGAGTGGAAATCCCGTCGTTGCAACTCCTTCCTGACTGCCTAGCACCACTCGATTCTTCAAATCCTTGGATGCCTATCAGTCGCAAAACTTCAACCAGTGAATTACCCCTTACTCAGGTTTTAATAAAAGAGTATTTTGTCTTCTCCAACTAAAGAGCTTTCTTCATGTATGAACTTAGAGTACTGCTCTTTCACGATGCTATTGTTTTCTTGATTGCTTTTAATTGCTTTGATTGCTCGAGAGTGTTGTTCGCATTGTACTGCTCAACTTCAAATCTTCGGATATATATAGGTGTCGATCCTCTGAGCATTTCTTCATAGCCATTGCAAATCTGTAACAAATCCGTCTGTTGGAGAAATAAACTTTTTTGTTTTTCTTTCTGAACATTGCAAGGCTGTATTTTAATCCAATTCCGACCATTGTGAAGACTTCCATGTTATGGCACCGAATCTTTTGAATATAATAAGATTAAAGTCTCGAGTGGTGGGTCTGGATTATTTATTTAAATCATTTCCTTTCCGGGAATCTCTCCAATTTGTCTCTTATTGCTCGCATGTGACTTTCCATAAATATTGACTATTCAACGCATGCTGATGTGGTCTGGAGTACTTGGCTGATCACTTAACTGACCTCTCTGTGGTCAAACTATCTGATATACAATCAACCTTCTCTGATGTCGACTTATCTGATGTGCCGACTTGTTTGTAGTCTTCTGACCTAATTGAGCTTGACAGATCTGATGGTCAAACTTCAGATGACTTGACTTTCCTTCTTGATTGCAGTCTGGTCCAACTTCGCTAATTAAATAGTTGACCAGAACTTCTCTGATAAGGGTTGCCTGATATAGCTCGGTTGTGGTCAACCTTATATGAGCAGTTGAGTTGACCAAGACTCGGCTGATGGATACTTATCTTTTTGTACTTAGCCGATTTTTTAAAACCTAACTTATATGGCCTATAGAAGATTCATTAGGCCGAAATTAATTTATCCAATAAATTAATTTAGACATCCAAAATCCTAAAATTAATTAGACATCCAATGTCCAATAAATTAGATATCCAAAATCTAATATTATCAAAGAGAGATTAAGCTCGATTTATTTTGTCGTCTATCCTAATGCGCGACTCGGTAGGGCCGTCTTTGTTAGGAATGGGAGGAACCAAAGAGTGGTAGCACCACATAGCAAGTCCCACGGCGTACATTATAACCTAACTGAGAACGAATTATTGGGATTATTCAAAAACGTTTCTGTCGTGAGTACCAGTATACGTATAAACCCTTCTTTCAAATGTCCCGATCAAGTTAGTGTCACGGTCAGTCAAACCCTATCTGTACTTGACGCTATGCATGAGTTAATGCAAACTGAGATCATTAAGCTCTTGTGTATCCAATACAACTAGCTCCAATGCTTTGGCCAAAGAATTATGATCTCGTTTTCCAATAACTGCATAGGACATATGCCTGTTCACTTATAGGATAAAGAATCTTATCTTGGTATTCTGTAGGACCTGCAACTTGCCCGTCAAGACGCACATTGAGGTTGACCCCCACCTTTCGGTTTTCTAGGTCGAACTACTCTAATGAAAATCTTAACGTCACAAGCACATCCCTACGAAATCCTTAAGTCGAAGGTTCACGAATACCTATCACAACCTTATGATTCCATCATTGACTGTCCGAGAGTGAAATCCGTGTGACGAATCGAGGGTGAGTCGGTTCGAGTATACTAATCTCATTAGCATACCTATAACGTGTGCTCCCACTAACCATTAGTGATCGACAGGCACTCTCCAAGTCAAAGAACACATCAAACAAGTCTTCACATAAACGTAACGCCCAATAAAGTTTCATCGACTTGCGAATGATTAAGTATTTGAGCCATAAACCTTTCCAGTGCCGATCCCCTTATCCAATAAGGAGTGGAATGTTTTGCTCTCAAATACACGGACTAGTTTTTGTACAAATATTTACAAGTCAGGAATACCAATAACTATTAGTAAATAAAGAAACATTCAATTTGCCTTCTGATAATGTTTTACATAATAACAAGTACAATGCCCTCACTCAACATCCTCTGAGTGGCATTCGAGGGCATACTCCTAACAATCTCCCACTTGCACTCAATGCCTCATGATAAGTGTCAGTTTTGTACACTTATCCATGGTTTGTATCGATAAAATTCACCCATAATTGAGCTAGTCTACTCATTTTTTGCTTTTAATTTATTAGTTTTAATAATTTTATTTTTATCGGATGATGATCGGATTAAATAACTGAATTACTCAAGAAACAACATGTTTAATAAATATTCTCTTTATTGAATTTTGATATATTCATGTTGTAGGGCTTTCCGAAACGAATTCGGCAGTCTTTCCGGATTCAAAATCAGAGTTATATATCAAAAGTTATCATCCGAAGAAGATCTGGGGCAAAAGCGCAAAGTCTGAGAAATTCTGGGCCGAAAACGTAACTATCCAAGCTTCAAATGAGCAAATTTATGAAGCCACATTACGGCCGTAACATTCAGGAGTTACGGCCGTAAGTCACCCTAGTTACGGCCGTAACTCCTGAATGTTACGGCCGTAACTCTTGACAGATTACTATGATTTGTCTAATTTTTTATACTTTTTGTGTATTATTGAGGGGATGGCTGGCATTGATCCGATCTAATGTAATAATGCTGGAGTTTTGGAGCTATTAGATGACTTTAGGTATATAAATAGACCCCTTAGATCCTTCATCATTCATCATTCATCTTATAATTTTCCATTTTCTTGTAAACTTTTCTTTTTGTGTGAAGAACACACTTGTGTTCTTGAGTGATCTTTGTAAGTGTGGTATAACATATGTTGTTCAGAGAGTTTATTGCTTCTATCTCCTTTATCTACTAAGGGAGTTAGGATCAATTCTTTCTCTTGATTCAACTAATAATGACCACACAAGCTTGTAATATGTGTAATAAACCCTTCATGGGCTAAGTAATCTTTAGTTGGGATTATAAACAAGGTTAGTCATGTTATTTATGTTTGTATAAAAGATCTATTGTGAATTACTTATTATTGTGTGTGATTTTCATTGTTTTAACAATCTTTATTTATTTGGCCAATTAATAAAGATATTTATGATCTTCATATGTTTCGAAAGAAAATATGTTTGATTAGATCAAATGATCTTCACTCTAAGTTGTTCTAGGGGATAGAAATATACCCCTAGTCCTTAGATGATTCTTTGAGTTATTTTCATAAATCCTAATGCTATGTATTGAAGCCAATCAACATAGAAATATAGTGGATTGATTCAATATGTAAGGGGCGTTTTATAGTTCGAAAGAGAAACCATCTTTTTAAGGAAAATCGAATCTACACAACGTAATAAGTAAATTCATCTTATGATCTCCAATACATCTTTTATAACTAATGACGAACTAAGTTTGTAATCCCAACTATTTCATTTTATCAATAATCAATCTATTATTATTGCTATCTTTTTATTTCCTTATAATATTAGAACTATTATTGCAATTTCTTTGCAATTATTAAACCAAACTTTTTAATTATGTGTTTCACTCATCTTAAGTATCTATAAAAATAGACTAATAGTGTATAATTCAAATTATAACAAAACTTCCTTGTGGGATCGATAAACCGGACTCAAAAAGTCCACTTTACTACTTGATACGATATCGTGCACTTGCGATAGTTATACTAAAAGCGTGTCAAGTTTTTGGCGCCGTTGCCGGGGAACTATAAGTTATATTTGAAATCTTACATTGTAAACTATTTTTGTAGGTATAAATTTCTCGACGTTGTAACCTAGTACTAAATTGTGTTTGTCCGGTCAAGTGGCGGATAACGGTACTCCGTGACTATTAAAGTCGGATTTTTCAGTTTCCCACAACAACTGATATTTGCAAATATTTTATTCAATTATTTTCATTGTCTTTTTATTTTTGTTTTTTTTATCATGGACGAAACATTGTTTAAAATTGAAAAAAGATTTCCCTTTCTAAGTAAAAATGCAATTTTAAAAATTTACAAGACAAGGCTTGAGAGGATGAGGTTGCTTACGAATAAAAGCATACCTTTTGACATAAGATTCATTATCAAAGCCAAAGTAAGAATAGAAGGTGAATTCACAGAAACACCAACTAGATTTTTACCAGGGCTTGGAAAAAGTTCATATGCCAAGAAACGACGAGCAAAGATGATAGCCGTTTGTTATAAATGTGTTAGATGGAACTGTAATTTAAAATGTCGATCTTTAGGAATTCCATCTACAAACAGAGAAGATAAAATTCAGTTCATTAAGGATGGTCTGAATAAAGAGAATTTAGATAATATCGAAATTTCTCTTGACACGCATCCTAGTGGACTCGTACATTACGGAATTCGATGTTTGTGGAATAAATTCAAACCAGAATATGAATAACGTCTTGGGAATCCGACGTTAAAAGACCCTGTTTGCCAATTTGTAAGAAAATTAGATGGGAAGCTTCTCCCCGACTCATAGATGGCGTTTAGGCCGTTTCTGAACGTAAAATCAGAGGAAGATGTGAGCCAGAATCACAACTACTGTACATACACGTAAGTATCTTTTATTTTTGTCGTATGGTGAGATTTTCTGAATAAAAAAATGTGATACGCGATAAAAGCTTTCATTATTCTATTGAGTAGTTGAATCACAATCAAACGCAATCACAAACTTGTTAAACAATTTTTACCTTCTTTTTCTTCTATAAATAAATTTTCTATTGGTCTCTTTCATTCATCCCTCAAACTTGCACTTTTCTCTGTTTCTCTCTAAAAAAAAAATTTTCTTTTCAAAAATGGAGTCATCATCTTCAACAAAAATTTTACATACCGCATTTTGGTGGATCTAGTTCTGGAAAAGAGGCATGCTTCACTGAAGGAGCCCACAACTTGGGTCGTACCTTAGGAGAAAAATGCATTCATGTAGTTTACGGAGGAGGAAGTCTAGGATTAATGGGACGAGTCTGCGTCGCCTATATGGAAGGAGTAAGAGTGTTGGGAGTAATCCCAAAACCTCCGGTGAAAGTAAAATCACCGGGTCAACTATTGGAGATGAGTTTAGATCTGTGAATATGCAAGATCGCATAACTCACATGATAAATAATTCTGGCGCCTTTATCGCCCTTCCCGGTGGTTTTGGCACCCTTGAGGAACTTTTTCATGTGGTTACCAGAGCCCAGCTAAATGTTCATCAAAAACCAATAGGAGTGCTTAATGTCAATGGTTTCTTTGATAGTTTACTGTCTTTCATCGACTACTCTGCTGAAAAGGGCTTTATTTCCGAGCGTGCAAAACGAATCATAGTCGTTGCAACAACACCAGAAGAACTAATCAAAAAACTCAATGAATTTGTTCCTCAACCAGATCCAGCTCTAGCTAAAATTGTCTGGGTAGAAGATTTTACCATGAGAAAATGAAAAGTAGATTCATTCCTCTCCCTTTGATAACCCATGTCGGACCCCTTGTATTTTTACTTTCTGTCGTGTGTAATAATCGTGCTAAATGATGGCAGCTTAAGGAGTTTCTTCTTAATCTCTTGACGCGCATCTATTCACGATTTATGTATTTTTATTTCCTTACTGTAATATTTATTTCGTGTTTTGCTTTTATAAAAACTTTGATGGCAGCATAAGGCGACTCTTCGGACTTTCTTGATGCGCATCTAAAAAATTATGTTATACTTACGAGTATATTTTATTTTCTTTTGTGTGTGCCTCGTATATTTATTCTCTTGCAGATTCTAAAAGGCGTTAGCTCAGACATCAACTTTCTTAACAGGGAGTATTCTGCTTTTCTGCATTGATTTTTATTTTTAAACTGAGGACAGTTTTATTTTCAAGTTTGGGGGTGGTTTGTTTTAGTATTTTGGTGTGTTGTAATTTTGGTGTGGTTTGTTTAATTATTTTGGTGTGATTTGATTGATTTGGTTATTTGCCTTAATTTTTTTATATATATTTATAGTATTTTGATTTTTGAGATTTCTAGATCTGGCCATAACACCAATAAATAAGGTATATACAAACTTCTAAAATCATTTTAACCGGTAAAAAAATTGTATATTCCAAAATTTTTTTGAGCCTTAATCTCTCTTTCCAAGCCTTGTAGTTATCATATAAAATCGAGTCATTCGTTACCTTGAGAAAAGAAGAATCAATTGGTTGATGAAAAATAAAACTGAAATTTACTTAATATGTGGAGTTTTTGATTTTTCATGCTTAACTAAAAAATAATTTTCTGCAAAAATTCTATTCCCTAAAAAAAAAAAAGGAGTCATTGGTGAAAAGAGCTACACGTTAGCAAATAACGGTGTGAAAGCTATCACCTAAAAAAAATAAATGACGAAAAGGAGAAGTGTTGAGCAAAGAATAAATGCCTAATTTTGGAAGTCTTAAATTTTGCGAAAAATAAAGGACTAACCATTGTTGGTGCGTAGTCGCCGTCTCGTAAAAATTGGTGAAAAGAGCTACACGTTAGCAAATAACGGTGTGAAAGCTATCACCTTTTTACGAAAGAAAAATAATGAGATAGAAATTGTGTTAGTGAAAAGAGCTACACGTTAGCAAATAACGGTGTGAAAGCTATCACTAAAAGGGATGTAGTTTATGAGCAGATTTGAATTAATTAGCAGCTGAATTTCAATACACTCAATTTTGTGAAAATCACAATATTTGATGACGCCAATGAAATTCTTCTTCATATAGAGTCGAAAAATAAACGAGTGATCGAGAGCAACCATTAAAGGGAGTCGTGTGTATCACGAGTGGGAAAGAAATAATCAACCTTTTGGGGGGGAAAACCTTATATTTTGGAATTACAATACTAAAACCGTGTTTTAACTTCAAAATCATTTGTAGATTTATTTTGAATCTTGATTCATTTATATCTACTGTATAAGCTGGTTGTTGTGTATTAATGGCATTTTGATCTCCTATTTCTCTTTTTATATTTTAATTTATGTGTGTATTAATTTTCTTATTTTTTTTTTATTTTTATTTTTATTTTTGGAGTGTGAATAATAAAGAGTCTTGCTCGGGACTAGCAAGAATTCAAGTTTGGGGGTGTGATAAGTGTCATTTTTATACACTTATCCATTGTTTGTATCGATAAAATTCACCCATAATTGAGCTAGTCTACTCGTTTTTTGCTTTTAATTTATTAGTTTTAATAATTTTATTTTTATCGGATGATGATCGGATTAAATAACTGAATTACTCAAGAAACAACATGTTTAATAAATATTCTCTTTATTGAATTACGAAGCCACGTTACGGCCGTAACAATCAGCAGTTACGGCCGTAAGTCACTTAGTTACGGTAGTAACTCCAGAATGTTACGGCCGTAACTCTTGACAGATTACTATGATTTGTCTAATTTTTTATACTTTTGTGTATTATTGAGGGGATGGCTGGCATTGCTCCGATCTAATGTAGTAATGCTGGAGTTTTGGAGCTATTAGATGACTTTAGGTGTATAAATAGACCCCTTAGATCCTTCATCATTCATCATTCATCTTATAATTTTTCATTTTCTTGTAAACTTTTCTTTTTGTGTGAAGAACACACTTGTGTTCTTGAGTGATCTTTGTAAGTGTGGTATAACATATGTTGTGCAGAGAGTTTATTGCTTCTATCTCCTTTATCTACTAAGGGAGTTAGGATCAATTCTTTCTCTTGATTCAACTAATAATGACCACACAAGCTTGTAATATGTGTAATAAACCCTTCATGGGCTAAGTAATCTTTAGTTGGGATTATAAACAAGGTTAGTCATGTTATTTATGATTGTATAAAAGATCTATTGTGAATTACTTATTATTGTGTGTGATTTTCATTGTTTTAACAATCTTTATTTATTTGGCCAATTAATGAAGATATTTATGGTCTTCATATGTTTCGAAAGAAAATATGTTTGATTAGATCAAATGATCTTCACTCTAAGTTGTTCTAGGGGATAGAAATATACCCCTAGTCCTTAGATGATTCTTTGAGTTATTTTCATAAATCCTAATGCTATGTATTGAAGCCAATCAACATAGAAATATAGTGGATTGATTCAATATATAAGGGGCGTTTTATAGTTCGAAAGAGAAACCGTCTTTTTAAGGAAAATCGAATCTACACAACATAATAAGTAAATTTATCTTATGATCTCCAATACATCTTTTATAACTAATGACGAACTAAGTTTGTAATCCCAACTATTTCATTTTATCAATAATCAATCTATTATTATTGCTATCTTTTTATTTCCTTATAATATTAGAACTATTATTGCAATTTCTTTGCAATTATTAAACCAAACTTTTTAATTATGTGTTTCACTCATCTTAAGTATCTATAAAAATAGACTAATAGTGTATAATTCAAATTATAACAAAACTTCCTTGTGGGATCGATAAACCAGACTCAAAAAGTCCACTTTACTACTTGATACGATATCGTGCACTTGCGATAGTTATACTAAAAGCGTGTCACCTCACACTATGGTATCTAATACCCATGTCCTCCAGATGACGCTCCAAGCTAATCTGAGTAAGTCGCTTGGTCAGTGGAGCAGCGACTTTGTCGGCTAAGTCTACTCTATGCAGCACAATATATCTTTTGCGAACAAATTCTCTCGCGAAATGATACTTTCTCTCAATGTGTTTTGTACTATTGTGAGACCTCGGCTCCTAAGCCTGTGTTATCGCTCCATTGTTATCATATAAAAATGAAAACAGGCAGCGCAGTACATGGTGTCACTTGAAGTTCACCTAGTAACTTCTTAATCCAAAACCTTTCCTTTGGAGGCCTCCGAGGCCGCTTGATACTCAGCATAATATGTGGAATCAACAGTCGCGCTAAGCTTGGCACTATGCCAAGACACTGCTCCTCCATTAAGAGTAAAATGTAGCCAGAAGTAGACACTGTGTCCTCTTTCTGTCCTTAGAAGTCTGAATTAGTGAAGCCCGTCATATTCAGTTCTCCACCACCATACATAAGAACTAGATATCTATTCCTTCTAAAGTACTTGAGAACGTTCTTTACGGCGGTCCAATGTTCCCTACCCGGGTTTGCCTAAAACCTACTTACCACGCTTTCAGCATGCATAATGTCGGGTCTCGTCACAACAAGGCATACACAAGTCTACCCGCGCCCGAAGCATATGGTATATTACTCATTTCCTTTTGTTGTTCCTCACTATGAGGACATATCTTCGAGGTGAGTTTTATTCCATGTCGCATCGGTAGGAACCCTCTTTTAGAATCATCCATCTTAAATCGCTTTAAGATCTTATCTATATAGAGGGCTTGGGAAAGACCTATCATTCTCTTCTCTCTATCCCAGTAGGGTTGAATCCCAAGAATATAGGTTTATTCTCCCAAGTCTTTCATGGAGAACCTACTCGAAAGCCAATCTTTCACAGAACTGAGCATTCCCACAACGTTTCCTATTAGTATAATGTCATCTACATATAGTACTAAGAATGCAATCTTGCTCCCATTAACCCTATTGTATACACAAGGTTCCTCTTGATTTTGCACGAAGTCAAACTCTTTGACTGTCTCGTCAAAACGAAGGTCCTAACTGTAACACCCCCAGAATACGACCAGGAATGTCACACGCCGTAGACCCTCATCACAAGGATCTACCAGGCTAAACTCCAAAAGACTACTCAATGATTGACCGATAGGGGTCAAAATTAATTACAAAGCAGACCGACAAGGTCATTAAACAATTCAGAAACTAACTAAATTTACTTCTCAATGACAATAATAAACTTGAACATAGAAAGGAATGACAACTTAATTTAATGAATGAAAACTACACCAATGCAAGGGTGGATACTCGACCGAAAGAGAAATACCAACTAAAATGAAACAAAAGGAAAAGACTCTGACTCTTGTGCGATTAGCATCGTCGTCTTCCATCTCTTTTCAAGCCAATCCCGTGACTGCTCCCGAGCTGCCAAAACCTGAGCGCATAACAGGCAACCACCCCCCAAAAACTCGGGGGTTAGAAAACTGGAATTTTGTTAGTGCGAGTACATAATATACAAGATATACAAAAAATATCAACACGGAAACTCAACAGCCGCGAAGCCTTAACATGCTCCACACAATCACACAACCAGTACAGAAGAGTATTCATTACACAAGGGAAAGATATTCACACTATCAATTTCGTTTATAGAACAATAGCACCAATGAAACTTCAAACGAGCCCAATGAGTCAGAAATGTCTAGTTTGGAAATCCCCTTTTTAAAAGGAAAATATTTTAATAAGGTAGTTTTGAAAATGTTATTGTTGACTCGAGCTATCATGGGGTTTTGCAAATCAAACGGGAATACTTTTTAGGAAATAATTTCAAGAGTCCTCGGGTCCTCAACCCAGCATGTGGAAAAACAATCTTACAAGAAAATCAATTCAACGTTATTCGGGGTCCTCAACCAAACTCATAGAACTGTAATATCCGCAATTTTCGATTTCCGGTAATTTCTTTTTTTTTTCGGCGGAAGTCTGTTTTGACGACTCGCTCATGTCCGTTTCGTCATTCTGAGAATGATTAATTCTACACTTTTTGACATCCGAGTTCGTTTCGGTGTCGTTTCGTTGAGTTCTGTGCTTTTTAGCGACTTTTCCGCACTTGAGTTCGATTCTTGCGAATCTCGTCCGAAACTGTTGTTTCGAGTTTCCCGCAAGTCCGTTTAACTTTGTTAGACGTGTTGTGAACTTCGGTTTGGTTATTCGATCACGTATCGTGATTTCCGGGCGTTTTGGGCCATTTTGTAATTTCTTGAAAGTTACGTATCCGTATTCTGTAATTGTCGTCTCGACCCGTTTCTTGGTCGCGTATGACTAATTATGGTATTACGCTTTCATTTCGAGTCGTTTATGTTGTCCGCGAACTTTTCGCCGTGTTCGCCTGCACGCTTCGAAATCGGGTCGCCGAGCCACAGCGGTTGCGGGATCGCCGGACGGTTATGGATCGCCGGACGATTGCGGGCACCGCCGGACGGTGCGGCAGAACCGGCGTAGCGCACGCCACGGCCGGAAGGTCGCGCGCGCTAACCGGCAGTGTAGCGACGCCGCCGGTGGCCTAGCGACGCTTATCGCCCGGGCAAGCGATGGGGTTTCGAGGTTCTGGACTCGGTCAGGATCGGCAGGTAGCGCACGCTACGCCGAGCGTAGCGCGCGCTAGTCGGCAGGCGTAGCGCACGCTGTCGGCCGGCTAGCGTACGTTACCTGGCCGGGCAGTTCAGTCCAGTGGCTACTGGACAGGTCGGCTAGCGCGCGCAGGCATCCGGCCGTAGCGCACGCTAGCGGGAGTTGGGTCGACAGGTTCGGTCGGCAGGGTTGGTCGGTGATGCCGGGTCGCGTGGGCCCTGGCCGAGGGTGCTCGGCCGATACCGGCCGATAGCGCACGCTAGTCCGGGAAGGCTAGCGCACGCTAGTCTGGCCAGTATAAATATGGCTGAGCAGTCACATTTCACTTCGTTTTTCATTTCCTTCCTTCTCCGTCCGCGAATGGCGATTCATGGGCGACGAAGCCATGTTGTTTAACAACAAATCCATGAAGTCCTTGAGTTCAGAACATCAATCGATCGTCCGTTATCAACCTTTGATCCAGCGAATCAAGGTAATTTTCCTTAGAACCCTAATTTCGGGAATTTGGGGATTTTTGCATTTTCGTCCGATTCGTTCCGTGTTGTTGATTAATTCATGATGGGTATGATTAATCTTGATAGTATTCTTGTGTTTAACATCATTTAATCCATTGTTCTTCGTCGAATCGAAGTATAATTCTTGATTTCCTTCGAATTGACTTTTTGAGGGATTTGTCCCCGATCTCGTTTTTCATCCGTTTTCGATGGATCGATTATGGTTAAATGATGTTGTTAAACATATTCTATGGATTGTATATCCATATTTCAACTTGGAATTCGTTTTGGGTTTTGACGGAACGAATCGTGTTCTTGGCCGTTTTGGCGGAAATCCGTGAACTTTCGTCATCCGTTCTTTGAATTCAACGGCTTTGAGTCGTGTTATGGAATTCATTTCATTGTTATTATTTGTCCTTCGTAGTTTGTGAACGTGAGTTGGCGTTCGGTAGAGTCGGCGGGTTCGTAGTCGGTTCGGGCCAACCTACTTCGGTCGATTCTCCGCGTTGTTCTTATTCGAGGCAAGTACCTTGCCCATACTATTCTTGTTTTGTGAATGTGATAATTGGTGATCGTCTTTATATATTTGTTTGATTGTTTAAAACGAGCTTTCAAAAGATTTGGTTAGCCTTGTTAAAGGCCCTCTTTCAAAATCGTGTGTGTTTTGTGATCGATGTGTTTCTCGAACGAGTATGTGAATCTTATGGACATGTTGGTGTTGATGATGCACTTGGTAATTGCGTGTGGACGTATATTGTTTCATTTCGGTGCATTGTGGTTGACGTGTTGTTTTACTAAGTGTTTGATGCCTCTGGGTGTATTGTTTGGATATCCTCGGTGTGATATATTACTCGTGCTTGAGTTTGTTTAGCTAGCCAGTGCGGGAGGGTCCTTCGAGGCCTCGTGCGGGAATCTATGATATTACTCTGTTCCCAAGGCGATGCTTATGTTGAGGAGATTTGTTTAGCTAGCCAGTGCGGGAGGGTCCTTCGAGGCCTCGTGCGGGAATCTATGATATTACTCTGTTCCCAAGGCGATGCTTATGTTGAGATTTGTTTAGCTAGCCAGTGCGGGAGGGTCCTTCGAGGCCTCGTGCGGGAATCTATGATATTACTCTGTTCCCAAGGCGATGCTTGTGTTGAGATTTGTTTAGCTAGCCAGTGCGGGAGGGTCCTTCGAGGCCTCGTGCGGGAATCTATGATATTACTCTGTTCCCAAGGCGATGCTTGTGCATGATTACGTTGTGTTGATTTTATGTCCGTTGAGGACACGTGATGTTGGGCTCTGGCCCTGTGAATTGTTGTTGGTTTTCTATTTGCGAAAACAAAACATTTGGGCTATGACCCTATTGATTTTTGGAAAGATATGGATTTGATATCCCTAATTTGATTTCTATTAAACTCCCGAGGGTATTCTAAACCATTTTGCAAACCATTCTCGTTATTTGTGATCTTTCGGATTTGGAAAGTTTTACTCAAACTCGTGCCTCGGGAAGTACTTTTCGTTACGTTTGGAACCTTGAGGATTTTCTGATTATTATTGTTCTTGAAATTTTTATTGTATGGCTCGTATTTTGCACTTGTACTTGCACTAGCAAAACAGTGGAGTTTTGCTAACCCCCGAGTATTCGGGGGGTGGATGTCTATTTTTGCATTCAGGTTTTGGAGCATAGCACGGGGTCGGCACGAAGGATGATGAAAGATGAACGATACTAATCACACGAGAATCTGTTGACGTCGTTTTGGTCTAGTTGTATTTTCTTTTCCCGCTGCAGTATCTTTTACACGTTGTACGGGTGTTTTTTGTATTTTGACCCCTGCGTTGGTTTGTGTTTGGAATTGAGTTTTATGTATTTGTTGTAAGACCAAATCGGTCTCTTTGAGTCATTTTAGCCTTAAAGGCGAGGTTTAGATGTTTGATTTTAGTTATCAGCCTGGTAGATCCTCGAGGAGAGGGTCTACGGCGTGTAATATCCCTGAGCGGATTTGGGGGTGTTACATAAATGGTATCGGAGCCAGGTTGTGGAAACCTAGGCTGTCGGGTCAGTGG
Organism: Orobanche coerulescens; assembly: GCA_033398695.1. Taxonomy (NCBI): domain Eukaryota; kingdom Viridiplantae; phylum Streptophyta; class Magnoliopsida; order Lamiales; family Orobanchaceae; genus Orobanche; species Orobanche coerulescens. Next base: position 21,494,014 of record CM065810.1, read on the forward strand.
TGTCTATCGAGTTTTTGTCTCGTCGGATTTTATCTGACTGAGTCGTGTCGCGACGCGTCGTCTGAGTTTGTTGGTCGTGATTAGTATCGTGGGGCGATCATCATCTTCGTGCGACCTGTGGCTGTAAGTCTCCCTTCTTTCTATTGTGCCTCGTGTGACACGAGCTATTTTTATGATTTATTTGCTAAGTGGCGGAATCCTCTTATGGATTTTGATTTCTTGATACGTGACTATTTGACTCTCATATTTCTTTCATGTGAGGAGTAGTTGTTGGATTGTGCATGTTGGACTCTATTTCTTTTTTTCCGCTGCGTGAGTTCCTTTGTAATAGCTTTCGGTATTTTACCGACTGAATTTTATTTCGAAAATCGATTCCTTTAACCGAGTTGTTGGCCTTGACCGTTTTGACGGTAGTTGGGTGTTTTCAAATGATTTTGTGAGTTTTGATAAGTACTACCGTCATCGACCTTTTTGGGCATTCTAACCCATTGAATTATTTTTGAAAACCTTGAGTATCTTAGAAAATTGAAATTCGAGACGTACTTTTAAAGCAAATTATTTTCTTGCGGTGTTTTCAAGGTGTTTTCTAATGCCGCAATACATTTCAAAAATTTTCCGGTTGAGGACCAAAAATATTTTGAGATATTTTCAAATGCAGTTGCTTAGACCCAAGGGTCGAATATTTTTGAAAGTTTTTCACTAAAGGAAAGGTGTCCTCATTTTTGTTCAAACGCAAGATGATTTTCAAAGTCTCGATAATGGTGTTTGTACTACTTTTTGTAAAATGATACTCAAGATCAACTGTTGTTTCCAAACTGTTTTCAAAAGGTGGTTCTCGTTTTTAAAACCTATCATTCCTGTTTGCGGACCGGAAATGCGTGTATGGTTTTCGAACTTTCGTTACGGTGTCAACCCCGAATTGTGATTGAATTGGTGGCGTGAGCGTCGAGTCGTTCGCCACGCATATGTTTTGTTGGCCCTCTGTGAGAGGTGTGAACTGGTGTTTACTGTTTATCGCCTCGTGGTGATTGCGTATTGTCGCACTAGTGTGGGTTGTTAAAGCCTGGATTTTTATGCGTTATACACATGGGTGATTGTTTCATGATGTTTGTGATTGTGTGATGGCTGTCGTTCGGGATGTTGTAATCTTCGAATGATGTCGTTGTTGTTGTGATTTTTGTATGCGTTGATATGTTATGCTGAGTTGGCATCTCCGGTATGTTGTTTTGCGGTGTTTTGATCCATTGTATCGAGCATTTATATTTTCGGTATGCCGAGCCGAGGCGTTTCAATCGTGATGTGCCGGGCATGCACGTGTAAATTGTCTTTCTCGTCGATAACACATTTCAAGTGTGGACTCGAGGACACCGAATTCAGTTTTGTGAATTGGCTACCGAGACTTTCGGAGTTCGCGCTTCAAAGACAAGTATCAGAATCGGCTTTGAGAGGCCTTCGAAGGATGTTTCTGTCGGTTGCTTGTTGTGTCGTCACCTTGATTTTGCTGTTGTGAGTTGCGGGGGCGACCTTCTTTTATAAGAGGTCGAATGTAGTACCCGTGTTGTTTTTAGACTTCTGTATTTTCTCTTTCTCCAGTCTATCGATTCGCTCGTGTTCGTTGATACTGTCTGAACTTGTTTTGTATTTCGGGTTCATCATTCGAACGAGCTGTGATCTTGTTTTGGGTCAATCTGGTTATCGCTGTCACTTTCCGAATTCGGTTCGATTCTTGTGAACCTTGTTCGGAAGTAACATCTTTTGGTTCTACTAGTTCTTTTATTCGAAGTGGACTGGATCTTGAACTTTTACATTTTCGACTCTGTCGACTCGTTTATGTTCGTTGACATTTCTGAGCTTGTCCTGCTCCTTGCTTTTGTTGATCGAACGAGTGTGGTGTTATTTCGGAATAACTCGTTGTCGTTGTGACTTTTCAATCGCTATTCCCTTTCCTGTGGATCTTCGGCAATGCATGTCTTGTAGTTCTCACCAGATCATCCTGGGAGTTGTTGTTTGAACTTTATTGTTCTTTGTGATTCGAACATGATTCTTCGATCTTTGTTGTCTCGATCGTTGTGGTTTGATCGTTTGATTGTTCGGTTTATATTGACCTCGTTCCGTGATTGGCGAGCATTCAGACTCCTTCGTAATTCCCTTCAGTTCGGGAAATTAGTTTCGTTTTCGATCTTCCATCCCTTAGGCGGTGGGATTCCGTGTTTGTTCAGCGGTTGACTCGCGTTTTGATTGATGTACCGTTGGGTTGGTCAATCATATTGATTTTCGTTCGTTGTGTTTTGTGATTGTCGGATAATTGACTTGGCTATATTATCCGTTTGATGACGCTTGTCACTTGTTGGTTTTTATTATATCCCTAACGGCGACGTTGTGTTGGTCGCCGTGGAGCGTGTTTTCACGCCGTATACCCCTTTGCGTTGTTTGTAACATTTCGCCGTTGGGCGTTAGTTACGCATTCTTGTGTATCTCGTTGAGTTTTTCCTGGCGGAATATTTCTTCTCCCTACTTGTTTTAAGTTTCGGGACGAAACTTCTTTTAAGGAGGGTAGAATGTAATATCCGCAATTTTCGATTTCCGGTAATTTCTTTTTTCGGCCGAAGTCTGTTTTGACGACTCGCTCATGTCCGTTTCGTCATTCTGAGAATGATTAATTCTACACTTTTTGACATCCGAGTTCGTTTCGGTGTCGTTTCGTTGAGTTCTGTGCTTTTTAGCGACTTTTCCGCACTTGAGTTCGATTCTTGCGAATCTCGTCCGAAACTGTTGTTTCGAGTTTCCCGCAAGTCCGTTTAACTTTGTTAGACGTGTTGTGAACTTCGGTTTGGTTATTCGATCACGTATCGTGATTTCCGGGCGTTTTGGGCCATTTTGTAATTTCTTGAAAGTTACGGGTATCCGTATCTGTAATTGTTGTCTCGACCCGTTTCTTGGTCGCGTATGACTAATTATGGTATTACGCTTTCATTTCGAGTCGCTTATGTTGTCCGCGAACTTTTCGCCGTGTTCGCCCGCACGCTTTGAAATCGGTCGCCGAGCTCAGCGGTTGCGGATCGCCGGACGGTTATGGATCGCCGGACGATTGCGGCACCGCCGGACGGGTGCGGCAGAACCGGCGAGCGCACGCCACGGCCGGAAGGTCGCGCGCAACCGGCAGTGTAGCGCACGCCGCCGGTGGCCTAGCGTACGCTTATCGGCCCGGGCAGCGGGTTTCGAGGTTCTCGACTCGGCCAGATCGGCAGTAGCGCACGCTACGCCGAGCGTAGCGCGCTAGTCGGCAGCGTAGCGCACGCCGCCGGCCGCTAGCGACGTTATCTGGCCGGCAGTCGATCCAAAGGCTATCGATAGCCAGGCTAGCGCGCGCAGTATCCGGCCGTAGCGCACGCTAGCGGGAGTTGGGTCGACAGGTTCGGTCGGCAGGGTTGGTCGGTGATGCCGGGTCGCGTGGGCCCTGGCCGAGGGTGCTCGGCCGATACCGGCCGATAGCGCACGCTAGTCCGGGAAGGCTAGCGCACGCTAGTCTGGCCAGTATAAATATGGCTGAGCAGTCACATTTCACTTCGTTTTTCATTTCCTTCCTTCTCCGTTCGCGAATGGCGATTCATGGGCGACGAAGCCATGTTGTTTAACAACAAATCCATGAAGTCCTTGAGTTCAGAACATCAATCGATCGTCCGTTATCAACCTTTGATCCAGCGAATCAAGGTAATTTTCCTTAGAACCCTAATTTCGGGAATTTGGGGATTTTTGCATTTTCGTCCGATTCGTTCCGTGTTGTTGATTAATTCATGATGGGTATGATTAATCTTGATAGTATTCTTGTGTTTAACATCATTTAATCCATTGTTCTTCGTCGAATCAAGTATAATTCTTGATTTCCTTCGAATTGACTTTTTGAGGATTTGTCCCGATCTCGCTTTTCATCCGTTGATGGATCGATTATGGTTAAATGATGTTGTTAAACATATTCTATGGATTGTATATCCATATTTCAACTTGGAATTCCGCTGGGTTTTGACGGAACGAATCGTGTTCTTGGCCGTTTTGGCGGAAATCCGTGAACTTTCGTCATCCGTTCTTTGAATTCAACGGCTTTGAGTCGTGTTATGGAATTCATTTCATTGTTATTATTTGTCCTTCGTAGTTTGTGAACGTGAGTTGGCGTTCGGTAGAGTCGGCGGGTTCGTAGTCGGTTCGGGCCAACCTACTTCGGTCGATTCTCCGCGTTGTTCTTATTCGAGGCAAGTACCTTGCCCATACTATTCTTGTTTTGTGAATGTGATAATTGGTGATCGTCTTTATATATTTGTTTGATTGTTTAAAACGAGCTTTCAAAAGATTTGGTTAGCCTTGTTAAAGGCCCTCTTTCAAAATCGTGTGTGTTTTGTGATCGATGTGTTTCTCGAACGAGTATGTGAATCTTATGGACATGTTGGTGTTGATGATGCACTTGGTAATTGCGTGTGGACGTATATTGTTTCATTTCGGTGCATTGTGGTTGACGTGTTGTTTTACTAAGTGTTTGATGCCTCGGGTGTATTGTTTGGATATCCTCGGTGTGATATATTACTCGTGCTTGAGTTTGTTTAGCTAGCCCATGGGAGGGTCCTTCGAGGCCTCGTGCGGGAATCTATGATATTACTCTGTTCCCAAGGCGATGCTTATGTTGAGTAGATTTGTTTAGCTAGCGCCATGCGGGAGGGTCCTTCGAGGCCTCGTGCGGGAATCTATGATATTACTCTGTTCCCAAGGCGATGCTTATGTTGAGATTTGTTTAGCTAGCCAGTGCGGGAGGGTCCTTCGAGGCCTCGTGCGGGAATCTATGATATTACTCTGCTCCCAAGGCGATGCTTGTGTTGAGATTTGTTTAGCTAGCCGGTGCGGGAGGGTCCTTCGAGGCCTCGTGCGGGAATCTATGATATTACTCTGTTCCCAAGGCGATGCTTGTGCATGATTACGTTGTGTTGATTTTATGTCCGTTGAGGACACGTGATGTTGGGCTCTGGCCCTGTGAATTGTTGTTGGTTTTCTATTTGCGAAAACAAAACATTTGGGCTATGACCCTATTGATTTTTGGAAAGATATGGATTTGATATCCCTAATTTGATTTCTATTAAACTCCCGAGGGTATTCTAAACCATTTTGCAAACCATTCTCGTTATTTGTGATCTTTCGGATTTGGAAAGTTTTACTCAAACTCGTGCCTCGGGAAGTACTTTTCGTTACGTTTGGAACCTTGAGGATTTTCTGATTATTATTGTTCTTGAAATTTTTATTGTATGGCTCGTATTTTGCACTTGTACTTGCACTAGCAAAACAAAGGAGTTTGCTAACCCCCGAGTATTCGGGGGGTGGATGTCTATTTTTGCATTCAGGTTTTGGAGCATAGCACGGGGTCGGCACGAAGGATGATGAAAGATGAACGATACTAATCACACGAGAATCTGTTGACGTCGTTTTGGTCTAGTTGTATTTTCTTTTCCCGCTGCAGTATCTTTTCCCCGTTGTACGGGAGTTTATTGTATTTTGACCCCTGCGTGGGTATGTGTTTGGAATTGAGTTGTATGTATTTGTTGAAAGACCAAATCGGTCTACTGAGTCATTTTAGCCTTAAAGGCGAGGTTTAGATGTTTGATTTTAGTTATCAGCCTGGTAGATCCTCGAGGAGAGGGTCTACGGCGTGTAATATCCCTGAGCGGATTTGGGGGTGTTACAAGAACATTATCACAAGAGAATCATTACAACATCTCACGGGGTTCTCGACCCAATCATCACGGGATCAATCATCTCAACATTTCACAGAATATCATCACAAGATCAATCAAGGACACAATCTCTCATTCGACAAATCCTGCTCAAGACCCTTGATTAATTAACCCTTGGAAATCTTGTCAAATATCCTTGGTTAATTAACACTGATACCAATATTTAGAACAAGTTGAAACAATCTTTAAGAAAACACGGACCGCGGTCTCTATCAAGACAACATATAAAAGTGAGTTGAAAGAAACTTGAATTTCAAAAAAATCGTTCGATGTCGGTTCTTAGCTGTCACTCGAATATCCGTTACCAATAAGCCTGCCATGCGCCTCCCTTGCACACCTGTGTACCGGCGTTCACTCCACTATATTAGCCGCCTATTGCACATGTCAATGCGCTGGCGTTCACTCCCACAGGAGCCGCCTCTTGCTCGCGCATTATGTAACATCGGTGTTCACCAACCATATGGAGCCGCTCATTGCAACGTACACCAGGCCGGAGTACACGCCCCGTCCTCAGAGGCACCCGGATATGATGTCTCTCATAACAAGTATTCACGTTGTTACAAATACCAAGCACACAGTCAATCATTGCAACAATTATCAAATCATTTCATCATTTCACACAATTTATTCGCCATTCCGTAACTACACAAAATAAACAACAACTCGTACGTTATTCATCAAGACTTAACACATTAAGACTTCAACACTACCAATCAACACTACATATATATCCTTATATTGTAACTCAACCGAAAATACAAAGTTTAGTATGTCGACTAATATTGGTATTAATCACCCAACATTTATCTCCATATGTATATATATGTATATACATATATCTATACATATATCCACATATATATATATATATAATATATATACAAATATTCGTAACATGATTCATACACTTCAGCAACAATGATTTCACGTAATGATAATTCGTATATCAAGGTACTTGCCTTGGTAATCTCTCGCGAATACTCCGGAAATACAGTTGATTGGAACAATCCGTAACTCTAACGAAAACGACGATCGGAAAGGCTCAACACTGGATTATCGTAGGAAATTGGTCCTTAATATCTTATCATTAAATAAACAATCAATCACACGAGGAAAAACATAGAAAGATGACCGAAACCTAACTGTACTCTTCATAACGTACGTTACACACTTACGTAACGTACGTTACGTCTGCACGTTAGCGCACGTAAGCTACAAAACTTAACGCACGCTAAGCATGCATTTGACAGTTCTTCTCAGTTCAGACGACTGCCTTGCCTGAGGGTATAACATACGTAATGCATAGAGCTTAACGTACATTATACTCACACATATAATACTTATGTGAATCAGAATGATCCTATGGTGTTGATGTCTTCGAATTCCAGGTTAAACACGCCATCATAAAACTTACTCCAATCGCGATTATAAATCCTCAAAGGTAGTTCGGAAAATCTGAGGTTGTTAACAACATTAAGTCTACGATCATTATGGAAACACCATACAATACGGTTTATTAATCTCAAAAAACTTCCGTTAGTTGTTTATCATAACAAGATTCGAACTATAATGTTCTTAACTCGGGTAATTAAAGCATGAACATTCCAACTTCCAAAAACATGATGTTCGGTTAAAAATCATATGTGGAGCTTAATAATCCCGGTAGTATATTCATGACATCCTTAAGAACACGAATACAAGGTTGAGGTAGCATTGACATACCTTAATATGAAGGAAACGCAGAGACAAGAGATAGCATCCAACTCCGATTGCTTGAATGCCAATCCAAGATGTTTCTCAACTTAAATGATCGAGTCTATATAATCTATAGGTGTTTTAGATGGCTGGAGACTCTCTAGAAATGAAGGAAAACGAAGTACAAGTGAAAGGGACGAAGTGAAATGAAATGGGGTGTTGTCCATATATACAATGTCTTGAGCTTTACGTACGTTAGCCTTAGCTCTTTACATACGTAATCGACTTAGCGCATGCTACCATTCGTTCTTTGCGTACGCAATCATTCAATGGTAGCTTACTGTCTCATACTGTACTCGCTTACGTACGTTACACCCTATGCATTACGTGCGTAAGCAACACATATTAGCCTACGCTAGTTACAAAACTTAGCCTACGTTAACACCCGTTGACCCCAAAACTGTCCAGGTTCATCCGCGGGAATCTTTCCCAGCCCACCACCAGCCATCCATGTGCTAGCCAGCCTGTTCAATCATTGACCTCCTTACGTACGCTACGTCTAGCTCATAGCGTACGCTATCTCTAGCTCGTAACATACGTTACGCTTACCTGTTAGCGTACATTACGACGTAGTTGCATGTGAAGGATTAAAAGTTGATATTATCATGCATGAGGATACGAATACGGAAACGATCATACTTCGATTATTGATAGCACAAATTCGAGTAATACAGGGTTCAAATACGGACGAAAATACCCAACAATTTATCCAGATATTACATACTCTCCCCCTAAAAAGAAGTTTCGTCCCGAAACTTAAAGTAGAGTGGTGGAACAACAAAGGAAAAATAACTACCTGCTCAGCCCCAAAACATCACGAGCAATGCGCGAATGCAAGGTTCTATAAAAAATACAATGATTGGACCTGGCAAGTATCTGGTATGTGAATTGAGGCGATACATTACATGTGAACATGAGAAGTTAGAGTGGAGAAGTAAAAGCTCCTAGAATTAAGGAAAATCACAAACGGCTCAGATGTACTGAAATCACGTGTCGAGATCGACCAACCGCATCCAAGTTCATAACACATTGGAAATGTTAACTGCACGAATGGGAACAAATAGTTTCGAACAGAATTTTACAAGGATTACGTTCAGATGTGGATAGACCACAATAATTCACGGAGTCTAACAAATCGGTTCTGAAATTTGTTCGAATGATGGTAGGCTCAGTAGAACATCGTAGTTTAAAATTGTCAAGAGGATCACAGATGAATCACCAACAATGAAAGTCTCCCAACACCGAAAATACTAAGAAGAGTACGGGTAATACGTTCCCCCATACTAAGAAGACATTTCATCCCCGAAACTTGAAACAGCAGGAGTTGGAAATAAAAAGCAATTAAAATGAAAAACGATCAAAGTCACGATTGTTGGAAACAACGACTAGAATATAGTACAAAATCTTCATTCGCTTATGTTAGGCTCTTCAGCAAGAGACATAAGATTTCTGGACATTCTCCGGCCACTTGCTCTGCTCACCAACATAGTAGCATTCTTTGCCAATTCGGAAATTATCTCACAATGTTTCTCCCTATGGCCTTCACACCCGCACCGATAACAAGTCAAGAGAGGGGAGGGATAGTTTACACGAATATGTCCCGTATGGTTGCAGTTGTAGCACACTCTCTTCTTACCGGGAGTCACTGATGTTGGATTGGGATTCCCAATGCTCATTCTCAACCGCGAAGACGACGCATTCGAACGACGTGGGGGTTTGAGAACCTTAGTATCTTCACCGCCCAAAATTTTTCCAGATGTCCTCGGTCTCTTTTCTCCGCTCGTTGGCTCGGTCACTGAGGAGGTTTCATAGGATATCGTCTGATCTTGATACTCCTTCACCGTAACATGAATCGTTGTCGTACGAACCACATCACCTCTTCCGCTTCCATTATGACGTCTACATCCGCCAAGGCTCGTCATCCTAATGCAGATAGTACCGTTTATCGTTATCACATAGTCGGTTGTACGGTATACCACAATTATCAACACAAGGTTTAATTAGCATCCTTAGAATAACGGTAATATCGTAAAGCATGAAATTTTCTGAAGTCAATTTCCAGTCCTTCGACTAGGATGACATTATGCGTATGCTTTTAATGAAAATTTTTTGAAACAAAAGCCGAGTCACGTTATGATCAAAACTGGTAAATACTGTCCTTTATTTTAGAAGAGGAAGTTTATACAATGACTCTAAAAATTTATTTTCGAGTAATGCCTACAAGAAAATTGAAAATCGAATTGTAATTAATTTGAAATATTTCAAAGGTGTTAAGTTTGAGATATTACAAATTGAAAATCTTTCCTCTTCTGCCAAAATGTTAAATCGAAAGGATTTTTCACCAAAATACGTGACCATTTGACATGACTACATTAAATCATGAGGTTTACAATGTTAGGAAAATTTCAAAACACTACTTTAAAATGTTCGTAATTCGGCTCGAGAATATTACATGCCGGGGATTCTGCACCGGAACCCACCACGCAAAAAAAAATGTTTACAAAACCATTTCAAAATACGCTAAAAGGCCGATGATGGTAGCATTTCCAAAACTCACAAAATCATTTGTAAAATATCAAATACCGTCATAAAAAATACCGTTAAAACGTGCAAGACTAAAATGCCAAAACTCTGTTTAGGGAATCGGTCTTATGAGATAACAATTCAGTTTGCAAAATACCAAGAGTCATTTCAAAATACTCACGCAGTGGATAAAATTAACACTCAAAGATCTATTCTACTGAAATGCAGAAACCGATAAATATGTTCGACTTCCGAAGTATACGACATAACCATTATCACTCGAACCGTATACGCAGGTGATATCATAAAACAATATAATCTTTAACAAGTTCAAACCCTTGGTTCACATTAAGCACAATATAATCAAATACGTATACAAGGGGACTTACGATTCGGGAGGCTTACCATCACGGATTGCTTGAAGATGATGTTGGAATCACGATACTAATCACAACTCTGACGCGCGCGACTTACACAAGACATGGACTTGACCCAACGGCCTAGGTTTTTCGCAAACCTAAGCTCCGATACCATATATGTAACACCCCTAGAATACGACCGGGAATGTCACACGCCGTAGACCCTTATCACAAGGATCTACCAGGCTAAAATCCAAAAGACTACTCAATCATTGACCGATCGGGGTCAAAATTAATTACAAAGCAGATAGATAAGGTCATTAAACAATTCAGAGACTAACTAAATTTACTTCTCAATGACAATAATAAACTTGAACACAGAAAGGAATGACAATTTAATTTAATGAATGAAAACTACACCCATGCAAGGGTGGATACTCGATCGAAAGAGAAATACCAACCAAAATGAAACAAAAGGAAAAGACTCTGACTCTTGTGTGATTAGCATCGTCGTCTTCCATCTCCTTCCAAGCCAATCCCGTGACTGCTCCCAAGCTGCCAAAACCTGAGCGCATAACAGGCACCCACCCCCCAAAAACTCGGGGGTTAGCAAACTGAAATTTTGCTAGTGCAAGTACATAATATACAAGATATACAAAAAATATCAACACGGAAACTCAACAGCCGCGAAGCCTTAACATGCTCCACACAATAACACAACCAGTACAGAAGAGTATTCATTTACACAAGGGAAAGATATTCACACTATCAATTTCGTTTATAGAACAATAGCACCAATGAAAATTCAAACGAGCCCAATGAGTCAGAAATGTCTAGTTTGGAAATCCCCTTTTTAAAAGGAAAATATTTTAATAAGGTAGTTTTGAAAACGTTATTGTTGACTCGAGCTATCATGGGGTTTTGCAAATCAAACGGGAATACTTTTTAGGAAATAATTTCAAGAGTCCTCGGGTTCGCAACCCAGCATGTGGAAAAACAATCTTACAAGAAAATCAATTCAACGTTATTCGGGGTCCTCGACCTAACTCATAGAACACTATCACAAGAGAATCATTACAACATCTCACGGCGTTCTCGACCCAATCATCACGGGATTAATGATCTCAACATTTCACAGAATATCATCACAAGATCAATCAAGGACATAGTCTCTCATTCGACAAATCCTGCTCAAGACCCTTGATTAATTAACCCTCGGAAATCTTGTCAAATATCATTGGTTAATTAACCCTCATACCAATATTTAGAACAAGTTGAAGCAACCTTTCAGAAAACACGGACCGCGGTCTCTATCAAGACCAACATATAAAAGTGAGTTGAAAGAAACTTGAATTTCAAAAAAATCATTTGGTATCGGTTCTTAGCTATCACTCGAATATCCGTTACCGATAAGCCTGCCAGGCGCCTTCCTTGCACACCTGTGTACCGGCATTCACTCCACTATATTGGCCGCCCATTGCACATCTCACCGCGCCGGCGTTCACTCCCACAGGAGCTGCCCCTTGCTCGCGCATTAAGTAACACCGGTGTTCACCAACCATATGGAGCCGCTCATTGCAGCGTACACCAGGCCGGAGTACACGACCCGCCCTCAGAGGCACCCGGATATGACGTCTCTCATAACAAGTATTCACGTTGTTACAAATACCAAGCACACAGTCAATCGTTGCAACAATTATCAAATCAGTTCATCAATTCACACAATTTATTCGCCAGTCCGTAGCTACGCAAAATAAACAACAATTCGCACGTTATTCATCAAGACTTAACACATTAAGCCTTCAACACTACCAATCAACACTACTTATATATCCTTATATCGTAACTCAACCGAAAATACAAACCTTACAATATTACCTCTATAAATATCATTCGTACTTTAATCTAAGTTGAGTAGGTCGACTAATATTGGTATTAATCACCCAACATTTATCTCCATATGTATATATATGTATATACATATATCTATACATATATCCACATATATATATAATATATATACAAATATTCGTAACATGATTCATACACTTCAGCAACAATGATTTCACGTAATTATAATTCGTATATCAAGGTACTTGCCTTGGTAATCACTCGCGAATACTCCGGAAATACAATTGATTGGAACAATCCGGAACTCCAATGAAAACGACGATCGGAAAGGCTCAACACTGGATTATCGGAGGAAATTCGTCCTTAATATCCTATCGTTAAATAAACAATCAATCACGAGGAAAAACATGGAAAGATGACCGAACCCTAACTGTACTCTTCATAACATACGTTACACACTTACGTAACGTACGTTACGTCTGCACGTTAGCGCACGTAAGCTACAAAACTTAACGCACGCTAAGCATGCATTTGACAGTTCTTCTCAGTTTAGACGACTGCCTTGCCTGAGGGTATAACGTACGTAATGCATAGAGCTTAACGTACGTTATACTCACACATATAATACTTATGTGAACCAGAATGATCCTATGGTGTTGATGTCTTTGAATTCCAGGTTAAACATGCCATCATAAAACTTACTCCAATCTCGATTATAAATCCTCAAAGGTAGTTCGAAAAATCTGAGGTTGTTAACAACATTAAGTCTACGATCATTATGGGAACACCGTACAATACGGTTTATTAATCTCAAAAAACTTCCCTTACTTGTTTATCATAACAAGATTCGAACTATAATGTTCTTAACTCGGGTAATTAAAGCATGAACATTCCAACTTCCAAAAACATGATGTTCGGTTAAAAATCATCTATGGAGCTTAATAATCCCGGTAGTATGTTCATGACATCCTTAAGAACACAAATTCAAGGTTGAGGTAGCATTAACATACCTTAATATGAAGGAAACGCAGAGACAAGAGGTAGCATCCAACTCCGATTGCTTGAATGCCAATCCAAGATGTTTATCAACTTAAATGATCGAGTTGATATAATCTATAGGTGTTTTAGATGGCGGGATAATCGATAGAAATGAAGGAAAATGAAGTACAAGTGAAAGGGACAAAGTGAAATGAAATGGGGTGTTGTCCATATATATATTGTCTTGAGCTTTACGTACGTTAGCCTTAGCTCTTTACGTACGTAATCGACTTAGCACACGCTACCATTCATTCTTAGCATACGCTATCATTCAATAGTAGCTTACTGTCTCATACTGTACTCGTTTATGTACGTTACACCCTATGCATTACGTGCGAAAGCAACACATATTAGCGTACGCTAGTTACAAAACTTAGTGTACGTTAACACCCGTTGACCCTAAAACTGTCCAGGTTCATCCGCGGGAATCTTTCCGAGCCCACCACCAGCCGTCCATGTGCAAGCTAGCCTGTTCAATCATTGAACTCCTTACGTACGCTACGTCTAGCTTGTAGCGTACGCTATCTCTAGCTCGTAACATACGTTACGCTTATATGTTAGCGTACGTTATGACGTAGTTGCATGTGAAGGATTAAAAGTTGATATTATCATGCATGAGGATATGAATACGGAAACGATCATACTTCGATTCTTGATAGCACAAATTCGAGTCATACAGGGTTCAAATACGGACGAAAATACCCAAAAATTTATCCGGATATTACACAAACTATGTGAAGACTGCTAAAGTCTATTTCACGGTGTCTACATCCACCATTGCTAGGTCATTGGTCACGGGTCGGTCTCTTAGTTATCACCTGGAACCTCATGGAGACCCAGTTCCTCCAAGTGCATAAAACCATACCTCTCAGGTATTTGAAACACCCTACTAGACCTACAATGTGGTTGTACTTGTGTTTCAGAAAGTTCAGTTCCAACTTCTTGCACAAGTGTCTCGTGAGGAGTTTCATTGTATTCTTCCAAAGAAATACTTATACCTGCTCCACCTTCCTGAATGAACTCATATCCCAGGAAGTGTTCTTGCAAAGCAACAATGATCTTTCGATCTTCGGGCATGTAAAATAGATAACCCATCGTGTAAACCCCGAAATTTTTAAACTTATTTAATACCCAAAATACCCTCTAAATTCAAACTTATGAAAAGACGATTAAAAATCTAAGACATTACATTATATTATAACCTAAGTATTTGAAACCTTAATTGAACGATGTACAATTAAACGATTAAGAAAACTTATGATAAAGTTAAATTAACATTACTTAGTATATAAACTACATCACACGTTTAAAATGTCATATGGGCCGATCCAATTTTTGTTTTAATTGAGATTGAATTGATCTCCTAATCACCTCCCTAAAAATCAGAAATCACTATCCCTAGTTATCCTCAAATCACGACATACAATATTCAGCATTTATTTGTTTCCTAAATCAAACCACACGCCTCTCTATATTCAGCCTCCCTTTTTTCTTCTTTTCTGCATTCAACACAAAAACAACACTACACAAAACACATAAAACCATAAAAATACTAAACGGAGGCTAGCTATTTTCTCTCACTATTATTCAGCCAGAAAGGTGTGCACAAAGGAAGGCTTGGTGGTATATTGAAGGTCTCGGGTGCGCTGGTATGATTAAACACGTTATATGATGACTTAAATGAATTCTGGAATTAAGACAGCTTGTATACCTGAATTTGTGAACGATATAGGTTATGATATATAATGATTTAATTCAGTTTATTTTGATGAAAACCTAGTTTCATGTCTTAGTTAAGTTCTCCAATTGGTTTGGAGTGATTTCCAATTGTTTTGATCGTGTTTTTGATTTTTGTGTGATTAAGTGTTGAATCTGGAGTCTGAAATTAGTCGACTTTGTCGATTTTTGATTCAAAAAATATAACGAGTTGGGCTATGAAATTCTCTAGTATGTAACTTCTATATGATTAGTAATACCATGAATATTTGGAAATTTTTCCTGGATGTTTTATAGGTCGTTGAGGCGGATACTTTTTGGGTACAACTGGATGTTTTCTGAATAGTTTGAGTTTGAGTATTTTCGTGTGGGGTTAAACTAACTAATAAATTCTGGGAAAATTCGTGTGGGTTCTAAAGACATTGTAGTACCTGTGTGAATTTTTGTGAATTTTAATTTTGAGTTCTGATGTGGTTCAAAAATTCGTCAAGTTGTGACCTGTTCATAGATAAAAGCTAATAAAAATGTTAAAAGGCTAATAAGGGTTAGGGTTGTATTGAATTTATCTTCAGGTATGCTGTCAGGTTTTTTGGTCCTATTGAAATGGGTTCATTTTAATGATACCAACGTGTTTTTGGGTGATTCTTGAGTCAAAAATCAAGTTCTGGAAAAGTACTTTCAGAATATGTAGGTCTTGTAATTTTTAGGGGTCAGGAGAATGTCTTTTCTAATTTTACAAGTTCAAGTGTCAAATCTGTCAATTAGTAATACGAATTTCAACCTTGGTTTATGATTTTTGTTTTGAAATAAGTAAGGAATCACTAACTCAAATTGGACAGGGCTTAAATATAGGATGTGTTTGGCCTCTGTGATTTTTGGCGGAATTTTTAGAGTAGCACAACATGGTCTCTTGTTTACTTACTTTTTGAGCCTCAGACCTGTCACCGAATCTGGACTAGTTTTGATAAGAAATTTATGTTCTATAGTTACATTACCTTAAAAATTCTACAAAAATTACACAAAGTACTGAACATATGTAGCTACCTGGGGTAATTTTTCTAAGACTCCAGGAGGTGCACAAGTATACTAAAATGAGTAAACTAATTCATTGGCCTTAAATACTTGGTATTTAATTCGTATAGGTTCCGTGAAGCGGGAGTGATCCTTTTGGCTTGACTTGTCTATTTCTGATTGCTTGGTTTGAATAAAGTACAGATATTCTAACCTTTCTTATAAGGTTTCTCATGATCTCTTTCATATTCTGATCTATTTAACTTCTGATTTGATACCATTGCTATGATCCCCTTTTGTTTTGAACCTTTGCTATGATCCCTTTGTTATGAACCTCTGATATGAACCTTTGCTATGAACTTTGACTATAAACCTTTGCTATGCACTTCTGAACCATTTGATATGAACCATCTGATATGAACTATTTTGATATGATATCTGACTCACAGTTTGATACCCGAGCCATTTTCCTAGCCATGAAGGTAACATGGCCGTGTCATTGATACACCAATGGCATAACTCCAGTGTAGTCGAATGATGTGCCACACCGTCCCTTATCTATTATATGTTATGGACACTATGATTATGATTTGTCTGCAGGGGCGTATGGATGCATCCTAGATTTGTTTCTGTAACTGTTATGATCTGTTATGATATATTTGTCTGGTGATTGATGTTGGGTGCAATCCACGTCCTTCACATTTATGGGAGCTAGCTACTCCATTTGGTTACTGAGGACTCCCCTCATATTATTGGCTAATTCAGAGGTCTCCCCTCTAAATGATATGAAGATATATGGTTACATCTGTTATGATATGATCTTATCTGTTCTGGGCTCGTGGTGGATTACTGTCTTACCTTTCATTATTCCTACACTCTTGTTTATACCTTATGCTATTACCCCATTGCACCATATCTGTTTCAGTTTCATTATTATTACCTTGTTGTATATCTGTTCACTGGGCTTTGAAAGCTCAGCTGCATTTCTTTTCTCCGCGGCAGGTATTTAAGCTAGGAGTTGGGGATAGCTTAGGGGATTGAGAGTAGAGCTGATTGTGGATTAATTCCCTAGTCATCTTAGACTTTGATACATTGTTATTTCACATTGTTTTAGACTCAGTATTATGTTTCCTTTCATTTTGGATTAAGGCTGGGACTTTTGAAACCGGGAACCGCGGAACCGATCCGAACCGCATCGGAACCGACGGTTCGGTTCGGTTCCCAGCAACATTTTTTTTTTCCGGTTCGGTTCGTACTGTTAGTATTCGGTTCGGTTCGGTTCGCGGTTCATGTCCGTTTTAAAGAAGACGGATCTTAACCGCAAAGAACCGTCCGAACCGCACCGAACCGGGAAATTGACCCTCTGAATATAATATAATATAATATATTCTTATTAAACATAACTAATATAATATAATATAATATAATATAATATATTCTTAATAAAACAAAATATAATATAATATATTTCGTCCGAACCATACAAAATCAGTTCCGGTTCGGTTCCGGTTCGGTTCGGTTCCTGTGCGGTTCGGATAAAAAAACTGGCAAAACCGAACCGCGAAAAGATTATGAGGTTCGGTTCCGGTTCCTGTATTTTTCTCCCTGGAACCGAAAAGTCCCAGGCCTATTTTGGATATCTTTGGAACTTATGTATTGATCAAGTCATGTTGACTTGTTTTCCTTTGATTATTTATGCGCTAGACTTCCGCTGTTCATTTTGTTCATTATGTATGCTTTGATATGTCACCATAATGTGATACTTCTACCTTTGTCGGGTTGGGGTGTTACAATTATGGTATCAGAGCTTTAGGTTCGACCTGTAGAGCTTAGGCTATGACCTGTGAGGATTTGGGTAGACATTAGGTTTCCTTCTGCGTATTTTCCTTTCATACTTCATCTTTATTTGACCTTACTAATCATTTTGATGATCATTCAGATGGTGAATACGCGTAGAAATCCTAATGGGGATGATATCCTTGACTTCGAGGCTATGATAGCCGCTGCTTTGGCTAATGCTCTCCCGAATCTCTCTGCTGAATTGAAGACCAGAATCGTCGATGACATCAGAAATGGTGCTGGTTCGTCAGGTGGCGGTGCTCCATCTATCGGGATGCATGGTTGGATTAAGAAGTTCACCAAGCTTAAGCCTCTTTCTTTCCGATCTGCTGCCACCCCCACTGAGGCAGAAGATTGGATCACACATATGGAGAAGTTGTTCAAGATCTTAGGTTGTGGTGATGAGCTCAAGACGCGTTTGGCTATCTTCAAGTTGGAAGGTGATGCGTTGAATTGGTGGAAGGCATATGTTCTGGCTAAGGGAGAGAATTTTGCTGACACTTGTGCATGGAATACTTTCCATGACATCTTCTATAAGTAGTATTTTCCTTTCTCTGAACAGCAAAGGTATGAACACGAGTATGGGGCTATACATTAGTTGGATCGGGAATCGTCTGGAGAGTACATGCAGAGGTTTCTAAGGTTAGATAGTTTTGTTGGACCGATTGCGGGTGATGCTCATAGGCAGGTTAGGCACTTTAATTGAGGGCTAAAGAAGTGGATATTAGACCGGATCATGAATACTGATTACACCGATGTTGCACTAGTAGCGGAGCGGCCTGCAATATTGAGTTACTTCATGCTGATAGGGGTTCGAACAAGAGGGACTGGGATGGTTATCGTATTAACTACAAGTGTCGTCAGGATCAGGTTCATGAGCATAGGGGTCGTCAGGACCAGGGTGTTGAGCATAGGGGTCGTCAGGATCGTGGTTTTGATCAGAGGCGACAGGAGTACAGGGGTCAGGATCAGAGGGTTACTGGTAGGAATGGGAATGATCGTCAGGGTCACGGTAACAACAACCAGCGTCAGTACTGAGATCAGTCGACTCGAGGTTATCAACAGGGTCGTGCTTCAGGGTCTACTAGTCAGAGGAGACCTACCGAGGTGTTGCCTCCCCTACCCCTCTGTGCTATATGTGGGAAGGCACATCCGGGTCCTTGTTATAACAATTCGGGTGCTTGTTATCATTGCTGGGCTACACAACACAGGGTGAGGGACTGTCCCAAACAGAATTCGATTGTGCCGGTGAACCATGCCAAACCTGCACCTACCACTGGTCGTGTTTATTCTACTACTAGAGATCAAGCGGCTAACACGTCAGGTACCATTACAGGCATTCTTTATATTGGCGATCGCACTGTTTTTGCATTATTTGATACCGGTGCCACACATTCCATAATATCTATTTTGTTTGCCAAGAAGCTTAATATGACCCCAACACCACTAACTAATCATTTATCCATCTCAACACCAATACAAACCCATGTACTCATTGAACACGAATATGTGAATTGTCCCTTACGGTTTGATGATCGCATTCGTCTGGCGAATTTGCTCCCTATTGATATGATTGATTTTGATGCAATTTTGGGCATGGATTGGTTGGCTTCGCATAGAGCTACCATTGATTGCCATGCCAGAAATGTGATCTTCGGCGATTTGCATCAGCCTGATTTTATTTATCATGGTTCTCAACCTCATAAATCTGCTAAAATTATTTCTGCTATGAAGGCACGAACTTTGATTTCCCATGGTTGCCAAGGTTTTCTGGCTTCTATTAAAGATACATCTTTGAAGAGTCCTAGTATTGAAAGTCTTCCTGTGGTACGAGAGTTTCCCGACATTTTCCCCGATGAACTTCCTAGTATACCTCATGCTAGGGAAGTTGAGTTTGGCATTGAGTTGATCGTAGGTGCTGAACCTATTTCCAGAGCTCCGTACCGTATGGCACCCTAGAGTTGAAGGAGTTGAAGGAACAGTTACATGAACTCTTGGAGAATGGTTTCATCCGACCCAGTGTTTCTCCTTGGGGTGCACTTGTTTTGTTTGTTAAGTAGAAGGATGGAAGTATGCGACTGTGTATCGACTATCGTGAGCTTAACCGTATATTTGTTTGATCAATTGCAAGGGGCTAAGTTCTTTTCGAAAATTGATTTGAGGTCCGGTTATCACCAATTACATGTGAAG
The DNA here is from genome assembly GCA_033398695.1 of Orobanche coerulescens. NCBI lineage: Eukaryota > Viridiplantae > Streptophyta > Magnoliopsida > Lamiales > Orobanchaceae > Orobanche > Orobanche coerulescens. The sequence goes on from CM065810.1 coordinate 21,514,067, forward strand.
GAGCAAGATGTTTCTAAGACCACGTTCCGTACCCGATATTGTCACTACGAGTTTTTGGTTATGCCCTTTGGTTTGACTAATGCCCCTGCTATTTTCATGGACCTAATGAATTCGCAATATTAGACTATCAAGGTTTGTGTGTAAGCATCGTTCCTAGGCAAATGGTCAATCACAAGTATCGTAGTGATTCACATAACATGTCATACATAACAAAAAAAATTTGTTACCGTAAAAATGGTATTTAAATAACGTAATACCTTTTTATTCATATTTATTATTTACTAATCGTACGGGAAAATTACGAGATGCTACATTTTTGGTTTTAAATACTATGTTTTATTTGGATCATTATTCGCAGTATGTTTGGGTTTATCTTTTAGTTAATAAATATTAGACCCGACAATTTACCACACGATACGAAAATACGACACGAAAACGACACGAAAATTTAGTGTTTGGGTTTGCATTTTGAGTACACGACACGAAAATACACGAACACGAAAGTACACGACCGAGATTTAGTGTCGGTTTTGTGTTTACCCTTTGGGTACACGAAAATAAATAAATAAATATAATATTTTATATTTAATTTAATAAAAATATATATATTATGAATTATGTTTATACTAAACCTTAAAATTTGAAAATATAATGTGAATTTTCATAAATTTCGTGTAAACATTCGTGTTTTCGTAGTCATTCGTTTCATTTTGTCTACTAAAACCTACAAAAATAATATTATAATATTAAAATTATTATTTTTTATAATATTTTAATATTTATTTTATATTATGTGCACGACACGAAACGACACGAATTTGCGCTACACGACATGACACGAATTCATTTAGTGTCGTGTATGGGTTTGGACTTTTGGTACACGAAACACGAAAGTACACGAAAAATACACGACACGAATTGCCGAGTCTAATAAATATGATGTCTTGTCTAAATTTATGTTGTTTCATACTTTGTTCGCACTCAGTTTAAGTGTGAAATAAAGTCATTTCAGTGTGATCATGGTGGTGTATTTGACAACCACGTTTTCCACAAGTTGTTTGCATCTAATAATATCCAGTTTCGATGCTTACACACAAACCTTAAATTTGTTCTTTAGTGAAAAACATTGAAAATTGGAAACAATCTGCACAAAATGGTTCTTTAACGGTTCTTTTGTTAAATTAGGTTTAATTTTATTATTATTAAGCATAATATATGTTATATAATAACTATATTACGGTGTATTTCATCTGTATTCAAACCCTGTATTATTCGGATTTGTGGTTTTGATTATTGGAGTATGATAATTATTGCATTGGTATCATTGTACATAAGTATAGAAGCATGCAAAATTTCTCATGCAAACTCGTGATAGCGCACACTAAGAATGTATCTTAACGCGCGCTATCGGGCTACTATTAGCGCACGCTATGCAGGTAGGAGTTGCGTGCGCTAAGAACTCAATTATTGAGCGGGACGGCTAGCACATGCGCCAGCCGGGACATGGGTCCGGATAAGATTCCCGCGGGCGAACCTGGACAGTTCTGAAGTCAACTCATATTAGCGCACGCTAAGGAAAGCTTAGTAGCGTGCGCTAACTTGTTAAAATGCAGAATATTATAAATGGGACAACAACCCGTTTTGACTTACATTTTACTCGTTCCTTCTGCATTCTTGAGAGGCCAGAGAGCTGAGATAACCCTCCTACATACTTAGTATTGTTGGTGTATATATATTGGTTATCACTTGGGAGTAATCATTGAAGTGGAATAGCACCTTGGAGTGGCATACAACCAACCGGAGTTGGATTCTACCTTACGGTTCAGTGATTTTCATCATATTAAGGTATGTTCAATCTATCTCCAGACTTAGAGTTGGATTCTAACGATTTGGATGATCATGTTAACAAGATATGGATTTTCATAGATGAATTATCCAAGTATATCATGTTTGGAATATTGAGATGATTAAGCCTTAAGTACCTTGATTATGATCATCATGATTCGAATCTTATTACATTGAACAAGTAAAGGAAGCTTCTATCATTGGTAATCCGAATCTAATAGATGACTTCATAGCAATCTTGGACTTGACTTTAACATCATTATTGTTAGATAAATCTAAAGGATTGATCATGGAAAGATTTATCTAGTATAGATGGAACGTTTAAACAACTTCAGCATGATAATATTGATTGATATAAGTGTGTTGATATCAACCGTTAAGCCTTTCGAATTGTCGTATGAAGATTTGTAGTCGGAATGGAATATGGTTTTATATTGGTATGCATATCCTTGAATCCGAAGTTGTCTTTATCCGTAAAATCAGTCATAAGGGTATGAACATGATAGTCATGGAGGTAACATGAATGATCACGGAAGATTTCATTGTTTTGATCATGATGAGAACAGTTTACTGCTCAGCAGTAAACTGCCATGCATAGATGCGCACGCTATGCTATGAAGATTAACGTTCGCTATCGAGCACGAGTTAGCGTACACTACATTTGGTATGTAACGTACGCTAAGCCAGCAGACGAGTCAGTTGACTGATCAGTGAAGTACTGACCATACATAGTTAGCGTACGCTAGGCTTTGTTGTTTGCGTGCGCTATCGAGCAGAATATTATAAATGGGACAACAACCCGTTTTGACTTACATTTTACTCGTTCCTTCTGCATTCTTGAGAGGCCAGAGAGCTGAGATAACCCTCCTACATACTTAGAACACATATTGTTGGTGTTTATATATTGGTTATCACTTAGGAGTAATCATTGAAGTGGAATATGTTGGTATTCCGTAGGGGAAGACTCGTTGGTATTTTGTCGTTTACGTTATTATTCTTCGTGCGATATGAATAATATGTTGTGGAACTTGTACTAGCATCCTTGTGCTAACCCCTTCGGGGGTGAACATTTTGTTTATGTTCATGATCCAGGAGAGCAGGAAAACAACCACTGGAGCTGCATGACGACGAGGGTGCAGAGTGATGTTTCGGCCGGGTTTATTTGTCTGTTGTTTATTTGTTATTTCAATAAGTACTCGAGTACGAAGTCATTTTTGTTGAATTTGAATTTCGTGATGTATTATTAAGTTCCTGTTGAACAATTGTACTCTCAGTTGGTCAGAACTGCTGTATCTTAATTCCGTTATTTCCATTCGTTAATACCTTTTAATGTCTGTTCAATTCTTCAGCCTTGTAAATCCTTATGTGAAGGATTTACGGCGCTGTAATATTCCTGAATATATCGGGGGTGTTACAGAATATGGTATCAGAGATAAGATTATGGATATCTTGGCCGTTGGGTTAAAATAGGGGTCATTTATGTCTTTTGAGGTAACCGACTGTGAATGACATCACTGCACTGCCTACGTCTTCATGCGAACGGTGGTTGTAAGTTCCTAAACTCTATCTCGTTCTTTACATGTTGTGTCTCTTTATACTCGAATATTAGAACGATGTTGTTTCCTGTATATTGAGTATTTATATGTTGAGAGGCGGACGTAGACGTGGTCATGGTCGTGGACGCGGATGAAGAAATGCTGAAAGGGAAGCGTCGCCTTCTAATCAGGCCAGTCATAGCTCAGGCGAGCCGCAACAATCTATTAATAACGAACTGCCGAGATCTGCAGAGAGATCCTTCGTCAAGTGGTAAACCAGATGACTCAGTTCGCCCAGGTCGTGGACCGAATGCAAGTGGCGGTGGGACTACAGCAGGGAGAGAGACAGCAAGGGATCCCAGACATGGGAAATGGAGGTGACCGGTGGCTGCAAGAGGTGGCGAAGATGCAACCACCCAAATTCGACGGTATTTCTGAGACTCCCCACAGGACCATTGGTTGAAGGAACTGGAGAAAATATTTGCGGAATTAATCGCCGGATGACCGGAGAGCCTCTATCGCGCAATATTTTCTGATAGGGGAAGCGTCCGAATGGTGGGAAGCCATCCGGCCTGTAGACCATGATGCTGATTGGACAGAGTTTAGATTGATGATGGAAGCTCAGTATTGCCCTCGTCCTGTGAGGGAAGCCAAAATTCGGGAGTTTTTCTCCGCTCAGCCTTCTGATGTGCCAGTATCCCAGGCAATTAAGATGTTTAACCAGCAGCTGGCATTTGTTCGACATCTGGTCAGAACAGATGCAGAAATGATGATCCATTTCGATATGAGGATGAAACCAGAAATCCAGAGGTACATGTTCGGATTTGAATGTACCACACTCCGTCAATACCAGGATAAGGCGTTGGCGTATGAGATCAAGGAAGCAGCTATGGAGAAATTTTAGGAATCCAAGAAACAGAAAGTCTCTGGTACTTTTACAGAGCACAAGAACAGCGGGACCCGTAAGGCCCAGTCATCATTTCACTCTTTTAAGAAACCTCCGCACCCAGTTAGGAGCGGAAACAACTTCGGAGCGACATCAACTATTACTGATGTTACCAGGAAATGCTTTAACTGCGCCCAGACAGGGCACTATCGACGAAATTGCCCCCTTCCTGCCGTGACTTGTTTTGATTGTGGACGAGAGGGACATCGGGCAGTGTTTTGTGAAGAGGCTGCAAAGTCTTTTAGATCCCGTACACCACAGCCAGTCCAGAAGGAAGCCAGTATCCAACAGACGCAGCAAAGTGTCCAGATGCCTCATAATTTTGGCCGTGGACGAGGCAGAGGACAATGGGACCGAAAGGGGACATCGAGTGCCGGATCTGCTCCCCCACGTCTGTACGAGATGAGGAGGACAGACGATCGAGATCTTCTTTGTCATCGCCAGTCTTGTCCGAGATCCTTTCCCAGCCAGTTAGCGTTTTATTCGATACAGGAGCTACACATTCTTTTTGTCTTGTGTAAATCGTTTGAATATTTCCGGTTTTCATACTTGTGAACCTTATGTGGTTGGTTTACCGAGTGGAGAGAGGATTGTCGGAAAATTAGAAACTAGAAATTTCCCTGTATCATTTGGAGGTAGAGAGTGGCTCTCAAATCTGATCGTGATAGAAATGCAAGGAGATGACCTGATACTCGGAGACAATTGGCCTAATCGATATGAAGCAATTGTGAACTATCGAAGGAGGAATATCTCGCTGATCGCTGACGATGGTTCCGAAATATTGTTCGAGGGGTGGAAACCGGGAAGCTCAGGAAAATTGATCAAAGCGATGAAAGCTGTCAGATTGTTGAAACAGGGCTGTATCGGGTACTGGTGTTATGCAATGAAGAAAGAAGACGAAATTGTGGAACTTTCATCCATTCCTGTTGTGAACGAATTTCCAGATGTATTTCCTGACGAGTTACCTGGGCTACCTCCACGAAGGGATGTGGAATTTACCATTGAGCTGGAACCCGGAGCTACACCAATTTCTAAGGCGCCGTATCGTATGGCACCTACTGAGATGTACGAACTGAAGAAGCAGCTAGAGGAGTTACTGGACAAGGGCTATATTCAGCCAAGTGTTTCACCCTGGGGAGCGCCAGTTCTTTTTGTCCGAAAGAAGGATGGGTCGCTCCGACTGTGTATTGACTATCGAGAGCTGAACAAGATGACGATTAAGAACAAGTATCCGTTGCCACGGATTGATGATCTGTTTGACCAGCTGCAAGGGGCAACAGTATTTTCTAAAATCGATCTGAGATCAGGATATCATCAGCTGAGGATTAAGGAATCTGATGTTCCGAAATCAGCGTTCAGAACTCGCTACGGACATTATGAGTTTGTAGTAATGCCGTTTGGTCTCACTAACGCACCTGCTGTATTTATGCAATTGATGAACCGTGTGTTCATTGAATTTTTGGATAAATTTGTGGTCGTGTTCATTGATGACATTCTGGTGTATTCTAAGAGCGCGGAAGAACATGCGCAACATTTGCGGATTGTATTGGAACTTTTGAGAAGCGAGCAATTGTACGCCAAACTTTCTAAGTGTGAATTCTGGCTAAAGGAAGTGATGTTCCTCGGCCATGTGGTGTCAGCTAAAGGAGTCCGAGTAGATCCTCAGAAGATCGAAGCAATTATGGATTGGAAGCCTCCAAAGAATGTGAAAGAAGTCCGAAGCTTCTTAGGACTTGCTGGATATTATCGTCGATTCGTGGAAGGGTTTTCTAAAATCTCCCGCCCACTTACTCGACTCCTGCAGAAAATTCAAAAGTTTGAGTGGAATGAATTGTGTCAGATTAGCTTTGATGAATTGAAGAAGAGATTGACGACGGCACCGATTCTATCACTTCCTCAGGGAACTGGAGGATTTATAGTTTACAGTGATGCTTCGAACCAAGGACTTGGGTGCGTATTGATGCAGAATGATAAGGTGATCGCTTATGTGTCGCGACAGCTGAAACCTTATGAAGTGAATTACCCAACACATGATTTGGAGCTTGCAGCAGTAGTTTTTGCTTTGAAGATCTGGAGGCATTATCTGTACGGGACTCACTGTCAGATCTTTACGGATCATAAGAGTCTCAAGTACATATTCAGTTAGAAAGAGTTGAACATGCGGCAAAGAAGATGGTTAGAGCTGATCAAGGACTATGACTTAGAGATTTTGTATCATCCAGGCAAAGCAAATGTAGTGGCCGATGCACTTAGCCGCAAGCCTGTTTCTATTCAGATGCTGGAGACGCTGACCTCCCAACTTAGCCTTCAACGAGAGATGATTCGTGAAGGAATTGAAGTATGGTTACAAAGAGTCCAAGGACAACTGTGCATGATGGAGATAACTTCATCATTAACCGTAGGAATCAAATCTAGACAGACAGGTGATCCTCTGATGATTCGGTTACGTGATGAAGTGATCAAAGGAAAGGCCCCCGGATTCGTAATTCATGATGATGGAGTTTTGAGATTTCAGAACCGACTCTGTGTTCCCGATGATGATGTTCTGAAACAAACGATTATGAAGGAAGCTCACAGTTCGCCCTATTCTATCCACCCAGGCACCAGTAAAATTTATAAGGACTTGAAGCAGAATTTCTGGTGGGGCGACATGGCGAAAGATGTAGCGGACTATGTTTCAAAATGCTTGACTTGTCAGCAGGTTAAGATCGAGCATCAATGGCCTGCCGGAATGTTGAAGCCACTCCCGATTCCTGAATGGAAGTGGGAGGACATATCGATGGACTTTATCACTAATATGCCGAGAACCAGGACAGGAATGAACATGATTTGGGTGATAGTTGATCGTTTAACCAAATCAGCTCATTTTCTAGGCATTAAGGATACGTGGGGACCAGAGAGGTTGGCACGAGTATTTATTTCAGAGATAGTTCGATTGCATGGTACGCCGAAGACCATTGTTTCTGATCGAGACGGCCGTTTTGTGTCTCACTTCCAAAGCGATTCATAAGGCCTTGGGGACCGGGTGGACTTCAAGACGACTTATCACCCGCAGACTGACGGACAATCCGAGAGGACTATACAAACGGTGGAAGACATGCTAAGGGCTTGTGCCTTAGATTGGTCAAACGATTGGGAATTTCATCTACCGTTGATTGAATTTACCTACAACAATAGTTGGCATGCTTCCATTAAAATGGCACCGTTTGAGGCATTATACGGGAGGAGATGTAGATCGCCACTATGTTGGGACGATTCGTCAGACTTGATCAGAACAGAACCATAGTTGATCGTGCAGACTCGAGAGAAGATAGCCTTGATTCGTAAAAGGCTGTTGACCGCCCAGAGTCGCCAGAAATCCTACGCGGACGTACGCCGTCGCCCATTGGAGTTCAATACTGGAGACCATGTACTTTTGAAGGTTTCTCCTACTCGGGGAATCTTTCGTTTCGGAAGAAAGGGAAAGCTGAGTCCGAGATATATCGGACCATTTGAGATCCTCGAGAGAGTTTGGGAGTTGGCATACAGATTGGCATTGCCGCCGTCATTGTGCCATGTTCATAACGTGTTCCACGTATCCCAGTTACGGAGGTATATACCAGACCCCAGTCATATCATTGATTTCGGCGAGATCGAAGTCGCGCAGGATGGGACGTTTGAAGAAAGACCGGTCAAGATACTCGAGAGTCGAGTTAAGCAGCTGAGGAACAAACCAATCGTTTTGGTCAAAGTTCAATGGTCACGTCACGGAATGGAAGAAGCCACCTGGGAAACAGAAGCTGATATGAAGTCTAGATATCCCGAGTTATTTTCGTCTTGAGTTTCGGGACGAAACTGCTTTTTAGTAGGAGAGTATGTAATATCCGGATTTATTACGGTGTATTTCATCTGTATTCAAACCCTGTATTATTCGGATTTGTGGTTTTGATTATTGGAGTATGATAATTCTTGCATTGGTATCATTGTACATAAGTATAGAAGCATGCAAAATTTCTCATGCAAACTCGTGATAGCGCACGCTAAGAATGTATCTTAACGCGCGCTATCGGGCTACTATTAGTGCACGCTATGCAGGTAGGAGTTGCGTGCGCTAAGAACTCAATTATTGAGCGGGACGGCTAGCACATGCGCCAGCCGGGACATGGGTCCGGATAAGATTCCCGCGGGCGAACCTGGACAGTTCTGCAATCAACTCATATTAGCGCACGCTAAGGAAAGCTTAGTAGCGTGCGCTAACTTGTTAAAATGCAGAATATTATAAATGGGACAACAACCCGTTTTGACTTACATTTTACTCGTTCCTTGTGCATTCTTGAGAGGCCAGAGAGCTGAGATAACCCTCCTACATACTTAGAACACATATTGTTGGTGTTTATATATTGGTTATCAATTGGGAGTAATCATTGAAGTGGAATAGCACCTTGGAGTGGCATACAACCAACCGGAGTTGGATTCTACCTTACGGTTCAGTGATTTTCATCATATTAAGGTATGTTCAATCTATCTCCAGACTTAGAGTTGGATTCTAACGATTTGGATGATCATGTTAACAAGATATGGATTTTCATATCCAAGTATATCATGTTTGGAATATTGAGATGATTAAGCCTTAAGTACCTTGATTATGATCATCATGATTCGAATCTTATTACATTGAACAAGTAAAGGAAGCTTCTATCATTGGTAATCCGAATCTAATAGATGACTTCATAGCAATCTTGGACTTGACTTTAACATCATTATTGTTAGATAAATCTAAAGGATTGATCATGGAAAGATTTATCTAGTATAGATGGAACGTTTAAACAACTTCAGCATGATAATATTGATTGATATAAAGGTGTTGATATCAACCGTTAAGCCTTTCGAATTGTCGTATGAAGATTTGTAGTCGGAATGGAATATGGTTTTATATTGGTATGCATATCCTTGAATCCGAAGTTGTCTTTATCCGTAAAATCAGTCATAAGGGTATGAACATGATAGTCATGGAGGTAACATGAATTATCACGGAAGATTTCATTGTTTTGATCATGATGAGAACAGTTTACTGCTCAGCAGTAAACTGCCATGCATAGATAGCGCACGCTATGCTATGAAGATTAACGTGCGCTATCGAGCACGAGTTAGCGTACGATACATTTGGTATGTAACGTACGCTAAGCCATCAGACGAGTCAGTCGACTGATCAGTGAAGTACTGACCATACATAGTTAGCGTATGCTAGGCTTTGTTGTTTGCGTGCGCTATCGAGCAGACTTAACGCACGCTACACAGAGTACATAGCGTGCGCTAAGCAGTTCAGGCAGATTGCATTTTATGAACTTTTGGCCGTAAATCGAATTGTTAAACATTAAATGCAGCGTGAGATAAATCCTATATCATTTCTTTTGTTAAGGTTTGGTCTCGTCACGTGATTGATTGAGGAGGACGACCTTCGATTGTTCATTTTCGTGGAAGTGTTGTTCTTGTCTTCAAATCGAGGCAAGTACTTTAATTGTTTTATGTATTGATGTTATACATATTATCGTGCATGTATGTAGTTGTTGTATGTCCACCTCGTGTTGGTCCGACGGGATCATCGGGGGATCTATGCTAGCGTGCGCTGGATCATCGGACGGGTTTTTCCACCACGGATTGGTCTGACGGGATCATCGTGGGTTCTAGGCAGTGAACGCTGGATCGACGGAATTACCATGTGTATGTTATGATATCATGTTGTGATTATCAGTTGTGTATGTCATTTATGAGTTTCTCGTAGGGGAAGACTCGTTGGTATTTTGTCGTTTACGTTATTATTCTTCGTGAGATATGAATAATATGTTGTGGTACTTGTACTAGCATCGTTGTGCTAACCCCTTCGGGAGTGAACATTTTGTTTATGTTCAGGATCCAGGAGAGCAGGAAAACAACCACTGGAGCTGCATGACGACGAGTGTGCAGAGTGATGTTTCGGCCGGGTTTATTTATCTGTTATTTATTTGTTATTTTAATAAGTACTCGAGTACGAAGTCATTTATGTTGAATTTGAATTTGGTGATGTATTATTAAGTTCCTGTTGAAAAATTGTACTCTCAGTTGGTCAGAACTGTTGTATCTTAATTCCGTTATTTCCATTCGTTAATACCTTTTAATGTCTGTTCAATTCTTCAGCCTTGTAAATCCTTATGTAAAGGATTTACGGCGCTGTAATATTCCTGAATATATCGGGGGTGTTACAACATGAACAACATCTACAGATTGTCTTGGAAAGTCTTCGGCATCAGAAGTTATATGCCAAGTTATCTAAGTGCGAGTTCTGGCTAAAACAGGTTGCATTTTTAGGTCACATTATATGAGCTAATGGTATCACCATTGATCCAGCTAAGGTTGAGGCTATCACAAAATGGCCGAGACCTACTACTGTGACTGAGGTTAGGAGTTTTCTGGGGATTGCTGGCTACTACCGACGGTTTGTTGAAGGTTTCTCGCGTTTATCTTTACCAATGACGAAACTCATGAGAAAGGGAGAGAAATTTATTTAGACGGAGGAGCAAGAAGAGAGTTTTGAGGAGCTGAAACAGAGGTTGGTGTCTGCTCCTATTTTGACTCTTCCATCTGGTTCTGACGGATATCAGATATATAGTGACGCGTCAAAAAAAGGTTTAGGCTATGTTCTTATGCAACATGGCAAGGTAATTGCTTATGCTTCGAGGCAATTAAAACCCTATGATGTAAACTACCCGACCCATGATTTAGAATTGGCGGCTGTTGTGTTTGCATTGAAGATTTGGAGACACTATTTATATGGCGAGTCGTGTGACATCTTTACTGACCACAAGAGTCTCAAATATATCTTCACCCAGAAGGAACTTAATATGAGACAGAGGCGATTGTTAGAACTTCTCAAAGATTATGACATGAACATTCAGTACCATACGGGCAAAGCTAATGTCGTTGCTGATGCACTTAGCCGGAAATCTGGTATGACAGCGAGCCTTAAGATTGAACCTCGAATCCTTAATGATCTGGAGATATTGGACGTTGAACTTTGTGTACGAGGTTATGATGGATATTGGGCTAGTATGAAGATAGAGTCCAATCTTATACTACGGATTAAGGAAGCTCAAAAGGATGATGGGATGTGGTTCAGAATGTTGAAGAGGGTAAGCAGTCGGAGTTCAGAGTAGATGACTCTGGCGTGGTATGGTTTGAAGATCGGCTTTGTGTTCCTAATGATCTTGCTTTACGTGAGGCCGTGTTGTCTGAGGCCCATAATTCCCCATTCACTATCCATCCTGGTTCTACCAAGATATACAGGGAGCTTAAGCAACACTTTTGGTGGAGCAGCATGAAACGGGATGTAGCGTTTTATGTTGCCAGATGTATGACTTGCCAGCAGGTCAAAATCGAACATCAGAGGGATAGTGTTTTGCTGCAAATGTTAGATATTCCTACTTGGAAGTGGGATGAGATTTCCATGGACTTTGTTACTGGTTTGCCTCTTACTCGGAAAAGACATGATACAATTTGGGTAGTCGTCGATCGGCTAACCTAGTCTGCCCATTTCTTACCTATTCGTATGGATTATCGTGTTAGTAGATTGGCGAAAATTTTTCAGCAGGAGATTGTTAGACTTCATGGTACTCCGACATCTATCGTGTCAGACAGAGATCCGCGGTTTACTTCTCATTTTTAGGCCTACATAAAGCTTGGGGTACTCGCCTTAAGTTTAGTACGGATTTTCATCCACAGACAAATGTTCAGTCAGAAAGAACCATTCAGACTTTGGAAGACATGTTAAGGGCGTGTGCATTAGAGTGGACTGGAAGTTGGGATGAATACTTGTATTTGGTGGAGTTTGTCTACAACAATAGTTGGCATGCTAGCATCAAGGCAGCACCTTATGAGCTTCTGTACGGGAGGAAATGTAGAGCACCTATTTGTTGGGATGAGGTAGGTGAACGTTTGATTGAGGGGCTGGAGATTATTGAGATCACTAATGAGAAAGTGGTTGTGGCCAAGGAGAAGCTGAAAGAGGCTCGCACTCGACAGAAGAGTTATGCTGATAAGCGTCGACGTGACTTGGAGTTTCAGGTTGGGGATCGTGTATTTCTGAAAGTATCGCCGTTCAGAGGTGTGAAATGTTTTGGGATCAAAGGGAAGCTTAGTCCTCGATTCATTGGACCATTCGATATTCTTGAATGTATTGGGGAGGTTTCTTATCGTTTGGCTCTACCTCCTCAGTTATCACTTGTTCATAATGTCTTCCATGTATCTCTGCTGAGGGGATACAATTATCATCCTTTGTATGTGGCATCTTATCCGTTTGATCAGATTCAACCTGATATGTCTCTTCTGGAAGAACCCGAAGCTATTTTGGATCGACATGATCGAGTCATGATGAGAAACAAAGTCATTCCATTTGTTAAGATTCTTTGGAGGAATCACCCAGAGCATGAAGCAACCTGGGAGACCGAGGAATCGATGCGAACCAGTTGTCCGGTATGTCTTCATTTCCATTCTCATTTCAATTTTGCGGACAAAATTTTTTTTTAGAGGGGAAGAATTGTAAAACACGAAATTTTTAAACTTATTTAATACCCAAAATACCCTCTAAATTCGAACTTATGAAAAGACGATTAAAAATCTAAGACATTACATTATATTATAACCTAAGTATTTGAATCCTTAAGTGAACGATGTACAATTAAACGATTAAGAAAACTTATGATAAAGTTAAATTAACATTACTTAGTATATAAACTACATCACACGTTTAAAATGTCATATGGGCCGATCCAATTTTTGTTTTAATCGAGATTGAATTGATCTCCTGATCACCTCCCTAAAAATCGACAATCACTATCCCTAGTTATCCTCGAATCACGACATACAATATTCAGCATTTATTTGTTTCCTAAATCAAACCACACGCCTCTCTATATTCAGCCTCCCTTTTTTCTTCTTTTGTGCATTCAAGACAAAACAACACTACACAAAACACATAAAACCCTAAAAATACTAAACGGAGGCTAGCTATTTCTCCCACTATTATTCTACCAGAAAGGCATGCATAAAGGAATGCTTGGTGGTAGATTGAAGGTCTCGGGTGCGTTGGTATGATTAAACACGTTATATGATGGCTTAAATGAATTCTGGAATTAAGACAGCTTGTATACCTGAATTTGTGAATGATATAGGTCATGATATATAAAGATTTAATTCTATTTCTTTTGATTAAAACCTAGTTTTATGTCTTAGTTAAGTTCTACAATTGTTTTGGAGTGATTTCGAGTTGTTTTGGTCGTGTTTTTGATTTTTGTGTGATTAAGTATTGAATCTGAAATTCGGGAGTCTGAAATCTGTCCACTTTGTCGATTTTTTATTCAGAAACTATAATGAGTTGGGCCATGAAACTCTCCAGTATGTAACTTATATATCATTAGTAATACCATGAATTTTGGGGAATTTTTCCTGGATGTTTGGTAGGTCGTTGAGGCGGATACTTTTTGGGTACAACTGAAGGTCGATTTTCTGAATAGTCTGAGTTTGTGTATTTTCTTGTGGGGTTAGACTAACTAATAAATTCTGAAAAAATTTGTGTTGCTTCTAAAGACATTGAAGTACCTGTGTGAATTTTTCTGAATTTTACTTTTGAGTTCTGATGTGGTTCAAAAATTCGTTAAGTTGTGACCTGTTCATAGATAAAAGCTGATAAAAAGGTTAAAAGGCTGATAAGGGTTGGGGTTGTACTGAATTTATGTCCAAGTATGCTGTCAGGTTTTTAGGTCATATTGAAAGGGGTCAATTTTAATGATAGCAACGTGTTTTTGGGTGATTCTTGAGTCAAAAATTAAGTTCTGGAAAATTACTTTCTGAATATGTAAGTCTTGTAATTTTTAGAGGTCGGGAGAATGTCTTTTCTGATTTTACAAATTCAAGTGTCAAATCTGTCAATTAGTAATACGAATTTCAACCTTGGTTTATGATTTTTGTTTTGAAATCAGTAAGGAATCATTAACTCAAATTGGACAGGGCTTAAATATAGGTTGTGTGGCCTCTTTGATTTTTGGTGGAATTTTTAGAGTAGCACAACATGGTCTCTTATTTGCTTACTTTTTGAGTCTCATATCTGTCACCGAATCTGAACTAGTTTTGATAAGGAATTTTTGTTCTATAGATACATAACTGGAAAATTCTACAAAAATTACACAAAGTATTGAACATATGTAGCTACCTGGGGTAATTTTGCTAAGACTCCAGGAGGTACACAAATATACTAAAATGAGTAACCTAATTCATTGGCCTTAGAGTAATACTTGGTATTTAATTCGTATAGGTTCCGTGAAGCGGGAGTAATCCTTTTGGCTTGACTTGTCTATTTATGATTGCTTGCTTTGAATAAGGTACAGATATTCTGACCTTTCTTATAAGGTTTCTCATATCTCTTTCATATTCTGATCTGTTTAGCTTCTGATTTGATACCATTGCTATGATCCCCTTTTGTTTTGAACCTTTGATATGATCCCTTTGTTATGAACCTCTGATATGAACCTTTGCTATGCACTTCTAAACCATTTGATATGAACCATCTGATATGAACTATTTTGATATGATATCTGACTCTTAGTTCGATACCCAAACCATTTTCCTAGCCATGAAGGTAACATGGTCGTGTCATTGATGCACCAATGGCATGAGTCTAGTATGGTCGAGTGATGTGCCACACCGTCCCTTATCTGTTATATGTTATGGCCACTATGATTATGATTTGTCTGCAGGGGCGTATGGATGCATCCTAGATTTGTTTCTGTATCTGTTATGATCTGTTATGATATATTTTTCTGGTGATTGATGTTGGGTGCAATCCACGCCCTTCACATTTCTGGGAGCTAGCTACTCCATTTGGTTACTGAGGACTCCCCTCATATTATTGGCTAATTCAGAGGTCTCCCCTCTATATGATATGAAGATATATGGTTACATCTGTTATGATATGATCTGATCTGTTCTGGGCTCGTGGTGGATTACTGTCTTACCTTTCATTATTCCTACACTCTTGTTTATACCTTATGCTATTACCCCATTGCACCATATCTCTTTCTGTTTCATTATTATTATCTTGTTGTATATCTGTTCACTGGGCTTTGAAAGCTCAGCTGCATTTCTTTTCTCCGCGGCAGGTATTTAATCTAGGAGCTGGGGATAGCTTAGGGGATTGAGAGTAGAGTTGATTGTGAATTATTTCCCTAGTCATCTTAGACTTTGATAAATTGTTATTTCACATTGTTTTAGATTCAGTATTATGTTTCCTTTCATTTTGGATATCTTTGGAACTTATGTATTGATCAAGTCGTGTTAACTTGTTTTCCTTTGATTATTTATGCTCTAGTCTTCCGCTGTTCATTTTGTTCATTATGTATGCTTTGATATGTCACCATAATGTGATACTTCTACCCTTGTCGGGTTTGGGTGTTACACAGCGTCCCAGATGCGAAACCAATGAATGCGTCCCTTCACGGACCTTGCTTCCAATTTCTCTGCCTTAGTATTCAAGACATAGGTGGGACATCCCCAAATCCTAATATGATTAAGACTTGGTTTCCTGCCCTCCCACATCTCATGTGGAGTTTTAGGAATGGACTTAGAAGGACATCTGTTCAAGATGGAAATAGCAGTCAGGAGCGCATAACCCTGCAGGTAAATCCATAAGTCGATGTTGCGAAGCATGGAAATGAACCATGTCCAACAACGTTCGGTTCCTTCTTTCCGACACACCATTTAACTGAGGAGTTCCTGTAGGTATAAGTTGTGACACTATTCCGTGCTCCTTTAGGAACTCGTCAAACTCTAAACTCATATAATTGCCACCCCGATCCGATCGAAGTGCTTTGATATTATTACCAGTTTGTTTTCCGACTAGGGCCTTAAATTCCTGTAATTTCTTAGAAGGCCTCGGATTTATGTTTCATTAAGTATACATAACCAAACCTAGTATGATCATCCGTAAACATAATGAAATACTGATATCCATCACGTGTTGCTTCCAAAGCACCACATACGTAGGCATGGACTAATCCAAGTTTATCAGCGGCTCTTTCAAACGTCCCTGTGAAGGGGGACTTAGTAATTTTTCCCTTAAGGTAAGATTCACAAGTTGGAAAGGGATCCGATCCCAATGGACCCATAAGTCCATCCTTTTCCATTTTGTAACCCTTGGTCTGACCAACATGACCAAGTCTAAGATGCCATTTCATAACTTGATTAGTATTATCCCTACCATGCTATGTAGTCATAGTGTTCACAACGACTTTGTTACTTATGTTTAGATGATACAATCCATTTAACAATGTGGCAGTGCTTACAAATTTATTACGAAAATAATTTTGCAAGAACCATCACCAATGAAAAATGAAAAGCCGTTCCGATCCATGATCGGAATGGATACAATATTCTTATGCCCCTTGGGCAATACAAGTACATCATCTAAAGTTAAAAAACAAAGTCGGATTCCAAACCCAAAAGGAGTGATCCTATATCAGTTGCTTTGATACTATGTCCGCTTCCGACAGTAATCATCACTTCCCCAGCTCCAAGTTTCTAACTTTGCTCCAGATCCTGATTCATGGTACAAATGGGAGAACTAGCACCTGAATTCAGTATCCAAGAAGTAGAAATAAAGTAGCAGAACAATTCATTTACAAAACTTAAAGTTTTGTACCTGAAGCGCCATGAAGGATCGGACAGTCTCTTGCCCAGTGGCCCAGCTCACCGCATTTGAGACATCTGTCTGACTTCACCTTCTTACTCTTAGGGACCACTGGAGCCTTGCCCTACCCTTAAAGTCATTTCTTCATGGACCCATCTGCTTCTCCGTCCTTTTATTCTTATTCTTGGACCTGCGAGATCCAGAAGAAATCACAAGAGCAGACTCCTTCATCTGCGGAGTCTTCATCTGAGACTGAGCGGTTACAAGTTTGTTCATCAACCCTGCTAAATTGCAAGCAATCTCATTACAATTAAAGTTCATAACAAATTGTGAGAAGGAATCAGGAAGAGACTGCAGGATAAGGTCGGTCTGGACAGAAGTATGTATCCTTAAATCAGGAGCCTCCAATCTCTCGATCATAGAAATCATTTTGAGGAAGTGGTCCCCAACTTTCTCACCTTCCTTTATCCTGGCACCAAACAGTTGCTTGGATATCTCATATCTAGTAGTTCGACTGTGCTCACCATAGAGCTCGATTAAGTGAGATAAAATCGGCCGAGGAGAAGTCATTTTCTCATGAGCTCTCTGAAACTCATTAGACACAGAGGCCATCATATATCTCAGACTCTAATGTGATCCTTAACCCATTTTTTGTGATTTTCATCATCTTCCTGACTGGCTCTGGTCCACACCGGAGCTGCCAGAATGTCCGCCTCCAAGATGTATCCCAGTGCCTCCATACCGAGGACTATCATCAGGTTGTGGACCCAATACACAAAGTTAGGCCCATTTAAGGTGTTCTTTTCACGTAGAATTTTAAAATGGGTTCATTGTCATTTTGAGAGTTGATATTTTGTTTGTCTGCATTAAGTACGACAGATGTATTAGTGACTCATTCAATATCATTCTCCGCGGTCTGTCTTTGTAACGACGGATCCCTAGAATATAGAAAGCTTCTCCCAAGTCTTTTATGGAGAACGTTTTAGAAACCCAAGCTTTCACAGTGGTGAGCATTGCTACGTTATTTCCCATAAGTAGAATATCATCTGCATATAGTACTAAGAACGCAATGTTGCTCCCACTGACCTTTTTGTAAACACATGGATCCTCAATGTGCACGAAATCAATGTCCTTGACTGCTTCGTCAAATCGAAGGTTCCAACTCCAAGAAGCTTGCTTCATCCTATAAATGGCTCGTTGCATCTTACACACCTTTTGAATATTAGCTTTGGACACAAAACCCTTAGGCTGTTCCATGCAGATTTCCTCCTCGAGGTATCCATTTAGAAAATCCATTTTGACGTCCATCTGCCATATTTCATAATCGTAATGGGCAGCAATGGCAAGCATCATGCGAATAGACTTGATTATAGCTATGGGCGAGAAGGTATCATGGTAATCCATCCCTTCTTTTGGGTTATAACCTTTTGCCACAAGCCTGGCCATATAGGTGTCAACCTTGCCATCCCCACCAGTCTTCTTCTTATAGATCCATTTACTTCCAATAGGCTTCATGCTAGTTGGTAGATCTACTAGAGTCCAGACCTGATTGGCATGCATCGAGTCTATCTCAGCTTCCATAGCTTCTTGTCGGAGTCTACATCCTCTATTGCCTGGTCATATGTGACAGGTTCATCCTCACGGCTATCAGGTATGTCGTGGAGACCCAGTTCTTCGACATGTGTATATACATACCTCTCAGGTAAGTGAGACACCCTATCAGACCTTCGAAGTGGAGTTTGTGTTACAATAGGTTCAGTTCTTGATCCCTGATCAGATGTCTCCTCAGTACTTTCATTGTGCTCTTCCAAAGAGACATTTCTACCCGATCCACCTTCATGAATTAATGCATCCTCAAGGAAGTGTGCTTGTATAGCCACAATGACCCTATGGTCTTCTGGCATGTACCCATCGAGTCCTCTGGGAATCCAATGAAATGTCCCTTGACGGACCTCGCTTCCAGTTTGTCCACCTTAGCCTTCTTGACATAGAATGGACATCCCCAAATCCTTATGTGATTGAGAGTTGGTTTCTTACCCTTCCACATCTCATGCGGAGTGATAGGAACGGATTTGGAAGGACATCTATTAAGGATATAGGCAGCGGTAAGTATGGCGTACCACCACAGGTAAATTGGTAAATCATTCTAGTTCAACATGGAGCGGACCATGTCTAACAAAGTCTGATTTCTCCTTTCTGAAACACCATTTAACTGTGGGGTTCCTGGCGGCGTGAATTGTGAAACTATTCCATGTTCATTAAGGAACTCATCAAACTCGATGATCATATATTCGCCACCTAGGTCCTACCGATGTGTTTTGATATGACATCTAGTCTGTTTTTCAACTAGGGCCTTAAATTCTTTGAATTTAGTAAAGGCTTCGAATTCATGTTTCATTAAGTACACAATCCCATACCTTGTATGATCATCTGTGAATTTTATGAAATATTGATATCCATCTCGGGTTGCTTCCAAAGCACCACAAACATCGGTATGTACCAACCCAAGTTTGTCAATAGCCCTTTCAAATGTCCCTATGAGTGGGGACTTAGTCATCTTGCCTCTAAGGCAGGATTCACAAGTTGGATAGGGCTCTTCACCCAATGTACTTAAAAGTCCATCTTTCTCCATTTTGTGAACCTTGGTCTTACCAACATGACCAAGTCTAGGTGCCACTTAAGATCTTGATTAGTATCATGCTTGCCATGTTTCCTAGTTATAGTGTTCACTGCTGATTTATTTTCAAGTTCAGATGATATAAACCATTCAACAATGTAGTTGTACCAACAATTTTATTTTTAAAATAAATTTTACAACTACCATTGCCAATAAAGAAATAAAATCCTTTCCGATCCAAAACTGGAATGGATACGATGTTTTTATGCCCCTTAGCAAAACCAGTACTTCATCTAACATCAAAATAAAACCAGATTCCAAACCCAGTAAGAGTGATCCATATCAGTTGCCTCGACACTTTGTCCGCTTCCAATAGCAACCATCACTTCCCCAGCTCCAAGCTGCCTACTTCGTTCCATATCCTGATGCATAGTACATATGTGAGAAGTAGCACTTGAATCCATAATCCATGAAGCCTAATATACAGTAGCGGAACAATTGGTTTCAAAAACTAAAAGTTTCGTACCTGATGCGCCCTTGACCTTGGGACAAGTTCTACGCCAGTGGCCATACAAGACATTTATCCGTAGGTTTAGGACCGCATACCTTCTGAACCTTAAGGGCCTTGACCTTGCCTTTATGCACCCCTCTCTTGGATTTATACTGCTCGTAGGTTATTTTCTTCTTGTTCTTGGACCTCCGAGGCCCATAAGAAATCACAAGAGCAGTCTCCCTCGGCTTAGTCTTCATATTAGACTGTGTCGTCACCAATTTGGTCATTAGCCCAGTGTGCCTAAAATCTCATTACAGTTGAAATTCATTACAAACTTCATGAAGGAGTTTGGCAGAGATTGAAGGATGAGATCAATATGAAGGGATAAATCCATATGAAAATTGAGCACCTTGAGCCTATCAATCATCGAGATCATGTTGAGGATGTGGTCTCCCACTTTCTCCCCTTCCTTCATCTTAGCACTGAATAACTACTTCGATATCTCATATCTAGCAGTCCTATTGTGCTCTCCATAAAGCTCGGTCAAGTGTGCGAGAATCTGCCTAGCAGAAGTCATTTTCTCGTGCATGTAGGTCACAAGTCGTCAGGAATATGTCTGGGGGGTGAATAGACTTATTAAACTCTTTCCTAAATCTTAGGTGAGTTTCTCAGCTGTGATTAAGTGCAGGTGACTTATGTCGACTGCAGACACATAATGCGGGAGACAGAGCTCATAATAATGTAGGTGACTTATGTCAACTGCAGATAACTTTCTAATGAAACAGTAAATATGTATGCAGCAGTTATGTATGGTTTAAAGCAGTAAATTACACAAGCACTTATAGTCTGATCTTCAGATATTTGTAGTACTAATCTTGAGCTTTTCTTTATAGCCGTTGCATCACTATAACAAATTGGTCCGTTGGAGAGTGGACTTCTTTGTTTATCTTATCATTCCGTTGCACGGCTTGGTTCCCTCTACAATTCTGGCCATTTGAAAGAATTCTTTTGGTTGCACCGTTTTTCTTGATTTGTATATTCATAAGTCTTCAGTACGCGGATCTCAAGGAATATTTTATTCCTAACTTTCCAGGAATCTTTTCAGTTTGTCTCCTTACGTCTACATGTGAATTTATGTTATTGTTAACTTCAACGCTTGCTGACATGGACTGAGTTCCTTGGCTGATATCTTGTCTGAGAACTCATCTGATACTCTTGGTCAAACCTGCCTGATGTGCGTTCAACCTTCTCTGATGTAAAACTTCTCTCATAAAACTTGATAGTTCTCTGAGATAAAGATCTCTGATCTGGTCTTGACTGAAGTTCTCTGACCTGATGGATGTTCTATGATCAAACTTCAGTTGATATAGATCTCGTCTGATAACTTGACTGCAGGTGGTTTTGGTCAAACCTCTCTGATATTCCTGCTTGACCAATACTTGTCTGATGTAGCGCCTTCTTCAGAACTTAACTACAGCTTAGTTTTGGTCAAATCTCTTTGATGTTTTGCATTGACCAAACTTTGTCTGATAATGAACTTGCCTGAAAACTTCTCTGATATATGACAGTTCTATACTTAGTGCATACATTTGAATAAATAACAATACAGTGATGACATCATCAAAATCTAACAGGTATTCCTAACAATTTCTCCCTATTTTGGTGATGGCAAAACTAAAGCATTTCAAATGTAAACAATTCTACACAAAATAAAGTGCAAGACACAGGTAAAACTCAGTCTTTTTGAGACAACTAGTGGTTGTCATTCAAGTCACTGTTATAAATTTTTATTGATGTTACATTACAGTGCAGTCTGAATGAAACAAAATACAAGTAAAAAATTACAAGTATTACAAAATTACAAGTAAATTATAATTAAAAGTTTATCTTTCTCTCCCTCTTCCTCTTCCTTCGACCTTGGCTGGAGGGAGTGACTTTAATGGCTTAGCTCCAATTGGTCTCTTGGTTACTAGGACTAACCCATATTTTCTATTAATTACCAATGAAGCAAACTGTTGTTGCTCTGGAGATGTGAAGTTATTTCCAATGCATAGTTCTCTGATTTCTTCCTGAAGAGACATCTCATCAAGTTAATTATTCACCAGTGTATGTGCTTCTTCAGGTCTGAAATCAAGATTCCTTGGATAGGAATTGAAATTCTTTGCATCATATTTCTTCAAAACTTCCCAGAGTTCTGGAAAATTCATATCCATGAAGTTAATGAATGTTTGATGTGGGGAGAAATCTTTGTCTTGAAGCATCTCCCAGAGATAGTACTTTTCTATAAGCTGCTTCCTAGCACTTTCCCACATTGGTGCTGCCTCCACAAGCAAGTTCTATCCAACAAATTGTAGTTCCTTCCCTTCCCATTGGTACCTCACCTCTGGTTTATGTCCAGTTCTCTTCCTTTTGGCTACAGGTGGGTCTAATGGTGCATCTGGTTCTTTCCTTTTCAGGTGAGAGGTTCCTGCCTGTATGACAGGTAGGTCTTGTCTTGTTATTTCTTCTCTGCCTTCCCCCTGCATTGTTTCTTTCCCCTTGCCCTTATCTTCCCCATTTTTCCCAGCTTCAATAATTGTGGCTAGCTTCTCCTCCACCCTACTCATGAGGTCAGACATGCCAAGAGGCATTCTGGAGTTTGAGGGTGTTGGGGAAGGTTCCTTCCTATTGAGCAAGGTGTCCATATTAGCATTGAGGGACTGCAAGTCAGGTTTCACATCAGTTGCTAGAATCTTGGCAACTATTTCCTCTACAAGTCTTATGACCAGGTCAGTCATTGTAGGTGAGAGTTGGACTTCAGGTGCTATCTGAGGAGTATTTTCACCTGAGTCTTCTTGAACAGTTGACCTCTTGCCAGTTGACTTTTCCGAAGGTAAGCTTCTATCAGCTGCTTCCTGATTTGATGGGGTCTGATCATGGGTGCCTGACTTATCCTCCTCCGTGGGCTGATGGGATCTAGATGCTTGATCAGGTGCATCACCCTTATCATCCCCCCTTTCCTCATCTTTCTTTTTTTTCATCTTTTTCTTCCTCTTTTTCTTCTTTTTATTCTTCTTTCTATGCTTCTTTTTCCTTCTCTTCCTCTTCTTTCTCCTTATCATCTTACTTTTCTTTTTCAACTCCATCAACTTCTTCCTTTTCAACTTCTTTTTCTTCTTATTCTTTTTCTTTTTCAACTACTTCAGGTACTTTTTCAACTCGGGCCTCTTCTCCAACTTCTGCCACTTCTACAATATTTTCAAATCCATCATTTCCTTCAGCTTTCTCCATTTCAACTACTTATTGTTCAACTTCAGCAATGATAGTGATTTTATTTTCTCTCATGTCTCCTTCCTACTTCCTTCCTTCATCCTGACCTTCAAAATTTTTCCTATGTCATGCTTGGAAGAGTCAGGAGTGGAATTACTTCAGCCATCAGCTCTGTCTGATCTGGCTGAGCTGGATGATCTTCAGCAGGAGCAGGTGCAGGAGATATGATGATCTGCATCTGAGCTGAGGATTCTTTGACTGGTGCAGGTGCAGGTGATCTCTGCATTTCTTCTTCGCCTTCTGATGGGTGGTCTACGAAGCCTATCTTCCTCTTGGGGGACTTATCTGGAGATGATGTGATATGGACAATCTCCTATGTTGCGGGTAAATTCCTCTTTAATGTATTGGACATAGGGAGGTTGTCGTTGTCGGAGTCATCTGCAGGTAACTGCTCAACTGCATGTGACTTCTTAACTGCAGGTAACTTTAGAATTTCAGCTGCAGAAGGGGTTGAGGTTATCTCCTCTGTAGGTATCTCAGAGGGGTTTTGGTTGGCTGCATCAGAGCAAACTTCATTTGAGTCCGAAGGCACTCTGTAGGGAGAAGTTCCACTAGTCACCTCCCTCGAAATCTTGGCTGCTTTCCTCTGACCCCCCAACTTCTTTAAAGTTTCTTGGTCCAGTTGACCAAGTCTTTTGCTTCCGTGGAAGGTGTCTGCTGCTCCTTTCATCTTCCCGAGGAACTCCAAGATCCAACTGATCTGGGTTCCATAAGCTAGTTTCTGCTTGAATTTCTTCTCCTCTTCATTCCAGTTAACTTTGGTCACTTCTCGTACTAACTGCCTATAGATGTAGTCAGGCCAGTTAATCTTTTGCTGCTGAATAAGAGCTCCCATCACTGTGAATTTGGCAGATGATAACTGGTCATAGATGCTGGCCATGCTCATGAAAATTTTGTTTATGATGTCAAGGACATATCTGTAATCCTTTTTGAGGTCACCTCTTTTCGCCGTAAGCTCGACTTTGTTTGGCTGTTGTGG
Source organism: Orobanche coerulescens (assembly GCA_033398695.1). Classification (NCBI taxonomy): domain Eukaryota; kingdom Viridiplantae; phylum Streptophyta; class Magnoliopsida; order Lamiales; family Orobanchaceae; genus Orobanche; species Orobanche coerulescens. The sequence goes on from CM065810.1 coordinate 21,538,482, forward strand.
TAATTTGATTTCATACCAGATTTCAGTGGCGCTTTGCTTTAGGGATTCGACTGCAATGCCCTTGTTCTCCATTTCGAAAGCGTCAGCAATAGTTTGTGGAGTGATAATGACTTCTTATCCAAAGACTGAACTTGTGATAGAGCGTTCAGTGACTCGTGCTTCCTTGAAGAAGCAAATGACGGCTTCCTTGAATAGTTGCTTCGGGTTGATGTCAAGAAAATGGTGGATACCATTCTTCTTCATCATTCGGATAACATGTCTCATTTCGTCAATGTCCGCCATATTCGCCTCCAGTAATCCTTCGATATCAACTACGATGCTGAATATAATCTGCTCCTTCACCATTTTGAGGTTAACTCCTTCGAAGTATTGGGTGGAATCCATTTCTGAAAAAATAAGGTTTTGATTAGTGCAGTGAATATTCAAAGGTTTTTCTGATTTTGAAAACTAGGGTTCTTAGAGCTTGAAGATGGTAAATATTTGTGAAATGATTTCCGCCGTATTATATACCCAGTTGGAAAGACCTTTTGAATTTTAATAATTAAATAATCAAGCGGCAGTCTGATTTTTGATAAATAAAGAGTGACGGTTGAAATTGATTGGACGTCGTGGAGGTAGTGTGATCATGTGTTTTGTCTATGTGTAAATAAATTATAATAATTATAAGTTGGTGTAAGAGTGAGAAACTTAGCTGGTTGACTCTTTGACTTCTTGCCTGCTCTGCATCATTGATGTCAGCTAACTTTTCCTTGTCTGGTATGATTAGGTTGCTTTCTCGCCTGGTCTCCGCATGAGGTAGCTTTTTCTCGTATGGTCTTCACATCAAGTAGTTTTTTTTTCTTTGCTGGTTTAGATGTCTTGTTCTACAGCTTCAGGTCAGGTGACTTTTCTCGTCTGTACTAGATTGCCAATCTAGTAGTCCAAGTTCCCTGCTTAGCTCTAGAAACCTTTCTTCTGGTAAAGGTTTTGTGAATATGTCAGCAATTTGGTACTCTGTGCTGACTCTTTTCACTCTTACTATTTTGTTAAGCACATGATCTTTGATGAAATGATGTTTGACATCTATGTGCTTTGTTCTTGAGTGCAATACTGGATTGTTTGTTATTGCAAGTGCACTGTTGTTGTCACACCAGATAGGAACTTCATTTGTAACGATTTTGTAATCCCTTAGCTGTTGTCTGATCCATAAGATTTGAGCACAACAGCTTCCTGCAGGTAAGTATTCTGACTCAGTTGTGGATATTGAGTTAGATACTTGCTTCTTACTGAACCATGGAATAAGTCTGTTCCTAAGAACTGACATGTTCTACTGGTGCTTTTCCTGTTGATCTTACATCCTGAAAAATATGCATCTAAATATCCTGAGAGTTCAAAGTTATCGTACTTGGGATACCATAATCCAACATTGATTATGGAATTAAGATATCTGATTATCCTCTTAGCTGCTTCCTGGTGAGACTGCTTCGACTTGGATTGGAATCTGGCACACACTCCTACTACATATGAAATATCTGGTCTGCTTGCAGTGAGGTATAAGTGATCCAATTAGTCCTCTGTAGTGTGTTGGATCTACTGGAATACCTCCTTCATCTGCATCAAGGTGTAGGGATGTGCTCTTGGGAACTCTTAGTGATTTGGCTGAGTCCATGCCGAATCTTTTGATTAAGTCTCTTGTCTATTTTGCTTGGTTGATAAAGATTCCATTGTCAACTTGTTTAACTTGCAAACCAAGAAAGAAATTCACCTTTTCCATCATACTCATCTCAAATTCTCCTTGCATGAGACTTGAGAATTTTTCACATAGCTTAGGATTGGTTGAGCCAAATATGATATCATCCACATATATTTGAACAAGTAATATGTAGTCTTCATGTTCCACTCTGAAGAGGGTCTTGTACACCTTTCCTTTGTTGAATCTATTCTTCTCCAGAAACACAGATAGTGTCTCATATCATGCTCTTGGTGCTTGCTTGAGTCCATATATAGCCTTCAAAAGTTTGTATACCTTGTCTCCTTTGACAAATCTAGAGGGTTGGTCCACATAGACTTCTTTCTATAGAACTCCATCGAGAAAGGCACTTTTCACATCCATTTGGTAGACTTCAAAATCCTTGAATGTTGCATATGCAAGGAATAGTCTGGTAGCTTCCAATCTTGCTACATGTGCATAAGTTTCATCAAAATATATTCCTTCGCATTGAGCATATCCTTTTGCAATGAGTCTGGCTTTATTCCTAACAACAGCTCCATCTTCATCACATTTGTTTTTGTACACCCATTTGGTGCCTATGACTTTCTTGTGATCTGGTCTGTCTGTTAGTTCCCAGACATTGTTCCTTTTCATTTGATTGAGCTCTTCTTGTATTGCAATTATCCATGAATAATCCTCCAGTGCTTGATCTGTTGTCTTAGGTTCCATCTGAGACATGAAACATGAGAACATAGCCATTCCTGTTAGTTCTTTAGATTGTCTGGTTCTGACTCCATCAGTTAGGTTTCCAATGATTTGTTGGATGGGGTGATCTCTGAGCAATCTGGGGATATCTTCTTCAGGGTTTGTTCCCCATATTGAGTTGCTTTGATGAACTTCGTCTCTCTCTGCACCAGCTTGGTTCTGGCCTTCTTGAACTACTTCTGGTTCAGATGCGGTCTTGTCATCTGCAGATGGGGATCCTATCTGCTCTGTAGGTGTGTCTTTATCAGCTGCAGTTGAAATAGGTACTAATGGAGATCCTGTCTGATCTGCAACTGGGTCTTCTGACTGATCTGCAGTTAGGTCTTCTGGCTGATCTGCAGTTGGATCTTCAGGTGAGTCCATCATTCCTGTGTTATAGATGATAACTTCTTCTAGGGTGGTGAATTTGAGATTTTTCTCAATTGATTCCACCTGTTTCCTGTACTCAATAGTGGACTCATCAAACACAACATGGGGTCTTTCTTCCACAACTAATGTTCTACTATTAAATACTTTGTATGCCTTGCTTATTTGTGAGTATCCCATAAAGAGACCATCATCAGTTTTAGCATCACAGGCATTCAGTTGGCTTTTACCATTGTTGTGGATGAAACACTTACAACCAAATATATGAAAGTATGCAACAGTTGGTGTTCTGCCATTCCAAACCTCATAGGGATTTTTGCCATGTCTCCCTACAATCATACTCCTGTTCTGAGTATGGCATCTTTGTGTTACAATTTGTAACACCCGATAAGGCGGCCATTACGGTGCCGTGGACCCCATGGCCAGGATCCACCAAAGCGATATCTAAAGTAAAGATTAAATACACAATACATGTGATACCGAACCACAAAACATAATACTTACTCCGATGTGGAGTTTACAGCAGTATGGCCTACGGCCTTATTACACACAGGATCCAGAACGTAAGTATAATCCATATGGAGATGAATTATACCTCAAATAACAATACATTTGTTTAAACTTAAAATGAAGCGGAAAATAACATTACACGGTACAACCATGACCGGACACGAAAGACTTGGGGCCCCCGAACTAGTATCCTTCGAACCCTTCGTCATCACCTTGATCTTCCCGTGGCTTGCCTTTTCCACGACCTAAAATACAACACAAGTATTTCGCCCAACACAGGGTCAGATATACATGATAAATGATTCTCAAGATAGTATACAATTCACGTATAAGAGATTCCAAGAATAACGCCCCGACTAACGAACATACCCCTCGGGCGTATGAACGCTCAGTCGCAAAACGTCGAACACATCCACATATAAAAATGGACTGTGAGCGACTAAGATAGTACGGCTCAAGAGGGACATCACAGTACGCCCGATCCGAATATGTGTCAGTGCACATGTCCACCCCGTATACGGAATCCAGGATATACGTGGGACAATGTACCTAATTAGCCTCAACGAACTACATCTCGTGTGCACAGCCTTTCACGGAAAATATTCACGCATGACTATATATGTGCCCAGCTAAAAATCCTACACAATATCCAATCGGAACGTAGATATGACTCCGGATATGTCACGATGCAACATGACAACGAATTCAAGAATTTCACAAAATCCGCATAAGAATCGAGGACTCACCGAGATGACAACAAGATCAACAATATCAAGGGTCCAAAAGTAACGAACTTGGGAATACAATCCCATGATGAAAAACGGGACATCATTAAGAGCAACATCAAATCACAAGACCAAGTTCATAAGTGTTTCATATACACGAAATGCATAATCATCATAAGAATCCACACATCATTATAACCAAGCAAGATAACTTGCCTCAATACGGAGACGGGAATAGTCCTCTTCTTGTCGGGACGAACGAACGGTGCTCAACTAATATTGTGTACTCGAACAATCAACCTTGAATGAAGTATATTTTGCTCATTAATACGTTTATACGATCATCTACACCGAATTTTCACGAGATAACATCTTAATTTCCGATTGAGTAGTTTAACTTCTAAAGTGTTACTTCAAGAACTTTATCCATACCATTCAATTCTCACAATTGATTACAAGCTGATACCAAATGTTTGTTGGATCAAGAATCATTCCATAATGTTTTAAACAATAATCTCCTATCCTTTAATCTTATCAAGAACATCTTAAGTGATTAAAAGTAAAATCTGCACTACTTACAATTACTTATGTTGAGTTAATTAGTTGTAAATCCATATCATGGTTATGAAGGTTATCTCAAGTTTAGCACCACTCTTATACTCTACCTGTAATATCTGGAATTTCTACTACTGTTATTTGATATTATTTTATTCGAGTTATATTGTACAGCGTGGAATCTGTATAGTAGGAATAAAATAAATAAAGGACTGAGATGTCAGTATCGGTATAATTGTCGTATCTGGTCGACAGTTACATTTGAGGATATCGTGTATTAGGTTATCGTACTTCTGATATAGAGTATATCGTATAAGAATATTATTGGATTCAGTATATGTATTCAGTAAGTGTATATGTGTTTTCGGTATGTCGAGACAGGCGGTACAGTTGGAAATGGCTAAGTGTAACATTATTAGCGCACGCTAATAATCATGAGTAGCGCACGCTATCGTGCAGGATTAGCGCACGCTACGGATATAAGATAACGCACGCTAATACAGTCCGATCGGAAGGAATCTACGCGTGGACCAGGCCACTTTCGGCGCACGTTCTGATAAGTCAACGGATGTTGTAATCTAGTGTTAGCGCACGCTAATGCATGTTGATTAGCGCACGCTAACTATATATCGGTCAACAGGGAATCTTGGCTTTATTGGTTGATTTCGGCTAGTGGGGTCACGAGCATCTTCGTGGTAGGTGTAGATCGTAGCAAGTCAATCGTATCGAGCGCACGCTAAGGTAAATGACTTGCGTACGCTAAAGGGGATGTTTTACGTGCGTTAATGCATGGGCATTACGTCGTAAGCTAGTTTCTGAAGCAAGGCGGTAGCCTGCAGGCCGATAGCGCACGCTAACAAAGTCGATTAGCGCACGCTAAGGCGGTAGCGCACGCTAAACATGAGATGTTAGCGCACGCTAATAATGAATATTATAAAAAGGGACGAAGGGTGTTATGAAGCATTTCGTCCATTCCTTCCTTGCAACAGAGAGAGAGTTTTTAGAAAGAGGTTTGAGGTCTCAAACACGAGAGATGGTGATCTTTAACAAGATTAAGATGGAGAGCATGGATTCAAGCCTTGTCCTTCAAGTTGTTCATGATTCTTTGGATGGAGTTCTAATGTTCTTCTTTTTGGTTCATCTAAACCGTAATCTTCGTATTCCTTCGTTAGTGGTTCATTTTTCTTGGATGATTTCATGCAAGGAGCATGTTGGATAATCATATGATGATGTTATATGAGATTCAATGGAATTTTGATAAGAGTTTCGGATGTTAGTTAAGATTCTTCATACCATAAGGATGTTGATTCAAATAACCCGATCTAAGAAGGATTTCAGAATCTTGGTAATTATATTGGTCGATTAAGATGAGATGAATCATGATACTAGGTTGAATTCAGTTAGCTTGATATGATCCTTGTTATCGAGTCGGTTTGATTATTGAGGTTGTTATTGATATATGGACATTGACATGATCATTGTGATAATTATGGGGTCGTTTATCTTCAAGAGATATGGGGATTTATGTCTCCCTTCATTCGGATTCGTAGTCGCAAGATGTGAGTCGATGTTTGGAATGCATGCCAGCATGCGGCATTAGCGCACGCTAAGCTTACTGGCTAGCGCACGCTAACGGGACAACTTAGCGCACGCTACGTTATGTGTTTAACGTGCGCTAAGTAGGCAGACAGTGCAGTATTTTTGTGTTTTGATTATGAATTCGTGATGGTTTGATTTGGTTTGTTCTGACTGCGTTTATTCGAGGTTGTGTTGAACCGTTGAGTTCGATTGGTTAGTTTTGTCGGTTGTTGATTGTTATCGGATATGTGTTATTTGATTTCTTCGATAGGTTAAAATTATTGATCGGTGATTATAACCAGATATTGCGGTTGTGTTCGAGTATGTCCATTGTATTGCTTTTGATCGGGGATGAGGAGCTCGTAGACAAAGGCAGTGTGTTCGGCAGCAGCTTCGCGGTATCGGTATCGAGGCAAGTTATTACTTGCGCAGTTATAATATTTAATGAATGGTTTCAGTTTCATTTCGTTTATAATGCATATAGCGATGATTATTATTGTGAACTCTGGGTATTCGGATCGCATATCGTTCTTTCGATTCTAAGAGGTAAATCATAATGTATATGCTTTATCTCAGTTATTGGTATGTTCGAGTATCGAGGTTACATTATGGTAAAGACGAGGATATGAGTATCTATAGTTCATTGTACGTTTGGAACGCCGAGCATTGAGGATAATCGTCGGTGATGATTGGACATCGAGGTCGCTCCCGAAGGACTCGGGGCAAGTATTCCATATTGATTATGGTTTAATGTTATTTATTTTGGTCTCGTACACTTTCTTTCATGTTGTTGAACATGAAGTCGTCCTAGTAAATTTTCATGTTGTCGTGCATGTTATGTTGTTCATGTTGATGAACGTGTTGATTTCCATATGTGTATGCATATTGTGTTGTTTATGTTGTGTAAATAATCCGATGGGATTATGAGGATCTATGCTGATTGAGCCGGATCGAATGTCCATAATGCGTTGGTTCGACGGGATCATCATGAGGATCTATCTTTGAGGCGCCGGATCGTTGGACGGAGTTTTCCACCATGCGTTGGTTCGACGGGATCATCATGGGGATCTATCTTTGAGAAGTATTTGGATCGTTGGATTACCAGTATTGTGTTGATGGAATCTTGTGAATTCGCATCATTGATTGTATCATATGTTGTTGTTCATATGTGTATTGTTAGTTATCCACCTTATGTTGATCTGATAGGATCAACAAAGGGATCTATGCTGAGGGCGCTGGATCATCGGATTTCCATTGAGTATACATGATTGATATTGCTGTGATCATATTGACGTGGTCATATGAGTATGCATTTGTAGGTCTTGTATTAGGACCGTGTCCGTATTGCATTGATCTGATCTCGGATTAGATTGATATGATTGTCGTGGCACTTCATATGTCGAGGTATGTTCCGTATTTCCTTGGTATTTGTCTTTGATGGAAAATCGGTTATCGTCTTGGGATTTGATGATGTTATTCGATGGATCGTATTGGTCGGTAATGGTATATTTCCGTATCGTGAGTTGGTGATGACAGTTTGAGAATCTTGAGTATTGTTTGAGGTACAATATAGATATTATGTTCGAGTTTATTGGTTAATCGAGTACAGGATGTGAAATGTGATAATGGTTATTCTGATGAGAATTTCTTGAGTAAGCAAAGTCATGGCGGTAAGATTATGTTGGTCGTATTCTTATGTTGTATTCTCATTGGTATGTTATTATTAATGTGATGTGAGTTATCATTGTTGGATATTATGGCTGACCCGTCGTGGATTTCTTTTTAGGTTCTCGGAGTATCGAGCTTGTAGCGGTCGTGAAGAGATGAGCTTCTAGGAGGATCTTGGCTAAGACATGTTGTGTGCATTGAGTTTCTTGATTGGTTCTTGTATTCATTTGCTAGAGTATCTTTATGGTTGGTCTTTTTCATTTGCGTGAGTATTTTGAAATGCTCTTTTGGTATCTAGTAACCGAGGTTACTTTGGAAATCGTTTTCTAAACTTTTGAGTGTCAATTTGTTTGGCCTTGCGATTTCAAAAGAGTTTTTACGACGGTTTTTGATAAATGGATTTTATATGTCTTTGTGAATTTTTAAAGATAGTACCGTCGTTGGCCTCTTGGGCATTTGTAAATGTTTGTGAAAATTTCTTTTAGCCTTGTGGGTTCCATCTCGGGGCCCACGGCGCTGTAATATTTCCGGTTAAATCTGGGGTGTTACAGAATATGGTATCGGAGCCTTAGGTTGAGAAAACCTAGGCATTTGGGTCGAGTTGGGTCGTGTTTTCGTTGCCTCATTCGAGTTGTCAATTGACAAATATTGGAGCCGTGAGTTTTTGTTGTTCACTCGGGCTTATGGGTTATGCGATTTGCCAGTGTAGTATTGGGGTTGTTATAAACTATTCCAAACGGTGTTAAACGAGATTCTCTGGAATGAGATGTATTGTGTTCTTGAGTCGAACTGACTTGGCAAAACGTGTGTTTTGAAAATATCCATGTTGAGTATTTTCTAGAGTCGAGACATGTGCCAGTATCACAGGGAATCGTCGGCTTCACGATCTGTAAGTATTTGGATTTTTGAATTTCATTGAGATTTATTGCTGTTCTAAGTTGATACGTTTTGAGATTCAGCAGATATCATGCGTTACCGTATAAGGTAACAAAATTGGGACATGATTGATAAATGGAGAAACTATGATTTTGAAAATCAGTATGTCGATTAAATTTTGGAACGGAATTGTGCATTGGGAGAAATATTGTGGATTGTTCAGGAGAACATGTAGTCATGTTAATTCATTTTATGATATATGAACCGCTTTTGAACATTTGAAAATGATACTCTTCAAAATGAATGTCTTACGGACGTTTTACGGAAAATGATTTTGGGCGAGACCCAATCGATTTTGAAATGGTTTTATAACTCGGGACTTGGGGTCGAAAAGAGTTTTCTACTTTTAAACTTCTTGTAATGTGGAATGAGATACGGGCCGAGACCCTAACGTTTCAAAAGACCTTCTGTTTTCTAAAACTCCCGAGATTTGTAAAATACTTTACCAATCGTTTACCTATGTTATTTCCACCTTTCGAGGCTCTGGTTTACTCGTTCAAATGGAACCTCTCGGGAAGTCTTTCGCCGTGTTTGATTTGCTTGATTTGTTTCAACGCTTTGTCATATCATATTTGAGGTGATCCGGGATGGGTAAATGGTTGACGATACGAGTCATGTGTGGAAAAGGAGTTTTTATCGAGTCTATATATTGAGGTTTTGGAACTCGATCGTGTGGTCTTCGATGGAATATCGGTGGATATTGGTGACAAGTCGAATGATATACGGGAGTATGGATATGGACAAGCATTTGCATAAATTTCATTTTATTTAATCGTGTCTATTTGAAAAGAATTTTTATCGAGAACTTGGCACCAATGAGCCGATTTAATTTTAAAATTGATTTCGTGGTCTTACGAAAATTTATGTTTTGAGTTTTCAAACTCTTGAAAGAACTTTCGAAAATTGTCTTCGTGACAAGAATATATGATTTCAAAGCTGGTATTGAAAATGTGATTGATGTACATACGCATTTAGTGCATCGGGCATATCATATCGATGGTACAAGGAAAAGAGATTCAAGTTTAGTATGGTAGATTGGTTATGCAAGGATGATCGGTTGATTGATCGGATAAGAGAAATATCTTTGCGCGTTGTAGATTCATGTGCGGGATGTAATTTTGGAACTTTGGACTTTGTAAACCGGGACATATGTGCTATGTGAGTCCATTGGTGCGGTAGTTGCGCAATCTTACCATAGTGATCTTTGAATGATTTCTTTGTAAGTGTAAATTTGGGGATGGTGACCCCATCTTGGTGGTTTTGGATATTGAGTGGTCGTTCCCACTCCATGTATAATTAGGTATGTTCATCGATTTGTGATTGGTTGTTCAGGTGTAGGAATATGTTCGCCAGTTGGGTATGTTTATTGAGATCTCATGCGTGATTGATTTGTAGTTTTGAGAATGTTATTATTTCGTATATCATTTACGTGGTTGTGTTGATCGTGTTGGAGTTTATCGTGTGAAGGTATTCTCGATTTTCGTTGATCATTCGTTGGTAATATTGGAGTTTATCACGTTGATGATATTCTCGATTGTGTTTTGACCTCGGTTGGTCATATTGGAATTTATCATGTCGATGATAAATTCGGTTGATTGATCATTATTGGTGATCATCGGCGTTCGGATTTTTGTTGATGTTTGGGATTCGTGTCGTTGTTTTGGGCGGTTGTTTCGTAGATGTATTGTATATTATTCGTCTTATCGAATTGGGACTTGATTATGTAATCAGTGGCACGAGGATTTGATTCGGGCAGATTGTTTCATCCGAAGATGATATATTTTGTTGAGACTCGGGGAATTGTGATCGTAAGCGTATTGAGACCGTATGCAGTGAGACCGCTTGCTAGTATTTCAGAGATCGTCGACCTGCGTATTTGTAAGTATGCTCTTTTGGTTATTCGGTGATGACGATAATTGATCGTTGTCGTGATGGTTTTGGGGATATTTTGGGTTGGAAGGTATGTTTGTTTGTTTTATGACGGATTGCAAGTTTCGAGGACGAAACTTATTTTAAGTGGTGTAGAATGTAATATCCGGAATTTCTACTCTGTTGTTTGATATTATTTTATTCGAGTTATATTGTGCAGCGTGGAATGCATGCGGTAGGAATAAAATAAATAAAGAGCTGAGATGTCGATATCGGTATAATTGTCGTATCAGTCGACGATTACATTTGAGGATATCGTGTATTAGGTTATCGTACTTGATATAGAGTATATCGTATAAGAATATTATTGGATTCGATATATGTATTCGGTAAGTGTATATCTGCTTTCGGTATGTCGAGACAGTGATCTGATTGGAAATGGCTAAGTGTAACATTATTAGCGCATGCTAATAATCATGAGTAGCGCACGCTATAAATGCGGGATTAGCGCACGCTACGGATATAAGATAACACACGCTAATACAATCCGATCGGAAGGAATCTACGCGTGGACCGAGGCCACTTTGGCGCACGTTACGATAAGTCACGGATGTTGTAATCTAGTGTTAGCGCACGCTAATGCATGTTGATTAGCGCACGCTAACTATATATCGGTCAACAGGAATCTTGGCTTTATTGGTTGATTTCGGCTAGTGGGGTCACGAGCATCTTCGTGGTAGGTGTAGGCGTAGCAAGTCAGTGGTATCAGCGCACGCTAAGGTAAATGACTTGCGTCGCTAGGCGGGATGTTTTACGTACGTTAATGCATGGGCATTACGTCGTAAGCTAATTCTGAAGCAAGGCGGTAGCCTGCAGGCCCGATAGCGCACGCTAACAAAGTCGATTAGCGCACGCTAAGGCGGTAGCGCACGCTAAACATGAGATGTTAGCGCACGCTAATAATGAATATTATAAAAAGGGACGGAAGGGTGTTATGAAGCATTTCGTCCATTCCTTCCTTACCTTGAGAGAGAGAGTTTTTAGAAAGAGGTTTGAGGTCTCAAACACTGAGAGATGGTGATCTTTAACAAGATTAAGATGGAGAGCATGGATTCAAGCCTTGTCCTTCAAGTTGTTCATGATTCTTTGGATGGAGTTCTAATGTTCTTCTTTTGGTTCATCTAAACCGGGTAATCTTCGTATTCCTTCGTTAGTGGTTCATTTTTCTTGGATGATTTCATGCAAGGAGCATGTTGGATAATCATATGATGATGTTATATGAGATTGATGGAATTTTGATAAGAGTTTCGGATGTTAGTTAAGATTCTTCATACCATAAGGATGTTGATTCATTTAACCCGATCTAAGAAGGATTTACGAATCTTGGTAATTATATTGGTCGATTTAGATGAGATGAATCATGATACTAGGTTGAATTCGGTTAGCATGATATGATCTTTGTTATCGAGTCGGTTTGATTATTGAGGTTGTTATTGATATATGGACATTGACATGATCATTGTGATAATTATGGGGTCGTTTATCTTCAAGAGATATGGGGATTTATGTCTCCCTTCATTCGGATTCGTAGTCGCAAGATGTGAGTCGATGTTTGGAATGCATGCCATGCGGCATTAGCGCACGCTAAGCTTCGGCTAGCGCACGCTAACGGGACAACTTAGCGCACGCTTCGTTATGTGTTTAACGTGCGCTAAGTAGGCGACAGATGCGGATATTTTTGTGTTTTGATTATGAATTCGTGATGGTTTGATTTGGTTTGTTACATTGCGTTTATTCGAGGTTGTGTTGAACCGTTGAGTTCGATTAGTTAGTTTTGTCGGTTGTTGATTGTTATCGGATATGTGTTATTTGATTTCTTCGATAGGTTGAGATTATTGATCGGTGATTATAACCGAGATATTGCGGTTGTGTTCGAGTATGTCCATTGTATTGCTTTTGATCGGGGATGAGGAGCTCGTAGACAAAGCGGTGTGTGTTCGGCAGCTTGCAGTATCGGTATCGAGGCAAGTTATTACTTGCGATTATAATATTTAATGAATGGTTTCAGTTTCATTTCGTTTATAATGCATATAGCGATGATTATTATTGTGAACTCTGGGTATTCGGATCGCATATCGTTCTTTCGATTCTGAGAGGTAAATCATAATGTATATGCTTTATCTCAGTTATTGGTATGTTCGAGTATCGAGGTTACATTATGGTAAAGACGAGGATATGAGTATCTATATTTCATTGTACGTTTGGAACGCCGAGCATTGAGGATAATCGTCGGTGATGATTGGACATCGAGGTTGCTCCCGAAGGACTCGGGGCAAGTATTCCATATTGATTATGGTTTAATGTTATTTATTTTGGTCTCGTACACTTTCTTTCATGTTGTTGAACATGAAGTCGTCCTAGTAAATTTTCATGTTGTCGTGCATGTTATGTTGTTCATGTTGATGAACGTGTTGATTTGCATATGTGTATGCATATTGTGTTGTTTATGTTGTGTAAATAATCCGATGGGATTATGAGGATCTATCTTTGAGGCGCCGGATCGAATGTCCATCATGCGTTGGTTCGACGGGATCATCATGAGGATCTATCTTTGGCGCTGGATCGTTGGACGGAGTTTTCCACCATGCGTTGGTTCGACGGGATCATCATGGGGATCTATCTTTGAGGCGCTGGATCGTTGGATTACCAGATTGTGTTGATGGAATCTTGTGAATTCGCATCATTGATTGTATCATATGTTGTTGTTCATATGTGTATTGTTAGTTATCCACCTTATGTTGATCGATAGGATCAACAAAGGGATCTATCTTTGAGGGCGCTGGATCATCGGATTTCCATTGAGTATACATGATTGATATTCTTTGTGATCATATTGGCGTGGTCATATGAGTATGCATTTGTAGGTCTTGTGTTAGGACCGTGTCCGTATTGCATTGATCGATCTCGGATTAGTGATATGATTGTCGTGGCACTTCATATCTCGAGGTATGTTCCGTATTTCCTTGGTATTTGTCTTTGATGGAAAATCGGTTATCGTCTTGGGATTTGATGATGTTATTCGATGGATCGTATTGGTCGGTAATGGTATATTTCCGTATCGTGAGTTGGTGATGACAGTTTGAGAATCTTGAGTATTGTTTGAGGTACAATATAGATATTATGTTCGAGTTTATTGGTTAATCGAGTACGGGATGTGAAATGTGATAATGGTTATTCGATGAGAATTTCTTGAGTAAGCAAAGTCATGGCGGTAAGATTATGTTGGTCGTATTCTTATGTTGTATTCTCATTGGTATGTTATTATTAATGTGATGTGTGATTATCATTGTTGGATATTATGGTGACCCGTCGTGGGATTTCTTTTTAGGTTCTCGGAGTATCGAGCTTGTAGCGGTCGTGAAGAGATGAGCTTCCGGAGGATCTTGGCTAAGACATGTTGTGTGCATTGAGTTTCTTGATTGGTTCTTGTATTCCATGCTAGAGTATCTTTATGGTTGGTCTTTTTCCATTGCGTGAGTATTTTGAAATGCTCTTTTGGTATCTAGTAACCGAGGTTACTTTGGAAATCGTTTTCTAAACTTTTGAGTGTCATTTGTTTGGCCTTGCGATTTCAAAAGAGTTTTCTGACGGTTTTTGATAAATGGATTTTATATGTCTTTGTGAATTTTTAAAGATAGTACCGTCGTTGGCCTCTTGGGCATTTGTAAATGTTTGCGAAAATTTCTTTTAGCCTTGTGGGTTCCATCTCGGGGCCCACGGCGCTGTAATATTTCCGGTTAAATCTGGGGGTGTTACACTACCAACTGACCTGGGGATTCAAACAACACACCTTTGAATTCACTTAGCCTAGGTTCAAGAAGATTATTTCATTCTTCTAATGATCAACAAGGTTTCTTAAAACATTTATGGTAATTATTCCAATGAGTCATTTACATTACAATGGAACAAGGATTATTATTATACCAATGGTGTTATAAGTCTAGCAAGGATAGTGTGGTTAAACTAAACATGATCATTACCATATTAAAACACCAAGAACACACCATTACAAACCCTCTAATCATCATGTTCATCATTAAGTTGTTGAAAGCTTAACTACAACATGTTTATTTTGATTAATTCATCACTAGGTGAAATATACTTAATCACTATCATATTAAATTCGAGATTATAGGGTTAAATCGCAGAACATACCTTCGAAATGGAGAACTATACACCAAACCACAAGAACACAATATAAGCTTCAAGAATGTCTCCAAGTTCCAATCAACAAGCTCCAAAATCAAAATGTAAAGCTCCAACACAAGTAGGAAGAAGGTAAACTTGCTCTAGGGATGAAGGGGATGATTATATGGGTGAAAATCGGAGGTTGGTCGTGAAAAATGAAAGACACAAGTTGTCTTTTTATAACAAAGATTAGTTACGTACGCTACACAACAGTGTTACGTCGTAAGCTAAATCCATAGGTTCTTGGACTGAAATACGAACTTCATTACGTGCGTTCTTGCTAGAAGCATTACGTGCGTAATGTGGGTCAACTAGGTTGGCTCCAAAGCGGATATTCGAATCCCACCCGGCCCCACGCGCCGAAAGTTGAGATCGGATCCGATTGCCTGGTTACGTGCGTAACGGGCACACCGTTACGTGCGTAAAGGCCTCAAAATAGCGTACGCTATGACTTACGATTAACGTCGTTAGGCTCAGGTTTTTAATAGTTCAATATGCACTTATCTCTACAACACTGAAAATTCAAACATAATACGAGTGATCATTTTATTCAAGTCTATTATGTTATATTCCAACATCAATATTCATTTCACAATGCAACAAGATTACAACAGTATTAAATTATCCGAATAGTACAACAGCAAGTAAGAATTCCGTCGGATATTACATACCCCCCCCCTTAAAAGGGGTTTCGTCCTCGAAACTAAGGGGTAAACAATTCAGGATACCTCTCTTGCATGCTTTTCTCCGTCTCCCACGTGGCTTCCTCGACCCCGTGTCGAGACCACTGAACCTTTAGTAGGGGAATCGTCTTATTACGCAGTTGTTTGATCCTCCTCTCAAGTATTCGTGCAGGCGCTCCTCATACGAATGATCCTCCGATAAATCAACCTCATCGAACTGAAGTACATGACTCGGGTCAGCAACGTATTTCCTTAACTGGGAGACATGGAACACGTTATGGATCCGGCTCAGGGCTGGTGGTAAAGCCAAGCGATAAGCCAAATCGCCTACTCGTTCCAAAACCTCAAACGGCCCGATATACCTTGGACTCAGCTTGCCTCGTTTTCCAAAACGAAAGACTCCTCGGGTAGGTGACACCTTCATTAACACATGGTCACCAACCTCGAACTCAAGCGGTCGTCGACGGTGGTCAGCATAAAACTTCTGTCGACTCTGAGCCGTTAACAACCGGCTCCTAATCAAAGCGATCTTCTCTCGAGCTGCTAATAACATGTCGGGTTCCGTACCCAGAGATTCTGATAGTTCGTCCCAACACAAAGGGGACCTACAGTGACGGCCATATAATGCCTCATACGGTGCCATCTGAATCGAAGCGTGCCAACTATTATTATAAGTGAATTCCACCAAAGGCAGCTGGGCTTCCCAATCTTCCTTCCAATCAAGAGCGCATGCTCTCAACATGTCCTCTAGAGTCTGGATGGTTCTCTCAGACTGACCATCGGTCTGTGGATGAAAAGCCGTACTGAAATTCAACTGCGTGCCCATCGCACGATGAACTGCCTTCCAGAAGTGTGACACGAATCGCCCGTCACGGTCTGATACAATACTCTTGGGGGTACCGTGTAATCTCACAATTTCCTTAATAAACAGCTGGGCCAATCTCTCGGGACCCCACACGTCCTTAATCTCCAAGAAGTGGGCTGATTTGGTCAGACGGTCCACAATCACCCAAATCGTATTCATTCCTCGACGACTCGTCGGCAATCTAGTAATAAAATCCATTGATATGTCCTCCCATTTCCACTCGGGAATCGGGAGCGGTTTCAGCATTCCTGCGGGTCGCTGGTGCTCAATCTTAACCTGCTGACAGGTTAAACATCTCGAAACAAACTCGGCAACCTCACGTTTCATATTTCCCCACCAATACTTCTACTTCAAATCCTTATACATCTTGCTAGATCCCGGGTGAATAGAGTACGGGGTAGCATGGGCTTCTCTCATGATAGAGTTCCTTAACTCTTCGTCAGCGGGTATACAAACTCGATTTCTAAATCGTATCAATCCATCCTCGTGGATCACGAATCCAGGGGCTTTCCCTTGGGTTACCTCATCCCGGACTCGAGATAAGAATGGGTCCGTAACTTGCCTCGATCTGATCATATCATTAAGAGATGAAGAAATCTCAAGGGTGCAAAGTTGTCCACGAATCTGTGTAACCAGACTTCAATTTACGGCCTCATAAGGTCCAATAGCAACTCTCTCTGTGCTGTCAAATGGCTCACCATCTGCTCCTGCACTGTCTTACGGCTCAAAGCATCAGCAACTACATTTGCTTTGACCGGATGATAAAGGATCTCGATATCGTAGTCTTTGATGAGTTCTAGCCACCTTCTTTGCCTCATGTTTAACTCCTTCCGAGTAAAAATGTATTTCGTGCTTTTGTGATCGGTGAAAATCGTGAGGTTACTCCATACGAGATAATGGCCTTGATTTTTAAAGCAAACAACACTGCTGCGAGTTCTAAATCATAGGTGGGGTAGTTGACCTCGTAAGGTCGTAGCTGTCTCGATGCATAGGAGATCACCTTCCCGTTTTGCATTAGTACACACCCAAGGCCCTGTTTAGATGCATCACTATACACTACAAACCCTTAGTTCCTTTCGGTAGGACTAAAATAGGTGCGAAATCAACCGACTCTTAAGTTCATCAAAGCTCTGTGACAAGCCTCGACCATAAATATTTCTTATCCTTCCTCAACAAATTAGTCATTGGTTGGGCAATTTTGGAAAAACCCTCCACGAACCGTCGGTAATAACTGCTAGTCCCAGAAAGCTGCGTACTTCCTTAACGCTTTTTGGTGGTAACTTGATCTCGGATAGCTTACGTCTTACCGGGTCTACTCGCACTCCATCAGCGATATCACATGCCCGAGAAAGATAACTTCATTTATCCGAACTCATATTTAGAAAATTTTCCATAAAGTGCTCTCGCCTTAACGCCTCGAGAACTAGATGGAGATGACGCGTGCTCTTCATGGTCACGAGAATAGATCGGGATGTCGTCAATAAAAGCGACTACAAAGCGATCCAGATAATTAATAAACACTCGATTCATCAGCTCCATAAATCTGCCGGTGCATTCGTCGGTCCAAAGGCATCACTACGAACTCATAATGCCCATAGCGATACAGCGGTCTTCGAAATATCGGACTCACGAATCCTCAGCGATGGTAACCGGACCTCGTGTCGATCTTAGAAAACACGGCAGCCCCTTGAAGCCGATCCAATAAATCATCAATACGCGGCAATGGGTATTTGTTCTTAATGGTTACCTGTTCAACTCACGATAGTCAATACAGACGTAGAGATCCGTCCTTCTTACGTACAAATAGTCTTGGTGCTCCCCAAGGGGACGCACTAGGTCTAATGTAACCCTTCTCGATCAAATCCTCAAGTTGGCTCTTCAGCTCCTGCATCTCGGTCGGAGCCATGCGATAAGGTGCTTTTGAGAGCGGGACGTACTGGGCTCTAGCTCAATATTGAACTCTACATCACGATGCGGAGGTAAGCACGGCAATTCATCGGAAATACGTGCAGGTAGTCTCGGACTACGGAATATCGATCAATTCAATCGGTCGATTCATAGTCTTGGTCATGTAACACCAATAGCCAATACATCCTTGATTAAGCGGTTTCACCGTTTTCATAAGCGATGATTCTCCCGGGCAGGTGGGATTATCACCTGGAAGGTACACTCAATACCATCGTCGGATGTGGCGGTTACTATTAAACTGCGGACACTAATTATAGCATCATGACGGTCCATCCAATCGATACCCAAGATCACATCATCTTTAGGTAAATCGACCACAATTAAGTTTGACAACCACTCACGGTCGTTCATTCGAATCGGCGATCCTGAACTTCACGATTCCCAACAATTCTTCTACCATCGGGTAGACCAATTATATAGGGTTCACAATTGATAACATGCTCTAGTTGCAAGCGACTCAAACAAGAAGTAGATAAAAGGAGTGTGAAGCACCGTATCAAAAAGAACACGAGACAGTGAGATTGGATCTCGAGTACTGCAATCATGCGGCCGGGATCTTGACCCTCTTCATCTCGTAAACTCTAGGTTTTGCATCCCTGCACCGGATATACACCTTGATTTCCACGTCCCATCCCTTTGTTTGCCCGGTAGTCGATAAGAAGCGGATGGAGGTACAGTCTGACAGAAGATTGTCTTGGAGCATGAGGTCTTTGCGGGAATACGTCTAGTCCACTCCTACAATAACGAGCACGATGTCCGTTCTTCCCACAAGTATGGCATGACACGGTGGCCTAGGACATTTGAATTGATGTGTCCGGGTCTCCACAATTATAGCACACAATGATAGGTGACCAGCTCGAGGTTGCGATCCGGTTGGCTTCGATGCCGTAGGTTGCCGTTCGAAGGATTTAGCCTTTGGTTGGGGTCTCTTGAATGCTCCCGGTTCTTTGTCATTAGTTCTGGTTCCTAAATTTCTTGTTGTTAGGCTGCGGTTGCTTCTTGGAAATTTCCTTCACGGTCAATTCGTACTCGAGCCTTCTCGATGAACTCGGTAGGGTCACACAACGATGGTTCAACGTTGCATTCTCATTCGGGGTTTAAGCCTTTTGAGAAAGTATTTGATCTTATCGGCACGTGTGGACAATCGTCGCGGCAAAAGGGAGAAGTGCACGAAATTTCTCGGCGATAGATAGTACGTCATCATATTCGGACGGTTACGGATTCACAATTCGATAATTTGGCCTCGCGGAGAGGACACGGATAGTAACGATCTAGCATGAGATTTTAAATTCTTCCCAAGTACATACGCCATCGGTGGCCTCACCGAAAGCCACCAAGTGTGGGCACCCTTGCCCAGTAGTAATTTTGCTACGGAGACGCGATTCTCTCTTGGACAGTCTACCATATCGAACAACTTCTCGAAGTGTTCGATCCAATGCGATATCGGCCGGCTCGGAGGAACCTTCAAAATCGGGGTCGTTGGCGCGAGATGACAGCGATGATCCGATTCACGGACCGCCATGTATAGGAGGTGGCCCACGATCTTTGGTCGTGACTCTCTGTATTGTTTCCATTAATGACCCATTTGGGTCATCTGAGCCATCATGCCCTGCATTACAGTGTAAGGATCGACACGAGCATCCTCGCGTCCATTGTGGTGCGATTGGTCCCTAGAAGGCGAATCACTGCCTGCGGAACTATGCTCTGCGTTCGCACGTCTGTTGGCTCGCGGTATCGGGATTCGGCCCCTTCCGCGGCCTCGTCCCCCTCTGCCACGGCCTCTCAAATTTCTTTCCATACTGAAAGAATCAATTTGCAATGATAATCATAAGTATAGTTCATGATACCAATCATAATTCATGCTAAGTTAATGGCAGTAAGAAATTACAGATTTGAGAAAACAGTTCGTAATGAGTTATCATCACTACGAGGGTCACACAAATATCATGTCGACGTTTGAGTCGAATGATTTCAATCATATAATCAATCCAGAATTTTATTTGAATCATCAATCAGATAATTCCTGCCACAAACCCTTAAAATGCCGAGATCATCAAGGAGATCTATTCAGAGATCAATATCATGTCAATAGTTTATTCATGGTCCATAAAATACATACCGCATTTGGCTCGTAGGATCAGGCGCTCGCACGGGTCGCACGTGACACGAAGGTCTCTTGATACTAGTTCAATACACAAAGACTCAAAAAGAAAGAAAACGACCTCTCCGATACCATCTTCTGTAACACCCCGATAAGGCGGCCATTACAGTGCCGTGGACCCCACGCTGGGATCCACCAGGCGATATCTAAAGTAAAGATTAAATACACAATACATGTGATACCGAACCACAAAACATAATACTTACTCCGATGTGGAGTTTACGGTATATGGCCTACGACCTTATTACACACGGGATCCGAACTTAAGTATAATCAATATTTAGATTAATTATACCTCAAATTAATATACATTTGTTTAAAATTAAAATGAATCGGAAAATAACATTAAACGGTACAAAAATGAAAGGACACGAAATACTTGTGTCCCCAGAAATAGTATCCTTGAACCCTTCGTCATCACCTTGATCTTCCGTGCCTTGCCTTTTCCACGACCTAAAATACAACACAAGTATTTCGCCCAACACAGGTCGGATATACATGATAAATGATTCTCAAGATAGTATACAATTCACGCATAAGAGATTACAAGAATAACGCCCGACTAACGAACATACCCCTCGGGCGTATGAGCGCTCGATCGCAAGCGTCGAACACATCCACATATAAAAATGGGTATGGCGACTAAGATAATCTGGCTCAAGAGGGACATCACGACGCCCGATCCGAATATGTGTCGGTGCACATGTCCACCCGTATACGGAATCCGGGATATACGTGGGACAATGTACCTAATTAGCCTCAACGAACTACGTCTCGTGTGCACGACCTTTCACGGAAAATATTCACGCATGACTATATATGTGCCCGGCTAAAAATCCTACACAATATCAATCGGAACGTAGATATGACTCGGATATGTCACGATGCAACATGACAACGAATTCAAGAATTTCACAAAATCCGCATAAGAATCGAGGACTCACCGAGATGACAACAAGATCAACAATATCAAGGGTCCAAAAGTAACGAACTTGGGAATACAATCCCATGATGAAAAACGGGACATCATTAAGAGCAACATCAAATCACAAGACCAAGTTCATAAGTGTTTCATATACACGAAATGCATAATCATCATAAGAATCCACACATCATTATAACCAAGCAAGATAACTTGCCTCAATACGGAGAGGCAGAATAGTCCTCTTCTTGTCGGAGCAGGCGAACGGTCCTCAACTAATATTGTGTACTCGAACAATCAACCTTGAATGAAGTATATTTTGCTCATTAATACGTTTATATGATCATCTACACCGAATTTTCACGAGATAACATCTTAATTTCCGATTGAGTAGTTTAACTTCTAAAGTGTTACTTCAAGAACTTTATCCATACCATTCAATTCTCACAATTGATTACAAGCTGCTACCAAATGTTTGTTGGATCAAGAATCATTCCATAATGTTTTAAACAATAATCTCCTATCCTTTAATCTTATCAAGAACATCTTAAGTGATTAAAAGTAAAATCTGCACTACTTACAATTACTTATGTTGAGTTAATTAGTTGTAAATCCATATCATGGTTATGAAGATTATCTCAAGTTTAGCACCACTCTTATACTCTACCAAGTGACACAGGGATTCAAACAACACACCTCAATTCACTTAGCCTAGGTTCAAGAAGATTATTTCATTCTTCTAATGATCAACAAGGTTTCTTAAAACATTTATGGTAATTATTCCAATGAGTCATTTACATTACAATGGAACAAGGATTATTATTATACCAATGGTGTTATAAGTCTAGCAAGGAGAGTGTGGTTAAACTAAACATGATCATTACCATATTAAAACACCAAGAACACACCATTACAAACCCTCTAATCATCATGTTCATCATTAAGTTGTTGAAAGCTTAACTACAACATGTTTATTTTGATTAATTCATCACTAGGTGAAATATACTTAATCACTATCATATTAAATTCGAGATTATAGGGTTAAATCGCAGAACATACCTTCAGAAATGGAGAACTATACACCAAACCACAAGAACACAATATAAGCTTCAAGAATGTCTCCAAGTTCCAATCAACAAGCTCCAAAATCAAAATGTAAAGCTCCAACACAAGTAGGAAGAAGGTAAACTTGCTCTAGGGATGAAGGGGGATGATTATATGGTTGAAAATCGGAGGTTGGTCGTGCAAAATGAAAGACACAAGTTGTCTTTTTATAACAGCATAGTTCGTTACGTACGCTACACAACAGGTGTTACGTACGTAAGCTAAATCCATAGGTTACTGGACTGAAATACGAACTTCATTACGTACGTTACCGATAGAAGCATTACGTACATAATGTGGGTCAACTAGGTTGGCTCCAAAAATCAGATATTCGAATCCCACCCGGCCCCACGCGCCGAAAGTTGAGATCGGATCCGATTGCACTGGTTACGTACGTAACAGGCACACCGTTACGTACGTAAAGGCCTCAAAATAGCGTACGCTATGACTTACGATAACGTACGTTAGGCTCAGGTTTTTAATAGTTCAATATGCACTTGTCTCTACAACACTGAAAATTCAAACATAATACGAGTGATCATTTTATTCAAGTCTATTATGTTATATTCCAACATCAATATTCATTTCACAATGCAACAAGATTACAACAGTATTAAATTATCCGAATAGTACAACAGCAAGTAAGAATTCCGTCGGATATTACAACAGCTTCAGCCCAGAACCTCTTTGGCAGGTCAGCTTCTGCAATCATTGACATGGCAGCTTCCTTCAAGGTTCTGTTTCTTCTTTCAGCAACACCAGTTTGCTGTGGTATTCTTCCGGCAGAGACTTCATGCTGGATTCCATTTTGATCACTATATTTAGTGATTACCTTATTTTGAAATTCTCCACCTCTATCTAATCTGATCTTAATGATGGAGGGGGATTTCTCATTCTGAATCTTCCTTAGCAGTTCAGGTAGCTTTGTTAGAGTTTCACTTTTTTTATAGAGGAAAGCAACCCATGTAAATCTTGAGTATCTAATACTACGAAGGCATGTTTCCTTCCACTCAATGTCCTTGGCTTTATGGGGCCAAAGAGATCCATATGAAGTAGGTCTAATACTCTGGTGGTGAGACTGGTAGGCTGAACTGGTTTGAAAGTTGCTCTGGTGTGATTTCCTTTCTGACATGAATCACAGAGGGCTTCTTTCTTGAATACTTCTTCTGGAAGTCTTCTGACTAACTTTTGAGAGATTATTTTATTGATGGTTTTGAAGTTCAAGTGACATAATCTCTTATGCCAGAGCCATCCACTCTCAGCAATTGTCTTTGATAGGAAACAAGTATTTGGATTGCCTGTATTCCAATCTATCATGTAGACGTCTCTTCTTCTGAATCCTTGTAGCTTCACTTCTCCAGTTAAGATATCAATCACCATGCATTTCCAAATAGTGAAGACAACTAGGTTCTTTTCATCACAGAATTGACTTGTGCTCAACAGATTGTATTTGAGCCCTTTGACACAATGTACTTTGGATATGGTTATGTTTCCTCTGTGCAGCTCTCCAAATCCTTTTGTCTGACCTCTAGAGCTATCTCCAAAGGTTACATCTAGACCTCTTTCTTTGATGTAGTTTGAGAGCACCTTCCTATTCCCTGTCATGTGCCTTGAGCATCCAGAGTCTACAAATCATTATTCACTTCCTCCTGTTGAACTTGAGGTGACATGGTATTAGTCCTTCCACCTTTTCTGCAATCAAACAAGCAGAGATTTATGTACCCAAATTTGTGTGGGTCCTTTGGGGTTAGTAGGCTTCCTGGAGAATTGGTTTTTCCTTGGGTTATAAAAATTATCTTGATTACCCCTATAAGGTTTGTGCTGCCTAGATCTATATCCTTGGTTAGGATTGTATACTAGATATGCCTCATAAAATCTCTGGTGTGGGCCATTTCTAAATCTTGGCTGAGACCATTTGTAAAAGCTTTGCGGTCTCTACACATGTTCATTTTGAAAGTTTAGATAACCTTGAGGTTTCCACTTACCTCTCCCATTTTGAAATCTGTTTTTAGGGAGTCTTTGGTAATAATTTTAATAATGTTTTGGCTGCTGCTTCTGCATTGGGCATTGCCTAGTCTCCTGTCTAGGTGGCTGCCTTGTAAACCTTGGTTGCTGCCTATATTTTTTACTGGGTTGGTGCTTATTTTGAAATATAGGTTTTATAGTCTCACAAGTGGGAACATAAGTTTCTCCCTTGACAAAAATGGTTTTTGAACTAGAGGGAGTGTTGGGGTCATATCCAAGACTTGATCTTGAATAAAGTGGCCTCTTGTTCATACACAGTTATAGATTCCTTTAGCGATGTTGTTTCCTTAGCTTGTGTATTACTTAGCTGTGTCAGTTTAGCAAACTCAGATTTGACATGAGCAAGTGCAGCTGATTTCTCACTGTTTAAAAAAGCTAGCCTTTTAATCTCAGTTGTGGTATTATCAGCTGAGTTTATCAATTTGTTTTCAGCCTGTTTTTCATATTCATATTTGATTTTTGTTAGCTCTAGGTTGAGTTCATCAAAATTATTTTTCAGCTGCCTATTCTCATCTTGCAGCTATGTTTTCTCAGCTGTCACAGTCAAGTGTGCAGTTTTTAATTTTTCAAAATCTTTCAGGAGCTGATTGACAGATTTATATAAGTCAATATCTTGAGACATGTCTGAGCTGTTATTATTTGAAATTGAGGGTTTAGATGTTACCTCTTCATCAGCTAGATTGGACATCAGACCGTTGTAGTCTTCATCATCAGCATAGAAGAATCCACTGCTAGATTCTACTCTTTCTTGGTCTTCTCCAATGAAAGCTTTTCTTTTGTCCTCCTTTCTGCCCACTTATTTCTTGCTTTCATCCTTCTTGAGTTCTGGGCAGTCAAACTGGATGTGTCCTGTTTTGTGGCAAGTGTAGCATCCCACCTTCCAGTTGCTAGCCTTTTGGTTCCTCCTTAGATTATCCTTGTAATTCTTCTTATACTTGGAATAATTCTTCCTGAAGTTTCTAAACCTCTGCATGATGAAGGTCATCTCTTCTTTAAAATTCAGAGGGCTGGGGGGACTGACTTCAGCTAGGCTTTCTACAGATGATTCTGCTACAAATGCTATCCCTTTTTCAGCTGGTTCATTAGATGATGAACATGGTAGCTCAAACTCGTAGGCCTTTAGATCAGAAAACAGCTCCTGGATCTTTATTTTTTTGAGATCCTTTGATTCTCTCATGGCTACATCTTTCATGCTCCATTCAGGGTTGGGAGATCTTAAAACTTTTAGAGCCATCTCCCTGTTGTCATATGTCTTTCCGAGGGAGGTTATTTCATTGATAATCTCAGTGAATCTTGTGTCCACCTGGCCAATTATTTCTCCCGAATTCATCTTGAAATTGTCAAATTTTTTAGTAGCAATTGACAACTTATTCTTCTTAATCAGCTCGGTTCCCTCACACATTACAGCTAATGTGTCCCAGATTTCTTTGGCATTCTTACAATTCTTAATCTTGACCATGGTTACCTTGTCAAGAGTCTCATATAGCACATCTCTGGCCCGATTGTCAAGATTGCCGGCTTCCTTTCTTCAGGGGACATCTCGGTACTCTTTTTGGGGATCTTCTCTGGCTTCCCAGCTGCAACTTCTTCTGGTGTGTTGTCCTTCTTAAATATGAACGGTCCATCCTCAATTACACACCACGTCATCATGAATGGATGAGAGATGAGCCTGTATTCTTATTTTCTAAAGGTCATATTCATCCACAGAAAATACAGGTAATCTAGAGTGCATGTGTTGCATGTGTTCCATTATAATATTGGAGATTAAAATATACTCAAGTATATGGAGGTGGTTCTGAAAAATTGAACCAACCTCTCTGATACCACTTGTAGGTCACAAGTCGTCAGGAATAAGTCTAGAGGGGTGAATAGACTTATTGAACTCTTTCGTGAATCTTAGGTGAGTTTCTCAGCTATGATTAAGTGTAGGTGACTTATGTCGACTGCAGGCAGATAATGCAGAAGACACAGCTGATAATAATGTAGGTGACTTATGTCGACTGCAGATATCTTTCTAATAAAACAGTAAATATGTATGCAGCAGTTATGTATGATATTTAAAGCAGTAAATCACACAAGCACTTATACTGGTTCAGATATGGGGTAATCCCCTACTAGTCCACTTCTCTCCAAACTAGTTGGAGATAAATTCACTATAACTGTCAACCAGTGATAAAGGTTACAATGAATTCTTCCTTGTTACAACTGCTTCCAACCAGTGGAAATCCGTGCCGTTGCAACTCCCTTGACTGTCTAGCACCTCTTGATCGAAAACCCGTGGATGCCTCAACAACTCTCGAGCTGTCTATCACCTTCCAATCAAGAACCCTTGAATGCCTTATCAGTCGCAAAAACTTCTGAAACATCGTTCACAGAAGTACCCCATACTCAGCTTTAAAGACACGAGTGTTGTCTTCTCCAACTAAGAGCTTATCAAAATATGAACTTGAATGCTTGCTCTTCATGATGTTATAGATTGCTTTGACTGCTTTGTTTGCTTTGTTTGCTTGTAAGTATTGTTCGCATCGTACTTTTCTCAGTTCTAATCTTCAGATATTTATAGTACGAATCTTGAGCTTCTCTTTGCATCACTATAGCAAATTGGTCCGTTGGAGAGTGGACCTCTATTTTTATCTTATCATTCCGTTGCACGGCTTGATTTTCTTTTCAATTCCGACCGTTTGAAAGAATTCTTTTGGTCGCGTTGCTTTTCTTGATTTGTATATTCATAAGTCTTCAGTACGCGGATCTCAAGGAATATTTTATTCCTAACTTTCTAGAATCTTTTCAGTTTGTATCCTTACGTCTGCATGTGGATTTCCGTTATTGTTGACTTCAATGCTTGCTGACGTGGACTGAGTTCATTGGCTGATATCTTGTCTGAGAACTCATCTGATATCGCTTGGTCAAACCTGCCTAATGTGCGGTCAACCTTCTCTGATATAACTTTGTAGTTCTCTGAGATAAAGTTCTCTGATTTGGTTTTGATTGAAGTTCTCCGACCTGATGGATGTTCTCAAATCTGACGGTCAAACTTCAGTTGGTATAGATCTCGTCTGATAACTTGACTGCAGGTGGGTTTTGGTCAAACCTCTCTGATATTCCTGTTTGACCAATACTTGTCTGATGTAGCGCCTTCTTCATAACTTAACTGTAGCTTTGTTTTGGTCAAACCTCTCTGATGTTTTGCGTTGACCAAAACTTGTCTGATAATGAACTTACCTGAAAACTTCTCTGATATATGGCAGTTCTATACTTAGTCACTTTTCTTACTGATCAGCATTTGATCAAAACTTAGCCTAAATTTTAAGGCCTATAGAAGATACTCATTTGGTTCTTCTTTACAATGCCAAGTACTTAGTGCATATATTTGAATAAATAACAATAAAGGGATGACATCATCAAAATCTAACAGGTATTCCTAACAGTGCGCTCTCTACAGCTCATTAGTCATTGAGCCCATCATAAAACCACGGACCAACACATCATCCTTGACGCATTTTTCATGGATGTTAATTTCTTCCTGATTACCCCTAGTCCGGACTAGAGTCGGTGGAATGTCCGCCTCTAAGATGTATCCCAGAGACACCATGCTGAGTACAATCATCAGATTCCGCAGATTCCGCAACCAGTCAACAAAGTTGGGGCCAGTTAGGAGATTCTTTTCAAGTAGTATTGCAATTGGGTTCTTTGCCATTTTAAGAGACATATTGTTTTGTTTCTCTGTATTGATTGACAAGATTGAATTAGTGACTTGTTTTATTATGACCGAGTATAGAATTTAAGGGCTTGTATATTTCTTGTCTCGGCTTCCACTAATTTTATCGGAATTATGCACTCCCGTGTTATAATCCGGAAGTCATGGTTAGATCGACTTCTTAGTGGTGATCGAGTTCTTTACAAATTTTAACAGACGCAACCTGTAAGGTTTCTTGCCTATTAATTTCTATAAAGTGGTGTCCAACACCAACCCGTCCAACGGGTGATTCGATCTTCTTTTACCCCTAGTCTTCATGCCCTCAACCTATCAGGTTTCTTGGCAATCCAGACTATCTAAGCCATTGACCATCAACATCTATCAGTCTGACTATTAAATCTCTCCCTGCAACCTTTCAGGTTTCTAGGGGCGAAATTTATCACCAACCGAATGCATCTTATGCACTCAAGAATTTCTCAACCTCTACCAAATATACTACCCCGATAACTCGGAAGCATAGAACACCGGCTCGGGTACCAATTTTCTACGAGTTTGATGGAGTGTAGGAAACCTCGTAACCTTTTCAAACTTAGTCTGTTTGTTGTCAAGAGAATTTCGCGATTAATGTTACACTTTGCACATTAATTCAATTATAAGCGCGTTTGTGTTTGTCAATCATGAGAAACAGTAAATAGCAACCTAGTTACTACCAACATATAGCTCATGGACTTTTTCCTAAGTATTGGGCCAAGCGAATGACCTAATAAAAAAAATTACAGTCTCGATTCTTCGTCTTCTCGGTTGGTTGTCTCCAGTCTTCGTCACAGCCAAATAAATAATTACATCATTGAATAAATGCATTATATTATACAAATTTTCTAGTAAAAATAAATAGGCTCAAAACGGCCCAATTGAATCGAACAAATCAAAACTAGTCAACGAGCTATATAACCATCACATAAGGCATTCCATGCAACATATGAAGGCAATAAAATTAAATAATTAATTTAATATATGAAATTAATCTATTCAGTTTCTACAATATTAATACAATTAATATTTAGTGGCATTAAAATTAAATAATCAATTAATATATTAATCCTATTAATATAAAAATTAATTTATTCAATTTTAACGGTATTAATCCAATTAATACTTATAATCGTCATTTAATTCGTTCAAAGTAATCGGGCCAAAATAATATTCTCGTTTAATTTATTTCCCTTAATAAAAATATTCGAAATATTTATTTAGTCAAATTAAATTCAATTTAAATTTTGAAAGATAATTACAATGAAATATAAAAATCAAACAGAGTTTCAGACAATCCGGCATCGGGCCCAGCCCGCGACCCGATTCAAAATCGGGCCAAAAACCCGAGAGCCATATGGCCGATTGACACGCTTTTTGTGTAACTATCGCAAGTGCACGATATCGTATCAAGTAGTAAAGTGGACTTTTTGAGTACGGTTTATCGATCCCACAAGGAAGTTATGTTATAATTTGAATTATACACTATTAGTCTATTTTTATAGATACTTAAGATGAGTGAAACACACAATTAAAAAGTTTGGTTTAATAATTGCAAAGAAATTGCAATAATAGTTCTAATATTATAAGGAAATAAAAAGATAGCAATAATAATAGATTGATTATCGATAAAATGAAATAGTTGGGATTACAAACTTAGTTCGTCATTAGTTATAAAAGATGTATTGGAGATCATAAGATGAATTTACTTATTATGTTGTGTAGATTCGATTTTCCTTAAAAAGACGGTTTCTCTTTCGAACTATAAAACGCCCCTTACATATTGAATCAATCCACTATATTTCTATGTTGATTGGCTTCAATACATAGTATTAGGATTTGTGAAAATAACTCAATGAATATTCTAAGGTCTAGTTGTATTTTTCTATCCACTAGAACAACTTTTTTTGAAGATCATTTGATCTAATCAAACTTATTTTCTTTGAAACATATGAAGATCATAAATATCTTCATTAATTGGCCAAATAAATAAAGATTGTTAAAACAATGAAAATCACACACAATAATAAGTAATTCATAATATATCTTTATACAAACATAAATAACATGACTAACCTTGTTTATAATCCCAACTTAAGAAACTTAGCCCATAAAGGGTTTATTACACATATTACAAGCTTTGGTGGTCATTCTTAGTTGAATCAAGAGAAAGAATTGATCCTAACTCCCTTAGTAGATAAAGGAGATAGAAGCAATAAACTCTCTGAACAACATATACTACACCACACTTACAAAGATCACTCAAGAACACAAGTGTGTTCTTCACACAAAAAGAAAAGTTTACAAGAAAATGGAAAATTATATGATGAATGGTGAATGATGAAGGATCTAAGGGGTCTATTTATACACCTAAAGTCATCTAATAGCTCCAAAACTATAGCATTATTACATTATATCGGATCAATGCCGGCCATCCCTCAATAATACACAAAAGTATAAAAATTAGACAAATCATAGCAATCTGTCAAGAGTTACGGCCGTAACATTCGGGAGTTACGGCCGTAATCGAGGTGACTTACGGCCGAAACTCCTTAATGTTACGGCCGTAACGTGGCTTCGTAAATTTGCTCATTTGAAGCTTTGATAGTTACGTTTTCAGCCGAATTCCTCGGACTTTGCGTTTTTGCCCTGATCTTCTTGAATGATAACTTTTGATATATAACTCGATTTTGAATCGGAAAGACTGCCGAATTCGTCTCGAAAAGCCCTACAACATGAATATATCAAAATTCAATAAAGAGAATATTTATTAAACATGTTGTTTCTTGAGTAATTCGGTTATTTAATCCGATCATCATCGATAAAAATAAAATTATTAAAACTAATAAAAAAAAAGCAAAAAACGAGTAGACTAGCTCAAATATGGGAGAATTTAATCGAAACAAACCAAGGATAAGTGTACAAAAATGACACGTATCACACCCAAACTTGAATTCTTGCTAGTCGAGCAAGACTCTTTATTATTCACACTCCAAAAATAAAAATAAAAATAAAAAAATAAGAAAATTAATACACACATAAATTAAAATATAAAAAGAGAAAAGGAGATCAAAATGCCATTAATAAACAACAACCACTTTATACGGTAGATAGAAATGAATCAAGATTCAAAATAAATCTACTAATATTTTTGAAGTTAAAACACGGTTTTATTTTGTAATTCCAAAATGTAAGGTTTTCCCCCAAAGGTTGATTATTTCTTTCCCACTCATGATACACGACTCCCTTTAATGGTTGCTCTCGATCACTCGTTTATTTTTCGACTCAATATGAAGAAGAATTTCATTGGCGTCATCAAATATTGTGATTTTTACAAAATTGAGTGTATTGAAATTCATTGCTAATTAATTCAAATCTGCTCATAAACTACATCCCTTTTAGTGATAGCTTTCACACCGTTATTTGCTAACGTGTAGCTCTTTTCACTAACACAATTTCTATCTCTTTTTTTCGTAAAAGGTGATAGCTTTCACACCGTTATTTGCTAACGTGTAGCTCTTTTCACCAATTTTTCCTGAGACGGCGACTACGCACCAACAATGGTTAGTCCTTTATTTTTCGCAAAATTTAAGACTTCCAAAATTAGCATTTATTCTTGCTCAACACTTCTCCTTTTCATCATTTATTTTTTTAGGTGATAGCTTTCACACCGTTATTTGCTAACGTGTAGCTCTTTTCACCAATGACTCCTTTTTTTTTTAGGGAATAGAATTTTTGCAGAAAATCATTTTTTTAGTTAAGCATGAAAAATCAAAAACTCCACAAATTAAGTAAATTTCAGTTTTATTTTTCATCAACCAATTGATTCTTCTTTTCTCAAGGTAACAAATGACTCGATTTTATATGATAATTACAAGGCTTGGAAAGAGAGATTAAGGCTCAAAAAAAATTTTGGAATATACAATTTTTTTACCGGTTAAAACGATTTTAGAAGTTTGTATATAGCTAATTTATGGTGTTATGGCCAGATCTAAAAATCTCAAAAATCAAAATACTATAAATATATATATATCTATATATATATATATATACTAAACCTAATCAATGCCAAATAATAAAAACACACCACAATGAAAATCCAAATAAAAATCATAGTTCAAAAACCACAAAATAAACACACAAGTATGAAAACATCACCCCCAAACTTATAAGCAAAAGCGTCCGAGTTTTTAAAAAAAAATATAATAGCATGCGAGAAAACAGAAAACTCCCTGAAATTTTAGTTTTGTGATCCTCCAGGTGTGTCGTCAGGGATGTTTAGAAAACGGAAAAGCTTTTCAAAGCGCTTTTCCGTTTCTAATTGTCGCTCGAGTATTTCATTCTGCTTTCTCATAATTTCAGCCTGGGATGTTTCTAATCCCTGAACTCTTTCAAGCAAATTTTCCTCAAAAGCCGTCAACTCATAACCGGCATCTTCCTCGGCCTCATATTCCTCTTCCTCGCTACTCTCCTCTTAGGTTCC
This sequence comes from Orobanche coerulescens, assembly GCA_033398695.1. Lineage (NCBI taxonomy): Eukaryota > Viridiplantae > Streptophyta > Magnoliopsida > Lamiales > Orobanchaceae > Orobanche > Orobanche coerulescens. The sequence goes on from CM065810.1 coordinate 21,571,330, forward strand.
AAACGTGCCCGTTTGCTTCTCAATTGAGTACTTCGAAAAATACTACTCCGGCCGTTCAATCGATCCCCATGTGTTAAAATATCACCCCCTGCCGAAATTTTGACTCTCTGGCTCCTGCAAATACCGGTGATAAGGCAGGGGTATGGCATTTTCTGCCTAGTCGGTACCATGCCGGCATAGTGACAAATAGTAGTGTAAATGTGAGTACCCAAATCCATTTTTACCCCTCGGCGGATAGCATATAAACCTCGCAGGTGGCCAATGGAAACCGTCGTCAAAGTCGAAGTCGGGTAAATACTCCCGGCTGCCCACATCCATAAATACCAAGCATCATCCATAAGGTCCGCTTGGTTGTATCGGGGTTTGATCATCCCAATACTGTCATGCAACTCGCTCACTAACGCCCAGCGTAAAACTCTATCATCCGGCACCTCTTCATTAGGCAAGATATTAATGTCAACCGCGTTAGTACCATTAACCCCCAAAAATTTGTTAATGACATCCGGTGAAAAATTTATCGATTTCCCATTCACAGTAGTCTGATGATAAGTAGGTGACCCTACCTGCCCAATGGACTTGTTAAAAGAATTGTAAAAGTTTAGGGTCAAGGTCGGGTTACCATTTGGGAGATCGGAAACGAACTTCTCCCAGCCGTTATCTAAGAATTTTTGGATGAAAGGGGTAGTGATTGTGTTTCTATCCGCATGGCCGATGAAATCATCAAGATTGAACAATCTTTCCTTAAAGCACTTCGTGTTTTGCTTTCTTTGTGGCGGTGCCGAACCTTGAGATGACGAGCCGACCTTTTCTTTTCCTTTTGTTGATTTCTTCGGTGCCATCCCTGAAATTGAACAAAATCAACTTCTTTTCATCACACGACTATAATCATCAAGCAAAACCAATAAAAACATAAAAAAAATTCAAAGATTTTCGTTGTGGCATTTCGTCGGACACCTTGAGTTCATAGTTTTTTAACAAGTTTTTCTTATTCAAACTCAAATCCATAAAGCCACCACAAATCAATGAATCAAATAACGATACAAATGTCAACAATACTCACAAATGAACAAGATTTAATCAACGAATCATACGGAAATAAGAATCGAAAAACAAATATGAAGAGAAAAACTACAAACTAAAACTCAAGAATATATAAATTGAAACAAGGATTGAAAGAGAACCTGATGATTATGTGTGAATGTTGATATGTTAATGAATTGTATTGATGAATTTGAGTTTTTTAGCAAGTAGGGATTGATAGGGGGAAAAAATCGCTCTCCGAGCTTGTGTCTCGTCGGTGTGTGTGAAGTGTTTAAGGACGGTTTTTTTTTATACGGACTACTAGTTACGGCCGTAACATATACAAGTTCTGGCCGTAAGTTGCTTTCGTTTTCAAACGAGGTTTTAAGATACGGCCGTAACACAAAGAAGTTACGGCCGTATGTGTAACGTTCGTTTTTTTAAGTGGCGGTTTTTAAAGATACGGCCGTAACGTACACTAGTTACGGCCGTAATGCGCTTTCGTAAAAATATAATTGGACAACATACGGCCGTATCTAATAACTTACGGCCGTATTTATATTATTATTATTATTATTTTTTTTTTTTTTTAAAAAAAAAAACAAGATTATAATTATTATATGTTTGAGAATAATGAAAGAAAGACTCCCTGGATTTTATGAACGATCTGATCCTTGCTGTTGTTGTTGAATCCTTCCGTGTTACCCCCAAACTTATTTGCGAAATAATAGAGATTGGGTTGCCTCCCAATAAGCGCTTTGTTTAACGTCCTTAGCTTGACTTCTCGTCAGATTAATTAGGTATTTCCAGCATTATGATTGATTTTGCTGTCGAGAATTCTCCTCCCAGATATGGCTTTAACCGTTGACTGTTTACTTTGAAACTCCCGTCGGTTGTATTATAAATCTCCACTCCATGAGAAAACACCTCTTTGATCGTGTAAGGGCACATCCCATCGTGATCGTAGCTTACCGGAAAGCAGAGACGCGATCGTGCATTAAAAAGCGAACTTGGTCTCTGTTTTCAAATCTCTTCTTAGAATTTTGTTGTCATGCCATCTTTTCGTTTTTTCTTTGTATATTTTGGCATTTTCATATGAGTCAGTCGGATTTCATCCAACTCATTTAAGCTATGACAACCTTTTCTTTCCATTATTTGTTCGTCAAAGTTTAGTTTTTATAGCCCAAAAGCTCGATGTTCAAGTTCTCTTTGGCGGTGTGAGCTTTTCCAAAAACCAGACGAAATGGAGACATGCCTATCGGTGTCTTATAGGTACATTACGTAAGCCAGCGCATCATCCGGCTTTTCGACCAATCTTTTCGAGATGAGTCATTGTCATCTCAAGTATACGTTTGATTCACGATTGGAAATTTCGACTTGTCCCTTTGGTTTGTGGGTGATAAGAGGTAGCGACACGGTGTTTTACTCGAATTTGGTCAATAGAGCCTTAACACGGTGATTGCGAAATGAGATCCGCCATCAGCGATAATAACTCTCGGAGTTCGGCGAGTGAATATATTTTTCTTTAGAAAATTTACCACGACCTTAGCTTCGTTTGTTGGTAATGCAATGACCTCCACCCATTTCGATACGTAGTCAGCGGCTACAAGGATGTATTCATTAGAGAATGATGATGGAAAGGGTCCCATGAAATCAATTCCCCAAACGTCGAAGATTTCAACTTCAAGGATGAAATTCATTGGCATTTCATTTCTTTTTGACATGTTTCCATGTCTTTGGCACCGGTCACACTTCGAGACAAGTGTATGTGCATCTTTGAGCAGTGGGCCAATAGAATCTGCTTCAAGAATTTTCTTCTTTGTTTTTGAACCTCCAAAATGTCCTCCATAGTGAGAGGAATGACATCTTTCTAATACCTTCTCCATTTATTCTTCCGGTATGCATCTCCGGATGATTTGATCAGGTCCTCGTCTGAACAACAGAGGATCTTCCCAGTAATAGTATTTCAACTCGGAGAAGAATTTTTTCTTTTGATGATGGGAAAAATTTGGGTGAATTATTCCACTAACAAGGAAATTAACGATGTCAGCATACCATGGTGCATTTTGTTTTTCCTGGATATTAGAGATTTGGAACAGTTGTTCATCCGGAAATACTTCATTTATTTCCTTCTCTTGAGCATTGTTTTGGTCGAGTCTAGAGAGATGATCCGCCACTTGGTTTTCTATTCCCTTTCTGTCTCTGATTTCTATGTCGAATTCTTGCATAAGTAGAACCCATCGGATTAGCCTTGACTTTGCATCTTGCTTTGTCATTAAATATTTCAAAGATGAATGATCAGTGTAGACTATGACCTTTGATCCCAATAAGTAGGATCGAAATTTGTCAAAGGCATAAACCACCGCAAGCATCTCTTTTCGGTTGTTGTGTAGTTCATTGAGCATCATTCATAGTCTGCTAGCATAATGGATCACTTGCATCATTTTGTCCTTCTTACGGCCCGATCGGCCCCTACGGCATAATCACTTGCATCGCACATTAAAATGAAAGGAATAGTCCAATCTGGAGAAATGATGATTGGGTGATGTAAGCTTATCCTTCAAAGTTGCAAAGGCCACGTGGCATTCATTTGTGAAAAGGAATGGTGTATCTTTCTCAAGCAAAGAACAGAGAGGTTTTGCTATTTTTGAGAAATCTTTTATAAACCTCCGATAGAATCCTGCATGTCAGAAAACTCCTTACTCCTTTCACCGAAATTGGTGGAGGAAGTTTTGCAATCACTTGGATCTTTGCCTTATCGACTTCAATTCCATGTTGTGAGATTCTATGGCCAAGTACGATTCCTTCCTGGACCATGAAGTGACATTTCTCCCAATTGAGAACTAGATTTGTGTCTTCACATCTTTCCAAGACCATGCCTAAGTGAATTAGGCATTTATCAAATGAATCTCCGAAACCGAGTAATCGTCCATGAAAACTTCAATGAATTTTTCAACCATGTCAGAATATTGACATCATGCATCTTTGAAATGTGGTGGAGCATTGCACAATCCGAATGGGATTCTTACGTAGGCAAATGTTCCATAAGGGAATGTGAATGATGTTTTATCTTGTTCTTATAGGGCTAATACGATTGTTTTGTACCCTGAAAAGCCGTCGAGAAAACATTAGTAAGAATGTCACACCAATCTATCTAGCATCTGATCAATAAATGGGAGTGGAAAATGATCTTTTCTTGTCGTCTTGTTTAGTTTCCTGTAATCAATGCACATTCTCCATCCTGTGATCGGTCGTGTTGGTATAAGTTCATTGTGCTCGTTCTCAATGATCGTGATTCCACTCTTTTTGGACACCATATGTACAGGGCTCACCCATGGACTATCTGAGATTGGATAAATGATTCCTGCGTCAAGTAATTTAAGAATCTCTGCCTTCACAATTTCCTTCATGTTTGGATTCAAACGTCGTTGATGCTCAATTGAAGGTTTGCAGTCATCTTCCATCAAGATTTTGTGAGTGCATATAGAGGGGCTTATTCCTCTAATGTCTGCAATAGTCCATCCAATTGCTCTTTTGTGATTCCTCAATACCCTTAGTAATTTCCCTTCTTCAAGTTTGGTCAATATGTTAGATATGATGACCGGAAGTGTTGAGGAAACGCCCAAGTAAGCGTATCTCAAATGTGTGGGTAGAGGTTTGAGATCAAGTGTTGGAGCTTCTTGTAAAGAAGGGAGGGGTTTAGCGGAGCTTGTCCCCAATTCTTCAAAATGTTGATGCTTTCTTAAGGTTGGTAGTGCTTCTAGATAGTTAACTGTTTCGGCCAAGTGATATTCTTCTTCCATCTTTGGTTAGAGAATTTGCTATACATGTCTCAAGAGGATCTTTAGATAGAATTTTCTCTAAAGACTTGTTCACCATGGCTTCAATTGTGTCTATTTTTAGACAATACTCATCTGTGGAGGGTTGATTCAAAGTTTTTAAGACATCGAAGATGACATGTTCGTCTTCCACTCTGAGAATTAGCTTTCCTTCATAGACGTCAATAAGAGCACGTCCGGTTGCGAGAAATGGTCGTCCCAGAATAATGGGAATATCCTGATCTTCTTCCATGTCGAGGATGATAAAATCTGCTGGGAATATGAATTTATCAACTTTGACGAGCACATCTTCAACTATCCCACATGGATATTTGATTGACCGATCGGCTAATTGTAGCGAAACTGTTGTTGCTTTTGCTTCTCCCAAATTCAATTTGTTGAAAATTGACAGGGGCATCAAGTTGATACTTGCCCCTAAATCACAAAGAGCTTTGCTAAAATTTACTTCACCAATTGTACACGGGATTGTGAAAGTTCCCAGATCTTTTAGCTTGGGTGGCAACTTCTTTTGTAGTATTGCGCTACATTCCTCTGTTAGCATGACAGTTTCGTATTCTTCAAGCCTTCGTTTGTTTGAAAGAATATCTTTCATAAATTTGGCATAGCTTGGCATTTGTGCTAGAGCATCGGCAAAAGGAATGTTGATGTGTAGCTTTTTGAAGATTTCCAAGAATTTCCCGAATTGAGCATCGAGCTTGTGATTCTTCAACCGTTGAGGAAATGGGATAGGTGGAACATAAGTTTTGTAGCAATTGGACCTTTTTGAGATGAAGGTTCTGTATCAGATTCTTTTTGTTTATTTTTTGTTTTTCCGGATGGTTTTCCATAGAAATTTCGCAACCGCACTCCACTTCTTGTTGTGATAGCTTGGACATTTTCCCTTGGATTTACCTCGGTATTGCTAGGTAACATGCCTTGAGATCTTTCTGAAAGTATTTTGGCCATTTGGCCAACTTGTGTCTCAGTTTTTAATTGAAGCATCATTGCGTTGTTGATACTTGATTGTTCACTAGCTTCGTGATTGCTTCTTCCCATCCGGGCTTCTTTTCTTGATGCGTTGGATTCAACACATTGTTGTTGTTTGCATAAGAAAAATTTGGATGATTTTTGTATCTGGATTGTATGTTGGCCCGTAAGGATTGTATGCTTGCCTTTGGAAATTCTGAGCATACGCCACTTGTTCAGTGGTGGTGGTGACTGTTCTTGTTGCACTAAGGGACGAGATAGTCTTTGTTGTGAGTTGCTCCACAAATTTCACATGAAAAAGCTGAAATTTGTGGAGTTTGCACCGTCTTCACAGATTGAGGAGTTGAAAAGACATTTCCTCGACTTTCTTTGATAGAGCTTCAATTTTTGCCAACATAAGTGAATAAGAATCCACTTCAAAAACACCATTTGGTTTCTTTTGGATATTTCGTCTGCCATCTTGCACTTTGTTCACTTATAACCTCGAAAAGATTATAAGCCTCTTTCATAGTTTTGTTTCCCAGTGAGCCATTTGATGATGAATCGACATTGGCTCGGCATGAAGGTAAAATTCCAGAATAGAAGTAATTGACTTGTGCTCCCAAATTGAAACCATGGTTAGGACATTTTCGTAGCATATCCTTGTATCTCTCCCATGCTTCGTGGAATGATTCTGAATCTTGTTGACGAAATGTAGAGATTTCGTATTTGAGTTTCGCCACTTTTATTGGTGGAAAGTATTTAGTGGTGAATTTTTGGACAAATTCGGGCCAATTTGTTATGCTTCGTGGTGGCAAAGTATCTAGCCACTCTCTTGCTCTGTCCTTCAAAGTGTGCACGAAAAGTCTCATTTTGATCGCCTCGTCATTTACATTTGGATATTTGAAATTTCCACATATTTCCACAAAACGGTTAATATGGAGATATGGATTTTCGTCGGTTCTTCCATAGAATGAATTGTTGTTGGAGAAGAGATTGATGACATCTGGGCGAATTTGAAAATTGTCCACTCCAAATGGTGGATAGATTACACTTGATTGAACGCTCAAAGATGGGGGGTTCATGAATTCCCCAAAGAGCATGTTGTATTCATCTATTTCCGGTACAATATGATATTGTTGATGTTGAATGTTTTGAACATTAGGTATTCCCCCCACCGGAGGAATTCTTTCGTTATCATTTCCTTGGGGGAGACGTGGATTTAGTTCGTCCGCCATTGATGGTGAAGAAATAATGTTTTTCTTTTGTTCTCTTCGCCTTATTCTATATGTGGCTTCGATCTCGGGATCTAGTAAAACTAAATCGCGATTGTATGTCCTTCGCATAGACAAGGGAATCTACAACAAAGAAAAAGTTGTATTTATAACAATAGTTAATAATGTAATTTTTTCAAATATAACTTATACTTCCCCGGCAACGGCGCCAAAAACTTGACACGCTTTTTGTGTAACTATCGCAATTGCACGATATTGTATCAAGTAGTAAAGTGGACTTTTTGAGTCCGGTTTATCGATCCCACAAGGAAGTTATGTTATAATTTGAATTATACACTATTAGTCTATTTTTATAGATACTTAAGATGAGTGAAACACACAATTAAAAAGTTTGGTTTAATAATTGCAAAGAAATTGCAATAATAGTTCTAATATTATAAGGAAATAAAAAGATAGCAATAATAATAGATTGATTATCGATAAAATGAAATAGTTGGGATTACAAACTTAGTTCGTCATTAGTTATAAAAGATGTATTGGAGATCATAAGATGAATTTACTTATTATGTTGTGTAGATTCGATTTTCCTTAAAAAGACGGTTTCTCTTTCGAACTATAAAACGCCCCTTACATATTGAATCAATCCACTATATTTCTATGTTGATTGGCTTCAATACATAGCATTAGGATTTGTGAAAATAACTCAATGAATCATCTAAGGACTAGGGGTATATTTCTATCCCCTAGAACAAGTTAGAGTGAAGATCATTTGATCTAATCAAACATATTTTCTTTGAAACATATGAAGATCATAAATATCTTCATTAATTGGCCAAATAAATAAAGATTGTTAAAACAATGAAAATCACACACAATAATAAGTAATTCATAATATATCTTTATACAAACATAAATAACATGACTAACCTTGTTTATAATCCCAACTTAAGAAACTTAGCCCATAAAGGGTTTATTACACATATTACAAGCTTTGGTGGTCATTCTTAGTTGAATCAAGAGAAAGAATTGATCCTAACTCCCTTAGTAGATAAAGGAGATAGAAGCAATAAACTCTCTGAACAACATATACTACACCACACTTACAAAGATCACTCAAGAACACAAGTGTGTTCTTCACACAAAAAGAAAAGTTTACAAGAAAATGGAAAATTATATGATGAATGGTGAATGATGAAGGATCTAAGGGGTCTATTTATACACCTAAAGTCATCTAATAGCTCCAAAACTACAGCATTATTACATTATATCGGATCAATGCCACCATCCCCTCAATAATACACAAAAGTATAAAAATTAGACAAATCATAGCAATCTGTCAAGAGTTACGGCCGTAACATTCAGAGTTACGGCCGTAATCGAGGTGACTTACGGCCGTAACTCCTGAATGTTACGGCCGTAACGTGGCTTCGTAAATTTGCTCATTTGAAGCTTTGATAGTTACGTTTTCAGCCCTGAATTCCTCGGACTTTGCGTTTTTGCCCCAGATCTTCTTCGGATGATAACTTTTGATATATAACTCTGATTTTGAATCCGGAAAGACTGCCGAATTCGTCTCGAAAAGCCCTACAACATGAATATATCAAAATTCAATAAAGAGAATATTTATTAAACATGTTGTTTCTTGAGTAATTCAGTTATTTAATCCGATCATCATCCAATAAAAATAAAATTATTAAAACTAATAAATTAAAAGCAAAAAATGAGTAGACTAGCTCAATTATGGGTGAATTTAATCGATACAAACCATGGATAAGAGTACAAAAATGACACTTATCACCGATCCATGACTCGGCCACTCTCATTTACTGGCCACCAGTGCCGCCGGCGGCACACTTACCAAAGATGACTCGATGACCTCGTGTCATCGAGTTCAATCCCCATTTTACTCGTTTTTCGCTCCATTTCCAAAACGTGATGTTTTTGACTTTTATGTAGAACTTATAAATCAGTAAAATAAAATTTTTCAGACTTATAATTCACATAAAATCATAGAAGCAAAAATTTCAACAAACAATTAAATATCTCTGATTATACCAATTTTGATTCTAAATCAAAATCACCATCCAATAGCATTGAAAATGAAAATAATTCGTATATAATGTATCATTGACCTTGCTCTGATACCACTGTTTGGATTCCAGATACAAAATCCAATGTGCAGCGGAATAATAAAACTCAATATAAATAATCTCAAACAGGATCGATCAAGTAACGTATATACGAAAAATAAATTGATGAAGATAAAGGATTAAAGTCACATACCTTTGAATCCTTTGATAATATCTTCGCAATATGATGATGATCACGAACCCGAACACGAGCACAAAATCCCTTTGTCGCAAACACTGTAAATACAATGTCTCTACTTCACACGCGTAGGATGTTTGCCCGAAAAATTCAACGAAACTCCATTCTTCAAGAACACGGCTAGGAAGTTATCGTAGGAATTTTCTCTCTAATTTTTCTTGCTTATTTCTTATCTCAAAGATGAAGAACAATATGAAGAAAATTTTTTCTCTCCCTCACTTCTCTCCGGTCGGCCGTATGTTGTATATTGTGGGTTGAGTGGTGTTGAAAAATCCTACTCTTATACACATCACATGATATATGTGATAAGATGTTAATTAATATAAAATTATAGTTCCACATCTTAAAACTTTGGCACCATGTGTAAAATCATCACCATCCACCAACAACAAAAAGACAACCTATGTGGAGAGGGAGGGAGGGGGCGGTCATAAGAAAATTTCTAAGAAACAGGCTGAGTCACTCGGCTCGTGTACCGGACGTTCATCAAACGAATCCATTAAATACACTCTATTTTATTGCCAATGTATTTATACTAATTAATTAATTTAATTTAATAATTATATCAAATACAAATATATTTCTATAAGAAATATTAGTTACGAATTAAATTAATCACCCAATAACTTAATTTCAATTCATAAACTGCTATTTGATTTATCCAATAAATCATAATTAGATATCTAATATTCAATATTATTTATAGAGATAATAAATTCACATTTATCCATCAACGATCTTGATACGCGACTCTGTAGGTCCATCTGAGCCGGCATTGGGAGGAGCCAATGAGTGCGGGCAGCACTTAGCCAGCCTAGCGGGCCGCACTGTAAACCCCAACTGAGAACTAATGAAGGGATCATTCCAGAACCATTATGTCATGAATACCATATACGTATAGACCCTTCATCAGATGTCCCGGTAAAGTCTTCGGGTCACGGTAAAATCAAACCCTACTGTTGACTAGACACTATACATGTGTTAATGCAAATCAAGACCGACTGATTACTAGTGTGTCCAATACGACTAGATTAGAATGCTTTGGCCAAAGACTTATGATCTGATTTGCCAATAACCCTATAGGACATTCGTCTGCTCAATAACAGAAGATAGAATCCTTTATTGGTGTACAGTAAAGACTGCTACCTGCCCGTATAGTCCGCACTTCAAGCTTGACCCAGCAATTAAGCAAATAAGTCTAACTACTCTAATGATAAACTAAATGTCACAGGCACATCTCTTATTGAACCCTCAAGTCAAAGGTCCACGTATACTATCACAACCTTTCGATTCGTCACCGACTCTCCAAGAGTGAATACTATGTGACTGAATCAAGTATGGTCCCATGAATATACCTAAACTATGTTATCAAGACATGCACATGTCCTAGCATCAGTTATACAAGTCTTACTCAAAACTTAATGCCCAATTATGTTTATCGACTTGCGAATGGTTTATGTAAATAAGCTCTAAACACTTCTAGTGCACTTCTCTCTTATCCGATAACGAAAGTGGAATGTTCGCTCTTATTTACATGGACTTCACTTCAATGTTTACCAAATCAAGAATGCATTTGAAATATAATAAACAATGGATGAATCATATTGCCTTTTATTAATTGTTCCATAATTACAAGTACAGTGCCCCTTCTCTCTCATCCCTTGAGTAGCATTCAAGGGCATATTCCTAACAGTTGCATCTCCTGTAACAAATCTATCCATTCGAGACTGGACTTCTTTGTTTATCTTATCATTCCGTTGCACGGCTTGATTCCCTTTTCAATTCCGACCATTTGAAGGAATTCTTTTATCCGTGCCGCTTTTCTTGATTTGTATAAATAAGTCTTCCGAGTGCGAATCTCAAGGAATATGTTATTCCTTACTTTCTGGGAATCATTCAGTTTGTCTCTTGCTTTCTACGTCCGCATGTGTCCTGCCGTTATTGTTGACTTTTCAATGCTTGCTGATGTGGATTGAGCTTCTAAAACTTGGCCGCAGATTAAGTTTGGTCAACCTTCTCTGATATTATCTTTGACCGAAAACCTCGACTAATAACTTGTTTGTAGTCAACTTCAGTTGATATTCCTGTTGACCGAAAGTGGCCTGATAACTTGCATGATAATATCTTATATGTGGTCAAACCTCAGCTGGTGATTTGTGTTGACCAGAACTTCTCTGATAATTGTCTGCGGTCAAACTTCTCTGATAATTTTCGTTGAGTAAAACTCGTCTGCAAATAACTCGTCTGATATGTTGTCTGATTATATCTCGTTTGTGGTCAACCTTCTCTGATCTGTTGAGTTGACCAAGACTCGACTGAAGTTATCTCATTTGATGATAACTTATCAGATCCTTCGGCTGCAATAGTGTCAAACCTCTCTGATAATTTCCGTTGACCAGAACTCGACTGATAATTAACTTGTTTGATCTATAGACAGTTCTATACTTAGCCGTTTTTCTTAGTGATCAACACTTGATCAATACTTAGCCTAATTTTAAGGCCTATAGAAGATACTCATTTGGTTATTCTTAGTGCATACATTTGAATTAATCATGAATACAGGGATGACATCATCAAAATCTAAAATAATATTCCTAACAGTCTTATCTCCTTTAACAAGACTTATCAAGAAGTAAATGCTTAATCAGAGCCGTTATAGTGAATCCTTACTACAACAAGACTTAATCAAGAAGTAAAAGAATAATCGGAACTGTTATAGCAATTCTTAGTACAAAAGGATGGAATATAATCAATAAACTCGCACTTTCATAGAGTTCCAACTAGAATGCATGTAACGTGGTCTTATCTCCTATTAACAAGACTTATCAAGAAGTAAATGCTTAATCAGAGCTATTATAGTGAATCATTGCTACAACAAGACTTAATCAAGAAAGAAAAGATTAATAGGAGCTGTTATAGCCAATTTTGAGTACAAAAGTCTCGAATCTAATCAATATACCCGAGTTTTCATAGAGTTCCGACTCGAATGCATGTAACGTGGTCTTATCTCTTATTATCAAGACTTATCAAGAAGGAAAGGCCTAATCGGAGCTGTTATAGCAAATCCTTGCTACAATAAGACATAATCAAGAAAGAAAAGATTAATCAGAGATGTTATAGCCAATTCTGAGTACAAAAGGCTCGAATCTAATCAATAAACCCGATTTTTCATAAGGTTCTGCTCGAATGCATGTAATGTGGTCTTTTCTTCTATTAACATATCTTAATAAAGAAGTAAAGGCTTAATCGGAGATATTATATTAAATCCTTGCGACAACAAGACTTAATCAAGAAAGAAAATATTAATCCGAGCTGTTATAGCCAATTCTGAGTACAAAAGGCTCAGATCTAATCAATAAACCCAAGTTTTCATAGAGTTTCGACTCGAATGCATGTAACGTGGTCTTATCTCCTACTAACAAGACTTAATCGAGAAGTAAAGGCTTAATCGGAGCTATTATATCCAATATTTGATACAACAAGACTTAATCAAGAAGTAAAAGATTGATCGGAGCAGTTATAGCCAATTTTGAGTACAAAAGGCTCGAATCTAATCAATAAACTTTAGTTTTCTTAGAGTTCCGACTCGAATGCATGTAACGTGGTCTTATTTCCTATTAACAAGACTTATCAAGAAGTAAAGGCTTAATCGGAGCTGTTATAGCGAATCCTTTCTACAACAAGACTTAATCAAGAAAGAAAAGATTAATCAGAGATGTTATAGCCAATTCTGAGTACAAAAGGCACGAATCTAATCAATAAACCTGAGCTTTCATAGAGTTCTTACTCGAATGCATGTAACATGGTCTTATCTCCTATTAACAAGACTTATCAAGAAGTAAATGCTTAATAGGAGCTGTTATAGCGAATCATTGCTACAACAAGACTTAATCAAGAAGTAAAAGATTAATCGGAACTGTAATAGCAATTCTGAGTACAAAAGGATCAAATCTAATCAATAAGCCCGCGCTTTCATAGAGTTCCAACTCGAATGCATGCAATGTGATCTTATCTCCTAGTAAAAAAACTTAATCAAGAAGTAAATGCTTAATCGGAGCTATTATAGTGAATCATTGCTACAACAAGACTTAATCAAGAAAGAAAAGATTAATTAGAGCTGTTATAGCCAGTTCTGAGTACAAAAAGCTCGAATCTAATAAATAAAACCGAGTTTTCATAGAGTTCCGACTCGAATACATGTAATGTGATCTCCTATTAACAAGAATTATCAAAAAGTAAAGGCTTAATCGGAGCTGTTATAGCAAATCCTTGCTACAACAAGAATTTATCAAGAAAGAAAAGATTAATCGGAGCTTTTATAGCCAATTCTGAGTACAGAAGGCCCAAATCTAATCAACAAAACCCAAGTTTTTGTTAGGCGTATTTTTATACGCTTATTTATCATTATTCTTTACCCATTTTGTGTCTAAAAATATATAAATGAGCTTTTAATGCACTATTCTTATATGTTTTGCAGGAAATTGGAGTCCGGAAGCTCGAACGGCGAAAAACGGGCGAAAACGGAAATTTTTGGCCGGGGGCCGCGGCACGAACCAAGTGAGACGCGGAACACGAAGATGACCAGAAAGCGCCGAGCGAACTGTACCCTGAGCCGCGGCACAGCTTAAGTGAGCCGCGGCCCAGGAGGAAAATATGCGCCCAGGCATCCGGCGCTGAGCAGTAGGGTCCGCGGCACATATTAAGTGAGCTGCGGCCCACAGGGCGGTTTTGGCTGAGCCTTCCGCGTTTCTTCGCCATTTTGGAGCCTGTTCTCGACCTAATCACACGAACGCGTTTTGAAGGCTGATAACAGCTATAAATAAGCATGGAAGCGCTGAAAAATGAAAGAGGAGACAAAGGAGGAAGCATCAATAGCTAGAGAGAAGAACACAAGGAGGAGATTTGTGGGCGACGACAAGACCACGGATCCCTTACGGTTTTTCTTAGTTTTTCTGTATCTTAGTTTCTAGATCTGTTTGAGTAGGATTGTGATTGTAGCCGATTACATGACGATTTGATTTATTTATTATTATTTCAATTTACTCGTTATTCGTATTGAGTTGGATTTTTCTCATTGTTCTTAATGCTTTTTAATTGTCTGGCCAACAGTTGAATTGTTTTGAATGTCTTTATGGATTCGGGAGATGAAATTTAAGCATAGTTCTTGTGAGAATAATCATGATTTTTGTGAGATAGGAATATACTCATGGGAATTGTGAAGCCTATTTATTGTGGGAATTCTTGAACTATTTTAGCTATTAATTATCTAATTCGAATAGGGATATATTGAGTTAATAATTCGTAGTATTTTCTATCGACCTTGGAAAAGGCTTTAGAATAATTTAGGAATTCCTGGCTTACAATCAATTGAATAAAAGTGAATTGAATTGAATAAAAAATCATTCCTGATTGTTTGAGGTGAAAATCATAATCCTACACCCTTATTATTATTATTATTACTTTTATTATTTATTTTTCTGCAATTAATTTAGAAATAATTTCTATATAATTGTTCTTCAAATAAAATTGCGAGTCGAATATATTTTGGTACTTAGTGAAATCAGTCCTCGAGGGAACGATATCTTATTCATCACTTTATTACTTGTTGACACCGTGCACTTGCGGCATAGTGTGAGGGCTTTCCGTGCAACAAGTTTTTGGCGCCGTTGCCGGGGACTGATTTTTCACTAATATGAATACCAAGTGACTCTAATTTTAATTTAAAGTTTTTTTTGTTAGTTTCTATATTTTTATTTTTTTCATTATGTTTTCCTTTGATTATCGTGACCCTTGGCATTTCATAAACTTCGATGATCTTAATAATTTGCATAATAGGGTCAGTCAGCCCCCTCCCCCGAAACAAAAGACCATGTTTGAACATTGTGTAGACGCTCTCGAAAATCCTTACAGTACCCCACTTGAGCGAGAATGTGCGATTCGTGGTCTTGAGATTCACTATGGTTATTTTCCAGCTCATAGATTTAGTAGTGAAGTTGAGGGGGAGGTTGAGAAGAAAGACATGCTGAGTTTTAGGATCGATCCCCCAGCACCTGATAATTACATAAAGTGTGATGAGCTTGTAGAAGAAGTTATCATTGATGATGTTTCCAAAGAAATTTCATTAAATTGTCATCAAACTTCGACTAATAAGGTGAACACTTATGTGCCAAAAATTTTATTAACGGTGCCACGCATAATTTTTCCTAAATCCATAATGGGAGAGATTGATTCCATTACTCTTGATTTTGTTGAGGCTGATTCTTTGAGTTCTAATGAGGTTGTTCATGATAAGCCTTTATTATTTACCCATTCGAACTCTGCTTATTTTTTCGTGCCTTACAATTATTATATTCTTCCATCATTTTTTGGTTGTCCGCATAATTATTCTTACTCATTATTTTCGGCAACCGGGCATGAACCAAAGCCTCCTTTGTGGAATAAGAGGTTTATAGATTGCAAGAAGGGGGTATCTCCCTAGAAAGAAGCCACGTTAAATTTTTTTGCCACGTCGTGCTCAAGACGTAAAATAGAGCGCTTGATGGGAGGCAACCCATCATTTTTACTTGCTTTCTAGTTAGTTGTTTTTATTTGATTTTTAGTTAATAATTTTTTCCTTTGTTTTGTTTTTTTTGTTTGGATTCATGTATTCTTGTGGCCCTTATTTCTCTAATAATTTTTTAACCCCAATGAGTATTATCCTTCATATTCTAGTCTTTCTTGACTTAATGTCTACAGTTATTTCATGACTATAGAGACTAAGTTTGGGGGTCCCTCGTGATGTTGAGCATTATTTGAAGTATGGATTGACAGTCGATAGTGAGTCCTTTCTTCCGTGATGAACTGTTGGCACCAGTCCTACATTTTGTCTATGTGGGCCGAGGATAAAAGGGACTCGTCGTGTACATGAGAGAAGCAAGGAGGTCAACCTCTTTCTTTCAAATATACAACATGGAGTCAAACCAAGCCATCAACATGTGCTGGCGTTCAAGAAGACATTTGGAATAAGTTTCACTTTTCCTTGTCTCTTTATTTTCACATGAGTTTTATTGTTGATGATTTTATGTGTAGTGGAATAAATTGAAGCATGCGTTATTTTCTTAATTTGTCTTGGTTATAAATTGCGATTTCATCATTGCTTCATTTTTCGTGAATTTTTCGTGCTTCCGTGTGTAAAACTGATGTTACAATACTGATTTCTTTTTGAAGAAACGGTTGACTTTTAGTCGAGTTGCAGTCAGCGATATCTGTTTCCGTTGAGTATTCATTTAGGTCCGAAATTTTATCATTTTTGTAGAAATCTTAGCAGATAAGAAAGGAGACATACGTGTTTTCAAATCGCCGTCTATATGTTTGGTTATACTTCTCAGTTAGCTAGTCGTCCAGTAACATAAGTCTTGTGGGCACTTAAGTTGAGTTTAGAGTCGGACAGTTTTTCCCAAGAAAAAGTCGAGATATTAATTGTTCTATGATGGGAAGTTTAGTAACCGGGGGTATTCAGGTGACCCGTTGTTTACTCTCGCGTAAAAAGACAACCTTGATTAGACTAGTGGTTTAGAGATTTCGCATGTGCCAATGATGGGGAGCCTAGTAACCGGGGGTATTCGCGTGACCCGTTGTTTACTCTCGCGTAAAACAGCGACCTTGAATCGGACATGCGGGAATAGCTATTCGAGTTTTTTCTCCGCTGTAGAGGGGGACTTAGTAACTAGAAGCATCCATGTGCCCCATGAGTGTCTTTTACGTCAAACGGTTCCCCGATACATGAGAATGGAAATCCACCCTAGGATTATCCCGATGAAACATCCCGAGATCCGAACCTAGTGGTTAACTCGAATCTATATTATCGATCATACATAAGGGAATACTATCCGAGGATTAATTTTGACAATGAAACTCTTAAATTTTTGCCACTAGACTGTGGGACTCGGCGAGTTGGCTCGTTTATTTTAACCCTTCATATTGGCGGCCGGTTAAATTCACGCTTGTTAATCTTTGAGCTTGATTTTCTTCATGAACGATTGATTAGGACTGAAATTGGTTACTTAGTGGAATCAGTGTCCTGGATGTGACTCACTATTACGATACTTGTAATATTCTTTGAGATTTTCAGGGTAGTATTGATTAAGTTGAGAACTATGGACTTGCATGATTATTCACGATACATTTTGTTTAAAATTGATTTTTGCTTGAGGACAAGCAAAGGCTCAAGTTTGGGGGTATTTGTTAGGCGTATTTTTATACGCTTATTTATCATTATTCTTTACCCATTTTGTGTCTAAAAATGCATAAATGAGCTTTTAATGCACTATTCTTATATGTTTTGCAGGAAATTGGAGTCCAGAAGCTAGAACAACGAAAAACGGGCGAAAACGGAAATTTTTGGCCGGGGGCCGCGGCACGAACCAAGTGAGCCGCGACACACGAAGATGACCAGAAAGCACCGAGCGGACTGTACCCTGAGCCGCGACACAGCTTAAGTGAGCCGCGGCCCAGGAGGAAAATATGCGCCCTGGGCATCCGGCGCTGAGCAGTAGGGGCCGTGGCACAGATTAAGTGAGCCGCGGCCCACAGGGCGGTTTTGGCTGAGCCTTCCGCGTTTCTTCGCCGTTTTGGAGCATGTTCTCGAACTAATCACACGGACACGTTTTGAAGGCTGATAACAGCTATAAATAAGCATGGAAGGGCTGATAAATGGAAGAGGAGACAGAGGAGGAAGCATCGATAGCTAGAGAGAAGAACACAAGGAGGAGATTTGTGGACGACGACAAGACCACGGATCCCTTACGATTTTTCTTAGTTTTTCCGTATCTTAGTTTCTAGATCTGTTTGAGTAGGATTGTGATTGTAGCCGATTACATGATGGTTTGATTTATTTATTATTATTTTAATTTACTCGTTTTTCGTATTGAGTTGGATTTTTCTCATTGTTCTTAATGCTTTTTAATTGTCTGGCCAACAGTTGAATTGTTTTGAATGTCTTTTATGGATTCGGGAGATGAAATTTAGGCATAGTTCTTGTGAGAATAATCATGATTTTTGTGAGATAGGAATATACTCATGGGAATTGTGAAGCCTATTTATCGTGGGAATTCTTGAACTATTTTAGCTATTAATTATCTAATTCGAATAGGGATATATCGAGTTAATAATTCGTAGTATTTTCTATCGACCTTGGGAAAAACTTTAGAATAATTTAGATATTCCTGGCTTACAATCAATTGAATAAAAGTGAATTGAATTGAATAAAAAATCATTCTTGATTGTTTGAGGTGAAAATCATAATCCTACACCCTTATTATTATTATTACTTTTATTATTTATTTTTCTGCAATTAGTTTAGAAATAATTTCTATATAATTGTTCTTCAAATAAAATTGCGAGTCGAATATATTTTGGTACTTAGTGAAATCAGTCCTCGAGGGAACGATATCTTATTCATCATTTTATTACTTGTTGACACCGTGCACTTGCGGCATAGTGTGAGGGCTTTCCTCACAACAGTTTTCATAGAGTTTCGACTCGAATGCATGTAACGTGGTCTTATCTCCTATTAACAAGACTTATCAAGAAGTAAATGCTTAACCGGAGCTATTATAGCGAATCCTTGCTACAACATGACTTAATCAAGAAGTAAAAGATTAATTGGAGCTGTTATAGCCAATTCTGAGTACAAAAGGCTCGAATTGAATCAATAAACCCGAGTTTTCATAGAGTTCCAACTCGAATGCATGAAACGTGGTTTTATCTCCTGTTAACAAGACTTAATCAAGAAGTAAAGTCTTAATCGGAGCTATTATATTCAATCCTTTCTACAACAAGACTTAATCAAGAAGTAAAAGATTAATCGGATCTCTTATAGCCAATTTTGAGTACAAAAGGCTCGAATCTAACCAATAAACCCAAGTTTTCATAGAGCTCCAACTCAAATAACCCGTATAGATCACATCTAGACAAATCGAAGCAGGCCAACGAGCAATGATATCGAAACGTAGTCTTATGTCCTATTAACAAGACTTAATCAAGAAGTAATGACTTAGTCGGAGCATGCCCTTATCAAGGGCGATTCTGGCACATCTTACTAATCTCTATGGGGAGCACAGTTGAACTGCTCGGTGTAATACCCTGTTGTAATAAGATCATTATCATTCAGTAATTTCATTCGGTAATTTTTATTTTTGTCAGAAGTCCATCTTAGAAACTCTATTGTTACCTTTTCGTCATTCCGAGAATGATTAATTCTACACTTTTTGTCATCCGAGTTCGTCTCAGTGTCGTTCTGTTGAATTCCGTGTTCTTTAGCGACTTTTCCACGTATGAGTTCGACTTTGTTAAATCACCATTAATTTTTGGAAACTCCAAAAATGCGGAATCTCTGCAATATTATAAATCATCGAGTTAGCTTTCCAATGGTTCAAATGGTGAGTGAATCGGAGTCCGTACGAGGGAGTTATGGTCGAAATAGCTAAGTCACTTTCATTTTCCAGTTCTGGCCGAGCACTCTGTACCTTGTGCCGCGGCACACTGCCGAGTCACTGCCGGCAGATTTGTCCCTGTGCCGCGGCACACTTCGGCTGGGCCGCGGCACACTGTGCAGTCAGCCTATTTAAGGCCAGCAGGCATTTTTCTCCAGCCATTTCTCACTCGATTTCTTCCCTTCCGCGGCTGGAGCTTGGTTAATCATGGAGAGATGTTGTTGGACAATAAATCCATGAAGTCTTAGAGTTCATATCATCAATTATACATCTTATAACATCCTCCGATCTACCGAATCAGGTCAGATTTTCTAGAAATCTAGTTTTGGGGAATTTGGGGGTTTTGGTTGTTTTCGTCCGTTTAATCCGATTTAACTTGGTATTATGATAGATTGATGATTATTTAGATGTATTACATCTTTTCCCTTGTTATTCCTTGGTTGGATCGTATCGATTCGTTGTTTTGGTCGAGTTCTTGATAGACGCCTTGAAGATGTCCGGTAAAATGTCATAGAGGGGTTTTCGGGCGTTCTGCGATTATTCTTCCTCGTATGATCGATGATTTATTGATTATATGTTGTTAGGGTCGAATTCTTGTGAAGAACTCGAGTCGGAACCCTTCTGTTCGTCGTTTTCTTCAAGCTTCTCGATCGTGGGTGTATTCATTGCCTTCGCTGGAGAATCGTAGGTGTTTGAGGTGTCCCGACTGAGCCGTGATTTTAGGAGTGTCCAGTATCGATTATCGAGGCAAGTATCTTGCCCATACATTACGTGTTTTGTGGATATAATGGTTGCTAAGTGTCGATATGTGCTAAATAAATATCTATAACCATTTCTCAAAAGAATCGGTATATTTACCATCATGGTTTTCGTAAAGGTGAACTGTGTGTGTCGGGAATTAATATGCTTAGTTGGATATGTGTGCTAGTGACGAGTATAGGATCACCTTACTTTCGTGTGATGTCATTATGTATGATTATGGTGTCGGTAAATGTAAAGTGTAATTCTCTTGTGAAATTATGTGCTTGGAGTCACGTGGTTATGGATGAATATGTGAGTTGTGTGATATTGGTTGTGTCATTCAGTGCTGTTGAAATCTTGTGCTCCCTTGTGAATTGATATAGTTCTGGGTCGTGAGCACGTGTTGGATAATATGGCCATTCTAGCAAGGTACCTCGACTATATATATATTTTATGTGTTTGAAATTTGTGAGTTGTTACTCTTCCACCTGGGGATGGCATGTGGCCTCTGGGGGCCGATACTAATGGGTACGGCCACGGAAGTGGACTTGGGAGCGTGTGTTGATGTTCTTCCACCTGGGGACGGTTCGACGGGACCTATGGGGGCCGATACTAATGGGTACGGCCGCGGAAGTGGTTTCCCACCTGGGGACGGTCCGACGGGGCCTCTGGGGGCCGATACTAATAGGTACGGCCACGGGTTACCAAGTATGGTTTATGTGATATTGATGTTGATGTTTTGATGATTAATTGTGATATGTCGGGAGTATCACAATGCTTTACGCTCGGGGTCAAGATACATTATATATCGAGTCTTGGTGTTTGGCTAGAATGGCATAAGAATAATGTGTTATGTGTAATGTGTCCTTGTAAGTGAATTGAAGTGGATGATCGGGTCGTGGACCCTGTGTTTTGTGACCGGAATGGTTGGGTCCTGGACCCCGTGTTTTGTTAAACGGATTTGTATTTTGGAAAATGAACTTTGGGGCTGTGACCCTAAATGGCTTTCGAGGAATTAAGAACTTTTCCATTTCTGATGTTTTCAAAACTCCCGAGATTTGGAAATGTTTTCAAAATGCTTACTTGCTTCGTTTCTGCTTTCAAGACTTGAACTATTTTTAACTAAATATATCTCGGGAAGTCTTTCGTTGTATTCTCGGAATGTGTTGTGTATGGCTCGTTTTTGCACTTTATACTTGCACTAGCGAAACAGTGGAGTTTTGCTAACCCCCGAGTAATCGGGGGGTGGATATCTGTATTGTGTCCAGGTACATGCAGGTTTTCGGGAGCAAGTCACAGGATCGGTACGAGGGATGATGAAAGACGAATGATACTAATCACACGAAGACCAGTTTTGGGTTAAGTTAGTCGAAGTCCATTGTATTGTCTTTTCCGCTGTCTTATTGTTCGTTATGGTAAGTATTTTACCCTTGAGTGGGTATGAGTCTGGATGAGTTTAGGTATTTTTATTTGTAAGTCAGTGACGAAAGACCAAATCGGTCTATTGGTTCGTTATTTTGATTTGTCGGTATGTAATGTAATGTGTTGTTTTGATGTCTAGCCTGGTGGATCCTCACGGAGAGGGTCTGCGGCGTGTAATATTCCCGGTTCGATCTGGGTGTGTTACATTTATGGTATCAGAGCTTAGGTTGCGGAAACCTAGGCTGTCGGGTCCAGTCGTGTATTGTTGGGTCTTGTCTTGTCAGATTGAGTCTGACTGATGTTGTGTCGCGACGCGTCGTCTGGGATGTCGGTCGTGATTAGTATCATGGTGCAACCATCATCTTCGTGCGATCTGTGGATGTAAGTCTCCCTACTACATGTTGTACCACGAGCTATACGAGCCTGTGTGATTCTGTGTTATGTAGTAGTATTTGAAGGTGCATCGTGAGTAAGTGACATATATTTGTCGATTCTCGTTTTGTGCTAGAATGAAGAGTGATACTGCTAAATGTATCCTTGTATGAACTGTTTTTCTTGCAAGAGTAACACCCTTGGAATTTTAAGTTTTCGAAAGGCTTTCGGGGAGTCGTAATTTTTTTTTTAAAATGTTCTCCAAGGGAGGAAATTTTTTGATTTTTGTATGATGACCTCAAGGTCAAAATTTTTGAGACTTCATCTACCGATATTTCATTTTCATCTCATACTATAAGTTTTCAAAACACGATTTTTTAACTCAAATAAGGTCTACAAAATATACTCAAGACGTGACTCTCGTTTGTAACTTTCCGGTTTCATGAATGTTTGTCAGAAGATGTGTATTGATGATACTCTCATTGTTGGGCAATGGTGCCAGTTTTATGATTAAAATAGTAACGCGAATGTTGAGTCCATCGGTATGTATGTGTTGAGATAGTACTTTTTATTCAGAAGTAAAATTTTCGTTTTTGTAGGATGATTTTCTTTTGATGGTTGCTTGTGAGATGTTATAATTATGTGAGTCGATGACATTTAGACTCGTATGTGGTTACTTATTTGTAACATTTGAGTCTAGTATTACCTCATATATGTTTGCAATCGTGTTGTCGATTAGAGCAGTTAGCGCAGGCTTGGTACGAGGCTAACGTGCGCTAACGTGGCATGTTTAGCGCACGCTAATCTTTGTTGTAACGCGCGCTAATCAGCATGGGCAAAGGCTATGGAACCGCATTTTTAGCCGTCAGGTCTATGTTTTGCAGTCAATCATCTTCGACGGTATTCTATGTGTGTTGTCTAGCGATGCAACTGTTGTGTGGGAATATGTGTTAGGACTTTTTGTAGCGCTAGGTGATAATTGATTTTGTTTAAATTATGTCTACTGTATGTGTGTTCGAAAACGTCACCCTGAAAATTTCATAACGTTTCGACGATTCGATTAATCGGTGGCTCTGTGCGTACTTTGAAAATTATTTAGAATTGGCGAGCCGGCCTCGGATTCTCAAATAAAACCTCGACGGTATTTGAAAGAGTTGTTTTAAAGTACATGTAGACATTTTGTAAAATATTACCGTCGTTGATTTTTGTGTAGTGTTGAGAGGATTTTCGAAAATGATTTTTGATGTATTGTTGTATTTTCAAATAATCCGAGTACATGATTTCAGAAATCTTTCAAATCATAAAATATTTATTTTCAAAAATCAATACAATTTTTATTTTCAACAATATACTGTGGAAGATAAAGAATCTTACTCGATTTAAAACTTCAAACTTGGGTTTAGAAAAGTTTTCTATACTGAGCCAGTTATCGTGCGTGATCTTGAATCACTCTATAATGATGATGTTTAAAAAAAAATATTGTTTTGCAAGTGATGTCAAATGAGACGGTTAAAGTCTATCGTTTACGGGTTTTGATGAAACAAACCGAGGTACCAAAAATACTTTCAAGGTTTTATTTTGAATAGCGCACGAATCCAAGGATTTCCTACCTCGTGGATTTTCTTATTTAGTTGTTATCAATTACCTTATGTGTTATGTCGTGCTGGGTTGGTACTTTAGCATATTATTTTCGCGAAGTTGTGCCATCGTATCGAGTAAGAATCCGCTTAGTATGTCTAGGGACAGAGGATATGGTCGTGACCACGGTATAGTTAGTCGTGGAGATCAGATGCGGGACCAAGAGGATATGGCCGGGAAAGTTGCTACTCCAGCACTTCATTCTCGTTGTTTAGGTTTCGGGGACGAAACCTCTTTTAAAGATGATATGATGTAATATCCGCAATTTTTGATTTTCGGTACAAAAATTTTTTTTTGCAGGAGTCCGTTTTAACGGATCTTCTGTGACCGTTTCGTCCTTCTGTGAATGTTTCATTTTACACTTGTTAACATCTGAGTTCGTTTCGGTGTCATTTTGCTGAGTTCCGTGCTTTTTGGCGACTTTTCCGCATTTGAGATCGATTCTTGCGAATCCCGTTCGAAATTATTGTTCGTATTTCCCCGTAAGTCCGTTTAACCTTGTTAGACGTTTTGTGAAGTTCGGTTTGGTTATACGTTTTCTTATCGTGATGTTTCAGGCGTTTGGGCCATTTTGTAATTTCCCAAAGTTTTGGGGTGGTTGCCTTCGTATCGTCTTTCCCGATCTTCAAGTTATCGGAATCATGTGTCATCTAGAGTTGCTCTGCCTAGATTGTTTCATGTTTTAAGTTTCGGGACGAAACTTCTTTTAAGGAGGGTAGAATGTAATACCCGAGATTCTCGGTTCCGGTTATTTTTGAATTTTTGTCGATTGCGCCGTACATTTTGTTCTGTTGGCGATTTCTTGAGATTTTCCCCTATGTTGGGTACGGCACGATGTACCGTGTTGTGGTGTTCGTCGGGTACAACTTATCGTTGCGCAAGTCGAGCTAATAGTATGTCTTGCTTTGTTATGTGTTCGTTTTCGATTTGGATCATTTGTTGAGAATTCGTCCCTTTGGCGTTGTACTCAAGACTTCGTGATAATTTGGAAAATTGTTCACTGTAATCCGAGACGTCAAGTCTTGGGGACTTGGGCGTGCGATTGATTTGGTCCCGAGAACTATTTGGACATTATTGTTTTCAGATCATGATGGATAGTTCATATCCCGAGTTGTTTACCCTTAGTTTCGAGGACGAAACTCTTTTTAAGGGGAAGGGTATGTAATACCCGGTTGTAATTCGATCATTATCATTCAGTAATTTCATTCGGTAATTTTTATTTTTGATGGAAGTCCATCTTAGAGACTCTATTGTTACCTTTTCGTCATTCCGATAATGATTAATTCTACACTTTTTGTCATCCGAGTTCGTCTCGGTGTCGTTCTGTTGAATTCCGTGTTCTTTAGCGACTTTTCCACGTATGAGTTCGACTTTGTTAAATCACCATTAATTTTTGGAAACTCCAAAATTTGTGAATCTTTGCAATATTATAAAGCATCGAGTTAGCTTTCCAATGGTTCAAACGGTGAGTCAATCGGAGTCCGGACGAGGGAGTTATGGTCGAAATAGCTAAGTCACTTTCATTTTCCAGTTCTGGCCGAGCACTCTATACCTTGTGCCGTGGCACATGCCGGCAGGGCCGCGGCACACTGCTGAGTCACTGTCGGCAGATTCGGCCCTGTGCCGCGGCACACTTCGGCTGGGCCGCGGCACACTGTGCAGTCAGCCTATTTAAGGCCAGCAGGCGTTTTTCTCCAGCCATTTCTCACTCGATTTCTTCCCTTCCGCGGCTGGAGCTCGCTTAATCATGGAGAGATGTTGTTGGACAATAAATCCATGAAGTCTTGGAGTTCATATCATCAATCATCCATCTTATAACATCCTCCGATCTACCGAATCAGGTCAGATTTTCTAGAAATCTACTTTTGGGGAATTTGGGTGTTTTGGTTGTTTTCGTCCGTTTAATCCGATTTAACTTGGTATTATGATGGATTGATGATTATTTAGATGCATTACATATTTTTCCTTGTTATTCCATGGTTGGATCGTATCGATTCGTTGTTTTGGTTGAGTTCTTGATAGACGCCTTGAAGGAGTCCGGTAAAATATCATAGAGGGGTTTTCAGGCGTTCTACGATTATTCTTCCTCGTATGATCGATGATTTATTGATTATATATTGTTAGGGTCGAATTCTTGTGAAGAACTCGAGTCGAAACCCTTCCGTTCATCGTTTTCTTCAAGCTTCTCGATCGTGGGTGTATTCATTTCCTTCACCGGAGAATCGTAGGTGTTTGAGGTGTCCCGACTGAGCCTTGATTGTAGGAGTGTCCAGTATCGATTATCGAGGCAAGTATCTTGCCCATACATTACGTGGTTTGTGGATATAATGGTTGCTAAGTGTCGATATGTGCTAAATAAATATCTATAACCATTTCTCAAAAGAATCGGTATATTTACCATCATGGTTTTCGTAAGGGTGAACCGTGTGTGTCGGGAATTAATATGATTAGTTGGATATGTGTGCTAGTGACGAGTATAGGATCACCTTACTTTCGTGTGATGTCATTATGTATGATTATGGTGTCGGTAAATGTAAAGTGTAATTCTCTTGTGAAATTATGTGCTTGGAGTCACGTGGTTATGGATGAATATGTGAGTTGTGTGATATTGGTTGTGTCATTCAGTGTTGTTGAAATCTTGTGCTCCCTTGTGAATTGATATAGTTCTGGGTCGTGAGTACGTGTTGGATAATATGGCCATTCTAGCAAGGTACCTCGACTATATATATATTTTATGTGTTTGACCTTTGAGAGTTGTGGTTTTGAAATTTGTGAGTTGTTACTCTTCCACCTGGGGATGGAATGTGGCCTCTGGGGGCCGATACTAATGGGTACGGCCATGGAAGTGGACTTGGGAGCGTGTGTTGATGTTCTTCCACCTGGGGACGGTTCGACGGGACCTCTGGGGGCCGATACTAATGGGTACGGCTGCGGAAGTGGTTTCCCACCTGGGGACGGTCCGACGGGGCCTCTGGGGGCCGATACTAATGGGTACGGCCACGGGTTACCAAGTGTGGTTTCTGTGATATTGATGTTGATGTTTTGATGATTAATTGTGATATGTCCGGAGTATCACAATGCTTTACGCTCGGGGTCAAGATACATTATATATCGAGTCTTGGTGTTTGGCTAGAATGGCATAAGAATAATGTGTTATGTGTAATGTGTCCTTGTAAGTGAATTGAAGTGGATGATCGGGTCGTGGACCCTGTGTTTTGTGACCGGAATGGTTGGGTCGTGGACCCCGTGTTTTGTTAAACGGATTTGTATTTTGGAAAATGAACTTTGGGGGTGTGACCCTAAATGGCTTTCGAGGAATTAAGAACTTTTCAATTTCTGATGTTTTCAAAACTCCCGAGATTTGGAAATGTTTTCACAATGCTTACTTGCTTCGTTTCTTCTTTCAAGACTTGAACTATTTTTAACTAAATATATCTCGGGAAGTCTTTCGTTGTATTCTCGGAATGTGTTGTGTATGGCTCGTTTTTGCACTTTATACTTGCACTAGCGAAACAGTGGAGTTCTGCTAACCCCCGAGTAATCGGGGGTGGATATCTGTATTGTGTCCAGGTATATGCAGGTTTTCGGGAGCAAGTCACAGGATCGGTACGAGGGATGATGAAAGACGAATGATACTAATCACACGAAGACCAGTTTTGGGTTAAGTTAGTCGAAGTCCATCGTATTGTCTTCTCCGCTGTCTTATTATTCGTTGTGGTAAGTATTTTACCCTTGCGTGGGTATGAGTCTGGATGAGTTTAGGTATTTTTATTTGTAAGTCAGTGACGAAAGACCAAATCGGTCTATTGGTTCGTTATTTTGATTTGTCGGTATGTAATGTAACGTGTTGTTTTGATGTCTAGCCTGGTGGATCCTCACGGAGAGGGTCTGCGGCATGTAATATTCCCGGTTCGATCTGGGGGTGTTACACTCGGTATGAGATATCGAAACAGTTGTTTGGTTCTCGAATGAAGAAAGCTAAGAAAGTTAGGGATCACGTACTCAAAATGATATCCATGATCGAGAGATTGGCAGCTCTTGATTTCAGGATGCCTGCTTCTCTCCAGACCGGCCTTATCCTACAATCACTTCCTGACTCCTTATCTCAGTTTGTAATGAACTTCAACTGCAATGAAATTACTTGAAACATAGATGGGCTAATGAACAAAGTAGGTACGGAACATTCTCATATGAAGACTGCCGAAGGAGGCCACTCTTGTAATTTCTTCTGGGCTTTGGAGGTCCAAGAACAATAAGAAGAAGAACAAGAAGCAATTCAAGCCCAAAGGTTGGATACAGAAAGATAAGGGCAAGGCTCTAATGTTTCTAAAGAGTAAGGTGGCTAAGAAGATAAATGCATGCCTCAACTGCGGTGAGCTAGGCCACTGGAGGAGGCATTTTCCAAAACTTGACCGCAATGCGCCTTCAGGTACGAAATTACAAGTTTAATAAATGAATTATTCTATAACTATTTATTCTACTTCTTCAATACTTGATTCTGATGCGAGTTCTCACAATTGTACAATGCGTCAGGATCTAGATTGAAGTAGGAAGCTTGGAGCTGGCGAAGTGATGGTGACAGTCGAAAGCGGGCATAGAATCGAGGCTATCGATATTGGATTACTTATGTTGAATTTAGAATCCAATTTTGCAATTACTTTGGATGATGTACTTACTTTTCCTAAGGGGCATAAAAATATTATATCAATTCTCGTCATGGGCCGAAGGGGATTTCATTTATTTTTTGGAGATGGGTCCCATGTTTTTTATTTTAGAAATAAATTGGTTGGTACTGCTACATTATTAAATAGTTTATACCATTTGAATCTAAAGATTAAAATATTGTGAACACTATAATTAAGAAGCATGGTAGAGATGAAATAAACCAAACACTTAGTGGAATATTAGACTTGGTCATATTGGTCAGACCAAAGTTCATAAAATGGAGAAAAATGGGCTTACGGGCCCATTAGGATCAGATCCCTATCCAACTTGTGAATCTTGCCTTCAAGGTAAAATAACTAAGTTACCCGTCATAGGGACTTTTGAAAGAGCTGTTGAAAAACTTGGATAATCCATACCAACGTATATGGCCCTTTTGAAGTTGCACGAGATAGTTCTCAATATTTCATTACATTAACAGATGACCATACTAGGTATTGGTTCGTGTACTTAATGAAACATAAATTTGAAGCCTTTGATAAATTCAAGGAATTTAAAGCCCTAGTTGAAAACTAAATAGGTCATCATATTAAAGCACTACAGTCGTGCGGAGATGGCGAGTATATGAGTAAAGAGTCTGATAAAAGAACTAGGAATAATGTCACAGTTTACACCTCCTGCTAATCCACAATTAAATGGTGTGTCAGAAAGAAGGAACCGAACCTTGTTGGAAATGGTTCGCTTTATGCTTAACTATACTGA
The DNA here is from genome assembly GCA_033398695.1 of Orobanche coerulescens. Classification (NCBI taxonomy): domain Eukaryota; kingdom Viridiplantae; phylum Streptophyta; class Magnoliopsida; order Lamiales; family Orobanchaceae; genus Orobanche; species Orobanche coerulescens. Next base: position 21,600,766 of record CM065810.1, read on the forward strand.
TTTACCAATTTACTTGTGGCATTATGTGCTCCTTACTGCTGCACATATCTCGAACAGATATCCTTCCAAATCCATTCCTAAGACTCCACATGAGATGTAGAGAGGCAGAAAGCCAAGACTTAATCATATTGGGATTTGAGGATGTCCTGCTTATGTCAACAATACTAAAGTAGAGAAGTTGGAAGATAGGTATATGAAGTGTCATTTCATAGAATATCAAAGGGATTCCATAGGAAATCTATTCTACATGCACGAAGATTATATGATCATTGTTGCTTTACAAACACACTTTTTTGAAGATGAGTTCATTCCAGAAGGGGGCGCAGGTAGAGATATTTCTTTCGAAAAAATAAAAGAAACACCAAATGAGACACCTGTACAAGATATTGGAACAGAACTTTCTGAAATACAAACATAACCTCGTAGGTCTAGAGGAGCTTCTCATTTACTTGAGATGTACGGCTATATGCATCAAGAGGAAGTGGGTCCTCAGAGATGACAGAAAGTAGCCAAGAGAATTATCCTTCTACATATGACCAAGCAATGGTATGTAGACTCCACGAAGTGGTGAGAAGTTATGGAAGTTGGGATAGACTCTATGCCTGATAAGTAGGTCTAGACTTTAGTAGGTTGTCCTAAAGGCATAGTGCCCATTGGGATCAAACAGATATACAAGGGAAAGATTGATTGAGATGGCAAGGTTGATACCTATAAGGCCTACTCGTGGGAAAGGGTTATTTCCAAAGAGAAGGAATCCTTTACTTAGAGACATTCTCGCTTGTAACCATGATTAAGTCTGATGCTTGCCATAGCAGCCCACTTATATTATGAAATATGTCAAATGGATGTGAAAATGGCATTTTTAGATGGAATTCTTGAGGAGGAGATCTATATGGAACAGCCTAAGGAATTTATATCTGAAACCGATATTTATAAATTGTGCAGGTTTTAGCGTGCATTTATGGGCTGAAGCAAGCTTCACGAAGTTGGAATCTTCATTTTGATGAGGCACTCAAAGATTTTGATTTTGTCCAAAACGAAAAGGATCCATGTATTTACAAGAACGTTAGTGGGAGTAAAATTACATTCGTAATACTATATATGGATGACATTCTACTTATAGGAAATGACGTAGGAATGCTCAGTTCTATGAAAGCTTGGCTTTCTAATGAATTCTCAATAAAAGACTTGGGAGAAGCTACCTATATTCTGAGTACTCGACTCTACCAAGATAGAGCAAAGAGAAAGGTTGTAACGCCCGGTTTTTTTTCCCGGTACGTTAATTATTTTCATGGTATTTAGTTATTTTAAATGATGGGTTTAATTAATTAGCCAAGTTAGATTAAAATACAAGTTTTGGGCTAAGTTAATTGAAAGATTTAATTATATTGGGCTAGTAAAAGAAATGAGTTTTGAGCCTAGCCCATTAGTGAAGTAATTAGGCTTTATCCTAAAATAATTTATAAAAATATCACAAAAACCCTAACTTCTTCCTACCTCCCTCATTCGGCCGATCTCTCCCATCTCTCTCTCATTTTTTCTCTTCCAAAGCCACAATCATCCTTCTCTTTCACTTCCTTGTTGGTGTAACAAGCTTAGGTAAGATCTTTTAAGGTGTTTTAATCTTTTCTTTTGATTATATTCAATTAATTGTTTTAAGTGTTGATTATCATCTAGAAATTTCATCACCATCTTCTATATGGTGTATGATGAGTCTAGATGATCATATTATGTAAAAGATCTATATGATTCATAAAAATCATCAAGTTGTAACTTGTGTGATTTAAAGAAGATAGATCTTATGGTTTTAACCAATGTTGTTATTGTTATAAGTTGTATGTTATTATCATCTCTAGATTATATCTACACCCTATACATGGTGTATGATGGATCTAGATGATTATATAAAATACAAGGTCTAAATGAACCATGGAAATCACCAAGTTTTATTTAGGTGATAAAATGTGATAGATCTTGTGAATGGTTATAATTCTTGTTAATTATTATTTTGATTCTTAACATATCCATGTCAATATGTTTAGATCTAAGTATACAACTTTATAGCATCTTCTAAGATGTATATATAAATGTTTGTGTATTTGAAAGATCAAGGAACCCTTAAAAAGGGGGGGAAATTATGAGTTTAAGTGGTTTGTCATATATTATATTGATTTGATTCTTTTCCTTCTGACTAAATGAAATGCCAATGATCCCTAGCCCTTTTTAGTGCCACCATGTTCATAGGGGACTGAATTTGGGTGATAAACACATCTAGGAATGTGTTTCAAAAGGGAGAGGAATGGATTGGTTAAAAAGATTAAGGGTTGGCTACGATTCTGTTTCCATCAGATTTGTAGTCATCTTACAAAAATCATAACTTGAATTCTATAACTCAAACGGATCTCAAAACTATGCCAAAAGTTTACAAATTGTGTTGGGTAACTTTCTTATGAAGGTCACTCTCATTAATTAGGACTTTATCCATGGGCAAGAACAGCATCTTTGCTGGTAGGTCTGATCCGGGTCTGAGCTGATAGGTCAATTTGTTTTATTCGTTTCTAGGGCTTGGGAAATGATCTGATGGGATTCCAAGTTCCCATATGTGTGTTATGACCTAAAGTTGTGATCTGGAGTTTATGGGATGTTATCTCCAAGTATTTCTTGGTCATATTGAGTTCACACTCCATATCAGTTTTCTGTCATCAGCTTTTAAGGATTTTGTAATTAGTCATGTTGTGAATTTCATATCTAGAGTTTGGGAAACCCTTTTTGGTCTATTCCAACTCTGAGACTTTGGTATTTATGTCTATTATCTCTGTGATTTTTAGTTTGGACAATGTCTACCCACAAGTTGGGTAGAATTGGCCAACACTACTTATTCCTATGACTTGGGACTGCATTGCGATGTCTTTTTAAAAGCATCATAATAAATTCATATTTTGGAGTTAGAGTGAGTTCTTTACTGTTTTAAAAAGGGGAAAGACTCTAGTTTCTTAGAAAAATTTAATATTGATATGTTAATACTTAGGAAAATTAAGTAAATCCATCTTTAACAGCGGGTCTGTTTTTAGACCTTGCTGTCCAGATTTTTGTTTAAGTCTTTAAGCTTCATCTTTGGGTATATCCTAACTCCTAGTTTATAATAGGTGAAGTTTTGGCATTTGCTCAAGTGTGGTAGCCAGTTTTGATTTAGCAATCTCCTTAAGTATTCAAGGTGAGTTCTCTCACTCCATTGTCTCAATATTTATGTGCTAGGTTAGCACGTGAGTGTTAAATTATTATTATGGTATGATAATATGAATGCATGCTTAAATTGTTAATCATACATGTGCCTTTGTATGTTTATTGTTGAGGGATCATAGCAATTATCCGGCTTTTGTCCGGTGCGCGTGGTTAGGTATAATTACTCCAATACCCTCCGGATGTGAGGTGAGGGTAAGATTAACCCAATACTCTTCGGTTTGTGAGATGCGGGTAACCTACTAGCCCTCCTTATAAGCTTTGATTTGTTCTTGGCTTATGTTTAAATGTTATAACTATATATTTTAATCTAGGTCTAGTGATTGTGGATATTGGCATAATATTGTGTTGGAATTCACTAAGCTTTGTGCTTACGGTTTAACTTAACATTTTCAAGTATTACGATTAAGGAGGCTAAGGACTGACGGGAGCATTCGTGACACACTGTGATTTTATTTTAAATCAATGAACATTTTTAGTACTTCCGCTTTTGACATTTCCATATTAGAAAGTTTTACTTATGTTGTTTTCTTTAGAAGTTTGATAACTTGATTACCATTATTGGCTTATTAAATTAAATAAATGAAGTCCCTTTATGAATTGGTGTCAAACTTTATATTATCTCAAAAAAAAAAAAAAAAAAAATCTGGGTGTTACAAGTTGGTATCGGAGCCTTTTCATTTGAGTGAACTAGGCCTTCTTAGGGATGTCTAGACTCAAATTTAAAAACATTTTATTTCTCTTGTACAAAGTTTATTAAAAACTAGCAGTGAAGATGTCACGGTGTGCCGGTCAGCCAGCCAAGTAAGTTTTATTAACTAATTGAGTTTAAATTTTGTTACTTATCAAACACAATAGTATGCTCCATTTATGACATATCCCAAAGACTAGCCTAGGAGGATAATTATATGCCTTTAGTGCTACTATCTACCATGTGAGAATTTAGGCCTTTTAGATCTACCATGAGTGTGAATTAAACTGTTACGGCTAGGAGCAAGCTGAAATTTTGAAACTAGACCTGAAACCGAAATTGGAACTTCTATATTGAATAATAGAAGGGCCCCTATTATTCAATATATTGGATCCGGTTTGGGGGACGGGGCAAGGTTGAAAAGTTTTGACAAGGTGAGTGTTTTCGATTTCTTAGACATGCATAGGTTGAATCGTTTTCTTTTCTTATCAATTTTAGATGGCTCACGCTCGCCTCAATGCAATTCAAATAGCTCAAGTTAGGGAACTCGTTCTTTGAGGAGTTCAATAATGCTTTTAACGAGATTATTATTACAATGTCACGGCTAACATCATTGATCAAGTTCGTGCTCTGCTAGATGAGCGTATGGCGAGATGCACCTCCGCACCGGGGGCTCCTGTTCCTCTGTTCGTGATTTAATGTACTACTACGAGAAGTTCGGCAAGTGCACCCACCTCATTGGGATGGGGAGGACGATCCCGGTGGCGAGTAAGCCTTTGGTTATCCGACGTGGAGGGCGCCTTTATGACTATAGGGTGCCCAGGACCGGTTTAGAGTGTTGGTAGCAAAGAACCACCGAGGAAGCGGGGTAAGACATGGTGGAACACCACCACGGGAAGAATGATCAAGAAGGCCATAGGGCGATTACTTGGGCCCGGTTGTGGAGTGGTTCGAGGCACGGTATGTGCCTAGGGTGGAGCAACAAAGAATGATGCAGAATTCATGGCGTTACAACATACCACCGAATCATTAGTGATCCGAACGCCAAGTTCATGGAGATGCTTTCTTCTGTCCTACTTTTCTTTGGAGATGAAGCATGGCTTGTTAGTCGGTACATCTCAATTTTACGTACCGAGATTCGGGAATTTGTGAGCATGCAAGACTTTACGACCTTGGGTGCGATCATGGGGGCGGCCAGAAGAGAGAGATTAGTGCAAACTCAATCTAAGAGGAAAGCTGAGAGCACTTTTTCTAAAAATTCTAATGAGGCTCATAAGAAGACAAAGTTTGGGGATAAACCAAGATATGAATACAAGCCATCTGCGACGGTGATCGACCCCCATTGGTGTGTTATAAGCGCAAGAAGGAAGGGCATCAACTGGAAGAATTGCAAGGCTCCAAAAGCCATTGTAGCCCCCAGTTACTACCATCATTGCGGTACCGGATTTGTTACAATTTCCAAGAGAAGGGCACAAGAAGCCCGATTGCCCAAAGTCAAGAAGAATGGGAATGCAAATCCCAATCTTCGACACATGTGGACCAACTATGTTGACACGAGGACGTGTCCACCGGCTTACGAGGAGGAGCACTGCGAAACTGCGATGCGAGTAAACAACTCTAAACATCTCTTCCTTATCTTTTATCTTATGCTATGCCATAGAGTAATTGTTTTATTGCTTAAATATTATGAATCGTGCACTTATCATTAGATTCTCACCTGCCCATTGTTATGTTTGATTAAGCGCTACTCACTCCTTCGTGTCACGCACGTTCATAAACCGTTTGGGCGTGGTGTCGGAAACTAGCACGTCCCATGGTTATCAAAGTTGCCGACAATCGCACTATCTTCGTTCGATGTTTATCGGGGTTGTACCCTTGAATTTTCGGGAGTTGAATTCCCCATTGATCTTATCCCTATTGCTATGAGGGAACTTTGCGTTATTGTGGGTATGGATTGGCTCGATGCATTCGATGCGAAATTCTTTGTCGCAAGAGACAAGTTCGTGTTCAAAACCCTAGGGTGGAGAACTTATTATTCAAGGAGATATTCCCCATTTGGATATTGCTTCTTGTACCTCTGCTATTGCACTCGATAATGTTCGATTGTTTACGACTTTGGTGACGTCTTTCTGAGGAACTCCGGGTTTGCCACCTATTAGGCAAGTGGAGTTTCGCATTGATTTAGTACTGGCGCTGTTCCAATCGCCAAATCTCCTTATCGTTTGGCGCCACGAGATGAAAGAGCTTCAAGATCGATTCAGGAGCTTAGTGATAAGGGGTTTATACGGCCAAGTTTCTCGCCGTGGGGTGCTCCTATACTTTTCGCGAAAAAGAAGGACGGTTCTCAAAGAATGTGTATAGATTATCGGGAGTTGAATAAACTCACGATAAAGAACCGTTATCCTTTACCTCGTATAGACGATCTTTTCGACCAACTCCAAGGAGCGTCTTGGTTTTCCAAGATTGATTTGCGTTCCGGTTATCATCAGATGCGAGTTCGTGACTGTGACATTGAGAAAACGGTGTTTCGAACCCGATACGGACACTTTGAATTTGTGGTGATGCCATTCGGACTCACTAATGCACCCGCTGCTTTTATGGATCTTATGAATCGGGTGTGTGGTCCGATGCTCGACCGTTCGGTCATTGTGTTTATTGACGATATTTTGGTCTATTCTAAGACCAGGGAGGAGCATGAAAAGCACATTCGGGAACTTCTAGAGACACTACGGAGAGAACGGCTTTATGCTAAATTTTCTAAGTGTGAATTTTGGTTAGAAGAGGTTCAATTCTTGGGCCACGTGGTGAACAAAGAAGGTATCAAGGTCGATCCGGCCAAGATTGATGCGGTTAAGAAATGGGAAGCTCCTAAATCACCTTCGGAGATTCGTAGTTTCTTGGGTTTGGCCGGTTACTATCGTAGGTTTATTGAAAATTTCTCAAAGATTGCTCTACCTCTTACGCGATTGACCAAGAAGTCGGAGAAATTTGTTTGGGGTCGGAACAACGGTTTGCATTTGAGGATCTTAAGACGGTTGTGTAATGCCCGGTTTTGACCTTAGGAAGGAGTGGAGGACATGGTAGTGTCTTTGCGACGCATCTCTCCCGGGTTTTGGTCTTTGTGTTGATGCAACGGGGTAAGGTGATAGCTTATGCGTCTCGCCAGCTAAAACCTCACGAAAGGAACTACCCCACTCATGACCTGGAATTAGGAGCTGTTGTTTTTGCTCTCAAGATATGGAGGCACTACCTTTACGGGGTTAAGTGTATCATTTACACTGACCATAAAAGTTTGAAGTACCTTTTCGATCAGCGGGATCTGAATATGAGGCAGGTTAGATGGTTAGATGTGGTGAAAGATTACGATTGTGAGATTCACTACCACCCCGGTAAAGCTAATGTGGTAGCTGACGCACTCAGTCGTAAGCAATCTGTCGAACGGATTCGAGCTAAATGTCTTCGGATGACAATGGAGACATCATTATTGGGTATGATTCGAGATGCTCAAGTTGTGGCGACTCAAGAGGGGAACCTAAATCGTGAAAGGATTGTGAATGAGTTACCTAAGATGGAGCGAGATGGGCGTGGATTACTAACTCGTTATGGTAGGGTTTGGGTTCCATTTACTGGTGGGAACCGGAAAACTCTTATGGAAGAAGCTCACAGGTCCAAGTTTTCTATTCATCCGGGTGCTACAAAAATGTACCGAGATCTTCGTGAGGGTTATTGGTGGCACGGGATGAAGAATGATGTGGCTCGATATGTAGAAGAATGCCTGACATGCCGGAAGGTCAAAGCCGAACACCAGAAACCTCATGGGAAATTGCAACCTTTGGAGATTCACGAGTGGAAATGGGAGCACTTAACCATGGACTTTATTACAAAACTTTCTAAGGCGCAAAGGGAGCGGATACGATATGGGTAGTTGTGGATCGATTGACGAAGAGTGCTCATTTCCTGGCCATCAAGGAAAGTTCTTCTTTGAAAAATTGGCGAGATTTTTGTTCGGGAGATAGTTTCATTGCAGGGTGCCGTATCTATTGTCTCGATCGAGATACTCGATTCACCTCTCGATTTTGGCGAAATTCCAAGAAGAATTGGGTACCCGATTACATTTCGATCTGCGTTCCATCCATGGCGATGGGCGAGTGAGCGGACGATACAGACTTTGGAGGACATGCTTCGGGCATGCACAATTGATTTTGGAGCGGTTGGGATGATCATCTTCATTTAGCCGAGTTTTCATATAACAACGATTATCATTCAAGCATCGACGAGGCCCCGTATGAAACCTTGTATGGTAGGAAGTGTAGAACCCCGGTGTGTTGGGGTGAGGTTGGACAGAGGGTGCTCAGTAGCACCGATATTGTTTTGCAAACCACGGAGAAAATCAAAATGATCGGGGATCATTTGGTCACCGCTAAGTCGTCGGAAGAGTTATGCGAGATAAGCGACGCTCCGATCTTGAGTTTCGAGTTGGGGATCATGTGTTATTAAAGGTCTTCCCTTGGAAGGGTGTGATTAGGTTCATAGCGTGGGAAGCTGGGACCTCGGTTTATTGGACCTTATAAGATCATAGCTCGCGTTGGTAAGGTAGCATACCGGTTGGAGCTGCCTGACGAGCTTAGTTTGATTCATAACACCTTCCACGTGTCTCAGTTGAGGAAGTGCATTGTTGACGATACCGCCGTGGTACCTCTGGAAGACATCCAAATGTGACGAACGGCTCAACTATGTTGAGAAACCTATCGCGTTGTTGATCGAAAGTCAAAGACCCTTCGGAGCGGCAAGACTGCTTATTCGTTAAGGTTCGGTGGCGGCATAGGAAGGGATCTGAGTGTACATGGGAACTGAAGGCGAGATGAGGCGCATTATCCCGAGTTATTCGGAGGAGTGACTTCGAGGCGAAGTCCCTTCTTAGTAGGGGAGAGTTGTAACGCCGTTTTTTTTCCGATCGTTAATTATTTTCATGGTATTTAGTTATTTTAAATGATGGGTTTAATTAATTAGCCAAGTTAGATTAAAATACAAGTTTTGGGCTAAGTTAATTGAAAGATTTAATTATATTGGGCTAGTAAAAGAAATGAGTTTTGAGCCTAGCCCATTAGTGAAGTAATTAGGCTTTATCCTAAAATAATTTATAAAAATATCACAAAAACCCTAACTTCTTCCTCCCTCCCTCATTCGGCCGATGTGTCCCCTCTCTCTCTCATTTTTCTCTTCCAAAGCCACAATCATCCTTCTCTTTCACTTCCTTGTTGGTGTAACAAGCTTAGGTAAGATCTTTTAAGGTGTTTTAATCTTTTCTTTTGATTTATATTCAATTAATTGTTTTAAGTGTTGATTATCATCTAGAAATTTCATCACCATCTTCTATATGGTGTATGATGAGTCTAGATGATCATATTATGTAAAAGATCTATATGATTCATAAAAATCATCAAGTTGTAACTTGTGTGATTTAAAGAAGATAGATCTTATGGTTTTAACCAATGTTGTTATTGTTATAAGTTGTATGTTATCGTCATCTCTAGATTATATCTACACCCTATACATGGTGTATGATGGATCTAGATGATTATATAAAATACAAGGTCTAAATGAACCATGAAAATCACCAAGTTTTATTTAGGTGATAAAATGTGATAGATCTTGTGAATGGTTATAATTCTTGTTAATTATTATTTTGATTCTTAACATATCCATGTCAATATGTTTAGATCTAAGTATACAACTTTATAGCATCTTCTAAGATGTGTATATAAATGTTTGTGTATTTGAAAGATCAAGGAACCCTTAAAAAGGGGGAAAATTATGAGTTTAAGTGGTTTGTCATATATTATATTGATTTGATTCTTTTCCTTGTAACTAAATGAAATGCCAATGACCCCTAGCCATTTTTAGTGCCACCATGTTCATAGGGGACTGAATTTGGGTGATAAACACATCTAGGAATGTGTTTCAAAAGAGAGAGGAATGGATTGGTTAAAAAGATTAAGGGTTGGCTACGATTCTGTTTCCATCAGATTTGTAGTCATCTTTCAAAAATCATAACTTGAATTCTATAACTCAAACGGATCTCAAACCTGTGCCAAAAGTTTACAAATTGTGTTGGGTAATTTTCTTATGAAGGTCACTCTCATTAATTAGGACTTTATCCATGGGCAAGAACAGCATCTTTGCTGGTAGGTCTGATCCGGGTCTGAGCTGATAGGTCAATTTGTTTTATTCGTTTCTAGGGCTTGGGAAATGATATGATGGGATTCCAAGTTCCCATATGTGTGTTATGACCTAAAGTTGTGATATGGAGTTTATGGGATGTTATCTCCAAGTATTTCTTGGTCATATTGAGTTCACACTCCATATCAGTTTTCTGTCATCAGCTTTTAAGGGTTTTGTAATTAGTCATGTTGTGAATTTCATATCTAGAGTTTGGGAAACCCTTTTTGGTCGATTCCAACTCTGAGACTTTGGTATTTATGTCTATTATCTCTGTGATTTTTAGTTTGGACAATGTCTGCCCACAAGTTGGGTAGAATTGGCCAACACTACTGATTCCTATGACTTGGGACTGCATTGCGATGTCTTTTTAAAAGCATCATAATAAATTCATATTTTGGAGTTAGAGTGAGTTCTTTACTGTTTTAAAAAGGGGAAAGACTCTAGTTTCTTAGAAAAATTTAATATTGATATGTTAGTACTTATGAAAATTAAGTAAATCCATCTTTAACAGCGGGTCTGTTTTTAGACCTTGCTGTCCAGATTTTTGTTTAAGTCTTTAAGCTTCATCTTTGGGTATATCCTAACTCCTAGTTTATAATAGGTGAAGTTTTGGCATTTGCTCAAGTGTGGTAGCCAGTTTTGATTTAGCAATCTCCCTTAAGTATTCAAGGTGAGTTCTCTCACTCCATTGTCTCAATATTTATGACTGCTAGGTTAGCACGTGAGTGTTAAATTATTATTATGGTATGATAATATGAATGCATGCTTAAATTGTTAATCATACATGTGCCTTTGTATGTTTATTGTTGAGGGATCATAGCAATTATCCGGCATTTGTCCGGTGCGCGTGGTTAGGTATAATTACTCCAATACCCTCCGGATGTGAGGTGAGGGTAAGATTAACCCAATACTCTTCGGTTTGTGAGATGCGGTAACCTACTAGCCCTCCTTATAAGCTTTGATTTGTTCTTGGCTTATGTTTAAATGTTATAACTATATATTTTAATCTAGGTCTAGTGATTGTGGATATTGGCATAATGTTGTGTTGGAATTCACTAAGCTTTGTGCTTACGGTTTAACTTAACATTTTCAAGTATTACGATTAAGGAGGCTAAGGACTGACGGGAGCATTCGTGACACACTGTGATTTTATTTTAAATCAATGAACATTTTTAGTACTTCCACTTTTGACATTTCCATATTAGAAAGTTTTACTTATGTTGTTTTCTTTAGAAGTTTGATAACTTGATTACCATTATTGGCTTATTAAATTAAATAAATGAAGTCCCTTTATGAATTGGTGTCAAACTTTATATTATCTCAAAAAAAAAAAAAAAAAAAATTCTGGGTGTTACAAAGATAGGCCTCTCACAATCCCTCCATATAGAAAGGATCTGAAAGAAATTTAGGATGGAAGATTTTAAAAGAGGGTTCCTGCCTATGCGACAAGGTATAAAACTCTCATTTGATATGTGTCCTCAAAGTGAGGAAGAAAAAAGGAAAATGAGTAAGGTTCCCTATGCTTCGGCAGTGGGTTGACTCATGTACATAATGATTTGCACTAGACTGGACATTGCTTTTAATGTGATCATGGTAAGTCGGTATCAGTCAAATCCAGGGTAGGAACATTAGACTATTGTAAAGAACATTCTTAAGTACCTTAAAAGGACTAAAGACTTGGTTCTTACATACGGCGATGGAGAACCTAAAGTGTAGGGTTATACAGACTCAATTTTTTTGGGAGACATGGATGTGAAGATGTCTACATCAGGGTATATCTTTACTCTGAATGGTGGAGCAGTATCTTAGAGAAGTGCCAAACAAAGTGCCACTATAATTTCCACATGTCAAACTAAGTATCAGGCAACCACGGAGGCTGCTAAAGGAACATTTTGGATTAAGAAGTTTATTGAGGTACTTCATGTGGTCTCTAACTCAGATCAGCTAGTGGCGCTGTTTTGCGACAATCAATTTGAAAGTCAATAAAACTTAATAGTGTAACACCACCAAATCCCATTGGGTCATTACAGTGCCATGGACCCCACACTAGGAGATCCACTAGGTGAACACGACTGAAAATACATCAAATTAACCAACAAGGGAAACCACAGTCCTTACTATGATAACCGACACAATATTCCGATAAGTAATTTCAACGACAATGATGGGCCTAAATGGCCAAAAATGAAAATACAACAACATACATGAGCCTTGCTCAGATAATACGAAAAGACAACAACTGACATAACTGGATTACTCCAAACTGTCTGGCCGACATGAACAACTCGGACTAGTATCGCTCGAATTCCTCGTCTCCATCGTCATGCCCCTGTGTCTCAACTCTCTCTTCGCAAGCACCTAAAACATGAAAACATGTTCCGCCCCCACGGGGTCAGTCATCCAGATAATGAATATCAAATATATGCACAACATGATATGCATCCAAAGGCAGAATGAACAGTACAACAATGGTAGTACGAGATGCTCACAAACCAGGGTAAGAACCGAGCAATCATGAAACACTATGCTCAAGGCATATAATCCATACCTTCTCAATGTAACACCCCAAACTAGGCGGATATTACAGTGCCGTGGACCCCCGACTGGGACCCACCAGGCGAATGAAAATTAATAAATTAAATAATATAATTGTAGTACCGAACCACATTATATCATCAATTACTCCGATGAGGAGTTTCATTATAACACACCCAAGATAATAACAAAAACATGTATATTTTATATGAAGATAAAATACACAACACTGAACGAAACGGAGTATCTAAATGGAAATCTACAGCGGAAAATAAATGACAACAACATGAATGACTGAAAGGATTGGGGCCCCCTACTAGTATCACTGGGACTCCTCGCCGTCAAAGTTCTATTCCTGTACTTTTGACTTGCCATGACCTGAAAACAAAATCCCCCAACGGGGTCAGTTACACAGAACAACAATCCTCAAGAGTTGAATAAACACAATCATATATGCCGTATAAACCACAAGTTCGATCAAAATCTCAAACCTTCGAACACATGCGATCAAAAGTGAATCGGTCAGATTATAACTCAATCCTGTTGAAAACATACGCAATCAAACATGTTGTATGAATAAAATAACGGTACGGCTCAAAGGGTGGCGCCACACAACGCCCGGGATGGAAATGTGTCCGTGCACAAGCCACCAACGAGTATCGATCGAATACACATGTGGTCTTGTACCTAATCAGTCTCACGAAGTAATCTTCTTGTGTACACAGTCCAATGTGAGGCCAAAAACCAACACACGACTTAATATGTGCCCGACATGAAAATCCTACACATACCAACCGGCACGCCAGTATGACCCGGAATGCCACGAGATAACAAAAGTGACATCGAAATCAATAATGACTCACCGAGATGAAATGACAGTGAAATGAATGATAGCTCAATGAAATGATTGGAACCGTCGTTCCTTGTGACTGAAGTGATTAATTGACAATTACAAGTCTCAATACGGTTAATACATTATGAATGAACTATAATTATGAATGAACAACAACGAAAGGAATGAATATCCTTTTAACCGAGTAAGAATTAACTTACACAACGCCGATGAAGAATGTCCTTCCACGAACAACGTCCTAAATGAGATATCGGTCACTCGAGCAACCTTGAATAACACAATTACCAATAATCTGGTTCAACACACGAATCAAACACGAGTATAACTAACTCAAAACGTCGATACGACTAAACCAAGTTCATTGGGGCATTATATCGAACACGTTGTGGACAAACTTCGATTGTTTACAACCAAACCTCAATAATACCAATATCAAATCCCCAAGAAGTGTTTCAAACCAACAAAACATCTTCAATACGATCAATAATCCAATATGAATATCTAAATTCGTGATTTCAACAACAATTAATCGAAAACCCCCAAATCCAACTCAATATTCAAAGTGTTCTTGAATAACCTTTCAATAATCCGATGAATATTGATACATACTCATAATCATATGTATATCTCTTCATACAACATGATTATAACGTCTAAAACATCATATCTCAACACAAATCGAAATCCAAGTGGTTTGAGAATATTACCTTTGAAGATTCAAACACTTTGATTCGATGAACACGCGTTAGATCGACGATCCGAGCTTCACAACCGAATGAAAATGATGAAAAATCAAGTATTCAAGTGATTGATGATAAAAATTTCTCCCACAAACCCTCTCTCTCGGAAGTAGGATGAAGAAATGAGTTTTTCTTCTCAAAAAACGAAATTATAGTGCAGCCTGCACTGTGTGCCGCGGCCCGGCCGAGTGTGCCGCGGCCCGGCCGAGTGTGCATTGGCCCGGCCAAGTGTGCTGCGGCACAGGGCCAAAATCTGCCCCCAGTGCTCGGCAATGTGCCGCGGCCCGGCCGAGTGTGCCGCGGCCCTGCCGGCAGGTGCCGCGGCCCCCGGTACAAGCAGGTCGGCCAAAATTGCAACATGTGTATGTCGCGGCGCACACTCCCTTGTACCGCGGCCCACACCCCCTTGGGTATTAAAATGATGAAAAATGACCCGGGAAGAGAATAAAAGAAATAAGAATCAATATTTGGGAAACAATAACACGAAATAGAAGTGCGGAAACCCCAAAACGGTGGTTCCAAGCAATGATTACAAGGGTTCGCCCAACAAAAACACAATTTGAAGAATGAGGAGATTTGAAATGACACGAACTCCAACGTCAACATCGACTAATGAATCAATTACAACAATCAAGATAATACTCTTGTCTCGATTTCCAAGTAAGGTTGAAACAATGAACAATATCGATACACAACTCGAAGTTATTTCGAACGATGAACACGGATGAATGAATGTGGATGATGAACGATTATTAACAAGTGAAAAATTACATAGTGATAATTACTGAATGAAATTACTGAATGATAATGACTGAATTACAACCGGGTATTACATACACCCCCCCTTAAAAGAGTTTCGTCCCCGAAACTAAGGGTCAAACAACTCGGGATAACTCTCCCGCATACTATCCTCGGTTTCCCAAGTAACCTCTCTGACTCTGTGTCTAGACCACTGAATTTTAACCAAAGGAATCGCCTTATTTCTCAACTGTTTGATTCGCCGCTCTAAGACTCGCATAGGATGCTCCTCGTATGAATGATCATCGGCGATCTCGATTTCGTCGAACTGAAGTACGTGATACGTGAAACACACTTTGAATTCGGCTCAACACCGGAGGCAAGGCCAATCGATAAGTTAGCTCGCCTACTCGACCCAAAATTTCAAACGGCCCAATGAATCTCGGACTCAACTTTCCCCTCTTCCCAAAACGGAAGATACCTCGACTCGGGGATACCTTGACCAAAACATGGTCGCCTGTCTTGAACTCTAATAGTCGACGAGGATTATCTGCATAAGATTTCTGTCGACTCTAGGCCGTCAACAAATGACTCCTAATCAAAGTTACCTTCTCACGGGCGGCTATTAGCATATCAGGCTCGGTGCCGATTGATTCTGATAAGTCATCCCAACACAAAGGAGATCGACAACGACGCCCGTACAAGGCCTCATAAGGTGCCATCTTAATCGAAGCATGCCAACTATTATTATACGTGAACTCGATCAACGGTAGTTTGGCTTCTCAATCATCTTTCCAATCGAGAACACATGCCCTCAACATGTCCTCCAAAGTCTGAATAGTCCTCTCCGATTGTCCGTCGGACTAAGGATGAAAAGCTGTACTGAGATTAAGCTGAGTTCCCATAGCACGATGAACTGATTTCCAAAAATGTGACACGAATCATCCGTCACGATCGGAAACGATACTCTTAGGAGTACCATGCAATCTCACTATCTCTTTGATAAACAACTGGGCAGGTCTCTCGGGACCCCACGTATCCCTAATCTCAAGGAAATGAGCCGATTTAGTTAAGCGGTCCATAATCACCCAGATTGTATTCATGCCACGATGACTTGTCGGCAAACTCGTGAAGAAGTCCATAGAAATGTCTTCCCACTTCCACTCTGGAATAGGGAGCGGTTTCAGCATACCCGCCGGTCGCTGATGTTCAATCTTGACTTGCTGACAGGTTAAGCATCTCGAAACAAATTCTGCGACTTCTCGCTTCATATTACTCCACCAGTAATTTTTTTGTTTCAAGTCTTGGTACATCTTGCTAGACCCCGGATGAATGGAGCAAGGGGTAGCATGAGCTTTTTCAAAATCGAGTTTTTTTCAGCTTGTCATTCGCCGGTACGCATAACCGATTCTTGAATCGCAATAGTCCATACTCGTGGACCACAAATTCAGGGGATTTCCCTGAGCCACATCCTCACGGATGCGCAACAATGATGGGTCTGAACCCTGATTTGCTCTGATTGCCTCCTCAAGTGGCGATGAAATCTCTAACATGCAAAGTTGCCCTTGCATTCGCTGAAGTCATACCTCAATCTCGGGTCTAGGAAATTCCTGCTGAAACTCCTTCTGGACTGTCAAACGAGCAAGCATTTGCTCCTGGACTTACTTACGACTCAAGGCATCGGCGACAACGTTCGCCTTGCCTGGGTGGTATAGTATCTCAATATCATAATCTTTGATTATTTCCAACCACTGCCTCTGTCGCATATTTAACTCCTTCTGAGTAAATATATTCTTAAAGCTCTTATGATCGGTGAATATCTGACAGGTAACGCCATAAAGATATTGACACCAAATCTTCAATGCGAACACGATGGCTGCTATCTCCAGATTGTGGGTCGGATAATTAACCTCATAAGGTCTCAATTGCTGTGAAGCATAGGCAATAACCTTCCCGTCCTGCATTAGTACACATCCGAGACCCTGTCCGGACGCATCACTATAAACCACAAATCCTTTCGTCCTTTGCGGTAAAGAAAGGTCAGGTGCTGAAATTAACCAGCTCTTGAGTTCCTCAAAACTCCGTTGACACACGTCGGACTACGTGTATTTCTTATCCTTTCGCAAAAGGTTTGTCATTGGTTGGGTGATTTTAGAAAATCCTTCCACAAATCGCCGATAATAACCAGCTAATCCGAGGAAACTTCGGATTTCATTAACATTCTTCGGAGGTTACCAATCTCAGATAGCCTCCGTCTTTTGAGGGTCGACACGAACTCCGCCTGATGAAATTACATGCCCGAGAAACGTCACTTCGGGCATCCGGAACTCACATTTGGGAAATATCCCAAAAAGTTGCTCTCGTCTCAACACGTCGAGCACCTGATGAAGGTGAAACTCGTGCTCCTCCCGGTCATGGGAATAAATTAAAATATCATCAATAAAGACAACCACGAACTGATCTAAAAAGTTGACGAAGACCCGATTCATTAACTCCATGAATACCGCAGGTGCATTAGTGCATTAATTAACTCCACGAACTCATAATGGCCATAGCATGTTTGAAACGCCGCCCTCGCGATATCCGACTCTCGAATGCGCAACTGGTGATATCCAGATCTTAAGTCGATCTTCGAAAATACTGAAGCTCCCTGAAGTTGATCTAAGAGATCATTAATACGGGGTAGAGGATACTTATTCTTGATGGTCACCCTGTTCAACTCCCGATAATTAATACACACACGAAACGAACCATCCTTCTTCTTGACAAACAACACTGGTGCTCCCCACAGGGACGCACTCGGTCGGATATAACCCTTCTCGGTCAAATCCTCTAATTAATTCTTCAATTACTACATTTCGGTCGGGGCCATCCGGTACGGTGCCTTCAATAATGGGGACGTACCAGGCTCCAACTCTATCGTGAGTTCCATATCCCTCGGTGGAGGTAAAACAGGTAGCTCGTCTGGGAGTACATCGTCAAACGATAACAATGATACCATGAATGGTTGAACACCTCGATTGCCTGAGAATGGCCAATCGATGACAACGATACGAGGAATGGTTGAACACCTCGATTGCCTTAGAACGGCCAATCGACGACAATGATACAATGAATGATTGAACACCTCGATTGCCTTAGAATGGCTAATCGATGACAATGAGATAAGGAATGATGGAACATCTCGATTGCCTTAGAATGGTCAATCGATGACAATGATATATAATGAATGATTGAACATCTCGATTGCCTTAGAACGGTCAATCGATGATAATGATATAATGAATGATTGAACAACTCTGGTTGAGTAATTTTACTGCTTTCATCATAATAATGATTCTTCTAGAACAACGGGGATCACCTCCGTGAAATACACACTCGAATCCAACGACGGAAATGATAGTGACCATACGCTTATGAACACTGAGAATGGTATCATGACGATCTATCCCACTAATACCCAATATTACATCATCCTTAGGTGAATCCACCACGATTAGGTCCATCAACCACTCACGGTCATTAAGCTTAATTCGGTCAGAGTAGCGCATTGGTGATTAAGCAATTACATCTGGGTCATCATGCCTTGCATAAAAACGAGTGGATCAACCCGAACACCTTCTGATCGAGCTATGTCCCGGGTACGACTTCCTGACTGTGAATGATTATTCCCCGGGTTTCGGCCCGCACCGCGGCCTCTTCCCGTGCATCCCCTGACAGCTCTCTCCATACTGAAGTAGGAAGGTCGCAAGATAATCATAGATCTCGTATGAGTACCGCATTATGATTTACGTCATGAAATGATGAAAATGAGCATACGCGCTCTAACACAGTTATTACATGAATGATTAACTGAGGTGACATGATTATCTGATGATATTCTTGAAATGATTATCTTGAACAAGTTAACAAGATTAATGATATGATCTTCAAGATCAACAACTGAGTGACGAAATGAATTGAGTGATTAATGAGTTAACATGATCGACATGATTACAAATGAAAATGATAAATGAGAAAATCTTACTGTTCTTTGGTCTGAAGGGCTCGGCTCTTGCACAGGTCACACGTGACGCGAAAGTCCAATGATACTAGTCTGATGATCGATGATTTCAAATGAGACATGACTCGGAAGGTAGTATTCAAAACCACGCTCCGATACCAACTCTGTAACACCCCAAACTAGGCAGATATTACACTGCCGTGGACCCCCGACTGGGACCCACCAGGCGAATGAAAATTAATGAATTAAATAACATAATTGTAGTACCGAACCACATTATATCATCAATTATTCCGATGAGGAGTTTCATTATAACATACCCAAAATAATAACAAAAACATGTATATTTTATATGAAGATAAAATACACAACACTGAACGAAACGGAGTATCCAAATGGAAATCTGGAGCGGAAAATAAATGACAACAACATGAATGACTGAAAGGATTGGGGCCCCCTACTAGTATCACTAGGACTCCTCACCGTCAAAGTTCTATTCCCGTACTTTTGCCTTGCCATGACCTGAAAACAAAATCCCCCAACAGGGTCAGTTACACAGAACAACAATCCTCAAGAGTTGAATAAACACAATCATATATGCCGTATAAACCACAAGTTCGATTAAAATCTCAAACCGTCGAACACATGCGATCAAAAGTGAATCGGTCAGATTAGAACTCAATCCTGTTGAAAACATACGCAATCAAACATGCTGTATGAATCAACTAACGGTACGGCTCAAAGGGTGGCGCCACACAACGCCCGGGATGGAAATGTGTCCGTGCACAAGCCACCAACGAGTATCGATCGAATACATGTGTGGTCTTGTACCTAATCAGTCTCACGAAGTAATATTCTCGTGTGCACAGTCCAATTTGAGGCCAACAACCAACACACGACTTAATATGTGCCCGACATGAAAATCCTACACATACCAACCGGCACGCCAGTATGACCCAGAATTCCATGAGATAACAAAAGTGACATCGAAATCAATAATGACTCACCGAGATGAAATGACAGTGAAATGAATGATAGCTCAATGAAATGATTAGAACTGTCGTTCCTTGTGATTGAAGTGATTAATTGACAATTACAAGTCTCAATACGGTTAATACGTTATGAATGAACTATAATTATGAATGAACAACAACGAAAGGAATGAATATCCTTTTAACCGAGTAAGAATTAACTTACACAACGCCGATGAAGAATGTCCTTCCACGAACAACGTCCTAAATTAGATGTCGGTCGCTCGAACAACCTTGAATAACACAATTACCAATAATCCGGTTCAACACACGAATCAAACACGAGTATAACTAACTCAAAACGTCGATACGACTAAACCAAGTTCGTTGGGGCATTATATCGAACACGTTGTGGCCAAACTTCGATTGTTTACAACTGAACCTCAATAATACCAATATCAAATCCCCAAGAAGTGTTTCAAACCAACAAAACATCTTCAATACGATCAATAATCCAATATGAATATCTAAATTCGTGATTTCAACAACAATTAATCGAAAACCCCGAAATCCAACTCAATATTCATAGTGTTCTTGAATAACCTTTCAATAATCCGATGAATATTCATACATACTCATAATCATATGTATATCTCTTCATACAACATGATTATAATGTTCAATACATCATATCTCAACACAAATCGAAATCCAAGAGGTTTGTGAATATTACCTTTGAAGATCCAAACACTTTGATTCGATGAACACGCGTTAGATCGACGATTCGAGCTTCACAACCGAATGAAAATGATGAAAAATCGAGTATTCAAGTGATTGATGATGAAAATTTCTCCCACAAACCCTCTCTCTCGGAAGTAGGATGAAGAAATGAGTTTTTCTTCTCAAAAAACAAAATTATAGTGCAGCCCGACCGAGTGTGCCGCGGCACAGGGCCAAAATCTGCCCCCAGTGCTTGGCAGTGTGCCGCGGCAGTGACTCGGCAGTGTGCCGCGGCCCCCGGTATAGGCAGGTCGGCCAAAATTGCAACATGTGTGTGTCGCGGCGCGCACTCCCTTGTGTCGCGGCCCACACCCCCTTGGGTCCTAAAATGATGAAAAATGACTCGGGAAGAGAATAAAAGCAATAGGAATCAATATTTGGGAAACAATAACACGAAATGGAAGTGCGGAAACCCCAAAATGGTGGTTCCAATCAATGATTACAAGGGTTCGCCCAACAAAACACAATTTGAACAATGAGGAGATTTGAAATGACATGAACTCCAACGTCAACATCGACTAATGAATCAATTACAACAATCAAGATAATACTCTTGTGTCGATTTCCAAGTAAGGTTGAAACAATGAACAATATTGATACACAACTCGAAGTTATTCCGAACGGTGAACATGGATGAATGAATGTGGATGATGAACGATTATTAACAAGTGAAAAATTACATAGTGACAATTACTGAATGAAATTACTGAATGATAATGACTGAATTACAACCGGGTATTACACTCAACAGGTTAGAACATAAGAGCCCAACGGCGAATCATCGATATAGAACACCACAATGAATTACACGAAAATGAACCAAACTAGAACCGAATTAAATATGAATCACAATGCCCGAAGGCTCCAACGAAAATACCCAGACATCACAAAGGACTGAAAGTCGCTCAGCCGAAGCTACCAAATATCACAATCACCTGAAAGTTACTCGGTTGAAACTGTCAATCATCATAATGGCCCGATGCCAAAATAGCCTCAAGTTGTATCAATGAGGGTCGAAGCCACGGCACGAAGCCGTATCACAATGAGGGCCGAAGCCACGGCATGAAGTCGTATCACAATGAGATCATCTAATGACCTTGACCTGCTGAATTTCAGGTGTTGGGAAACCAACCGCGAAGGTTCAAGCCCCAAGCTTACCCATAATGAGATCACCCAGTGACCGTGACCTACTGAGATGTAGGTGTTGGGAAACCAACCGTGAAGGTTCATGCCCCAAACTTACCCATAATGAGATCACTCAGTGACCGTAACCTACTGAGATGTAGGTGTTGGGAAACCAACTGCGAATGTTCAAGCCCCAAACTTACCCATAATGAGATCACCCAGTGACCGTGACCTACTGAGATATAGGTGTTGGGAAACCAACCGTGAAGGTTCAAGCCCCAAACTTACCCATCGAGCACTAGCCGAGACTAGCCTCCAAAGCACAATTAATCACAAATGGCAACGATTCTAAGGTTACCGATTTCACAAGAATGATAGTGTGCCGCCTTGAGTCAGCCAACACGACAACAATGACTCACGGATAGGCACCATCCTCGGCGGTCCCAATTCAATACCTCGATTTCCTTATAATGGCCAATCGATAAAATGATACAATGGATGGGAACTATCTACGATAATCCCAATTCAGTACCTTGATTGCCTTAGAACGGACAATCGATAACAATGATACAACAAATGATTCAATACCACGATTGCCTTAGAACAGCCAACCGATAACAATGATACAAGGAATACCTCGGCACCTTTAATCGGTTATCGACGACGGAGATGAGAAACGAATACGCCAATGCCTTCAATCGGCCAATACAACATTAATGATAAAACAACAACATCAATAACAATGATTACGATAATGTCTTGGATCGACAACAATATCAACTACAACAATCGATGCATCGATACCGCGAACCAGCTATTGACAATAACATTAACGACAAGTATCTCAATGTCTTGAACCAGCCATTAACGAACAACAATAATCATTGGCATAATTGCAGAAGAGTATCCTATCAAACGATCCCTTAATATCAATGAACTCCTGAAGAGACTAAGTCTCGGAATGATACAACACATTCATACACATATATGATAACATTAATCTCATTGACTAGTACAAGTATAAAACTTGCCTCAAACCGACGGCGAGAAAGTCTTTCCACGATCAGCGTCCTTTATGGAATTATCGGTCGATCGAACAACCTTGAATACCACAATTACCAATGATTCGCTTAATATACATATCCACGTATAGTCATAACCAAATCGAAAGGTCGATACAACACTACCCAACTCAATGGGGCAATTTAACAAACATGTCGTAAACAATCTTCAATTATTTACAACTAATCTCACTTATATTGAAAACCAACCTCCAAATGAGTGATTCAAACCAACAAAATATCCTCAATACACTCAATAATCCAAAAGGAAGACACAATACGAGATTCCAACAACATCTAATCGAAACCCCCAATTCCAAAATCAACATCCAAAGTGTTCTTGAATAATCCTCCAACAATCCACTGATAATCATAAAAACTCATAATCATACATATATCCCTTCACATATCATGATTATATCATCCAAAACTTCATGCTCCAATTCAAAATCGAATCTAGGGTTGAAGAAGTTACCTTGGATTAGGATGAAGAATCCAAAAAGATGTTGTTAATCCACACCAAGAACTCAAGGAGGATGAAATCTCTGAGATTGATGATGATAAATTGCCCAAAAATTCGCCCAATAGTCCCCCAAGGAGAGGAGGAATGAGGAAGAGGATGAAATGAGCTTCTATCCTCAAAAATCCGCTGAAAAAGGGTAATCTGATATGCGTGTCGTGGCCCGAACTGAGTGTGCCGCGGCCCGCGGCCGAAAATTTGCGAACATATCCCAGTTGGTGCCGCAGCCCAGCCAGCAGTGGGCCGCGGCGCGCGGTACAGCTGCGCCAGGCTGATCCTGCAAGATGTGTGTGCCGCGACGCACACTCCCCTCTGCCGCGGCGCACAATGTTCGCGCCCAAAAAGTGATGAAAAATAACTCGGAAGGAGAATAAACGTAATAGAACTCAAAACGGCGATTCCGAGCAGTGATTACGAGAGTTAGTCCAAAATAGCACGAACCGAACAAGAAAGAGAAATTTCGATATGATATGAACTCCGACATCAACATCAACTTACTGAACAATTACAACGATCATGATAATATTTTTATCTCGATTCCCAAATGGGGTTAAACGACGAATGATAACTGATATATGGCTCAAAGATACGCCGAATGATGAACTCAATTGAATGAACATGAATGATTATTAAAGAGTAAAAAAATTTCTGAGTGACAAACTGAATGATAATAATGAATTCACAGCCGGGTATTACATACTCCCCCCTTAAAAAGAGTTTCGTCCCCGAAACTAAGGGTACACAACTCGCTTTTCATCGGCATCGGACGCCCATACAAACACTGATTCACACCTCTAAGGAAAAACAGCAATGCACATATAGTCCTCGAGACCATATCAATCGCACGCCCAAGTCCTCATGACTTGACATCTCGAATCACAATGAACGATTACCCAAATTATCACGAAATCTCGGGTACAATACAGAAGGAAAGAAAATCACCTCAAATGGCTCAAATCTCAAGATTCTCAAATATGATCATTATAAAATAGATCAACAATAAATGATCCACGACCACGATACATTATTTCGGATTAAGTTACACATTAATTCGAAAAACAGGGAAAGGAAAATAAAAAAATTAAGGCAACATCTCAAATGTACCCAACATCGATATCCTCCAAATAATCGATCTTCTCGATCTCATCAATTTAAGGAAGACCCAAATCTGAACTTACTGCTCAATATGATCCCGGAAGGTCACAAGAACAAGAGTGACCACGATGAATAATATTGAATAGAAATCCAACAAGTGTCAAGAATGACTCACCGAGGTGAAATAATGACGCAATGAATGATAGCTCAATGAAATGATTGGGACAGTCGTCCCTCGTGAATTGATTGATTAGTTTGATAATTACAAGTCTCAACATGATTGATATATTATGAATGAATTATATGCATGAATGAATAACAATGAACATAATGATTATCCTCCAACACCGATGATGAATGTCCTTACCTTTGGCCCTAGAAGCCTGATTGGACCCCTTGAATGAAGTACTGGCTGGAGTAACAAAATCTCTCGAGGCTCGTGAGCTCTCTCGGTGTCTACTGGAACTAGAACTCCGGCAGTATTTTTGTAGGTGTCCCTGCCTCCCACACAGAAAACAACCAATAGTCTGCATAGAGCACCGGGTACTGTGATGTCCTATTGTATCACAGTTGAAACAAACAACGGTCGAACTCATCACCGGAGAGGAAGATGCTTTCCCAGCACGAAGACGACTAGAAAACGACCTATGGGACGTCGGAGCCCACTGTCCCTCTGAACAAACTGGCATCCTAGTCTTCCCACCAGAAGAAGCTGAAGGGTGCTTACTAGCAAGCTCCTTAATCAAAAGCTCTGCTCCAAGGGCCTTCTCGATGAACTCACTAAGTGAATTACATTATGATTGAACAACTGCATCCTCAACTGTGGGTTTATCCTCTTGCTAAAATACTTGATCTTATCCGCCTCAGTACGGATAATAGACGAAGCAAATTGAAGAAGTCCCTGAAACTTCTCAGCAATGATAATAACACCCTCATCCTCGACGGATTCGGGGTTCAAAACCTCTGACAACTTGGCTTCACGAAGTGGAGACGGATAATACCTCTCTAACATGAAAGTCTTGAACTCTATCCAAGCACAATCACGATCGATGGGTTTCACGGAAAGCCACCAAGAATAAGCACCCTTACTCAAGCAGTAAGCCGCTACTGCCACCTTACTCTCTTCCGGACACTGGACCATGTCGAAAAGTTTATCAAAATGCTCAAGCCAATGAACAATATCAGCTGGTTCCGACAAACCCTCAAAAGTAGGTGGCCTCTGATGAGAGATATTGCCAACAATCTGACTCACTCCTCCAGTCTATCCATGAAACGACACTTGGAATCCCTGTTGTGGTGGACCACGAACCATCGAGGTCTGCATGGTCTCCACTATCCGCGTCATCTGAGTCATCATGCCCTGCATACATATGAATGGGTCAACCCGAACACCTTCTGATTGAGCTGCATCTCGGATACGACTCCATGACAGTGAATGATTATCTGCCGGTGAATTAGTAGCATCGCCACATGTTGAACTAGTGTTATCCCTCGTGTTCGTATGGGTATTCACACGATTTCCTGGGTTTCGGCCCGCACTGCAGCCTCTTTCTCTGCGTCCTCTGACAGCTCTATCTATTCTAAAGCAGGAAAGTCACATGATAATTACATATCCCGCATGAAGATCGCATTATGATTACGTTACGGAATGATAATAATGAGCATACATGCTTTATCACAATGAATGCATTAATAATGCAGTAAAATGATCGTCGACATAATGCCGGAATATGACAAGATCGCATGAAAGATCAAGTGAGGTAACATGATTATCTGATGAAATTCCTGAAATGATTATCTTGAACAAGTTAACAAGATTGATAATTCGATCCACAAGATCAACAACTCAGTAATGAGATTGACTAAGTGATTAATGAATTAACATGATCGACAAGATCAAAAATGATTATTGAGGATTGTTGATTGATGAATAAGTTGATCCTTATCGCCAGAAATTATACCGTTCTTTTGGTCTGAGGGACTTTGCACAGGTCACAAGTGCTCCAAAACAATTAGTCATTAATCAATCATAATACTAATGTCACATATAGGTTTCAACAAAACATGTAGAATCAATGACATAATGAATGTATGAACATAAAGAGAATCAAGTCCTTACACAGGTCATACGAAGCTTCGAGGTCTTCCGATACTAGTCTTCACTGACGACGACTCGATGAATGAATGACTCGTGCAGTCGTACAAATTTCACAACTCACAAAACCCGACTGTCCAGATTGTCATAACCTGACAGTCCCACTACTACCGCGTCGGTAGAGCCACATAACTCACATATCAGGGTATCTCACAACCCAATTCTCTGATACCATCTTCTGTAACACCCCCAAATCCCATTGGGTCATTACAGTGCCGTGGACCCCACACTAGGAGATCCACCAGGCGAACACGACTGAAAATACATCAAATTAACCAACAAGGGAAACCACAATCCTTACTATGAAAACCGACACAATATTCCGATAAGGAATTTCAACGACAATAATTGGCCTACATGGCCAAAAATGAAAATGCAACAACCTCCACGAGCCTTGATCATATAATACAAAAAGAAAACAACTGACATAACTGGAGTACTCCAAACTGACTGACCGACATGAACAACTCGGACTAGTATCGCTCGAATGCCTCGTCGCCATCGTCATGCCCCTGTGTCTCAACTCTCTCCTCGCAAGCACCTAAAACATGAAAACAAGTTCTGCCCCCACGGGGTCAGTCATCCAGATAATGAATATCAAATATATGTACAACATGATATGCATCCAAAGGTAGAATGAACAATACAACAATGGTAATACGAGATGCTCACAAACCAAGGTAAGAACCGAGCATTAGTGAAACACTGTTCTTACGGCATATAATCCATACCTACTCAACAGGTTAGAACATAAGCGCCCAACGGCAAATCATCGATATAGAACACCATAATGAATTGCACGATAATGAACCAAACCAGAACTGAATTAAATATGAATCACAATGCCCGAAAGCTCCAACGAAAATACCCAGACATCACAAAGGACTGAAAGCCGCTCAGCCGAAGCTACCAAATACCACAGTAACCTGAAAGTTACTCAATCGAAACTATCAATCATCACAATGGTCTGAAGCCAAAACAGCCAGAAGCTGTATCGATGAGGGTCGAAGCCACGGCATGAAGCCGTATCACAATGAGGGCCGAAGCTATGGCACGAAGCCATATCACAATCAGATCATCTAATGACCGTGACCTGCTGAATTGCAGGTGTTGGGAAACCAACCGCGAAGGTTCAAGCCCCAAGCTTACCCATAATGATATCACCCAGTGACCATGACCTACTGAGATGTAGGTGTTGCGAAACCAACAACGAAGGTTCAAGCCCAAAACTTACCCATAATGAGATCACCCAATGACCGTGACCTACTGAGATGTAGGTGTTAGGAAACCAAGCGAGAAGGTTCAAGACCCAAACTTACCCATAATGAGATCACCCAGTGACCGTGACCTAGTGAGATGTAGGTGTTGGGAAACGAACCACGAAGGTTCAGCTCCAAACTTTCCCACCAAGCACTAGCCGAGACTAGCCTCCAAAGCACAAATCACAAACGGCAACGATTTTAAGATTACCGATTTCACAAGAATGATATTGTGCCGCCTTGAGTCGGCTAACACGACAACAATGACTCACAGATGGGCACCATCCTCGGAGATCCCAATTCAATACCTCGATTACCTTAGAATAGCCAATCGATAAAATGATACAACAGATGGGAACTATCCGCGATAATCCCAATTCAATACCTCGATTGCCTTAGAATGGCCAATCGATAACAATGATACAACGGATGATTCAATACCTTGATTGCCTTAGAACGGCCAACCGATAACAATGGTACAATGAATGCCTCGGCACCTTTAATCGGTTACCAACGACAAAGATGAGAAACGAATACGCCAATGCCTTGAATCAGCCAATACAACATTAATGATAAAACAACAACATCAATAACAACGATTGCAAAAATGTCTTAGATCGACATCAATATCAACAACAACAATCGATGCATCAATACCGCAAACCGGCTATCGACAATATCATTAACGACAAGTATCTCAATGCCTTGAACAGGCCATTAACAAACAACAATAATCATTTGGCATAATTGCCGAAGAGTATCGTATCAAACGATCCCTTAATATCAGTGAACTCATGAAGAGACTAAGTCTCGGAATGATACAACACATTCATACACATATATGATAACATTAATCTCATTGACTAGTACAAGTATAAAACTTGCCTCAAACCGATGGAATTATCGATCGCTCGAACAACCTTGAATAACACAATTACCAATGATTCGCTTAATATACATATCCACGTATAGTCATAACCAAATCGAAAGGTCGATACAACACTACCCAACTCAATGGGGCAATTTAACAAACATGTCGTAAACAATCTTCAATTGTTTACAACTAATCTCAATTATATTGTAAACCAACCTCCAAATGAGTGATTCAAACCAACAAAACATCCTCAATACACTTAATAATCCAAAAGGAAGACACAATACGATATTCCAACAACATCTAATCGAAACCCCCAATTCCAAAATCAACATCCAAAGTGTTCTTGAATAATCCTCCAACAATCCAATGATAATCATAAAAACTCATAATCATATGTATATCCCTTCACCTATCACGATTATATCATCTAAACATCATGCTCCGATTCAAAATCGAATCTAGGGTTGAAGAAGTTACCTTGGATTACGATGAAGAATCCAAAAAGATGTTGTTAATCCACACCAAGAACTCAAGGAGGATGAAATCTCTGAGATTGATGATCATAAATCGCCCAAAAATTCGCCCAAAATTCGCCCAAGGAGAGGAGGAATGAGGAAGAGGATGAAATGAGTTTCTCTCCTCAAAAATCCGCTGAAAAAGGGTAATCTGATACGCGTGCCGTGGCCCGGACCGAGTGTGCCGCGGCCCGCGGCCGAAAATTTGCCAACAGCTCCCAGTTGGTGCCGCGGCCTGTCCAGAATTGGTCGCGGCACGCGGTACAGATGCGCCAGGTTGATCCTGCAAGATGTGTGTGCCGCGGCGCACACTCCCCTGTGCCGCGGCGCACAATGTTCATGCCCAGAAAGTGATGAAAAATGACCCGAAAAGAGAATAAACATAATAGAACTCAAAACTTGGGAATAATAATGCGAAATGGAATTGCGGGAACCCCAAAACGGCGGTTCCGAGCAGTGATTACGAGAGTTAGTCCAAAATAGCACGAACCGAACAAGAAAGAGAAATTTCGAATTGATATGAACTCCAACATCAACATCAACTTACTGAACAATTACAACGATCATGATAATATTCTCATCTCGATTCCTAAATGGGGTTAAACGACAAATGATAACTGATACACGGCTCAAAGATATGTCGAACGATGAACACAATTGAATGAACATGAATGATGAATGATTATTAAAGAGTGAAAAAATTTATGAGTGGCAATTACTGAATGATAATAATGAATTCACAACCGGGTATTACATACTCCCCCCTTAAAAAGAGTTTCGTCCCCAAAACTAAAGGTACACAACTCGTTTTTCATCGGCATCGGACGCTCATACAAATACTTATTCACGCCTCCAAGGAAAAACAAAAATGCACATATAGTCCTCGGGACCATATCAATAGCACGCCCAAGTCCTCATGACTTGACATCTCGAATCACAATGAACGATTACCCAAATTATCACGAAATCTCTGGTACAATACAGAAGGAACGAAAATCACCTCAAATGACTCAAATCTCAAGATTCTCAAATACGATCATTATAAAATAGATCAATAATAAATGATCCACGACCACAATACATTATTACGGATTAAGTTACACATTAATCCGAAAAACAGAGAAAGGAAAATACCAAAATTAAGGCAACATCTCAAATGTACCCAACATCGATATCCTCCAAATAATCGATCTTCTCGATCTCATCAATTTAAGGAAGACCCAAATCTGAACTCACTGCTCAATATGATCCCGGAAGGTCACAAGAACAAGAGTGACCACGATGAATAATATTGAATAGAAATCTAACAAATGTCAAGAATGACTCACCGAGGTGAAATAATGACGCAATGAATGATAGCTCAATGAAATGATTGGGACAGTCGTCCCTCGTGAATTGAATGATTAGTTTGATAATTACAAGTCTCAACATGATTGATATATTATGAATGAATTATATGTATGAATGAATAACAACGAACATAATGATTATCCTTTAACACCGATGATGAATGTCCTTACCTTTGGCTCTCGAAGCCTGATTAGACCCCTTGAATGAAGTACTGGCTGGAGTAACAAAATCTCTCGAGGCTTGTGAATTCTCTCGGTGTCTACTGGAACTAGAACTCCTGCAGTATTTACGTAGGTGTCCCTGCCTCCCACACAGAAAACAAGCAATAGTCTGCATCGAGCACCGGGTACTGTGATGTCCTATTGTATCACAGTTGAAACAAACAACAGTCAAACTCGTCGCCGGAGAGGAAGATGCTTTCCCAGCATGAAGATGACTAGAAAACGATCTATGTGACGTCGGAGCCCACTGTCCCTCTGAACGAACTGGCATCCTAGTATTCCCACCAGAAGAAGCTGAAGGGTGCTTACTAGCAAGCTCCTTAATCAAAAGCTCTGCTCCAAGGGCCTTCTGACACGTTCTTAGTGTAACTATCGCAAGTGCACGATATCGTATCAAGTAGTAAGTGGATTTTTTGAGTCCGGTTTATCGATCCCACGAAGAAGTTTGGTTATAATTTTAATTATACACTATTAGTCTATTTTTATAGATACTAAGATGAGTGAAACACACAATTAAAGAGTTTGGTTTAATAATTGCAAAGAAAATGCAATAATAGTTCTAATATTTTAAGGAAATAAAAAGATTGCAATAATAATAGATTGATTAATGATAAAATGAAATAGTTGGAATTACAAACTTAGTTCGTCATTAGTTATAGAAGATGTATAGGAGATCATAAAATGAATTTACTTATTATGTTGTGTAGATTCGATTTTCCTTAAAAAGACGGTTTCTCTTTCTAACTATAAAATGCCTCTTACATATTGAGTCAATCCACTATATTTCTATGTTGATTGGCTTCAATACATAGCATTAGGATTTATGAAAATAACTCAAAGAATCATCTAAGGTCTAGAGGTATATTTCTATCCCCTAGAAAAACTTAGAGTGAAGATCATTTGATCTAATCAAACATATTTTCTTTCGAAACATATGAAGACCAAAAATATCGTCATTTATTGGCCAAATAAATAATGATTATTAAAACAATGAAAATCACACACAATAATAAGTAATTCACAATAGATCTTTATACAAACTTAAATAACATGACTAACCTTGTTTATAATCCCAACTAAATGTAACTTAGCCCATGAAGGGTTTAATATACATAATACAAGCTTTGGTGGTCATTATTAGTTGAATCAAGAGAAAGAATTGATCCTCACTCCCTTAGAAGATAAAGGAGAAAGAAGCAATAAACTCTCTGAACAACATATGCTATACCACACTTACACAAATCACTCAAGAACACAAGTGTGTTCTTCACACAAAAAGAAAAGATTACAAGAAGTGAAAAATTATAAGATGAATGAGGAATGATGAAGGATCTGTAACACCCCGAGATATTCGGAAATATGTTACAGCGCCGTAGACCCCTACATGGGACCTACCAGGCTACAATAGGAAAACTCCGCTCGACTAACCATCTTGGTTAGCGAGGATACATAATTAAATAATATGACATGTAAATATACGCCCGAACAACCGGCAAAATAAGCATCAACCAACAACGTGACAATTTAAAAGTAGTACAACACGGAGTTTGAAACGAAAAGCCTAAGTACTCGCGAGTACTGTCTATCAGTTTATAAATGTAGAAAGCAACCAAATCGAAATGGACGAAAGAAATAGAAAGACCCAAATGCACATGTCAACGACCCTGGCCAACATCCTCGTCTTGTCCAGTGCCGCTCGTCCGGATAATCATAACACGAAATCCATAACAAGAATTTCCCCAAAAAGGGTCCCGGAGGGGTTAGCAATTACGCTAGTACAAGTAATCAAGGCAAACCAATCGCTTACACATTTCATAGTACATGCACCAATATCATTTCAAAAACCAAAACTAGACATGTCTTTTCCGGAAACAAACAGTCACAATTAATTTGCCTAGGACCGGGACGAAGCCACGAATCCCACTCGAGGCCTCTAAGGACCCTCCCGAGCTGGCCACATTCACAAAATAAATCAAGCACCACACGTCACCTAGGACCGGGACGAAGCCACGAATCCCACTCGAGGCCTCTAAGGACCCTCCCGAGCTGGCTAGCGAAACAAACTCATGAATCCAGGACGAAGCCATAGATTCCCTCCGTGATCCCGTCGGACCCTCCCGAGGTGAGCAAATCACACACAATATACATTACCATTTCACGTTAAGCATAAAGGTTTCCAAAAATACTTGCCTTGAATATTTTGATGACGCAACGAACGGAAAGGATAATCACCGACGAACACTAGGAATCAACGGAACCAAACCTAACGATTCGAAGAACATAATTACAACCAACTCTAGTCGAATACGGAAATGGAATACACCCGAAAACCCGCCTACGATTCATGTATATTCGTATACAAACAACAACGAGGGCGGACCACAACCGAACCCTCTCGATTCCAAAAAAATCACGAAATATACCATGAATCCGTAGGGAAACTAAGAATACCAACAAGAATAATCATATTCATCATGAATCCATCAACGAAACGGAAAGAATCGGACAAAACCCCAAAATCCCCAATTATCCAAAAAGGTAGGGTTTCAAGAGATATTACCTTGAGTGATTCACGTATTAAGATCCGTAGAACACGCGTTAGATTGATTATCCGAGCCTCACAACCGAAAAGAAATGATGAAAATCGACCCCCGGATGAAGAACTCTCCCTCTATATCTCCTCTCTCGCGGCGCAGTGGAAAAATGGGAAAGAAATGAGCTTCACGCTCAAAACAACGCATTTATAGCGTAACACGGAGAACCTATCGGCCGCCTATCGGCCGATAAAGCCCAACCGATAGCCATACGAGAATGTAGGCGGTAGAGTCTATCGACCCCCTTATCGGCGAAAGGCTCTGGAAGTTCGAAGGTGAAGAAATTTACCTATCGGCCAGCCTATCGGCCGATAGGCCCAACCGATACCCATACGAATGTAGGCGTAGAGTCTATCGACCCCCTATCGGCCGAAAGGCTCCTGGAAGTGCTCGGCCAAAAACTCAAACGACCATAACTCTCTCGTCCGACTCCGATTGACTCACCGTTTGAACCATTGGAAAGCTAATTCGATGTTCTATAATATTGCAAGATTTATAATTTTTGGAGTCACCAAAAATTAATGATGATCTAACAAAGTCGAACTCATGCGAGGAAAGTTGAAACAACGAACAATAACGAGAGTACAATTCAACAATTGACAGGAAGGACATCTTGAAGATACATGTGGGTCACTATGACCAGAAATATACCCAAAATGAAAATACAAGGGAAAGAAAAATACCGGATATTACATTCTACCCCTCTAAAAATAAGTTTCGTCCGAAACTTAAGAAACAAACAATTAGGTACCTAGCACGCATGCTATCCTCGGTTTCCCAAGTTGCCTCCTCGACACCGTGTCTCGACCACTGAACTTTGACCAAAGGGATGGTTTTATGCCTCAGTCGTTTCTCACGATGCTCCAAAATCTTCAAAGGACGCTCCTCAAAAGTAATATCTTCAGCAATATCAACCTCGCCATAATCGATGACGTGACTAGGATCCTAACATATTTCCTCAGCTGGGAAACATGAAAAACACTATGAACATGACTCAAGGCCGGAGGTAACGCCAAACGGTATGCCAATCCACCTACTCGCTCGAGGATCTCGAAGGGTCCAATAAATCTCGGGCTCAGCTTCCCTTTCTTCCCGAAACGAAAAACTCCCTTCGTCGGCGACACCTTTAGCAAAACATGGTCTCCCACCTCGAATTCCAAAGGTGGACGACGGACGTCGGCATATGACTTCTGTCGACTCTGGGCAGTCAACATCCGTTCTCGAATTAACTCTATCTTCCGCCTCGTCTCTAAAACGACATCCGGCTCGGTCCCGACTAAATCGGACGCCTCATTCCAACAAATCGGTGACCGACATCGCCGCCCATAAAGTGCCTCATACGGTGCCATCCGAATCGACGCGTGCCAACTATTGTTGTACGTGAATTCGATCAATGGCAAATGCTCCTCCCAGTCGTTACTCCAATCGAGGGCACAAGCACGCAACATGTCCTCGAATGTCTGGATAGTGCGTTCCGACTGTCCATCTGACTGGGGATGAAAAGAGGTACTCAAACGCAACCGGGTACCTAACGCCTTATGCACCGCCTGCCAGAAGTGCGATACAAAACGGCCGTCACGATCCGAAACAATAGACTTCGGAGTACCGTGAAGTCTCACGATCTGCGCAATAAACACACGAGCTAACTTCTCCGGGCCCCAAGTGTCCTTGATGCCCAGAAAATGTGCCGACTTGGTCAGGCGATCAACAATCACCCATACCATATTCATGCCCGACCTCGATCTCGGCAAACTCGTAACGAAATCCATCGATATATCTTCCCATTTCCATTCGAACGGAAGTGACGCAATAACCCAAGTCGGCCGATGCTCGATTTTGACTCACGGCAAGTCAAACATCTCGCCACAACCGTGCGACTTCCTCCTTCATATCATTCCACCGAAGTTCCTCCTCGTGTCCTTGTACATCTTACTCGTACTCAGATGAACGGAATAAGGTGTAGCATGGGCCTCCCGTAAAATACTCGCCTCAACTCGAGTCGTTCGGCACACAAAGCCGACTGAATCTCAAAACGCCATCCTCGTGAATCACAAACCCAGGAGACTTTCCTTTAAGAACGTTCTCTCGGATTTGAGTAATCATCGGATCCTCTAATTGCTTCAGTTTAATTTCATCGAGCAAAGACGACGAAATTTCTAAGGCACAAAGTTGCCCGACAGATCCAGGCAGCAAAACCTCAACATCTAACTCGATCAAAGCCCCCCGAAGCTCAGACTGAGATGTAAGGATCTCAAGCGTTCGCAACGCAACTGGTTTCCGACTCAAGGCGTCGGCCACAACGTTCGCCTTGCCCGGATGATAAAGGATTTCGAGGTCATAATCCTTAATCAACTCTAACCACCTCCTCTGCCTCATATTCAACTCTCGCTGAGTAAATATGTACTTCAGACTTTTATGATCGGTCAAAATCTGACATGCAGAGCCGAAAAGATAGTGACGCCAAATTTTGAGTGCAAAGACAACCGCCACTAACTCCAAATCGTGAGTAGGGTAGTTAAGCTCATACGGCCTCAACTGTCTCGACGCATAGGCAATGGTCTTGCCGTGCTGCATCAATACGCACCCAAGACCCTGACCCGAAGCATCGCTAAAAACGGCGAAACCCTCGTTGCCACATGGCAATGCCAAAACCGGGGCTGAAGTCAAACGCTTCTTCAGCTCCTCAAAACTCGACTGCCTCTCATCGGTCCGCATTTAACTTCTCGGATTTCGGAGCAATCTGTGTAAGTGGTCGAGCTAGTTTTGAGAAACCTCACGAACCTACGGTAGTAGCCACCAAACCCAAGAAACTACGGACCTCCTTCACATTTGTGGCGATGCCCAATCCAACACCGCCTCAATTTTCGCGGATCTACTCGAACTCCCTACCGAAATCACGTGGCCCAAAAACATCACTTCTTTCAAATTAGAACTCACATTTCGAGAACTTCGCATAGAGTTGCTCGGTCCTCAAAATGTCTAACACTACCCGCAAATGATGGGCATGCTCTTCCTCGTTCCTCGAATAAATAAGAATATCGTCAATGAAGACGACGACACACCTATCCAAATACTCGATAAAGACTTTGTTCATCAATCGCATGAACACCGCCGCGCGTTAGTTAACCCGAAAGGCATAACTACAAACTCATAATGTCCGTATCTCGTCCGAAAAGTCGCTGCACGTCGACTCCCTCACCCGGAGCCGATAGTACCCCGATCTCAAATCAATCTTCGAGAATACCGCAGCTCCTCAGAATCGGTCGAACAAGTCGTCAATCCTCGGCAAAGGATACTTGTTCTTGATGGTCACCTTGTTTAGTTCGCGATAGTCGATACACAAACGTAGCGAACCATCCTTCTTCCGCACAAACAGACCGGTGCGCCCCAAGGCGAGGCGCTCGGTCGAACATACCCGACTCAAGAAGCTCACTCAATCGCTTCTTCAACTCGGACATCTCTCAAGGTGCCATGCGATACGGCGCCTTGAAATAGGAGCCGCGCCCGGCTCTAACTCTATAGCAAACTCAACCTCACGGTCCGGTGGCAATCCCGGTAGTTCGTCAGAAATACATCAGAAACTCATTAACGATCGGAATCGACGAAAGCTCGACTCCACCATCCTCCGCCTTCAAGGCATAGCACCAATAACCAATACATCCCTTTCGCAGGAGTTTCATCGCTTTCAAGGCGTTAATAATAAACTTCTGGTTTCTCTTTCGCCCTGCGAAAGAGTGTTCGGTGCCGTCCTCGGCTAACATGGTAATGATCCTCGTGCGGTAGTTCATGATTACACCATGCCGTTCGAGCCAATCATTCCCGAGAATTAAATCCTCGCCCTCGATACTCACGACAATAAGATTAGAGAGCCAAGCCCTCTCACAAATAATCACAGAACAGTCCCGGACTTCTCGATCACCGACAATTCTATCACCGCTAGGAAGTTTAATGATGAAAGGCTCGCAAGGTGACAAGCAGTCGAGACTCAAACGGCGTGCACACTCTAGAGAAATGAATGAATGCGTAGCACCCGAATCAAAAAGTACACTGACAGGATGGAAATGGATATGAACGGTACTGCCGCCACAAGAGCCTTTGGATCATCGGTCCTCCTCATCTCGTAGATACGCGGCTGGGCAGAGCCGACACTGGATGCTCCTCCCCTAGCGGGCTGACCCCGACCCCTACCTCGGCCGGCACTCGGTGGAGGCGGCGGAGCAAATGAGCCCTGGTTCACGCTCGGCTCCATAGGTGCTGGGTGAGAAGAACGGGCACCGCGAAACTGTCTGATCTTCTCGCAAAAAGAAGCTTTGTGGCCCGACTGACCACAAGTATGACAAGTCAAAGGTGGACGAAGACAATCCCGGTTCACGTGGCCTGGCTTGCCACAGTTAAAGCATCTGGGGTCCCGGGCGATGGTCCCGGCGGCACTCCGAAAGCTCCCAGAGAAACGAGCCGAACCGCCCGTAGAAATATTTGCAGCCTGAGATTTCTGCTGGCCTCCACTCTTGGGACCAGAAAAATTTCCGACCGACTTCTGCTTCTTGCTCTCGCGAGCCAAATCGCTAGCCGTCACCGACATATCATAAGCAAGAGCTCGACTCTGATAATCCTTCAAGGTAGTACAGACGAGCCCAGACATATAGTCCCGAATGGATAGTTTCATCCTCCTGGAAAAATGGAAAATTTTGTCGCTCTCTTCGACAACTTGGGTCTTCACATAACCCAACTCCTTGTTAAAGTCGGCAATGGCCTGAGATACGGGGATATCCCGTGGTTGAGCATCATAGAATGCATGCACTCGAGCCTGTCTGACCGGCCACGGACAATATTCGGTCTCCATCAATTCTTGAAATTCGGCCCATGAAGCCACATGATCTTTGGGACCAGCGGCCTCCCACCAATCCGTAGCATCTCCTGTGAGAAAATATTGAGCAATAGGGACCTTACGGTCCTCGGGGCAGTTGGTAGCAGTGAAGACTTTGGATATCTCCTTGACCCACCCTTCCCAGCCGATCGGGTCCGAAGCTCCCGAAAACTGGGGAGGATGCATCTTGATGACATCCTGAAGCGCCGATCCGCTCCGCCCCGATTAGCATGGGCTGATCGGGTTACGACCACTCGAGCTATAGCCGCCATCCAGTTAACCATTTGCCGATAATGGCCGCAATACCAAGATCGGCGCGCTCCCGAGAAGAAGCATGACTATGACGGTCACCGCATCGCCGGCCTCGAAGAATGTGACGTGGCCGCCCCACCGGCTGCCCCACGTCCTCGGCCGCGTCCACGACCACGACCACGACCACGACCACGGTTACCTCCGGCGTCCATACTGGTGTTAAGAGATAACAGAAGTATATTGATGATGAGTAAGGGAGGAAAGAAAAAAAAAAACAACTTTAACTCGAAAAGCAGAAATACAATGTAAGAAAACAAAGGACTGAGTAAGAAAACTTACGAGCACTGGAAGTACCGAGATGCTGGCAGCGGTGTGACAATGTGCAAACAAAACATGACTAGACCCAAATAACCAACAAGCCTAGGTATCCATAAACCTAGTGCGCGCTCCGATACCATTTTCTGTAACACCCCGAGATATTCGGAAATATGTTACAGCGCCGTAGACCCCTACATGGGACCTACCAGGCTACAATAGGAAAACTCCGCTCGACTAACCATCTTGGTTAGCGAGGATACATAATTAAATAATATGACATGTAAATATACGCCCGAACAACCGGCAAAATAAGCATCAACCAACAACGTGACAATTTAAAAGTAGTACAACACGGAGTTTGAAACGAAAAGCCTAAGTACTCGCGAGTACTGTCTATCAGTTTATAAATGTAGAAAGCAACCAAATCGAAATGGACGAAAGAAATAGAAAGACCCAAATGCACATGTCAACGACCCTGGCCAACATCCTCGTACTGTCCAGGTGCCCGCTCGTCCGGATAATCATAACACAAATCCATATCAAGAATTTCCCCAAACAGGGTCCCCAGAGGGGTTAGCAATTACGCTAGTACAAGTAATCAAGGCAAACCAATCGCTTACACATTTCATAGTACATGCACCAATATCATTTCAAAAACCAAAACTAGACATGTCTTTTCCGGAAACAAACAGTCACAATTAATTTGCCTAGGACCGGGACGAAGCCACGAATCCCACTCGAGGCCTCTAAGGACCCTCCCGAGCTGGCCACATTCACAAAATAAATCAAGCACCACACGTCACCTAGGACCGGGACGAAGCCACGAATCCCACTCGAGGCCTCTAAGGACCCTCCCGAGTCAAGCTAGCGAAACAAACTCATGAATCCAGTACGAAGCCATAGATTCCCTCCGTGATCCCGTCGGACCCTCCCGAGGTGAGCAAATCACACACAATATACATTACCATTTCACGTTAAGCATAAAGGTTTCCAAAAATACTTGCCTTGAATATTTTGATGACGCAACGAACGGAAAGGATAATCACCGACGAACACTAGGAATCAACGGAACCAAACCTAACGATTCGAAGAACATAATTACAACCAACTCTAGTCGAATACGGAAATGGAATACACCCGAAAACCCGCCTACGATTCATGTATATTCGTATACAAACAACAACGAGGGCGGACCACAACCGAACCCTCTCGATTCCAAAAAAATCACGAAATATACCATGAATCCGTAGGGAAACTAAGAATACCAACAAGAATAATCATATTCATCATGAATCCATCAACGAAACGGAAAGAATCGGACAAAACCCCAAAATCCCCAATTATCCAAAAAGGTAGGGTTTCAAGAGATATTACCTTGAGTGATTCACGTATTAAGATCCGTAGAACACGCGTTAGATTGATTATCCGAGCCTCACAACCGAAAAGAAATGATGAAAATCGACCCCCGGATGAAGAACTCTCTCCCTCTATATCTCCTCTCTCGCGGCGCAGTGGAAAAATGGGAAAGAAATGAGCTTCACGCTCAAAACAACGCATTTATAGCGTAACACAGCAGAACCTATCGGCCGGCCTATCGGCCGATAGGCCCAACCGATAGCCATACAGAATGTAGGCAGTAGAGTCTATCGACCCCCCTTATCGGCCGAAAGGCTCCTGGAAGTTCGAAGGTGAAGAAATTTACCTATCGGCCAGCCTATCGGCCGATAGGCCCAACCGATACCCATACAGAATGTAGGCAGTAGAGTCTATCGACCCCCCCTATCGGCCGAAAGGCTCCTGGAAGTGCTCGGCCAAAAACTGAAACGACCATAACTCTCTCGTCCGGACTCCGATTGACTCACCGTTTGAACCATTGGAAAGCTAATTCGATGTTCTATAATATTGCAAAGATTTATAATTTTTGGAGTCACCAAAAATTAATGATGATCTAACAAAGTCGAACTCATGCGAGGAAAGTTGAAACAACGAACAATAACGAGAGTACAATTCAACAATTGACAGGAAGGACATACTGAAAGATACATGTGGGTCACTATGACCGAGAAATATACCCAAAAATGAAAATACAAGGGAAAGAAAAATACCGGATATTACATTCTACCCCTCTAAAAATAAGTTTCGTCCCGAAACTTAAGAAACAAACAATTCCGGGTACCTAGCACGCATGCTATCCTCGGTTTCCCAAGTTGCCTCCTCGACACCGTGTCTCGACCACTGAACTTTGACCAAAGGGATGGTCTTATGCCTCGCGTTTCTCACGATGCTCCAAAATCTTCAAAGGACGCTCCTCAAAAGTAATATCTTGACAATATCAACCTCGCCATAATCGATGACGTGACTAGGATCCTAACATATTTCCTCGGTGGGAAACATGAAAAACACTATGAACATGACTCAAGGCCGGAGGTAACGCCAAACGGTATGCCAATCCACCTACTCGCTCGAGGATCTCGAAGGGTCCAATAAATCTCGGCTCAGCCTTCCTTTCTTCCCGAAACGAAAACTCCCTTCGTCGGCGACACCTTTAGCAAAACATGGTCTCCCACCTCGAATTCCAAAGGTGGACGACGGACGCCGCATATGACTTCGCCGACTCGGGCGCCAACATCCGTTCTCGAATTAACTCTATCTTCCGCCTCGTCTCTAAAACGACATCCGGCTCGGTCCCGACTAAATCGGACGCCTCATTCCAACAAATCGGTGACCGACATCGCGCCATAAAGTGCCTCATACGGTGCCATCCGAATCGACGCGTGCCAACTATTGTTGTACGTGAATTCGATCAATGGCAAATGCTCCTCCCGGTCGTTACTCCAATCGAGGGCACAAGCACGCAACATGTCCTCGAATGTCCGGATAGTGCGTTCACCGTCCATCCGATCGGGATGAAAAGAGGTACTCAAACGCAACCGGTACCTAACGCCTTATGCACCGCCCGCCGAGTGCGATACAAAACGGCCGTCACGATCCAAACAATAGACTTGAGTACCGTGAAGTCTCACGATCTGCGCAATAAACACACGAGCTAACTTCTCCGGGCCCCAAGTGTCCTTGATGCCCAGAAAATGTGCCGACTTGGTCAGGCGATCAACAATCACCCATACCATATTCATGCCCGACCTCGATCTCGGCAAACTCGTAACGAAATCCATCGATATATCTTCCCATTTCCATTCCGGAACGGGAAGTGACTGCAATAACCCAGCCGGTCGCTGATGCTCGATTTTGACCTGCTGGCAAGTCAAACATCTCGCCACAAACTGTGCGACTTCCTCCTTCATATCATTCCACCAGAAGTTCCTCCTCAGGTCCTTGTACATCTTACTCGTACCAGGATGAACGGAATAAGGTGTAGCATGGGCCTCCCGTAAAATACTCTGCCTCAACTCTGAGTCGTTCGGCACACAAAGCCGACTCTGGAATCTCAAAACGCCATCCTCGTGAATCACAAACCCAGGAGACTTTCCTTTAAGAACGTTCTCTCGGATTTGAGTAATCATCGGATCCTCTAATTGCTTCAGTTTAATTTCATCGAGCAAAGACGACGAAATTTCTAAGGCACAAAGTTGCCCGACAGATCCAGCAAAGAAACCTCAACATCTAACTCGATCAAAGCCCCGAAGCTCGGGACCGAGATGTAAGGATCTCAAGCGTTCGCAACGCAATCGGTTTCGACTCAAGGCGTCGGCCACAACGTCGCCTTGCCCGGATGATAAAGGATTTCGAGGTCATAATCCTTAATCAACTCTAACCACCTCCTCCGCCTCATATTCAACTCTCGCCGAGTAAATATGTACTTGAGACTTTATGATCGGTCAAAATCGACATGCAGAGCCGAAAAGATAGTGACGCCAAATTTTGAGTGCAAAGACAACCGCCGCTAACTCCAAATCGTGAGTAGGTAGTTAAGCTCATACGGCCTCAATCGTCTCGACGCATAGGCAATGGTCTTGCCGTCTTTGCATCAATACGCACCCAAGACCACGACCAAGCATCGCTAAAAACGGCGAAACCCTCGTTGCCACATGGCAATGCCAAACCGGGCTGAAGTCAAACGCTTCTTCACTCCTCAAAACTCGATCGCCTCTCATCGGTCAGACGAACTTCTGATTTACGGAGCAATCAGGTAAGTGGTCGAGCTAGTTTTGAGAAACCTCACGAACCTACGGTAGTAGCCACCAAACCCAAGAAACTACGGACCTCCTTCACATTTGTGGCGATGCCCAATCCAACACCGCCTCAATTTTCTCGCGGATCTACTCGAACTCCCTACCGAAATCACGTGGCCCAAAAACATCACTTCTTTCAAACGAACTCACATTTCGAGAACTTCGCATAGAGTTGCTCGGTCCTCAAAATGTCTAACACTACCCGCAAATGATGGGCATGCTCTTCCTCGTTCCTCGAATAAATAAGAATATCGTCAATGAAGACGACGACACACCTATCCAAATACTCGATAAAGACTTTGTTCATCAATCGCATGAACACCGCCGCGCGTTAGTTAACCCGAAAGGCATAACTACAAACTCATAATGTCCGTATCTCGTCCAAAAGTTTGTTTCGGCACGTCGGACTCCCTCACCGGAGCCGATAGTACCCCGATCTCAAATCAATCTTCGAGAATACCGGCTCCTCGCAATCGGTCGAACAAGTCGTCAATCCTCGGCAAAGGATACTTGTTCTTGATGGTCACCTTGTTTAGTTCGCGATAGTCGATACACAAACGTAGCGAACCATCCTTCTTCCGCACAAACAGACCGTGCGCCCCAAGGCGAGGCGCTCGGTCGAACATACCCCGACTCAAGAAGCTCACTCAATCGCTTCTTCAACTCGGACATCTCTCGAAGGTGCCATGCGATACGGCGCCTTGAAATAGAGCCGCGCCCGGCTCTAACTCTATAGCAAACTCAACCTCACGGTCCGGTGGCAATCCCGGTAGTTCGTCAGAAATACATCAGAAACTCATTAACGATGGAATCGAAAAGCTCGACTCCACCATCCTCCGCCTTCAAGGCATAGCACCAATAACCAATACATCCCTTTCGCAGAGTTTCATCGCTTTCAAGGCGTTAATAATAAACTGTTTCTCTTCGCCCTGCGAAAGAGTGTTCGGTGCCGTCCTCGGCTAACATGGTAATGATCCTCGTGCGGTAGTTCATGATTACACCATGCCGTTCGAGCCAATCATTCCCGAGAATTAAATCCTCGCCCTCGA
Organism: Orobanche coerulescens; assembly: GCA_033398695.1. Classification (NCBI taxonomy): domain Eukaryota; kingdom Viridiplantae; phylum Streptophyta; class Magnoliopsida; order Lamiales; family Orobanchaceae; genus Orobanche; species Orobanche coerulescens. Next base: position 21,644,987 of record CM065810.1, read on the forward strand.
TACTCACGACAATAAGATTAGAGAGCCAAGCCCTCTCACAAATAATCACAGAACAGTCCCGGACTTCTCGATCACCGACAATTCTATCACCGCTAGGAAGTTTAATGATGAAAGGCTCGCAAGGTGACAAGCAGTCGAGACTCAAACGGCGTGCACACTCTAGAGAAATGAATGAATGCGTAGCACCCGAATCAAAAAGTACACTGACAGGATGGAAATGGATATGAACGGTACCTGTCGCCACAGTAGCTGCTGGATCATCGGTCCTCCTCATCTCGTAGATACGCGGCTGGGCAGAGCCGACACTGGATGCTCCTCCCCTAGCGGGCTGACCCCGACCCCTACCTCGGCCGGCACTCGGTGGAGGCGGCGGAGCAAATGAGCCCTGGTTCACGCTCGGCTCCATAGGTGCTGGGTGAGAAGAACGGGCACTGCGAAACTGTCTGATCTTCTCGCAAAAAGAAGCTTTGTGGCCCGACTGACCACAAGTATGACAAGTCAAAGGTGGACGAAGACAATCCCGGTTCACGTGGCCTGGCTTGCCACAGTTAAAGCATCTGGGGTCCCGGGCGATGGTCCCGGCGGCACTCAGCTCCCAGAGAAACGAGCCGAACCGCCCGTAGAAATATTTGCGGCTGAGATTTCTGTGGCCTCCACTCTTGGGACCGAAAAATTTCCGACCGACTTCTGCTTCTTGCTCTCGCGAGCCAAATCGCTAGCCGTCACCGACATATCATAAGCAAGAGCTCGACTCTGATAATCCTTCAAGGTAGTACAGACGAGCCCAGACATATAGTCCCGAATGGATAGTTTCATCCTCCTGGAAAAATGGAAAATTTTGTCGCTCTCTTCGACAACTTGGGTCTTCACATAACCCAACTCCTTGTTAAAGTCGGCAATGGCCTGAGATACGGGGATATCCCGTGGTTGAGCATCATAGAATGCATGCACTCGAGCCTGTCTGACCGGCCACGGACAATATTCGGTCTCCATCAATTCTTGAAATTCGGCCCATGAAGCCACATGATCTTTGGGACCAGCGGCCTCCCACCAATCCGTAGCATCTCCTGTGAGAAAATATTGAGCAATAGGGACCTTACGGTCCTCGGGGCAGTTGGTAGCAGTGAAGACTTTGGATATCTCCTTGACCCACCCTTCCCAGCCGATCGGGTCCGAAGCTCCCGAACCGGGAGGATGCATCTTGATGACATCCTCAAGCGCCGATCCGTTCCGCCCCGATTAGCATGGGCCTGATCGGGGTTCTGGACCACCTGAGCTATAGCCGCCATCTGGTTAACCATTTGCTGCATAACAGCCGCAATACCAAGATCGGCGCGCTCCTGAGAAGAATCATGACTATGACGGTCACCGGTACTGCCGGCTCCCGAAGAATGTGACGTGGCCGCCCCACCGGCTGCCCCACGTCCTCGGCCGCGTCCACGACCACGACCACGACCACGACCACGGTTACCTCCGGCGTCCATACTGGTGTTAAGAGATAACAGAAGTATATTGATGATGAGTAAGGGAGGAAAAAAAAAACAACTTTAACTCGAAAAGCAGAAATACAATGTAAGAAAACAAAGGACTGAGTAAGAAAACTTACGAGCACTGGAAGTACCGAGATGCTGGCAGCGGTGTGACAATGTGCAAACAAAACATGACTAGACCCAAATAACCAACAAGCCTAGGTATCCATAAACCTAGTGCGCTCCGATACCATTTTCTGTAACACCCCGAGATATTCGGAAATATGTTACAGCGCCGTAGACCCCTACATGGGACCTACCAGGCTACAATAGGAAAACTCCGCTCGACTAACCATCTTGGTTAGCGAGGATACATAATTAAATAATATGACATGTAAATATACGCCCGAACAACCGGCAAAATAAGCATCAACCAACAACGTGACAATTTAAAAGTAGTACAACACGGAGTTTGAAACGAAAAGCCTAAGTACTCGCGAGTACAGTCTATCAGTTTATAAATGTAGAAAGCAACCAAATCGAAATGGACGAAAGAAATAGAAAGACCCAAATGCACATGTCAACGACCCTGGCCAACATCCTCGTACTGTCCAGGTGCCCGCTCGTCCGGATAATCATAACCTGAAATCCATAACAAGAATTTCCCCAAAAAGGGTCCCCAGAGGGGTTAGCAATTACGCTAGTACAAGTAATCAAGGCAAACCAATCGCTTACACATTTCATAGTACATGCACCAATATCATTTCAAAAACCAAAACTAGACATGTCTTTTCCGGAAACAAACAGTCACAATTAATTTGCCTAGGACCGGGACGAAGCCACGAATCCCACTCGAGGCCTCTAAGGACCCTCCCGAGCTGGCCACATTCACAAAATAAATCAAGCACCACACGTCACCTAGGACCGGGACGAAGCCACGAATCCCACTCGAGGCCTCTAAGGACCCTCCCGAGCTGGCTAGCGAAACAAACTCATGAATCCAGGACGAAGCCATAGATTCCCTCCGTGATCCCGTCGGACCCTCCCGAGGTGAGCAAATCACACACAATATACATTACCATTTCACGTTAAGCATAAAGGTTTCCAAAAATACTTGCCTTGAATATTTTGATGACGCAACGAACGGAAAGGATAATCACCGACGAACACTAGGAATCAACGGAACCAAACCTAACGATTCGAAGAACATAATTACAACCAACTCTAGTCGAATACGGAAATGGAATACACCCGAAAACCCGCCTACGATTCATGTATATTCGTATACAAACAACAACGAGGGCGGACCACAACCGAACCCTCTCGATTCCAAAAAAAATCACGAAATATACCATGAATCCGTAGGGAAACTAAGAATACCAACAAGAATAATCATATTCATCATGAATCCATCAACGAAACGGAAAGAATCGGACAAAACCCCAAAATCCCCAATTATCCAAAAAGGTAGGGTTTCAAGAGATATTACCTTGAGTGATTCACGTATTAAGATCCGTAGAACACGCGTTAGATTGATTATCCGAGCCTCACAACCGAAAAGAAATGATGAAAATCGACCCCCGGATGAAGAACTCTCTCCCTCTATATCTCCTCTCTCATGCGCATGGAAAATGGGAAAGAAATGAGCTTCACGCTCAAAACAACGCATTTATAGCGTAACACGCCAGAACCTATCGGCCGGCCTATCGGCCGATAAAGCCCAACCGATAGCCATACGAGAATGTAGGCGGAGAGTCTATCGACCCCCTTATCGGCCGAAAGGCTCTGGAAGTTCGAAGGTGAAGAAATTTACCTATCGGCCAGCCTATCGGCCGATAGGCCCAACCGATACCCATACAGAATGTAGGCAGTAGAGTCTATCGACCCCCCCTATCGGCCGAAAGGCTCCTGGAAGTGCTCGGCCAAAAACTGAAATGACCATAACTCTCTCGTCCGGACTCCGATTGACTCACCGTTTGAACCATTGGAAAGCTAATTCGATGTTCTATAATATTGCAAAGATTTATAATTTTTGGAGTCACCAAAAATTAATGATGATCTAACAAATTCGAACTCATGCGAGGAAAGTTGAAACAACGAACAATAACGAGAGTACAATTCAACAATTGACAGGAAGGACATACTGAAAGATACATGTGGGTCACTATGACCGAGAAATATACCCAAAAATGAAAATACAAGGGAAAGAAAAATACCGGATATTACAGGATCTAAGGGGTCTATTTATACACCTAAAGTAATCTAATATCTCCAAAACTCCAGCATTATTACAATAGCTCGGATCAATGCCAGCCATCCCCTCAATAATACACAAAAAGTATAAAAAATTAGACAAATTTTAACAATCTGTCAAGAGTTACGGCTGTAACATTAAGGAGTTACGGCCGTAACTTGGATGACTTACGGCCGTAACATTCAGTAGTTACAGCCGTAACCTGGATTCGTCAATTTGCTCACTGGTTGCTTTGAGAGTTACGTTTTCAGCCCAGAATTTCTCAGACTCTGCGTTTTTGCCCCAAATCTTCTTCGGATGATAACTTTTGATATATAACTCTGATTTTGAATCCGGAAAGACTGCCGAATTAATCTCGGAAATCCCTACAACATGAATATATCAAAATTCAACAAAGAGAATATTTAATAAACATGTTATTTCTTGAGTTAATCAGTTATTTAATCCGATTAAGACTAGATTTACATCATCATCCGATAAAAATAAAATTATTAAAAACTAATTAATTAAAAGCAAAAAACAAGTAGACTAGCTCAATTATGGGTGATATTTATCGATACAAACCATGGATAAGTGTATAAAACTGACACTCATCACACCCCCAAACTTGAATTCTTGCTAGTCCCGAGCAAGACTCTATATTATTCACGCTCCAAAAATAAAAATAAAAATAAAACAAAAATAAGAAAATTAATACACACATAAATTAAAAATAATTATATATAAAGAGAAAAGGAGATCAAAATGCCATTAATACACAACAACCAGCTTTATACAGTAGATAGAAATGAATCAAGATTCAAAATAAATCTACTAATGATTTTGAAGTTAAAACACGGTTTTTATTTTGTAATTCCAAATTCAAGGTTTTCCCCCCAAAAGGTTGATTATTTCTTTCTCACTCGTGATACACACGACTCTCTTTAATGGTTGCTCTCGATCACTCGTTTATTTTTCGACTCAATATGAAGAAGAATTTCATTGGTGTCATCAAATATTGTAATTTTTCATGAAATTGAGTGTATTGAAATTCAGCCGCTAATTAATTCAAATCTGCTCATAAACTATATCCTTTAGTGATAGCTTTCACACCGTTGCTAACGTGTAGCTCTTTTCACTAACACAATTTCTATCTCATTTTTTTTTAAAAAAAGTGATAGCTTTCACACTGTTATTTGCTAATGTGTAGCTCTTTTGACCAATTTTTCTGAGACGGCAGCTACGCACCAACAATGGTTAGTCCTTTATTTTTCACAAAATTTAAGACTTCCAAAATTAGGCAGCTGTTGCTGCTCAACACTTCTCATTTTTGTCATTTTTTTAGGTGATAGCTTTCACACCGTTATTTGCTAACGTGTAGCTTTTTTCACCAATGACTCCTTTTCTAGGGAATAGAATTTTTGCAGAAAATCATTTCTTAGTTTAAGCATGAAAAATCAAAAACTCCACAAATTAAGTAAATTTCAGTTCTATTTTTCATCAACCGACTGATTCTTCTTTTCTCAAGGTAACGAATGACTCAATTATATATGATAACTGCAAGGCTAGGAAAGAGAGATTAAGGCTCAAAAATTTTGGAATATACAACTTTTTTACGGATTAAAACGATTTTAGAAGCTTGTATATAACTAATTTATTGGTGTTATGGCCAGATCTAGAAATCTCACAAATCAAAATACTATATATATATATATATATATATAAATTAAGGCAAATAACCAAAATAATCAAAACACACCAAAATTCCAGCACACCAAAATAATTAAACAAACCACCCCCAAACTTGAAAATAAAATTGTCCTCAGTTTAAATAAAAAATACAATAAAAAGCAATGCATAAAAGCATAATACTCCCTGTTAAGAAAGTTGATGTTTGAGCTAACGCCTTTTAGAATCTGCAAGAGAATAAATATACGAGGCACACAACAAAATAAAATAAAATATAATCGTAAGTATAACACTATTTTTAAGATGCGCATCAAGAAAGTCCGAAGAGTCGCCTTACGCTGCCATCAATGCTTTAATAAAAAAACACATAATAAAAATTACAGCAATAAAATAACAATATATAAATCGCGAATAGATGCGCGTCAAGAGATCAAGAAGAAACTCCTTAAGCTGCCACCATTTAGCACGATTATTACAGACGACAGAAAGTAAAAATACAAGAGGTCCGACATGGATTATCAAAGGGAGAGGAATGAATCCACTTTTCATTTTCTCACGGTAAAATCTTCCATCAGACAATTTTAGCTAGAGCTGGATCTGGTTGAGGAACAAATTCATTGGGTTTTTTGATTAGTTCTTCTGGTGTTGTTGCAACGACTATGATTCGTTTAGCACGCTCGGAAATAAAACCCTTTTCAGCAGAGTAGTCGATGAAAGATAGTAAACCATCAAAGAAACCATTGATATTAAGCAGGTCTATTGGTTTTTGATGAACATTTAGCTGGGCTCTGGTAACCACATGAAAAAGTTCCTCAAGAGTGCCAAAACCACCGGGAAGGGTGATAAAGGCGCCAAAATTATTTATCATGTGAGTTATGCGATCTTGCATATTTACAGATCTAAACTCATCTCCAATAGTTGACCCGGTGATTTTACTTTCAGCCAGAGGTTTTGGAATTATTCCCAACACTCTTACTCCTTCCATATAGGCAGAAGCAGCAGCTCATCCCATTAATCCTAGACTTCCTCCTCCGTAAACTACATGAATGCATTTTTCTCATAAGGTACGACCCAAGTTGTGGGCTGCTTCATTAAAGCTTGCCTCTTTTCCATAACTAGCTCCACCAAAAATACAGAATGTGCTAATTTTTTTTGCTGAAGATGATGACTCCATTTTTGAAAATAAAATTTTTTAGAGAGAAAAAGAGAAAATTGCAAGTTTGAGGGATGAATGAAAGAAACAAGCACAATGTTTTATTTATAGAAGAAAAAAGAAGGTAAAAATTGTTTAACAAGTTTGTGATTGCGTTTATTGCGCTTCAACTACTCAATAGAATAATGAATGCATTTATCGCGTATCACATTTTTTATTCAGAAAATCTCACCACACGACAAAAATAAAAGATACTTACGCGTATGTACAGTAATTGTGATTGTGGCTCACATCTTCCTCTGATTTTACGTTCAGAAACGGCCTAAACGCCATCTATGAGTCGGGGAGAAGCTTCCCATCTAATTTTCTTACAAATTAGCAAACAGGGTCTTTTAACGTCGGATTCCCAAGACGTTATTCATATTATGGTTTGAATTTATTCCACAAACATCGAATTCCGTAATGTACGAGTCCACTAGGATGCGTGTCAAGAGAAATTTCGATATTATCTAAATTCTCTTTATTCAGACCATCCTTAATGAACTGAATTTTATCTTCTATGTTTGTAGATGGAATTCCTAAAGATCGACATTTTAAATTACAGTTCCATCTAGCACATTTATAACAAACGGCTATCATCTTTGCTCGTCGTTTCTTCGCATATGAACTTTTCTCAAGCCCTGGTAAAAATCTAGTCGGTGTTTCTGTGAATTCACCCTCTATTCTTACTTTGGCTTCAATTATGAATCTTATGTCAAAAGGTATGCTTTTATTCATAAGAACCTCATCCTTTCAAGCCTAGCCTTGTAAATTTTTAAAATTGCATTTTTGCTTAGAAAGGGAAATCTTTTTTCAATTTTATACAATGTTTCTTCTATTATAAAAAAAAATAAAAATGAAAATAAATGGAGGAAATATCTACAAATATCAGTTGTTGTGGGAAACTGAAAAATCCGACTTTAATAGTCACGAAGTACCGTTATCCGCCACTTGACCGGACAAACACAATTGAGTACTAAGTTACAACGTCGAGAAAATTGTATCTATAACAATAGTTTACAATGTAAGATTTCAAAATAAAACTTATACTTCCCCGGTAACGGCGCCAAAAACTTGACACGTTCTTAGTGTAACTATCGCAAGTGCACGATATTGTATCAAGTAGTATGTGGACTTTTTGAGTCCGGTTTATCGATCCCACGCGGAAGTTTGGTTATAATTTGAATTATATACTATTAGTCTATTTTTATAGATACTAAGATGAGTGAAACACTCAATTAAAGAGTTTGGTTTAATAATTGCAAATAAAATGCAATAATAGTTTTAATATTTTAAGGAAATAAAAAGATTGCAATAATAATAGATTGATTAATGATAAAATGAAATAGTTGGGATTACAAACTTAGTTCGTCATTAGTTATAGAAGATGTATAGGAGATCATAAAATGACTTTACTTATTATGCTGTGTAGATTCGATTTTCCTTAAAAAGACGGTTTCTCTTTCAAATTATAAAACGCCCATTACATATTGAATCAATCCACTATATTTCTATGTTGATTGGCTTCAATTCATAGCATTAGGATTTATGAAAATAACTCAAAGAATCATCTAAGGTTTAGAGGTATATTTCTATCCCCTAGAACAACTTAGAGTGAAGATCATTTGATCTAATCAAACATATTTTCTTTCGAAATATATGAAGACAAAAAATATCATCATTTATTGGCCAAATAAATAAAGATTGTTAAAACAATGAAAATCACACACAATAATAAGTAATTCACAATAGATCTTTATACAAACTTAAATAACATGACTAACCTTGTTTATAATCCCAACTAAAGGTAGGTTAGCCCATGAAGGGTTTAATATAGATAATACAAGCTTTGGTGGTCATTATTAGTTGAATCAAGAGAAAGAATTGATCCTCACTCTCTTAGTAGATAAAGGAGAAAGAAGCAATAAAATCTCTGAACAATATATGCTATACCACACTTACACAAATCACTCAAGAACACAAGTGTGTTCTTCACACAAAAAGAAAAGATTACAAGAAGTGAAAAATTATAAGATGAATGATGAATGATGAAGGATCTAAGGGGTCTATTTATACACCTAAAGTCATCTAATAGCTCTAAAACTCCAGCATTATTACAATAGATTGGATCAATGCCAGCCATCCCCTCAATAATACACAAAAAGTATAAAAAATTAGACAAATTTTAACAATCTGTCAAGAGTTATAGCCGTAACATTAAGGAGTTACGGCCGTAACTTGGATGACTTACGGCCGTAACATTCAGTAGTTACGGCCGTAAGCTGGCTTCGTCAATTTGCTCACTGGTTGCTTTGAGAGTTACGTTTTCAGCCCAGAATTTCTCAGACTCTGCGTTTTTGCCCCAAATCTTCTTCGGATGATAACTTTTGATATATAACTCTGATTTTGAATCCGGAAAGACTGCCGAATTCGTCTCGGAAAGCCCTACAACATGAATATATCAAAATTCAACAAAGAGAATATTTAATAAACATGTTATTTCTTGAGTAAATCAGTTATTTAATCCGATTAAGACTAGATTTACATCATCATCCGATAAAAATAAAATTATGAAAAACTAATTAATTAAAAGCAAAAAACAAGTAGACTAGCTCAATTATGGGTGATATTTATCGATACAAACCATGGATAAGTGTATAAAACTGACACTTATCACACCCCCAAACTTGAATTCTTGCTAGTCCCGAGCGAGACTATATTATTCACGCTCCAAAAATAAAAATAAAAATAAAACAAAAATAAGAAAATTAATACACACATAAATTAAAAATAATTATATATAAAGATAAAAGGAGATAAAATGCCATTAATACACAACAACCAGCTTTATACAGTAGATAGAAATGAATCAAGATTCAAAATAAATCAACTAATGATTTTGAAGTTAAAACACGGTTTTTACTTTGTAATTCCATATTCAAGGTTTTCCCCCAAAAGGTTGATTATTTCTTCCCCACTCGTGATACACACGACTCCCTTTAATGGTTGCTCTCTATCACTCGTTTATTTTTCGACTCAATATGAAGAAGAATTTCATTGGCGTCATCAAATATTGTGATTTTTCACGAAATTGAGTGTATTGAAATTCAGCCGCTAATTAATTCAAATCTGCTCATAAACTACATCCCTTAGTGATAGCTTTCACACCGTTATTTGCTAACGTGTAACTCTTTTCACTAACACAATTTCTATCTCATTTTTTTTTTAAAAAAAGTGATAGCTTTCACACCGTTATTTGCTAACGTGTAGCTCTTTTCACCAATTTTTCTAAGACGGCAGCTACGCACCAACAATGGTTAGTCCTTTATTTTTCGCAAAATTTAAGACTCCCAAAATTAGGCAGTTGTTGCTGCTCAACACTTCTCCTTTTCGTCATTTTTTTTAGGTGATAGCTTTCACACCGTTATTTGCTAACGTGTAGCTCTTTTCACCAATGACTCCTTTTTTAGAGAATAGAATTTTTGAAGAAAATCATTTCTTAGTTTAAGCATGAAAAATCAAAAACTCCACAAATTAAGTAAATTTCAGTTCTATTTTTCATCAACCGTCTGATTCTTCTTTTCTCAAGGTAACGAATGACTCAATTATATATGATAACTACAAGGCTAGGAAAGAGAGATTAAGGCTCAAAAATTTTGGAATATACAATTTTTTTACCGGTTAAAACGATTTTAGAAGCTTGTATATAGCTAATTTATTGGTGTTATGGCCAGATCTAGAAATCTCACAAATCAAAATACTATATATATATATATATATATATTGTAATATCCGCATTTTTCTTTCGCTTGTATTTTCATTTCCGGTGTATTTTTCGATTGTAGTGACCCTCGTGTATCTTTCAGTGTATCTTTCCTGTCATCTACTGATCTAATTCTCGTTATTGTTGTGCGGAACCGCCGTTTCGGGGTTGCCATGGATCCATTTCATGTTATTGTTTCCCAAATATTGATTCCTATTGCTTTTATTCTCTTCCCGGGTCATTTTTCATCATTTTAAGACCTGAAGGGGGTGTGGGCCGCGGTACAAGGAGTGTGCGCCGCGGCACACACATTTTTCCAGTTTTTGCCGAGCGGACTGTACTGTGTGCCATGGCACATGCCGACGGGGCCGCGACATACTGCCGAGTCAGTGCCGCGGCACACTCGTGTGGCATTTTCGGCCAAAACCCGACTGTACCGGGTGCCGCGGCACACGCTGGCCGGGCCGCGTACACCGCGAACTCAGGAGCGTTTTGGGCTTGTGCCGCGGCACACTTCGGCTGAGCCGCGGCACACGATGCGGTCAACTGTATAATTTCGTTTTTTTTGGGCGAAATCAGCCATTTTCTTCCTTTTCTTCACCTGCGCACGAGAGAGAGAGGGTTGAGGGGAGAACTTCTCATCATTCATCACTTGAGGGTCGATTTTCATCATTTTCATTCGGTTGTGAAGCCCGGATAATCGATCTAACGCGTGTTCTACGGATCATAGTGCTTGGATCTTCAAAGGTAATACCTCTTAGAACCCTACTTTTGGATAATTTGGGGGTTTTGGGATTTTCTTCCGATTCGTTCCGTTTTGTTGGTGGATTCATGATGAATACGATTAATATTGTTAGTATCTTTAGCTTTCCTACTGATTCATGGATATTTTGTGGGTTTTTACGGAATCGAGAGGGTTTGGTTGTGGTCCGCCCTCGTTGTTATTTTTGGTACGAATATACATGAATCGTACGCGGGTTTTCGGGTGTATTCCATTTCCGTATTCGTCTAGAGTTGGTTGTGATTGTGTTATTCGAATCGTTAGATTCATTTCCGCTGGTTCCTCGCGGTCGTGTTCGATTCTTCCTTTCCGTTCGTATCACCGTCTATTAACCGAGGCAAGTACTCTTATGAACTTACATTCTTGACATAATAGTATTGTGTGAAAAATGGTGTGCGTGTATGCTCACTAAGGGTTAGATCCGACGGGGTCTTGGTAGGGGTCCACAGATACGTGGATTGACGAGCTTGCTTTTAACCACTACGGGTTAGATCCGACGGGGTCTCGGTAGGGGTCCACAGAGATGTGGATCGACGGTTAATTGTGGTGCATTTTACAAATGTGATTTGATTATGGCATTTCCGGAAATGAGTGTTTTGGAACTATGTATTCTTGATTGCATACATTTACTATATGTGTAAGATGTAAGCTGTTCATTTGGTTACTTGTACTAGCGTAATTGCTAACCCCTATGGGGACCCATTTTGGGGAAATTCATTTTATGAATTTCAGGTCAGGTTCATCGAGACGAGCGGGTGCTGGACCAGTATGCGGATGATGGCCGTGCGTGATGATTATGCACGAGTGGTGTCTTATTGCCTTCTATATTTTTACCTTTTGTGGTCTTTAAACTAATAGTAGTACTCGAGTACTTAAGAGTTTTTGTTCGTCCGGATTGTATTGTTGTCTATTATGTTTGTGATGGATGATGGTGTTATGTTTGACCGGTTGAACCGGGTGAATTATTCTGTTTTGCGTCTTTATGACGAGGTGTTATTTTGTAGTTTCTGTGAGTCGATGAGTATGATGTTGTTCAGCCTGGTGAGTCCCATATAGGGATTCACGGCGCTGTAATATACCTCGATTATCTTGGGGGTGTTACAGAAAATGGTATCAGAGCACTAGGTTTATGGATACCTAGGCTTGTCGGTTTATTGGGTCTTGTTGTATTTTGTTTTGCACATCATCATCACGCTGCCATGATTCCGGTACTACCAGTGCCCGTAAGTTTTCTTTCCTCTGTTCATTATACTCTTGTATCGTACCTTTGATTCTCGATTTGCGATTGTTCTTTTCTTGTACTTACCATCGTTTGGCTTTTGCTACTTATTTAACTCCACTATGGATGCTGGAAGAGGTCGTGGTCGTGGTCGTGGTCGTGGACGCGGCCGGGGACGTGGGGCAGCCGGTGGGGCGGCCACATCGCAGTCTTCGGGAGCCGGCAGTACCGGCGACCGTCATAGTCACGCTTCTTATCAGGAGCGAGCCGACCTTGGTATTGCGGCTGTTATGCAGCAAATGGTGAACCAAATGGCGGCAATAGCTTAGGCGGTTCTGAACCCGGATCCGGGCCATGCTTATCGGGGCGGAGCGGATCGTTGGCTTCAGGATGTCATCAAGATGCATCCTCCTCAGTTTTCGGGAGCTTCAGACCCGATCGGCTGGGAAGGGTGGATCAAGGAGATATCTAAAGTCTTCACTGCTACCAATCGCCCCAGGACCGTAAGGTCCCTATTGCCCAGTACTTTCTCACTGGGGACGCTACGGATTGGTGGGAGGCCGTTGGGCCCAAAGACCATGTTGCTTCGTGGGCCGAATTTCAGGAATTGATGGAGACCGAGTATTATCCGTGGCCGGTCAGACAGGCTCGAGTGCATGCCTTCTATGATGCTCAACCACGGGATATCCCCGTATCTAAAGCTATTGCCGATTTTAATAAGGAGTTGGGTTATGTGAAGACCCAAGTTGTCGAGGAGAGCGACAAAATTTTCCATTTTTCCAGACGGATGAAATTGTCGATTCGGGACTATATGTCAGGGCTCGTCTGTACTACCTTGAAGGATTATCAGAGTAGGGCCCTTGCTTACGATATGTCAGTGACAGCTAGCGAGGCGGCCCGCGATAGCAAGAAGCAGAAGTCCACCGGGAATTTTTCGGGCCACAAGGCTGGGGGTCAGTAGAAATCCTAATCTGCTAACTTCCCCGCCGGCGGTGGTCCAGCTCATTCCGCTGGGGGTCCTCGTGGAACTACCAGTGCTCCTTTCCGTGATGTGAAGTGTTTCAATTGTGGCCGTATAGGCCACGTCAGTCGTACTTGTTTGAGCCATTTGCTGACGTGTAATCAGTGTGGCCTGCCGGGGCACAAGGCTGCTTTCTGTGCTGAGGGGGAGAAAATCCTTGGTGCCCGGGCTTCCATTCCAGCGCCTAGGGAACCATGTGTGAATCAAGGATCGTTTTCTCCTCAATCTCCGCCGAGTGCTAGTCGGGGGAGAGGTCGGGGTCAGCCCTCTAAGGGGGGAGCTTCCAGCGTCGGCTCAGCCCACCCCCATGTCTATGAGATGCGGAGAGTCGATGATCCAGCGGCTACCGTGGCGACAGGTACCGTTCATATTCTTTCTCATCCTGTCAGTGTGCTTTTCGATTCTGGTGCTATGAATTCGTTCATATCTCTGGATTGTAAGCGCCGTTTGAGTCTCGACTGTTTGACGCCTTGTGAGCCCTTCATCGTTAAGCTTCCTAGCGGTGATCGGATCGTTGGTGATCAGGAGGTTCGAGACTGTTCTGTATTTATTTGTGAGAGGTCTTGGCCCTCTAATATTATTGTTGTGGGTATTGAGGGTGAGGACTTAATTCTCGGGGATGATTGGCTCGAGCGGCATGGTCCAATCATGAACTACCGCACGAGAATCATCACTATGTTAGCCGAGGACGGCACCGAGCACTCTTTCGCCGGGCGAAAGAGGGGGAACCAGAAATTCGTTGTTAACGTCTTGAAGGCGATGAGACTCCTGCGAAAGGGGTGTACTGGCTATTGGTGCTACTCCTTGAAGGCGGAGAGTGGTGGAGTCGAGCTTTCGTCGATTTCAATCGTTAGTGAGTTTCCTGATGTATTTCCTGACAAGATACCAGGATTGCCACCGGATCGTGAGGTCGAGTTTGCTATAGAGTTAGAGTTGAAGAAGTAGTTGAGTGAGCTTCTTGAGTCGGGATATGTTCGACCGAGTGCCTCACCTTGGGGCGCACCAGTCCTGTTTGTGCGGAAGAAGGATGGTTCACTACGTTTGTGTATCGACTATCGCGAACTAAACAAGGTAACCATCAAGAACAAGTATTCTTTGCCGAGAATTGATGACTTGTTCGACCAGTTGCAGGGAGCTGCGGTATTCTCGAAGATTGATTTGAAATCAGGGTACTATCAGCTCCGAGTGAGGGAGTCCGATGTGCCGAAAATAGCTTTTCGGACGAGATTCGGACATTATGAGTTTGTAGTTATGGCGTTCGGGTTAACTAATGCACCGGCGGTGTTCGTGCAGTTGATGAACAAAGTCTTTATTGAGTATTTGGATAAGTGTGTCGTCGTCTTCATTGAGGATATTCTTATTTATTCGAGGAACGAGGAAGAGCATGCCCATCATTTGCCGGGACGGGAATAGAGTCCGTTCATCTCTGCGGGTAGTGTTAGACATTTTGAGGACCGAGCAACTCTATGCGAAGTTCTCGAAATGTGAGTTCTGGCTGAAGGAAGTGATGTTTCTAGGTCACGTGATTTCAGCCGAGGGGGTTCGTGTAGATCCGCAGAAGATCGAGGTGGTGTTGGATTGGGTACCGCCCAAGAATGTGAGAGAGCTCCGTAGTTTCTTGGGTTTGGCTGGCTACTATCGTAGGTTCGTCGAGGGATTCTCGAAACTAGCTCGGCCACTCACGCAGTTGCTCCAAAAATCCGAGAAGTTCGTCTGGAATGACGAGAGGCAGTCGAGTTTTGAGGAACTGAAGAAGCGTTTGATTTCAGCCCCGGTTTTGGTGTTGCCATGTGGCAACGAGGGTTTTTCCGTTTATAGCGATGCTTCGGGTCAGGGTCTTGGGTGCGTATTAATGCAGCACGGCAAGACCATTGCCTATGCGTCGAGACAGTTGAGGCCGTATGAGCTGAACTACCCTACTCATGATTTATAGTTAGCGGCAGTCGTTTTTGCGCTAAAGATTTGGCGTCACTATCTTTTCGGCTCTGCATGTCAGATTTTTACCGATCATAAAAGTCTGAAATACATATTTACTCAGCGGGAGTTAAATATGAGGCAGAGGAGGTGGTTAGAGATGATTAAGGATTATAACCTCGAAATCCTTTATCATCCGGGCAAGGCGAACGTCGTGGCCGACGCCTTTAGTCGGAAACCGGTGGCATTGTGAACGCTTGAGATCCTTACATCTCAGTCTGAGCTTCGGCGGGCTTTGATCGAGTTAGATGTTGAGGTTTTATTGCCTGGAGCTGTCGGGCAACTTTGTGCTTTAGAGATTTCGTCATCTTTAATCGATGAAATTAAGCTGAAGCAGTTAGAGGATCCGATGATTACTCGAATCCGAAAGAACGTTCTTAAGGGAAAGTCTCCTGGGTTTGTGATTCACGAGGATGGTATTTTGAGATTCCAGAGTCGGCTTTGTGTGCCGAATGACTAAGAGTTGAGACAGAGTATTTTGCGGGAGGCCCATGCTACACCTTACTCCGTTCATCCTGGTTCGAGTAAGATGTACAAGGACTTGAGAAGGAACTTCTGGTGGAATGATATGAAGAAGGAGGTCGCATAGTTTGTAGCGAGATGTTTGACTTGTCAGAAGGTCAAAATCGAGCATCAGCAACCGGCTGGGTTGTTACAGTCACTTCCCGTTCCGGAATGGAAATGGTAAGATATATCGATGGATTTCATTACGAGTTTGCCGAGATCGAGGTCGGGCATGAATATGGTATGGGTGATTGTTGATCGTCTGACCAAGTCGGCACATTTTCTGGTCATCAAGGACACTTGGGGCCCGGAGAAGTTAGCCCGTGTGTTTATCGCGCAGATTGTGAGGCTTCACGGTACTCCTAAGTCTATCGTTTCGGATCGTGATGGCCGTTTTGTATCACACTTCTGGCAGGCGGTGCATAAGGCATTGGGTACCCGTTTGCATTTGAGTACCTCTTTTCATCCCCAGTCAGATGGACAGTCGGAACGCACTATCCAGACGTTCGAGGATTCGTTGCGTGCTTGTGCTCTCGATTGGAGTAGTGACTGGGAGGAACATTTGCCATTGATCGAATTCACGTACAACAACAGTTGGCACGCATCGATTCGGATGGCGCCGTATGAGGCACTTTATGGGCGGCGATGTCGATCACCAATTTGTTGGAATGAGACGTCCGATTTGGTCGGGACCGAGCCGGATGTCGTTTTGGAGACGAGGCGGAAGATAGAATTAATTCGAGAATGGATGTTGACTGCCCAGAGTCGACATAAGTTGTATGCCGACGCCCGTCGTCGACCTTTGGAATTCGAGGTGGGAGACCACGTTTTGCTAAAGGTGTCGCCGACGAAGGGAGTTTTTCGTTTCGGGAAGAAAGGGAAGTTGAGTCCAAGATTTATTGGACCCTTTGAGATTCTCGAGCGAGTCGGTGGGTTGGCATACCGTTTGGCGTTACCTCCGGCCTTGAGTCATGTTCATAGCGTTTTTCATGTTTCCCAGCTGAGGAAATATGTCCCGGATCCTAGTCACGTCATCGATTATGGTGAGATTGATGTCGCCGAGGATATTACTTTTGAGGAGCGTCCTTTGAAGATTTTAGAGTATCGTGAGAAACGACTGAGGCATAAGACCATCCCTTTGGTCAAAGTGCAGTGGTCGAGAGACGGTGTCGAGGAGGCAACATGGGAAACCGAAGATAGCATGCGTGCTAGCTACCCTGAGTTGTTTCTTTCTTAAGTTTCGGGACGAAACTTATATTTAGAGGGGAAGAATGTTATATCCGCATTTTTCTTTCCCTTGTATTTTCATTTCCGGTGTATTTTTCGATTGTAGTGACCCTCGTGCATCTTTCAGTATATCTTTCATGTCATCTACTGATCTGATTCTCGTTATTGTTGTGCGGAACCGCCGTTTCGGGGTTGCCGTGGATCCATTTCGTGTTATTGTTTCCCAAATATTGATTCCTATTGCTTTTATTCTCTTCCCGGATCATTTTTCATCATTTTAGGACCCAAAGGGGGTGTGGGTTGTAACACCCCCAAAACCGTATGGGAATATTACACGCCGTAAACCCTTTCCGCAAGGATATACCAGGCTAAACGTCCATAAACAACCAAATGCTTGCCCGGCCAGGGTCAAACAATATAATAATACAGACCGTTAAGGTCACTTACACATAAACACACACAGACCGATGAGGTCACACAACTCTATCAACATGACTGACTAACAACATTACCCACACAGGGTTCGAAATACAATACAACGGAAGACTGAATCAACTCTAACAATACAAATAAACTCTACCAACTCTCAACTCTTGATTAGTATCGCAGCTCGTCATCCCCTGGTGCCAATCCTGTGAATGCTCCCCTGAACCTGCATGTACCTGGACGCAAAACAGACATCCACCCCCCGAATACTCGGGGGTTAGTAAAACTCCACTGTTTTACTAGTACAAGTATCAAACCATACGAAATGTAACAAGCAAATTGTAACTACGAATTTAATACGGAAATCAATTATCAAAATGCTCCCGAGAAGTTTTAGAATTTCGAACTCAAGTAAGAGATATTTGAAAAGGAACACATCATCTCGGGGATTTTTAAAGCAGAAATTCTTTTGGATCTCGAGTCCCAATTTACAAAACCCTTTTCGTAAACAATAGGGCCTTAGCCCGATTCTCGTTTCAAAGCATACTAAATAATATATCATTATGAGTCCGAGATCCATATTTAAAATGTTACCCGAACAATCACTGCTACACGATCATTGTTCGTACACATCATGTACCGAACTCCGAGGCCTCGACGGACCTTACCCGACCACATACACTGTTCGTACACATCATGTACCGAACTCCGAGGCCTCAACGGACCCTACCCGGCCACACACACTGTTCGTACACATCATGTACCGAACTCCGAGGCCTCAACGGACCACTACCCGGCCACAACATCGTTCGTACACATCATGTACCGAACTCCGAGGCCTCGTCGGACCACTACCGGATCACACACCTTGTCCGTACACGTCATGTACCGGACTCGAGGCCTCGTCGGACCCTACCGGATCACACACTTTGTTCGTACACATCATGTACCGAACTCCGGAGGCCTCGTCGGACCCTACCGGAACACACACACATCGACACGACACAATTCATAATCATTAAATGTCAAGCCATTCCACATTACACGAAATGTTCAATCAAGTATGTAAACCAAAACAACACATGTATCATGATCATCACAACGACTCTTAACCAACATAACACACATTCGTACACAAGACATTGAACAACCACGTGTACAACCATCTCATATGTACATCGCAATCCCGCACAAATGGCACGACGCCTAACACGGTACCAATATATCACTATTATCACAAAGCCTTCAAATTTGGAAAACACAACCAACTCAAGCGGAACATATTTACGGAGGCAAGCAAAATCGTCATACATATCATACGTAATTAATATTCACAAGATACAAGTCGTATAATAAGATACTTGCCTAATAACCGCTACCAAACGTTCAAGAACACCGTTCGACCGGGAAGCTCGGACCCAAGGAGACAACGAACGGAAGGGTTCCGACTCGAGTTCTTTACAAGAATTCGACCCTAACAACATAAATTCAATAAATCATCGATCATACGAGGAAGAATAATCGTAGAACGCCCGAAAACCCTCTATGACATTTTAGGACACCTTCAAGGCGTCGGTCAAGAACTCGACCAAAAATAACGAATCGATACGATCCGACCATGGGTTAACAAGGGAAAAGATACAATACATCCTAATAATCATCAATCCATCACAATCTTAAGTTAAATTGGATTAACCGGAATCGAACAAAATACCCAAAATCCCCAATTATCCAAAAGGGAGGGTTTCAAGAAATAATACCTTTGGAGATTCAAGTACTAAGATCCGTAGAACACGCGTTCGATTGATTGCCCGAGCCTTACAACCGAAGAAAATGGTGAAAATCGACCCCGGATGAAGAAAGCTTGAGTTCTCCCCTTAGCTCTCTCTCTCGCGCAGTGAAAATGGAGAAGGAATCGGCCGATTTCGTCTAATAAAGACGAATTTGCATTGACCGCTTCAGCCGCGTGCACAAAGTGTGCCGCACAGCCGAAAATTTACTCCTGTGTTTCGCGTTGCCGCGGCAAGACTGCGTGCAGCGGCACCGTCTGATCGGGTTTAGGTCGCAGAAGACACTCGAGTGTGCCGCGGCCGGACAGTGTGCGCGCACCGCTCGCACCGTGCCGCGGCACGGATAGGTGTGCCGCGGCACACACTGATTTGCTCGACCAACAAGCGAAGGAATTTGTGTGCCGCGCACGCAAATCTTGTGCCGCGCCCACACCCCTATTGGGTTCCAAAATGATAAAAATGATCCTAAAGAGAATAAAACGATAGGAATCAATATTTGGGAACCAATAACGAAATAGATCCACGCAACCCCAAACGGCGGTTCCGCACCACAATAACGGGAATACAGTTCAACAGTTGACAGGAAGGACACACTGAAAGGTACACGAGGGTCACTATGACCGAGAAATATACCAAAAATGAAAATACAAGGAAAAGAAAAGTACCGGATATTACAGAGACAACAATTACAGATACGGATACCCGTAACTTTGGGCAAATTACAAAATGGCCCAGAACGCCCGGGAATCACGATACGTGATCGAAAAACCAAACCGAAGATCACAACACGTCCAACAAAGTTAAACGGACTTGCGGGAAACTAGAAACAGCAGTTTCGGACGAGATTCGCAAGAATCGAATTCAAGTGCGGAAAAGTCGCTAAAAAGCACGGAACTCAACAAAACAACACCGAAACGAACTCGGATGACAAAAAGTGTAGAATTAATCACTCTCGAAATGACGAAACGGTCATGAGCGAATCGTCAAAACGGACTTCGGCCGAAAAAGAAATTTACCGAAAATCAAAAATTGCGGATATTACATTCTACCCTCCTTAAAAGAAGTTTCGTCCCGAAACTTAAAACAAGTAGGGAGAAGAAATATCCCTCCAGGAAAAACTCAACGAGATACACAAGAAGTGCATAACTCATGCCCAATGGCGAAACGCTACAAGCAACGCAACGGAATATACGGCGTGAAAACACGCTCCACGACGACCAACACGACGCCCCCGGTATAGACATAATAAAATCAACAAGTGACAAGCGTCATCAAACAGATAATACAATCGAGTCGATTATCTGAACGATCGTAAAACACCACGAACAAAAATCAATACGATTGACCAACCCAACGGTTCATCAATCAAAACGCGAGCCAAACGCTGAACAAATACGGAATTCCACCGCCCAAGGGTTGGAAGATCGAAACGAGACTAATTTCTCGAACTTAAGGAAATTACGAAGGAGTCTGGACGTTCAACAATCATGAATCGAGATCAACAAAAAAAAACGAACAATCAATGATCAACCATAACGATCGAGTCAACAAAAATCGAATAATCATGTTCGGATCACGAAGAACAATAAGGTTCAACCGACAACTCCGAAGTTCACATCTCGACTCGAGACAAAACATGATCCGGTGAAAACAACAAGATGTGCACCCACATCAGATCCACAGGAAAGGGAATAGCAATTGAAAAAAATCACAACGACAAACGAGTTATTCCGAAACAATACCACACTCGTTCGATCAACAAAAGCAAGGGGTAGGACAAGCTCAGAAAATGTCAACGAACATAACCGAGTCAACAGAGTCGAAAATACAGAGGTTCAAAATCCAATCCACTTCGAATAAGAGAACTAATAAAACCAGATGATGTCACTTCCGAACAAGGTTCACAAGAATCGAACCGAACTCGAAAAAGTCACAGCGATAACCAGATCGACCCACAATAGGATCACAGCTCGAACGAGCGAAACCTAATACAGAACAAGTTCAGAAAGTATCAACGAACACGAGCGAGTCGATAGAATTGAGAAAGAGAAAATGCAGGGGGCAAAAATAATACGGGTATTATGTTCGACCTCTTCAAAAAAAGAAGTGTCGTTCCCGAAACTCACAACACGAAATCAAGGTGACAACACAACAAGCATCCGACAGAAACATCTCCCATGGGCCTCTTAGAGCCGATTCCGATAACTGTGCTGAAGCGCGAACTCCGAAAGTCTTGGTAGTCAAATCGCAAAACTGAATTCGGTGTCCCTCGAGTCCACACTTGAAATGTGTTACTGACGAGAAGGACAATTTACACGTGCATGCCCCGGCACATCACGGTTGAAACGCCTCGACTCGGCATACCGAAAATACAAATGATAAATACAATGGCGCATAACGTCGCAAAACAACATAGCAGAGATGCCAACTCAGCACAACAAGGAATCATAATACATATCATATACAACGATTATCATCGTAAAATAATACACACAAACACTACAGCAACGACGGTATCGTTCGGCGACCTCAACGGCCCGAACAATAACCAGCACATAATTACAACCATTGTGAAACAATCACATATGCACACGAACGTACAAACCCAAGCTTTAACAGCTCACACAGGTGCGATAACACGCAAGCCACCACGAAATGACAACATAAAGGATCGTCATCACACCTCCCACAAGGGCTAGCAAAATATATGCGTGGCGAACGACTCGACGCTCACGCCACCAATTCAATCACAATTCGGGGTTAACACCGTAACGAAAGTTCAAAAACCATACACGCATTTCCGGTCCGCAAAAAGGAATGATAAGTTTTAAAACGAAAACCACCTTTTGAAAACAGTTTGGAAACAAGTTGATCTTGAGTATCATTTTACAAAAAGGTAGTACAAACACCATTATCGAGACTTTGAAAATCATCTTGCGTTTGAACAAAAATGAGGACACCTTTCCTTTAGTGAAAAACTTTTCAAAAATATTCGACCCTTGGGTCTAAACAACTGCATTTGAAAATATCTCAAAATATTTTTGGTCCTCAACCGGAAAATTCTTGAAATGTATTGCGGCATTAGAAAACACCTTGAAAACACCGCAAGAAAATAATTCGTTTTAAAAGTACGTCTCGAATTTCAATTTTCTAAGATACTCAAGGTTTTCAAAAATAATTCAATGGGCTAGCACGCCCAAAAATTTCAGGTAATTACACGGGACAATATAGCGTCGAGGGTCCCGCGCCGGAACCTACCAGGCTAAAAACCTTTTATAAGCTACCAAAAAGGCCGATGACGGTAATATTTCAAAAATTCACAAAATCCGTTTACAACATACTAAATTCCGTCATAAGAATTTCGCCAAAATGATCGAGGCCATAATGCCAAAAACTCGGTTAAGGGAATTGGTTTTCGAAATAAAACTCAATCGGTAAAATACCGAAAGCCATTACAAAAGAACTCACGCAGCGGATAAAAGAAATAAAATCAAACATGCACAAGACAGCAACACTAGTCCTCATATGAACGAAAAATGGGAGTCAAATGACCACATATCACGCAATCAAAATCCATAAGAGGATTCCGTCAATTGACTCATAATCATAAAAATAGCTCGTGTCACACGAGGCACAACACAAGGAAGGGAGACTTACATCCACAGGCCGCACGGAGATGACGGTCGCCCACGATACTAATCTCATCCGACAACATATCCGACACGTCGTGACTACGCACAACTCAACTTGTCACCTGACGACTCGAACGACAAGACAACACATTACTCGACAAACCACGACTCGACTCGACCCGACAGCCTAGGTTTCCGCAACCTAAGCTCTGATACCATAAATGTAACACCCCCAAAACCGTATGGGAATATTACACGCCGTAAACCCTTTCCGCAAGGATATACCAGGCTAAACGTCCATAAACAACCAAATGCTTGCCCGGCCAGGGTCAAACAATATAATAATACAGACCGTTAAGGTCACTTACACATAAACACACAGACCGATGAGGTCACACAACTCTATCAACAGGACTGACTAACAACATTACCCACACAGGGTTCGAAATACAATACAACGGAAGACTGAATCAACTCTAACAATACAAATAAACTCTACCAACTCTCAACTCTTGATTAGTATCGCAGCTCGTCATCCCCTGGTGCCAATCCTATGAATGCTCCCCTGAACCTGCATGTACCTGGACGCAAAACAGACATCCACCCCCCGAATACTCGGGGGTTAGTAAAACTCCACTGTTTTACTAGTGCAAGTATCAAACCATACGAAATGTAACAAGCAAATTGTAACTACGAATTTAATACGGAAATCAATTATCAAAATGCTCCCGAGAAGTTTTAGAATTTCGAACTCAAGTAAGAGATATTTGAAAAGGAACACATCATCTCGGGGATTTTTAAAGCAGAAATTCTTTTGGATCTCGAGTCCCAATTTACAAAACCCTTTTCGTAAACAATAGGGCCTTAGCCCGATTCTCGTTTCAAAGCATACTAAATAATATATCATTATGAGTCCGAGATCCATATTTAAAATGTTACCCGAACAATCACTGCTACACGATCATTGTTCGTACACATCATGTACCGAACTCCGAGGCCTCGACGGACCTTACCCGACCACATACACTGTTCGTACACATCATGTACCGAACTCCGGAGGCCTCAACGGACCGTACCCGGCCACACACACTGTTCGTACACATCATGTACCGAACTCCGAGGCCTCAACGGACCCTACCCGGCCACAACATCGTTCGTACACATCATGTACCGAACTCCGGAGGCCTCGCTGCACCCTACCGGATCACACACCTTGTCCGTACACGCGTCATGTACCGGACTCCGGAGGCCTCGTCGGACCCTACCTGGATCACACACTTTGTTCGTACACATCATGAACCGAACTCCAGAGGCCTCGTTAGACCCTACCTGGAACACACACACATCGACACGACACAATTCATAATCATTAAATGTCAAGCCATTCCACATTACACTGAAATGTTCAATCAAGTATGTAAACCAAAACAACACATGTATCATGATCATCACAACGACTCTTAACCAACATAACACACATTCGGTACGAGACATTGAACAACCACGTGTACAACCATCTCATATGTACATCGCAATCCTGCACAAATGGCACGACGCCTAACACGGGTACCAATATATCACTATTATCACAAAGCCTTCAAATTTCGGAAAACACAACCAACTCAAACGGAACATATTTACGGAGGCAAGCAAAATCGTCATACATATCATACGTAATTAATATTCACAAGATACAAGTCGTATAATAAGATACTTGCCTAATAACCGCTACCAAATGTTCCGAAGAACACCGTTCGACCAGGAAGCTCGGACCCCGAAGGAGACAACGAACGGAAGGGTTCCGACTCGAGTTCTTCACAAGAATTCGACCCTAACAACATAAATTCAATAAATCATCGATCATACGAGGAAGAATAATCGTAGAACGCCCGAAAACCCCTCTATGACATTTCTAGGACACCTTCAAGGCGTCGGTCAAGAACTCGACCAAAAATAACGAATCGATACGATCCGACCATGGGTTAACAAGGGAAAAGATACAATACATCCTAATAATCATCAATCCATCACAATCTTAAGTTAAATTGGATTAACCGGAATCGAACAAAATACCCAAAATCCCCAATTATCCAAAAGGGAGGGTTTCAAGAAATAATACCTTTAGAGATTCAAGTACTAAGATCCGTAGAACACGCGTTCGATTGATTGCCCGAGCCTTACAACCGAAGAAAATGGTAAAAATCGACCCAGGATGAAGAAAGCTTGAGTTCTCCCCCTTAGCTCTCTCTCTCTCGCAGTGAAAATGGAGAAGGAATCGGCCGATTTCATCTAATAAAGACGAATTTGCACGATTGACCGCTTCGTGTGCCGCGGCACGAAGTGTGCGGCGCCTGGCGAAAATTTACTCCTGTGTTTCCAGCGTTGTGCGCGGCATACTGCGTGTGCCGCACCGTCTGATCGGGTTTAGGTCGCAGAAGACACTCGAGTGTGCCGCGGCACGGACAGTGTGTGCGGCGGCACGGCTGTGTGCGCGGCCGGATAGGTGTGCCGCGGCACAGTCTGATTTGCTCGACCAACAAGCGAAGGAATTTGTGTGCGCGCACGCACATCTTGTCTGCGGCCCACACCTATTGGGTTCCAAAATGATAAAAATGATCCGGAAGAGAATAAAAGCGATAGGAATCAATATTTGGGAACCAATAACACGAAATGGATCCACGGCAACCCGAAACGGCGGTTCCGCACCACAATAACGGGAATACGGTTCAACGGTTGACAGAAGGACACCTTTGAAAGGTACACGAGGGTCACTATGACCGAGAAATATACCAAAAATGAAAATACAAGGAAAAGAAAAGTACCGGATATTACAGAGACAACAATTACAGATACGGATACCCGTAACTTTGGGCAAATTACAAAATGGCCCAGAACGCCCGGGAATCACGATACGTGATCGAAAAACCAAACCGAAGATCACAACACGTCCAACAAAGTTAAACGGACTTGCGGGAAACTCGAAACAGCAGTTTCGGACGAGATTCGCAAGAATCGAATTCAAGTGCGGAAAAGTCGCTAAAAAGCACGGAACTCAACAAAACAACACCGAAACGAACTCGGATGACAAAAAGTGTAGAATTAATCACTCTCGAAATGACGAAACGGTCATGAGCAAATCGTCAAAACGGACTTCGGCCGAAAAAGAAATTTACCGAAAATCAAAAATTGCGGATATTACATGGGTCGCGGCACAAGGAGTGTGCGCCGCGGCACAGACATTTTTCCAGTTTTGGCCGAGCGGACTGTACTGTGTGCCGCGGCACATGCCGACGGGGCCGCGGCTGCTGCCGGTCGGTCTGCGGCACACCGTCGGCCGAGGCACACTCGTGTGGCATTTTCGGCCAAAACCAGATCTGGGTGCCGCGGCTGCGGCTGGCGAACGCGGCTTCTTGCCGAACCACAGGAGCGATTTTGGGCCGCGGCACACTTCGGCTGAGCCGCGGCACACGATGCGGTCAACTGTATAATTTCGTTTTTTTTGGCGAAATCAGCCATTTTCTTCCTTTTCTTCACCTGCGCATGAGAGAGAGAGGGTTGAGAGGAGAACTTCTCATCATTCATCACTTGAGGGTCGATTTTCATCATTTTCATTCGGTTGTGAAGCCTGGATAATCGATCTAACGCGTGTTCTACGGATCATAGTGCTTGGATCTTCAAAGGTAATATCTCTTAGAACCCTACTTTTGGATAATTTGGGGGTTTTGGGATTTTCTTCTGATTCGTTCCGTTTTGTTGGTGGATTCATGATGAATACGATTAATATTGTTAGTATCTTTAGCTTTCCTACGGATTCATGGATATTTTGTGGGTTTTTACGGAATCGAGAGGGTTTGGTTGTGGTCCGCCCTCGTTGTTATTTTTGGTACGAATATACATGAATCGTAGGCGGGTTTTCGGGTGTATTCCATTTTCGTACTCGTCTAGATTTGGTTGTGATTGTGTTCTTCGAATCGTTAGGTTCATTTCCGCCGGTTCCTCGCGGTCGTGTTCGATTCTTCCTTTCCGTTAGTATCACCGTCTATTAACCGAGGCAAGTACCCTTATGAACTTACATTCTTGACATAATAGTATTGTGTGAAAAATGGTGCGTGTGTGTATGCTCACTACGGGTTAGATCCGACGGGGTCTCGGTAGGGGTCCATAGAGACGTGGATCGACGAGCTTGCTTTTAACCACTACGGGTTAGATCCGACGGGGTCTCGGTAGGGGTCCACAGAGACGTGGATCGACGGTTAATTGTGGTGCATTTTACAAATGTGATTTGATTATGGCATTTCCGGAAATGAGTGTTTTGGAACTATGTATTCTTGATTGCATGCATTTACTATATGTGTAAGATGTAAGCTGTTTATTTGGTTACTTGTACTAGCGTAATTGCTAACCCCTTTGGGGACCCATTTTGGGGAAATTCATTTTATGAATTTCAGGTCAGGTTCAACGAGACGAGCGGGTGCTGGACCAGTATGCGGATGATGGCCGTGCGTGATGATTGTGCACGAGTGGTGTCTTATTGCCTTCTATCTTTTTACCTTTTGTGGTCTTTAAACTAATAGTAGTACTCGAGTACTTAAGAGTTTTTGTTCGTCCGGATTGTATTGTTGTCTATTATGTCTGTGATGGATGATGGTGTTATGTTTGACCGGCTGAACCGGATGAATTATTCTGTTTTGCGTGTTTATGACGAGGTGTTATTTTGTAGTTTCTGTGAGTCGATGAGTATGATGTTGTTCAGCCTGGTGAGTCCCATATAGGGATTTACGGCGCTGTAATATACCTCGATTATCTTGGGGGTGTTACACACACACACACACACACACACACACATATATATATATATATATATAATTAAGGCAAATAACCAAAATAATCAAAACACACCAAATTTTCAACACACCAAAATAATTAATCAAACCACCCCCAAACTTGAAAATAAAACTGTCCTCAGTTTAAATAAAAAATAAAATAAAAAGCAATGCAGAAAAGCAGAATACTCCCTGTTAAGAAAGTTGATGTTTGAGCTAACGCCTTTTAGAATCTGCAAGAGAATAAATATACGAGTCACACAACAAAAGAAAATAAAATATACTCGTAAGTATAACACAATTTGTAAGATGCGCATCAAGAAAGTCCAAAGAGTCGCCTTACGCTGCCATCAATGCTTTAATAAAAAAAACACACAATAAAAATTACAGCAATAAAATAACAATATATAAATCGCGAATAGATGCGCGTCAAGAGATCAAGAAGAAACTCCTTAAGCTGCCACCATTTAGCACGATTATTACACACGACAGAAAGTAAAAATACAAGAGGTCCGACATGGATTATCAAAGGGAGAGGAATGAATCCACTTTTCGTTTTCTCACGGTAAAATATTCCATCTAGACAATTTTAGCTAGAGCTGAATCTGGTTGAGGAACAAATTCATTGAGTTTTTTGATTAGTTTATCTGGTGTTGTTGCAACGACTATGATTCATTTAGCACGCTCGGAAATAAGAACCTTTTCAGCAGAGTAGTCGATGAAAGATAGTAAACCATCAAAGAAACCATTGACATTAAGCAGACCTATTGGTTTTTGATGAACATTTAGCTGGGCTCTGGTAACCACATGAAAAAGTTCCTCAAGAGTGCCAAAACTACCGGGAAGGGTGATAAAGGCGCCAGAATTATTTATCATGTGAGTTATGCGATCTTGCATATTTACAGATCTAAACTCATCTCCAATAGTTGACCCGGTGATTTTACTTTCAGCCAGAGGTTTTGGAATTATTCCCAACACTCTTACTCCTTCCATATAGGCAGAAGCAGCAGCTCATCCCATTAATCCTAGACTTCCTCCTCCGTAAACTACATGAATGCATTTTTCTCATAAGGTACGACCCAAGTTGTGGGCTGCTTCAGTAAAGCATGCCTCTTTTCCATAACTAGCTCCACCAAAAATACAGAATGTTCTAAAATTTTTTGCTGAAGATGATGACTCCATTTTTTAAAAGAAAATTTTTTAGAGAGAAAAAGAGAAAATTGCAAGTTTGAGGGATGAATGAAAGAAACAAGCACAATGTTTTATTTATAGAAGAAAAAAGAAGGTAAAAATTGTTTAACAAGTTTGTGATTGCGTTGATTGCGCTTCAACTACTCAATAGAATAATGAATGCATTTATCGCGTATCACATTTTTTATTCATAAAATCTCACCACACGACAAAAATAAAAGATACTTACGTGTATGTACAGTAATTGTGATTGTGGCTCACATCTTCCTCTGATTTTACGTTCAGAAACGGCCTAAACGCCATCTATGAGTCGGGGAGAAGCTTCCCATCTAATTTTCTTACAAATTGGCAAACAGGGTCTTTTAACGTCGGATTCCCAAGACGTTATTCATATTCTGGTTTAAATTTATTCCACAAACATCGAATTCCATAATGTACGAGTCCACTAGGATGCGTGTCAAGAGAAATTTCGATATTATCTAAATTCTCTTTATTCAGACCATCCTTAATGAACTGAATTTTATCTTCTCTGTTTGTAGATGGAATTCCTAAAGATCGACATTTTAAATTACAGTTCCATCTAGCACATTTATAACAAACGGCTATCATCTTTGCTCGTCGTTTCTTCGCATATGAACTTTTTTCAAGCCCTGGTAAAAATCTAGTCAGTGTTTCTGTGAATTCACCCTCTATTCTTACTTTGGCTTCAATTATGAATCTTATGTCAAAAGTTATGCTTTTATTCATAAGAAACCTCATTCTTTCAAGCCTAGCCTTGTAAATTTTTAAAATTGCATTTTTGCTTAGAAAGGGAAATCTTTTTTCAATTTTATACAATGTTTCTTCCAACAACAACAACAACATCTAAGCCTTAGTCCCAAAATGATTTGGGGTCGGCTAACATGAATCAAACTTTGAAACCGTCAATAATCGTTACATAAATAACATAAAAGGAAAAAAGAGGGAAAAAGTAGAGAAAAAATCAAATAAAAAAAGAGAATGAATGAAAAAAAAAAAAGAAAAAATAGAAAAAAAAGAAAAAAAGATAACATGAAATAAAAGAAAATAGGAATTTAAAAAAAAAAAAAAAAAAAAAGAATCAGACTTCATCCACCATCCGTATTCTTTCCCTCCACATTTGCCTCTCCAACGCCATACTTTCTCCAATTCCAAGAAACCGCATATCATTTTCAATCATCTTTATCCAAGTTTTCTTGGGTCTTCCTCTACCTTTCACAACATTACTTGCTCCCCAACTTTCTAGCCTCCTCACTGGGGCATCAATAGGTTTTCTTCTCACATGACCAAACCATCGTAATCGATTCTCCATCATCTTGTCTTCTATAGACGCAACTCTTACCTTCTCTCTGATCACCTCATTTCTGAGCCGATCCTTTTTTGTATGACCACACATCCATCGTAGCATACGCATCTCTGCCACATTCATCTTTTGAACGTGACAGCCTTTGTTTCTGACCCAACACTCGGTGCCATATAACAATAGCAGGCCTAATTGCCGTGCGGTAAAATTTACCCTTTAATCTATGAGGCATGCCGGGATCACA
Organism: Orobanche coerulescens; assembly: GCA_033398695.1. Lineage (NCBI taxonomy): Eukaryota > Viridiplantae > Streptophyta > Magnoliopsida > Lamiales > Orobanchaceae > Orobanche > Orobanche coerulescens. Next base: position 21,675,486 of record CM065810.1, read on the forward strand.
TAAAACCCCTGTGGCACTCTTCCACTTCAACCACCCTGCCTTTATTCTGTGAGCCACATCGCCATCTAGCTCTCCATCCTTTTGGATAATAGATCCAAGATACCGAAAGAAAGTGGATCCATGAACAACTTTCCCATCAAATGTGATCATCCCCGCCTCTCTATCACTGTTTTCGCTAAACCTACACTCCATATATTCAGTATTACTTCTGCTCAGCCTAAAGCCTCTCTATCACTGTTTTCGCTAAACCGAAACATTTATACAATGTTTCTTCCATTATAAAAAAAATAAAAATGAAAATAAATGGATGAAATATCTACAAATATCAGTTGTTGTGGGAAACTGTGAAATCCGACTTTAATAGTCACGGAGTACCGTTATCTGCCACTTGACCGGACAAACACAATTGAGTACTAAGTTAGAACGTCGAGAAAATTGTATCTATAACAATAGTTTACAATGTAAGATTTCAAAATAAAACTTATACTTCCCCAGCAACGGCGACAAAAACTTGACACGTTCTTAGTGTAACTATCGCAAGTGCACGATATCGTATCAAGTAGTAAGTAGACTTTTTGAGTCCGGTTTATTGATCCCACGAGGAAGTTTGGTTATAATTTGAATTATACACTATTAGTCTATTTTTATAGATACTAAGATGAGTGAAACACACAATTACAGAGTTTGGTTTAATAATTGCAAAGAAAATGCAATAATAGTTCTAATATTTTAAGGAAATAAAAGGATTGCAATAATAATAGATTGATTAATGATAAAATGAAATAGTTGGGATTACAAACTTAGTTCGTCATTAGTTATAGAAGATGTATAGGAGATCATAAAATGAATTTACTTATTATGTTGGGTAGATTCGATTTTCCCTAAAAAGACGGTTTCTCTTTCGAACTATAAAATGCCTCTTACATATTGAGTCAATCCACTATATTTCTATGTTGATTGGCTTCAATACATAACATTAGGATTTATGAAAATAACTCAAAGAATCATCTAAGGTCTATAGGTATATTTCTATCCCCTAGAAAAACTTAGAGTGAAGATCATTTGATCTAATCAAACATATTTTCTTTCGAACATATGAAGACAAAAAATATCGTCATTTATTGGCCAAATAAATAAAGATTGTTAAAACAATGAAAATCACACACAATAATAAGTAATTCACAATAGATCTTTATACAAACTTAAATAACATGACTAACCTTGTTTATAATCCCAACTAAAGGTAACTTAGCCCATGAAGGGTTTAATATACATAATACAAGCTTTGGTGGTCATTATTAGTTGAATCAAGAGAAAGAATTGATCCTCACTCCATTAGAAGATAAAGGAGAAAGAAGCAATAAACTCTCTGAACAACATATGCTATACCACATTTGTAAAACCCCGAGATATTCGGAGTATATTACAGCGCCGTGGACCCCTACATGGGACCCACCATGCTACAACAAGAAAAACACCACTCGACTAACCATTTCGGTTAGCGAGGACACACACTTAAATAATATAACATATAAAGATACGCCCGGAGCAACCGGCGAAGTAAGCATCATCCGGCAATGTAACAATTTAAAGTAATACAATACGTAGTTTAAAAGGAAAAGCCTAAGTACTCGCGAGTACAATCTACAAGTTTATAACTGTGAAAACAACCATATCGAAATGAACAAAAGAAATAAGAAGACCCAAATGCACATGTCAACAACCCTGGCCAACATCCTCGTACTGTCCCGGTGCTCGCTCGTCCGGATAATTATAACCTGAAATCCATAACAAGAATTTCCCCAAAACGGGTCCCCAAAGGGGTTAGCAATTACGCTAGTACAAGTAATCAAGGCAAACCAATCGCTTATACATTTCATAGTACAATGCACCAAAATCAATTTCAAAAGTCAAAACCAGACATGTCTTTTCCGGAAACAAACAGTCGCAATCAAATTTGCCTAGGACCGGGACGAAGCCACAAGTCCCACCCGAGGCCTCTAAGGACCCTCCCAGGCTGGCCATATCATAAAACAAATCACGCACATGCATCGCCTAGGATAGGGACGAAGCCACAAATCCCACCCGAGGCCTCTAAGGACCCTCCCGGGCTGGCTAGCTAAACAAACTCGTGAATCCAGAGTGAAGTCATAGATTCCCACGAGGCCCCGTCGGACCCTCCCGGGGTGAGCACAATCACACACAATATACATTACCATTTCACGTTAAGCATAAAGGTTTCCAAAATACTTGCCTTGAATAATTGACGACGCACCGAACAGAAGGAAAAACACCGACGAACGCTAGGAACCAACAGGACCGAACCTAACGATTCGAAGAACACAATCACAACCAACTCTAGACGAATACGGAAATGGAATACACCCGAAACCCCGCCTACGATTCATGTATATTCGTATAGAAATAACAACGAGGGCGGACCACAACCAAACCCTCTCGATAATGAAAGATACTACGAAATACACCATGAATCCATAGCAAAACGAAGGATTCTAACAATATTAATCATACTCATCATGGATAATTCAACAAAACGGAATGGATCGGAAGAAAATGTGAAAACCCCCAAATCATTCCCAAAATAGGGTTCTAGGAAACTTTACCTTGATTTGATGATGAACAATGAATGATTAGTGATAGGTTGATGATAAGAAGCTTGAATATACTCCTACAATGGTGTTTGGGCGAAAATCGGGCGAGCCCTAGCTCTCCAGGTCGTCCCGTCGCGAAGAGAAGTGAGAGAGGTGAGAAATGAGAAAAAATACGGCTGCTGCCAGTTTATATACTGGTCGGTGTTACGGCCGTAACATCCATAACATACGGCCGTAACATAGGAATATTACAGCCGTAACTCTCCTGCCTTACGGCCGTAACTATTCCCAGGAATGAAACTGGGCAATCTGACGAAGCTGACATACGGCCGTATCAAGATGAGGTTACGGCCGTAACAATTCTCACGGCCGTAACTCTAGCGTGTTACGCCCGTAACCCCTCCACTGGACCCAAGTGCAGAGAAACAAACTCTTATTACGGCCGTATAAGGAAAACTTACGGCCGTAACTCTCGAGTATTACGTCCGTAACATATACGGCTTACGACCGTAATATATACGGCTTACGGCCGTAACATGGCCTGTGACAGCAGGCAGAGATCTGAATCACTTCTCGACGAGGAAATGATCGGGAAATAACGAGACGTATCCGCTACCAACTGATACACTTCCGACGGATTCAAACCAACGACAAAAGAGATAAAGTGAAACCTGATTCCGACTACTCGAGGGTTCGGAACAGACAGGGGTGGAAACTACCCCGTAACTTAGGGAAATTACAAAATGGCCCAAATGTTCAAAAACCGCGACACGACGTCGGATTAACAAACCGAAACTCATAACACGAACAACTCAACTATACGAACTCGTGAAACGAAAGAAATTACAAAAGCGAACGAGTTCCATGAGAATCGAACGTCCATGCCATAATACATGACATAAAACGAAATAATATCAAAACATCACCAAGATCATCCCAGATGGAGAAACTCCAAGAATAACATAGATTTAAAATGTCGACATGGTTACAAGCGAGCTACTAAAAATGAAAATACACCAAAACGGGAATAATAAGAGAAGGGAAAAATGCGGATATTACATTCTACCCCTCTAAAAACAAGTTTCGTCCCGAAACTTAAGAAATAAACAACTCGGGATACTTTGCACGCATGCTATCCTCGGTTTCCCAAGTCGCCTCCTCGCCACCATGTCTCGACCACTGCACTTTGACCAAAGTAATGGTCTTATGCCTCAGTCGTTTCTCACGGTGCTCCAAAATCTTTAAGGGATGCTCCTCGAAGGTAATGTCCTCGGCAATATCGATCTCGCCAAAGTCGATGATATGACTAGGATCCAGAACATATTTCCTCAGCTTCGAAACATGGAAAACGTTATGAACGTGACTCAAGGCCGGAGGTAGCACTAAACGGTATGCAAACTCACCGACTCGCTCGAGAATCTCAAAGGGTCCAATAAATCCCGGACTCAACTTTCCCTTCTTCCCGAAGCGAAAAACTCCCTTCGTCGGCGACACCTTTAGCAACACGTGGTCCCCCACCTCGAATTCCAAAGGTCGACGACGGACGTCGGCATATGACTTCTGTCGACTCTGAGCGGTCAACATCCGTTCTCGAATCAAATCCACCTTCCGCCTCGTCTCTAGGACAATATCCGGTTCGGTCCCGACCAAATCGGACGCTTCATTCCAATAAATCGGCGATTGACAACGCCGCCCGTAGAGCGCCTCATATGGTGCCATCCGGATCGACGCGTGCCAACTATTGTTGTACGTGAATTCGATCAATGGCAAATGCTCCTCCCAGTCGCTACTCCAGTCGAGAGCACAAGCACGCAACATATCCTCAAACGTCTGGATAGTGCGTTCCGACTGTCCATCTGACTGAGGATGAAAAGAGGTACTCAAACGCAACCGAGTACCTAATGCCTTATGCACCGCTTGCCAGAAACGCGATACAAAACGGCCATCACGATCCGAAACAATAGACTTTGGAGTACCATGAAGCCTCACAATATGCGCAATAAACACACGAGCCAACTTCTCTGTGCCCCAAGTATCCTTGATGCCCATAAAATGTGCCGACTTGGTCAGGCGATCAACAATCACCCAAACCATATTCATGCCCGATCTCGATCTCGGCAGACTCGTAATGAAGTCCATAGATATGCCTTCCCATTTCCATTCCGGGACGGGAAGTGACTGCAATAACCCAGCCGGTCGCTGATGCTCGATTTTGACCTGCTGACAAGTCAAACATCTCGCTACAAACTGCGCGACCTCCTCCTTCATATCATTCCACCAGAAATTCCTCCTCAGGTCCTTGTACATCTTACTCGAACCAGGATGAACGGAGTAAGGTGTAGCATGAGCCTCGTGCAAAATACTCTGTCTCAACTCTAAGTCGTTCGGTATATAGAGCCGACTCTGGAATCTCAAAACACCATCCTCATGAATCACAAACCCAGGAGACATTCCGTTAAGAACGTTCTCTCAGATTTGAGTAATCATCGGATCCTCTAACGGCTTCAGCTTAATTTCATCGATCAAAGACGACGAAATCTCTAAAGCACAAAGTTCCCCGATAGCACCAGGTAACAAAACCTCAACATCTAACTCGATCAAAGACCGCCGAAGCTCAGGCTGAGATGTAAGGACCTCAAGTGTTCGCAACGCAATCGATTTCCGACTCAAGGCATCGGCCACGACGTTCGCCTTGCCCGGATGATAAAGGATTTCGAGGTCATAACCCTTAATCAGCTCTAACCACCTCCTCTGCCTCATATTCAACTCCCGCTGAGTAAATATGTATTTCAGACTTTTATGATCGGTAAAAATCTGACATGCAGAGCCGAAAAGGTAGTGACGCCAAATCTTGAGCGCAAAAACAACTGCTGCTAACTCCAAATCATGAGTAGGGTAGTTAAGCTCATATGGCCTCAACTGTCTCGACGCATAAGCAATGGTCTTGCCGTGCTGCATCAACACGCACCCAAGACCCTGACCCGAAGCATCACTATAAACGGAAAAACCCCCGTTGCCACTCGGCAACGCCAGAATCGGAGCCAAATTCAAACGTCTCTTCAGCTCCTCAAAACTCGACTGCCTCTCGTCATTCCAGACGAATTTCTCGGACTTCTGGAGCAACTGTGTAAGTGGCCGAGCTAGTTTCGAGAAACCCTCGACGAACCTACGGTAGTAGCCAGCTAAACCCAAGAAACTGCGGATCTCCTTCACATTCTTGGGCAGTGCCCAATCCAATACTGCCTCTATCTTCTGCGGATCCACACGAACCCCCTCGGCTGAAATCACGTGACCGAGGAACATCACTTCCTTCAGCCAGAACTCACATTTCGAGAACTTCGCATAGAGTTGCTCGGTCCTCAAAATGCCTAACACTACTCGCAAATGATGGGCATGCTCTTCCTCGTTCCTCGAATAAATAAGAATATCGTCAATGAAGACGACGACACACTTATCCAAATACTCGATAAAGACTTTGTTCATCAACTTGATGAACACCGCCAGCGCATTAGTTAAGCCGAAATGCATAACTACCAACTCATAATGTCCGTATCTCGTCCGAAAAGCTGTTTTCGGCACATCGGACTCCCTCACCCGGAGCTGATAGTACCCCGATCTCAAATCAATCTTCGATAATACTGCGGCCCCCTGCAACTGATCGAACAAGTCGTCAATCCTCGGTAAAGGATACCTGTTCTTGATGGTCACCTTGTTTAGTTCGCGATAGTCGATACACAATCGCAGTGAACCATCCTTCTTCCGAACAAACAGGACCGGCGCGCCCCAAGGCGAGGCGCTCGGCCGAACATACCCCGACACAAGAAGCTCACTCAACTGCTTCTTCAATTCTGACATCTCTGAAGGTGCCATACGATACGGCGCCTTAGAAATCGGAGCCGCGCCCGTCTCTAACTCTATAGCAAACTCGACCTCACGATCCGGTGGAAATCCCGGTAACTCGTCAGGAAATACATCAGGAAACTCATTAACGACTGGAATCGATGAAATCTCGACTCCACCATCCTCCGCCTTCAAGGCGTAGCACCAGTAACCAGTACACCCCTTTCGTAGGAGTCTCATCGCCTTCAAGGCGTTAATAACAAACTTCTGATTTCCCCTCTTTCGCCCCGCGAAAGAGTGCTCGGTGCCATCCTCGGCTAACATAGTGATGATCCTCGTGCGGTAGTTCATAATTTCACCATGCCGCTCGAGCCAATCATCCCCGAGAATCAAGTACTCACCCTCGATACCCACGACAATAAGATTAGAGAGCCAAGCCCTCTCACAAATAAACACAGAACAGTCCCGGACTTCTCAATCACCGACAATTCTATCACCACTAGGAAGTTTAACGATGAAAGGTTCGCAGGGTGACAAGCATTCGAGACTCAAACAGCGCACACGCTCTGGAGATATGAATGAATGCGTAGCACCCGAATCAAAAAGTACACTGAGAGGATGAGAATGGATATGAACGGTACCTGTCGCCACAGTAGCTGCTGGATCATCGGCCCTCCTCATCTCGTAGATACGCGGCTGGGCAGAGCCGACACTGGAAGCTCCTCCTCTAGCGGGCTGACCCCGGCCTCTACCTCGACCGGCACTCGGCGGAGGTTGCGGGGCAAACGAGCCCTGGTTCACACTCGGCTCTCTAAGTGCTGGGAAAGAATCACGGGACTCGCGAAGCTGTCTGACCTGATCACAAAAGAGGGACCTGTGGCCCGACTGACCACAAGTATGACAAGTCAACTTCGGGCGAGAACACTATCGGTTCCTATGGACCTGCTGGCCACAGTTAAAGCATGTGGGTTCACGAGCGGAGGTTCCGGCGGCACCCCGAAAACTCCCAGAGAAACGAGCCGAACCGCCCGTAGAAATGTTTGCAGCCTGAGATTTCTGCTGGCCTCCACTCTTGGGACCAGAAAAATTTCCGACCGACTTCTGCTTCTTGTTCTCACGAGCCACATCACTAGCCGTCACCGACATATCATAAGCGAGGGCCCTACTCTGATAATCCTTCAAAGTAGTGCAAACGAGTCCAGACATATAGTCCCGAATGGACAGCTTCATCCTCCTGGAAAAATGAAAAATTTTGTCGCTCTCTTCGACAACTTGGGTCTTCACATAGCCCAACTCCTTGTTAAAATCGGCAATGGCTTGAGACACAGGGATATCCCGTGGTTGAGCATCATAGGTATCCATAAACCCACCTGGCTCGTGCAAAATACTATGTCTCAACTCTAAGTCATTCTGTATATAGAGCCGACTCTGGAATCTCAAAACACCATCCTCATGAATCACAAACCCAGGAGACTTTCCCTTAAGAACGTTCTCTCGGATTTGAGTAATCATCGGATCCTCTAACTGCTTCAGCTTAATTTCATCGATCAAAGACGATGAAATCTCTAAAGCACAAAGTTGCCCGATAGCACCAGGTAACAAAACCTCAACATCTAACTCGATCAAAGACCGCCGAAGCTCAGGCTGGGATGTAAGGACCTCAAGTGTTCGCAACGCAATCGGTTTCCGACTCAAGGCATCGGCCACGATGTTCGCCTTGCCCGGATGATAAAGGATTTCGAGGTCATAATCCTTAATCAGCTCTAACCACCTCCTCTGCCTCATATTCAACTCCCGCTGAGTAAATATGTATTTCAGACTTTTATGATCGGTAAAAATCTGACATGCAGAGCCGAAAATGTAGTGACGCCAAATCTTGAGCGCAAAAACAACTGCCGCTAACTCCAAATCATGAGTAGGGTAGTTAAGATCATATGGCCTCAACTGTCTCGACGCATAAGCAATGGTCTTGCCGTGCTGCATCAACACGCACCCAAGACCCTGACTCGAAGCATAACTATAAATGGCAAAAACCCCGTTGCCACTCGGCAACACCTGAATCGGAGCCGAAGTCAAACGTCTCTTCAGCTCCTCAAAACTCGACTGCCTCTCGTCATTCCAGACGAATTTCTTGGACTTCTGGAGTAATTATGTAAGTGGCCGAGCTAGTTTCGAGAAACCCTCGACGAACCTACGGTAGTAGCCAGCTAAACCCAAGAAACTGCGGATCTCCTTCACATTCTTGGGCGGTGCCCAATCCAATACTGCCTCTATCTTCTGCGGATCCACACGAACCCCCTCGGCTGAAATCACGTGACCGAGGAACATCACTCCCTTCAGCCAGAACTCACATTTCAAGAACTTCGCATAGAGTTGCTCGGTCCTCAAAATGTCTAACACTACTCGCAAATGATGGGCATGCTATTCCTCGTTCCTCGAATAAATAAGAATATCGTCAATGAAGACGACGACACACTTATCCAAATACTCGATAAAGACTTTGTTCATCAACTGCATGAACACCGCCGGCACATTAGTTAAGCCGAAAGGCATAACTACGAACTCATAATGTCCGTATCTCGTCCGAAAGCTGTTTTCGGCACATCGGACTCCCTCGCCCGGAGCTGATAGTACCCCGATCTCAAATCAATCTTCGAGAATACCGCGGCCCCCTGCAACTGATCGAAGAAGTCGTCAATCCTCGGTAAAGGATACCTGTTCTTGATGGTCACCTTGTTTAGTTCGCGATAGTCGATACACAAACGGCGTGAACCATCCTTCTTCCGAACAAACAGGACCGGCGCGCCCCAAGGCGAGGCGCTCAGCCGAACATACCCCGACTCAAGAAGCTCACTCAACTGCTTCTTCAATTCCGACATCTCTGAAGGTGCCATACGATGCGGCGCCTTAGAAATCGGAGCCGCGCCCGGCTCTAACTCTATAGCAAACTCGACCTCACGATCCGGTGGCAATCCCGGTAACTCGTCAGGAAACTCACTAACGACTGGAATCGATGAAAGCTCGACTCCACCATCCTCCGCCTTCAAGGCGTAGCACCAGTAACCAGTACACCCCTTTCGTAGGAGTCTCATCGCCTTCAAGGCGTTAATAACAAACTTCTGATTTCCCCTCTTTCGCCCCCTGAAAGAGTGCTCGGTGCCATCCTAGGCTAACATAGTGATGATCCTCGTGCGGTAGTTCATAATTGCACCATTCCGCTCGAGCCAATCATCCCCGAGAATCAAGTCCTCACCCTCGATACCCACGACAATAAGATTAGAGAGCCAAGCCCTCTCACAAATAAACACAGAACAGTCCCGGACTTCTCGATCACCGACAATTCTATCACCACTAGGAAGTTTAACGATGAAAGGTTCGCAGGGTGACAAGCATTCGAGACTCAAACAGTGCACACACTCTAGAGATATGAATGAATGCGTAGCACCCGAATCATAAAGTACACTGACAGGATGAGAATGGATATGAACGGTACCTGTCGCCACAGTAGCTGCTGGATCATCGGCCCTCCTCATCTCGTAGATACGCGGCTGGGCAGAGCCGACACTGGAAGCTCCTCCTCTAGCGGGCTGACCCCGGCCTCTACCTCGACCGGCACTCGGTGGACGTTGCGGGGCAAACGAGCACTGGTTCACACTCGGCTCTCTAAGTGCTGGCAAAGAATCACGGGACTCGCGAAGCTGTCTGACCTGATCACAAAAGAGGGCCCTGTGGCCCGACTGACCACAAGTATGACAAGTCAACTTCGGGCGAGAACACTGTCGGTTCCTATGGACCTGCTGGCCACAGTTAAAGAATGTGGGTTCACGAGCGGAGGTTCCGGTGGCACCCCGAGAACTCCCAGAGAAACGAGCCGAACCGCCCGTAGAAATGTTTGCAGTCTGAGATTTCTGCTGGCCTCCACTCTCTTGGGACCAGAAAAATTTCCGACCGACTTCTGCTTCTTGCTCTCACGAGCCACATCACTAGCCGTCACCGACATATCATAAGCGAGGGCCCTACTCTGATAATCCTTCAAAGTAGTGCAAACGAGTCCAGGCATATAGTCCCGAATGGACAGCTTCATCCTCCTGAAAAATGAAAAAATTTGTCGCTCTCTTCGACAACTTGGGTCTTCATATAGCCCAACTCCTTGTTAAAATCGGCAATGGCTTGAGATATGGGGATATCCCGTGGTTGAGCATCATAGAAAGCATGTACCCGAGCCTGTCTGACCGGCCACGGGTAATATTTGGTCTCCATCAATTCCTGAAATTCGGCCCACGAAGCAACATGATCTTTGGGCCCCACGGCTTCCCACCAATCCATAGCGTCCCCAGTGAGAAAGTACTGGGCAATATGGACCTTGCGTTCCTCGGGACAGTTGGTGGCAACGAAGACTTTAGATATCTCCTTGATCCACCCTTCCCAACCGATCAGGTCCGAAGCTCACGACAACTGAGGAGGATGCATCTTGATGACATCCTGAAGCCAGCGATCCGCTCCGCCCCGATTAGCATGGGCCTGATCGGGGTTCTGGACCACCTGAGCTATAGCCGCCATTTGGTTAACCATTTGCTGCATAACGGCCGCAATACCAAGTTCGGCGCGCTCCTGAGAAGAAGCATGACTGTGACGGTCACCGGTACTGCCGGCTCCCGAAGAATGCGACGTGGCCGCCCCACCGGCTGCCCCACGTCCTCGGCTGCGTCCACGACCATGACCACGACCACGGTTTCCTCCGGCATCCATACTGGTATTAAGAGATAACAGAAGTATATTGATGATGAGTAAGGGAGGAAAAAAGCAACCACGATTCGAAAAGCGGAAATACTATGCAAGAAAACAAAAGACCGAATAAGAAAACTTACGAGCACTGGAAGTACTGAGATGCCGGCAGCGGTGTGACAATGTGCAAAACAAAACACGACTAGACCCAAATAACCGACAAGCCTAGGTATCCATAAACCCACCTGGCTCTGATATCATTTTCTGTAACACCCCGAGATATTCGGAGTATATTACAGCGCCGTGGACCCCTACATGGGGCCCACCAGGCTACAACAAGAAAAACACCACTCGACTAACCATTTCGGTTAGCGAGGACACACATTTAAATAATATGACATATAAAGATACGCCCGGAGCAACCAGCGAAGTAAGCATCATCCGGCAATGTAACAATTTAAAGTAATACAATACGGAGTTTAAAAGGAAAAGCCTGAGTACTCGCGAGTACAATCTACAAGTTTATAACTGTGGAAACAACCAAATCGAAATGAACAAGAGAAATAAGAAGACCCAAATGCACATGTCAACGACCCTGGCCAATATCCTCGTACTGTCCCGGTGCTCGCTCGTCCGGATAATTATAACCTGAAATTCATAACAAAAATTTCCCCAAAACGGGTCCCCAAAGGGGTTAGCAATTACGCTAGTACAAGTAATCAAGGCAAACCAATCGCTTACACATTTGATAGTACAATGCACCAAAATCAATTTCAAAAGTTAAAACCAGACATGTCTTTTCCGGAAACAAATAGTCGCAATCAAATTTGCCTAGGACCGGGTCGAAGCCACAAGTCCCACCCGAGGCCTCTAAGGACCCTCTTAGGCTGGCCATATCATAAAACAAATCACGCACATGCATCGCCTAGGATAGGGACGAAGCCACAAATCCCACCCGAGGCCTCTAAGGACCCTCCCGGGCTGGCTAGCTAAACAAACTCGTGAATCCAGAGTGAAGTCATAGATTCCCCCGAGGCCCCGTCGGACCCTCCCGGGGTGAGCACAATCACACACATTATACATTACCATTTCACGTTAAGCATAAAGGTTTCCAAAAATACTTCCCTTGAATAATTGACGACGCACCGAACGGAAGGAATAACACCGACGAACGCTAGGAACCAACAGGACCGAACCTAACGATTCGAAGAACACAATCACAACCAACTCTAGACGAATACGGAAATGGAATACACCCGTATAAGGAAAACTTACGGCCGTAACTCTCGAGTATTACGGCCGTAACATATACGGCTTACGGCCGTAACATGGCCTGTGGCAGCAGGCAGAGATCTGAATCACTTATCTACGAGGAAATGATCGGGAAATAACGAGACGTATCCGCTACCAACTGATACACTTCCGACAGATTCAAACCAACGACAAAAGATATAAAGTTAAACGTGATTCCAACTATTCGAGGGTTCGGAACAGACAGGGGTGGAAACTACCCCGTAACTTAGGGAAATTACAAAATGGCCCAAATGTTCAAAAACCGCGACACGACGTCGGATTAACAAACCAAAACTCATAACACGAACAACTCAACTATACGAACTCGTGAAACCAAAGAAATTACAAAAGCGAACGAGTTCCACGAGAATCGAACGTCCATGCCATAATACATGACATAAAACGGAATAATATAAAAACATCACTAAGATCATCCCAGATGGAGAAACTCCAAGAATAACATAGATTCAAAATGTCGTCATGGTTACAAGCGAGCTACTAAAAATGAAAATACACCAAAACGGGAATAATAAGAGAAGGGAAAAATGCGGATATTACAACACTTACACAAATCACTCAAGAACACAAGTGTGTTCTTCACACAAAAAGAAAAGATTACAAGAAGTGAAAAATTATAAGATGAATGATGAATGATGAAGGATCTAAGGGGTCTATTTATACACCTAAAGTCATCTAATAGCTCCAAAACTCCAGCATTATTACAATAGATCGGATCAATGCCAGCCATCCCCTCAATAATACACAAAAAGTATAAAAAATTAGACAAATTTTAACAATCTGTCAAGAGTTACGGCCGTAACATTAAGGAGTTACGGCCGTAACTTGGATGAATTACGGCCGTAACATTCAGTAGTTACGGCCGTAACTTGGCTTCGTCAATTTGCTCACTGGTTGCTTTGAGAGTTATGTTTTCAGTCCAGAATTTCTCAGACTTTGCGTTTTTGCCCCAAATCTTCTTCGGATGATAACTTTTGATATATAACTCTGATTTTGAATCCAGAAAGACTGCCGAATTCATCTCGGAAAGCCCTACAACATGAATATCTCAAAATTCAACAAAGAGAATATTTAATAAACATGTTATTTCTTGAGTAAATCAGTTATTTAATCCGATTAAGACTAGATTTACATCATCATCCGATAAAAATAAAATTATTAAAAACTAATTAATTAAAAGCAAAAAACGAGTAGACTAGCTCAATTATGGGTGATATTTATCGATACAAACCATGGATAAGTGTATAAAACTGACACTTATCACCTTCTCGATGAACTCACTAAGTTAATTACATTATGATTGAACAACTGCATCCTCAACTGCGGGTTTAGCCTCTTGCTAAAATACTTGATCTTATCCGCCTCAGTACGGATAACAGACGAAGCAAACTGAAGAAGTCCCTGAAACTTCTCAGCAATGAGAATAACACCCTCGTCCTTGACGAATTCGGGGTTCAAAACCTCTGACAACTTGGCTTCACGAAGTGGAGACGGATAATACCTCTCTAACATGAGAGTCTTGAACTCTCTCCAAGCACAATCACGATCGATGGGTTTCATGGAAAGCCACCAAGAATAACCACCCTTACTCAAGCAGTAAGCCGCTACTGCCACCTTACTCTCTTCCGGACACTGGACCATGTCGAAGAGTTTATCAAAATGCTCAAGCCAATGAACAATATCAGCTGGTTCCGACGAACCCTCAAAAGTATGTGGCCTCTGATGAGAGATGTTGCCAACAATCTGACTCACTCCTCCAGTCTGTCCATGAAACGACACATGGAATCCCTGTTGTGGTGGACCACAAACCATCGAGGTCTGCATGGTCTCCACTATCCGCGTCATCTGAGTCATCTGGGCCATCATGCCCTGCATACATATGAATGGGTCAACCTGAACACCTTCCGATTGTGCTGCATCTTGGATACGACTCCCTGACAGTGAATAATTATCTGCCGATGAATTAGTAGCATCACCACATGTTGAACTAGTGTTATCCCTCGCGTTCGCGTGGGTATTCACACGAGTTCCCGGGTTTCGGCCCGCACCGCGGCCTCTTCCAATGCGTCCTCTGACAGCTCTATCTATTCTGAAGTAGGAAAGTCACATGATAATTACAGATCCCGCATGAAGATCGCATTATGATTACGTTATGGAATGATAATAATGAGTATACACGCTTTATCACAATGAATGTATTAATAATGCAGTAAAATGATCATCGACATAATGCCGGAATATGATAAGATTGCATGAAAGATCAAGTGAGGTAACATGATTATCTGATGAAATTCCTGAAATGATTATCTTGAACAAGTTAACAAGATTGATAATTCGATCCACAAGATCAACAACTGATTAATGAGATTGACTAAGTGATTAATGAATTAACATGATTGACAAGATCGAAAGTGATGATTGAGGATTGTTGACTGATGAATAAGTTGATCCTTATCGCCAGAAATTATACCGTTCTTTTTCTCTGAGGGACTTTGCACAGGTCACAAGTGCTCCAAAACAATTAGTCATGAATCAATCGTAATACTAATGTCACATATAGGTTTCAACAAAACATGTAGAATCAATGACATAATGAATGTATGAACATAAAGAGAATCGAGTCCTTACACAGGTCATACGAAGCTTCGAGGTCTTGCGATACTAGTCTTCACTGACGACGACTCGATGAATGAATGACTCGTGCAGTCGTACAAATTTTACAACTCACAAAACCCGAATGTCTAGATTGTCATAACCTGACAGTCCCACTACTACCGCGTCGGTAGAGCCACATAACTCACATATCAGGGTATCTCACAACCCAAGTCTCTGATACCATCTTCTGTAACACCCCCAAATCCAATTGGGTCATTACAGTGCCGTGGACCCCACACTAGGAGATCCACCAGGCGAACACGACTGAAAATACATCAAATTAACCAACAAGGGAAACCACAATCCTTACTATGATAACCGACACAATATTCCGATAAGGAATTTCAACGACAATGATGGGCCTACATGGCCAAAAATGAAAATGCAACAACCTCCACGAGCCTTGCTCATATAATACGAAAAGATAACAACTGACATAACTGGAGTACTCCAAACTGTCTGATCGACATGAACAACTCAGACTAGTATTGCTCGAATGCCTCGTCGCCATCGTCATACCCCTGTGTCTCAACTCTCTCCTCGCAAGTACCTAAAACATGAAAACATGTTCCGCCCCCACGGGGTCAGTCATCCAGATAATGAATATCAAATATATGTACAACATGATATGCATCCAAAGGCAGAAAGAACAGTACAACAATGGTAATACGAGATGCTCACAAACCAAGGTAAGCACCAAGCATTAGTGAAACACTATTCTCACGACATATAATCCATACCTACTCAACACGTTAGAACATAAGCGTCCAACGACGAATCATCGATATGGAACACCACAATGAATTGCATGAAAGTGAACCAAACCAGAACTAAATTAAATATGAATCACAATGCCCGAAAGCTCCAACGAAAATACCCAGACATCACAAAGGACTGAAAGACACTCAGCCAAAGCTACCAAATATCACAATAACCTGAAAGTTACTCAGTCGAAACTGTCAATCATCACAATGGCCCGAAGCTAAAATAGCCCGAATCTGTATCGAGGAGGGCCGAAACCACGGCACGAAGCCGTATCACAATGAGGGCCGAAGCCATGGCACAAAGCCGTATCACAATGAGATCATCTAATGACCGTGACCTACTGAATTGCAGGTGTTGGGAAACCAACCGCGAAGGTTCAAGCCCCAAGCTTACCCATAATGATATCACCCAGTGACCGTGACCTACTGAGATGTAGGTGTTGGGAAACCAACCGCGAAGGTTCAAGCCCCAAACTTACCCATAATGAGATCACCCAGTGACCGTGACCTACTGAGATGTAGGTGTTAGGAAACCAAGCGAGAAGGTTCAAGACCCAAACTTACCCATAATGAGATCACCTAGTGACCGTGACCTACTGAGATGTAGGTGTTAGGAAACCAATCGCGAAGGTTCAGCCCCAAACTTTCCCACCAAGCACTAGCCGCGACTAGCCTCCAAAGCACAATTAATCACAAATGGAAACGATTCTAAGATTACCGATTTCACAAGAATGATAGTGTGCCGCCTTGAGTCGGCCAACACGACAACAATGACTCACAGATGGGCACCGTCCTCGGAGATCCCAATTTAATACCTCGATTGCCTTAGAATAGCCAATCGATAAAATGATACAACAGATGGGAACTATCCGCGATAATCCCAATTCAATACCTCGATTGCCTTAGAACGGCCAATCGATAACAATGATACAACGGATGATTCAATACCTCGATTGCCTTAGAACGGCCAACCGATAACAATGATACAATGAATGCCTCGGCACCTTTAATCGGTTAAAAACGACAGAGATGAGAAACGAATACGCCAATGCCTTCAATCGGCCAATACAACATTAATGATAAAACAACAACATCAATAACAATGATTACAACAATGTCTTAGATCGACATCAATATCAACAACAACAATCGATGCATCAATACCGCAAACCGGCTATCGACAATATCATTAACGACAAGTATCTCAATGCCTTGATCCGGCCATTAACGAACAACAATAATCATTTGGCATAATTGCCGAAGAGTATCGTATCAAACGATCCATTAATATCAATGAACTCATGAAGAGACTAAGTCTCGGAATGATACAACACATTCATACACATATATGATAACATTAATCTCATTGACTAGTACAAGTATAAAACTTGCCTCAAACCGATGGCGAGAAAGTCCTTCCACGATCAACGTCCTTTATGGAATTATCGGTCGCCAAACAACCTTGAATAACACAATTACCAATGATTCGCTTAATGTACATATCCACGTATATTCATAACCAAATCGAAAGGTCGATACAACACTACCCAACTCAATGGGGCAATTTAACAAACATGTCGTAAACAATCTTCAATTATTTACAACTAATCTCAATTATATTGTAAACCAACCTCCAAATGAGTGATACAAACCAACAAAACATCCTCAATACACTTAATAATCCAAAAGTAAGACACAATACGAGATTCCAACAACATCTAATCGAAACCCCCAATTCCAAAATCAACATCCAAAGTGTTCTTGAATAATCCTCCAACAATCCAATGATAATCATAAAAACTCATAATCATATGTATATCCCTTCACATATATCATGATTATATCATCCAAACATCATGCTCCAATTCAAAATCGAATCTAGGGTTGAAGAAGTTACCTTGGATTATGATGAAGAATCCAAAAAGATGTTGTTAATCCACACCAAGAACTCAAGGAGGATGAAATCTCTGAGATTGATGATGATAAATCACCTAAAAATTCGCCCAAAATTCGCCCAAGGAGAGTAGGAATGAGGAAGAGGATGAAATGAGTTTCTCTCCTCAAAAATCCGCTGAAAAAGGGTAATCTGATACGCGTGCCATGGCCCGGACTGAGTCTGCCGCGGCCCGCGGCCGAAAATTTGCCAACAGATCCCAGTTGGTGCCGCAGCATGGCCAGAAGTGGCCGCGGCACGCGGTACAGACACACCAGGTTGATCCTGCAAGATGTGTGTGCCGCGGCGCACACTCCCCTGTGCTGCGGCGCACAATGTTCATGCCCAAAAAGTGATGAAAAATGACCCGGAAAGAGAATAAACATAATAGAACTCAAAACATGGGAATAATAATGCGAAATGGAATTGCGGGAACCCCAAAACGGCGGTTCTGAGCAGTGATTATGAGAGTTAGTCCAAAATAGCACGAACCGAACAAGAAAGAGAAATTTCGAATTGATATGAACTCCAACATCAATATCAACTTACTGAACAATTACAACGATCATGATAATATTCTCATCTCGATTCCCAAACGGGGTTAAACGACAAATGATAGCTAATAGACGGATCAATGATACGCCGAACGATGAACACAATTGAATGAACATGAATTATGAATGATTATTAAAGCGTGAAAAAATTTCTGAGTGATAATTACTGAATGATATAATGAATTCACAACTGGGTATTACAAATAGGGCATTAATTTTAGACAAGACTTGTATAACTTATACTTTGGAGAGTGCATGTCTTCACTAAGAGTTAGTGGGTGCACACGACATAGGTATGCTAATGGGAATAGTAGAATCAGACTCGGATCATCTTAAATCGATCACATGGATTTCACTCTCGGATAATAAATGACTGAATCAAAAGCTTGTGATAGGTATACGTGAACCTTTGACTTCAATAGGAGATATGTTTGTGACATTAAGTTAGTCATTAGAGTAGTTCGATCGGATCACTGCTGGTGGGGTCAATCTCGAAGTGCAACTTGGTGGGTAAGTAGCAGTCTCTATTGAATACTAAGATAGGATTCTTTCTCCTGCAAGTCAGCAGGTAAATGTCTTATGCGGTTAGTGGCAAATGAGATCATAAGTCTTTTTCCAAATCATTTAGAGCTAGTTTCATTTCATACACGAGAGCTTGGTAATCTCAATTTGCACTAACAAATGCATAAAGTCATGTTACAATAGGGTCTGACACTATTGTGACCTTAATATTTGATTGGGACATATGACTGAAGGGTTTATATATATATGGTATACATAATATAATTTATTTTGGAATGACCCCTATAATTCGTTCTCTATTAGGTTACGGTGTACGTCACGTGACTGACTAGGTGGTGCTGACACTCATTGGAGCCTCCAAATGCTAACTGAGACGAACTTACATAGTCAGGGCATGGGAATTGATGATGGATTATATTTAGTTTATTCTCTCTTGGTTAATATTATTAGATGTCTAATTTAATTTAGTGGACAAACTAAATTGGTCTTGTGGATTAAATAAATTACTGGATAATTAATTTTGTTCATATTATTTCTTAGAGAATTTTTATTAATATAATCAATTAATTAGATTAATTAATTGTATAAATATTGAATCGTACCAAGAATTGTCTGTCGGACTAGATACACGACGATCCGTTTCAAGGACCATAATGAACCAAAAACCTCATAATTGAGCCCCCCTTCCCACATGGTGACTTATCACCATGTTTTGGCATTGTGTGAGATTAGATGAGATTATGTAGGGACTTTAATTCTACATGGTATATAATTAATTATAAAGGCTTCTAGCATGAGGTATGGTGTGAGGTGTTGATATGTTATAAAAACAAACTTCATGCTCCTCCTATTTTTATGTGTTGATCGTGAGCTATAGAGAGCAAAGGAGAGAATTTTTTTCTTGTTTTTACACTTGTATTCTACGTGCATTTTTTAGAGAGAAATAATATTTCTGAAATACTTAGCGTATTTGTAAAATAAATATAAGCTAATTCTATATACTTCTAGATGTATTCTTTGAGAATAAGGAGATAGAAAATTTTCGATCATCTTTCGATGCATTTTACACAGTCACAGTATTTTTGGTGCTCGGGATTTGCAGAAGATTTGACCATTTTTCTTCAATATTTAATCAAAGGACTTCAAGGGTATGATTTCTAGTTCATGATTTTATATTCATATATATGATGCTTGGTCGATCTTGTTTCAAGAGTTCGGTTTATTGATTTGATCGATAATTTGTTTTTCCGCTGCATCTTCGGTTTTAGGCCCGGAATCCCAATAGGACATTCGGAGCCCAAATCACTCCAACCCCCGATTCATACGATTCAAATCACACAGCTACCCCCTCGAACAATCCTCAGTGCATACTATTGGGCCTTCTTGGTGTAGGAACGGAACCCCGGTTCCAAAACATCTTATACACGATCTCATAGTGCACCACTTGGGGCCCCACTCGACCATATTTGAAATAGTTAACCTGTGGTGAAGGACAGTTCTTCTGGGTAATGCCCAATATGGCTACAGCTGAAACATGTCTTTGCACCGGGGGCTGATTCTGATGCTCACCCTGATTCATCTGTGCCAATTGGGCTACCACCTGCTGAAGAATGGTGGAGGCACCAATAACAACATTACCTCTAGTTGCTTGTCCCTGGCCGGATGATTGGTCCTCACGACCATCCCTAATAGATCGATAGGGACTCGTCAATGAACAATTCACCTCAACACAACCACATCAACGATTCCGTCCACGACCTATGCCTCTCAGCATATTGAGCAAACAACAACTCACACAGCAAAACACAACAGCACATAATGGCACACCACTAATTTCCAAGTAACAATGTCAATGCTCACAAACAAACATACAAACAACAAGAATGTAAGTTAAGAGGACTTACAACTACAGATCCCATCAAGATGATATCCGCAGCATGATACTAGTCAAAACTACGACCACATACTACAAGTTCCAATTACATACAACTCGACTCGACTCGACCCAACAACCTAGGTTTCAACAATCTAAGCTATGATACCATAAATATAGCACCCCTAAAACCACAAGAGTATGTAACAAGCCATAGACCCTTCTCAGAAAGATCTATAAGGCTGGATACCAAATATAAACCATAATATTTGACTGTCAAGGTCAAACTACACAACAATACAAAATGACAAGGTCAAAAATTCAATGTACATGGACCGACAATGTCACACCAAAACATAAGTAAAATATAACCGAATAAAATCACATCACATTCCCACACAAGTGTCAATATATAGTAGCAGAAATAGAGAATGCTCAACAATATAAAGAACTCAGCTCCCGATTGATTAGTATCGCAACTTGTCATTTTCCGTGCCTACCTTGTGACTTCTCCCATGAACTAGGAATACCCGAGGTACATAAAAGGCATTCACCGCAGATTTAGGTTAATGCTCAGGATGTATAGAGTTAGTGTAAGTGTTCTAACTATACGAATATACCTAGCTAACATCGGTCATGAATCAAATAATAATAGTCGGTCATAAGATCTTCTCTAGAGGTTTTAAAGCTTAGAAATCAAAAACATGTCTTTGAAAATATTTTATTATCTTGGGGTTTTAGAAAATGAAAATTCTTTAGGACTTCAAGTCCTTACTTATAAATAATTACAAAAATTGGTCAAGTCTCGACCCAAGAATCATTTTCCAATAAATATCATTTCAAAATCCTTAAACATAAAAACATGCTCATAACCCGGTGATCTCCTACCATGTGTATCCAGTTCAACACCTGCACGGGATGAGCCCAACAACACAATCACAACCTTTGATCCACTACTCCATGATCTCCTACCATGAGTCACCGTAGGTCCCATTGAATCTGTACTATTGAATCATGTTGAGCACCGTAGGTTCCGTATTTTTTAGTGATAGAGCAAGGCTAAAGTCTTTTCAAATGCTTTGATGAAAAATATGGCAATGATGGCCATATGCATGTTTAAACGTGTTAAAACTCGGTGGGGTGTTCGAAATATATCTCGACTAGTGATCCTTTTGGTAACTCTAACTTAGTAGACTTGCAGAGAAAGTAGGAATGTCAGCGGTACAGCTAACGCTGTTTAAAAACCACTGATCCCTTTTGAACTTTCAAAATATAAAAGAATACCAAGGAGGATGCGCCTAGTCATGATCAAAATTTTTGATAAAATCCACTAGTGCGTCAAATTAACCAAAATCACTACTACAAAAAGGGCTATTCTTGACGCGCAATGCGCGTCAAGAAGAGGAGTTATGACGCGCAAATGTGTGTCAAGGATGGACCCGTCATAAATTTTAATGACTCGCATTTGTGCGTCATCCCTCTATGACGCGCACTTATGACCCACGTTTTATGACTCTCCTTTTTGCGTTTCATAACCTAATTTTTTTTTAAAAAAAATTAATTTTTTCCAGTTCCTAATTTTCTATTAAATGACAATTAAAAACCTGATAATACAAAATTAAAAACACAAATATCAAAATAACGCATTTCATATATTAAAAACCTGATAATACAAAATTAAAAACACAAATGTCAAATATCAAAGTCAATGAAACACAAATAAGAGTTCATATCAGATACATAAGTCCACATTATCATGCCTTGGTAAGTGATGAAGATGCCACTGAGCGTGCTATCTTTCTTTGCTTGACTTCACTACTGCACCGATTCACACTGCACAATTGGCACACATACCCCTCTGTTACCGTAGCATTTGTGTTCAACATCTTTCGTCAATTTTTTTACATTTTATAGAAATATGAGCCTGCATTAATTTTTTTTTTTGGATAAGAAAGAAACGTGTGTTAAAGTGAAGCAACAGAAAACAAAAGAGATGGTCACTTGTCCTTGCCGTCATGGTTTCAGAACTTACATGAACCCGTTGCACACCAATTCTAACATAACAAAAATGCCCCTATTGGGTTCCTTTTTCACACCAAATAGACCAACAAACAAACAATTAGCTAGGCCTGTTGGATGGGGCGCTTATCTTTGTGACAGCAACCAAACCAAACGCACCTTTTTGCGCAGAAAAATCAGCAACAAACATACCCTTTTTAGTGCAGAAAATCGGCAGCAAACGCACCCTTTTTAGTGCAGAAAATCTGCAGCAAACGCACCCTTTTTAGTGCTGAAATTCCAGCAAACAAACACTCCCATTTGGTGCAGAAAATCAGCACACAAATATGCCTATTTGGGGCTGTTTTGCAGCCACTAAACGCACCCCCTTTGGATGGACTTTGTAGCTAATCCTAATAACAAAATAATAGCCTCTCGGCTGTGAATGTGGACCAAATCAACACACCCCTTGGGTGATTTCCAATCGAACCAAAAAATAAACAAACACACCCTTGTGTGGCTCTCGGTGATGGGTCGAAACAAATCAAACGGACACCCTCTTTGGGCTGGTATTTCCAGCCGAGTCCAACACAAAACAAAATAAGCTCATGAGCTTATTAGTAGACCCCAAATAAGCTATAAAATGAAATAATCCAAACGCATAAGCCTAGGATAAGCTGTAACAACAAGTCAAATAAGCATATTCATATGCGACCCATATACAAAAGAAATGAATAGACCGGTTTAAACCCGAAACAAAACTGAGAGTAGCCACTTTAGGCTCTCGGTGGTGGTCAAAGACCAAGGCCAAGAGAAGCAAAAACACCCTCTCGTGGGTGGAGTTTGAATCGACACAAAACACACCCAAAATAAATATTCTCATATTTTACACAACTAATGATAAGCCGATCCGAACAAAAACCGAACCAAACAATATCCAAAACCACAAACCACGAACCAACGATGACACTAGTCATTTACAAAACAAATTTCTAATCCGTTCTATCATTATACAATTTTCAGTTTTATAATTGAATAATAAATAAAAAGAAAAACCTCATTTTGAAATCTTGAAGAGTGGGCAGGAGATGTTTTGGGTTAGAATTTTGAATCTCCCAATTGAGATTTTTAGAGAATCAGTTATTCAGACTCTCGCAGCATGCATAGGAGATCCAATTAAAATTGATGGGAACACTTTTAATGCTACGAGGGGAAGGTTTGCAAGGTTCTGTGTGCAAGTGCAAACTGACAAACCACTGGAGTTGGGTATATGCATAGGGGGTAAAGTATATCAAGTAGTATACGAAAATTTACCCTATTTATGTCATACCTATGGAAAAGTGGGTCATCTAGCTGCTGAATGCTCAAAGAACGTCAACAAGGAGGCTCAAGCGGAACGTGGAGATGGTCTGGACACCCAACCGAACGCAGCATATAGAAACTCACCTGCACAAAACAAGAACTGATTAGTAGAAAAGGTAAAGAATAAAGAATGTGGTGCATGGATGCAAGTAACGAGGAGCAAAAAACCACAAATGCAGCGCAATAATACTACTTATACACAGCAGGTTCCTACTCATGCTAGGAATCAGAATACTAACCAGAATGCAAATCAGACACAGGTTAGGGGTCCAACTAGAATTCTACAACGCAAAGATAAACAGCCCATGGGGGCCGACACAGTCCAAGCAGTGGACCAACCTGTTTTTAATTTGGGAGGGTAGGTTCTACCAAACACAGTAACCGGCATCAGATACATTGGGCCCCAGTCCTCCAGTCGATCCATAATCCTGCCAGGAAAAGGAAATTCAAGTCAGAATATAAATACAACACCACAGCAGACAGAAGCTATCAACAATATTCAGAACTTAGCAAATAATATTTTCAGCATCTTAAATCAGGAAGAGGATGCAGTACACACTACCGAGCAGTAGGCGTCCAATAATAATAATGGCGGAGGAATTGAATTTAGACAACCTCGAATTGGAGTTCGTGAGCAGAATGATGATAGCGCATGGTGGTGGCGGCACAGATGGTTATGGCGTCGGCACAAATACAGAGGGGGCGGAGGGGATGGATGATGGTGGTGGTGATAGAGGCAAGAGTGAGAGAGGGAAGGGAATCGTCGGAGCAAAAGAGAGAGGGAAGGGGGTTGGATTGAGGGTGCGTGAACTGATTTTTTGGTTAGGGTTTGATTGATAAATGTTTTTGGGTTTTTTTTGGTTTAGCGGGATATATGTTTTGTTGGAGTGGGAAATGAAAGTTTAGTCCGTGTTTTTTAAAAAATTTGAGATATGACACGAATTTGATGACACACAAAAATGCCTGTCGTCTAGCCTTCAGATTTTACAATTTATGACAGTTTTTTTATGACTTACAATTTTGCGTGTCATTATATTGTGTGCGTCATAAAATGCGAGTCAAGGATAGACCTTTTTCTAGTAGTGAAAGTAGTTCTTACTGAGCAATTATTTTATAATAAACCAAACCAAACATGTTATTTGAGGGAAGAAAAAAATTCATTTTTGCACAATCACAACAATTAATAGAATTTTAATCATCATGGTCAACTTTATTACATTCATAGAAAATTCCAAAGTAGTTCTCAAACGAAAAACTAGAAACAAGACAAAAACATAAATCAAAGCATAAAATTAGTCAAACTATAATGATCTAGTCAAATTCAGGGTATTTGTCCGCAATGGTGAGAGAAGGGATCTCAACATGGTTTACCTCCATATTCTCATTATCTTCCTCCATGTAATTCGACTCTGGAGTCAAGTACTATTTATACTGCTTGTAGTAAGCTTGGATGTTCTTTAGCGCCTTGCAATTGCAGTAGGTATGCTTCTTTGAACCGCAAGTATAGCAATTCCGACTTTTCTTTGGAGTTGGTCTATTCCCGGAGGTAGGATGTGGTCCACGTGGTTGGGCTCCACTAGGACCGGCGGCCCCCCCACCTTGCCTCTTCCACACATTGGAACGACAACCTCGTCTTTTCCCTCGCTTGCTTGAGTCATGCACCCATGGTGCTTGTAAAAATTGAGCAGCATTGCCTTTTCTATTTTGTCTTGGTGCCTTCCTGTGGGTAGCCTGATTTACTTCCAAAATCGTCTTTGTACAGATCGGCGTGCATTGCTATTGAGAATGTTCTCATGATGCCTTTCTTATTCGCGAGGTGGGAGATAAGGTCACTAAAACTTTTAATTATCCCTTCCTCATAGGCAACGCGCAGCTGATGAGCAATCACACTTGCTCTTACAGGAAACATGTTAAGAGTCTTTAGGATTAAGTCTTGATCAAACTTCTTGACACCACAAAAACTAAGATCATCACAAAGATCGAGGACTTCTTTATTATAGGCCTCCACATTCGCATAATCCAAGAACCGAATTTGCTCCCATTGAAGTTGAAATTGTTAGGAGTATGCCCTCGAATGCCACTCAGAGGTTGTTGAGTGAGGGCATTGTACTTGTAATTATGTAAACCATTTATATAAGGCAAATGAATGTTTCTTTATTTACTGGTAGTTACTGGCATTCCTAACTCGTAAATAAACATATAGAAACTAGTCCGTGTATTTGAGAGCAAAACGTTCCACTCCTTATTGGATAAGGGGTCGGCCTTTGGAAAGGTTATAGCTCAAATACTTAATCGTTCGCAAGTCGATGAAACTTGACTGGGCGTTAAGTTTATGTGAAGACTTGTATGACGTGTTCTTTGATATGGAGAGTGCATGTCGAACACTAATGGTTAGTGGGAGCACACGTTATAGGTATGCTAATTGGATTAGTATACTCGAACCGACTCACCCTCGATTCGTCACATGGATTTCACTCCGGGACAGTCAATGACGGAATCAAAAGGTTGTGATAGGTATTCGTGAACCTTCGACTTGAGGATTTAGTAGGGATGTGGTTGTTACGTCAAGATTTTCATTAGAGTAGTTCGACCCTATAAACCGGAAGGCGGGGGTCAACCTCAACGTGCATCTTGACGGGCAAGTAGCAGGTCCTACTGAATACCAAGATAGAATTCTTTCTCCCATTAGTGAGCGGGTTATATGTCCTATGCGGTTATTGGCAGATGAGATCATAAGTCTTTGGCCAAAGCATTGGAGCTAGTTGTATTAGATACGGCGGCTCGATGATCTCGTTTGCATTAACGCATGCATAGCGTCAAGTACGAGATAGGTTTTGGTGACCGTGACCCTATAACTTGATCGGGACATTTGAAAGAAGGGTTTATACGTTCTTGGTATTCACGACATAATGGTTCTTGAATGATCCCAATCATTCGTTCTCGGTTAAGTGCAGTGTAGGCCGCAGTGGCTAGGTGGTGCTACTACTCTTTGGTTCCTCCCATTGCTAACTGAGACGGACCTACCGAGTCGCGCATTAGGATTGACGAC
The DNA here is from genome assembly GCA_033398695.1 of Orobanche coerulescens. Taxonomy (NCBI): domain Eukaryota; kingdom Viridiplantae; phylum Streptophyta; class Magnoliopsida; order Lamiales; family Orobanchaceae; genus Orobanche; species Orobanche coerulescens. Next base: position 21,702,684 of record CM065810.1, read on the forward strand.
GGAATGAATCAAGCTTAATTCTCTCATTATGAATATTAGATATTGGATATCTAATTCGGGACATTGGATGTTTAAATTGATTTATTGGATAAATTAATTTACGGCCTAATGAATTAAATAAATTACTGGGTGATAAATTTAATTCATGGATATAATTATTTCTTGGAGAAATTAATTATGTCATAATGTATTTGATATGATAAAATTAATTGGATTAATTAATCGATATAAATACATCGGAACGGAATCGGAGTTTATCTGTTTGGACTCACGGGAGTCCAAAACGAACCGAACTCATCCGTTTTTCATCATAGTCGCCGCCCCACTTTCCACCTTATTCCCTTTTGTTTTTGTTCCCATTGATTAATGGGTGATAATGACATGGTGGGGTTGATTCTCATTTGATGAGTTGTTTTAAGGTGAGTGGAATTTGAATAAGAAAAGTAGACTTCATTCTCTCATTGAATAGGCATTCATACGGATCAATCATAGAGAGTTAAAGAGAGAGAAAAGTTCTTCTCAAAGTAGTCTTCTTCTTCTTCACTTTCCTCTTGGTTTTCTTAGAGAAAATTCAAGAGTATAATTGAGAGTTATGAGTTATACACTTAGAGTGTGATGATCTCATATTGGAAGTTTCATCACTTAGCTCTAGCCGCATCCTCGGAGGATAGCAAGGTGATCGTCGTTCCGATCGTTTCTCCGGCGCGTGGCAAGTAGAGACGCGGTGCTTTCGGCGTTGGATCATTCAAGAGCTTGGAGCGGATTGAATTGAAAGGAGATCGCCTAAAGCTTGGGAACAGCTCGAGAGAAGATTACCATTCAATCAACGGACTTCGAGGGTATGTGTTTCTCGTATCTTCTTTGTTCATTCAATATTCGTATATATGTAGCTCGATCGATCCTCGTAGGGATTAGGATCGAATTAATTTTTGTTTTACCGCTTCCGCTGCGGCCTTCGATTTTAGGCGCTGAATCCCAACAGTGGTGTCGGAGCATAGGTCTTGCGATCGTATATACGATATTGGCATTTGGAATGCTCGATTAGATGGTGAATGATTTGGAATCATTTTAGTCATAATCGTGGTATATGTTTTTCGTTCGTAATAATTGTATTTTTCGTAAGTTTATGTCTAAATATAAATCTTAAATTTCTGGGAAATATGATTTATATTGAAGATATGAAAGTCGGAAAATATTGATATTGGATATCCGGTTGAAAATCTAGCCCCGAATCGTCGTCGGACGATTTTTTGGACAAAAAGGGTAATGTCGGCGAGTGACTCGGCCGTGTCAGGTGACACGGTCGTGTCAGCGATCTACCAAGTCACGCCGAGCGACCGACCGTGTCACGGGACTCGGTCGTTTCTGGCCGGCATCTTCCGAGCGTGACTCGGCCAAGCGGCGTGATCGCCGTGAGTGCCGAGGGTGACTCGGTCATGCTGGCCCGTTTTCACCCCGGCTCGATTTTTCCGTGTATTCTTGAAAATTAATCTCCCGCACATTAAATTGGATTTAATATGATTAAAATGATTTATGGTATTTCATTTTATAAGGGAATTTAATTAATTGGAATATTTATAGTCGACCGAATTATTTTGAACGTTATCAAATTACCGATTGTGTGAATCGATTGGATCGGTTCGTATTGTTGATTGGATCAATGTATCTCTACGCTTTCCATTTATATAGTATTTATTGGATGAATTCTTTTTGGATGGGGATGTGGTTCGTGGACTTAGTTTTGAATCGTTCGTTTTATTCGATTGTGTTGTAAAGGCCATTTTAAGCCTATTTATTTTACTAGAAATGTTTGTATCTAGGATGCAATTTTCGATGTAAAATTTATATGTAATGACGAAGACCGGAGGAAGATCCATTTCGATAAGACGGAGATTCAAGACGAAGACTTGTAATTAGATTACGAAGTTTTTGTTTTCTAGGAACGGTCCATGAACCACATGTTGGTAGCAACTAGGTTGTGAATGGTTGTTTCATATTGTATGAATGCCACAAATGCGCTAATATGATTAATGTGCAAAGTGTAACGTTAATCGCGAAAATTCTCCCACTATAAATAATTAAGTTTATAAGGTTTCAAGGTTTTCCTTCCCTCCATCGAGTTTTCGGGAAATTGAAATCCAAACCGGATGTGCTATGCTTCCGAGTTATCGGGGTAGTCGTTCGGGGAGGACGGATAAATTACCGGGAGCGCATTGGATGCCTTCGGTTGGAGCAAATTTTATCCCTAGAAACCTGATAGGTTGCCGGATAAGATTCAATTGTGAAACTGATTTGCGTCGATGGTATAAACTTAACTTGTTCACGAACCATAGAAACTGTATAGGTTGAGGGGAGTGAACAAGGGGAAAAAGAAGATCGAATCATTCATTAGATGGGTTGGTGTTGGACACCACTTTATGAAAATTAATAGACTAGAAACCTGTTCGGTTGCCCTCTATTAAGATTGATAAAGAACTCGATCACCACTATGAAGTAGAGCGACGATACTTCCGGATATCACATGGGAGTGTGTTATTCCGATAGAAATAGTGGGAGCTGGGTAACAATAATAGAAAAGACCTTAAATTCTATACTCAGAACATAATTAAATGAGTTACTAATTAATCTGTTATACTTAATGCAGACAAATCTCAATATGACAATGAATCCACTCGCAATTCTACTCGAAAAGAACACCTTAATGGGACCTAACTTTGTGGATTGGCTCCGCAATCTGATGATTGTCCTCAGTATAGAGGCACTGGGATACGTCTTGGAGACGGACATTCCGGCGCCTCTTATGCGGACTCGAGCCAATCAGGAAGAGATTGAAAACCACGAAAAGTGGGTTAAGGATGACGTGAAAGTCCGTGCTTATATGATGGCTTCCATGTCTAATGAGCTTCAGAGAGCTCATGAGAAAATGACTTCTGCTAGGCAGATTCAATCTCACTTAACTGAGCTTTATGGTGAGCACAGCAGAACTGCTAGATATGAGATATCCAAGCAACTGTTCGGTGCAAGGATGAAGGAAGGTGAGAAGGTTGGGGAACACGTCCTCAAAATGATATCCATGATCGAGAGATTGGAGGCTCTTGATTTTAAAATGGATACTTCTCTCCAAACCGACCTTATCCTACAGTCTCTCCCTGATTCCTTCTCACAGTTTGTTATGAACTTCAACTGCAATGAGATTGCATGTAATTAAGCTGGGCTAATAAACAAACTTGTGACCGCTCAGTCTCAGATGAAGACTACGCGGATGAAGGAGTCTGCTCTTGTGATTTCTTCTGGACCTCGGAGGTCTAAGAATAAGAAGAAAAAGACCAAGAAGCGGACTGGACAGCAATCTAAGGACCTTAAAGAAAAGGGCAAGGCCCCGATGGTTCCAAAAGGCAAGAAGAAAGATACTTGTCTTAAGTGCGGGGAGCTGGGCCACTGGGCTAGAGACTGACCGATTCTTCATGGCACTTCAGGTACAGAACTTTTAGTTTTGGAAACAAATTGTTCGCTCTCGTATTTTCTACTTCTGAATCTTTGGATTCGGTGCTAGTTCTCATATTTGTACCGTGAATCAGGATCTGGAACTAAGTAGGAAGCTTGGAGCTAGGAAGTGATAATTACTGTCGGAAGCGGGCATAGTGTCAAGGCAACTGACATAGGATCACTTCTTATGGATTTAGAATCCGGCTTTGTTTTAATTTTAGATGATGTACTTGTTTTGCCCAAGGAGAATAATAACATTTAACTTTTCCGGTCATGGATCGAAAAAGGCTTTTCATTTTTCATTGGTAATGGTTCCTGCAAATTTATTTTAGAAATAAACTTGTGGGCGCTGCTACATTGTCAAATGGACTGTATCATCTTAACCTAAGTAACAAAGTCGTTGTGAATACTAAGACTAGGAAACGCGGTAAGGATGAAACTAATCAAGTTTTGAAATGGCATCTTAGACTTGTCATGTTGGTCAGACCAAGGTTTACAAAAGGATGGACTTATGGGTCCATTGGGATCAGATCTTTTTCCTACTTGTGAATCTTGCCTTTAAGGCAAAATGACTGAGTTCCCCTTCATAGGGACTTATGAAAGATCCGCTAATAAACTAGGATTAATCCATACCGATGTACGTAGTGTTTTGGAAGCAGCACGTGTTGGATTCAGTATTTCATTACGTTTACAGAAAATCATACTAGGTATGGTTATGTATACTTGATGAAACATAAATCCGAGGCCTTTGAGAAATTCTAAGAATTTAAGGCCCTAGTCGAGAAACAAACTGGAAATCATATCTAAGTACTTCGGTTGGACCGAGGTGGCAAGTATATGAGTACGGAGTTTGACGAGTTCCTTGAAGAACATGGAATAGTATCACATCTAACACCTCCAGGTACTCCTCGATTAAATGGTCTGTCGAAAGAAGGAACTGGACCTTGTTGAACATGGTTCGTTCCATCTTTGGGCTATCTTGACTTACCGATTTACCTGTGGGGTTATACACTTCTGACTGCTGCTTATATCTTGAATAGATGTCCTTCCAAATCTGTTCCTAAAAACTCCACATAAGATGTGGGAGGGCGGGACAAAAATGGAAGCGAAGTCCGTGAGGGGACGTTTCATTGGATTCCCATATGGGACGATGGGATATCTATTCTACATGCCCGAAGATCGAAAGATCGTTGTTGCTTTACAAGCACACTTCCTGGAAGAAGAGTTCATTCAGGAAGGCGGAGCAAGTAGAAATATTTCTTTGGAAGAATACAATGAAACTCCTCGGGAGACACCTGTGCAAGAAACTGGAACCGAACCTTCTGTAACACAAGTACAACCACCTCGTATGTATAGTAGGGTGTCTCATTTACCTGAGAGGTATGGGCTAGTGCACTTGGAGGAACTGGGTCTCCATGAGTTTCCAAGTGATAGCCAAGAGACCAACCCAACGACCTATAACCTAGAATGGTGGATGTAGACTTCGTGATATGGTATGTGATCTTCACGTAGTTGGGATCTTCGTTTTGACGAAACAGTCTGAGAGTCTGACTTCGTGCAAAAGAAGAGGAACCTTGTGTATACAAGAGGGTTAGTGGGAGCAAGATCACATTCATAGTACTATGTGTAGATAACGTTCTACTAATAGGAAATGATGTGGGAATGCTCGATTACGTGAAAGCTTGGCTTTCGAGTAATTTCTCCATGAAAGACTTGGGAGAAGAAACCTATATTCTTGAGATTCGACTCTACTGGGATAGATCGAAGAGAATGATAAGTTTTTCCGAAGCCCTCTATATAGATAAAGTCTTAAAACGATTTAAGATGGATTATTCTAAAAGAGGGTTCCTTCCGATGCGACATGGGATAAAACTCTCCTCGAAGATGTGTCCTCAAGGTGAGGAACAATGAAAGGAAATGAGTAATATACCATATGCTTCGTCCGCGGGTAGCCTTATGTATGCTATATTGTGTAGGAGACCTGACATTGCGCATGCTGGGAGCGTGGTAAGTAGGTTTCAGGCAAACCCAGGAAGGGAACATTGGACTGTTGTAAAGAACGTTCTCAAGTACTTGATAAGGGCTCGAGATATGGTTCTTATATATGGCGGTGGAGAACTGAATGTTGTGGGATTCACTGATTCGGACTTCCAAGGACAGAAAGACGACTAAATGTCTATTTATGGCTATTTATTTACTCTTAATGGAGGAGCAGTATCTTGGCATAGTGCCAAGGATAGCGCGACTGCTGGTTCCACCTGTTAGGATGAGTATATAGCAGCCTCGGAGGCTTCTAAGGAATGGTTCTGGATTAAGAAGTTACTGAGTAAACTTCACGTGACACCACGGGCCTAGGGGCCGAGGTTTCACAACAGTACCAATCACATTGAGAGGGAGTATCATCTCGTAAGAGAATTTGTTCGCAAAAGAGATACATTGTGCTGCATAGAGTAGAGTTAGCCGACTACGTTGCTGATCCACTGACCAAGCCACTTTCTCAGATTAGCTTAGAGCGTCATCTGGAGAACATGGGTATTAGATACCATAATATGTGGCATTGAGTGCAAGTGGGAGATTGTTAGGAGTATGCCCTCGAATGCCACTCAGAGGTTGTTGAGTGAGGGCATTGTACTTGTAATTATGTAAACTATTTATATAAGGCAAATGAATGTTTCTTTATTTACTGGTAGTTACTGGCATTCCTAACTCGTAAATAAACATATAGAAACTAGTCCGTGTATTTGAGAGCAAAACGTTCCACTCCTTATTGGATAAGGGGGTCGGCCTTTGGAAAGGTTATAGCTCAAATACTTAATCGTCGCAAGTCGATGAAACTTGGTAGGCGTTAAGTTTATGTGAAGACTTGTATGACGTGTTCTTTGACATGGAGAGTGCCTGTCGAACACTAATGGTTAGTGGGAGCACACGTTATAGGTATGCTAATTGGATTAGTATACTCGAACCGACTCACCCTCGATTCGTCACATGGATTTCACTCCGGGATAGTCAATGACGGAATCGAAAGGTTGTGATAGGTATTCGTGAACCTTCGACTTGAGGATTTAGTAGGGATGTGGTTGTGACGTCAAGATTTTCATTAGAGTAGTTCGACCCTGTAAACCGGAAGGCGGGGGTCAACCTCGACGTGCATCTTGACGGGCAAGTAGCAGGTCCTACTGAATACCAAGATAGAATTCTTTCTCCCATTAGTGAGCGGGTTATATATCCTATGCGGTTATTGGCAGATGAGATCATAAGTCTTTGGCCAAAGCATTGGAGCTAGTTGTATTAGATACACGACAGCTCGATGATCTCGTTTTGCATTAACGCATGCATAGCGTCAAGTACAGATAGGTTTTGACTGACTGTGACCCTATAACTTGATCGGGACATTTGAAAGAAGGGTTTATACATTTACTGGTATTCATGACATAATGGTTCTTGAATGAACCCAATCATTCGTTCTCAGTTGGGGTATAGTGTAGGCCGCCAGGCTGGCTAGGTGGTGCTACTACTCTTTGGTTCCTCCCATTGCTAACTAAGACGGACCTACCGAGTCGCGCATTAGGATTGACGACGGAATGAATCAAGCTTAATTCTCTTATTATGAATATTAGATATTGGATATCAAATTCGGGACATTGGATGTTTAAATTGATTTATTGGATAAATTAATTTACGGCCTAATGAATTAAATAAGTTACTAGGTGATAAATTTAATTCATGGATATAATTATTTCTTGGAGAAATTAATTATGTCATAATGTATTTGATATGATAAAATTAATTGGATTAATTAATCGATATAAATACATCGGAACAGAATCGGAGTTTATCTGTTTGGACTCACGGGAGTCCGAAACGAACCGAACTCATCCGTTTTTCATCATAGCCGCCGCCCCACTTTCCACCTTATTCCCTTTTGTTTTTGTTCCCATTGATTAATGGGTGATAATGACATGGTGGGGTTGATTCTCATTTGATGAGTTGTTTTAAGGTGAGTGGAATTTGAATAAGAAAAGTAGACTTCATTCTCTCATTGAATAGACATTCATACGGATCAATCATAGAGAGTTAAAGAGAGAGAAAAGTTCTTCTCAAAGTAGTCTTCTTCTTCTTCACTTTCCTCTTGGTTTTCTTAGAGAAAATTCAAGAGTATAATTGAGAGTTATGAGTTATACACTTAGAGTGTGATGATCTCATATTGGAAGCTTCATCACTTAGCTCTAGCCTCATCCTCGGAGGATAGCAAGGTGATCGTCGTTCCGATCGTTTCTCCGGTGCGTGGCAAGTAGAGACGCGGTGCTTTCGGTGTTGGATCATTCAAGAGCTTGGAGCGGATTGAATTGAAAGGAGATCGCCTAAAGCTTGGGAAGAGCTCGAGAGAAGATTACCATTCAATCAACGGACTTCGAGGGTATGTGTTTCTCGTATCTTCTTTGTTCATTCAATATTCGTATATATGTAGCTCGATCGATCCTCGTAGGGATTCGGATCGAATTAATTTTCGTTTTACCGCTTCCGCTGCGGCCTTCGATTTTAGGCGCCGAATCACAACAGAAATTTGGGGAAGCGTTGATCATGCACATTATTAAAATGTTGTTCGAGTTTATCCCATAGTTCTTTGGGGGTTTGCAAATTTATATAACACTTTCTCAAAAACAAATGTTTATATCTACGCAAGTACATCAGTGCATTAGCCTTGGTTTGCTCGCTCAATTCTTGAGCGGCAGACTCATTAGAGGGAAAGACAGTGGTAGTATATCTCTTACAGACGAACGCCAAGTAAACGTATGAGACCCACCTATGGTACTCCTTATCAGTGTGGTCAAAGATTTCGAACTCCAGGTGAATATTGGAGCTTTGTGCCATCTAGATATAAAAAAGATAAAGTTAGTCTTGTTGGATTTTCAGTGACAATGTAAACGGTCACAATCGATGCTTTAAAACCATGTAACATAACCACTACTCGATATATTTCCGTTAATTGTTGTTAGTAAAGTCGACAAAAATTGCGATATCAAATCGCACCCAGATACGTAATGTATGCAGCAACCACAAGTATCGACTTTCAATAAATTTGTGACTCCCCCAGGACCGTCACATAGTTTTCTTCGACACGTGGAGATATCGACTTTTCTCGCGGTCTCATCCACCACAAAGTAGCTTGGGAGATAAAGAACTCGATAACCCATGCCCCAAAAAAAATCCCGAAAAGAGAGACCCGAAATAGAGACAAGTTCAGATTATTACCTCGATTATGAAATTAAGCACGTGATATGGAGCAATATGTGGTGTGCTCCGATCTACCGATTGGTACTCGATGGGATGATGTGAAACCGGGGGCACAATATTGGCGGGTCTAGAAAATCACAAATTAAATCGGTGTAAGAGTCTTTGAACCAAGACTTTGAATCGGGTCAGAACGGATGGGCTGGATTGGGTCGCAGCTTCGGGCAGCCGGAGACTGGACTGGAGCTGGTCGGATTGGGCAGTGGGAGGCACGAGGCGGAGGTCGGCGCGAGCGATCTGGACTTGGTCGGGTCAGACACGGGAGGCATTGGCCGAGCAGGTATCGGTGCGGATGATCTGGACTGCACGGGTCGGACGTGGGATACGATGCTCGTCACGGATCGGTCGGGCAGCGAAGGTGGGAGCCTGGTCGGATCGCAGCTGGGTTGGATCGGCAGGAGGTGGCAGAGTGCGGCAGGGGCCGAGCAGGGTCGATCATGTAACACCCCCAGGATATTCAGCATATATTACAGCGCCGTGGACCCCTACGTGGGACCACCAGGCTAACTAATATATACCGCTCGTCTAACCATCTCGGTTAGCGAGAAAACACACATCAACAAGATGTAAATTAAAATAAAACATCTGGTACAACCTGTAAACCAGACACCATTGAAATCACACATGAAATTTAGTATACAATCCATCTTCCAAATTTAAAACGTCTAAGTACTCGCGAGTACCATCTATCAGTTTACAGGATTGGAAAACAAAGGTTTTAAAATGAACAACTGAAATAAATGGACTGAATTGCACACGTCAACAACCCTAGCCAGCATCCTCGTACTACTCCAATGCCCGCTCGACCGGCTGAACGCAACCTGAAATTCATAACATGAATTTCCCCAAAGGGGTTAGCAATTATGCTAGTATAAGTAATCAAGGTAAACCATTCGCTTACACATTTCATAGTACATGCATCAAATTGTATCAAAAACAAAATCAAGACATGTCTTTTCTTGGAAAACAAATAGTCATTAATCACAGATGAAAACTTGCCTAGGACCAGGACTAAACCACTGATCCCATCCGAGGCCTCTATGGACCCTCCCCGACTGGCCATAGTTAAAAATCCACGCACATGACTCGTCTAGGACCGGGGATAAACCACTGGTCCCATCCGAGGCCTCTACGGATCCTCCCTGACTGGCTATCCAAACAAGCTCGTGAATCAGGAGCGAAATAACAGATTCCTCCAAGGCCTCGTCAGACCCTCCCAGAGTGAGAAAAGCACACACATATACATTACCATTTCATGTTAAACATAAGGGTTTCACAAGAATACTTGCCTTGAGAAGTTGACGATGAAATGAACGGAAAATCAACCACGCTCGCTAGGAACCGACAACCTTGACCTAACGATTCGAATAATACAATCACAACCAATTCTTCATGAGTATGAGAACGGAATACACCCAGAACCCACGTACGATTCATGTAAATTTGTACAAAAACGACAATGAGGGCGGGTCGCAATCGAACCCTCTCGATTTCACAAATACCACGAACTTTACCATGAACTCATAGGGAAAACAAGGGATACACAAGAATTAATCATATACAACATGAATTAATCAACAACACAAAGCAAATCGGACAAATACTCAAAAACCCCCAATTTACCCAAAGATAGGGCTCTAAGAGTTTACCTCGGATCGGAGACGAAGAATAAGGGTTGGTGTCGTTAATATACACCAAGAACTCAAGAAAGATGATAGCTTGGAGTTACAAGACTTCGAATCACCTAAGAATCGCCTAGATCGCCCCAGCCGTGGAGGAGAAAGAAAAGTGAGGAAAATAGCCGCGTCTGGGTCAACTCTCGGGTATATATAGCCCGATGATTTAGCGTGCGCTAACGGCTTATGGTTAGCGCACGCTAATCAGCCAACCCTGGTCAGAACCTTCGGTTCTGACCCATTAACGTGCGCTAGCGGATAATTAGCATGCGCTATAAGCCCCATGTTAGCACGCGCTATCGGCCCATAGCGTGTGCTACCTATTCGTCATCCAGTGTCCAGAAACATTCTGCCTTAACTGGAATATCAAATTAGCACGTGCTGCCACACACCTAGCGTGCGCTAAGTCTCAACCATAGCGTGTGCTAATCCACAGACTTAGTGTGTGCTAAACTGCTCGTCCAGAGGGTAGAAAGAACCTATTGCCACTGCTGCATTCGAACCATTAGCGCATGCTACTGGCGAAGTTAGCATGCGCTACTCAACGAAATTAGCGTGCGCTACACAACCAATCTAGTGTGCTCTATATAGTGCAGACAGTAGTACAGACAACACTCAAAGTTGGAAAACGACGAATTCTACCCCGGATGAAAACAACATGCTCCGGACACTAAACATAACGGACTGAAAAAGATACACGCACGATGAGTTCAAGTCGGAGCCAAAGCACTAAAAGAAAACACGATTCCTACTACCTAAAGGTTCGGAAAATGACAACGATTAACTTTGGGAAATTACAAACAGCACAAAACATCCGAAATGCATGATACATGACCGAAACATCAAACGAAAGTTCACAACACCCATAATGACATAAGATGGATTTACAGTAACCCGAAATGGTAGTCCTGAACAACTATTACAAGAATCGAACTAAATAGCGACGGAAGTGACAATAAATAGGGAATTGGGTAAAATAAGTCTGAAACAAGACAAAAAGTCCAATATTAAATAATCTCGAAATATCCATACGGTTACAAGCGATCCACTAAAATCGAAAAAATACACCAAAATAAAAAATACTGGAAAAGGAAAAATGCGGATATTACATTCTCCCCCTCTAAAAACAAGTTTCGTCCCGAAACTTAAGAAAAAAACAACTCGGGGTACCTAGCACGCATGTTATCCTCGGTTTCCCATGTTGCCTCGTAGACACCGTGTCTCGACCACTGTACCTTGACCAAAGGAATGGTCTTATGCCTTAGTCGCTTCTCACGGTGCTCCAAGATCTTCAAGGGACGCTCCTCGAAGGTAATATCCTCAGCGATATCGATCACATCTTAGTCGATGACATGACTAGGATCCGAAACATATTTCCTCAGCTGGAAACATAAAAAAACTCTATGGACGTGACTCAAAGCTGGAGGCAACGCCAAGCGATATGCCAACTCTCCGACCCTCTCGAGAATCTCAAAGGGTCTAATAAATCTCGGACTTAACTTTCCCTTCTTCCCGAAGCAGAAAACTCCCCTCGTCAGCGACACCTTTAGTAAAACGTGGTTTCCTACCTCGAATTCCAAAGGTCGAGGACGAACATCAGCATAGGATTTTTGTCGACTCTGGGCAGTCAACATTCTCTCTCGAATAAATTCCACCTTCCTCCTCGTCTCCAAAGCGATATCTGGTTCGGTCCCGACCAAATCGGACGCTTCGTTCCAACAAATCGGCGACCAACATCATCGCCCATAAAGCGCCTCATATGGTGACATCTTGGTCGATGCGTGCCAACAATTGTTGTACGTGAACTTGATCAACGCCAAATGATCCTCCCAATCACTGCTCCCATCGAGATCACAAGCACGCAACATATCCTCAAATGTCTAGATAGTGCGTTCCGACTTCCCATCCGTTTGAGGATGAAAAGAAATACTCAGACGCAAACGAGTACCCAACGCCTTATGTACCGCCTGCCAAAATTGCGCTACAAAACGGAAAGCACGATCCGAAACAATAGACTTCAGAGTACCGTGAAGCCTCACAATCTGCGCAATAAATACACGAGCCAACTTTTCCGGACCCCAAGTATCCTTGATGCCCAGGAAGTGTGCCAACATGGTCATACGATCCACAATCACCCAAACCATATTAATACAAGACTTCGATCTCGGCAAGATCGTGACGATGTCCATCGAAATATCTTTCCATTTTCATTCCAGAATGGGAAGCAGCTGCAACAACCCGAGTGGTCACTGATGCTCGATTTGGACCTGCTGACAAGTCAAACATCTCGCTATAAATTGTGCGACCTACTCCTTCATATCATTCCACCAAAAGTTCCTCCTTAGGTCCTTGTACATCTTACTCGAACCAGGATGAACCGAGTAAGGCTTAGCATGGGCCTCACGCAAAATACTCTACCTCAATTCCATGTCGTCCTGTACAAAGCCGACTCTGGAATCTCAACACACCATCCTCGTGGATCACAAACCCAGGAGACTTCCACTTAAGAACATTCTCTCGGATTTGAGCAATCATCGGGTCCTCCAACTGCTTCAGTTTAATTTCATTGATCAGCAACGATGAAATTTCCAAAGCACAAAGTTGCCCGACAACTCCTGGAAACAAAATCTCGACTCCCAACTCGATCAAATCACGATGAATCTCAGATTGATACATAGTATCTCAACTGTCTATAACGTAAACAGTTTCTGACTTAAGGCATCTGCCACGATGATCGCCTTGCCCGGATGATAAAGGATTTCGAGGTCATAATCCTTAATAAACTCCAACCACCTCCTATGCCTCATATTGAACTCCTGCTGAGTGAATATGTACTTCAGACTCTTATGATCGGTAAAAATATGACATGCAGAGCCAACGAGATAATGACGCCAAATCTTGAGTGCAAAAACAACTGCAGCTAACTCCAAGTCGTGAGTAGGGTAGTTGAGCTCATAAGGCCTCAATTGCCTTGACGCATACGCAATAGTCTTGTCGTGCTGCATCAACATGCACCCAAGACCCTGACCCGGAGCATCGCTATAGACAGCAAAACCATCGTTTCCACGGCAACGCTAGAATCGAGGCTGAAGTCAAACGCCTCTTTAGCTCCTCAAAACTTTACATTTCGTCATTCCAGACAAATTTCTTGGATTTCTGAAACAATTGTTTAAGTGGCTGAGCCAGTTTCGAGAACCCCTCGACTAACCTACGATAGTAGCCAGCTAAACCCAAGAAACTACAGAGCTCCTTCACATTCTTAGGCGGTGTCCAATCCAGCACTGCCTCAATCTTCTATGGATCCACAAGGACCCCCTCGGCTGAAATCACGTGACCCAAAAACATCACTTCCTTCAACCAGAACTCACATTTCGAGAGCTTCGCATAGAGTCGCTCGATCCTCAAAACGTCCAACACCACACGCAGATGCACGTGCTCCTCCTTATTCTTCGAGTAGATAAGGATGTCATCAATGAAATCAATGACACACTTATCTAAATACCCAATGAAAACCTTGTTCATCAACTGCATGAACACCTCTGGTGCGTTAGTTAGTCTGAAGGGCATAACCACAAACTCATAATATCCGTATCTCATCCGAAAAGCCGTTTTCAGGACATCGGACTCTTTCACCCGAATCTAATAGCACCATGATCTCAAGTTGATCTTCGAGAATGTCGCAGCTCCCTGCAACTGATCAAACAAGTCATCAATCCTCGGTAAGGGATACTTGTTCTTGATGGTCACTTTGTTTAGCTCGCGATAGTCGATACATAAACGCAGTGAACCATCCTTCTTTCGCACAAAGAGGACCGGTGCGCCCCAAGGTGAATTTCTCGGTCAAATATACCCTGACTCAAGAAGCTCACTCAACTGCTTCTTCAACTCAGCCATCTCTGAAGGTGCCGTGCAATAAGGCGCCTTTGAAATCGGAGCCGCACCCGGATCTAACTCGATAACAAACTCAACCTCATGGTCTGGTTGTAGCACCGGAAATTCATCAGGAAAGGCATCTGGGAACTCACTAACGACTGGGATCGATTAAAAATCAACCCTACCATCCTCCGGCTTCAAGGCGTAACACCAATAACCAGTACAACCCTTCCATAAGAGCCTCATCGCCTTAAAGACGTTAATTACGAACTTCTGGTTTCCCCTCTTTTGCCCCGCGAAAGAGTGGTCGGTGCCGTCCTCGGCTAACATGGTGATGATCCTCATGCGGTAGTTCATGATCGCACCATGCCACTCGAATGAGTCATCCCCGAGAATCAAATCCTCACCCTCAATACCCACAACAATAAGATTAGAGAGCCAAGCCCTCTCACAAATAACGACAGAACAATCTCGGATCTCCCGATCACCAATGATCCTATCACCGCTAGGAAGTTTATCGGTGAAAGGCTCCCAAGACGACAAACAGTCAAGACTAAAACGGAACACACACTCCAAAGAGATGAACGAATGCGTATCACCAGAATCGAAAAGCACACTGACAGGATGAGAATAGATATGAATGGTTCCTGTATCCATGGTAGCCGTTGGATCATCGGCCCTCCTCATCTCATATACACGTGGATGAGTGAAGCCGACACTGGAAGCTCCCCCTCTAGTAGGCTGGCCCCAACCTCTCCCTCAGCTGGCACTCTGCGGAGACTGCAGAGCAAACGATCCCTGGTTCACACTCGGCTCCCTAGGCGCCGGGAAAGAAGCCTAGGCACCGATAGTCTGCCCTAAACGATCACAAAAAGAAGCCTTATGGCCCGCCTGACCACAAGTATGACAAGTCAAAGGCAGACGCGGACACTCCTGGTTCATATGGCTCGGCAGACCATAGTTAAAGAATGTGATCTCCAGAGTGGAGACACCAGTAGTACCTCGGAAGCCCCCAGAAAAATGAGTCGAACCGCCTGCAGGAACGTTAGCAGACTGAGACTTCTGCTGAATTCCGCCATTGGGATTCCAGATAAAATATCGAATACGCAGCAGAATAATAAAATTCAATATAATGAATCCAAAACAGGATCGGTCAAGTAACGTATATACGAAAAATAAATTGACGAAGACAAAAGGATCAAAGTCCCATACCTTTGAAGCCTTAGATAATATCTTCGTAATTTGATGATGATCACGAACCCAAGCACGAGTATGAAATCCCTTCGTCCCAAGCACCGAAAATATGATGTCTCTACTTCACACGTGTCGAAAACTTGATCGGAAAAATCTACAGCAATCCGTTATTGGAAGAACACGGCTAGGAATTACTATAGGAATTTTTCTCTCTATTTTTCTTACTTATTTTGAACCTCTAAGATGAAGAACACAAAAGAAAAAATCTCTCCCCCTTCTCTCTTCCAAACTCTCGGCCGTAGCATATGGTGGTCAAGTGTGGTGTTTGTTTTGTATATTATATAATGTGTAAAATGAGATTCCTTCACATGATATCAACTTCGCACCATTAGTTGAAAGTATCATGGTGGGATCTCACAACATTAAACAAAAACCAAAACAAGAGATAGAGGAGGTGGGGCGGCCCTATGTGAAAGGTGCTAGGAAACGGGCCGAGTCACTCGGCTCGTGTACCGGATGTTCGTCAAACGACTCCGTTAAATACACTCCTTTATATCTCCAATGTATTTATACTAATTAATTAATCCAATTAAATAATTATATCAAATACAAATATATTTCTCTAAGAAATATTATTTATGAATTAAATTAATTACCCAATAACTTAATTTCAATTCATAAGACTGCTATTTGATTTATCCAATAAATCATGATTAGATATCCAATATCTAATATTAATAGAGAGATGATAAATTCTCATTTATTCATCAACGATCCTGATGCACGACTCTGTAGGTCTATCTCAGTCGGCATTGGGAGGAACCAATGAGTGCGGGCAGCACTTAGCCAGCCTAGGGGGCCGCACTATAAACCCTGACTGAGAAAGAATGAAGGGATCATTCCAGAACCATTATGTTGTGAATACCATATACGTATAGACCCTTCATCAGATGTCCTGGTCAAGTCTTCGGGTCACGGTAAAGTCAAACCCTACTGTTGACTAGACACTATACATGTGTTAATGCAAATTAAGACCGACGAATTAGTAGTATCCAATACGACTATATCAGAATACTTTGGCCAAAGACTTATGATCTTATTTGCCATTAACCGTATAGGACATTCGCCTGCTCACTAACAGGAGATAGAATCCTTTCTTGGCGTATAGTAAAGACTGTTACCTGCCCGTATAGTCCGCACTTCAAGGTTGACTCAGTGATTAAGCAAATGATTCTAACTACTCTAATGACAAACTAAACATCACAGGCACATCTCTTACTGAACCCTCAAGTCAAAGGTCCACGTATACTATCACAACCTTTCGATTTGTCATCGACTCTCCAAGAGTGAATACCGTGTGACTGAATCAAGTGTGAGTCATGTTCGAGTATACTGGTCCCACCAATATACCTATAACTTTGCTATCAAGACATGCACATGTCCTAGCATCAGTTATACAAGTCTTACTCAAAAACTGAATGCCCAATTATGTTTATCTACTTACGAACAGTTTACGTATATAAGCCCTAAACACTTCCAGTGCACTTCTCTCTTAACCATAACGAGAGTGGAATGTTCGCTCTTATTTACATGGAATTCACTTCAATGTTTATCAAATCAAGAATGCATTTGAAATACAATAAACAGTGAATGAATCATATTGCCTTTTATTGATAATTCCATAATTACTTGTACAATGCCCCTTCTCTCTCATTCCCTGAGTGGCATTCAAGGGCATATTCCTAACATTCTCTCACTTGTACTCAATGCCACACATCATGGTATCCAATACCCATGTTCTTCAGATGTCATTCCAAGACAGACTGAGATAACGGCTTAGTTAGTGGATCAGAGACATTGTCTTCTGAGTCTACTCTTTGCAACAAAACATATCCTTTTTCAACCATCTCTCAAACAATGTGATACTTTCTCTCTATATGCTTGGTGTTGTGGTGAGATCTCGGCTCCTTGACTTGGGTGAAAGCTCCATCATTATCACATAATAGTGATATAGGCAGCTCCGCATTAGGCACCACTTGAAGTTAACGTTTTAGAAAGTCAAGCTTTCACAGTGATGAGCATTGCTACATTATTTTCCATAAGTAGAATATCATCTATATATAGTACTAAGAACGCAATGTTGCTCCTACTGACCTTTTTGTAAACACATGGATCCTCCTTATTTTGCACGAAATCAAAGTCCTTGACTGCTTCGTCAAATCGAAGGTTCCAACTCAGAGAAGCTTACTTCAGCCCATAAATGGCTCATTGCAGCTTACACACCTTATGAATATTAGCTTTGGACACAAAACCCTTAGGCTATTCCATATAGATTTCCTCCTCGAGGTATCTATTTATAAAATTCGTTTTCACGTCCATTTGCCATATTTCATAATCGTAATGGGCAGCAATGGCAAGCATCATGCGAATTGACTTGATCATAGCTACGGGCGAGAAGGTATCATGATAATAGATCCCTTCCCTTTGGGTATAACCCGTTGACACAAGCCTGGCCTTATAGGCATCAACCTTGCCATCCCCATCAGTCTTTCTTTTATAGATCCATTTACTTCCATTAGGCTTCATGCCAGTTGGTAGATCTACTAGAGTCCAGACTTGATTGGCATGCATCGAGTCTATCTCAGCTTCCATCGCTTCTTGCCATTTATTGGAGTCCACATCCACTATCGCTTGGTTATAGGTGACAGTGTCGTCCTCATGGCTATCAGGTACGTTGTGGAGACCCAGTTCCTTGACATGTGTATAGCTATATATCCATACCTCTCAGGTAAGTGAGACACACTATCAGACCTTCGAAGTGAAGGTTGTGTTTTAATAGGTTCGGTTCGTGATCCCTGATCAGATGTCACCTCATGACTTTCTTTGTGCTCTTCCAAACAGACATTTCTACCCGAGCCACCTTCCTGAATGAATTCATCCTCAAGGAAGTGCGCTTGTAAAGCCACAAAGACCCTATGGTCTTCTGGAATGTAGAATAGACAACCCACCGAGTCCTCTGGGTATCCACTTCGGACGGACCTCGCTTCCAGTTTGTCCACCTTAGCCTTCTTGATATAGGCTGGACATCCCCAAATCCTTATGTGATTAAGACTTGGTTTCCTACCCTTCCACATCTCATGCGGAGTGATAGGAACTGATTTGGAAGGACATCTATTAAGGATATTGGCAGCGGGTAGTAAGGCGTACCCCTATAGGTAAATTGGTAAATCAGTGTAATTCAACATGGAGCGGACCATGTCCAACAAAGTCCGATTTCTCCTTTCTGAAACACCATTTAACTGTGGGGTTCTTGGATGCGTGAATTGTGAAACTATATCATGTTCCTTAAGGAACTCATCAAACTCTGTGCTCATATATTCGCCACCTCGATCCGACTGAAGTGCTTAGATATGACATCCAGTCTATTTTTCAACTAGGGCCTTAAATTCCTTGAATTTAGTAAAGACTTCGGATTTATGTTTCATCAAGTACACAATCCCATACCTAGTATGATAATCTATGAACTTTATTAAATATTGATATCCATCTTGGGCTGCTTCCAAAGCACCACAAACATTGGTATGTATCAACCCAAGTTTCTCAGCAGCCCTTTCAAATGTCCCTGTGAAGGGGGACTTAGTCATCTTGCCTCTAAGGCAGGATTAACAAGTTGGATAGGTATCTACACCCAATGGACTTAAAAGTCCATCTTTCTTCGTTGTGTGAACCTTGGTCTGACCAATGTGACCAAGTGTAATATGCCACTTAAGAGCTTGATTAGTATCATGCCTGCCACGTTTCCTAGTTATAATGTTCACTGCCGATTTATTTTGCAAGTTTAGATGATACAAACCATTTAACAATGTTGCTGTGCCAACGATTTTATTTCAAAAATAAATAGTACAACTACCATTGCCAATGAAGAAATAAAATCCTTTTCGGTCCAAGACTCAAATGGATACAATGTTTTTATGCCCCTTGGGCAAAACCAGTACTTCATATAACATGAAAATAAAGCCGGATTCCAAACCCAGTAGGAATTATCCAATATTGGTTGCCTCGACACTTTGTCTGCTTCCGACAGTGATCATCACCTCCCCATCTTCAAGATGCCTACTTCGTTCCAGATCATGATTCATAGTACAAATATGAAAAGTAGCACCTGAATCCAGAATCCATAAAGCAGAATATACAGTAGCGGAAAAATTAGTTTCAAAAACAAAAAGTTCCGTTCTTGATGCGCCATTGATCTTGGGAAAAGTCCTACGCCAGTGGCCCATCTCACCGCATTCAAGACATTTGTCCATAGGTTTGGGACCGCCTTCCTTCTGAACCTTTAGGGCCTCGCCCTTGCCTTTCTGCACCCCTTTCTTGGGTTTATACTGCTCGTAGGTCATTTTCTTCTTGTTCTTGGACCTCCGAGGCCCATAAAAAATCACAAGATCAACCTATCTCGGCTTAGTCGTCATGTTAGACTGTGTCGTCACTAGTTTGTTCATTAGCCCAGCTAATGTACACAAACTTTCATTACATTTGAAATTCATTACAAACTGTATGAAGGAATCAGGTAGAGATTGAAGGATGAGATCAAGTTGGAGGGATAAATCCATATGAATGTTGAGCACCTTGAGCCTCTCAATCATAGAGATCATCTTGAGGACGTGGTCCCCCACTTTCTCCCCTTACTTCATCCTAGCACTGAATAACTACTTCGATATCACATATCTAGCAGTCCTATTGTGCTCTCCATATAGCTCGGTCAAGTGTGTGAGAATTTTCTCGTGTGCTCTCTGCAGCTAATTAGTCATTGAGCCCATCATAAAACCACGGACCAGCACATCATCCTTGACCCATTTTTCATGAACGTCAATTTCTTCCTGATTACCCCTAGTCTGGATTGGAGTCGGTGAAATGTCTGCCTCTAAGACATATCCCAGAGACTCCGTGCTGAGTACAATCATCATATTCCGCAACCAGTAAACAAAGTTGGGGCCAGTTAGGAGATTCTTTTTAAGTAGTATTGCAAGTGGGTTCTTTGCCATTTTTAGAGATATACAGTTTCATTTCTCTGCATTGATTTAGACAAGATTGAATTAGTGACTTGTTTTATTATGACCGAGTATAGAATTTAAGGGCTTGTATAATTCTTGTCTCGGCTCCCACTAATTTTATCGGAATTACACACTCCCATGTTATAACCCGGCAGTCATGGTTAGATCTATAACACCCCCAAACCAATTGGGAATACAGCGTTGTAGACCCTCTCTGTGAAGATCTACCAGGCTGAAAGCGGAAAACACAATGTAAAGATACATGCCAACATGGCTAATAACGACTCACTAGACCGATTTAGTCTTTTCCACAACACACGCATCAAAAATACATAACTTTTTCTCAAAATATATACCCACGCAGGGGTTGAAATACATCAACATTCCCTTAGAATGGGAAAATAACACAACGGAGAGACAAACAACAAAACTCTACTAAAATACTCAACGAATGGTCTTCATGTGATTAGTATCGTCGTCTTCCATCATCCTTCATACTGATTCTGTGATTCGCTCCCCAGCAACCTGCAAGTACCTGGATGCAATACAGACATCCACCCCCCGAATACTCGGGGGTTAGTAAAACTCCACTATTTTGCTAGTGCAAGTATAAAATATAAATACAAGCCATACATATCATACTCCAGTACATAATAATCGTGAACGTACTTCCCGAGATAAATCACTTAATCAAAACGGTTCAGTCGAAAGATAGGAGTAAACCCGGTATACATCCATAAAACATTTTACGATCTCTGGAGTTTTGAAAACATTTGGGATTTACGAATTTTCAAGACTTTTAAAACCATTTAGGGACACAGCCCAAAAATCACTTTCCCAAAATACAATTTTGATAGTAATGCGCGGGGTCCACGACACACCCATACCATTCCGGTAACAAAGCACGGGGCCCAAGACCCGATCATATCATAACAACATGTTTCCACAGATTATTCGCGTCCCGTGCTAGCAAGCCACGGACCTCAGATGCTCCCGTAGAAATACCCGAGTGAATAACCCACAGGGAAACCATACCAAATCACATGTCACCGTAATAACAGTCACGTGACCAAAAGTACAGATACATTCATAATCAAATCACAACCATAAGTTATCCCGGCATTGCGCTAACAAGCCACGAACCTCGGAGTCCCCGCAAGACATACCCGATGGATAACCCCACAAGTTATCCCCAGCATTGGGCTAGCAAGCCCCGAACCTCGGAGTCCCCACAAGACATACCCGGATTGGATAACCCTACGGTCACGCCCGACCCATACTAGCAAGTATGGATCTCGGAGATTCATCAATATTACCCGGAGGCACGTCACTTTCAACGTTCACATAACAATAAGCAAAACATCAAGCCAAGCAACACTAAACATCACAACCTCCTTTCAAATGAGTAACAACCAATATCACCCGTTACAGATTCACCAAACAAGCACACATAACAACACGTAATCCTCGGTAAATAATTATGGTTTATTACATTCACTAAATGTGATCATAAGTCTTTCAACAAATGAAGTTAACATACATATTCCAAAACACACTTATTCACGAAGCATCCGAGTTATCATTGAAAGACATCATTTATCGAGAACATACCGATACTTTTTAACATTCATTAAACATACGGATTTTACATAAAATCATTTACCAACAATTATGCCTACGAAACATGAAATGTATGGGCAAGATACTTGCCTCGATACCGCGAGTAATGAAACGACGAACGGACATGACCGAATAGCCCTCGAACTTTCAAGATCGACCAAAAACCCGACAACTCCACGGAAACAAAATCACTACGAATCAATAATGCTAAACGGCATCCGAATCAACCCGAAAAACAACAAGGATCCAAGAGTTCTTCAAGGAAATCGGAAATCAATGTTCCGGGTTGGTAAAAATCAATAAACGGGTTACAAAATCCGAAGATCATGGCCGAGATAACAAGAATATTGTAACCAATTCATAAACCACTTATTAAATCGGGGAACCACGAAGAAAACCCCAAAAACATACACAACAAGGATTTTAAGCAAGGAAATACCTTAATTCGACGAAGAACACAGATTAGATGTTGTTCTAATCGAAAAAGGCCTTCCAAAAAGCCTTGGAAATAAGTAGAATCGGTCAATAACTCCTCCTACCGATCACTCCCGTCCGAAGCCGCCAACAGGTGAAGAAAACGTAAGAAAATGAGGTCTGGCCGAACCAGGCCTATAAATAGCCGACAGGGTTACGGCCGTAACCGGCAGTGCCTTACGGCCGTAACTCGGTCACGCGCGTTAGCGTACGAATGGCCGAACACTTTGCGTACGCAACAATCACCCTTACTGCCGTAATCGGCATAACCTTATGGACGTAACCGAGCATCCCAGACCCCTGGACGAAATCTGCTGAACCCTTACGACCGTAATCGGCCAGCGCCTAGCGGCCATAACAAGCCTTACGGCCGTAACCGGATAGGACTTATGGCCGTAATCGAGTATCCCAGGCCCAGGTGTTCGGCACCCTTACGGCCGTAATCGGCCAGGCCTTACGGCTTTAACTCGACCAGCCCACACCCGACCATCCGACTCGATACTAGACGACGTCTCGATCATGCGAATGCACCGGCTATGATCCAAAACAATAACGAACAGGCTACGAAACTCAACGTATCACAATATAAGCATGCGATTCCAAAGACGCGGACGACAAAAGTACGTTCGACCGAAGAAAATTCAACAAAATCGGAATGAAAATCTCGGGTATTACATTCTACCCCTCTTAAAAGAAGTTTCGTCCTCGAAACTTGAAACATAAAATGAACCACGCAAAACAAACTCAGACAACACACGATATCCATTGCCAACAACCCGCGACGACTCACGTGCAGCACGCAGCTACTACCATCTAGATTGCTACACCCGTACCATAACAAAACACAACGAACGAAAATCAATATGATTGACCAACCCAACGGTACATCAATCAAAACGCGAGTTAATCGCTGAATAAATACGGAATCCACCTCCCAAGGGTTGGAAGATCAAAAACGAGCCTAATTTCCCGAACTTAAGGGAATTACGAAGGAGTCTGAACGTTCAACAATCACGAATCGAGATCAACAAAAACCGAACAATCAAACGATCGAACCACAACGATCGAGATAACAACAATCAAACAATCATGTTCGAATCACAAAGAACAATAAAATTCAAACAACAACTCCAAGGTTCACATCTCGACTCGAGACCATATATGATCCGGTGAAAACAACAAGATGTGCACTCACATAAGACCCACAGGAAAGGGAATAGCAATTGAAAAGTCACAACGACAAACGAGTTATTCCGAAACAATACCACACTCGTTTGATCAACAAAAGCAAGGGACAAGACAAGCTCAGAAAATGTCAACGAACAAAAATGAGTCGACATAGTCAAAAATACAGAAGCTCAAAATCCAATCCACTTCGAATAAAAGAAGTTAATCTCCGAAATTCGAAACAATAAGTAAGGAAATAACATAACATACAACTGATAGACCACGCCCATCAAGGACTCCTCAGAGTCGGTCCTGATATCAGTGCTCCAGTCCGTGCCTAGGAAGGCTCGGTTACCAACTCACAAAGATGAACCCGGTGTCCCTCGAGCCCGCACTTGTAACACGTTACTGGTGGAGAAGGACAATGTGCGCGAACATGTCCCGACACATTGCAGTTAAAACACCTCCTGGCCTTACCAGGATTCAAAGCAGACGACTTGGAACTCTCAGTCCCACGCATCGAGCGATGGAGCTTTACAGCGGAAAGGCTACGACGTTGCAAACTAGAAACACCAACTCCTGCACTGTCCACAAGGTCATCAGATTTCCTCTTCTTCTTCGACTCGGGCACACGCTCCGACGATAACGAGGCTAGTTCACGGGCTAAGGCTCGATCTTGATAGTCCCTCAACGAAGTGCAAGTGAGTCCCGACATATACACATGAATCTCTGGCTTCATCCGTCTGTCAAAGTGAAAGATCTTTTCTTCCTCGGTTCTCACCCGATCTCGCACATAACTGAGCTATTTGCTATAGTCGATGATAGCCTGTGACACTGAAATATCTTGCGGTTCTGCCAAATAAAATTCATGAATACTCTGCTCTCTAATTGGTTTCGGATAGAACTCAACTTCCATAAATGCCTGGAACTCCGCCCACGTGACATTATGATCACGAGGTTTAACAGCTTCCCACCAATTAGCAGCATCTTTGTCAAGAAGGTACTGAGCGATAGGCACCTTCCGCTCTTCAGGACAATCGACAGCCTCGAATATCTTTCCCAACTGGAAAATCCAACTATCCTAGCCCAACGCATCCTCAGCACCGATGAATCGAGGGGGATTCATACGAACTACCTCGCGAAGCCATTGATTTATGCCGACGTTCTGATTCACGTCAATGCTACGTTAAACCGCCTGGGTCAACTGAGTCATCTGAGTCACTACTTGTTGCAATATAGTAGCAACACCCAAGCCAATATCATTCCCGACAATATTCTCTCGATCACGCCTCTGATCCCCATGGCCATTAGTACCACGGTTTCGACCACGGCCTCTGCCCCTCGGCATATTAACAAGCAACAACCTAACGCAACGAAAAGTTAGGCCCGACGGCAAAATGCGGTTCCCAAACTTTTGCTCAACTAGAAAGCATGTTTCACAACAAAACATGATGTGTGCTAGTTGTGCAAGTTTGGTAACACATTCATAATCACCCATCAACAGTATTAGACTGGAGATTACAAATAAACAACAGCGTATAAATCCGAAGACTAACATTTCACATCATTATCACATTACACAGATAACCATCAGAAGTTAAATAACATTCCAGACCGAGTCTCCACCTCTCGGTCAAGAGAACTATCTCGACGAGTGCCTACCGAACGACTCTGCATTCACACTACCATTTTAATCACAACTATGAGTATTATAGCCAAATCAATAACATCCTCACTACATACCTTTTAACCGAAATTCGTGCAATCGAAGAAAAAAAAATTGAAAGTGAAAGTCACGTCTCAAGTAAATTTTTGATAGACCTCATCTGAGTATTTAAAAATCAAATTTTGAAAATGTGCAAGGCAAGATGAAAATAAAATATATGTAGTTTGAATTCTCAAAATCTTCGGTCTCGAGGTCATCATACGAAATCAAACCCTTTTTCCTCTCTTGGAGGATGTTTTAAAAATGAAAATTTATGTGACTTTCACAAAATATTTGAAACTTTAAAGTATCAAATTAATAAGCTTTCTTAGTGTAACCACACCAAAACATTATTCCGGTAAAAATGATTTATACAAATGTACATATACCAAAAATCAGACAAACATGGAGCACATATTCATGATTAACATTAAACTCTTCATCATAACACAAATGTCACACAAGCCCTGTAATACGAGACACAACAAAGTAGGGAGACTTACATCCACAGACCGCACGAACATGATGGTTGCACCTCGATACTAATCACGACCGACAACTCAGACGACGCCTCGCGACACTACTCAGTCAAACAAAATCTAACAAGACAAGACAAGACAAGACCCGACAACACACAACTCGACCCGACAGCCTAGGTTTATGCAACTTAAGCACCGATACCATATTCTGTAACACCCCCAAACCAATTGGAAATATTACAGTGCCGTAGACCCTCTCCGTGAGGATCTACCAGGCTGAAAGCGGAAAACACAACGTAAAGATACATGCCAACATGGCTAATAATGACTCACTAGACCGATTTGGTCTTTTCCACAACACACGCATCAAAAATACATAACTCCTTCTCAAAATTCATACCCACGCAGGGGTTGGAATACCTCAACATTCCCTTAGAACGAGAAAATAACACAACGAAGAGACAAACAGCAAAACTCTACTGAAATACTCAACGACTGGTCTTCATGTGATTAATATCGTCATCTTCCATCATCCTTCGTACCGATTCTATGATTCGCTCCCCAGCAACCTGCAAGTACCTAGACGCAATACAGACATCCACCCCCCGAATACTCGGGGGTTAGCAAAACTCCACTGTTTTGCTAGTGCAAGTATAAAATACAAATACAAGACATACATATCATACTCCAATACATAATAATTGTGAACGTACTTCCCGAGATAAATCACTTGATCAAAACGGTTCAGTCGAAAGATAGGAGTAAACCCGGTATACATCCATAAAACATTTTACGATCTCGGGAGTTATGAAAACATTTGGAATTTATGAATTTTCAAGCCTTTCAAAACTATTTAGGGACACAGCCCAAAAATCACTTTCCCAAAATACAATTATGATAGTAACGCACGGGGTCCAAGACCCACCCATACCATTCCGGTAACAAAGCACGGGGCCCAAGACCCGATCATATCATAACAACATGTTTCCACGGATTATTCGCGTCCCATGCTAGCAAGCCACGGACCTCAGATGCTCCCATAGAAATACCCGAGTGAATAACCCACAGGGAAACCATACCGAGTCACATGTCACCATAACAACAGTCACATGAACACAAGTACAAATACATTCATAATCAAATCACAACCATAAGTTATCCCGGCATCGCGCTAACAAGCCCCGAACCTCGGAGTCCCCGCAAGACATACCCGATGGATAACCCCATAAGTTATCCCCGGCATTGGTCTAGCAAGCCCCGAACCTCGGAGTCCCTGCAAGACATACCCGGATTGGATAACCCTACGGTCACGCCCGAGCCATACTATCAAGTATGGATCCCAGAGATTCATCAATCTTACCCGGAGGCACGTCACTTTCAACGTTTATATAACAATAAGCAAAACATAAAGCCAACCAACACTAAACATCACAACCTCCTTTTAAAGGAGTAACAACCAATATCACCCGTCACATATTCACCGAACAAGCACACATAACAACACGTAATCCTCGATAAATGATTACGGTTTATTACATTCACTAAATGTGATCATAAGTCTTTCAACAAATGAAGTTAACACACATAGTCCAAAACACACTTATTCACGAAGCATCTGAGTTATCGTTGGAAGACAACATTTATCGAGAACATACCGATACTTTTTAACATTCATTAAACATCCGGATGTTACATAAAATTATTTACCAACAATTATGCCTACGAAACATGAAACGTATGGGCAAGATACTTGCCTCGATACCGCGAGTAATGAAACGACGAACGGACATAGCCGGGTAGCCCTCAAACTTCCAAGATCGACCAAAAACCCGACAACTCCACGGAAACTACGAAAACAAAATCACTACGAATCAATAATGCTAAACGGCATCCGAATCAACCCGAAAAACAACAAGGATCCAAGGGTTCTTCAAGGAAATCGGAAATCAATGTTCCAAGTTGGTAAAAATCGATAAACGGGTTACAAAATCCGAAGATCATGGCCAAGATAACAAGAATACCATAACCAATTCATAAACCACGGATTAAATCGGATAACCACGAAGAAAATCCCAAAAATATACACAACAAGGGTTTTAAGGAAGGAAATACTTGATTCGACGAAGAACACGGATTAGATGTTGTTCTAATCGACAAAGGCCTTCCAAAAAGCCTTGGAAATGAGTAGAATCGGTCAAGAACTCCTCCTACCGATCACTCCCGTCCGCATCCGCCAACAGGTGAAGAAAACATAAGAAAATGAGGTCTGGCCGAACCAGGCCTATAAATAACCGACAGGGTTACGGCCGTAACCGGCAGTTTCCTTACGTCCGTAACTCGGTCAACGCACGTTAGCATACGTAATGGCCGAACACTTTGCATACGCAACAATCACCCTTACGGCCATAATCGGCATAGCCTTACGACCATAACCGATCATCCCAGACCCCTGGACGAAATCTGCCGAACCCTTACGGCCGTAATCGGCCAGCGCCTAGCAGCCGTAACAAGCCTTACGGCCGTAACCGGATAGGACTTACGATCGTAATCGAGTATCCCAGGCCCAGGTGTTCGGCACCCTTACGGCCGTAATCGGCCAGGCCTTACGGCCGTAACTCGACCAGTCCACACCCGACCATCCGACTCGATACTCGACGTCTTTTCGATCACGCGAATGCACCGGCTATGATCCAAAACAATAACGAACAGGCTACGAAACTCAACGCATCACAATACAAGCATGCGATTCCAATGACGCATACGACAACAGTCCGTTCGACCGAAGAAAATTCAACAAAATCGGAATGAAAATCTCGGATATTACAAGATCTACTTTTTAGTGGTGATCGAGTTCTTTACAAATTTTAACAGACGCAACCTGTTAGGTTTCTTGCCTATTAGTTTTAGTAAAGTGGTGTCCAACACAAACCCGTCCAACGGGTGATTCGATCTTATTTTACCTCTAGTCTTCATGCCCTCAACCTATCAGGTTTCTTGGCAATCCAGACTATCTAAGCCATTAATCATCAATGTCTATCAGTTTGACTATTGAATCTCGCCCGGAAACCTATCAGGTTTCTAGGGGCGAAATTTATCACCAACCGAAGGCATTTAATGCACTCAAGAATTTATCAACCTCTACCAAATGTACTACCCCGATAACTCAGAAGCATAGCACATCGACTCGGGTATCAATTTTCTACAAGTTTAATGGAGGGTAGGAAACCTCGTAACCTTTTTCAAACTTAGTCTGTTTGTTTGTTGGGAGAATTACGCGATTAATGTTGGGAGAATTTAAGTTTGTTGAATTGGGCTCAAAACGGCCTTTACAACCCAATCGAATCGAACAAATCAAAAACTAAGTCCACGAGCTATATCACCATCACGTAAGGCATTCCATACAACATGTAACGGCAATAAAATTAAATAATTAATTTAACTTATTAATTCAATTAATGTATAAAATTAATCTATTCAATTCCTACAAATATTAGTCCAATTAATATTTAGTGGCACTGAAATTAAATAATCAATTAATATGTTAATCCAATTAATATAAAAATTAATCTATTCGGTATTAATGGTATTAATCCAATCAATACTTATAATCGTTATTTTAATTCGTTCGAAGTTATCCGGCCAAAAAATATTCACGTTTAATTAATTTCCCTTAACAAAAATATTCCAAATATTCATTTAGTCAAATTAAAATTCAATTTAAATTTCGGGAAATAATTACAAAAAAATATAAACTTAAAACGGAGTCCCGGGCTTTCCGGTATTAGGCCCAGCCCGAGGCCCAATTCAAAATCGGGCCAAAAACCCGAGACCCATATGGCCGAGCCAAGGCTCGGCCACTCTCAGCAGTCTAGCCGAGAGACATCTCGGCAGCCTGGGCAGCCGACCCAGGCAGTACTGCTGGCAACCCCGTTTATCTCGTTTTTCCGGCTCGTTTCCAAAACATGAAAATTACAACGAACAATTAAATATTTCCGATTATACCAATTATGATACAACAACAACATTACCCCAATGCCTCAACGGCTCCCGCAAAAAGAGGGGTAAGGGAGATCGAATGTACGCAGCCTTACCCCTGTCTTAACACAGAGAGGTTGCTTCCGAATGATCCAAAATGAAAATTGCACTGAGAAATGCAAGGAATGACTAGTACTTCATGAGAAAAAGAAGTGCAGCCAGTTTAGTGAGTCATTTTGTTTTATTCCATTATAATCCAGAACCAAAGAATAAGGAGTCTTTGACTCCATTGGAAACAATGGAAATTCAAAATGCTAAATAAGGAGTCTTTGGCTCCAATTATGATACTAAATCATAAACATCGTCAAATAGCATTCAAAATGCACATAAAATCGTATATACGGTATCATTGACCTCGCTCTGATACCATTGTTGGGATTACAGATACAATATTGAATACGCAGTGGAATAATAAAATTCAATATAATGAATCCCATATATGATCGATCAAGTAACGTATATACGAAAAATAAATTGATGAAGACAAAATGATCAAAGTCCCATACCTTTGAAGCCTTTGATAATATCTTCGTAATTTGATGATGATCATGAATCCGAGCACGAGCACTAAATTCTTTCGTCCCAAGCACTGAAAATACGATGTCTCTACTTCACACGCGTCGGAAACTTGACCGGAAAAATCTACAACAATCCGTTCTTGAAGGAACACGACTAGGAATTACTATATGAATTTGTCTCTCTATTTTTCTTACTTGTTTTTCACCTCTAAGATGATCCTACGCCATAGATGGCTTTCTACAACACTTAGGGGGTGTGTTACCTTCTTGGATGTTACCATAGCTATGAAATTTTGGACCTACCACAACGTTCGGGTTATGGTGTTACCAAATATTGAAATATATGTTACTCTAACTATAAAAGGTGTAACTCTCACTAACACCATGCGATGTGTTACCTTAGAGTATTAATAAACAAAATTTTGAATTTTATATAAAATTAACGATTTAATAAATTTTTAACTTTAAATATAATTGATTTTAATAAAACATTGAATCTGTTTTTATAAAAAAATATTCTATCAGATAATGAATTATATATATTTTTTGTAAATAATAAAATATTTTTAATAAATTTAAATTGAAAAGGTTTTAAAATAAAGTAGTATTTGAAAATTAATAAATTTTGATTTAAATAATTAAAAAATTATTAAAAAATAAAAGCTTGTAATAACTATGAATAATTACAAAATAATTAAAATAACAAATTTAATGTCTACATAATAACAAATTTTATAAAAATAATGTCGAGTCGCTACGCTTACTAAAATAAATGCCCATTAATTAAGGCAACGACATGATAGATAAGAGGTAATGATTGCGGCAGAAATAAATTTATAAATTAATATTTCTAATCAAGATTTTCCTCAAATTTTACATGTATCCTAAATTTAAAACATAAATAGAATATCACATAGCAGTACAATTAAAGCAATTAAAGTGATAGTGAAAATTCCCACCTGAATAAAATGATGCTGCAAGTGATAGTGATATTCAAGGAATTATAAACCTGATTGGGCGATAATTGTAATAATTAAAAGATACATGGGTGAAATTGAATAAATATAGAAATAAGAGACTTAAGTGATGTTGACACAAAACTCTGGGTATATAAACCCTATCACTGATCGGTCGCCGTTACTTCTCACTTCTCGCTTCTATATCTCTCGCAAATGAGAAGATGAGGAATTGAACATCTAGATTCAATCGTCTTTTGTTTTATTCAGGTGCCAATTCCTTTGAGCCTTTAATTAAACAACTTTTAGTTATCAAATTTGACGGCATGATTAGTTGACCTATAAAGATTTACAGGTTCTTCGTGTTCTTTTTTCTAAGCAAGTGAAAAATGGATAGCTATAATTGGAGGGTAGCCCAAGGGCAGGTCCAAATTCTGGGCCAGGTTATGGGCGGAGAATCAGTGGCGACTCCGGGCATGGAAGGCGGCGATTGGAGGACTCAGCTACATCCATATTCAAGAAAGAGGATTGTAAACAAGATGTAAAATAATATATTGCTCATTTTATCTTTTTTTTCCCTAATTACGTTATTATTTCTGTTGTTGTTTAGTCGTATTTTGAACTTGAAATTTTTGTTGGTTCATGTTGACTTATCTGGTTTCCATGTATTCATTGTTTTCGTAATTGGTTTTTAGGTTTGAATACAGTGTCCAGCCACATTTCTTTTTTCTAATTAGGGTGATGGTGTAAAGACAAACTTGTTTCCAAGCTGCTGAAGAACTGGGATTATAGTACATTAGTTTGAGGGATTTTCTTATAATACCTATTTGGATAAAGCTACACTTCAATTTTCTCCATTTATTGTGTCGTTGTATGTAAAATGCCAATGATATTCTAAACTATCTAGAGTATCTATGTCTGATTTATGTACAATATAAATGATGTCACGGTCAACTTGATGTCTCTTTGACTTTGTATCTATGACTCACTTGAGAGTATCTATGTAAAATGGCAATGATACTCTAAACTATCTAAAGTATCTATGTCTGATTTATGTACAATGTAAATGATGTCATGGTCACCTTTAAGTCATCTAAAGCTTCTTTTTTGATGTGTTTGTGGTGCAGTATAGGTGCGTTTTTTTTTGTTAAAAGTTATGTTTTTGCAGCACTTTAGGTGCAGTATAGTGGCTGTTTTTTTTTATGTTTAGGTGCTGTTTTTTTGCTGTTTTTGGCAGCAGATATGTGTTGGGATTCGGTGCCTAAAATGAAGGCCCAGCGGAAGCGGTAAAACGAAAATTAATTCGATCTGAATCCCTACGAGGATCGATCGAGCTACGTATATACGAATATATAAACGAATAGCAAGAGTCGTAAGAAACTGACCCTCGAAGTCCGTTGATTAAATGGTAACCTTCTCTTGAGCTATTCCCCAAGCTTTAATTTGATCTCTACGAGTTCAATCCGTTCCAAGCCCTTGAACGATCCAACGCCGAAAGACTTGATCATGGCTAGGGGCGAGAAGGTATCGTGGTAATCGATCCCTTCCTTTTGGGTATAACCCTTTGCCACAAGCCTGGCCTTATAGGCGTCAACCTTGCCATCACCATCAGTCTTTCTCTTGCAGATCCACTTATTCCCAATAGGCACTATGCCCTTAGGGCGGTCTACTAGAGTCCAGACCTGATTGACATGCATCGAGTCTATCTCAGCTTCCATAGCTTCATGCCAT
The DNA here is from genome assembly GCA_033398695.1 of Orobanche coerulescens. Taxonomy (NCBI): domain Eukaryota; kingdom Viridiplantae; phylum Streptophyta; class Magnoliopsida; order Lamiales; family Orobanchaceae; genus Orobanche; species Orobanche coerulescens. The sequence goes on from CM065810.1 coordinate 21,735,941, forward strand.
TTCGCGGAGTCTACATCCACCATCGCTTGGTCATAGCTCGTCGGGTCGGTCTCTTGGCTATCACTTGGAACCTCATGGAGACCCAGCTCCTCCAAGTGCACAAGCCCATACCTCTCAGGTAAATGAGACACCCTACTAGACCTACGAGGTGGTTGTACTTGTGTTTCAGAAAGTTCGGTTCCAGTTTCTTGCACAGGTGTCTCCCGAGGAGTTTAATTGTATTTTTCTAAAGAAATACTTCTACCTGCTCCGCCTTCCTGAATGAACTCATCTTCCAGGAAGTGTGCTTGTAAAGCAACAACGATCTTTCGATCTTCGGGCATGTAGAATAGATATCCCATCGTCCCAGATGGGAATCCAATGAAACGTCCCTTCGCAGACCTAGCTTCCAACTTTTCCACCTTAGTCTTCTTGACATAGGCGGGACATCCCCAAATCCTAATGTGATTAAGACTTGGTTTCCTTCCTTCCCATATCTCATGTGGAGTTTTAGGAACAGATTTGGAAGGACATCTGTTTAAGATATAAGTGGCAGTCAGGAGTGCATACCCCCATAGGTAAATCGGCAAGTCAGTATAGCCCAGCATGGAACGGACCATGTTCAACAGGGTCCGGTTCCTTCTTTATGACACACCATTTAACTGAGGAGTACCTGGAGGTGTTAGTTGTGAAACTATTCCATGTTCCTTAAGGAAGTCGTCAAACTCCGTACTCATATAATCGCCACCTCGGTCCGACCAAAGTGCTTTGATATGATTACCAGTTTGTTTCTCGACTAGGGCCTTGAATTCCTGGAATTTCTCAAAAGCCTCGGATTTATGTTTCATTAAGTATACATAACCATACCTAGTATGATCATCTGTAAACGTATTGAAATATTGATATCCGTCACGTGCTGTTTCCAAAGCACCACAAACGTCAGTATGGGTTAATCCCAGTTTATCAGCGGCTCTTTCAAAAGTTCCTGTGAAGGGGGACTTAGTCATTTTGCCTTTAAGGCAAGATTCACAAGTAGGAAAGGGATCCGATCCCAATGGACCCATAAGTCCATCCTTTTCCATCTTGTAAACCTTGGTCTGACCAACATGACCAAGTCTAAGATGCCATTTCAAAACTTGATTGGTTTCATCCCTACCACGTTTTCTAGTCATAGTATTCACAACTACTTTGTTGCTGAGATTTAGATGATACAATCCATTCAACAATGTAGCAGTACCCACTAGTTTATTTCTAAAATAAATTTTGCAGGAACCATCACCAATGAAAAATGAAAAGCCTTTTCGGTCCATGACCGGAATGGACACAATGTTTTTGTGCCCCTTGGGCAAAACAAGTACATCTTCTAAAGTCAAAAAAAAGTCGGATTCTAAACCCAAAAGAAGTGATCCTATGTCTGTCGCCTCGACACTATGCCCGCTACCGACTGTGATCATAACTTCTCCAGCTCCAAGCTTTCTACTTTGTTCCAGATCCTGATTCACGGTACAAATATGAGAACTAGCACCAGAATACAGTATCTAGGAAGTAAAAAATACAATAGCAGAACAATTTCTTTCCAAAACTAAAAGTTCTGTACCTGAAGTGCCATGAAGAATCGGACAGTCTCTAGCCCAGTGGCCCAGCTCACCACACTTGAGACAAGCATCCTTCTTATTCTTGTTCTTCGAAACCATCGGGGCCTTGCCCTTACCCTTAAGGTCCTTAGCTTGCGGTCCAGTCCGCTTCTTGGTCTTTTTCTTCTTATTCTTAGACTTACGAAGTCCAGAAGAAATCACAAGGGCAGACTCCTTCATCCGCGGAGTCTTCATTTGAGACTGAGCAGTCACAAGTTTGTTCATTAGCCCAGCTAAATTACATGCAATCTCATTGCAGTTGAAGTTCATAACAAACTGTGAGAAGAAATCAGGGAGAGACTGTAGGATAAGGTCGGTTTGGAGAGAAGTATCCATTTTAAAATCAAGAGCCTCCAATCTCTCGATCATGGATATCATTTTGAGGACGTGTTCCCCAACCTTCTCACATTCCTTCATCCTTGCACCGAACAGTTGCTTGGATATCTCATATCTAGTAGTTCTGCTGTGCTCACCATAAAGCTCGGTTAAGTGAGATAGAATCTGCCTAGCAGAAGTCATCTTCTCATGAGCTCTCTGAAGCTCATTAGACATGGAAGCCATCATATAAGCACGGACTTTCACGTCATCCTTAACCCACTTTTCGTTGTTTTCAATCTCGTCCTGATTGGCTCGGGACCGCACAGGAGGCACCGGAATGTCCGTCTCCAAGACGTATCCAAGTGCCTCTATACTGAGGACAATCATCAGATTGCGGAGCCAATCCACAAAGTTAGGTCCTATTAAGGTGTTCTTTTCGAGTAGAATTGCGAGTGGATTCATTGTCATATTGAGATTTGAGTCTGCATTAAGTATGATAGATTAATTAGTGACTTATTCAATTATGTTCTGAGTACAGAATTAAGGTCTTTTCTATTCTTGTTACCCAGCTACCACTATTTTTATCGGAATAACACACTCCCATGTGAAATCCATAAGTATCGTCGCTTTACTTCATAGTGGTGATCGAGTTCTTAATAAATCTTAATAGAGGGCAACCGAACAGGTTTCTAGTCTATTAATTTTCATAAAGTGGTGTCCAACACCAACCCATCTAATGGATGATTCGATCTTCTTTTTCCCCTTGTTCACTCCCCTCAACCAATACGGTTTCTATGGTTCGTGAAAAAGTTAAGTTTATACTATCGACACAAATCAGTTTCACAATTGAATCTTATCCGGCAACCTATCAGGTTTCTAGGGATAAAATTTGCTCCAACCGAAGGCATCCAATGCGCTCCCGGTAATTTATCCATCCTCCCCGAACGACTACCCCGATAACTCGGAAGCATAGCACATCCGGTTTGGATTTCAATTTCCCGAAAACTCGATGGAGGGAAGGAAAACCTTGAAACCTTATAAACTTAATAATTTGTTGTGGGAGAATTTTCGCGATTAGCGTTACACTTTGCACATTAATCGTTTAAGCACGTTTGTGGCATTCATACAATATGAAACAACCATTCACAACCTAGTTGCTACCAACATGTGGTTCATGGACCGTTCCTAGAAAACAAAAACTCCGTAATCTAATTACAAGTCTTTGTCTTGAATCTTCGTCTTCTCGAAATGGATCTTCCTCCGGTCTTCGTCATTACATATAAATTTTACATTGAAAATTGCATCCTAGATACAAATTTTTCTAGTAAAATAAATAGGCTCAAAACGGCCTTTACAACCCAATCGAATAAAACGAACGATTCAAAAACTAAGTCCACGAACCACATCACCATTCAAAAGCATTCATCCAATAAATACTAAATAAATGGAAAGCGTAGAGATACATTGATCCAATCAACAATATGAACTGATCAAATCGATTCACATAATCGGTAATATGAAAACGTTCAAAATAATTCGGTCGATCACAAGTATTCCAATAAATCAATCTTCCCTTATAAAATGAAATACCATAAATCATTTTAATCATATTAAATCCAATTTAACATGGGGGAGATTAATTTTCAAGAATATACGAAAAAATCGAGTCGGGGTGAAAATGGCCTGCCATGGCCGAGTCACCCTCGGCAGCATGCCGGCAGACAGGCCTGGCATGGCCGAGTCACGCTCGGTAGATGCCGGCCGGCTGCCCAGAAGCCCTGGGCCGCGGCCCCCACTACAGTGGCTGCACAGGCCTGCTGCAACAGCCCTGGGCCGCGGCCCCTTGCTCCCGGACCGTCAAACGGCATTTCGGGGCTAGTTTTTCGACCGGATATCCAATATCTATATTCTCCAAAATTCATATCTTCAATATAAATCATATTTCCAAGAAATTAAGATTTATATTTAGACATAAACTTACGAAAAATATAACTACAACAAACGTAAAAACATATACCACGATTATGACTAAAATGATTCCAAATCACTCACCATCTAATCGAGCATTCCAAATGCCAATATCGTATATACGATCGCAAGACATATGCTCTGATACCACTGTTGGGATTCAGTGCCTAAAACGAAGGCCCAGCAGAAGCGGTAAAACGAAAATTAATTCGATCTGAATCCCTACGAGGATCGATCGAGCTACGTATATACGAATATATAAACGAATAGCAAGAGTCATAAGAAACTAACCCTCGAAGTCCGTTGATTAAATGGTAACCTTCTCTTGAGCTATTCCCCAAGCTTTAATTTGATCTCTACGAGTTCAATCCGCTCCAAGCCCTTGAACGATCCAACGCCGAAAGCACCGCGTCTCTACTTGCCACGCGCCGAAAAAAACGAACGGAATGACAACACCTTGCTATCCTCCGAGGATACGGCTAGATCTAGGTGATGAAGCTATATATCTAAAGATTACTACACTCTAAGTGTTTTAATCTTACTCTCTCTTCTTGATATTTTTTCTCTAAGAAAAACAAGAACAAGGTTGAAGAAGAAGATGACTAAAGAGAAAACAATTTTCTCTCTCTCTCAAACTCAATGATACTTATAATGCCAAGAAGTGAAGTTGAGGATGAGAGATCAAAGTCTTCTATATATTCTTATTCAATCCACATGAAATCAAATACATATATCATGATTGATTCCCCCATATAATGTATATGATGATTGTCCCCTCAATCGCATGAGATTCCAAAACCATGATGGGGACAAGTCAATACACACACATGGTAATAAAGGGGGGGGGGGCAAGATGAATTATAGGAAGAGTTCGGTTCGTTTTGGACTCCCGAGAGTCCAAACAGATAAACTCCAATTCCGTTCCGATGTATTTATATCGTTTAATTAATCTAATTAATTAAACATATCAAATACAAAATAATATAATTAATTTCTCCAAAAAATAATTATATACATGAATTAAATTAATCACCCAGTAATTTATTTAATTCATTTGGCCGTAAATCAATTTATCCAATAAATCGATTTAGACATCTAATGTCCCAAATTTAGATATCCAATATCTAATACACATAATGAGAGAATTAGCTTGATTCATTCCGTCGTCAATCCTATTGCGCGACTCGGTAGGTTCGTCTCAGTCAGCAATGGGAGGAACCAAAGAGTAGTAGCACCACATAGCCAGCCTCGCGGTCTACACTGTACCCCAACTGAGAACGAATGATTGGGATCATTCAAGAACCATTCTGTCGTGAATACCAGTATACGTATAAACCTTTCTTTCAAATGTCCCGATCAAGTTATGGGGTCACGGTCAGTCAAACCCCATCTGTACTTGACGCTACGCATGCGTTAATGCAAATCGAGATCATCGAGCTCTCGTGTATCTAATACAGCTAGCTCCAATGCTTTGGCCAAAGACTTATGATCTCATCTGCCAATAACCGCATAGGACATATAACCCGTTCACTAACAGGAAAAAGAATTCTATCTTGGTATTTAGTAGGACTTGCTACTTGCCCGTCAAGATGCACGTCGAGGTTGACCCCCGCCTTCCGGTTTACAGGGTCGAACTACTCTAATGAAAATCTTGACGTCACAAGCACATCCCAACTAAATCCTCAAGTCGAAGGTTCACGAATACCTATCACAACCTTTCGATTCCATCATTGACTGTCCCAGAGTGAAATCCGTGTGACGAATCGAGGGTGAGTTGGTTCGAGTATACTAATCCAATTAGCATACCTATAACGTGTGCTCCCACTAACCATTAGTGTTCGATAGGCACTCTCCTTGTCAAAGAACACGTCATACAAGTCTTCACATAAACTTAACGCCCAGTCAAGTTTCATTGACTTGCGAACGATTAAGTATTTGAGCTATAAACCTTTCCAGTGCCGACCCCCTTATCCAATAAGGAGTGGAACGTTTTGCTCTCAAATACATAGACTAGGTTCTACATGAATATTTACGAGTTAGGAATGCCAGTAACTACCAGTAAATAAAGAAACATCCATTGCCTGATATTGATGATTTACATAATAACAAGTACAATGCCCTCACTCAACATCCTCTGAGTGGCATTCGAGGGCATACTCCTAACAATATGTTCTTCATGGTTTGGTGCAGTTTTGGTGCCGTCTTGTTGCAGTTCTAGTGCTCTTTTTTGCTATGCTTTTTTTTTTGTTTTGGCAGCATATCAGTGTTGTTTTAGTGCTGTTTTTTTGCTTCATTTCTGTTTTTATGTTAATTTTTTATGCACATAGGTATGTCGAGTCAAGGAGAAATTATCGGCCTTGGTCTGCACTTGAGGATTCCAAACTTGTCGAAGCTTTGGTGAATATGGTAAATACCGGTGGTTTTAAAGCTGATAATGGATTCAAAGCTGGATACTGGCAACATTTGGAACAGGTAATGAAAGAAGCACTTTCAGACTCTGGTATATTGGGTAAACCCCATATTGAATCGAGGATAAAAACCATTAAAAAAGACTGGCAGGTGGTCTATGATATGTTGCATGGTTCTAATACCAGCAGATTTGGCTTTGATAGTCAAAAACTTTGCGTGGCTACGATATTTCAGCCTTTAATATTTGAGTTACTATATCATTCAGTAGAGCCTTGAAGGCATTCTTTATGCATTTCTTTTAGATTCTTACTACATTAAATATATGTTCTTCTCATAAATTCTAAAATGTTTTACTTGTTAGGTCATTGCTGCAACAGTAGCAGGTGATCTTAAAAAATATTCTGAAGCTTTCCTTGGAAAGCCGAATGAAGAGTAGTGTGCTTGGATTTTAAACCTAGAGAAATAGGGAGGTAGGTGTTATTTTATGTACTTTAGTTTATTCTTGAAAAGTATCAGAATTCGATAAATGATCTTTCAAATTTGGTGAAGATAAATAAACTTGGCAAATTATTTCTAGTTTAGAACTAGTTTGGAGACCTTATTTTTCTCATAGTTGTTAATAGGCTGCCTATTTGGAAGCTTAGTAACCATCACTAATTATTGACTCTTATTTCTTGTTTCATTCTGCATCTCTCTCGTTCAAAGAAGGTGAAGTTTGTGAATGGACACCAACTCAGGCAAATTGGCTAATCCTTGGCTAATTGAATAAGTGTTCCACAAAATAGTTTCTTAGAATCTTTTTGTATATTAGTCTTATAGACGTCCACTGGTGTAATTGGTTAAAAATGACCAAGTTATGTTCTTCTAGTACTTGTATATATGTAGTTGGTGATGTAGTTGGTTGGTTTTGTGATTGGATATAGTTGTTTTTTTTATGATGGGATTATGTAGTTGGATGATGTAGTTGATTTCTATGAATTGGTTTGTTGGTTTTTTAATGGGAAATGTTAAATTTAAAATTTACATTTTTATTTTGTTAAAATGAAGGTGTTACCTTAGGTGCTATATATATTTTGCAAATGTCTTTCATTGGTAACACCTGTAACACCTAGTGTGTTGCAATTGGTAATATAGGGGTTGTAATACACTAAAAATTGCTGCACACCCGTGGGCCCCACAAAGTAGGCCCCACTAGCCCAAGAAAAATGGGTCCCACATATGGGCCCCACCAGCTGATCCCACTAAGTGGGTCCCACCGGTGGGCCCGGCCTGTGGGACCCACAAAATGGGCCCCACATGTGGAACCCACTAAATTGGCTACATATTTTACAAAATTATAAAGTCTATTGCAATACGAATATGATGTTGCTGTAGGGTCCTTAGGATGTTGCTGTAGGGTCCTTAGGTAACAAATAATCCTATGTTGGCTTAGGATGATCCACATGTTGCCTTTGAGTCCAAAGGTTACTGCTCACAGGGCAACTTAACTTTTTTTTTTACAGGGCAACTTAACTAAAATGTTACCTTTGCCCATTTTGGGTCTGTGGCAATAGAAAATTAAGCCTAAGGTAATACAATTATGTGGTTGCCGAAGGCCATTTATGGCGTTTGTTACCTTCATGAAGAACACAAAAGAAAAAATATCTCTCTCTTCTCTCTTCCAAACTCTCGGTCATAGCATATGGTGGTCAAGTGTGGTGTTTGTTTTGTGCATTATATAATGTGTATAATGATATTCCTTCACATGATATGACCTTGGCACCATTAGTTGAAAGTATCATGGTAGGATCTCACAACATTAAACAAACCAAGATAAGAGAGAGGGGAGGTGGGGCGGCCCCATGTGGAAGGTGCTAGGAAACGGGCCGAGTCACTCGGCTCGTGTACCGGACATTCGTCAAACGACCCTGTTAAATACACTCTGTTATATCTCCAATGTATTATACTAATTAATTAATCCAATTAAATAATTATATCAAATACAAATATATTTTTCTAAGAAATATTATTTATGAATTAAATTAATTACCCAGTAACTTAATTTCAATTCATAAGACCGCTATTTTATTTTTCCAATAAATCATAATTAGGTATCCAATATCTAATATTAATAGAGAGATGATAAATTCTGATTTATCCATCAACGATCCTGATGCGCGACTCTGTAGGTCCGTCTCAGTCGGTATTGGGAGGAACCAATGAGTGCGGGCAGTACTTAACCAGCCTAGCGGGCCACACTGTAAACCTCGACTGAGAACGAATGAAGGAATCAGTCCAGAACCATTATGCCGTGAATACCATATACGTATATACCCTTCATCAGATGTCCCGGTCAAGTCTTCGGATCACGGTAAAGTCAAACTCTACTGTTGACTAGAAACTATACATATGTTAATGCAAATCATGACCGATTGATTACTAGTGTATCCAATACGACTAGATCAGAATGCTTTGGCCAAAGACTTATGATCTTATTTGCCATTAACTGCATAGGACATTCACCTGCTCACTAACAGGAGATAGAATCCTTTCTTGGCATACAGTAAAGATTGCTACCTGCCCGTATAGCCCGCTCTTCGAGGTTGACTCAACGATAAGCAAATGAGTCTAACTACTCTAATGACAAACTAAACTTCACAGGTACATCTCTTACTGAACCCTCAAGTCAAAGGTCCACGTATACTATCACTGTAACACCCCCGATATATTCAGGAATATTACAGCGCCGTAAATCCTTTACATAAGGATTTACAAGGCTGAAGAATTGAACAGACATTAAAAGGTACTAACGAATGGAAATAACGGAATTAAGATACAACAGTTCTTACCAAATACTGAAAGTACAATTGTTCAACAGGAACTCAATAATACATCACCAAATTCAAATCCATCACAAATGACTTCGTACTCGAGTACTTATTGAAATAACGAATAAACAATGTATAAATAAACCCACCAAACATCACTCGCACCTCGTCGTCATGCACTCAAAGGGTTGTTTTCCCGCTCTCCTGGATCCTGAACATAAACAAAATGTTCACCCCCGAAGGGGTTAGCACAACGATGCTAGTACAAGTACCACAACATATTATTCATATCTCACGAATAATGTAAACGACAAGAAAAATACCAACGAGTCTTCTCCTACGAGAAACTCAAAAATGACATACACAACTAATAATCACAACATGATATCATAACATACACATGGTAATTCCGACGATCCATGCTCATCGCCTAGAACCCACGATGATCCCGTCGGACCAACCCGTGGTGGAAAAACCCGTCCGATGATCCAGTATGACGCTAGCATAGATCCCCCGATGATCCCGTCGGACCAACACGAGGTGGACATACAACAACGACATACATGCACGACAATATGTATAACAACAATACATAAAACAATTAAGGTACTTGCCTCGATTTGAAGACAAGAACAACACTTCCATGAAAATGAACACTCGAAGGTCGTCCTCCTCAATCAATCACGTAACGAGACCAAACCTTAACAAAATAAATGATATAGGATTTATCTCACGTCGTATGAATGTTTAACAATTCGATTTACGGCCAAAAGTTCATAAAATGCACCGCTGAATCGCTTAGCGCACGCTAAGTACTCGTAGCGTGCGTTAAGTCTCGCTCGATAGCGCACGCAAACAACAAAGCCTAGCGACGCTAACTATGTATGGTCGATTTACCGATCGACTGACTCGTCTGATGGCCTAGCGTACGTTACGTACCAAACGTAGCGTATGCTAACTCGTGTTCGATAGCGCACGTTAATCTTCATAGCTTAGCGTGCGCTATCTATGCATGGCAGTTTACTGCTGGGCAGTAAACTGTCCTCATCATGGTTAAAACAATGAAATCTTCCGTGATAATTCATGTTACCTCCATGAATATCATGTTCATATGATTATGAATGATCTTACGGATAGCAACAACTTCGGATTCGAGGATATGCATACCATTATAAAACCATATTCCATTTCGACTACAAATCTTCATATGACAATTCGAAAGGCTTAACGGTTGATATCAACACCACTATATCAATCAATATTATCATGCTGAAGTTGTTAAATGTTCCATCTATACTAGATAAATCCTTCCATGATCAATCCTTTAGATTTATCTAACAATAATGATGTTAAAGTCAAGTCCAAGATTGCTATGAAGTCATCTACTAGATTCGGATTACCAATGATAGAAGTTTCCTTTACTTGTTCAATGTAATAAGATTCGAATCATGATGATCATAATCAAGGTACTTAAGGCTTAATCATCTCAATATTCCAAACATGATGTACTTTGGATAAATCACTTATGAAAATCAATATCTCATTACTATGATCATCCAATTCTTTAGAATCCAACTCTAAGTCTGGAGATAGGTTGAACATACCTTAATATGATGAAAATCACCGAACCGTAGGGTAGAATCCGACTCCGGTTGGTTGTATGCCACTCCAAGGTGCTATTCCACTTCAATGATTACTCCCAAGTGATAATCAATATATAAACACCAACAAGATGAGTTCTAAGTGTGTAGAAGGATTATTTCCGCTCTCTGGACTCTCAAGAATGCAGAATGGACGAGAAAAATGTAAGCCAAAATGGGTTGTTGTCCCATTTATAATATTCTGCATTTTAACAAGTTAGCGCACGCTACTAAGCTTTCCTTAGCGTGCGCTAATAATAGTTGACTTCAGAACTGTCCAGGTTCGTCCGCGGGAATCTTATCCGAACCCATGTCCCGGCTGGTGCATGTGCTAGCCGTCCTGCTCAATAATTGAGTTCTTAGCGCACGTAACTCCTATCTGCATAGCGTGCGCTAATAGTAGCCCGATAGCACGCGTTAAGATACATTCTTAGCATGCGCTATCACGAGTTTGCATGAGAAATTTTGTATGCTTCTATACTTATGTACAATGATATCAATGCAAGAAATATCATACTCCAATAATCAAAACCACAAATCTGAATAATACAGGGTTTGAGTACAGATGAAATACACCGTAATAAATCCGGATATTACAATCACAATCTTTCGATTCGTCATCGACTCTACAAGAGTGAATACCGTGTGATTGAATCAAGTATGAGTAGTGTTCGAGTATACTGGTCCCACCAATATACCTATAACTATGCTATCAAGACATGCACATGTCCTAACATCAGTTATACAAGTCTTATTCAAAAACTGAATGCCCAATTAAGTTTATCGACTTACGAATGGTTTACGTAAATAAGCCCTAAACGCTTCCAGTGCACTTCTCTCTTATCCGATAACGAGAGTGGAATGTTCGCTCTTATTTACATGGACTTCACTTCAATGTTTTCCAAATCAAGAATGCATTTAAAATACAATAAACAGTGAATGAATCATATTGCCTTTTATTGATAATTCCATAATTACGAGTACAATGTCCCTTCTCTCTCATCCCCTGAGTGGCATTCGAGGGCATATTCCTAACAAAAAGTTACCGACGGATTTCTGTTTCTTAATTTCTCGAGCTGCCTCACTAGCGGTCAAGGATATATCATAAGTAAGAGCTCTACTCTGATAGTCCTTTAGGGTGGTTCAGGCGAGCCTAGACATGTAATCACGAATCCTCGGTTTCATTCGCCTAGAAAAGTGGCAAATATTATCACTCTCCTCCTTAACCTGGGCCTTTACGAAGCCCAATTCCCGGTTGAAATCTGCAATGGCCTGAGAAACCAGAATATCTCGGGGCTGAGCATCGTAAAAAGCATGGACCCGTGCCTGGCGAATTGGCCACGGACAGTTCTCAGCTTCCATAAGGTCTCTGAACTCGGCCCACGAAGCGTCATGGTCCTGAGACCATTGAACTTTGACCAAAACGATTGGTTTGTTCCTCAGCTGCTTAACTCGACTCTCGAGTATCTTGACCGGTCTTTCTTCAAACGTCCCATCCTGCGCGACTTCGATCTCGCCGAAATCAATGATATGACTGGGGTCTGGTATATACCTCCGTAACTGGGATATGTGGAACACGTTATGAACATGGCATAATGACGGCGGTAATGCCAATCTGTATGCCAACTCCCCAACTCTCTCAAGGATCTCAAATGGTCCGATATATCTCGGACTCAGCTTTCCTTTCCTTCCGAAACGAAAGATTCCCCGAGTAGGAGAAACCTTCAAAAGTACGTCATCTCCAAGATCTTGAACTCCAATGGGCGACGGCGTGCGTCTGCGTAAGATTTCGCGACTGCAGGCGGTCAACACCTTTCACGAATCAAGGCTATCTTCTCTCGAGTCTGCACGATCAACTCGTTCTGCTCGATCAAGTCTCGATTTAATCGTCCCAAAGATAGGGCGATCTGCATCTCCTCCCGTATAATGCCTCAAACGGTGCCATCTTAATGGAAGCATGCCAACTATTGTTGTAGTTAAATTCAATCAACGGTAGATGAACTTCCCATTCGTTTGACCAATCGAAGGCACAGGCCCTTAGCATGTATTCCACCGTTTGTATAGTTCTCTGCATTGTCCGTCGATGCGGTGATAAGTCAGGCTGAAGTTCAATTCGGTCCCCAAGGCCTTATGAATGCTTTCCGTAAGTGAGACACAAACGGCCGTCTCGATCGAAACAATGGTCTTCGGCGTACCATGCAATCGAACTATCTCGAAATAAATACTGTACAACCTCTCTGGTCCCCACGTATCCTTAATGCCTAGAAAATGAGCTGATTTGGTTAAACGATCAACTATCACCCAAATCATGTTCATTCTTGTCCTGGTTCTCGGCATATTAGTGATAAAGTCCATCGATATGTCCTCCCACTTCCATTCAGGAATCGGGAGTGGCTTCAACATTCCGGCAGGCCGTTGATGCTCGATCTTAACCTGCTGACAAGTCAAGCAATTCGAAACATAGTCCGCTACATCTTTCTTCATGTTGCCCCACCAGAAATTCTGCTTCAAGTCCTTATACATTTTACTGGTGCCTGGGTGGATAGAATAGGGCGAACTGTGAGCTTCCTTCATAATCGTCTGTTTCAGAACATTATCATCGGGAACACAGAGTCGGTTCTGAAATCTCAAAATTCCATCATCATGAATTATGAATCCGGGGGCCTTTCCTTTGATCACTTCATCACGTAACCGAATCATCAGAGGATCATCTACCTGTCTAGATTTGATTCCTTCGGTTAATGATGAAGTTATCTCCATCACGCACAGTTGTACTTGGACTCTTTGTAACCACACTTCAATTCCTTCACGAATCATCTCTCGTTGAAGGCTAAGTTGGGAGGTCAGTGTCTCCAGCATCTGAATATAAACAGGCTTGCGGCTAAGTGCATCGGCCACTACATTCGCTTTGCCTGGATGATATAAAATCTCCAAGTCATAGTCCTTAATCAGTTCTAACCATATTCTTTGCCGCATGTTCAACTCTTTCTGACTGAATATGTACTTGAGACTCTTATGATCCGTAAAGATCTGACAGTGAGTCCCGTACAGATAATGCCTCCAGATCTTCAAAGAAAAAACTACTGCTGCTAGCTCCAAATCATGTGTTGGGTAATTCACTTCATAAGGTTTCAGCTGACGTGACGCATAAGCGATCACCTTATCATTCTGCATCAATACGCACCCAAGTCCTTGGTTCGAAGCATCACTGTAAACTATAAATCCTCCAGTTCCCTGTGGAAGTGATAGAATCGGTGCCGTCGTCAATCTCTTCTTCAATTCATCAAAGCTAATCTGACACAATTCATTCCACTCAAACTTTTGAGTTTTCTGCAGGAGTCGCGTAAGTGGGCGGGAGATTTTAGAAAACCCTTCCACGAATCGACGATAATATCCAGCAAGTCCTAAGAAGCTTCGGACTTCTTTCACGTTCTTTGGAGGCTTCCAATCCATAATTGCGTCGATCTTCTGAGGATCTACTCGGACTCCTTTAGCTGACACCACATGGCCGAGGAACATTACTTCCTTTATCCAGAATTCACACTTAGAAAGTTTGGCGTACAATTGCTCGTTTCTCAAAAGTTCCAATACTATCCGCAAATGCTGCGCATGTTCTTCCGGGCTCTTAGAATACACCAGAATGTCATCAATGAACACGACCACAAATTTATCCAAAAATTCAATGAACACATGGTTCATCAATTGCATAAATACAGCATGTGCGTTAGTGAGACCAAACGGCATTACTACAAACTCATAATGGCTGTAGCGAGTTCTGAATGCTGATTTTGGAACGTCAGATTCCTTAATCCTCAGCTGATGATATCCTGATCTCAGATCGATTTTAGAAAATACTGTTGCCCCTTGCAGCTGGTCAAACAGATCATCAATCCGTGGCAACGGATATTTGTTCTTAATCGTCATCTTGTTCAGCTCTCGATAGTCAATACACAAATGGGCGATCCATCCTTCTTTCGGACAAAAAGAACTCGGCGCTCCTGTGGTGAAACGCTTGGTCAATATAGCCCTTGTCTAGTAACTCCTCCACTGCTTTTCGATTCGTACATCTCAAGAGGTGCCATACGATACGGCGCTTTAGAAATTGGTGTAGCTCCGGTTCCACCAATGGTAAATTCCACATCCCTTCGTGGAGGTAGTCCAGGTAACTCGTCAGGAAATACATCTGGAAATTCGTTCACAACAGGAATGGATGAAAGTTCCACAATTTCGTCTTCTTTCTTCATTGCATAACACCAGTACCCGGTACAACCCTGTTTCAACAATTTGACAGCTTTCATCGCCTTGATCAATTTTCCTGAGCTTCCCGGTTTCCACCCCTCGAACAATATTTTGGAACCATCGTCAGCGATCAGCGAGATATTCCTCCTTCGGTAGTTCACAATTGCTCCATATCGATTAAGCCAATCGTCTCCGAGTATCAGGTCATCTCCTTGCATTTCTATCACGATCAGATTTGAGAGCCACTCTCTGCCTCCAAATGATACAGGGAAATTTCTAGTTTCTAATTTTCCGACAATCCTCTCTCCACTCGGTAAACCAACAACATAAGGTTCACAAGTATGAAAACCGGAAATATTCAAACGATTTACACAAGACAAAGATATAAAAGAATGTGTAGCTCCTGTATCGAATAAAACGCTAACTGGATGGGAAAGGATCTGGACAGTACCTGATGAGACAGCAGCATCCTGATCGCTTGTCCTCCTCATCTCGTACATATGTGGGGGAGCAGATCCGGCACTCGATGTCCCCTTTCGGTCCCATTGTCCTCTGCCTCGTCCGCGGCCAAAATTCTGAGGCATCTGAACACTTTGCTGCGTCTGTTGATATCAAGCTTCCTTCTCGACTGGCCGTGGCGCGTACGGCTCTATAAGTCTTTGCAGCCTCTTCACTACACACTGCCCGATGGACCTCTCGTCCAAAATCAAAACAAGTCACGGCAGGTAGGGGGCAATTCCTGATAGTGCCTCTGCCCGGGAGCAAGCTTAAAGCATTTCTGGTAACATCGGTAATAGTCGATGTCGCTCCGATTTTATTTCCGCTCCTCACTGGGTGAGGTGGTTTCTTGAAAGAGTAAAAGGATGACTGGGCCTTACGGGGCCCGCTGTTCTTGTGCTCTGTAAAAGTACCAGAGACTTTCTTTTTCTTGGATTCCGAAAATTTCTCCATAGCTGCTTCCTTGATCTCATACGCCAACGCCTTATCCTGGTATTGACGGAGTGTGGTACATTCAAATCCAGACATGTACCTTTGGATTTCTGGTTTCATCCTCATATCGAAATGGATCATCATTTCTGCATATGTTCTGACCAGATGTCGAACAAATGCCAGCTGCTGGTTAAACGTCTTAATTGTCTGGGATATTTGCACATCAGAAGGCTGAGCGGAGAAAAACTCCCGAATTTTGGCTTCCCTCACAGGACGAGGGCAATACTGAGCTTCCATCATCAATCTAAACTCTGTCCAATCGGCACCATGGTCTACAGGCCGGATGGCTTACCACCATTCAGACGCTTCCCCTATCAGGAAATATTGAGCGATAGAGGCTCTCCTATTGCCGTCTGGCGCTTAATTCCGGCAAAGATTTTCTCCAGTTCTTTCAACCAATGATCCCAGGTGGGAGTCTCAGAAATACCGTCGAATTTGGGTGGTTGCATCTTCGCCACCTCTTGCAGCCACAGGTCACCTCGATTTCCCATGTCTGGGATCCCTTGCTGTCTCTCTCCCTGCTGTAGTCCCACTGCCACTTGCATTCGGTCCACGACCTGGGCGAACTGAGTCATCTGGTTCACCACTTGACGAAGGATCTCTGGTACAGCAGGATTTGGTTCGTTATTAATAGATTGTTGCGGCTCGCCTGAACTATGACTGGCCTGATTAGAGGGCGACGCTTCTCTTTCAGCATTTCTTCGTCCGCGTCCACGACCGCGACCACGTCCACGTCCGCCTCTCAACATACTGTAAGCATAAATACTCAATATACAGGAAACAACATCGTTCTAATATTCGAGTATAAAGAGACACAACATGTAAAGAACGAGATAGAGTTTAGGAACTTACAACCACCGTTCGCATGAAGACGTAGGCAGTGCAGTGATGTCATTCACAGCCGGTTACCTAGAAAGACATAAATGACCCCTATTTTAACCCAACGGCCAAGATATCCATAATCTTAGCTCCGATACCATATTCTGTAACACCCCCGATATATTCAGGAATATTACAGCGCCGTAAATCCTTTACATAAGGATTTACAAGGCCAAAGAATTGAACAGACATTAAAAGGTACTAACGAATGGAAATAACGGAATTAAGATACAACAGTTCTTACCAAATACTGAAAGTACAATTGTTCAACAGGAACTCAATAATACATCACCAAATTCAAATCCATCACAAATGACTTCGTACTCGAGTACTTATTGAAATAACGAATAAACAACTGATAAATAAACTCGGCCGAAACATCACTCTGCACCCTCGTCGTCATGCAGCTCCAGTGGTTGTTTTCCCGCTCTCCTGGATCCTGAACATAAACAAAATGTTCACCCTCGAAGGGGTTAGCACAACGATGCTAGTACAAGTACCACAACATATTATTCATATCTCACGAATAATGTAAACGACAAGAAAAATCCCAACGAGTCTTCTCCTACGAGAAACTCAAAAATGACATACACAACTGATAATCACAACATTGTAACACCCCCAAAACCATATGGGAATATTACACGCCGTAAACCCTTTCCGCAAGGATCTACCAGGCTAAACGTCCATAAACAACCAAATGCTTGCCCGGCCAGGGTCAAACAATATAATAATACAGACCGTTAAGGTCACTTACACAAAAACACACAGACCGATGAGGTCACACAACTCTATCAACAGGACTGACTAACAACATTACCCACACAGGGTTCGAAATACAATACAACTAAGACCGAATCAACTCTAACAATACAAATAAACTCTACCAACTCTCAACTCTTGATTAGTATCGCACTCGTCATCCCCTTGTGCCAATCCCGTGATCGCTCCCGAACTCGCATGTACTGGACGCAGTAACAGACATCCACCCCCGAATACTGGGGTTAGTAAACTCCACCGCTTTACTAGTGCAAGTATCAAACCATACGAAATGTAACAAGCAAATAGCAACTACGAATTTAATACGTAAATCAATTATCAAAATGTTCCCGAGAAGTTTTAGAATTTCGAACTCAAGTAAGAGATATTTGAAAAGGAACACATCATCTCGGGATTTTTAAAGGTAAATTCTTTTGGACCTCGAGTCCCAATTTACAAAACCTTTTCGTAAACATTAGGGTCTTAGCCCGATTCTCGTTTCAAAGCATACTAAATAATATATCATTATGAGTCCGAGATCCATATTTAAAATGTTACCCGAACAATCATCTACACGATCATTGTTCGTACACATCATGTACCGAACTCCGGAGGCCTCGACGGACCTTACCCGACCACACACACTGTTCGTACACATCATGTACCGAACTCCGAGGCCTCAACGGACCCTACCCGGCCACACACACTGCTCGTACACATCATGTACCGAACTCCGAGGCCTCAACGACCCTACCCGCCACAACATCGCTCATACACATCATGTACCGAACTCCGCAGGCCTCGCCGACCCTACCCGGATCACACACCTTGTCCGTACACGTCATGTACCGGACTCCGCAGGCCTCGCTGACCCTACCCGGATCACACACTTTGTTCGTACACATCATGTACCGAACTCCGCAGGCCTCGCTGACCCTACCGGAACACACACACATCGACACGACACAATTCATAATCATTAAATGTCAAGCCATTCCACATTACACCGAAATGTACAATCAAGTATGTAAACCAAAACAACACAAATATCATGATCATCACAACGACTCTTAACCAACATAACACACATTCGGTACACAATACATTGAACAACCACGTGTACAACCATCTCATATGTACATCGCAATCCCGCACAAATGGCACGACGCCTAACACGGATACCAATATATCACTATTATCACAAAGCCTTCAAATTTCGGAAAACACAACCAACTCAAACGGAACATATTTACGGAGGCAAGCAAAATCGTCATACATATCATACGTAATTACTAGTCACAAGATACAAGTCGTATAATAAGATACTTGCCTTAATAACCGCTACCAAACGTTTCTAAGAACACGGTTAGACAGCGAAGCTCGGACCCCGAAGAAGACAACGAACGGAAGGGTTCCGACTCGAGTTCTTCACAAGAATTTCGTCCCTAAGTCATACCAATGATAAATCAACAATCGTACGATGGATAATAATCATACAACGCCCAATCCCCCCTCTAAGACCTTTTGTCGGACACCTTCAAGGCGTTGACTAAGAACTCGACCATAATAACGAATCGAAACGATCCAACCATGGAATAACAAGGGAAATGATAGAATACATCTAAATAATCATCAATACATCACAAATCTAAGTTATTACGGTTAAATCGGACAAAACGAACAAAAACCCCCAATTCACCCAAAAGTAGGGTTTCAAGAATTTACCTTGGATTAATGATGAAGAACAATTGTTGGAGTTGTTAATCCACACCAAAAACTTGAAGAATGAAGTTCTCTAGGATTGATGATGCAAAACGCCCAAAAATCGCCCATAAGATCGCCCAAGAGGAGGAGGAATGAAGGAAGAGATGAAATGAGCATTCATCTCACAAAATCCGCCGAAATAGGCTAATCTGGACTGTGTGCCGCGGCCCAGCATAAGTGTGCCGCGGCACACGGTACAGGCTGCTCGGCCAAAACTGGAAAATGAGTGTCTGAGCTATTTCGACCATAACTCTCTCGTCCGGACTCCGATTGACTCACCGTTTGAACCATTGGAAAGCTAACTTGATGCTCTATAATATTGAAAAGATTCAAAGTCTTTGGAGTTTTCAAGAATTTATGGTGATTCTACAAAGTCGACTCATATTTGGGAAAAGTCGTTTAATAACACTGAACTCAAGAAAACGACACCGAAACCCGAACCTGAATACGAATCAGATACTGTCACGAAGTACTCGCAAAGACGAATATTAGGTCTAAGAGAAAACACAATTCCTTCCACCCTAAGGCTCTGATTTCATCAACGGATGTAATTAACCAATACTTTTGGATATTAAGAATATGGCCCAAAACGTCCGAAAATCACGATACGCGATCGAAACACATAACCAAAGCTCCCAACACGTCTAACAAAGTTAAACGGACTTTCGGGAAACTCAAACAAGAATTTGGACGAGATTCACAAGAATCGAACACGAAAAGGAAAAGTTGTTAAGAAACACGGAACTCAACAAAACAATACCGAAACGAACTCGGATGACAAAAAGTGCGTAATTAATCATTCTCGAATGATGATACGGTCCCAAGCGAGTCGTCGAAACGGACCTCCGCCAAAAAATAAAATTACCGTAAATCCGAAATTGCGGATATTACATTCTACCCTCCTAAAAGAAGTTTCGTCCAAACTTAAATCACGTAGGAGAAGCAATATCCCTCCAGAAAACTCAACGGATACACAAGAACCGAAAAAATCGCGCCTAACGGCGAAACGTTACAAGCAACGCGAAGAACATACAACAGCGTGAAAACACGCCCACGACGACCATAACAACGCCACCGACAATGATTCAAAACAATAACGAGTAATTAACAACACATCACATGCACACATTTAATCAAAGAAACGCACGCGACAACAAGTCGCACCGACCACAACGACTATGCGGTAGAAACAAATATAGTATTATGATAGAATTCACTCCGATTCTCGTCAACAAGAAAATGTCCGACGTCAAGACACAAAGAATTCAAGATAATGAAACGAGAATACCGGACATTACATTCTATCCTATTAAAAATAAGTTTCGTCCAAACTTAAAATAAAACATCATGGTAGAATACAAACAAAACCAAAAAGTTCACGCAACAAATAACAATTTCTACACGAATTACAAGACGAAGTACGATACACAACTACATCACGGACACCACCAGCACTCCCGAGTAGGAACGAAAACCCAATTCCCGAACATCTTGGCAACGGTCTCACAATGCACTGATCGGTGACCCACTTGGCCACACTCGAAACAGTTGACTAACGGTGAACGACAATTCTTCGCAGTACGAGATCAGGCAACAACAGTCAGACAACCCCATTCGAACAACAACGATCGAACAACAATGATCGAACAACAATGATCAAATAACAATGATCGAACAACAACGATCAAATAACAATGATCGAACAACAATGATCAAATAACAATGATCGAACAACAACGATCAAATAACAATGATCGAACAACAATGATCGAACAACAACGATCAAATAACAATGATCGAACAATAATGATCAAATAACAATGATCGAATTACAGCAATCGAACAATGACTCCGAAGTCCCCACTTCTACTCCAGGCATTAAAAGAACTCGTAGAAAGTGAAAGATATTACTTCCAAACAAGGCTCACAAGAATCGAACCGAACTCGGGAAGGTCACGATGATAAACAGGTCGATCTGAAACAAGGTCACAACCAGTTCGAACGATGACAACTGAGACATCAAACAAGTTCAAAAAGTATCGACGAACACGTGCAAGTCGATAGAATTTAGAAGGAGAAACTGCAGAAGTCAAATATAGTATGGGTATTACATCCGACCTCTTATAAAAGAAATGTCGTCCCCGTAACTCACAACAACGGAAACAAGGTCACAACACAAAAAGCATCCGACAGGAAAATCTCCCATGGGTCTCTCAGAGTCAATCCTGACATCTGTGCTGAAGCGCGAACTCCGAAAGTCTCGTGAGCCACCCGCAAAATCAATTCGGTGTCCTCAAAACGCAGCATCGACGAGAAGGACAATTTACACGTGCATGCCCCGGCACATCACGGTTGAAACACCTCGGCTCGGCATACCGAAAGTACAAATGCTAGATACAATGGGGTATAACGTCGCAAAACAATATAGCGGAGATGCCAACTCAGCACAACAAAGAATCATAACACATATCATATACAACGATTACCATCGTAAAGTAATACACACACAAACACTACAACAACGACGGTATCGTTCGGCGACCTCAACGGCCCGAACAATAACCAGCACATAATTACAAACATTATGAAACAATCACACATGTACATAAACGTACAAACCCAAGATTCAACAGCTCACACTCGTGCGACAACACCCAAATCACCACGAGGCGATAAACAGTAAACACCAATTCACACCTCTCACAGAGGGCTAGTACAACAAATGCGTGGCAACGCCTCGACGTTCATGCCACCATTTCGATCATACTCGAGAGCAAACATCATAACGATAACGCGAACATCACACATACATACCCAGCCCTCAAATGGGAATAGATAGGTTTTAAAAACGAAAACCTCCTTTTGAAAACAATTTTGGAAACACCGATTGATCTTGAGTATCACCCTTCAAAAAAAAAAAAAAAGTACAATCGTGAAACATCGTTATCGAGACTTTGGAAAACTATTTCGCATTCGATAAAAATGAGGACACTTTCTTTTCGTGAAAAACTTTCGGAAATATTCGACCCTCGGGTCTAAGTAAAAGTGTTTCTAAAATATTGGAAATATCTCAAAACATTTTGGTCCTCGAGGTAGAAGAATCTTGAAACATATTGTGGCACCTTGGATGTACCACGAGAAAATAATTTATTTTAAAAGTACGTCTCGAAATTTATTTTCTAAGGTACTCAAAGTTTTCAAAGATAATTCAATGGGCTAGAATGCCCAAAAATTTCAGATAATTACACGAAATATTATAGCGCCGTGGGTCCCGCGCCGGAACCCACCAGGATAAAAACCATTTACAAAATGCCAAAAAGGTCGATGACGGTAATATTTCAAAAACTCACAAAAGCCATTTACAAAATACTAAATTCCGTCATAAGAATTTCGCCAAAATGATCAAGGCCATAATGCCAAAACTTCGGTTAAGGGAATTGGTTTTCAAATAAAACTCGATGTAAAATACCGAAAGCCATTACAAAAGAACTCACGCAATGGATAAAAGAAATAAAATCAAACATGCACAAGACAAAGAACACTACTCCTCATATGAACGAAAAACGGAGTCAAATGATCACATATCACGAAATCAAAATCCATAAGAGGATTCCGTCAATTAACTCATAATCATAAAAATAGCTCGTGTCACACGAGGCACAACACAAAGAAGGGAGACTTACATCCACAGCCGCACAGAGATGACGGTCGCCCACGATACTAATCTCATCCGACAACATATCCGACACGTTGTGACTACGCACAACTCAACTTGTCACCTGACGACTCGAACGACAAGACAACACATTACTCGACAAACCACAACTCGACTCGACCCGACACCTAGGTTTCCGCAACCTAAGCTCCGATACCATAAATGTAACACCCCCAAAACCATATGGGAATATTACACGCCGTAAACCCTTTCCGCAAGGATCTACCCGCTAAACGTCCATAAACAACCAAATGCTTGCCCGGCCAGGGTCAAACAATATAATAATACAGACTGCTAAGGTCACTTACACAAAAACACACAGCAGATGAGGTCACACAACTCTATCAACAGGATCGACTAACAACATTACCCACACAGGTTCAAATACAATACAACTAAGACCGAATCAACTCAAACAATACAAATAAACTCTACCAACTCTCAACTCTTGATTAGTATCGCACTCGTCATCCCCTTGTGCCAATCCTGTGATTGCTCCCCGAACCCGCATGTACCGGACGCAGAGCAGACATCCACCCCGAATACTCGGGGTTAGTAAAACTCCACTGTTTTACAAGTGCAAGAATCAAACCATACGAAATGTAACAAGCAAATAGCAACTACGAATTTAATACGTAAATCAATTATCAAAATGTTCCCGAGAAGTTTTAGAATTTCTAACTCAAGTAAGAGATATTTTTAAAGGAACACATCATCTCGTGGATTTTTATAGCATAAATTCTTTTGGACCTCGAGTCCCAATTTACAAAACCTTTTCGTAAACATTAGGGTCTTAGCCCGATTCTCGTTTCAAAGCATACTAATTAATATATCATTATGAGTCCGAGATCCATATTTAAAATGTTACCCGAACAATCATCGCTACACGATCATTGTTCGTACACATCATGTACCGAACTCCGAGGCCTCGACGACCTTACCCGACCACACACACCGTTCGTACACATCATGTACCGAACTCCGAGGCCTCAACGGACCCTACCCGGCCACACACACTGCTCGTACACATCATGTACCGAACTCCGAGGCCTCAACGGACCCTACCCGCCACAACATCGTTCATACACATCATGTACCGAACTCCGAGGCCTCACGACCCTACCCGGATCACACACCTTGTCCGTACACGTCATGTACCGACTCCGCAGGCCTCGCTGGACCCTACCGATCACACACTTTGTTCGTACACATCATGTACCGAACTCCGCAGGCCTCGCTGCACTACCCGAACACACACACATCGACACGACACAATTCATAATCATTAAATGTCAAGCCATTCCACATTACACTGAAATGTACAATCAAGTATGTAAACCAAAACAACACAAATATCATGATCATCACAACGACTCTTAACCAACATAACACACATTCGGTACACAATACATTGAACAACCACGTGTACAACCATCTCATATGTACATCGCAATCCTGCACAAATGGCACGATGCCTAACACGGATACCAATATATCACTATTATCACAAAGCCTTCAAATTTCGGAAAAC
Organism: Orobanche coerulescens; assembly: GCA_033398695.1. NCBI lineage: Eukaryota > Viridiplantae > Streptophyta > Magnoliopsida > Lamiales > Orobanchaceae > Orobanche > Orobanche coerulescens. Next base: position 21,760,573 of record CM065810.1, read on the forward strand.
ACAACCAACTCAAACGGAACATATTTACGGAGGCAAGCAAAATCGTCATACATATCATACGTAATTACTAGTCACAAGATACAAGTCGTATAATAAGATACTTGCCTTAATAACCGCTACCAAACATTCCGAAGAACACGGTTCGACCGAAGCTCGGACCAAGAAGACAACGAACGTAAGGGTTCCGACTCGAGTTCTTCACAAGAATTTCGTCCCTAAGTCATACCAATGATAAATCAACAATCGTACGATGGATAATAATCATACAACGCCCAATCCCCCCTCTAAGACCTTTTGTCGGACACCTTCAAGGCGTTGACTAAGAACTCGACCATAATAACGAATCGAAACGATCCAACCATGGAATAACAAGGGAAATGATAGAATACATCTAAATAATCATCAATACATCACAAATCTAAGTTATTACGGTTAAATCGGACAAAACGAACAAAAACCCCCAATTCACCCAAAAGTAGGGTTTCAAGAATTTACCTTGGATTAATGATGAAGAACAATTGTTGGAGTTGTTAATCCACACCAAAAACTTGAAGAATGAAGTTCTCTAGGATTGATGATGCAAAACGCCCAAAAATCGCCCATAAGATCGCCAAGAGGAGGAGGAATGAAGGAAGAGATGAAATGAGCATTCATCTCACAAAATCCGCGTAAATAGGCTAACTGGATCAGTGTGCCGCGGCTCAAGATAAGTGTGCCGCGGCACACGGTACATGCCGCCGCCAAAATCGGAAAATGAGTGTCTGAGCTATTTCGACCATAACTCTCTCGTCCGGACTCCGATTGACTCACCGTTTGAACCATTGGAAAGCTAACTTGATGCTCTATAATATTGAAAAGATTCAAAGTCTTTGGAGTTTTCAAGAATTTATGGTGATTCTACAAAGTCGACTCATATTTGGGAAAAGTCGTTTAATAACACTGAACTCAAGAAAACGACACCGAAACCCGAACCTGAATACGAATCGAAGATACGGTCACGAAGTACTCGCAAAGACGAATCTAAGGGCTAAGTGAACACACAATTCCGACCACCCGAAGGTTCGGAATTCAACAACGGAAGTAATTACCCAAAACTTTGGGAAATTACGAAAATGGCCCAAAACGTCCGAAAATCACGATACGCGATCGAAACACCAAACCAAAGCTCACAACACGTCTAACAAAGTTAAACGGACTTACGGGAAACTCAAACAAGAATTTGGACGAGATTCACAAGAATCGAACACGAGTGCGGAAAAGTTGTTAAGAAACACGGAACTCAACAAAACAATACCGAAACGAACTCGGATGACAAAAAGTGCAGAATTAATCATTCTCAGAATGATGATACGGTCCCAAGCGAGTCGTCGAAACGGACCTCCGCCGAAAAAATAGAATTACCAGAAATCCGAAATTGCGGATATTACAAACATGATATCATAACATACACATGGTAATTCCGACGATCCAGCGTTCACTGCCTAGAACCCATGATGATCCCGTCAGACTAACCCGTTGTGGAAAAACCCGTCCGATGATCCAGCGCACGCTAGCATAGATCCCCCGATGATCCCATCGGACCAACACGAGGTGGACATACAACAACGAGATACATGCACGACAATATGTATAACAACAATACATAAAACAATTAAGGAACTTTCCTTGATTTGAAGACAAGAACAACACTTCCACGAAAATGAACACTCGAAGGTCGTCCTCCTCAATCAATCACGTAACGAGACCAAACCTTAACAAAAGAAATGATATAGGATTTATCTCACGTCGTACGAATGTTTAACAATTCGATTTACGGCCAAAAGTTCATAAAATGCAATCTGCCTGAACTGCTTAGCGCACGCTAAGTACTTTGTGTAGCGTGCGTTAAGTCTGCTCGATAGAGCACGCAAACAACAAAGCCTAGCGTACGCTAACTATGTATGGTCAAGATTTCACCGATCGGGCCGATCGACTTCGTCGATGGCCTAGCGACAAGCATGCACCAAACGTAGCGTACGCTAACTCGTGTTCGATAGCGCACGTTAATCTTCATAGCTTAGCGTGCGCTATCTATGCATGGCAGTTTACTGCTGGGCAGTAAACTGTCCTCATCATGGTTAAAACAATGAAATCTTCCGTGATAATTCATGTTACCTCCATGAATATCATGTTCATACGATTATGAATGATCTTACGGATAGCAACAACTTCGGATTCGAGGATATGCATACCATTATAAAACCATATTCCATTTCGACTACAAATCTTCATATGACAATTCGAAAGGCTTAACGGTTGATATCAACACCTCTATATCAATCAATATTATCATGCTGAAGTTGTTAAACGTTCTATCTATACTAGATAAATCCTTCCATGATCAATCCTTTAGATTTATCTAACAATAATGATGTTAAAGTCAAGTCCAAGATTGCTATGAAGTCATCTACTAGATTCGGATTACCAATGATAGAAGTTTCCTTTACTTGTTCAATGTAATAAGATTCGAATCATAATGATCATAATCAAGGTACTTAAGGCTTAATCATCTCAATATTCCAAACATGATGTACTTTGGATAAATCACTTATGAAAATCAATATCTCATTACTATGATCATCCAATTCTTTAGAATCCAACTCTAAGTCTGGAGATAGGTTGAACATACCTTAATATGATGAAAATCACCGAACCGTAGGGTAGAATCCGACTCCGGTTGGTTGTATGCCACTCCAAGGTGCTATTCCACTTCAATGATTACTCCCAAGTGATAATCAATATATAAACACCAACAAGATGAGTTCTAAGTGTGTAGAAGGATTATTTCCGCTCTCTGGACTCTCAAGAATGCAGAATGGACGAGAAAAATGTAAGCCAAAACGGGTTGTTGTCCCATTTATAATATTCTGCATTTTAACAAGTTAGCGCACGCTACTAAGCTTTCCTTAGCGTGCGCTAATAATAGTTGACTTGAACTCGCCTGTGTTCGTCGCGGGAATCTTATCCGGACCCATGTCCCGGCTGGCGCATGTGCTAGCCGTCCCGCTCAATAATTGAGTTCTTAGCGCACGCAACTCCTATCTGCATAGCGTGCGCTAATAGTAGCCCGATAGCGCGCGTTAAGATACATTCTTAGCGTGCGCTATCACGAGTTTGCATGAGAAATTTTGTATGCTTCTATACTTATGTACAATGATATCAATGCAAGAAATATCATACTCTAATAATCAAAACCACAAATCGGAATAATACAGGGTTTGAGTACAGATGAAATACACCGTAATAAATCCGGATATTACAATCACAATCTTTCGATTCGTCATCGACTCTCCAAGAGTGAATACCGTGTGATTGAATCAAGTATGAGTCGTGTTCGAGTATACTGGTCCCACCAATATACCTATAACTATGCTATCAAGGCATACACATGTCCTAACATCAGTTATACAAGTCTTATTCAAAAACTGAATGCCCAATTAAGTTTATCGACTTACGAATGGTTTACGTAAATAAGCCCTAAACGCTTCCAGTGCACTTCTCTCTTATCCGATAACGAGAGTGGAATGTTCGCTCTTATTTACATGGACTTCACTTCAATGTTTTCCAAATCAAGAATGCATTTAAAATACAATAAACAGTGAATGAATCATATTGCCTTTTATTGATAATTCCATAATTACGAGTACAATGTCCCTTCTCTCTCATCCCCTGAGTGGCATTCGAGGGCATATTCCTAACAAAAAGTTACCGACGGATTTCTGTTTCTTAATTTCTCGAGCTGCCTCACTGGCGGTCAAGGACATATCATAAGTAAGAGCTCTACTCTGATAGTCCTTTAGGGTGGTTCAGGCGAGCCTAGACATGTAATCACGAATCCTCGGTTTCATTCGCCTAGAAAAGTGGCAAATATTATCACTCTCCTCCTTAACCTGGGCCTTTATGAAGCCCAATTCCCGGTTGAAATCTGCAATGGCCTGAGAAACCAGAATATCTCGGGGCTGAGCATCGTAAAAAGCATGGACCCGTGCCTGGCAAATTGGCCACGGACAGTTCTCAGCTTCCATAAGGTCTCTGAACTCGGCCCACGAAGCATCATGGTCCTGAGGCCCGACAGCCTCCCACCAATCAGCAGCATCCCCAGTGAGAAAATACTGGGCGATTGGGACCTTGCGATCCTCGGGACAATTTGTGGCAACAAAGACCTTGGACATCTCTTTGATCCACCCTTCCCAACCAATCGGGTCTGAAGCCCCAGAGAACTGAGAAGGATGCATCTTGGTGACATCCTGGAGCCTACGATCTGCTCTGGCCCGATTAGCATGAGCCTGAGTCGGGTTTGTAACCGCCTGGACTATCCTAGCCATTTGGTTCACCATTTGTTGCATCACAGCTGCAACACTAAAGTCGGTGCCATTACCGGCTGCGCCATCTTGAGTAGCAGCATGGCCCTGACGGCCATCAGTACTGCCGTCTCCAGAAGAATATGACGTGGACACCCCACTGACTGCCCCACGTCCCCGGCCGCATCCACGACCTCTACCTCGACCTCCCCCAGCATCCATACTGGAGATAAAAGGTAGTAAAAGCAACTCGATGATAAGTACGAGAGGAAAACAATCACAGTTCAAGAAATGGAAGTATGATACGAGAAAACAAAAGAATGGAGTAAGGAAAACTTACGAACACTGGAAATACCGAGATGATGGCAGCATGATGACGATCTGCAAAAATAAAACACAACTAGACTTAATTAACCGACAAGCCTAGGTATCCATAAACCTAGTGCTCCGATACCATTTTCTGTAACACCTCGAAGATATTTAGGGTATATTACAGCCTCGTGGACCCCTACGTGGGACCCACCAGGCTAACTAATATATATTGCTCGTCTAACCAACTCGATTCGCGAGAAAACACACATCACCAAGATACAAATTAAAATGAAACACCCGGTGCAACCGGTAAACCAGACACCATCGAAAATCACACATGAATTTAGTATACACTCCATCTTCCAAATTTAAAACGCCTAAGTACTCGTGAGTACCATTTATCAGTTTATAGGTTTGAAAAACAAACGTTTTAAAATGGACAACTGAAATAAAGGGATTGAATTGCACACATCAACAACCCTGGCCAGCATTCTCGTACTACTCCAGTGCCCGCTCGACCAGATGAACGCAACCTAAAATTCATAACACGAATTTCTCCAAACGGGTCCCCAAAGGGATTAGCAATTATGCTAGTACAAGTAATCAAGACAAACCATTCGCTTACACATTTCATAGTACATGCATCAAATCGTATCAAAAACAAAATTAAGACATGTCTTTTCCCGGAAAACAAATTGTCAGTAGTCACCGTTGAAAACTTGCCTAGGACCGGGGCTAAACCACTGGTCCCATCTGAGGCCTCTATGGACCCTCCTAGGCTGGCCATAGTTAAAAATCACGCACATGACTCGCCTAGGACCGGGGCTAAACCGCTGGTCCCATCCGAGGCTTCTATGGACCCTCCCGGACCGGCTATCTAAACGAGCTCGTGAATCAGGAACGAAATCACAGATTCCTCTGAGGCCTCGTCAGACCCTCCCGGAGTGAGCAAAGCACACACATATATATTAACATTTCATGTTAAGCATAAGGGTTTCATAAGAATACTTTCCTTGAGAAGTTGACAAAGAAATAAATGGAAAATCAACTAAGCTCGCTAGGAACCGACAGCCCTGAACCTAACGATTCGAACAATACAATCACAACCAATTCTACACGAGTACGAGAACGGAATACACCTGAAATCCACCTAAGATTCATGTAAATTCGTACAAAAACGACAACGAGGGCGGGTAGCAACCACACCCTCTCGATTTTACAAATACCACGAACTTTACCATGAATTCGTAGGGAACAAAGGATATACAATGATTAATCATATACAATATGAATTAATCAACAACACGAAGCAAATCGGACAAATACTCAAAAAACCCCAATTTACCCAAAGATAGGGTTCTAAGAGTTTACCTCAGATCGGAGATGAAGAATAAGGGTTGGTGTTGTTAATATACACCAAGGATTCAATAAAGATGATATCTTGGAGTTACAAGACTTCGAATCGCCCGGAAATCGCCTAAGAATCGCCTAGATCTCCCCAGCCGCGGAGGAGGAAGAAAGTGAGGAAAATAGACGTGTCTGGGTTAACTCTCGGGTATATATATAGCCAGACGTTTGAGTGTGCACTAACGGTTGTGGTTAACGCGCGCTAACCAGCCAACCCTGGTCAGAACCTTCGGTTCTGACCCGTTAGCGTGCGCTACCCAATAATTAGCGTGCGCTATAAGCCCCCCATTAGCGCGTGCTATCGGCCCATGGCGTGCGCTACCTGTTCATCATATAGAGTCCAAAAACATTTTGCCTTAACTGGAATATCGAATTAGCACGCACTGCCACACACCTAGCGTGCGCTAAGTCTCAACCATAGCGTGCGCTAATCCACAGACTTAGCATGCGCTAAACTGCTCGTCCAGAGGGCAGAAATAACCTATTGCCGCTGTTATACTCGAACAATTAGCACGCGCTACTCAACAAAATTACCGTGCACTACACAACCAATCTAGCATGCGCTAGCGAGTACAGACAGCACTCAAAGTTGGAAAACGACGAATTTTGCCCCGGATGAAAACAACGCACTCCCGACACTAAACAACGGACTGAATAAGACACACGCACGATGAGTTTGAGTCGGAGCCAAAGCACTAAAAGAAACACGATTCCGACTACCTAAAGGTTCGGAAAACGACAATGATAGTAATTACCCCTAAACGCTTGGAAATTACAAAACGGTCCAAAACATCCGAAATATACGATACACAACCGAAACACCAAACAAAAGCTCACAACACCCATAATGACATAGGATGGATTTATGGCAATCCCGAAATGGTGGTCCCGAACAACAATTACAAGAATCGAACAAAATAGCGACGGAACTGACAATAAAGGCGGAATTGGGTAAAACAAGTCTGAAACAAGCTCGGATGACAAAAAATGCAGTCTTAAATATTCTCAAAATATCCATACGGTTACAAACGAGCCATTAAAAATGAAAAAACACACCAAAATGAAAAATACCGGAAAAGGAAAAATGTGGATATTACAGATCACGGCTGGGTCGGATACGGGACGGATGCGGTACTCGATCGGCACAGGCGGACTGGTCGCGGTTGGGTTGCAGTAGGGTCCATGCATCAGGGATCCGGGCTCGACTGTGGTGGCGGTGTGCGGCAGGGACCGATCAGGATCGATCACGGCTGGACGCAGGGCTTGGTCGGTACGGGCGGACTGGTCGCGGCTAGGTTGGATCAGCAGGTGGTGGAAAAGTGCGGTAGTAGCCGATTAGGGTTGATTGCGGAAGTGTGCGGTAGGGGCCGAGAAGGGCGATTGCGCAGGGGGCGAGCGGGGGTCCGGGCAAACAATCGCGGCAGTGTGCGGCGGGGGTCCGGGCGGACGATTGCGGCAGGGGACAGGGCGGACGATCACGGCAGTGTGTGATGAAGTGCGGCGACGGGCGGAGCTGCGGCGGTGCACGACGAGCAGGGGGTTTAGAATTTTGTAAACAAATTCAGAGCTATGTGTTGATAACGTGTTTCAGGAGAAAGTAAGAAATTTGTCAATATGAATAAATCAATTAGATTTATAACACTGATAGAGAGGGGATTCATATAGGCATTAAAATTAGAGTTCTTCCTTACATAGGATTCTTAGTTAAGGTAAGACATATAATGGGATCCTACTACCTCGATAAGGAACTAGAACCTTCTAGATATGTATCTTCCTACAACCAGTATTAGGTAAGACACTAACAAGAGAAGGATATCCCGGAACAATATCATAATTCAATGGTGAAATCATATGTGACAACTAATCTAGGTCGAGCCCAAATCACAAACTGCATTAGCAAATAACGATAATGCGGCCCAACAGTAAAACTTATAGTTTGGCCAAGCCCAAACCCACTAACTCCAACCAAAATCGTTCAAGCCCAGCTCAAGATCTAATTGTCAAGCACCAAAAACTAAAATTAGAGGTCCAAAGCCCACGACCTAAACCGAGTTGAACCGAGTCAGCCAACCGATAGAATAGACGGGCGCGCACGTATGTGGCCTTGGGTATAGTCTTAAACAATATTGCACACTGTTACACTTTCTTAACGTATCAATTGTCTCAAACTTTCTCACATTTTGAATGTGATGAGACTTTTCGTATTCTCACAATTAATATGCAATGCTTTTCAAGTGGCCAACTTAAATCATTACTTTTCCACTCATCGAAAATTAATTTTGAGAAATTAGATTTACTACTTACCTACTCAGAGCATATCGATTCTGGACAATCTAATTGCACATAAAATAAATTTTTAACCACTAAAAAATTAATTTATAACTCAATTTTTCTTATACATGTATGAATGCAGACTCTTTTACTCAGTCATCATAACTCCTTATTGCATCACGATAGGTAGCTTGTGCTTTGGACCTTAATAAGTACCATCAAATATACTGACAACCTTGTGAACGTGAAGCCTTGAATCATTCTTTCTTATTGTATACCGAGATAATGATATGTATACAATATAACATTAACACAATTTCATTATCCACTTGTGTTCTTTTCGGCCATCAACATCACTTTGAATTCACATTGGCATAGATATCCTTAAATCGCAACATGGTTCGGTTGATACATAACATAAGTAACCTGAAAACAAGGTGTAAATCGCTAACATTCCTAACTATGATCAAGTAAGCAATTCTACATGCGACCAATTTCACAATTCAAACATCCGACAACACATATCTCATGCCAATTGAATGATCCTAATAGGGATAAGATGTCGACGTCTTCGTATTCAAGGATAAACATGTCATCACAATTCCATACTCCAATCTCGATTATAAATTCTTATATGCGGTTCGGTTAATCTATGATTGATATAATTGTCACCAACATCATCACTTCATTCTAACTTTCATCATGAAGATTAAATAATCAACCAACCCTTAAAAGACATGACAAAAACTCTCAATATTCATCCTCTTGAATTCATCTAACAAGGTGATAACATTAACAAGTCCTTTGATCATTTCGAAAACATCATCCAATGTAAGTTTATAATCTCATAAAACTTCCTCCCACTTGCTCAACATAACGAGGCTCGAATAATAATCCCTTTAACAATAGAAAATGAATTATGATGCAAAAAACATAATAACAAACCATGATATTTTGTACGGACATTTTATGTTATGGCATAGCATATCAAAATCAATGATCCTTTCAGTAACTCCAAATTAATAGACTTACAGACAATGTAGGAGTATTGGTGGAGAAAATGCTCACTCGAATATCACAAAACACCATTTAGGCATTTTCAAAGCATAAATATCATAGTAAGTCGGATGAGCCTAGTTGTGATCAGTTCAAAGTGTGAGGAGGATCATAATCTCCAAATAATTTATAGTCGCGCATTTGGTTCTCAATTTACAAGCATGGGTCATTTTGGCCATGTTATATAGATGCAGAGCCTTGCATCATAATTAAGTGCATATGAACCATGAAATATAGTGAATCTACTATCGCCAACACGTCTTGACCATCCCATAAAAACAACTACGAAGCGTAGTTAAATATGTAATGCATATGCTTTTACAAATACTTGAAAATCAAACGGGTTTATAGTGAACAATTAATGAAGTCAACAAACTCATGTATTTACAATATTGTACAATTGCTTTTTCATATTAAAATCCATGGTTAGAGAATTTCTCTCACCTTCCACATAATGAGTTGTAAACTCCATAACTTTTTCGTGCATATTTACCATATTATAAAAGTTGATGTAATTGCTACTTCAGTAACATGCAATATTTTGTGCTAAAAAGATGGAAGATTGATTCCAAGTATTACATTAGTTCAAATCGATGGTCACTCAATTCAATGTTAAGGCAAAATCCATCACAAATTAATTTTAACCACGATAAGTCCATTGCTAATCTATGTTTGTCCTTTTTTTATAATTGCCTATAACTATATTGTTGCTAACAATGTTCATTCGTTTGAATTAGTGATTAAACATGATCGAATAGTGATATCATATCACACCCAATTTATTGTTGTGTATGGAACTATCCACTAAATGGATCTTTACCATTTTATACCATGACTATCTAGGTCCGTCCCTAGGAATATCATCGACCTCGAGAGTGATACCACCTCTGTCTTAATCTCATTCACTGCAGAAAAAGTGTGGAATAAAGAACTCAATACTCAATTGCCCAGAACAAAAATTTTCCAAAACAATGGAAAGTCGAATTCAAAAGCAGAAATTGGTAATTAAAATAACCTTGATGCTGGAATTGATTGAGAAATCGAGTGCTTCAATAGATGTTACTGGTGTACGAGCCATGGGTTGTACTGAATACAATATTGTCACAGAATTTACCAAATAAGAACAGAGTATAGAAGCTTTGAAGTTACTTCCTCCTCTTTGTTTTCATCCAAAGAACTATTGATGTTCCCTTCAACCAGACGAGTTTGGATAAGATCTGCACCATTGAATATCTAGATATTTTCTTCGTGAAAAGATCTTTTCTTTGTGAAACTCGTGTGAAAATTCCAACTTGATCTGACCATTGATGAGGGATATGAACCTCTCGTGTGATGTCGATGTGCAGAAAAATGTTATTCGCAACAGCACGATAGCGACTTTCAAGCCAATTTTTTTGGGTGATGGGTGACCTATCTCTTCAAACGTCTTTGAAAATAGAGCACGGTAGGATCACATTTTGGGGTGATTGGTAACAGAACCGGGTAACCTAGAGCTTCCTGCGAATTTGAATTTCTGAATATCTTTATCCTTATAGTTTACATGCTTACATGCTGATAAAGTGTTGCGAAAAACAATAATTACAATAATTAAAAGCAATAAATGGTATGAATTTGTGTATTGATATCATTGATAGAAGTGTACATATATGCGCAATATAAAGAGAATCCTTGATGAATTTAGAATTTCTATTCTACCATAGATACCTAATTTAACCGGTATTAAGAGTAAGATACATTTAGAAAATTAAAAAGAACATACTCTCTTGAACTTGTATATCGAGAAAAAAAAAAGGAAAAGGAAAATAAATTGATCATGTACTACACCACATCAGCACCACAAGAATAACAAAACATTATGAGACGTATGTACCGTCATCTGAATTCCTGGAGGTTAGCATGACCTGTGGATTGCGCATGCCCGACCGCCTCCTGCAAAATTGAAGGCAAATTTATAAAACACAAGCTTCATTAATTCAAGGAATTAAAAAAAATAAAAAGATGAGTGTCATAAAACCTTTTGTCCCACAACTCCAATTTGGCAAATAGCACACCTCAAAGTGAAGTTAGCGGTGTTCGTATAGCTCCTCTTCCTAAAATTTAACAAAAAATTAGTCAGATAAACTTGAATCAACCTGAGTACAATTGTCGTTGGATATTTCACGGAAGCAATTTAACCAAATACACAAAGCTACTGATTTAGTAAAAGGTCCTATCTTTTTAATATCAATCAATAAAGGCAAAATTACCAATTGGGGGTATGAACTTTCTCAAATTTTGCTCTTATGGTACAAGCCCGCAACATATCCTCTAACGTCTGGATCGTCCACTCAGTCTGACCATCTGACTTAGGATGAAAAGACGTACTCAATCTCAACTCGGTGCCCAAAGCCTAATGGATTGCTTGCCAAAAATGCGACACGAAACGACCATCTCGATCGGAAATAATGATTTTAGGGGCACCATGTAATCTCAGAATCTCAGCTATAAAGGTTCGGGTCAATCTCTCCGGTCCCCAAGTATCCTTAATACCAAGGAAATGTGCAGACTTGGCTAATCGATCAACGATTACCTAAATCATATTCATTCTGGCTCTAGACCTCGGCATCCCCGTGATAAAATCCATGGAAATATCTTCTGTTGGGATAAACAATCTTGTACCTTGTTCTGATAATTGCCAACATACAACAATATTTTGTATAGCCATCATACAGCAACCTTTCTCAAGAAACCGGAAGGACTCGAAATACCGCTAAGTATGGAAACTGTCTAGAAACCCCATACAGCATCCTTCCGTACAGCATTAGAGATAGCCTACATCGTTGAAGCCTACAGCTACAGCAATAAGACACATCAGGTTGGATACAGCATACAGGCTTAAAGTGTTAGGAAATAAAACACTTATCCAACAGGACTGAAGACCATTGTGAAGGAATCTACTTTTTTCACTAAAGTCAGAACGCCGTTTGAAAGAAGTATTTAAATACTGATTGGATAAAGTATTTAAATACCAACCGACAAGGATCTTCAGACAAGGAGCAAAATCTAGATCTAGCATCTTGAAAGTCAATCAACCAATCAGAATGGATCTTTGCTCACCAACCAGCTAACGGAAATATTTATAACGGAAGAGGACATTGCAAGTACTAAACATATACATGCGATATACACGATAAGACGAAATACCAACGACTAAACTGAATATCCATATCAAGAGATTATTCTGTCAATCAAGCTTACAAGAGCAAGTATATTTCTCCGAGCATATATCAATATTCGAGAGAAGAAATATACTCAGTCAACCTGAACAACACATCATCAGCCTAAAGCTCATCAAGCGTTCAAGCTGTTGTTCAAACGAGTGATTTCACCATTGTTTACCTTTGAGTAAACTTAGCCCTGTGTGGACTAAGGCAAATTTATTCTGACCTGTATGGGACGAATAGGACGAAGCTTCAATCTGTGTGAGAAGAAGCAAGTCAGACGCCAGCAACCAATCTGTGTAAACGATTGAAAGCTACAGTCTTTATATCAATCTGTGTGAACGATACAAGGATAGGTTTGATTATAGTCACGTAGTTGTGTACGTAGTGATTATAATAAACATTTTACCCCTGTGTGGAGGACCAGTGGACGTAGAGGGGTTTACCTCGAACCACTTTATATTGCGTGTTATTTACCTTTTGCCTTTAGCATTTTCATAACTGTGATTATTTACAAGTATACATTGCAAAAACCCTGTACGCACCAAGCCAACACGAGAAAGCCTAGTTGCTGTATTTACAGCAACTCACTTAAACAAACTTCCGCTATGCACTCTCATTTGATAATCGTAAAGCTTGTTGTACCAACACTTTTCCAAGCTGTATTCTGTATACTTAGTGGCCAACAAGTGGTATCGGGGCAGTTGATTCTAAAAAGAATCAGTCGTATTTTTAACCAAATTAGATCCTAAAATCACACATCCTTTTTGAAAACAGTCTTTATCTTTCCTATTTTTTTATATGAATACTTCTATGATAAACAAGGTTCCTATGTTCTCGATTAACGAATTTGATGATTGGAGAATTAGGATGGAAGCACATCTTGCCGCCATGCATGAAGAGATAATTTTGTCATCCAAGATGGCCCTATAAAGATAATAAAGGTAAATCTCGCCGCGAGGATAGAAGAACAACCTCATGCGGAGATACTCGAGAAAGAACGTGAGCAATGGACAACCGACGAGCGCAAGCATGCAAACCTCGACAATGTAGCTAAGAATACACTATTTGTCACTCTCGAAGGTAAAAGGCTGCAAGACAGCCAAGGATATCTGGGATAAACTCAAGATGATTTGTGAGGGAATTGAGCTCTCAAAAGAAAACAAGATTTCAAAACTCACTCAGCAATTTGAATCGTTTGAAAGGAAATCATCTGAAACTCTTGAGAAACTTGACCTCATATTCACTAACATTGTCGGTGAACTTGAAGCATTGGATGAAGTGTATACCCAAAAGGAGAAAAATTTGAAAATATTTAGATCACTCCCTGCCCGATGGGATATAAAAACCACAGCTACGCGTGTGTCATGTAATCTCAATGACATTTCTACTTTTGACCTCTTCTCTGACCGCAAACCTTTTGAGTATGATATTGACAGGAGAGAGAAGGCCGAAGAGTCACCTGCTAAGACTATAGCACTAGCCGTTGTATCTAACACGAGACACAGCATGCCCAGCACATCTAAATCTGCCTATAAGAATGCTGACAGTGACGATGATATTCTGTCACAAGATGAAATGGCCCTGCTCATGCACAAATTCAAGAAATTCATCAAACAATCTAGAAAGACTGCATAAAGGCCCAAGCCTTTTCACAAGGTAAGTTCTGAATGTTCTCCATCTGGTGACTCTAATCTATGCTACAACTGCAGGAAACCAGGACATTATGCAAATAAGTGTCTGCATCCTAAAGTCCAAAAGTTGCTGGAAGCCGAGCAACAAGAAAATGACGAAAGGAGACGTGCTTGGAAAAACAAGCTCAAGGCCCTGATTGACGAATCAGAAGCCACGCCCGCTCAAACCAAGACCGAAGAATGTCTTCAGGCAGTCACTGACAGTGACTCGTCCGACGATGAGCTCGAAGATAAAGCATACATGTGCTTTATGGCCAAAGATATTGAGGACGATGAAGATAGCGATGATGAGGTAAGCTCAACATCCAATATTCCTATTAATACATCCCATACTTTCGAAAATATGATGACTGAATTTACAAACTTTCGAAAATATGATTACTGAATTTACAAATGAGAAATCTTTTCGAAAATGACTTGCTGAGAAATAATTATGAAAATATGTCCATCGACTGTGAAAACAGCAAAGTCTCGCTTGAAAAACTCATGGAGAGCAATCATCAACTTGCCCACGATCTAAATGAGACCAAGTCTCATAATGAGAGCAAGACAAATGATTTTGCTCTACTCGAAGCCAAAGTAAAAACTCTCGAAAAATGAGAAAGAGAACTAGAGACCATCTTGAAATCTTTCGAGAAATCATCTAAAAGAATGGAAGAAATTCTAACCACCGGGCAACATGCTCATGATAAAAGTGGCTTAGGATACAACTCATTCTCCAATAAAGGGAAAACTAGTACCGTGTTCGTCAGGTGTGTGGAACCCATTCATATACCTGAAGAGACCCTGAGTCCCGCCAAGGTTACAGCTGACCCGCGTACAGCAAAGGTCTCCATTCCGACACCAAAGTCATATCATCAACAGCGGAATCCTCAGCCTCAAAAACCTGTAAGGCGTAATAAACAGCATGCTCCCCGATCATATCAGAAGCGCCAACAGCCATTCAGAAAGAGAGTTGTATCTAAATATCAACGGCATGCACAGCAGTACTTCCAACAGTACGGTGCGCCTAGATAATGGACACAAGAGCCTCGTTATCCATCGAGAAAGCAGGTCGACGCGCAATATCAGCAACAACTTTGGAAATCCAACTGGAGACCCAGGAGGTAAGCTGTAAGGCAAAAGAAAATAGCTCCACCTACAAGACGGCATTCATACTGGATTAATAATAATAACCCTCATTTTTACATGCATAATAATTACCAAGGTTACAGCGACTACGGGCCTGCCCCACGTAGATATCGCAAGAACGGACCAAAGGTAACTTACAGCAAGCCAATTGCTGTCAGGCAAATATGGGTACCTAAAGGCACTAACATCCATGGACCCAACATACAAATGGGACCTAAAACTACTTAATTTCTTTGCTTACAGGACATCAAAAAGAAGGATACTGGTACTTCGACATCGGATGTTCTCGGCACATGATAGGAGATAGAAGCAAGTTTTCAGATTATGTAGAAGGTCGCAGTCCAAAAGTGCACTTCGGTGATAAATCCAAAGAAAGAACAAGAGGTAAGGGAACCCTTCTTGTAGGGAAATTTAAAGTCACCGATGTAGCTTATATTGAAGGCTTACAGTTAATCTACTTAGTATTAGCCAGTTCTATGAAAAACAGTTCTCGGTGAAATTCTATATAGATCACTGTAGAGTCAAGAACATTCTGACCAAAGAAGTTGTGCTCACATGAAGCAGATCAGGTAATATGTATATTGCTGACTGGATGCCTACGAGCTCCACAATTCCGTGTTTTTTTACCAAAGGCATTGCAGATCAAAGCTGTCTATGGCATAAGAGGATGTCGCACATAAACTTAAAGACGATCAACAATCTCGCTAGACAGGGAATGGTTAGAGGTTTGCCCGATGTGTCATTCCAAAAAGACAGCATCTGCGGACCCTGTCAGAAAGGAAAATAAATCAAAACCACCCTGAAAATCAAATCATACCTGTCCACTCACAGAGTTCTAGAAATGCCACATATGGATCTCTACGGTCCTGTAGACCCTGTAAGTTTGGGAGGTAAAAAATATTGTCTCGTTATTGTTGATGATTATTCCAGGTATGCTTGGACAATTTTCCTGAGCAAGAAGAAGGAAACCACATCAAAGCTGCCCGAGCACCTGAGAAAGCTTCGGAATGAGAAAGGGTTGAGTATCGTGTCCATTCGTTCCGACAGAGGTACTGAATTCACCAACCGCTTTATAGATCAATACTGTTCGGACAATGGGATACAGCACGAATACTCAACTGCCCGAACACCTCAACAAAATGGTGTTGCCGAGAGAAAGAACAAGACACTCAAAGAAGCAACAAGAACCATGATCGCCGCAAGTAAGTTGCCGCAGCGTTTCTGGGGCGAAGTAACAAATACAGTGTGCTATACACAAAACCGTTGTATCATCAACAAACATCACAACAAAACATCATACGAGGTATGGAACAACTAAACTCCATTAGTTTCATACTTTCACATATTCGGATGCAGGTGTTATGTTCTGAACAACGAGAAAGACCAACTTAGAACCTTCGACGAAAAGTCGAATGAAGGGATATTTGTAGGATATTCCCCTGTCATCAAAGCTTTCAGAATATTTAACAAAAGGAAGCTGATAGTCGAGGAATCGGTACATGTAGTGTTCGATGAATCTCTCCATGATCCTACAGGAGTAGAAGATCTGACTCAGAATGTACAACAACTCTCCATTAATGACCCTCTAACTCCAATAGAGTTTGTCGTTGACTTAGAAATCAACCCCGCAGCTGTAAGAACAGATGTAGTTGAAGTTGATGCTGTATAAGCTGAAGCTGAAACTACAGCACCACAAGATACAGTACGGGACGCTGAACTTGAACCATACAGAAGATGGTTGAGAGATCACCCACAGGAGTTAATCATAGGAGACATTGATGCCGGAGTATGTACCCATAGGAGAATAGAGAGTGCACAAGGAACTGTACTATGTGCGCAAGAAGAACTCGAATCTGAGAAATCTCCATTCCCTGTATGGAAATCTCAAGAAAAACATAGAAGACTTGCCATGTGCACACTTGCTATATTCTTAGCTCAATCCGAACCTGTTTCTACCAAAGAAGCTATAAACAATTCTCTTTGGATCACTTCTATGGAAGAAGAGCTTAATGGTTTCGAAAGGAACAACGTATGGTATCTAGTACCCAGACCTGAGCATCAAGCCGTGATTGGTACTAAATGGGTATTTAGAAACAAGAAGGATGAGAACGGACTTGTTATTAGGAACAAATCCCGTCTAGTCGTACAAGGCTACATAAAGAAACAAGGCATAGACTACGATGAAACATTTGCCCCTGTAGCCAGACTAGAAGCCATTAGGATTTTCTTAGCTTTTGCTGCCCATAAGAGCTTCACTTTATATCAAATGGACGTAAATAGCGCATTCCTGAATGGAGAGCTCGCCGAAGAAGTCTATGTTGAACAACCACCAGGGTTTGTCAACACATAAAGCGGAGACCTAGTATACAGGCTACGGAAAGCACTGTACGGACTTAAGCAAGCACATAGAGCGTGGTATGAAACCCTGTCCATGTACCTAACCAATAATGGATTCGAAAAAGGTGTTGTGGACAAGACTGTATTTAAGATACAGAAGGGGACGACTTGTTGATGGTTCAAATATACGTAGATGATATTATATTTGGTTCCACTAACCTTTCTTTGTGTCAAAGGTTCTCTCATCTCATGCAAAGTAAATTTGAAATGAGTATGATGGGGAACTTAGTTATTTCTAGGATTGCATGTAAAGCAGTTGCCTACAGGAATCTTCATCAACCAAGAGAAATACAGCAAGGAGCTACTCAACAAGTTTGGGATGAATAACTCCAAATCCTCGTCAACCCCCATGAGCACTTCCGTGCAAATTAGTGCTGATGAAGCTGGAAAGCTGATTGATCAATCACTCTACAGAAAGCTAATAGGCTCACACTTGTACCTAACAGCTAGCAGGCCCGATATCCAGTTTGTTGTAGGTGTGTGTGCTCGGTATCAAGTAGCACATAAAAAATCACACTTCACAACAGCCAAACGAATCCTGAAGTATGTTAAAGGAACAGTCGATGCAGGACTGTGGTATCCTAAGGAAGGTGGATTCAATTTAATTGGCTACAGCGACTCGGATCTCGGAGGTTGCAAGCTAGATAGGAAGAATACAAGCGGTACTTGTCACTTTCTTGGACCTAGACTTGTGTCCTGGTTTAGTAAGAAACAATTGACAAACTCGCTTTCAACAGCTGAATCGGAATACTATGCTGCAGGAAGTTGTTGTATGCAGATTCTTTGGATGCAACAACAGCTATCTGATTATGGAATCATTGTCCAGGAAACACCGATCATGTGCAATAGCACGAGTGCAATTGCAATAACGCACAATCCTCTATTGCACTCGTGAACTAAGCATATTGATATGAAGCATCATTTCATTCGGAATCATGTTGAGAATAATGATGTTCGGATCGAGAAAGTTCATATAGACATTCAGTTAGCCGACATCTTTACCAAACCTCTCAGCACCACCAGATTCTGTATGCTTCGACAAGAATTGAGAATGCTACAGCCTGACTCCATGTAAGTTTTTATGCTTTTACTCATCAATTGAGGGGGAATGCTGTAAGACCCAAGAATACAGTATCCACCCTTAATTAACTATACACTCAGACAGTTCGACGGCACTGTAGGAAAAAAAGACATGAAATCTTCCTACAGCTGATGTGTGCATTAATTAAGGGGGAATACAGTACGACCCATGAATACGGTATTAATCCAAATATTGATGTAAGAATTGAATCCCGTATGTACCTTTTGAGGTGTTCTGCGGCGATTTATATGCCTCGGCGGCGATCGAAATAAGTGCCGAGCGACCGAGTCCACGACCGAATAAGATATGGCAAAACTTGCCTAAACGGGGATAACAGTCCGCCTTCGAGTATCTAGCGATCGACTCCCAAGGCGATCGCCTTCCAGCACCTAGCGATCGACTCTGGTGCCCGACCTAGGACGACCGTCGTGTGCCATCAAGAAAGACCTTCGTCCGTCAAAGTCCACAAAAATCGAATCTCAAAGCAGCACCCATGTGCAGATCCGCGAAAGGCGCCGCAGAACATGGATCGTTGACCACAGCCTGTCACCACCTTCTCACCTACCGACAAACCCGCCGAAAGGTACAAGGTGGGACCGCCTGTGACAGCAACTCAGACGCGTGCAGACTTCTCATTGGACCGCACAGCTGGCTGCCAACAACTCCTGCGGACTTTAAGGAGACCAGTCCATGTGCTAAAGATGATCGCCCGCTTATTATAATACAGCAGAGGCGATCGCCCACCATCTCCCAGTCCTATAAATAGAGAACCTCTAGCAACTGGAAAAAGGTTGGAAAATCATTCCGAAAAACATTCACAAAGGTTCCTCTCAGTTGCAACCACGTGAAGAATACATACACATAGTCAGGCTCTCGGCTTCCTCTCTTGGATCTACCTCAGGGTTTCTCTCTCAGCACCTCTCGTCCAGAAGACAGTCGGTAGAGGCAAGAATTCCTTGCAGTACCAATTCAACGAGACTCACAAGCCTAGAAGCTCAAACATACAGCTACTACACACCGTGAGAGACTGTCGATTTCTCACGGTCATCACAGCTCATCAACGTTGTTACAAGAACTCACAGAGCATCATACATGGTTCTTCCGGCAATCTTCACGCTCAATAGCTAAGATAACTAGGGTCTTTACACTCATTGTAATTGTACTCTAACATTCATACTTGTACCCCAGAATATTTGAATTAATAACATCTCGCGAGAGCATTCAAGCCCGGGACTAACAACCCCGGAAAATCTTGTGTTATTTACTTTCTCTATGGAAGTGCTCTCGCACTTTGTTTGCTAACCATCCATTCCAGCAATATCTATCTCCGGATAATATTTTGGGTAGCAACAATTGGCGCTAGAAGGAGGGCATTTAAACCTTCATTTTTATTCCTACCGTCCCAAGAACACTCATTGTTCTCGGGGCATATACTTGAAGTGACACTCACTACGCTTCAAAGAAAGCCGTCAGAATCATGACGTCCACCACTACATCGAAGAGAGCCACTCTCCGAACTGCCGGACACCATATCCTGGCTCGATACGAGCCCCAGCCGACGGCAGAGGGAAGCCGCGGCGACGCGAGACTCTCGATCCCGCACCTGAGGGGTGTCCCATGCCTCTCACTCGACCAGTTCCAAACCGCGGAACAGATCGAGGAGGCTATGGCCATCCTAAAGGAGCGACGGAGAGCATGCGCGGTGCCCGCAATAACTCCTTCGGCCATCCACCGCGTGGACAAATGGAAGTTCAAAGGGTTACTGGGTGAGCGATCATCAGAAAGCCCCGATTCGCGAGAAAAGGCTCTCGCCAGGCCGGACGGTTCCGTATTCAATCGCTTGGGAAGCGACCCATCATGGCGACCAGGGCATTCTGGCCCCAACCATGAGACGGCGGAATCCGAGTCCGTCACCAGGAGTTCGGCATACCCAACTCCCATCCGAACACAAGTCAACCATTTGGCCCCCACTCCGAACGCCAGGGGGTCAGTACTTGATCGCCTCGGCTCCCGCTCTGAGCGCCTAGCCACGAGCAGTCAGGCCACGGCGATCGCCGCTATGCAACTCTAGCTCGACGAGATGAAAGCGCTCTTGGATACTGGGGCAAGCACCAGTAGAAAGATCATCGGACCGACCGAGCCACTCGCGGTCCACATCGAGCTTGCCCCGGTACAACCAAGGATCGCTCCTCCCAAAACACCTTTGTACGAAGGGAGATCGTACCCCAAGACCCACCTAAGTAAGTTCCGGATTTACATGACCGGGTGTGGGGCAACAGATGCGACCAAGTGCCGAATCTTCCCGTTAACATTGGGCGAGCTATCCCATAGGTGGTACGTCTCACTACCACCGCGATCGATCATCTCCTTTGAGAAACTGGCGAGTGACTTCACGTCATACTTCGCCGCCAAGGTCGCCAGACCAGAAGGCCCCCACCGCATGATGAAAATCAGGCAGGGGGAAGACAAATCCGATGCAGAATACATCGACCGGGTGGATGAAATAGTCCTCACCGGCGAGCATATCAGCGAAGAGCTCGCTCTCTACTCAGTCCTGGGGGGATTCTACGGTCATTCGCCCATGTTTAGACATCTCACCAAAGACATCCCCCCGACCTACGCGATCTTCCGCGCCAAGGCCGCCGACTTTCTATCCAGACAGAGGATGCTCACCCTCCGCTTAGGCGAGGGAACGGCTCCTTCTATCCGAAAGACGGCGATCGCCAAAACCAAAAATACGGTCGCCAAGCCATCCGTCGACCACAAGGCCTTCGAGGATGTGGAAAGCCATCTCCTCCACAAGTTCAATCGAACTCCGGCCTATATTTTTTACGCCATCAAGGGGCGCGAACCGCTAAACAAGCCAAACGCGATAAGGGACCAGGGTCATCTGGACCACAATCAATATTGTGCTTACCACAAGAGTCCCGGCCACAACACCAACCAATGTCGCGACCTCCTCAGACAACTCTGGAGATTGTTCGAGGAGGGCAAGTTGGACAGTTTATTGGCTTAGACGGAGCCCCACCAATCTCCCAACACGGTCGCCCCCATCGAACGCGAACAGGCCAGAAAGCTCATTTGAGCCGACCCCTCGATCAACCTCGGGGACCGTATCTACGTGCTTCAATCAAGAGAAGGGAACTTCGAAAGTCTCTCCCCGATTTCCCGCCTCATCAAACCAAAGGCTACTGCCTGAGCAAACGCTTCAAAAAAGAGGATGACTCGCTCGCCCTCTAAAGTTCGTCATCGACATGATGGACCTAGGCAGCGATCGCCTCCCCTAGCACAACGTATACCGTCGAGGATCGTCATCTGACATGATGGTCCGAGGTAGAAGAGTTCCGCCATGGTCGCAAAAATCGATTAAACCGACGATACGTCCATGCAAGGTTCCTTTGGGCTCCGATCGCTCGCCTTTTGTTTAAATACAAGGCGGACGCAGCCGAAGACTCTCCAAAACAAATCAGAGGATTACTTGCTCGCCCTCTAAAGTTCGTCATCAACAATGAAGAACCTAGGCAGGCGATATCCTCCTCTTACACAACGTATACCGTCGAGGATCGTCATCCGACTTCATGGTCCGAGGTAGAATAGTGTCGCCATGGTCGTGGAAGACGATGGAACCGTTCTCTGTGCCCATGCAAGGTCCCTTTGGGCCACGATCGCCCGCCCTTCGTTTAAATACGAGGCTGGTGTAGTCTGAGGGCCCTCCAAAACTAATCTGTGGACACGTTCGCCCGCCCTCAAAGGTCCATCACTTAATGTGGTGGGTCCTTCTCGGACAATGCGATGCGTCCCTCCCCCGGTCTCAATGTATACTGTCGAGGGTCACCATCTTAATGGCGGCCCGAGGTAGAAGAAGAGCTAACAAGACGCGGACATGGAGTTGATTAATCCGACGACGCCCCGCGCAAGGAATCCTCCAGACCGAGACCGAACGCCCTTCGTTTAAATACGAGGGGAGGCGCAGCCTTCAGAGGACCCTACCAATTAAGTGAGTCGCGAGAACTTAGACATCAGACGGAATGTCGCTCGTGCATAAGACACGATCATGGAGGTCGGTCCATCGAACTCCGCGATCGTGCACGGCTCCTCAAGACCGAGATGGACGGCCTTTCGAGGATTCGACAAAATTGAAGACCGCTCACTCAACGATTTATTTTCGTCCCCTTACTTTCACTAAGTGAACAAAAACTAGGGGGAAGAGTGCAGAGCTATCTATACGACGATCGTACCTATTCAATTACATATGGAGATCGACATTTTTCAGATGTTTGTGCAGCGATCGAATTTGTTGTAAAAGTTATCTATATAAGTTTATCAATTCACTTGAAGCTATACACGCAACAATCTCTCCTCACACATTTGTACAAAGTCATGCAAAGACTCAGAAAAGCAATCATTCAAATAATAAATCAGAGAAACAAACATTCATTTCATTACTTGAAATATTGGAGTACATACACGGTCGCCCGAAGGCCTAAGTACTACAAAGAGAAAGCTACAAAATTACAAGGCAAAAAGCTAAAACAATAAGAACGAAGAGCCTCAGGCCCCTACCTGGCCTTCACCTTCAACCTCCGGATCGGCCCGCGGCCCTTCGCCAGCTTCCGGAGCGACCTCCCCGCCCTCCGGAGCCTCAGGATGAACAAGGTTCACCGGAGTCGGATACCAGCTCAAGTCCATGCCGATTTTCGAGAGATCCAAGATCGGCACAGAGAAAGCAGGATGGAGAGGATGCTCCATCGCATACGCCTTGAAGTTTTCAGCAAGAGGGCCGACCTCCAACCCTCCCTTTTTAGCAGCTCGGAGTGAGTCAACGAACGCCATATATTAGGCAAACTCACTGACGAACTCCACGTTAAGAAAGGGATCGGCCTCGGTCACCTCTAGCTTCCCTTTCAGCTCCGCCATCGCCTGTTGTGAACTTTGAAGCCTGGCCTCCTTAGCGATCGTCTCTCCCCTCGACGCCGCCAGCTCGCTAGTCAGCCGAGCGACAGTCACCTTCAGCTGCTCGGCCTCCTTCTCAGCGGCCGCGTGCAACCGTCGGGCATATGTCATCTGGTCCAGATATTGGTCAATCGTCGCCCGGGCTCGGTCATAATTCTATTTCATCATCTCAAGGTCATGACTCGCCCACTTAGATGCATCCAGGGAGTCCTTCTCCATTGTCACAATCCTGTCGGCGAACTCGGTGTTCTCTTTCCGAGCGGCCTCAAGATCCGCTTGCAGACGTGTAGTAGAAGGACGCCCCTCGAACTCCTGCACGGCCTGGGCAGCCATCGTCGCCGCCTGGAGAGAGAGAGCGAAAGCAGCTTGCATTGCATTCCTGGATTGCTGGCGAGCCATCGCATCTAAATCCATCGTCCAGGACTTCGGCAAAGTGGAAACGGCCCGGTTGACGTATAGTGGGACATCGCAAGCCGCGCGAGGAGATCAGCTCGCGAGGAAATCCAACACCATCGGCGGGCAAGATGGGTTAGTACTACGGATCCTGCAGCAAACAACAAGAGTTAGCACATCTCCCACGCAAATGACGAAATTCAACAAACGAACAAAGTCTACCTCTCGGCTCTCTTGGGGTCGCGACCAAAGTATGGCTTCCCGCGAGGGGTCTCAGCCTCAGCGATTACCTTATCTCGCAAGAAAGCCACAGAGGGCGTAGGCTCATTCACCGGGGGGGACCGCGGTGATCGGAGGCGCGGCAATCGGCACCTCACCTGCAGGGGCAGAAAATAGAGATTCCTCCGACCTTTTCCGTTTGCGGTTCGATCGGAGCCCCTCCTCCGGAGTTTCCTCCTCCGCTATGATCGACTCCACGATGGGACTCACCTCCGGAATGAGAGGTAACGCCACCGGAGGAACCCGAGATGACTTCTTCTAGCGAAGACGGCTCAGAACTCCGGGGTTCGACATGGTTATCTCCGTGGGAGGCTCCAAGAAACGAGGAAAGCGAACTTCTGCAATAAAGAACGATCAAACGACAGTTAGACATATTTCTCCAACAGGACGATCGCCCAACAAATGGAGATCGTAGAAATTCATACCTAGGGCCGAAAGATGTCTCGGGAAACGAAATAGCCGAGCAGACAGCCAACGACTCTCCTTGTTAATCCGGTGAGCGTCTAAGTCGTCGTCCGGCAGACTTCGTATCCGCTCCCAGACGACCAGAAAATCGAAAGGTAGCTCGTCGATCGCCGGAATATGGAACCTGCAAAAACAAAACCAAATTAGATCAGTTCAGAACACATCCGAACAAAGGGAGAGTCAAAACCCTTACTCGGATTCCTCTCCCGGAAGCCTGTGGGAATGCCCAGCTCGCCCATAGGATTGTCACTCACTGAGGCATTCAGGCACCGGCGACCCAGAACCATTTCGTCGGATTGCCCCGCACCTTGTTCGGGACTCCTAGGATCACCCGACCGGATCGGCCTTGAATGTGATAGCCTCTGACCAACCCTTTATGAGCTGTCATCTTGAACAGGTGGTTCATCTCCAACGGCGAAGGAAGGCGGTATAGTCGGTGACCGCCGAACAAGGTGAGAGCACAAATGATCTGAAGCCAGGCATTCGGCGTCAACTGAAGCGGCGCCACGTTCCAAGCCGCCAACAAATGGGAGACAGCAAAAGACAGAGGGAACCGCAGCCCAGCCTCCATGATTGCTTCATTCACGGCGACCATACCCTCCGGGGGTTGGTCGGCTCGTTCATTCTCCGCCGGCGCGAAAAGATCCACATATGAAGGGACATGATACCTTGTCCTCCAGACGGCCAGGTCCTTCCTGGTCGCCGAGCTCCTTATCTGGACAAGGGTGATAAGGGTGAGCGATCGAGTAATCCTGATAATCGAACTTAGGAGACGGACCGGCCAACCTCTCCATGATTTCAGCGAAGGCCAAATAGGCATGGCCAAAGGCACTATGCTGCTCCCAGTAGGCCCTCACCGCCGAATCTCCCTCCATCTGCGAGCGTCTTTGCTCAACCGCCGCCTCCCTGGAAACGTCGGCTTCATTGAACAACGCCTCGACTTCTGCAGGGTCAATACTGACCCAGATAGCCTCGGAGGCTATCTCCAAATGGAATTCTGTGGAGGATCCTCCCCGGGCAGTCGAAGCCCCAGCGGTGGAGGTGGTGCCCATTCCGTACGAAGAAGATGATCCAGTCATTTTCGAAGAGAAGAGGAGAAAATGAGTGTTTTCTTACCAAGGACTAAGTCGATCGACGATTGGCAGTCAGATCTTCAGAAAAAGTCTTCAGCAAAATCCTTCTTTCTCCGATAAAAGCACATAAGGGTCTTAACACTGCAACCCAGCGCCTTTTTATAGGAGATGGCAGGGACTTCTATGCAATTAAGGAGAATCTCAGTGGTTGGAGTGCAACCGTCGCAATTAATGACTCTTTTGAAACCCGCGACGCGTCGTTTCAAGGACACTCCAGACGAGGAGTCGCACCTAACCATCGGTCTCCCCCAATAGGAACCAGACACGTGCCCCGGAGACTTTTCCACAACCACTGTCGTTTCCCGCTCATTCCAGCGACCGACCAGGTCGTCCAAGTTCAAAACCAATCTGCTCAAAGACGATCGCCAATTCCATAAAATGCTGAGTCACCCGTCAAAGTTAAGCGATCGCCAGTAGAACCACCTCACCCCACGTTTCCAACATCGGAGCGAGCTGGGGGGCAATTGTTGTGCGGCGATTTATACGCCTCGGCGGTGATCGGAATAAGTGCCGAGCGACCGAGTCCACGACCGAATAAGCTACGGCAAACTTGCCTAAATGGAGATAACAGTCCGCCTTCGAGTATCTAGCGACGACTCCCAAGGAGATCGCCTTCCGGCACCTAGCGATCGACTCTGGTGCCCGACCTAGGACGACCGTCCTGTGCCATCAAGCAAGACCTTCGTCCGTCAAAGTCCACGAAAACCGGATCTCAAAGCAGCGCCCATGTGCAGATCCGCGAAAGGCGCCGCAGAACATGGATCGTTGACCATAGCCTATCACCACTTTCGCACCTACCGACAAACCCTCCGAAAGGTACAAGGTGGGACCACCCGTGACAGCGACTCAGACGCGTGCAGACATCTCATTGGACCGCACAGCTGGCTG
This sequence comes from Orobanche coerulescens, assembly GCA_033398695.1. Lineage (NCBI taxonomy): Eukaryota > Viridiplantae > Streptophyta > Magnoliopsida > Lamiales > Orobanchaceae > Orobanche > Orobanche coerulescens. Next base: position 21,787,573 of record CM065810.1, read on the forward strand.
CCGACAACTCCTCTGGACTTTAAGGAGACCAGCCCATGTGCTAACGACGATCGCCCGCTTATTATAATACAGCAGAGGCGATCGCCCAGCATCTCCCAGTCCTATAAATAGAGAACCTCCAGCAACTGGAAAAAGGTTGGAAAATCATTCCGAAAAACATTCACAAAGGTTTCTCTCAGTTGCAACCACGTGAAGAATACATACACATAGTCAGGCTCTCAGCTTCCTATCTTGGATCTACCTCAGGGTTTCTCTCTCAGCACCTCTCATCCAGAAGACGGTCGGCAGAGGCAAGAATTCCTTGCAGTACAGATTCAACGAGACTCACAAGCCTAGAAGCTCAAACATACAACTACTACACACCGTGAGAGACAGTCGATTTCTCACGGTCATCACAGCTCATCAATGTTGTTATAAGAACTCACAGAGCATCATACCTGGTTCTTCCGGCAATCTTCACGCTCAATAGCTAAGATAAATAGGGTCTTTACACTCATTGTAATTGTACTCTAACATTAATACTTGTACCCCAGAATATTTGTATTAATAACATCTCGCGAGAGCATTCAAGCCCGGGACTAACAACCCCGGCAAATCTTGTGTTATTTACTTTCTCTACGGAAGTGCTCTCGCACTTTGTTTGCTATCCATCCATTCCAGCAATATCTATCTCCGGATAATATTTTGGGTAGCAACATAAGGCTAGCGGATACAGTACATATACTATGGGACGTAAATTAATATTTTATTATTACTCTATTCGTATTATAAAAATATTTTAGTCCACGTGCCCTGTTTCAAACTCAAATGTGTTATCATTTAATGCTTAACATGACATCTGGACTTTATTATCTCAAACACCGTAATTTTAATTTATTGAAACCGCCATTTAGTGCAATGAGGGAATACGAATTGTCAGAAGTAAGATCGGTTATCATTTCAAAAACGGATGGATAAGATATACAAGTTAAATCTCAGTTCATCCTGTTCGTTCTTTTCAAAGCCGGTTCTCATCCATTAAATCTGACCGTTCACTGTTTTGTAACCCTAATCTTCCATGCACACTATAAAAGGACTGTTTCTTGCTCCCTTCGACTCTTTACGTCTTCTGCATATTAAAAGAGTTTTTGAGCAAACAGCCTATATTGCTTACTGCATTTTACTGCTTTTTCTTTGTTACTTCACTCACTTTTTATTCAGTAATCAAATGGCATCTTCACAGACATCTTCTCTGTCCCTTAAGAAGAGAGACTCCATCATCGGCGGGCGAATCTTCGCCAGATCCGTCGTGCTTGAACGAGTTCGCGTTGAATCCGAGGATGTTGAAGCGATGGAAATCATTATTTCTAGAATCCGAAAACAAGGCCTCTACCACCTTGGAAGCCACCACCCTGAGCTCTATGATGAGGGTATCATCGAAGAATTCTATCTCGATGCTTCTGTCAGATTCTTCTCTCTGAAAAGAGGAGGAGATGTTTCCGATATATCTGCTACATTCCGCGGAGTTCAGATCTGCGTAGACCGGGAACTTCTGCAGAATATTTACAGGCTGCCGTCTGACGGACTGACCATTGAAGAACTTGAGACCTTCGGATCCCAAGAAGTCCTCACTGCCTATTGGGGATTGTTCACTGGCGATGCTTCGGACAAAAACGTCCATGCATCTTGCCACAAAAAGAGATTTTGCTTACCCTTTGCTTACTTGCACAATTTTTGTTGTCGTGTTGTTGGAAATAGGATCGGCGCATTCGAGATGTGCACTAACCTGCGTTTCAAGATGATGGTCGCCATCATGTCCGGTGAAAGAGTTAACTGGTGCCAGATCGTCCTGAAGAGGCTACAGGAAGAGGCTTATAAGTCTGCTACCCAGAAGAAGTCCTTCGGCCTCATCCTCAACAATATCCTCACCAAGTGTGATGTGTCGCAATCCAAAGGAGCCAAGAAGATTGGCCACGGCAAGTACATAGGCGGAAGTAAGCCCTCCGCATACAACAGAGACGGACCCATTTCGTCGAGACACTTTGCCCGATATCTGCGTATCTCTGATGATCCAAGGGATGTCACTCTGAGGTCCGGGAGTGAAGAAAAATCAAAGAAGAAGAGAAAGAGATCATCTCACAGCAAATCACCTCTTGCTGTCGAGAAGCCGAAGAAGAAGCTGAGGAGAACTCCAAAAGCTAAGTCTACAGAGGTTACATCGATCTCTGTAGATATCCTTACATCGGCGCAACCTGCTGTACCACAACCCGAGGGCGCAACCCCTACAGAAGAAGTAATTACTGCACATGCTGCAGATTCCGATCCATTGGCGGCTATGACGGATGATCAATTACTTGCCAAATTAGAAGGAACTGGCGAACCGGCTGCCCATTCGGAGCCGACTGCTGCCTCTCCTGTAAGGGAACCCACACCCGTAGAGGATCCCTCTCCCATCAGGGTACCAACCCCTGTTCGGGATCCCTCTCCAAAATAGGCTCCCACACCTGTCGCGGATCCTATTCCTACAATAGACCCACATACTGTTATGAGCCCATCCCCCACTGCTGTCATTAATGAAACCCTTCTTCAAGTGAAGATTGAGCAAGCATTTCAACGATTTGTACAAAGGAAGTCCTACAAGGTTGCACCTTATGACGTCTTGTACAACTGGGAGGAGTGGAGAGAGGAAGAAGCCTTTGCTCTGGAAGTCTCGGACACTCAAGACATCCACATCTTGATTCAATGGGACAATGACTTTTGCCGAGAGCTCATCTCAAATTACTATCAGGCAAAAGCACAGGCACAATTGAAGGGGAAATCCAAGTCCGAAGACATAGTTCCTAACAGCCCCGAATCTGACCCCAACTCAGACGACGATGACGACGCCCTACAGGCAGGTCTGAGAATGAGTCGCGAGGAAGCTGACGAACAGGAACATCCAGAAGGCAAGACCAATAGGGCAGGGGACCTCGGACAGACATAAGTCCCCTCCCTAAGAACAAGAAGCTGCGAAGGACAGCGTATAGGAGGAATCAGTCCCTCCCGTATAGCATGAAGCTTCACAACAGGAAGCTCCACAAGAAGAAGAAGCCTGCGCCATCCCGCAAGGGGAATCAGTCCCTCTGCTGGAGCAGGCGGAAGCTGAGGCAGCAGGAGGAGCAAGTCCCTCATGTATGCATGACTACAGACACTCAACAGGAATCAGTCCTTGTCCCCAAGACTGGCGATGCTGCACAACAAACAGCCGAGCCCGCACCTGATACCCCTGCATCACCTATCTGTGACAGCTCCAAATCCGATAATGGATTCTTACCCGACGAGAGACCACGTCCTCATGTGGATATGCGTCAACTGAATGGAGCAGAGGATGAGAGAATAACGCATCTCGGATCTCCGCGTACAGAGGCCCGAATAGAGCAACTCCAAGCCATCAGCCGCCAAACAGTATTCATGCAGGATGCCGTGAAGGCATTGTATGATGTTGGCAAAGAGCTTGATTGGATGAGAGAAACTGCCATTGATGAGATGACTGGCCTGAGGAGAGAAGTTTCAAAAGTTGAAGAGGCGTTTCGCATAGTGCCTAGTGTATTACGGCAGGCACTCGCTCAACTTCAACAACGCCAGGAACATATTCTCAAGCAAGAGTAGGAAAAGCTCAGAGTATCCGAAGCCAAGACTGTTGCCGCCCTACAGGAAACTGGCTCCAGGCTCACAGGACATGATAAAAAGATTGATGACATGTCTCTGGTGGACAAAATCTTTAGTATAGAGACCAAGCAGGACAACACGATGAAACTCCTGGAAAGCATTGATGCTAAGATCACTTACCTTGATGATGCCAAAAAGGGGGAAGAAGCGAGAGAGGCAATGGAGGCTTTAGAGAGAGAAAGAGTTTGACGCTGCAAGAACAGCATTGCTGCTGCAATAGGCCGCTTGGCCTCGCCTGCAGAAGGATACAGGGTAACTAGTTCTCGCCCGTAGTTTCACGATCCCAATTATCCCTGAAAGAACAATGTCCAACGACCATCGGAGATTCGTCTGCCTGCCAACCGTCAGCCTACAGGTGATGAAGTGAAGAAATGGAGGAAAAACAAACTGATGAGGTACTTTGTTAAGCTCATCAGGTAGTTCGCCATCTTCAACAAGTGCAAGACACTAGCGGAGGCTACAAAAGAATTTGCAAGGATGCTTGAAAAAGGTCTGCTCCCCATGCAAATTTTAATGAAATCAAGGCACCGGAAAGGTGATCCGCTTACTCACCCCGACGATTGGATACTTGCCTTCGACAAATCTGCTGAAGGAAGAGCGTTCTATCTAGACCGAGGCAAGGATTCCTTGGAGAACTGATGGAGAGGAATCGACAATGTAATATTTTTGCTAACAATATGGAAGATTGATTCCAAATATTACATTAGTTCAACACCGATGGTCACTCAATTCAATATTAAGGTGAAATCCATCACAAATTAATTTTAACCACGATAAGTCCATTGTTGATCTATGTTTGTCCTTTTTTTATAATTGTCTATAACTATATTGTTGCTAACAATGTTCATTCCTTTGAATTAGTGATTAAACATGTCTGAATCGTGATATCATATCACACCCAATTTATTGTTGTATATGGAACTATCCACTAAATGGATATTTACCATTTCATACCATGACTATCTAGGTCCGTCCCTAGGAATATCGTCGACCTCGAGAGTAATACCACCTCTGTCTTAATCTCATTCACTGCAGAAAAAATGTGGAATAAAGAACTCAATACTCAATCGCCCAGAACAAAAATTTGCCAAAACAATGGAAAGTCGAATTCAAAAGCGGGAATTGGTAATTAAAATAACCCCGATGCTGGAATTGATTAAGAAATCGAGTGCTTCAACAGATGTTACTGGTGTACGAGCCATGGGTTGTACTGAATACAATGTTGTGCGGCGATTTATACGCCTCAATGGCGATCGTCATAATGGTCGAGAGCCAACCAAAGAAGACAGATGCTGGGCAAGCGCCTAGCGATCGACGTCCAAGGCGATCGTCTTTTGGCATTTGGCAATCGCCTCTAATGTCCGACCGGGGACGACCGTCCCATGCCACGTGTGAATCCGACACCCGTCAAAGTCTGCAAAGACCGAATCTCAGGTGAAGACCCACGTGCAGATCCGCAAAAGGCGCCGCAAGAACAGGACCTACTCCAGCCCATCAGCAGCTGTCAGTGATAAGGACGGCCTCACCTACCGACAGACCCGCCGAAAGGTCCTAGGTGGGAACTCCCAAGACAGCGACGCGAGGCACCTGTCGCCTCCTCATTGGTTTGCACTTCTGGCTTCCAGCAGCAGTTGCGGACTTTAAGGAAACAGTCCCACGTGCTGGGATGATCGCCCGCCTTATTTAAATACAGGAAACGGCGATTGCCCACAGTGGACAGGGACATCCCAGCAACCTCTTCTCCTATAAATAGAAGGCCTCCAGCATTAGCAAGAATGGTAAGAGTTACAACGTTAAAACAGTAACAGTGGTAACGATTACACACAGCAAAAACAATACAGAGAACTCCTCATCTTTGTAACAAGAACGCAGAGCTTCAACTCTGGTTCTTCCGGAAATCTTCAGCATTCGAGAGCTAAGATAACTAGGGTCTATACACTCATTGTAATTGCACTCTAACATTAATATTTGTACCCACAAATATTCATATTAATAACATCTCGCGAAAGCATTCAAGCCCGGGACTAACAACCCCGGCAAATCTTGTGTTATTTATTTCCCCACGGACGTGCTCTCGAGTTTTGTTTATTACTCGTCCATTCCAGCATATCATCTACGGATAATATTTTGGGTAACAATAATTGGCGCTAGAAGAAGGGGGGCATCTTAACCTTCATTTTTTATTCCGACCGTCTCGAAGAACACTCACTGTTCTCCGGGGCACATACTTGAAGAAACACTCACTGTTCTTCAAAGAAAAACCTTCAGAATCATGACATCGGCCACGACCTCGAAAAGGGCCACCCTACGATCCACCAGACACCTTATTCCGGCCCAGACCGAGTCCCAACCAGCGGCGAAAGGCGACCGCGGCGACGCTAGACTCTCACTCCCGCCCCCGAGGGACTGCCCCAGCCTCTCACTCGATCAGTTCCAAACCGCAGAACAGATCGAGGAGGCCATGGCCATCCTAAGGGAGCGACGTAGAGCATGCGACTCGCCCACCATTAGTCCATCAGCCATCCGCCGTGCGGGCAAGCGGAAGCTCAAGGGGCCATATGTCGAGAAATCATCAGAAAGCCCCGAGCCGCAGGAAAAGGCGCTCGTAAGGCGGGACGATTCCATCTTCAGCCGCCTATGGAGTGATCCCTCATGGGGACCCGGGCATTCGGGCCCCATCCGTGAGACATCAGAGTCCGAATCCATCACCAGGAGTTCGGCGTACCCAACTCCCAGACGACGGGCCGGCCAACGGGCTCCCACTCGCCCAAGAATTGAGCTCGGTGGCGGAGATCTCGTCACCTACCACGGGGCCAGGAGATCGGTAACTGATCGCCTCGGCTCCCGCTCCGAGAGCCAATCCGCGAGCAGTCACGCTACGGCGATGGCCGCAATGCAGCGCCAGCTCGACGAAATGAAGGCGCTCATTGAAACTGGGGAAGGCGCCAAAAGATCGATCGCCGGACCAAGTGAGCCACTCACGGTCCAGATCGAGCTTGCCCCGTGCAATCGAAGATCGCTCCTCCTCAAACACCTCTATATGAGGGGAGATCGGATCCTGAGACGCACTTGAGTAAGTTCCGGATCTACATGACCGTATGCGGGGCATCGGACGCGACGAAGTGCCGAAATTTCCCATTGACATTGGGAGATATTGACCATAGGTGGTACATCACATTGCCACCGCGCTCAATCAACTGTTTTGAGAAACTGGCGAACGACTTCACGTCGTATTTCGCCACCAAAGTTGCTCGGCCAGAAGGCCCCCACCACATGATGAAGATCAGGCAGGGGAAAGATGAGCCCGACGAAGACTACATCGACCGGGTGGATAAAATAGTCCTCACCGGCGAGCCCATTAACGATGAGCTCGCCCTCTACTTGGTCCTAGGGGGATTCTATGGCCATTCACCCATGTTTAGGCACCTCACGAAGGACATCCCCCCAACCTACGCGATCTTCCGCGTCAGGGCCGCCGACTTTTTGGCTAGGCAGAAGATGCTCACCCTTCGCTTAGGCAAGGGATCTACCGGAGAAGGGAAGGCGCCATCTCCCATCCCGAAGAAGGCGGTCGCCAAGCCCAGAAAGGCGGTTGCAACGCTGCCCGGTGAGTTCAAGGCCTTCGAGGATGTGGAAGTTCACCTCCTCCGCAACCTTAATCTGTCTCCGGCCCATATTTTCAACGCCATCAAGGGGCGCGAGTGTCTTAGCAAGCCGAAGCCGATGAGGGACAACGGTCATCTGGACCGCAGCAAATTTTGTGCCTACCAAAAAAGTCCCGGCCACAACACCAGCCAGTGCCGAGACCTCCTCAGACAACTTTGGAGGTTGTTCGAGGAAGGCAAGCTGGACAATTTGGTGACCAAGCCAGAACCCCGGGCAGAAAGGACCGGGGGGCGCGATCGCCGACAGAATGACGGAATCCCTCCCAATCCGGTCGCCAGGATCGAGCAAAATGATCCGGAGTACTCATACGAGTCAATCCCTCCAATCAACCCCGGCGGTCGGATCAATATGCTTCAGTCGGGAGGTGGAAACCTCGGAGGCCTTTCCCCGGTTTCCACCATATCAAATAGAAAGCGGAAGGCCGAGTTGAGGGCGTTCGCCGGGGTCCATGTCGTGGTGCCCCCAGAGCCGACCATCTCCAGAGACGCGGTCATCACCTTCTCCAACAAGGATAGGGAGGGAGTGCAGTGCCCCGAAGAGGATGCATTGGTAATCTCTGTATGTATCCTTGGGAAAATGGTCGACCGCGTGCTGGTTGACAATGGGAGCTTTTGCAATATCATATTCAAATCTGCTCTGGACCAGCTCGTCAACCTGACCAAGTTCATCAAGCCATTTGATACCGTGCTTCAAGGGTTTGGAGACAACACGGTCCAAGCTTACGGAAGGATCAAGCTCTCTGTCGAGCTAATATGTTGTTATGATCCCAAGGTTAAGATCACTAGGAACCTCAATTTTGTAATCATAGATAGGCCCAGCATCTATAATGGGTTCCTAGGTCGCCACTTTCTAGAAACCTTTGAGTCGTTCGCCTCTTCTTTCTTCTACTGTATCAAGTTCCCCACTACCGACGGGACGGTCGGTACTGTAAAAGGAGACCAGCTAATGGCAAAGAAATGTTTGAATTACTCCTGTGTCGTAACTTCCCCTTTAAACATTTCCCGTGCTATTTATAACATTGAGGCGATTGACATTCAACCAATGGAGATCGACGAGCCAAGCACCTCATACCAACCCGACTCAGAGGATGGCATCTCGCAACAATTTTTGGACGACATCGAGCCAAGGATCAGTTTCGAGCCAAGCCTCGACATTGATCTAAGGATCTAGTCCGGCAATCGTTCCAAACGAGAAGCGACCGTCCCCATTGAAGAGTTGGAGAGTATAACGATAGATCCGGCTCGCCTGGAGCGGGAAGTGCAGATCGGCACAAGCGTCGGTCTCGAGTTAAAAGGCGATCTGATCAGTTTTCTATGTAAGAACATCGGAATCTTTGCCTGGTCGCATCAAGATATGGTCGGCATTAGTCCTGAACACGCTTGCCACTATCTAAAGATCGACTCGGCAAGGAATCCTGTTCACCAGAAATGTTGGAAATTCGGTCCTGAGAAGTACGCTGCGCTCGACGCAGAAGTCAAAAAGCTACTCGACAACAGACTGATCGGAGTAGCTACCGACGAGCCACAGTGGGTAGCCAACGCGGTGCTCGTCAAAAAGGCGAGCAACTCATGGAGGTTATGCATCGATTTCACCGACCTCAACGCGGCATGTCCGAAAGACCACTTTCTGATGCCTCATATTGACCACTTGGTCGATAGCACGACAGGTTGCGAAATGATGTCGTTTATGGACGCCTTCGCCGGTTACCATCAGATCCCAATGGCGGAGAAAGACGTAAAACACACGTCATTCCACACGGAAAAAGACGTGTACTTTTGGGTCCAAATGCCATTCAGTCTGAAGAATGCGGGGGCGACCTACCAACGACTAGTCAACGGGATGTTCGCCGACCAGATCGGCAAGACCATAGAGCTTTACATTGACGACATCGTGGTCAAGAGCCTCAAAAAGGAAGATCACCTCAAAGACCTTGCCGAGACGTTCGCCATCCTCGAGAAATTTAACATGAAACTGAACCCCAAGAAATGCAACTTCGGGGTAAGCTCCGGAAAGTTCCTGGGGCACATCGTGAGCCAAAGGGGGATCGAAGCGCACCCCACCAAGATTCAGGCGATCCTCGACATGCAGGAGCCACGGAATGTCAAACAGGTACAACGTCTCACGGGTTATCTGGCAGCCCTTAACCGTTTCATCTCTCGGCTCGGAGACAAAAGCAAGCCATTCTTCGCCACCATAAAGAATAAGAAATTTGCATGGATGAAGGAAAGCCAAATAGCGTTCGCCAAAATCAAGGAGTACTTGTCTAATCCCCAAATATTGGCGAAACCAATCCCCGGCGAAAAGCTATTCCTCTACCTGGCAGCCTCAGAGGTTGCGCTGAGCGGTGTGTTAGTACGAGCAGAGGGGCAAGCCCACTTGCCGATCTACTTCGTCAGTCAGGCGCTTCATGACGTGGAAACGCGTTACACACCTCTGGAGAAGCTCGCCTACGCACTAGTCATGAGTGTTCGCAAGCTGAGGGCCTACTTCTTCGAACACCAAGTGGAGGTTCTGACGACTCTCCCTCTAAGGCAAGTTCTGCACCGGCCAAACACCAACGGGCGACTCCTCAAGTGGTCACTGGAGATCGCCCAATATGGTGTTACATATGCTCCTCGCACGGCGATCAAAGGCCAAGCTCTGGCGGACTTCGTGGTAGAATTAAGGTTCCCACCCAGTCCGACCCAGGTCGGCCGTCCTCCTTGGAAATTATACGTAGATGGCTCGGCGACCAGCTCGCGAGCAGGGGAAGGGATTGTCCTCATCAGCCCCGACGGCCAAAGTTTCACAAATGCTGTGCGTTTCGGGTTCCGTGCGATCAACAATGAAGCCGAGTACGAAGCCTTGGTAGGCAGACTCGATCTAGCACTCGCCCTGGACGTTCGTCACCTCCACATCTTCATGGACTCCCTCTTGGTCGTGAACCAAGTCAAGGGGGAATATGAGGCGAGCGGCGAACAGATGATCAAATATCAAGAATTGGTCACCGGGATGTGCAAAAGTTTGAAGAAGTGCGGATCGAACAAGTCCCGAGAGAGCACAACTCCCAGGCCGATGCCCTATCCAAACTCGCATCGTCAGATGGGGCGGCGGACTTCTCTAACATCCAAATCACGAAGTCAGTGAAATCGGTGATCGACAGAAGCCTGATCACCACAGTTGCCATCGCCGAAGAGAACTGGATGACTCCGTTCATTAAGTACTTAAATGATGGAACGGTCCCCGCAGATCGGATCAAAGCTCGCCAGATTCAGCTCCGAGCGACCAGATACACCCTATTGGACGACCGGGTTTACAAGCGAGCTTTCAGCCTACCTCTCCTCAAGTGCATTACGCCAGAGGAAGGCTGACTCGTTTTAGCTGAAATCCATGACGGGATCTGTGGAAATCACGCTGGAGGGCGAGCTCTCATCCACAAGACGACCAGGCAAGGCTTTTTCTGGCCTACACTACAAAAATACGCGATCGCCTACGCCCGATCTTGTCACAGGTGTCAAGTGATGGGCCCGAACATCAAGCTCTCCCCCGAGCAGCTCACTTCTATGTACAGTCCGTGGCCGTTCGCCCAATGGGGCATCGACCTCATCGGTGTAACACCCCGAGATATTCGGAATATGTTACAGCGCCGTAGACCCCTACATGGGACCTACCAGGCTACAATAGAAAAACTCCACTCGACTAACCATCTTGGTTAGCGAGGATACACAATTAAATAATATGACATATAAAGATACGCCCGGAGCAACCGGCAAAATAAGCATCAACCAACAACGTGACAATTTAAAGCAATACAATACGGAGTTTGAAACAAAAAGCCTAAGTACTCGCGAGTACAATCTATAAGTTTAAAACTGTGGGAACAACCATATCGAAATGGACAAAGGAAATAAGTAGACCCAAATGCACATGTCAACGACCACAGCAACATCCTCGTCTCACGGTGCTCGCTCGTCCGGATAATCATAACCTGAAATCCATAACAAGAATTTCCCCAAAGCGGGTCCCGAAAGGGGTTAGAAATTACGCTAGTACAAGTAATCAAGGCAAACCAATCGCTTACACATTTCATAGTACATGCACCAATATCATTTTCAAAAGTCAAAACCAGACATGTCTTTTCCGGAAACAAACAGTCAAACAATTTGCCTTGGGAACAGAGTAATATCATAGATTCCCGCACGAGGCCTCTAAGGACCCTCCCGCGCTGGCTATGCTACAAAACAAAACACGCACATGCATCGCCTTGGGAACAGAGTAATATCATAAATTCCCGCACGAGGCCTCGAAGGACCCTCCCGCGCTGGCTAGCTATACAAACTCATGAAATCCAGGGCGGCAGCATAGATTTCCCTCCTTGACCCCGTCGGGCCAACACAAGGTGAGTTACACACAAGTAATATACATCGCCATTTCATGTTAAGCTTAAAGGTTTCCAAAAATACTTGCCTTGAATTATTGACGACGCGAAGAACGGAAAGGAAAGTCAAGCGAACGCTAGGAACCAATGAAACCGAACCTAACGATTCGAAGAATACAATCACAACCATTTCTAAATGAATACGGAATTGGAATACACTGAAAACCCGCCTACGATTCATGTATATTCGTATATAAACAACAACGGGCGGACCACAACCAAACCCTCTCGATTCCGTAAAAATCACGAAATATACCATGAATCCGTAGGAAACTAAGAATACCAACAAGATTAATCATATTCATCATGAATCCATCAACAAAAGCGGAACGGATCGGAAGAAAATCCAAAAACCCCCAATTTATCGAAAAGTAGGGTTCTAAGAGATTTACCTTGGATTAGGATGAAAGATTCGTGTTGATGATGTTAATCTACACCAAGAATTCAAGCAAAAGAATCTCTGAAGTGATTGGAAGAAGAAAATCGCCTCAAATCGCCTCTGGAGTCGCTCGGCCGCGGAAGAAGGAGAGAAATGAGAAATTGTGATTATCTCGGTCAACTCCCTGGTTTATATAACCAGGGAGTGTTAGCGTGCGCTAATCCTCAAGGTTAGCGTGCGCTAACGAGAAAAATTACGAGCAAAATAGTTAGCGTCAGTCCGGAAGCGGACTTTTGGCGTTAGCGTGCGCTACTCGAAACGTGGCGTGCGCTAATAACCTCTCGGTAAGCGCGCTATCGACCAATAGCGTCGCTACCGGACATCGATCGAGTCGGTGCGCGCCCGAGAACCCACGATACGTTAGCGTGCGCTACTATACAAGCGTAGCGTGCGCTTCGATACGTTAGCGTGCGCTACCATACGAGCGTAGCGTCGCTAACCGGCACTGACCGGTTCGGTAGTAAAGCATCGATCTTGGACACTCATGCTAGCGCACGCTACCGGGCATCATCAGCGTGCGCTAGCCCCTCGACATTAGCGTGCGCTAGCATATGTAGCGTACGCTAATACGCTAGTCCAGAAGGCTGGAAAAACAGCACTGCCACTCCGAGGGCTACTCGCTAGCGCGCGCTACGAAACAGACGTAGCGTGCGCTACGAAACAGACGTAGCGTGCGCTACTAAGGGACCCCTAGCGCGCGCTATGCAGAAAAAGTAACGTGCGCTAGGTATGAAATATGAACGGTTCCAAAACACCGGAAGGTGAACGAAACATCTAACGGAACATCCCAACGGGTATCATAACATAGAATGGATCCACGGCAACCCCGAAACGGCGGTTCCGCAAGACGATAACGGGGATAAAATCCATAGATAACAGAAAAGATACACTGAAAGATACACGAGGGTCACTACTATCGGGAAATACGCCGAAAAAGAAAAAAAAATACAAAGGGAAGAAAAAATGCGGATATTACATTCTACCCCTCTAAAAACAAGTTTCGTCCAGAAACTTAAGAAACAAACAACTCAGGGTACCTAGCACGCATGCTCTCCTCGGTTTCCCAAGTTGCCTCCTCGACACCGTGTCTCGACCACTGCACCTTGACCAAAGGGATGGTCTTATGCCTCATTCGTTTCTCCCGATGCTCTAAAATCTTCAAAGGACGCTCCTCGAAAGTAATATCCTCGGCAACGTCAATCTCCCCATAGTCGATGATGTGACTAGGATCCGGGACATATTTCCTCAGCTGGGAAACATGAAAAACGTTATGAACATGACTCAGGGCCGGGGGTAACGCCAAACGGTATGCTAACCCACCGACTCGCTCGAGAATATCGAAGGGTCCAATAAATCTCGGACTCAACTTCCCCTTCTTCCCGAAACGGAAAACTCCTCTCGTCGGCGACACCTTCAGCAAAACGTGGTCTCCCACCTCGAATTCTAAAGGTCGACGACGTACATCGGCATATGACTTCTGTCGACTCTGGGCAGTCAACATCCGTTCTCGAATTAATTCTATCTTCTGTCTCGTCTCTAAAACGACATCCGGTTCGGTCCCGACCAAATCAGACGCCTCATTCCAACAAATCGGCGATCGACATCGCCGCCCATAAAGTGCCTCATACGGTGCCATCCGAATCGACGCGTGCCAACTATTGTTGTACGTGAATTCGATCAATGGCAAGTGCTCCTCCATCACTACTCGATCGAGGGCACAAGCACGCAACATGTCCTCGAATGTTTGGATAGTGCGTTCCGTATCCATCATTTCGGGATGAAAAGAGGTACTCAAATGCAAACGGGTACCTAACGCCTTATGCACCGCCTGCCAAAAGTGCGATACAAAACGACCATCACGATCCGAAACAATAGACTTCGGAGTACCGTGAAGTCTCACAATCTACGCGATAAACACACGAGCCAGTTTCTCCGGGGCCCAAGTGTCCTTGATGCCCAGAAAATGTGCCGACTTGGTCAGACGATCAACAACCACCCATATACCATATTCATGCCCGACCTCGATCTCGGCAAACTCGTAACAAAATCCATCGATATATCTTCCCATTTCCATTCTGGAATGGGAAGTGACTGCAATAACCCAGCCGGTCGCTGATGTTCGATTTTGACCTGTTGGCAAGTCAAACATCTCGCCACAAACCGTGCGACCTCCTCCTTCATATCATTCCACCAGAAGTTCCTCCTCAGGTCCTTGTACATCTTACTCGAACCAGGATGAACGGAATAGGGTGTGGAATGGGCCTCATGCAAAATACTCTGTCGCAACTCTGGATCGTTCGGCACACAAAGCCGACTCTCGAATCTCAAAACACCATCCTCGTGAATCACAAACCCAGGAGACTTTCCCTTAAGAACGTTCTCTCGGATTTGAGTAATCATCGGATCCTCTAATTGCTTCAGCTTAATTTCATCGATCAAAAATGACGAAATCTCTAGAGCACAAAGTTGCCCCGACTCCGAGCAACAAAACTTCAACATCTAACTCGATCGTAGTCCATGAAGCTCGGGCGGCGTAAGGACCTCAAGCGTTCGCAACGCAATCGGTTTCCGACTCAAGGCGTCGGCCACGACGTTCGCCTTGCCCGGATGATAAAGGATTTCAAGGTCATAATCCTTAATCAGCTCTAACCACCTCCTCTGCCTCATATTCAACTCCCGCTGAGTAAATATGTATTTCAGACTTTTATGATCGGTGAAAATCTGACATGCAGAGCCGAAAAGATAGTGACGCCAAATCTTGAGTGCAAAGACAACCGCCGCTAACTCTAAATCGTGAGTAGGGTAGTTAAGCTCATACGGTCTCAACTGCCTCGACCCATAGGCAATGGTCTTGCCGTGCTGCATCAATACGCACCCAAGACCCTGACCCGAAGCATCGCTATAAACGGCGAATCCCTCGTTGCCACACGGCAACGCCAAAACCGGGGCTGAAGTCAAACGCTTCTTGGCTCCTCGAAACTCGGCGCCTCTCTCATCGGTCGACGAACTTCTCGGTTCTACGGAGCAAGCGTGTAAGTGGCCGAGCTAGTTTTGAGAAACCCTCGGCGAACCTACGGTAGTAGCGGCCAAACCCAAGAAACTACGGACCTCCTTCACATTAGTGGGCGTGCCCGATCAACCTTGCCTCAATTTTCTGCGGATCCACACGGACTCCCTCGGTGAAATCACGTGACCCAAAACATCACTTCCTTGACGAACTCACATTTGAAAACTTCGCATAGAGTTGCTCGGTCCTCAAAATGTCTAACACTATCCCATGAGATGATGGGCATGCTCTTCCTCATTCCTCGAATAGATAAGAATATCGTTAATGAAAGACGACACACTTATCCAAATACTCGATAAAGACTTTGTTCATCAATTGCATGAACACCGCCGCGCATTAGTTAACCCGAAGGCATAACTACAAACTCGTAATGTCCGTATCTCGTCCGAAAAAGCTGTTTTGCACGTCGGACTCTCTCTCACCGGCCGATAGTACCTCGATTTCAAATCAATCTTCGAGAACACCGCAGCCTCCACTCCTGGGTCGAACACGTCATCAATCCTCGGCATAGGATACTTGTTCTTGATGGTCACTTTGTTTATTTCGCGATAGTGGATAGACAAACGTAGTGAACCATCCTTCTTCCGCACAACAGACCGGTGCACCCCAAGGCGGCGCTCGGTCGAACATACCACGACTCAAGAAGCTCACTCAACCGCTTCTTCAACTCTGCCATCTCTGAAGGTGCCATACGATACGGCGCCTTGAAATCGAGCCGCGCCCGGCTCTAACTCTATAGCAAACTCAACCTCACGATCCGGTGGCAATCCCGGTAACTCGTCAGAAATACATCAGAAACTCATTAACGATGGAATCGACGAAAGCTCGACTCCACCATCCTCTGCCTTCAAGGCATAGCACCAATAACCAGTACACCCCTTTCGCAGAGACTCATCGCCTTTAAGGCATTAATAACGAACTTAAGTTTCCCCTCTTTCGCCCTGCGAAAGAGTGTTCGGTGCCGTCCTCGGCTAACATAGTGATGATTCTCGTGCGGTAGTTCATGATCGCGCCATGCCGCTCGAGCCAATCATCCCCGAGAATCAAATCCTCACCCTCGATACCCACGACAATAAGGTTAGAGAGCCAAGCCCTCTCACAAATAATCACAGAACAGTCCCGGACTTCTCGATCACCGACAATTCTATCACCGCTAGGAAGTTTAACGGTGAAAGGCTCGCAAGGTGACAAACAGTCGATACTCAAACGGCGTACACACTCTAGAGAAATGAATGAATGCGCAGCACCCGAATCGAAAAGCACACTGACAGGATGGAAATGAATATGAACGGTACCTGTCGCCACGGCAGCTGCTGGGTCATCGGCCCTCCTCATCTCGTATATACGCGGCTGGGCGGAGCCGACACTGGAAGCTCCACCCCTAGCGGGCTGACCCCGACCCTTACCTCGGCCGGCACTCGGTGGGGGCGGCGGAGCAAATGAGCCCTAGTTCACACTCGGCTCCAACGGAACTGGTTGAGAAGAACGGGCGCCGCGAAGCTGTTTGATCTGCTCACAAAAAGGGGCCTTGTGGCCTAGCTGTCCACAAGTATGACAGGTAAACTTCGGACGAGAGCACTGTCGGCTCCTATGGCCATGTGCACCACAGTTAAAACATGTGGGCTCACGAGCGGAGGTTCCGGCAGCACCCCGAAAGCTCCCAGAGAAACGAGCCGAACCGCCCGTTGAAATATTTGCAGCTTGAGATTTCTGCTGGCCTCCACTCTTGGGACCAGAAAAATTTCCGACCGACTTCTGCTTCTTGCTCTCACGAGCCAAATCACTAGCCATCACCGACATATCATAAGCGAGGGCCCTACTCTGATAATCCTTCAAGGTAGTGCAGACGAGTCCAGACATGTAGTCCCGAATGGACAGTTTCATCCTCCAGGAAAAATGGAAAATTTTGTCGCTCTCAGCGACAACTTGGGTCTTCACATAACCCAACTCCTTGTTAAATTCGGCAATAGCTTGGGATACGGGAATATCCCGTGGTTGGGCGTCATAGAAAGCATGCACTCGGGCCTGCCTGACCGGCCACGGACAATATTCGGTCTCCATCAATTCTTGAAATTCGGCCCACGAAGCAACATGATCTTTGGGACCGACGGCCTCCCACCAATCTGTAGCATCTCCCGTGAGAAAGTATTGAGCAATAGGGACCTTACGGTCCTCGGGGCAGTTGGTAGCAGTGAAGACTTTGGATATCTCCTTGATCCACCCTTCCCAGCCGATCGGGTCCGAAGCTCCCGAAAACTGAGAAGGATGCATCTTGATGACATCCTGAAGCCAGCGATCCGCTCCGCCCCGATTAGCATGGGCCTGGTTGGGGTTCTGGACCACCTGAGCTATAGCCGCCATTTGGTTAACCGTTTGCTGCATAACAGCCGAAATACCAAGATCGGCGCGCTCTTGAGAAGAAGCATGACTATGACGGTCGCCGGTGCTGCCGGCTCCTGAAGAGTGCGACGTGGCCGCCCTACCGGCTGCCCCACGTCCTCGACCGCGTCCACGGCCACGACCACGACCACGGTTTCCTCCGGCGTCCATACTGATATTGAGAGATAACAGGAGTACATCGATGATGAGTAAGGGAGGAAAAGCAACTACGATTCAAAAGTGGAAATACAATGCAAGAAACAAAAGAGCCGAATAAGAAAACTTACGAGCACTGGAAGTACTGGGATGCTGGCAGCGGCGTGACAATGTGCAAAACAAACACGACTAGACCCAAATAACCGACAAGCCTAGGTATCCATAACCTAGTGCTCCGATACCATTTTCTGTAACACCCCGAGATATTCGGAATATGTTCTGACGCCGTAGACCCCTACATGGGACCTACCAGGCTACAATAGAAAAACTCCACTCGACTAACCATCTTGGTTAGCGAGGATACACAATTAAATAATATGACATATAAAGATACGCCTGAGCAACCGCAAAATAAGCATCAACCAACAACGTGACAATTTAAAGCAATACAATACGGAGTTTGAAACAAAAGCCTAAGTACTCGCGAGTACAATCTATAAGTTTAAAACTGTGGGAACAACCATATCGAAATGGACAAAGAAAATAAGTAGACCCAAATGCACATGTCAACGACCCTGGCCAACATCCTCGTACTGTCCTGGTGCTCGCTCGTCCGGATAATCATAACCTGAAATCCATAACAAGAATTTCCCCAAAGCGGGTCCCCAAAGGGGTTAGCAATTACGCTAGTACAAGTAATCAAGGCAAACCAATCGCTTACACATTTCATAGTACATGCACCAATATCATTTTCAAAAGTCAAAACCAGACATGTCTTTTCCGGAAATAAACAGTCAAACAATTTGCCTTGGGAACAGAGTAATATCATAGATTCCCGCACGAGGCCTCTAAGGACCCTCCCGCGCTGGCTATGCTACAAAACAAAACACGCACATGCATCGCCTTGGGAACAGAGTAATATCATAAATTCCCGCACGAGGCCTCGAAGGACCCTCCCGCGCTGGCTAGCTATACAAACTCATGAAATCCAGGGCGGCAGCATAGATTTCCCTCCTTGACCCCGTCGGGCCAACACAAGGTGAGTTACACACAAGTAATATAAATCGCCATTTCATGTTAAGCTTAAAGGTTTCCAAAAATACTTGCCTTGAATTATTGACGATGCGAAGAACGGAAAGGAAAGTCACCGACGAACGCTAGGAACCAATGAAACCGAACCTAACGATTCGAAGAATACAATCACAACCATTTCTAAATGAATACGGAATTGGAATACACCCGAAAACCCGCCTACAATTCATGTATATTCGTATATAAACAACAACGAGGGCAGACCACAACCAAACCCTCTCGATTCCGTAAAAATCACGAAATATACCATGAATCCGTAGGGAAACTAAGAATACCAACAAGATTAATCATATTCATCATGAATCCATCAACAAAACGGAACGGATCGGAAGAAAATCCAAAAACCCCCAATTTATCGAAAAGTAGGGTTCTAAGAGATTTACCTTGGATTAGGATGAAAGATTCGTGTTGATGATGTTAATCTACACCAAGAATTCTAGCAAAAGAATCTCTGAAGTGATTGGAAGAAGAAAATCGCCTCAAATCGCCTCTGGAGTCGCTCGGCCGTGGAAGAATGAGAGAAATGAGAAATTGTGATTATCTCGGTCAACTCCCTGGTTTATATAACCAGGGAGTGTTAGCGTGCGCTAATCCTCAAGGTTAGCGTGCGCTAACGGGGAAAAATTACAGGCCAAAATAGTTAGCGTCCAGTCCAGAAGCCAGACTTTTGGCCGTTGGCGTGCGCTACTCGAAACGTAGCGTGCGCTAATAACCTCTCGGTAGCGCGCGCTATCGACCAATAGCCTGCGCTACCCGGACATCAGTCGAGTCCAGTGGCACTGCCCAGAACCCACCTGATACGTTAGCGTGCGCTACTATACAAGCGTAGCGTGCGCTAACTGATACGTTAGCGTGCGCCACCATACGAGCGTAGCGTGCGCTTAACCGGCACTGACCGGTTCGTGAGTAAAGCCCGATCTTGGACACTCACGCTAGCGCACGCCACGGGCATCATCGGCGCGTCGCTAGCTCCTCGACATTAGCGTGCGCTAGCATATGTAGCGTGCGCTAATACGCTAGTCCGTAAGGCGGAAAACAAGATTGCCACTCCCAGGGCTACTCGCTAGCACGCGCTACGAAACAGACGTAGCGTGCGCTACTAAGGGACCCCTAGCGCGCGCTATGCAGAAAAAGTAACGTGCGCTAGGTATGAAATATGAACGGTTCCAAAACACCGGAAGGTGAACGAAACATCTAACGGAACATCCCAACGGGTATCATAACATAGAATGGATCCACGGCAACCCCGAAACGGCGGTTCCGCAAGACGATAACGGGGATAAAATCCATAGATAACAGAAAAGATACACTGAAAGATACACGAGGGTCACTACTATCGGGAAATACGCCGAAAAAGAAAAAAAAATACAAAGGGAAGAAAAAATGCGGATATTACAATCGGTCCCTTGCCGACGGCGCTAGGAGGATGTAAATTTGCCATCGTGGGGGTCGATTATTTCACGAAATGGGCTGAGGCCGATCCACTCAACAAGATCGGCCAAGAACAAGTAATCAAGTTCATTTGGAAGAACATCATATGCCGGTTCGGTCTACCCCAGGCTATCATCTCCGACAATGGAAAGAAGTTCGACGGTTTGGAAGTCATGCAATTCTGCGAGAAATGAGGAATTAAAAAGTTGTTCTCGGACCCTTACCACCCTCAAACGAACGGGCAGGTAGAGGCGGTAAACAAGATTCTCAAACACATGATCAAAGAAAGACTCGAATCCAAACAAGGACGATGGGCGAGCGAGCTCCCGGATGTTTTGTGGTCCTAACGAACTACGACCCGAAATTCAACCGGCGAAACCCCATTCGCCCTCGCCTTCGGAACAGAAGCAGTGATCCCTTCAGAGATCGCCGTCCTCAGCCACCGAACTGAGCAAGAAATGACGACGGACAATGATGTAGCCCGACGGATCGACTTGGATATGCTCGAAGAACGACGACTGACCTCGGAAATGAAGAACACTATCCACAAAAGGAAATCTGAGAAATTATTCAATTCGAAGGTCAAGGAAAGGCGATTCCAAGTGGGCGACCTAGTCCTCAAAAAGGTCCAGACTAACACGGGAGTATTCGGCCCGAATTGGGAGGGACCCTACAGGATATCCAAATGGCTGACCAAATGAGCCTACGAGCTCCAACACCCAGACGGCACTCCAGACCAATATCCCTGGAACGCCGTTCATTTGAAGAAATACTATCAGTAAAAACTCTGTATTCGGTTACCCAGTGTATAAAAAGCTTAATGAGATTTCTCGATCCCCTCTAAATGATTCGCCTCGATAATACAAACAAATAAAAAAGAGGACGACTCGCTCGCCCTCCAAGAGGTCGTCATCTAACCCGATGGACCTATGCTAGCGATCGCCCCCCTAGCACAACATATACCATCGACGATCGTCATCTAACAGGGCGATCCGAGGTAGAAAAGTGCAGCCATGGTTCTGGGAGTCGATGGAACCGATAGCCCGTCCATGCAAGATTTCTTTGTGTAGAGATCGCCCGCCCTTTCGTTTAAATACGAGGCGGGCGTAGCCGAAGGACCCTTCAAAACAGATCAATGGACACGCTAGCCCATCCTCGGATCCTTCATCTAACCTGATGGACCTAGGCCAGCGATCGCGTCCTTTCCCCCGTCACAACGTATGCCCTCTTAGGCAGAAAAGTGCTAACAAGCCACGGTAGCAAAGTCAATTTATCCGACGGTGCCCCGTGCAAGGAATCCTCCAGGCAGAGACCGTCCGCCCCATCGCTACTTTGCGAGGCAAAACGTAGCCTACGTAGGACCCTTACAATTAAGTGAGTCGCGAGAAGTTAACCATCAAAGGAATGTCGCTCGCGCACAAGACATAGTCGTCGGGGTCGGTTCCATCGAACCCCACGACTATGCGAAGTCTGTCCAGGACGGGATGTTCGGCCTCCATCGTGGAGTCAACAAAATTGAAGATCGCAAGAATCAAACTAAAGATAGCTCACTAAACGAATTATTTTCGTTCCCAAGTAAACAAAAACAAGGGGAAATACGGAGCCATACATGCGATTAGGAGGACGGAACCACATACGATCAGCTTTGTTCAAACACACATATGACGATCGGTTTTGTTCAGAAATTTACAAGTAAGAATTTTAAGTATACCAATACATTCGGAGCTATTCACACAACGACCGCTACTCAAACACTTGTGTAAAGTCAAAATGCGAAACGTTCAGACAAACGATCGTACAAGCAAGGCATCAGGTGCAATTATGTAAACACTTGTGTAAAGTCGTATGCAAAACATTCAGACAGACGATCATACAAACAAGGAATCAGATGCAAATACGCATTTTATTTCATTCAAGTCATTTGTACATACGCCCGAAGGCAAAACACGAAGAAACTGAAAAATTAAAGGGAAAAACAAAATGATAGCGGTCTGACTCAGGCCGCCCCCGCCTGGCCTTCGTCTCTAGCAGCTGGATCGGCGTGCGCTTTCTCGCCAGCTTCCAGATGAACAAGTTTGTCCGGCGACGGATACCAGCTCAGGTCGATCCCGAGGTCGGTGAGGTCAAGGATCGGCACGCAGAAGGCCGGCTGCAAGGGATGCTCAAGCACATAGGCTTTGAAGTTATCGATCAGAGGGCCGACCTCGAGCCCCCCCTTTTTGGCAGTGCGGATGGCATCGGCGTAAGCCATGTAATAGGCAAACTCGCCGATATACTCCACGTTGAAGAAGGGATCGGCTTCGGTCGCCTCCAACTTCTCCTTCAGCCCCGCGATGTTTTTGTCCGCATCCTGGAGTTCAACCACCTTGGCGGCCAACTCCCCCTTCGACAACTCTAACTCGCCATTCAACCGATCCACCACCGCCTTCAGCCCGGTCGCCTCCTCCTGCGAGGCAACATGCAACCGACGGGCCTCCGTCATCTGATCGCGCATCCGATCGAGTCGCCGCCCGGGACCGGTCGAGCTCCTGCCTCATCCGGTCGAGATCTTGTTTAGCCTGCTTGGCCGTCTCAACATACTCCTTCTCCATCGTCTCAATCTTGTCGACTAACTCAGCGTTCCAGCTCCGAGTAGCCTCGAGGTCCGAATGGAGATGGGCAGTAGAGGGCCGCCCCTCATAATCCTTTACAGCTTGAGCGGCCATCGTCGCCGCTTGGAGGGTCAGGGCAAGAGTCGCCTGCATTGCATCTCCAGACCGCCGGCGTGCGATCGCATCCAGGTCGGTCGTCCAAGCCTTCGGTAGGGAGGAGATAGCCCGGGAGACATAGTGAGGGACGTCGCAAGCCTCGCGGGGAGACCTGCTCGCCAGGAAGTCCAACACCATCGGCGAGGTGTTCGGGTCGGCAAGGCGGACCCTACAACAAGAACAAAGGAGTTAATATGCACCCTGAACAAGTGACTTAACTCAACAAAGATCTACCCAACTTACCTTTCGACCTTCTCGGGGTCGCGGCCGAAATAACGCTTGCCCCGCGGGGTCTCGGCATCGACGGTCGCCATGTCCTGTAGGAAGGCCGATGAGGGCGTAGGCCCCTCCGCCATTGGAACAGCAGAAATAGGAGGCGCGGCGACCGGTGGCACCACTACGGGCGCCTCAGCAACAATAGTTGGCAAGGGCTCCTCCGGCCTCCGCCTCTTGCGGTTGCGCTGAAGCTGCTCCTCCTCCTGAGCCTCCGGCTCGACGATCGGCACTATGAGAGGTCTCGCCTCGGGGATAGGATGGGTCGTCGTTGCAGGGGCACGGCCCGCCTTCTTCCCTTGGCGGAGACGATTCATAAGGCCGGGGTTCGACATAGCAATCTCTCTCGGCGGCTCGGAGTAGCGGGGGAAGTAGATCTCTGTCAAAGAAAATATTCAACCAGGATAGACATCTCTTTCAATCAAAGGCGATCGTCAAGGAAAAAGGAGATCATAAATATTTGTACCTGGGACCTTCAAGTGGCGGGGGAAGCGAAACAACCGAGCGCCCAACCAATGAGCTTCGTTGTTGACCACGCGAGCATCTATGTAATTGTCCGGTAGACCGCGGACTCGCTCCCAGACGATCATAAAGTCAAATGGAAGGTCGCCAGCCGCTGGAACAAGGGAGCCTGCAAAAAGAAAAACAAATTAGATCAGTTCAAGGTGTATCCGAACAAAGGGAGAGTTAAAACCCTTACTCGGATTCCTCTCCCGAAAGCCAGTGGGGATATCCAATTCATCCTCGGGTTTATCGCTCGCCGCTGACTTCCATGCTCCGCCGACCCAACACCATTTTGTCAGGTCGCCCCGGACCTTGTTCGGCACCCCGAGGACCACCCTGCCCATGCGACCCTAAATGTGGTAGCTGCCAACTGAACCCTTCTGCGCCGTCAGCTTGAAGAGATAGTTCATTTCCAGCGCACAAGGAAGATGGAACAGCCGGTGACTACCAAAAAGAGTCAAAGTACTGACGATCTGCAACCAGGCGTTCGGCGTCAGTTGAAGCGGCGCCACATTCCAGGCGGTCAATAGGTATGACACGGCGAACGGTGGGAACTGCAATCCGGCCCCTATGATCAATTTATTAACGGCAACCATACCCTCGGGAGGTTAGTCGACGCGCTCGTTCTCGGTGGGCACATACAGTGAGACATCATATGGGACATGGAATTCCGCCCTCCAACAACTCAAGTCCTTCTTAGTCCCTCCTGATCTGACCGAGGGTCCACGGGGAGCGGTCCGCGGCCGGAAATGACGTCCACTTCAGGGGTTCATAGGGGTGGGCGACCGAGTATGCGCGAAAATCAAACTGAGGACGTGGTCCGGCCAGCCTCTCCATAAGCTCGGCAAATTCCAGAAAGGCCCGGCCAAACATACTGTTCTGCTCCCAATACAGTCTCACCGCCTCATCCTCATCTACCGGCGAGCCCTTCTGCTCCGCCGCCGCCGACCTCGCCGCGTCAGCCTCGTTGAAAAGCTCTTCAACCTCCGCGGGTGCAATTCCCGCGTGAATGGCCTCGACGGCCGTCTCCACGTCCAAATCCGCTGAGGTTTCATCCCTGGCGGCCGAAGTCGTGGCGGCGGAAGTGCTACCCACCTCGTACACAGTAGATCCTCCTCCAGACATGTTCAAAGAGAAAGGGGGAGAGAAGTTTTTGTTCTTACCTAGAGAGAACGTCGATCGACGCAGAAAGCTTCAAGAAATTTCGGCTAAAGTCTTCTTCTAAAGTCAAGAGCGCATAAAGATCTAAACCCCAGTAGCCCTAGCCCCTTTTATAGGCGAGAGCGGGGACTTCTGGGTAAATAGGCGGAAATTCGAGGGCTGAAGTGCAACCATCGGTGGGCCGCATTTAATGCAGCCCTCGAAACCCGCGTACGCATTGTTTCGAGGGCACGTCAGACGACAAGTCTGACAAAAACCATCGGACTCCCCCAACGGGAGCGCGACGCGTGTCCGGGTGACTTTTCAAAAGCCCGCCTTCAATTCCCACTGTTTCCAGCGTCCGAGCAGATCGTCCAAATTCAAAATCAGTTCGTCTAGAAGACGATCGTCCGCTTCATAAAATAGATGAGTCGCTCGTCTAAAAAAAGCGATCGCCAGCAGTGCCACCTCGCCCCACGTCTTCAACATCGGAGCGAGCTGAGGGCAATTATTGTGCGGCAATTTATACGCCTCAATGGCGATCGTCATAATGGTTGGGAGCCAACCAAAGAAGACAGATGCTAAGCAAGCGCCTAGCGATCGACGTCCAAGGCGATCGTCTTTTGGCATTTGGCGATCGCCTATAATGTCCGACCGGGGACAACCGTACCATGCCACCTGTGAATACGACACCCGTCAAAGTCTGTGAAGACCGAATCTCGGGTGAAGACCCACGTACAGATCCGCAAAAGGCGCCGCAAGAACAGGCCCTACTCCAGCCCATCAGCAGCTGTCAGTGATAAGTACGGTCTCACCTACCGACAGACCTGCCGAAAGGTCCTAGGTGGGACCTCCCAAGACAGCGACGGGAGGCACCTGTCGCCTCCTCATTGGTTCGCACGTCTGGCTGCCAGCAGCAGCTGTGGACTTTAAGGAAACAGTCCCACGTGCAGGGACGATCGCCCGCCTTATTTAAATACAGGAAACGGCGATCGCCCGCGGTGGACAGGGACATCCCAGCAACCTCTTCTCCTATAAATAGAAGGCCTCCAGCATTGGCAAGAACGGTAAGAGTTACAACGTTAAAACAGTAACAGTGGTAACAATTACACACAGCAAAAACAATACAGAGAACTCCTCATCTTTGTAACAAGAACACACAGAGCTTCAATTCTGGTTCTTCCGGCAATCTTCAGCACTCGATAGATAAGATAACTAGGGTCTATACACTCATTGTAATTGCACTCTAACATTAATATTTGTACCCACAAGTATTCATATTAATAACATCTCGCGAGAGCATTCAAGCCCAGGACTAACAACCCCAGCAAATCTTGTGTTATTTATTTCCCCACGGACGTGTATTGTGCGGCGATTAATACGCCTCGATGGCGATCGACATAATGATCAAGAGCCAGCCATAGAAGACAGATGCTGGGCAAGCGCCTACCGGTCAACGTCCAAGGTGATCGTCTATTGGCATCTGGCGCCTATAATGTCCGACAGTAGACGATCGTCCCATGCCACATATGAATCCGGCACCCGTCAGACTCTTCGATGACCAAATCTCGGACGAAGACCCACGTGCAGATCCGCAAAAGGCGCCGCAAGATAAGGCCTTTTGACCCCAGCCTGTCACTACCTTCACACCTACCGACAGGCCCGCCGAAAGGTACAAAGTGGGTCCTCCCCAGACAGCGACTCAGGACACGTGCGGACTTCTTATTGGATCGCTCATCTGGCTGCTAGCAACAGCCTCTGACTTTAAGGAAACAGTCCCACGTGATGGGACGATCGCCCATCTTATTGCCGGGGAGGACCTAGCAACCTCTTCTACTATAAATAGTAGGCCTCCAACTGTGACCCAAGAACAAAGAAAATTACTTGACGAAGACAGACACATACACAGTGAAATTACTAGACGGAAAATCATTCACGTATACAGAACATAAAAAGCAAGAACTCACAGAGCATCATATCTGGTTCTTCCGGCAATCTTCACGCTCTATAGCTAAGATAACTAGAATCTTTACACTCATTGTAATAGTATTCTAACATTAATATTTGTACTCCTTAGTATTCATATTAATAACATCTCATGAGAGCATTCAAGCCCGGGACTAACAACCCCTACAAATCTTGTGTTATTTACTTTCCCACGGAAGTGTTCTCACATTTCTTTGTTACTCGACAATTCCAGCAATATCATCTCCGGATAATATTTTGGGTAACAACAATTGGCGCTAGAAGGAGGGCTCTCTTAACCTTCATTTTTTATTCCGACCATCTCGAAGAACACTCACTGTTCTCCGGGGCATATACTTGAAGAAACACTCACTGTTCTTCAAAGAAAAACTTTCAGAAACATGACGTCTGCTACGACCTCTAAAAGAGCCACCCTGCGATCTGCCGGACATCTCATTCTGGCCCAGACCGAATCCCAGCCTACGGCGGAAGGCGACCGTGGCGACGCTAGGCTCTCACTCCCGCCCCCAAGGGACGGTCCAGCCTCTCACTCGATCAGTTCCAAACCGCGGAACAGATCGAGGAGGCTATGGCCATCCTCAGGGAGCGACGGAGGGCATGCGACTCGCCCACCATTACTCCATCAGCCATCCGCCGAGCAGGCAAGCGGAAGCTCAAGGGGCTATATGTTGAGAAATCGACAGAAAGCCCCGAGCCGCAGGAAAAGGATCTCGTACAGCGGGACGACTCCGTATTCATCCGCCTAGGGAGTGATCCCTCATGGCGACCCGGGCATTCAGGCTACAGCCGGGAGACATTGGAGTCCGAATCCGTCACCAGGAGTTCGGCATACCCGACTCCCAGAAGACAGGCCAGTCAACGGGCTCCCGCTCGCCCAAGAATTGAGCTCGGAGGCGGAGAACTTGTCACTTACCATGGGGCCAGGAGATCAGTACATGATCGCCTTGGATCCCGCTCCGAGAGCCAATCAGCGAGCAGTCAGGCTACGGTGATGGCCGCCATGCAGCGCCAGCTCGACGAAAGTAAGGCGCTCCTAGAAACTGGGGCAGGCGCCAAGAGATCGATCGATGGACCGAGTGAGCCACTCGAGGTCCAGATCGAGATCGCCCCAGTTCAACCGAAGATCGCTCCCCCTCAAACACCTCTATACGAGGGGAGATCGGATCCTGAGACCCATTTGAGCAAGTTCCGGATCTACATGACCGGGTGTGGGGCTTCGAACGCGACGAAGTGCCGAATGTTCCCATTGACACTGGACGATCTTGCCTATAGGTGGTACATCTCATTGCCACCACGTTCGATCGACTGCTTTGAGAAGCTGGAGAACGACTTCACGTCGTATTTCGCCGCCAAAGTTGCTCTGCACCGCATGATGAAAATCAGGCAGGGGAAGAATGAGCCCGATGAAGACTACATCGACTGGGTGGATGAAATAGTCCTCACCGGTGAGCCTATTAGAGACGAGCTCGCTCTCTACTCGGTCCTAGTAGGATTCTATGGCCACTCGCCCATGTTCAGGCACCTTACAAAGGACATCCCCCCGACCTACGCGATCTTCCGCGTCAGGGCCGCCGACTTCCTGGCTAGGCAGAGGATGCTCACCCTCCGCTTGGGCGAGGGATCTACCGGAGAAGGGAAGGTGCCATCCCACGTCAGAACGACGGAATCTCTCCAAATCCGATTGCCAGAATCTAGCAGAATGAGCCAGAGTACTCAGACGAATCAATCCCTCCGATCAACCCTGGCGGCCGGATCAACATGCTTCAGTCGGGAGGTGGAAACCTCGGAGGCCTTTCCCCGGTTTCCACCATGTCGAATAGAAAGCGGAAGGCCTAATTGAGGGCGTTCGTCGGGGTCCATGTCGTGGTACCCCCAGAGCCGACCATCTCCAAAGACGCGCTCATCACTTTCTCCAACAAGGATAGGGAGGGAGTGTAGTGCCCCAAAGAGGATGCGTTGGTAATCTCTGCATGTATCCTTGGGAAAATGGTCGATCGCGTGCTGGTTGACAATGGGAGCTTTTGCAATATCATATTCAAATCCGCTCTTGACCATCTCGGCAACCTAACCAAGTTCATCAAGCCATTTGACACCGTGCTTCAAGGGTTCGGCGACAGCACAGTCCAAGCCTATGGAAGGATCAAGCTCTCTGTCGAGCTAACATGTTATTATGATCCCAAGGTTAGGATTACTAGGAACCTAAATTTTGTAATCATAGATAGGCCCAGCATCTATAATGGGTTCCTAGGTCGTCCATTTCTAGAAACCTTCGAGGCGGTCGCCTCTTCTTTCTTTTACTGTATCAAATTCCCCACTGCCGATGGGACGGTCGGTACTGTAAAAGGAGACTAACTGATGGCTAAGAAATGTTTGAATTACTTCTGTGTCGTAAATTCTTTAAACACTTCCCATACTATTTATAATATTGAGACGATCGACAATCAACCGATGGAGATCAACGAGCCAAGCACCTCGAACCATCCCAACTCAGAGGACGGCATCTCACATCGATTGACGGACGACATCGAGCCAAGGATCGGTTTCGAGCCAAGCCTCGACATCGATCCGAGGATCGAGTCCGAAAATCTTTCCAAACGAGAAGCGACCATCCCCATTGAAGAGTTGGAAAGTATAATGATAGATCCGGCTCGCCCGGAGCGGGAAGTACAGATCGGCACAAGCGTCGACCTCGAGTTAAAGGAGGATCTGATCAGTTTACTACGTAAGAACAACAGAGTCTTTGCCTGGTCGCATCAAGATATGGTCGGCATAAGTCCTGAACACGCCTGCCACTATCTAAAGGTCGACCCGGCAAGGAAGCCTGTTCACCAGAAATGTAGAAAATTTGGTCCTAAGAAATACGCAGTGCTCGACATAGAAGTCAAAAAGCTACTCGACAACAAACTAATCGGAGTAGCTACAGACGAGCCACAGTGGGTAGCCAACGCGGTGCTCGTCAAAAAGCCGAGCAACTCCTGGAGGTTATGCATCGACTTCACCGACCTCAACGCGGCATGTCCAAAAGACCAATTTTCGATACCTCATATTGACCACTTGGTCGATAGCACGGCAGGCTGCGAAATGATGTCGTTCATGGATGCCTTCGCCGGGTACCATCAGATCCCCATGGCGGAGAAAGACATAAAACACACATCGTTCCACACGGAAAAAGACGTGTACTTTTGGGTCCGAATGTCGTTTGGTCTGAAGAATGCGGGGGCGACCTACCAACGGCTGGTCAACGGGATGTTCGCCAACCAGGCCGGCAAGACCATGGAGGTTTACATTGATGATATAGTAGTCAAGAGCCTCAAAAAGGAAGATCACCTCAATGACCTTGCCGAGACGTTCGCCATCCTCGCGAAGTTCAATATGAAGCTGAACCCCAAGAAATGCAACTTCGGGGTAAGCTCCGGAAAATTCCTAGGGCACATCGTGAGCCAAAGAGGGATTGAGGCAAACCCCACCAAGATCCAGGCGATCCTCGACATGCAGGAGCCACGGAATGTCAAGCAGGTGCAACGCCTGACAGGTTGTCTAGCTGCCCTTAACCGTTTTATTTCCCGGCTCGGAGATAAAAGCAAGCCATTCTTCGCGACCATAAAGAACAAGAAGTTCGCATGGACAAAGGAGAGTCAAATAGCATTCACCAAAATTAAAGAGTACCTGTCTAACCCCCAAATCTTGGCAAATCCGATCCCCGGCGAAGAGCTATTCCTTTACCTGGCAGCCTCGGAGGTCGCGCTGAGTGCCGTATTAGTGCGAGCAGAGGGGCAAGCCCATTTGCCGATCTACTACGTTAGTCAAGCGCTCCATGACGCGGAAACGCGTTACACACCTCTGGAGAAGATCGCCTACGCTCTAGTCATGAGTGTTCGCAAGCTAAGGGCCTACTTCTTCGAGCATCAAGTGGAGGTTCTGACAACTCTCCCCTTAAGGCAAGTCCTGCACCGTCCAGACACCAGCGGACGACTCCTCAAGTGGTCAGTGGAGATCGCCCAATACGGTATCACATATGCTCCTCGCACGGCGATCAAAGGCCAAGCCCTGGCGGACTTCGTGGTGGAACTAACATTCCCACCCAGTCCGACCCAGATCGGTCGCCCCGCTTGGAAGTTGTACGTGGATGGCTCGGCAACCAACTCGCGAGCAGGGGCAGGGATTGTCCTCATCAGCCCCGACGGCCAAAGCTTCACAAATGCTGTGCGTTTCAGGTTTCGGGCGACCAACAATGAAGCCGAGTACAAAGCCTTGGTAGGCGCGCTCGATCTAGCCCTCGCCCTGGATGTTCGCCGTCTCCACATCTTCATGGACTCCCTCTTGGTCGTGAACCAAGTCAAGGGAGAATATGAGGCGCGCGGCGAACAAATGATCAGATACCAAGAATTGGTCGCCGAAATGTACATGAAGTTTGAAAAAGTTCTGATCGAACAAGTCCCGAGAGAGCACAACTCCCAGGCCGATGCCCTATCCAAACTAGCATCATCAGATGGGGCAGCAGATTTCTCTAACATCCAAATCACAAAATCAGCAAAGCCGGCGATCGACAGAAGCCTGATTACCACAGTTGCCATCGTCGAGGAGAACTGGATGACTCCGTTCATTAAATACTTGAAGGACGAAACGGTCCCCGCCGACCGTATCAAAGCTCGTCAGCTTCAGCTCCATGCGACCAGATACATCATATTGGACGACCGGCTTTACAAGCGATCTTTCAGCCTTCCTCTCCTCAAGTGCATTATGCCGGAGGAAGGCCAACTCGTTTTAGCCGAGATCCATGACGGGATCTATGGAAATCACGCTGGGGGATGAGCTCTCATTCACAAAACGACCAGGCAAGGATTTTTCTGGCCAACACTACAAAAAGACGCGATCGCTTACGCTCGATCATGTCACAAATGTCAAGTGATGGGCCCAAACATCAAGCTCTCCCCCGAACAGCTCACTTCTATGTACAGTCCATGGCCGTTCGCGCAATGGGGCATCGACCTCATCGGTCCCTTGCCGACGGCGCTAGGAGGATGTAAATTTGCCATCGTGGGGGTCGATTATTTCACAAAATGGGCTGAGGCCGAGCCACTCAACAAGATCGGCCAAGAACAAGTAATCAAGTTCATTTGGAAGAACATCATATGCCGGTTCGGTCTACCCCAGGCTATCATCTCCGACAACGGAAAGCAATTCGACGGCTTGGAAGTCATGCGATTCTGCGAGAAATGGGGAATCAAAAAGTTGTTCTCGGCCCCTTACCACCCTCATACGAACGGGCAGGTAGAGGCTGTAAACAAGATCCTCAAGCACACGATCAAAGCACGACTCGAATCCAAACAAGGACGATGGGCGAGCGAGCTCCCGGATGTTTTGTGGTCCTACCGAACGACGACCCGAAACTCAACCAGCGAGACCCCATTCGCCCTCGCCTTCAGAACAGAAGCATTGATCCCTTCTTAGATCGCCGTCCTCATCCATCGAACTGAACAGGAAATGACGACGGACAATGATGTGGCCCGGCGGATCGACTTGGACATGCTCTAAGAACGGCGACTGACCTCGGAAATGAAGAACACAATCCACAAAAGGAGATCCGAAAAATTCTTCAACTCGAAAGTCAAGGAAAGACGGTTCCAAGTGGGTGACCTAGTCCTCAAAAAGGTCCAGACACACACAGGAGCCTTTGGCCCGAATTGGGAAGGCCCATTCAGGATATCTAAGTGGCTAACTAGGGGAGCCTACGAACTCGAACACCTAGATGGCACTCCAGACCAATATCCCTGGAACGCCGTGCATTTGAAGAAATACTACCCGTAAAAACTTTGTATTCAGTTACCCAATATACGCAGATTTTAATGAGATTCTTCAATCCCTTATATATGATTCGCCTCGACGAAAACGAACAACTAAAAAGAGGACGACTCGCTCGCCCTACAAGAGGTCGCCGTCTAACCTGACAGACCTATACAAGCGATCCCCCCCCCCCAAGCACAACGTATACCGTCGAGGATCGTCATTCTACATGGCGATCCGAGGTAGAATAGTGCAGCCATGGTCCTGGAGGTCGATGGAACCGGCAGCTTCGTCCATGCAAGGTTCCTTTGGGCTGCGATCGCTCACCCTTCGTTTAAATACGAGGCGAGCGTAGCCGAAGGACCCTCCAAATAAATCTGTGGACACGCTCGCGCGCCCTCAAAAGTACATCATCTAACATGATGTACCCGGACAAGGCAACGCGTCCCTACCCCGTTACAACGTATACCGTCGAGGGTCGCCATCTAACATGACAACCCGAGGTAGAAAAGTGCTTACAAGCCGCGGACGTGGAGTCGAATAAGCCGATGACGCCCCGTGCAAGGACTCCTCCAGACCAAGACCGCTCGCCTTTCGTTTAAATACAAGGCGGGCGCAGCCTAACGGAGGACCCTATCAATAAAGTTAATCGCGAGACAGACCTACAGATGGAATGTCCCTCGCACACAAACAAACGATTATAGAGGTCGGTCCATCGAACTACGCGACCGTACACGGTTCCTTGAAGTTGAAACAGTCTTCCTTCCTCAAAGAATCGGCAAAATTAAAGATAGCTCGTCAAACATACTATTTTCGTTCCCTTACACTAAGTAAACAAAAACAAGGGGCAAAGTAGAGCTATTCCTACATGCGATCGGTAGAAATGAACCATACACGATCGGATTTGTTCAAACACACACATGACGATCGGTTTTGTTCAAGAAACTCACAAGTAAGAATTTTCAAGTGTACCAATGCATTCGGATCTATTCAAACAATTGTGCAAAATAAAAGTGGTGCGGAACATTCAAACAGTTGATCATACAAACAAGGCATCAGGTGCAATTGTGAAAACACTTGTATAAATTCATATGCAAACATTCAGAAGAGGCAATCGTACATGAGGCGATCGTACATATAAAGAATCAGATGCAAAAAGAAGTATTATATTCCATTCAAAACGATCGTACATACAAGCCCGAAGGCAATACAAGGAAAAACTGGAAATTACAAAGCAAAGGAAAACAAAACAACTCCAGCATCACTCAGGCCACCCCCGACTGGCCTTCGCCTCCAGCAGGAGGATCGGCGCACGCCTCCTCACCAGCTTCAGGATAAATAAGTTTATCCGGAAACGGATACCAGCTCAGATCGATCCCTAAGTCGGTGAGGTCGAGGATCGGCAGGGAGAAGTCCTGATGCAGAGGATGCCCAAGTACATAGGCTTTGAAGGTTTCCACCATAGGGCCGACCTCGATCCCTACCTTCTTGGCAGCACGGATAGCATCGGCGTAAGCCATATAGTATACGAACTCGCCGACGTGCTCCACATTAAGGTAGGGATCGGTCTCGATCGCCTTTAACTGCTCCTTCAGCCCTGCGGCCGTCTTGTCCACATCCGCGAGCTCGGCCACCTTGGCAGCCAGCTCCCCCTTCGCTTTCTCCAGCTCGCCGTTGAGCTGATCCACTGTTGCCTTCAGCCCAGTCACCTCCTCCTGCGAGGCCGCGTGCATCCGGCGAGCGTCCGTCATCTGGTCATGGAACCGATCTGCCACCCCCCGGGACCGGTCAAGTTCCTCCTTCATCCGGTCAAGGTCCTGTTTAGCTCGCTTGGCCGTCTCCAGGTACTCCTTCTCCATGGCCACTATCCGATTAGCGAAATCGGCATTCTAGTTCCGAGCGGCCTCAAGATCTTGATGGAGTCGAGCAGTAGAGGGTCGCCCCTCATAATCCTTAACGGCTTGGGCGGCCATGCCTCTACCTCAACTGAAGGGGGCAGTCACCGCCTGGAGAGTCAGGGAGAGTGTCGCCTGCATGGCATCTCCAGACCGCCGACGAGCAATTGCGTCGAGATCGGTCGTCCAAGCCTTAGGAAGAGAGGTGATGGCCTGAGAGACATAAGAAGGAACGTCGAGGGACTGGCGCGGAGACTTGCTCGCCAGGAAATCCAACACCATCGGCGAGGTGTTCGGATCGGCAAGACGGACCCTGCAACACAAACAAAAAATGAAGGAGTTAGTATACATCCTACACTAGTAGCCTAACCCAGAAAGATCATACCAGTCTTACCTCGCGGCCAACTCGGGGTCACGGCCGAAAAAGGGCTTGCCTCTCGGAGTCTCAGCTTCGGCGATCGCCGCATTCTTCAAGAAGGCCGCCGAGGCCGAAGACCCTCCCGCCATCGGGATAGCGGAGATAGGCGGTGCAGCAACCGGCGGCACCACGATGGATGCCTCCGCAGCAACAGCCGGAAAGGGCTCCACCGGCCTCCGCCTCTTGCGGTTGCGCTGGAGCTGCTCCTCCTCCCGAGCTTCCAGCTCGACGACCGGCACTGTGGTAGGTCTCTCCTCGGGGACAAGACGGGACGTCGTTGCAGGGGCACGACCCGCCTTCTTTCCTTGGTGGAGACGACCCAAAAGACCGGGGTTCGACATCAAAATCTCTCTCAGGGGCTCGGCGTAGCGGGGAAAATGGATCTCTATCAAAGAAGAAATTCAGACAAGTTAAACATCTCTTTCAACCAGACGATCGTCAAGAAGGAAAGAGAAAATATAATTTCATACCTGGAACCTTCAGGTGGCGAGGGAAGCGAAACAATCGAGCTCCCAACCAATGAGGTTCGTTGTTGACTGTGCGAACGTCGAGGTAGGAGTCCGGCAGACCGCGAATTCACTCCCAGACGATCAAGAAATCAAAGGGGAGATCGCCGATCGCTGGAATAAGGGAGCCTGCAAAAAGGAAACCAAATTAGATCAGTTCAAGAGGTATCCAAACAATTGGAGAGTTTAAACCCTTACTCAGATTCCTCTCCCGAAAACTGGTGGGCATAGCCAACTCATCCTCTGGCTTATCTCTCGACGCCGACCTCTACGCTCCTCCGACCTAAAACCATTTCGTCAGGTCGCCCCGGGTCTTGTTCGGCACCCCGAGGACCACTCTGCCCATGCGACCCTGAATGTGGTAGCCGCCGACCGATCCCTTCTACGCAGTCAGCTTGAAGAGATAGTTCATTTCCAGCGTAGAAGGTAGACGGAACAGCCGATGACCTCCAAAAAGTGTCAAAGTACTAATAATCTGCAGCCAGGCGTTTAGCGTCAATTGGAGCGGCGCCACATTCCAGGCGGTCAGCAGGTACGACACGGCGAACGGCAATGGGAACCGTAGACCGGCCTCCAGGATTAGTTCGTTAACGGCGACCATACCCTTGGGGGTCGCAGCGAGACGTCAGAAGGGATATAGAATTTCGCCCTCCAGCGACTCAAGTCTTTCCTGGTCGCCGAACTCCGAATCTGACTGAGATCGTCCGGATTCAAAATCAGATCGTCCAGGCGACGATCGTCCTTGTCATAGCGGATGAGTCAATAGTCTAAAATAGGCGATCGCCAACAGTGCCACATCACCCCATGTTTTCAACATCGGAGCGAGCTGGGGGCAATTGTTGTGCGGCGATTAATACGCCTCGATGGCGATCGACATAATGATCAAGAGCCAGCCATAGAATACAGATGCTGGGCAAGCGCCTAGCGGTCGACGTCCAAGGCGATCGTCTATTGGCATCTGCCGATCGCCTATAATGTCCGACAGTAGACGATCGTCCCGTGCCACGTATGAATCTGGCACCCGTCAGAGTCTTCGAAGACCGAATCTCGGACGAAGACCCACGTGCAGATCCGCAAAAGGTGCCGCAAGATAAGGCCTTTTGACCCCAGCCTGTCACTACCTTCACACCTACCGACAGGCCCGCCGAAAGGTACAAAGTGGGTCCTCCCCAGACAGCGACTCAGGACACATGCGGACTTCTTATTGGCTCGCTCATCTGGCTGCCAGTAGCAGCCTCGTACTTTAAGGAAACAGTCCCACGTGATGGGTCGATCGCCCATCTTATTCTAATATATAAAACGGCGGTCGCCCGCGATCGCCGGAGAGGACCTAGCAACCTCTTCTACTATAAATAGTAGGCCTCCAACAGTGGCCAAGGGACGAAGAAAATTACTTGACGAAGACAGACACATACACAGTGAAATTACTAGACGGAAACTCATTCACGTATACAGAACATAAAAAGCAAGAACTCACTGAGCATCATATCTGGTTCTTCCGGCAATCTTCACGCTCTATAGCTAAGATAACTAGAATCTTTACACTCATTGTAATAGTATTCTAACATTAATATTTGTACTCCTTAGTATTCATATTAATAACATCTCGCGAGAGCATTCAAGCCCGAGACTAACAATCCCGGCAAATCTTGTGTTATTTACTTTCCCACGGAAGTGTTCTCGCATTTGTTTGTTACTCGACAATTCCAGCAATATCATCTCCGGATAATAGTTTGGGTAACAACAACGTGCTCTCGCATTTTGTTTGTTACTCGTCCATTCCAGCATATCATCTCCGGATAATATTTTGGGTAACATACAATATTGTCACATATTTTACCAAATAAGAACAGAGTATAAAAGCTTTAAAGTTACTTCCTGCTCTTTGTTTTCATCCAAAGAACTATTGATGTTCCCTTCAACCAGGCGAATTTGGATAAGACCTGCACCATTGAATATCTAAATATTTTCTTCGTGAAAAGATCTTTTCTTTGTGAAACTCGTGTGAAAATTCCAACTT
Organism: Orobanche coerulescens; assembly: GCA_033398695.1. Classification (NCBI taxonomy): domain Eukaryota; kingdom Viridiplantae; phylum Streptophyta; class Magnoliopsida; order Lamiales; family Orobanchaceae; genus Orobanche; species Orobanche coerulescens. The sequence goes on from CM065810.1 coordinate 21,825,180, forward strand.
GATCTGACCATTGATGAGTCGGGATATGAACCTCTCGTGTGATGTCGATATGCAGAAAACTGTTATTCCCAACAACACGATAGTGACTTTCAAGCCAATTTTTTTGGGGTGATAGGTGACCTATCTCTTCAAACGTCTTTGAAAATAGAGCACGGTAGGATCACATTTTGGGGTGATTGGTAACAGAACTGGGTAACCTAAAGCTTGCTGCGAATTTAAATTTCTGAATATCTTTATCCATGTGGCTTACATGCTTACATGCTAATAAAGTGTTGCGAAAAACAATAATTACAATAATTAAAAGCAATAAATTGTATGAATTTGTGTATTGATATCATTGATAGAAGTGTACATATATGCACAATACAAAGAGAATCCTTGATGAATTTAGAATTTCTATTCTACCATAGATACCTAATTTAATCGGTATTAAGGGTAAGATACATTTAGAAAATAAAAAAGAACATACTCTCTTGAAGTTGTATACCAAGAAAAAAAAAGGAAAAGGAAAATAAATTGCTCATGTACTACACCACATCAGCACCACAAGAACAACACAAACATTATGAGATGTATGTACTGTCATTTGAATTCCTGGAAGTTAGCATGACCTGTGGATTGCGCATGCTCGACCGCCTCCTGCAAAATTGAAGGCAAATTTATAAAACACAAGCTTCATCAATTCAAGGAATTAAAAAAAAGATGAGTGTCATAAAACCTTTTGTCCCACAACTCCAATTTGGCAAACAGCACACCTCAAAGTGAAGTTAGCAGTGTCCGTATAGCTCCTCTTCCTAAAATTTAACAAAAAATTAGTCAGATAAACTTGAATCAACCTGAGTACAATTGTCGTTGGATATTTCACGGAACCAATTTAATCGAATACACAAAGCTACCGATTTAGTAAAGGGTCCTATCTTTTTAATATCAATCAATCAAGGCAAAATTACCAATTAGGGGTATGAACTTTCTCAAATTTTGCATTTATGGTACAAGCCCACAACATATCCTCTAACGTCTGGATCGTCCGCTCAGTCTGACCGTCTGACTGAGGATGAAAATACGTACTCAATCTCAACTCGGTGCCCAAAGCCTGATGGACTGCTTGCCAAAAATGCGACACGAATCGACCATCTCGATCGGAAATAATGGTTTTAGGGGCACCATGTAACTTCACAATCACAGCTATAAAGGTTCGGGTCAATCTCTCTGGTCCCCAAGTATCCTTAATACCAAGAAAATTTGCAGACTTGGGTAATCGATCAACGATTACCCCAATCATATTCATTTCGGCTCTAGACCTCGGCATCTCCGTGATAAAATTCATGGAGATATCTTCTGTTGGGATAAACAATCATGTACCTTGTTTTGATAATTGCCAACATACAGCAATATTTCGTATAGCCATCATACAACAAGCTTTCTCAAGAAACCGAAAGGACTCGAAATACCGCCACGTATGGAAACTATCCAGACACTCCATACAGCATCCTCCATACAGAATTGGAGATAGCCTACAGCGTTGAAGCCTACAGCTACAGCAATAAGACACATCATGTTGGATACAGCATACATGCTTAAAGTGTTAGGAAAATAAACACTTATCCAACAGGACTGAAGACCGTTGTGAAGGAATCTACTTTATTCACTAAAGTCAGAACGCCGTTTGAAAGAAGTATTTAAATACTAATTGGATAAAGTATTTAAATACCAACCGACAAGGATCTTCAGACAAAGAGCAAAATCTGGATCTAGCATCTTGAAAGTCAATCAACCAATCAGAATGGATCTTTGCTCACCAACCAACCAACGAACATATTTATAACGGATCTATTCCAAAGTTATAAATAGTCCATGCAAGAGGATATTGCAAGTACTGAACATATACATGTGATATACACGATAAGACGAAATACCAACGACTGAACTGAATATCCATATCAAGATATTATTCTGTCAATCAAGCTCACAAGAGCAAGTATATTTCTCCAAGCATATATCAATATTCGAGGGAAGAAATATACACAGTCAACGTGAACAACACATCATCAGCCTAAAGCTCATCAAGCATTCAAGCTGTTGTTCAAACCAGTGATTTCACCATTGTTTACCTTTGAGTAAACTTACCCCTGTGTGGACTAAGGAAAAGTTATTCTGACCTGTGTGAGACGAATAGGACGAAGCTTCAATTTGTGTGAGAAGAAGCAAGTCAGACACCAGCAACCAATCTGTGTAAACGGTTGAAAGCTACAGTCTTTGTATCAATCTGTGTGAACGATACAAAATAGGTTTGATTATAGTCACGTAGTTGTGTACGTAGTGATTATAATAAACATTTGACTCCTGTGTGGAGGACCAGTAGACGTAGAGGGATTTACCTCGAACCACTTTATATTGCGTGTTATTTACCTTCTGCCTTTAGCGTTTTCATAACTGTAATAATTTACAAGTATACATTGCAAAAACCCTGTACGCACCAAGTGTAACACCCCAAATCTCAAAACAAGGGTTCTAGGGATCCTTACCTCGATTCGGGTGGTGGAAGACGTTAAGAAGTTGATAAATTCGCACAAGGGACGCAAGGATGTTAGTGGATGATAATATTTGGCCAAAATCGACTCCAACCCTCGTCTAATATCGCCCAAAGCCGGAAAAAAGAAATAAGGATGAAAAATGACGAAGGTAAACTGCTGTTGTCCTATATATATCAGACAGACTTAGCGCGCGCTACACAAAGTTTAGCGTGCGCTAACGGGATGCAGAATGCAGTCAGACTTCTGTCCTCCCGTTAGCGTACGTTGATACAAGTTTAGCTTGCGCTAAGGTTAGCAATTAGCGTACGTTGACAGCTAATTAGCGTACGCTACCTGGTTCAGTTCAGAAATATTGAACCTTCTGTCCAGTTCCGGAGTACTCTGCCCAGATGCATTAGCGTACGCAATAAAATAAGTCTAGCGTGCGCTAGATATACCCACAAAGCGTGCGCTACAGATAAAACGTTAGCGTGCGCTAACTGTTCCTGTGCAGAGTACAATTAGGAAACTCGGCCAGACTGTACCCGACTCGAAAGGCATGAAACTTGACAGATACCAGCGAATAACGAGACATGACAAGAAAACAACATGTAAGCACAATCTCCCAATCCGAATATACGATTCCAACCAAACAACGGAACGGACAACAATTCTTAAAGGTGGTACCCAAAACTATAATATATTATAGAACAGCCCAAACTCTCGAGAATCACAACTCGAGGCCAACTAACAATCTCCGAAAATTGTGACGAATCCAGAAATATTAAAGGAATTTACCGACGAAATGAAATGTCGGTTTAGGACGAGATTTACGAAAATCGAGTGTAAACGTAGAAAAGTTACACAATAATCGAAATGTCGTAAAAACAACTCTGAAACTGATTCGGATGACCACGAACGCAGAACAAAAGAACTTCAGAATATCAAAACACATACAAGTGAGTCGTCCGAAATAAAAATAAACTAAAAATAGAAATTACTAATAACGGAAAGTGCAGATATTACACCAAGCCAACAGAAAGCCTAGTTGCGGCTTAAGTGGTGCCGATTTGCGGCTTAAAGCATCTGCGACAACATTGGTCTTCCCCGGATGGTACAGAATTTCCAAATCATAATCCTTAATCAATTCCAACCAACGTCGTTGCCTCATATTCAACTCTTTCTGACTGAAAATGTACTTCAAACTCTTGTGATCGGTATAAATCCGACACGAAGAGCCATACAAATAATGCCGCCAAATCTTAAGTGCGAAAATAATTACGGCCAATTCCAAATCATGGGTATGATAGTTCATCTCATACGGCTTCAACTGTCGTGATGCAAAGGCTATCGTTTTATCGTACTGCAGAAGCACACATCTAAGCCCTTGTCTTGAAGCGTCACTATTACAAATCATTCACTACCCTGTGGTAAAGCTAAAATCGGCGCTGAGGTCAAATGTCTCTTTAACTCATCGAAGCTCTGCTGTCTCTCAGCAGTCCAAACAAACTTTTCTGTCTTCGAAAGTAATTGCGTAAGCTGTCGAGCGAGTTTCGAGAACCCCTCAACAAACCGACGGTAATACCCAGCAAGACCCAAAAAGATACGAACTTCCTTAACATTATTAGACGGTGCCCAATCTAGCACGGCCTCAATCTTCTGCAGGTCCGCACGAACCCCTTCGGTCGAAACCACATGGCCGAGAAACATAACTTCCTTCAGCCAGAACTCACATTTTGAGAATTTCGCATAGAGGTGCTCGGCTCTCAAAACATCTAGTATCAAACGCAAGTGTCGGGCGTGCTCCTCATCTCAAGAATAAATCAAGATATCGTCAATAAAGAAGACCACACATTTGCCAAGGTATTCAATGAATATCTTGTTCATTAGTTGCATGAACAATGCTGGTGCATTAGTCAGTCCAAAAGGCATGACCACAAATTCATAATGTCCGTATCTCGTCCGAAATGCAGTTTTCGGAACGTCGGACTCTTTCACTCGGAGCTGGTAGTAACCTGATCTCAAATCAATTTTTGAGAATACTGCGGCTCCCTGCAACTGATCAAATAAATCATCTATGCGAGGTAATGGATACTTATTCTTAATGATCATTTTGTTTAGCTCACGGTAATCAATGCATAAACGTAGTGAACCATCCTTCTTCCTCACAAAAAGAACAGTGCTCCCCAAGGCGAAGCGCTCGATCTAATGTACCCTTTCTCCAACAGTCCTCCCAACTGATTCTTCAATTCTTGCATTTCTGAAGGTGCCATACGATAAGGTGCCTTAGAAATCGGAGCCGCGTCAGGCTCTAAATCAACGGAAAATTCAATCTCTCGATCTGGCGGTAATCCCGGAAGATCGTCTGGAAAAATGTCTGGATACTCATTAACAACTGGAATCGAAGAGAAATCGACTCCATTCCCTTCCGACTTCAAAGCATAACACCAATAGTCTGTGCAACCTTTATTCAAGAGTTTTACGATCTTCATGGCGTTGATAAGCAACTTAGGTTGGCCTGATTTACATCCCATAAACGAGTACTCGGAACCATCTTTAGTCATCATAGTGACAACCTTAGTGCGGTAATTCATAATCGCTTGGTGACTCTCAAGCCAGTCCTCACCGAGAATCAAATCCTCGCCCTCAATATCAACCACAATCAAATTCGATAACCAATCAATACATGCTACGCTCACCGGATAATTTCTAATCTCCCGATTCGCCACGATACTATCCCCACTAAGCAGTTTCACAATGAAAGGATCGCAAGCAATCATACAATTTATATTCAAACGGCGTACACAATCCAAGGAGATGAAAGAATGTGTGGCACCATAATCAAAAAGTACACGAAGTGGATGAGATAGAATATGAATGGTATCTGAGGCCACCGCCGCATCAGGTTCATCTGCTCGACGCATCTCGTAGACTCGTGGGTGTGCCGAACCGACGCTAAAATCTCCCTGGCTGACGATCTGGCCCGTCCTCGGCCTCTGCCATAACCCTGCTGTGACTGGCTAACTAATTGTCGCTGATTCATATTCTGATCCCTATGTGCCGGGGCAGAAGCCCGAGTATCCAAAGTCTGATCTTGCTTGGGGCAATAAACTGCCATGTGTCTCATTTGACCACAAGTGTGACATTTCAGAGGTGGGAAGTTGCACTCTAGATTGATGTGGTCTGGATGACCACAATTAAAACAGGTCACCGGGCAAGTTGAGGTGTCCGAAGCAGAACGAAAACTATTCTTCCCTTTAAACGAACGCGACGACTGCCCAACAGAACAGTTAGCCGACTGAGATCTCTGAAAGTTGCCGCCCTTAGAACCAGAAAAATTACCGGTGGTCTTTTGCTTCTTCAGCTCGTCTGTGGTGTCATTACGGGAACACAACATGTCATATGCCAAAGCCCTGTCTTGGTATTCTTTCAGAGTAGTGCAAGCAAACCCGGCCATATAACACTGTAAATCCATATTCATTCGCCTGTCGAAATGGCGAATCTTGTCTCGCTCATCATGCACCTGATTCTTCACATGAATCAACTGTTGGTTGTATTCCACTATCGTCTGTGAGACTGGAATGTTCTGCGGCTTGGCTTCGAAAAAGACTCGGATCCTGCTTTCTTGCACTGGCCAAGGACAAAATTCAGCCTCCAGCAGATTTTTAAATTTGTCCGATGTAACAGCATGATCTTGCGGCTTAATAACTTTCCACCAAGTCCCAGCTTCCTTAGTAAGGAAGTACTGAGCAATCGGTACCTTCCTCATTTCCGGACAGTCAACCGCTTCAAACATTTTCTCCAATTCAAAAAGCCAACTCTCCCAACTCGCTGGGTTGATAGCACGCTGAACTGCGGAGGATGCATACGGACCACATTCTGAGGTAAAACATCCACTGTCGGATTAGGATTATTTAGTTGAACAGCTTGGGCCAGGACAGTCATCTGATTTACTAATTGTTGAAGAACATTCGTAACCCCAACGTCTGCATTATTCCCTTGACCGGTCGACTGGTCATGTTGACTTCGTTATCAAGATGTACCGAGTTAGATAAATTAGGGGTAGCCGACCCGCAACGGAACTGAGGGAAGCAGTCGCGCCACGTCCTCGACCGCGTCCACGACCACGACCTCATCCTCGACCCCTGTCAGCAGATATTCTGAAGGATACACAAAATACATAAGTACAATTCAAATCGCCCGTCACCGAGGTGACCGATTCCCAAGAATACCAAATCAAAAGTGAAGTGATTAGGAAAGATACAAGAAGAGTAAAAGGACTTACTAGTACTGGTCGCACCGAGATGATGGCAATATAGTGACACTGTATTCAGATAACTCAATTCGACCCAAAAAGACCGACAGCCTAGGTATCCATAAACCAAAACTCTGATACCATATTCTGTAACACTCCCGAGTTATTCAGGATATATTACAGCGTCGTGAGACCCTACTTGGGACCCACAAGGCTATACATATGCGGAACCATGAACTTAGACTGATAAGGTCTAAACATAATGCAACAGAAGATGATAAAAATGACACTACAGTAATAATCAATTCGACAGAAATACAATACATCGGAAATTAAAACCCAAGGCAACACAGGCCAAAACAACAAAAGCATCTGAAACACTACTCAAGTGTTCACAACCATTCCAAATACAACAAATACCGAATGGATAAAGTACAAAATACAAGCAAAAACAAGACAGCATCACTCTTGCCCATCATCTTCGTGCCGACCCGGTACACGCCTTTCCCCTCTGCTGGATCTTGAAATACAAGAAAGGTATTTCTCCCAAAAGGGGTAAGCCGTCGAATAGCTAGTACAAGTATATCGAATATGAAACACAATAGTTCTCGACAATAAAGTAAATGTAATTCCTCTCTTCATCAACTCAAGACTAGCATTCCGGAATAATTAAATCTCATAGCATTTCATTTCAATACATACATGATTAACCATGGAACCGTACCAAATGCAACGGAACCCTCTGAGGACCCGTCGGTCCATCCCAGAGTGAATATATAAAATCACACAATTCATATACCTCACTTTCAAAGTCGAGAACGTACAATCATAAACATATACTTGCCTTTGAGACATTAGAACCGAAGTGAAAACGGTGTTCAAGCTCAAAAGGTCCAAGAACGCACTTCCGGCCTAAACGATTTGTAAGAAAATATGATAATCAATCACTAATACTCAATTCTCAAGGAAGACTCCCGAAACCCCCTTTTTACGATTCAAAATCTTCAAAATATTCACATAGGTTGGAAATCATCCAAACCCTCTCCACTTCAAGTAATACACAAAATCATTCGTATAATCGTAAGGGAAGCGTGGGTACGGGTAGATACATCAAATACTCAAGGATTTCAGGCTTCAAAGTGGATAAATCGGACGGATCTAAGAAAAATCCCCAAAAATTCCCCAAACTAGGGTTTTAAGGAATTTACCTTGATTCGAAGAGGAGGAACGGATTAAATGTTGTAAAATCGTTGTTACCAACTAAAGATGATGATGGATGATGGAAAGTTGTCCCAAATCGCATCAGGTCGCCTCTCTCGCGTGCTCTCGTCGGAAAAGTAAAAAATGAGGAGAAATGACGCAAAACACGTCTGACCCCGCTTATATACTGGGTTTAATTAGCGTGCGCTAATTTCCAAGCATAGCGCGTGCTAACGGGGTCACCAGGTAGTCCAGTAGCCTCTGTGCTGCACCGATAGCGTGCACTACCGATAGCGTTGCGTGTGCTAATTGCTCCCATGCAGAAATTCCGAACTCACTGCCCAACCCACTAGCGTGCGCTACATCAGGCACTAGTGCGCGCCACGCAACACCGATAGCGTGCATTAGCTCACGCCTAACGTGCGCTACCTACTAGTCCAGAGAGCAGAAACCAACCTACTGCCACTGCCAAACCCGAGTAATTAGCGTGCGCTACATACGATGCGCGCTACCAAGCACGAATAGCGTGCGTTAGCTCACCCCTAGCGTGCGCTAACTGCTAGTCCAGAGAGCAGAACCCAGCTACTGCCTCTGCCAAACTCAACCCATTAGCGTGCGCTACAGGGAATGCTAGCGCGCGCTACTCAACACGAATAGCATGCGTTAGCACACGCCTAGCGTATGTTAGTTGCCTTACTCAGAAACAACGCTGCAAAGTCCGATCAAAAGGAACATGTTCCGAAAGATACGAGACTCTAAAATCAGTAACATCTCAATGGGCGCTTACTAGAGCGACAGAAGCAAAAGAACATCAAAGCCAAAATTCATGAAAAATACAGGCATTACATGTTCAAACTCAAATGAAATCAACAAACTCAAACAAAGACTTCAAAAACTCGTTTTTGTTCATCTAACGTACTTTACCTATCCAATTTAACATACGCAAGTTAGCTTGACCAATGTTGTTTGAAAACACGTTTATTAGTTTTGTTCTTTAATCTTCGAGATTTTTGTATCACTTCGATTTCATTTGTATTATTAAGTGAGAGAGCACTCAAATCAATTTTATGTAACATTGTTATTAGGATCAAGTGAGTGGTCCAGTGAGGGTGGCGTGTACCATAAACAAGAGATTGATTGTGGTTGTTCTTAACTCTGGAGCCCGAAAATCAAGAAACTGAGATCGGCACTAATCTTGAAAGTGCTATTGTAAAGAGTTGACTCTAATCAGTGCAAGTATTTAAAAAAAAGTCTTAAGTGGTAACACTCAGTTAGGGGACGTAGGGTTTTTGGATAGCCTAACCTCTATAATAGTTTTCTGTCTTTTACATTTCTGCAAAAAAACTTTAAATCCTCCGATTTTATAAGCTTTCGCACAAAAAGAGTTCATTACTCTTGACTCCATCAACCCCCCATATATCATCGATACCAACCCAACATTAAGTCTCATTGCTTAAGATGGACGTTAGCTTTCCTTATTCTAGATATTAGTTACCCTTAGTGGAGAAACAAATTGATGCTAAATCTAACATTTTACCTGTGTTGGTCTTTAACCAGATTAAGGGTGAGTCCCTCAACTGGCCCAAAAGTGCGGTCCTTCATCACAGCAAATATTGTCTGATCAAACTCCTCCGGAGCTCCTTCAAAGGGCGACATCTGCAGACAGACGCACAAGTAGACCTTGTGAAATATTTATCATTCGAAAAAACATGTGCCAAACCTTCTTACGGAATGATTTCACATCCCAAAAATAATGAAGGTATCCGTACTTTATTATGCAATGATTTCACATTCCAAAAACTCTTGTTATATCCTTCACTTCAGAAAAGAGAAGGGCAAAAACGTGAGTCAGGCCTTCTTACGAGATGTACTCCATAGGACAGCATCTAATTTTTTGTTTCTAATGTGTGTTTTTCAGTTTCTTTTTTTTTTTTTTTTTTTTTTTTGGGGGGGGGGGGGGGGGGTGGGGGGGTCAGTTTTTTTAGTTCTTATTGTTTTTCTTATAGTTCCAGTTGTTTAGGGGTTTTCAATTTTTTTTCTTCAGCTTTCAGGGTTCTTTTTTTAGTTTCTTTAAAAGTGGAATTTTTTTTTGAATCTTTGTTTCAATACTTAGTTTTAGGGGACTGTCATATGGATCAAGATCCGTAAGATCGTCCCACAAAAGTGTGCCTTAAAAAAAGGGTACCTAATGAAGGAAGTTGTACTCCCATTTCGCATTAGGTGCTCTTAGTTGTTATCTTCTGAGTTGCAAAAAATATTATATTTTATTGAGGAAAAATATTAATTAAGCAAAGATAAAAGGATAATTACAAACTAACCTTGAGGTTCGAATCCATCTTACACTGTACCCCAACCATTAGTTGTCCATGTCATCAAATAACTTACAACTACACCCCTCAACTTTTACAAATAAGACAAATAAACCCATCTTTTCACTTGGCTATTGTTTATATTGAAAATTGGAGGGACGTAGCTGCAAAACTTAAGACAAAAAGTTGGGATTATTTGTATTTTTTAGAAAATTTAAGATTGCAATTGTAACAGCAGTTGATGAGCGTTAACAATTTATGTTAGCTCCACAAACATAGGTGCGAAATGTAAGGGGGATATGAATCTCAAGGCTCAAGTGTTTGCTTTTTTTCTAATTTACGAAGTTATATGGTTTTGCTTGATTTGCTTCCAAAAGACCTTCGAAATCAACGACCAGAGAGAAGATGATCCGGTCTTTGACCGTCTTCATGTTAACGCCTTCAAAATAAGATTCCATTTCTACAAATAAGAGATTTTCAGTGTATTTGGAGTTCAAAGGATTTTTGCTCTGTAAATTTAGGGTTTGAAAGACTGGTAGGCGTAAAGGTAAAGTGAAGGGTTTTCCGTCCTTATAAAGAAGATGAAACGACGTTGGGATTAATTTATTATTTATTTTGAATCGGTGGTTCGTCTTTTGATTTTCCTTTTAAATTTCAAATTCTAATCGGTGGTCCAGGTTTTGAGTTTAAAATTGGACGGTTAGATTTTAATTGGTCACAGTGGAGGTCGATTTAGCCTATGATTGCCACGTGTATTTTTATGGTCAAATTTCAAGGGTCGTTTTGTAATTATCCAATAAATAAATACTACATCTGTTTTTCACAAATGGCGACTTTTTAAATATTACCATTTATTTCTTTTTAGATATTGTACCAATAAATATAAAAATTATATCCTTGTTTGATTTTTATAATATATTCATAATTCTTTGACAACTTTTTGTGATATTTGTGGTCGAAGTTTCGTCTCGAAAAGCAAAAACTATATCGGTTAAAAAACAGAGGTAGTATCAGATTGCATAATCTATTCCAAAATATAGAACAATTCCTTACCAAAATCCATTATGAATAATTTGCAACATGAACGCTTGATGCACACTCAATTGAGTAACTTCCAATCAAAAGGTCAAAAATCTGCTAAACATAACTTCTAATACGAAAAGCTAATCCAGAGGTACAAGCAGGTTATATTTTCCCACGAAGCGCTCGGTCACAATGAATCACATATAACTCAAAACATAGTAGCATAACTTACACTAGCACATGCACATATCTAATAGAGGAAGAGATTGAGACACGAAAGCCATACCGCTAAAGCATCGTAATGGAGGCCATCATATATCAGCATCACTCGTTCCTCAAAGTTCTGTTCCTATATACACCCAACCCCAAAGTACGAACAGTCAAATGATGAAATATGTCTTCAGCCACAAAAATACCAAAAAGAAACTAACCTGTCCATACAAATCACATCTTGTGGTTTGTATATCATATGCTGCGATCTCACGTCTGTAATAAGCAGCTAATATTGCAAGCTCGATGGCTCCTTAATATAGATACAAAACAGTAGTAAAGTTGATTATCAATATTTCCGGATCGATTTGTGTCATTGGATAAATGCAATAAATTAAATAAATAAATAAATAAAATACAGAATGCATTATGCATATTCCTGGTTAGCAAGATATGTGGAGTATCAACAAGTTATAAAGTCCTGAACTACAAAATCTAAAAGGCGGCAAGCACATTGTACATAAAATGTAAGTAATGGGGAAATTAAGTGCAAAAGAAATTAAGGGTGCGTTCTGTTGGGCGTTTTAAGTCATGTTTCACGATGAACATGTTGATTTTGTAATATCAATCCTGTAATTGGACATGATTATAGCAATTATCTTGATTCATCACCGTCTCATGATATTTTCCATGCAAGTGGAATAACTTATGATGATGACGGTTTTGGAATTTCATTTCGTTTTCCTTCTTGTGAAGGTTGTGTTGCGGCAGGAAGGGCACCCGGCGTAAAACTTTGCTACTTTGCAGTTAACTAGTTTTGACCGTTAGTTGATACTATAATTTTCATGTCACCTACTCCAACATAGTTGGATTAAGGTGCAGATGACGATGAGGATGTTATGTTGGACGTTTTCCAGCCACTTTGTGTTTTCTATTTTCTAAACGTGGAAAACGCATTTTATTAAGATATTTTTTAAAACAATTTTTTGAAAATGTTTTCAAGATTTGTACATAAAACTCCGTGTTTTTCGAGTTAAATGGCGAACATATGGAAAACGGCTTTTCATTTAAATTTCATGTTAGTTACACTTAAGACTCAATATTTATTTCTTGTAAAATTTTGTTCTTTTTTCAAACATAGTTTTCAAAATAACAAAACAGAACGCATTTTCAATTCTCTCAAAACAGCAAATAATTACAGAAAATACAAAACAAAACAGAATGCAGCCTAAGCTTAGGATTTCAGTCAAGAACCTGAGTTTTATATTTTTTTATTCTTTATTTTCTATCATTTTCGCTCATGACGCACTAAATAATAAAAACTCTGAATTAGTTAGTCGGAAGAGGATAGACAATGCGTAAAAAGAAATCAAAGTCAACGCTCACCTCCCCACTTATCAGGGTTAAGAATCCAAGCACAGTACTCTTCATTAGTCTTTCCAAGGAATGCTTCAGAATACTTCTCTGGATCACTGGCGACTGTTGCTGCTATTACCTTCACCAGTTAGTTTAAAGTCATATAAAGTCACATGAAAATAAAGAAATAAAGCAAAAGTTTAAAAAAAAAGGCTCAACCGAACGAGGTAATGCAGTGTCCACTCTACACTAAACTGATATGCAAGTAGACGTGGCATATTATACAAATACAATAATACCATGAGTTACCAAGCGATTGTCACTATGTAACCAAGGATAACCATCTTAATTCTTTCATCATACCCAAAAATATCACCACTTCCTTATTCTATTATTTTATTAACTATCTCCCCCGACAGAAATGAAGGCTCTTAATACTCTTTTTTTCGTTTCAGGATTGTAGATATTTAATTTCTCAAGACGAGCTTACTTTTCAAAAGCATCCAACTGCTGAAAATCCATACGCATATCTGGTCCAACCAATTCCCGAAGCACTATTTTTAGGGCAAACATGTGAATATACAGAAAAAAAATACTATTTTTCAGCTCTAAAACTCCCTACTGATACAAACAAATGGACTCAAACTAGGATGGAGAGACCCCTATGCATTATGATTAGAACAACAGGAAAAATACTGCAACTCCATTAGAACATGACTTCTATATCAAAGTTGGTTCCAAAATACCAAAGTTTCGTTTTACGCAATGGATAACAAGTGGCACAGTACAGAAACTGTGTTTTCCAAACTTACTAAACCGTACTCCCTTTCTTCCCAGAAAGATTGGCAGGTTTTGACTTTACTTAAATTTGACTTCTTTTGTTATTCAACAAAATAGCTGGCATGTTTTAACTAAAACATGACAATTTTGAAAATTTAAAAAAGAAAAGTCTGCCAACCATTTTGGTTAGGAGGGAGTATAACATAACCCGACTCGTACCTGTCTCAGCTCAGAAGCCTTGTTTTTGTCGTGATCCATGACATAACTGCGAAAAATCCATACTCTAAGCACTAACCATATCCACACGTGTCGCAAACAGAAGTATATCTTCTTTTCCATTTTACGCAATTTATATACATTATGACTCAAAGCTTACCCAACTGCGTTGAAGAGGCAACTGTTATCCGAAGGAATAACTCGCCTAACTACAATGCCTTCCATTTTATATCTAAAACCAATAAAAAGCAGGGTTAAATTGAATCTCATTCAGTATTCCAGCAGGAAACATGTGACTTTAAGAATCTTTCGCACATTAAAAAAGATATTCCCGACTCCAATCGACCAGGAAAAAAAAGGTCCAGATTGAAATGGATTCAACAACATGATGTTGCAACTAACCAAATTATTGAGCTCCAAGAACAACATAAGCTAAATCAAAGTATTTTTCATTTTCCTATCAACCCCCAAAAAAATGTACAAAAAAAAAAAAAAATTACCAAAGAACCGCACAAAATGATAATCACAAGCAACAAAGAAACCATTCCTAATTCAATTCAAAACCAGGGGCCTGTAACCCAAGCTGGGACCACGAAGCGAACTGGTCATACTTGAAAACTTACTTTGCTAGAGCCTCATTTACTAAGGGGACAATCTCTATGGGGAAGAAAAGAAAATGCAAATGAAATAAAAACAAGCAACAATGATAATAATTTAAGAATTAGAGGATAAAAAATATTGCATACCTCAGATAATAATGATTTTTAAGAAAATAAATGCGAGGGGAGCTGTAGATCTAGGTATGTTACACCAAGTGTTCTTGCGTGAACGCTGCAAAAGCATTTGTGACAGCAACAAGGCTGAATTTAAAATGGAATAAGATTTCGTGTATGATTTACGCTGTCCGTTGAGATTCTCCGAGTCTCGTGATTTTTTTTTTTAAATAATAAGTATTCATTATAAAAAGGGTGAAAATATGCTGATATAATAAATTTTTTATACCTCAAGTTTAACAGAAACTCCAGTAATGTTGCAAAAATATGCAATATCGAGTAAAGTTAACATTCAAGTAACACGAGTTGGTCACTCGAGTAATACGATCGGTCATCCGATTAACTCGATTAAGAAACTCAGGTGACTCGCTTGAGTAACTCGAGTTACTCGAATGAATTACTTGAGTCGAATGAGTAACTCGACTAGTAACTCGACTGGGTATATGAGTAACTCGATTTGTGATTCGACTGACTCCAGTATCGTTCGAGTCACCATTTTCGAGTCAGTTTTTGAGATATATTTTGAGTCAAATTTTGGGAGACTATTCATGTCACATTTCCAGCCGGTTCCGAGTCAAGTTTTTAGTCATATGTTACCACAAGTGCTATTCGAGCAAGCTTTTTAGTCTACATACCACTCGAGTAACATAATTATAGGGTGAATAGATAAATACCATGTTCGAGTAACTCACAACATCCATTCAAGTGCCTCTCAATAATATTTTTACCCTTCTTTCTGACATATATCTCACATCAGGAGTTTTCTCTCACCTCAAAGAACAAGATTTATTTCGACTACAAAAAATAGGAGGTATATTTGTAGCTTAATTTCAAATAACTTGTTTATTTGAAGTATCAGAAAATATTCAAATACTAATTACTTTGTCTAAATATTATAACTTTTGGTTTCATTTAATATAATCTAAATTTTTCAAATTTACTTGACATATGAGTATTTGAAAAAAAAAATATCATTTATTTTAATGGCAAGTGGCAAGATTTCCATCGCGGTGGAGAAGCACAAATGTTACATGTGCCCGTTGGTGTGAGCTATGCAACATTAGTAGATAATGTTCATTGTATTGTTGAAGTTGATAGAACAAAATATGTTTATGTTTTCTTCTCAATTGATTGTGGTGGGAAAAAAAGAAGAAAAATGAAGATGAATGATTCTGATATAAATCACTTGTTCCAATTCAATACAAAGCCTGTGAGTTTTGTTAGCCTTCAGAATGCAACTACCAATTGTAATAACACCCGGTTCAAAAATACTACTGTTGATTTTAAATTTTTTTCCAGTTTCAAGATATTCCTCTAACAGTTCTCTCATTTGATCCACAGTTTGACATACCTGAATCTAGCACTTTCTCAGTACCTTACAATTCTAATTGTATGGATTATGACTGACTGGGGTTCAAGCATGTGAATCCATCAGGAGTTTGATAGTTCTCAATTTGATGGTTGTGCTCTTTTAAATAATGTATGTAATGTTGGTGGTAATGGTGACGGTGGTGTTAGTGCTGATGATGGTAGTAGTGGCGATGATAATAAAGACATAAATATCGATGATATCGATCTTGAAGATACTGAGGTTCAAAAATATTGGTTTGAGAAATTGCAAATAATGTGAGAAAAAGGTATGTTGAATAAAAGATTTGGAAAAGAGGCAGAACCACAATGAGAATGGAGACGTTTTGATTTCGATCAATTAGTAGATGGAGAAGGCGCTCCAGCTCCTCCCTTCAGTTCTGGGTGGAAATTGCAGGCAGACCTTCATATGTGGCACCTTTTGGAGTTGATAATGATATGGATGAAATATTTGATCCTGCAAATGCAATACCTTTACAAAGAGAATTTGTATTTCTCTCAAAAGATAGATTGAAGAACACTATGGGCTGTATTATTTGGAAAATAGATAGAGTTAATTACATGTTTGGTTCTTGTGGTTGATCCAAAATTGCATGTTCGGTCCTACAACGCAATTAATTATACAAATGGTCCCTGTGGTTGTCCAAATTGGGTAGACCGGTCCTTTGACCGATTTTCCATCCAATTGGAAGGTAACGGTGGGGGCATTTTCGTCCTTTCATATTCACAAGGACTATTTTTGTAATATATTAACCACAAGGACGATTTATGAAATAAATTTCTAAATCTTAAAAATGAACCTTATGAGATTCGAACTCGGGACATTCGATAATATAACAAGCGGCTTACCATTATGCTAAGTGGAAAATCCTTGTTAACATATGCAAACAATATATATGTATCCTTTAGTAAAATATTTTATTTCAGCTTTTTTACGAACTTTATCATTGTGGTTTGCACATAATGACACCTTAAACCACCACCACCTCCCACTGCCGCCACCACCAACTACCAATGCCAACAACCACCACCACCCACGTACCACCACCACCGCCACCGCCCGTTTTTATATATTTTCGTCCGTTTTAATATGTTTTCATCCATTTTTATACTTTCGTTTTATACGTTTTCATCCATTTTTCTTACGTTTTCATTTGTTTTCTTACGTTTTTATACGTTTTTATCTGTTTTTGTATGTTTTTATCCGTTTTTCTATATTTTCGTCCGTCTTTGTACGTTTTTAAAAGGTACTAAAACGTATAAAAACGTACGAAAATGTATAAAACGTACAAATTTTGTAAAAAAAGCTGAAAATAATTTGAATAATTTGCAAACATATATATTTTAAATGTACGAAAATATATTTTGAGTTTCCCTAAACATTATATTACTACGTAAAAGTACTTCATCCATATATATATTTAATGTCTCGTTCAATATAACTTTAACTCTATTTTTGTAGAGTTTAATAGAAATAAGTTGGAAATCGTAATATCAACAAATTAATGTAACAGAAATATAAGCTCCAATATATATATATATATATATATATATATATATAAACATAATTTGAATAGTTTAAAGAAAATTTAGGAAAATATTTTCGTACATTTCAAATATATATGTTTGCAAATTATTCAAATTTTTCATATATATATATATATATATATATAATATGTTGATATTTCAATTTCCAACATATTATATAATTACGAAAATATTTTCGAAATTAACTCTTTAAACTATTCAAATTTTCGTAATATTTTAAACATATTTTCATACATTTAAAATATATAAGTTTGCAAACCACAAGGACAATGTTTGTAAAAAAACTTAAATAAAATATTTTACCAAAGGATAAATATATATTGTTTGCATATGTTAATAAGGACTTTTCACTTAGCATAGTGGTAAGTTGCTTGTTATATAACCAGAATGTCCCGAGTTCGAATCCCACAAGGTTCATTTTTAGGATTTAAAAATTTATTTCATAAATCGTCCTTGTGGTTAATATGTTACAAAAATAGTCCTTGTGAATATGAAAGGACGAAAATGCCCCCACTGTTACCTTTCAATTGGATGGAAAATCGGTCAAAGGACCAGTCTGTAACACCCCCAAGATATTCAGGTAATATTACAGCGTCGTGGATCCCTGCCTGGGACCCACTAGGCTGAATTTTTTTTTACACGTGACACATCCATTACACAAAGTTCACTCGGTAATCAATAGGTCCGATAGAAATAAGGAAGTTAAAACCAATGACATCCAAGACCACGAAGAAATACAAGAAAGTTATACATCAACCGGAAAAGGACTTTCCTAGAGTACTCGAGTACCATTTATTATTACAAGGATGAAACGGACCAAAGAGAAGAATGTTCAAAGTAAAGGGAACACAACTAGCCACAGTATCACGCCTCGCCATCATCATCGTACCGTCCCGGTGCTCGCTCGTAAGGATCTTTAGAACCTGAAAAACACAGAAAGAATTTTCCCCACACGAGAGGAGTTAGTGCAAGTATTACAAGTGAAACGTCACATCTTGCACATAAAAGCATATGCACCCATTTCAAAGCCATGATAATGATTTTCCGGAAAATACAATTATCCAAACATATCTCAATAATGACAATATTTCTTGATTAACCATGGACTCGACAATGCGCGAATCCCTCCTCGACCCCGTCGGGTCATCTCGGAGTGGCTAACCCAAATGTTCGTGGAACCGTCATAAGCGGAACCCTCCTCGGCCCCGTCAGGCCCTCTCGGAGTGAATGAAAATAACTCTCACACTCATATGCATTACTTTCCACATTTAAGAATATAACTTTCACAAGAATCACTTACCTGGAATCGAGAGAAATGGGGTCCGAACGACGAGGTACCAAGGTTGAAGGAATCGACAACTCCAAACCTAGACAAGTTCGTAATTAACTATCAAAAAACCATCGGTATGAAAATAAGTTGGAATTCACCCGAATTTACTACCCACGATACATGTGTTCCGGGAATAAATCTCTTAGATGGTGAATCGCAAGTCAACCATCCCAAATACCCAAGAACTCTGGAAATATACTAATAAATCCATAGGAAAACACGTATCCCAAGTAGATAATTCATACTCGATATATTTCATCATAACCACAAGCTAGATCGAAGAGATCATAAGGAAAACCCCCAAATCCCGAAAATCTAGGGTTGTGAGAGGTTTACCTTGATTTGGAGCGGTGGATAGGATTAAGCGCTGATTAATTCGAACTAGAAGCTCAAAGATGTTGCTCGATGATTGCAGCTCGAAGAACTCTTCACAAATCGCCCGGAATCGTCCATAGAAGGGGAAGAAGTGGAAAAATGACGAATTGGGGTGGAAGTGTCCTATTTATACTAAATGGGAACTAGCATGCGCTAATTATGAAGAATAGGGCGCGCTGTCGGACTCACCGGGTGGTCCATTGGCCTCTACCAGCATCATTAGTGTGCGCTACGCACATTGTAGCGTGCGCTAACGCCTTCCCTTAGCGTATGCTAGCCGAGAGTTAGCGTGTGCTACCTGATAGTTTGGTGCCCAGTAAATGGAGTCCAGAACCTACTATCCTCTGCCCTGTTCGCCTTAGCGCACGTTACTCCGATAACTTAGCGTGCGCTACTAATATCGTTAGCATGCACTACCATCACACATAGCGTGCACTACGAATGCTCTATTCCAGTCCAGTACCCACTGGACTGTCTGCTTTAAATACACTAGTAGCGTGTGCTAATGTTGACTGATAGCATGCGCTACCCGCACTCAATTAGCATGCGCTATAAAGGTCTCATAGCGTGCGCTACCCCTCACTACGCAGATGGTCTGATCACATCAAGGATCTGAAAACGGCAACGATACGAACAAGAAAGGATAGATTCCAATTGATATGAACCCCAAGATCAACATCAACTTACTAAACACTTACAACGAGTGTCAAAATTACATAAGCACCAGAGTAGAAAATTCACAAAAAGTACGGGTATTACATCCTCCCCCTCTAAAAGGAAGTTTAGTCCCGAAACTTAAGAAATGAATAACTCTGGGTATCTATCGCGCATGATCTCTTCGGTTTTCCATATTGCTTCCTCAACTCCGTGCCTCGACCACTGACTTTAACCAACGGAATGGTTTTGTGCCGGAGTTGTTTTACACGATGCTCTAGCACTTTCACTGGTTTCTCCTCAAACGTGACATCATCTGCAATCTCGATAACCCCATAATCAATGATATGACTCGGGTCGGGAACATACCTCCTCAGTTGGGAAACGTGAAACACATTGTGAATGTGGCTAAGGGCCGGAGGTAACGCCAACCGATAGGCCAACTCACCAACTCTGTCGAGAATCTCAAATGGTCCAATATACCTCGGGCTAAGCTTTCCCTTCTTCCCGAACCTATAGACCTCTCGTCGGTGATACCTTGAGTAGGACATGATCTCCCACATCAAATTCCCAGGGCCGATGACGAATGACAGCATAGGATTTTTGTCTACTCTGAGCAGTCAATAATTGGTCTAGGATGATAACGATCTTCTCTTTGGTTTCCATCAACATATCGGGCTCCGTCCCGACTAAATATGAAGCTTCGTCCCAACAAAGTGGGGATCTACACCTCCTACCATACAATGCCTCAAAAGGTGCCATTTTGATCGATGCATGCCAACTATAATTGTAAGTGAACTCGATCAATGGTAGGTGTATTTCCTAATCGCTACTCCAGTCCAGGGCACACGCCCTCAGCATATCTTCCAATGTCTGGATCGTCCGCTCAGTCTGACCGTCAGACTGCGGATGGAAAGAAGTACTCAACCTCAACTCGGTGCCCAAAGCCTGATGGACCGACCTCCAAAAATGCGACACGAAACAACCATCTCGATCGGAAACAATAGACTTTGGCGTACCGTCTAATCTCACGATCTCTGATATAAAAATCCGGGACAATCGCTCCGGTCCTTACGTGTCCTTAATGCCAATAAAATGTGCCTCTTAGTCAATCGATCAACAATAACCCAAATCATATTCATCCCCATCTTAGTCCTCGGCATCCCGGTGATGAAGTCCATGGTAATATCTTTCCACTTCTATTCGGGAATAGGGAGAGAGGCTTCAACAGCCCGGCCGGCCGTTGATGTTCAATTTTGACTTGTTGACATGTCAAACACTTTGATACAAACTCGGTGACATCTCTCCTCATGTTATTCCACCAAAAACTTCTCTTAAGGTCTTTGTACATCTTACTCGTCCCAGGATGGATCGAGTAAGGTGTAGCATGGGCTTCTCGGAGTATTCTCTGTCTCAATTCCGAGTCATTCGGAACACAAAGCCTACCTTGAAATCTCAAAATGCCATCCTCGTGGATCATAAAACCAGGGGCTTTCCCTTTTTCCACATCCACCTTCAGTTAGACAACCATTGGGTCATTCCCTTGTTTCTCCCCGATGTCATCAACCAAGGACAGAATAATCTCAAGAGTACGCAGCTGACCCTGAACCCCCTGGATCCATACTTCAACTCCTTGCTCAATCAACTCCCGACCGATCTTCAATTGAGGTGTAAGGACCTCGAGCATCTGAGGAGATACCGATTCCGGCTCAACGCGTCAGCTACAACATTGGCCTTTCCTGGATGGTAAATGATCTCCAAGTCATAATCCTTTATCAACTCTAACCAACAACGATGTCTCATATTCAGTTCATTCTGGCTAAAAATGTACTTTAGGCTCTTGTGGTCGGTATAAATTCGACATGAAGAACCGTACAAATAATGACGCCAGATTTTCAATGCAAACACTACGGCAGCTAACTCCAAATCATGGGTAGGATAATTCAACTCATATGGTTTAAGTTGTCATGAAGCATAGGCGATAGTCTTATCACGCTGCAAGAGTACACACCCAAGTCCTTGTCCTGATGCGTCACAATAAACAGAATACCCATCGACTTCCTGGGGCCGGGCTAAAACCAGCATAGTAGTCAGACGCTCTTTCAGCTCTTCGAAACTCCGTTGTCTCTCTTCATTCCATTAGAACTTTTCGGACTTCTGAAGTAATCGAGTAAGTGGTCGAGCAAGTTTAGAGAACCCCTCGACGAACCTTCTATAATACCCAGCCAGACCAAAAAAGTTACGAACTTCCTTCACGTTCTTCGGCGGTGCCCAATCTAGTACCGCCTAAATCTTCTGGGGATCTACTCGGACCCCTTCTGCTGAAATCACATGCCCGAGGAACATGGCTTCCCTTAACCAAAATTCACACTTAGAAAACTTCACATAGAGATGCTGAGTCCTCAAAATTTCCAACACTAATCGCAAATGCCGAGCGTGTTCCTCGTCGTCACGAGAATATACCAGAATATCATCGATGAAAATGACTACACAATTATAGAGATGTTCAGTAAAGATCTTATTCATCAGCTGCATAAATATCGCCGGTGCGTTGGTTAACCCAAAAGGCATAACCACAAACGCATAATGCCCGTACCTCATACGAAAAGCGGTTATAGGAATGCCGGATTCCTTTATGCGAAGTTGATAGTAACCGGACCTCAAGTAAATTTTCTAGAACACCGCGGCTCCCTGTAATTGTTCAAACAAATCATCGATACGTGGAAATGGGTATTTATTCTTAATGGTCACTTTGTTGAGCTCCCGATAATCGATACACAAACATAGTGAACCATCTTTCTTACTTACGAACAAGACCGATGCACCCTAAGGTGAAGCACTAGGTCTAATATACCCTTTATCCAACAACTCTCCCAGCTGTTTTTTCAACTCTTACATTTCTGAAGGTGCCATACGGTACGGTGCCTTAGAAATTGGGGTTGCACCTGATTCTAAATCAACTGTGAATTCAACCTCCCACTCCAGTGGTAGTATCGGTAAGTCATCTGAAAAAACATCCAAAAATTCATTTACCATAGGATTCGAGGGAAGTTCGACTTTCCCATCCTCTACTTTCGTAGCATAGCACCAATACCCAACACACCATTCTTTGATAAGTTTAGTCGCCTTCAAAGTGCTAATTAAGAATTTCCGACACCCCCTCTTGTACCCCGTAAATGAATGTTCGGTACCGTCTTTGGCCAACATCGATATGACCTTCGTACGATAATTCATTACCGCTCCGTGTCTATCAAGCCAGTCGTCGCCGAGGATTAAATCTTCATCAACAATATCTACGACGATCACATTCGAAAGCCACACTCTCTCAGTGATTAACACCGGACAATCTCTCACTTCTTCATTCCCTATGATTCTATCCCCGCTGGGCAGTTTAACCACAAAAGACTCACAAGCAGTCAAACACTCAATATTCAATCGACGCACATAATCCAAAGAGATGAACGAATGAGAAGCACCGGAATCAAAAAGCACTCTAACTGGATGAGATAAAACATAAACGATACCTGTGGTTATGGTGGCCTTTGAATCTCCAGCTCTCCTCATCTCATATACATGGGGTTGCACCGAACCAGCATTGGGGGCTCCCCCTCTAACGTACTGACCACGGCCTCTGCCCCGACCGTAACTCTGGGATGGCTGACCTGCAGATGATTTTTGATTAACACTCGGTTCTCCAGGCATAGGGGCTGACGCTTGAGTTCCAAATGTATTTTCTTCTTCCATACAGTACATAGCTCTATGGCCTTCCTGACCGCAATTAAAACACTTCAAAGGGGGTAGACTACAATCACGATTAAGATGACCTTGTTGGACACAATTAAAACATGTCACAACCCGGTTGGACACACTAGTACCAGCTCTGAAATTCCTTTTACTCCCCGACGCACAGGAAGACCCTCTGACTGGATAACTCACCGACTGAGATCCCCGTTGGTTGCTACCTCTACCGCTAGAAAACTTTCTAGTGGTCTTCTGCTTCTTACTCTCACTTGCCATTTCGGTATTAGTGAAGGACATATCATATGCCAACGCTCTGTCCTGGTACTCCTTCAGGGTGGTGCAAACAAGTCCCGACATATAGTGTCGAACTTTTGGTTTCATCCGCATGTCAAAATGACGGATTTTATCTCTCTCTTCCTTCACTTGACTCTTCACATGATTGAGTTGACGATTGTATTCAACGATCGCCTGAGATACCAGGATATCCTGGGACTTAGCCTCGAAAAAGGCTCGAATCCTGGCCTCCTGGATGGGCCACGGGCAAAACTCGGCCTCCATCAATTCCTTAAACTCATCCCATGAAACCACACGATCTTGAGGTGCGACAGCTTGCCACCAACTAGCCGCATCCCTCGATAAAAAGTACTGAGCAACTGGCACTTTACGTGCCTCTCGATAATTTACGGCCATGAAAACCTTATTCATCTCATTAATCCAATCTTCCCAGTCAATCGGATCATTTGCACCAATAAACTGGGGAAGGCGCATCCGAATAACATCTTGTAACCATTTCTTTGCCCCAGCATCGGCCACAGGAGGTGGTTGGTTGAGCTGAACCGCCTAAGTTAAACCATTTGATTTGACACTTGCTGCAGTATAGTGGCGACGCCCACATCCGGTTGGCTCCCTACGGAAGTTCCCAAACTGGCCAACGGCTCCTGATGACTACCGGTGCTAGGTTGAATCTAGTCCGAAAAGCTAGGCATAGCGGAGCCTTCTACCGAGCTGAGGGACATGGCCACTCCTCCGACTGCGCCACGCCCTCAGCCACGGCCACGGCCGCGTCCACGTCCTCTACCAGTTGACATTCTAAAGAGAAAAGGGAAGTAAACTCATAAGCATAACTCGAAACATTCCCATCTTGGATATGGATTTCTCATGTTCCATAATCGAATAACAATGAGGAAATAAAGAGGGTAAGGAAGATAGGGAACTTACGAGTACCGGTCGTACGAGATGACGGCAGCGCGATGATACTGTGTTCTTGGAACAGTATAATTAGACCCAACAAACCGAAAGCCTAGGTATCCATAAACCTAAGCTCCTATACCAAATTCTGTAACACCCCCGAGATATTCAGGTAGACATGTCAACTTTATCCGTACCCGATTCTACCCGCCGGATAAACCCGAAATCGGGTCGGGTACTGGCCGAATCCGAAATTTTGTGATTGAGTACGGGAAGGGTATGTGTATAGTATATTACCCGATTACCCGACCCGATTACCCGACCCGCGTATCCATTTGAATTATATAGATATATTATTATAATATATTATACATAAATATTATATTATATTATATATTATGTATATTATTATATAAAATATTATATTTTAAATATTTATTATACTAAATTAAATTTATTAATTATATTAACTGTATATATGATATATATTAAAAATATTTATATTTTTAAATATAGGGTATACGGGTACCCGAATACCCATTGGGTACCCGATTACCCTATGGGCAATACCCGAACCCGATCCGAATCAATTAGGGTAGGGTATGGAGGAGGCATACCCGTACCATACCCGATCCATTGACATCCTATATTCAGGTAATATTACAGCGCCATGGACCCCTGCCTGGGACCCACTAGGCTGAATTTTTTTTTTTTTACACGTAACACATCCATTACACAAAGTTCACTTGGGAATCAATAGGTCCGATACAAACAAGAAAGTTCAAACCAATGACATCCAAGACCATGAAGAAATACAATAAAGTTATACATCAACCGGAAAAGGACTTTCTTAGAGTACTCGAGTACCATTTATTATTACAAGGATGAAACGGACCAAAGAGAAGAATGTTCAAAGTAAAGGGAACACAACTAGCCACAGTATCACGCCTCGCCATCATCATCGTACTGTCCCAGTGCTCGCTCGTAAGAATCCTTATTACCTGAAAAATACAAAAGGAATTTTCCCCACACGAGAGGGGTTAGGGCAAGTATTACAAGTGAAACGTCACATCTTACACATAAAAGCATATGCACCCATTTCAAAGCCATGATAATAATTTTCATAAAAATACAATTATCCAAACATATCTCAATAATGACAATATCTCTTGATTAACCATGGACTCGACAATGCGCGAGTCCCTCCTCAGCCCCGTCGGGTCATCTCGAAGTGGCTAACCCAAATGTTCGCGGAACTGTCATAAGCGGAACCCTCCTCGGCCCCGTCAGGCCCTCTCGGAGTGAACAAAAATAACTCTCACACTCATATGCATTACTTTCCACATTTAAGAATATAACTTTCACAAGAATCACTTGCCTTGAATCGAGAGAAAAGGGGTACGAACGATGAGGTTCCAAGATTGAAGGAATCGACAGCTCCAAACCTAGACAAGTTCGTAATCAACTATCAAAAAACCATCGGTATGAAAATAAGTTGGAATTCACCCAAATTTACTACCCACGATACATGTGTTCCGGGAATAAATCTCTTAGATGGTGAATCGCAAGTCAACCATACCAAATACTCAAGAACTCCGTAAATATACCAATAAATCCGTAGGAAAACATGTATCCCAAGTAGATAATTCATACTCAACATATTCCATCTTAATCACAAGCTAGGTCGAAGAAATCGGAAGGAAAACCCCCAAATCCCAAAAATCTAGGGTTGTAAGAGGTTTACCTTGATTTGGAGCGGTGGAGAGGATTAAGCGTTGATTAATTCGAACTAGAAGCTCAAAGATATTGCTAGATGATTGCAGCTCGAAGAACTCTTCACAAATCGCCCAGAATCGTCCGAAATCGTCCAAGGAAGGGGAAGAAGTGGAAAATGACGAATTGGGGTGGAAGTGTCCTATTTATACTAAATAGGAACAAGCGTGTGCTAATTATGAAGAATAGCGCTCGCTATCGGACTCACCAGGTAGTCCAATGGCCTCTGCCAGCGTCGTTAGCATGCACTACGCACATTGTAGCATGTGCTAACGCCTTCCCTTAGCGTACGCTAACCGAGAGTTAGCGTGCGCTACCTGATAGTTGGTGCCTAGTAAATGGAGTCCAGAACCTACTGTCCTCTGCCCTGCTTGCCTTAGTGCACGTTATGCACTACTAATATCATTAGCATACGCTACCATCACACATAGCGTGCGCTACGAATGCTCTATTCCAGTCTAGTACCTACTGGACTGTCTGCTTCAAATACACTAGTAGCGTACGCTAATGCTGACCAATAGCGTGCGCTACCCACACTCAATTACCATGCGCTATAAAGGGCTCGTAGCGTGCGCTACCCCTCACTACGCAGGTGGTCTGATCACATCAAGGATCCAAAAACAACAACGATACGAACAAGAAAGGATAGATTCCAATTGATATGAACCCCAAGATCAACATCAACTTACTAAACACTTACAACGAGTGTCAAAATTATAGAAGAACTAGAGTAGAAAATTTTATGAAAAGTACGGGTATTACACGATCAACCCAATTTGGACAACCACATGGACTATTGGTGTAATTAATTGCGTTTTAGGACCAAACATCTAATTTTGGGTCAACCACAAGGACCAAACATATCATTAACTCAAATAGATATGACTATTGTACTCTGAAATCGGATAAGAACCGCTATTCTACCTATTGTACAGACGAAATATGTAATTTTTTATTGAGCGCCTTAGAGAGGGATGGATTTTGGAGAGTGCACTCATTGAATGAACATACTTGCATTTTGATCCAAATAGCAAGGCCCCTGAGCAGTTGCCTTGTAAGATGCTTGGTGAATACATGTCTGACAAATTATTAGTGGATCAGCAGAAGATGACTCCGAAACTAGTGGTGGCTCAATTTAAGAAGGAGCATTGTTTGACAATCCCTTATGGCGTGGCATTGAGCATTCGGAACGATGCTATTTCGGTGATATATGAAGACCATCAAGATTATTTCAGAATGATCCCCTCATACTTGCATATGTTGGAGGTTATGGATCCAGGTACCACAACTGATTATGTGGTTGATGCTTATTCTGAAAAATTTAAATACATGTTTTATACTCTGGGGCTTCGGTATCTGGATTTCATTATGTAGACCAATTATTATTGTTGATGGGACACATATTAAGGGTAAGTATCGAGGAGTATTGTTTTGTTGCCGTTATAAAATATGGGAACAATCAAATTTTTCTTTGGGATTGGCGACGTAGAATGCGATGAGTCGTGGAAGTTTTTCATGTACAATTTGAAAGAAGCCTCTGATTGTCCAACAGACCTCTTGATTGTTTCATACGGACACAAATCCATAGAAAATGCTATAGAAGAGGTATTCCCACTTGCGCATCATGGTTTATGATACCATATTCAGAAGAATTTGGCTAAGTAGAATCTACTTGTGGTGGCAATTTTCAATATTGCATCTTACAGATATCGTATTGAAGACTATAATAAGCATATGGAAAGTTTAGAAATAACGTGTCCAGCTACAGCTACCCACTTGAAAGAAGCTGTTGGTGAGAATAGATGGGCTTGTCCTAAGTGTTCGGTCCGGCGATTTGAGGTTATGAATTTAAATGTCATGGAAAGCATGAACAATCGTCTTCTATGCGCTGAAAGGCTGCATGTTTCCTCACTTCTCGAGGTATGTCAAATCTTGGTAGAATAATGGACACCTGAGTGACATAGAAATTCAAACGAGTGTCCTGTACCTTTAACGGATCATGCATATTAGGCATTAATGAAGGCGGTTGGAGTTGGATCGATCATGAATGTTCAATTCCTTAAGGATGGGGTGTTCAAGGTGATCTCTAACTCGCAAAATATTATGTTATAGATTTGAGAGATCAAAAATGCAGTTATATGAAGTTCCAGCGTGGTATGATCCCGTACAAGCATGTCGCTGCAGCTATAAGATTCCTCAATCACGACCAAACTATGTATATACAGGATTACTACAAAGTGTCCACACTTCATCAAACGTGGGGATGATCTGTGATTCCGGTACCTCACCCTAGTGATTGGTTCGTTTCTGCTAACATCAAGGTGAAAGTTTGTGGACCACCAGATAATCCGAGGCAGGCAGGGAGACCAAAAGAAAGGACGTACATATCAGCTGTTGAGTCCTCGACTCATACTCGTAAAGTTCCAACATGCCCTAGATGTGGAGGTACAAGGCACAACAGAAATACTTGCACTGCAGTTATTTCCCAACTCTTTGTGGATCTAATAATGCAACCAACTCCATTTAAAAAAGAACGTGCAAAGAAATGCAGTATATGTAACTTTAATGACCACGCTGCTCCAAAATGTCCAACTAATCATCGTTTCAACCTAAATGAGCCACCAATATAAAAGTAGTTATACTTATGTAAAGTCGAAGTATTTCCATTGTATGTTTATTATACCGAACACCAGATAGAGTAGTTATATTTTCTATATATTATTTTGAAATTATTTATAGTTGAAGTATTTTCATTGTGTGTTTATTATACTGAACATTAGAATAAATAGTTGTATTTTTCATATTTATTAGTTTGTATTTATTTAAAGTTGAAGTATTTCTATTACGTGTTTATTATAGTCTACACTAGAACAAGTGGTTGTATTTTTCATATTTACTATTTTGTATTTATTTAAAGTTGAAGTATTTCCATTGTGTGATTTGTTATATCGAACAGCAATTTAGGTACTTATGCAATAATCAATATAAATAAAAATAATCATTATTTATCGATACGAATATTTATATAAAATAATCATCAGAACAAAAACTTAAGCTCACTAACCCTACTCATCCCACCCTATAAACAAACTAGTGGGATCCACTACTACAGTATCTATATCATCGCTAAACCTCTAGACAGATCGTGTCGTACGTCTCTAAATGTGCAAATATCCATCTCGGTTTTCCCATGAGAGAAAAACTGCTGAACAAGAGACTCCAAAGTTCGTATAGAAAATGCACTGTTGGAATATTTATTCCACATATTCATAAATAGTGTTTTGATGATTAAGTTGCTAAACAAAACAAAACAACAAAGAGGCGAAGCAAAACGATGAAGGAATCGTAGACGCAAAAAGCTATCCAAACTGCATGCATAACGCACGCTATAAATATTGAATAGCGCATGCAATCGAGCAACGTTAACGTACGTAATTCGGACAGGATACCGTACGTAACAAGCACTTACTTGCAATTCAGTCAACCTACCGGATGGGGATAGAGCACGCTACACGTAGTGATTAATGCACGCTATCGAAGCAGATTAACGTACATAACACAAGGACATTAACATACGTAATGAGATTTCAAATACGATGAACGTTGGGAAAAGCTGGTCAAAGTCATAAAGTTGGAACAAATAGTTTGACAAATGAAGACAACGGATATATTGGATTAGCGCACACTACATTACATTATTAACGTACGCAAAAGCAAGATGGTTTAACGTACGTAAGGGAAGAAACGAAGCCACTGGACAAGTACTGGACATTCATAACGTACGCTACATGGAAGGCATAACGTACATAAAGAGACTTAGCGTATGCTAAAGGGAAGAGCTAGCGCACGCTAGCAAGTCAACTGACAGCAACGGCTAGTTTGTGGAAGAAGGCTATAAATACCACAACCTTGGTATTATTCCACACAACAACATTGAGCAATTCACATACACTTGAGATATCATTGTAAACATTATAGTTGTTGTTCTTGAGCTTAAATCAGAGTGATTGAGTGTTATACAAAAAATTATACACGAGTGAGAAAAAGAAAAGATACGATTGGATTCAGTGTTATTAGGATCAAGGATCCATCATTATGAGAATCGCAATCGATATCTTCGTGAGGTTTATCTAGTACCGATAGAAAGTTAGAGTGGTTGATTCCTTATCCAATAGAAAAAGAAAACGGTTTAACTTGGGCCGACAAAAAGACAAGTACGAGAACGGTTTTACTCGGATCGATAGAAGATGATCTTGTAAAGGTTATCCCTCGACCGATAGAAGAGAGGTGCAGAGGTTTTTATCTTGAACCTATAGAAAAAGATACCGAGAGAGGACGTAGGCTCGTTTATAGCCGAACCTCTATAAATCCCTGTGTCGTTTAATTTCCGCACTTTATTTTACGCTTCCGCAACACGGCGCATATTCCGATCTTGCTCCAACAATTGGTATCGGAGCAGTACCTCCAATACACGGCTTAACATCCGAGGAGTCGATCCAAATGGCATTTCAACTTGTTCCAGTCGAAGGCCTTGCTCTCAACCGACCACTATTTTTTGATGGCTCGAACTTTATGACGTGGAATAAAAAGATGTCAATATTCATCCGAGCATATGACATCGAGCTTTGGAAGGTGATTTGTCTTGGTCCAAAAATTCCGACGAATTCCAACGGTACGCTTAAAACTTTCGAAGAATATGACGATTTCGATTGAAAAAATGACCACTACAATTGAAAGGCAACTCAACTTATTTATTGTGCCCTAAATCCGGATGAACACAACCGGATATCATCGTGTGATAGTGCTAAAGAAATTTGGAAAATGCTCGAGGTAACACACGAAGGTACGTCTCAAGTCAAGGAGACGAAAATAAACATGCTCCTTTACGATTATGAGTTGTTCCAAATGAAGGATGATGAATCCATCACGATAATGCTTGACCGTTTTTCGGTCATCACAAATGGATTAACATGTTTCGGGAAACCACTTTCGAGTAGTGAGAAAGTAAATAAAATGCTCTGATCACTACCTCGAGAATGGGATGGTACAGAGACGGCAATAATGGAGTCTAAAGATCTAAATACTCTTGATTTTAATGCTCTTGTTGGTTCTCGTATCAATTACGAGATTGTTCTAAAATCTCGGAATGCCAAACCGAAGCCGAAGAAAAGATCGATAGCTATGAAGGCTAAGATGTCTAGAAAGGAAGAAATCCCGGTGGACGAAAGCGATGAAGAATCGGCATACTATGCCAAGAATATTAATAAGTTCCAACACTTATTAAACTGGAGGAAGGAGGACATCCAAAAGGGTGAATCTAACAAGTTCGACAACACTTGTCGATTATGTGGTAAACCAGGCCACTTTGCTAAGAATTGTCGGGTAAAACCCAAAGAGGTTTTAATTGCAACATGGAGTGACGAAGATTCTGATGAAGATTTCATGAATCAAAATAATCTCGCGCTCATGGCCCGGAGTTCACTCGACGATAGCGACGTCATAAGTCAAGTAAGTAATTCTTACAACGAACTTTTTGAAGCATTCGAGTTATTACATACGGACTGTCAAAATGCTTTAAGTGAAATCAAATCCCTTAAATCTAAATATATATCTTTGGAAAATGAAAATTTCAAAATTCTTGAGAAGGGAAAATTTATTGAGATCGATCATTCAAAATGCGTTGAAAACGAGAATATTTTAAAGAATGGTCTTGTTAAAATCCAAACTGAGCTCAAAAATTTAACGAAGAAATTTTCTCTCGGAAACGAGAAATTTGAAAATATGCTCTCGGTTCAAAAATAAACTTTGAATAAAGAGGGGTTAGGATTCAAACCACGTTTTAAAAACGAATCCGTAAATTTCAAAATATCCCGGTGTAAAAAATATTTAAAAATTGGGCACCATATTTTAAACTGTAAGAGCCCAAGACAGACGATTAAAGTTAAGAAAATTTGGGTTCCTAAAGGAATAATTGTTTCAAATATCGTCTACGTCTCGAAAGAAAAACCGACTTTCGGTTGGATCCCCAAAAATTAATTTTTGATATTTTACAAAGGGGGAGATAATATTTTCAGGGAGACTATCATTTTTCAAAACGGCTATAACTCCATCCTATTATTGCATATTTTATATATTCATGCATATTTTTTATATATTCAAATTGGTATCCTTTATATTTTTTTTACACTTTTTGCTGAATACCAAAAGGGGGAGAAAAAGTTGAATCGGATAAAAGTGTCATGAAAGATATGACGAGAAAAATAAAAAGTCGAAAAGGAGAACAAAAGCATACAAAAGGGGGAGAAACGAAGGAGTTGAAAACTGAAAAACGAAGAAGTCTAAAGTGAAAGTAAAAGAAAATGGGTGAAACTAACGAAACGATCAAAGCCGAAAACTTTGAAATGTACATATATATATATATATATACACTTGTATTTTGCAGGTTTCATCCAATTCAAGAGTTTTTTTTTAATCATCAAAAAGGGCGAGATTGTTGGAATATTTATTCCACATATTCATAAATAGTGTTTTAAGTTGCGAAACAAAACAAAACAACAAAGAGGCAAAGCAAAACGACGAAGGAATCGTAGACGCAAAAAGCTGTCCAAACTGCATGCATAACGCACGCTATGAATATTGAATAGCGCACACAATCGAGCAACGTTAACGTACATAATTAGGACAAGATACCGTACGTAACAAGCACTTACCTGCAGTTCAGTCAACCTACCTGATGGGGATAGCGCACGCTACACGTAGTGATTAACGCACGCTATCGAAGCAGATTAACGTACGTAACACAAGGATGTTAACGTACATAATGAGATTTCAAATAAGATGAACGTTGGAAAAAGCTGGTCAAAGTCATAAAGTTGGAACGGATAGTTTGACAAATGAAGGCAACGAATATATTGGATTAGCGCACGCTACATTACATTATTAACGTACGCTAAAGCAAGACGGTATAACGTACGTGTAACACCCCCAGAATCAAACCGGGAATATTACACGCCGCAGACCCTCTCTGTGAGGATCCACCAGGCTTGACATAGAAACAACACATTACATTACATACCGACGGGGCAAAATCACGAATCATTAGACCGGTTTGGTCTTTCATCACTGACTTACAAATCAAAATACATAAACCCATCCAAACTCATACCCACGCAAGGGTAAAATACTTTTAAAACAACAAACAATATGACAGCGGAAAAGACAATACAATGGACTCCGACTAACTGAACCCAAAACTGGCCTTCATGTGATTAGTATCATTCGTCTTTCATCATCCTCGTACCAATCCTGTGACTTGCTCCCGAAAACCTGCATGTACCTGGACACAATACAGATATCCACCCCCTCTTACTCGGGGGTTAGCAAAACTCCACTGTTTCACTAGTACAAGTATAAAGTGCAAATACGAGCCATACACAACACATTCCGAGAATATAATAATTTGAAAAATCTGCAACTCAGCCAAGACAAAAGACTTCCCGAGATTTCTCCTTTAAATAAAATAGTTCAAACCGTAAACGTATAAATGAAAAGAGTGGTCATTTTGAAAATCAATTCAAGACCTCGGGAGTTTTGAAAAACATTAATAATTGAATAATTCTCAACTTATCGAAAACCACTTAGGGTCACAGCCCAGAGCTTATTTTCCAAAATACAAATCCGACAACAAGACACAGGGTCCACGACCCAACCAGCTCGTTTTAAATCATTACCACAGAAGAATACACACCACACATTACACTTATGCCATTCTAGCCAAACACCAAGACTCGATATATAATGTATCTCGACCCCGAGCACACAGCATTGTGATACTCCGGACAATATCACCATTAATCAAAACAGTACATCAACAAGTCTTAACATCACAACTATCCACACTTGGTAACCCGAGGCCGTACCCATTAGTATCGACCCTCAGAGGCCCCGTCGGATCGTCCCCGGGTGGGAAACCACTTCCGCGGCCGTACTCGTTAGTATCGGCCCCCAGAGGTCCCGTTGAACCGTCCCCGGGTGGAAGAACAACAACACACGCACCCAAGTCCACTCCCATGGCCGTACCCATTAGTATCGGCCCCCAGAGGCCACACATGCAATCCTCGGGTGGAAGAACGACAACACATCCACACAACAACACAATTCACAGTTGCAAACCACAAGCCTCGAAAGTCAATCACAGTATATATATAGTCGAGGTATCTTACTAGAATGGCCACTTTATCCAACACATATTTACAACCCAGAACTAAAACAATCTACACGGAAGCACAATATCTCAACAGCACCGAAACGACACAACTAATACCACACAAACTCACATATTCGTCGATAACCACGTGACTCCACGCACACCTTTTAACAAAAGATGTGAACTTTTACATTTACCGACGACATAATCATACATAATAACATCATACGAAAGTAAGGCGATCCTATACTCAACACTACCACACATATTCAATTAAGCATATTAATTCCCGAAACACACGGGTCACCTTCAAGAAAACCATGATGGTAAATATACCGAGTCCTTTGAAAAATGGTTATAAATATTTATTTAGCACATATCGACTATTAACAACCATTATATCCACAAAACACGTAATGTATGGGCAAGATACTTGCCTCGATAATCGATACTGGACACTCCGACGAACACGGCTCAGTCGGGCACCTCGAACACCTACAATTCTCCGGCGAAGACAATGAATACACTCTCGATCGGAAGGCTTGAAGAAAATGACGAACGGAAGGGTTCTGACTCGAGTTCTTTGCGAGGAATCTGACCCTAACATCATACCATCAATAAATTAACGAACCAATGAGGAAGAATAATCGTAGAACACCCGAATTCCCTTTGTGACATTTTATCGAACACCTTCAAGGCATCGAAAAGAAACTCAATAAAACGACGAATCCTCGGCAATCCTACCATGGAATATCAAGGAATTCGATATAATACAACTTAACAATCATCAATCCATCACTATTCTAAGTTATTTTGGATTAAACGGACAAAATCAAGTAAAACCCCAAATTTACCCAAAAGTGGAATTTTAGGAAAACTTGCCTTGATTCGATCAATCGGAGCAAGTTATGGAATGATTAATCGATGTTATGGACTCAGGAATTTCATGGATTTATAGTGGAACAACATCTCTTCGTGCCCTCCAAGCTCCAGCCGCGGAAAAGGGAAGATAGGGAATGGAAAAATGGGTGTAAACCCGACTGTCCTGCCATATATATACCCCTGCCGAACACGGCACAGAAAACAGCCCAGACCAGCGCCGTGTCTTCCGCCGGGTTGCGGGTCAGTGCGCGACCTGACCGACACGGTGTAACACCCCAAATGGCGGTTATTACAGTGCCGTGAATCCCACACTGGGACCCACCAGGCGATATCCAAAACAGGTTAAATAAATATTATTTGTGATACCGAATCACAACGAAAAGTCAATACTCCGTTTAGGAGTTTATCAAAATATGGCCAACGGCCTTACAATACACAGGATCCATAAACAAGTATAAACCATATGGAGATGGAAAATACTTCAAATACCAAATACAACCAAATAGTAATTTAAATGAAACAGGAAATAACACAACACGGTTTAACATAACCGGACAACAAAGATGAGGGGCCCCCGAACTAGTATCCTCCGAATCCTTCGCCGTCGACATGCTCTTCCCGTGCCTTGCCCTTGCCTCGACCTAAAATACAATACAAGTATTTCGCCCAACACAGGTCGATATACATGATAATCAATTCTTCCGACATATACAATTCACATATATAGATTTCAAAGAAATCATTCCGATCTCAATCATACCCTCGGGCGTATGAAACGAGCGATACAAGCATCCAATACTATGGACAATTTATGGTATGGCTCAAAGGTGGACATCACAGTACGCCCGATCCGGAAATGTGTCCGTGCACATGTCCGCCCCGTATATGGAATCCAGAATATACGTCGGACAATGTACCTAATTAGCCTCACGAAACTACGTCCCGTGCACACCCAACACGGAATAATATCCGCCGATGACTATATGTGCCTGGCTAAAAATCCTACACAGTAACCAATCGGAACGCAGATATGATTCCGGATATGTCACGATACAACATGACAACGAATTCAACAAATCACATAACCGATTAAGGATCAAGAAAAACTCACCGAAGTGAAAATAAGGCCAACGAGATCAATGGTTCAAAACGACGTACTTGGGAATGCATCCCATGAAGAAGAAATAATAACGTCAAGGACGAATATCAAATCACGACAAACATTTCATGAACAATTCATACATATGAAAGATATAACCATCAGAAGAATCTAATCATCATTATAACCAAGCAAGATAACTTGCCTCAAATCCGTAAGTGAAAGATAGTCCTTCTCCAAATGATCAAACGGACGGTATCC
Source organism: Orobanche coerulescens (assembly GCA_033398695.1). Classification (NCBI taxonomy): domain Eukaryota; kingdom Viridiplantae; phylum Streptophyta; class Magnoliopsida; order Lamiales; family Orobanchaceae; genus Orobanche; species Orobanche coerulescens. Next base: position 21,862,240 of record CM065810.1, read on the forward strand.
TCAGTTAAACACTCAATCGAACGAGCAACCTTGAATGAAACGTAATTCATTCAATAATATATTCACATAATATTAATATCAATTCGTAGGAAACGACGCCCGCAACCTACTCGAACAATTAAACCACCCCGTGAAGAATACCTTAACGATTAATGAAAGGTTTCCAAAACAACTAATTCATCTTCCAAAATCCGATTATCATACCAAAAGTGTCCTGAAATTCTCTTGTTATTCCATGAACAATAACATCTTCAATTTGCCAATAATATTGGTTTAAATCAAATTCTCATGTTCTTCAACATCTCTTATTACAAAAAGGGATAGTCATAAAGAATTTGATACTCAATCTACCATGATAGTATCATTCATAACCAAGATCATCTACTTAAGAACACAATCTACTTAGCATGATGATGAACCACACTCTAAGTTATCAACACAATAGATTGATGAAAAGTTATTGTTATAAGATCCTTATCATTCTTCAAAGATTTGCGGCCCGAACAAATATGATCTTAAAGCTTCTAAGGTTTCGGACTAGATCATCTAATCTCATATTTAACATCATCAAGTTCTTCTCAAGGTAAATAAATACTTAAAATGGTGTTTAATCACTTTATGGTATTAAGTTCTTGATGAAATCCGATTATGAAGAAGCTAACCGATCCATCAACGTTCTCTTGAGCTAAATTCGTCCGTAAGGTGAGTGATGACAACTACAACATGATTAAAATCACTATATCATCAAGAACACCTCCATCTCAAACCCTTATTATCATATTCATCAAAAATGCTTAAAGAGTTTAATTATAACCATGTTTTACTTGCTTAATCTACTCTAGGTGAAGTATATTTCGACATTAATAATCAACATAAGAAAATAATGCAGAGAAGAAAACACACCAACCTCCAGAAATGAAGAATAACTTCAATGATATGAGAGAATATATCCCAAGCTTAAAAACAACTCCAAGGCTCCAAGAAAATGAGCTCCACTCCGAGATTAAAGGCTTGGAAATAAGTTGGTGAAGGTTTATAACGTTTTTAGAGTGCAGAGGGATGATATGCGAAGAGAGAAATTCGGTTTGGTTCGTGGAGAAATGAAAAACAGGCTGGTCCTATAAATAGACTGTGCAGACCTAGCGCACGCTATCAGGACAGTTTAGCGTACGCTAAGGCCCTTACGTACGCTATCCGAACGATATTACGTACGTAAACGGCTTTCAGTGGCTACTGTCTTGAATTATTGCAGGCCGTTAGCGTACGCTAATGAAGAATGGGTTAGCGCACGCTAGAAAAAGTAGATTCTCACCGACATGACAGCTCAGACATAGATCGCATGCATGCTACCGGTTAAAAGGCTCACGTCTTTGAAGTCAATCATTGCCGATTCCCTCTTAGCGTACGCAATGTAGGAAACCTTTACGCACGCTAAGTCACATGTTTAGCGTACGTTAATAATACTATGTAGCGTACGCTACATTAACAAAAATCCGAAAATGCAACACTCTAATAACATCGAATCATCACATATGAAATAACAACGATATGATATTCAAATCTATAATACCTCAACATAAAACTAAATGCAACGATTTCTAATAATCGATTATCCAAATAATACAACGACAGTAAAAATGAAAAGTTACAATGGATATTACATACTCCCCCCCTTAAAAAGAGTTTCGTCCCCGAAACTTAAGGGGTAAATAACTCGGGGTATCTTGCTCGCATACTATCCTCGGTCTCCCACGTAGCCTCCTTGACTCCGTGTCGTGACCACTGAACCTTCAGTAGGGGAATCGTCTTGTTCCGCAACTGCTTGATCCTCCTCTCGAGTATCCGTACAGGACGCTCCTCGTACGAATGATCCTCTGCTAAAACAATATCTTCGAATTGAACAACGTGGCTCGGATCAGCAACATATTTCCTCAGCTGGGAGACATGAAACACGTTGTGAATCTTACTCAAGGTCGGTGGCAAGGCTAGTCGATAGGCCAGATCACCTACACGCTCCAGAACCTCAAACGGCCCAATATACCTTGGGCTCACTTGCCCTCTTCCCGAAACGAAAAACACCTCGAGTAGGAGACACCTTCAATAACACATGATTACCAACCTCGAACTCAAGCGGTCTTCGACGATGGTCAGCATAAGACTTCTGTCTACTTTGAGCCGTTAACAACCGACTCCTAATCAAAGTGATCTTCTCACGGGCGGCTAACAACATATCGGGTTCCGTTCCCAGAGATTCCGACAGTTCGTCCCAACACAAAGGGGACCTACAGCGACGGCCATATAATGCCTCATACGGTGCCATCCGAATCAAGCGTGCCAACTATTATTATAAGTAAATTCCACCAAAGGCACTGGGCTTCCCAATCGTCCTTCCAATCAAGAACACATGCTCTCAACATATCTTCTAGAGTCTGTATGGTTCTCTCCGATCGACCATCACCGTGGATGGAAAGCCGCATCAAATTCAACTGCGTACCCATCGCACGATGAAGCGCCTTCCAGAAATGTGACACAAATTGCCCGTCACGGTCTGATACAATGCTCTTGGGGGTACCGTGTAGTCTCACAATTTCCTTAATAAACAGCTGGGCCAATCTCTCGGGGCCCCATGTGTCCTTAATTTCCAAGAAGTGAGCTGATTTGGTCAGACGGTCCACAATCACCCAGATTGTATTCATTCCTCGACGACTCGTCGGCAAGCTAGTGATAAAGTCCATAGATATGTCTTCCCATTTCCATTCAGGAATCGGGAGCGGTTTCAGCATTCCTGCGGGTCGCTGGTGCTCAATCTTAACCTGCTGACAGGTTAAGCACCTCAACGAATTCGGCAATCTCACGCTTCATATTCCCCACCAATAATTCTGATTCAAATCCTTATACATCTTGCTAGAGCCCGGGTGAATAGAGTACGGGGTAGCATGGGCTTCTCTCATGATAGAGTTCTTCAATTCTTCGTCAGCGGGTACACACACTCGATTTCTAAAACGTATCAATCCATCCTCGTGGATCATGAATCCAGGGGCTTTCCCCTGGGTTACCTCATCCCGAATCCGAGATAAGAATGGGTCCGTAATTTGCTTCGATTTGATCATATCATCAAGAGACGAAGAAATATCAAGGGTGCAAAGTTGTCCCTGAACACGCTGTAACCAAACTTCAATTTACGGCCTCATAAGGTCCAACCGCAATTCCTCTGTCTTTGTAAACGATTCAAAGATCTGCTCTGTCTTGTCTTACGGCTCAATGCGTCGGCAACCACATTTGCTTTACCGGATGATAAAGGATTTCGATATCATAGTCCTTGATTAATTCTAGCCACCTTCTCGCCTCATGTTCAACTCCTTCGGGTAAAAATGTACTTTAGGCTCTTGTGGTCGTAAAGATCCGCGAGTAACTCCATAAAGATAGTGACGCCTTGATTTTCAAAGCAAACACCACTACGCTAACTCCAAGTCGTGGGTCGGATAGTTAGCTTCATAGGTCGCAATTGTCTCGATGCATAGGCGATTACTTTCCCTTCTGCATTAGTACACATCCTGACCACTGTCTTGACGCGTCACTATACACCACAAATCCTTCCGTTCCCTTTGGTAAGACCAAAGCAGTGCGAAATTAATCGACTCTTGAGCTCTTCAAAACTCTTTTGACATGCTTCGACCACAAATACTTCTTGTCCTTCCGCAGTAAGTTAGTCATCGGTTGCGAAATTTTAGAGAATCCCTCCACGAATCGTCGGTAGTAACTGCTAGGCCGAGGAAACTACGAACTTCCTTCACGTTCTTCGGTGGTAGCCAATCTCGAATGGCTTCCGTCTTTTGTGGGTCCACTCTCACCCCTTCGGTGATATCACATGCCCGAGAAAGACAACCTCGTGCATCCGTAACTCACACTTAGAAAATTTCCCATAAAGTTGTTCTCGCCTCAAAGTATCGAGAACTTGGTGGAGGTGATTCTCGTGTTCCTCGTGGTCGCGAGTAAATCGAGAATGTCGTCAATGAAAACGACTACAAAGCGATCTAGATAGTTAATAAAAACTCGATTCATCAACTCCATGAATACCGCCGGTGCATTAGTCGACCCAAATGGCATCACCACAAACTCGTAATGCCCATAGCGAGTACGGAATCTTTGTCTTTGAAATGTCGACTCTCGAATCCTCAATCGATGATAACCAGATCTTAAGTCGATCTTAGAAAACACGGCGGCTCCCTGAAGTTGGTCCAATAAATCGTCAATACGAGGCAAGGGATACTTGTTCTTGACGGTTACCACTGCTCACTCACGGTAATCAATACATAAGCGTAGGGATCCGTCTTTCTTCCGCACAAATAACACCGGTGCTCCCCAAGGGGACGCACTAGGTCGAATATAGCCTTTGTCACCAACTCCTCCACTGGTTCTTCAATTCTTGCATCTCGGTTGGAGCCATACGGTACGGTGCTTTTGAGAGCGGGACGTACAGTTCTAACTCAATAATAAATTCCACATCACGATGAGGAGGTAAGCCCGGCAACTCGTCTGAAATACATCGGGGTAATCTCGGACTACCTAATGTCGGCCAATTCAATCGATCGATGGATTCGGTCATATAGCACCAATAACCAATACACCCTTGATTAAGCGGTTTATTGCTTTCATAGCGCCGATGACTCTCCCGAGCGACCGGGATTATCACCTCGAAAAATACACTCGAATCCATCATCGAAGTGACGGTAACCATCCGCTTGCGGACACCGAGTATTGCATCGTGACGATCCATCCAATCGATACCCAAGATTATATCATCCTTAGGTAGATCGACTACAATCGGTTGACAACCACTCACGGTCGTTCAAACGAATCGGACAATCCTGGACTTCACGATTTCCAATAATTCTTCTACCATCAGGTAGACCAATCACGTAGGGCTCACAATTGATAACATGGTCTAGAGGTAAACGGCTTAAACAAGAAGAAGATATAAAGGAGTGTGAAGCACCGGTATCAAAAAGAACACACAGTGGGAGTGGATCTCGAGTATACGAAATCATGTTGGCCTCGGGATCATCGGCTTTCTTCATCTCGTAAATCCCAGGTTTCGCGATCTGGCACAGTGTACCACTTTGATTCCCACGGCCCATTCCCTTATTCGCCCGGTGGTCCGATAGGAAGCGGACGGAGGCGTCGGTTACAGACAGAGGATTGAATAGGAGTATGAGATGCTCTTGGATCATGTCCGGCCCATTCTGCAAAAACGAGCACGGTGACCATTCTTCCCACAAGTATGGCATGTGATGGCGAGGCTTTGGGCAATCAAATTGATATGCCCTCGGCCCCCACGGTTATAGCACACAACAGATGAGGGACCGCTCGAGAGTGCGATCCGGTGGCTTCGACGTCATGGGTGGGACGATCGAGAGGGTTTGGCAATGACTGGGCTTCTGAATGTCCCCGGTTACTCTCGGTCGATTCGGTTCTTGGACCTTTTGTTGTTGGGTGTGGTTGTTTCTTGGAAATCTCTTTCGCGGTGAGTTCGTATTCCAGCCTTTTCGATGAACTCTGGTAAGGTAGTACAGTGGTGATTCAACACCGCATTCTCATTCGGGGTTTAAGCCTCTTGAGAAAGTATTTGATCTTGTCGGCCTCTGTTCGAATAATTGTCGTGGCAAAAGGAAGGAGTGCCTGGAATTTCTCGAACAGATAATACATCATCGTCTTGAGACGGGTGGGGGTTCAAAAGTTCGCAGTTTGGCCTCTCGGAGTGGCCCTGGATAGTAACGGTCTAGCATGAGGTTTTTAAATTCCTCCCAAGTGTAAACACCATCACTGGCCTTACCGAAGCCACTGTGTATGAGCGCCTTTGCTAAGATAATACGCGGCTACCGAGACGCGATTCTCTTCCGGCGATCCACCATCCGGAAAAGTTTCTCAAAATGCTCGACCCAATGCACAATGTCGGCAGGTTCGGATGAGCCTTCAAAAGTCGGTGGTCGCCGCGAGAGATGTCGCCGATAATCCGACTCACGGGTCCGCCAATCACAGGAGGAGGGTGAGCCCCTTGCCGCTGGCCGCAGCGGCCCTCTGCATAGCTTCCATTAGTTGACCCATCTGGGTCATCTGTGTCATCATGCCCTCGCATTACGACGTAAGGATCGACACGTGCATCCCCGCGCCCACCGTGGTGCGATTGTTCCCTAGAAGGTGAACCACCGTCTGCGGAACTCCGATCCGCATTCGCGCGTCTGTTGGCTCGAGGTATTGGGATTCGGCCCCTTCCGCGGCCTCGTCCCCCTCTGCCACGACCTCGCAGGTTTCTTTCCATACTGAAAGAGTCAATCATAATGGTAACTATAAGTACAGTTCAAGATACCAAAATTTATGCTGAGTTAATAGCAACAAGGAATCACATATTAAAGGGAAAATGGTTATCGATACCACGAATGCCGCACCGAATATCATATCGGTGTCAAGTCGAACAATTTCAATTGTATAATAAATTCAGCATTTACCTCGGATTATCAATCGATAAATCCTGTCACAATTCCTCGAAATAACATGATCAACAAAGAGACCCATACGATATCAATATCATGCCGTAATTAAAACATGGCTAATAAAGTACATACCGCATTTGGCTCGCCGGGTCTGGCGCTTGCACAGGTCACACGTGACACGATGGTTTATTTATACTAGTTCATTTCTCAATGACTCATGAAAGAAAACGACTCTCTGATACCATCTTCTGTAACACCCCAACTGGCGGTTATTACGGTGCCGTGAATCCCTGCTGGGACCCACCGGGCGATATCCAAAACAGTTAAATAAATATTATTTGAAATACCGAAACACAACGAAAAGTCAAAACACCGATTATGAGATTATCAAAATAAGGCCAACGGCCTTACAAAACACAGGATCCATAAACAATAAAAAACCAAATGGAGATGGAAAAAACTACAAATACCAAAAACAACCAAATAGTAATTTAAATGACACAGAAATAACACAACACGGTTTAACATAACCGGACAACAAAGATGAGGGGCCCCCGAACTAGTATCCTCCGAATCCTTCGCCGTCGACATGCTCTTCCGTGCCTTGCCCTTGCCTCGACCTAAAATACAATACAAGTATTTCGCCCAACACAGGTCGGATATACATGATAATCAATTCTTCCGACATATACAATTCACATATATAGATTTCAAAGAAATCATTCCGATCACAATCATACCCCTGCGTATGAAACGAGCGATCACAAGCATCCAATACTATGGACGATTTATGGTATGGCTCAAAGGTGGACATCACAAGACGCCCGATCCGGAAATGTGTCCGTGCACATGTCCGCCCGTATATGGAATCCGAATATACGTCGGACAATGTACCTAATTAGCCTCACGAAACTACGTCCGTGTGCACGATCCAACACGGAATAATATCCGCCGATGACTATATGTGCACGGCTAAAAATCTACCACGGTAACCAATCTAACGCAGATATGATTCCGGATATGTCACGATACAACATGACAACGAATTCAACAAATCACATAACCGATTAAGGATCAAGAAAAACTCACCGAAGTGAAAATAAGGCCAACGAGATCAATGGTTCAAAGCAGCGTACTTGGGAATGCATCCCATGAAGAAGACAGAATAACGACAAGGACGAAAATCAAATCACGACAAACATTTCATGAACAATTCATACATATGAAATATATAACCATCAGAAGAAACTAATCAACATTATAACCAAGCAAGATAACTTGCCTCAAATCCGTAAGTGAAAGATAGTCCTTCTCCAAATGATCAAACGGACGGTATCCTCAGTTAAACACTCAATCGAACGAGCAACCTTGAATGAAACGTAATTCATTCAATAATATATTCACATAATATTAATATCAATTCGTAGGAAACGACGCCCGCAACCTACTCGAACAATTCACCCCCCCCCGTGAAGAATACCTTAACGATTAATGAAAGGTTTCCAAAACAACTAATTCATCTTCCAAAATCCGATTATCATACCAAAAGTGTCCTGAAATTCTCTTGTTATTCCATGAACAATAACATCTTCAATTTGCCAATAATATTGGTTTAAATCAAATTCTCATGTTCTTCAACATCTCTTATTACAAAAAGGGATAGTCATAAAGAATTTGATACTCAATCTACCATGATAGTATCATTCATAACCAAAGATCATCTACTTAAGAACACAATCTACTTAGCATGATGATGAACCACACTCTAAGTTATCAACACAATAGATTGATGAAAAGTTATTGTTATAAGATCCTTATCATTCTTCAAAGATTTGCGAACCGAACAAATATGATGCATTAAAGCTTCTAAGGTTTCTGGACTAGATCATCTAATCTCATATTTAACATCATCAAGTTCTTCTCAAGGTAAATAAATACTTAAAATGGTGTTTAATCACTTTATGGTATTAAGTTCTTGATGAAATCCGATTATGAAGAAGCTAACCGATCCATCAACGTTCTAATGAGCTAAATTCGTCCGTAAGGTGAGTGATGACAACTACAACATGATTAAAATCACTATATCATCAAGAACACCTCCATCTCAAACCCTTATTATCATATTCATCAAAAATGCTTAAAGAGTTTAATTATAACCATGTTTTACTTGCTTAATCTACTCTAGTTGAAGTATATTTCGACATTATTAATCAAGATAAGAAAATAATGCAGAAGAAAACACACCAACCACCACAAATCAAGAAGAACTACAAAGATATGAGAGAATATATCCCAAGCTTAAAAACAACTCCAAGGCTCCAAGAAAATGAGCTCCACTCCGAGATTAAAGGCTTGGAAATAAGTTGGTGAAGGTTTATAACGTTTTTAGAGTGCAGAGGGATGATATGCGAAGAGAGAAATTCGGTTTGGTTCGTGGAGAAATGAAAAACAGTAGTCCTATAAATAGACTGTGCAGACCTAGCGCACGCTATCGGGACGATTTAGCGTACGATAAGGCCCTTACGTACGATATCCTAACTATTTTAGGTACTTAAACGGCTTTCTGTGGATACTGTGTTTATTTTTTGCAGGCCGTTAGGGTACGATAATTATGTTTGGGTTTGCGCACGCTTGAAAATTTATATTCTCACCGACATGACACTCGGACATAGATCGCATGCATGCTACCGGTTAAAGGCTCACGTCTTTGAAGTCAATCATCGATTCCCTCTTAGTGTACGCAGAGGAAACCTTTACGCACGCTAAGTCACATGTTTAGCGTACGTTAATAATACTATGTAGCGTACGCTACATTAACAAAAATCCGAAAATGCAACACTCTAATAACATCGAATCATCACATATGAAATAACAACGATATGATATTCAAATCTATAATACCTCAACATAAAACTAAATGCAACGATTTCTAATAATCAGATTATCCAAATAATACAACGACAGGTAAAAATGAAAAGTTACAGTCGGATATTACACACGGCGCAGCACCCAGTGCAAGACGCCTGCGCGTATGTCTTGACCGTGTCCGACACGGCGCAGCACCCGGCGCAAAACTTGCGCGGGGTCTCGGCCGTGTCTCGACAGGCCTGCTAGTCCTGGCCAACCCGGTGCAGGACACGGCGCTCGGCAGCGCCGTTTTTACCGCCGTTTCATACAGGTCCGGACAGAAAACCTCCGGTTGCAAAACGACTTCGATATGAACCGAAAATTACGATAGGACCACAACAACGATCTGGAAGAAGACGAATAATAACAAAACAGGACATACGATTAGCTCGACTTACGAAATGAAAAGTCGTACCCGACGAATATCACGACCCGGTCTATCATGCCGGACCAAGAAATCATCCACAAAACAAAATGACCGGCAAACCGGCAAAATTAAAAAATAACCGGAACCGAGAATCTCGGGTATCACAGTACGTAAGGGAAGAAATGAAGCCACTGGACAAGTACTGGACATCGATAATGTACGCTACATGGAAGGCATAACGTACGTAAAGAGACTTAGCACACGCTAAAGGGAAGAGCAAGCGCACGCTAGCAAGTCAACTGGAAGCAACGACTAGTTTGTGGAAGAAGGCTATAAATACCACAACCTTGGTATTATTCCACACAACAACATTGAGAAATTCACATACACTTCAGATATCATTGTAAACATTATAGTTGTTGTTCTTGAGCTTAAATTAGAGTGAATGAGTGTTATACACAAAATCATACACGAGTGAGAAAAAGAAAAGATACGATTGGATTCGATGTTATTAGGATCAAGGATCCGACATTATTAGAATCGCAATCGATATCTTCGTGAGGTTTATCTAGTACCGATAGAAAGCTAGAGTGGTTGATTCCTTGTCCAATAGAAAAAGAAAACGGTTTAACTTGGACCGACAAAAAGACAAGTAAGAGAACGGTTTTACTCGTTCCGATAGAAGACGAGCTTGTAACGGTTATCCCTCGACCGATAGAAGAGAGGTGCAGTGGTTTTTATCTTGAACCCATAGAAAAAGATACCGAGAGAGGACATAGGCTCGTTTATAGCCGAACCTCTATAAATCAGTGTGTCTTTTAATATCCGCACTTTATTTTACGCTTCCGCAACACGGCGCATATTCCGATCTTGCTCCAACAATTGGTATCGGTGCAGTACCTCCAATACATGGCTTAACATCCGAGGAGTCGATCCAAATGGCATTTCAACTTTCTCCAGTCGAAGGCCTTGCTCTCAACCGACCACCATTTTTTGATGGCTCGAACTTTATGCCGTGGAAGAAAAAGATGTCAATATTCATCCGAGCATATGACATCGAGCTTTGGAAGGTGATTTGTCTTGGTCCGAAAATTCTGACGAATTCCAACGGTACGCTTAAAACTTTCGAAGAATATGACGATTTCGATTGAAAAAATGACCACTACAATTGAAAGGCAACTCAACTTATTTATTGTGCCCTAAATCCGGATGAACACAACCCGATATCATCGTGTGATAGTGCCAAAGAAATTTAGAAAATGCTCGAGGTAACACACGAAGGTACGTCTCAAGTCAAGAAGACGAAAATAAACATGCTCCTTCACGATTATGAGTTATTCCAAATGAAGGACGATGAATCCATCATGATAATGCTTGACCGTTTTTCGGTCATCACAAATGGATTAGCATGTTTCGGGAAACCACTTTCGAGTAGTGAGAAAGTAAAGAAAATTCTCTGATCACTACCTCGAGAATGGGACGGTACGGTGACGGCAATAATGGAGTCTAAAGATTTAAATACTCTTGATTTTAGTGCTCTTGTTGGTTCTCTTATCAACTACGAGATTGTTCTAAAATCTCGAAATGCCAAACCAAAGCCGAAGGAAAGATCGATAGCCATGAAGGCTAAGATATCTAGAAAGGAAGAAATCCAGGTGGACGAAAGCGATAAAGAATCGGCATGTTATGCCAAGAATATTAATAAATTCCAACACTTATTAAACCGGAGGAAGGAGGACATCCAAAAGGGCGAATCTAAGAAATTCGACAACACTTGTCGATTATGTGGTAAACCAGGCCACTTTGCTAAGAATTGTCGGGTAAAACCCAAAGAAGTTTTAATTGCAACATGGAGCGACGAAGATCCTGATGAAGATTTCATGAATCAAAATAATCTCGCACTCATGGCCCGGAGTTCACTCGACGATAGCGACGTCGAAAGTCAAGTAAGTAATTCTTACAACGAACTTTTTGAAGCATTCGAGTTATTACATACGGGCTATCAAAATGCTTGAAGTGAAATCAAATCCCTTAAATCTAAATATAAATCTTTGGAAAATGAAAATTCTAAAATTCTTGAGAAGGGAAAATTTGTTGAGATCGATCATTCAAAATGCATTGAAAACGAGAATATTTTAAAGAATGATCTTGTTAAAATCCAAACCGAGCTCAAAAATTTAACGAAGAAACTTTCGCTCGGAAATGAGAAATTTGAAAATATGCTCTCGGTTCAAAAATATACTTTGAATAAAGAGGAGTTAGGATTCAAACCACGTTTTAAAAATGAATTTGTAAATTTCAAAATACCCTGGTGTGTTTAAAAATTGGGCACCATATTTCAAACTGTAAAAGCCCAAGACAGACGATTAAAGTTAAGAAAATTTGGGTTCCTAAAGGAACAATTGTTTCAAATATCGTCTACGTCTCGAAAGAAAAACGGACTTTCGGTTGGATCCCCAAAAATTAATTTTTGATATTTTACAAAGGGGAGGTAATATTTTCAGGGAGAGTATCATTTTTTAAAACGGGTATAACTCCATCCTATTATTGCATATTTTATATATTCATGCATATTTTTTATATATTCAAATTGGTATCCTTTATATTTTTTACACTTTTTGCTGAATACCAAAAGGGGGAGAAGATGTTGAATCAAATAAAAGCGTCATGAAAGATATGACGAGAAAAATAAAAAGTGAAAAGGAGGAGAGAATAATAAAAATCGAAGAAGTCAAAAAGGAGAAGAAAAGCATACAAAAGGGGGAGAAACGAAGGAGTTGAAAACTGAAAAACGGAGAAGTAAAAAATGATAGAAAAAGAAAATGGGTGAAACTAACGAAACGATCAAAGCCGAAAACTTTGAAACGTACATATATATATATATATACTTGTATTTTGCAGGTTTCATCCAATTCAAGAGTTGTGTTTTAATCATAAAAAAGGGCGAGATTGTTGGAATATTTATTCCACATATTCATAAATAGTGTTTTGATGATTAAGTTGCTAAACAAAACAAAACAACAAAGAGGCGAAGCAAAACGACGAAGGAATCGTAGACGCAAAAAGCTGTCCAAACTGCATGCATAACGCACGCTATGAATATTGAATAGCGCACGCAATCGAGCAACGTTAACGTACATAATTCGGACAGGATACCGTACGTAATAAGCACTTACCTGCAGTTCAGTCAACCTACCTGATGGGGATAGCGCACGCTACACGTAGTGATTAACGCCTGCTATCGAAGCAGATTAACGTACGTAACACAAGGACGTTAACGTACGTAATGAGATTTCAAATAAGATGAACGTTGGGAAAAGCTGGTCAAAGTCATAAAGTTGGAACGGATAGTTTGACAAATGAAGGCAACGAATATATTGGATTAGCGCATGCCACATTATATTATTAACGTACGCTAAAGCAAGACGGTATAACGTACGTAAGGGAAGAAACGAAGCCACTGGACAAGTACTGTACATCGATAACGTATGCTACATGGAAGGCATAACGTACGTAAAGAGACTTAGCGCACGCTAAAGGGAAGAGCTAGCGCACGCTAGCAAGTCAACTGGTAGCAACGACTAGTTTGTGGAAGAAGGCTATAAATACCACAACCTTGGTATTATTCCACACAACAACATTGAGCAATTCACATACACTTGAGATATCATTGTAAACATTATAGTTGTTGTTCTTGAGCTTAAATTAGAGTGATTGAGTGTTATACACAAAATCATACACGAGTGAGAAAAAGAAAAGATACGATTGGATTCAGTGTTATTAGGATCAAGGATCCGGCATTATTAGAATCGCAATCGATATCTTCGTGAGGTTCTAGTACCGATAGAAAGCTAGAGTGGTTGATTCCTTGTCTAATAGAAAAAGAAAACGGTTTAACTTGGACCGAAAAAAAGACAAGTAAGAGGACGGTTTTACTCGGACTGATAGAAGACGAGCTTGTAACGGTTATCCCTCGACCGATAGAAGAGAGGTGCAGAGGTTTTTATATTGAACCTATAGAAAAAGATACCGAGAGAGGACGTAGGCTCGTTTATAGCTGAACCTCTATAAATCCATGTGTCGTTTAATTTCCGCACTTTATTTTACGCTTCCGCAACACGACGCATATTCCGATCTTGCTCCAACAATCCAACATGCACCCCAAGAAGTCGGGTCATACTCTACATAGTATAAATCCTTCCTTGCTATAGCAACTCTAAACCGAGTAATTGGGGGTAATATGTAGGCGCCTTTCATAAAATCCAGCATGATGTAGAACCATAGGAATTAAGTAGCATATACCCGATCACTGCTGCGACCTTAATTTATCCCACTCCTCATGTTCCTGAGCAAGAGAATCGTGCATGATGATGATACTATTAGATTTCAGGCCATAAATTGAATATGCAGCGAAAATAAAATCGCACAAACCGTGTTCATCCAAACTCCTAAAGAGGATCGATCAAGAGTCATATAAACGGACAAATAAAAATGAAAATCATACTCTCGTAGACCCAACTTCTTTAATCTGATGATGACGAGTATGAATCCAATCCGTGAAGCTTTTGGAATTCCAACGCCGAAAATGCCTAACGTCTCTACGATTCACGCGTCGGAAAAATACCTGGAAAAAACTTTTTATTCTCGTTCTCTAAGAACACGGCTATAAGAAGAAATGAAGTATGCTTAATCTCTCAAAAACCAGAAGTGAAAAATCAAGTTCCAAACTTTATTTTCTTTTCTATTTTTCTCTCTCGTAAGGAACTCAAGTGGGGTGGTGTATTTATATATTAATATTCACCCCACCCATTAATTAAAAGTCTCCCTCAATTTAATATTCCTTCACATACAATAAAGACTATAAAAAGTCTTAGTCTTCCACCAATTAAGGTGGAGACTTGTGATGGTGGGGGGCGGCCAAGTTGAGTAATAAATAGTCCAACCAATTTTATCCGTGTTCTGAACCCCATATATCTAGTCCGATAGATAAATATTGATCCGTCACATTGTATTTGAATTAATTAATTAATCTAGTTAATTAATTATATCAACTACAATATAATTAATTTCCCCAAGAAATAATTATATTTGAATTAAATTAATTACCCAGTAATTATTCAATTCATCTGATCGATTTAATTTATCTAATAAATTAAATTCAATTAGACATCCAATGTCCAATATTTATTAAGAGAGAATGGGCATAATTTAATCCATCATTAATCCTGTGTGCGCGACTCTGTAGGACCGTCTTAGTCAGTAATGGGAGGATCCAAATGTTGAACAAATTATGTTGATGATGTACCTTTTCAAAACATTTAAAGAAGACTCAGATGACGTGTATCTCAACAATGTCAAAATTTCCAGAAATCAACTGACAGCGCACGCTATACTATATGTTAGCGCATGCTACATATCTTATCTACATTTAAAAAGTTACCTAAAGACTGACCTGAAGACTCACCTGATGGATTAGCGCACGCTATACTATATATGTTAGCGCACGTTACCTATTCCGTAAGAAAGCAAGACAGAAAGGTTAGAAGGATTGCCCATCTCAATTAGCGCACGCCACAAGAACAAATAACGCAAGCTATGCAAAGTGTATAACGCACGCTATGGAAGACACTTTGCGTGCGTTACCTGGTACTATGTTCAAGTCAGAAGGCTCTAGAGTTAAATGAAGCAACAGTCAACGCACGCTAAAATGGGACTAACACATGCCATTAGCGCACGCTAGCTTTATACATGTTAGCGCACGCTAACTGTTCAAATTATATACGTTGGTCATACAACTGTTGGGCATTAAAGTCAACAAGGGAATCACGCTCAATCTAGAAAGTAACAGTTGACCATCTAGCGCACGTTAAGGATGATCAGTAGCGCACGCTAAGTTCAAAAAATATCCATTGGAAAGAGACGTTAAGAGACAAGCCCGTTTCCTGTCAACTTCAAGAGAAAAGTTGATTGACTAAATCCGATAGCGCATGCTACACAGGATAGTTAGCGCTAACTCTACAATGCAGTAACGACTATATGGCTTGAAAAACCTATAAATACCTTCTCATTTGGGATGGTTCAACACACAACTTCAAGCTATCAAGCATACATTCAGAGCTCAAGCTATTATCATTTCCAAGCAAGTTTATTTCATTAAGTTATGTACGAAAAAGATACAAAGTATTGTACTTAATTTTCCTATCATATACTGTGTCCTTTTCATTGTGATAGAGTATCGCATCGCTCTCACGATTCGAATCAAGAATTTTAATCCCATGTTATTAAGATCAGTGATCTCGCATTGTTAGGACTGAATTCTTAGATTCACTAGTACAAATATCCCCTTTACTGACAATAAAATAGTGTCAGTAGTTATTTTTACTGACGCTTTATAATTGTGTCAGTAATGCTAAAGCCAGAAAATACTGACACTAAAAATTACTGACACTAATTTTTAGTATCAGTAATACAAATGTCAGTAAATACTGACACTAAAATAGTGTCAGTAATTAATTTACTGACACTAAAATAGTATCAGTAATTATTTTTACTTACACTAAACATTAGTGTCAGTATTTTCTGGCTATAGCATTACTGACACTAATATAAAGTGTTAGTAAAAATAATTACTCACACTATTTCAGTGTCAGTATATGTTCAGATTTGTGAAAAAAAATCTATTTTTATCTCAATTCTATTTTTATCGTAACTACATTTTTTTGTTTAATTACATGAAAAAATTACCATAAATTAAAATTGTCAAACAGACGATTCACTTATAAAACATCCCAAATGCATTGTTAAATTAAATAATCAACATCGGTCGAAAAACAATTCCACTGGAACGTCACATTTCGTAACCATTCCATTTAGCAACTTGATAAGAACCCTGCCCACAAAAATCATCACAGTAAATGTTAGAATATCTAGTTAATAGAAGTAAGAAATGCAAGTAAATATTTGGATGACATACAGTCATTTTCTTTGATAACAATATTTGTAGTCTTTGACAATTGAAAACCGAGAACAAGGCAAAAACACCATCACATGTCAACTATTGTCTATACTTTAGCCATCAAAAATCACTTTGCATATTTACATGATGAGAGTCTATATAACTCTTTGGAGAACAATGGTCAAGTATATGCAGGGAAATAGAGCATATCTTAGAGTTTCCATCACTTCTTCGTATTTGGATGCAGGGAAATGGGCTTATTGTCGGTCATTTATATAATTAACCCGATTTTTTATTAAGATTTACGACTTTGCAAATATGAGCAAATCATGTCTGACCTCACACCACGAGCTCCATCAAATGTGCATAACCCGACCTCAGAGCATATTTTATATGGCTTTACCTGCGACAAATTAAATCACAATTCAGTCCAACAAGCAAATAAACATAATAGCAAAACAAGAAAAATCGCACACGGCACAAAAGATCGTGCACAACAAAAAGAAAACATTTGTAAATATATAGTTGGTTCCTACCTTCGTCAAGAGAATATTCAATGTGAGGTTATTCTAGTTCTGATAGAATACTAGAAAAAGAATTGTATCAATTATAGTCAGTTGTGCTTAGACCAATAGAAGACAAGCAATTTGTATCGATTGTGCCCGGACCAATAGAAGACGAGGCAAAGTGAAGTGTGGTTGCTCCTTAAGCCAATAGAAAAATGAAACGGAGAGAGGACGTAGGCAAGTTTCCGAACCTCTATAAATCGCTCTGACTTTTTACTTTCAATATGTTTATTTATTTCTTCGCGAGAAGTTATATTTATCCGCATCACCACTATTCAACCCCCCTTCTAGTGGTAATTTTATCTCTTAAGTTGGTATTGGAGAGGGTCTCTTTTAAAGGTTTAAACACCTTAGAGAAAAAGATCCGTAAATGGCTCTTTTAGGCCGAATCGAAGGAAATGTCCTCAACCGTCCTCCTTTCTTTGACGGCTCCAAATTCATGACTTGAAAAAAGAAGATGGCTATATTTGTTCAAGCCTACGACATTGAAATATGGAAAGTCATTATTCTTGGTCTAAAAATTACCAAGAAGGAAGATGGATCGCTGAAAAAATTTGATGAATTTAGCGACGAAGATTGGAGGAACACACATATTCTCATGCTACTCAACTCTTATACTGTGCCCTCAAATCCCGAAGAACTCAACAGTATATCTTCATATGAAAGTGCAAAAGAAATTTGGGTAATTCTCTAAGTCACGCATGAAGGAACCACTCAGGTCAAGGAGACCAAAATCAACATGTTGCTTCATGATTACGAACTATTTTCCATGAAAGATGAGGAAACAATCGCTAATATACTGGATCGATTTTCGGATATAACAAACGGCCTTGCATCTTTCGGAAGACCTATTTCAAGTAGCGACAAGGTTAAGAAAATTCTTCGCTCGCTACCTCGTGAATGGGATGCTACGGTTACCGTAATCATGGAATCCAAAGATCTCAACAAGCTTGAATTCAGCACCCTCATAAGGTCACTTATCAATTATGAGATCGTTCTTAAATCCAGAGGCTCCAAACCAAAGCCTCATGAAAAAGTAGTCGCTTTCAAAGCAGATAGCGATACTGAGGAAGAAGTTCCCGAAGACGAAGATGACGAGGAACTTGCTCTATACGCCAAGAATTTTAGAAGATACAAGAACTTAATTAAAAAAAGCCGGAGCTTCCTTGGTCGAGATGGCAATACGGAACAAGAGAAAAATACGTATGTTCCTATAAAGAAGTTCGACAACAAGTGTCGAAAATGCTGCAAAGTCGGACATTATGCCAAAGAATGTCAAGGATCTACTTCTAAACCTCAAATTGAAAGATTCAAAAAGAAGGAAGTTCTAATCGCTTCTTGGAGTGACGACGAGGAAGAAATTGAAAGATCCTTAGACGTGAATCTTGCATTTGGCACTTGATTCAGATAGCTATCGAGGTAAGTTCTAAACCAAATGATGATTATAATTTATTTGATTTTTATGATTCACAATAAATACCTCATGACGATGAATTATTAAATGCATTTGGGTTCTTTAACGTGCAATACGATAAAATAGTTGAATTAAATATGTCTTTAGAAAGAAAAATAATTACAACTCGAGAAAAAAGGCAAAAATGTTGAAATAGGTCATACCTCGTGCCTTGAGAAAGAAATTATTTTGAAAACCGAGTTGTCCAAAACTAAAAAAGAACTGAAATATATTATGAACAAATTTACTCTTGGAAACAAGAAGTTTGAAAAACTCTTATCCATTCAAAAATCCCCGTTGTCAAAACATGGTCTCGGTTTTGATCCTTTTAAAATAGAACAATCTCTTATAAATCCTCACAAGATTAAAAATATAAAAATTGAGAATTCAAAAACTCCTCCTAAACAACGAGATCATAATGACAAAGTTCATTCAAAATTGAGGAATATCAAAGTTAAACAAATCTGGGTTCCGAAAGGAACAATAGTTCCAAATGCTATAAGTATAATTAACTTTGGAGGACCCAAAAGGGCTTGGGTACCCAAACAACCACAACGAACTACTTTTGCAGGTACCGTGTTCAAGGAAAAGCAAGTGGTACATAGATAGCGGCTGTTCGTGGCACATGTGTGGCACCAAAGAGCTATTCGAAGAACTCGAATATCAAGGACAAGGACATGTAACCTTTGGTGACAACAAAAAGGAGAAGATTATGGGTACCGGTAAGGTCGGTAATGAACCTTCTCCGTTAATCAATAAAGTTTTATTTGTTGAAGGATTGCATCATAATCTACGTCTCTCAATTGTGCGATGAAGGTTTTAAAATTCTTTTTGAAGAAACTCATTGCACGGGTTTTAAAAATAATAAAATTGCTTTTATCGGTTTGAGATGCGGAAATATTTATATTGTCGATCTTAATGACAAAAATTCATTCAATGAAAAATGCCTTATTACTTTAAATGAAAATGCATTTTTGTGGCATAGAAAATTGGGGCATACATCTCTACCGATCATTTCAAAACTCTCGAGATATGACTTAGTTCGTGGTTTACCCAAACTTAAATTTGATCATAAACATTTGTGTGAATCTTGCATAAAAGGGAAACATACTCAAGAATCTTTCAAACCAAAATTTGAGATTTCCACTAGTCGCATTCTTGAACTTGTGCATATGGACTTAATTGGTCCATCTAGATATGTTAGCTTAAATGGCAAACCTTATATTTTGGTAATTGTTGATGATTTTCCTCGATTTACATGGGTTAGATTTCTTGCTCATAAAGATGATACGTTTTTTCAGTTTTCTAAATGGTGTCGTTTGGTACAAAATGAGAAAAACCTTTCCATAATTTCTATCCGTACCGATCAAGGAGGTGAATTTGATTGCACCCCATTTGAACTTTTCTATGACAAGTATGGTGTTAACCAAAATTTTTCGGCTCCTAGAACTCCTCAACAAAATGGGGTTGTTGAAAGAAAAAATAGGTCTTTGGAAGAAATGTCAAGGACAATGTTTAATGAATACTCTCTTCCGAAATATTTTTGGGCCGAAGCTATTTTTACGGCATATTATATTATCAATTGGGTTCATCTTCTTAGAGCCCAACTTAAAACCCCGTATGAGATTTGGAAGGGCAAAAAGCCGAATATTTCATATTTTCACCCATTTGGTTGCAATATTTTTATTTAAATAATGGAAAGGAAAATTTGGGCAAATTTGATGCAAAATCCGATTCAGGTATATTTCTTGGATATTCTACAAATAGCAAAGCTTTCCGTGTT
The DNA here is from genome assembly GCA_033398695.1 of Orobanche coerulescens. Lineage (NCBI taxonomy): Eukaryota > Viridiplantae > Streptophyta > Magnoliopsida > Lamiales > Orobanchaceae > Orobanche > Orobanche coerulescens. The sequence continues at coordinate 21,882,762 of CM065810.1, forward strand.
TATAATATTAGAACTAATAAAGTTGAAGAATCTATTCATGTTAAATTGAATGATGTGATCTCACCCCCGGAAAAGGTAGATTGTTTCGATGATATATGTATTCTTCCGGAAATAGAGAGGATGTCAGAGGCTCAAAATAATATAATAGATGATTTGCCTAAATATTAGAAGCACAACAAAGATCATCCAAGAGAACTTGTTATTGGGAATATCGAAGATGGTGTTCAAACACGAAGACGAACCAACGAATATATTACTCATTTTGCCTTCGTCTCAGAAATTGAATCCAAAAATGTATCTAAAGTTATTAATGATGAAAGGTGGGTGATGGCTATGCAACAAGAGCTCGTCCAATTTGAGCGAAATAATGTATGGAATTTAGTTCCAGCTCTTGAAGATAAAAATATTATCGGAACTAAATGGGTAAATAAAATCAAGTGTGACGAAGACGGGTATCCGGTGGGAAATAAGTCTCTTTCAGTTGCACAAGGTTATAATCAAGAAGAGGGTCTTGATTATGAGGAAAGTTTCGCACCTATGGCTCGTCTCGAAGCCATTCGTTTATTATGTGCTTTTGCCTCTCACAAGAAAATCAAGTTACATCAAATGGATGTGAAAAGCGTATTTTTAAATGGATTTATTCAAGAAGAAGTGTTCGTCAAGCAACCTACAGGATTTGAAGATCATCCATTTCCAGATCATGTCTTCAAACTCAACAAAGCTCTCTATGGTTTGAAGCAAGCACCATGAGTACGATCGTTTAAGTCAATTTCTTATTGCAAATGGCTACAAAAGAGGCAAAATGGACGATACATAGTTGTGAAAATTTTAATTAATTATATGCTCATTTGTCAAATATATGTGGATGATATTTTTTTCGGTGCTTCTAACGAATCTCTTTGCCAAGATTTTTAAAATTTAATGAAGAAAGAATTCGAAATGAGTATGATGGGAGAATTAACATTCTTCCTGGGGATTCAAATTAAACAACGTGAAGATGGGATTTTTATCCATCACACCAAATATACTCACGACCTTCTCAAAAACTTCAAGATGGAAAGTAGCAAAGCAATTTCAACTCTGATGTCTTCTACATTAAAATTGGACAAAGACGAAAATGGAAAACCCGTTGATCAAAAGCTTTATCGAGGTATGATCGGATCTCTACTCTATTTGACTGCATCTAGACCAGACATACTTTTTGCTATATGTTTTATGTGTTGGGTTTTACGTGTATCAAATACAATAAACATGAGCAAAAATGCAGCGGAATAAATTAACGAAAAGCAGACGAGGATCTACAAGCAGTAATTTAATTGATATATTAATAGTTCATCGAATTACCTTAATTCGAAGAACAAATCTGAATCCGGACTAGAAGCTGCTTAAATCCTCTTCCTCTTTCGGTGATCTACACACGAACAACTGGTACAATCCAGATTGCTAGATCCTTACGAATAATGTTGATAAACAGTACAACAATTAATTCCTTTAGAAGGATTTGTAATGTTGATCAAAATCAACTAAGGGAAGAAGGAGAGTTGGTCAAAAATGGACTTACCGGAAGGAGATACAGTTCGGCCAAACCCGATGAAGCAAAGGGACGATTTTTTCCTTGTCACACAATGAGGGTTGTGTAATTTTTGTCTTATGACAACACCTTGTACAAGACCTTATATTTATACTAAGTAAACCTTAGAGTTAAACGTATTTGCTTAGTTGCCCTTTAACTTATTAAATAATACAAAACATATAATATCTCATATTATATATATTACCTATTATTTAATCCTCTTATAAATATAATATCTAATATCATATTTATCTTTTCCAGTTGATATAATTAAATAATATAATATATAATATCGTATCTTATATATTACTCATTATTTAATTTATTTAATAAATATAATATCTAATATTATATCTATTAATTATTCTTACTTGTCTTTAATTGTCGTATGTGTGACCCAAAAGGCTTATATTATGTTGGCAATTATTTAATATCTTATTAAATAATAAGTCATAAGCGGTCTCTAGTAAGACATTATGACTACCCAATAATATAAGTTTATAGTCCATTAAACTATTTAACGTGTCAAATTCCTTTGTCTCGTAATATCATATTTGAACTAAGTCATGGAAATTGTCATACTTATTATGTTCAAATGCTTTCTCGATCTTAAGTAGACTGTTTGAATCAAATGACTCTTCATTTTAGCATGACCATGCATTTCCTTCAGTCCTACTTATCGAGGGGTCCAACAGATATCTCTGTCACTAAAGAGAGGGACAAATCCCTATCTTGATTATTCATTGCCCTCTACATGACTCCCACTAATCTTGATCACTAAACTTTATGATCACCATGTTTTAGATGATATTGGATTACGTCAAGGCATATCAGTTACCATGTTGGACTCTATGATAATATCAGGTTCAAGGATTTATTGACATACTGTTATATTCAGGTTCACTTATGACATTTCCATGCAGTGGTCTCAATGCGGGTCTCTCCAGTATTGGTTCTCCAACCAATACCCATAAGATTGATCCATACCATACGTGTAATCATCCGATGATTATCAATCAAACTTATACTTGTATTGTAGCGACCACTTTTCTAGAAAAATAATTCTTCTAATTTTAAGAAGAATAAATAAAAGTTTGCAGCGAAAATACATTTCAAAAAGACAAACTTAATAATCGCAAGTAATGTTCTCGAGTCATCATTAAAACAAAACATACTTTGATGTGAAATTAACACAAATCGAACATTTGTTCATAAAACATAGTTTGAGATAAATAATATTAAATAAATAAATATCTAATCATAGGTTTGATCATCCCACTCTCAATCGCATGCCACATCGAGCTCCTCAACCTTAAAGGGGTAAATAGTGGGGTGAGCTTCCAACTCGCTCAGTGTGGAGAGTACGCAATATGTCTACATTAATTACTAAATATATTAGCAAATATAAACAACATGACTGATAAATTCTGAAGCCTGTCGGCTAGCCCGAAGGCTTTATGCACAATTAAGTGCCTCTGACTGATTTGCACATTTAAGTGCTTCTGACTGATTGCACATTTAAGTTTTTCTGACTGATTGCACATTTAAGTGCTTCTGACTAATTTCACGTGCACATACGAGACAATATATAAAGCAATTAAAATAAACAAAAGCGTAATAAATCCCCACACCTGGATAAAAATGCAGTTCTTGAACTTGAATGTGATGAAGATGCTTGACTCGATAATTCTAGGCCCGTAAATTCTTGTTATTATCTACAATTAATAATAGAAAATTATTATTATTATATGACCGAAAATTAAATTATAAGTAATAATAATAGTAATTAAAAATGTCAACATGTTAAAAGCTTGGCCTAAAGGAACTGAAATTGAGGAAATTATAATGCTAACTAGGGTTAATTCGTAAGAATTAACTGTCTGGGGACTGGAATTGAATAAATTAAAGAGTTGATTTAGGGTCAAAATAAAAAGTCTAGAACTATAGGGGCTGAATTAAATATTGACCAAAAGCCTGGGGTTAACAACCCTTTTCTCACGTGAGGCACCCGATAATTCTCTCATCTTCCTCCCTCTCATCGACTTCTCTCATCCCTCCTGTTCCCAGCTCTCTCTCTCTCTAAAAACAAAAAATCGCTCTCTCCCCTCCGCTCACACACACAGTCACACACACACAGACGCGCACACACAAAATAAAATAGACGATGGTGAAATGAAAAGGGTACGGCCTGGCTCTCGCCGGAGCTTGAGGCTGGGTCATGGGTGGCGCACCAAGTTCGGACAGCCCCCATACGGCCACAGCCTCTCAGGTAGGGTTTCAGGCACAGCCCGTACTGATGGTTCAAGAAATTGATTTGTTGGTCTCTTTCTGGGTTTGATTTGGGTTTGGATCTGAAAAACGGGATTGGATTTGGGGTTGGTCGAACATGGTTCTGTTGTGTTCGGGCCATAATTTTGGATCTGCTTCTCTGATGAAATTTTATGGGAGTTTGCACTTGTGTTGAAATTATTCTGGTTTGGGTTATTTCCAGGGCTCGGGTTTGTGGTGAAATTTGTGGGGTTCGGGTTGCGGGTTTTGGTTCCGGCCATGAAGTTCAGCCGCGGTTTTTGTTTCAGGGAAACTGGATGAAGGATGGTTGAACGAGGAAATCTGGATTTGGTTTGTGAAACTCTAAAATCTGCTGTTGGAATTGATGGAAAGGAAGGCAAGATATTTCAGATTTGGATTTGAAGATCTAACATAGCAGGAGATGGAAGTCACGGAGATATGAAAAGGAAATCGATTACCTGCTGTTGGAAGTGAACGAGAGATGTAGAGATGAAGTCACGGAATTTGCAGAAGATGGTTTTTTGGGCAGCCACTTCTCAACGAGGAGGAAGAAGGAAAAAAATATATCTGTGTATTATTGAGCATTGGCTGCAGTATAAATACAGTATTTATACTGTAGGTATTAGGTTTAGTGTAATATCCAGTTGTAAATTCATTCATTATCATTCAGTAATTATTATTCAGTAATTGTCACTGTCGGATTAGTCACTCATTAATAATCATTCATCATTCATGATTCATTCATTTGTATTCTTCGTTGGCGTATTTTAGCCGTGTATCAGTTACCGATCGGCATTCACCTCCGTTTGAGAATCGAGATGAGAGTATTATCATGACCATTGGAAATATCACCTATCGCTTGTTGTTGGACTCAATTATATTCATACAAGTATGGTATGTCGGATCATTCAACGATGTGTGTCGAGTAGACGGACTTATCGTTTCTTTGCCGTCCAAGAGCGAGTTACGGCCGTAACATGCTTGCATTACGGCTGTAACATACATTTGTTTTCAGGACTTGTCGGACGAAGGGTACTTACGGCCGTAAGGGTTGCGGCATACGACCGTAAGTTGAGGCAGGTACCGCCGTAAGGCTTGGCCGGTTACGGTCGTACGATCGCGCAGGGTGCCCGGTCAGTTTTCGACGAAGGCTTCAAACGCCCGTAAGTCTTGCCGAGTACGGCCGTATGAGTCGAGTTACGCCCGTAAGACAGGTGCGGTTACGGCCATAAGACTGTCGGCAGACTTTCGACGAAACTGAGTTACGCCCGTACGATGTGGCTGGTCACGGCCGTAAGGCCGTTGAGCTAGAGAGGTTACGACCGTAAGTAGGCCGAGTTACGGCCGTAACATTCGGCAGTTTATATAGACTTGGACGAGATTTTTGCACTTATTTCACCCCTCTTCACTTGAGTTCCGAGAGAAAGGTTTTTGGGAGAGACTTTCTTCATCACATCACTTGTTAAGGAGTGTTCTAAACACATATCTTGGATTGGGAAGCTTGGATAGTCGATTTATCACGATTTCACCGGATCAAAGTGTTTGGATCTTCAAAGGTAAATTCTTCAACATCTTGGATTTCGATTTTGTGTTGAGATATGATGTTTTTGATGTTATAATCATGTTGTATGAAGAGATATACATATGATTATGAGTTTGTATGAATATTCATTGGATTATTGAAGGATTATTCAAGAACACTTTGACTATTGAGTTGGATTTGAGGGTTTTCGATTAGTTGTTGTTGAAATCGTGAATTGGATATTCATATTGGATTATTGATTGTATTGAAGATGTTTTGTTGGTTTGAAACACTCTTTGGGGATTTGATATTGATATAATTAAGGATTGGTCGTAAACAATCGAAGAGTGGTTACAACGTGTTTGATATAATGCCTTAATGAACTTGGTCTAGTCGTATCGATGCTTTGAGTTAGTTATAATCGTGTTTGATAGGTATATTGAACGAATTGTTGGTAATTGTGTTATTCAAGGTTGTTCGAGCGACCGACACCTCATTTAGGACGTTTGTTCGTAGAAGGACATTCTTCACCGGTGTTGTGTAAGTTAATTATTACTCGGTTAAAAGGATATTCATTCCTTTCGTTGTTGTTCATTCATAATCATAACTCATTCATAATGTATTAACCGTATTGAGATTTGTAATTGTTGAATAATCACTTCATTCACGAGGAACGACGGTTCAATCATTTCATCGAGCTATCACTCACTTCACTATTATTTCATCTCGGTGAGTCATTCTTGACTTTGTCGAATTGTTATTCATTAATATTCATCATGGTCATTCTCATTCATATGGCCTTCTGGGTTCGTATTGCGTGGCCGGGTGGTGATGTGTGGAATTTTTAGTCGGGCACATGATGGTCACGTGTTCGGGTTCACCAACACAATGGACTGTGCACACGGTAACGTACCTCTGTGAGAATAATTAGGTACAAGGGCGGGTGTGTCCGGAAACTCATCTTGTGCACACGCACATACCATTACGGGTGTACTACGATGCCCCTCTTCAGCTTAATTCCATAATTAAGATATATCATGATTGTGTTTATTCAACTCTTGAGGATTGTTGTTCTGTGTAACTGACCCCGTTGGGGGACATTGTTTTTAGGTCATGGCAATGCAATGGCACGGGAAGAGAATGTTGACGGCGAGGAGTCCTAGTGATACTAGTTGGAGGCCCCAGTCCTTTCAGTCATTCATGTTGTTTTCATTTTATTTTCGCTACAGATTTCCGTTTTGGATATTCATTTTCATCCAGTGTTGTATATTTTATCTTCATATAAAATGTACATGTATTATGTGTTATCTTGGGTGTGTTGTACTTGAAACTCCTCATCGGAGTAATTGATGATATAATGTAGCTCGGTACTACAATTATATTATTTAAGTCATTAATTTTCATTCGCCTGGTGGGTCCCAGTCAGGGGTCCACGGCACTGTAATAGTCGCCTAGTCGGGGGTATTACTGAGTTGGTATCGGAGCGTGGTTTTGAATACTACCTTCCGAGTCATGTCTCATTTGAAATTATCGTTCATCAGACTAGTATCATTGGACTTTCGCGTCACGTGTGACCTGTGCAAGAGCCAAGCCCCTCAGACCAAAGAACCGTAAGATTTCTGACGCCATGGTATAATTTCTGGCAATAAGAATCACTCATTCATCATTCAACAGTCAACAATCCTCAGTCATCATTTCATTGGTGATCATGTCGATCATGTTAACTCATTAATCACTCAGTTCATTTCACTGTTCAGTTGCTGATCTTGAGAATCGTATCATTAATCTTGTTAACTTGTTCAAGATAATCATTTCAAGAATTTCATCAGATAATCATATCACCTCAGTTGATCATTCATGTAATCATTGTATTGGAGCGCGTATGCTCATTGTCATCATTTCATAACGTAATCATAACGAGGTACTCATGAGAGATCTATAATTATCATTTGGACTTCCTACTCCAGTATGGAGAGAGCTGTCAAAGGACGCAGGGGGAGAGGCCGCGGTGCAGGCCGAAACCCGGGAAATAATCATTCACAGTCAGGAAGTCGTACCCGGGACACAGCTCAATCAGAAGGTGTTCGGGTTGATCCACTTGCTTTTATGCAGGGCATGATGGCCCAGATGCAATTGCTTAATCACCAATGCGCTACTCTGACCGAATTAATCGAGAAAGCTCTTACTGATGAGCTTACTGCTAAGGAAATTGCTGAACAACCTTCATCTGCTAGCAAGAAGTCAAAGAAGCGTAACCAGTCCGAAGGCGGCCAGTCAACCTTCAAGAAGTTTTGTGTGGGCTCTACTTTTTCTGAGCGACCTCCTACGATGCATAAACCCGCAGAATCTCAGTCCCGAGCAGTAAGTTCGGCCATCACCTATTTCAACTGTAGAGCCCCGGGTCATTTCAGCACTAGGTGTTCGAGGCAGACTGTCACCTGTTTCAACTGTGGGATTACCGGGCATAAGGTCCGTTTCTGCCGAAGAGACTCCAAGCATACTCCGGTGGCATCTCAAGCCCCGAAGCAATCAGCGGTTCAGAATCAGCCCACTCAGTCCGTGCTGTTTAAGACGACGGGAGCAACTAAAGGCGGAGCTCATACTTATCAGACAGTAGCATCCGGTTTGGGGGCCGGCAAGCCACGAATTCACGAGACGAAGAGGACCGAAGATCCGAAGGCCCGAATGATCTCAGGTATACTCGAAATTCTATCCCAACCTGTGTGTACCCTTTGTGATACTCGTTCATCGCATTCATTCATTTTCGAGTCATGTTTGAGTAGACGACTTCTGGATAGTTCCACTAGTTGTGAGCCTTATGTCATTGGTCTACCAGACGGTAAAAGAATTTTCGGAAATCGTGAGGTTAAGAATTGTCCAAATTAAGCTTAATGACCGTGATTGGTTGGCGGACCTAATCGTGGTAGATTTACCTAAGGACGATGTAATATTGGGTATTAATTGTATGGATCATCATGATGCCATCCTTAGTGTTTGTAAGCATATGGTCACTATCATTTCAGACGATGGAGTCGAGTGTGTATTTCAGGGAAGTAATCCCAGTTGTTCCGGAAGAATCATTAATATGATGAAAGCAGTGAAATTGCACAATCAGGGGTGTTCAATCATTCATTGTATCATTGTCATCGATTGACCGTTCTAAGGCAATCGAGGTGTTCAATCATTCATTGTATCATTATCATCGATTGACCGTTCTAAGGCAATCGAGGTGTTCAATCATTCATTGTATCATTGTCATCGATTGACCGTTCTAAGGCAATCGAGGTGTTCAATCATTCATTATATCATTGTCATCGATTGACCATTCTAGGGCAATCGCGGTATTCAATCATTCATTGTATCATTATCGTCGATTGGCCATTCTAAGGCAATCGAGGTGTTCAATCATTCATGGTATCATTTTTATCGACTGACGATGTATTCCCAGACGAGCTACCTGGTTTTCCTCCACCGAGGGATGTGGAATTCATGATAAAGTTGGAGCCTGGTACGTCCCCATTATCGAAGGCACTGTATCGGATGGCCCCGACCGAAATACAGGAACTAAAGAATCAATTGGAAGATTTGACCGAGAAGGGTTATATTCGACCGAGTGCATCCATGTAGGGAGCACCGATGTTATTTGTCAAGAAGAAGGACGGTTCTTTTCATTTGTGTGTCGATGATCTCTTAGATCAACTTCAGGGAGCTTCAGTATTTTCCAAGATCGACTTAAGATCTAGATATCATCAGTTGCGAATTCGAGAGTCGAATATCGCAAGGATGGCGTTTCGAACACGCTATGGTCATTATGAGTTGTGGTAATGCCGTTTGAGTTAACTAATGCACCTGCGGTGTTCATGGAGTTAATGAATCGGGTTTTCATCGACTATTTGGATCAGATTGTGGTTGTCTTCATTGACGACATTTTGATTTATTCTCGTGACCGAGAGGAGCACGAGGCTCACCTTCATCAGGTTCTCGACGTGTTGAGACAAGAGCAACTCTATGGAAAGTTTTCCAAGTGTGAGTTCTGGATGTCCGAGGTGACGTTTCTCGGACATGTAATTTCGTCAGATGGTGTACGGGTTGATCCTTAGAAGACGGAGGCTACTCGAGTTTGGCAACCTCCAAAGAATGTTAAGGAAATCCAAAGCTTTCTCGGATTAGCCGGCTATAACAGGCGATCTATGGAAGGATTTTCTAAAATCGCTCAACCAATAATGAACCTTTTGCAGAAGGATAAGAAATACACGTGGTCCGATGCGTGTCAGCAGAGTTTTGAGGAACTTAAGAGTCGTTTAACTTCAACACCTGTCCTTTCCTTACCGCAAGGGACGGAAAGATTTGTGGTTCATAGTGACGCGTCCGGACACAGTCTCGGATGTGTACTAATGCAGAATGAGAAGGTTATTGCCTATGCTTCGCGGCAATTGAGACCTTACGAGGTCAATTATCCGACCCACGACCTGGAGCTAACATCCGTGGTTTTCGCATTGAAGATTTGGCGTCATTATCTTTATGTTGTTACCTATAAGATATTCACCGATCATAAGAGTTTGAAATATATATTTACTCAGAAGGAGTTAAATATGCGACAGAGGCGGTGGTTGGAACTAACCAAAGATTATGATATTGAGATCCTGTACCACCCAGGTAAGGCGAACGTGGTCGCCGATGCCCTGAGTCGTAAGTCCATTCAGGAGCAAATGCTTGCTCGTTTAACAGTTCATAAGGAGCTTCAGCAGGAATTCCTGAGACCCGTGATCGAGGTCTGGGTTCAGAGAGTACAAGGACAACTTTGTATGTTAGCGATTTCATCGCCACTTGAGGATGCGATCAGAGTGAATCAGGGTCAAGACCCATTTTCATTGCGCATCCGAGAGGATGTGGCTCAAGGGAAAGCCCCTGGATTTGTGGTCCACGAGGATGGACTATTGCGATTTAAGAACCCTAAACTCGATTTTGAGAGAAGCTCATGCTACCCCTTATTCCACTCATCCGGGGTCTAGCAAGATGTACGAAGACTCGAAACAAAATTACTGGTGGAGTAATATGAAGCGAGAAGTCGCGGAATTTGTTTCGAGATGCTTAACCTGTCAGCAAGTCAAGATAGAACATCAGCGGCCAGCGGGTATGCTGAAACCGATCCCTATTCCAGAGTGGATGTGGGAGGATATTTCAATGGACTTCATCACGAGTTTTCCGACGAGTCTTCGTGGCATGAATACAATTTGGGTAATTGTGGGCCGTTTAACTAAGTCAGCTCATTTCCTTGAGAATAAGGATACATGGGGTCCCGAGAGACTTGCCCAGTTGTTCATCAAAGAGATAGTGAGATTGCACGGTGCTCCTAATAGTATCGTTTCTGATCGTGACGGGCGATTCATGTCACATTTTTGGAAATCAGTTCATTGTGCCATGGGAACTCAGCTTAATTTCAGCACAGCTTTCCATCCTCAGTCCGACGGACAATCAGAGCGAACTATTCAGACGTTGGAGGACATGTTGAGAGCATGTGTCCTCAATCGGAAAGATGATTGGGAAGCCCAACTACCGTTGATCGAGTTCACGTACAATAACAGTTGGCATGCTTCGATTAGATGGCACCTTACGAGGCCTTATACGGTCGTCATTGTCGATCTCCTTTGTATTGGGACGACTTATCAGAATCAATCGGCACTGAGCCCGATATGTTTATAGCCGCCCGTGAGAAGGTAGCTTTGATCAGGAGTCGTTTGTTGACCGCTCAGAGTCGACAAAAATCTTATGCAGATAATCACTGTCGGCCATTAGAGTTCGAGGCAGGTGACCACGTTTTGGTCAAGGTATCCCTGAGTCAAGGTATCTTCCATTTTGGGAAGCGGGGAAAGTTGAGTCCGAGATTCATTGGACCGTTTGAGATTTTGGATCGAGTAGACAGTCTGGCTTATCGATTGGCTTTACCTCCGGCGTTGAGCCGAATTCATAATGTGTTTCACGTCTCTCAGTTGCGGAGGTATGTTGCCGACCAGAGTCACATACTTCAGTTCGACAAAATCGAGATTGCGGATGATCATTCGTATGAGGAGCGTCCTATACGAGTCTTAGAGCGGTGAATCAAACAGTTGAGGAACAAGACTGTTGGGTACAAGATCGGATATTGCGCCGTGTTGCGGAAGCGTAAAATAAAATGCGGAAATTAAATGACGCACGGATTTATAGAGGTTCGGCTATAAACGAGCCTACGTCCTCTCTCGGTATCTTTTTCTATAGGTTCAAGATAAAAACCTCTGCACCTCTCTTCTATCGGTCGAGGGATAACTGTTTACAATCACGTCTTCTATTGGTCCATGATAAACCACTCGTACTTGTCTTTGTGTCGGTCCAGGTTAAATCGTTTTCCTTTTCGTAGGACAAGGAATCAACCTCTCTAGCTTTCTATCGGTACTAGATAAACCTCAAGAAGATATCGATTGTGATTCTAATAATGCCGGATCCTTGATGTAATATCCGCATTTTTATTTTCCCGGTATTTTCATTTTCGGTGTATTTCTTCCGTCATCTATTGATCTAATTCTCGTAATTGTTATGCAGAACTGCCGTTTCGGGGTTGCCGTGGGTCCATTCTATTTTATTATGCGTTTTGAGATTTCCCGTTTGATGTTTCGCTCATATTGCAGTGTTTTGGACCGTTTATATTTCGTACCTAGCGCACGCTATCTTTTCTGCATAGCACACGCTAGAGGTCCCTTAGTAGCGCACGCTACATCTGCTTCGTAGCGCGCGCTAGCGAGCTAACCCTGGGAGTGGCAGTACTGATTCCAGCCCTCTGGACTGGCGGATTAGCGTACGCTATGTAGTCTAGCGCACGCTAATGTCGGGGGCTAGCGCATGCTAAGATACCTGGTAGCGTGCACTAGCGTGACTATCCAGTACTGGACAGTTTGCTTACCAGGTGCCCAGGTAGCGCACGCTATGGTCGATAGCGTGCGCTACCGATACACTTTTAGCACACGCTATGATTGGTTGATAGCGCACGCTAACTGGATCAGGTGTGTACCGATAGTTCACTTCTGGACTCGGCTGTTGTCCAGGTAGCGCACGCTATGGCCGATAGCGCGCGCTACCGAGGGGTTATTAGCGCACGCTACATTTTGAGTAGCGCATGCTAACGGCCAGAAATCTGGCTACTGGACAGGGACGCTAACTGTATGGACTGGAGATTTGTCTCGTTAGCGCACGCTAACTTTGAGGATTAGCGGGCGCTAACACTCCCTAGTTATATAAACCAGGGAGTTGACCCAGATGAACGTATTACGTTCATTTCTTCTCCTCCCCGCGGCTTAGAGCTCTTTTGGCGATTTTGGGCGATTTCATGGAGATTTCTTATTCCAATCATCTCAACCATCAACTTCCTTGAGTTCTAGGTGTATAATAACAACATCAACACGAATCTTTCATCCTAATCCAAGGTAAAACCTCTTAGAACCCTACTTTTGGATAAATTGGGGGTTTTGGGATTTTCGTCCGATTCGTTCCGTTTTGTTGGTTAATCCATGATGAATATGATTAATCTTGTTGATATCATTAGTTTTCCTATGGATTCATGGTATATTTTCTTGGTTTTGCGAAATCGAGAGGAATTGGTTGTGGTCCGCCCTCGTTGTTATTTTTGTACGCATATACATGAATCGTAGGCGGGTTTTCGGGTGTATTCCATTTCCGTATTCATCTAGAGTTGGTTGTGATTATGTTCTTCGAATTGTTAAGTTTGGTTCCGTTGATTCTTAGCGTTCGTCGGTGATTTTCCTTTCCGGTCGTTGCGTCATCAATTATTCAAGGCAAGTATTTTTGGAAACCTTTATGCTTAACGTGAAATGGTAATGTATATTGTGTGTGATTTGCTCACTTCGGGATGGTCCGACGAGATCACGGAGGGAGTCCAAAGGGTTGAGTCCTGGATTCATGAGTTTGTTTAGCTAGCCAGCCCGGGAGGGTCCTTAGAGGCCTCGGGTGGGATTTGTGGCTTCGTCCCTATCCTAGGCGATGCACGTGCGTGATTTGTTTTATGATATGGCCAGCCCGAGAGGGTCCTTATAGGCCTCGGGTGGGATTTGTGGCTTCATCCCGGTCCTAAGCAAATTTGATTGACTGTTTGTTTCCGGAAAAGACATGTCTGGTTTTGGTTTCGAAATGATTTGGTGCATTGTACTATGAAACGTGTAAGCGAATGATTTGCCTTGATTACTTGTACTAGCGTAATTGCTAACCCCTCTGGGGACCCGTTTTGGGGAAATTCTTATTATGGATTTCAGGTTATGTTCTTCCGGACGAGCGGGCACTGGGACAGTACGAGGATGTTGGCCAGGGTCGTTGACATGTGCATTTGGGTCTCCTTATTTTCTCTTGTCTATTTCGATATGGTTGTTTCCCACATTTATAAACTTATAGATTGTACTCGCGAGTACTTAGGCTTTCCATTTCGAACTCCGTTTTGTATTACCTTAAATTGCTACATTGTCGGTTGATGCTTATTTCGCCGGTTGCTCCGGGCGTATCTGTATATGTCGTATTATTTAAATGTGTGTCCTCGCTAACCGAGATGTTTAGTCGAGTGGTGTTTTCTTGTTGTAGCCTGGTAGGTCCCATGTAGGGGTCCATGGCGCTGCAATATACTCCGAATATCTCGGGGTGTTACAGAGGATTTGTGGCTTCGTCCCGGTCCTAGGCAAATTTGATTGACTGTTTGTTTCCGGAAAAGACATGTCTGGTTTTGGTTTTGAAATGATTTGGTGTATTGTACTATGAAACGTGTAAGCGAATGGTTTGCCTTGATTACTTGTACTAGCGTAATTGCTAACCCCTTTGGGGACCCGTTTTGGGGAAATTCTTGTTATGGATTTCAGGTTATGTTCTTCCGGACGAGCGGGCACTGGGACAGTACGAGGATGTTGGCCAGGGTCGTTGACATGTGCATTTGGGTCTCCTTATTTTCTCTTGTCTATTTCGATATGGTTGTTTCCCACATTTATAAACTTATAGATTGTACTCGCGAGTACTTAGGCTTTCCTTTTCGAACTCCGTTTTGTATTACCTTAAATTGCTACATTGTCGGTTGATGATTATTTCGCTGGTTGCTCCGGGCGTATCTGTATATGTTGTATTATTTAAATGTGTGTCCTCGCTAATCGAGATGGTTAGTCGAGTGGTGTTTTCTTGTTGTAGCCTCGTGGGTCCCATGTAGGAGTCCACGACGCTGTAATATACTCCGAATATCTCGGGGTGTTACAGAAAATGGTATCGGAGCCCTAGGTTTATGGATACCTAGGCTTGTCGGTTATTTGGGTCTAGTTGTGTTTTGGTTTGCACATTGTCACACCGCTGCCGGCATCTCAGTACTTCCAGTGCTCGTAAGTTTTCCTTACTCGATTCTTTACTTTCTCGTACCGTATTTCCATTTCTTAAACTGTGGTTATTCTCCCTTTTTTACTTATCACCGAGTTGCTTTTTGCCACCTCTTAACACCAGCATGGATGCTGGAAGGGGCCGTGGTCGTGGTCGTGGCCGTGGACGCGGTCGGGGACGTGGGGCAGCCGGTGGGGCGGCCACGTCGCATTCTTCGGGAGCCGACAGTACCGGTGACCGTCACAGTCATGCTTCTTCTCAGGAGCGTGCCGATCTTGGTATTGCAACCGTTATGCAGCAAATGGTTAACCAAATGGCGGTGATAGCTCAGGTGGTTCAGAACCCGGGTCAGGCCCATGCTAATCGGGACTGAGCAGACTGTTGGCTCCAAGATGTCATCAAGATGCATCCTCCTCAGTTTTTGGGAGCATCAGACCCGATCGGCTGGGAGGGGTGGATCAAGGAGATATCTAAAGTCTTCGTTGCCACCAACTGTCCTGAGGACCGTAAGGTCCCTATTGCCCAGTACTTTCTCACTGGGGACGCTACGGATTGGTGGGAGATCGTTAGGCCCAAAGATCATGTTGCTTCGTGGGCCGAATTTCAGGAATTGATGGAAACTGAATATTGCCCATGGCCGGTTAGATAGGCTCGAGTCCATGCTTTCTATGATGCTCAACAATGGGATATTCCCGTATCCCAAGCTATTTCCGATTTCAACAAGGAGTTGGGTTATGTGAAGACCCAAGTTGTCGAAGAGAGCGACAAAATTTTCCATTTTTCCAGGCGGATGAAGCTGTCAATTCGGGACTATATGTCTGGGCTCGTCTGCACTACTTTGAAGGATTATCAGAGTAGGGCCCTTGCTTATGATATGTCGGTGACGGCTAGTGATGTGGCTCGTGAGAGCAAGAAGCAGAAGTCGGTCGGAAATTTTTTTGGTCCCAAGAGTGGAGGCCAGAAGAAATCTCAGGCTGCGAATATTTCTACGGGCGATTCGGCTCGTTTCTCTGGGAGCTTTCGAGGTGTCGCCGGAACCTCCGTTCGTGAACCCACATGCTTTAACTGTGGCCAGCCAGGCCATAGGAACCGGCAGTGTCCTCGTCCGAAGTTTACTTGTCATACTTGTGGTCAGTTGGGCCACAAGGCCCTCTTTTGTGATTAGATCAGACAGATTTGCAAGTCCCGTGATTCTTTTCCAGCACTTAGAGAGTCCAGTGTGAACCAGGGCTCGTTTGCTCCGCAGCCTCAGCCGAGTGCAGGTCGAGGTAGAGGTCGGGGTCAGCCCGCTAGAGGAGGAGCTTCCAGTGTCGGCTCTGCCCAGCCGCATATCTATGAGATGAGGAGGACCGATGATCCAGCAGCCACTGTGGCGACAGGTACCGTTCATATCCCTTCTCATCCTGTCAGTGTTCTTTTCGATTATGGTGCTACACATTCATTCATATCACTGGAGTGTGTGCGCCGTTTGAGTCTCGACTGTTTGTCGCCTTGCGAGTCTTTCATCGTTAAACTTCCTAGCGGTGATAGGATCGTGGGCGATCGAGAGGTCCGAGACTGCTCTGTGTTTATTGGTGAGAGAGCTTGGCTCTCTAATCTTATTGTCATTAATATTGAGGGTGAGGATTTGATTCTTGGGGATGATTGGCTCGAGCGGCATGGTGCGATCATGAACTACCGCACGAGAATCATCACTATGTTAGCCGAGGACGGTGTAATACCCGAGATTTCTGATATGTTTTTGGAACTTGTGATATTGTAATCGTTGTACTTGATCTGAGTATTATTCTCCGTATTTCATAATCCGATGTTGTCGAGCGTATGATTTCATGTATGTGATTTAAAAATTGTAATTCTGCGCATGTAGCGCACGCTATCAGATATGTGTAGCGTACGCTAACATGGATTCATAGCGCACGCTACAAAGGAACATTAGCGCACGCTATGCGTGGTCAATTTGATTGAGACGTGCGGTAGGTGAGATCTGGCCGGGGGACCCCTGTCGGATTGTGTCGGGATGAACCTGGACGGCTTTTGGGAAAAGCCAAGTCAACGCCTTAGCGCACGCTACAGGCATGTGCATAGCGCGCGCTAAGCGTTGAGTACAGTTAAGTCAGTGAGCCGTTAGCGCACGCTACGAGCAGGGACTAGCGCGCGCTAATAGTCATTTCTTATAAATAGGACAGCATCCTATTCGTAATTTCAGTTCTTTCTTCTCCCATACCCGAATTCTTACACTTAGAGCATAACTTCCTACATCCTAAACACCTCATATCAACATCCTAGCTCGTGATTGGAGATTGTAGATCATTGAGGATTGGTGTTCGAGCCTTCGACGTTGGGTCGCTTCGATTTTCTCCTTGTTCAACACTACTTTGAGGTAGGTGATTCTTCACCAAAGTTAGTAGTGTTCTAAAGGACGATTTAATCATGTTTGTATAGTCAGTATTTCACTCTATATCGATCATCATGTGTTAGAAGAATATTTTCGACGTATCGGCACTTTTTATCGCATGAACCTTTGAACCATTTTTAGTATGTGGACTCCTAAGCTTTTTCAAACCGATTTGTGATCAGTAGACGGATATTACCAAATTGTTACGTTTTACCCATTGGAATCTTGCGTTTTGGAACGTAGGACGAACGGAACTTAGAATATTTCCTTGAAGATCAAGATGAATGATAGTGTAGTAATGATTATACGTATCTTTGAATCTCATAGTCTTTCATTACGTATAGAACTTTCACAAACCTTATTAGCATGATATGCTCGAGGATGACTGGTTTTATCACCATAGGATTTATGAGTTCATCACCATTTAATCCAGTTTTCTGTTTGTAGTAATTTGCCATGCAAGGTTAGCGCACGCTAACATACGTAAGTTAACGTGTGCTATCGGGGATAAGTTAACGCACGATACGTACGTAACGTACGTTACGATATCAGCCGAGTCAGTCGGCTGATCAGAGAGAACTGCCAGTCCGTGGCTAGCGTACGCTAACAGGCAGGCTTAGCGCACGCTACATAGAGTGCGTAGTGTACGCTAAGTAGTTCAGGCAGATTGTTTATTTTGAGCTTTTGGGCCGTAGACCGAATTGTTAGGCCATCGTTCGACTTGAGATGATTTGTATATCATTCCTTTTGTTAAGGTTCGAGCTTGTTACGTTGATCGAAGGAGGCGGCCTTCGAGTGTCTTGAGATCATTGAAGTGTTTCGTTCTTGCCATCTTCAAGGCAAGTATCGTAACATATTAATATTGGTATTTTTAGCATGCGTGTGATTTTTCATGTTGTTGAACATGAGATTTATTTCGTTGAATTGTCATGATATTCGTTATCTAGTGTTTGTATGTTCATGATTGATGGACATAATGATTTGGCATATGTGTATGCATGAGTTGTGTTTGTGTACGTTGTACGATCTATGCTGAGGGCGCTGGATCGGATGTCCACCTCGTGTTGGTCCGACGGGATCATCTTGGGATCTAAGTGAGGCGCTGGATCATTGGACGGGTTATTTCCACCTCGTGTTGGTCGACGGGATCATCTTGGGATCTATCTTTGAGGGCGCTGGATCATTGGAATACCCATGCCGTGTTAATGGAATCTTGTGGATTCGCATTGTCGGATCCAGTAGCGGAAGTCCGTGTGGTGTATCTTGTTATGTATTGTTGATGCATATTCGAATTGTTTAATATGATACTTGTACTAGCATCGTTTTCTAACCCCTTCGGGAGTGGACATTTGTTTTGATGTTCGGGTAGCGAGGAGCGGGGAAACGACCACGATGCAGACGTGACGACGAAGGGGTTCAGTGATGTTTGTTGTTGTTGGTGATTTGTTTTCTTGTTTTGAGTTCAGTACTCGAGTACGCGTGCCGTATTAAAATTATTTCGATATGGTTGTATAAATTACTCGTTGAACCAGTTGTTCGGTTTTTCAAACTTGAATTTCCGATGATGATGATGATGTCTTATATTTACCTTTCTTTTAAATTAGCCTTGTAAATCCTTACTTAAAGGGTTTATGGTGCTGTAATTATTCTGAATATCTCGGGGTGTTATAGAATATGGTATCGGAGCTAAGATTTATGGATATCTTGGCAGTCGGGTTTTAAGTTGGGTCTGTTTACGTTATTGATTTATGAGTCGTTCGTAACATCACTGTTCAGCCAAAAGTCGTCATGTGGACCGTGGTTGTAAGTCTCCTAATCTCTTATACTACCGTTTTACTTAATTACTGTTTTGTGAGTATTGACGGGCTTTATTTCGTAAACTTTATCCTGGATATTGAGGAATTGTGTTTACAGTATGTTGAGAGGAGGACGTGGACGCGGACGCGGTCGTGGACGCGGACGGGGTAACATGAGACAGGAGGATTCTGCAACTACCCCAGAATTATCAGCTAGTCGAACCGATTCCCATTCTGGAGGGCAGCAAGGATCAGCGAACGACGCAAATCCTAACATGCCGGGAGTGCTTCAACAGGTGGTGGCGCAGATTAACCAGTTCGCCCAGGTAGTCGACCGCATGCAGACGGCGATGGGACAGCATCACCACGAGGATAACCGGGGAGACAGATGGCTTGCTAAGGTGGTCAAATTGCACCCGCCAAAATTTGACGGATCTGCCGAGGCATTGACTTGGGATCATTGGCTTAAGGAGTTAGAGAAGATATTCGCGGGTCTTAACTGTCCCGAGGACCAGAAGGTTCCCATTGCCCAGTATTTTCTGACTGGGGAGGCCTTTGATTGGTGGGAAGCTATCCGACCCGAGAATCATAATGCGGACTGGACGGAATTCAAATTAATGATGGAAGCACAGTATTGTCCTCGTCCAGTTAGAGAGGCAAAAATCCGAGAGTTTTTCTCACCACAGAGTTCGGAAGCATCTGTGACAGATGTAATCAAAAATTTTAATCATCAGCTGACTTGTGTGCGACACTTGGTCAGAACGGAGGCGGAAAAGATTTTTCATTTCGATATGCGGATGAAGCCGGAGATTCAGCAGTACATGTCCGGATTCGAGTGTACTACGTTGCCACAATATCAAGACAAAGCACTGGCCTACGATATGAAAGAGGCGGCGGTGGAGAAATCAGTGGAGGCAAAGAAGCAGAAGGTGACCGGCGACTTTTCAGAAAACAAGAGTGGTGGGCCCCGCAAGGGCCAGTCTTCCTTTTATTCGGCTAGGAAACCTCCACAACCTTCTAGAGGCGGAAAGAAGTTCCGAACTACATCAGCGGTTTCGGACGCATCAAAGAAATGCTACAATTGTGGTCGGCGAGGCATATTCGACGTGATTGCCCCGCATCTTCTGTGACTTGTTACGATTGTGGACAAGAAGGGCACCGTGCGGCCTTCTGTGGAGCTGCTACTAGATCTTTTGGTACTCGCACTCCAGCGCCAGTTCCGAAGGAGGCAAGTGTGAACCAGACGCAGCAGAGTGGGTTTCAGCAGCAGAATGGTGGGAAGAGAGAGACATCCAGTGCTGGGTCCGTTCCTACGCGCCTGTACGAGATGAGGAAATCTGATGATCATAACACTGCTGTTGCATCAGGTACGATTCAGATCCTTCTGCAACCAGTTAGTGTTTTATTCGATTCCGGAGCTACACAGTCTTTCGTATCATTGAACTGTGTAAATCTTTTAAAAATCTCGTGCTTATCTGATTGTGAACCATATGTTGTGGGTTTGCCGAGTGGAGAGAGAATTGTGGGAACCCTAGAGGCTAGAGATTTTCCAGTGTCTATAGGAGGGAAAGATTGGCCATCGAATCTTATTGTAGTTGACATCTACGGTGACGATTTAATTCTCGGAGACGATTGGCTCAACCGTTATGGAGCTATTCTGAATTACCGAGAGAGAGTCATTTCTATCATTGCTGATGACGGATCTGAACACTTATTCCGAGGATGGAGACCAGGAAGCTCGGGAAAATTGATCAAAGCGATGAAAGCAGTGAAATTACTGAAGCAAGGATGTCATGGACTTTGGTGCTATGCCATGAGGAAAGAGGAAGGAGTAGAGCTCTCGTCTATTTCAGTGGTGAATGAGTTCTAGGATGTATTTCCTGACGAACTACCTGGGTTACCTCCGCAGAGAGAAGTGGAGTTCACTATCGAATTAGAGCCTGGAGCAGCTTCTATTTCCAGAGCACCATACCGCATGGCGCCAACCGAGATGTATGAACTCAAGAAGCAACTGGAGGAATTGTTACAGAAGGGCTATATTCAACCTAGCGTTTCTCCTTGGGGAGCGCCCGTTCTCTTTGTCCGTAAGAAAGACGGATCCCTCCGACTGTGTATTGATTACAGGGAGCTCAATAAGATGACGATCAAGAATAAGTATCCTCTACCTCGGATCAACGACTTGTTTGATCAACTGCAAGGAGCAAGGGTATTCTCGAAGATTGACTTGCGATCAGGATACCACCAGTTGAGAATTAAGGAATCGGATATACCAAAGTCTGCTTTCAGGTCCCGGTACGGGCATTATGAATTCGTAGTGATGCCGTTTGGACTTACCAATGCTCCTGCGGTGTTCATGCAATTGATGAATCAGGTATTCCTGGAATACTTGGATAAATCTGTGGTCGTCTTCATTGATGACATCTTGATATATTCGAGGGACGCAGAGGAGCATGCCGAACATTTATGTGTGGTTTTGAGCACCTTGAGGAAGGAACAGCTGTATGCAAAGCTTTCAAAATGCGAGTTCTGGCTTAGGGAAGTAACTTTCCTTGGGCATGTGATATCAGCTGACGGAATTCATGTGGACCCGAAGAAAGTCGAAGCAATCTTGGAATGGGAAGCTCCTAATAATGTGAAAGAAGTCCGGAGTTTCCTAGGACTTGCTGGATATTATCGCCGCTTTGTAGAGGGATTTTCCAAGATTTCTCGTCCGCTCACTCAGCTGTTACAGAAAACTCAAAAGTTTAAGTGGGATGAGAAATGCCAGGCTGGTTTTGATGAGCTTAAGAAGAGACTGACGACAGCACCTATATTAGCATTACCAGATGGAACTGATGGGTTCATGGTGTACAGCGATGCTTCAAATCAGGGTCTGGGATGTGTGTTGATGCAAAGAGATAAGGTGATTGCCTATGCTTCTCGGCAGTTGAAACCATACGAGGTTAACTATCCGACTCATGATCTGGAGTTAGCAGCTGTGGTCTTTGCATTGAAAATTTGGAGACATTATTTGTACGGCACTCATTGTCAGATCTTTACCGATCATAAGAGCCTCAAGTACATTTTCAGTCAGAAAGATTTAAACATGAGGCAGAGAAGGTGGCTGGAATTGATCAAGGATTACGACTTGGAGATTCTCTATCATCCGGGGAAAGCAAACGTAGTAGCCGATGCATTGAGCCGTAAACCTGTTTCTCTTCGAGTGTTGGAAGCACTTACATCCCAAACCAGTATTCAACGAGAACTGATCCGCGAGGGGATTGAAGTATGGGCACCGGGAATCGAGGGCAACTTTATGTGATGGAACCGACTTCATCACTAGTCGAGAGATCAAGTCTAAGCGGTTGAGCGATTCTCGATCCTTCGATTATGTGACGAAGTAAAGAAAGGAAAAGCCCGAGATTCGTGTTACAAGACGATGGAGTTACGAGATTTGAGTCGACTTTGCGTTCCGATGATGATGATCGAGACGGACTATTACGAAGGAAGCTCACAGGCGCCTATTCTATTCACCCGGCGTGATAAGATGTATAAAGGATTTAAAACAAAACTTCGGTGGGGAATATGAAGAAGGATGTAGCGAGTACGTTTGAAGTGTTTGACTTGTCGTGAGTTAAGATTGAACATCACCGGAATGTTAAAGCCGCTTAGATCCTGAATGGAAGTGGGAGGACATCTCGATGGATTTCATCACCAGTATGCCAAGGACTAGAACGGGAATGAACATGATTTGGGTTGTAGTTGATCGACTAACCAAGTCGGCTCATTTCCTAGGGATTAAAGATACATGGGGACCCGAGAGATTGGCGCGAGTATTTATTGCGGAGATAGTCAGATTGCATGGGACGCCGAAGACCATTATTTCGGATCGAGATGGTCGTTTCGTGTCACACTTCTGGAAAGCAGTTCACAGGGCTTTGGGGACTGAACTCAACTTTAGCATGGCTTATCATCCCCAAACGGACGGTCAGTCCGAAAGGACTATTCAAACCGTAGAAGACATGCTTAGAGCTTGTGCGTTGGATTGGTCAACTGATTGGGAAGTTCACTTGCCCTTGATTGAATTCACTTATAATAATAGTTGGCATGCTTCGATTAAGATGGCACCATTTGAAGCTTTGTACGGGAGAAGATGCCGATCACCCCTGTGTTGGGATGATTCTTCGGATTTGATCGGAACGGAACCAGAATTGATAATTCAGACTCAAGAGAAGATAGTTTTGATTCGAGAGAGACTGTTGACTGCCCAGAGTCGACAAAAGTCTTACACAGACGTACGTCGTCGTCCTCTAGAGTTCGACGTTGGGGAACATGTGCTATTGAAGGTGTCTCCTACACGAGGGATTTTCTGTTTTGGGAGGAGAGGCAAGCTTAGTCCAAGATATATCGGACCATTCGAGATCCTCGAGAGGGTTGGAGATTTAGCATACAGGTTGGCCTTACCGCCATCGCTGAGTCACGTTCACAATGTGTTTCACGTATCCCAACTGAGGAAGTATGTACCGGACCCCAGTCACGTCATTGATTTCGGCGAGATCGAGATAGCTAATGATGGCACTTTTGAAGAGAGACCAATCAAGATACTTGAGAGTCGGATCAAACAATTGAGGAATAAACCAATACACTTGGTTAAAGTACAATGGTCACGACACGGAGTTGAAGAGGCCACTTGGGAAACGGAGGACAGTATGAAGACTAGATATCCGGAGTTGTTTTCATCTTAAGTTTCGGGACGAAACTTCTTTTTAGGGAGGAAGGATGTAATACCCGAGATTTCTGATATGTTTTTGGAACTTGTGAGATTGTAATCGTTGTACTTGATCTGAGTATTATTCTCCGTATTTCATAATCCGATGTTGTCGAGCGTATGATTTCATGTATGTGATTTAAAAATTGTAATTCTGCGCATGTAGCGCACGCTATCAGATATGTGTAGCGTACGCTAACATGGATTCATAGCGCACGCTACAAAGGAACATTAGCGCACGCTA
Organism: Orobanche coerulescens; assembly: GCA_033398695.1. NCBI lineage: Eukaryota > Viridiplantae > Streptophyta > Magnoliopsida > Lamiales > Orobanchaceae > Orobanche > Orobanche coerulescens. Next base: position 21,906,715 of record CM065810.1, read on the forward strand.
TGCGTGGTCAATTTGATTGAGACGGGCGGTAGGTGAGATCTGGCCGGGGTACCCCTGTCGGATTGTGTCGGGATGAACCTGGACGGCTTTCGGGAAAAGCCAAGTCAACGCCTTAGCGCACGCTACAGGCATGTGCATAGCGCGCGCTAAGCGTTGAGTACAGTTAAGTCAGTGAGCCGTTAGCGCACGCTACGAGCAGGGACTAGCGCGCGCTAATAGTCATTTCTTATAAATAGGACAGCATCCTATTCGTAATTTCAGTTCTTTCTTCTCCCATACCCGAATTCTTACACTTAGAGCATAACTTCCTACATCCTAAACACCTCATATCAACATCCTAGCTCGTGATTGAAGATTGTAGATCATTGAGGATTGGTGTTCGAGCCTTCGATGTTGGGTCGCTTCGATTTTCTCCTTGTTCAACACTACTTTGAGGTAGGTGATTCTTCACCAAAGTTAGTAGTGTTCTAAAGGACGATTTGATCATGTTTGTATAGTCAGTATTTCGCTCTATATCGATCATCATGTGTTAGAAGAATATTTTCGACGTATCGGCACTTTTTATCGCATGAACCTTTGAACCATTTTTAGTATGTGGACTCCTAAGCTTTTTCAAACCGATTTGTGATCAGTAGACGGATATTACCAAATTGTTATGTTTTACACATTGGAATCTTGCATTTTGGAACGTAGGATGAACGGAACTTAGAATATTTCCTTGAAGATCAAGATGAATGATAGTGTAGTAATGATTATACGTATCTTTGAATCTCATAGTCTTTCATTACGTATAGAACTTTCACAAACCTTATTAGCATGATATGCTCGAGGATGACTGGTTTTATCACCATAGGATTTATGAGTTCATCACCATTCAATCCAGTTTTCTGTCTGTAGTAATCTGCCATGCAAGGTTAGTGCACGCTAACATACGTAAGTTAACGTGCGCTATCGGGGATAAGTTAACGCACGATAACGTACGTTACGATATCAGCCGAGTCAGTCGGCTGATCAGAGAGAACTGCCAGTCTGTGGCTAGCGTATGCTAGGCTTATACGATAGTGTACGCTAACAGGCAGGCTTAGCGCACGCTAAGTAGTTCAGGCAGATTGTTTATTTTGAGCTTTTGGGCCGTAGACCGAATTGTTAGGCCATCGTTCGACTTGAGATGATTTGTATATCATTCCTTTTGTTAAGGTTCGAGCTTGTTACATTGATCGAAGGAGGCGGCCTTCGAATGTCTTGAGATCATTGAAGTGTTTCGTTCTTGCCATCTTCAAGGAAAGTATCGTAACATATTAATATTGGTATTTTTAGCATGCGTGTGATTTTTCATGTTGTTGAACATGAGATTTATTTCGTTGAATTGTCATGATATTCGTTATCTAGTGTTTGTATGTTCATGATTGATGGACATAATGATTTGGCATATGTGTATGCATGAGTTGTGTTTGTGTACGTTGTACGATCTATGCTGAGGGCGCTGGATCGGATGTCCACCTCGTGTTGGTACGACGGGATCATCTTGGGATCTAGGCTGAGGGCGCTGGATCATTGGACGGGTTATTTCCACCTCGTGTTGGTCCGACGGGATCATCTTGGGATCTATGCTGAGGGCGCTGGATCATTGGAATACCCATGCTGTGTTAATGGAATCTTGTGGATTCGCATTGTCGGATTCCGGTAGCGGAAGTCCGTGTGGTGTATCTTGTTATGTATTGTTGATGTATATTCGAATTGTTTAATATGATACTAGTACTAGCATCGTTTTTCTAACCCCTTCGGGGGTGGACATTTTTTTTGATGTTCAGGTAGCCGAGGAGCAGGGAAAGCGACCACGATCGACGTGACGACGAAGGGGTTCAGTGATGTTTGTTGTTGTTGGTGATTTGTTTTCTTGTTTTGAGTTCAGTACTCGAGTATGCGTGTCGTATTAAAATTATTTCGATATGGTTGTATAAATTACTCGTTGAACCAGTTGTTCGGTTTTTCAAACTTGAATTTCCGATGATGATGATGTCTTATATTTACCTTTCTTTTAAATTAGCCTTGTAAATCCTTACTTAAAGGGTTTACGGTGCTGTAATTATTCCGAATATCTCGGGGTGTTACAGACGGCACCGAGCACTCTTTTGCGGGGCAAAAGAGGGGAAACCAGAATTTCGTTATTAACGCCTTGAAGGCGATGAGGCTCCTGCAAAAAGGGTGTACTGGTTATTGGTGCTATGCCTTGAAGGCGGAGGATGGTGGAGTCGAGCTTTCGTCGATTCCAGCCGTTAGTGAGTTTCCTGATGTATTTCCTGACGAGTTACCGGGATTGCCACCGGATCGTGAGTCGAGTTTGCTATAGAGTTAGAGACGGGTGCGGCTCCGATTTTGAAGGCGCCGTATCGCATGGCACCTTTAGATATGTCAGAGTTGAAGAAGCAGTTGAGTGAGCTTCTTGAGTCGGGGTATGTTCGACCGAGCGCCTCGTCTTGGGGCGCACCGGTCCTGTTTGTGTGGAAGAAGGATGGTTCACTACGTTTGTGTATCGACTATCGCGAACTAAACAAGGTGACCATCAAGAACAAGTATCCTTTGCCGAGAATTGATGACTTGTTCGATCAGTTGCAGGGAGCTGCGGTATTCTCGAAGATTGATTTGAGATCGGGGTACTATCAGCTCCGAGTGAGGGAGTCCGATGTGCCGAAAACAGCTTTTCAGATGAGATACGGACATTATGAGTTTGTAGTTATGCCTTTCGGGTTAACTAATGTGCCAGCGGTGTTCATGCAGTTGATGAACAAAGTCTTTATCGAGTATTTGGATAAGTGTGTCGTCGTCTTCATTGACGATATTCTTATTTATTCAAGGAATAAGGAAGAGCATGCCCATCATTTGCGGGTAATGTTAGACATTTTGAGGACCGAGCAACTCTATGCGAAGTTCTCGAAATGTGAGTTCTGGGTGAAGGAAGTGATGTTTTTAGCGTGATTTAAGCCGAGGGGGTTCGAGTGTATCCGCAGAAGATTGAGGCAGTGTTGGATTGGGCACCGCTCAAGAATGTGAAGGAGATCCGTAGTTTCTTGGGTTTGGCCGGCTACTACCGTAGGTTCGTCGAGGGTTTCTCGAAACTGGCTCGGCCGCTTACACAGTTGCTCCAGAAGTCCGAGAAGTTCGTCTGGAATGACAAGAGACAGTCGAGTTTTGAGGAGCTGAAGAGGCGTTTGACTTTAGCCCCGGTTTTAGCGTTGCCGTGTGGCGACGGGGGTTTTGCTGTTTATAGTGATGCTTCGGGTCAGGGTCTTGGATGCGTGTTGATGCAGCGCGGCAAGACCATCACATATGCGTCGAGACAGTTGAGGCCGTATGAGCTTAACTACCCTACTCATGATTTGGAGTTAGCGGCAGTTGTTTTTGCACTCAAGATTTGGCGTCACTATCTTGTCGGCTCTGCATGTCAGATTTTTACCGATCATAAAAGTATGAAATACATATTTACTCAGCGGGAGTTGAATATGAGGCAGGGGAGGTGGTTAGAACTGATTAAGTATTATGACCTCGAAATCCTTTATCATCCGGGCAAGGCGAACGTCGTGGCCGACGCCTTGAGTCAGAAACCGGTTGCGTTGCGAACGCTTGAGATCCTTACGTCTCAGTCTGAGCTTCGATGAGTTTTGATCGAGTTAGATGTTGAGGTTTTGTTGCCTGGAGCTATCGGGAAACTTTGTGCTTTAGAGATTTCGTCGTCCTTGATAGACGAAATTAAGCTGAAGCAGTTGGAGGATCCGATGATTACTCAAATCCGAGAGAACATTCTTAAGGGAAAGTCTCCTGGGTTTGTGATTCACGAGGATGGTGTTTTGAGATTCCAGAGTCAGCTTTGTGTACCGAACGACTCAGAGTTGAGACAGAGTATTTTGCGTGGGGCCCATGCTACACCTTACTCCGTTCATCCTGGTTCGAGTAAGATGTACAAGGACCTGAGAAGGAATTTCTGGTGGAATGATATGAAGAGGGAGGTCGCACAGTTTGTAGCGAGATGTTTGACTTGTCAGCAGGTCAAAATCGAGCATCGGCACCGACACAGTTATTGATCACTTCCGTTAGGAATGGAAATGGGAAGATATATCGATGGATTTCATTACGAGTTTTCCGAGATCGAGGTCGGGCATGAATATGGTCTCGGTGATTGTTGATCATCTGACCAAGTCGGCACATTTTCTGGGCATCAAGGACACTTGGGCCCCCCGGAGAAGTTGGCTCGTGTGTTTATCGCGCAGATTTTGAGGCTTCACGGTACTCCGAAGTCTATTGTTTCGGATCGTGATGGCCGTTTTGTATCGCACTTTAGGCAGGCGGTGCATAAGGCGTTGGGGACCCATTTGCATTTGAGTACCTCTTTTCATCCTCACTCAGATGGACAGTCGGAACGCACTATCCAGACGTTCGAGGATATGTTGCGTGCTTGTGCTCTCGATTGGAGCAGTGACTGGGAGGAGCATTTGCCATTGATCGAATTCACGTACAAAAATAGTTGGCACGCGTCGATTCGGATGGCACCGTATGAGGCACTTTATGGGCGGCGTTGTCGATCACCGATTTGTTGGAATGAGGCGTCCGATTTAGTCGGGACTGAGCCGGATATCGCTTTAGAGACGAGGCGAGATAGAATTAATTCGGGAACGGATGTTGACTGCCCAGAGTCGACAGAAGTCATATGCCGATGTCCGTCGTCGACCTTTAGAATTCGAGGTGGGAGACCACGTTTTGCTAAAAGTGTCGCCGACGAGAGGAGTTTTCCGTTTCGGGAAAAAGGAGAAGTTGAGTCCGAGATTTATTGGGCCCTTTGAGATTCTAGAGCGAGTCGGTGGGTTGGAATACCGTTTGGTGTTACCCCCGGCCTTGAGTCATGTTCATAGCATTTTTCATGTTTCCCACCTGAGGAAATATGTCCCAGATCCTAGTCACGTCATCGATTATGGTGAGATTGATGTCGCCGAGAATATTACTTTTGAGGAGCGTCCCTTGAAGATTTTGGAACATCGTGAGAAACGACTGAGGCATAAGACCATCCCTTTGGTCAAGGTGCAGTGGTCGAGACACGGTGTCGAGGAGGCAACTTGGGAAACCGAGGATAGCATGCGTGCTAGGTACCCTGAGTTGTTTGTTTCTTAAGTTTCAGGACGAAACTTATTTTTAGAGGGGTAGAATGTAATATCCGCATTTTTCTTTTCCCGGTATTTTCATTTTTCGGTGTATTTCTTCCGTCATCTATTGATCTGATTCTCGTAATTGTTATGCGGAACCGCCGTTTCGGGGTTGCCGTGGGTCCATTATATGTTATTATGCATTATGAGATGTTCCGTTTGATGTTTCGTTCATATTCCGGTGTTTTAGACCGTTTATATTTCGTACCTAGCGCATGCTATCTTTTCTGCATAGCGCACGCTAGAGGTCCCTTAGTAGCGCACGCTACATCTGCCAGAAGCGCTAGCGAGCTAACCACAGGAGTGGCGATCTGATTCCACCCTGCGGGTGGCGGATTAGCGTACGCTATGTAGTCTAGCGCACGCTAATGTCGGGGGCTAGCGTACGCTAAGATACCTGGTAGCGTGCGCTAGCGTGACTGTCCAGTACTGGATAGTTTGCTACTGGACTCTACCAGGTGCCCAGGTAGCGCACGCTATGGTCGATAGCGCGCGCTACCGATACACTTTTAGCGCATGCTATGATTGGTTGATACCGCGCGCTAACTGGATCAGGTGTGTACTGGCAGTTCACTTCTGGACTCGGCTGTTGTCCAGGTAGCGCACGCTATGGCCGATAGTGCGCGCTACCGAGGGGTTATTAGCGCACGCTACGTTTTGAGTAGCGCACGCTAACGGCCAGAAATCTGGCTACTGGACAGGGACGCTAACTGTATGAACTGGAGTTTTGTCCCGTTAGCGCATGCTAACTTTGAGGATTAGCGCGCGCTAACACTCCCTGGTTATATAAATCAGGGAGTTGACCCAGATGAACGTATTACGTTCATTTCTTCTCCTCCCCACGGCTTAGAGCTCTTTTGGCGATTTTGGGCGATTTCTTGGCGATTTCTTCTTCCAATCATCTCAACCATCAACTTCCTTGAGTTCTTGGTGTATAATAACAACATCAACACGAATCTTTCATCCTAATCCAAGGTAAAACCTCTTACAACCCTATTTTTCGATAAATTGGGTGTTTTGGGATTTTCGTCCGATTCGTTCCGTTTTGTTGGTTAACCCATGATGAATATGATTAATCCTGTTGATATCAGTAGTTTTCCTATGGATTCATGGTATATTTTCTTGGTTTTGCGAAATCGAGAGGGTTTGGTTGTGGTCCTCGTTGTTATTTTTGTATGCATATACATGAATCGTAGGTGGGTTTTCGGGTGTATTCCATTTCCGTATTCATCTAGAGTTGGTTGTGATTATGTTCTTCGAATCGTTAGGTTCGGTTCCGTTGATTCTTAGCGTTTGTCGATGATTTTCCTTTCCGTTCGTTGCGTCATCAATTATTCAAGGCAAGTATTTTTGGAAACCTTTATGCTTAACGTGAAATGGTAATGTATATTGTGTGTGATTTGCTCACCTCGGGATGGTTCGACGGGATCACGGAGGGAGTCCAAAGGGTTGAGTCCTGGATTCATGAGTTTGTTTAGCTAGCCAGCCCGAGAGGGTCCTTAGAGGCCTCGGGTGGGATTTGTGGCTTCGTCCCTATCCTAGGCGATGCACGTGCATGATTTGTTTTATGATATGGCCAACCCGGGAGGGTCCTTAGAGACCTCAGGTGGGATTTGTGGCTTCGTCCCGGTCCTAGGAAAATTTGATTGACTGTTTGTTTCCGGAAAAGACATGTCTGGTTTTGGTTTTGAAATGATTTGGTGCATTGTACTATGAAACGTGTAAGCGAATGGTTTGCCTTGATTACTTGTACTAGCGTAATTGCTAACCCCTTTGGGGACCCGTTTTGGGGAAATTCTTATTAAGGATTTCAGGTTATGTTCTTCCGGACGAGCGGGCACTGGGACAGTATGAGGATGTTGGCCAGGGTCGTTGACATGTGCATTTGGGTCTCCTTATTTTTTCTTGTCTATTTCGATATGGTTGTTTCCCACATTTATAAACTTATAGATTGTACTCGCGAGTACTTAGGCTTTCCATTTCGAACTCCGTTTTGTATTACCTTAAATTGCTACATTGTCGGTTGATGCTTATTTTGCCGGTTGCTCCGGGCGTATCTGTATATGTTGTATTATTTAAATGTGTGTCCTCGCTAACCGAGATGGTTAGTCGAGTGGTGTTTTCTTGTTGTAGCCTGGTGGGTCCCATGTAGGGGTCTACGACGCTGTAATATACTCCGAATATCTGGGGGTATTACACTTGATCCTAATAACACCGAATCCAATCGTATATTTTCTTTTACCACTCGTGTATGATTTTGTGTATAACACTCAATCACTCAATGTAAGCTCAATATTACAACAACAATAATATCAATATGAATATTAGATGATTATCTCGTATACTTGAAGTTGTTGTGCTTGAAACAATACCATAGAATGGTATTTATAGGCTCCATCATCAAACTAGCCGTTAGCTGCCAGATCTATCATTACGTACGCTATCTCTTCCACATTACGTATGTAAGCTTCATTACGTACGTTAACCTTGACAGGTTACGTACGTAAACCTCTTCACAAATCAGTCCAGGGAGTTTCGTCATTTTGGTTACGTACGTTAACATACCATCCATTACGTACGTTAAGGCTTATGTCATTGCTGACGTTATATATCCATTGCCGCTTTTCTGACTTTGACTCTTACAACGTTCACTTGGTTTGAACATGTGTTACGTACGTTAAACACTTCAGTTTACGTACGTTATCCTTGCAATGTTACGTACGGTAAGTAGGCTTCGTTACGTACGTTAAGCTTGCACAGAACACCATTTTGAGTCTTCGTTTTCTTCGATTCTTGGCTTCGCCTCTTCATTGTTTTGTTTTGCTTATCAACTTTAATCATCAAAACACTTTTAATTTATGTATGGAACAAAATGTTCCAACAATCTCCACCTTTTTGATGATTACAAAACAAAACATCATCAATGAGATTTACCTGCAAGAATACAAATATATGTATATGTGTACATACCAAAGTTTTCGACTTTGTTCGTTTCGTTAGTTCTTCTCCCATTTATTTTTCGACTCCTTCTTTTTTTTCTCCTTTTCTTTTCTAATTTTCAAACTTTTCATCGTCTTTTTCGACGTCTCCTCATTTTTCTTTTCCTGTTATTTTCGACTTCTCCTTTTTATTTTTCGACTCCTTCGTTTTTCCAATTCTTTTTGTATGCTTTCGATTTTTCTCCCCCTTTGAAGGTTAATCCCATTTTCGACTTATTTCTCCATTCTCCTATCTCTCCCCCTTTTTGTATTCATCAAAAAAATGCAATAGAATACCAATTGAATAAAAATATGCAATAAATATAAAATATGCATGATACTAATTTATGATAAATAAATGCATGAGTAGGATGGAGTTTATACCCATTTCTTAGAAAAAATATACTCCCCCTGAAAGTATTATCTCCCCCTTTGTAACATATCAAAATTAATTTTTGGGTATCCAACCGATAGTTGGTTTTTGTTTCGAGACGTAAATGATATTTGAAATAATTGTTCCTTTAAGAACCCAAATTTTCTTAATTTTAATCGTTCATCTAGGACTTTTACAATTTGAAATATGATGCCCTATTTTTAAACACTTTTCGCAGTGGGGTATTTTGAAATTAACGGATTCGATTTTCGAACGTGTTTTGAATCTAACCCCTCTTTATTCAAAGTAAATTTTTGAACACCAAACATTTGTTCAAATTTCTCGTTTCCGCACGAGAATTTCTTTGTCAAAAATTTAAGCTTGGTTTGAATTTTAGCGAGATCATCCTTCAAAATATTTTCATTTTCAATACACTCTGAATGATCGATTTCAACAAAATTTCCCTTCTCGATAATTTTGGAATTTTCAATTTCCAAAGATTTAATTTTAGACTTAAGGGATTTGATTTCGGATAAAGCGTTTTGAAAATCCGTATGCAATAATTCAAATGCATCAAAAAGTTCATCGCGGGAGGATGTACTTACTTGGCTTTCGACGTCACTGTCGTCGAACGAACTTCGGGCCATGAGAGAGAGATTATTTTGATCGATAAATTCATCGTCTTCGTCTTCATCGCTCCATGTTGCCACGAGGACCTCCTTTTTGGGTTTAGCACGACAATGTTTAGCGAAGTGGCCTGGTTTTCCACATTTTTGGAACATTTTGTTCCATACATAAATTAAAAGTGTTTTGATGACTAAAGTTGATAAGCAAAACAAAACAACGAAGAGGCGAAGCCAAGAATCGAAGAAAACAAAGACTCAAAATGGTGTTCTGTGCAAGCTTAACGTACGTAACGAAGCCTGCTTACTGTACATAACATTGCAAGAATAACGTACGTAAACCGAAGTGTTTAACATACGTAACACATGTTCAAACCAAGTGAACGTTGGAGGAGTCAAAGTCAGAAAAGCGGCAACGGATATATAACGTCAGCAATGACATAAGCCTTAACGTATGTAATGGATGGTATGTTAACGTACGTAACCAAAATGACGAAACTCCCTGGACTGATTTGTGAAGAAGCTTACGTACGTAACCTGTCAAGGTTAACGTACGTAATGAAGCTTACGTACGTATTGTGGAAGAGATAGCGTACGTAATGATAGATCTGGCAGCTAACGGCTAGTTTGATGATGGAGCCTATAAATACCATTCTATGGTATTGTTTCAAGCACAACAACTTCAAGCATACGAGATAATCATCTGATATTCATATTGATATTATTGTTGTTATATTGAGCTTACATTGAGTGATTGAGTGTTATACACAAAATCATACACGAGTGGTAAAAGAAAAGATACGATTGGATTCAGTGTTATTAGGATCAAGGATCCGGCATTATTAGAATCGCAATCGATATCTTCGTGAGGTTTATCTAGTACCGATAGAAAGCTAGAGAGGTTGATTCCTTGTCCTACGAAAAGGAAAACAGTTTAACTTGGACCGACACAAAGACAAGTACGAGTGTTTTATCACGGACCAATAGAAGACGTGATTGTAAACGGTTATCCCTCGACCGATAGAAGAGAGGTGCAGAGGTTTTTATCTTGAACCTATAGAAAAAGATACTGAGAGAGGACGTAGGCTCGTTTATAGCCGAACCTCTATAAATCCGTGCGTCATTTAATTTCCGCATTTTATTTTGCGCTTCCGCAACACGGCGCAATATCCGATCTTGTACCCAACAAAGACGATTCCTTTGGTCAAAATTCAGTGGTCTAGACACGGAGTCGAAGAGGCTACTTGGGAAACCGAGGATAGTATACAGGAGAGTTATCCCGAGCTGTTTGACCCTCAGTTTCGAGGACGAAACTCTTTCTAAGGGGGGAGTATGTAATACCCGGTTGTAAATTCATTCATTATCATTCAGTAATTATTATTCAGTAATTGTCACTGTCGGATTAGTCAATCATTAATAATCATTCATCATTCATGATTCATTCATTTGTATTCTTCGTTGGCGTATTTTAGCCGTGTATCAGTTACCGATCGACATTCACCTCCGTTTGAGAATCGAGATGAGAGTATTATCATGATCATCGTGATTGGTAGTCTTGCGTTGGAAATATCACCTATCGCTTGTTGATTGTATTGAAGATGTTTTGTTGGTTTGAAACACTCTTTGGGGATTTGATATTGATATAATTAAGGATTGGTTGTAAACAATCGAAGAGTGGTTACAACGTGTTTGATATAATGCCCCAATGAACTTGGTCTAGTCGTATCGACGTTTTGAGTTAGTTATAATCGTGTTTGATTGGTATATTAAACGGATTGTTGGTAATTGTGTTATTCAAGGTTGTTCGAGCGACCGACATCTCATTTAGGATGTTTGTTCGTGGAAGGACATTCTTCACCGGTGTTGTGTAAGTTAATTCTTATTCGGTTAAAAGGATATTCATTCATTTCGTTGTTCATTCATAATCATAACTCATTCATAATTTATTAATCCTATTGAGACTTGTAATTGTCGAATAATCACTTCATTCACGAGGAACGACGGTTCCAGTCATTTTATTGAGCTATCACTCACTTCACTATTATTTTATCTCGGTGAGTCATTCTTGACTTTGTCGGATTGTTATTCATTAATATTCATCATGGTCATTCTCGTTCATATGACCTTCTGGGTTCGTATTGCGTGGCCGGGTGGTGATGTGTGGAATTTTTAGTCGGGCACATGATGGTCACGTGTTCGGGTTCACCGACACAATGGACTGTGCACACGGTAACGTACCTCCGTGAGACTAATTAGGTACAAGGGCGGGTGTGTCCGGACACTCGTCTTGTGCACACGCACATACCATTACGGGCGTACTACGATGCCCCTCTTCAGCTTAATTCCATAATTAAGATATATCATGATTGTGTTTATTCAACTCTTGAGGATTGTTGTTCTGTGTAACTGACCCCGTTGGGGGACATTGTTTTTAGGTCATGGCAAGGCAAAGGTACGGGAAGAGAACGTTGACGGCGAGGAGTCCTAGTGATACTAGTAGGGGGGCCCAGTCCTTTCAGTCATTTATGTTGTTTTCATTTTATTTCCGCTGCAGATTTTCATTTGGATATTCATTTTCATTCAGTGTTGTATATTTTATCTTCATATAAAATATACATGTATTATGTGTTATCTTGGGTATGTTGTACTTGAAACTCCTCATCGGAGTAATTGATGATATAATGTAGTTCGGTACTACAATTATATTATTTAAGTCATTAATTTTCATTCGCCTGGTGGGTCCCAATCGGGGGTCCACGGCACTGTAATAGTCGCCTAGTCGGGGGTGTTCCATTTAGGGTATAGTTTTAATTGGGCCAGCAAATAGTCTGGGTCTAACTTATAATTCCAAATCATTATTAATTGGGCCACAATGAAAGTGAATAATAATCGGGCTGAATTAAATAATAATAATAATAATATTAATAATAGTAATAGTAATAATAATAAATGTAAAAATAATAAGTTGGTAATAATGATAATAATATCGAAAAATGATAAAGATGATAATAATAATAATATTAGTACTAATAAAAATAGTTATAATAATATTATTAATAATTTTAATAATAGCGATAGTAATATTAATAAAATATTTTGGGTAACAATTATTGTTTAAAATTGCCTCGGGCCTAGAAATAACGAGATAAAATGATGAATAAAATGAGAAACGAAACGAAATGGATCACATGACTTGCCAAGAATAAGAATGGCATAAATGGAATTTGCATGATCATGAGAATGAAATGAATTAAATGATAAAATTATTCGGACATTAATTTAATAAAATTGGACATATTTTCTATAATTCATAATAAATGTATATGCAAAATCGGGGCGTTACAACCTACCCCCCTTTAACAAATTTTCGTCCTCGAAAATTAAGTTACGTACCTTGAAAAATGAATGTTGGATACTTAGAACGGATCTCCTCTTCACGTTCCCAAGTTGCCTCATTTGGTCCATGACGACTCCATTGAACTTTCACCAATTTAACCTCTTTATTCCGTAACTGATGTAACTTACGCTCCAAAACAGCTGTAGGTACTTCCTCATAGGTAAGGTTATTGGCTACGTGCAACTCTTTAAAATTGCATACGTGATCAGGATCATGTATATACTTTCTCAGCATGGAGACGTGAAAGACATTGTACACTCCCGATAGCTCCAACGACAATGCGAAACTATAAGCAAGATCACCAACACAACCCAAAATCTCAAAAGGTCTGATATAACGAGGCTGTATCTTTCCCTTCTTACCGAATCGTATCACTCCTTTCATCGGCGCTACCTTCAAGAACACCTTCTCTCCAATCTCAAATTGGATATCTTTCCTTCGCTTATCAGCATAAGACTTCTGCCGATCTTGGGCAGTCTTAATTCTGCTTCTGATCTCGGCTATCTTCTCTACAGTATGCTCGATCAATTCTGGACCCAAAATCTTTCCTTCTCCAACCTCACTCCAATATAGGGGCGATCGACATTTCCTTCCGTACATAGCCTCATACGGGGCCATTTGTATAGTCGCTTGGTAACTATTGTTATAAGCAAACTCTACTAATGGCAAAATATTCTCCCAATTCTCACCAGTATCAAGAACACACGCCCTCAACAAATCTTCAAGTGTCTTGATAGTCCGTTCAGGTTGACCATCGGTTTGCGGATGATATGCAGTACTGAAATTCAACTTAGTGTCCAATGCACTCTGAAGACTCTTCCAAAATTTCGACTTAAATTGCGGATCTCTATCCGATACGATTGACACCGGAACACCATGTAGCCTCAAAATCTCCTGAATATAAATCCGTGCATATTGTTCTATACTATAAATCATCCTCACAGGTAGAAAGTGAGATGACTTCGTCAAGCGATCTACTATCACCCAGATAGCATCGTTCTTCCTCACTGTTCGTGATAGACCAACCACGAAATCCATTGTGATATGCTCCCATTTCCATTCTGGGATTTCCAACGGTTGGAGCAAACCTCCTGGCCGTTGGTGTTCTGCCTTCACCTGCTGACATATCATACACCTCTCCACAAATACACCAATGTCCCGTTTCATTCCTCTCCACCAAAAGAACTTCTTCAGGTTGTGGTACATCTTTGTACCTCCCGGGTGAGTGGAGTATGGTGCATTTTGAGCTTCTTCAAGAATTTTCTTCATAAGGGATGGATCCTTAGGAACACATAACCTCCAATCATAAGTCAAAACATCATCTGCAACAACGATAAATTTCTCAAGACTCCCAGCTTGTGCCCAATCTTTCATCTTGCACAAGAACTTGTCACGTGGTTGAGCCTACTTAATCTTATCCCTCAAGTTTAGTTGCAAGACCAAAGATGATAGGATTGCTTTCGAACTCTTTGAAGACTCAACTACCTCAATCCTCAACTCGGAGAACTCCTTTATCAAACTCTCCTGATCGGTCAAGCAAGCTAACTCGCCTCTAGTCTTCCGACTCAAGGCATCAGCTACCACATTAGCCTTACCCGGATGATAATGGATGGTACAATCATAGTCCTTCACCAATTCTAACCATCGCCTTTGCCTCATGTTAAGATCCTTTTGTGTGAAAAGATACTTTAAACTTTTATGGTCCGTGTATATCTCACACTTCCCTCCATAGAGATAGTGGCGACAAATCTTCCGCGCATGCACTACAGCAGCCAACTCCAGATCATGCGTTGGATAGTTCAAGTCTTATAATAAATTTTGGTAACTTATGGATTCCGCCTCGCCCCTTGGTGCTATGAGTCTTGTCTTCGTCCTAAACAAAGCATGGATAAATCCAAGCGATCTTTTTAGGCGATGGTATTGCTCGTATTCACGGTCTTGATGTGCAGAGCCTTACTTCAGTCAAACCCTGCTCCCGCTAGATAGGGTTGAAATTCATTCATAGGCTCGTACTCGCTTGCTATTGAATAAGCGGAATATCTGTTCAACCTGTTTCTATAGACTAGATCGGACCTTATGGATTTTTACTGTGGCAGCATACTGATGTGATCCTGCTCCTCTGCAATTTTTGAGTTTTAACGCCCGTCCTGTATATGTGGTTTAAGCTGTCTCGATGCATATGCTAATACTTTACCATTTTGCATCAAAACACAACCCAAACCCTGCTTTGAAGCATCACTATAAATAACAGTCTTCCGTCGGATCAGGAATCGTTAATACTGGTGCCGAGGTTAGTCTCCTTTTCAACTCTTGAAAACTTTCCTCGCACCCTGTCACTTCATTCAAACCTCATGCCATTCCTTGTTAATTGGGTCACAGGAATGGCGATTTTAGAAAATCCTTCGATAAATCTTCTATAATAGCCAGCTAGGCCCTGAAAGCTGCGAACTTCGCTCGCATTCTTGGGTACTCCTCAACTACTCACTTCTACAACCTTATCGGGATCTACCTCAATTCCTTTTGAAGTCACCACAAGTCCAAGGAATCCAACTCTGTTTAACCAAAACTCACATTTCTTGAACTTGGCATACAACTTCTCCTTGCGAAGTGTCTCCAATGTAATCCTCAAATGCTCTTGGTGTTGTTCCTTATCCTTAGAATACACCAAGATGTCATCTATGAAGACGATCACGAACTTATCCAAGTAAGGTTGGAACACCCTGTTCATCAAATCCATAAAGACTGCCGGTGCATTACTCAGACCAAATGGCATCACTACAAATTCAAAATGCCCATAACGGGTCCTGAATGCCGTCTTGGGAATGTCACACTCACTAATCTTCAGTTGATGGTACCCCGACCTCAAATCGATCTTCGAAAAGGTTCCGTCTCCCCTCAACTGATCGAATAGATCCTCGATTCTCGGTAGTGGGTACTTGTTCTTCACCGTGAGTCAATTCAACTCTCAGTAATCTATAAGAAGTGACCCGTCCTTGTTTCTTACAAACAACACTGGTGCACCCCATGGTGACACACTAGGACGAACAAATTCGAGCTCCAGCAGCTCTTGAATTTGGACCTTCAATTCTTGAAGTTCCTTCGGAGCCATTCTATATGGTGCTTTGGATGTTGGAGCCGCCCCAGGCACCAAATCAATGCTAAACTCTATTTGTCGATCGGGTGGGACTCCCGACATATCCTCTGGAAACACATCCAAAAACTCCCGTACTATATGTACGTATGTAGGGGACACATCATTAGTATGAGTGTCGACCAAACTCACCAAGTAACCCTGACATTTCTCCTTCCTTAGACTTCTCAGTGCCTTCATAGCACTGATTACTCTGGGTACTGTCCTACTCTTAGTACCATAAAAAGTGATCTACTCGCCTTCGGAACACCTCAATGTCACCTTCTTCTCACGACACCTTATATCAGCATCATGTCTATCGAGCCAGTCCATACCAAGGATCACGTCAAAATTCATCAAATACAGGCTAGCGTCAAATTCTCTTCCTCGTTCGAGATTTCAAAACTCTCTCTCCATTTTCTCTCGGTAATGCTGTGGGTAGTACTGCTCCATCACTATTTCCTTGAATCGATCCCATGTTAATGCAGCACGCTCGGCGGCTGGCCTCAAATGCCAATAGCTTATCCACCAGCGTCCAGCATCCTCCACCATTTGGTATTGGCCGCAAAGAATTCTTTGTGCATCAGTGCACCCAATGAGCTCAAAGGTGCGTTCGAGCGACATGAACCATTCATGAACAAAAGCTGGTCCTTCTCGACCGTTGAATGTTGGTGGGGTAAAACGCCGGAACTGTGTACAACTTATGCCTGAGTAGGAGCTGGCACGTTATTATTGTAGTTATCCTGACCTCCGTCACCACCACCACCAGCACCAAGGTTGGCATTCTCACCACCGAGATTATCTCCACCCCGATTAGTTGGGCATCCACGTCTACGAGTTGCCATTATCCTAAGGCATATCAAACTCAATGATCCCTTAGTACTTCCTAACGAGAGAGACGAATAAGATGAAGAATTACATTGTTGGGATTCAGTGCCTAAAACGAAGGCCCAGCGGAAGCGGTAAAATGAAAATTAATTCGATCCGAATCCCTACGAGGATCGATCGAGCTACGTATATACGAATATCAAAATGAATAGCAAGAGTCGTAAGAAACTAACCCTCGAAGTCCGTTGATTAAATGGTAACCTTATCTTGAGCTATTCCCCAAGCTTTGATTGATCTCTACGAATCCAATCCGCTCCAAGCTCTTGAACGATCCAACGCCGAAAGCACCGCGTCTCTATTTGCCACGCACCAAAAAAACGATCGGAACAACAACACTCGATTAACCTCTAAGGTTACGGCTAGAATCAAGTGATGAAGCTTTTATTATTACACTCTAAGTGTATAATATATCTCTCAACAATTTTTCTCTAAGAAAATGTGAATGATGAAAAACACAAGACCAAGTTTTTTCTTCCCTCTCTCTTGAAAATGATAAATGCCGTGAGACCACAAGGAGGAGAGAAAATGAGGTTTTATTTTGGTCTTCAAATCATTCACAAGATAATCTTTCACCCACAAAATCTCCCTTTCCCTTATAATAAGAGATATGAAATCTCATATGTCAAAAGTCTTCCAACAAGAAAACAAGACAATGATCAAGGTAGGAAATCAAGGTGGGGGCCGGCCTCTAGAAGAAATCGGACGAGTTCGATTCATTTCGGACTCCCGAGAGTCCAAACAGATAAACTCCAATTCCGTTCCGATGTATTTATATTGTTTAATTAATCCAATTAATTAAACATATCAAATAAAAAATAACATAATTAATTTCTCTAAGAAATAATTATATTCATGAATTAAATTAATCACCCAGTAATTTATTTAATCTATTAGGCCGTAAATCAATTTATCCAATAAATCGATTTAGACATCCAATATCTTAAATTAGATATCCAATATCTAATATTCATAATGAGAGATTAAGCTCGATTTATTCCGTCGTCAATCCTAATGCGCGACTCGGTAGGTCCGTCTCAGTCAGCAATGGGAGGAACCAAAGAGTAGTAGCACCACCTAGCACTGGTGGCCTACACTGCACTCGACCGAGAACGAATGATTGGGATTATTCTATAACCATTCTGTCGTTAATACCAGTATACGTATAAACCCTTCTTTCAAATGTCCCGATCAAGTTATAGGGTCACGGTCAGTCAAACCCCATCTGTACTTGACGCTATGCATGCGTTAATGCAAATCGAGATCATCGAGCTCTCGTGTATCTAATACAGCCATCTCCAATGCTTTGGCCAAAGACTTCTGATCTCATCTGCCAATAACCGCATAGGACATATAACCCGTTCACTAACAGGAGAAAGAATTCTATCTTGGTATTCAGTAGGACCTGCTACTTGCCCGTCAAGATGCACGTCGAGGTTGACCCCCGCCTTACGGTTTACAGGGTCGAACTACTCTAACGAAAATCTTAACGTCACAAGCACATCCCTACTAAATCCTCAAGTCGAAGGTTCACGAATACCTATCACAACCTTTCGATTCCATCATTGACTGTCCCAGAGTGAAATCCATGTGACGAATCGAGGGTGAGTCGGTTCGAGTATACTAATCCAATTAGCATACCTATAACGTGTGCTCCCACTAACCATTAGTGTTCGACAGGCACTCTCCTTGTCAAAGAACACGTCATACAACTCTTTACATAAACTTAACGCCCAGTCAAGTTTCATCGACTTGCAAACGATTAAGTATTTGAGCGATAAACCTTTCCAGTGCCAACCCCCTTATCCAATAAGGAGTGGATGTAACACCCCCAATCCGCTCAGGAATATTACACGCCGTAGACCCTTTTTTCAAGGATCTACCAGGCTGGCAACAACATAGAACAACTCAAAAATGCCTTTAAGGCATTATGACTCAGTAGACCGATTTGGTCTTTCAATGATTACATACAACTCAAACTCATTACATGCCCACGCAGGGGTCAAATACAACACACTCCCGTACAACGGGAAAGAATACTACAGCGGAAAATAAACTATAACTATACCAATCGCGGTCTATATCAAGACAAACATTTAAAAGTGAGTTGAAAGAATTGAGATACGAACATCGTTCGGTAACGGGGTCTTAGCTATCACTCAAATACCCGTAACCAATAAGCCTGCCAGGCGCCTCCCTTGCGCACCTGTGTACCGGCGTTCACTCCATCATGTTGGCCGCTCATTGAACATGTCACCGCGCCGGCGTCACTCCCGCAAGAGCCGCCTCTTGCACGCGCATTAGGTAACACCGGCGTTCACCACCCATATGGAGCCGCACATTGCAGCATACACCAGGCCGGAGTGCACACCCCGCCCTCAGAGGTTCCCGGATACGACGTTTCTCACAACAAGTATCCACATTATCACAAACCTCAAGCACACATTCAATTGTTGTAACAATTATCAAATCAATACACCAATTCACATAATTTATCCGTCAGTCCACGACCACACGAATAAATAACAACACGCACGTCAACCATAACACGACAGAAAGAAACAATATACGTACCCACGCATTATCAAGCGCAACATCAACACTAAACATATCCAAAGGATTCACATAGTCACTTACAACCCACACAATTTACAAAACACACGCGTTTTGAAAGTGAGCCTTTAACGAGGCTAGCCGAATCTTTTGAAAACTCATTTCAAACAAACAACAAACACACCAAGACGATCACTAATTATCATATCCACAAAACAAGAAAAGTATGGGCAAGGTACTTGCCTCGAAGCCACGATCGCAACAAGACGACTGATGAAAAATGGTCGAATAGCCCCGAACCCCCGAACAATATCAAAAACGCAATAGCACCCCGAGTACTACGAGAATAACACCACACGAATCATCAATCACCAAACGGGATTCAACATCGGAAATCCTCGAGCACCTAAAATCCTCTGGAAGGAACAATAAAAGATGATTACGACAGGAATCAAGGTAAAAACGACAAAAATCCCAACAAACTATCGAAAGGAACTCATTGGGGAATTTAATCAAACACTAAATGTTCAATAATCCCCAAGAACACTCGAATCGCCAATCGAGTTAAACAAACTCGATATATGGATATACAATCCGTAGAGCACAATTAATAACATCATACTACACCAACCGATGTATCAAAATCCGACTAGAATCGAAATCAAGAACAAATTCATCAAAAAGTCAACTTGAAGAAAAATCAAGAAATATACCTTGATTCGACGAAACACACGGATTAGATGTTGATATAATCAACAAGGATCTTCCCAAATGCTTTGGAAATGAGTAGAATCGGACAAGAGCTCGATTCCCCGTCGCACCCGTCCGATAGCCGCAAGAAAGTGAGGAAGAATGAAAAAAAACGGGCTGCGAGGCCTAAAATAGGCTGATCTGCACTGTGTGCCGCGGCCCAGCCGAAGTGTGCCGCGGCACAGGGCCAAAAATCGCGCCCAGTGATCGGCAGACCGCTATGTGTGCCGCGGCCCTGTCGAAGTGTGCCGTGGCAATGACTCGGCATTGTGCCGCGGCCCTGTCGGCATGTGCCGCGGCACAAGGTACAGAAGGTTTTGGCCGATAAGTGCCACACGGTGTCTGCGGCCGGACGAGTGTCTTGCGCAGCGATGACCGGCAGTGTGCCGCGGCCCTGCCGGCATGTGCCGCGGCTCACGGTATAGATGCCGAGCACTACCGGCCGTAACTCGGCCAGTGCCGGCCTGGGCCCATATTGCCCGGCCATGACTCGGCCGGGGCCAACTCCGACGGCCCGAACGACCCCGAAACCCGAACCTGAATACGAATCGAAGATACAGTTACGAAATACTCGCAAAGACGAATTCGAGCACTAAGAGAACACACGATTCCGACCACCCGAAGGCTCGAAATTCGACAACAGAAGTAATTACCCCAAACTTTGGGAAATTACGAAAATGGCCCAAAACGTCCAAAAATCACGATACGTGATCGAATAACCAAACCAAACTTCACAACACATCTAAAAAAGTTAAACGGACTTACGGGAAACTCGAAACAACAGTTTCGAACGAGATCCGCAAGAATCGAACTCAAGTGCGGAAAAGTCGCCAAAAAGCACGGAACTCAGCAAAACGACACCAAAACAAACTCGGATGACAAAAAGTGTAGAATTAATCATTCTCGGAATGATGAAACGGTCATGAGCGAGTCGTCAAAATAGACTTCCGCCAAAAAAAGAAATTACCGGAAATCGAAATCACGGGTATTACAGTGGAATGTTTTGCTCTCAAATACACGGACTAGTTTTTATATGTATATTTATGAGTTTAGGAATGCCAGTAACTACCAGTAAATAAAGAAAACATCCATTGCCTTATATATTGATGATTTACATAATAACAAGTACAATGCCCTCACTCAACATCCTCTGAGTGGCATTCGAGGGCATACTTCTAACAATCTCCCACTTGCACTCAATGCCACACACTATGGTATCTAATACCCATGTTCTCCAGATAACGCTCCAAGCTAGTCTGAGAAAGTGGCTTGGTCAGTGGATCGGCGACGTTGTCGGCCGAGTCTACTCAGGCAAAGACAATGTATCCCTTGCAATCAAATACTCTTACGAGAAGATAATTCCTCTAAATATGATTGGTGCAGTTGTGAAACCTCGGATCCTTGGCCTGCGCTACAGCTCCGTCATTGTCGCAAAGCAGTAGAACAGGCATTTCGGACATGGTATCAGTTGATGTTCTCCCAGAAACTTCTTAATCCAGAACCCTTGCTTGGAAGCCTCCGAGGCTGCTTGATTCTCAGCCTGACAGGTGGAATCAGCAGTCGCGCTTTGCTTGGCGCTACGCCAAGATACTGCTCCTCCATTAAGAGTAAATATGTAGCCAGAAGTAGACATCGAGTCGTCCTTCAGTCCTTGGAAGTCCGAATCAGTGAATCCCACCACATCCAATTCTCCACCGCCATACATAAGAACCATATCTCTAGTCCTTCTTAAGTACTTGAGAACGTTCTTTACAGCAGTCCAATGTTCCCTACCTGGGTTTGCCTGAAACATACTCACCACGCTTACAACATGCGCAATGTCAGGTCTCGTACACAACATAGCATACATAAGGCTACCCACGGCCGAAGCATATGGTATATTACTCATTTCCTTTCGTTGTTCCTCACTTTGAGGACACATCTTCAAGGAGAGTTTTATTCCATGTTGCATCGGTAGGAAACCTCTTTTAGAATCATCCATCTTAAATCGCTTTAAGATCTTATCTATATAGAGGGCTTGAGAAAGGCCTATTGTTCTCTTCGCTCTATCCCGGTAGAGTCGAATTCCAAGAATATAGGTTGCTTCTCCCAAGTCTTTCATGGAAAAATTACTCGAAAGCCAAGCTTTTACAGAACTGAGCATTCCCACATCATTTCCTATTAGCAGAATATCATCCACATATAGTACTAAGAATGCGATCTTGCTCCCACTAACCCTCTTGTTTTGTAACGTTTCATCGTTGGGCGTTAGTTACGCGTTTCTTGCGTATCTCGTTGAGTTTTCCTAGCGGGATATTGCTTCTCCCTACTTGTTTTAAGTTTCGGGACGAAACTTCTTTTAAGGAGGGCAGAATGTAATATCCGCAATTTTCGATTTTTAGTAAATTTCTTTTTTTCGACGGAAGTCCGTTTTGACGACTCGCTCATGACCATTTCGTCATTATGAGAATGATTAATTCTACACTTTTTGACATCAGAGTTCGTTTCGGTGTCGTTTTGTTGAGTTCCGTGCTTTTTGGCGACTTTTCCGCACGTGAGTTCGATTCTTGCGAATCTCATTCGAAACTGTTGTTTCTAGTTTCCCGTAAGTCCGTTTAACTTTGTTAGACGTGTTTTGAACTTCAGTTTGGTTATTCGATCACGTATCGTGATTTTCGGGCGTTTTGGGCCATTTTGTAATTTACTGAAAGTTACGGGTATCCGTATCTGTAATTGTTGTCTCGACCCATTTCTTGGTCGCGTATGATTAATTATGGTATTATGTTTTCATTTCGGGTCGTTGATGTTGTCCGCGAACTTTTCGTCGTGTTCGTTCCGTATGTTTTCGGAAATCGAGTCGTCGAGCCCTGGTGTTCGAGCACTGGCCGGACGGTTGCGGACACAAGGTTCCTCCTCATTTTGCACGAAATCAAACTCTTTGATTGCCTCGTCAAAACGAAGGTTCCAACTACGTGACGCTTGCTTCAGCCCATAAATGGAACGCTGAAGCTTGCACATTTTCTGAATATCAACTTCGGACACAAAGCCTTTAGGCTGCTCCATATAGATTCCTCCTCGAGGAATCCATTAAGAAAAGCCGCCTTTACATCCATTTGCCATATCTCATAATCGTGGTAGGCAGCTATAGCAAGCATCATGCGAATAGACTTGATCATGGCTACGGGCGAGAAGGTATCGTGGTAATCGATCCCTTCCTTTTGGGTATAACCCTTTGCCACAAGCCTGGCCTTGTAAGCGTCAACCTTGCCATCACCATCAGTCTTTCTCTTATAGATCCACTTGTTCCCAATAGGCACTATGCCTTTGGGGCGGTCTACTAGAGTCCAGACCTGATAAACATGCATCGAGTCTATCTCAGCTTCCATAGCTTCACGCCATTTCGCGGAGTCCACATCCACCATCGCTTGGTCATAGGTCGTCGGGTCGGTCTCTTGGCTATCACTTGGAACCTCATGGAGACCCAGCTCCTCCAAGTGCACAAGCCCATACCTCTCAGGTAAATGAGACACCCTACTAGACCTACGAGGTGGTTGTACTTGTGTTTCAGAAGGTTCGTTTCCAGTTTCTTGCACAGGTGTCTCCCGAGGAGTTTCATTGTATTCTTCTAAAGAAATACTTCTACCTACTCCGCCTTCCTGAATGAACTCATCTTCCAGGAAGTGTGCTTGTAAAGCAACAACGATCTTTTGATCTTCGGGCATGTATAATAGATATCCCATCATTCCAGATGGGAATCCAATGAAATGTCCCTTCGCAGACCTAGCTTCCAACTTCTCCACCTTAGTCTTCTTGACATAGGAGGGACATCCCCAAATCCTAATGTGATTAAGACTTGGTTTCCTTCCCTCCCACATATCATGTGGAGTCTTAGGAACGGATTTAGAAGGACATTTGTTCAAGATATATGCGGCAGTCAGGAGTGCATACCCCCACAGGTAAATCGGAAAGTTAGTATAGCCCAGCATGGAACGGACCATGTTCAACAGGGTCCGGTTCCTTCTTTTTGACACACCATTTAACTGAGGAGTACCTGGAGGTGTTAGTTGTGAAACTATTCCATGTTCCTTAAGGAACTCGTCAAACTCCGTACTCATATACTCGCCACCTCGATCCGACCGAAGTGCTTTGATATGATTACCAGTTTGTTTCTCGACTAGGGCCTTGAATTCCTGGAATTTCTCAAAGGCCGCGGATTTATGTTTCATTAAGTATACATAACCATACCTAGTATGATCATCTGTAAACGTAATGAAATATTGATATCCGTCACGTGCTGCTTCCAAAGCACCACATACGTCGGTATGGATTAATCCCAATTTATCAGTGGCTCTTTCAAAAGTTCCTGTGAAGGGGGACTTAGTCATTTTGCCTTTAAGGCAAGATTCACAAGTAGGAAAGGGATCCGATCCCAATGGACTCATAAGTCCATCTTTTTCCATCTTGTAAACCTTGGTCTGACCAACATGACCAAGTCTTAGATGCCATTTCAAAACTTGATTGGTTTCATCCCTACCACGTTTTCTAGTCATAGTATTCACAACTACTTTGTTGCTGAGATTTAGATGATACAATCCATTCAACAATGTAGCAGTACCCACTAGTTTATTTCTAAAATAAATTTTGCAGGAACCATCACCAATGAAAAATGAAAAGCCCTTTCGATCCATGACCGGAATGGATACAATGTTTTTGTGCCCCTTGGACAAAATAAGTACATCTTCTAAAGTCAAAACAAAGCCGGATTCTAAACCCAAAAGAAGTGATCCTATGTCGGTCGCCTCGACACTATGCCCGCTTCCGACTGTGATCATAACTTCTCCAGCTCCAAGCTTCCTACTTTGTTCCAGATCCTGATTCACGGTACAAATATGAGAACTAGCACCAGAATCCAGTATCCAGGAAGTAGAAAATACAGTAGTAGAACAATTTGTTTCCAAAACTAAAAGTTCTGTACCTGAAGTGTCATGAAGAATCAGACAGTCTCTAGCTCAGTGGCCCATCTCACCGCACTTGAGACAAGCATCCTTCTTCTTCTTGTTCTTTGGAACCATCGGGGCCTTGCCCTTTCCCTTAAGGTCCTTAGCTTGTGGTCCAGTCCGCTTCTTGGTCTTTTTCTTCTTATTCTTAGACTTCCGAAGTCCAGAAGAAATCACAAGGGCAAACTCCTTCATCCGCGGGGTCTTCATCTGAGACTGAGCGGTCACCAGTTTGTTCATTAGCCCAGCTAAGTTACATGCAATCTCATTGCAGTTGAAGTTTATAACAAACTGTGAGAAGGAATCAGGGAGAGACTGTAGGATAAGGTCGGTTTGGAGAGAAGTATCCATTTTAAAATCAAGAGCCTCTAATCTCTCGATCATGGATATCATTTTGAGGACGTGTTCCCCAACCTTCTCACCTTTCTTCATCCTTGCACCGAACAGTTGCTTGGATATCTCATATCTAGCAGTTCTGCTGTGCTCACCATAAAGCTCGGTTAAGTGAGATAGAATCTGCCTAGCAGAAGTCATTTTCTCATGAGCTCTCTGAAGCTCATTAGACATGGAAGCCATCATATAAGCACGGACTTTCACGTCATCCTTAACCCACTTTTCGTGGTTTTCAATCTCTTCTTGATTGGCTCGGGTCCGCACAGGAGGCGCCGGAATGTCCGTCTCCAAGACGTATCCCAGTGCCTCTATACCGAGGACAATCATCAGATTGTGGATCCAATCCACAAAGTTAGGTCCCATTAAGGTGTTCTTTTCGAGCAGAATTGCGAGTGGATTCATTGTCATATTGAGATTTATGCATTAAGTATAAGTTAATTAGTGACTTGTTATATTATGATCTGAGTATAGAATTAAGGTCTTTTCTATTCTTGTTACCCAGCTCCCACTATTTTTATCGGAATAACACACTCCCATGTGATATCCGGATGTATCGTCGCTCTACTTCATAGTGGTGATCGAGTTCTTTATAAATATTAATAGAGGGCAACCGAACAGGTTTCTAGTCTATTAATTTTCATAAAGTGGTGTCCAACACCAACCCATCTAATGGATGATTCGATCTTATTTTTCCCCTTGTTCACTCCCCTCAACCTATACGGTTTCTATGGTTCGTGAACAAGTTAAGTTTATACCATCGACGCAAATCAGTTTCACAATTGAATCTTATCCGACAACCTATCAGGTTTCTAGGGATAAAATTTGCTCCAACCGAAGGCATCCAATGCGCTCCCGGTAATTTATCCGTCCTCCCTGAACGACTACCCTGATAACTCGGAAGCATAGCACATCCGGTTTGGATTTCAATTTCCCGAAAACTCGATGGAGGGAAGGAAAACCTTGAAACCTTATAAACTTAATAATTTATTGTGGGAGAATTTTCGCGATTAACATTACACTTTGCACATTAATCATATTAGCGCATTTGTGGTATTCATACAATATGGAAAAACCATTCACAACCTAGTTGCTACCAACATGTGGTTCATGGACCGTTCCTAGAAAACAAAAACTTCGTAATCTAATTACAAGTCTTCGTATTGAATCTTCGTCTTCTCGAAACAGATCTTCCTCCGGTCTTTGTCATTACATATAAATTTTACATCGAAAATCGCATCCTAGATACAAACATTTCTAGTAAAATAAATAGGCTCAAAACGGCCTTTACAACCCAATCGAATAAAACGAACGATTCAATCAACAATACGAACCGATCCAATCAACAATACGAACCGATCCAATAAATACTATATAAATGAAAAAGCGTAGAGGTACATTGATCCAATCAACAATACGAACTGATCCAATCGAACCACATCCCCATTCAATAGCATTCATCCAATAAATACTATATAAATGAACCACATCCCCATTCAAAAGCATTCATCCAATAAATACTATATAAATGAAAAAGCGTAGAGGTACATTGATCCAATCAACAATACGAACCGATCCAATCGATTCACACAATCGGTAATATGATAACATTCAAAATAATTCGGTCGACCATAAATATTCCAATTAATCAAATTTCCCTTATAAAATGAAATACCATAAATCATTTTAATCATATTAAATCCAATTTAACATGTGGGAGATTAATTTTCAAGAATACACGAAAAAATCGAGCCGGGGTGAAAACTGGCCTGCATGACCGAGTCACCCTCGGCAGCCTGCCGGCAGACGGGCCTGGCATGGCCGAGTCACGCCTAAGCTGCCGCCAGACACGACCGAAGTCACCAGACACGGTCGGGTTCTGCTGGGCAAAGGATTGCTGCATCGCGACACGAACGAGTCACCCATGACACGGCCGAGTCTGCTGGCGATGACTTGGCCGATCACGGACACGACCGAGTCACCCAGACACGGCCGAGTCACTCTCGCCGATTACCCTTTTTGTCCAAAAAGTCGTCCACGACGATTCGGGCTAGATTTTCATAGGATATCCAATATCAATATTTTCCGACTTTCATATCTTCAATATAAATCATATTTCCCAGAAATTTAAGATTTATATTTAGACATAAACTTATGAAAAATATAACTACAAGCAACGTAAAACATGTACCACGATTATGACTAAAATGATTCCAAATCATTCACCATCTAATCGAGCATTCCAAATGCCAATATCGTATATACGATCGCAAGACCTACGCTCCGATACAACTGTTGGGATTCGGTGCCTAAAACGAAGGCCCAGCGGAAGCGGTAAAACGAAAATTAATTCAATCTGAATCCCTACGAGGATCGATCGAGCTACGTATATACGAATATCAAAACGAATAGCAAGAGTCGTAAGAAACTAACCCTCGAAGTCCGTTGATTAAATGGTAACTTTCTCTTGAGCTATTCCCCAAGCTTTGATTGATCTCTACGAATCCAATCCACTCCAAGCTCTTGAACGATCCAACGCCGAAAGCACCGCGTCTCTACTTGCCACGCGCCGTAAAAACGATCGGAACAACAACACTCGATTAACCTCTAAGGTTACGGCTAGAATCAAGTGATGAAACTTTTATTATTACACTTTAAGTGTATAATATATCTCTCAACAATTTTTCTCTAAGAAAATGTGAATGATGAAAAACACAAGACCAAGTTTTTTCTTCCCTCTCTCTTGAAAATGATAAATGCCGTGAGACCACAAGGAGGAGAGAAAATGAGGTTTTATTTTGGTCTTAAAATCATTCACAAGATAATCTTTCACCCACAAAATCTCCCTTTCCCTTATAATAAGAGATATGAAATCTCATATGTCAAAAGTCTTCCAACAAGAAAACAAGACAATGATCAAGGTAGGAAATCAAGGTGGGGGCCGGCCTCTAGAAGAAATCGGACGAGTTCAGTTCGTTTCGGACTCCCGAGAGTCCAAACAGATAAACTCCAATTCCGTTCCGATGTATTTATATTGTTTAATTAATCCAATTAATTAAACATATCAAATACAAAATAACATAATTAATTTCTCCAAGAAATAATTATATTCATGAATTAAATTAATCACCCAGTAATTTATTTAATCCATTAGGCCGTAAATCAATTTACCCAATAAATCGATTTAGACATCCAATGTCTCAAATTAGATATCCAATATCTAATATTCATAATGAGAGATTAAGCTCGATTTATTCTGTCGTCAATCCTAATGCGCGACTCGGTAGGTCCGTCTCAGTCAGCAATGGGAGGAACTAAAGAGTAGTAGCACCACCTAGCCAGCCTGGTGGCCTACACTGTACCCCGACTGAGAACGAATGATTGGGATCATTCAAGAACCATTCTGTTGTGAATACCAGTATACGTATAAACCCTTCTTTCAAATGTCCCGATCAAGTTATAGGGTCACGGTCAGTCAAACCCCATCTGTACTTGACGCTATGCATGCGTTAATGCAAATTCAGATCATCGAGCTCTCGTGTATCTAATACAGCCAGCTCCAATACTTTGGCCAAAGACTTATGATCTCATCTGCCAATAACCGCATAGGACATATAACCCGTTCACTAACAGGAGAAAGAATTCTATCTTGGTATTCAGTAGGACCTGCTACTTGCCCGTCAAGACGCACATCGAGGTTGACCCCCGCCTTCTGGTTTACAGGGTCGAACTACTCTAATGAAAATCTCGACGTCACAAGCATATCCCTACTAAATCCTCAAGTCGAAGGTTCACGAATACCTATCACAACCTTTCGATTCCATCATTGACTGTCCCGGAGTGAAATCCGTGTGACGAATCGAGGGTGAGTCGGTTCGAGTATACTAATCCAATTAGCATACCTATAACGTGTGCTCCCACTAACCATTAGTGTTCGACAGGCACTCTCCTTGTCAAAGAACACGTCATACAAGTCTTTACATAAACTTAACGCCCAGTCAAGTTTCATCGACTTGCGAACGATTAAGTATTTGAGCGATAAACCTTTCCAGTGCGGACCCCCTTATCCAATAAGGAGTGGAATGTTTTGCTCTCAAATACACGGACTAGTTTCTATATGTATATTTACGAGTTTAGGAATGCCAGTAACTACCAGTAAATAAAGAAAACATCCATTGCCTTATATATTGATGATTTACATAATAACAAGTACAATGCCCTCACTCAACATCCTCTGAGTGGCATTCGAGGGCATACACCTAACATACATTGCATCTATGGGTTGAGAACCAGATATTTCTAGCAATGATGATTTACGCATGTCATACATATACTTATGAATTTATAAGAAAATAATTTCATGCCCAAATACTTTATCATAAAATTTTTATGTAGAAAATAGACTGAAAATGCATCTTTAATGCATGAATCATGGTTGATCTGGGAAACTGCATTTATCACATAATGAATAATAATAACTTAATGTACCTTGGAGTCGACGTGGAGCGGCAGAGGTGGATGATCATAATTGCAAAAAAAAATATTTGACTACTTGCAAAAATGAAATTTCAGTTTGAAAAAGAAACCATTTTTAACGAGTCTACAGAACCGTAGACCCGCTCCGATACCACTTATGTAGCGACCAATTTTCTAGAAAAATAATTCTTCTAATTTTAAGAAGAATAAATAAAAGTTTGCAGTGGAAATACATTTCAAAAAGACTAACTTAATAATCGCAAGTAATGTTCCCGAGTCATCGTTAAAACGAAACATACTTTGACGTGAAATTAACACAAATCGAACACTTGTTCATAATGGTTTGAGATAAATAACATTAAATAAATAAATATCTAATCATAGATTTGATCATCCCACTATCAATCGCATGCCACATCGAGCTCCTCAATCTGAAAGGGGTAAATAGTGGGGTGAGCTTCCAACTCGCTCAGTGTGGAGAGTACGCAACATGTCTACGTTAATTACTAAATATATTAGCAAGTATAAACAACATGACTGATAAATTCTGAAGGCCGTCGGCTAGCCCGAAGGCTTTATGCACAATTAAGTGCTTCTAACTGATTTGCACATTTAAGTGCTTCTGACTGATTGCACATTTATGTGCTTCTGACTGATTTCACGTGCACATACGAGACAATATATAAAGCAATTAAAATAAACAAAAGCGTAATAAATCCTCACACCTGGATAAAAATGCAGTTCTTGAACTTGAATGTGATGAAGATGCTTGACTCGACAATTCTAGGCCCGTAAATTCTTGTTATTATCTACAATTAATAGTAATAGAAAATTATTATTATTATATGACCGAAAATTAAATTGTAAGTAATAATAATAATAATTAAAAATGTCAACATGTTAAAAGCTTGGCCAAAAGGGACTGAAATTGAGGAAATTATAATGCTAACTGGGGTTAATTCGAAAGAATTAACTGTCTGGGGACTGAAATTGAATAAATTAAAGAGTTGATTTAGGGTCAAAACGAAAAGTCTGGAACTATGAGGGCTGAATTAAATATTGACCAAAAGCCTGGGGTTAACAACCCTTTTCTCACACCAGATACTTCTCTCATCTTCCTCCCTCTCATCGACTTCTCTCATCCCTCCTGTTCCCAGCTCTCTCTCTCTCTCTCTCTCTCTAAAAACAAAAAATCGCTCTCTCCCCTCTGCTCACACACACAGTCACACACACACGCATAAACACACACAGGCGCGCACACACAAAATAAAATAAACGATGGTGAAATGAAAGGGGTACGGCCTCGCTCTTGCCGGAGCTCGAGGCTGGGTCATGGGCGGCGCACCAAGTTCGGACAGCCCCCATACGGCCACAGCCGCTCAGGTAGGGTTTCGGGCTCAGCCCATACTGATGGTTCAGGAAATTGATTTGTTGGTCTCTTTCTGGGTTTGATTTGGGTTTGGATCTGAAAAACGGGACTGGATTTGGGGTTGGTCGAACATGGTTCTGCTGTGTTCGGGCCATAATTTCATATCTGCTTATCTGATGAAATTTTATGGGAGTTTGAACTTGTGTTGAAATTCTTCTGGTTTGGGTTATCTCCAGGACTCAGGTTTGTGGCGAAATTTGTGGGGTTCGGGCTGCGGGTTTTGGTTCCGGTCATGAAGTTCAGCCACGGTTTTTGTTTCAGGGAAACCGGATAAAGGATGGTTGAACGAGGAAATCTGGATTTGGTTTGTGAAACTCTAAAATCTGCTGTTGGAATTGATGAAAATGAAGGCAAGAAATTTCAGTTTTGGATTTGAAGATCTAACATACCCAGGAGATGGAAGTCACGGAGATATGAAAAGGAGATCGATTACCTGCTGTTGGAAGTGAACGAGAGCTGTAGAGATGAAGTCACGGAATTTGCAGAAGATGTTTTTTTGGGCAGCCACTTCTCAACGAGGAGGAAGAAGGAAAAAAATATATCCGCGTATTATTGAGTATTATTTATATTGTAGGTATTAGGTTTAGGGTATAGTTTTAATTGGGCCAGCAAAATAGTTTGGGTCTAACTTATAATTCCAAATCATTATTAATTGGGCCACAATTAAAGTGAATAATAATCGGGCTGAATTAAATAATAATAATAATTATAATATTAATAATAGTAATAGTAATAATAATAAATGTAAAAATTATAAGTTGGTAATAATGATAATAATAGTAATAGTAATAATAATAAATCTAAAAATAATAAGTTGGTAATAATGATAATAATATCGGAAAATGATAAAGATAATAATAATAATATTAATACTAATAAAAATAGTAATAATAATATTATTAATAATTTTAATAATAGCGATAGTAATATTAATAAAATATTTTGGGTAACAATTATTGTTTAAAATTGCCTCGGGCCTAGAAATAATGAGATAAAATGATGAATAAAAAGAAATAAAACGAAATGGATCACATGACTTGCCATGAATAAGAATGGCATAAATGAAATTTGCATGATCATGAGAATGAAAGGAATTAAATTTTAAAATTATTCGGGCATTAATTTAATAAAATTGGACATATTTCCTATAATTCATAATAAATGTAGATGTGAAATCGGGGCGTTACAAGTATATCAATCACTTGAGTCCATACTCAACGTGATTGGACCAGGGACATTTGAATAATCTTATTATTTGTGAATAACTATTATTCGATTATTATAATATTAAAACATGCACATATTATAATAATAAAATAGAAATAAATGATATCAAATAACTATATTTAAATGTGACAATTACAAATCTAGACACATCGAATGTCCTAGAGCACTACACCCAACAATCTCCCACTTGTATTAGGACCATTCATTCATAACTTTTAGTCCTATCGCTCTAGCATGCTCAACATGCTTTCCTTGTAAGAGAGGCTTGGTAAGTGGATCTGCAACATTCTCTTCCGTTGCTACTTTGCATATTACAATATCTCCTCATCTGACGATCTGTCTGACTAGGTGATATTTTCTGAGTATATGTTTGGATCTCTAATCGGTCCTTGACTCTTTAGCTCGCGCAACACCACCATTATTGTCGCAGTAAAGACTTATAGGACCTAAAAGGTTCCACATATTCTCTTTGGCTGCATCCGATGCTTCCAAGTACTCAGTCTTAAGTATAGAATCTATGAGCGTGTTTACTTGGAACATTTCCAACTCACAGCATCTTCATTTTAAACAAAACACAAAAACATCCGCGATCTTAAATCATCTCTATCACTTTTGAAACTTGCATCGGCGTAACTATTTACAGTTAGCTCGTTTCCCACACCTCCATATATTTGGAACCCATCATTAGTTCTTCTATTTTCACTGCTGTCCAGTGACTTTCACCTAGATTTGATTGGTATCGACTTGTCATGCTAAGGGAAAATGATACATCTGGTCGAGTACAAAGTACTTTGACTCAGACCAATCATTCTCTTTGATCTGTCTCTATAGATTTTTATCCCAAGAATGTAAGCAGTTTCTCTTAAGTCTTTCATTGAGAAACAACTTCCCAACCAAGTCTTGACTGTCTGCAAGGTAGGTATGTCATTTCCAATGAGTAATATGTCATCTACATATAAGACTAAGAAAACAACCATGCTCCCACTAATATTTTTGTACACATATGGTTCATCTTTATTTTGAATAAACCCAAACTCTTTGACACTTTCATCAAAATGAAGATTCCAGCTCCGAGAAGCATGCTTCAACCCATAAATGGATCTTTGAAGCTTGCAAACCCTTTTAGAATTTTCTGGATCAACAAAATCCTCGGGTTATATCATGTACACATCCTCGAGTAAGTTTCCATTAAGGAACGTTGTTTTGACATCCATTTGCCATATTTCATAATCATAGTATGCGGCAATGGCAAATAAAATTCTAATTGATTTAAGCATGACTACTGGCGAAAAAGTCTCATCATAGTCAACACCATGAATCTGTCTATAACATTTTGCCACTAGTCTAGTTGTATAGGCTTGCAGATATCGTCCATGTTTTTCTTCTTTTGAAGACCCATTTGCACCCAATGGTTTTAACACCCTCAGGTGGATCTATCAAGTTCCAAACTTGATTGTCATACATGGACTGCATCTCTGACTTCATAGCTTATATCCATTCCTCGAACTCTGGTCCTGAAGCAGCTTTTGTATAGCCAATAGGCTCATCATCTATGTATTAGGAATATGCCCTCGAAAGTCACTCAAATGATGACAGAGAAGGGGCAATGTACTTGTAATTATGGAATTATAAATAAAAAGGTAACATGATTCATTCATTGTTTATTGTATTTCAAATGCATTCTTGATTTGGTAAACATTGAAGTGAAGTCCATGTAAATAAGAGAGAACGTTCCACTCTCGTTATCAGATAAGAGAAAAGTGCACTGGAGTGTTTAAGGATTATTTACGTAAACCGTTCGAAAGTTGATAACTTAATTGGGCATTAAGTTTTGAGTAAGACTTGTATAACTGATGCTAGGAAATTGTATGTCTTGATAGCATAGTTATTGATGGGACCAGTACACCCGAACACGGTCAGTCACACAGTATTCACTCTTGGAGAGTCGATGACAAATTGAAAGGTTGTGATAGTATACGTGGACCT
This sequence comes from Orobanche coerulescens, assembly GCA_033398695.1. NCBI lineage: Eukaryota > Viridiplantae > Streptophyta > Magnoliopsida > Lamiales > Orobanchaceae > Orobanche > Orobanche coerulescens. Next base: position 21,941,080 of record CM065810.1, read on the forward strand.
TTGACTTGAGGGTTCAGTAAGAGATGTGCCTGTGACATTTAGTTTGTCACTAGAGTAGTTAGACCCATTTGCTTAATCGCTGGGTCAACCTCGAAGTGTAATATCCGCAACTTGGATTTTCGGTAAATTTCTTTTTTTTGCAGGAGTCCGTTTTAACCGCTCGCTTGTGACCGTTTCGTCATTCTGAGAATGATTAATTCTGCACTTTTTCACATCCGAGTTTGTTTTGGTGTCATTTTGCTCGCGAATCTCGTTTGAAACTGTTGTTTTGAGTTTCTTGTAGGTCCGTTTAACCTTTTTAGACGTGTTGTGAACTTTGATTTGGTTATTCGATCATGTATCGTGATTTTCGGGCATTTTTGGCAATTTTGTAATTTTCCAAAGTTGTGGGTATCCGCCTTTGTATTTATAGTTTTGATCCTTTTCATGGTCGCGTGTGAGTTTCATTAGAGTTCAAGCTCTTAGTGTGATCATATTCTGGAGCTTTCCGTGTGTATCTTGAACTTGAAGATTCGGTCGGAGAAATCCGTCACCGTACCTATTTTTCAGAGTACTATTGTTGTCATTCTGAGTCGATAGCGCACGCTACATCCAGGTGGATAGCGCGCGCTAAGGTGCCATAGTTAGCGCACGCTACAGTTGTGGTAGCGCACGCTAACTGGTAGTTCGATGCAGACGAGAAGCTACTGGACTGGGACTGGAGTCTCGTTAGCACACGCTAAGGTTGGTAGATAGCGCACGCTATCGTATGCTTAGCACACTCTATTTGTCCTTTCTAGCGCACGCTACCTGGTAGGCGCAGATATGTCCAGGAGCCACTGGACTGGATTCGTGACTCGTTAGCGCATGCTAAGCATATTGGATAGCGCACGCTAACAGTGTTGCAGGCGGAATGTTTTGGAGCTTTGACCCCATTAGCGCGCGCTAATACGGTGTGTCTAGCGCACGCTAATAACTGTCCAGTATAAATACTAGACAACATCCTTTATTCTGTCATTTCTGTCCCTCTTCGTCTCTTTTCATCGGGAGCAAATTCTTGGAGAGATTTTGGGCAATCTTCATCATCAAGCGTCATCTTGGGATGGATTTGTGTGTGTTTAACATCATTTAATCCTTTGTTCTTCGCCGGATCGAGGTATTTTTCTTGATTCCCTAGAGTTGACTTTTTGGGAGTTTTATTCTTGATTCCGAATCCAATCCGATTTAGATGAATCGATTGGTGTTTGATGTTGTTGTTAAACATGTTTTATGGATTGTATATCCATATCTTCGGTTCGTTTCAACCCGAAGGGTGATTTTGGTGTTCTTGAGGTGTAGTGAACATTTAATGCTCGATTAAATGTTCGAATGAGTTTTCCTTCGATAGTTTGATATGATCTCCGTTATTTTTTGTCTTGATCCTCATCGTAATTATGTTTTTGTTGTTTCTTCCAGAGTATTATAGGTGCTCGAGGATTCCGAGTTGATCTCCGTTTTGTGTTGGTAATTTATGTGGTGTTATTCTCGTAGTGTTTGCGGTGCTATTGTATTCTTGATTATGTTCAGGAATTCGGGGCTGGACGACCGCATCCCGTTCATCGTCTCGTTTCGGTCGGGGTTTCGAGGCAAGTATTTTTCTTATATGATTTGTGTCCTGTAAATAGAGTTTACATGTTGGATTTACGATGGTTGCTTTACCCTCGTGAATATGATTCGTGTGAATTGAATGATTTGATTATTTTGAACGTTGAGGGCTTTAATGATATCCCTGCTTGTTTAATGTTGTGGAATCATGTATTCTGTGTTAATTGTGTTGGTCTGTTGTGATTGGTTGTTCATGATGGAGGTATTGTGATGAGTATGATAATTGTGTCGGGTAAGTGGCCATTTCTAGCAAGTACCCTTAATGAACTCACGTTCTTAACATAGTAGTATTGCATGAGTAACGTGTGTGTGTATGCTCCCTACGGGTTGGATCCTACGGGGTCTCGGTAGGGGTCCACAGAGGCGTGGATCTACGAGCTTGGCTTTTAACCACTATGTGTTAGATCCGACGGGGTCTCGGTAGGGGTCCACAGAGGCGTGGATCCGCGGTTAATTGTGGTGCATTTTATAAATGTGTTTTGGGTTATGGCATTTCCGGAAATGAGTGTTTTTGAACTGTGGTTTCATGTTTGCATGCATTGACTAAATGTGTAAGAGGTAAGTTGTTCATTGGCCTACTTGGCTAGTATGGCACTAGAATATTTGTTGTATGTGTTTAGTCCTTTAGTTGTGGGGTTTTGATGTTGGAAAACGGACCTTGCTATTTTCTCGTGTACTGTGATTTGATGAGATTTGTGATGAGATCCCAACGGTTTTGTAAAGGTCATTTTACGGAAAGTGATTTTGGGACGAGACCCATTCATCTTGAAATGATTATTTTTCAACTAAGGACTTGAGGTCCAACAAGGTTTCTACTTTAAAAATCCCCGAGATGAGGAATTTATTTTCAAATACTTTATTGATTGCTTTCTAATTAATAAAACCTCTCGGGAAGGCTTTGGTAGTTAATTGTCGTATCCGATTCGTGATTTCTATTTATTTGTTGCATTTCGCATGATTATGTACTTGCACTAGCAAAATAGTGAGATTTTTCTACCCCCCGAGTAATCGGGGGTGGATGTCTGTTTTGCATTTAGGTTTTGGGGAGCATAACACAGGGTTGACACAAAGGATGATGAATGATGATCGATACTAATCACATGAGAATCCGTACGATGTTGTTTCGGTATAGTTGTAGTTTTATTTTCCGCTGCAGTATCTTCCCGTTGCACGGGAGTGTTTTATTTTAACCCCTGCGTGGGCATGTATTGGGATTTGTTTGTATGTATTGATTGATAGACCAAATCGGTCTACTGAGTCTTTTTAGCCTTAAAGGCGATGTTGAGATGTTTAATTGTGTTACCAGCCTGGTAGATCCTTAGGAGAAGGGTTTACGGCGTGTAATTGTAATATCCGCGTTTTCTATTTTTAGAAATTTCTATTTTTGGTGTATATTCGTTTCGGACAACTCGCTTGGCACTATTTTCGAATTCTGAATCTATTTTGTTCTTGGAGTTTCTCCGCTTGGACGAGTCTCGATGATGTTTTTATGTAATTTTATCTTGAGTTATATTATGTCGCATGTGTATTCGATTCTCGTTAAACTCGTTCGATTTCGTCATTTTCCTATTTCCATGAGTTCGTATGGTTGAGTAGAGTATGTTGCGAGTTTCGGATTGTTAATCCGACGTTGTATCGTGAATTTTCGATTGTTTGGGCTATTTTGTAATTTCTTAACAGTTTAGGGTGTCTTTACCCTCCTTGTCGTATTGTGGATTCCTCGGTAGTTAGAAGTGCATTTCTTTCAGCACTCAGCTTCGTTGTTATGAACACCTCGTAATTACACCTTTAATTCTATCCTTGTGTCGTGTTCCATCGTTGTATCGACTGTGCTGAATGTGTTTGTTCAGAACTGGGAACTGCTGCATGCATAACGTACGTTATGCATGATCCATAACGTACGTTATGCCCTTCGCATTTTAGTTCGTGCGCTTTGTTACGTCGTTAACCGTTGGGTTACGACGTAACCCTCATAACGACGCAATGCCAGTGTTAACGCACGTAACGCTACGCCGTGCCTTTTAATCCCTGACTTATCCTCAGTCGCCTCATTTCGTTTATTTTCTTTCCTTCTCGCGACGTGAGTTCCCTTTGAGCGATTTGGAGCGATTTGTCCGGTGCAATCCATAGAAACCCTCTGTAGGCTGATTATTGCGTTCCAAGGAAGATTAATCATCATCATTCTCCATCTGAATCGAGGTATATTTCTTTAGAACCCTAGTTTTTTGGGGATTTCGGGATTTTGGCAAAATTCTTCCTTTTAATCCGATTTAGCTTCGACGACTTGTTAGATTACGATTGTGTAGTCGTAAATCCCTTGTTACCATTATAGTTTAACGGATTTAACCTAGTAAATTCTCCATTGTTAGATTTTAATCGTCTTGGACTTCGTATTGACCGGAAAGTCATTCCAAGGGGTAGAATTAGGATTAGTTCTTACCTTTCCGCAGTATTGAGACTTGTGTATACCGTTATTGTGTTAGGAACGGGTTTGGGAAAATTGTTCGGACCGAAACCTAATCCTTCGTCGTTCCTTCGTTTCGTCTTATTCCAGGCAAGTACATGTATTACATTCCGTTATGTGCGTATGATTTTGATGCGAATGATGTAAATGGTATTATTGAACGAATGTGATTGTTTCTCTTCCACCTGGGGATGGCATGTGGCCTCTGGGGGCCGATACTAATGGGTACGGCCACGGGAGTGGACTTGGGTGCGTGCGTTGATGTTCTTCCACCTGGGGACGGTTCGATGGGACCTCTGGGGGCTGATACTAATGGGTACGACCGCGGAAGTGGTTTCTCACCTGGGGACGGTCCGACGGGACCTCTGGGGACCGATACTAATGGGTACGGTCGCGAGTTACCAAGCGTGGATAATCGTGATGTGGAAACTTGTTGATATACTGTTTTGGTGTTAATGTGATATTCCGGAATATTGATTTTCAAAATGATTTCCTTAACGATTTGTTTGCGTTGAATAGCGTATATATATAATGTTGTGTAATGATGTACTTGCACTAGCTATTCGAATGCTAACCCCTTAAATGGGGGAAATGCGTCTTATGCATTTCAGGTACTGGTCGAGCTGAGGAGCTGGCACGGGATGCGCATGCAAAGGATGGGTTGGCATGATGATGTGGCTCGAGTCTGTATTTTTCTGTATTGTCATTGCATCTGTTGATTACTGGAGTTAGACTGTCTATTTTTAAACATGGTTTAAGTCCCATGCGTGGGCAATAAATTGGTATTTAACTTATGACTCATGTACTCCGTTAAAATGTTTTGGCCGAGGCCACGGCCTTATTTACTTTTTGGGTGCATCTTTTTGGTTATCATTGTGGTTTACGTGTCATGAGTTAGCCTGGTAGACCTCACGGGGGTTCTACGGCGTGTAATGTCCCATTTGTGAATTGGGATGTTACAATTATGGTATCGGAGCGTTAGGTTTTGAATACCTAGGCTGTCGGTAAATTTTTGGGTCTGTTAGTGGCATCATTAGAGTCAGTCGTTGAGCCTAATATCATCGTGCTACCGTCTTTTCGTGCGACCCGTGGCTGTAAGTATCCTCGAACTCTTATATTTCTATATTCGTTTTCTTACGTTGTTTGGGATTGTGAATCGTGATACCAACCTTATAGATTGTGAATCTTTCTGACCTTGTTATTTTCGTATTTTCTTCAGTATGTTGAGAGGTCGTGGTAGACCAGCTAGGGGGCGCGGCCGAGGCCGTGGTCGGGGTGCTGATAATGAAGAGGGCTCACTTTCTCAGTCCTCTGTAGACTTAGCCTCTCACTCAGTGCCGTCGGGTAATAATGCCGACGCCGGGGCTACTGCCGTACTCCAGCAGTTAGTAGCCCAGCTTGCTCAGATAGCTCAGGGTGGACGCTGTAATCCGCCCCGACACCCGAAGAGGAAGCTAGTAAGTGTCTTGACGGTGTCCAAGATGCACCCTCCTCGTTTCTCCGGATCTTGACTCCTCGGTTGGGAGAATTGGCTCTTTCGGTTGTCCAGACCTTTGATGCCGTAGCTTGTCCCAAGACAGAGGGTACATATTGCCCAAGACCTCTGGATAAGGAAGCTACGGAATGGTGGGAGGCCGTTGCGCCCAGAGACCGTCGGGCCACTTGGGATGAGTTCAGGGCTGCTATGGAAGCAGAATATTGTCCGCCGCCAGTCAAAGAACGCAGAATTGTGGAGTTCTTCACTGCCACACCTCAGGATGTGCCTATTTCTCAGGCCATCATTTCTTACAATCAGCAGTTGGGTTTTGTGAGAGATCAAGTGAGAATGGAGGCTGATAAAATCCGTTACTTCAATATGCGCATGAAGCCGCATATTAGACAGAGTATGGCGCCGCTCATGTGTGCCACTTTGAAGGAATACCAGGATCGCGCTCTGGCGATCGAGATGGCTGTCCCGGAATCAGAGTCGTTTTCGGAAGCTAAGAAGCAGAAGACTACTGGCGGGTTCTCGGCCGGTAAAGGTGGTCAGTTTTTGAGGTCTCGTTCTGCTCCTACACCTGGGAAGAGTCCGTTTCATCAGGTCGGTGGATCTCAGGGTAACCGTTCGGTCCAGTCTGTGACACCTGGCGAGAGAGTTTGTTTTAATTGCAGTCAGCCCGAGCACGTTATGAAGGATTGCCCATTTTCGTTAGTTGCTTGCTTTACTTGCGGACAGACCGGGCATCGGGCGGCCCACTGTGAGAGGGCCACCAGGGCCGCTAGACTTCCGACTACCACCGCTGATCAGAGGGATCACAGCACTTCAGCTACTCATGTTCCACAGAATTCGGGCCGTGGTAGGGGTCGGGGTCAGCTAGATCGCCGTACAGCGTCGAGTTCGGGTTCAGTTTGTAATACCCGGTTGTGAATTCATTTATTATCATTCAGTAACTGTCACTCAAAATTTTTTTTCACTCAGTAATAATCATTCATCATTCATATTCAGTCAACTATGTTCACCATTCGGCGTATTTTGGGATCATCACTGTTTGAGATCGAGCCGAGATTATTGTCATCATCATCATCATGTTTTGATTTTCAGTTTGAGAGGTAGCGCACGCTACCCATTGTAGTTAGCGCGCGCTAATGAGGTGCATGTAACGCACGTAATGACTCAGTTTTAGCGCACGCTAGCGCAAGTAAGGCAGACAGTCCAGAAGGTACTGGGCTGATTTTGGAAATTCGTAGCGCACGCTACGAGTGGTAAGTAGCGTACGCTAACTATGCTGGTAACGCACGCTAAGACTTCAGAGTAGCGCACGCTAGCGCCGCATCGAGGATGAGAGGTTACGGACTCCGTGATTTTGGATACCAACTATCGTAGCGCACGCTAACATAAGGTTAACGTACGCTAAGGGCAATTGTTAACACACGCTACCAAAGGTTCTTAGCGCACGCTAACGATTCATCGAAGTACCGGACTACCCGGTACAGCGTTAGCGCACGCTAACATCGAGTTAGCGCGCTAACCGGGACAAGATATATAGGATGCTTTGGTCCAACTTTCGTCATTTCTTCATTTCTCAATCATTTCGGACGAGCTCGGGCGATTCAGAAAGGTCTTTTCGAGCTACAATCATCTAGCATCATCTTCAACCTTCTAAGTTGGATTAATCATCATCTAAATCAGTTTCATCACTCCAAATCAAGGTAATGATTCTTGGATCTAGAATTTCGGATCTTGGATGTTTTGCTTTCGATCTCTTCGTGTAAATCGATGTTATGTTGGAATATGTTAGATATGGATTATCTATCTTGGATACATGTATTTCTACGGATTCATTGGTGTAATTTTCGGAATTTGTGAATAATTGAAGAATTGTTCAAGAACCCTTACGGGTTGAATTTGGAATTTTGGGGGTTTTCGACTAAATGTTGTTGAAATATCGTTCTAAGTATTCCTATTGGATTATTGATAGTATTCATGAGTTTTTGTGGGTTTGAATCATTCATTGGGAGTTGGTTTCGGATGTAATTGAGTTTTGGTTGTAAACAATTGGAGATTGTTTACAACGCATTTGTGTAAATGCCCCAATGAGTTTCGGGTATTGTTGTATCGACTTTTGAGTTGGTTGTGATTATGCTTGATTCATGTATTAAGAGAATTGTTGGTTTTTGTGTTTGTTAAGGTTGTTCAAGCGGCCGGTAATTTCATTAAGGACGTTGATCGTGGAAGTACCTTCTCGCCTTCGGTTTGAGGCAAGTTTTATACTTGTACTGGTCAATGAGCTAATGTCATCATGTATGTGTATGAATGTGTTGTATCATTCCGAGACTTAGTCTCTTCATGAATTCATTGATATCAAGAGATCGTTCGATACGATACCTTTCGGCAATTTTGCCAAATGTTATTGTTGTTCGTTAACGGCCGATTCAAGGCATTGTGATACTCATTATTAATGTCATTGTCGATAGCCGGTTCGCGGTATCGATGTATCGATTGTTGTTAATATAGATGTCAATTTAAGATATCGTTGAGATCATTGTTATTCCTGTTCGGATTGTCATTAAAACTGTACAGGCCGATTTAAGGCATTGGCTGATTCATTTCTCATCTTCGTCGTCGGTAACCGATTAAAGGTGCCGAGGCATCCTTCATATCATTGTTATCGAATTGTCGTTCTCAGGTAAATCGAAATGTTCAATCATTCACTAAATCATTGTTATCGATTGACCTTTCTAAGGCAATCGAGGTATTCACTCATTCATCGTATCATTGTTATCGATTGGCCGTTCTCAGGCAAATCGAAGTGTTCAATCATTTATGGTATCATTGTTGTCGATTGACCGTTTTAGGCAATCGAGGTATTAAATCATCCGCTGCATCATTGTTATCGGTTGGCCGTTCTAAGGCAATCGAGGTGTTAATTTGGGACTGTCAAGGACGGTGTCTCTCCGTGTGTTACTATCATCGTGTTGGCCGACTCAAGGCAGCACACTATCATTAATTGTGATACGGCTGGATGCCGTGGCTTCGGCCCTAATTGTGATACGGCCGATGCCGTGGCTTCGCCCTAATTGTGATACTACCGATGCCGTGGCTTCGCCCTCATTGTGATACGGCTTCGCCGTGGCTTCGCCCTCATTATTCTGACTTGGCCGCTTTGACTTCAGTGTTTGTGATATTTGTTAATTTCCATTGAATGACATTCGTGCCTTTATTATTGTCTGGTAATTTCATTGGAGCCTTCGGGCATTGTGATTCATAATTAATTCATCTGGTTTGATTCATGTCTTGTCATTCATTGTGGTATTCGTGATTTTGATTCGCCGTCGGGCACTTATGTTCTAACCTTGTCGAATGTATTAATAGTATGCCGTGGGCATAGTATTTCACGAATGCTCGGTTCTTACCTTGGTTTGTGAGCATTTCGTATTATTATCATCATTGTACCATTTCATTCTCGCCTTTGGATGCATATCATGTTATACATGTATTTGATGTTCATTATCTGATGATCTTCGTGGGGGCGAACATGTTTTTCATGTTTTAGGTGCTTGCGAGGAGAGAGTTGAGACACGGGGCATGATGATGGCGACGAGGCATTCAAGCGATACTAGTACGAGTTGTTCATTGTCGGTCGGTTGGAGTGTACTCAGTCTTGTCGATTGTTGTCGTGTTGTATTACCCGACAGATGTTCGTGGCTGTTGTTGTATTTCATTTTTGGCCATGAAGGCTACTTTTGACGTAAAAATTCCTTAGCGGACTATTGTGACCGATATCATGGTAGGGACTATGATTTTCCCTTGTTGTGTTAATTAATGTATTTTTAGTCATGTTCGCTGGTGGATCTCTGGCGTGGGGTCCACGGACCGTAATAACCTGATAGGATTTGGGGTGTTACACAGTTCACCCCGATCAGATCGATGAGGCGTCAAAGGAGATAGATGTTCCGGTGGCGTCAGTACTACTCGGATCCTTACTCATCCAAAGGTCGGTGCTTTTGATTCGGGTGCTACCCATTCCTTTATTGCTTCGGATTGTGTGAGTCGTATTGGTTTTGACTGCTTGTTTGAGTGTGAGCCGTTTGTAGTGGGTACACCCAGTGGGGATCGTATGGTTGGGGACCGGGAAGTTAGGGATTGCCCAGTGAGGATCGGGAGCCGGGATTGGCCCTCGAATCTCATTGTTATAGACCTTAAGGGTGAGGATTTGATCCTCGGGGACGATTGGTTGGATCATCACGGTGCTATCATGAACTATCGGACTCGTACCATCTCGATAGTTGCCGAGGACGGCACCGAGCATACTCTCGTCGGCTGTAAGCCGGGTAGATCGGGGAGTGTGATTAGCGCCTTGAAGGCGATGAAACTTCTGAACCAGGGTTGTGCCGGATACTGGTGTTTCGCTCTGCAGGCGGAAGATGGTGGGGTTGACATATCGTCGATTCCAGTTGTTAGCGAGTATCCCGATGTATTTCCGGACGACTTGCCGGGATTACCACCACATCGAGAGGTGGAGTTTCCTATTGATCTTGAGCCGAATGCGGCCCCTATTTCTCGAGCACCGTACCGTATGGCACCGTCGGAGATGCTAGAGTTGAAGAATCAGTTGGGGGAGTTGTTAGATAAAGGGTATATTCGACCGAGCGCATCGCCTTGGGGTGCGCCTGTACTTTTTGTTAAGAAGAAGGATGGATCGCTTCGTTTATGTATCGATTATCAAGAATTAAACAAGTTGACCATCAAAAATAAATACCCTTTGCCCCGGATTGACGACTTGTTTGATCAGCTTCAGGGGGCGACAGTCTTTTCGAAGATTGACTTGCGATCGGGCTACTACCAGATGAGGATTCGGGACAGCGATATACCGAAAGCTGCCTTTCGGACGAGATATGGCCATTACGAGTTTGTGGTTATGCCTTTCGGGCTAACCAATGCCCCAGCAGTGTTCATGCAATTGATGAACAAAGTTTTTATTGAGTATCTGGACAAATTCGTAGTCGTCTTTATCGATGACATTCTTATCTATTCACGGAGTTGGGAGGAGCACGCCTTACATCTCCGGATTGTATTAGACATTTTGAGAGCTGAGCAGTTGTATGCGGAGTTCTCTAAGTGTGAGTTTTGGCTCGAGGAAGTGATGTTCCTCGGGCATGTGATTTCAGCAGAGGGAGTTCGGGTAGATCCGCAGAAGATAGAGGCGGTGATGGCTTGGGAGCCGCCTAAGAATGTGAAGGAGGTGAGGAGTTTTCTGGGTCTTGCCGGCTATTACCGCAGATTCGTTGAGGGATTTTCTAAGATCGCTAGACCACTCACTCAGTTGCTCCAGAAAACTCAGAAGTTTGAGTGGACTGCAGACAGACAGGACAGTTTTGACGAGTTAAAGAGATGTTTGACTACCGCACCCGTTTTAGCATTGCCTCAGGGGAACGAGGATTTCGTAGTGTATAGTGATGCTTCGGGCCTTGGGCTCGGATGTGTTTTGATGCAGAGAGATAGGGTCATTGCGTATGCGTCCCGCCAGTTGAAACCTTATGAGGTGAATTACCCCACGCACGATTTGGAGTTAGCTGCGGTCGTTTTCGCCTTAAAGATCTGGAGGCATTATCTCTATGGGTCGTCGTGTAAGATTTTTACAGATCACAAGAGTTTGAAGTATATCTTGAGTCAGAAAGAGTTAAATATGAGACAGCATAGGTGGTTGGAGCTAATTAAAGATTACGACCTCGAGATACTTTACCATCCGGGTAAGGCTAACGTAGTGGCTGATGCGTTAATCCGTAAGCCGATGGCGTTACAGATGTTGGAGATACTTACACCACAGAGTAGGATCCAGCGAGATTTTATCTGTCAAAATATTGAGGTTTGGGTTCAGAGAGTTCAGGGCCAGTTATGTGCATTAGAGATCACTTCGTCCTTGACTGATGATATCAAGGCGAAACAGTATGATGATCCGTGTTTGGTCCAGTTGAGGGAGGATGTGAGGAAATGGAAAGCCCCTGGATTTGTGATTCAGGATGATGGCGTTCTGAGATTTCGCGGCAGACTATGTGTACCGAATGATATTGAGTTGAGACAGAAGATCTTGAGTGAAGCTCATACCACACCTTACTCCATACATCCTGGTACGAATAAAATGTACAAGGATGTGAGGAGCAACTACTGGTGGAGTAATTTGAACACAGACATTAGCGAGTTTGTGTCGAGGTGTTTGACCTGTCAGCAGGTTAAAATCGAGCATCAGCGACCCGCGGGGATTTTACGACCACTTCCTATCCCGGAGTGGAAATGGGAGGATATTTCTATGGATTTCATTACCGATATGCCTAAGACTCGGACTGGAATGAACATGATTTGGGTCGTTGTCGATCGACTAACCAAATCAGCTCATTTTCTGAGTATTAAGGACACTTGGGGGCCAGAGAGACTTGCACGAGTGTTTATTGCGGAGATCGTGAGGTTACATGGGACCCCTAAGAGTATTGTTTCGGATCGTGATGGCCGGTTCATATCACATTTTTGGGAGGCCGTTCATAGAGCTTTGGGAACCGAGTTGAGACTTAGTACATCCTACCACCCTCAGACAGACGGACAGTCTGAGCGGACGATACAGACGCTAGAGGATATGTTGCGAGCCTGTGCTTTAGATTGGAAGGATGATTGGGAGTCGCACTTGCCATTGATCGAGTTCACATACAACAATAGTTGGCACGCCTCGATCAAAATGGCACCATTCGAGGCATTGTATGGAAGGAGGTGCAGATCGCCGTTGTGTTGGGACGATGCGTCCGAGCTGATTGGTACCGAGCCTGATATGGTAGTTGAGACGAGAGAGAAGATTACTCTGATTCGTGATAGATTGTTGACGGCCCAGAGTCGACAGAAGTCTTATGCCGATACACGTCGCCGACCGTTGGAGTTAGAGGTAGGAGACCATGTGTTGCTTAAGGTGTCACCGACACGGGGAGTTTACCGCTTCGGTCGGAAGGGTAAACTCAGTCCGAGATTTATTGGACCGTTCGAGATTCTAGAGAGAGTTGGAGAGCTTGCATATCGGTTAGGTTTGCCACCGTCCCTGAGCCACGTGCATAACGTATTTCATGTTTCCCAGCTTAATAAGTACGTACCGGACCCTAGCCATATTATTGATTTTGGAGAGATTGAGTTGGGGCCCGATTTTACCTACGAGGAGAGGCGGATTCAGATCTTAGAGCGTCGGGTGAAGCAACTCAGGCACAAAACCATTCCTTTGGTTAAAGTGCAGTGGACGAGGCATGGATCCGAGGAAGCCACGTGGGAAACGGAGGAGAGTATGAGGTCGACATACCCCGAGTTATTCGTGTTGTAAGTTTCGGGACGAAACTTATTTTTAGGGGGGGATAATGTAATATCCGCGTTTTCTATTTTCAGAAATTTCTATTTTTGGTGTATATTCGTTTCGGACAACTCGCTTGGCACTATTTTGGAATTCTGAATCTATTTTGTTCTTGGAGTTTCTCCGCTTGACGAGTCTCGATGATGTTTTTACGTAATTTCATCTTGAGTTATATTATGTCGCATGTGTATTCGATTCTCGTTAAACTCGTTCGATTTCGTCATTTTCCTATTTCCATGAGTTCGTATGGTTGAGTAGAGTATGTTGCGAGTTTCGGATTGTTAATCCGACGTTGTATCGTGAATTTTCGATTGTTTAGGCCATTTTGTAATTTCTTAAGAGTTTAGGGTGTCTTTACCCTCCTTGTCGTATTGTGGATTCCTCGGTAGTTAGAAGTGCATTTCTTTCAGCACTCAGCTTCGTTGTTATGAACACCTCGTAATTACACCTTTAATTCTATCCTTGTGTCGTGTTCCATCGTTGTATCGATTTGTCTTGAATGTGTTTGTTCGTAATCGAATCGCCGCATGCATAACGACGTTATGCATGATCCATAACGTCGTTATGGCCTTCACATTTTAGTTCGTGCGATTTGTTACGACGTTAACGGTGTTGGGTTACGACGTAACCCTCATAACGCACGCAATGCAGTGTTAACGCACGTAACGCTACCGTCAGCCTTTTAATCCCTGACTTATCCTCAGTCGCCTCATTTCGTTTCTTTTCTTTCCTTCTCGCGACGTGAGTTCCCTTTGAGCGATTTGGAGCGATTTGTCCGGTGCAATCCGTAGAAACCCTCTGTAGGCTGATTATTGCGTTCCAAGGAAGATTAATCATCATCATTCTCCGTCTGAATCGAGGTATATTTCTTTAGAACCCTAGTTTTTTGGGGATTTCGGGATTTTGGCAAAATTCTTCCTTTTAATCCGATTTAGCTTCGACGACTTGTTAGATTACGATTGTGTAGTCGTAAATCCCTTGTTACCATTATAGTTTAACGGATTTAACCTAGTAAATTCTCCATTGTTAGATTTTAATCGTCTTGGACTTCGTATTGACCGACAAGTCGTTCCAAGGGGTAGAATTAGGATTAATTCTTACCTTTCCGTATTATTGAGACTTGTGTATACCGTTATTGTGTTAGGAACGGATTTGGGAAAATTGTTCGGACCGAAACCTAATCCTTCGTCGTTCCTTCGTTTCGTCTTATTCCAGGCAAGTACATGTATTACATTCCGTTATGTGCGTATGATTTTGATGCGAATGATGTAAATGGTATTATTGAACGAATGTGATTGTTTCTCTTCCACCTGGGGATGGCATGTGGCCTCTGGGGGCCGATACTAATGGGTACGGCCACGGGAGTGGACTTGGGTGCGTGCGTTGATGTTCTTCCACCTGGGGACGGTTCGACGGGACCTCTGGGGGCCGATACTAATGGGTACGGCCGCGGAAGTGGTTTCTCACCTGGGGACGGTCCGACGGGACCTCTGGGGACCGATACTAATGGGTACGGTCGCGAGTTACCAAGCGTGGATAATCGTGATGTGGAAACTTGTTGATATACTGTTTTGGTGTTAATGTGATATTCCGGAATATTGATTTTCAAAATGATTTCCTTAACGATTTGTTTGCGTTGAATAGCATATGTATATAATGTTGTGTAATTATGTACTTGCACTAGCTATTCGAATGTTATCCCCTTAAATGGGGGAAATGCGTCTTATGCATTTCAGGTACTGGTCGAGCTGAGGAGCTGGAACGGGATGCACATGCAAAGGATGGGTTGGCATGATGATGTGGCTCGAGTCTGTATTTTTCTATTTTGTCATTGCATCTGTTGATTACTGGAGTTAGACTGTCTATTTTTAAACATGGTTTAAGTCCCCTGCGTGGGCAATAAATTGGTATTTAACTTATGACTCATGTACTCCGTTAAAATGTTTTGGCCGAGGCCACGACCTTATTTACTTTTTGGGTGCATCTTTTGGGTTATCATTGTGGTTTACGTGTCATGAGTTAGCCTGGTAGACCTCACGGGGGTTCTACGGCGTGTAATGTCCCATTTGTGAATTGGGATGTTACAGTAATATCCCTGAGTGGATTGGGGGTGTTACACGAAGAGCGGACTATACGGATAGGTAGCAGTCTTTACTGTACGCCAAGAAAGGATTCTATCTCCTGTTAGTGAGCAGGCGAATGTCCTATATGGTTAATGGCAAAAAAATCATAAGTCTTTGGCCAAAGTATTCTAATATAGTCGTATTGGATACACTAGTAATCAGTCGGTCTTGATTTGCATTAAAACATGTATAATGTCTAGTCAACAGTAGGGTTTGATTTTACCATGACCCGAAGACTTGACTAGGACATCTGATGAAGGGTCTATACGTATATGGTATTCACGACATAATGGTTCTGGTATGACCCCTTCATTCATTCTCAGTTGGGGTTTACAGTGCGGCCCGCTATGCTGGCTAAGTGTTGCCCGCACTCATTGGTTCCTCCCAGTGCCGGCTGAGACGAACCTACAGAGTCGCGCATCAGGATCGTTGACGATAAATATGAATTTATTATCTCTCAAATTATATTAGATATTGGATATCTAATTATGATTTATTGGATAAATTAAATAGCGGTCTTATGAATTGAAATTAAGTTACTGGGCTATTAATTTAATTCATAAATAATATTTCTTATAAAAATATATTTTGTATTTGATATAATTAATTAATTGGATTAATTAATTAGTATAAATACATTGGTGATAAAACGGAGTGTATTTAACGGAGTCGTTTGACGAATGTCCAGTACACGAGCCGAGTGACTCGGCCCGTTTCTTTTCTCCTTCCTAAATGCCGCCCACCCCCCTCACTCACCCCTCGCATGGTGTTGTCTTTTATTTCATGCTTGTGGTGATGACTTTTGACATAGTGCCAAAAATTTTGATATGTGAAGATATTTTTATTCATCATATCTTATCATCTCAATTATGAGATATGTATATATATATATATATAAACATAACAAGGCCACCAAACACACACTTGGTGTTCGGCCGAGAGTAAATTAGAGAGAGGGGAGAAATTTTTTCTTCGAGTGTTCTTCATCTTTGAGATAAGAATTAAGCAAGAAAAATTAGAGAGAAAATTCGACGCGTGTGAAGTAGAGACATCGTATTTTCGGTATTTGGGATGAAGGAATTTCCTGCTCATGCTCGGGTTAGGATCATCATCATATTGCGAAGATATTATCAAAGGCTTCAAAGGTATGGGACTTTAATCCTTTATCTTCGCCAATTTATTTTTCGTATATACGTTACTTGATCGATCCTGTTTGGGATTCTTTATATTGAGTTTTATCATTCCGTTGCGTACTCGGTTTTGTATCCGGAATCCCAATAGTAGTATCAGAGCGAGGTCTTGCGATCATATATAAGATTTTTAGCATTTGGGATGCTTGATTTGATGTTTTGTGATTTGGAATCATATGATAATCGTAGATATTTTATTGTTCGTCGTAGTAATGTTTTTTCGTGATTTTATGTTATGATATAAATCAGTTTTTTCTTGGAAATATGATTTATATAAATAATATGAAGATCAGAAATAACAGGATTTTAGAAATCTGCCCAAAAATGACCTGTGTACTATCGTTGGACGATTAATCATACATGGCCCGAGAGTCGCTGAAGGCCACGTGATACAAGATCAGAAGCCGCCGAGCGCTCTGCATACGATCAGAAGCTGCCGAGTGGTGCTGCATATAGAACTGCAGGGTGCCAGGATGTATCCTACAGCTGCCGGACACTGCCTGGCACCAGGTCTTGTTTTCAGTATATTTTCGTATATTGATTTTCCGTATATTAAATCATTAAATTTGGAATTTTTGTTGAAGGGAAAATTCAAAGAAAATATTTTAAGGGTTTACTACAGACGAAAACTAAATTGTCGATTATTGTTGTGTTAATTGGATTAATACCATTAGAATTGAATGGATGATTTTCATTGCCATTACATGCTGTATGGAATGCCTTATGTGATGGTGATATAGCTCGTGGACTTAGTTTTTGATTTTTTCGATTTGATTGGGTTGTAAAGGCCGTTTTGAGCCTATTTATTTTTACTAGAAAATTTGTATAATAGGATACATTTTTCAATGATGTAATTATTTATTTGGTTATGACGAAGACCAAAGACTACCGACCGAGAAGACGAAGAATCGAGACTGTAATTTTTTATTTTCTTTATTGGGTCATTTGATTGGCCCAATACTTAGGAAAAAGGTCCTTGAGCTATATGTTGGTAGTAACTAGGTTGCTATTTACTGTTTTCATTTTGAATGATTGACTAACCCAAACGTGCTTATAATTGAATTAATGTGCAAAGTGTAACCCAAAGCGAAACTCTCCCGACTACAAATAGACTAAGTTTGAAAAGGTTACGGGGTTTCCTACCATCTATCAAACTCGTAGAAAATTTATACCCAAGCCGGTGTCCTATGCTTCCGAGTTATCGGGGTAGTACATTTGGTAGAGGTTGATAAATTCTTGAGTGCATTAGATGCCTTCGGTTGGTGATAAATTTCGCCCCTAAAAACTTGATAGGTTGCCGGGCGAGATTCAATAGTCAGACTGATAGACGTTGATGGTCAACAACTTAGATAGTCCGGATTGCCAAGAAACCTGATAGGTTGAGGGCATGAAGACTAGGGGTAAAAGAAGACCGAATCATTCGTTGGACGGGTTGGTGTTGGACACCACTTTACAGAAATTAATAGGCAAGAAACCTGACGGGTTGCGTCTGTTAAATTTTGTAAAGAACTCGATCACCAGTAAGAAGTCGATCTAACCATGACTTCCGAGTTATAACATGGGAGTGTGTAATTCCGATAAAATTAGTGGGAGCCGAGACAAGAGTTATATAAGCCTTTAAATTCTATACTCGGTCATAATAAAACAAGTCAGTAATTCAATCTTATCTAAATCAATGTAGAGAAACGAAACTATATCTCTCTAAAATGGAAAAGAACCCACTTGCAATACTACTTGAAAAGAATCTCCTAACTGGCCTCAACTTTGTTAGCTGGTTGTGGAATCTGATGATTGTACTCAGCATGGAGTCTCTGGGATACGTCTTAGAGGCGGACATTCCATCGACTCCAGTCCGGACTAGGGGTAATCAGAAAGAAATTGACGTCCCTGAAAAATGGGTCAAGGATGATGTGCTGGTCCGTGGCTTTATGATGGGCTCAATAACTAATGAGCTGCATAGAGCGCACTAGAAAATGACTTTTGCTAGGCAGATTCTCGCACACTTGACCGAACTTTATGAAGAGCACAGTAGGACTGCTAGATATGAGATATCAAAGCAATTATTCAGTGCTAGGATGAAGGGGAGAAAGTGGGAGACCACGTCCTCAAGATGATCTCCATGATTGAGAGGCTCGAGGTGCTCAACTTTCACATGGATTTATCCCTCCAAATTGATCTCATCCTTCAATCTCTACATGATTCCTTCATGCAGTTTGTAATGGATTTCAACTACAATGAAATTTCGTGTACATTAGCTGGGCTAATGAACAAACTGGTGATGACATAGTCTAACATGAAGACTAAGCCGATGAAGGCTGCTCTTGTGATTTCTTTTGGGCCTCGTAGGTCCAAGAACAAAAAGAAAAAGACCTACGAGCAGTATAAACCCAAGAAAGGGGTGCAAAAAGGCGAGGGCAAGGCCCTAAAGGTTCAGAAGGTAGGTGGTCCCAAACCTACGGACAAATGTCTTGAATGTGGTGAGCTGGCCATCGGCGTAGGACTTGTCCCAAGATCAATGGCGCATCAGGTACGGAACTTATTGTTTTTGAAACCAATTATTCCTCTACTGTATACTCAAAGTCCTTGACTGCTACATCAAATCGAAGGTTCCAAAACAATGTCCGGCCTATGTCAAGAAAGCTAAGGCGGACAAAATGGAAGCGAGGTCCGTCAAGGGATGTTTCATTGGATACCCAGAGGACTCGATGGGTTATCTATTCTACATGCCAGAAGACCATAGGGTCGTCGTGGCTATACAAGCACACTTCCTTGAGGATGAATTCATTCAGGAAGGTGGCTCAGGTAGAAATGTATCTTTGGAAGAGCACAGTGAAAGTCCTGAGGAGACATTTGATCAGGGATATCTAACCGAACCTATTGTAACACAACCTCCACTTCGAAGGTTTGATAAGGTGTCTCACTTACCTAAGAGATATGGTTATATGCATGTCGAGGAACTGAGTCTCCACGACGTACCTGATATCTGTGAGGATGACCCTGTCACCTATGACCAAGCAATAGTGGATGTGGACTCCGATAAATGGCAAGAAGCTATGGAAGCTGAGATAGACTCGATGCATTCCAATCAGGTCTGGACTCTAGTAGATCAACCAACCGGCATGAAGCCTATTGGAAGTAAATCGATCTATTAGAGAAAGACTGATGGGGATGGAAAGATTGACACCTATAAGGCCAAGCTTGTGGAAAAGGGTTATACCCAAAAAGAAGGGATCGATTATCATGATACCTTCTCGCCCATAGCTATGATCAAGTCTATTCGCATGATGCTTGTCATTGCTGCCCATTACGATTATTAAATATGGCAGATGGACGTCAAAACGGCTTTTCTAAATGGATACCTTGAGGAGGAAATATACATGGAATAGCCTAAGGGTTTTGTGTCCAAAGTTAATATTTATAAGGTGTGTAAGCTGCAACGAGCCATTTATGGGCTGAAGCAAGATTCTCGGAGTTGGAACCTTCGATTTGATGTAGCAGTCAAGGACTTTGAGTTAGGTTCTTATCGAACTAATAAGATTTGTGATCTCATCATATATCAAAATAGAGCAGCGGAAGTATAATATAATATGTAAAAACCCTTCGAGGATCCAAGTATATTAACAAATTACGAAGAACAAGATTGTTACCTCTTGTAGCGTGTTTTCAATCGAGCCTTCTAGAGACGTTGCAAGAAGTGAGCGTCCTCTACGATATCAACACAACGAACAAGTCCCGAGCGTCTAACGGATTGCTAGCTCCGATTCAATAAAGCTTTCACTTAAATCAATTTGAATATAGGTATGTTCTTGATTATGGTAAGAACAAGAACACCAAGAATATTATTCAAATGTTCTTGAACTTTGATCTAAAATAAAAACTATGAAATCTATTCAACATGTCATTAAAGATCAAACTCACAAAATTAGATGAGTATTCTAAATACTTTCTTGGTCAAAGAATTAATCTTCAAATATATGAAGATATGTTCTTGATTCTTTTGATTATTCAACTCTTGAATATTATCTTCAAGACTTTGAGAGAGAGAAATATCTCATATTTTTTATTCCCTCTACACAAATATGTCTTCACTTGTGATTAAGTCTTGTTTGAGGGCTATCACAAGACACTCTTATATAGTCCTCTACATGGCTAAGGGTTCACCAACCCTTTCACCAACTTATAATCAACCGGAACAAAATAGCTGCTCTGCTCATTTAAGTGTGTGAACCTGTAGGTTTCAATTAATATGAAATTGAGTATAAAACAATTTTTACGACGTATAAATCATAAGCGGCCTCTAGCTAGACATTATGACTACCCGCATTAAAATAATTAATTCAATGGCACGAACGAAATCCCGTTACTGTATAATATTTAATCCTCTTGTCGCGCGATATCCTAATTAAGCATAAGGCATGGATAAGTCAACCTTACATAGCTTAATTAATATTCTTGATCTCAAGTTATAATTGTCCAATTCAAATATTTATCAATAACTCTTTATTGATCAATTTGAGCATGGTCATGTATTTAAACAATTTAACTTATCAAGGGTCTGTGGATATCTTATCCATTTTATAGGAGGGACAAATCCCCTCTGGACAAACTACTTCCCTATGCATAAATCGTACTGTATCCAATCACAAACTGTATGGTCCCTTGTTACAGAAGATGTTGGCATTGTGTTAAAATACGATACTCATTATGTAGGAAACTGTAGTGTCTTTAGGTAATAAGGACTTAAATAATATATAACAATCAGAGGAATTATAATGACTTAATCCATATATAATTCTCTTTTTAGGTCATATCCAATACGATGTCTCTACATGTATCTAAGACGTGATATAACATCTCATGTTCATGACCAGTAAAACATAGCCATCGTATCATTATAATACTAGTAATCATATTACTAGGGATATCTAGAATAAATATTTTTAATGCTTTAACGAGCTTTACTATCAAGTCACATACTTGATGATCGTAAGCAGAATATTAATTCAATAATATAATCAATATTATATGATAATAAATGTCTCCACATTATTATTAAACAGTATACTTAGATCATTATACTAACAATCTCCCACTTGCTCTTAGTCCTATACAGACATAAACTGAAGACCCATAGCCTTTATATGACCATCATTATTCGCTTGAGAAAGCGCCTTGGTTAAAGGATCTGCTACGTTATTATCCATGTGAACTTTGCATATCCTCACATCGCCACGAGTGACAATCTCTCAAAAGGTGGTTTTCGTTTTTAAAACTTATCATTCCTTTTTGCGGACCGGAAATGCGTGTATGGTTTTTGAACTTTCGTTACGGTGTTAACCCCGAATTGTGATTGAATTGGTGGCGTGAGCGTCGAGTCGTTCGCCACGCATATATCTTGTTAGCCCTTGTGGGAGGTGTGATGACGATCCTTAATGTTGTCATTTCGTGGTGGCCTGCGTGTTATCGCACCTGTGTGAGCTGTTAAAGCTTGGGTTTGTACGTTCGTGTACATATGTGATTGTTTCATAATGTTTGTAATTATGTGCTGGTTATTTTTCGGGCCGTTGAGGTCGCCGAACGATACCGTCGTTGCTGTAGTGTTTGTGTGTATTATTTTACGATGATAATCGTTGTATATGATATGTGTTATGATTCCTTGTTGTGCTGAGTTGGCATCTCCGCTATGTTGTTTTGCGACGTTATGCCCCATTGTATCTACCATTTGTATTTTCGGTATGCCGAGTCGAGGCGTTTCAACCGTGATGTGCCGGGGCATGCACGTGTAAATTGTCCTTCTCGTCAGTAACACATTTCAAGTGTGGACTCGAGGGACGCCGAATTCAGTCTTGCGATTTGACTACCAAGACTTTCGGAGTTCGCGCTTCAGCACAGTTATCAGAATCGGCTCTAAGAGGCCCATGGGAGATGTTTCTGTCGGTTGCTTGTTGTGTTGTCACCTTGATTTCGTGTTGTGAGTTTCGGGAACGACACTTCTTTTTAGAAGAGGTCGAACATAATACCCGTATTATTTTTGCCCCCTGCATTTTCTCTTTCTCAATTCTATCGACTCGCTCGTGTTCGTTGATACTTTCTGAACTTGTTCTGTATTCCGGTTTCGTCGTTCGAACGAGCTGTGATCTTATTGTGGGTCGATCTGGTTATCGCTGTGACTTTTTCGAGTTCGGTTCGATTCTTGTGAACCTTGTTCGGAAGTGACATCATCTAGTTTTATTGGTTCTTTTATTCGAAGTGGATTGGATTTTGAACCTCTGTATTTTCGACTCTGTTGACTCGTTTATGTTCGTTGACATTTTCTGAGCTTGTCCTACCCCTTGCTTTTGTTGATCGAACGAGTGTGGTATTGTTTCGGAATAACTCGTTTGTCGTTGTGATTTTTCAATTGCTATTCCCTTTCCTGTGGATCTTATGTGAGTGCACATCTTGTTGTTTTCACCGGATCATGTTTTGTCTCGAGTCGAGATGTGAACTTCGGAGTTTGTCGGTTGAACCTTATTGTTCTTCGTGATCCGAACATGATTATTCGATTTTTGTTGACTCGATCGTTATGGTTGATCATTGATTGTTCGTTTTTTTTGTTGATCTCGTTTCGTGATTGTTGAACGTTCAGACTTCTTCGTAATTTCCTTAAGTTCGAGAAATTAGTCTCGTTTCGATCTTCCAACTCTTCGGCGGTGGAATTCCGTATTTGTTCAGCGTTTGGCTCGCGTTTTGATTGATGAACCGTTGGGTTGGTCAATCGTATTGATTTTTGTTCGTTGTGTTTTATGATTGTTCAGATAATCGACTCGATTGTATTATCTGTTTGATGAAGCTTGTCACTTGTTGATTTTATTATGTCTATACCGGTGGCATCGTGTTGGTCGTCGTCGAGCGTGTTTTCACGCCGTATATTCCGTTGCGTTGCTTGTAACGTTTCGCCGTTGGGCATGAGTTACGCACTTCTTGTGTATCTCGTTGAGTTTTTCCTGGCGGGATATTTCTTATCCCTACTTGTTTTAAGTTTCGGGACGAAACTTCTTTTAAGAAGGGTAGAATGTAATATCCGCAATTTTCGATTTCCGGTAAATTTCTTTTTTTCCGGCCGAAGTCCGTTTTGACAACTCGCTCATGACCGTTTCGCCATTTCGAGAATGATTAATTCTGCACTTTTTGTCATCCGAGCTCGTTTCGGTGTCGTTTTGTTGAGTTCCGTGCTTTTTAGACGCTTTTCCGCACTTGAGTTCGATTCTTGCGAATCTCGTCCGAAACTGTTGTTTCGAGTTTCTCGTAAGTTCATTTAATGTTATTATTCTTGTTGCAAGCTTTGGTTTGGTGTTTCGATCGCGTATCGTGATTTTCGGACGTTTTGGGGGAAACACTTGAACTTTGGTCATTCGTTCTTTGAATTCAACGGCTTTGAGTCGTGTTATGGAATTCATTTCATCGTTGTTATTTTCCTTCGTAGTTATTGTTGCGGGTTGTCATTCGTGTAATATCCGTATTTTTTTCTTTCCCTGGTATTTTCGTTTTTGGTGTATTTCTCGATCGTAGTGACCTCGTGTACTTCTCAGCGTGTCCTTCCTGTCAAACCGTTGATCTGTATTCTCGTTATTGTTGTGCGGAACCGCCGTTTCGGGGTTGCCGTGGATCCATTTCGTGTTGTTGGTTTCCAGATATTGATTCCTATCGTTTTATTCGCTTTCCGGATCATTTTTATCATTTTGGAACCCATAAGGGGGTGTGGGCCGCGGCACAAGGTGTGTGCGCCGCGGCACACAAATCCCTTCAGTTGTTGGTCGGACAAACTGTACTGTGTGCCACGGCACACCCATCCGGTGCCGCGGCACACTCGTGTGTCTTCTGCGACCTAAACCCAATCAGTGGTGCCGCGCACACGCAGCCGTGCCGCGCACAATGCCGAAACCTCGAGTAAATTTTTGGCCCGTGCCGCGACACCTAAGCCGTGCCGCGGCACACAAAGCGATCAATCGCAACTCGTCTTTATTAGACGAAATCGGCCGTCTTCTTCCTCATTTCACCTGCGGAGAGAGAGTGAGAGAGAGGGGAAGAGTTCTTCATCCCTATCCATTGGGGGGTCGATTTTCACCATTTTTCTTCGGTAGTGAAGCCCGGGCAATCAATCTAACGCGTGTTCTACGGATCTTGGTACTTGAATCTCCTAAGGTAATATTTCTAGAACCCTAGTTTCATTTAATTTGGGGGTTTTGGGATTTTCTTCCGATTAGTTCCGTTTTGTTGATGGATTCATGATGTATACGATTGATATTGTTAGTATCTTTAGTTTTCCTACGGATTCATGGATATTTTGTGGATTTTTACGGAATCGAAAGGGTTTGGTTGTGGTCCGCCCTCGTTGTTATTTTTGGTATGAATATACATGAATCGTAGGCGGGTTTCCGGGTGTATTCCATTTCCATAATCGTCTAGAGTTGGTTGTGATTGTGTTATTCGAATTGTTAGGTTCATTCGTCGATTCCTCACGGTCGTGCTTGATTCTTCCGTTCCGTTCGCGTCACCGTCTATTAATCGAGGCAAGTATCTTATTATACGACTTGTATCTTGCGACTAGTAATTTCGTATAATATGTATGACAATTTTGCTTGCCTTCGTAAATATGTTCCGTTGGAGTTGGTTGTGTTTTCCGAAATTTGAAGGCTTTGTGATAATAGTGATATATTGGTATACGTGTTAGGCGTTGTGCCATTTGTGCAGGATTGCGATGTACATATGAGATGGTTGTACACGTGTTTGTTCAATGTATTGTGTACCGAAGGTGTGTTATGTTGGTTAAGAGTCGTTGTGATGATCATGATGTTTGTGTTGTTTGGTTTACATACTTGATTGTACATTTCGGTGTAATGTGGAATGGCTTGACATTTAATGATTATGAATTGTGTCGTGTCGATGGGTGTGTGTTCCAGGTAGGGCCTGACGAGGCCTCTGGAGTTCGGTACATGATGTGTACGAATAAGGTGTGTGATCCAGGTAGGGTCTGACGAGGCCTCTGGAGTCCGGTAGATGACGTGTACGGACAAGGTGTGTGATCCAGGTAGGGTCTGACGAGGCCTCTGGAGTTCGGTACATGATGTGTACGAACGATGTTGTGTTCGGGTAGGGTCCGTTGAGGCCTCCGGAGTTCGGTACATGATGTGTACGAACAGTGTGTGTGGTCCGGGTAAGGTCCGTCGAGGCCTCCGGAGTTCGGTACATGATGTGTACGAACAATGATCGTGTAGCAGTGATTGTTCAGGTAACATTTTAAATATGGATCTCGGACTCATAATGATATATTATTTAGTATGCTTTGAAATGAGAATCGGGCTAAGGCCCTAATGTTTACGAAAAGGGTTTTGTAAATTGGGACTCGAGATCTAAAATAATTTCTGCTTTAAAAATCCCCGAGATGATGTGTTCCTTTTCAAATATCTCTTACTTGAGTTCGAAATTCTAAAACTTCTCGGGAACATTTTGATAATTGATTTCCGTATTAAATTCGTAGTTGCTATTTGCTTGTTACATTTCGTATGGTTTGATACTTGCACTAGTAAAACAGTGGAGTTTTACTAATCCCCGAGTATTCGGGGGGTGGATGTCTGTTTTGCGTCCAGGTACATGCGGAGTTCGGGGAGCAATCACAGGATTGGCACAAGGGGATGACGAGCCGCGATACTAATCAAGAGTTGAGAGTTGGTAGAGTTTATTTGTATTGTTAGAGTTGATTCGGTCTTCCGTTGTATTGTATTTGAACCCCGTGTGGGTAATGTTGTTAGTCACCCCTGTTGATAGAGTTGTGTGACCTCATCGGTGCGTGTGTTTACGTGTAAGTGACCTTAGCAGTGTGTTATTATATTGTTTGACCCTGGCCGGGCAAGCATTTGGTTGTTTATGGACGTTTAGCCTGGTAGATCCTTGCGGAAAGGGTTTACGGCGTGTAATATTCCCATACGGTTTTGGGGGTGTTACATTTATGGTATCAGAGCTTTGGTTGCGGAAACCTAGGCTGTCGGGTCGAGTCGAGTCGAGTCGTGGTTTGTCGAGTAATGTGTTGTCTTGTCGTTCGAGTCGTCAGGTGACAAGTTGAGTTGTGCGTAGTCACGACGTGTCGGATACGTTGTCGGATGAGATTAGTATCGTGGGCGACCGTCATCTCCGTGCGGCCTGTGGATGTAAGTCTCCCTTCTTTGTGTTGTGCCTCGTGTGACACGAGCTATTTTTATGATTATGAGTTAATTGACGGAATCCTCTTATGGATTTTGATTTCGTGATATGTGATCATTTGACTCCCATTTTTCGTTCATATGAGGAGTAGTGTTGCTGTCTTGTGCATGTTTGATTTTATTTCTTTTATCCGCTGCGTGAGTTCTTTTGTAATGGCTTTCGGTATTTTACCGACTGAGTTTTATTTCAAAAACCAATTCCCTTAACCGAGTTTTTGGCATTATGACCTTGATCATTTTGGCGAAATTCTTATGACGGAATTTAGTATTTTGTAAACTGATTTTGTGAGTTTTTGAAATATTACCGTCATCGGCCTTTTTGGTAGTTTATAAAAGTTTTTTAGCCTGGTGGGTTCTGGCGCGGGACCCACGGCGCTATATTGTTCCGTGTAATTACCTGAAATTTTTGGGCATGCTAGCCCATTGAATTATTTTTGAAAACCTTGAGTATCTTAGAAAATTAAAATTCGAGACGTACTTGTAAAATGAATTATTTTCTTACGGTGTTTTCAAGGTGTTTTCTAATGCCGCAATACATTCAAAAATTTTCCGGTTGAGGACCAAAAATATTTTGAGATATTTTCAAATGCAGTTGTTTAGGGTCGAATATTTTTGAAAGTTTTTCACTAAAAGAAAGGTGTCCTCATTTTTGTTCAAACGCAAGATGATTTTCAAAGTCTCGATAATGGTGTTTGTACTACTTTTTGTAAAATGATACTCAAGATCAACTGTTGTTTCCAAACTGTTTTCAAAAGGTGGTTTTTGTTTTTAAAACTTATCATTCCTTTTTGCGGACCGGAAATGCGTGTATGGTTTTTGAACTTTCGTTACGGTGTTAACCCCGAATTGTGATTGAATTGGTGGCGTGAGCGTCGAGTCGTTCGCCACGCATATATCTTGTTAGCCCTTGTGGGAGGTGTGATGACGATCCTTAATGTTGTCATTTCGTGGTGGCCTGCGTGTTATCGCACCTGTGTGAGCTGTTAAAGCTTGGGTCTGTACGTTCGTGTACATATGTGATTGTTTCATAATGTTTGTAATTATGTGCTGGTTATTGTTCGGGTCGTTGTGGTCGCCGAACGATACCGTCGTTGCTGTAGTGTTTGTGTGTATTATTTTACGATGATAATCGTTGTATATGATATGTGTTATGATTCCTTGTTGTGCTGAGTTGGCATCTCCGCTATGTTGTTTTGCGACGTTATGCCCCATTGTATCTACCATTTGTATTTTCGGTATGCCGAGTCGAGGCGTTTCAACCGTGATGTGCCGGGGCATGCACGTGTAAATTGTCCTTCTCGTTAGTAACACATTTCAAGTGTGGACTCGAGGGACGCCGAATTCAGTCTTGCGATTTGACTACCAAGACTTTCGGAGTTCGCGCTTCAGCACAGTTATCAGAATCGGCTCTAAGAGGCCCATGGGAGATGTTTCTGTCGGTTGCTTGTTGTGTTGTCACCTTGATTTCGTGTTGTGAGTTTCGGGAACGACACTTCTTTTTAGAAGAGGTCGAACATAATACCCGTATTATTTTTGCCCCTGCATTTTCTCTTTCTCAATTCTATCGACTCGCTCGTGTTCGTTGATACTTTCTGAACTTGTTTTGTATTCCGGTTTCGTCGTTCGAATGAGCTGTGATCTTATTGTGGGTCGATCTGGTTATCGCTGTGACTTTTTCGAGTTCGGTTCGATTCTTGTGAACCTTGTTCGGAAGTGACATCATCTGGTTTTATTGGTTCTTTTATTCGAAGTGGATTGGATTTTGAACCTCTGTATTTTCGACTCTGTTGACTCGTTTATGTTCGTTGACATTTTCTGAGCTTGTCCTACCCCTTACTTTTGTTGATCGAACGAGTGTGGTATTGTTTCGGAATAACTCGTTTGTCGTTGTGATTTTTCAATTGCTATTCCCTTTCCTGTGGATCTTATGTGAGTGCACATCTTGTTGTTTTCACCGGATCATGTTTTGTCTCGAGTCGAGATGTGAACTTCGGAGTTTGTCGGTTGAACCTTATTGTTCTTCGTGATCCGAACATGATTATTCGATTTTTGTTGACTCGATCGTTATGGTTGATCATTGATTGTTCGTTTTTTTTGTTGATCTCGTTTCGTGATTGTTGAACGTTCAGACTCCTTCGTAATTTCCTTAAGTTCGAGAAATTAGTCTCGTTTCGATCTTCCAACCCTTCGGCGGTGGAATTCCGTATTTGTTCAGCGTTTGGCTCGCGTTTTGATTGATGAACCGTTGGGTTGGTCAATCATATTGATTTTTGTTCGTTGTGTTTTATGATTGTTCAGATAATCGACTCGATTGTATTATCTGTTTGATGAAGCTTGTCACTTGTTGATTTTATTATGTCTATACTGGTGGCATCGTGTTGGTCGTCGTGGAGCGTGTTTTCACGCCGTATATTCCGTTGCGTTGCTTGTAACGTTTTGCCGTTGGGCATGAGTTACGCACTTCTTGTGTATCTCGTTGAGTTTTTCCTGGCGGGATATTTCTTCTCCCTACTTGTTTTAAGTTTCGGGACGAAACTTCTTTTAAGAAGGGTAGAATGTAATATCCGCAATTTTCGATTTCCGGTAAATTTCTTTTTTTCCGGCCGAAGTCCGTTTTGACAACTCGCTCATGACCGTTTCGCCATTTCGAGAATGATTAATTCTGCACTTTTTGTCATCCGAGCTCGTTTCGGTGTCGTTTTGTTGAGTTCCGTACTTTTTAGACGCTTTTCCGCACTTGAGTTCGATTCTTGCGAATCTCGTCCGAAACTGTTGTTTCGAGTTTCTCGTAAGTTCATTTAATGTTATTATTCTTGTTGCAAGCTTTGGTTTGGTGTTTCGATCGCGTATCGTGATTTTCGGACGTTTTGGGGGAAACACTTGAACTTTGGTCATTCGTTCTTTGAATTCAACGGCTTTGAGTCGTGTTATGGAATTCATTTCATCGTTGTTATTTTCCTTCGTAGTTATTGTTGCGGGTTGTCATTCGTGTAATATCCGTATTTTTTTCTTTCCCTGGTATTTTCGTTTTTGGTGTATTTCTCGATCGTAGTGACCTCGTGTACTTCTCAGCGTGTCCTTCCTGTCAAACCGTTGATCTGTATTCTCGTTATTGTTGTGCGGAACCGCCGTTTCGGGGTTGCCGTGGATCCATTTCGTGTTGTTGGTTTCCAGATATTGATTCCTATCGTTTTATTCTCTTTCCGGATCATTTTTATCATTTTGGAACCCATAAGGGGGTGTGGGCCGCGGCACAAGGTGTGTGCGCCGCGGCACACAAATCCCTTCAGTTGTTGGTCGGACAAACTGTACTGTGTGCCGCGGCACACCCATCCGGTGCCGCGGCACAGTGCCAGGCCGGTGCCGCGGCACACTCGTGTGTCTTCTGCGACCTAAACCCAATCAGACGGTGCCGCGGCACGCAGCCGTGCCGCTGCACAATGCCGAAACACAGGAGTAAATTTTTGGCAGGCCGCGCACACCTAAGCTGTGCCGCGGCATACAAAGCGGTCAACTGCGCAACTCGTCTTTATTAGACGAAATCGGCCGTCTTCTTCCTCATTTCACCTGCAGCGCGAGAGAGAGTGAGAGAGAGGAGAAGAGTTCTTCATCCCTATCCATTGGGGGGTCGATTTTCACCATTTTTCTTCGGTAGTGAAGCCCGGGCAATCAATCTAACGCGTGTTCTACGGATCTTGGTACTTGAATCTCCTAAGGTAATATTTCTAGAACCCTAGTTTCAATTAATTTGGGGGTTTTGGGATTTTCTTCCGATTAGTTCCGTTTTGTTGATGGATTCATGATGTATACGATTGATATTGTTAGTATCTTTAGTTTTCCTACGGATTCATGGATATTTTGTGGATTTTTACGGAATCGAAAGGGTTTGGTTGTGGTCCGCCCTTGTTGTTATTTTTGGTATGAATATACATGAATCGTAGGCGGGTTTCCGGGTGTATTCCATTTCCGTAATCGTCTAGAGTTGGTTGTGATTGTGTTATTCGAATCGTTAGGTTCATTCGTCGGTTCCTCACGGTCGTGCTTGATTCTTCCGTTCCGTTCGCGTCACCGTCTATTAATCGAGGCAAGTATCTTATTATACGACTTGTATCTTGCGACTAGTAATTTCGTATAATATGTATGACAATTTTGCTTGCCTTCGTAAATATGTTCCGTTTGAGTTGGTTGTGTTTTCCGAAATTTGAAGGCTTTGTGATAATAGTGATATATTGGTATACGTGTTAGGCGTTGTGCCATTTGTGCAGGATTGCGATGTACATATGAGATGGTTGTACACGTGTTTGTTCAATGTATTGTGTACCGAAGGTGTGTTATGTTGGTTAAGAGTCGTTGTGATGATCATGATGTTTGTGTTGTTTGGTTTACATACTTGATTGTACATTTCGGTGTAATGTGGAATGGCTTGACATTTAATGATTATTAATTGTGTCGTGTCGATGGGTGTGTGTTCCAGGTAGGGCCTGACGAGGCCTCTGGAGTTCGGTACATGATGTGTACGAACAAGGTGTGTGATCCAGGTAGGGTCTGACGAGGCCTCTGGAGTCCGGTACATGACGTGTACGGACAAGGTGTGTGATCCAGATAGGGTCTGACGAGGCCTCTGGAGTTCGGTACATGATGTGTACGAACGATGTTGTGGTCGGGTAGGGTCCGTTGAGGCCTCCGGAGTTCGGTACATGATGTGTACGAACAGTGTGTGTGGTCCGGGTAAGGTCCGTCGAGGCCTCCGGAGTTCGGTACATGATGTGTACGAACAATGATCGTGTAGCAGTGATTGTTCAGGTAACATTTTAAATATGGATCTCGGACTCATAATGATATATTATTTAGTATGCTTTGAAACGAGAATCGGGCTAAGGCCCTAATGTTTACGAAAAGGGTTTTGTAAATTGGGACTCGAGATCTAAAATAATTTATGCTTTAAAAATCCCCGAGATGATGTGTTCCTTTTCAAATATCTCTTACTTGAGTTCGAAATTCTAAAACTTCTCGGGAACATTTTGATAATTGATTTCCGTATTAAATTCGTAGTTGCTATTTGCTTGTTACATTTCGTATGGTTTGATACTTGCACTAGTAAAACAGTGGAGTTTTACTAACCCCCGAGTATTCGTTGGGTGGATGTCTGTTTTGCGTCCGGTACATGCGAGTTCGGGGAGCAACACGGGATTGGAACAAGGGGATGACGAGCTGCGATACTAATCAAGAGTTGAGAGTTGGTAGAGTTTATTTGTATTGTTAGAGTTGATTCAGTCTTCCGTTGTATTGTATTTCAAACCCTGTGTGGGTAATGTTGTTAGTCAGTCCTGTTGATAGAGTTGTGTGACCTCATCGGTCTGTGTGTTTACGTGTAAGTGACCTTAACGGTCTGTGTTATTATATTGTTTGACCCTGGCCGGGCAAGCATTTGGTTGTTTATGGACGTTTAGCCTGGTAGATCCTTGCGGAAAGGGTTTACGGCGTGTAATATTCCCATACGGTTTTGGGGGTGTTACATTTATGGTATCAGAGCTTTGGTTGCGGAAACCTAGGATGTCGGGTCGAGTCGAGTCGTGGTTTGTCGAGTAATGTGTTGTCTTGTCGTTCGAGTCGTCAGGTGACAAGTTGAGTTGTGCGTAGTCACGACGTGTCGGATACGTTGTCGGATGAGATTAGTATCGTGGGCGACCGTCATCTCCGTGCGGCCTGTGGATGTAAGTCTCCCTTCTTTGTGTTGTGCCTCGTGTGACACGAGCTATTTTTATGATTATGAGTTAATTGACGGAATCCTCTTATGGATTTTGATTTCGTGATATGTGATCATTTGACTCCCATTTTTCGTTCATATGAGGAGTAGTGTTGCTGTCTTGTGCATGTTTGATTTTATTTCTTTTATCCGCTGCGTGAGTTCTTTTGTAATGGCTTTCGGTATTTTACCGACTGAGTTTTATTTCGAAAACCAATTCCCTTAACCGAGTTTTTGGCATTATGACCTTGATCATTTTGGCGAAATTCTTATGACGGAATTTAGTATTTTGTAAACGGATTTTGTGAGTTTTTGAAATATTACCGTCATCGGCCTTTTTGGTAGTTTATAAAACGTTTTTAGCCTGGTGGGTTCCGGCGCGGGACCCACGGCGCTATATTGTTCCGTGTAATTACCTGAAATTTTTGGGCATGCTAGCCCATTGAATTATTTTTGAAAACCTTGAGTATCTTAGAAAATTAAAATTCGAGACGTACTTGTAAAACGAATTATTTTCTTACGGTGTTTTCAAGGTGTTTTCTAATGCCGCAATACATTCAAAAATTTTCCGGTTGAGGACCAAAAATATTTTGAGATATTTTCAAATGCAGTTGTTTAGACCCAAGGGTCGAATATTTTTGAAAGTTTTTCACTAAAAGAAAGGTGTCCTCATTTTTGTTCAAACGCAAGATGATTTTCAAAGTCTCGATAATGGTGTTTGTACTACTTTTTGTAAAATGATACTCAAGATCAACTGTTGTTTCCAAACTGTTTTCAAAAGGTGGTTTTCGTTTTTAAAACTTATCATTCCTTTTATGGACCGGAAATGCGTGTATGGTTTTTGAACTTTCGTTACGGTGTTAACCCCGAATTGTGATTGAATTGGTGGCGTGAGCGTCGAGTCGTTCGCCACGCATATATCTTGTTAGCCCTTGTGGGAGGTGTGATGACGATCCTTAATGTTGTCATTTCGTGGTGGCCTGCGTGTTATCGCACCTGTGTGAGCTGTTAAAGCTTGGGTTTGTACGTTCGTGTACATATGTGATTGTTTCATAATCTTTTTAATTATGTCTTTGGTTATTGTTCGGGCCGTTGAGGTCGCGAGCGATACCATCGTTCTTTGTAGTGTTTGTGTGTATTATTTTACGATGATAATCGTTGTATATGATATGTGTTATGATTCCTTGTTGTGCTGAGTTGGCATCTCCGCTATGTTGTTTTGCGACGTTATGCCCCATTGTATCTACCATTTGTATTTTCGGTATGCCGAGTCGAGGCGTTTTAACCGTGATGTGCCGGGGCATGCACGTGTAAATTGTCCTTCTCGTCAGTAACACATTTCAAGTGTGGACTCGAGGGACGCCGAATTCAGTCTTGCGATTTGACTACCAAGACTTTCGGAGTTCGCGCTTGACACGATTATCAGAATCGGCTCTAAGAGGCCCATGGGAGATGTTTCTGTCGGTTGCTTGTTGTGTTGTCACCTTGATTTCGTGTTGTGAGTTTCGGGAACGACACTTCTTTTTAGAAGAGGTCGAACATAATACCCGTATTATTTTTGCCCCTGCATTTTCTCTTTCTCAATTCTATCGACTCGCTCGTGTTCGTTGATACTTTCTGAACTTGTTTTGTATTCCGGTTTCGTCGTTCGAATGAGCTGTGATCTTATTGTGGGTCGATCTGGTCATCGCTGTGACTTTTTCGAGTTCGGTTCGATTCTTGTGAACCTTGTTCGGAAGTGACATCATCTGGTTTTATTGGTTCTTTTATTCGAAGTGGATTGGATTTTGAACCTCTGTATTTTCGACTCTGTTGACTCGTTTATGTTCGTTGACATTTTCTGAGCTTGTCCTACCCCTTACTTTTGTTGATCGAACGAGTGTGGTATTGTTTCGGAATAACTCGTTTGTCGTTGTGATTTTTCAATTGCTATTCCCTTTCCTGTGGATCTTATGTGAGTGCACATCTTGTTGTTTTCACCGGATCATGTTTTGTCTCGAGTCGAGATGTGAACTTCGGAGTTTGTCGGTTGAACCTTATTGTTCTTCGTGATCCGAACATGATTATTCGATTTTTGTTGACTCGATCGTTATGGTTGATCATTGATTGTTCGTTTTTTTTGTTGATCTCGTTTCGTGATTGTTGAACGTTCTGACTCCTTCGTAATTTCCTTAAGTTCGAGAAATTAGTCTCGTTTCGATCTTCCAACCCTTCGGCGATGGAATTCCGTATTTGTTCAGCGTTTGGCTCGCGTTTTGATTGATGAACCGTTGGGTTGGTCAATCGTATTGATTTTTGTTCGTTGTGTTTTATGATTGTTCAGATAATCGACTCGATTGTATTATCTGTTTGATGAAGCTTGTCACTTGTTGATTTTATTATGTCTATACCGGTGGCATCGTGTTGGTCATCGTGGAGCGTGTTTTCACGCCGTATATTCCGTTGCGTTGCTTGTAACGTTTCGCCGTTGGGCATGAGTTACGCACTTCTTGTGTATCTCGTTGAGTTTTTCCTGGCGGGATATTTCTTCTCCCTACTTGTTTTAAGTTTCGGGACGAAACTTCTTTTAAGAAGGGTAGAATGTAATATCCGCAATTTTCGATTTCCGGTAAATTTCTTTTTTTCCGGACGAAGTCCGTTTTGACAACTCGTTCATGACCGTTTCGCCATTTCGAGAATGATTAATTCTGCACTTTTTGTCATCCGAGCTCGTTTCGGTGTCGTTTTGTTGAGTTCCGTGCTTTTTAGACGCTTTTCCGCACTTGAGTTCGATTCTTGCGAATCTCATCCGAAACTGTTGTTTCGAGTTTCTCGTAAGTTCATTTAATGTTCTTATTCTTGTTGCAAGCTTTGGTTTGGTGTTTCGATCGCGTATCGTGATTTTCGGACGTTTTGGGGGAAACACTTGAACTTTGGTCATTCGTTCTTTGAATTCAACGACTTTGAGTCGTGTTATGGAATTCATTTCATCGTTGTTATTTTCCTTCGTAGTTATTGTTGCGGGTTGTCATTCGTGTAGTATCCGTATTTTTTTCTTTCCCTGGTATTTTCGTTTTTGGTGTATTTCTCGATCGTAGTGACCTCGTGTACTTCTCAGCGTGTCCTTCCTGTCAAACCGTTGATCTGTATTCTCGTTATTGTTGTGCGGAACCGCCGTTTCGGGGTTGCCGTGGATCCATTTCGTGTTGTTGGTTTCCAGATATTGATTCCTATCGTTTTATTCTCTTTCCGGATCATTTTTATCATTTTGGAACCCATAAGGGGGTGTGGGCCGCGGCACAAGGTGTGTGCGCCGCGGCACACAAATCCCTTCAGTTGTTGGTCGTACAAACTGTACTGTGTGCCGCGGCACACCCATCCGGTGCCGCGGCACAGTGCCAGGCCGGTGCCGCGGCACACCTGATCGGTGCCGCGGCACACTCGTGTGTCTTCTGCGACCTAAACCCAACTGTACCGGGTGCCGCGGCACACGCAGGCTGTGCCGCGGCACAATGCCGAAACCTGGGAGTAAATTTTTGGCCTGTGCCGCGGCACACCTAAGCTGTGCCGCGGCACACAAAGCGGCCAACTGCGCAACTCGTCTTTATTAGACGAAATCGGCCGTCTTCTTCCTCATTTTACCTGCAGCGCGAGAGAGAGTGAGAGAGAGGGGAAGAGTTCTTCATCCCTATCCATTGGGGGGTCGATTTTCACCATTTTTCTTCGGTAGTGAAACCCGGGCAATCAATATAACGCGTGTTCTACGGATCTTGGTACTTGAATCTCCTAAGGTAATATTTCTAGAACCCTAGTTTCAATTAATTTGGGGGTTTTGGGATTTTCTTCCGATTAGTTCCGTTTTGTTGATGGATTCATGATGTATACGATTGATATTGTTAGTATCTTTAGTTTTCCTACGGATTCATGGATATTTTGTGGATTTTTACGGAATCGAAAGGGTTTGGTTGTGGTCCGCCGTCGTTGTTATTTTTGGTATGAATATACATGAATCGTAGGCGGGTTTCCGGGTGTATTCCATTTCCGTAATCGTCTAGAGTTGGTTGTGATTGTGTTATTCGAATCGTTAGGTTCATTCGTCGGTTCCTCACGGTCGTGCTTGATTCTTCCGTTCCGTTCGCGTCACCGTCTATTAATCGAGGCAAGTATCTTATTATACGACTTGTATCTTGTGACTATTAATTTCGTATAATATGTATGACAATTTTGCTTGCCTTCGTAAATATGTTCCGTTTGAGTTGGTTGTGTTTTCCGAAATTTGAAGGCTTTGTGATAATAGTGATATATTGGTATACGTGTTAGGCGTTGTGCCATTTGTGCAGGATTGCGATGTACATATGAGATGGTTGTACACGTGTTTGTTCAATGTATTGTGTACCGAAGGTGTGTTATGTTGGTTAAGAGTCGTTGTGATGATCATGATGTTTGTGTTGTTTGGTTTACATACTTGATTGTACATTTCGGTGTAATGTGGAATGGCTTGACATTTAATGATTATGAATTGTGTCGTGTCGATGGGTGTGTGTTCCAGGTAGGGCCTGACGAGGCCTCTGGAGTTCGGTACATGATGTGTACGAACAAGGTGTGTGATCCAGGTAGGGTCTGACGAGGCCTCTGGAGTCCGGTACATGACGTGTACGGACAAGGTGTGTGATCCAGATAGGGTCTGACGAGGCCTCTGGAGTTCGGTACATGATGTGTACGAACGATGTTGTGGTCGGGTAGGGTCCGTTGAGGCCTCCGGAGTTCGGTACATGATGTGTACGAACAGTGTGTGTGGTCCGGGTAAGGTCCGTCGAGGCCTCCGGAGTTCGGTACATGATGTGTACGAACAATGATCGTGTAGCAGTGATTGTTCAGGTAACATTTTAAATATGGATCTCGGACTCATAATGATATATTATTTAGTATGCTTTGAAACGAGAATCGGGCTAAGGCCCTAATGTTTACGAAAAGGGTTTTGTAAATTGGGACTCGAGATCTAAAATAATTTCTGCTTTAAAAATCCCCGAGATGATGTGTTCCTTTTCAAATATCTCTTACTTGAGTTCGAAATTCTAAAACTTCTCGGGAACATTTTGATAATTGATTTCCGTATTAAATTCGTAGTTGCTATTTGCTTGTTACATTTCGTATGGTTTGATACTTGCACTAGTAAAACAGTGGAGTTTTACTAACCCCCGAGTATTCGGGGGGTGGATGTCTGTTTTGCGTCCAGGTACATGCAGGTTCAGGGGAGCAGTCACAGAATTGGCACAAGGGGATGACGAGCTGCGATACTAATCAAGAGTTGAGAGTTGGTAGAGTTTATTTGTATTGTTAGAGTTGATTCAGTCTTCCGTTGTATTGTATTTCGAACCCTGTGTGGGTAATGTTGTTAGTCGATCCTTGATAGAGTTGTGTGACCTCATCGGCCTGTGTGTTTACGTGTAAGTGACCTTAGCAGTGCGTGTTATTATATTGTTTGACCCTGGCCGGGCAAGCATTTGGTTGTTTATGGACGTTTAGCTTTGGTAGATCCTTGCGGAAAGGTTTTACGGCGTGTAATATACCCATACGGTTTTGGGGTGTTACATTTATGGTATCGAGCTTTGGTTGCGGAAACTGGTGTCGGGTCGAGTCGAGTCGTGGTTTGTCGAGTAATGTGTTGTCTTGTCGTTCGAGTCGTCAGGTGACAAGTTGAGTTGTGCGTAGTCACGACGTGTCGGATACGTTGTCGGATGAGATTAGTATCGTGGGCGACCGTCATCTCCGTGCGGCCTGTGGATGTAAGTCTCCCTTCTTTGTGTTGTGCCTCGTGTGACACGAGCTATTTTTATGATTATGAGTTAATTGACGGAATCCTCTTATGGATTTTGATTTCGTGATATGTGATCATTTGACTCCCATTTTTCGTTCATATGAGGAGTAGTGTTGCTGTCTTGTGCATGTTTGATTTTATTTCTTTTATCCGCTGCGTGAGTTCTTTTGTAATGGCTTTCGGTATTTTACCGACTGAGTTTTATTTCGAAAACCAATTCCCTTAACCGAGTTTTTGGCATTATGACCTTGATCATTTTGGCGAAATTCTTATGACGGAATTTAGTATTTTGTAAACGGATTTTGTGAGTTTTTGAAATATTACAGTCATCGGCCTTTTTGGTAGTTTATAAAACGTTTTTAGCACAGTGGGTTCCGGCGCGGGACCCACGGCGCTATATTGTTCCGTGTAATTACGAAATTTTTGGGCATGCTAGCCCATTGAATTATTATTGAAAACCTTGAGTATCTTAGAAAATTAAAATTCGAGACGTACTTGTAAAACGAATTATTTTCTTACGGTGTTTTCAAGGTGTTTTCTAATGCCGCAATACATTCAAAAATTTTCCGGTTGAGGACCAAAAATATTTTGAGATATTTTCAAATGCAGTTGTTTAGACCCAAGGGTCGAATAGTTTTGAAAGTTTTTCACTAAAAGAAAGGTGTCCTCATTTTTGTTCAAACGCAAGATGATTTTCAAAGTCTCGATAATGATGTTTGTACTACTTTTTGTAAAATGATACTCAAGATCAACTATTGTTTCCAAACTGTTTTCAAAAGGTGGTTTTCGTTTTTAAAACTTATCATTCCTTTTTGCGGACCGGAAATGCGTGTATGGTTTTTGAACTTTCGTTACGGTGTTAACCCCGAATTGTGATTGAATTGGTGGCGTGAGCGTCGAGTCGTTCGCCACGCATATATCTTGTTAGCCCTTGTGGGAGGTGTGATGACGATCCTTAATGTTGTCATTTCGTGGTGGCCTGCGTGTTATCGCACCTGTGTGAGCTGTTAAAGCTTGCGTTTGTACGTTCGTGTACATATGTGATTGTTTCATAATGTTTGTAATTATGTGCTGGTTATTGTTCGGGCCGTTGAGGTCGCCGAACGATACCGTCGTTGCTGTAGTGTTTGTGTGTATTATTTTACGATGATAATCGTTGTATATGATATGTGTTATGATTCCTTGTTGTGCTGAGTTGGCATCTCCGCTATGTTGTTTTGCGACGTTATGCCCCATTGTATCTACCATTTGTATTTTCGGTATGCCGAGTCGAGGCGTTTTAACCGTGATGTGTCGGGGCATGCACGTGTAAATTGTCCTTCTCGTCAGTAACACATTTCAAGTGTGGACTCGAGGGACGCCGAATTCAGTCTTGCGATTTGACTACCAAGACTTTCGGAGTTCGCGCTTCAGCACAGTTATCAGAATCGGCTCTAAGAGGCCCATTGGAGATATTTCTGTCGGTTGCTTGTTGTGTTGTCACCTTGATTTCGTGTTGTGAGTTTCGGGAACGACACTTCTTTTTAGAAGAGGTCGAACATAATACCCGTATTATTTTTGCCCCTGCATTTTCTCTTTCTCAATTCTATCGACTCGCTCGTGTTCGTTGATACTTTCTGAACTTGTTTTGTATTCCGGTTTCGTCGTTCGAATGAGCTGTGATCTTATTGTGGGTCGATCTGGTTATCGCTGTGACTTTTTCGAGTTCGGTTCGATTCTTGTGAACCTTGTTCGGAAGTGACATCATCTGGTTTTATTGGTTCTTTTATTCGAAGTGGATTGGATTTTGAACCTCTGTATTTTCGACTCTGTTGACTCGTTTATGTTCGTTGACATTTTCTGAGCTTGTCCTACCCCTTACTTTTGTTGATCGAACGAGTGTGGTATTGTTTCGGAATAACTCGTTTGTCGTTGTGATTTTTCAATTGCTATTCCCTTTCCTGTGGATCTTATGTGAGTGCACATCTTGTTGTTTTCACCGGATCATGTTTTGTCTCGAGTCGAGATGTGAACTTCGGAGTTTGTCGGTTGAACCTTATTGTTCTTCGTGATCCGAACATGATTATTCGATTTTTGTTGACTCGATCGTTATGGTTGATCATTGATTGTTCGTTTTTTTTTGTTGATCTCGTTTCGTGATTGTTGAACGTTCAGACTCCTTCGTAATTTCCTTAAGTTCGAGAAATTAGTCTCGTTTCGATCTTCCAACCCTTCGGCGATGGAATTCCGTATTTGTTCAGCGTTTGGCTCGCGTTTTGATTAATGAACCGTTGGGTTGGTCAATCGTATTGATTTTTGTTCGTTGTGTTTTATGATTGTTCAGATAATCGACTCGATTGTATTATCTGTTTGATGAAGCTTGTCACTTGTTGATTTTATTATGTCTATACCGGTGGCATCGTGTTGGTCGTCGTGGAGCGTGTTTTCACGCCGTATATTCCGTTGCGTTGCTTGTAACGTTTCGCCGTTGGGCATGAGTTACGCACTTCTTGTGTATCTCGTTGAGTTTTTCCTGGCGGGATATTTCTTCTCCCTACTTGTTTTAAGTTTCGGGACGAAACTTCTTTTAAGAAGGGTAGAATGTAATATCCGCAATTTTCGATTTCCGGTAAATTTCTTTTTTTCCGGCCGAAGTCCGTTTTGACAACTCGTTCATGACCGTTTCGCCATTTCGAGAATGATTAATTCTGAACTTTTTGTCATCCGAGCTCGTTTCGGTGTCGTTTTGTTGAGTTCCGTGCTTTTTAGACGCTTTTCCGCACTTGAGTTCGATTCTTGCGAATCTCGTCCGAAACTGTTGTTTCGAGTTTCTCGTAAGTTCATTTAATGTTCTTATTCTTGTTGCAAGCTTTGGTTTGGTGTTTCGATCGCGTATCGTGATTTTCGGACGTTTTGGGGGAAACACTTGAACTTTGGTCATTCGTTCTTTGAATTCAACGGCTTTGAGTCGTGTTATGGAATTCATTTCATCGTTGTTATTTTCCTTCGTAGTTATTGTTGCGGGTTGTCATTCGTGTAATATCCGTATTTTTTTCTTTCCCTGGTATTTTCGTTTTGGTGTATTTCTCGATCGTAGTGACCTCGTGTACTTCTCGGCGTGTCCTTCCTGTCAAACCGTTGATCCGTATTCTCGTTATTGTTGTGCGGAACCGCCGTTTGAGTTGCCGTGGATCCATTTCGTGTTGTTGGTTTCAGATATTGATTCCTATCGTTTTATTCTCTTTAGGATCATTTTTATCATTTTGGAACCCATAAGGGGGTGTGGGCGCGGCACAAGGTGTGTCTTGCGCCGCGGCACAAATCCCTTCGATTGTTGGTCGGACAAAGCATGCGTGTGCCGCGGCACACCCATCGTGCGCGGCACGGTGCGAGCGGTGCCGCGGCACACATTCGGTGCGCGGCACACTCGTGTGTCTTCTGCGACCTAAACCCAGTATGCGGGTGCCGCGGCTGCAGCGGTATCTTGCGGCACAATGCGAAACACAGGAGTAAATTTTTGGCACGTGCGCGGCACACCTAAGGCGTGCGCGGCACCACAAAGCGGATCAATGCGCAACTCGTCTTTATTAGACGAAATCGGCCGACTTCTTCCTCATTTCACCTGCAGCGCGAGAGAGAGTGAGAGAGAGGGGAAGAGTTCTTCATCCCTATCCATTGGGGGGTCGATTTTCACGATTTTTCTTCGGTAGTGAAACCCGGGCAATCAATATAACGCGTGTTCTACGGATCTTGGTACTTGAATCTCCTAAGGTAATATTTCTAGAACCCTAGTTTCAATTAATTTAGGGGTTTTGGGATTTTCTTCCGATTAGTTCCGTTTTGTTGATGGATTCATGATGTATACGATTGATATTGTTAGTATCTTTAGTTTTCCTACGGATTCATGGATATTTTGTGGATTTTTACGGAATCGAAAGGGTTTGGTTGTGGTCCGCCCTCGTTGTTATTTTTGGTATGAATATACATGAATCGTAGGCGGGTTTCCGGGTGTATTCCATTTCCGTAATCGTCTAGAGTT
The DNA here is from genome assembly GCA_033398695.1 of Orobanche coerulescens. Lineage (NCBI taxonomy): Eukaryota > Viridiplantae > Streptophyta > Magnoliopsida > Lamiales > Orobanchaceae > Orobanche > Orobanche coerulescens. Next base: position 21,983,137 of record CM065810.1, read on the forward strand.
GGTTGTGATTGTGTTATTCGAATCGTTAGGTTCATTCGTCGGTTCCTCACGGTCGTGCTTGATTCTTCCGTTCCGTTTGCGTCACCGTCTATTAATCGAGGCAAGTATCTTATTATACGACTTGTATCTTGTGACTAGTAATTTCGTATAATATGTATGACAATTTTGCTTGCCTTCGTAAATATGTTCCGTTTGAGTTGGTTGTGTTTTCCGAAATTTGAAGGCTTTGTGATAATAGTGATATATTGGTATACGTGTTAGGCGTTGTGCCATTTGTGCAGGATTGCGATGTACATATGAGATGGTTGTACACGTGTTTGTTCAATGTATTGTGTACCGAAGGTGTGTTATGTTGGTTAAGAGTCGTTATGATGATCATGATGTTTGTGTTGTTTGGTTTACATACTTGATTGTACATTTCGGTGTAATGTGGAATGGCTTGACATTTAATGATTATGAATTGTGTCGTGTCGATGGGTGTGTGTTCCAGGTAGGGCCTGACGAGGCCTCTGGAGTTCGGTACATGATGTGTACGAACAAGGCGTGTGATCCAGGTAGGGTCTGACGAGGCCTCTGGAGTCCGGTACATGACGTGTACGGACAAGGTGTGTGATCCAGGTAGGGTCTGACGAGGCCTCTGGAGTTCGGTACATGATGTGTACGAACGATGTTGTGGTCGGGTAGGGTCCGTTGAGGCCTCCGGAGTTCGGTACATGATGTGTACGAACAGTGTGTGTGGTCCGGGTAAGGTCCGTCAAGGCCTCCGGAGTTCGGTACATGATGTGTACGAACAATGATCGTGTAGCAGTGATTGTTCAGGTAACATTTTAAATATGGATCTCGGACTCATAATGATATATTATTTAGTATGCTTTGAAACGAGAATCGGGCTAAGGCCCTAATGTTTACGAAAAGGGTTTTGTAAATTGGGACTCGAGATCTAAAAGAATTTACGCTTTAAAATCCCGAGATGATGTGTTCCTTTTCAAATATCTCTTACTTGAGTTCGAAATTCTAAAACTTCTGGGAACATTTTGATAATTGATTTCCATATTAAATTCGTAGTTGCTATTTGCTTGTTACATTTCGTATGGTTTGATACTTGCACTAGTAAAACGGTGGAGTTTTACTAATCCCAGTATTCGGGGGTGGATGTCTGTTTTGCGTCGGTACATGCGGAGTTCGGGGGCGATCACGGGATTGGCACAAGGGGATGACGAGCTGCGATACTAATCAAGAGTTGAGAGTTGGTAGAGTTTATTTGTATTGTTAGAGTTGATTCAGTCTTCCGTTGTATTGTATTTCGAACCCTGTGTGGGTAATGTTGTTAGTCAGTCCTGTTGATAGAGTTGTGTGACCTCATCGGTCTGTGTGTTTACGTGTAAGTGACCTTAACGGTCTGTGTTATTATATTGTTTGACCCTGGCCGGGCAAGTATTTGGTTGTTTATGGACGTTTAGCCTGGTAGATCCTTGCGGAAAGGGTTTACGGCGTGTAATATTCCCATACGGTTTTGGGGGTGTTACAACGTAGCCATTAAGGACCAAGTCACTATCTTGACCACCATATATCAAGAACATATCTTTAGTCCTTCTCATGTACTTAAGTATGCTTTTGACTACAGTCCAGTGAGCCTCACCAGGGTCAGACTGGTATTTAAGGGTTGCACTTAATGCAAATGATACATCCGGTCTAGTACATATCATGGCATACATAATAGATTCTATAGCCGAAGCATAAGGTATCAAGCTCATTCTATCTCTCTCTTCCTTTGAACAAGGACTTTGAGTTTTACTGAGCTTTATGCCATGTGACATAGATAAGAACCCTTTCTTACTATTAAGTATACTGAACCATTTCAGTACCTTTGTTGGTGCAGGATTGGGTATTCGCGCTATTGTGCTGAAGTGTATTTAAAGGTGCGGTAAATAAATCGACATAGGATTTATAGAGGTTCGACCAAACGTGCCTATGTCCTCTCTCCGGTATCTTTTTCTATAGGCTAAAGATCAACCTCTACACCTCTCTTCTATCAGTCGAGGGATAACCATTACAAACTCATCTTATATCAGTCCGAGTAAACCGTTTAATCACTTGTCTTTTTGTCGATGCAAGTTAAACCATTTTCCTTTTCTATTGGACAAGGAATCAACCAATCTAGCTTTGTATGGGTACTAGACAAACCTCACTTGGATATAGATTACGATTCTAATAATGCCGGATCCTTGATCCTAATAACACCAAATCTATTCTTATCCTTTCTTTTTCCTCTATTATATGATTTCGTGTATAACACTCAATCACTTATAAATATAAGCTCAATTACAACAACTAGAATGAATACAATGATATCACAAGTATAGATGATTTGCTCAAGATTTTTGTGTGGTTTGATACCAAATGGTTTGGTATTTATCGCCATATTCCTCCAACTAGCTGTTACTGCCAGTCTCATTTAGCGTGCGCTAGCCTCTTGCTTTAGCGTGCGCTATTGCCTGTTGCGTACGTTATTTGATGATTACGTACGTTATTTGATTGCAACTTAAGTCCAGTGGATACTGCCTCTATCAGTTAGCGTGCGCTAACATCTCCTTATAGCGTGCGTTAATATTATGTCATTGCTTGCATCATATATCCGTTGCAGCCTTTTGACTTATGACTTTCCACCGAATCTTCCAAAGTTCATATGTTTGAATTCAAATTCTATTTAGCGTGCGCTAAAGATCATTCATAACGTGCGATGTCATATGTCAGTGCATACGTCATTCTATGTTGAAAGTCTTCACAACGGTCATATTCCTTCGATAGCGTGCGTTATGCTTCAACTGTAGCGTGCGCTCTTCATCAGGTGACTTTGACTTCAGGTAACTTTGTAGCTCATCTGACCTGTAGATAGATTCCTAGCGTGTGCTAGTGTTTCTTGCTAGTGTGCGTTAGACATCAGGTAAGTTCAGGTCAGGTGACTTCTTCTTGTCTTAATGGGTAACTTTCATTAGGTAGCTTTCCTCCTTGACTGATCCGGTAACTTTCCTTCTTGGCTGATCAGGTGACTTTTTGCCCAACATAAATGTCTTGTTGTTTTGTTTTGCTTCTTTGTTGTTTTTCTTTGTTTAACAACTAATCATCAAAACTCGATTAATGAATATTTAGAATAAAATATTCCAACAATCTCCCCCTTTTTGATGATTACAAAACAACACCTTGAATTGGATAAAACCTGCAAAATAATATATATATATATATATATTTGTACGAATCAAAGTTTTCGGCTTTAATTGTTTCGTTAGTTTCTTCGCCCATCTTTTCTTTCTGTCCTTTTCAACTACTTCTTATCATTTTTAAACTTCTTCGATTCTTTTCGATTTTTCTCCTCCTTATATCATTCTTCTTTTTATCTCATTCAACTATTCTTTCTCCCTTTTTGTTATCAGCAAAAAGTGTGAATAAAATATATATAATGATCAATAATAAAATGCATGCAAAAATATGTATGCAAAAATGGGAAATCTCCCCCTGACAAAAATCTCCACCTTTTTTAAAAAATATAATACTCCCCCTGAGTAAAATACTAATTGATGAAAATTAATTTTTATTTTTGGGGATCCAACCGAAAGTCGGTCGTTTTTCATTTATGTAGACGATGTTCGGAATAGTGGTTCCTTTAGGAATCCAAATCTTTTTAATTTTAATAGTCCGACGTGGGCTTTTACAATTCGAAATATGGTGCCCAATTTTTAAACATTTTTCACATAGGGGTATTTTGAAATTTAAGAATTCGTTTTTAGTATGCGGTTTGAATCATAACCCCCGTTCGTTTTAAGTAAATTTTTGAACCGATAGCATGTAACACCCCAAACTAGGTGGATATTACAGTTCCGTGGACCCCCAACTGGGACCCACCAGGTGAGCAAAAATTAATGAATTAAATAATATAAGTGTAGTACCGAACCACATAATAGTACCAATTACTCCGATGAGGAGTTTCAAGTACAACACACCCAGGAATACATAATACATGTATATTTTGTATGAAGATAAAATATACAACTAAATAAAATGAAAATCCAAATTGAAACTGCAGCGGAAAATACATATCAAATAAACATGAATAAGTGGACCTACTGCCCCCCCTACTAGTATCATTGGGACTCATCGCCGTCAACGTTCTCTTTCCGTGCCTTTGCTTACCATGACCAAAAAACAACAACCCCATCGGGGTCAGTTACACAGAACAACAATCCTCAAGAGTTGAACAAATACAATAATCACATGAATTAGATGAAATCAAGTTGAACGATGAGCATCATAGTACGCTATGAATGGGTTGTGCAAGTGCACAAGCCTGCCGAGTGCCCGGCGTCCTGCATAAGCACCCGCAAAACTTGGCCTAATTAGTCTCACGGAGGCACGTTACCGTGTGCACAGTCCAATGTGTCCGGATCCCCGCATAAACACAATGACCTTAATGTGTCGGACTAAAAATTCCACACATATACCACCCGGAACGCAATACAATCCCGGAAGGTCACAAGAACAAAAGCGACCATGATGAAGAACAATGAATAGAAAGCCGACAAGGGTCAAGAATGACTCACCGAGGTGAAATAATGACGCAATGAGTGATAGCTTCAAATGAAATGATTGGAACCATTGTTCCTCGTGAATTGAATGATTAGTTTGATAATTACAAGTCTCAACATGATTGAGGTATGATGAATGAATTATATGTATGAATGAACAACAACGAAAGGAATGATTATCCTTTTAACCGAGCAAGAATTAACTTGCCTCAATACGAGTGATGAAATGTCCTTCCTCGAACAAATGTCCTTAATGGAGTTATCGGTCGCTCGAACAACCTTCAAAGACACAAGTACCAACAATTCGCTTAATATACGTATCAAATACGATCATAACCAATTCAAGAAGTCAATACAACGAATCCAAACTCATTGGGGCATTTAGACAAACACATTGCAAACATTCTTCCATATTTTACAACCAACCCCAATTATATCGAAACCAACCTCCAAATGAGTGATTCAATCTAACAAAATACCATAAATACAATCAATAATCCAATAGGAATACTCCATTTGATATTACAACAACATCTAATCGAAAAGCCCAACTCCAAAAATCAACATTCAAAGTGTTCTTGAATAATTCTCCAACAATCCAATGATAATTCATAGAAACTCATAATCATATGTATATCTCTTCATATATCATGATTATAACATCCAGAACATCATACTCCATCTCAAAATCTAAATCTAAGGTTTTGAAGAAATTACCGTTGAAGATCCAACCTCTTCGATTCGTCATGTTAATCGACTTCCCAAGCTCCACAAATAAATAAAGATGATTAAAACACGAACACAAAAGTGTTTGGTGATGAAAAATCTCTCCTAAATATCTCTCTCGGAACCGAAATGAAGAAGTGAAGAAAATGAGGACAAAGACCCGTTCCATCCCATAAATACTGCATAGAGTTACAACCGTAACTTCCCAAGTCAACGGCCTTACGGCCGTAATCTCCATTACATATGGCCGTAACAAAGTTTCGTCGAAAAAATGATACACTGTCCGAGTTACGGCCGTACCAGGACTGCCTTACGGCCGTAACAACACTTCGTCGAAAAATCTCCAGAACACCAACACCATCACTTACGACCGTATCCTGCCGATCTTACGGCCATAAGTTGTCCTTGTTGACAACACCTCCTGAACCAACGTATGCATGTTACGGCCGTAGCCTTCAAATCATGCGGCCGTACCTTCCTTCTTACGGCTGTATCTTGTATGACTTATGGCCGTACGACGTCTTCGTCCAGAAATCACAAATTCCACGAATGCATGTTACGGCCTTAATGTATGATAAGTTACGGCCGTAACTCACTGCTGGAATGACAACAATCCGACAACTCCGTCTTTTCATTACAAATGATGAATGATCCGACTTACAATACTTGTATGAATATAAGTAAGTCCAATAACATGCAATAGATGATACTTACAACACAAGGCTACACTCATAATGATTATGATAATGTTCTCATCTCGATTCTCAAACGGAGTTGGATGACGAATGATAACTGATATATGATTCAAAAGTACACCGGACGCTGAAACACAATGAATAAATATGAATGATGAATGATTATTAATGAGTGAATTACTGAGTGACAATTACTGAATGAAAATAAATGAGTTCACAATCGGGTATTACATACTCCCCCCCTTAAAAAGAGTTTCATCCTTGAAACTAAAGGTCGAACAATTCGGGATAACTCTCCCACATACTATCTTCGATTTACCAAGTAGCCTCTACGACTGCGCGTCTAGACCACTGAATTTTAACTAAATGAATTGCCTTGTTCCTCAACTGTTTGATTCGCCGCTCTAGGACTCGTACAGGACGCTCCTCGTACGTATGATCATCCGCTATCTCGATTTCATCGAACTGAAGTATGTGACTCGGGTCGGCAACATACTTCCGCAACTGAGAGATGTGAAACACGTTATGAATTCGGATCAAGGCTGGAGGTAAAGCAAATCGATAAGCCAGATTGCCTACTCGATCCGAAATCTCAAATGGTCCAATGAATCTCGGACTCAACTTTCCCCGCTTCCTGAAATGGAAGATACCTCAACTCGGGGATACCTTGACCAAAACATGGTCACCTGCCTCGAACTCTAATGGTCAATGATGATTATCTGCATATGATTTTTGTCGACTCTGAGCGGTCAACAAATGACTCCGAATCAACGCTACCTTCTCGTGGGCGGCTATTAGCATATCGGGCTTAGTGCCGATTGATTCTGATAAGTCATCCCAACATAAAAAAGATCAACAACAACGACCATATAAGGCCTCGTAAGGTGCCATTTTAATTGAATCATGCCAACTGTTGTTGTACGTGAACTTGATCAACGGTAGTTGGGCTTCCCAATTGTCTTTCCAATCGAGAACACATACTCTCAACATGTCCTCCAACATCTAAATAGTTCGCTCTGATTGCCCGTTGGACTGAGGGTGAAAAACTGTGCTGAAATTTAGCTGAGTTCCCATGGCACGATGAACGGATTTCCAAAAATGTGACACGAATCATCTGTCACGATCAGAAATGATACTCTAAGGGGTATCGTGTAATCTCACGATCTCTTTAATAAATATCTAGGCAAGTCTCTCCGGACCCCACGTAACCTTAATCTCAAGGAAATGAGCTGACTTAGTTAAACGATCCACGATTACCCAAATTGTATTAATCGTAATACCCAGTTGTAATTCACTCATTATCATTTAGTAATTATCATTCAGTAATTGCCACTCAGTAATTTTCACTCATTAATAAGCATTCATCATTCATATTCAATCATTGTATTCACCGTTCAGAGTAATTTGTATCGTGTATCAATTATTATTCGTCTTTCTACCTAGTTGGAGGATCAAGACGTGTTTATCGTCATTGTCATTTTCGTAGTGGGCTGTGTGTGAGGAGTAGCGCACGCTACGTATTCTCTTTAGCGCGCACTAATTGAGTGCGAGTAGCGCACGCTACCTCTCAGCATTAGCGCACGCTAATATGGTTCAGGCAGATAGTCCAGAAGGCACTGGACTGCAGTTGAGTTGTAGTAGCGCACACTACGAATGGTAAGTAGCGCGCCCTAGTAGTTTGGGGTAGCGCACGCTATGCAATCGGTGTAGCGCGCGCTAAGGTCGATCAGGCAGAGTCCAGTGGGTACTGGACTGAAGTAGAATAATTCATAGCACACGCTATGAGTAGATATTAGCGTACGCTAATGGTATAGTAGCGCACGCTGAGTTATGGGTGTAGCGCGCGCTATCGCGGCAGTCGGAAGGCGAAGGTTACGGACTTGATCGGGCATCAGATATTCAGTTAGCGCACGCTAACATTTTGAGTTAACGCACGCTATCGGGGAGGCGTTAGCGCACGCTACCAAGTTCGTAGTGTACGTTAACGAGGCAGTCAGAGTTCACTGGACTGTCCGGTTAACCCGCTAGCGCACGCTAAATATCAGGTCATAGAGTGCGCTAATCTGGGAACAGTATAAATTGGACAGTCCAGTCCAGTTTCATCATTTTCATTTATCACTTCGTTTTTAGGTGATTCCGGGCGATTTGGAAGAATATCTTCGAGCTGCACTCACCCATCATCATCTTCAAGTTTCTGAGTTGGATTAATCATCATTTCATCCTCTCCAATACATCAAATCAAGGTAAATGATTCTTGAATCTAGAATTTCGGATTTTGAATGTTTTCCTTCCGATCTCTTCGTGTAAGCTTGCTATTAAGTTGGAATATGTTAGATATAGATTATCTACCTTGGATAAATGTATTCCTACTAATTTATTGGTGTATATTTTGGATTTCATGAATGTTGGGGTTTGATTCAAGAACACTTTAGAGTTGACTTTGATATTTTTTGGGGATTTCCGATTATAGTTGTCGTAACCTTGAGTTGTGGATTTCCCATTGGATTATTGATATCATTGAAGGTGTTTTATTGGATTGAACTATTCATTTTGGAGTTTGGTTCCGATATAATTGGAGTTGATTATAATCAAAGGGTAAATGTTTGCTAAATGTTTGTGATAATGCCCCAATGAGTTTGGATATTGTTGTATCGACTTTTGAAGTGGGTTGTGATCACATTTGAATCGTTTATTAAGTGTATTATTGGTAATTGTGTTATTCAAGGTTGTTCGAGCAACCGACATCTCTTTTAGGACGTTTGTTCGAGAAGGACTTTCTTCACCGGTGTTGTGTAAGTAAATTCTTACTCGGTTAAAGGAATATTCATTCTTACGTTGTTGTTCATTCATACATGTAATTCACTCATAATATATCATTCATGTCGAGACTTGTAATCATCAACTAATCATGTAACTAACGAGGAACGACGGTTCCAAATTATTTTCATTGAAGCTATCACTCGTTGTATCATTATGTCATCTTGGTGAGTCGTTCTTTATCCTTATCGGATTTTATTCATTACCTCTCATCTTGGTCGCTTTTGTTTTTGTGACCTTCCGGGATTGTGTTTCGTGGCCGGGTGGCGTATGTGTGGAATTTTTAGTCGGGCACACAATGGTCATGTGTATATGTGGGACTCCGAACACATTTGGACTGTGCACACGGTAAAGTACCTCCGTGAGACTAATTACGCCAAGTTGCGGGTGTACACTACGCCACAAATGGCCTTCAGCAACGTTTATTTCGATGTTACAAGCAAAAGTGTTAGCATAGATGCCTTAAAATTGATCTACGCTAACACTTTTTTTTATCGTTACAGTTGATAGTAACTGGTGTTGCCATAGTATCTATGGTAACACCAAATTAGGTGTTACCGTTGATCTTTAAAAAAACGTTACAAGGGAAGAAAAAATAGGCGGAAAATAAGAAAAACCTGTAAAAATTGTAACGACCCGATTTTTCTAATAGTATTTTATGAATATATTTTTATAATAAGGAAAACCTGTAAAAATTTAAAGTCGTTACACTAGTAGAATAAACATCAAAGACTTCGGTACGTCTCACTTCGGTAATGTATATTAGTAAAGTAAAAACAAACAACAACTCCGCTTTTCAATTTACGTAAACAACCCACATAGACTTGATAAATGGTACCAAACAAAAAGCAGAAACTCGTTAGAAATTTTTAGTTACAAAGACTTCACTAATTTGATAATTACTGAAGTAAAAAGTGTAAAATTTTATTTTTTACCAAAAAAAATTTACAATAGCGAAGTGTATATCTTGAGACCCGGAATTAATATCTTGAGACCGGGATTTAATTGACCGACCAATCCGATCCACGAGTTTTTACCAAACTAGTATTATTGAAAAAAATATATACCATAATAGGGTAGCTCCAAAAATATTTACTATAATAATGTATTTATTATTTTAACATTAAAAAAAATACTCATAATTATGAAAACAAACGGGAACGTGCTGGAGTCAAAATCAAGAAACAAGCCCTATCTCAAACTCCTCCTCCTCCTCCACCTCTCGATCGCCGCTTCCCACTAATCGTCGGCAACTGTTGCCACCTCACAAGAGTCGCCGTCCACAGTACTCCCTCACACGAGTCCCCGACCACCGTCGGTCCCTGCACACGAGCCACCGCCTCACACAATCGTCACCTCAAACGAGTCACCGACCACCACTGCCGCCTCACATCAGCCCAGTCGCCGTCCTGTGGATACTGGTGTCGTTATCCACGCTGCCACCTCATATCAGTCCAGTCGTCGACCCTAAATCTTCTCCAGTCGGATCTGTCCTAAAATTGGTGATATTTAGACTTAAAGTCCGAGAATGCAAGTGAGAATTCCATCCTTTGTTGTGCAATTGCTATTTATAAGCTCACTGTACAGATTGTTTGAAGGATTGAATTTCTGCTTTTGCTCAATTCATGTACTTGCTTGTTTTTTGTTCATAAATGATTGTTCATGGTTGATTTGGTTATTTTTGTTGCTTTGTTGTGCTTTGGTAGATGGATTCCGTCCTCTGTTTTGCTTTGGTAGATAGAATTTAGTTGAGTTTGGCTATATTTTTAACAATTGTTTCTCCCGCTATGTTGCTTATTTCTATTTTTCAGTTGAATTGTTTCTGATCTTCCAAGTTTGTTTCTTCCTAGTTTGCAACTTGCAAATTGTAAGAGAAACAAAGCTTGGACAATAATTATATTCCTTGTGGTATTGTTGGCCTTTCAAAAAAAAAGTTGAATGCTATTTTATTCTTCTTAATTGTTGAATGCTATTTCAAAAAAAAAAGTTGAATGCTAATTGTAAGAGAAACAAAGCCTGGACAATTAACGGGTTTGTTGCATTTCAACTCCCAACTTACACCAATTGTTCTTTACATTTTTATAATTCTTGGGTATTGATTTATTTGCCTTATGTGTAGGTGTTTGGTGTGTAGAGCGTATTGTTTTTATTCTGGTATTTGTAATCTGGAGAGATGAGGGGCTTTGAGTCTGTAGAAATAAAAACAAAATGTAGCTCTCAGTTTCGGAAGATTTCTTTTCATGGGTTTGTATACTGTATTTTTAGTCTTGTATTGATTCAGAGGTTCATTATGATTCGTAGCTGTATTTATTAAATAAGTCTAGCTTAGGTATCTAGAGTCTAGACCTCTATTTGTGGCAAAAAGTAGAAAGAAAAATCTGAAATCTATATTCATATTGTTCCTGGTTTTTATGTTTTTCTGATAGCTGAAATAACCTTCCGTCAATGCCGTTACTTTGCGGCAGAGTCCAGGATAGCAAGCTCCCCTCCTGCAGAAACTTTGAAACAAATGCGCAAATCCTTTTACACGAATGTTCCACCTCCATATGTGGGATAGTTTGAGAAAAAAGAGTTATATCAAGTCAGGGTACTTGCTAAGGAACTTGCCGTGCGTCATCTGATTATCATCACTTCACTCTCTCAGGGCAATGTTTATGTAATGTAGTTGTCTGACAAGAAGCGGCCTGATTCAACCATCTCATGCAAGTGTACTGTTGCAAAAGACACAAACCAACTCGAATTTTTTAAGGCAAGTATTTTGCTTTTCCAGACACATGTACTGTATGATCGAAAAAAACCCGTTCATTTGTAAACAAAAGTAACTAAATAAATAAAATTTGTCTCTATCATTTTTGTACTTGTAAACCTTATTTCGTTTGCAGTTGCCAGAGTGCCTCCGCATCATTGGGTATTTACGCCGAATAGGAGTTTTCAATGAGTATGGAATGTTATTTTTATTACTATCTTTTTAGCTATTTTTAATCTTGATTAGCTTTAGAGTTCATAGTCCCCTGATCTATAGATCTCATTACATTTTTAAGATATATTATTCTGAACAAGGGCCGTTTCCTGGTGGTCAGTTTTTAAGATGTCGTGAACCCTGGCTTATTGGAATACTTGACGTTTTAGACCAGATGAATCCTTATGAATATTTGAAAGAGTTGGTACAATGTCATAAAATGCATCTTTTTGATGTTGTTAACTAGTATCGAGCCATATTTGCTGATGACACATCGGAAGTGAAGAAAATTATAATGGTGGCCTTCTCTTTGACTTGGCTATGCATCAGATCACCTTACACCTGAAGACCCTCCAAATGGTGCTTCCTAAGATAAGTGAAGGTGGATCTTTGTCAAATATTTTGGATCAATGCATGGTGAGAATTAGTCTTATGCATTAAAGTTTTCCTTGGATCTATAATCTATATCTTCCTGTTAGTAGATGATTTCTTTTTGTATTGATTGCTTTTTATATGACAATTTCGTTGGTTTACAATATAAAACCAATTGGTACTACTTTGGAGGAAAACGGGCAGATTCTTCGAGTTGCCTATGCAAAAAGTATTATGGGACCTGGATATGCAGTTTCATCAGCTTTTCAGTCTAGAAGTCTTGCTGCTGCTGCAATTGAAGAAGCAACATTTGCTCGGAGTTTACTTTCTCGCTTTTTCCACGACGATTCTTTGTCGTTCTCTTCACCGATCTTTGTTTCTATGTTGATCTACGTTCTTATTTGTTTTGCACTGTCATCGTGTCTTGCTACTCCCCTGAACAGTTGATATTTTCTTAGCAGGCTTCATATCGTGTTTTTTAGAAGTTAATTTGTTCAGTATTCGAAATTCATGCTTTAGCTGAGTATCTTGAGTAGAGCTGTATGAAAATAAGTTGTCTGTAGAGTTTTATAAACTTTGTGAAAGGTACACCACTTACAATGTTGTTGCTGATGAACAGATTTTGATAATTATTTTTTCACCGCCATACGTTGATATTTTATCTTTGAATTATATGAAAGACTAGTTCTGTGGCATTAGTAATTTACTTATAAAGAGTGATAGAACTTCGGAATAATAATCGACAAGGTATTACAGCTCTTCCTAGCTCCAAATTCAAGGTATTACAGAAAACTCCGTTTCGTTTCCGATTCCTGGTTAGTTATCCGTTCAAATTTTCAATTTGAACTTTTGATCTCTCTCTCTCTCTCTCTCTCTATCTCTCTCTCTGTATGTAGGTATTGTGTGTGTGTACACACGTTTCTTTAGAAGAAAATCATTGTTGTACTTGGTTGATTAGAAGTTAAAGTGGGAAAATGAGCAGAGTTGATTTATTCTTCTCACATGGGATTTCTTCTTTTCCTTGGAAGAGTGTTGATAACAGAAACAAAAATGTGTTTAGCTTATTCGATGAAATAAAACATTTGCTATGGCTTTGGGTTCTTTATCCTTCTTGTGAATTGCTTTTCTTTATTTGCTTTGTGGGCCTCTGTTGACTTATTTATGTTAGAATAAGGGTTATGATTTATATATGCATGAGACGACTCTTATTAACTTGCTAACTGAAATTTTGTATGTGTTTTTTGATTATGATTTTGCCTTGGAAGATGTTGATGGTGGTGATTCTCAACCAAGACCAGTGATGGAAGAAAATGGATCAATATCCAATATTGAGGTTAATTTAAAACTCGTCTCAGCTCTGCCCCCTAATAGCAAGCAGTCCAAGGACACACTAGTTAAAGAAACTAGTATCGGTGTGAACAAGGAAAATGTTAACGTCCAGGATGGTGTTTTTTACCGTAACCAAGCAACTGCACGAAAAATAGTATTAACAGTGGGGACTTGTTGGTTGTTGAAAACAGGACGGGGGATTTTGGTATTCAGGTTGACAAGGCGCACGGTAATCCGATGGATGGCTTAGGTATATTCGAAGAGCTACAAGTGGACAATGATTTTTCTGTCGATTATTATTCCGAAGTTCTAGACTCTTGTTTTGGCATAGGATCCTTGACATCCTTATATTCGTTTTGGATTTATGTAGTTATTTTGGATGGTTTATGTATTTGGATGGTTATTTGATAACCTTTTATGTTTTGGGATGTTTGAATTTATTTTTAATGGGTAACTCTTTTTTTAAATATCATGGGTTGATTTTTATCATTTAGAGTGTTGATAAAAGACCTGCGAAAATGTAGCCATTGACCCCAAAAACTTTTTACGTGTTGGCAAAAGAATAATATAGTGTAGCCAAAGATATTAAATTGTTTAAGAAACAAGTGTAGCCATAATGATAAAAGGTGTTGCCAACAATATCTAAGTGTTCCACAATTTTATGTTACAGTAGTACTATACAAGTGTAGCCATAGGTCTACAGCTATACTTTTAATGGTGTCACCACATAGATAGCGGTGTTGGCATAGGTCTACAACAACACCTCTTAAGGTGTAGGAATAGAACCAAAAAGTGTTGGCACAGGGGTCTACAGCTACACTTTTTCGCAGTGTTACGAGAAACTATAAAAGTGTTAGCGTAGACCCCTATGGTAGCGGCCATTTTTGTAACACCCTCAAATTTGGTCAAAGTGTATCCGTAGCCTGTTTTTTTTTCTTTTACCAACACTTTTTGGGCTGTGAACACACTTTTTTAGGTGTGACTGAAGCCCATATATGGCGTAGTGGTATATCGGGGCTCCGGACACTCGGCTACTTGTGCACTCACACATTCCAATCGGGCGTACTGTGATACTCATCATTCAACTATAATATTTAATTCATTCATGTGATTGTTGTATATTGTTCAACTCTTGAGGATTGTTGTTCTGTGTAACTGACCCCGTTGGGGATATTGTTTTTAGGTCAGGGCAAGGCAAAAGCACGGGAAGAGAACGTTGATGGCGAGGAGTCCCAGTGATACTAGTAGGGGGCCCCAGTCTCTTCATTTCATTCACATTTTCTTGTTATGTATTTTCCGCTACACTTCCTTTTGGATTGTCATTTGTTCTGTGATGTATACTTTACCTTCATATAAAATATACATGTATTCAGTGTTTCCCTGGGTGTGTTATACTTGAAACTCCTTATCGGAATAATTGATAATGTAATGTGGTTCGGTACTACATCTGTATTGTGCAATTCATTAATTTTCGTTCTCCTGGTAGGTCCCAGTCGGGGTCCACGACATTGTAATATCCGCCTAGTTTGGGGTGTTACAGAGTTTGTATCGGAGCATGGTTTTGAATACTACCTCCCGAGTCATGTCTCATTTGAAATCATCGTCATCAGACTAGTATCATTGGACTTTCATGTCACGTGTGACCTATGCAAATGCCAAGCCCCTCAGACCGAAAGAACTGTAAGATTTCTAACGCCATGGTATAATTTCTGGCAATAAGAATCACTCATTCATCATTCATCAGTCAACAATCCTCAATCATCATTTCATTTGATCATATCGATCAAGTTAACTCATTAATCATTCAGTTCAGTTCATCACTCATTTGTTGATCTTGAGGATTGTTTCATTAATCTTGTCAACTTGTTTAAGTTAATAATTTCAAAATTTCATCAGATAATCATGTCACTTCAGGTGATCCTTAATACGATCATTGTGTTAGAGCGCGTATGCTCATTGTTATCATTTCATAACTTCATCATAATGGTATTCATGCGAGATCTATAACTATCATGTGACTTTCCTACTTTAGTATGGAGAGAGCTGGCAGAGGCCGCGGTGCGGGCCGAAACCCGAGAGCTCGTGTGAATACACGCGCGAACGTGAGGAATAATGCAAATTTATCGAGTAGCGATGCTGCCACTCATTCACCTGGAAATGATCATTCACTGTCAGGTAGTCGTACCCGGGACACAGCTCAATCAGAAGGTGTTTGGGTTGATCCTCTCGCTTTTATGCAGGGCATGATGGCCCAAATGACTCAGATGGCACATCTGTTGGAGATGATGCAGAACTCAACGGCTCAGAATCAACAGGCTCCTCCGCCGCCGCCTGAAAGGTAAGAGAGGAATGTGAGCAGCATCATCAACGAAATTTCTCGCTAGAGGCCGACTACCTTCGAGGGCTCATCTGAGCCGGCGGACATTATTCACTGGCTGGAGCATTTCGAGAAACTATTTGTTGTGGTGGAGTGTCCCGAAAGACACAAAGTTTCAGTCGCAACTTACTATCTGGGTAAGAGCGCTCACTCATGGTGGCTATCTCTAAAGCCCACCGACGAAGCTTGTACGTGGGACCAATTCGAAACTCTTATGATGGAGAGGTATTATCCGGCCCCACTCAGAGAGGCCAAGTTATCAGAATTGCTCACCCCCGACCTTTCAGCGGACGATGATGTTCTCTCCATCGCCGAGAAATTTCAGGAACTTCTTCCTTTCGCCTCATCTATTATTCACTCCGAGGTGGATAAAATCAAGTATTTCAGTAAGAGGTTGAAACCTCGTATGAGGCTTCAATTGCTTAATCATCATTGCACCACTTTGGCCGAATTTATCGAGAAAGCTCTTGCTTATGAGCTTACTGCTAAGGAGATTTCTAAGAATCAGACTTCATCTTCCGGCAACAAATCGAAGAAGCGTAATCAGTCTGAAGGCAATCAGACCACTTTCAAGAAGCCTTGTACGGGCTCCACTTTTTCAGAGCGACCTCCTATGGCACCTAAGCCTGCGGAATCTCAGTCCCGAGTGGCCAGCTCGGCCATCACCTGTTACAACTATGGTGAACAGGGCCATTACTACATGAAATGTCTGAGGCAGAGGGTCACGTGTAATAACTGTGGAATTACCGGGCATAAGGCCCGTTTCTGCCGAGGAGACGCCAGACCTACGCCGGTGACATATCAGGCCCCAAAGCAGTCAGCTATTCAAAATCAGGCTACTCAGTCAGCATCGTTTAAAACGACAGGAGCAAACAAAGGTGGAGCCAAAAGCTATCAGACGGGAGCATCCGGTTCAGGCCTCGAATTTATGAGATGAAGAAGACCCACGATCCGGAGGCCCGGATGATCTGAGGTACACTCAAAATTCTATCTCAACCTGTGTGTACCCTTTTTGATACTGGTGCATCACATTCATTCATTTCTGAGTCATGCTTGAGTAGACTTCATCTGGATAGTACTACTAGTTGTGAACCTTTTATCATTGGTCAACGTGATGGTAAAAGAATTATCGGGGATCGTGAGATTGAGAATTGTCCTATTTAGCTTAATGGCCGCATTTGGTTGGCAAACCTGATCGTAGTAGGTCTATCGAGAGATGATGTTATCTTGGGTATGGATTGGATGGATCGTCACGATGCCATCATTAATGTCCGCAAGCATATGGTCACTATCATTTCAGATGATGGAGTCGAATGTGTATTCCATGGAGGTAATCCTAGCTGTTTCGGTGAAGTCATTAATTTGATGAAAGCAGTGAAATTACTCAATTAGGGGTGTGTCAGTTATTGGTGTTATATGACCAAGACCGAGAAATCATCAATCATGTTGACGGATATTCCTGTAGTGAGAGAATATGCCGATGTATTTCCAGACGAGTTACCTGGTTTGCCTCCACAGAGGGATGTGGAATTCACGATTGAGTTGGAGCCTGGTACGTCTCCAATATTGAAGGCACCGTATCGGATGGCCCCGACCGAAATGCAAGAACTGAAGAATCAATTTGAGGATTTGACCAAGAAAGGTTATATCCGACCGAGTGCGTCCCCGTGGGGAGCACCTGTGTTATTTGTCAAGAAGAAGGATGGTTCGTTTCGCTTATGTATTGATTACCGGGAATTGAACAGGGTGACGATCAAGAATAAATATCCCCTACCCCGCATCGATTATCTTTTGGATCAACTTTAGGGAGCTTCAGTATTTTCCAAGATTGATTTAAGATCTGGGTATCACCAGTTGCGAATTCGAGAGTCGGATATCACAAGAACAGCGTTTTGAACACGCTATGGACACTACGTGTTTGTGGTGATACCGTTTGGGTTAACTAATGCACCTTCGGTATTCATGGAATTAATGAATCGAGTTTTCATCAACTATTTGGATCAGTTCGTGGTTGTCTTCATTGATGACATTTTGATTTCTTCTCGTAACCGAGAGGAGCACGGATTTCACCTTCATTAGGTTCTCTACGTGTTGAGACGAGAACAACTTTATGGAAAGTTTTCCAAATGTGAATTCTGGATGTTCGACGTGACGTTTCTCGGACATGTAATTTCAGCCGACGGAGTACGTGTCGACCCTCAGAAGATGGAGGCTATCCGAGATTGGCAACCTCCGAAGAATGTTAAGGAAATCCGAAGCTTTCTCGGATAAGCTGGATATTACCGGCGATTTATGGAGGGATTTTCTAAAATCGCTCAACCCATGACGAACCTTTTGTGGAAGGACAAGAGATACACGTTGACTGACGCGTGTCAGCGGAGTTTTGAGGAACTTAAGAGCCATTTAATTTCAGCGCCTGTCCTTTCCTTACCGCAAGGGACGGAGGGATTCGTAGTTTATAGTGACGCGTCCGGGCAGGATCTCTGATGTGTACTAATGCAGAACGGGAAGGTGATTGCTTATGCCTCGCGGCAGCTGAGGCCTTATGAGGTCAACTACCCGACCCACGACCTGGAACTAGCGGCCGTGATATTCGCATTGAAGATTTGGCATCATTAACTTTATGGCGTCACATGTCAGATTTTCACCGATCATAAGAGCTTGAAATACATATTTACTCAGAAGGAGTTAAATATGCGTCAGAGACGGTGGTTAGAACTGATTAAGGACTATGATATTGAGATACTATACCACCCGGGCAAGGCGAACGTTGTCGCTGCGCCTTGAGTCGTAAGTCCATTCAGGAGCAAATGCTTGATCGTTTGACTGTTCGGAAGGAACTTCAATAGGAATTCCTAAGATCCGAGGTCAAGATTTGGTTACAACGAGTACATGGGAACTTTTTACGTAAGAAATTTCATTGCCACTTGAGGAGGCGATCAGAGTGAATCAGGGTTCGGACCCATTTTTGTCGTGCATTCGAGATGATGTGACTCAGGGGAAAGCCCCTGGATTTGTGGTCCACGAGGATAGACTTTTGCGATTTAAGAACCGGTTATGCATTCCGGTGAATGACGAGTTGAAAAACTCGATTTTGAGAGAAGCTCATGCTACCCCTTATTCCATTCATCCGGGGTCTAGCAAGATGTACAAGGACTTGAAACAGAATTACTCGTGGAGTAATATGAAGCGAGAAGTCACATAATTTGTTTCAAGATGTTTAACCTGTCAGCAAGTCAAGATAGAACATCAGCGACCGGCAGGTATGATGAAACCGCTCCCTATTCCAGAGTGGAAATGGGAAGATATTTCTATGGACTTCATCAGAAGTTTGCCGACAAGTCGTCGTGGCATGAATATAATTTGGGTAATTGTGGACCGTTTAACTAATTCAACTCATTTTATTGAGATTAAGGATACGAAGGGTCCCGAGAGACTTGCCCAGTTGTTCATCAAAGAGATAGTGAGATTGCACGGTACTCCTAAGAGTATCGTTTCTGATCGTGACGGGCGATTCATGTCGTATTTTTGGAAATCAGTTCATCATGCAATGGTAACTCAGCTTAATCTTAGCACAACTTTTCATCCTCAGTCTGATGGACAATCAGATAGGACTATTCAGACGTTGGAGGACATGTTGAGAGCATGCGTCCTCGATTGTAAAGATGATTGGGAAGCCCAACTACCATTGATCGAGTTCATGTACAATAATAGTTGGCATTCTTCGATTAAGATGGCACCTTACGAGGCATTGTACGGTCGTCATTGTCGATCTCCTTTGTGTTGGGATGACTTATCAGAATTAATCGGCACCGAGCCTGATATGCTTATAGCCGCCCATGAGAAGGTAGCTTTGATCAGAAGTCGTTTGTTGACCGCTCAGAGTCGACAGAAAGCATATGCAGATAATCTTTGTCGACCACTAGAGTTCGAGGTAGGTGACCACGTTTTGGTCAAGGTATCCCCGAGTCGAGGTATCTTCCGTTTCGGGAAGCGGGGAAAGTTGAGTCCGGGATTTGTTGGACCATTTGAGATTTTGGATCGAGTAGGCAGTCTGGCTTATTGATTGGCTTTACCTCCAGCGTTGAGCCTAATTCATAATGTGTTTCACATATCTCAGCTACAGAAGTATGTTTCCGACCCGAGTCACATACTTCAGTTCGACAAGATCGAGATTGCCGTTGATCATTCGTATGAGGAGCGTCCTGTACGAGTCTTAGAGCGGCGTATCAAACAGTTGAGGAACAAGACGATTCCTTTGGTCAAGATTCAGTGGTCTAGACACGGAGTCGAAGAGGCTAGTTGGGAGACCGAGGATAGTATGCGGGAGAGTTATCCCGAGTTATTTGACCCTTAGTTTCGGGGATAAAACTCTTTTTAAGGGGGAGTATGCAATACCCGGTTGTAATTCACTCATTATCATTCAGTAATTGCCACTCAGTAATTTTCACTCATTAATAATCATTCATCATTCATATTCAATCATTGTATTCACTGTTCAGAGTAATTTGTATCGTGTATAAGTTATTATTCGTATTTCTACCTGGTTGGAGGATCAAGCCGTGTTTATCATCATTGTCATTTTCGTAGTGGGTTGTGTGTGAGGAGTAGCGCACGCTACGTATTCTCTTTAGCGCGCGCTAATTGAGTACGAGTAGCGCATGCTACCTCTCAACATTAGTGCATGCTAATGTGGTTCAGGCATACAGTCCAGAAGGCACTGGACTGCAGTTGAGTTGTAGTAGCGCACGCTACGAATGGTAGGTAGCGCGCGCTAGTAGTTTGGGGTAGTGCATGCTATGCAATCGGTGTAGCGCGCACTAAGGTCGATCAGGCAGAGTCCAGTGGGTACTGGGCTGAATTAGAATAATTCATAGCGCATGCTATGAGTAGATATTAGCGTACGCTAATGGTATAGTAGCGCACGCTGAGTTATGGGTGTAGCGCGCGCTATCGTGAATAGGTCAGAGGACAGAAGGTTCTGGACTTCAGTACTGGGCATCAGATATTCAGTTAGTGCACGCGAACATTTTGAGTTAACGCACACTATCGGGGAGGCGTTAGCGCATGCTACCAAGTTCGTAGCGTACGTTAAGGCAGTCAGAGTTCACTTGACTGTCCGGTTAACCCACTAGCGCACGCCAAATATCAGATCATAGCGTGCGCTAATCTGGGAACAGTATAAATTAGACAGTCCAGTCCAGTTTCGTCATTTTCATTTCTCACTTCGTTTTTGGGTGATTTCGGGCGATTTGGAAGAATCTCTTCGAGCTGCACTCACCCATCATCATCTTCAAGTTTCTGAGTTGGATTAATCATTATTTCATCCTCTCTGATACATCAAATCAAGGTAAATGATTCTTGAATCTAGAATTTTGGATTTTGAATGTTTTCCTCCCGATCTCTTCATGTAAGCTTGTTATTAAGTTGGAATATGTTAGATATGGATTATCTACCTTGGATAAATGTAATCCTACGAATTTATTGGTGTATATTTCTGATTTCATGAATGTTGGGGTTTGATTCAAGAACACTTTAGAGTTGACTTTGATATTTTTGGGGATTTCCGATTATAGTTGTTGTAACCTTGAGTTGTGGATTTCCCATTGGATTATTGATATCATTGAAGGTGTTTTATTAGATTAAACTACTCATTTTGGAGTTTGGTTCCGATATAATTGGAGTTGATTATAATTAAAGGGTAAATGTTTGCTAAGTGTTTGTCATATTGCCCCAATGAGTTTGGATATTGTTGTACCGACTTTTGAAGTGGGTTGTGATCACATTTGAAT
This sequence comes from Orobanche coerulescens, assembly GCA_033398695.1. Taxonomy (NCBI): domain Eukaryota; kingdom Viridiplantae; phylum Streptophyta; class Magnoliopsida; order Lamiales; family Orobanchaceae; genus Orobanche; species Orobanche coerulescens. The sequence goes on from CM065810.1 coordinate 22,004,784, forward strand.
CTGTATTAAGCGGATTATTGGTAATTGTGTTATTCAAGGTTGTTCGAGCGACCGACATCTCTTTTAGGACGTTTGTTCGAGGAAGGACTTTCTTCACCGGTGTTGTGTAAGTAAATTCTTACTGGGTTAAAGGAATATTCATTCCTTACGTTGTTGTTCATTCATACATGTAATTCACTCATAATATATCATTCATGTCGAGACTTGTAATCATCAACTAATTATGTAACTCACGAGGAACGACAGTTCCAAATTATTTTTATTGAAGCTATCACTCGTTGTATCATTATGTCATCTCGGTGAGTCGTTCTTTATCCTTATCGGATTTTATTCATTACCTCTCATCTTGGTCGCTTTTGTTTTTGTGACCTTCCGGGTGGCATATATGTGGAATTTTTAGTCGGGCACACTATGGTCATATGTATATGCGGGACTCCAGACACATTTGGACTGTGCACACGGTAAAGTACCTCCGTGAGACTAATTAGGCCAAGTTGCGGGTGTATATGCGGGGCTCCGGACACTCGGCTACTTGTGCACTCACATATTCCATTCGGGCGTACTGTGATACTAATAATTCAACTCTAATACTTAATTCATTCATGTGATTGTTATATATTGTTCAATTCTTGAGGATTGTTGTTCTGTGTAACTGACCCCGTTGGGGATATTGTTTTTAGGTCATGGCAAGGCAAAAACACGGGAAGAGAACGTTGATGGCGAGGAGTCCTAGCGATACTAGTAGGGGGCCCCAGTCTCTTCATTTCATTCACATTTTCTTGTTATGTATTTTCCGCTGCACTTCCTTTTGGATTGTCATTTGTTCAATGATGTATATTTTATCTTCATATAAAATATACATGTATTCAGTGTTTCCCTGGGTGTGTTGTACTTGAAACTCCTTATCTGAGTAATTGATAATGTAATGTGGTTCGGTACTACATTTGTATTGTGCAATTCATTAATTTCATTTGCCTGGTGGGTCCCAGTCGAGGGTCCACGACACTATAATATCCGCCTAGTTTGGGGTGTTACATTCATGCCACGACGACTCGTCAGCAAACTCGTGATGAAGTCCATTGAAATATCCTCTCACTTCCATTCTGGGATAGGAAGCGATTTCAGCATACCCTCGGTCACTGATGTTCTATCTTGACTTGCTGACAGGTTAAACATCTTGAAACAAATTCTGCGACTTCTCGCTTCATATTACTCCACCAGTAATTTTGTTTCAAGTCTTTGTACATCTTGCTAGGCCCCAGATGGATAGAATAAGGGGTAGCATGGGCCTCTCTCAAAATCGAGTTTTTCAACTCGTCACCCGTTGGAACGCATAACCGGTTCTTAAATAGCAAAAAGTCCATCCTCGTGGACCACAAATCCCGGGGCTTTCCCCCGAGCCACACCATCTTGAATGCGCAACAAATCTTCAAATATATACTTCAAACTCTTATGATCGGTGAAAATCTGACAGGTGATGCCATAGAGAAAATGACGCCAAATCTTCAACGCGAATACCACAGATGCTAGCTCCAGGTCGTAGGTCGGATAATTGACCTCGTAAGGCCTCAGTTGCCACGAATCATAGGCAATCACTTTCTCGTTCTGCATTAATACACATCTAAGACCTTGTCCGGACGCATCACCATAAACCACGAATCCTTCCATCCCTTATGGTAAAGAAAGGACAGGCGCTGAAATTAAACAACTCTTGAGCTCCTCAAAACTCTGCTGACATGCGTCAGACCACATGTATTTCTTATCCTTCCGCAAGAGGTTAGTCATAGGTTGAGCGATTTTAGAAAATCCTTCCACAAATCGCCGGTAATAGCCTGCTAATCCGAGAAAACTTCGGATTTCCTTAAAATTCTTCAAAGGTTGCCAATATCGGATCGCCTCCGTCTTTTGAGGGTCGACACGTGCTCCGTCTGATGAAATCACATGTCCGAGAAACGTCACCTCGGACATCCAGAACTCACATTTGGAGAATTTTCCATAGAGTTGCTCCCGTCTCAACACGTCGAGGACCTGATGAAGGTGAAGTTCATGCTCCTCTCGATTACGGGAATAAATCAAAATGTCATCTATGAAAACATCCACAAACTGATGATACCCAGATCTTAAATTGATCTTGGAAAATACTGAAGCTCCCTGAAGTTTATCTAAGAGATCATCAATATGAGGTAGGGGATATTGATTCTTGATCGTCACCCTGTTCACCTCTCGATAATCAATGCACAAGCAAAAAGAACCATCCTTCTTCTTGAAAAATAACACTGGTGCTCCCCAAGGGGATGCACTCGGTCGGATATAACCTTTCTCGGTCAATTCCTCCAATTGATTCTTCAGTTCCTGCATTTCGATCGGGGCCATACGATATGGTGATTTCGATATTGGGGACGTACCGGGCTCCAACTCTATCGTGATTTCCACATCTCTCTTTGGAAGCAAACCAGGTGACTCATCTGGGAATACATCGGCGTATTCTGTCACTACCGGGATATCCGCCAACATTACTGATGATTTCTCGGTCTTGGTCATATAGCACCAATAACCAACACACCCCTGATTGAGTAATTTTACTGCTTTCATCATATTAATGACTCTTCCGGAATGGCTGGGGTTACCCCCTGAAATACACACTCGACTCCATCGTCTGAAATGATAGTGACCATACGCTTACGGACACTAAGTATGGCATCATGACGATCTATCCAATCAATACCCAAAATTACATCGTCCTTAGGTAAGTCCACCATGAGTAGATCTGCCAGCCATTCAAGGCCCTCAAGCTGAATCGGACAGTTCTAAACTTCACGATTCCCAATAATTCTTCTACCGTCTGGTAGGCGGATGATATAAGGTTCTCAACTAGTAGCACTACCCAGGTGTAGTCTACTCAAACATGACTCAGAAATGAGTGAATGAGATGCGCCAGTATCAAAAAGGGTACACACAGGTTGAGATAAAGTTTCGAGTGTACCTGAGATCATTCGGGCCTCCGGATCATCGGTCCTCTTCATCTCGTAAATTCGGGGCTTGCTAGCCCCAGAACTGGATGCTCCTGTCTGATAACTATGGGCTCCGCCTTTAGATGCTCCCGTCGTCTTAAACGACGCAGATGGAGTGGCCTGATTCTGAACAGCCGACTGCTTCGGGGTCTGAGATACTGTCAGAGTAGGTTTGGGGTCTCTTCGGCATAAACGGGCCTTATGCGAGGCAATCCCATAGTTATTACACGTGATAGTATGCCTCGGACACTTAGTGCTGAAATGACCCTGTTCTCCATAGTTGAAATAGGTGATGGCCGAACTGGCCACTCGGGACTGAGATTCCGCAGGTTTAGGCGCCATAGGAGGTCACTCAGAAATAATAGGGCCCGCACGAGGCTTCTTGAAGGTTGCCTGGCTACATTCGGACTGATTACGATTCTTCGATTTCTTGCCAGAAGATGAAGTTCGATGCTTAGCAATTTCCTTCGCAGTAAGCTCATAAGTAAGAGCTTTCTCGATGAGTTCGGCCAGAGTTGTGCAATGATGATTTAACAATTGCAACCTCATACGAGGTTTCAACCTCTTACTGAAATACTTGATCTTATCCGACTCGGAGTGGATAATGGATGAGGCGAAATGGGAATAGCTCCTGAAACTTCTCGGCGATGGTGAGGACATCTTCTTTCGCTGAGGGGTCGGGACTGAGTAACTGTGATAACTTGGCCTCCCTGGGTTGGGCCAGATAATACCTTTCCATCATGAGGGTCTTGAACTGTTCCCAAGTGCAAGATGTAACACCCCCGAGATATTCAGGGTATATTACAGTGTCGTGGACCCCTACATGGGACCCACTAGGCTAGACACAATTTACCACAGTAAATATACACATTATCCAATTGAACACCAAATCACACGCCCGGTGCAACCGGCGGAATAATCCACAATGGCAACATAAATAACTTGATGAATATGAATCTTAATCCGAAGAGAAAACCCTAAGTACTCGCGAGTACAATCGATAAGTTTTAAAAGTGGACAACAGCCATATCGAATGGAATAACAGAAATAAAAGGACTCAAACGCATAAGTCAACGACCCTGGCCAACATCCTCGTACTGTCCCAGTGCTCGCTCGTTCGGATGATCATAACCTGAAATCCATAAACAAGAATTTCCCCACAACGGGTCCCAGAGGGGTTAGCAATTACGCTAGTACAAGTAATCAAGGCAAACCAATCGCTTACACATTTCATAGTACATGCACCAATATCATTTCAAAACCAAAAATCAGACATGTCCTTTCCGGAAACAAACAGTCAAATAATCAATTTGCCTAGGACCAGGACGCCACCATGAATCCCACCCGAGGCCTCTAAGGACCCTCCCGAGCTGGCCACTTTATAAAATAAGTCACGCACAGGCATCGCCTAGGACCAGGACGCCACCATGAATCCCACCCGAGGCCTCTAAGGACCCTCCCGAGCTAGCTAGTGAAACAAACTCGTGAATCCAGAGTGAAGTCATAGATTCCCCCGAGGCCCCGTCGGACCTTCCCAGGGTGAGTATAGCACACACAATATACATTACCATTTCATGTTAAGCATAAAGGTTTCCAAAAATACTTGCCTTGAATGATTGACGACGTAACGAACGGAAGGAAAAACACCGACGAACGCTAGGAACCAACGGAACCGAACCTAACGATTCGAAGAACACAATTACAACCAACTCTAGACGAATACAGAAATGGAATACACCCGAAAACCCGACTACGACTCATGTATAATCGTAAGAAAATAACAACGAGGGCGGACCACAACCAAACCCTCCCGATTTCGCAAAACCATGAAAATATACCATGAATCCGTAGGAAAACTAATAATATCAACAAGATTAACCATATTCATCATGGATTAACCATCAAAACGGAACGAATCGGATGAAAATCCCCAAACCCCCAATTTATCTAAAAGTAGGGTTCTAAGAGATTTACCTTGGATTAGGATGAAAGATTCGTGTTGATGTTGATAATATACACTAAGAACTCAAGGAAGTTGATGGTTGAGATGATCGGGGGAAGAAATCGCCAAGAAATCGCCCGGAATCGCCTTAGCCGCGGAGAGAAGGAAGAAATGAAAATAATACGTTCATCTCGGTCAACTCCCTGGTTTATATAGCCAGGGAGTGTTAGCGTGCGCTAATCCTCAAAGTTAGCGTGCGCTAACGAAACAAACTCCAGTCTAGTAGTCATATTTCTGGCCGTTAGCGTGTGCTACTCCAAACGTAGCATGCGCTAATAACCTCTCGGTAGAGCGCGCTATCGACCCATAGCGTGCGCTACCTGGACATCAGCCGAGTCCAGAAGCAACTGTCAGAGCACACCTGATTTGGTTAGCACACGCTATCGACCAAACATAGCGTGCGCTAAAGTGTATCGGTAGCGCGCGCTATCGACCAATAGCGTGCACTACCCGGGCATCAGTCAAGTCCAGTGTCAAACTGTCCAGTACTGGACAGTCACACTAGCGCACCCTACCGGGCATCTCAGCGTGCGCTAGACCCCGACATTAGCGTGCGCTATACTACGTAGCATACGCTAATCCGCCAGTCCAGAGGGCTGGAATCAACACTGCCACTCCCAGGGCTGGCTCTCTAGCGCGCTCTACGAAGCAGTCGTAGCGTGCGCTACTAAGGGACCCCTAGCGCGCGCTATGCAGAAAAAATAGCGTGCGCTAGGTACGAAACATAAGCGGTTCAAAACACCAGAATATAAACGAAACATCAAACGGAACATCTCCAAAAGCGTCATAACATAGAATGGATTCACGGCAACCCCGAAACGGTGGTTCCGCACAACAATAACGAGAATCAGAGCAACAGGTGGCTGAAAAGATATACTAAAAGATACACGAGGGTCACTACGACCGAGAAATACACCGAAAATAAAAATACAAGGGAAAGAAAAATGCGGATATTACATTCTACCCCTCTAAAAATAAGTTTCGTCCCGAAACTTAAGAAACAAATAACTCAGGGTATCTAGCACGCATGCTATCCTCGGTCTCCCAAGTTGCCTCCTCGACACCATGTCTCGACCACTGCACTTTGACCAAAGGGATGGTCTTATGCCTCAGTCGTTTCTCGCGATGCTCCAAAATCTTCAATGGACGTTCTTCAAAAGTAATGTCTTCGGCGACATCAATCTCCCCATAGTCGATGACGTGACTAGGATCCGGGACATATTTCCTCAGCTGGGAAACATGAAAAATGCTATGAACATGACTCAGGGCCGAGGGTAACGCCAAACGGTATGCCCACCCACCGACTCGCTCGAGAATCTCGAAGGGTCCAATAAATCTCGGACTCAACTTCCCCTTTTTCCCGAAATGGAAAACTCCTCTCGTCGGCGACACCTTTAGCAAAACGTGGTCTCCTACCTCGAATTCCAAAGGTCTACGACAGACATCGGCATATGACTTCTGTCGACTCTGGGCAGTCAACATCCATTCCCGAATTAATTCTATCTTCCGCCTCATCTCTAAAACGACATCCAGTTCGGTCCCGACCAAATCGGATGTCTCATTCCAACAAATCGATGTCATCCGAATCGACGTGTGCCAACTATTGTTGTACGTGAATTCGATAAATGGAAAATGCTCCTCCCAGTTACTGCTCCAATCGAGAGCACAAGCGCGCAACATATCCTCGAACGTCTAGATAGTGCGTTCCGACTGTCCATCTGACTGGGGATGAAAAGAGGTACTCAAACGCAAATGAGTACCCAATGCCTTATGCACCGACTGCCAAAAGTGCGATACAAAACGGCCATCACGATCCGAAACAATAGACTTCGGAGTACCATGAAGTCTCACAATCTGCGCGATAAACACACGAGCTAACTTCTCCGGGCGCCAAGTGTCCTTGATGCCTAGAAAATGTGCCGACTTGGTCAGACGATCAACAATCACCCATACCATATTCATGCCCGACCTCGATCTCGGCAAACTCGTAACGAAATCCATCGATATATCTTCCCATTTCCATTCCGGAACGGGAAGTGACTGCAATAACCCAGCCGGTCGCTGATGCTCGATTTTGACCTGCTGACAAGTCAAACATCTCGCTACAAACTGCGCGACCTCTTCCTTCATATCATTCCACCAGAAATTCCTCCTCAGGTCCTTGTACATCTTACTCGAACCAGGATGGACGGAGTAAGGTGTAGCATGGGCCTCACGCAAAATACTCTGTCTCAACTCTGAGTCGTTCGGTACACAAAGTCGACTCTGGAACCTCAAAACGCCATCCTCGTGAATCACAAACCCAGGAGACTTTTCTTTAAGAACGTTCTCTCGGATTTGAGTAATCATCGGATCCTCTAACTGCTTCAGCTTAATTTCATCGATCAAAGATGACGAAATCTCTAAAGCACAAAGTTGCCCCATAGCTCCAGGCGACAAAACCTCAACGTCTAACTCGATCAAAGCCTGCCGAAGCTCAGACTGAGACGTAAGGATCTCAAGCGTTCACAAAGCAATCGGTTTTCGACTCAAGGCATCGGCCACGACGTTCGCCTTGCCCGGATGATAAAGGATTTCGAGGTCATAATCCTTAATCAGTTCTAACCACCTCCTCTGACTCATATTCAACTCCCGCTGGGTAAATATGTATTTCAGACTTTTATGATCGGTAAAAATCTGACATGCAGAGCCGAAAAGATAGTGACGCCAGATTTTGAGCGCAAAAACAACTGCCGCTAACTCCAAATCGTGAGTAGGGTAGTTAAGCTCATACGGCCTCATCTGTCTCGACGCATACGCAATGGTCTTGCCGTGCTGCATCAACACACACCCAAGACCCTGACCCGAAGCATCACTATAAACAGCAAAACCCTCGTTGCCACACGGCAATGCTAAAACCAAGGCTGAAGTCAAACGCCTCTTCAGCTCCTCAAAACTAGACTGTCTCTCGTCATTCCAGACGAACTTCTCGGACTTCTGGAGCAACTGTGTAAGTAGCCGAGCTTGTTTCGAGAAACCCTCGACGAACCTACGGTAGTAGCCATCCAAACCCAAGAAACTACGGACCTCCTTCACATTCGTGGGCGGTGCCCAATCCAACACTGCCTCAATCTTCTGCGGATCCACTCGAACTCCCTCGGCCGAAATCACGTGACCCAAAAACATCACTTCCTTCAGCCATAACTCACATTTCGAGAACTTCGCATAGAGTCGCTCGGTCCTCAAAATGTCTAACACTGTCCGCAAATGACGGGCATGGTCTTCCTCATTCCTCGAATAAATAAGAATATCGTCAATGAAGATGACGACACACTTATCCAAATACTCGATAAAGACTTTGTTCATCAACTGCATGAACACCGCCAGTGCATTAGTTAACCTTATAGGCATAACTATGAATTCGTAATGTCCGTATCTCGTCCGAAAAGCTGTTTTCGGCACGTCGGACTCCCTCACCCGGAGCTGATAGTAACCCGATTTCAAATCAATCTTCGAGAATACCTCAGCTCCCTGCAACTGATCGAATAAGTCGTTAATCTTCGGTAAAGGATACCTATTCTTGATGGTCACCTTGTTTAGTTCACGATAGTCGATACACAAACGCAGTGAACCATCCTACTTCCACACAAACAGGACCGGTGCGCCCCAAGGTGAAGCGCTCGGTCGAATATAACCCGACTCAAGAAGCTCACTCAACTGCTTCTTCAGCTCGACCATCTCTGAAGGTGACATGCGATACGGCGCCTTCAAAATCGGAGCCACGCCCGACTCTAACTCTATAACAAACTCAACCTCACGATCCGGTGGCAATCCTGGTAACTCGTCAGGAAATACATCAGGAAACTCACTAACGACTGGAATAGACGAAAGCTCGACTCCACCATCCTTCGCCTTCAAGGCGTAGCACCAATAACCAGTACACCCCTTTCGCAGGAGTCTCATCGCCTTCAAGGCATTAATAACAAACTTCTGGTTTCTCTTTCGCCCCGCGAAAGAGTGTTCAGTGCCGTCCTCGGCTAGCATGGTAATGATCCTCTTGCGGTAGTTCATGATTGCACCATGCCGCTCGAGCCAATCATCCACGAGAATCAAATCCTCACCCTCGATACCCACGACAATAAGATTAGAGAGCCAAGCCCTCTCACAAATAAACACAGAACAGTCCCGGACTTCTCGATCACCGACAATTCTATCACCGCTAGGAAGTTTAACGATGAAAGGCTCGCAAGGTGACAAGCAGTCGAGAATCAAACAGCGTACACACTCTAGAGAAATGAATGAATGCGTTGCACCCGAATCAAAAAGCACACTGACAGGATGGGAATGGATATGAACGGTACCTGTCGCTACAGTAGCTGCTGGATCATCGGCCCTCCTCATCTCATAGATACGTGGAGGGGCAGAGCCAACACTAGAAGCTCCCCCTCTAGCGAGCTGACCCCAACCTCTCCCTCGACCGGCACCCGGCGAAGGCTGCAAAGCAAATGAGCCCTGGTTCACACTCGGCTCCATAGGTGCTGGAAAAGAAGTCCGAGCACCAAGAAGCCGTCTTGCCCGCTCACAAAAGGAAGCTTTGTGGCCCGACTGACCACAAGTATGACAAATCAGAGGCGGACGAGGATACTCCCAGTTCTGATGGCCCGGCTCGCCACAGTTAAAGCATTTGGTATCTCGAACAAAGGCACTAGCAGTACCTCGATAGCCCCCAGAGAAACGAGCCGAATTACCACCAAGAATATTCGCAGACTGAGACTTCTGCTGACCTTCACCCTTGTGACTCGAGAAATTTCCGGTAGATTTCTGCTTCTTGCTCTCCCGGACCGCCGCACTGGCCGTCACCGACATATCATAGGCAAGAGCTCGACTCTGATAATCCTTCAGGGTAGTGCAGACAAGTCTAGACATGTAGCCCCGAATCGACAGTTTCATCCGTCTGGAGAAGTGAAAAATTTTGTCGCTCTCCTCGACAACTTGGGTCTTCACATAACCCAATTCCTTGTTAAAATCGGCAATAGCTTAGGATACGGGAATATCCCGAGGTTGAGCATCATAGAAGGCATGGACTCGAGCCTGTCTAACCGGCCACGGGCAATATTTAGTTTCCATCAATTCCTGAAATTCGGCCCACGAAGCAACATGATCTTTGGGCCCAACGGCCTCCCACCAATCTGTGGCGTCCCCAGTAAGAAAGTACTGGGCGATAGGAACTTTACGGTCCTCGGGACAGTTGGTGGCAACAAAGACTTTGGATATCTCCTTGATCTACCCTTCCCAGGTAATTGGGTCAGAGGCTCCAGTGAACTGAGGAGGATGCATCTTGATGACATCCTGGAGCCAACGGTCAGCTCTGTCCCGAGCAGCATGGGCCGGATTCTGGACCGCCTGGGCAATCGCCGCCATCTGGTTTACCATCTGTTGCATAACAGCCGCAACACCAAGGTCAGCGCCACCTTGAGAAGAAGCATGGCTATGCTGGTCACTGGTACTGCCGGCTCCCGAAGAATGCGACGTGGCCGCCCCACCGGCTGCCCCACGTCCTCGGCCACTTCCACGACCACGACCACATCCACGACCACGGTTTCCTCCGGCATCCATACTGGTGTTAAGAGATATCAGAAGTATATTGATGATGACTAAGGGAGGAAAAAGCAACTACGATTAAAGAAGAGGAAATACAATGCGAGAAAACAAAGGACCGAATAAGAAAACTTACGAGCACTGGAAGTACCGAGATGCTGGCAGCGGTGTGACAATATGCAAAACAAAACACAAATAGATCCAAATAACCGACAACCTTAGGTATCCATAAACCTAGATGCTCTGATACCATTTTTTGTAACACCCCCGAGATATTCAGGGTATATTACAGTGCCGTGGACCCCTACATGGGACCCACCAGGCTAGACACAATTTACCACAGTAAATATACACATTATCCAATTGAACACCAAATCACACGCCCGGTGCAACCGGCGGAATAATCCACAATGGCAACATAAATAACTTGACGAATATAAATCTTAATCCGAAGAGAAAAACCTAAGTACTCGCGAGTACAATATATAAGTTTCAAAAGTGGACAACAACCATATCGAATGGAATAACGGAAATAAAAGGACTCAAACGCATATGTCAACGACCCTGGCCAACATCCTCGTACTGTCCCAGCGCTCGCTCGTCCCGATGATCATAACCTGAAATCCATAAACAAGAATTTCCTCACAACGGGTCCCTAGAGGGATTAGCAATTACGCTAGTACAAGTAATCAAGGCAAACCAATCGCTTACACATTTCATAGTACATGTACCAATATCATTTCAAAACCAAAAATCAGACATGTCCTTTCCGGAAACAAACAGTCAAATAATCAATTTGCCTAGGACCAGGACGCCACCATGAATCCCACCCGAGGCCTCTAAGGACCCTCCCGAGCTGGCCACTTTATAAAACAAGTCACGCACAGGCATCGCCTAGGACCAGGACGCCACCATGAATCCCACCCGAGGCCTCTAAGGACCCTCCCGAGCTGGTAGCGAAACAAACTCGTGAATCCAGAGTGAAGTCATAGATTCCCCCGAGGCCCCGTCGGACCCTCCCAGGGTGAGTATAGCACACACAATATACATTACCATTTCATGTTAAGCATAAAGGTTTCCAAAAATACTTGCCTTGAATTATTGACGTAACGAACGGAAGGAAAAACACCGACGAACGCTAGGAACCAACGGAACCGAACCTAACTATTCGAAGAACACAATCACAACCAACTCTAGACGAATACAGAAATGGAATACACCGGAAAACCCGCCTACGATTCATGTATATTCGTAAAAAATAACAACGAGGGCGCACCACAACCAAACCCTCCCGATTTTGCAAAACCATGAAAATATACCATGAATCCGTAGGAAAACTAATAATATCAACAAGATTAACCATATTCATCATGGATTAACCATCAAAACGGAACGAATCGGACGAAAATCCCAAAACCCCCAATTTATCCAAAAGTAGGGTTCTAAAATATTTACCTTGGATTAGGATGAAAGATTCGTGTTGCTGTTGTTAATATACACCAAGAACTCAAGGAAGTTGATGGTTGAGATGATCGGGGGAAGAAATCGCCAAGAAATCGCCCGGAATCGCCTTAGCCGCAGAGAGAAGGAAGAAATGAAAATAATACGTTCATCTCGGTCAACTCCCTAGTTTATATAGCCAGGGAGTGTTAGCGCGCGCTAATCCTCAAAGTTAGCGTGCGCTAACGAAATAAACTCCAGTCCAGTAGTCAGATTTCTGACCGTTAGCGTGCGCTACTCCAAACGTAGCATGCGCTAATAACCTCTCGGTAGCGCGCGCTATCGACCCATAGCGTGCGCTACCTGGACATCAGCCGAGTCCAGAAGCAACTGTCAGAGCACACCTGATCCGGTTAGCGCGCGCTATCGACCAAACATAGCGTGCACTAAAGTGTATCGGTAGCGCGCACTATCAACCAATAGCGTGTGCTACCCGGGCATCAGTCAAGTCCAGTGGCAAACTGTCCAGTACTGGACAGTCACACTAGCGCACGCTACCGGGCATCTCAGCGTGCGCTAGACCCCGACATTAGCGTGCGCTAGACTACGTAGAGTACGCTAATCCGCCAGTTCAGAGGGCTGGAATCAACACTGCCACTCCCAGGGATGGCTCTCTAGCGCGTGCTACGAAGCAGTCGTAGCATGTGCTACTAAGGGACCCCTCGCGCGAGCTATGCAGAAAAAATAGCGTGCGCTAGGTACGAAACATAAGTGGTTCAAAACACCGGAATATAAACGAAACATCAAATGGAACATCTCCAAAAGCATCATAACATAGAATGGATTCACGGCAACCCCGAAACGGTGGTTCCGCACAACAATAACGAGAATCAGATCAACAGGTGGCTGAAAAGATACACTAAAAGATACACGAGGGTCACTACGACCGAGAAATACACCGAAACTAAAAATACAAGGGAAAGAAAAATGCGGATATTACACAAGATCCGGCAGTGGGCTTCAAAGATAGCCACCAAGAATGAGCGCTCTTACCCAGATAGTAAGCCGCAACTGAAACTTTGTCCCTCAGGACACTCCACCATAGCAAATAACTTCTCGAAATGCTCAAGCCGGTGAATAATATCCGACCAACTCAGTAACACCCCAAACTAGGCGGATATTACAGTGCCGTGGACCCCCAACTCGGACCCACCAGGCGAGTGAAAATTAAAGAATTATATAATATAATTGTAGTACCGAACCACATTATATTACCAATTACTCTGATGAAGAGTTTCAAGTACAACACACCCAGGAATACAGAATACATGTATATTTTGTATGAAGATAAAATATACAACTGAATAAAATGAAAATCCAAACGAAAACTGCAGCGGAAAATACATATCAAATAAACATGAATAAGTGGACAGACTGGGCCCCCTACAAGTATCACTGGGACTCATCACCATCAACGTTCTCTTCCTGTGCCTTTGCCTTACCATGAACTAAAAACAACATCCCCAACGGGGTCAGTTACACAGAACAACAATCCTCAAGAGTTGAACAAATACAATAATCACATGAATTAGATGAAATCAAGTTGAACGATGGGCATCATAGTACGCCACGAATGGGATGTGTAAGTGCACAAGCCTGCCGAGTGCTCGGCGTCCCGCATAAACACCCTCAAAACTTGGCCTAATTAGTCTAACAGAGGCACGTTACCGTGTGCACAGTCCAATGTGTCCGGATCCCCGCATAAACACAATGACCTTAATGTGCCCGACTAAAAATTCCACACATATACCACCCGGAATGAAATACAATCTCGGAAGGTCACAAGAACAAAAGCGACCATGAATAAGAACAATTAATAGAAAGTCGACAAGGGTCAAGAATGACTCACCGAGGTGAAATAATGACGCAATGAGTGATAGCTTCAAATGAAATGATTGGAACCATTGTTCTTCGTGAATTGAATGATTAGTTTGATAATTACAAGTCTCAACACGGTTGATGTATGATGAATGAATTATATGTATGAATGAATAACAACGAAAGGAATGATTATCCTTTTAACCGAGCAAGAATTAACTTGCCTCAATACCGGTGATGAAATGTCCTTCCTCGAACAAACGTCCTTAATGGAGTTATTGGTCACTCGAACAACCTTGAAAGACACAAGTACCAACAATTCGCTTAATATACGTATCAAATACGATTATAACCAATTCAAGAAGTCAATACAACAAATCCAAACTCATTGGGGCATTTAGATAAACACGTTGCAAACATTCTTCCATTGTTTACAACCAACCCCAATTATATCGAAACCAACCTCCAAATGAGTGATTCAATCCAACAAAACATCATCAATACAATCAATAATCCCATAGGAATACTCCATTCGATATTACAACAACATCTAATCGAAACCCCCAACTCCAAAAATCAACATTCAAAGTGTTCTTGAATAATTCTCCAACAATCTAATGATAATTCGTAGAAACTCATAATCATATGTATATCTCTTCATATATAATGATTATAACATCCAAAACATCATACTTCATCTCAAAATCGAAATCTAAGGTTTTGAAGAAATTACCTTTGAAGATCCAATCTCTTCTATCCGTCGAAACTCGTGTTAATTGACTTCCCAAGCTCCACAAACGAATAAAGATGATTAAAACACGAACACACAAGTGTTTGGTGATGAAAAATCTCTCCTAAATATCTCTCTCTCGGAACCAAAATGAAGAAGTGAAGAAAATGAGGACAAAGACCCGTTTCGTCCTATAAATACTGCGCAGAGTTATGGCTATAACTCTGCTACCTAACGGCCGTAACTTCCCAAGTCAACGGCCTTACGGACGTAATCTCCATTACATACGGCCGTAACAAAACTTCGTCGAAAAAATGATAATGCCCGCACTGTCCGAGTTACGGCCATTCCAGGACTACCTTACGGCTGTAACAACACTTCATCGAACAATCTTCGGAACACCAACACCATCACTTATGACCGTATCCTGCCGATCTTACGGCCGTAAGTTGTCCTCGTTGACAACACCTCCTGAACCAATGTATGCATGTTACGGCCATAGCCTTCAAATCATACGGCCGTACCTTCCTTCTTACGGCCGTATCTTGTATGACCTACGGCCGTACGACATCTTCATCCAGAATTCACAAATTCCATGAATGCATGTTACGAATGTAATGTATGATAAGTTACGGCCGTAACTCACTGCTGGAATGACAACAATCCGACAACTCCGTCTTCTCGTTACAAATGATATATGATCCGACATGCAATACTTGTATGAATATAATTAAGTCCAATAACATGAAATATATGATACTTCCAACACAAGGATACCAATCACAATGATTATGATAATGTTCTCATCTCGATTCTCAAATGGAGTTGGATGATGAATGATAACTGATATACGATTCAAAAGTACGCCGAACGGTGAAATACAATGAATGAATATGAATGATGAATGATTATTAATGAGTAAAAATTACTGAGTGACAATTACTGAATGAAAATAAATGAGTTCACAATCGGGTATTACATAGCATTTGTTCAAATTTATCATTACCGCATAAAAATTTCTTTGTCAAAATTTTAAGTTCGTCTTGAACTTTCAAAAGATCATTCTTTAAAATATTTTCATTTTTAAGACATTTAGAATGATCGGTCTCAACAATTTTCCCTTTTTCAAGAATTTTGGAAATTTCAATTTCCAATAATGTATTTTTAGATTGGAGGGATTTAATTTCGGATAAAGCATTTTGAAAATCGATATGCAATAATTCGAATGTTTCAAATAATTCGTCTTGAGACGATGTACTAACCTGGCTTTCGACGTCGATTTCGTTGAATGTACTTCTTGCCACAAGTGCGAGATTATTTTGATTAATGAAATCTTCGTCCTCGTCTTCATCACTCCACGTGGCAATTAAGACTTCCTTCTTTGGATTTGCTCGGTAATTCTTTGCAAAGTTGCCTGGTTTACCATAGATTCGACAATTGTTGTCGAATTTCTTAGATTCACCCATCTTGATGTCTTTCTTTCTCCGGTTTAATAAGTTTTCAAACTTATTAATATTTTTGGCATAATATGCCGATTCTTCATCACTATCATCGACTGGGATTTCTTCTTTTCTTGACATCTTCGCTCTCATGGCTATCGTTCTTTCCCTCGGCTTCGGCTTGGTGTTCCGTGATTTTAGAACGATCTCATAATTTATTAGTGAACAAACGAGGGCGCTAAAATCGAGCGTATTGAGATCTTTAGATTCCATGATTGCCGTCACGGTGCCGTCCCACTCGCTAGGTAGTGATCGTAAGATTTTCTTGACTTTCTCACTACTTGATAGCAGTTTCCCGAAAGAAGTTAGTCCATTGGTGATGACTGAAAATCGGTCGAGCATGTTGGTGATGGACTCATCACCCTTCATCATGAATAACTCGTAGTCATGGAGAAGCATATTAATCTTCGCCTCCTTGACTTTATTTGTGCCTTCGTGAGTGATTTCTAACATCTTCCAAATCTCCTTAGCACTATCACAAGAAGATAATCGGTAGTGTTCTTCCAAATTTAGAACATAGTATAATAATTGCGTAGTTTTGCAATTATAGTGATCATTTTTCCAATCGAAATCATCGTACTCTTCAAAGCTTTTAAGCGTACCGTCGGATTTGATTGGAATTTTCGGACCAATATAGATTACTTTCCATAGCTCGATGTCAAAAGCTCGGATGAATATTGACATCTTCTTCTTCCATTTCATGAAGTTAGATCTATCGAAGAATGGTGGTCGGTTCAAGGCAAGACCTTCGACCGGTGCAATTTGAAACGCCATTTGGATCGTCTTCTCCTCGGATGTTAAGCCGCTTCTAGGAGGAACTGCTCCGATACTAATTGTTGGTGCAAGATTGGGTATTCGCGCTATTGTGAGGAAGTGTATTTAAAGGTGCGGTAAATAAATCGACATAGGATTTATAAAGGTTCGGCCAAACGTGCCTACGTCCTCTCTTCGGTATATTTTTTTGTAGGCTAAAGATCAACCTCTGCACCTCTCTTCTATCGGGATAACCATTACAAACTCGTCTTCTATCGGTCTGAGTAAACTGTTCAATCACTTGGCTTTTTGTCGGTCCAAGTTAAACCGTTCTCCTTTTCTATTGGACAAGGAATCAACCAATCTAGCTTTCTATGGATACTAGACAAACCTCAAGTGGATATAGATTGCGATTCTAATAATGACGGATCCTTGATCCTAATAACACTGTATCCAATCTTATCCTTTATTTTTCCTCCCTTATATGATTTCGTTTGTAACACTCAATCACTTATTAATATAAGCTCAATTACAAAAACTAGAATGAATACAATGATATCACAAGTATAGATGATTTGCTCAAGGTTGTTGTGTGGTTTGATACCAAATGGTTTGGTATTTATAGCCATATTCCTCCAACTAGCCGTTACTGCCAGTCTCACTTAGCGTGCGCTAGCCTCTTGCTTTAGCGTGCACTATTGCCTGTTGCATACATTATTTCTGATTACGTACGTTATCTGATTGAAACTTCAGTCCAGTGGCTACTGCCTCTATCAGTTATCGTGCGCTAGCATCTCATTATAGCATGCATTAATATTGTGTCATTGCTTGCGTCATATATCCGTTGTAGCCTTTTGACTTTGGACTTTACACCGAATCTTCCAATGTTCATATGTTGGAATTCAAATGCTCTTTAGCGTGTGCTAAAGATCATTCATAGCGTGCGCTATGTCTTATGTCAGTGCATATGTCATATGGTGTTGAAAGTCTTCACAATGGTCATATTCCTTCGATAGCGTGCATTATGCTTCAAATGTAGCGTGCACTATCTTCATCAGGTGACTTTGACTTCAGGTAACTTTGTCGCTCATCTGATCTGCAGATAGCTTCCTAGCGTGCGCTAATGTTTCCTGCTAGCGTGCGTTAGACATCAGGTAAGTTCAGGTCAGGTGACTTTTTCTTGTCTGAATATGTAACTTTCATTAGGTAGCTTTCCTCTTTGACTGGTCAGGTAACTTTCCTTCTTGGCTGATCAGGTGACTTTTTACCCAGCATAAATGTCTTGTTGTTTTGTTTTGCTTCCTTGTTGTTTTTCTTTGTTTAACAACTAATCATCAAAACTCGATTAATGAATATTTGGAATAAAATATTCCAACAACCTTGTTAACATATGTACTTTGACTTAAGGCAAGAAGCCTTTTAGATCTATCTCTATAAATCCTTATACCCAGTATATAGACAGCTTCCCCTAAGTCCTTCATTTTAAAACATTTACTTAGCCATAGTTTAACACCTTGCAAAGTAGGGATGTCATTTCCAATGAGTAGGATATCATCCACATAGAGTACTAGAAAAATAATTGCGCTCCCACTAATCTTCTTGAATACACAAGGTTCGTCTTGAGTTCTAATGAAATCAAACTCTTTGATTTTTTCACCAAAATGAAGATTCCAACTCTGATGCCTACTTCAAACCATAAATGGCTTTTAGAAGCTTACATACTTTATTAGGATTATTAGGATCGGCAAAACCTTCGGGCTGTATCATATACACATCCTCATCTGACTTCCCATTAAGAAAAGCGGTTTTGACATCCATTTGCCATATCTCATAGTCATAATATGCTGCTATGGCTAGTATAATTCTAATTAATTTAATCATTACGACTAGCGAAAAGGTTTCATCATAGTCAATACCATGAGTCTGTCTGTATCCTTTCACCACGAGTCGTGATTTGTATGTTTGTACAATGTCATCCATGTCCTTTTTCTTTGTAAAGATCCATTTGCAACCAATTGCTTTGGAACCTTCAGGAAGATCAATCAAAGTCCATACTTGATTATCATACATGGATTGCATTTTGGATTTCAACCCTTCAAGCCAACTTTCGCATTCAATGCTAGTAGTTGCTTCATTGTAGGTTGTGAGCTCATATAGATCCATGAGTTCCACATTTTTGTCATCTATGATGAGAAATCCATATCTCTCAGGTTCACGATGGTAACGTATAAACCTATGTAGAACTGGTATAGAATAAGTGGTCTCAACATATCTATGTGAGTTAAAATCAGTTTTATCTAAAGGTTCAGTATCTATTTGTGGCTCTCTCATCTCATGAAGAGTTATTTTGCTCCCACTATTTTTCTTGGAAATAAATTCCTTATCAAGGAATACTCCAGATCGAGCAACAAACACTTTGATAGGATGTAAAAGTAATATCCTTTAGTTTCCTTAGGATATCCCACAAAAAGATATTTATCCGATTTGGGTGATAATTTATCAGTGATAAGTCGCTTCACATAAGCTTCACAACCCAAAATCTTAAGGAAAGACAAAACATGTTGTTTCCTTGTCCATATCTCATATGGTGTGCTTTGAACTGATTTAGATGGTACTCGATTTAAATTGAACGCAGCAGTCTCTAAGGCGTAACCCCAAAAAGAAATTGGAAGATCATCTTGACCCATCATCGATCTAACCATGTCTAACAAGGTTCGGTTTCTCCATTTTGACACACCATTCCATTGAGGTGTTCTAGGTGGAGTTAGTTGTGAAAAAATTCCACAATATTTAAGATGATTGTCAAATTCATGGCTTAAATATTCACCACCACGATCTGATTGTAGTGCTTTAATAGTTTTGCCTAACTGATTTTGTATTTCATTTTGAAATTTCTTGAATTTCGTAAATGACACAGACTTATGACTCATTAAGTAGATATATCTGAATCAGCTTAAGTCATCTGTGAACGTTATGAAGTAATGGAAACCTCCTCTAGCATTTGTATTCATTGGTCCATTTACATCAGTATGAATTAAGCCCAATAAATCTGCAGCTCTCTGAGTATGGCCCTTGAAAGGAGCTTTGGTCATTTTGCCGAATAAGCAAGATTCGCACATATCATATGATTCTAAATCAAATGTCTCTAAGATTCCATTTTTATGGAGTTTGGTTATACGTTTCTCGTTTATATGGCCCAAACGACAATGCCAGAAACATGTTTAGTTTAAATCATTTGATTTAAGTCTTTTGACATTTATGTTACAGACAAATTTGGAACTTTCAAGATTTATGGGATATAATCTCCCACTCATCAAGGCATCTCCATAAAAAATACCTTTATTAAATATGGACATTACACTATTCTTAATAGTAAAGTCGTAACCTTCCAAATCAAGACAAGCAACTGATATAATGTTTCTACCCATAGCACGAACGCAATAATAATTATTAAGTTCCAATAAAAGTCTACTACGTATCTTTATATCATAAGTCCCTACGGCAATAGCAGCAACTCTTGCTTTATTTCCGACACGTAGGTCCATTTCACCTTTTGCTAGTTGTCTACTCGCAGCCCCTGTGCATTCACACAAATGTGAGCTTCACTACTGGTATCTAATACCCATGATGAAGAAGTAGATAAATTGACTTCTATAATAAGAATACCTGAAGCAGCAATCTTACCGCTCTTCCGTTTCCTCATTTCTTCCAGGTAGACCTTGCAATTCCTTTTCCAATGACCAGTTTCATTGCAGTGGTAGCAAGTCCCCTCTTTGGGTTGTTTCGATGACTTCTTGAAAGGTTTAGGTTTGGGTTTAGACAACATTTGCATTTTACCCTTACCTTTATCTTTTGGGGTCATCTTATTCCCTTTATTTTTATTCCATTTCTTTTGAACCACTAAAACATTAGGAACAACTTTCTTAATGTTTGTCTCAGTTTGTTTTAGCATCCCATGCAACTCAGTAATAGTTTTCTCCATGTTGTGCATGTTGAAATTTACTACAAACTGATCGTACTTTGAAGGCAGTGATGAAAGATCATATCTGTAGCGAGTTCCTAACTGATAGGAGCTCCTAGCCTTTCAAGATGCTCAATGTAGCCCTTCATCTTAAGGACATGAGAACTCACAAAAGTACCTGAAGACATTTTACAACCATTCAATGCCTTCATAGTGGCAAACCTCTCCTGACAGGCTTGCTGTAACACCCCAAACTAGGCGGATATTACAGTGCCGTGGACCCCCGACTGGGACCCACCAGGCGGATGAAAATTTATGAATTAAGTGATATAATTGTAGTGCCGAACCACAATATATCAACAATTACTCCGATGAGGAGTTTCATTATAACACACCCAAGATAATACCGAAAACATGTATATTTGATATGAAGATAAAATACACAACACTGAACGAAACGGAGTATCCAAATGGAAATCTGCAGCGGAAAATAAATGACAACAACATGAAAGACTGCAAGAATCGGGCCCCTCTACTAGTATCAATGGGACTCCTCGCCGTCAACGTTATATTCCCGTGCTTTTGCCTTGCCATGAGCTGAAAACAAAATCTCCCAACGGGGTCAGTTACACAGAACAACAATCCTTAAGAGTTGAATAAACATAATCATATATGCTGTATAAACCACAAGTTCGATCAAAGTCTCAAAATGTCGAACACATGCGATCAAAAGTGAATCGGCCAGATTATAACCCAATCCTGTTGAAAACATATGCAATCAAACATGCTATATGAATCAACTAACGATACGGCTCAAAGGGTGGCGCCACACTACACCCGGGATGGAAATGTGTCCGTGCACAAGCCACCATCGAGTATCGATCGAATACACGTGTGGTCTTGTACCTAATCAGTCTCACGAAGTGATCTTCTCATGTGCACAGTCCAATGTGAGGCCAACAACCAACACACGACTTAATATGTGCCCGACATGAAAATCCTACATATACCAACCGGCACGCCAGTATGACCCGGAATGCCATGAGATAACAAAAGTGACATCGAAATCAATAATGACTCACCGAGATGAAATGACAGTGAAGTGAATGATAGCTCAATGAAATGATTGGAACCGTCGTTCCTTGTGACTGAAGTGATTAATTGACAATTACAAGTCTCAATACGGTTAATACATTATGAATGAACTATAATTTTGAATGAACAACAACGAAAGGAATGAATATCCTTTTAACCGAGTAAGAATTATCTTACACAACGCCGATGAAGAATGTCCTTCCACGAACAACGTCCTAAATGAGATGTCGGTCGCTTGAACAACCTTGAATAACATAATTACCAATAATCCGGTTCAACACACGAATCAAACACGAGTATAACTAACTCAAAACGTCGATACGACTAAACCAAGTTCATTGGGGCATTATATCGAACACGTTATGGCCAAACTTCGATTATTTACAACCAAACCTCAATAATACCAATATCAGATCCCCAAGAAGTGTTTCAAACCAACAAAACATCTTTAATACGATCAATAATCCAATATGAATATCCAAATTCATGATTTCAACAACAATTAATCGAAAACCCCCAAATTCAACTCAATATTCAAAGTGTTCTTGAATAACCTTTCAATGATCCGATTAATATTCATACATACTCATAATCATATGTATATCTCTTCATACAACATGATTATAACGTCCAAAACATCATATCTCAACACAAATCGAAATCCAAGAGGTTTGGGAATATTACCTTTGAAGATCCAAACACTTTGATTCGATGAACACGAGTTAGATCGACGATCAGAGCTTCACAACCGAATGAAAATGATGAAGAATCAAGTATTCAAGTGATTGATGATGAAAATTTCTCCCACAAACCCTCTCTCTCGGATGTAGGATGAAAAATGAGCTTGTTCCTCTCAAAAAATGCAATTATAGTGCAGCCTGCACTGTGTGCCGCGGCCCGGCCGAGTGTGCCGCGGCACAGGGCCAAAATCTACCCCCAGTGCTCGGCAGTGTGCCGCGGCCCGGCCGAGTGTGCTGCGGCAGTGACTCGGCAGTGTGCCGTGGCCCTGCCGGCAGGAGCCGCGGCCCCCGGTACAGGCAGGTTGGCCAAAACTGCAACATGTGTGTGTCTTAGCTATTTGGACCATAACTCCCTCGTCAGGACTCCGATTGACTCACCGTTTGAACCATTGGAAAGCTAACTTGATGCTCTATAATATTGACAAGATTAAGAATTTTTGGAGTTTCCAAAAATTAATGGTGATTTTACAAATTCGAACTCATACGTGGAAAAGTCGCTTAAGAACACGGAACTCAACAGAACGACACCGAGACGAACTCGGATGACAAAAAGTGTAGAATTAATCATTCTCGGAATGACAATATGGTAACAATAGAGTCGCTAAGATGGACTTCCGTCAAAAAAATAAAATTATCGGAAATCCAAATTGCGGATATTACATACTACCCTCCTTAAAAGAAGTTTCGTCTCGAAACTTAAAACAAGTAGGGAGAAGTAATATCCCGCTTGAAAAACTCAACGAGATACACAAGAACCGCAAATGTACCCAACAATAGCATGATTCGAACAAGAAGGAAATTTGAAATGGCATGAACTCCAATATCAACATCGATTAATGAAGTAATTATAACGATCAAGATAATATTCTCATCTCGATTCTCAAGCAAGGTTGAAACAATGAACGATATCAATACACGACTCAACATTAGTCCGAACGGTGAACACGAATGAATTAACATGAATGATGAATGATTATTAATGAGTGAAAATCCACTGAGTGACAATTACCGAATGAAAAATGAATGAATTTACAAGCGGGTATTACATACTCCCCCCCTTAAAAATAGTTTCGTCCTCGAAACTAAGGGTGAAACAAATAGGAATAACTCTTCCGCATACTATCCTCGATTTCCCAAGTAGCCTCTTCGACTTTGTGACTCGACTACTGAATTTAACCAAGGGATCGTCTTGTTCCTCAACTGTTTGATTCGCCGTACTAAGATTCGTACGGGATGCTCCTCATACGTATGATCATCTTATCTCGATTTCATCAAACTTAAGTATGTGGCTAGGGTCGGCAATATACTTTCGCAACTGAGATACGTGAAACACATAATGAATTCGGCTCAACGCCGGAGGTAAGGCCAATCGATAAGCTAACTCGCCTACTCGATCCAAAATCTCAAACGGTCCAATAAATCTTGGACTCAACATTCCCCTCTTCCTGAAACGGAAGATACCTCGACTCGGGGATACCTTGACCAACACGTGGTCACCTGTCTCAAACTCTAATGTCGGCGACGATTATCTGCATATGATTTTTGTCGACTCTGAGCAGTCAACAAACGACTCCTGATCAAAGATACCTTCTCATGGGCGGCTATAAGCATATCGGGCTCGGTGCCGATTGATTCTGATAAGTCATCCCAATATAAAGGATATCGACAATGACGACCGTACAAGGCCTCGTAAGGTGCCATCTTAATCGAAGCATGCCAACTATTATTATACGTGAACTCGATCAATGGTAGTTGGGCTTCCCAATAGTCTTTCCAATCAATGACGCATGCCCTCAACATGTCCTCCAATGTCTGAATAGTCCTCTCTGATTGTCCATCGGACTGAGGATGAAAAGTTGTGCTGAAATTAAGCTGAGTTCCCATGGCACGATGAACTGATTTCCAAAAATGAGACACGAATCGTCCGTCACGATCGGAAATGATACTCTTAGAAGTACCATGAAATCTCACTAACTCTTTGATGAACAACTGGGCCAGTCTCTCGGGACCCCACGTAACCTTAATCTCAAGGAAATGAGCTGACTTAAACAAACGGTCCATAATTACCCAGATTGAGTTCATGCCACAACGACTCGTCAGAAAACTCGTGATGAAGTCCATGGAAATATCTCCCCACTTCCACTCTGGTATAGCGAGCGGTTTCAGCATACCTGCCGGTCGCTGATGTTCTATCTTGACTTGCTGATAGGTCAAACATCTCGAAACAAATTTCGCGACTTCTCGCTTCATATTACTCCACAGTAATTTTGTTTCAAGTCTTGGTACATCTTGCTAGACCCCGGATGAATGGAGTAAGGGGTAGCATGAGCTTCTCTCAAAATCGAGTTTTTCAACTCGTCATTCGCCGGTACGCCTAACCGATTCTTGAATCGCAATAGTCCATACTCGTGGACCACAAATTCCGGGGCTTTCCCCTAAGCCACATCCTCACAGATGCGTAACAATGATGGGTCTGAACCCTGATTCACTCTGATCGCCTCCTCAAGTGGCGATAAAATTTCCAACGTACAAAGTTGCCCTTGTACTCTCTGTAACCAGACCTTGATCTCGGGTCTCAAAAATTCCTGCTGAAGCTTCCTCTGAACTGTTAAACGAGCAAACATTTGCTCCTGAACGGACTTATGACTCAAGGCATCGACAACCACGTTTGCCTTACCCGGGTGGTACAAGATATCGATATCATAATCTTTGATTAGTTCCAACCACCGCCCCTATCGTATATTTAACTCCTTCTGAGTAAATATATACTTCAAACTCTTATGATCGGTGAATATCTGACAGGTGATGCCATAAAGGTAATGACGCCAAATCTTCAATGAGAAAACCATGGCTGCTAGCTCCAGGTCGTGGGTCGGATAATTAACCTCGTAAGGTCTCAATTGCCGTGAAGCATAGGGAATAACCTTCCCATTCTGCATGAGTACACATCCGAGACCCTGTCCGGACGCATCACCATAAACCACAAATCCTTCCGTCCCTTGCGGTAAAGAAAGGACATGTGCTGAAATTAACCGGCTCTTAAGTTCCTCAAAACTCTACTGACACGCGTCGGACCACGTGTATTTCTTATCCTTTCGCAAAAGGTTTGTCATTGGTTGAGCGATCTTAGAAAATCCTTCCACAAACCGCCGATAATAACCGGCTAATCCGAGAAAGCTTTGGATTTCCTTAACATTCTTCGGAGGTAGCCAATCTCGGATAGCCTCCGTCTTCTGAGGATCAACACGCACTCCGTCTGATGAAATTACATGCCCGAGAAACGTCGTTTCGGACATCCAGAACTCACATATGGAAAACTTTCCATAAAGTTGCTCTCGTCTCAACATGTCGAGAACCTGATGAAGGTGAAGCTCGTGCTCCTCCTGGTCACGAGAATAAATTAAAATGTCATCAATGAAGACAACCACAAACCGATCCAAAAAGTCGATGAAATCCCAATTCATTGATTCCATGAATACCGCAGATGCATTAGATAACCCAAACGGCATTACCACGAACTCATAATAACCATAGCGTGTTTGAAATGTCGTCCTCGCGATATCCGACTCTCGAATTCGCAACAGGTGGTATCCGGATCTTAAGTCGATCTCGGAAAATACTGAAGTTCCCTGAAGTTGATCTAAGAGATCATCAATACGGGGTAGAGGATACTAATTCTTGATCGTCACCCTATTCAACTCCCGATAATAAATACACACACGAAACGAACCATCCTTCTTCTTGACAAACAACACTGGTGCTCCCAACGGGGACGCACTCGGTCGGATATCACCCTTCTCGGTCAAATCCTCTAATTGATTCTTTAGTTCCTGCAGTTCGGTCGGGGCCATCCGATACGGTGCCTTCGATAATGGAGACGTACCAGGCTCCAACTCTATCGTGAATTCCATATCCCTTGGTGGAGGTAAAACAGGTTGCTCGTCTGGGAGTACATCGTCAAACGATAACAATGATACCACGAATGGTTGAACACCTCGATTGCCTTAGAACGGCCAATCGACGACAATGATATAAGGAATGATGGAACATCTCGATCGCCTTAGAATGGTCAATCGATGACAATGATATATAATGAATGATTGAACATCCCTGGTTGAGTAATTTACTGCTTTCATCATATTAATGATTCTTCCGAAACAACGGGGATCACCTACCTGAAATACACACTCGACTCCAACGACGGAAATGATAGGGACCATACGCTTACGAACATTTAGAATGGTGTCATGACGATCCATCCCACTAATATCCAATATTACATCGTCCTTAGGTAAATCCACCACGATTAGGTCCACCAACCACTCGCGGTCATTAAGCTTAATTTAGTCAGTTCTTAACCTCATGATTTTCAAAAATTCTTTTACCGCCAGGTAGACCAATGATATAAGGCCCACAGTTAATAAGACTATCCAAGTTAAGTCTATTCAAACATGATTCGGAAATGAATGAATGCGGTGCACCGGTATCAAAAAAAAGTACACGCAGGTTTAGATAAAATTACGAGTATACTGAGATCGTTCGGGCCTCCGGATCATCAGTCCTCTTCATCTCATGAATCCGGGACTTGCCGGCCCCCGAACCGGACGTTCCCGTTTGATAAATATGAGCTCCGCCTTTATTCGCTTCCGTCGTCTTAAACGACGCTGACAAAGCAGTCTGATTCTGAATCGCTGATTGCTTCGGGGCCTGAGATGCTACCGGAGTCGGCTTGGAGTCCCTTCGGCAAAAACGGGCCTTATGCCCAACAATCTCACAATTATGGCACGTGATAGACGGTTTCAGACACTTAGTGCTGTAATGACCCGGCGCTCCACAGTTCAAACAGGTGATGGCCGAACTGGCCGCTCGGGACTGAGATCCCGCATGATTATGCGCCGTAGGAGGTCACTCAGAAACGTTAGGGCCAACACGAGGCTTCTTGGAGGCTGACTGACCGCCTTCAGACTGATTACGCTTTGTTGATTTCTTGCTGACAGATGAAGGTTGCTGTTCAGCAATTTCCTTAGCAGCAGGCTCATACGGGAGAGTTCTCTCAATTAAATCGGCCAGAGTGGCGCAATGATGATTAAGCAATTGCATATGGGTCATCATGGCCTGCATAAAAGTGAGTGGATCAACCCGAACATCTTCCGATCGAGCGGAGTCCTGGGTACGGTTTCCCGACAGTGGGCGATTATTCCCCGGGTTTCGGCCCACACCGTGGCCTCTCCCCGTGCATCCCCTGACAGCTCTCTCCATACTGAAGTAGGAAGGTCGCATGATAATCATAGATATCGTATGAGTACCGCGTTATGATTTACGTCATGAAATGATGAAAATGAGCATACACGCTCTAACACAGTGATTACATGAATGATTAACTGAGGTGACATGATTATCTGATGATATTCTTAAAATGGTTATCTTGAACAAGTTAAAAAGATTAATGATATGATCCTCAAGATTAACAACTGAGTGATGAAATGAATTGAGTGATTAATGAGTTAACATGATCAACATGATTACAAATGAAAATGATAAATGAGGAAATCTTACTATTCTTTGGTCTGAAGGGCTCGACTCTTGCACAGGTCACATGTGACGCGAAAGTCCAATGATACTGGTCTGATGAACGATGATTACAAATGAGACATGACTCGGAAGGTAGTATTCAAAACCACGCTCCGATACCAACTCTGTAACACCCCAAACTAGGCGGATATTACAGTGACGTGGACCCCCGACTGGGACCCACCAGGCGGATGAAAATTTATGAATTAAGTGATATAATTGTAGTACCGAACCACAATATATCAACAATTACTCCGATGAGGAGTTTCATTATAACACACCCAAGATAATACCGAATACATGTATATTTTATATGAAGATAAAATACACAACACTGAACGAAACGGAGTATCCAAATGGAAATCTGCAACGGAAAATAAATGACAACAACATGAATGACTGAAAGGACCGGGGCCCCCTACTAGTATCACTGGGACTCCTCGCCGTCAACGTTATATTCCAGTGCTTTTGCCTTGCCATGACCTGAAAACAAAATCCCCCAACGGGGTCAGTTACACAGAACAACAATCCTCAAAAGTTGAATAAACATAATCATATATGTTGTATAAACCACAAGTTCGATCAAAGTCTCAAAACGTCGAACACATGCGATCAAAAGTGAATCGGTCATATTATAACCCAATCCTGTTGAAAACATACGCAATCAAACATGCTATATGAATCAACTAACGGTACGGCTCAAAGGGTGGTGCCACACTACGCCCGAGATGGAAATGTGTCCGTTCACAAGCCACCATCGAGTATCGATCGAATACATGTGTGGTCTTGTACCTAATCAGTCTCACGAAGTGATGTTCTCGTGTGCACAGTCCAATGTGAGGCCAACAACCAACACACGACTTAATATGTGCCCGACATGAAAATCCTACACATACCAACCGGCACGCCAGTATGACCCGGAATGCCACGAGATAACAAAAGTGACATCGAAATCAATAATGACTCACCGAGATGAAATGATAGTGAAATGAATGGTAGCTCAATGAAATGCTTGGAACCATCGTTCCTTGTGACTGAAGTGATTAATTGACAATTACAAGTCTCACTACGGTTAATACATTATGAATGAACTATAATTATGAATGAACAACAACGAAAGGAATGAATATCCTTTTAACCGAGTAAGAATTAACTTACACAACGCCGATGAAGAATGTCCTTCCACGAACAACGTCATAAATGAGATGTCGGTCGCTCGAACAACCTTGAATAATACAATTACCAATAATCCGGTTCAACACATGAATCAAACACGAGTATAACTAACTCAAAACGTCGATACGACTAAACCAAGTTCATTGGGGCATTATATCGAACACGTTGTGGCCAAACTTCGATTGTTTACAACCAAACGTCAATAATACCAATATCAAATCCCCAAGAAGTGTTTCAAACCAACAAAACATCTTCAATACGATCAATAATCCAATATGAATATCCAAATTCGTGATTTCAACAACAATTAATCGAAAACCCCCAAATTCAACTCAATATTCAAAGTGTTCTTGAATAACCTTTCAATAATCCGATGAATATTCATACATACTCATAATCATATGTATAGCTCTTCATACAACATGATTATAACGTCCAAAACATCATATCTCAACACAAATCGAAATCCAAGAGGTTTGGGGATATTACCTTTGAAGATCCAAACACTTTGATTCGATGAACACGAGTTAGATCGACGATCCGAGCTTCACAACCGAATGAAAATGATGAAGAACCGAGTATTCAAGTGATTGGTGATGAAAATTTCTCCCACAAACCCTCTCTCTCGGATGTAGGATGAAAAATGAGCTTGTTCCTCTCAAAAAACGCAATTATAGTGCAGCCTGCACTGTGTGCCGCGGCCCGGCCGAGTGTGCCGCGGCACAGGGCCAAAATCTGTCCCCAGTGCTCGACAGTGTGCTGCGGCCCGGCCGAGTGTGCTGCGCCAGTGACTTGGCAGTGTGCCGCGGCCCTGCCGGCAGGAGCCACGGCCCCCAGTACAGACGGGTCGGCCAAAACTGCAACATGTGTGTGTCTTAGCTATTTCGACCATAACTCCCTCGTCCGGACTCCGATTGACTCACCGTTTGAACCATTGGAAATCTAACTTGATGCTATATAATATTGAAAATATTCAGAATTTTTGGAGTTTCCAAAAATTAATGGTAATTTTACAAAGTCGAACTCATACGTGGAAAAGTCGCTTAAGAACACTGAACTCAACAGAACGACACCGAGACGAACTCGGATGACAAAAAGTGTAGAATTAATAATTCTCGGAATGACGAAACGGTAACAATAGAGTCGCTAAGATGGACTTCCGTTAAAAAAATAAAATTACCGGAAATCCAAATTGCGAATATTACACTTGCTGTTGGAACATTTCCTTAAGCTGACCCATCATTTCATAAGCTTCCATGTCCTCGAACTGTATCTGCAGCTCCGAGTTCATGGTTGCTAACATAAGTCATGTCACATCCAAAGAATCATTCATATGGTTACTATACGCATCTTTTTGATCTTTGGTGGCGGTTCATCAGGAATTGGGTTTTCCAGAATGTACTGCTTCTTTTCATCTTTGAGAACAATTCTCAAGTTCCTTGACCAATCAAGGTAATTAGTGGCAGAAAGTTTTTCTTTGTCAAAAATTGATCGCAACGAGTTTGTATTGATTGACGCCATTGATTCTACAATATTAATGTGCAAAGTTATTCGTGAGATATATTGATTTTAAAATCTAACGATCAAGTAAATGCAAGCACAACTTTGGCATGTCCCTCGCACATAAAAGAAGTTTAGTTTTTATCAATAGAGATGACATCTTATGTCAACATGTTAGTCTCAAATATTATGTATCACATATACATATATGAATTATAATCTAATGATCAAATAACCACAGACACAGCTTTGGCATGTCCCCTGTAATTAAAAAATGCTTTAGATTATCATTTGGGATGACATCTCTTGTCGTTTTAAACGTATTAATCCCAAATAAGCCATAGGTCCAAAACCGTTTTGTATTAGCTATATAAGTCTTAACCATTTAAAACATATGTATAAGCTTGTTTATTCATCTCGCCTCCTTAAGATAAAATCCACACACCCTGCTTTGGCAGACCCATATTAGAAATGATCGAAAGTTTGATGAGCGTTCTGAAAATGGTTGGCTCTTGAGACTTATGTTTCATATCAATTGATTTAATAAAACTATTTTACCAAAATTGATTATCTCAAAATTATTACCATGTATCTCATACATGTAAAAGTTTTAATGAGTTTGATTTATTTGGTAATAACGATTATTAAGCAAATGAAATAAATATGATGCATCTCATATAATCATATACTAACTTAAATATGATGCATCTCATACAAGCATATGCAATGTAAATATGATGCATCTCATACATTCACATGAACAATTAGGTGTAGTGTGGTATAGTCATAGAACCTATTATGATATTCGTTAATATCAATAGGTCGGTCGGTGTAATCTTCGATAACGCCTTTCTTATTGAATTCCTTATAAGTTGCTCGTCTCCTTCGTCTTCCTTTTATAGCTAGAACTATTCTAAACTATATCTTTACATTTTATAATAGAAACCTCGAGTTACATTTGAGGGGAGTAAGATGAGAAGATACAACAAAATAATAAGAAGACATGACCTACAAGTTGTATTATGAATATTACAACCATAATCAAATCATCCATCTAATTGATCTAGTACGGCTATACCAACCACGATGCATTAACTATTTAAGCATTCACAAGCACATATAATATATAAAAGGTACCAAATATCGACCATTGATAAGTTATATAATATATAAAATATGCCAAATATCGACAATCGATAAATTATAAAGTTTCGAGGCCTTAGCATCAAACCGGGTAAAA
Source organism: Orobanche coerulescens (assembly GCA_033398695.1). Lineage (NCBI taxonomy): Eukaryota > Viridiplantae > Streptophyta > Magnoliopsida > Lamiales > Orobanchaceae > Orobanche > Orobanche coerulescens. The sequence continues at coordinate 22,036,957 of CM065810.1, forward strand.
CGAGAAACAAATTTCCAGGAATATATGAAGAGAACGAGGCTGAAACGGGTCCGGAAGTGGCCTTGACTGCGGTCCGAACAGCCTGGACCGCGGTCCCTTGGTCTAGACCGCACGGCACACAGGCCAGGACACAGGCCAGCACACAACCATGGACCAAGGTCCCCTTCGCTCGGACCACTCGGCAGCCTTGTTCTAGCACTCCATCAGGTATTTTTTGAGTTTTTGAGTATACATCTTATGTATACTTCATGTATACATCTTATGTAAATAACAACTAATACCTTTTGAGCAATTTAAATGTATAAATCAAGTAGATCAAATCTATATTTATACAACCTCGAAAGCAAATATAATTATGTTCATATGAAAATTTTAAAGAAGCATAATCTTTACATGAACAAATTTATGTTCATATGCACCTCTTAAAATTCATAATCCTAACATAAAATTTATATGTAGATCAAATCATACGTTCTTTGATTCTTGGATTTAGTAGAACTAAATCATCACATGAATCACCATATATGAAAGAACCATATATGTCAAGATCAAACATATAAATCAATATATATATATATCACCATATACATATTAAGATAGACATCATATATATATATATATATAAATAGATCGAAACACAAATCTATTAAAATTATATATATATATATATATATCACCATATATATAAATATACATAGATAAAATTTATATATCATATATATAAACATCATATATTACATATATGAACATCATATATCAACATATATGAAATCGAAACAATGAAAATATACTAGTAGCTCCGATACCACTGTTAGGTTTTTATCGAACTAATAAGATTTATGATCTCATCATATATCAAAATAGAGCAGCGGAAGTATAATATAATATGTAAAAACCCTCCGAGGATCCAAGTATATTAACAAAGTACGAAGAACAAGATTGTTACCTCTTGTAGCGTATTTCCACACAACGAACAATTCCCGAGCATCTAACGGATTGCTAGCTCCGATTCAGTAAAGATTTCACTTAAATCAATTTGAATATAGGTATGTTCTTGATTATGGTAAGAACAAGAACACCAAGAATATTATTCAAATGTTCTTGAACTTTGATCTAAAATAACAACTATGAATCTGATTCAATATGTTATTAAAGATCAAACTCACAAGATTAGATGAAGAATAGATGAGTATTCTAAATACTTTCTTGGTCAAAGAATCAATCTTCAAAGATATGAAGATATGTTCTCGATTTTTTTGATTATTCAACTCTTGAATATTATCTTCAAGACTTTGAGAAAGAGAAATATCAAAATCAGATTTTTGATTCTCTCTACACAAATATGTCTTCACTTGTGATTAAGTCTTATTTGAGGGCTATCACAAGACACTCTTATATAGTCCTGTACATGGCTAAGGGTTCACCAACCCTTTCACCAACTTATAATCAACTGGAACAAAATAGCTGCTCTGCTTGTTTAAGTGTGTGACCTTGTAGGTTCTATTAATACGGTAATGAGTATAAAACAATTTTTACGACTCATAAATCATAAGAGGCCTCTATCTAGATATTGTGACTACTGTAATACCCGGTTGTAATTCAGTAATTATCATTCAGTATTTATCATTCAGTAATTGATACTCAGTAATTTCACTCATTATTGATCATTTGTCACCCATATTCAATCATGGTATTCATCATTCAGAGTAATTGTATCGTGTATCAATCGTCATTTCGTCACTAATCTAATTGGAGTTCGTGCCGTGTTATCATCGTTGTCATTTTCGTTGTGGGCTGTGCGTGAGGAGTAGCGCACGCTACGTACTCTTTTTAGCGTACGCTAATTGAGTACAGGTAGCGCACGCTACCACTCAGCATTAGCGCACGCTAATGTTACCCTGGTTGCAGTCCAGAAGGTACTGGACTGCAGGTGAGTTATATGTAGCGCACGTTATGAGTGGTAAGTAGCGCGCGCTAGCGGGTTGTAGTAGCGCACGCTAAATATGTGGAGTAGCGCGCGCTAGGGACGGATCAGGTTGGGTCCAGTGGCTACTGGACTGCACTGGATTAATTCATAGCGCACGCTATGAGTGATATTTAGCGTACGCAATCGATATTATAGCGCACGCTAATAGTTGGTTGTAGCGCACGCTATCGAGATCAGATCATATGACAGACGGTTTCTGGATTCCAGTACTGTGCATCACATAATTCGTTAGCATACGCTAACAATGGGTATTAACGCACGCTAATGGCATGACCGTAGCGCACGCTACAAAAGGGTACGTAGCGCGCGCTACCGTGTTCGGACAGTGGGTACTGGACTACCCAAATTACCCGTTAGCGCACGCTACGCACAAGGGCTAGCGCACGCTAACCTGGAATGGCTATATATTGGACAGTTAGCCTGAGTTCGTCATTTTATCATCCTTCCTCATTCCCTCATCGGTTTCGGGCGATTTTGGGCATTTTGGAGAGTTCTCTTCGATCTTCTATCATCCATCATCATCTTCAAGTCTTTGAGTTGGATTATCATCACTTCATCACCTCCTTAACATCGAATCAAAGGTATTAATCTCTTGGATCTAGAATTTCGGATTTTTGGGTTTTTCCTTCCGATTTATTCGTGTAAGCTTGGATTATCATTGGAATATGTTAGATATGGATTATCTACCTTGGATAAGTATATTCTTACGGATTTAATGGTTATTTTCGGAATTATTTCAAGAACCCTTGGGGTTGACTTCGGTTAATTGGGGATTTTCCGATTAATGTAGTTGTAATCTCGAATTGTGGATTCCTAATGGATTATTGATATCATTGAAGTGTTTTGTTAGTTCGATATACTCATTTTGGTGTTGGTTTCGATATATTCGGGATTGGATATTTTCGAAGTCGTGTGGTTGGTTACGTGTTCGTAAGAATGCCCCTATGAGTTGATTATCGTTGTTTCGATCTTTGGGTTAGTCGTGTTTTGTTGCTTGATACGTGTATTGAACGGTTGTTGGTAATTATTGTTATTCAAGGTTGTTCGAGCGACCGGTATTTCACTTAGGACGTTGTTCGTGGACGGACATTCTTCATCGGTATTGTGTAAGTTAATTCTTACTCGGTTAAAAGGATATTCATTCCTTTTGTTGTTGTTCATTCATAATCGTAACTCATTCATCATTGTATTAACCATATCAAAACTTGTCATTGTCAATTAATCACCTCAGTCATAAGGAACGACGGTTCCAATCACTTCATTGAGCTGTCATTCATTTCACCATCATTTCATCTTGGTGAGTCATTATTCATTTTCGTTGTCACTTTTGTTATATCGTGGCATTCCGGGTCGTACTAGCATGCCGGTTGGTATGTGTAGGATTTTCATGTCGGGCACATTATAGTCGTGTGTTGGTTGGTGGCCTCACATTGGACTGTGCACACGAGTTGATGGCTTCGTGAGACTGATTAGGTACAAGGCCACGCGTGTATTCGATCGATACTCGTTGGTGGCTTGTGCACGGACACATTTCCATCCCGGACGTAGTGTGGCGCCATTCCTTTGAGCCGTACTGATAGTTGATTCATATAGCATGTTTGATTGCGTATGTTTCGGAGGATAATTCATAACTTGGATATATCATGATTGTGTATTTTCAACCCTTGAGGATTGTTGTTACGTATGGCCGGCCCGTTTGGGGATTTTGTTTTTCAGGTCATGGCAAGGCAAAAGCACGGGAATAACATATTGACGGCGAGGAGTCCCAGTGATACTAGTAGGGGGCCCCAAATCCTTTCGGTCATTCCTATTGTTGTCATTTATTTTCCGCTGCAGATTTTCACTTGGTTATTCCATTTCATTCAGTGTTGTGTATTTTATCTTCATATAAAATATACATGTGTTCTGTATTATCCTGGGTGTGTTGTATGAAACTCCTCATCGGAGTAATTAATGTTGTAATGTGGTTCGGTACTACATTCGCCCTGTGTAATTCATTCATTTTCATCCGCCTGGTGGGTCCCAGTTGGGGGTCCACGGCACTGTAATATCCGCCTAGTTTGGGGTGTTACAGAGTTGGTATCGGAGCATGGTTTTGAATACTACCTTCCGAGTCATGTCTCATTTGAAATCATCGTCATCAGACTAGTATCATTGGACTTTCGCGTCACGTGTAACCTGTCCAAATGCCGAGCCAATCAAACCGAAAGAACTGTAAGATTTCTAACGCCATGGTATAATTTCTGGCAATAGTCATTCATTCATCATTCATCAATTAACAATCCTCAAACATCATCATTCATTGTGATTAGGACGATCATGTTAACCCATTAATCACTTAATTCATTTCATTTCTCAGTTAATGATCAAGACGATCATGTTAACTCATTAATCACTTAATTCATTTCATTTCTCAGTTAGTGATCAGAACGATCATATTAACTCATTAATCACTTAATTCATTTCATTACTCAGTTGTCGATCTGGATGATCATATTATTAATCTTGTTAAGTTATTCAAGATAATCATTTCAAGAATTTCATCAGATAATCATGTCACTTCAGTAAATCATTCATATAATCACTAAGTAGAGCATGTATACTCATTTTCATCATCTCATCACATAATCATAACGTGATAATCATGCGGGAAATATAATCATTATGCGACCTTCCTACTTCAGTATGGGGAGAGGCATCGAGGATGCACGGGGAGAGGCGCGGTGCGGGCAAACCAGGAAATAATCACTCATTGTCGAAATCGTGCGGGACTCGGCTCGATCGTAAGATGTTCGGGTTGATCCACTCACTTTTATGCAGGCCATGATGACCCATGTGCAATTGCTCAATCATCATTGCGCCACTGCCGGATTAATCGAGAGAACCCTCCCGTATGAGCCAGTGCTAAGGAAAGTGCTGAACAACAACTTCCATCTCGGCAAGAAATCAGCGGCGTAATCAATCCGAAGGCGGTCGGTCAACCTTCAAGAAGCCTCGTGTGAGTCTATCGTTTACGGCGACCTCCTACGGCGCATAATCGTGCGGGATCTCGATCCGAGTGGCGATTCGGCCATCACTGTTTCAATTGTGGAGCAGCGGGTCACTACTGAGGCGAGTGTCTGAAACCGTCTATCACGTGCTATAATTGTGGGAATTTTGGGCATAAGGCCCGTTTTTGCCGAAAGGACTCCAAGTCGGCTCCGGCGGCATCTCAGGCCCCGAAGCAAGCAGCGATTCAGAATCAGACTGCTTGGTCAATGTCGTTTAAGACAATGGAAGCAAATAGAGTTGGGGATCATATTTATCAGACGGGAGCGTCTGGTTCGGGAGCCGGCAAGTCCCAGATTCATGTGATGAGGAGGATCGATGATCCGGTGGCCCGAATGACCTCAGGTATACTCGTAATTTTATTTCAACCTGTGTGTACCTTTTGGATACTGGCGCACCGCATTCATTCATTTTCGAATCATGTTTGAATAGACTTATTTTGGAATAGTCCTATTGCTTGTGGACCTCATACCATCGATCTACCTGACGATGGAAGATTTTTCGGAAATCATACCGAATTAAGCTTAATGACCGCGATTGGTTGATGGACCTAATCGTGGTGAATTTATCTTAGGACGATGTAATTTTCGGTATTAGTTGGTTTGGTCGTCTTGATACTATCCTCAGTGTTTGTTAGCGTTTGGTCGCTATCTTTTTAAATCGTTGGTTGTCGAATGTGTACTTGAAGTAATCCCGTTGTTCGGAAGAATTATTATTATGACCAAGCGGAGAAATTCCATGGCGAATTGTTCAATCATTCATTGTATCATTTCCATCGATTGGCCTTTCTAAGGCAATCGAGTTATTCAATCATTCATTCTATCATTTCCATCGATTGGCCTTTCTAAGGCAATCGAGTTGTTCAATCATTCATTGTATCATTTTCATCGATTGGCCTTTCTAAGGCAATCGAGTTATTCAATCATTCATTACATCATTTCCATCGATTGGCCTTTCTAAGGCAATCGAGTTATTCAATCATTCATTGTATCATTTTCATCGATTGGCCTTTCTAAGGCAATCGAGTTATTCAATCATTCATTGCATCATTTTCATCGATTGGCCTTTCTAAGGCAATCGAGCTATTCAATCATTCATTGTATCATTTTCATCGATTGGCCTTTCTAAGGCAATCGAGATGTTCAATCATTCATTGTATCACTTTTTATCGATTGACCATTCTAGGGCAATCGAAATGTTCATTCATTCGTGGTATCATTGTCATTGATTGACGATGTATTTCCAGACGAGTTATCTGTTTGCCTTCACATAGAGTAGTGGAATTCAGGAGTGAGTTGGAGCCGGTATGTCCCTATTATCGAAGACACCGTATCGGATGGCCCCGACCAGAATGCAGGAGTTGAAGATTCAACTTGAGGAATAGTTCGAGAAAGGTGACCTCCGACCGAGTGCGTCCCCGTGAGGAGCACCAGTGTGATCTGCCAAGGAGTAGGATGGATCGTCTCGTGTGTGTATTAATTATCAGGAGTTGAACAGCGTGATGATCAAGATTAGTATCCTCTACCCCGTATTAATGATCTCTTAGATCAACTTCAGGGAGCTTCAATATTTTCCTAGGTCGACTGAAGATCTGGATATCATCAGCTGCGAATTCAAGAGTCGGGTATCGCAAGGACGGCATTTCGTACACGCTATGGTCATTATGAGTTCGTAGTTATGCCGTTCGGGCTAACTAATGCACCTGTGGTATTCATGGAGTTAATGAATCGGGTTTTCATCGACTTTCTTTTTGATCAGTTTGTTGTTGTCTTCATCGATGACATTTTGATTTATTCTCGTGATCGAGAGGAACACGAGGTACATTTTCATCAGGTTCTCGACGTGTTGAGACGCGAGCAACTTTATGGAAAGTTTTCTTAATGTGAGTTCTGGATGTCCGAGGTGATTTTTCTCAGGCATGTAATTTCATCAGACAGAGTTCGTGTCGACCATCAGAGGATGGAGGCTATTCGAGATTGGCAACCTCCGAGAGATGTTAAGGAAATCCTAGGTTTCCTCGGATTAGCTGATTAATTATCCGACCCACGACCTGGAGCTAGCAGCCGTGGTTTTCGCGCTGGAAATTTGGCGTCGTTACTTGTATGGCGTCACCTGTTAGATCTTCACTGATCACAAGAGTTGAAGTATATATTTACTCAGAAGGAGTTAAATATGTGACAAAGACAGTGGTTGGAACTAATCAAAGATTATGATATCGAGATCCTTTACCACCCAGGCAAGGCGAACATTGTCGCCGACGCCTGGAGTCATAAGTCCGTTCAGGAGCAGATGCTTGCTCGTTTATCAGTTCAGAAGGAGCTTCAACAGGAATTCCTTAGACCCGAGATCGAGGTCTGGCATCAGCGACTGGCGGGTATGCTGAAACCGCTCCCTATTTCAGAATGGAAGTGGGAAGACATTTCTATGGATTTCATCACGAGAGTGCCGACGAGTCGTCGGGGCATGAATACGATCTGGGTGATCGTGGACCGCTTAACTAAGTCAGCTCATTTCCTTGAGATTAAAGATATGTGGGGTCCCGAGAGACTTGCCCAGCTGTTCATCAAGAGATAGTGAGATTGCACGGTACTCCTAAGAGTATCGTTCCTGATTGTGACGGGCGATTCGTGTCTCATCTTGGAAATCAGTTCATCGTGCTTTGGGAACTCAGCCTAATCTCATTACCGTTTTTCATCCTCAGTCCGACGGACAATCAGAGAGGACTTTTCAGACACTGGAGGACATGTTGAGGGCATGCGTCCTCAATTAGTAGACGATCGGGAAGCCCAATTACTGTTGTTTGAGTTCACGTACAATTATAGTTGGCATGCTGTGATGAAGGTAGCACCTTACGAGGCCTGGTACGGTCGTCGTTGTCGATCTCCCTTGTGTTGGGACGGCCCATCAGAGTCAATCGGCACCGAGCCCGATATACTTATAGCCGCCCGGGAGAAGGTAGCTTTGATCAGAAGTCGTTTGTTGACCACTCAGAGTCGACAGAAATCATATGCAGATGATCGTCGTTGACCGTTAGAGTTCGAGGCGGGTGACCATGTTTTGATCAAGGTCTCCCCGAGTCGTGGTATCTTCCGTTTTGGGAAGAGGGGTAAGTTGAGTCCGAGATTCATTGGACCGTTTGAGATTCTGGATCGAGTAGGCGAGTTAGCTTACCGATTGGCTTTACCTCCGGCGTTGAGCCGAATTCATAATGTGTTTCACGTATCTCAGTTGCAGAAGTATGTTTCCGACCCGAGTCACATACTTCAGTTCGATGAAATCGAGATTGCCGATGATCATTCATATGAGGAACGTCCTATACGAGTTTTAGAGCGGCGAATCAAGCAGTTGAGGAATAAGACGATTCCTTTAGTTAAAATTCAGTAGTCTAGACACGGAGTCGAAGAGGCTACGTGGGAAACCGAGGATAGTATGCGGGAGAGTTATCCCGAGTTGTTTGACCCTTAGTTTCGGGGACGAAACTCTTTTAAGGGGGGGTGTATGTAATACCCGGTTGTAATTCAGTAATTATCATTCAGTATTTATCATTCAGTAATTGATACTCAGTAATTTAACTCATTATTGATCATTTGTCACCCATATTCAATCATGGTATTCATCATTCAGAGTAATTGTATCGTGTATCAATCGTCATTTCGTCACTAATCTAATTGGAGTTCGTCTTTGTGTTATCATCGTTGTCATTTTCGTTGTGGGCATGCGTGAGGAGTAGCGCACGCTACGTACTCTTTTTAGCGTACGCTAATTGAGTACGGGTAGCACACGCTACCACTCGGCATTAGCGCACGCTAATGTTACCACAGTTGCGATCCGGAAGGTACTGGACTGCAGTGAGTTATATGTAGCGCCCGCTATCGGTGGTAAGTAGCGCGCGCTAGCGGGTTGTAGTAGCGCACGCTAAATATGTGGAGTAGCGCGCTGGGGCGGATCGAGGTTGAGTCCGGTGGCTCTTTGCGCATCGAATTAATTCATAGCGCACGCTATGAGTGATATTTAGCGTACGCAATCGATATTATAGCGCACGCTAATCGTTGGTTGTAGCGCACGCGATCGAGATCGAATCGAGAGGGACAGGCGGTTTACGGATTCCCGATCGGGCATCACATAATTCGTTAGCGCACGCTAATAATGGGTATTAACGCACGCTAATGGCATGACCGTAGCGCACGCTACAAAAGGGTACGTAGCGCGCGCTACCGTGTTCGGACAGTGGGTACTGGACTAACCAAATTACCCGTTAGCGCACGCTACGCACAAGGGCTAGCGCACGCTAACCTGGAATGGCTATATATTGGACAGTTAGCCTGAGTTCGTCATTTTATCATCCTTCTTCATTCCCTCATCGGTTTCGGGCGATTTTGGGCATTTTGGAGAGTTCTCTTCGAGCTTCTATCATCCATCATCATCTTCAAGTCTTTGAGTTGGATTATCATCACTTCATCACCTCCTTAACATCGAATCAAAGGTATTAATCTCTTGGATCTAGAATTTCGGATTTTTGGGTTTTTCCTTCCGATTTCTTCGTGTAAGCTTGGATTATCATTGGAATATGTTAGATATGGATTATCTACCTTGGATAAGTATATTCTTACGAATTTAATGGTTATTTTCGGAATTATTTCAAGAACCCTTGGGGTTGACTTCGGTTAATTGGGGATTTTCCGATTAATGTAGTTGTAATCTCGAGTTGTGGATTCCTAATGGATTATTGATATCATTGAAGTGTTTTGTTAGTTCGATATACTCATTTTGGTGTTGGTTTCGATATATTCGGGATTGGATATTTTCGAAGTCGTGTGGTTGGTTACGTGTTCGTAAGAATGCCCCTATGAGTTGATTATCGTTGTTTCGATATTTGGGTTAGTCGTGTTTTGTTGCTTGATACGTGTATTGAACGGTTGTTGGTAATTATTGTTATTCAAGGTTGTTCGAGCGACCGGTATTTCACTTAGGACGTTGTTCGTGGACGGACATTCTTCATCGGTATTGTGTAAGTTAATTCTTACTCGGTTAAAAGGATATTCATTCCTTTTGTTGTTGTTCATTTATAATTGTAACTCATTCATCATTGTATTAACCATATCAAAACTTGTCATTGTCAATTAATCACCTCAGTCATAAGGAGCAGCGGTTCAATCATTTCATTAATTGTCATTCATTTCACCATCATTTCATCTTGGTGAGTCATTATTCATTTTCGTTGTCACTTTTGTTATATCGTGGCATTCCGGGTCATACTAGCATGCCGGTTGGTATGTGTAGGATTTTCATGTCGGGCACATTATAGTCGTGTGTTGGTTGGTGGCCTCACATTGGACTGTGCACACGAGTTGATGGCTTCGTGAGACTGATTAGGTACAAGGCCACGCGTGTATTCGATCGATACTCGTTGGTGGCTTGTGCACGGACACATTTCCATCCCGGACGTAGTGTGGCGCCATTCCTTTGAGCCGTACTGATAGTTGATTCATATAGCATGTTTGATTGCGTATGTTTCGACAGGATAATTCATAACTTCAGATATATCATGATTGTGTATTTTCAACCCTTGAGGATTGTTGTTACGTATGGCCGGCCCGTTTGGGGATTTTGTTTTTGAGGTCATGGCATGGCTTAAGCAAGGGAATAACATATTTTCGGCGAGGAGTTCCTGTGATACTAGGAGGGGGCCCAAATTCATTTCGTTCATTCGTATTGTTGTCATTTATTTTCCATTCGATTTTCACTTGGTTATTCCATTTCATTCGGTGTTGTGTATTTTATCTTCATATAAAATATACATGTGTTCTGTATTATCACAGGTGTGTTGTATGAAACTCCTCATCGGAGTAATTAATGTTGTAATGTGGTTCGGTACTACATTCGCCCTGTGTAATTCATTCATTTTCATCACTTTGGTGGGTCCCGGTTGGGGTCCACGGCCTTTGTAATATCCGCCTAGTTTGGGGTGTTACGAGTTGGTATCGGAGCATGGTTTTGAATACTACCTTCCGAGTCATGTCTCATTTGAAATCATCGTCATCAGACTAGTATCATTGGACTTTCGCGTCACGTGTAACCTGTCCAAATGCCGAGCCAATCAAACCGAAAGAACTGTAAGATTTCTAACGCCATGGTATAATTTCTGGCAATAGTCATTCATTCATCATTCATCAATTAACAATCCTCAAACATCATCATTCATTGTGATTAGGACGATCATGTTAACCCATTAATCACTTAATTCATTTCATTTCTCAGTTAATGATCAAGACGATCATGTTAACTCATTAATCACTTAATTCATTTCATTTCTCAGTTAGTGATCAGAACGATCATATTAACTCATTAATCACTTAATTCATTTCATTACTCAGTTGTCGATCTGGATGATCATATTATTAATCTTGTTAAGTTATTCAAGATAATCATTTCAAGAATTTCATCAGATAATCATGTCACTTCAGTAAATCATTCATATAATCACTAAGTAGAGCATGTATACTCATTTTCATCATCTCATGACATAATCATAACGTGATAATCATGCGGGAAATATAATCATTATGCGACCTTCCTACTTCAGTATGGGGAGAGCTGTCAGGGGATGCACGGGGAGAGGCCGCGGTGCGGGCCGAAACCCGGGAAATAATCACTCGCTGTCGGGAAATCGTGCCCAGGACTCGGCTCGATCAGAAGATGTTCGGGTTGATCCACTCACTTTTATGCAGGCCATGATGACCCATGTGCAATTGCTCAATCATCATTGCGCCACTCTGGCCGGATTAATCGAGAGAACCCTCCCGTATGAGCCAGCTGCTAAGGAAAGTGCTGAACAACAACTTCCATCTGTCAGCAAGAAATCAGCGAAGCGTAATCAATCCGAAGGCGGTCAGTCAACCTTCAAGAAGCCTCGTGTGAGTCCTATCGTTTCTGAGCGACCTCCTACGGCGCATAATCGTGCGGGATCTCAGTCCCGAGTGGCCAGTTCGGCCATCACCTGTTTCAATTGTGGAACGGCGGGTCACTACAGAACTGAGTGTCTGAAACCGTCTATCACGTGCTATAATTGTGGGAATTTTGGGCATAAGGCCCGTTTTTGCCGAAAGGACTCCAAGTCGGCTCCGGCGGCATCTCAGGCCCCGAAGCAAGCAGCGATTCAGAATCAGACTGCTTGGTCAATGTCGTTTAAGACAATGGAAGCAAATAGAGTTGGGGATCATATTTATCAGACGGGAGCGTCTGGTTCGGGAGCCGGCAAGTCCCAGATTCATGTGATGAGGAGGATCGATGATCCGGTGGCCCGAATGACCTCAGGTATACTCGTAATTTTATTTCAACCTGTGTGTACCTTTTGGATACTGGCGCACCGCATTCATTCATTTTCGAATCATGTTTGAATAGACTTATTTTGGAATAGTCCTATTGCTTGTGGACCTCATACCATCGATCTACCTGACGATGGAAGATTTTTCGGAAATCATACCGAATTAAGCTTAATGACCGCGATTGGTTGATGGACCTAATCGTGGTGAATTTATCTTAGGACGATGTAATTTTTGGTATTAGTTGGTTTGGTCGTCTTGATACTATCCTCAGTGTTTGTTAGCGTTTGGTCGCTATCTTTTCGTCGTTGGTTGTCGAATGTGTACTTCAGGGAAGTAATCCCCGTTGTTCCAGAAGAATTATTATTATGGCCAGGCGAGAGAAATTCCATGGCGAATTGTTCAATCATTCATTGTATCATTTCCATCGATTGGCCTTTCTAAGGCAATCGAGTTATTCAATCATTCATTCTATCATTTCCATCGATTGGCCTTTCTAAGGCAATCGAGTTGTTCAATCATTCATTGTATCATTTTCATCGATTGGCCTTTCTAAGGCAATCGAGTTATTCAATCATTCATTACATCATTTCCATCGATTGGCCTTTCTAAGGCAATCGAGTTATTCAATCATTCATTGTATCATTTTCATCGATTGGCCTTTCTAAGGCAATCGAGTTATTCAATCATTCATTGCATCATTTTCATCGATTGGCCTTTCTAAGGCAATCGAGCTATTCAATCATTCATTGTATCATTTTCATCGATTGGCCTTTCTAAGGCAATCGAGATGTTCAATCATTCATTGTATCACTTTTTATCGATTGACCATTCTAGGGCAATCGAAATGTTCATTCATTCGTGGTATCATTGTCATTGATTGACGATGTATTTCCAGACGAGTTATCTGTTTGCCTTCACATAGAGTAGTGGAATTCAGGAGTGAGTTGGAGCCGGTATGTCCCTATTATCGAAGACACCGTATCGGATGGCCCCGACCAGAATGCAGGAGTTGAAGATTCAACTTGAGGAATAGTTCGAGAAAGGTTACCTCCGACCGAGTGCGTCCCCGTGAGGAGCACCAGTGTGATCTGCCAAGGAGTAGGATGGATCGTCTCGTGTGTGTATTAATTATCAGGAGTTGAACAGCGTGACGATCAAGATTAGTATCCTCTACCCCGTATTGATGATCTCTTAGATCAACTTCAGGGAGCTTCAATATTTTCCTAGGTCGACTGAAGATCTGGATATCATCAGCTGCGAATTCAAGAGTCGGGTATCGCAAGGACGGCATTTCGTACACGCTATGGTCATTATGAGTTCGTAGTTATGCCGTTCGGGCTAACTAATGCACCTGTGGTATTCATGGAGTTAATGAATCGGGTTTTCATCGACTTTCTTTTTGATCAGTTTGTTGTTGTCTTCATCGATGACATTTTGATTTATTCTCGTGATCGAGAGGAACACGAGGTACATCTTCATCAGGTTCTCGACGTGTTGAGACGCGAGCAACTTTATGGAAAGTTTTCTTAATGTGAGTTATGGATGTCGAGGTGATTTTTCTCGGGCATGTAATTTCATCGAGACGAGTTCGTGTCGACCATCGAGGATGGAGGCTATTCGAGATTGGCAACCTCGAGAGATGTTAAGGAAATCCTAGGTTTCCTCGGATTAGGCGATTAATTATCCGACCCACGACACGGAGCTAGCGGTAGTGGTTTTGTATTTGGAAATTTGGCGTCGTTACATATGGCGTCACTGTTAGATCTTCACCGATCACAAGAGTTGAAGTATATATTTACTCGAAGGAGTTAAATATGTGACAAAGACGGTGGTTGGAACTAATCAAAGATTATGATATCGAGATCCTTTACCACCCGAGCAAGGCGAACATTGTCGCCGACGCCTGGAGTCATAAGTCCGTTCGGGAGCAGATGCTTGCTCGTTTATCGATTCGAAGGAGCTTCAGGAATTCCTTAGACCCGAGATCGAGTCGGCATCGGCCCGATCGGGTATCTTTGAAACCGCTCCCTATTCCGGAATGGAAGTGGGAAGACATTTCTATGGATTTCATCACGAGAGTGCCGACGAGTCGTCGGGCATGAATACGATCTGGTGATCGTGGACCGCTTAACTAAGTCAGCTCATTTCCTTGAGATTAAAGATATGTGGGGTCCCGAGAGACTTGCCAGTGTTCATCAAGAGATAGTGAGATTGCAGTACTCCTAAGAGTATCGTTTACGATCGTGACGGGCGATTCGTGTCTCATCTTGGAAATCGATTCATCGTGCTTTGGGAACTCGGCTAATCTCATTACCGTTTTCATCCTCGGTCAGACGGACAATCGGAGAGGACTTTTCGGACCTTTGGAGGACATGTTGAGGGCATGCGTCCTCAATTAGTAGACGATCGGAAGCCCAATTCTTGTTGTTTGAGTTCACGTACAATTATAGTTGGCATCTTTGTGATGAAGGTAGCACCTTACGAGGGCACAGTACGGTCGTCGTTGTCGATCTCCCTTGTGTTGGGGACGGCCCATCGAGTCAATCGGCACCGAGCCCGATATACTTATAGCCGCCCGGGAGAAGGTAGCTTTGATCGAAGTCGTTTGTTGACCACTCGAGTCGGCGAAATCATATGCGAGATGATCGTCGTTGGCCGTTAGAGTTCGAGGCGGGTGACCATGTTTTGATCAAGGTCTCCCAGTCGTGGTATCTTCCGTTTTGGGAAGAGGGTAAGTTGAGTCCGAGATTCATTGGACCGTTTGAGATTACGGATCGAGTAGGCGAGTTAGCTTACCGATTGGCTTTACCTCGGCGTTGAGCGAATTCATAATGTGTTTCACGTATCTCGATTGCGAAGTATGTTTAGGCCGAGTCACATACTTCAGTTCGATGAAATCGAGATTGCCGATGATCATTCATATGAGGAACGTCCTATACGAGTTTTAGAGCGGCGAATCAAGCAGTTGAGGAATAAGACGATTCCTTTAGTTAAAATTCAGTAGTCTAGACACGGAGTCGAAGAGGCTACGTGGGAAACCGAGGATAGTATGCGGGAGAGTTATCCCGAGTTGTTTGACCCTTAGTTTCGGGGACGAAACTCTTTTAAGGGGGGGTGTATGTAATACCCGGTTGTAATTCAGTAATTATCATTCAGTATTTATCATTCAGTAATTGATACTCAGTAATTTCACTCATTATTGATCATTTGTCACCCATATTCAATCATGGTATTCATCATTCAGAGTAATTGTATCGTGTATCAATCGTCATTTCGTCACTAATCTAATTGGAGTTCGTGCTGTGTTATCATCGTTGTCATTTTCGTTGTGGGCTGTGCGTGAGGAGTAGCGCACGCTACGTACTCTTTTTAGCGTACGCTAATTGAGTACAGGTAGCACACGCTACCACTCAGCATTAGCGCACGCTAATGTTACCACAGTTGCGATCCGGAAGGTCTTGGGTGCAGTGAGAGTTATATGTAGCGCCCGCTATCAGTGGTAAGTAGCGCGCGCTAGCGGGTTGTAGTAGCGCACGCTAAATATGTAGAGTAGCGCGCGCTAGGGACGGATCAGGTTGAGTCCAGTGGCTACTGGACTGCACTGGATTAATTCATAGCGCACGCTATGAGTGATATTTAGCGTACGCAATCGATATTATAGCGCACGCTAATCGTTGGTTGTAGCGCACGCTATCGAGATCAGATCAGAGGACAGACGGTTTCTGGATTCCAGTACTGGGCATCACATAATTCGTTAGCGCACGCTAATAATGGGTATTAACGCACGCTAATGGCATGACCGTAGCGCACGCTACAAAAGGGTACGTAGCGCGCGCTACCGTGTTCGGACAGTGGGTACTAGACTAACCAAATTACCCGTTAGCGCACGCTACGCACAAGGGCTAGCGCACGCTAACCTGGAATGGCTATATATTGGACAGTTAGCCTGAGTTCGTCATTTTATCTTCCTTCTTCTTTCCATCATCGGTTTCGGGCGATTTTGGGCATTTTGGAGAGTTCTCTTCGAGCTTCTATCATCCATCATCATCTTCAAGTCTTTGAGTTGGATTATCATCACTTCATCACCTCCTTAACATCGAATCAAAGGTATTAATCTCTTGGATCTAGAATTTCGGATTTTTGGGTTTTTCCTTCCGATTTCTTCGTGTAAGCTTGGATTATCATTGGAATATGTTAGATATGGATTATCTACCTTGGATAAGTATATTCTTACGAATTTAATGGTTATTTTCGGAATTATTTCAAGAACCCTTGGGGTTGACTTCGGTTAATTGGGGATTTTCCGATTAATGTAGTTGTAATCTCGAATTGTGGATTCCTAATGGATTATTGATATCATTGAAGTGTTTTGTTAGTTCGATATACTCATTTTGGTGTTGGTTTCGATATATTCGGGATTGGATATTTTCGAAGTCGTGTGGTTGGTTACGTGTTCGTAAGAATGCCCCTATGAGTTGATTATCGTTGTTTCGATCTTTGGGTTAGTCGTGTTTTGTTGCTTGATACGTGTATTGAACGGTTGTTGGTAATTATTGTTATTCAAGGTTGTTCGAGCGACCGGTATTTCACTTAGGACGTTGTTCGTGGACGGACATTCTTCATCGGTATTGTGTAAGTTAATTCTTACTCGGTTAAAAGGATATTCATTCCTTTTGTTGTTGTTCATTTATAATTGTAACTCATTCATCATTGTATTAACCATATCAAAACTTGTCATTGTCAATTAATCACCTCAGTCATAAGGAACGACGGTTCCAATCATTTCATTGAGTTGTCATTCATTTCACCATCATTTCATCTTGGTGAGTCATTATTCATTTTCGTTGTCACTTTTGTTATATCGTGGCATTCCGGGTCATACTAGCGTGCCGGTTTGTATGTGTAGGATTTTCATGTCAGGCACATTATAGTCGTGTGTTGGTTGGTGGCCTCACATTGGACTGTGCACACGAGTTGATGACTTCGTGAGACTGATTAGGTACAAGGCCATGCGTGTATTCGATCGATACTCGTTGGTGGCTTGTGCACGGACACATTTCCATCCCGGATGTAGTGTGGCGCCATTCCTTTGAGCCGTACTGATAGTTGATTCATATAGCATATTTGATTGCGTATGTTTCGACAGGATAATTCATAACTTCAGATATATCATGATTGTGTATTTTCAACCCTTGAGGATTGTTGTTCTGTGTAACTGACCCCGTTTGGGGATTTTGTTTTTCAGGTCATGGCAAGGCAAAAGCACGGGAATAACATATTGACGGCGAGGAGTCCCAGTGATACTAGTAGGGGGCCCCAAATCCTTTCGGTCATTCCTATTGTTGTCATTTATTTTCCGCTGCAGATTTTCACTTGGTTATTCCGTTTCATTCAGTGTTGTGTATTTTATCTTCATATAAAATATACATGTATTCTGTATTATCCTGGGTGTGATGTATGAAACTCCTCATCGGAGTAATTAATGTTGTAATGTGGTTCGGTACTACATTCGCCCTGTGTAATTCATTCATTTTCATCCGCCTGGTGGGTCCCAGTTGGGGGTCCACGGCACTGTAATATCCGCCTAGTTTGGGGTGTTACAACTACCCGCATTAAAAGAATTATATCGACGGCACGAACAAAATCCCGTTATTGTATAATATTTAATCCTCTCGTCGCGCGATATGCTAATTAAGCATAAGGCATGGATAAGTCGACCTTATATAGCTTAATTAATATTCTTGATCGCAATTTACAATTGTCCAATTAAAATATTTATCAATAACGCTTTATTGATCAATTTGAGCATGGCCATGCATTTAAACAATTTAACTTATCAAGGGGCCCGTGGATATCTTCTCCATTTTATAGGAGGGACAAGTCCCCTCTGGACAAACTACTTCCCTCTGCATAAATCGTACCGTATCTAATCACAAACTGTATGGTCTCTTATTACAAAAGACATTGGTATTGTGTTAAAATACGATACTCATTATTTAGGAAACTGTAGTGTCTTTAGGTAATAAGGACTTAAATAATATATAATAAGCAGAGGAATTATAATGACTTAATCCATATATAATTCTCTTTGTTAGGTCATATCTAATACGATGTCCCTACATGTACCTATGATGTGATATAACATCTCATATTCATGACCAGTAAAACATAGCCATCGTATCATTATCATACTAGTAATCATATTACTAGGGATATCTAGAATAAATATTCTTTAATGCTTTAACGAGCTTTACTATCAAGTCACATACTTGATGATCGTAGCCAGAATATTAATTCAATAATATAATCAATATTATATAATGATAAATGTCTCCACATTATTAATAAGCAGTAGACTTAGAGCATTATACTAACACTTTGATTTTGTGCAAAACGAGGAGAATCCATGTGTTTACAAAAAGGTCAATGGGAGCAACATTGCGTTCTTAGTACTATATGTAGATGATTTTCTACTTATGGAAAATAACGTAGCAATGCTCAGCACTGTGAAAGCTTGGCTTTCTAAAACATTCTCCATAAAAGACTTGGGAGAAGCTTCCTATATTCTAGGTATCCGTCTTTACAGAGACAGACCGCAAAGAATGATAGGACTTTCCCAAATCCTATATATATAAAAGATCCTGAGAAGATTCAAGATTGATAATTTTAAAAGAGGGTTCCTTCCCATGCGACATAGAATTCATCTCACCAAGAAAATGTGTCCTCAAAGTGAGGAAGACAAAAGAGAGATGAGACATCAAGGCAGGCCGAAATTAGATATGCCCCCTCGCGCCCAACATTAAGGTAGGAGTTCGTAGCCTTCCGAGAGGAGACTAGACAGAGGCTAGAGGAGGCTAGACAGGAGCGAAATGGGATGTTGTCTCTATTGAGACGAATGCACGAGTGGCATGTCCAGCAAGGCCACTTCCCTCCGCCCCACCAGTAAAACCGATCGTAAGTATTTCTTGACCAATGAAATTCTTTTATTTAAATACCCCCTTCGTTCGTATTTTCTTTAATTTAAGTTTGGGGGGATTAGTCAAGAAATACTTCGTTACTCTCTTTTTTTTATTTGTTTTTGGATACTATTATGCTTGTTTGTTTATTTTGGTTGTTTTTATCGGTAGACTTTTCTTTGGTGTGTTTTTATAAACATTTGGTGTGTTTTGAGCATCTTGCTATTTTGATAAAAACTTTGAAGTATGAACTCTTTTCTTGGAATGCATCGGGATTTATTTCGTTGTTTAGATATACAAATCAAGGATAATTTGAAGAGGAAAAATTGTTTATAATCGAAATGGGTGTGAAATTGAATAAGTAGTTTAAATATCTTGGAGGTATGAACAAACCTACTTGTGAGCTTTTGAGCCTTCGTGTATTTTCAAAAATGCAAGTTTCATTGTCGAGTGTTTCATTCTCGATTTAAGACTCTAGAACTTGCCTTGGTATCTTGTTCAAAACTACTAGTGTGTGTGCAATTGAGTGAAAATGATTTTAGGCGCCTTTGATCTTAACCCTTCGATTTTGGCCAACCCGACATTTGATTATTCCTTAAATAAACCCAATTGAGCTCATTGTCTATTTCATTGTTAAACCAGATATCGAGCTTTCCATTGCTATAATCCTTCGATCCATACTTGAGCGATTAGAGATTATTTTTGACGAGGATACAAAGATTGTGGTGACATTGGGTGATATACATATTGTTGGGAGTGTTGAAATGGTGAAAATAATTACTCCGCTATTTTTGGGAACTTAGTAACTGGGTTTATTCATGTGACCCATGTTTACATTCGCGTAAAACGGTTACCTTAGATATGAGTATGCTTGGAAGCAGTTGTGTATGTTTTGATCCTAGTAACCGGGTGTATTCATATGACCCATTGTTTACATTTGCGTAAAACGGATCCTAAAACAACCCAAGCCCAAAAAAAAATCGGAGCAATAAGGAGGGTTTAAGGCTGCGTTTCTCACTTTCAATAGTGCTTGTTGCAAGTGGTTCATAATTAAGGGGTTGAAAGAAGCAAACTTCAAAAATCTTGAGCTTCTAAAGCGATTATGGTGATCTAGTTCTAAAATTGCTCAAGTCAAGTCACTTTAGCCATATTTATCCCACCCCGACCCAAGCCTACATTATAAGCCGAGTAAAGCCCTTTTTTATTCACAAAAATTTTGCATGCACAAAACAGTGGTAGAGATGAAGACGATTGGCAAGCCTATGGGGTTCCTTATTTCATTGAATGAGTTCCGAGCGTATACTTATCCCTATCACTTTGAGAGTGAGTGAATACACTTGACCGGTGAGGTTTATATTTGCCAAGTATCGACTATGATGTTAAGGAAGCACCCCGGAGATTTGAAAACTTTGTAGAACTCAACTTATTTTACTTGTGCGTATTGATGAAATTTTTGAAGAGGTCCTTTGAGGTATTTTGACAGTTGAGTTCCCCTTTGAGAGTGTTTATTTTAAAAGTGCATTGCTCGAGACGATCAAAGTTCAAGTTTGGGGGGATTTGATGAGTCGATTCTTGATCGACTCATTCTATTCTATTTAGTAGTGTTTTTGTTTGCTTTTTAGTATTTTTGTTCTCTTTTATGCATGGTATGTTGTGTTTTTAATTTATAGGTAGCCAAGCGAAGATTGTGGTGAAATATGCGCTTTCATAGCTAATATTGGAGTTTATGACTATCAAGAGCTAAAATGGGGCCTAAAACGATAAAAGATTGAAGCAATATCGGTCGTATCTTCTAAATTCCAGAATCACCATTCCGAATCGAGATGTGTTCTCCTTTGATATAAATTCCTCGTGAAATTAGCTTCGAAACGGTATATCATATGCTAAATTTCGAGGTGTATTGATACAAGAACGGAGGATCAAGCCGAAGAAGGCCAAAAAACTGGAATCAAAACAGAAGAAAACAACTCGGGCCACGTCAGGCAACTCGGCCGTGTCATAGGACACGGCCGGGTCTTGTTCCAGTGAAAATTTCAGTTTCTGGAAGAGTACAACACGGCCGTGTCATAGGACACGGCCGAGTCCCTATCCAGCCTAAACTGCAATTCTAGCGCAGTATGACACGAACGTGTCACATGACACGGCCGGATCCGGTGGACAGTGCATTTTTTTCATTTTTAGGACAGTACGATGTTAGGAATATGCCCTCGAATGCCACTCAGGGGATGAGAGAGTAAGGGCATTATACTTGTAATTATGGAATAATTAATAAAAAGGCAATATGATTCATTCACTGTTTATTGTATTTCAATTGCATTCTTGACTTGGTAAACATTGAAGTGAAGTCCATGTAAATAAATCGAACATTCCATTCTCGTTATGGGATAAGAGAAAATGTACTGGAAGTGTTTAAAGTTTATTTATGTAAATTGTTTGCAAGTCAATAAACTTAAAATGGGTATTAAGTTTTAATATGACTTGTATAACTGATGCTAGGACGTGTGCACGTCTTGATAGCATAGTTATAAGTATATTTGTGGGGCCAGTATACTCGAACACGACTCATACTCGATTCAGTCACACGGTATTCACTCTCGGAGAGTCGATGACGAATCGAAAGGTTGTGATAGTATACGTGGACCTTTGACTTGAGGGTTCAGTAGAAGATGTGCCTGTGACGTTTAGTTTGTCATTAGAGTAGTTAGACTCATTTGCTTAATTGCTGAGTCGACCTCGAAGTGCAGACTATACGGGCAGGTAGCGATCTTCTTGTACGCCAAGAAAGGATTCTATCTCTGTTAGTGAGCGGGCGAATGTCTATACGGTTAATGGCAAATAAAGATCATAAGTCTTTGGCAAAGCATTACGATATAGTCGTATTAGATACACTATTAATCGGTCGGTCTTGATTTGCATTAACACATGTATAGAGTTTAGTCAACGATGAGGTTTGACTTTACCGTGACCGAAGACTTGACCGGACATCGATGAAGGGTCTATACGTATATAGTATTCACGACATAATGGTACCGGAATGATCCCTTCATTCGTTCTCGATCGGGGTTTACAAGGTCGTCATTAAATTTGGCTAAGTCTTGCCGCACTCATTGGTTCCTCTCAATGCCAGCTGAGACGGACCTACGGAGTCGCGCATCAGGAGCGTTGATGGATAAATGTGAATTTATTATCTCTCTATTAATATTAGATATTGGATATCTAATTATGATTTATTGGATAAATCAAATATCGGTCTTATGAATTTAAATTAAGTTACCGGGTAATTAATTTAATTCATAAATTATATTTCTTAGAGAAATATATATTTGTATTTGATATAATTAATTAATTAGATTAATTAATTAATATAAATAAATTGATGATTAAAAGGAGTGTATTTAACGGAGT
Source organism: Orobanche coerulescens (assembly GCA_033398695.1). Classification (NCBI taxonomy): domain Eukaryota; kingdom Viridiplantae; phylum Streptophyta; class Magnoliopsida; order Lamiales; family Orobanchaceae; genus Orobanche; species Orobanche coerulescens. Next base: position 22,059,678 of record CM065810.1, read on the forward strand.
CGTTTGTGAGCGTCCATACCTGAGCCGAGTGGCTCGGCTCGTTTTCTAGGAAAGTTCCTTGTGGCCACCCACTCCTCATGGCATGGCATGATCTTGCATATGTGTGGGAACTCACTTAGAGTTGAGATTCCCACATAATTGTGAATGATAGTTGTAAAGGAATAATTATTCCTTTATAATATATATATCATTACATTATATATGATGAGATGTGATAACTACAAAAAACATATACTCATTCATTAGAGTAAGGTCACGGTAGTGAGTGTAAAGTGAGGGAGGAGAAAAATTTTCCTTCTTCATTTTGTTCATCTTTGAGGTGAAAAGAAGTAAGAAAAATTGAGAGAAAAAATTCCTACGAGTTCCCTAGCCGTGTTCTTGGAGAACGGAGTCTCGTCGAAATTTTTCCGGGCAACTTCCGACGCGTGTGAAGTAGAGGCATCGAACTTTCGGTGCTTGGAACAAAGGGATTTCGTGTTCGGACGAGGTTCGTGATCGTCATCCATTTACGAAGAATTATTTCAAAGGCTTCAAGGGTATGATCTTTATCTTCGTATTTATTTTTCGTATATACGTTACTTGATCGATCTGTTTGGGATTCGTTTTTATTTCATTGCGTATTTCGTTTTATTTTCTAATCCCAACGGTGGTATCGGAGCGAGGTCAATGTTTAGTATATACGATTATTTGTGCATTTTGAATGCTTTTGGATGATGATTATGAATTAGAATCATGTTTGGAATAATCGTAGATTTTAAATTATTTGTTGTAGCATCACGTTTTTGGAAGCGGGCGAAAACGAAGAAAGCGGGGGCTGCCGGCGGTGGTCTTTGGCGGCCTTGCTGGCTTTGCCGGTTGCGATCATGATCGGCCATGATCGCCATGTCTCGGCCACGGCCGAGAATGATCGGCCACCTACCGAGCGATGGCTCGGCCAGCGACCCTCGAGTTTTGGCCCGATTTTGAATCGGGCGTGGCCGGGCCTAAAATCGGATTGTCCGGGACTCCGTTTTAAGTTTATATTTCGTTTTAATTATTTCCCAAAATTTAAATTGGATTTTAATTTGACTAAATTAATATTTGGAATATTTTTGAGTTAAGGGAAATAAATTAAACGAGAATATTATTTTTGGCCAGATTACTTCGAACGAATTAAAATGATGATTATTAGTATTAATTTGATTAATACCATTAAAATTGAATAGATTAATTTTATATTGATTGGATTAATATATTAATTGATTATTTAATATTAATGCCACTTTATATTAATTGGATTAATATAGTAGAAATTGAATAGATTTCTCTGAGATACGTCTTGGAGGCGGACATTCCACCGACTCCAATCCGGACTAGGGGTAATCAGGAAGACATTGACGTCCATGAAAAATGGGTCAAGGATGATGTGCTAGTCCGTGGTTTTATGATGGGCTCAATGACTAATGAGCTGCAGAGAGCGCACGAGAAAATGACTTCTGCTAGGCAGATTCTCGCACACTTGACCGAACTTTATGGAGAGCACAGTAGGACTACTAGATATGAGATATCAAAGCAGTTGTTCAGTGCTAGGATGAAAGAAGGGGAGAAAGTGGGAGACCATGTCCTCAAGATGATCTCTATGATTGAGAGGCTCGAGGTGCTCAACTTTAATATGGATTTATCCCTTCAAATTGATCTCATCCTTCAATCTCTACCTGACTCTTTCACGCAGTTTGTAATGAATTTCAACTGTAATGAAATTACATGCACATTAGCTGGGCTAATGAATAAACTGGTGACAGCGCAGTCTAACATGAAGACTAAACCGAGAGAGGCTGATCTTGTGATTTCTTCTGGGCCTAAGAGGTCCAAGAACAAGAAGAAAAAGACCTACGAGCAGTACAAACCCAAGAAAGGGGTGCAAAAAGGAAAGGGCAAGGCCCGAAAGGTTCAAAAGGTAGGCGGTCCAAAACCTACGGACAAATGCCTTGAATGCGGTGAGTTGGGCCACCGCGAAGGACTTGTCCCAAGATTAATGGCGCATCAGTGCGGAACTTTTTGTTTTTGAAACTAATTGTTCCGCTCTCGTATATTACCTTCATGGATTAAGATTCAGTGCCACTTCTCACATTTATACTATGAATCGGGATGCGGGCAGTAGAAAACTTGAAGTGGGAAATAATGATCACCGTTGGAAGCGGACAAAGTGTCGAGGCATCGATATTGGATCAATCCTTCGGGTTTAGAATCGGTTTTATTTTGACATTAGATGAAGTACTTGTTTTGCCCAAGGGCATAAAAACATTGTATCCATTCCGATCTTGGACCGGAAAGGATTTTGTTTCTTCATTGGCAATGGCGGTTGTAAAATTTATTTTCAAATAAATTGGTTGGAACAACTACATTGTTGAATGGTTTATATCATCCGAACATGCAAAATAAACAAAGAAGTGAACACTATAACTAGGAAACGTGGTAGGCAAGATACTAATCAAGCTCTTAAATGGCACCTTAGACTTGGTCATGTTGGTCGGACCAAGGTTCGAGAAAATGGAGAAAGATGGACTTTTAAGTCCATTGGGTGTAGAACCCTATCCAACTTGTGAATCTTGCCTTAGAGGCAAAATGACTAAGTTCCCCTTCACAGGACTTTTGAAAGAGTGCCGATAAACTTAGATTGGTGCATACCGATGTTTGTGGTGCTTTAGAAGTAGCCGAGACGGATATCAATATTTCATAACGTTCACAGATGATCATACTAGGTATGGGATTGTGTACTTAATGAAACATAAATCAAGCCTTTGCTAAATTCAAAGAATTTAAGGCCCTAGTTGAAAAACAAATGGATGTCATATCAAAGCACTTGGTCGGACCGAGGTGGCGAATATATGAGCACGAGTTTGATGAGTTCCTTAAGGAACATGGAATAGTTTCACAATTCACGCCTCCAGAACCCCACGGTTAAATGGTGTTTCGAAAGGAGAAATCGGACTTTGTTGGACATGGTTCGCTCCATGTTAAATTACACCGATTTACCTATTTACCCGTGGGGTATGCCTTACTAACCGCCTATATCCTAAATAGATGTCCTTCCAAATCTGTTCCTATCACTCCGCATGAGATGTGGAAGGGTAAGAAACCAAGCCTTAATCACATAAGGATTTGGGGATGTCCAACCTATGTCAAAAAGGCTAAGGTGGACAAGCTGAGCGAGGTCCATAAAAGGACGTTTCATAGGATACCCGGAGGACTCGATGGGTTATCTATTCTACATGCCGGAAGACCATAGGGTCGTTGTGGCATTACAAGCGCACTTCCTTGAGGATGAATTCATTCGGGAGGGTGGCTCGGGTAGAAATATCTCTTTGGAAGAGCATAATGAAACTCCTAAGGAGACATCGATCGGGGACCAAGAACCGAACCTATTGTAACACAACCTCCACTTGAAGGTCGATAGGGTATCTCACTTACTCGAGAGGTATGGCTATACACATGTCAAGGAACCGGGTCTCCACGACACACCCGATAGCGGTGAAAACGACTGTCACCTATGACCAAGCGATAGTGGATGTAGACTCGATAAATGGCAAGAAGCAATGGAAGCCGAGATAGACTCGATGCATACCAATCAGTCTGGACTCTAGTAGATCTTCCAACCGGCATGAGGACTATTGGAAATAAATGGATCTATAAGAGAAAGACTGATGGGGATGGCAAGGTTGATGCCTATAAGGCCAGGCTTGTGGCAAAGGGTTATACCCAAAGGGAAGGAATTGATTATTATGATACCTTCTCGCCCGTAGCTATGATAAAGTCGATTCGCATGATGCTTGCCATTGCTGCCTATTATGATTATGAAATATGGCAAATGGATGTCAAAACAGCTTTTCTAAATGGATACCTCGAGGAGGAAATCTATATGGAACAGCCTAAAGGTTTTGTGTCCAAAGCTAATATTCATAAAGTGTGTAAGTACCTTGAGCCATTTATGGTGCAAGCAAGCTTCTCGGAGTTGGAACCTTCGATTTGATGAAGCAGTTAAGGACTTTGACTTCAAACGAAATGAGGAGGAACCGTGTGTTTACAAAAAGATCAGTGGGAGCAACATTGCGTTCTTAGTACTATATGTAGATGATATTCTACTTATAGGAAATAACATAGCAATGCTCGACCTTTGTGAAAGCTTGGCTTTCTAAAAGCGTTCTCCATGAAAGACTTGGGAGAAGCTTCCTATATTCTAGGGATCCGTCTTTACAGAGATAGACCACGAAGAATGATAGGACTTTCCCAAGCCCTTTATATCGATAAAATCTGAGAAGATTCAAGATGGATGAATCTAAAAGAGGGTTCCTTCCCATGCGACATGGAATTCATCTCACCACGAAAATGTGTCCTCAAAGTGAGGAAGACAAGAGAGAGATGAGTAAGGTACCCTATGCCTCGGCATGGGTAGCCTCATGTACGCTATGTTGTGTACGAGACCAGGACTTAGCCTACGCCGTGAGTATGGTAAGTCGATTTCAAGCAAACCGGGAAGGGAACATTGGGTACCGTAAAGAACATTCTTAAGTACTTAAGAAGAACTAGAGATTTAGTTCTTACTTATGGTGGTGGAGAACCGAAGGTGATTGGATTCACCGATTCTGATTTTCAAGGAGACAATGACGACTCTAAGTCGACATCCGGGTATTTATTTACTCTCAATGGAGGAGCAGTATCTTGGAGAAGCTCCAAGCAAACCGCTCTGCAGATTCCACCGCCAGCGAGTATCAAGTGCCTCGAGAGGCTAGCAAAGAAGCATTTTGGATGCAGAAGTTTATACAAGAACTTCAAGTGGTGCCTAACGCGGAGTTGCCTATATCACTATTCTGTGATAATGATGGAGTTGTCGCCCAAGCCAAGGAGCCGAGGGCTCACCACAACACCAAGCATATAGAGAGAAAGTACCACATCGTTCGAGAGATGGTGGAAAAAGGATATGTTTCATTGGAAAGAGTAGACTCGGAAGACAATGTCTCGACCCGTGACTAAGCCATTATCTCAGCCGTCTTGGAAAGACATCTGAAGAACATGGGTATTGGATACCATGATGTGTGGCATTGAGTGCAAGTGGGAGATTGTTAGGAATATGCCCTCGAATGCCACTCAGGGGATGAGAGAGTAAGGGCATTATACTTGTAATTATGGAATAATTAATAAAAAGGCAATATGATTCATTCACTATTTATTGTATTTCAATTGCATTCTTGACTTGGTAAACATTGAAGTGAAGTCCATGTAAATAAATCGAACATTCCATTCTCGTTATGGGATAAGAGAAAATGTACTGGAAGTGTTTAAAGTTTATTTACGTAAATTGTTCGCAAGTCAATAAACTTAAAATGGGCATTAAGTTTTAATATGACTTGTATAATCGATGCTAGGGCGTGTGCACGTCTTGATAGCATAGTTATAAGTATATTGGTGGGGCAGTATACTCGAACACGACTCATACTCGATTCGATCACACGGTATTCACTCTCGGAGAGTCGATGACGAATCGAAAGGTTGTGATAGTATACGTGGACCTTTGACTTGAGGGTTCGGTAGAAGATGTGCTGTGACGTTTAGTTTGTCATTAGAGTAGTTAGACTCATTTGCTTAATTCTTGAGTCGACCTCGAAGTGCGGACTATACGGGCAGTAGCGATCTTTCGTACGCCAAGAAAGGATTCTATCTCTGTTAGTGAGCGGCGAATGTCCTATACGGTTAATGGCAAATAAAGATCATAAGTCTTTGGCAAAGCATTCGATATAGTCGTATTAGATACACTATTAATCATCGGTCTTGATTTACATTAACACATGTATAGAGTTTAGTCAATGAGGTTTGACTTTACCGTGACCCGAAGACTTGACCGGGACATCGATGAAGGGTCTATACGTATATAGTATTCACGACATAATGGTTCTGGAATGATCCCTTCATTCGTTCTCGATCGGGGTTTACAGATGCGGCCCGCTAGGTGGCTAAGTGCCGCCCGCACTCATTAGTTCCTCCCAATGCCTACGAGACGGACCTACGGAGTCGTGCATCAGGAGCGTTGACGGATAAATGTGAATTTATTATCTCTCTATTAATATTAGATATTGGATATCTAATTATGATTTATTGGATAAATCAAATATCGGTCTTATGAATTTAAATTAAGTTACCGGTAATTAATTTAATTCATAAATTATATTTCTTAGAGAAATATATATTTGTATTTGATATAATTAATTAATTAGATTAATTAATTAATATAAATACGTTGATGATTAAAAGGAGTGTATTTAACGAGTCGTTTGTGAACGTCAGGTACACGAGCCGAGTGGCTCGGCTCGTTTTCTAGAAACTTCCTTGTGGCCACTCACTCCTCATGGCATGGCATGATCTTGCATGTGTGTGGGAACTCACTTAGAGTTGAGATTCCCACATAATTGTGAATGATAGTTGTAAAGGAATAATTATTCCTTTATAATATATATATCATTACATTATATATGATGAGATGTGATAACTACAAAAAACATATACTCATTCAGTAGAGTAAGTGCCACCGTGAGTGTAAAGTGAGGGAGGAGAAAAATTTTCCTTCTTCATTTTGTTCATCTTTGAGGTGAAAAGAAGTAAGAAAAATTGAGAGAAAAAATTCCTACGAGTTCCCTAGCCGTGTTCTTGGAGAACGGAGTCTCGTCGAAATTTTTCCGGGCAACTTCCGACGCGTGTGAAGTAGAGGCATCGAACTTTCGGTGCTTGGAACAAAGGGATTTCGTGTTCGGGACGAGGTTCGTGATCGTCATCCAATTTTACGAAGAATTATTTCAAAGGCTTCAAGGGTATGATCTTTATCTTCGTATTTATTTTTCGTATATACGTTACTTGATCGATCCTGTTTGGGATTCGTTTTTATTTCCGCTGCGTATTTCGTTTTATTTTCGGAATCCCAACATACGACACGACCGTGTCCCAGGACACGGGCCGTATCACTTTTCGGTGCAAGTCCTTTTCTTTGACATTTTTTGCACGATTTTGAGCCCTTTTTCTTGATCCTTTAGCTATAAAAAAAGGTGTGGAGACCCTAAGGACGACATTCAGATCTTGTTTGAGATATTTTGGTGTGAAAAACACAAGATTTAGGTGACAAACACCAAAAAGTGAGGAAAAAGGGAGATTGTTTCATCATCTTCATTGTATGTTCTTGGAGTGAAAAATACATTTGTGAGATATTATAATTCCTTGTATCAATTGTTATGAGTTTTTGAAGGAAAATAATCAAACCTTCATCGGGAATTCGATTTCGGCTTTTACAAGGGAAGTTTCTACCATGTTTTGTTTTACAATTTCCATTATTATTGTTGAAATAATCATGAGTAGCTAAACATTTCATATGGGTTTTTAGATTTAGCCACATACATGTTATCAATTCTTAGTTTCTATTGATTTTCCGGGTAAAAGTTTGGGATTGTTCTTCCTTGTTTGTTCTTCGTATAAGAACTTTTGATTTAGATCATCAAATCTATTTCTTAGTTTTTATTATTATTCAAATCGATGGTTTTTGTCGGTGTTCGCCATCAAACGACCCGATAGAAGCGATTGTGAATGTTCTAAACATTTTTCTTCGATCTTTTAGCGAATTACCCCATCAAAGGTATTAGCTCGTCGATTGTTAGTATAGATTCGTCCCCATCATAGGAGTGTCTCTTATTTTCGTTAAGAACAATCATGATTTTTAGAATTACCGCCATCAAATGGATTTCTTTTAATCGTGAGCAATCGATAATTCCAAACCTTAATTCTTTGTGTATCGGAACTAATAATTGATTACGTGTGTGTCGGTGATTCTAAATTCCCATATCATTCTCATTATTGTAATCTCTCAATTATCCGACCATTAATTTGCTGTTTTTAATGCTTAGTTTATTTTAATTTTATGCGTTAGTAATTGTAATCCCATCAAACCAATGATGTATTTTAATTTACTTTACTTTTGTTCATTCGACTATTTGCCGAACATTATCGAACTTTAAACTGTTTCCAATTCCTCGAGAGATCGACCTTGGAGTTACTTGCCGCTTCCTACAAAAGCGATTCGTGCACTTGCGAGTTTATAATTTGTTCATCAGGTATGTAATTATTTATGATGATGTGATCAATATCATTATTGAGTATTGTGGCTGACCCCGTGGTGGGCTTTATTTATAGGTACTCAGAGATTGAGCTAGTAGCGGTCGTGAAGGGGTGAGCTTCCCGGGTGATACTGGCGGTGGCATGTTTTTGAGTATCGAGTATACTTTTCTGATTGTTTTATTCTGCTGCAATTGTGTATTTTTTAACTGCATTTTATTCGCTGCGTGTGTATATTTCAAAATATCTTTTCGGTATCTTTACCTACTCGTGTGTACTTTCAAAATGGCCTTTTGGCATTTTGCGAACTTGGGTTATTTCGTTAAACCTTTTCCTAAACTATTTTGTCGGTATGTTTAAGGGGTGGCTTAACGTACATTTTGAACTGTCGAGATTTGGCATTTCGCCTTGTATTTTCAAATAGTATTTGACGATGGTATTTGAGAACTATACTTTTGAAAATATTTGAGTATTTAAAATATTACCGCCATCGGCCTTTTGGCGTTTTTTAATATTTTTGAAATGGTTTTTAGCCTGGTGGGTTCCGGCGCGGGATCCACGACGCTGTAATATCCCGGATGGTTTTGGGGGTGTTACGGAAGATGGTATCAGAGCTTGGGTTTTGTGAAACCCGGGCGTGTGTTGTGTGGCTCTACTGGTACGGTAGTAGCGTGGCCTTTGAAAATGAGTTTTTCTGACTTTTGAGTCAAATCGATTTTTGGAGTTTCCAAAATTTTTGAGATTCTTTTCAAATTACTATTTGTGATATTGGTGTGTGTTGGTATTGCATTGAGACTTCGTATGGGAGTCGTGTGCTAGTATCATGGGAGATCATCAGCTTCACGCACCTCTTAGTATATCGTTTTGGTTATTCGCTTGTGGCGACGATTGATTGTTTTCGTGATGAGTTGGAAATTTTGGTTGATCAGTTGTTTGTGGCAAGGTTGCAAGTTTCGAGGACGAAACTTATTTTAAGGGGGGTAGAATGTAATACCCGGATTTTCAGTATAAATTTTTCGCTTTATTTTATCTGAGATATACTGTGTAGTTGGGTATCTATACAGTATGGATAAAATAAATTGAGGACCAACACAGTTATACTTATGTAATTGACGTTTTGATTGATAGCTATATTGAAGATTTGTTGTATCAGGTTGAACTGATTTGGATATCAGGTATATCGTATGAGAATATTTTTGGGTTGAGTATATGTGTATTTAGTATGCCGTATGTTTGTATCCAGTATGTCGAGACGTCGGACAGGAACAGTTGGATTTTGGCTAAGTATAGAGCCCTTAACGTACGCTAAGTTTAAGGACTTACGTATGCTAAATTATACGCTTTACGTACGTTATGCATAAGGTATTACGTACGTAACAAGAGGAATCGGACAGGATCCGAATATGATCGACAGGTGGGCCCGGTGTCGGTGGCTTTCGGCGCGGATGTGGACAAGTGAGTCAACGGATGGATTTACGTACGCTATATAGGGTGTATTACGTACGTAATACGAGTATAATACTGTAGCAAGTCAACGTACGTATTACGTACGCAACGAATTAAGTGTTTTGTACGTTACGGGGAGGTTGGCCGAGTCGTGGCCGAGAGGACCTGTAGTGGCCGAGCATGGTCGGCAGTGACTCACTGGGGGCTAGGACTGGCCGTAAGGCAGTGGCCGGTTACGGTCGTAAGGGCCGATTACGTACGTAAGGAAGCTGCCGGTTACGTACGTAAGGATGCCGACCAAACTAGGCAAATTGTTTTCAAGGGTCGACTACGTACGTAAGGAAGCTGCCGGTTACGTACGTAAGGAACCGACAGGTCTCGGCTTATTTAAGGCCGGGACACGGATCACTTTCTTCATTCCTTTCACGATTTTTCATCAGAGATCGATGGTTTTGGTTGGAGACATCACAGAGCAACAAATTTTGGAAGTTGGATTCATGTCTAACATCATCTTTCTTCCTGATCGAAGGTAAGAACACCTAAACTCTTGGTTTAGAAAATTTTTGGAGTTTCTTGATGTTTTGGCCGATTTCCTTCGTTTCAATTCAGATTTTTGATAGAACTTAGTTGTATTCTCGGAATCATACATTACTCTTGAAGTTTTGTGGAATAAATTCGAGTATTTCTTCGTCAAAACGATGGAATTAGACTATGTGTAACACCCCCAAGTTATTCAGGGTATATTACAGCGCTGTGAGCCCCGCTGTGGGACCCACAAGGCTATTCATGCGCGGAACTGTAAAACTTGACCGAGAAGGTCTAGATACAATGAAAAGAAGGACAATACAAATGGTATTCAAACCATAACCAATGTAACCATATACATCACCACACAAATCAATACCTCGGCAACACAGGCCGGAACATCAAGGAAACTGAAATACAATACTCGAGTATTTAAAATCCATTCCAGTACAACAACACTGAATGGAGGAATCCAAAAAAAAATATAACCGGAGACAAGACACAGTATCACACTTGCCCATCATCTTCATGCCGACCCGATACCCGCCTGTCCGTTCTCCTGGAACCTGAAATACATAAAAAATATTTCCCCCACAAAGCGATTAGCCGTCGAATAGCTAGTGCAAGTATATCAAGTATGAAATACAATACTCCTCGACAATAAAGTAAATGTAACCGCCAATTCATCAATTCAAGACTAGTATTCCGGAATAACTAAATCTCATAGCATCACATCAATACATATATGAATACTGTGGAACCGCACCAGAGGCTACGGAAACCTCAGGGGACCTGTCGGCCCGCCCCAGAGTGGTTCGTTCATATCATCCGTGGAATCGCACCAAGAGGCTACGAAACCCTCAGGGGACCCGTCGGCCCACCCCAGAGTGGATATAAATAATCATGCCATTAATATATCTCACTTTCAAAGTCGAGAACGTACAATCATAAATATATACTTGCCTTGAATAGTTGACGACGCAACGAACGGAAAGGAAAGTCACCGACGAATGCTAGGAACCAACGAAACCGAACCTAACGATTCGAAGAATACAATCACAACCAATTCTAAACGAATACGGAATTGGAATACACCCGGAAACCCACCTACGATTCATGTATATTCGTATAAAAACGACAACGAGGGCGGACCACAACCAAACCCTCTCGATTCCATAAAAATCACGAAATATACCATGAATCCGTAGGAAAACTAAGAATACCAACAAGATTAATCATATTCATCATGAATTAACCAACAAAACGGAACGAATCGGTCAAAAACGCGAAAACCCCCAAATCTTCCCAAAAGTAGGGTTCTAAATATCTAACCTTGATTCGCTGGATCAAGGGATGTTATAGGATGATTGATCAGTGATATAACCTCTAGAACTTCGTGGATTTATTGACAAACATCATGGCTCCAAGATCTCCAAGTCTCCAGCCGCGGAAGAGAAAGAGAGGAAATGAAAAACGAGAGGAAATGTGACTGCTCTGTCATATTTATACAGGTGCAGCCTAGCGTGCGCTAGGCTGCCGAGCTAGCGTACGCTATCGGCCCAGGCCGCAATCCAGAGACACTGCTCGGCCAGGTAGCGCGCGCAGCCTGTAACACTCCCAAACTAATCGGGAATATTACAGCGCCGCAGACCCTCTCCGCGAGGATCTACCAGGCTAAATACAAAACAATGCGTCACTTCACATGCCGACATGGCTACGTAAAGGACCGTTAGACCGATTAGGTCTTATATCACAACACACACAACATTACATACATGATACTTGCCCATAACACATACCCACGCAGGGGCTAGAATACAATAACACTTCCATAAATCGGGGTAACAACACATCGGAGGGATAACCAACATGACTCTACCATATACTCTACAATTGGTCTTCACGTGATTAGTATCTTCGTCTCCCATCATCCTTCGTATCGATCCTGTGATTCGCTCCCCAGCTACCTGCAAGTACCTGGACGCAATACAGACATCCACCCCCCGAATACTCGGGGGTTAGCAAAACTCCACTGTTTTGCTAGTGCAAGTATAAAACCAAAAGTACAAGCCATACATAACTTGCTTCAAGAATATAAAATCTTGAATATATTTCCCGAGATAATTCACTTAATCAAAACAGTTTGATTTATAAAAGGTAGGAAAAGAACCATGTGTCTCATACAAAATATTTTACGGTCTCGGGAGTTTGAAAACATTTGGAAATAATGAGTTCTCAAGTCTCTCGAAAACACTTGGGGACACGGCCCAAAATCATCTTTCCAAAATACGATTCCAATAATAAAACGCGGTTCCACAACCCAATTCACAACACACGGGGCCCAAGACCCAAATCATAAGCCACAGGGTCCACGACCCGAATCACATAACACATGTTCCTAAGGATTATTCGCGTCCGTGCTAACAAGCCACGAACCTCGGATGCTCCCGTAGAACATACCCGAGTGAATAACCCAATAGGAAACCATACCAAATCACATGTCCTCGTGACAACGATCACGGAACCATTCCATACCACAACCATAAGTTATCCCGGCATCGGGCTAACAAGCCACGAACCTCGGAGTCCCCGCAAGACATACCCGATGATAACCCCACAAGTTATCTCGGCATCGGGCTAGCAAGCCACGAACCTCGGAGTCCCCGCAAGACATACCCGGATTGGATAACCCTACGGTCACGCCCGACCCATACTAGCAAGTATGGATCCCGGAGATTCAACAATCCTACCCGGAGGCACATCACTTTCAGAAATCACATCACAAGGAGTAGAACATCAAGCCAAGCAACACTTAAACATCACAGCCTCCTTTCAAAGGAGTAACAACTAATATCCCACGTAATACATTCTTAACGAACAAGTACCCATAATATTACGTAATCCCCGCCAAAGGATTACGGTCTAATAGACTCATTCAAAATGATCATATCATCTTTTCAACATACAAATCCAACACACATATTCCGAGAACACATATATTCACGAAGTACATAAATTATCGTTGGAAGACAACATTTATCGAGAACATACCAATCCCTTTTTACGTTCATTAAACATTGAGTTTCGTATATAATCACTTATCAATAATTACGCCTACGAAACATGAAACGTATGGACAAGATACTTGCCTCGATATCACGACCAACGAAACGACGAACGGGCGCGATCGGGCAACCTTCGAACCTCCAAAAACGATCAAGACTTCGACAGCCCACGAATACTACGAAAATAGCATCACCACAATTCAATAACACTAATCGAAATCCGAAACGATCCTAAAAACGACAAGGATCTAAGTATTCTCAAAGAAATCAAGAATAGTTGATCCGGGGGATAAAAGTCGATGAACGGTTAACAAAATCTGAAGATTACGGTCAAGACAAACAAGAACAAATAACCGATCGGATGAGATCGGTCAAGAATCACAAATCCAAGCAAAAACCCCAAATTTAAGAAAATAGGGTTCTAACAAGAGATTACCTTGATTTGGACCAAGAAGACGATTAGATGTTGTTAAACATCTACAAATCCACTCAAAGATGAAGCTAGAAGAAAAGGATCGGTCTTACTCGCCTCTGGATCTCACTCCCGTCGGAAGAGATGAAGAAAAGTGGGAAAATGACGACTTAATGCTGTTGTCCAGTATTTATACTGGACAGTATTAGCGTGCGCTAATCATCCTTCATTAGCGTGCGCTAACGGGGTCAACGCTCCAGAGAAACCGCGTATAACCTAGTTAGCGTGCGCTAGCCCAAAAGCCGTAGCGTGCGCTAACGGGTCACAAAACCGATCCGGTAGCCTCGGGACGGGCGCATCTACCGAGTAGCGTGCGCTAGAAAGAAGAGGGAGCGTGCGCTAAGCGGTCGATAGCGTGCGCTAGCTATCGGCCTTAGCGTGCGCTAACAAAGCTCGATCCCGATCCGGTAGTTCTTGGATCGCTCTGGCTTACCGATTTAGCGTGCGCTACACATTCGGTAGCGTGCGCTAAACCTGCAGCGATAGCGTGCGCTATGCTTCAAGCATTAGCGTGCGCTACACCACAAAATCTCAAAAACTCACAAAGTGATCCGAAATGCCTCCAAAAACATGTCCCAACAAGTCACAACCAAACATGGCACGAAATTCCTACGATGAGGACCATGACAATCCGATAAAACCCAGAAAACCCAACAAATCCGGAATAAAGATCTCGGGTATTACACAGCCTTCCGGCCGTAGCGTGCGCTACCTGCCGGTCGTAGCGTGCGCAGTGTCCGGCAGTAGCGTGCGCTACCTGCCGATCCACCGAGTCGATGCCCCGCGCCTCTGCGCCTCGGCTAGCGCGGCGCGGCAGCTGGCCCTAGCGTGCGCTGCGTCCCGGCCGTAGCGTGCGCTACCTTCCGGCCGTAGCATGCGCTACGCCGGTTCCTGCCACACCCGTCTGGCCGGTGCCCGCAATCGTCCGGCCAGAACCCGTAACCGTCCGGCCAGTCCCGCAACTGTCCGGCTAGTGCTCGACTACCAGGGCTCGACGACTCGATTTCCGAAAACATACGGAACGAACACGACGAAAAGTTCGCGGACAACATCAACGACCCAAAATGAGAACATAATGCAATAATTAATCATACGCGACCAAGAAAAGGGTCGAGACAACAAATACAGATACGGATACCCATAACTTTGGGTAAATTACAAAATGGCCCAAAATGCCCGAAAATCACGATACGTGATCGAATAACCAAACCAAAGTTCACAACACGTCTAACAAAGTTAAATGGACTTACGAGAAACTCGAAACAGTAGTTTCGAACGAGATTCGCAAGAATCGGGCTCAAGTGCGGAAAAGTCGCCCAAAGTACGGAACTCAACAAAACAGCACCGAAACGAACTCGGATGTCAAAAAGTTCAGAATTAATCATTCTCAGAATGATGAAACGGCCCCAAGCGAGTTGTCAAAACGGACTCTTGCGAAAAAGAAAATTACCGAAAATCGAAGATTGCGGATATTACATACTACCCTCCTTAAAAGAAGTTTCGTCCCGAAACTTAAAACAAGTAGGGAGAAATAATATCCCGCTAGGAAAACTCAACGAGGTATATGAGAACCGAAAACTTACGCCCAAACGGCGAATCATCAATATAGAACACAACAATACATTACCCGAAGGTAAACCAAACCGACGCCGAAATAAATACGAATCACAATGCCCGAAGGCTCCAACGGAAATACCGATACATCACAATAGCCTGAAAGCCGAACAGCCCGAAGCTGTATATCATCACAATATGGATCTCAAAGAAACAAACCTGACTGTCGGACATACCCCTCGGCGTATGAACAACCATTCGTAAATCGCCGGACATATCCAATACAACATGGACTATGAACGACCAAACAATAAGGCTCAAGAGGGACATCACAGTACGTCCGATCCGGAAATGTGTCCGTGCACATGTCCACCCCATATACGGAATCCAGAATATACGTGGGACAATGTACCTAATTAGCCTCACGAACTACGTCTCGTGTGCACATTCCAATACGAAAATATCCACGCATGACTATATATGTGCCTGGCTAAAAATCCTACACAATAACCAATCGGAACGCAGATATGATTCCGGATATGTCACGATGCAACATGACAACGAAACTCAAAGGATAACACATCCAGTACGGATCATACGACTCACCAAGTAAACGATGACACACGAATAATGAAAGATCGACACGACCAACAATATTCAAAACAACCGTCCTGGGATCAAAATCCCTAAGGACCGATTAACACGAACAACAATCACAACACAACCATCCGAGAAATCCTCAACCTTCAACGATCACAAAATTACCGAGTTCACAAGAATAATAGTGTGCTGCCTTGAGTCGGCCAACACGACAATAATAATTCAACGGATGGGAACTATCCTCGACAGTCCCAATTCAATACTTCGATTACCGTAGAATGGCCAATCGGTAACAATGATACAACGGATGGGAACTATCCTCGACAATCCCAATTCAATATATCGATTACCTTTAGAAAGGTTAACCGATAACAATTATACAATGGATGTCTTGGCACCTTTAATCGGTTACCGATAACGAAGATGATAATCGAATACGTCATTGCCTTCAATCGGCCAAAACGACATCAATAGAAAAACACTGATATCAATAACGACGATTCACAAAAATATCTTGATGGAACATCAATCAATAATAACCATCGATACGTCGATGCCGCGAACCGGCTATCGACAACAATATCTCAAAGGAACATCAATCAATAATAACAATCGATATGTCGATACCGCGAACCAGCTATCGACAAATATATTACCAACTAGTATCGCAATGCCTTAAATCGGCCATTTACGAACAATAATAATATTTGGCATAATTTGCTGAAGGGTATCGTATCAAACAATCCCTTGATGTCAACAAAATCATAAAGAGACCAAGTCTCGAAATGATACACACATTCATACACATAAATGATAATATTAATCTCATTGACTAGTACAAGTATAAAACTTGCCTCGATATCAATGCCACGAACTGTTACTAATTCAGTTGCTTTCGTCTACGAGTTCCTCAGTCCCGACCAAAGTAATCTACGAACTCTTCAACCTCAACCACATCACAACAGTCATAATCCACGATCAGACATCACAACTTATTTTATAAAGAAGGATTAATAATCGACAAGTTCGATAACGATCGATATCAATACCAGCAAACCACAAACTCAACCGTTTCACCATATCTCGATTAAACACAGTCTGAACAATCCAACTCAGACACTTACAAATCCTGTCCACAATACGAGTCGAAATATGATGATCATATCAGCAACCAATTTGGATCAACAAGGGTCTAGATGTTATCGATTCCAAACTCAATTCTTAAATGCGAATTGACAATGTTCCCTTCTCGTAAATCCTTCGTTAAATTTTACTTATGACCATCATTAATCCGAACCATCCGACTGGTTCAAAACAATAGATAAACATATTAAAAAGGTTATCAAACAATCCAATCATTCGACTTGAATATTTGCTCCATACGTATGGGCTTCCAAATTCAGAGATGAATAATAATCTCATCAAACTCATAACCGCATTCGTATTCCTATACGAATATTATTTCAAACACATAATTTAGTTCTAGATATGAATATTCCATATTCATATTCAAAATATCAACACTTCTTATAAATTTTCGTCGCCTCGTATAATTCAAGAGTTCTTCAAGAACATGAAATATCCGAAATCACGTTCAGAACAACATATCTAAGGTATATATATCCATATTACTATTTTCTTCATCATGCCATTCATATAACCTCAAGAATCGCAATAAAACCATTATCACCATATGAAGAAGATGTCAATAATCATATCAACATCCGAAATCTCTTATTACAATTCCAATACATCTTATATAACATTATAACATGATGGTCCCAACATGCTCCCTCCCAAGTAGTAATCCTTTAAAAAAAACGAACCACTATCAAAGGGATAAGAGGATTACCTTGTATGGACGAACTGATCGGCCAAAAAACTTATCCTAAAAATAGGAGTTTTTGAGTCGCTCGCAAATATATACGAGGTAGAAGTAGTTTGTGGTAAGTTCTACCAAGGTCTTTTCTCTCGAGGATTGTCCAACAGGGCTTCGTATAATTTTTTTATTATAGATTGCGAGAAATAAATACTAAAATATTAAAAAAGATATTTTTGGGTTTTTTAAAAATTAACTAAATTAAAATGCACTATATTTTAAACTAAACTATTTTTAATAAGACTATTTTAATAAGACTATTTTTAACAAGACTATTTATACTAGACTATTTATATTAAGACTATTTATACTAGACTATTTATATTAAGACTATTTATACTAGACTATTTATACTAGACTATTTATACTAGACTATTTATATTAAGACTATTTTTAACTAGACTATTTATATTAAGACTATTTTTTTTAAGACTATTTATATAAGACTATTTATATAAGACTATTTATACTAGACTATTTTTAACTAGTGAAAATGAATAGAATTAAAATGAGTTGGGAATTTATAAAATCTAGGGAATACGGGTTCATTAAATTAGGTATTTAATTAAGTATAGGAATTGATTTATATGGATATAAAAGAAAAATGAATATTTATCGAGTAATCAACTTTTCACCTCCGTACTTTCGTAATCAAAGATGTCTTAATCGCTGTCACTTTTTTAAGATGTTGATAACAAGATTAACACTTGATAGATTGAAAAGATGTGTTTCCAATACACTTAACAATCAATCAAGGAGGTTTCACTAGTAGAAATAGGATATGATCAATCTCTATTTAAACCAATTAGTCCTTTCATTTCTCTAACTTGACTATTTTTAGGATAAACGATCGTTCATCGAGTAATCAACTTTTCACCTCCGTACTTTCGTAATCAAAGATGTCTTAACCACTTTCGCAATCTTAAGATGTTGATAACAAGATTAACATTTGATAGATTGAAAAGATATGTTTCAAATTCACTCAACAATCAATCAAGTAGGTTTCATTAGTAAAAATAGGATATGATCAATCTCTATTTAAACCAATTAGTCCTAAAAATAGTTTAAATCAATCAAATACTCAATATATAACCTAATAGAAATCCCCCTTCCCCTAGGAAGAAAGATTAGCTACTCATTGGTTTATACATACTAAAATTATAATAGAAATAATTGATATATATAATATATATAGAAACTTTTAATTACTAGAACTTAATGACAATAGATAAAACTTACTTGAATATGCCAGAAACAAACTTCAAAATATAACTTCAAACTTGTTTAAAGGTTACAAGCTTACAAAATTTGAAAGTAAAATACTAAGTGCTTATTGATCAAGCACTTTTCAATTACAAACTAAATGAAAGAAAAACTTCAAACCAAAAATAAAATACAAACTAAAATTGAAAGTTCTAAGGAAAATATATTGCTAAAGGAAAGGAGTATTTCTTAGCAAGAAGTTGAGGATTTCTTGGTAAGAATATGGGTTGGTTTTGCAATGGGTGAAGATGCCCTTTTATAGGTGATTTTCAAGAATACAATTGATTATTTAATTCAAAATATCTATTGTAATATCATTTTTTTAATTCTTTGTTCACACTTCACCCATGTCTTTGAATTTTCAGATTTTTGACCAAAAAAATATCTTGTGGTTGAGTTCACAAGTTGGTCAAAAGTGGACTAATTTTGCATGGCATCTGCTGAAACACGGCGATGAAAAACGGCCCAGTTTGCCCCGTGTTTGTGCGCCGTTTTGTGGTGACTCGGTTTCTTCCGGAATACGCGCGAGGACGGCGCTAAATGCCGGCCGTGTGTGAAACGGCCCAAGACACGGCCCTTGTTGCGCCGTATGTGAAACGGCCTACATAACACGGTCCTGTTTGCGCCGTGTTGTAGGTCGTTTTGCCTTGAAAAATTCCCGTCGTTGGATTTGGTCTTGTTTTCCGTCTTTTTTGATGCTTCATGTCGATGTCAGTAAAATAACCATTTTTAGCTCATGTTTGGACATATCTGTAAAATATATATTTTTAATCACAAATCAGTACAATTATGCCCGGAAAAATGAATATTTTGTATATGAATTTTAGATCAATTATGCACTAATCAAATACCCCACACTTAAATTCTTGCTAGTCCCAAGCAAGACTCTTTATTAATCACACACAAAATAAAAATTAAAATAAGACATAAAATAAAAAATAAAAAAAATAATACACACAAATTTAAGAAAAATAATTATATATAAAGATAAAAAGAGATCGAAATGCCATTAATACACAATAACTAACTTTATACAGTAGATAGAAATGAATCAAGATTCAAAATAAATCTACTAACGATTTTGAAGTTAAAACACGGTTTTTATTTTTGTAATTCCAAAATACAAGGTTTTCCACCCAAAAGGTTGATTATTTCTTTCCCACTCGTGACTTCACACGACTCCCTTTAATGGTTGCTCTCGATCACTCGTTTATTTTTTCGACTCAATATGAAGAAGAATTTAATCGGCGTCATCAAATATTGTGATTTTCACAAAATTGAGTGTATTGAAATTCAGCTGCTAATTAATTCAAATCTGCTCATAAACTACATCCCTTTTAGTGACAGCTTTCACACCATTATTTGCTAACGTGTAGCTCTTTTCACTAACACAATTTCTATCTCATTATTTTCTTTCGTAAAAGGTGATAGCTTTCACCGTTATTTGCTAACGTGTAGCTCTTTTCACCAATTTTTCTGAGACGGCAGCTACGCACCAACAATGGTTAGTCCTTTATTTTTCGCAAAATTTAAGACTTCCAAAATTAGGCAGCTGTTGCTGCTCAACACTTCTCCTTTTCGTCATTTATTTTTGTAGGTGATAGCTTTCACACCGTTATTTGCTAACGTGTAGCTCTTTTCACCAATGACTCCTTTTTTTTTTTAGGGAATAGAATTTTTGCAGAAAATCATTTATTAGTTAAGCATGAAAATTCAAAAACTCCACAAATTTAGTAAATTTCAGTTCTATTTTTCATCAACCGACTGATTCTTCTTTTCTCAAGGTAACGAATGACTCGATTTTATATGATAACTACAAGGTTTGGAAAGAGAGATTAAGGCACAAAATTTTTTTGGAATATACAATTTTTTTACCGGTTAAAACAATTTTAGAAGCTTGTATATAGTTAATTTATTGGTGTTTATGGCCAGATCTAGAAATCTCACAAATCAAAATACTATATATATATATATATACTAAAAAAAAAAATTTAAGGCAAATAAAAACACACCAAAATACTAACACACTAAAACATACTACAACAAACCACCCCCAAACTTGAAAATAAAACTGTCCTCAGTTTATAAAATAAAAAATAAAAATCAATGCAGAAAAGCAGAATACTCCTTGTTAAGAAAGTTGATGTCTGAGCCTAACGCCTTTTAGAATCTGCAAGATAATAAATATACGAGGCACACACAAAAGAAAATAAAATATACTCGTAAGTATAACATAATTTTTTAGATGCGCATCAAGAAAGTCCGAAGAGTCGCCTTACGCTGCCATCAAAGTTTTTTAAAAAAGCAAAACACGAAATAAAAATTACAGCAATACATAAATCGCGAATAGATGCGCGTCAAGAGATCAAGAAGAAACTCCTTAAGCTGCCATCATTTAGCACGATTATTACACACGACAGGAAGTAAAAATACAAGAGGTCCGTCATGGGTTATCAAAGGGAGAGGAATGAATCCACTTTTCGTTTTCTCACTGTAAAATCTTCTACCTGCACAATTTTAGCTAGAGTTGGATCTGGTTGAGGAACAAATTCATTGAGTTTTTTGATTAGTTCTTCTGGTGTGGTTGCAACGACTATGATTCGTTTAGCACGCTCGGAAATAAAACCCTTTTCGGCAGAGTAGTCGATGAAAGACAGTAAACCATCAAAGAAACCATTGACATTAAGCACTCCTATTGGTTTTTGATGAACATTTAGCTGGGCTCTGGTAACCACATGAAAAAGTTCCTCAAGGGTGCCAAAACCACCGGGAAGGGCGATAAAGGCGCCAGAATTATTTATCATGTGAGTTATGCGATCTTGCATATTCACAGATCTAAACTCATCTCCAATAGTTGACCCGGTGATTTTACTTTCAGCCAGAGGTTTTGGGATTACTCCCAATACTCTTACTCCTTCCATATAGGCAGAAGCAGCAGCTCGTCCCATTAATCCTAGACTTCCTCCTCCGTAAACTACATGAATGCATTTTTCTCCTAAAGTACGACCCAAGTTGTGTGCTGCTTCAGTAAAGCATGCATCTTTTCCATAACTAGCTCCACTAAAAATGCAGTGCTAAATTTTTGTGGAAGATGATGACTCCATTTTTGAAAAGAAATTAATTTAGAGAGAAAAAGAGAAAAGTACAAGTTTGAGGGATGAATAAAAGAAACAAGCGCAATGTTTATTTATAGAAGAAAAAGAAGGTAAAAATTGTTTAACAAGTTTGTGATTGCGTTGATTGCGCTTCAACTACTCAATAGAATAATGAATGCATTTATCGCGTATCACATTTTTTATTCAGAAAATCTCACCACACGACAAAAATAAAAGATACTTACGCGTATGTACAGTAGTTGTGATTGTGGCTCACATCTTCCTCTGATTTTACGTTCAGAAACGGCCTAAATGCCTTCTATGAGTCGGGGAGAAGCTTCCCATCCAATTTTCTTACAAATTGGCAAACAGGGTCTTTTAACGTCAGATTCCCAAGACGTTGTTCATATTCTGGTTTGAATTTATTCCACAAATATTGAATTCCGTAATATACAAGTCCACTAGGATGCGTGTCAAGAGAAATTTCGATATTATCTAAATTCTCCTTATTCAGACCATCATTAATGAACTGAATTTTATCTTCTGTGTTTGTAGATGGAATTCCTAAAGATCGACATTTTGCATTACAGTTCCATCTAGCACATTTATAGCAAACGGCTAGAATCTTTGCTCGTCGTTTCTTGGCATATGAACTTTTTCCAAGCCACAGTAAGAATCTAGTTGGTGTTTCTGTGAATTCACCTTCTATTCTTACTTTGGCTTCGATAATGAATCTTATGTCAAAAGGTATGCTTTTATTCGTAAGCAACCTCATCCTTTCAAGCCTTGTCTTGTAAATTTTTAAAATTGCATTTTTGCTTAGAAAGGAAATCTTTTTCAATTTTAAACAATGTTTCATCCATGACCAAAAAAATTAAAATGAAAACGATAAAATATCTACAAATATCGCTTGTTTGTGGGAAACCGAAAATCCGACTTTAATAGTCACGAGTACCGTTATCCGCCACTTGACCGACGAGAAAAATTATATTTGGCCTAAAACAATCCCCGCAACGGCGCCAAAATTTGATCGGCCAAAAACTTATCCTAAAAATAGGAGTTTTGAGTCGCTCGCAAATATATACGAGGTAGAAGTAGTTTGTGGTAAGTTCTACCAAGGTCTTTTCTCTCGAGGATTGTCCAACAGGGCTTCGTATAATTTTTTTATTATAGATTGCAGAAATAAATACTAAAATATTAAAAAGATATTTTTGGGTTTTTTAAAAATTAACTAAATTAAAATGCACTATATTTTAAACTAAACTATTTTTAATAAGACTATTTCAATAAGACTATTTTTAACAAGACTATTTATACTAGACTATTTATATTAAGACTATTTATACTAGACTATTTATATTAAGACTATTTATACTAGACTATTTATACTAGACTATTTATACTAGACTATTTATATTAAGACTATTTTTAACTAGACTATTTATATTAAGACTATTTTTTTAAGACTATTTATATAAGACTATTTATATAAGACTATTTATACTAGACTATTTTTAACTAGTGAAAATGAATAGAATTAAAATGAGTTGGGAATTTATAAAATCTAGGGGAATATGGGTTCATTAAATTAGGTATTTAATTAAGTATAGGAATTGATTTATATGGATATAAAAGAAAAAATGAATATTTATCGAGTAATCAACTTTTCACCTCCGTACTTTCGTAATCAAAGATGTCTTAATCGCTGTCACTTTTTTAAGATGTTGATAACAAGATTAACACTTGATAGATTGAAAAGATGTGTTTCCAATACACTTAACAATCAATCAAGGAGGATTCACTAGTAGAAATAGGATATGATCAATCTCTATTTAAACCAATTAGTCCTTTCATTTCTCTAACTTGACTATTTTTAGGATAAACGATCGTTCATCGAGTAATCAACTTTTCACCTCCGTACTTTCGTAATCAAAGATGTCTTAACCACTTTCGCAATCTTAAGATGTTGATAACAAGATTAACATTTGATAGATTGAAAAGATATGATTTCAATTCACTCAACAATCAATCAAGAAGGTTTCATTAGTAAAAATAGGATATGATCAATCTCTATTTAAACCAATTAGTCCTAAAAATAGTTTAAATCAATCAAATACTCAATATATAACCTAATAGAAATCCCCCTTCCCCTAGGAAGAAAGATTAGCTACTCATTGGTTTATACATACTAAAATTATAATAGAAATAATTGATATATATAATATATATAGAAACTTTTAATTACTAGAACTTAATGACAATAGATAAAACTTACTTGAATATGATGAATCAAAGTGCAAGAAACAAACTTCAAAATATAACTTCAAACTTGTTTAAAGGTTACAAGCTTACAAAATTTGAAAGTAAAATACTAAGTGCTTATTGATCAAGCACTTTTCAATTACAAACTAAATGAAAGAAAAACTTCAAACCAAAAATAAAATACAAACTAAAATTGAAAGTTCTAAGGAAAATATATTGCTAAAGGAAAGGAGTATTTCTTAGCAAGAAGTTGAGGATTTCTTGGTAAGAATATGGGTTGGTTTTGCAATGGGTGAAGATGCCCTTTTATAGGTGATTTTCAAGAATACAATTGATTATTTAATTCAAAATATCTATTGTAATATCATTTTTTTAATTCTTTGTTCACACTTCACCCATGTCTTTGAATTTTCAGATTTTTGACCAAAAAAATATCTTGTGGTTGAGTTCACAAGTTGGTCAAAAGTGGACTAATTTTGCATGGCATCTGCTGAAACACGGCGATGAAAAACGGCCCAGTTTGCCCCGTGTTTGTGCGCCGTTTTGTGGTGACTCGGTTTCTTCCGGAATACGCGCGAGGACACGGCGCTAAATACCGGTCGTGTGTGAAACGGCCCAAGACACGGCCCTTGTTGCGCCGTATGTGAAACGGCCTACATAACACGGTCCTGTTTGCGCCGTGTTGTAGGTCGTTTTGCCTTGAAAAATTCCCGTCGTTGGATTTGGTCTTGTTTTCCGTCTTTTTTGATGCTTCATGTCGATGTCAGTAAAATAACCATTTTTAGCTCATGTTTGGACATATCTGTAAAATATATATTTTTAATCACAAATCAGTACAATTATGCCCGGAAAAATGAATATTTTGTATATGAATTTTAGATCAATTATGCACTAATCACGAACCACGAAGAAGAACAATTGAACTCCATTCCAAGAATCATCAAGAACTTCAAGAACAATACTTAAATCCGAGCTCTCCATCTTAATCTTGTTTAAGAGGATCATCTCGTAATGTTTAGGAACTTCAAGTACCTCCCAAGGCTCTCTCTATCGACTGAAGGAAGGAGAATGGACAAAATGCCTCTCAGCACTCGTCTATCCTCTTTAAAAAAAACACATGACTAGCGCGCGCTAGACCTTATATTTAGTGTGCGCTACAGAACTAGAGTGCGCTATCCTTCCTTGATAGCGTGCGCTATCGGGCAGTCCAGAAGCTACTGCATTGCTTCAAAATTCATCTAACGTACGTAATGCCCATGCATTAGCGTACGCAAACAGGCGTTGAATTGCTACAGTGAAATGCTCAGTAGCGTGCGCTAATCGTCGTTGACCCGAGAACCTGTACCTTCTCAGAAGATGCCCGGGTCCTACACGCCGAAAGCAACCAATAAGGCCAAGATTCCCTGTTGACGATCTGAAATTAGCGTGTGCTACCAACATGCATTAGCGTGCGCTAATCGCCGATAATAAACAGTCCGCGCCTACCTGTCGGCCACCTTCCGGGCCTTATACAGAATACCTTACGTACATTAGGGGTCCTCCTTGGCGTACGTAACTCAAACCTCTTAGCGTGCGCTAAGTATGCACCGTTGCGTACGCTAAGTATATATCTTAGCGCGCGCTAGGCATACCTTGTAGCGTACGCTAACGTGGCTGTACTTAGCCATTTTCCGCTATTGTTGTCCGTCATCTTGATATACACGACATACTGAATACATATATACAACCTGATAATATTCTCATATAATATACCCAATATCAAAAGTACAATAATATGATACACGATATCTTCAAATGTAATTGTCGACCAACTACGACAATTACACTAATACAACTGTCTCAGTCTTCAAATTATTTTATCTATACTGTATAGACACTAAGCTATCCAGTATATCTCAGATAAAATAACGTGAAAAGTTTATACTGAAATTCCAGATATTACATAGTAGAAATCGGGATATTTTCTTAAAATAAGTTTCGTCCTTGAAACTTGCAATCTTGTCACAAATAACACATCAATCCAAAATTTCCAAACTCATCACGAGAGCAATCAAACACCGCCACAAGCAAAAAACCAAAACAGTATACTTACAGGTACATGAAGTCGATGATCTCCCGTGATACTAGCATGCGAATCCCAAACAAAGTCTCAACATAATACCGATACACACCAATATCGCAATTAGCAATTTAACAAAATCTCAAGGAAGAGTTCACGTCCGTGACCACGGCCACGACTCTTCCTCCTTTCAGCCAACATTCTGAAGGGCACACACGTGCGTAAGTATAATCCAAATCGCACATTCTCAAAATGACCAATTCCCAAGAATACCAAGCTAAAAAACGAAACGATTAAGAAAAATACAAGAAGAGTGAGAGGACTTACAAGTACCGGTCGCACTGTGATGATGGCAGAGTAGTGATACTGTGGGTAAATGACGACTCAATCGACCCAAAAGATCGACAGCCTAGGTATCCATAAACCTAAGCTCTGATACCATATTCTGTAACACCCCCAAGTTATTCAGGGTATATTACAGTGCCGTGAGCCCCGCTGTGGGACCCACAAGGCTATTCATGCGTGGAACTGTAAAACTTGACCGAGAAGGTCTAGATACAATGAAAAGAAGGAGAATACAAATGGTATTCAAACCATAACCAATGTAACCATATACATCACCACTCAAATCAATACCTCGGCAACACAGGCCGGAACATCAAGGAAACTGAAATACAATACTAGAGTATTTAAAATCCATTCCAGTACAACAACACTGAATGGAGGAATCCAAAAAAAAAATATAACCGGAGACAAGACACAGTATCACACTTGCCCATCATCTTCATGCCGACCCGATACCCGCCTGTCCGTTCTCCTAGAACCTGAAATACATAAAAAGTATTCCCCCATAAAGGGGTTAGCCGTCGAATAGCTAGTGCAAGTATATCAAGTATGAAATACAATACTCCTCGGCAATAAAGTAAATGTAACCGTCAATTCATCAATTCAAGACTAGTATTCTGGAATAACTAAATCTCATAGCATCACATCAATACATATATGAATACCGTGGAACCGCACCAGAGGCTACGGAACCCTCAGGGGACCTGTCGGCCCGCCCCAGAGTGGTTCGTTCATATCATCCGTGGAATCGCACCAAGAGGCTACGAAATCCTCAGGGGACCCGTCGGCCCGCCCCAGAGTGGATATAAATAATCATGCCATTAATATATCTTACTTTCAAAGTCGATAATGTACAATCATAAATATATACTTGCCTTGAATAGTTGACGACGCAACGAATGGAAAGGAAAGTCACCGACGAATGCTAGGAACCAACGAAACCAAACCTAACGATTCTAAGAATACAATCACAACCAATTCTAAACGAATATGGAATTTGAATACACTCGGAAACCCACCTACGATTCATGTATATTCGTATAAAAACGACAACGAGGGCGGACCACAACCAAACCCTCTCGATTCCGTAAAAATCACGAAATATACCATGAATCCGTAGGGAAACTAAGAATACCAACAAGATTAATCATATTCATCATGAATTAACCAACAAAACGGAACGAATCGGACAAAAACGCGAAAACCCCCAAATCTTCCCAAAAGTAGGGTTCTAAAGATCTAACCTTGATTCGCTGGATCAAGGGATGTTATAGGATGATTGATCAGTGATATAACCTCTAAAACTTCGTGGATTTGTTGACAAACATCATGGCTCCAAGATCTCCAAGTCTCCAGCCGCGGAAGAGAAAGAGAGGAAATGAAAAAGGAGAGGAAATGTGACTGCTATGTCATATTTATACAGGTGCAGCCTAGCGTGCACTAGGCTGCCGAGCTAGCGTACGCTATCGGCCCAGGCCGCAATCAAGAGACACTGCTCGGCCAGGTAGCGCGCGCAGCCTTCCGGCCGTAGCGTGCGCTACCTGCCGGTCGTAGCGTGCGCAGTGTCTGGCAGTAGCGTGCGCTACCTGCCGATCCACCGAGTCCAAGACACCCCCACGCCTATCGCTGCCGCTAGCGCGCGCAGCCAACCGGCCGTAGCGTGCGCTGCCTCTCGGTCGTAGCGTGCGCTACCTTCCGGTCGTAGCGTGCGCTACGCCGGTTCCTGCCGCACCCGTCCGGCCGGTGCCCGCAATCGTCCGGCCAGAACCCGTAACCGTCCGGCCAGACCCGCAACCGTCCGGCCAGTGCTCGACCACCAGGGCTCGACGACTCGATTTCCGAAAATGTACGGAACGAACACGACGAAAAGTTCACGGACAACATCAACGACCCGAAATGAAAACATAATGCAATAATTAATCATACGCGACCAAGAAAAGGGTCGAGACAATAAATACAGATACGGATACCCATAACTTTGGGTAAATTACAAAATGGCCCAAAATGCCCGAAAATCATGATACGTGATCGAATAACTAAACCGAAGCTCACAACACGTCTAACAAAGTTAAACGGACTTACGAGAAACTCTAAACAGCAGTTTTGAACGAGATTCACAAGAATCGGGCTCAAGTGCGGAAAAGTCGCCCAAAGTACGGAACTCAACAAAACGGCACCGAAATGAACTCGGATGTCAAAAAGTTCAGAATTAATCATTTTCAGAATGATGAAACGGTCCCAAGCGAGTTGTCAAAATGGACTCTCGCCAAAAAGAAAATTACCGGAAATCGAA
The DNA here is from genome assembly GCA_033398695.1 of Orobanche coerulescens. Lineage (NCBI taxonomy): Eukaryota > Viridiplantae > Streptophyta > Magnoliopsida > Lamiales > Orobanchaceae > Orobanche > Orobanche coerulescens. Next base: position 22,088,663 of record CM065810.1, read on the forward strand.
AATTGCGGATATTACACTATGCACCTTAAGTGTTCGATAAAATGCCTCAATGAGTAGAACTTTAGAAATTCTACACGTTTATGTATGAATGGTGATTGAATTGATATTGTTGTTATGATTCTTGGTAATTGTAATATCCTAATTTTTGTGGAAGTATTTCATCTGTACATTGAACCCTGTATTATTTTGGGAATGATGATATTGATAATGGAGTATGATCATTATCGTATTTGTATCTTTATACATGGTTGTAGCAACATATAAATTTTTCTCCATGCATATACGTGGTAACGTACGTTAAGAATGTAACTTAACGTACGTAACCTGTTAATGTTAACGTACGCTACGGATGAAGTGTAGCGTACGTAATGCAGTCAACTATTGGGTAGGCCGGCTAGCACATGGGGTACAGGGTGGTGGGCTCGACCAAGATACCCGCCAGATTCGCACGGCATGAACCTGGACACTTTTTAAGTCAACGGACTTTAACGTACGTTATGGGCATTAGGTAGCATACGTAAATTATATGGGTTACGTACGTAACACGATTAGTGTAGCATACGTAATGAAGTCCAAAAACAAGGCAGTGAACTATTTTGAACGATAACGTACGTTATGAAGAAGTCCTAGCGTACGTAACACTCAGAAAGTTATAAAAGGAGCAGCACCCCATTTCATTTCAGCTCGTTCTTTTGCCCTAAAACTTCACCATATTCGTCCCCAGAAGATTTCCAGCCCCTTTTAACACCTTTAGATCATTTGTTACTGAATCATTGAGATTGTATGACACTACTTGATCATTGAAGACAACTTATATTGGACTTTGGAGTAGAAATCATCACGAGTCGGCGTTGAAGCAACCGGAGTTGGATTTTACTTATAGTCTCAGTATTTTCTTCCTCTTAAAGGTATGTTATACTACTTCCAACTTTGAAGTTATGTTGTTAAAGACGATATGATCACACTACCAAGAATAGTAGATCACTTTGACGATATATGCGACCTAGTATCATATTTAAACTATGATGATCGAATTATTATGGTTTAGAACACCGAAGTTGAACCTTGTTGTGACAAAGATGAGAATAGTGGATTGTAAACAGTATCAAATGTTATCGTCATTTTGATCGTAGACTTAGTGCCAATTTCCACTTTTACTAAATGGATTTTGAAAAGAATCATCATAGTTGTAATCTTACTTGCATAGATGGAATAAGTAGTTCACTTTCAATATAAGCCTGGATTTAATGACGATATTAGACCTGATATATCAACTTTAGACCAACCGAATCTTGCATGGGTATTACAATCAAGATTGAGAATAGCATTACGATGATATTCGTATCCTTGGAATTTAAGATATTAATCCGTAGATCATTCATAAGTATGATATATATTTGAAGGTATATTAGGTTACTCACTAAGGATTTCGTTATACTTCGTCACTAATCGAGGCAGTCAGCTGCCCAGTGAGAAACTGACATACATGTTTAACGTACGTTAAGATTGGCAATTAATGTACGTTATATCATGTTGTTAACGTACGCTACGTCTGGTACGTATCGTACGTTACACTATCAGGCGAGTCAAGTCGACTGATCAGAGAGGAACTGTCAGTATATGGTTAACGTACGCTAGACTTCATAGTTTACGTACGCTAACGAGTAAGTCTAACGTACGTTACAGAGGACATGTAACGTACGTTATGTAAGTCAGACAATTTTCGTTTTGTGGACTTTCAACTGTATTTTGGATGGTTAGATGTTCGTTCGACCTAAGATGAATTCCATGTTATTTCTCTTATTTAAAGTTCGAACTTTGCTACGTGATTGATCGAGAGGGGCGACCTTCGAGTGTCTCGTTTTCGTGGAAGTATTGTTCTGTCTTCTAATCGAGGCAAGTACTCTAATTAGAATTGTTTATATTATGACAATTATGATGTGATTGTATCGTGTAAATATGTTGTGAATATATGTCCACCATGCGTTGATCCGACGGGAATCATCATGGGAATCTATAGGTGTGCTACTGGATCGTTGGACAGGTAGTTCCACCATGTGTTGGTCCGACGGGATCATCATGGGAATCTATAGCTATGTGCGCTGGATCGTTGGAATACCATCAGTATGTTGAAACTGTTATGATATGATATGTGTTGTGGATATTCTCATTGGAGAAACTTGTTATGATATAATTGTTGATTATATCACTGTTGTATGATTATTGTACTTGTACTAGCATCGTTGTGCTAATCCCTTTGGGGGTGAACATTTGCGTATGTTCAGGATCCAGGAGAGCGGGGAAACAACCACTGGAGATGCATGACGACGAGGGTGCAGAGTGATGTTCCTGGGTTTCTTCTGTTGTTTTGTTGGTTATTTCAATAAGTACTCGAGTACGTCGTCCGTTTATAATGTTTGGATTTTAGTGATGTAATAATAACTCTTCATTTGGATATTTGTATTTCGGTTTTGAACCAGACGTTTGTATTTTTACTTCAGCAATTTCATAAAGCGGTATCTGTTATTATCTTTTCTTTTAATCAGCCTTGTAAATTCTTATGTAAAGGATTTACGGCGCTGTAATATTCCTGAATATATCGGGGGTGTTACAGAATATGGTATCGGAGCTAAGATTGTGGATATCTTGGCCGTTGGGTTAAAATAGGGGTCATTTATGTCTTTCGAGGTAACCGGCCGTGAATGCCATCACTGTACTGCCTATGTCTTCATGCGAACGGTGGTTGTAAGTTCCTAAACTCTATCTCGTTCTTTACATGTTGTACTTTTTATACTTGAACATTGGAACAATGTTGTTTCCTGTATATTGAGTTCTTGTGCTTACAGTATGTTGAGAGGCGGACGTTGACGTGGTCGCGGTCGTGGACGCGGACGAAGGAATGCTGAAAGGGAGGTGTCGCCTTCTAATCAGGCTAGTCATAGCTCAGGCGAGCCGCAACAATCCATCAATAACGAACCGGAACCTGGTGTACCAGAAATCCTTCGTCAAGTTGTGAATCAGATGACTCAGTTCGCTCAGGTCGTGGACCGAATGCAAGTGGCGGCAGGAATTCAGCAGGGAGATGGACAACAAAGGATTCCAGAAAAGGGAAATCGAGGTGACCGATGGTTATAAGAGGTGGCAAAGATGCAACCACCCAAATCTGACGGCTTTTCCGAGACTCCCACTTGGGACCATTGGTTGAAGGAACTGGAGAAAATTTTTGCTGGAATTAATTGCCCGGATGACAGGAGAGCTCCTATTGCCCAAGATTTCTTCGATAGGGGAAGCATCCGAGTGGTGGGAAGCTATCCGACCTGCAGATCATGATGCCAATTGGACGGAATTTAAAATGATGATGGAAGCTCAGTATTGCCCTCGTCCTGTGAGGGAAGCCAAAATTCGAGAATTTTTCTCCGCTCAGCCATCAGATGAACCCGTATCCCAGACGATTAAGACGTTTAACCAGCAATTAGCATTTGTTCGACATCCGGTCGTAAGATGCGAGATGATGATTCATTTTGAAATGAGAATGAAACCAGAAATCCAGGTACATGTCCGGTTTTGAATGTACCACTCTCCGCCAATACCAGATAAGGCGTTGGCATTTAAATAAAAGAAGCAACAATGGAGAAGTTTATGGAGTCGAAGAAACAGAAAGTCTCTAGTACTTTTACAGAGCACAAGAGCAGTGGGCCCCGCAAGGCCCAGTCTTCTTTTTCTTTCAAGAAACCTCCGCACCCATCTAAGAGTGGAAAGAATTACGGAACAGTGTCAGCCACGACGGATACAGCTAGGAAGTGCTTTAATTGTGGTCGCCCAGGCCACCTTTGGCGCGATTGTTTGCGCACCCCAGTTACATGTTTTGACTGCGGACAGGAAGGGCACCGTGCGACGTTTTGCAAGGACGCCACCAAATACAATGGAACCCGTTCATCACAGCCAGTTCAGAAGGAAGCTAGTATCCAACAGACGCAGCAAAGTGTTCAGATGCCTCAAAACTTTGGCTGCGGACGAGGCAGAGGACAATGGGACTGAAAGGGGACATCGAGTGCCGGATCAGTTCCCCCACGTGCATTTAGATGAGGAAAATCGACGATCGTGATGTGCCGCATCGCATCTTGTCTAAATCCTTTCCCAGCCAGTTAGCGTTTTATTCGATACAGGAGCTACGCATTCTTTTATATATTTATCTTGTGTAAATCGTTTGAATATTTCCGGTTTTCATGCTTGTGAACCTTAGGTTGTTGGTTTACCGAGTGGAGAGAGGATTGTAGGGAACTTAGAAACCAGAAATTTCCCTGTATCATTTGGAGGCAGAGAGTGGCTCTCGAATTTGATTGTAATAGAAATGCAAGGAGACGACCTGATACTCGGAGACGATTGGCTTAAGCGATATGGAGAAATTGTAAACTACCTAAGGAGGAATATCTCGCTAATCGTTGACGATGGTTCCGAAATTCTATTTGAGGGATGGAAACCGGGAAGCTCAGGAAAATTGATCAAGACGATGAAAGCTGTCAAATTGTTGAAACAGGGCTGTACCGGATACTGGTGCTATGCAATGAAGAAAGAAGATGAAATCGTGGAACTTTCATCCATTCCTATTGTGAACGAATTTCCAGATATATTTCCTGATGAGTTACCTGGACTACCTCCACGACGGGACGTAGAATTCACTATTGAGCTGGAACCCGGAGCTACACCAATTTCTAAGGCGCCGTATCGTATGGCACCTACGGAGATGTACGAACTGAAGAAGCAACTGGAGGAGTTACTGGACAAAGGCTATATTCAGCCAAGCGTTTCACCCTGGGGAGCGCCAGTTCTTTTTGTTCGAAAGAAGGATGGATCGCTTCGACTGTGTATTGACTACCGAGAGCTGAACAAGATGACGATTAAGAACAAGTATCCGTTGCCACGGATTGATGATCTGTTTGAACAGTTGCAAGGGGCAACAGTATTTTCTAAAATCGATCTGAGATCAGAGTATCACCAGCTGAGGATTAAGGAATCTGATGTTCCGAAATCAGCATTCAGAACTCGCTATGGACACTATGAGTTTGTAGTAATGCCGTTTGGTCTCACTAATGCACCGGCTGTATTCATGCAGTTGATGAATCGAGTGTTCATCGAATATTTGGATAAATTTGTGGTCGTGTTCATTGATGATATTCTGGTATATTCTAAGAACCCAGAAGAACATGCGCAACATTTGCAGATTGTATTAGAACTTTTGAGAAGCGAGCAATTGTACGCCAAACTTTCTAAGTGTGAATTCTGGCTAAAAGAAGTAATGTTCCTCGGCCATGTGGTGTCAGCTGAAGGAGTCCGAGTAGATCCTCAGAAGATCGAAGCAATTATGGATTGGAAGCCTCCAAAGAATGTGAAAGAAGTCCGAAGTTTCTTAGGACTCGCTGGGTATTATCGTCGGTTCGTAGAAGGGTTTTCCAAAATTTCCCGCCCACTTACTCGACTCCTGCAAAAAACTCAAAAGTTTGAGTGGAATGAGTCGTGTCAGACTAGTTTTGATGAATTGAAGAAGAGATTGACAACGGCACCGATTCTATCACTTCCACAGGGGACTGGAGGATTCATAGTTTACAGTAATGCTTTGAACCAAGGACTTGGGTGCGTATTGATGCAGAATGATAAGGTGATCGCTTATGCGTCACGACAGCTGAAGCCTTATGAAGTGAATTACCCAACACATGATTTGGAGCTAGCAGCAGTGGTTTTTGCTTTGAAGATCTGGAGGCATTATCTCACGGACTCACCGCGATCTTTACGAGATCACAAGAGTCTCAAATACATCTTGATCGTAAAGAGTTGAACATGCGGCAAAGAAGATGGTTAGAACTGATCAAGGACTATGACTTGGAGATTTTGTATCATCCAGGCAAAGCAAATGTGGTGGCCGATGCACTTAGCCGCAAGCCTGTTTCTATTCAGATGCTGGAGACGCTGACCTCCCAACTTAGCCTTCAACGAGAGATGATTCGTGAAGGAATTGAAGTGTGGTTACAAAGAGTCCAAGGACAGCTGTGCGTGATGGAGATAACTTCATCATTAACCGAATGAATCAAATCTAGACAGACAGATGATCCTCTGATGATTCGGTTACGTGATGAAGTGATCAAAGGAAAGGCCCCCGGATTCATAATTCATGATGATGGAGTTTTGAGATTTCAGAACCAACTCTGCGTCCCTAATGATGATGTTCTGAAATAGACGATTATGAAGGAAGCTCAGAGTTCGCCCTATTCTATCCACCCGGGCACCAGTAAAATGTATAAGGACCTGAAGCAGAATTTCTGGTGGGGAAACATGAAGAAAGATGTAGCGGACTATGTTTCGAAATGCTTGACTTGTCAGCAGGTTAAGATCGAGCATCAACGGCCTGCCGGAATGTTGAAGCCGCTCCCAATTCCTGAATAGAAGTGGGAGGATATATCGATGGACTTTATCACTAATATGCCGAGAACCAGGACAGGAATGAACATGATTTGGGTGATAATTGATCGTTTAACCAAATCAGCTCATTTCCTAGGCATTAAGGACACATGGGGACCATAGAGGTTGGCACGAGTATTTATTTCGGAGATAGTTCGATTGCATGGTATGCCAAAGACCATTATTTCTGATCGAGACGGCCGTTTTGTGTCTCACTTTTGGAAAGCAGTTCATAAGGCCTTGGGAACCGAATTGAACTTCAGTACAGCTTATCACCCGCAGACTGATGGACAATCCGAGAGGACTATACAAACGGTGGAAGACATGCTAAGGGCCTGTGCCTTAGATTGGTCAAACGATTGGGAAGTTCATCTACCATTGATTGAACTTACCTACAACAATAGTTGGCATGCTTCCATTAAGATGGCACCATTTGAGGCATTATACGGGAGAAGATGCAGATCGCCCCTATGCTGGGATGATTCATCAGACTTGATCGAATGCAACTGCAGTTGATCGTGCGGACTCGAGAGAAGATAGCTCTAATTCGTGATAGGCTGACCGCCGCAGTCGCGAAATCTTATGCAGACGTACGCCGTATCCCTTTGGAGTTCAGTACGGGAGACCACGTACTTTTAAAGGTTTCTCCTACTCGGGGAATATTTCGTTTCGGAAGGAAAGGAAAGCTGAGTCCGAGATATATCGGACCATTTGAGATCCTTGAGAGAGTTGGAGACTTGGCATACAGATTGGCATTGCCACCGTCGTTGAGCCATGTTCATAATGTATTCCACGTATCCCAGTTACGGAGATATATACCAGACCCTAGTCATGTCATTGATTTTGGGGAAATCGAAGTCGCTCAAGATGGGACGTTTAAAGAAAGACCGGTCAAGATACTCGAGAGTCGAGTTAAACAGTTGAGGAACAAACCCATCGTTTTGGTCAAAGTTCAGTGGTCACGTCATGGAGTGGAAGAAGCCACATGGAAAACGGAAAATAGTATTAAATCCAGATATCCAGAATTATTCTCGTCTTGAGATTCGGGACGAAACTCCTTTTTAGTAGGAGAGTATGTAATATCCAAATTTTTGTGGAAGTATTTCATCTGTACATTGAACCCTGTATTATTTTGGGAATGATGATATTGATAATGGAGTATGATCATTATCGTATTTGTATCTTTATACATGGGTGTAGCAACATATAAATTTTTCTCCATGCATATACGTGGTAACGTACGTTAAGAATGTAACTTAACGTACGTAACCTGTTAATGTTAACGTACGCTACGGATGAAGTGTAGCGTACGTAATGCAGTCAATTATTGGGTAGGCCGGCTAGCACATGGGGTACATGGTGGTGGGCTCGACCAAGATACCCGGTCATTACGGCATGAACCTCGACACTTTTAAGTCAACGGACTTTAACGTGCGTTATGGGCATTAGGTAGCGTCGTAAATTATATGGGTTACGTCGTAACACGATCGATGTAACATACGTAATGAAGTCGAAACAAGGCGGTGAACTATTTTGAACGATAACGTCGTTATGAAGAAGTCCTAGCGTACGTAACACTCAGAAAGTTATAAAAGGAGCAGCACCCCATTTCATTTCAGCTCGTTCTTTTGCCCTAAAACTTCACCATATTCGTCCCCAGAAGATTTCCAGCCCCTTTTAACACCTTTAGATCATTTGTTACTAAATCATTGAGATTGTATGACACTACTTGATCATTGAAGACAACTTATATTGGACTTTGGAGTAGAAATCATCACGAGTCGGCGTTGAAGCAACCGGAGTTGGATTTTACTTATAGTCTCAGTATTTTCTTCCTCTTAAAGGTATGTTATACTACTTCCAACTTTGAAGTTATGTTGTTAAAGATGATATGATCACACTACCAAGAATAGTAGATCACTTTGACGATATATGCGACCTAGTATCATATTTAAACTATGATGATCGAATTATTATGGTTTAGAACACCGAAGTTGAACCTTGTTGTGACAAAGATGAGAATAGTGGATTGTAAACCGTATCAAATGTTATCGTCATTTTGATCGTAGACTTAGTGCCGATTTCCACTTTTACTAAATGGATTTTGAAAAGAATCATCATAGTTGTAATCTTACTTGCATAGATGGAATAAGTAGTTCACTTTCAATATAAGCCTGGATTTAATGACGATATTAGACCTGATATATCAACCTTAGACCAACCGAATCTTGCATGGGTATTACAATCAAGATTGAGAATAGTATTACGATGATATTCGTATCCTTGGAATTGAAGATATTAATCCGTAGATCATTCATGAGTATGATATATATTTGAAGGTATATTAGGTTACTCACTAAGGATTTCGTAATACTCCGTCACTAATCGAGGCAGTCAGCTGCCCAGTGAGAAACTGACATACATGTTTAACGTACGTTAAGATTGGCAATTAACGTACGTTATATTATGTTGTTAACGTACGCTACGTCTGGTACGTAACGTACGTTACACTATCAGGCGAGTCAAGTCGACTGATCAGAGAGGAACTGTCAGTATATGGTTAACGTACGCTAGACTTCATAGTTTACGTACGCTAACGAGTAAGTCTAACGTACGTTACAGACGACATGTAACGTACGTTATGTAAGTCAGACAGTTTTCGTTTTGCGGACTTTCAACTGTAATTTGGATGGTTAGATGTTCGTTCGACCTAAGATGAATTCCATGTTATTTCTCTTATTTAAGGTTCGAACTTTGCTACGTGATTGATCGAGAGGGGCGACCTTCGAGTGTCTCGTTTTCGTGGAAGTATTGTTCTGTCTTCTAATCGAGGCAAGTACTCTAATTAGAATTGTTTATATTATGACAATTATGATGTGATTGTATCGTGTAAATATGTTGTGAATATATGTCCACCATGCATTGATCCGACGGGAATCATCATGGGAATCTATAGCTGTGTGCGCTGGATCGTTGGACAGGTAGTTCCACCATATGTTGGTCTGACGAGATCATCATGGGAATCTATAGCTGTGTGCGCTGGATCGTTGGAATACCATCAGTATGTTGAAACTGTTATGATATGATATGTGTTGTGGATATTCTCGTTGGAGAAACTTGTTATGATATAATTGTTGATTATATCACTGTTGTATGATTATTGTACTTGTACTAGCATCTTTGTGCTAACCCCTTTGGGGGTGAACATTTGCGTATGTTCAGGATCCAGGAGAGCGGGGAAACAACCACTGGAGATGCATGACGACGAGGGTGCAGAGTGATGTTCCGGCCGGGTTTACTGTCTGTTGTTTTGTTGGTTATTTCAATAAGTACTCGAGTACGTCGTCCGTTTATAATGTAATAATAACTCTTCATTTGGATATTTGTATTTTGGTTTTGAACCAGACGGTTGTATTTTTACTTCAGCAATTTCATAAAGCGGTATCTGTTATTATCTTTTCTTTTAATCAGCCTTGTAAATTCTTATGTAAAGGATTTACGGCGCTGTAATATTCTTGAATATATCGGGGGTGTTACAGTAATTACGGGAATTTTGTTAAGGGAATATAATGAATTGATGATCAAATGCCTTGATTATGTTGTTATGATTATGGAATCGTAGTATTCTCGATGTTCTTGGTGGTTTGTTGCGATTCATGATGTTATGAGAAGTATATGTTGAAGAAAATGATTATATACACCTTGAATTATGAATGAAGATTGTTTAGATGTTAGACACATCGGATTATGTCGTTTGAGGATTTTAAATGTGATTTCGGAATAAGTTGTGTTCTTAAGGAATTCTTGGATTATATGAATTGATGAACATGTTTAAGAGGTGTTGGTATTTTGGATATGAATATGGAATATTCATATCTAGAACTAAGTTATGTGTTTTGGTACAATATTCATATTGGAATACGAATATGGTTCCAGGTTTGATAAGATTATGATTCACTTTTGAGTTTGAGAATTCATACGTATTAAACAAGTGTTCAATTCGGATAATGGAATTATTTGAAACCTTTGGAATATGGTTATTTATAATGTTGAATTAATCGGATCATCCGGATTGATGATGATATATGGTAATTGGTTTTTATTTTGAATGTACAAGGAGGAAACTTGTAATCGTATTTAAGATTGAATGTGGAATCGGTAATGCTTATACACTTGGTTAAATTGATTATTGATATGATCTTCGGATTGTGGAATCGTATTGTGGTTTTGAATTCATGTTTGATTGGTTTGGGTTGTTTGGAGTTGTATTTAATCAGAATATTGAAGAACCATTATGTTTGTTGATCGGTTATTGATTGTCATTTGTGATCATCGAGTTACGGCTTGTATTGTGGATATGAGTTCGTATTTGTTGAGTTGGATTATTTGGTTTTGTGTATATGATCGAGGTTTCGTTGAACCGTTGAGTTTGTTGGTTGGGTATGTCGGTTATTGATTTTTATCGAATGTGTGTTAACCGGTTATTGCAATAGGTTGTGATGTTTTGATCGTCGATTATGACCGTTGTGTTGCGGTTGAGGTTGAAGAGTTCGTAGATTGCTTTTGGTCGGGGCTGAGGAGCTCGTAGACGAAGGCAAGGGATTTTGGTAACGGCTTCGTGGTATCGGTATCGAGGCAAGTTATACTTATTCAGTTATAATATTTAATGAATGATTTCGCTTTCATTTCATTTATAGTTCATATAGCAATGATATTATAAATATAAATTGTCAGGATGATGGTTTGTACATTGTGCCTTAGTTTGGATTAAATCATAATGTATATGGTTTAAATGTGTTGGTGAATACGGAGATGTGAGTTATATTTGGTTAGTGATATGGAATATCGGTTATCGAGGATGGTTTATCGTGTCGACATTGATGTCGGGACGGTGGTTTGTTGGTATAAATAGACTATACCTATTTCGGGATTATTCGTATAACTGTGTATTCGTTCAGGGATGTTGGTTCGTGGAAAGGATATTGTCTTCGGCTTTGAGGTAATTTAAGTATGTTCAGTTATGAGATAATTATTATGTTGAGTTGTTGTATATGTTGTACGATGATGTTTCGTATATTGGGATTCGTATTGATTATTTCTTCGAGGGATGATGATCCAGGGCTGATTGTATTGAGATCGTTAATCGTGTTGATCATTTATCGGGGATGATGATCCCAGGATTATTGTTTTGGATATTGATTAGTCGTGTCGACTTTTCTTTGTCAGTTTGTCATTGTTCACTTCAGTGAGTCTTTTGATCCTTATTGGATATGTGATTCTTTGAGTTTCGTTGTCATGTTGCATCGTGACATATCTGGAGTCATATCTGTGTGCCGATTGGTTATTGTGTAGGATTTTTAGCCGGACACATGATGGTTATGCATGGATGTTTCCGCATTGAACCATGCACACGAGACGTAGTTCGTGAGGCTAATTAGGTACATTGTCCCACGTATATTCTGGATTCCGTATACGGGGTGGACATATGCACGGACACATTTCCGGATTGGGCGTACTGTGACGTCCATCTTTTGAGCCATATTGTTTGGTCGTTCATAGTCCATTTAAATGTTTGGATGTGTTCGACGTTTTGTGATTAATCATTCATACGCCCGAGGAGTATGTTCGACAGTCAAAGTTATTTCTTTGAGATCCATTATTGTTGATCATTTGGAGTTTACCTTGTTGATGGTATTCTCGGTTATTGTTGGTCCTTTGTTGATCATTTGGAGTTTACCTTGTTGAGGGTATTCTCGGTTATTATTGATCTTTGATGATCGTGTTTAGAGTTTACCTTGTTGAGGGTATTCTCGGTTATCGTTGATCCTTTGTTGATCGTATTGGAGTTATCATGTCGATGATATTCTCAGTGATGTATTGGTTGATCATTGTTATTAATCGTATGAGCATTCGGATTGTACGTCGATATTTCGGGTTTTGTTATCATTGCCTTGTGTATTATGGTCTATAGATATATTGTGTATTACTGGTTTATCCAGGTTGAGATTTGATTGTGTAATTCGACGGACAGGATTTGGCACAGATTGGATTATTTTCGCACTTATGAGTTATGAGGACGATTTGAGGACACTTGGTATTGTTTGAATACAGTACAGATAATTGTTGTTGAGTTCATTTCGTCATTTGAGAATGCAAAATGTGAATTATGGTAAGCATTGATTTGTTATGGATTGCTATGGATTGGTAAGGTTCTGACGGTAAGATTACGTTGGTAGTATTCTTACAGTATTATTATATTGGTATGTAATTATTTATGATGATGTAATCGATATCATTATTGAGTATTGTGGCTGACCCCGTCGTGGGCTTATTTTTAGGTACTCGGAGATCGAGCTAGTAGCGGTGGTGAAGGGGTGAGTTTCCCGGGTGATACTGGCTGTGGCATGTTTTTGAGTATCGAGTATTCTTTTTTGATTGTTTTATTCCGCGGCAATTGTGTATTTTTTAACTGCATTTTATCCGCTGCGTGTGTATATTTCAAAATAGCTTTTCGGTATCTTTACCAACTCGTGTGTACTTTCAAAATGGCCTTTTGGCATTTTGCGAACTTGGGTTATTTCGTTAAAGCTTTTCCTAAACTATTTTGTCGGTATGTTTAAGGGGTGGCTTAACGTACATTTTGAACTGTCGAGATTTGGCATTTCGCCTTGTATTTTCAAATAGTATTTGACGACGGTATTTGAGAACTATGCTTTTGAAAATATTTAAGTATTTAAAATATTACCGTCATCGGCCTTTTGGCGTTTTTAAATATTTTTGAAATGGTTTTTAGCCTGGTGGGTTCCGGCACGGGATCCACGGCGCTGTAATATCCCGGATAGTTTTGGGGGTGTTACAACAACAAGATAATAAGAAGGCATGACCTAGAAGTCGTATTATGAATATCACAACCATAATCAAATCATCAATCTAATTGATCTAGTACGGCTATACCAACCACGATGCATTGACTATTTAAGCATTCACAAGCACATATAATGTATAAAATGTACCAAATATCGACCATCGATAAGTTATATAATATATAAAATATGCCAAATATCGACAATCGATAAATGATAAAGTTTCGAGGCCTTAACATCAAACCGGGTAAAACGAGAAATAAATTTCCAGGAATACACGAAGAGAACGAGGCTGAAACGGGTCCGGAAGGGGCCTGGACCGTGGTCCGAACAGCCTGGACCACGGTCCCTTGGTCGAGACTGCACGGCACACAGGCCAGGACACAGGCCAGCACACAAGCATGGACCGCGGTCCCCTTCCCCCGGACCACTCGGCAGCCTTGTTCCAGCACTCCATCAGGCATTTTTTGACTTTTTGAGTATACATCTTATGTATAATTTGTGTATACATCTGATGTATATAACAACTAATACCTTTTGAGCAATTTAAATGTATAAATCAAGTATATCAAATCTATATATATACAACCTCGGAATCAAATATAATTATGTTCATATGAAAATTTTAAAGAAACATAATCTTTACATAAACAAATTTATGTTCATATGCACCTCTTAAAATTCATAATCCAAACATAAAATTTATATATAGATCAAATCATACGTTCTTTGATTCTTGGATTATTAGTAGAACTAAATCATCACATGAATCTCCATATTTGTCAAGATCAAACATATAAATCAATATATATATATATATCACCATATACATATTAAGATAGGCATCATATATATATATATATATAAAAATAGATCGAAACACAAATCTATTAAAATTATATATATCACCATATATATAAATATACGTAGATAAAATTTATATATTGTAATGCCCGAATAAATGGTGATTTACCTTGTACTCGACCTTATATTATTTCGACTTCGTGATGTTATAAATCGTAGATTGGTTTCCCGTATTCGTGCCCTTATGTTTTTATATATCTTCAATATTTCATGCATGATTCTGCACGTACTTACGTACGCTACGGACTTGCGATTAACGTACGCTAAGTCTGCTGTGTAACGTACGTTATACGTTGAGCTTAACGTACGTAAGCTCAGTCAAGTCAAAGATCCGACAAGGGTCGGCGTGGGGGGACCGGATGGAGATTCGGGGAGATTGCCAGCATGAACCTGGACGGTTTTCCAGCACATGCAAGTCAACGGCTTAACGTACGCTAGAAGAAGATTTTAACGTACGCTAAGGTCATATATGTTATGTACGTAACACCTATAGGATAACGTACGTAAGTGTATGGCACAAACAGTCCAGTGAGCTCTGGCCGAGCGTTAACGCACGCTAATGTTCTAGTATAGCGTACGCTAACCATGTTACGTACGTAATGGGCTTTTGTTAACGTACGTAATGGTTTAAAAATCTATTTATAGAACCCGACCCTCATCTCATTTCCCACTCTTACCTTGGCCGATTTTTGTGTTCTTGAGACTATCCCTCACCCCATAGCCCTCATATCATCATCTACATCCAATTTTTGGAAGCCTAGACCGTGTGATTTGGTGATCAAGCTTCCGGTGAAGAGTTTATCCAAGATTTTCTTTGTCTCTTAAGGTATGTTAACTCTCCACGAAGATGAAGACTTGTTCTTAGTTGTATTATGAGCTTCTTCCTGAGATTATCGAGCTTGTTTCATCATAATGAATCCAATACCATGTTTGAAAGGATTTTATTGGTTGAATTAAGGTTACCATGGTTAGAGTTAAGTCATAATCTTCACCAACCTTAAGGATGAAATTTCTGAGATTTAACACACCTTGATGATCCTTTCGTAACACTCTTTTTATGAACAAATGTAAGGATTACCCCCGTGTTTGATGAAATTGTGTAGTTGTACATAGAGTGTGTTCGAATATAACACTTGCCTTGATGAACTTGTGTAAATCATCTTAGAGGAGTAGAACCTTGATAGGATTATTGGAACAACCATTTGAATGAAGAATTTGTTAAGAAAATCACCCACGGAAGAACAAGAATCGCAGAGACGAATTAGCCTAGAACTAGAATGAACATGATTATCTCATAATATTCGATTTAGCCATCGAACCAAACCTTCAAGTAAGAATCGGAATTTGAGTTTGGATTTTGGAACATAATGATATTTTGAATGTTCTTGAAACTTTAGATGCCAAACCTTGTGTTCCACTACCATCTCATGAATTCGCAAGTCTTTTTCCAAGCTTAGCACTCGTCGGAAAATAGAACCAAGAACCAATTTTCTGTTATCGATAATTCATTTATAACTTTAGACGTTCGGGAGTCATACGTAAGTTTCGGGAAGATTATTGAAATTCTTGTTATTACCTTGTACAAGGTGATAGATCGAGGGGCGGCGACCTCCGGACGAGTGACATTTGTGGGAGTATTTAAATTCTTGCCATCTTGAGGCAAGTATCGTATTTTAAGCTTATTGATATTGTATTGTTGATCATGTGTACGATTTATTCGTGTTGTTGAACATGAGATTATATTCTTTGAGTTGTCATGATATTTACGTCGATGAACGTGTTGATTTGCATATGTGTATGCATAATGGTATTGTTGTGTTGTAAATGATCTGAGGGGATCATGAGGATCTATGCTGAGGGCGCTGGATCGAATGTCCACCATGCGTTGGTCCGACGGGATCATCATGGGGATCTATGCTGAGGGCGCTGGATCATTGGACGGGTTTTCCACCATGAATTGGTCCGACGGGATCATCATGGGGATCTATACCAAGGGCGCTGGATCGTTGGATTACCCTGTATTGTATTAATGGAATCGTGAGGGTTCACATCGTTGGATTCCGATGACGGAAGTCCGTTTTGTATGTTTTATGATGCATTGATGATTTATGTATTACGATACTTGTACTAGCATTGTTTTGCTAACCCCTTCGGGTGTGGACATTTGTTTTGATGTTCAGGTAGCAGAGGAACGGGGAGGCAGCCACAGTACCGACATGACGATGAAGTGGCTCAGTGATGTGGATTTTGTTATCTTGGTTTTATGGTTATTTTCCAGTGCTCGAGTACGCTTATGTTGTTGTTGTTGTCTTGGAGATGTTTTTGTATTCTTGGACTCATTTGTACTGTCGAACGGGGTTTAAACTTCTTTTACATTGAGGACACTTCAGTATTATTTCCGTAATTCTCAAATTAGCCGTGTAAATTCTTATACAAAGGATTTACGGCGCTGTAATTATTCCGAATATATCGGGGTGTTACAGAATATGGTATCGGAGCTAAGATTCATGGATATCTTGGCAGTCGGGTTAGTTGGGTCTGTTTACGTTATTTGATTTATGCATCGCTTGTAACATCACTGTTGAGCCAGCATCGTCGTGTGGACCGTGGTTTTAAGTCTCCAAATCTCTAAATATTACCGTTTTATTTAATTCCTGCTTTGTGATTTTGATGGACTTTCTTTTAGAAAGTTTGCCCTGGATATTGAATATTTGTGTTTACAGTATGTTGAGGGGAGGTCGTGGACGCGGACGTGGAAATGCGAGACAGGAGGATTCGGCGTCTACTCCAGAAATTTCTGCTAGTCGAACCGATTCCCATTCTGGAGGACAGCAGGGATCAGCAAATAATAATGCAGATCCTAACGTGCCGGGAGTGCTTCAACAGGTGGTTGCCCAGATAAACCAGTTTGCTCAGGTTGTTGATCGCATGCAGACGACGATGGGACAGCAGCATAACGAGGATAACCGGGGAGACAAATGGCTTACTGAAGTGGTCAAATTGCATCCTCCAACATTTGACGGTTCTACTGAGACGCTTTCTTGGGATCACTGGTTGAAGGAGTTAGAGAAGATCTTTGCAGGGATTAACTGTCCTAACGATAGAAAGGTTCCGATCGCCCAGTATCTTCTGACTGGGGAGGCTTTCGACTGGTGGGAGGTCATTCGACCTGAGGAGCATAATGTTGACTGGACGGAGTTCAAATTAATGATGGAAGCGCAATATTGTCCTCACCCAGTTAGAGAGGCCCGAGTTCGGGAGGTTTTCTCACCAAAAAATTCTGAGGCATCGGTGACAGACGTGATTAAGACTTTTAATCACCAGTTGACTTATGTGCGCCACTTGGTCAGGACCGAGGCGGAGAGGATTTTCCATTTTGACATGCGGATGAAGCCGGAGATTCAACAATATATGTCCGGATTTGAATGTACCACCTGCGACGATGCTCGGGACAAGGCGGCCTATGATATGAAAAAGGCGGCAGTAGAGAAATCAACGGAAGCAAAGAAGCAGAAAGTGTCCGGCAACTTCACGGAGAATAAGAGTAGTGGGCCCCGCAGGGGCCAGTCCTCATTTCATTCATCCAGGAGGCCTCCGCATCCTTCTCGAGGTGGAAAGAAGTTCTGGGCAGCACCGACCGTTTCAGACGCAGGGAAGAAACGTTATAACTGTGGCAAAGCGGGGCATGTTCGACGTGACTGTTTGGCACCTGCTGTGACCTGTTTCGAGTGTGGACAGGAAGGACATCGCGCAACATTTTGTGGAAATGCGACTCGATCTTTTGGTACTCGCACTCCTGCACCGGTCCCGAAGGACGCTAGTGTAAACCAGACGCAGCAAAGTGGTTTCCAGCAGCAGAATGTTGGGAAAAGAGAGACATCCAGTGCTGGGTCCGTTCCTCCACGTATTTACGAGATGAAGAAGTCAGACGATCAGAACACAGCTGTTGCATCAGGTATGATTCAGATCCTTTTGCAACCAGTTAGTGTCTTATTCGATTCAGGAGCTACGCATTCTTTCATATCTTTGAACTGTGTTAATCGTTTGAAAATCCCGTGCTTGTATGATTGTGAACCTTATGTTGTGGGATTACCGAGCGGAGAAAAACTTATGGGAACCTTAGAAACTAGAGATTTTCCAGTGACTATAGTAGGGAGAGATTGGCCATCAAATCTTATTGTAGTCGACATCCAGGGTGACAATTTAATTCTCGGAGACGATTGGATCAACCGTTACGGAGATATTTTGAATTACCGAAAGAGAGTCATTTCTATCATTGCTGATGATGGATCTGAACATTTATTCAAGGGATGGAGACCGGGTAGCTCAGGAAAATTAATCAAAGCGATGAAAGCAGTGAGATTTCTAAGGCAGGGTTGTTACGGATTTTGGTGTTATGCCATGAAGAAAGAAGAAGGAGTGGAGCTCTCATCTATTCCAGTAGTGAATGAATTCTCAGATGTATTCCCTGACGAACTACCTGGGTTACCTCCGCAGAGAGAAGTGGAGTTCACCATCGAATTAGAACCTGGATCTGCTCCTATTTCTAGGGCACCATACCGTATGGCGCCAACCGAGATGTATGAACTAAAGAAGCAACTAGAGGAATTATTGCAGAAGGGTTACATTCAACCTAGCGTTTCTCCTTGGGGAGCACCCGTTCTCTTTGTCCGGAAGAAAGATGGATCCCTTCGATTATGTATTGATTACAGGGAGCTAAACAAAGTGACGATCAAGAATAAGTATCCTATACCTCAGCTCGACGACTTTTTTGATCAACTGCAAGGGGCAAGGGTATTCTCGAAGATTGACTTGCGATCAGGATACCATCAGTTGAGAATTAAGGAATCGGATATACCGAAATCCGCTTTCAGATCCCGGTATGGGCACTATGAATTCGTGGTGATGCCATTCGGACTTACCAATGCTCCTGCAGTATTTATGCAATTGATGAATCGGGTATTCTTAGAATACCTAGATAAGTTTGTGGTCGTTTTCATTGATGACATCTTGATCTTTTCGAAGGACACAGAAGAGCATGCCGAGCATTTGCGTGTGGTTTTGAGCACCTTGGGGAATGAACAGCTTTATGCGAAGCTTTCCAAATGTGAGTTCTGCCTTAGGGAAGTAACCTTCCTTGGGCATGTAATATGAGCTGACGGAGTTCAAGTGGACCCGAAGAAAGTCGAGGCAATCTTGGAATGGGAATCTCCTAATAATGTGAAAGAAGTCTGGAGTTTCTTGGGACTTGCGAGATACTATCGCCGTTTTGTAGAAGGATTTTCCAAAATCGCTCGTCCACTTACTCAGTTGTTGAAGAGAACCCTAAAATTCGTGTGGAATGAGAAATGCCAGGCGGGCTTTGATGAACTTAAGAGGAGACTAACGACAGCACCTATATTAGCGTTACCAGATGGAACTGATGGATTCATGGTATACGGCGATGCTTCAAATCACGGTCTGGGATGTGTATTGATGCAAAAGGATAAAGTGATTGCCTATGCCTCTCGACAGTTGAAACCGTACGAAGTTAATTACCCGACTCATGATCTGGAGTTAGCAGCTGTGGTCTTTGCTTTAAAAATTTAGCGACATTATTTATATGGCACTCGTTGTCAGATCTTCACCGATCACAAAAGCCTCAAGTATATTTTCAGTCAGAAGGAATTAAATATGAGGCAGAGAAGGTGGCTGGAATTGATCAAGGATTACGATTTGGAAATCTTTTATCATCCAGGCAAAGCAAACGTGGTAGCTGATGCACTGAGCCGAAAACCTGTTTCTCTTAGAGTATTGGAAGCGTTTACATCCCAAACCAATATTCAACGAGAACTAATCCGTGAAGGAATTGAAGTGTGGTCGCAAGGAGTCCAAGGGAAATTGTGTGTGATGGAACTAACTTCATCGTTGGTTGAAGAAGTCAAATCTAAGCAGTTGGATGATTCTCTGATTCTTCGATTGTGTGACGAAGTGAACAAAGGGAAGGCCCCAGGATTCGTGATACAGGATGATGGAGTTCTGAGATTTCAGAGCCGACTTTGCGTTCCCAGTGATGATGTTTTGAGATGGTCAATTCTGAAGAAAGCACACAGCGCGCCCTACTCTATTCACCCGGGCAGCAGTAAGATGTATAAGGATTTAAAACAAAACTTCTGGTGGGGAAATATGAAGAAGGACGTAGCAGAATATGTTTCAAAGTGTTTGACTTGTCAGCAGGTTAAGATTGAACATCAGAGACCTGCCGGAATGTTGAAGCCACTTCCGATCCCTGAGTGGAAGTGGGAGGATATATCGATGGATTTTCTCACCAGTATGCCAAGGACCAAGACGGAAATGAATATGATTTGGGTGATAGTTGATCGATTAACCAAGTCAGCTCATTTCCTGGGTATTAAAGACACTTGGGGACCCGAGAGATTGGCACGAGTATTTATTACAGAGATAATCCTATTGCATGGAACGCCGAAGACCATAATTTCGGATCGAGATGGCCGCTTCGTGTCGCACTTTTGGAAGGCAATTCATAGGGCTCTGGGGACTGAGCTGAACTTTAGCACGGCTTATCATCCTCAGACGGACGGTCAGTCCGAAAGGACTCTTCAGACAGTAGAAGACATGCTTAGAGCTTGTGCCTTGGATTGGTCAACTAACTGGGAAGTTCACTTGCCCTTGATTGAATTCACATATAATAATAGTTGGCATGCTTCTATTAAGATGGCACCATTTGAAGCTTTGTACAGGAGAAGATGTCGATCACCCCTGTGCTGGGGTGATTCTTTGGAATTGATCGGGACGGAGCCGGAATTGATAGTCCAGACTCAAGAGAAGATAGCTTTGATTCGGGAAAGATTGTTGACCGCCCAGAGTCGACAGAAGTCTTATGCGGATACGCGTCGTCGCCCGCTAGAGTTCGATGTTGGGGACCACGTACTATTGAAGGTGTCTCCTACACGGGGAATTTTCTGTTTTGGGAGAAAAGGTAAGCTTAGTCCGAGATATATCGGACCATTTGAGATCCTCGAGAGAGTAGGGGACTTAGCATACAGGGTGGCCTTACCATCATCGCTGAGTCATGTTCACAACTTGTTTCATATATTCCAATTGTGGAAGTATGTACCAAATCCCAGTCATATTATTGATTTCGACGAGATCGAGATAGCTAATGACGTCACCTTCGAAGAGAGACCAATCAAGATACTCGAGATTCGAGTCAAACAATTGAGAAATAAACCGATCTCCTTGGTAAAAGTTCAGTGGTATCGACATGGGGTCGAAGAAGCAACTTGGGAGACGGAGGACAGTATGAAGTCGAGATACCCGGAATTATTTTCGTTTTAAGTTTCGGGCCGAAACTTCTTTTTAGAGGGGTAGTACGTAATGCCCGGATAAATGGTGTATTTACCTTGTACTCGACCTTGTATTATTTCGACTTCGTGATGTTATAAATCGTAGATTGGTTTCCCGTATTTGTGCCCTTATGTTTTTATATATCTTCAACATTTCATGCATGATTCTGCACGTACTTACGTACGCTACGGACTTGCGCTTAACGTACGCTAAGTCTGCTGTGTAACGTACGTTATACGTTGAGCTTAACGTACGTAAGCTCAGTCAAGTCAAAGATCCGACAAGGGTCGGCGTGGGGGGACTGGATGGAGATTCGGGGAGATTGCCAGCATGAACCTGGACGGTTTTCCAGCACATGCAAGTCAACAGCTTAACGTACGCAAGAAGAAGATTTTAACGTACGCTAAGGTCATATATGTTACGTACGTAACACCTATAGGATAACGTACGTAAGCGTATGGCGTAAAATCCCAAATGAGCTCGCCGAGCGTTAACGCACGCTAATGTTCTAGTATAGCGTACGATAACCATGTTACGTACGTAATGGGCTTTGGTTAACGTACGTAATGGTTTAAAAATCTATTTATAGGACCCAACCCTCATCTCATTTCCCACTCTTACCTTGGCCGATTTTTGTGTTCTTGAGACTATCCCTCACCCCATAGCCCGCATATCATCATCTACATCCGATTTTGGGAAGCCTAGATCGTGTGATTTGGTGATCAAGCTTCCGGTGAAGAGTTTATCCAAGATTTTATTCGGCTCTTAAGGTATGTTAACTCTCCATGAAGATGAAGACTTTGTTATTAGTTGTATTATGAGCTTCTTCCTGAGATTATCGAGCTTGTTTCATCATAATGAATCCAATACCATGTTTGAAAGGATTTTATTGGTTGAATTAAGGTTTCCATGGTTAGATTTAAGTCACACCAACCTTAAGGATGAAATTTCTGAGATTTAACACACCTTGATGATCCTTTCGTAACACTCTTTTTATGAACAAATGTAAGGATTACCCCCGTGTTTGATGAAATTGTGTAGTTGTACATAGAGTGTGTTCGAATATAACACGTGCCTTGATAAACTTGTGTAAATCTTCTTAGAATAGTAGAACCTTGATAGGATTATTGGAACAACCATTTGAATGAAGAATTTTGTTAAGAAAATCACCCACGGAAGAACAAGAATCGTAGAGATGAATTAGCCTAGAACTAGAATGAACATGATTATCTCATAATATTCGATTTAGCCGTCGAACCGAACCTTCAAGTAAGAATCGGAATTCGAGTTTGGATTTTGGAACATAATGATATTTTGAATGTTCTTGAAACTTTAGATGCCAAACCTTGTGTTCCACTACCATCTCATGAATTCGCAAGTCTTTTTCCAAGCGTAGCACTCGTCGGAAAATAAAACCAAGAATCAATTTTCCGTTATCGATAATTTGTTTATAACTTTAGATATTCGGGACTCATACGTAAGTTTCGGGAAGATTATTGAAATTCTTGTTATTACCTTGTACAAGGTGATAGATCGAGGGGCGGCGACCTCCGGACGAGTGACATTTGTGGGAGTATTTAAATTCTTGCCATCTTGAGGCAAGTATCGTATTTTAAGCTTATTGATATTGTATTGTTGATCATGTATACGATTTATTCGTGTTGTTGAATATGAGATTATATTCTTTGAGTTGTCATGATATTTACGTCGATGAACATGTTGATTTGCATATGTGTATGCATAATGGTATTGTTGTGTTGTAAATGATCCGAAGGGATCATGAGGATCTATGCTGAGGGCGTTGGATCGAATGTCCACCATGCGTTGGTCCGACGGGATCATCATGGGGATCTATGCTGAGGGCGCTGGATCGTTGGACGGGTTTTCCACCATGCGTTGGTCCGACGGGATCATCATGGGGATCTATACCAAGGGCGCTGGATCGTTGGATTACCCTGTGTTGTGTCAAGATTTAACACCTTCCGACCGGCGATCGCCTCCGAGGCCGAGCGACCGACTTACAGACCGAGCGACCGACTTACAGGCCGAGCGACCGACTTACTGCCGAGCGACCAAGGCAAGCCTGCCGATCGGCGACCAGGCGACCGAGCCTTAACCCAGTGGGCATGCTAGACTGGCCAACCGAAGGGCCCAGGACAAGTCCCGGTGCCGAGCGATCGACATCAAGACGATCGCCTCTCGGTACTCGGCGACCGACCCTTGGCGATCGACCGTCTCTCGGTACCTGGCGACCTACCCTTGGCGACCGACCCTTGGCGACCTCCATCCACTGGCCGATGACGACCTCCGAAGACCATCCAGGGACGACCGCCTCATGTCGATCACCACCGATGGCCATCCAAGTCGGCAAAGGCCGAGCCTCAAGACTGGCACCATGTGCAAAGGCCGGGACAAGATCCGCGAATCCCGGGCCATTGACCAAAGCCTGACAGATTCCCTCCACCGGACAAAGCCGCCAAAGCTTGTCGGTAGGGCCACATGTTGATCGACTCGACACGTGACGGCTCCTTATCGACCGCCCAAGCCGCGGGCGCCTCTTCCTCGACTTTAGCCCGACAACAAGATCTTATTTGGACTTTAGCCCGATGACCCGTGAGATCGGCACATTATTATATTGGCCGGCAGGCGGTCGGCAGATTATTTTAATGGCCGGCAGGCGATCGGCCACTACAGGACAGGACCCGGCTGCCCCTATATAAGCAAGGCACCCTGCACTTGGACACTTCTTCAGCTTCCTTCGCATTTCACACCATACAGAAGCAAATATACAGCACTTGGCTAACATCCAACTCTTGGCAACAGCTTCCTTTCGGTCTTACTTCTCCCGGCCTTTTCTCCTCGAGCAGATTACCGGCGGGACGAAGAACACCTAGCTTCGCTCAAGAGCCGGATCAACAGAGTCTTTTTACACTCATTGTACTTAGATTTCTCTAATTAATACTTGTATCCACGAATATTTGTATTAATAACATCTCGCGAGAGCATTCAAGCCCGGGCCTAACAAACCCGGCAAATCTTGTATTATTTATCTTCTCTCGGAAGTGCTCCCGCATTTGTTTGTTGTCCGTCTTCCAGCAGTATTAATCTTCGGATAAATATTTTGGGCAACAACAATTGGCGCTAGAAGGAGGGCTCCAACCCTCGATTTTTTACACCTACCGTCCCGAAGAACACTCACTATTCTCGGGGCATATATTTGAAGTGACACTCACTGCACTTCAAAAGAAATCCTTCAGAAAACATGTCTTCCGCCTCCGCCGAAAAGCCGCCCTGGCTGCACTCAGCCTGGCCCTGGGCCCGAGCCGCACTCGATGGTGGAAGGTAGCCGCCGCGGCCGGAGGCGCCGACCACGTCCGGGAAGGCGGCCCGAGCCTCTCGCCGACGGTTCCGAACCAAGGAACAGATCGAAGGGGCCCTGGCCGTCCTTCAGAGCGACAGAGTGCACTCGACGCGCCTCCAGCTACCGCCCCGGTCTCTCGCCGGAAGATCAAGCGGAAGCTTAAGGCACTACTGTCCGAGCAAGCGCCAGAGGCTCTCGCCCGCAGAAGAGGCGCTCGGCAGCCGGGGCACGTCTCGTCTCGATCGCACAGGCGCGACCCGACTCAGCGACCGGGCATCCGGCCCAGCTACGAGACGACGGAGTTGGTGTCCGTCACCAGGAGCTCGGCCTACCCGGCTCCCACAAGACGATCCAGCCGCCTGGCTCCCACTCGCCGAATTCCCGAGGTCGGCAGCAGCGGGGTCCGGAGATCGGTACACGATCGCCTCGGCCCCCGCTCCCAAAGCCGATCCGCAAGCAGCCGAGCCGCGGCGATCGCCGCAATGCAACGTCAGATCGACGACATGAAGGCGCTCCTGCAATCCGGGGCAGGCGCCGTGAGGACAATCGCCCCGCCGAGCGAGCCGCTCGCGATCGACACCGAGCTCGCCCCGGTGCAGCACACGATCGCCCCTCCTAAGACACCCGTGTACCAGGGGCGATCGGACCCCCAAGCACACCTTCACAAGTTCAACATCTACATGACCGGGTGTGGGGCATCGGACGCAACCAGGTGCCGAATGTTCCCTCTGACACTTGACGACCTCGCCCACCGGTGGTACACCTCGTTGCCACCTCGGTCCATCGGCTCCTTTAACGAGCTGGCACATGTCTTCACGGAACACTTCGCCACCAGGGTCGCCCGGCCAGAAGGTCGCCATCGCATGATGAAAATCGAGCAAGGAGAACAGAGTCCGACTCGGACTACATCGACCGGGTTGACGAGATCATCCTCAACGGCGAGCCCGTAAGCGATGAGACCGCCCTCTACGCGGTCCTAGGAGGTTTCCAGGGCTTCTCGCCTATGTTCAGGCATCTCACGAAGACCCTGCCGACGACCTACGCAGCCTTCCGGGCTAGAGCCGCAGATTTCCTGTCCAGGCAAAGGCTTCTTCTCAGCCTAGGAGTAGATCGGTCGGCGCCCGTACGACGACCTCCGCCTTCCGGCCCGATCGCTACTATCCGTAAGAGCCGGAAGACTCGATCACCGCCACACCCATTCTAACACGAGGACTAGCCGCCGCCCGATCGCCAATTTCAACCTACGAATAAAGCGATCGGCCGCCGAGCGACGATCGCGCCTTCCGCCGATCGCAACATCATCAAGAACCCGTGGACACGATCGCCATCTACCGGCCCAAAGATATAACATGACGGACTAAGGCATAAGATCGCCTCGCCGCGCATCATAAAGCCATGGCCCCCGGGCAAATGGAACCGGGCCGCCGGTCATGTAAGGTCCTTTCGCCGAGATCGCCCGCCTTCGTTTAAATACGAGGCCGGCGTAGTCGGAGGGCCCTCCAACATTAATCGGTGGACTCATTCCACAACCTCGTCTCAACGTACACCGCCGAGGTCGGCCATCTCCATGGCCGGCCGAGGTGGAAGCAGAGCTAACAAGCCGCGGGCGTGGAGTTGATTCATCCGACGCCGCGCAAGGACTCCTCTAGACCGAGACCGCACGCCTTCGTTTAAAAACAAGGCGAGGCGCACTAACAGAGGACCCTCATAATAAAGTGAGTCACGAGGCACTCATTGTCTTTGTGCACCAAGACACGGTCATGGGGTCGGTCCATCGATCTCCGCGACCGTGCACGATTCCTCAAGCAAGCGAAACCACCAAGTTTCCATGGGGATCGGCCAATGTTGTTTTTGCAGTACAAGACCGAAAGATAGCTAAGCCAATCGACCATGATTAAGCCCAAGTCCGAGTCCTAAGTCACCAGATCGCCCGTCCTCATCCATACACGATCACTCGCAAGAACCACCTCGCCCCATGTCTTCAACATAGGAGCAAGTCGGGCAATTGTTGTGTCAAGATTTAACACCTTCCGACCGCGATCGCCTCCGAGGCCGAGCGACCGACTTACGTGCCGAGCGACCGACTTACAGTGCCGAGCGATCGACTTATCGCCGAGCGACCAAGGCAAGCTCGCCGATCGGCGACTGTGCGACCGAGCCTTAACCCGATGGGCATGCTAGATCAAGCCAACCGAAGGGCCCAGACAAGTCCTGCCGAGCGATCGACATCAAGACGATCGCCTCTCGGTACTCGGTGACCGACCCTGGCGATCGACCGTCTCTGCACTGCGACCTACCCTTGGCGACCGACCCTTGGCGACCTCCATCCACCGGCCGATGACGACCTCCGAAGACCATCCAGGACGACCGCCTCATGTCGATCACCACCGATGGCCATCCAAGTCGGCAAAGGCCGAGCCTCAAGATCGGCACCATGTGCAAAGGCCGACAAGATCCGCGAATCCCGGCCATTGACCAAAGCCCGACAGATTCCTCCACCACTGACAGCCGCCGAAAGCTTGTCGGTAGGCCACATGTTGATCGACTCGACACGTGACGGCTCCTTATCGACCGCCTGCCGTGGCAGCCTCTCTTCTCGACTTTAGCCCGACAAACAAGATCTTATTTGGACTTTAGCCCGATGCCCGTGAGATCGGCACATTATTATATTGGCAGCGGTCGGCAGATTATTTTAATGGCCGGCAGCGATCAGCCACTACAGATGTGACCTTGCCGCTCTATATAAGCAAGGCACCCCGCACTTGTACACTTCTTAAGATTCCTTCGCATTTCACACCATACGAAGCAAATATACAAAGACTTGGCTAACATCCAACTCTTGGCAACAGCTTCCTTTCGGTCTTACTTCTCCCGCCTTTTCTCCTCGAGCATTACACGGCGGGACGAAGAACACCTAGCTTCGCTCAAGAGCCGGATCAACAGAGTCTTTTTACACTCATTGTACTTAGATTTCTCTAATTAATACTTGTATCCACGAATATTTGTATTAATAACATCTCGCGAGAGCATTCAAGCCCGGGCCTAACAAACCCGGCAAATCTTGTATTATTTATCTTCTCTCGGAAGTGCTCCCGCATTTGTTTGTTGTCCGTCTTCCAGCAGTATTAATCTTCGGATAAATATTTTGGGCAACAACACCCTGTATTGTATTGATGGAATCGTGAGGGTTCACATCGTTGGATTCCGATGACGGAAGTCCGTTTTGTATGTTTTATGATGCATTGATGATTTATGTATTACGATACTTCTACTAGCATTATTTTGCTAACCCCTTCGGGGATGGACATTTGTTTTGATGTTCACGTAGGAGAGGAACGGGGAGGCAGCCACAGTACCGACATGACGATGAAGTGGCTCAGTGATGTGGATTTTGTTATCTTGGTTTTATGGTTATTTTCCAGTGCTCGAGTACGCTTATGTTGTTGTTGTTGTCTTGGAGATGTTTTTGTATTCTTGGACTCATTTGTACTGTCGAACAGGGTTTAAACTTCTTTTACATTGAGGACACTTCAGTATTATTTCTGTATATCTCAAATTACCTTGTAAATTCTTATACAAAGGATTTACGGCGCTGTAATTATTCCGAATATATCGGGGTGTTACATATATCATATATATAAACATCATATATCAACATATATGAAAATCAAAACAATGAAAATATACTAGTAGATCCGATACCACTATTAGGTTTTTATCGAAACTAATAAGATTTATGATCTCATCATATATCGAAATAGAGCAGCGGAAGTATAATATAATATGTAAAAACCCTCCGATGATCCAAGTATATTAACAAAGTACGAAGAACAAGATTGTTACCTCTTGTAGCGTATTTTCGATCGAGCCTTATAGACACGTTTCAAGAAGCGAGCGTCCTCTACGGTATCCGCACAACGAACAAGTCCCGAGCATTTAACGTATTGCTAGCTCCGATTCAATAAAGATTTCACTTAATTAATTTGAATATAGGTATGTTCTTGATTATGGTAAGAACAAGAACACCAAGAATATTATTCAAATGTTCTTGAACTTTGATCTAAAATAACAACTATGAATCTGATTCAATATGTTATTAAAGATCAAACTCACAAGATTAGATGAAGATTAGATGAATATTCTAAATACTTTCTTGGTCAAAGAATCAATCTTCAAAGATATGAAGGTATGTTCTCGATTCTTTTGATTATTCAACTCTTGAATATTATCTTCAAGATTTTGAGAAAGAGAAATATCAAAATCAGATTTTTGATTCTCTCTACACAAATATGTCTTCACTTGTGATTAAGTCTTATTTGAGGGCTATCACAAGACACTCTTATATAGTCCTCTACATGGCTAAGGGTTCACCAACCCTTTCACCAACTTATAATCAACCGGAACAAAATAGCTGCTCTGCTCGTTTAAATGTGTGACCCTATAGGTTCTATTAATACGGTAATGAGTATAAAAAAATTTTACGTCTCATAAATCATAAGCGGCCTCTATCTAGATATTGTGACTACACGCATTAAAAGAATTATATCGACGGCACGAACAAATTTCCATTACAGTATAATATTTAATCCTCTCGTCACGCGATATCCTAATTAAGCATAAGGCATGGATAAGTCGACCTTATATAGCTTAATTAATATTCTTGATCTCAAGTTACAATTGTCCAATTCAAATATTTATCAATAACTATTTATTGATCAATTTGAGCATGGCCATGCATTTAAACAATTTAACTTATCGAGGGCCTGTGGATATCTTCTCCGTTTTATAGGAGGGACAAGTCCCCTCTGGACAAACTACTCCCCTCTGTATAAATCGTACTGTATCTAATCACAAACTGTATGGTCCCTTGTTATAAAAGACGTTGGTATTATGTTAAAATACGATAATCATTATTTAGGAAACTATTGTGTCTTTAGGTAATAAGGATTTAAATAATATATAACAATTAGAGGAATTATAATGACTTAATCCATATATAATTCTCTTTGTTAGGTCATATCCAATACGATGTCTCTACATGTACCTATGACGTGATATAATATCTCATGTTCATGACCAGTAAAACATAGCCATCGTATCATTATCATACTAGTAATCATATTACTAGGGATATCTAGAATAAATATTCTTTAATTCTTTAACGAGCTTTACTATCAAGTCACTTACTTGATGATCGTAAGTAGAATATTAATTCAATAATATAATAAATATTATATAATAATAAATGTCTCCACATTATTAATAAACAGTAGACTTAGAGTATTATACTAACACTTTGATTTCGTGTAAAACGAGGAGGATCCATGTGTTTACAAAAGGGTCAGTAGGAGCAACATTGCGTTCTTAGTACTATATGTAGATGATATTCTACTTATGGGAAATAATGTAGCAATGCTCAGAACCGTGAAAGATTGGCTTTCTAAAACATTCTCCATGAAAGACTTGGGAGAAGCTTCCTATATTCTAGGTATCCATCTTTACAGAGACAGACCGTAAAGAATGATAGGACTTTCCCAAGCCCTATATATAGAAAACATCCTGAGAATATTCAAGATTGATAATTTTAAAAGAGGGTTCTTTCCCATGCGACATAGAATTCATCTCACCAAGGAAATCAGTCCTCAAAGTGAGGAAGACAAAAGAGAGATGAGTAAGGTACCACATGCATCGGCAGTAGGTAGCCTCATGTACGTTATGTTGTGCACGAGACCGGACTTAGCCTACCTGTGAGTGTGGTAAGTCGTTTTCAAGCAAACACGGGAAGAGAACACTGGATTGCCGTTAAAAACATTCTTAAGTACTTGAGAAGGACTAAAGATATGGTTCTTACTTACAGTGGTGGAGAATTGAAAGTGGTTGGATTCACCGATTCTGATTTTTAAGGAGACAAGGACGACTGTAAGTCGACATTTGGGTATTTGTTTACTCTCAATGGAGGAGCAGTGTTTTGGAGAAGCTCCAAACAAAGCGCTACTGCAGATTCCACCTTCCAAGCAGAGTACCAAGCTGCCTTAGAGGCTAGTAAGGAAGCATTTTGGATGCAGAAGTTTGTGCAAGAACTTCAAGTGGTGCCTAATGCGGAGCTGCCTATATCACTATTCTGTGATAATGATGGAGCTGTCGCCCAAGCCAAGGATCCAAGGGCTCACCACAGCACCAAGCATATAGAGAGAAAGTATCACCTCGTTTGAGAGATGGTTAGTAAAGGATATGTTTCATTGCAAAGAGTAGATACAGAAGACAACGTCTCTAACCCGCTGACCAAGCCGTTATCTCAGGATATCTTGGAAAGACATCTGAAGAACATAGGTTCTGGATACCATGATGTATGGCATTGAGTGCAAGTGGGAGATTGTTAGGAATATACCTTCGAATGCCACTCAGAGAATGAGAGAGAAGGGGCATTGTACTTGTAATTATGGAATTATCAATAAAAAGGCAATATGATTCATTCATTATTTATTGTATTTCAAATGCATTCTTGATTTGGTAAACATTGACGTGAAGTCCATGTAAATAAGAGCGAACATTCCACTATCGTTATCAGATAAGAGAAAAGTGCATTGGAAGTGTTTAAGGCTTATTTACGTAAACCATTCGCAAGTCGATAACTTAATTAGGCATTAAGTTTTGAGTAAGACTTGTATAACTGATGCTAGGACATGTGCATGTCTTGATAGCATATTTATAGGTATATTGGTGGGACCAGTACACTCGAACACGGTCAGTCACACGGTATTCACTCTTGGAGAGTCGATGACGAATTGAAAGGTTGTGATATTATACGTGGACCTTTGACTTGAAGGTTCAGTAAGAGATGTGCTTGTAACATTTAGTTTGTCACTAGAGTAGTTAGACCCATTTGCTTAATCGCTGGGTCAACCTCGAAGTGCGGACTATACGGATAGGTAACAGTCTTTACTATATGCCAAGAAAGGATTCTATCTCCTGTTAGTGAGCAGGCGAAAGTCCTATATGGTTAATGGCAAATAAGATCATAAGTCTTTGGCCAAAGCATTCTGATCTAGTCGTATTGGATACACTAGTAATTAGTCGGTATTAACACATGTATAATGTCTAGTCAACAGTAGGGTTTGACTTTACCATGACCCGAATACTTGACTGGGACATCTGATGAAGGGTCTATACGTATATGGTATTCACGACATAATGGTTATGGAATGATCCCTTCATTCGTTCTCAGTTGGGGTTTACAGTGCGGCCCGCTAGGCTGGCTAAGTGTTGCCCGCACTCATTGGTTCCTCCCAATGCCGGCTGAGACAAACCTACAGAGTCACGCATCAGGATCGTTAACGGATAAATATGAATTTATTATCTCTCAATTTATATTAGATACTAGATATCTAATTTATTGTATAAATTAAATAGAGATCTTATGAATTAAAATTAAGTTACTGGATTATTAATTTAATTCATAAATGATATAATTAATTAATTGGATTAATTAATTAGTATAAATACATTGGTCATAAAATGGAGTGTATTTAATGGAGTCATTTGACGAACGTCCGATACACGAGCTGAGTGACTCGGCCTGTTTCTTTTCTCCTTTCTAAATGCCACCCACCCCCCTCACTCACCCCTCACATGGTGTTGTCTTTTATTTCATACTTGTGGTGATGACTTTTGACATAGTGCCAAAAGTTGTGATATGTGAAGATATTTTTATTCATCATATCTTATCATCTTAATTATGAGATATGTGTAACATCCCCATGATATACGGTGACATTACAGCATCGTAGATTCTCTTTTGGAGAACCTACCAGGCTAATATACATAAAACTCATTAAAATTAACAAACCACAACATTCACTTAGTTAAAAGGTCAAACTGTCTCCAATATGACATAAATTACAAAACCAAATAACACATTGTCCCGTATGATCACAACTGATACAACAGTCCATAGCTGATACAACAGCACCATCCACAATAAAAACAACTCAATGACAACACATGACAGTACCCGCGCGAGTACAAACCCAAGACACAGCTACGACTTTGACAAAATGACCACCAACTCAAAATAGTACACGATATCAAGGCTGCCCACCAAGCTCGTATCCACCCTGTGCTGGATCCCTTACTGGACCTGAACCTGAATACACAACAAGTATATCCACCCCCGATGGGGTCAGCAAAAATGTCGGTGCAAGTACAACGATTACACAAAAATGTACAACTAATGAATATTCAACAGAAATCACAATGCCATCACAAATATTCCAGAATACAATGTCATAATCATCATCACAAGATAACCTCCCGAGCTGTACTGGCCATGTACCCATATGGAATACACACCCCAGAGAGTGCTCGTCAGGCCCTCCCTGGTGTACAACCCAACCGAGTGATCCGTAGAACTCGAAGTCTAATAGGATCCCAGGGGACCCTCGCTAGTTTTACTCGGATCACACAAGCTCAATATATACATGGCACAAATCGTATATTTTCTCAAAATCACAATTTTCACATATTCACACGAAGTACAATAAACGTAATCAAAGTACCTACCTTGGTTGGAAACGATACGAGAATAATGAACGGAAAGATGTATGGTCCAAACCCCTTCAACGATTCGATCCTAGTTCAACAAATTACTAAATCAAATACCATACTATGAAAATGAAAGGATTCACCCTAAGTTTTGCCCTTAGGGACCTTTACTCAAACACTACGAAGACAACATAGCTCGAATCCAAACTATGGAGGATAACTTGGGATTTAATCCGTGAACTTAGAGAAAAATGAAGGATTATGCTTACAACATCATAATCTAGCACAAATCTGAGCTAAAATAGATTAGAATCGAAGATCTCAACAAAAAACCCAAAATATGAAGAACTAGGGTTCAAGCGGATTTTACCTTGATTTGGACGGTGAAAGTTGATGAGATGTTGATAACTTGGTGTTAGGAACTCAAAAATGTTGTTGGATGATGAAATCCGACCAAAATCTGCACTCTTATATGCTCAAGAACACTCAGTCGCCGGAAGAGGAGAAGGAAGGGAAGAAAATGACGATTCTGAACTTGCCCAGCATATATATATTTGGGGGAAACTAGTGCGCGCTACGGCTAAAAATTAGCATGCGCTAACGGGCTTGACAGGCAGTACAGAACCCACTGTCTAACTTCGGTAGCACGCGCTACTCAGAAATATTAGCGCACGTTATCAAACGAGACTAGCGCTCGCTAAACCCGAAACATAGCGTGGGCTACCTGCTATCGCCCGCAATCCAGAAACAATGTGCCCTCACTGTCCTGCTGACTTGGCGTGCGTTACCAACCTTTAACGTACATTAACACACCCGTAATAGCGTACGCTAGTCCTCCATTAGCGTGCGTTAATGCCTCAGTCCAGAGTCCAGAAATCTCACTGCCCAGTGGGCCTAACGCGCGCTAATGCACAAAAGTAGCGTGCGCTACTCGCACCTGGTTAGCGTGCGCTATTAGTGCAGTCTAGCGCGTGCTAACTGCTACCATCCAGCATAAAATTCGCAAAATCCGGCCAGAACGAATACAATCCGAAAATCACAAAATTTAATGATTATCATCCATGAATATACCAATAGCAATCATCATGTCCCTCAAATACAAATAACCACAATACAACAAGATAATTCCAAAACGACACACGTGAAATACACGGTTATTACACCCTTACCCCCTAAAAAGAAGTTTCGGCCCGAAACTTAAGATTCGAAAAGCTCAGGGTAACGGGCACACATATTTTCTTCAGTCTCCCAGGTGGCTTTCTAAACTCCATGTTTAGACCATTGAACATTAACCAACGGAATCACTTTTCGTCGCAACTATTTCACTCGGCGCTCGAATATGGATACCGGTTGTTCTTCATATGTGACATCATCATTAAATTCAATCTCTTGATAGTCAATAACATGGCTGGGATTGGGAACATACTTACGTAGTTGCGAAACATGGAATACATTATGAAACATGACTAAGAGTCGCAGGCAATGATAGTCGATAAGCTACATCACCTACCTTGTCCAGGATCTCGAAGGGGCCAATATAACGAGGACTAAGCTTCCCCTTCTTACCAAACCGAAGAACTCCACGAGTCGGCGATACTTTCAACAACACATGGTCTCCTGCCTGGAACTCTAACAGTCGACGACGAACGTCAGCATATGACTTTTGTCGACTCTGAGCGGTCAACAACCTTTGCCGAATAACTGCGACTTTATCCCGTGTTTGAACCACCAAGTCCGGTTCTACTCCAAGTAACTCGTACGGTTCGTCCCAACAGATTAGCGATCTACACCGTCTTTCGTATAATGCTTCAAACGGAGCCATTCCAATCGAACTATGCCAACTATTATTATACGCAAATTTGATCAATGGTAAATGAGTCTCCCAATCTTCTTTCCAATCCAGCGCACAAGCCCTCAACATGTCTTCCAGCATTTAGATCGTTCTTTCCGACTGTCCGTCCATCTGGGGATGATAAGCCATGCTGAAATTCAGTTTGGTACCGAGTGCTCGATGTACCGCTTGCCAAAAATATGACACAAAGTGCCCATCATGATCAGACCCAATACTCTTTGGGGTACCATGGAGTCTCACAATCTCTGCAACGAATAGCCGAGCCAATCTCTCCAGTCCCCAAGTATCTCTAATGCCCAGAAAGTGAGCGGATTTGGTTAATTGATCAACGATTACCCAAATCATATTCACTCCAGTTCGCATCCTTGGAATTCCCACAATAAAATCCATCGCAATATCTTCCCACATCCATTCTGGAATTGGTAGCGGTTGCAACTTACCAGTAGGTCTCTGATGATCCGCTTTAACCTGCTGACAAGTCAAGCATTTCGACACGAACTCCATTACATCTCTCTTCATGTTCGGCCACCAAAAATTTTTCTTCAAGTCCTTATACATTTTACTCATAGCCGGATGAATCGAGTACGGAGTGTAATGTGCTTCATTCAAAATCACTTGTTTGAGACATCTCGCTTAGGTACACAAGTTTTACCTCGAATCGAAGAACTCCGTCTTTATCGATTAAGAATCCAGGAGCTTTTCCTTTAACAACATCTTCCTGAAGCTGCACAAATGAGAGATCATCTAACTGTTTGGACTTAATATCTTCCATCACGGAGGACGTAATCTCAAGGAAACGTAACAATCATATATAAATGCCTTAACTATCTTATACTGAGAGGCATTCGAGGGCATATGCTAACAATATTTCACTTGCACTCAATGCCACATATTGTGATATCTAATATCCATATTATCCAGATGTCGCTCCAAGACAATCTGCGACAGTGGCTTGGTAAGTGGGTCAGCAAGGTTATTTGCTTAGTCTACCCTCTGCAGTTCAATGTATCTATTCTTTACCCTCTCTCATGATGTGATACTTTCTCTCAATATGTTTGGTCTTATGATGAGTCCTGGGTTCTTTAGCATGTGCAACAACTCCTTCATTATTACAGTAAAGCGGCACCTACATCTTTCAGATCGGGACCACTTGAAGTTCTTCAAGATACTTCTTGATCCAGAATGCTTCCCTTGATACCTCCGAGGCGGCATGATACTCGGCCTGGCAGGTGGAATGTGCAGTCACAGTTTTCTTGAAACTCATCCAAGAAACTGCTCCACCATTCAAATTAAATATGTACCTTGAAGTGGACTTTCCTTTGTCTGTATCGCCACCAAAATACGAGTTTGTGACCCCGTCCACTCTCATTTATCCGCCATCGTATGTAAGAACCATTTCTTTAGTCTGTTTAGGGTACTTTAGAATGTTCTTTATGGTTGTTCGATGTTCATTGCCCGAGTTTGCTTGAAACCGACTGACTATGCTCACAGCATATGCAATGTCCAGTCTCGTACACAATATTGCGTATATGAGGCTACCCAAAACCGACACATAGGGTACATGTCTCATCTCCATCATGTCTTCCTCACTTTGAGGATAGTTTTGGAGAATTTTAAACCACGTCGCATAGGTAAGAACCCTATTTTAGAATCTTCCATCCTAAACCTCTTTATGAAATTTTCTATATAGAGGGCTTGGAAAAGTCCTAATATTCTCTTTGCTCTATCCCTATAGATGCGAATACCCGGAATATAGGAAGCTTCTCCCAAGTCTTTCATGGAGAATGTGTTTGAAAGCCAAGCTTTCACAGAACTGAGCAGTCTAACGTC
The DNA here is from genome assembly GCA_033398695.1 of Orobanche coerulescens. Taxonomy (NCBI): domain Eukaryota; kingdom Viridiplantae; phylum Streptophyta; class Magnoliopsida; order Lamiales; family Orobanchaceae; genus Orobanche; species Orobanche coerulescens. The sequence goes on from CM065810.1 coordinate 22,125,774, forward strand.
GTTTCCTATTAGTAGAATGTCATCTACATATAGTACTAAGAAGGCAATATTATCTTTGATGCAAACACAAGGCTCATATTCATTTTGCACGAAGTCGAACTCTTTTAACTGCTTCATCAAAATAATGATTTCAACTTTTTGAAGCTTGCTTCAGCCCATAAATGGCACACTGAAGTTTGTAAACTTTATAAATATCAGTAATGGACACGAAGCCTATAGGTTGTTCCATATAGATTTCCTCTTCGAGGTATCCATTTAGAAAAGCTATCTTCACGTCTATTTGACATATCTCATATTAATCGTGAGTGGCTATGGCAAGCATCATGGGAATAGACTTAATCATGGCAACTGGTGAGAAGGTGTAATATCCGGATTTATTACTGTGTATTTTACCTGTATTCGAACCCTGTATTATTCGGAATTGTGATCTTGATGATTGGAGTATGATATTTCTTACATTGGTATCTTTGTACATAAGTATATCAACATTTCTCATGCAAACTCGTGATAGCGCACGCTAAGAATGTAGCTTAACGAGCACTATCGGCTACTACTAGCGCACGCTACGTATGTAGGAGTTACGTGCGCTAGGCACTCAATTATTGAGTTGGGCGGCTAGCACATGCGCCAGCTGGGACATGGGTCTGGGTAAGATTCCTTCGGACGAACCTGGACAGTTTTGAAGTCAACTCTTATTAGCGCGCGCTAAGGAATGCTTAGTAGCGTGCGCTAATCTGCTTTGTGCAGAAAGTTTATATATGGGCCAGCACTCCATTTTTATTCCCATTTCCTTCGTTCATTCTTCAGTTTTGAGAGACCAGAGGGCAATAATTATCCTCCTAACATACTTAGAACACATCTACTTGATCCTTGAACATTGGATATTACTTGTCAGTGATCATTGAAGGGAAGTAACACCTTGAAGTGGCATATAACCAACCGGAGTCGGATTCTACCTTGTGGTTCAGTGATTTCGTCATATTAAGGTATGTTGATTCTATCTTCAACTCTAGATTCGTGTTATGGAGAATAAGATGATCATGTTAGCTAGTATTGATCTTCTTGGATGAATTATCCAAAGCACATCATGTTTGGAATATTGAGATGAATATGCCTTAACTACCTTGATTATGAACATCATGATTCGAATCTTATTACGTTGATCAAGTAGAGGAAGCTTCTATCATTGGTAAATCCGAATCTAGTAGTGTCTTCATAGCAATCATGAACTTGACTTTAACGTCAGACGAATCTAAAGAATTGATCATGGAAGGATTTATCTTGTAAAGATGGAACGTTATTCAAACTTCAGAATGATAGTTTTGATTTATATATAGGTGTTGATATCGACCGTTAAGCCTTCCAAATTATCGCATGAAGAATGGTAATCGAAATGGAATATGGTTTTATAATAATATACATATTCTTGAATCCGAAGTTGTTGTTATCCGTAAGATCATTCAAAACCATATGAACATGATATTCATGGAGGTAACATGAATTAGCACTGAAGATTTCATTTGGTTTGATCATGTTGAGATCAGTCTACTGCCCAGTAATAAACTGCCATGCACAGTTAGCGCACACTAAGCTATGTATATTAATGTGCGCTATCGAGCATGAGTTAACGTATGCTACGTTTGGTATGTAACGTACGTTAGGCCATCATACGAGCCAGTCGGCTGATCAGTGAAGTACTAACCTTACATAGTTAGCGTACGCTAGGATTTGTTGTTTGTGTTCGCTATCGAGCAGACTTAACGCACGCTAACACAGAGTACTTAGCGTGCGCTAATAAGTTCAGGCAGATTGCATTTTCTGAACTTTCGGCCATGAATTGAATTGTTAGACATTCGTACGACGTGAGATAAATTCTTTATTATTTCTTTTGTTAAGGTTCGAGCTTGTTACGTGATTGATCGAAGGGGACGACCTTCGAGTATTTTGATATTCGTGGAAGTTTTATTCTTGTCAACGAACCGTGGCAAGTACTCTAATTAGAATTGTGTATATTATGACAGTTATGATGTGATTGTATTGTGTAAATGTGTTGTGATTATATGTCCACCATGCATTGATCCGACGGGAATCATCATGGGAATCTATAGCTGTATGCGCTGGATTGTTGGACAGGTAGTTCCACCATGTGTTGGTCCGATGGGATCATCATGGGAATCTATAGCTGTGTGCGCTGGATCGTTGGAATACCATTAGTAGGTTGGAAACTGTTCTGATATGATATGTGTTGTTGATATTTCTCGTTGGAGAAACTTGTTATGATATAATTGTTGATTATATCACGGTTGTATGATTATTGTACTTGTACTAGCATCGTTGTGCTAACCCCTGCGGGGGTGAACATTTGTTTATGTTCAGGATCCAGGAGAGCGGGGAAACAACCACTGGAGATGCATGACGATGAGGGTGCAGAGTGATGTTTCGGCCGAGTTTTATTGTCTGTTGTTTGTCGGTTATTTCAATAAGTACTCAAGTGCGTCGTCAGTTTAAGATGTTTGGATTTTGGTGATGTATTAATAACCCTTCATTGGATAATTGTATTCTCGGTATTGAACAAGACTGTTGTATTTTATTTCAGTAATTTCATAAGTTGGTGTCTGTTATTGTCATTTCGCTTCTTCAGCCTTGTAAATTCTTACGTAAAGGATTTACGGTGCTGTAATATTCCTGAATATATCAGGGGTGTTACAGAATATGGTATCGGAGCTAAGATTATAGATATCTTGGCCATTGGGTTAAAATAGGGGTCATTTACGTCTTTTGAGGTAACCGGTCATGAATGACATCACTGCACTGCCGACGTCTTCATGCGAACGGTGGTTGTAAGTTCCAAGACTCTATCTCGTTCTTTACATGTTGTACCTCTTTATACTTGAACATTAGAACGATGTTGTTTCCTGTATATTGAGTATCTATGCTTACAGTATGTTGAGAGGCGGACGTGGACGTGGTCGCGGTCGTGGATGCGGACGAAGGAATGCTGAAAGGGAGGCGTCGCCTTCTAATCAGGCCAGTCATAGCTCAGGCGAGCTGCAACGATCCATCAATAACGAACCGAAACCTGCTGTACCAGAAATCCTTCGTCAAGTGGTGAATCAGATGACTCAGTTCGCTCAGGTCGTGAACCGAATGCAGGTGGCGGTGGGATTTCAGCAGGGAGATGGACAGCAAAGGATCCCAGAAATGGGAAATCGAGGTGACCGATGGTTGCAAGAAGTAGCAAAGATGCAACCACCCAAATTTGACGGATTTTCCGAGACTCCCACTTGCGATCATTGGTTGAAGGAATTGGAGAAAATTTTTGCTGGAATTAATTTCCCAGACGACAGGAGAGCTCCTATTGCCCAGTACTTTCTGATAGGGGAAGCATCCGAGTGGTGGGAAGCTATCCGACATGCAGATCATGATGCTGATTAGACAGAATTTAAAATGATGATGGAAGCTCAGTACTGCCCTCGTCCTGTGAGGGAAGCCAAAGTTCGGGAGTTTTTCTCCGCTCAGCCATCAGACGAACTCGTATCCCAGACCATTAAGACGTTTAATCAATAGTTAGCATTTGTTCGACATCTGGTCAGAACATAAGCATAGATGATGATTCACTTTGAAATGAGGATGAAACCAGAAATCCAGAGGTACATGTCCGGTTTTGAATGTACCACTCTCCGCCAATACCAAGATAAGGCGTTGGCATACGAAATTAAGGAAGCATCAATGGAAAAATTTACGGAGTCGAAGAAGCAGAAAATCTCTCGTACTTTCACAGAGCACAAGAACAGCGGGCCTCGCAAAGCCCAGTCATCCTTCTTTTCTTTCAAGAAACCTCCGCACCCATCTAAGAGCGGAAATAATTTCGGAACAATGTCAGCCACGACGGATACATCTAGGAAGTGCTTTAAGTGTGGTCGCCCAGGCCACCTTTGGCGTGATTGTTTGCGCACTCCAATTACATGTTTTGATTGCGGACAGGAAGGGCACCGGGCGATGTTTTGCAAGGATGCCACCAAGTACAATGGAACCCGTACGTCACAGTCAGTTCAGAAAGAAGCTAGTATCCAATTACATGTTTTGATTGCAGAGAGAGGATTGTTGGGAACTTAGAGACTAGAGATTTCCCTGTATCATTTGGGGGCAGGGAATGGCTCTCAAATCTGATTGTAATAGAAATGCAAGGAGACGACCTAATACTCGGAGACGATTGGCTTAATCGATATGGGGCTATTGTAAACTACCGAAGGAGGAATATTTTGCTGATCGCTGACGATGGTTCCGAAGTACTATTTGAAGGATGGAAACCAGGAAGCTCAGGAAAGTTGATCAAAGCAATGAAAGCTGTCAAATTATTGAAACAGGGCTGTACCGGATATTGGTGCTATGCACTGAAGAGAGAAGATGAAATTGTGGAACTTTCATCCATTCCTGTTATTAACGAATTTCCAGATGTATTTCCTGATGAATTACCTGGACTACCTCCACGATGGGATGTAGAATTCACATTGAGCTGGAACCCGGAGCTACACCAATTTCTAAGGCGCCGTATCGTATGGCACCTACAACAATAGTTGGCATGCTTCCATTAAGATGGCACCATTTGAGGCATTATACGGGAGAAGATGAAGATCGCCCCTATGCTGGGACGATTCATCAGACTTGATCGGAACAGAACCAGAGTTGATCGTACAGACTCGAGAGAAGATAGCTTTAATTCGTGATAGACTGTTGACCGCCCAAAGTCGATAGAAATCTTATGCAGACGTACACCGTCGCCCTTTGGAGTTCAGTACGGGAGACCACGTACTTCTAAAGGTTTCTCCTACTCGGGGAATCTTTCGTTTCGGAAGGAAAGGAAAGCTGAGTCCGAGATATATCGGACCATTTGAGATCCTTGAGAGAGTTTGAGAGTTGGCATACAGATTGGCATTGCCGCCGTCATTGTGCCATGTTCATAACGTGTTCCACGTGTCCCAGTTACGGAAGTATATACCAGATTCTAGTCATGTCATTGATTTCGGCGAGATCGAAGTCGCTAAAGATGGGACGTTTAAAGAAAGACCGGTCAAGATACTCGAGAGTCGAGTTAAGCAATTGAGGAACAAACCCATCGTTTTGGTCAAAGTTCAATGGTCACGTCACGGAGTGGAAGAAGCCACATGGGAAACGGAACATGGCATGAAGTCCAGATATCCCGAGTTATTTTTGTCTTGAGTTTCGGGACGAAACTCCTTTTTAGTAGGAGAGTATGTAATATCCGGATTTATTACTGTGTATTTTACCTGTATTCGAACCCTGTATTATTCGGAATTGTGATCTTCATGATTGGAGTATGATATTTCTTACATTGGTATCTTTGTACATAAGTATATCAACATTTCTCATGCAAACTCGTGATAGCGCACGCTAAGAATGTAGCTTAACGCGTGCTATCGGCTACTACTAGCGCACGCTACGTATGTAGGAGTTGCGTGCGCTAGGCACTCAATTATTGAGTTGGGCGGCTAGCACATGCGCCAGCCGGGACATGGGTCCGGGTAAGATTCCCGCCGACGAACCTGGACAGTTTTGAAGTCAACTCTTATTAGCGCGCGCGCTAAGGAATGCTTAGTAGCGTGCGCTAATCTGCTTTGTGCAGAAAGTTTATATATGGGCCAGCACTCCATTTTTATTCGATTCATTCTCTTTGGGTATAACCCTTAGCCACAAGCCTAGCTTTGTAGGCTTCTACGTTGCCATCCCTATTAGTCTTTCTTTTGAAAATCCATTTATACCCAATAGGCATTATGCCCTCTGGTCGATCTACCAAAGTTCGGACCTGACTGGTATGCATTGAGTCTATCTCAGCTTCCATGGCCCTTCTTGCACATGTGTCTTCTCTGGAAATTCAATATGTTCTTCCAAAGAAACATTTCTATCTACTCTACCTTCTTGAATGAACTCGTCTTCTAGGAACAGTGCTTGTAAAGCAACAACTATCCTATGATCTTCGGCCATGTAGAACATATAACCTATTGGATCAGATGGGTATCCTATAAAACATCATTTAACATGCCTGGCTTCTAATTTATCCACCTTAGTATTCTTAACATATGCGGGGGATCCCCAAATCTTAATATGATTAAGACTTGGTTTCTTACCTCTCAACATCTCATGTGGTGTTATAGGAATGGATTTGGAAGGACATCTGTTCAAGATGTGTGCGGAAGTAAGAAGTGCATGTACCAACAGATAAATTGGTAAATCAGTATAGTTAAGCATGGGCCGAACCATGCCGAACAAGGTTCGATTCCTTCTTTCTGAAACACCATTTAATTGAGGAGTTGTTAGAGCTGTAAATTGTGATATTATTCCATGTTATTTTAAGAACTCATCATCCTCGGTACTCATGTATTCGCCTTATCAGTCTGACCGAAGTGCCTTAATTTGATGACCAGTTTGATTTTCGACTAGATCCTTAAATTCCTTGAATTTCTCGAAGGCTTCAGATTTATTCATCAAGTACACAAAACCATACCTAGTATGATCATTAGTGAACATGATGAAGTACTGATATCCATCTTCTGCTTTTAAAGCACCACATACGTCGGTTTGAATATTTTTCAGTAGCTTTTTCAAAAGTCCCGGTAAAGGGGGTCTTAGGGGCTGTTTACTTGTGACTTAATCAGCTTAATGGGTAAAATGTCTTATTCGCTCAGACGTTTGGAGGTGTTTACTTGTGGCTTAATGGCTTATCCGGGAAGACAAAAATGGCTTATTCATTAAGCATGAAAAATGCTGTTGTCCCCATTAAGACAAAAAATGACTCCCCTACCCCTAATTGAAAACCACACATTTATATATACAATATAAATAATTTAGGACAAAAAAATGACTCTCCTGTTCCCATTATATATACTCATTTATATATACAATATAAAAATTTAGTTCTTAATATAAATGAATGTAATATATATTATTCATATATAAATAAATATACATTATTAATTTATATATAATATTTGTTACTATATATTATTGTATAAATAAACTTTTGTATCTACAAAGTATCATATATATTATGAATATATAAATAAATATTATATATTACTTATATATTAACATTTATTCATATGTATCATATTTATTATATATGTTCTTATATATTTAAAATATATTTCTATATGTAAATATATATTGTAAATTATACATATTATTTATATACGTATTAAATATTTTATATATTACTTACATACAAAATTGAATCATTTATGTATAATTTTTTTTTAAAATTTAAATAATATATATCTAGAAGATGAGTCAAACTTGATTTTTTAATAATATTTAAATTTGTCTACTTTGTCATTGAACTTGACTTTTTTGTGTTTGAAATTGGATTTTTAAGTAATTTATGAATTTATGTTTTGATTTTTGGATTATATCATTTATAATGCTTAAAAAATAAACAACAATTTATAAAACAGTTGATAATTCATATTCAGGGGTAAATCAGTCATTTATGTTATTCAGACAGTTTATTCAGATGAAAAAGTAAACAACAGCATCAATTTACCCAGACAAACATATTTACCCAGACAGACAAATTTAACCAGACAGACACAATTTACCCAGACAGACAAGTTTGGTAAACAGCCCCTTAGTCATTTTGCCCTTAAGGCAAGATTCACAAGTAGGTTATGGATCATATTTCAATAGACCCATAAGTCTTATCTTTCTCCATATTATGAATCTTGGTCTGGACAACGTGACTAAGTCTAAGATGCTTGGTTATTTTCATCTCTATCACACTTTCTAATCATAGTATTCACAACTGTTTTGTTTTGAATATTTAGATGATACAGTCCATTCAAGAATGTTGCAGAACTAACTAATTTATTTCTAAAATGAATATTGCAACTGTCATTACCAATGAAAAAGTGAAAACCTTTCTGATCCATAACTGGAATGGATACAATGTCTTCATACCCATTGGGCAACACCAATACATCATCTAAAGTTAAAACAAAACCACATTCCAAATCCAAAAGAAGTGATCCTATATCGGTAGCCTCGACACTATATCTTCTTCCGGCTGTTATCATCACTCCCTATCTCCAAGATGCCTATTTTGTTTTAGAACCTAATTTCATAATGCAAATGTGAGAACTAGCACTTGAATTCAGAATCCATGAAGTAGAATAAACAATAGCATAACAATTTTTTTCTAAAACTAAAAGTTTTGTACCTGAAGCACTATCAAGCTGGATAGACCTTTCTCCAGTGGCCTAACACACTGTATTTTAGGCACCTTTCCGTTGGCTTGGCCTTACTTGCCTTCAGAACCATTAGGGCCTTTCCCTTTCCCTCTTCGACCATAGCTTTGGGCCCTAGCTGCTTCTTGTTCTTCTTGTTGTTGTTATTGGACCTCCGAGGCCGAGAAGATATAACAAGTGCAGCCCCCTTCACCCTCGTTGTCTCATCTGAGACTGAGCGGTTGATAATTTGTTCACTAATTCTGCCAGATTGCAAGCAATATCATTCCAGTTGAAATTCATGACAAACTCTTAGAAGGAGTCAGCAGAGATTGAAGGATGAGATCGTTTTGGAGAGAAGCATGCATCCTAAAATCAGAGAGCTTCCAAGCTTTCGATCATAGAGATCATTTTGAGGACATGGTGCCCCAATTTTTTCTCCTTCTTTCATCCTAGCTCCAAACAGCTACTTCGATATCTCATATCGAGCGGTCCGGCTATGTTCCCCATAGAGTTCGGTCACATGAGTCAGTTTCTGCCTAGTATAAGTTATTTTCTAGTGTGCTCTCTGTATCTCATTAGTCATAGAGCCATCATAAATCCACGAACTCTGACATCATCTTTGACCCACTTCTCATGGGTTTCAACCTCTTCCTGATTAGCTCTGGTCCGAGTAGGAGCCGGTGGGATATCCACATCCAAGACATATCTCAACGATTCCATACTGAGGATTATCCTCATATTTCGGAGCCAATCAACAAAGTTTGGTCCGGTTAGATTGTTCTTTTCAAGAAGTATTGTAATATCCAGAATTTCTACTATTGTTGTTTAATATTATTTTATCCGAGTTATATTGTACAGCGTTGAATCTGTACAGTAGAGATAAAATAAATAAAGGACTGAGATATCAGTATCGGTATAATTGTCGTATTTGGTCGACAATTACATTTGAGGATATTGTGTATCAGGTTGTCGTACTTTTGATATTGGGTATATCGTATGATGATATTATTGGAATCAGTGTTTGTGTTCAGTGTGTCTTATGTTCGCTTTTGGTATGTCGAGACGTTGGACAAGAACTGCGGAAAGTGGCTAAGTATAGCCTTATTAGCGCACGCTGATATTCATGCATAACGCACGCTATCGCGGGATTAGCGCACGCTACGTTTAGAGGTTAGCGTACGCTAGTGCGCATGCATCGGAAGGAATCTGCGTGTGGACCCGGCTTCGCCGCGCACGTCGTAAGTCAACGGTTGTTGTTCTGAAGTATTAGCGCACGCTAAAAGATTAGGCTTAGCGCACGCTAACTATGTATCAGTCAACAAGGAATCTTATCCTTGCCAGATGCTGTCGGAATGTGGGGGCGAGTGGTAGGTGAACACTGTAGTAAGTCAACTTCGGATAGCGCACGCTAAGAGTAAGGACTTGCGTACGCTAGACATGATGATTTACGTACGTTAATGCATGGGCATTACGTACGTAAGGTAGTTTACGAAGCAAGACAGTAGCCTCTGGGCTTCGATAGCGCACGCTAACAAACTCAGTTAGCGCACGCTAAGGCTAGCGCACGCTAAACATAATGGTTTAGCGCACGCTAGTGATGTATTCTATTTAAAGGGACAAACGGGCGTCATGAAGCATTTCGTCCATTTCTTTCCTTTCACCCGATAGAGACAACCTTGGGAGAACATTTGGAGTTCCTAAACACTGAGGGATGATCCTCTTTAACAAGATTAAAGATGGAAATCATGGAGTAAAGCTTTGTTCTTGAAATCATTGGTGATTCGTGGAAATCAATCCATTCCTTCAAAAGGTAATTACTCTTCACTTTGAGATTTCGTTTTGGATTGTATATGATGTTCTTGAGTTGATGATTATCATATAAACAAGTTGATGAGCATGACAACGAGTTGGATTACCGTACTAAGTTAGTGTTGTTATCAATATATGAGTATTGATATGTTTCGTATGGTTTTGGATGGAATTCAAGAAATATGTTGATGTAATTCCCTTCTTCAATTCGGATTTTTGATGCTTTGTCGTTGGTTACTTCGTATGGTAACGATTATGGTGGTGCTATTGTGATTCTTGAAGTTATATGAATTGTATGTCGAAGAACATGATGAATAAGGATTTTTAGATGTTAGAACACATCGGATTTTATCATTTTATGGATCATGAACGTGAATTTGGATAATTCGTGTTCTTGAAGAGCTATTGAATTATATGTCATGATTGTTATGAAATCCTTAATATCGAGATGAGTTGATCAATGACATGATGGAAGTGTTAGACGATGCTTGAAATGCATGCCACCGCACGGCATTAGCGCACGCTTCATCGCCTAGCGCGCTAACGGGAGCAACTTAGCGCACGCTACGTTAGGTGATTAACGTGCGCTAAGTAGGCGATAAGCGATATTTTTGTGTTTTGATTAGGAATTCGTGATGGTTTGACTGGGTTGGTTCTACTGTGTTTATTCGAGATTGTGTTGAACCGTTGAGTTCGATTGGTTAGTTTTTTCATTGTTGACCGTTATCGGATATGTGTTATTTGATTTCTTCGATAGGTTGAGATTATTGATCGGTGATTATAACCGGATATTGCGGTCGTGTTCGAGTATGTCCATTGTATTGCTTTTGATCGAGGTGAGGAGCTCGTAGATAAAGGCAATGTGTTCGGCAGCTTCGTGGTATCGGTATCGAGGCAAGTTATTACTTGCGATTATAATATTTAATGAATGGTTTCGATTTCATTTCGCTTTTAATGCATATAGCGATGATTATTATTGTGAACTCGGGTATCCGGATCGCATATCGTTCTTTCGATTCTCGGGAGGTAAATCATAATGAATATGCTTTATCTCGCTTATTGGTATGTTCGAGTATCGAGGTTACATTATGGTAAGGACGAGGATATGAGTATCTATAGTTCGTTATGCGTTTGGATCGCCGAGCATTGGGGATAATCGTCGGTGATGATTGGACATCGAGGTTGCTCCCGAAGGATTCGGGGCAAGTATTCCATATTGAATACGGTTTAATGTTATTTATTTTGGTCTCGCACATTTTCTTTCATGTTGTTGAACATGAAGTCGTCTAGTAAATTGTCATGTTGTCGTGCATGTTATGTTGTTCATGTTGATGAACGTGTTGATTTGCATATGTGTATGCTTATTATGTTGTTATGTTGTGTAAATAATCGATGGGATTATGAGGATCTATCCGAGGGCGCTGGATCGGATGTCCACCATGCGTTGGTTCGACGGATCATCATGGGGATCTATCCGAGGGCGCCGGATCGTTGGATGTTTTCCACCATGCGTTGGTTCGACGGGATCATCATGGGGATCTATGCCGAGGGCGCTGGATCGTTGGATTACCGATTGTGTTGATGGAATCTTGTGAATTCGCATCATTGATTTTATCATGTGTTGTTGTTCACATGTGTATTGTTAGTTATCCACCTTATGTTGATCGATAGGATCAACAAAGGGATCTATCTGGGCGCTGGATCGTCGGATTTCCATTGAGTGTACATGATTGTTATTGCTGTGATCATATTGACGTGGTCATATGAGTATGCATTTGTAGGTCTTGTGTTAGGACCGTGTCCGTATTGCATTGATCTGATCTCGGATTAGACCGATATGATTATCGTGGCACATCATATCTCGAGGTATGATCCATATTTTCTTTGGTCTTGTCTTTGGTGGACAATCGGTTACCGTCTTGGGATTTGTTGATATTATTCGATGGATCGTATTGGTCAGATATGGTAGATTTCCGTATCGTGAGTTGGTTCTGATAGTTTGAGGATCTTGAGTATTGTTTGAGGTACAATACAGATATTATGTTCGAGTTTATTGGTTAATCGAGTACAGGATGTGAAATGTGATAATGGTTATTCTGATGAGAATTTCTTGAGTAAGTAAAGATTACGTTGGTCGTATTCTTATGTTGTATTATCATTGGTATGTTATTATTAATGTGATGTGACGGTTATCATTGTTGGATATTATGGCTGACCCCGTCGTGGGATTTCTTTTAGGTTCTCGGAGTATCGAGCTTGTAGCGGTCGTGAAGAGATGAGCTTCCTGAGGATACTTGGCTAGGACATGTTCGTACATTGAGTTTATTGTTTGGTTCTTGTTTTCATTTGCTAGAGTATTGTTTTGGTTGGTCTTTTCCGCCGCGTGAGTATTTTGAGACGCACTTTTGGTATCCGTAACCGAGGTTACTTTGGAAATCGTTTTCTAAACTATTGAGTATCAATTTGTTTGACCTTGCGATTTCAAATGAGTTTTACGACGGTTTTTGATAAATGGATTTTATAAGTCTTTGTGAATTTTTAAAGATAGTACCGTCGTTGGCCTCTCGGGCATTTGTAAATGTTTGTGAAAATTTCTTTTAGCCTTGTGGGTTCCATCTCGGCCACGGCCACTGTAATATTTCGGTTAAACTGGGGTGTTACGAATATGGTATCGAGCTTAGGTTGAGAAAACCGAGGCGGTTGGGTCGATTTAGGTCGTGTTTTTGTTGCGTCATTCGAGTTGTCGATTGACAAATACTAGAGCCGTGAGTCTTTGTTGTTCACTCGGGCTTGTGCATTATCGGATTTGCCGATCGCATCGGGCTTGTTATAACTTTTCCAAATGGTGTTTACGTGATATATTGTGTTCTTGAGTTGCACTGAGTTTGCAAAACGTGTGTTTTGAAAATACCTGTGTCGAGTATTTTCTTGAGTCTAGACATGTGCCAGTATCACGGGGAATCGTCGGTTTCACGATCTGTAAGTATTTGGATTTTTTTTGAGATTTATTGCCGTTCTAAGTTGATGTTTGAGATTCAGCAGATATCATGCGTTACGGTATAAGGTGACAGATTTGGGACAGGATTGATGATCTTGAGAAGTTATTGTTTTGGAAATCAATATGTCGGTTAAGTTTTGGAACGGAATTGTGTAATCGGTAGAAGGAACTATGAATTGTTGAGAAGAACATGTAGTCATGTTAGTTCATTTTGTGATATATATGAACTGTTTTGAGCATTTGAAAATGACACTTTTCAAAATGAATATTTCACAGATGTTTTACGGAAAATGATTTTGGGCCGAGACCCAAATCGATTTCGAAATGGTTTTGTGACTCAGGACTTGAAGTCCGAAAAGGGGTTTTCTACTTTTTAAACTTTTTGTAATGCGGAACGAGTTACGGGCTGAGACCCTAATGTTTCAAACGGCTTTTTTGTTTTCTTAAAACTCCCGAGACTTGTAAAACACTTTACCAATCGTTTACCTATGTTATTTCCGCCTTTCGAGGCTTTGGTTTACTTGTTCAAATTGAACCTCTCGGGAAGTCTTTCATTGTGTGGATTTGTTTCAATATTTTGTCATATCACATTTAAGGTGATCCAGATGGGTTAATGACCGACGTTGCAAGTCATGTGTGGAAAAGGAGTTTAGTCGGAATTTATATATTGAGATTTTGGAACTCGATCGTGTGGTTTTCCGATGGAATATCGGTGGATATTGGTGACGAACCGAATTGGTATACGGGAGTATGGATATAGTCGAGCATTTGCATACTTTTCATTTTAAAACTTCAAATCGTGTGGATTCAAGGAAATCATATCAAATACTTGGCACCATCGAGCCAAGTTAATTTTTCAAAATTGATTTTGTGGTCTTACCAAAATTTATGTTTTTAGTTTTGAAATTTTTGAAAGAACTTTCAAAATTGTCTTCGTGACAAGAATATATGATTTCAAACTGGTTTTGAAAATGTGATCGAGGTACATACGCATTTAGTGCATAATGCATATCGTGGTGAAGTTCTCAATGAGACTCACGAATCGGATGGTACATCGGTATGGTACGATGAAAGAGATTCGAGCGTTAGTATGGTAGTTTGGTTATCCACGGATGATCGGTTGATTTATCGGATAAGAGAAATATGTTGCGTGTGGTAGATTCATGCACATAATATTATTTTGGAAACTGGGATTTTGTGAAACCGGGACATATGTGCTATGTGATTCCATTAGTACGGTAGTAGCGCGATTTTACCACGGTGATTCGGAATGATTTCCTTGTAAGTGCAAATTTGGGGATGGTGACCCCATGCTAGTTGTTTGGATATTGAGTGGTCGTTCCCACTCCTTGTATGAATTGGTATCTTCGTCGATTTGCGATTCGTTGTTCGTATGCCGAGGGGAAAGTTCACGAGTCGGTTGTGTTTCGTTGAGATCCACTGTATGTGATTGGTGTGTCGTTTTGAGAACTCTATATCGGTTACTGTGGTTCTGCGTTGATCGTGTTGGAGCTTACCGTGTGAAGGTATTCTCGATTACCGTTAATCGTTCGTTGGTCATATTGAAGTTTATCACGTTGATGATATTCTCGATTGTGTTTTGACCTCTGGTTGGTCATATTGGAATTTATCAGGTCGATGATAAATTCGGTTGATTGTTGATCATTGTTGGTGATCATCTGAGCGTTCGGATTTTGTGTTGATGTTTCGGGATTCGTGTCGTTGTTTTGGGCAGTTGTTTTGTAGATGTATTGTGTATAATTCGTCTTATCGGAATTGGGACTTGATTATGTAATCAGGCAGACAGGATTTGATTCGGGCATATTGTTTCATCCGAAGATGATATATTTTGTTGAGACTCGGGAATTGTGATCGTAAGCATATTGAGATTGTACAGTGAGATCGCTGGCTAGTATCTCCGGAGATCGTCGACCTGCGTATTTCGAAGTATGCTCTTTTGGATATTCGGTAATGATGATGATTAATCGTTGTCGTGATGGTTTTGGGATATTTTGAGTTGAACGGTATGTTTGTTCGTTTTATGATGGATCGCAAGTTTCGAGGACGAAACTTATTTTAAGGGGTGTAGAATGTAATATCCGGAATTTCTACTATTGTTGTTTAATATTATTTTATCCGAGTTATATTGTACAAATGTTGAATCTGCATAAGAGAGATAAAATAAATAAAGGACTGAGATATCGATATCGGTATAATTGTCGTATTTGGTCGACAATTACATTTGAGGATATTGTGTATCGTGTTGTCGTACTTTTGATATTGGGTATATCGTATGATGATATTATTGGAATCGGTGTTTGTGTTCGGTGTGTCTTATGTTCGCTTTTGGTATGTCGAGACGTTGGACAAGAATCATGGAAAGTGGCTAAGTATAGCCTTATTAGCGCACGCCGATATTCATGCATAACGCACGCTATCGCGGTGATTAGCGCACGCTACGTTTATAGGTTAGCGTACGCTAGTGCGCATGATCGGAAGGAATCTGCGTGTGGACCCGGCCGCTGCGCACGCTCGTAAGTCAACGGTTGTTGTTACGAAGTATTAGCGCACGCTAAAAGATTAGGCTTAGCGCACGCTAACTATGTATCAGTCAACAAGGAATCTTATCCTTGCCAGATGCTGTCGGAATGTGGGGGCGAGTGGTAGGTGAACACTGTAGTAAGTCAACTTCGGATAGCGCACGCTAAGAGTAAGGACTTGCGTACGCTAGACATGATGATTTACGACGTTAATGCATGGGCATTACGTCGTAAGGTAGTTTACGAAGCAAGACGGTAGCCTGCAGGCTGAGCGCGCACGCTAACAAACTCGATTAAGCGCACGCTAAGGCTAGCGCACGCTAAACATAATGGTTTAGCGCACGCTAGTGATGTATTCTATTTAAAGGGACAAACGGGCGTCATGAAGCATTTCGTCCATTTCTTTCCTTTCACCCGATAGAGACAACCTTGGGAGAACATTTGGAGTTCCTAAACACTGAGGGATGATCCTCTTTAACAAGATTAAAGATGGAAATCATGGAGTAAAGCTTTGTTCTTGAAATCATTGGTGATTCGTGGAAATCAATCCATTCCTTCAAAAAGGTAATTACTCTTCACTTTGAGATTTCGTTTGATTGTATATGATGTTCTTGAGTTGATGATTATCATATAAACAAGTTGATGAGCATGACAACGAGTTGGATTACCGTACTAAGTTAGTGTTGTTATCAATATATGAGTATTGATATGTTTCGTATGGTTTTGGATGGAATTCAAGAAATATGTTGATGTAATTCCCTTCTTCAATTCGGATTTTTGATGCTTTGTCGTTGGTTACTTCGTATGGTAACGATTATGGTGGTGCTATTGTGATTCTTGAAGTTATATGAATTGTATGTCAAAGAACATGATGAATAAGGATTTTTAGATGTTAGAACACATCGGATTTTATCATTTTATGGATCATGAACGTGAATTTGGATAATTCGTGTTCTTGAAGAGCTATTGAATTATATGTCATGATTGTTATGAAATCCTTAATATCGAGATGAGTTGATCAATGACATGATGGAAGTGTTAGACGATGCTTGAAATGCATGCCACTGCACAGCATTAGCGCACGCTACGTTTACTGCCTAGCGCGCGCTAACGGGAGCAACTTAGCGCACGCTACGTTAGGTGATTAACGTGCGCTAAGTAGGCAGACAGTGCAGTATTTTTGTGTTTTGATTAGGAATTCGTGATGGTTTGACTTGGTTGGTTCTGACTGTGTTTATTCGAGATTGTGTTGAACCGTTGAGTTCGATTGGTTAGTTTTTTTCAGTTGTTGACCGTTATCGGATATGTGTTATTTGATTTCTTCGATAGGTTGAGATTATTGATCGGTGATTATAACCGGATATTGCGGTCGTGTTCGAGTATGTCCATTGTATTGCTTTTGATCGAGGCTGAGGAGCTCGTAGATAAAGGCAATGTGTTCGGCAGCAGCTTCGTGGTATCGGTATCGAGGCAAGTTATTACTTGCTCAGTTATAATATTTAATGAATGGTTTCAGTTTCATTTCGTTTTTAATGCATATAGCGATGATTATTATTGTGAACTCGTATCCGGATCGCATATCGTTCTTTCGATTCGGGAGGTAAATCATAATGAATATGCTTTATCTCGATTATTGGTATGTTCGAGTATCGAGGTTACATTATGGTAAGGACGAGGATATGAGTATCTATAGTTCGTTATGCGTTTGGATCGCCGAGCATTGGGGATAATCGTCGGTGATGATTGGACATCGAGGTTGCTCCCGAAGGATTCGGCAAGTATTCCATATTGAATACGGTTTAATGTTATTTATTTTGGTCTCGCACATTTTCTTTCATGTTGTTGAACATGAAGTCGCCCTAGTAAATTGTCATGTTGTCGCATGTTATGTTGTTCATGTTGATGAACGTGTTGATTTGCATATGTGTATGCTTATTATGTTGTTATGTTGTGTAAATAATCGATGGGATTATCGGGATCTATGCCGAGGGCGCTGGATCGGATGTCCACCATGCGTTGGTTCGACGGATCATCATGGGGATCTATGCCGAGGGCGCCGGATCGTTGGGACAGTTTTCCACCATGCGTTGGTTCGACGGGATCATCATGGGGATCTATGCCGAGGGCGCCGGATCGTTGGATTACCGAGATTGTGTTGATGGAATCTTGTGAATTCGCATCATTGATTTTATCATGTGTTGTTGTTCACATGTGTATTGTTAGTTATCCACCTTATGTTGATCTCGATAGGATCAACAAAGGGATCTATCCGAGGGCGCTGGATCGTCGGATTTCCATTGAGTGTACATGATTGTTATTTTGTGATCATATTGACGTGGTCATATGAGTATGCATTTGTAGGTCTTGTGTTAGGACCGTGTCCGTATTGCATTGATCTCGATCTCGGATTAGACCGATATGATTATCGTGGCACATCATATCTCGAGGTATGATCCATATTTTCTTTGGTCTTGTCTTTGGTGGACAATCGGTTACCGTCTTGGGATTGGTTGGTATTATTCGATGGATCGTATTGGTCGATATGGTAGATTTCCGTATCGTGAGTTGGTTCGATAGTTTGAGGATCTTGAGTATTGTTTGAGGTACAATACGTATATTATGTTCGAGTTTATTGGTTAATCGAGTACGGGATGTGAAATGTGATAATGGTTATTCGATGAGACTTCCTTGAGTAAGTAAAGATTACGTTGGTCGTATTCTTATGTTGTATTATCATTGGTATGTTATTATTAATGTGATGTGACGGTTATCATTGTTGGATATTATGGCTGACCCCGTCGTGGGATTTCTTTTAGGTTCTCGGAGTATCGAGCTTGTAGCGGTCGTGAAGAGATGAGCTTCCCGGAGGATACTGGCTAGGACATGTTCTGTACATTGAGTTTATTGTTTGGTTCTTGTTTTCCGCTGCTAGAGTATTGTTTTGGTTGGTCTTTTTCCGCTGCGTGAGTATTTTGAGACGCACTTTTGGTATCTGGTAACTGAGGTTACTTTGGAAATCGTTTTCTAAACTATTGAGTATCGGCTGTTTGACCTTGCGATTTCAAATGAGTTTTACGACGGTTTTTGATAAATGGATTTTATAAGTCTTTGTGAATTTTTAAAGATAGTACCGTCGTTGGCCTCTCGGGCATTTGTAAATGTTTGTGAAAATTTCTTTTAGCCTTGTGGGTTCCATCTCGGGGCCCACGGCGCTGTAATATTTCCGGTTAAATCTGGGGGTGTTACAAGTATTGCAAGTGTATTCATTGTCATTTTGAGATTTTAATTCTGCAGAAATTAAATTAGATTTAACTAGTGTCATGTGAATTATGATCCGATAACTTAGAATAAAGGACTTTCTCGACTCCCACCAATTTTATCGGAAAAACAGACTCCCTTGCGAAAAAATGAATGTCATCTAGAAATCGACTTCTTAGTGATGATCAAGTTCTTTATAAAATTAATAGAGGGCAACCCATACGGTTTCTGGTCTATTTATTTTATAAAGTGGTGTCCAATACCAACCCATCTAATGAATGATTTGATCTTTCTTTTACCCTTAGCTCACTTGCCCTCAACCTATACGGTTTCTATGGCTCGCTGAACTATCTATGTTTAAACCGTCAACTCCTATCAGTCTGACAATTGAATATTGCCCGACAACCCATACGGTTTATAGGGGTTTGATTTGTCACAACCGAAGACATCTAATTCACTCTAGGAATTTATCGACCTTCCCCAAAACATTACCCTGACATACTCGGAAGAATAGCATTTCGGTTTAGGTTTCAAGTTTTCAAGAGTTTGACGGAGGGTAGGATACCTTGCACCCTTTCCAACTTAGTATTTGTTAAGTTGGAGTATTACACGATTAGCGTTACGTTTTGCACATTAATTCATTTATAATCACAGTTTGATATTCATACAATATGAATAAATCAAATAACAACCTAGTTGGTACAAACATGTAGTTCATGGACCTTTCCTAAATATTGGGCCAAGCAAATGACCCAACAAAAATAAGGAAATAAAACTAGTCTTGAATCGTCGTCCTTATGATGGATTGTCTTGGGCCACCGTCTTGGAAAAAACTATCTATTACATTTGAATAATTTGCATCCTATACAAATATTCTAGAAAATAAATAAATAGGCTCAAAACTGGCCTTTACAACCCTATCGAATAATAATGATTCAAAACTAAGTCCACGAACCACATTCCCATCACATAAATATGTCAAACATACAACAAGTAATGGTTTGAATTGATCCAATTAATCGACCATTTAATTTTGTCCATAATAAATCCTTAAAATATATTCTCCAAATTTTTCCATCATCAAAAAATTCCAAAACCTCATCCACAAGCTCAGAAAACATGGATTCCTAAGACTTAATCTGCCACTGAGAAGTTATAGGCTGAGAAAATTGCTGGGAAGAAGAAAGTGGATGAATGGGAGGCTAAAAAGACATTCTCTCATACTATGGTGGGAAACAAAGCTGAGCCTCTTAAGCCACAGAATGCATATCATGTGCTACAGAACTCAGAAAATCAGGCATATGTAATTCAATCTCTTTTAATTGATAATGGCGGGGACCATCCCCTTGGTGATCAAATGAGGATCATATTTTGGAACGTGAGGGGTTGTAATAAACCCCTCAAACATAAAGAGCTTAGGCTCTTTGTGTAGAAGTATAAGGTTAATGTGTTTGCAGTTTTAAAAACTAGGGTGAAAGCTAATAATTTCTCCAAAATTTCTGGTAAGATTAATAAGCAGTGGAGCTTTTTACATAATTATGATGAGTCCTATAATGGGCGCATATGGATTGGGTGGAATCTATACAAGGTAACAATAAGTGCCATTACTAAGTCGGCTCAGGGTATTCACTGTAAAGTGTTGGATTGTTTA
This sequence comes from Orobanche coerulescens, assembly GCA_033398695.1. Taxonomy (NCBI): domain Eukaryota; kingdom Viridiplantae; phylum Streptophyta; class Magnoliopsida; order Lamiales; family Orobanchaceae; genus Orobanche; species Orobanche coerulescens. Next base: position 22,146,270 of record CM065810.1, read on the forward strand.
ACAGGAAAGAAGTTTCATATGGTGGCAATCTATGCTTATAATACGACTGAACTTAGAAAGGATTTGTGGAAGTTCATGACTGATATTGCTCAAGTAGTGAATGAACCTCTCATTTTTTGTGGTGATTTTAATACCATTCTTTTCCCAGCATATAGGCTACAAGGAGCTCAAGTTGTTGCAGATGGTTTCAGAGATTTGGCTGAGTGTCTTCAATCAAATAATCTTCATCAACTCAGGATGGTGGGAGATGATTATACCTGGTGTAATAACTAGGATGGTGAAGCTTGAATTTATTCATTGATTGATAGAGTGGTAGCTAATTCTTAGTGGTTTACTCTATTCAATGATGCTATAGTGGAGATAATGGGGAGAAGTATTTCTGATCATTGTGCTGTTGCATTAGATTTAGCTTCTCCTCCAATTCAAAAAAGTAGTCACTTTAGATTCCTCAATGCCATTGCTGGGCATAGTGAGTTTTTGCCAAAAGTTGTGTAACACTGGCAGCGTCATTGCAATCACAATAAGCTCCTGAATATTTGGTATAAGCTTAAGCAGCTCAAGGGTCCTCTGAAGCAAATTAATACCAGTCATTATATCACTATTCAAGGAAAATTGAATTTTTTAAGAGAGCAGCTGACTGAAGCTCAATATATGATCGCCACTGACAGAATTAATGCCGAGTATATAGCAGAAGAGAAGAAAATTCTTGCTGAGATTGAAAAATGGAGCTCTATTTAGGAAGATATATGGAGACAAAAAGCTAGGATTGACTGGATAAAACTTGGTGATGGCAACACCAACTTTTTCCACACCTATGCTAAATCAAGATAGTCAGGAAAAGCCATGCCCTTCCTCCTCATAAGTGATGGCTGAAAGTTTGAAACTCAGGCAGAAATAAAGGATGAAGTAAGAAGCTTCTATGTGAATTTGATGGGAAGGGAACTGCAGCTGAGGAACTCCCTAAGGTGGATAGGATGTGGTTCAGAGAGGTTACATTTTGTCACTCCAGCATAGACAACAACTCTGCAAATTTTACTAATGAGGAAATAAGAGAAGCTCTCTTTGGAATGGATTCTTTGAAATCTCCTGGCATAGATGGTTATAATGTCTAATTTTTCAAGAAGACTTGGCATGTCATAGGACAGGAGCTGTCAAGGAATTTCATACTACTGCCAAGATTCCTGCATTTTAGGACAGGAGCTGTCAAGGAATTTCATACTACTGCCAAGATTTCTGCAGCATTGAACTATACTCTAGTCTCTTTTGCTGCCTAAGAAAACTAATGCTAGTGCAGTTAAAGATTTTAGACATATTGCTTGTTGCTCTGTTTTATACAAATCCAGCTCCCCAAGTCAGCAGGAGGATGGAACAATTTTTATATGAAAAATTGGAATCAAACTGCTATTTGTAAGCACCTATGGAGTTTATCACAACACAAAGAGATGATCTGGGTGCAATGGTTGCACGGATATTACATCAAAAATCAAGGCCTCACTACCTTTCCTATCCCACAACAAGCTTCTTGGGTAGTGAGGAAAATCCTTGAAGCTAGGAAATATTTGTTAAGTATGAATGATGGTCAGGATATTCTCTGGAATTCTACGTTCTCTATTCAGACGACCTACTTGAGCTTGAGAGGTAATATACAAATGGTTGGATGGAGTAAGCTTCTCATTCATAACCCTGCTCTTCATAAGTGTGTGTTTGTGATGTGGCTCACTATGCTTAATAGACTGGTCACTTGTGATTATCTTCTGCGCATTGGTATGGTGGTTCATCAGCTATGTTGTCTGTGTGGGGAAGGTGATTAAAATATTCAGCATTTTTGTTTCAATGCAAATTCTCTTATGAGGTTTGGAACAAAGTGAAGAGGTGATGTGGTATCACTAGACCGACGAAAAGCAGTTTCTCACCATGCACTGCCGTTCTAAAACTTGTAAGCATCAGCTCTATTGGCTCGTTATCACGGTGGTGGTGTACTACATTTGGCAGGAACGCAATAAAAAGAAATATCAAGCTTGTGAAAAGAATGCAAATCAAGTAGTTAAAATCTGCAAGGAGGTCATAGCGGTTAGGTGTCAGACAACTACTAAGTTAGCTCGTTTAATGTTGTGTTGATTAGCTAGCTAGCTCTCTGTTTTGGTGCTGCAGTTGTTTGTGAGTTTGTTGGATGCTTGAATTGTATTGTTGCCTTTGGGCTCACTTGGTAATTATAAATATATTTAGCAAAAAAAAAAATCCAAATTTAATGATTTAATCAAATTAAACATAATTTAATATTGATAAAATTAATTTTCAACAATATACTGAAAAACGAGGCCCGGTGTCGGACCTCACTCGGCAGCTGTAGGATACAGGGCCTGGCAGTGCCCGCATACTGTAGAATACAGTGCCCGGCAGTGCCTACATGCTGTAGGATACAGCGCCCGGCAGTTGTATGTTGTATCGTCCAACGATGGCACGCGACTCGTTTTCGGACAGATTTCTAAAATCTTGTTATTTCTGATCTTCAAATTATTTATATAAAATTTTTATGGAAATAATCTAGATTTATATTATAATATAAAATCACGAAAAATATTACTACGACAAACAATTAAATTACTACGATTCTTATGATTCCAAATCATAAAATTACCAACAAACATGCATTCAAAATACAAATAATATCATCTATACGATCGCATTGATATCGCTCTGATACCTCTATTAGAGTTCAGGCCATAAATCGAATATGCAGCGGAAATAAAAACGCACAAACTGTGCTCATCCAAACTCCTAAAGAGGATCAATCAAAGGTCGTATAAATGAAAAAAAAGAATCGAAATCATACCCTCATAGACCCGACTTCTTTAATCTGGTGATTACGAGCACGAATTCAATCTATGAAGCTTTTGAATTCCAACGCCGAAAATGCCGAATGTCTCTATGATTCATGCGTCGAAAAAATACCTGGAAAAAACTCTTTCTTCTCGTTCTCTAAGAACACGACTATAAGAAGAAATGAAGTATGTCTTAATCTCTCAAAAAACAAAAGTGCAAAAGTAAGTTCCGAACTTTCTTTTCTTTTCTATTTTTCTCTCCCGTAAAGAACTCAATTGCGGTTCATATATTAATATTCACCCCACCCGTTAATTCAAAGTCCCCTTTAATTTAACGAGTCATTCAGACCCGGGCGATGCCCCGGGCTGTATATGATGGTATTATATATTTAAATTGTTATTGTTCAGCACAAATTTTCGTCATTTTGATCATGGATCCGTCATTTATTTTCGTCATTTTATATTCGGGACGTATTTTTGTCATTGTATATATAAGTTGTCATGGTAGCATACATTTTGTAGCATGATACGTATTTAAAATAGTTTATTGACATGTAATCTTTTAAGATGTATTTTTTACGTAATATTTATTGTCTATTTATTTTGGTATTGACTCTATCATTTTTAATTGGAACTAACTAATATTAATACATTGGGCTAAGTTATAACTATTTCTTATGATAGTCAATGATGCCCGTGCGATGCACATGTGCTGTATAGAAGTTTTCATAGATTTAAAATATGTGCGATGCACATGGGCTATATAGAAGTTTTCATAGCGTAATATTCGGCATTTATTTTCGTCATTTTATATTTAAGTTTTCATGGTGTCACACATTTGCTAAGCTTTATACGTACTTAGAATACTTTATTGAGTTGCACATGGGCTGTATATAAGTTTTTATATCGTAAACTTCAGAAGTTATTTTCGTCATTATATATCTAAGTTGTGATGGTATCACATTTCTAAGCATGACACACATTTAAAATAGTTTATTGACATTAAAAGAGTATATGTGAAAAGATTTTTTTCAAGATGTTACATTGAAAAAAGTCTATTCACATGTAATTTTTTAATATGTATAAGTTACATAAATTATTTTAAATATGAAGCGATGACATTAATGTTAGAGACCTTTTATATTCATCCACGTGCAATGCACACAGGTTTGATCGCCTCAGACCCATGCGATGCACTCGGGTTGGATCTAATTGTTTTTTTCGTAATGTTCGGGACTAATTTTCGGTTCATGTTTGAAACTCTCATTTTTTTGTGAAAGACGGACTTCGTTGTTCAAATAAATTACATTATTAAAAGCGAACTATAAAACAAATTTCCTTTTTAGCAAAACTATAAAAACATAAAACATTAAAGTGATTAGTATATTCAAGAGTATAAATTATAATTCGTATAATAAATTATAATTCGTATAGTAAAATATTGCATGTTTAATTTGTAACGTACTATTAATATGAATGCCAGGTATTCATCTATATTGACACCGGTGGCCGTGGCGTTGTTCTTGTTGTTGTTGTTCTTCTTGTTGTCTTTGTCGTTGTTGTTCATTGGCATTTTGCATGTTTGGTTCTTGATACAATTTTCGTGACTTGTCGATCTCTTTCTTTAATGTGAAGAGGTTTTTTGCAAAATGTTATATTTAAATGAGGCTTTTCATATGTAATCTTTTAATGTGAGTAACTTACATAAATTATTTTTTGATTAATGCATTATTACAATATTTTTCCATAAACTATAATATCTAATTTGGAGCATTCATTAGTAACTCATTCTAAGTATTTACAAGATTTACGACATAAATCACATGATCTCAAACTCAAATGAATAATGCTTACCTCGTGATATGTGGATAACATTTGAAATACAATTTTCTTCTCCTTTATATACTTCTTCGATTTAGAAGATTCTCATTGTTATGATGATAGTGTGAAGATATTTTTATTATATTTTTATTATATACTACCATTTGCAATATGTAACATCGACATAATTTACACAGTCATATCAAATATCAAAGTCACACAATATTCCAAGACGTTTAATTAAAAAAGTGACATTAACACAACGCAAGACAAAAAACTACATTAAGAGCAAAAATATTAAAATGCACCAACAAAGTGTAGTAATAATTATTGACTAAAAATTGAATGCTCGTCACATCATTTTCAATAAACTTACTTGCTAACGAATCAATAGTATTAGCCCGTTTATCGGTATTACATAAAGTAAAATATTGCATGTTTAATTTGTAACGTACTATTAATATGAATGCTAAGTATTCATCCCATCGGTGGCCACGACGTTGATCTTGTTGTTGTTGTTGTTTTTGTTGCCGTTGTCTTTGTCGTTGTTGTTCATTGGCCTTTTGCATGTTTTGTTCTTGACATAATTTTTGTAACTTCTCGATCTCTTTCTTCAATGCTTCTTGATGCGCTACAAAAAAAATAGATATAGTTGATCGTTAGTAACTTAAATACAGTTAATCAATATATTGCATTTTCGATCAAAGTAAAAATATTCGTGCATGTTCCACTTAATTGATAAGACAACGATGTGTAGGATCTCTTAAACCATTAGAAAATATGATGTTACTACCAAATCTCGTAAGCCACCATCTTTATGTCCTACATTGTTACACACAAAAAACACACGTGAAATTTACATAAAATAATATAAATCAATATGCTAAATAAGTAAGACGATATGATGCTTACTTTACCACCATAATAAGTTGTAGCCCAATGTGCACGCGGTGTGGAGGAAGTTGTGGTTTGTTGTGTGTAATTTTTGACACATTATATAGTTGATAAAATATTTGTAACTCATGGACGGGAAGGTAAAAAGACTAACCACTAATTGGTGTGTTTAATTTATGCATTCATGGCATTTTTGGTTTGTATTCTTTGTGTTTAATGTGCACGATTCCTATGTACTTACCCTTATGCATGACTATTAAATCAATGTACTAACACATGAAGCTTTCACATTTCACTTTCAATTTATGAAACATTTATTGTGAGCACTTTGCATTTATAAGACAACTTAAGCTTTTAGTATATAAGATATTCCTTCACATGCAGTAAAGACTTTCAAAAGTCTTAGTCTTCCACTCATTAAAATGGAGACTTGTGATAGTGTCATATGAAGGGGTGGCCAAGTTGAGTGATAAATGGTCCAACCAATTTTATCCATGTTCTAGATCCCGTGTGTCTAGTCCGATAGATAAACCTTGGTCCGTCACATTATGTTTGAATTAATTAACCAATCTAATTAATTAATTATATCTAATAAATATAATTAATTTCTCCAAGAAATAATTATATTTGAATTAAATTAAGTACCCAATAATTATTAAATTCATCTGATCGATTTAATTCATCTAATAATTTAAATTCAATTAGACATATAATGTCCAATATTTATTAAGAGAGAATAGGCATAATTTAATCCATCACTAATCATGTATGCGCGACTCTATAGGTTCGTCTCAATCATCCAAAGATTGTAAGGAACACTTAGCCAGTCCGTGGCTCACACCGTAACTCAACTGAGAACGAATGATGAGAATCATTTCAAAACCTGTTATGAGTACCGTATACGTATAATCCCTTCAATCATATATTCCGATCAAGCTTTAGGGTCACGTACAAGTCAAACCCTATATATACTTGACTCTATTCATTTGTTAGTGCAAATCAAGATCACAGAACTCTCGCATCAAATATAACTAATTCAATCGCTTTGGCCAAATACTTTTGATATCATTTGCTACTAACCGCGTAGGACATTATCCTGTTCACTTACAGGAGAAAGAATCTTTTCTTGGTATTCAGTAAAGACTGCTGTTTGCCCATTAAGTTGCACTTAGATGTTGATCCCTACCGTCAGGCGATTGGATCGAACAACTCTATTGAGTAACTTAATGAAACAAACACATCTTGTACTGAACCTCAAGTCAAAGGTTCACGCATACCTATCGTAACCTTATGATTTAGTCATTGACTATCCTAGAGTGAAATCCATGTGACCGTATCGAGGTGAGTCGTATCCGAGTATATTAATCCAATTAGTATACCTATACTGAATGCTCCCACTACTCTTGAGTGAAGATATGCATATGTCCAAGCATACATTATACAAGTCTTCATTAAAACTTAACGCCCAATTAAGTTTTATCGACTTGTGGATAAGTTAAGCAATCTGAGTTCTAAACACTTCCAGTGCAAGACTCCTTATCTCATAAGAAGCGGAATGTTTCTACTCAGAATCTCGGACATCATTTCTATTTATTTACCAAATCAAGAACGCCAATGATATATAATAAATAAAGAAATAATCACTGCCTTTTATGAATTCATAATTACATATAAATGTCCTAACTCTCTTATCCTCAGAGTGGCATTCGAAGCATATGCTTACAGATACTGTCCTCGAACAAAATGCGGAGTGCAACCCAATATCTATTTTAGGATCCTGCGGCCGTATTCCAGATAGTCAACACCTGGATTGATAAAAAAGTACAGTATTAGCACAATAGTAACGAATAACCAAATACAAATGAATAGCAAAGCATGCAATAAATGATCACCTTGTGTAACTCCCACCAGAGGCGATGATCGTCCCAAGTGGCTGACTAAGAAATCCATATTCTCATGATCAATCCTCAATGTACATCTCGTATAATAATTACTCTAGATATTCCTACACGCAGCCTAATATGAAAATATTTTGTCACTAACGAAGCATGCAATTAATTTTGAATAAATTGACAAATTAATATTTCTGCATTACCAAGAGGCTCATATGAACCATAACTGTCCTGGCAGCCTCAGTCCTCTATCCATCGCATGCCAACAAATCATGTGTCAAACTGTAGATGCCCATATGTGCATCCAAATGTTGGTATCATTGGAATTTAGAAAAATTTGAACATTTTCAGTAACTACAAATCTCAATAATATAGTGTGTGTGTGTATATATATATATATATATATACATATATATATATATATAATAAATTGAAAGACTTACTTCCGCATATATCAATTTGGACCTGTCCTACAACATCAAAAACCATGAGGTACCAGCTACACATGCAGCACCCACATTGATAGCTTAATTTACTATTTGTTTAGACATGTATGAACTTTAGTAAATAATATAGAATCTATAATTTAACTCATGTTTCACCGCTGGCCACCCACCTTCTATACACCTCCTCATCCATGTCCTTGCTTTTTCGAACTACAATGGTCAAGAAGGGGGAATGCGATCTATGTGACTTGTATTGCTGTCTAGACGGACAATACGTCTCTATTAGAAGAGTAGAAGAATCATGAAATGAGACATGGTCATATGTACAGTGGAGAATGGACAAGTCCTAGGGGCAACCTCCGGTGGAGTCACCAACATCTCAACATGGACAATTGGGGGGGACTGTCGGAACGAGGCTCCATCAGCATGAGGAATGCTCTAAGTGTGCTCTGCCTGGATCGAGGCTCCACCATTATCGGGGACGCCCTCAGTATGGTAGGTGGGAGCTGATGCTCCATCAACACGAGTCTCTGCCAGCGCTAGGGACGCTCTCAGTCTGCTCGGTGGGAGCCGACGCTCCATTAAACCTAGACTCTTTCGGAACCGAACAATGATGACAGTCATCGCGTATAAAATCATAAATTCCTCTAATTCCCATGGTGGCGTATCAAGGCGACCACTAGGGGCCAATCATCACCATATCACGGTCCTGCTCGACCACTCCTATCACCTACTAAATCCATATACCCACAGAGACAGTTGAAGAGAGTATCCGGATCTGTAACGGGTGTAGTCTGGTTAGTAGCCTATGCTGGAGAACCCTGGCGCTGCATATCAGTATGCACATGCTCAAGGCTCTCCTAATGGCTCATGTCCAGAAGTGGGATATACAAGCTCATAAATAATCGGGCGGGAAGTCCTTTGCCGGATAATATGCTCTCCTGCTAGACCATCGACAAAATAATTATCTTCAAGAAGCATCCCTTTCTCTTTCCCCTACCCTTCTCCTTCCCCTTCTTGCAGATGGCCATCTTGTGCACATACTGCACTCGCTCGCCCAGAGCAGTGTCAATGGACTGCATATTGTAACACCCCAAACTAGACAAATATTACGGTGTCGAGAACCCCCAACTGGGACCCACCAGGCGAAGGAAAATTACTAAATTAAACAATATAATTGTAGTACCGAACCACGTTATATCATCAATTACTCCGATGAGGAGTTTCAAGTACAACACACCCAGGAAATACAGAATACATGTATATTTCATATGAAGATAAAATATACAACACTGAATGAAATGAAATCCAAACAGAACTGCAGCGGAAAATACATAACAATGAAACGTGAAAAAATGGATAGACTGAGGCCCCCTACTAGTATCACTGGGACTCATCACCGTCAACGTTCTCTTCCCATGCTTTTGCCTTGCCATGACCTAAAAACAACATCCCCAACAGGGTCAGTTACACAGAACAACAATCCTCAAGAGTTGAACAAGCACCAACATAATATATTAGTTATGAAATCAAGCTGAAGAGGGGCATCATAGACGCCCGTAATGGGATGTGCAAGTGCACAAGACGAGTGTCTGGACACACCCGCACTTGTACCTAATTAGTCCTATGGAGGCACGTTACCGTGTGCACAGTCCATTGTGCCGGTGAACCCCCATCACATGACTATCGTGTGCCCGACTAAAAATTCCACACATAACCACCCGTCCACGCAATATGATCCCAGAAGGTCACAATATCGAAAGTGACCATGATAAATATTAATGAATGACAATCCGACAAGGGTCAAGAATGACTCACCAAGATGAAATAATAATGAAATAAATGATAGCTCACTGAAATGATTGGAACCGTCGTTCCTCGTGAATTGAATGATTAGTTTGATAATTACAAGTCTCCACAAGAGTAATATACTATTAATGAATTATGAATATGAATGAACAACAATGAAAGGAATGATTATCCTTTTAACCGAGTAAGAATTAACTTACACAAATACCGGTGAAGAAAAGTCCTTCCTCGAACAAACGTCCTAAGTGGAATTATCGGCCATCCGAACAACCTTGAATAACACAATTACCAACAACTCGATTAATATACGAATCAAGCATGATTACAACCAACTCTAGGAGTCGATACCATAATCTCAATTCATTGAGGTAATCTAACAAACACAATGTAAACATCCTTCAATTGTTTACTACAAATATTAATTATATCGATACCACACCTTCAATGAGTGTTCAATCCAACAAAACGTCATTAATACAATCAACAATGCAATAGGAATACTCCATTCGGGATTACGACAACATCTACTCGAAACCCCAAAATTCCAAAGTCAACCCTTAAGGTGTTCTTGAATAATTTCCCAAATACTCATCAAATCCGAAATATATACCAATAAATCCATAATAATACAAGTATCCAAGGTAGATAATCCATGTCCAACATATTCCAACATCATAGCAAGCTAACTTGAAGAGATCGGAAGGAAAACACTCAAATCCCGAAATTCTAGCTTCAAGAAATGTTTACCTTGATTTGGTGTGTTGGAGAGGATTAAATGATGATTAATCTGGACTAGAAGCTTGAAGATGTTGATAGGTAATTGCATCTCGAAGAGATCTTCCCAAATCATCCAAAATCGCCTGAAATCGCCCAAGGAAGGAGGTGAGATGTGAAAATGACAAAACTGGATGGAATTGTCCTATATATACTAAACCCAGCTTAGCGCGCGCTAGCTCCTGTGCTTAGCCCTGCTCTCCTTAGCGTGCGCTACACCTATAACTTAGCGTGCGCTACCAAAACCATTAGCGTACGTTATGATCCACTCGTAGCGTGTGCTATGAATTATTCCATTTCAGCCCAATACCTACTGGACTATCTGAACGAGCCTTAGCGCGCGCTACACTGATTGCTTAGTGTGCGCTATCCAAACTACTAGTGTGCGCTATTTCCCATTCATATCATGCGCTACTACAACTCAAATTCAGTCCAGTACCTTCTGGACTATCTGCCTCAAATGTACTAGCGTGCGCTTATACTGAATGTTAGCATGCGTTACCAGTACTCAATTAGCGTGCGCTAAAAATAGTATGTGGCATACTGTTAGGCGTATTTTTATGCGCTTTTATATCATTATTTTATATCCATCTTGAGCCTAAATCAGAATAAATGAGCTTTTAATGCATTATTTTTATATGTTTTGCAGGAAATCGGAGTCCGGAAGCCAAAACGATGAAAAACGGGCGAAAATAGCATTTTTTGGTCATGAGCCGCGGCACACACCAAGTGAACCGCGGCACACGAAGACAACCAGCGAATGATGTGCACACTGTACTGTGTGCCGCGGCACACATAAAGTGTGTAATATCCGCATTTTTCTTTCCCTTGTAATGGTATTTCTGGTGTAATTCTCGATTGTAGTGACCCTCATGTATCCTTCAGTGTAACTTTTCCGTCATCTTTTGATCTGATTCTCGGAATTGTTGTGCGGAACCGCCGTTTCGGGGTTGCCGTGGATCCATTCTATGCTATGTTGCGTTCTGAGGTGTTCCATTTGACGTTTCGTTCATATTCCGGTATTTTGGGTCGTTTATATCCTGTATCTAGCGCACGCTAAATTTCCTGTGTAGCGCACGCTAGAAATCCATTGGTAGCGCACGCTACGCTTAATTCGTAGCGCACGCTAACGATTTAGCCCTGGGAGTGGCAGTTCATCTCCCAGCCCTCTGGACTATCGGAGTAGCGCACGCTACATCGTCTAGCGCACGCTAATGTCGGGAGACTAGCGCACGTTAAATTGTTCAGTAGCGCGCGCTAGTGTGACTGTCGATCTTGGGCGATTACTCGAACTCAATCGGATGCTAGTTAGCGCACGCTACGCTGGTATAGGTAGCGCACGCTAACGGGTCGTGAGGTTTGGGCGGTTGGCTACCGGACTCGGCCGATGTTCGGGTAGCGCACGCTATTGGTCGATAGCGCGCTACCAAGAGGTTATTAGCGCACGCTACGCATGTATGGTAGCGCACGCTAACGCCAAAACCTCGGCTTCTCGGGACGCTAACGGGAGGGTTGTAACCTATCCGTTAGCGCACGCTAACCTTGAGGTCTTAGCGTGCGCTAACACTCCTGGTTATATAAACCAGGAGTTGACCGAGATAATCACAAAATCTCATTTCTTCCTCTTTCCGCGGCCGAGCAACTCCCGAGCGATTTGAGGCGATTTTCTTCCTCCAATCACTTCGGAGATTCTTGTGCTTGAGTTCTTGGTGTAAGACTAACATCATCCACTTGTGTTTCTCATCCTAAATCCAAGGTAATCTCTTAGAACCCTACTTTTGGATGATTTGGGGTTTTGGGATTTTCTTCCGATCCGTTCCGTTTCGTTGATGGATTCATGATGAATATGATTATTCTTGTTGGTATTCTTAGTTTCCCTACGGATTCATGGTATATTTCGTGATTTTTACGGAATCGAGAGGGTTCGGTTATGGTCCGCCCTCGTTTTTGTTTATATACGAATATACATGAATCGTAGGCGGGTTTCGGGTGTATTCCATTTCCATAATCGTCTAGAGTTGGTTGTGATTGTGTTATTCGAATCGTTAGGTCCATTTCCGCCGGTTCCTTGCGGTCGTGTTCAACTCTTCCGTTCCGTTCGTGTCATCGTCTAATTAATCGAGGCAAGTATCCTTATGAACTTACAATCTTGACATAGTAGTTTTGTATGAGAAATTGTGTGTGTGTGTATGCTCACTACGGGTTAGACTCGACGGGGTCTCGGTAGGGTTCCACGAAGCTGTGGACCGCGAGCTTGCTTTTAACCACTGTGGGTTAGATCCGACGGGGTCTCGGCAGGGATCCACGAAGCTGTGGGTCCGCGGTTAATTGTGGTGCATTTTACAAATGTGGTTTTGATTATTGGCATTTCCGGAAATGAGCGTTTTGGAAACTATGATTTCTTGATGGCATGCATTACTATATGTGTAAGATGTAAGTTGTTCATTTGGTTACTTGTACTAGCGTAATTGCTAACCCCTCTGGGGACCCGTTTTGGGGAAATTCGTTTTATGAATTTCAGGTCAGGTTCATCGAGACGAGCTGCTACTGACCAATACACGGATGATGGCCGTGCGTGATGATGGTGCACGAGTGATGTTTTAGTGTCTTTTACCTTTTTGTCTTTTGTGGTTTTGAACTAATAGTTGTACTCGAGTACTTAAGGGGTCCTTGTTCGTTTGAATTGTATTGTTGCTTATTATGTTGTGTTGGATGATGATGTTATATTGACCGGTTGAACCGGGTGGGTTGTTCTGTTTTGCGTCTTTATGACGTGGTGTTATTTTATCGTTCCTGTGAGTCGTTGTGTATGATGCTGTTCAGCCTGGTGGGTCCCATATAGGGATTCACGGCGCTGTAATATACCTCGGATATCCTGGGGGTGTTACAGAAAATGGTATCAGAGCACTAGGTTTATGGATACCTAGGCTTGTTGGTTTATTGGGTCTTGTGGTGTTTGGTTTTGCACATCATCGTCACGCTGCCATGATTCCGGTACTACCAGTGTCCGTAAGTTTTCTTTCCTTTGTTCATTTATTTCTTGTGTCGTACCCTTGATTCTCGACTTGTAATTGTTCTTTTCTTGTACTGATCCTCGTATGGCTTTTGCTACTTATTTAACTCCAGTATGGATGCTGGAAGAGGTCGCGGTCGTGGTCGTGGACGCGGCCGGGGACGTGGGGCAGCCGGTGGGGCGGCCACGTCACAGTCTTCGGGAGCCGGCAGTACCGGCGACCGTCATAGCCATGCTTCTTCTCAGGAGCGTGCCGATCTTGGTATTGCGGCCGTTATGCAACAGATGGTGAACCAAATGGCGGCAATAGCTCAAGCGGTTCAGAACCCGGACCAAGCCCATGCTAATCGGGGCGGAGCGGACCGATGGCTCCAAGATGTCATCAAGATGCATCCTCCTCAGTTTTCGCACTCCGATTGGCTGGGAAGGGTGGATCAAGGAGATGTCTAAGGTCTTCGTTGCCACTAACTGTCCCGAGGACCGTAAAGTCCCTATTGCTCAATATTTTCTCACTGGGACGCTACGGACTGGTGGGAGGCCGTTGGGCCCAAAGACCATGCTGCTTCGTGGGCTGAGTTTCAAGAGTTGATGGAGACTGAATATTGCCCGTGGCCAGTCAGACAGGCTCGGGTACATGCTTTTTATGATGCTCAACCACGGGATATCCCCGTAGCTCAAGCAATTGCTGAATTTAACAAAGAGTTGGGTTATGTGAAGACCCAAGTTGTCGAGGAGAGTGACAAGATTTTCCATTTCTCCAGACGGATGAAGTTGCCGATCCGGGACTATATGTCGGGGCTCGTATGCACTACATTAAAGGATTATCAGAGTAGGGCCCTTGCTTATGATATGTCGGTGACGGCGAGTGAGGCGGCCCGCGAGAGTAAGAAGCAGAAGTCCGCTGGGAACTTTTCGGGCCACAAGAGTGGGGGTCAGCAGAGATCCCAACCTGCTAACTTCCCCGCCGGCTGTGGTGCTGCTCGGTCATCTTGGGTTCCTCGTGTAACTACCAGTGCTCCTTATCGTGATGTGAAGTGTTTCAATTGTGGTCGACGGGCCACATCGGTCGTGTTTGTCCGAACCCTTTGCCGACGTGTAATCGGTGTGGCCACGGGTCACAAGGCCGCTCAGTGCCGAGAGAGAGAAAATTCTTGGTGCCCGGGCTTCCATTCCAGCCTAGGGAACCAAGTGTGAATCAGGATCGTTTGTTCCTCGGTCTCCGCCGAGTGCTAGTCGGGAGAGGTCGGGTCAGCCTCTAAGGGGAGCTTCGGTGTCGGCTCCGCCCACCCGCGTGTCTATGAGATGCGGAGAGCCGATGATCCAGCCTACCGTAGCGGCAGTACCGTTTATATTCTTTCTCATCCCGTCGGTGTGCTTTTCGATTCTGGTGCTACGCATTCGTTCATATCTCTGGATTGTGTGCGCCGTTTGAATCTCGACCGTTTGACGCCTTGTGAGCCCTTCATCGTTAAGCTTCCTAGCGGTGATAGGATCGTTGGTGATCAGGAGGTTCGAGACTGTTCTGTGCTTATTTGTGAGAGGACTTGGCCCTCTAATCTTATTGTTGTGAGTATCGAGGGTGAGGCTTTGATCCTTGGTGATGATTGGCTCGAGCGGCATGGTGCAATCATGAACTACCGCACGAGAATCATCACCATGTTGGCCGATGATGGCACCGAGCACTCTTTCGCCGGGCGAAAGAGGGGGAACCAGAAACTCGTTATTAACGCCTTGAAGGCGATGAAACTCCTGCGAAAGGGATGTATTGGTTATTGGTGCTATGCCTTGAAGGCGGAGAGTGGTGGAGTCGAGCTTTCGTCGATTCCAATCGTTAATGAATTTCCTGATGTTTTTCCTGACGAGTTACCGGGATTACCACCGGACCGTGAGGTCGAGTTCACTATAGAGTTAGAGCCGGGTGTGGCTCCTATCTCAAAGGCGCCCTATCGCATGGCACCTTCAGAGATGTCCGAGTTGAAGAAGCAGTTGAGTGAGCTTCTTGAGTCGGGGTATGTTCGACCGAGCGCCTCCCCTTGGGGCGCACCGGTCCTGTTTGTGCGGAAGAAGGATGGTTCGATACGTTTGTGTATCGACTATCGCGAACTAAACAAGGTGACCATCAAGAACAAGTATCCTTTGCCGAGAATTGATGACTTGTTCGATCGGTGGAGTCATGTATTCTCGAAAATTGATTTGAAATCGGGATACTATCGGCTCTCCGGTGAGAGAGTCCGATGTGCCGAAAAAATTTCTTCGGACGAGGTACGGACATTATGAGTTCGTAGTCATGCCTTTCGGGTTAACTAATGCGACGGCGGTGTTCATGCAATTGATGAACAAAGTTTTTATCGAGTATTTGGATAAGTGCGTCGTCGTCTTTATTGACGATATTCTTATTTATTCGAGGAATGAGGAAGAGCATGCTCATCATTTGCGGATAGTATTAGACATTTTAAGGACCGAGCAACTCTATGCAAAGTTCTCGAAATGTGAGTTCTGGCTGAAGGAAGTGATGTTTTTAGGTCACGTGATTTCAGCCGAGGGGGTTCGTGTGGATCCGCAGAAGATTGAGGCCGTATTGGATTGGGCACCGCCCAAGAATGTGAAGGAGCTCCGTAGTTTCTTGGGTTTAGCTGGCTACTACCGTAGGTTCGTCGAGGGTTTCTCGAAACTGGCTCGGCCACTTACGCAGTTGCTCCAGAAATCCGAGAAGTTCGTCTGGAATGACGAGAGGCAGTCGAGTTTTGAGGAACTGAAGAAGCGTTTGACTTCAGCCCCAGTTTTGGCGTTGCCATGTGGCAACGAGGGTTTTGCCGTTTATAGCGATGCTTCGGGTCAGGGTCTTGGGTGTGTATTAATGCAGCACGGCAAGACCATTGCCTATGCGTCGAGACAGTTGAGGCCGTATGAGCTGAACTACCCTACTCATGATTTGGAGTTGGCGGCAGTCGTTTTTGCGCTCAAGATCTGGCGTCACTATCTTTTCGGCTCTACATGTCAGATTTTTACCGATCATAAAAGTCTGAAATACATATTTACTCAGCGAGAGTTGAATATGAGGCAGAGGAGGTGGTTAGAGTTGATTAAGGATTATGACCTCGAAATCCTATATCACCCGGGTAAAGCGAACGTCGTGGCCGACGCCTTGAGTCGGAAAACAGTTGCGTTGCGAACGCTTGAGATCCTTACGCCTCATCCTGAGCTTCGGAGGGCTTTGATCGAGTTAGACGTTGAGGTCTCGTTGCCGGGAGCTGTCGGGCAACTTTGTGCTTTAGAAATTTCATCATCTTTGATCGATGAAATTAAGCTGAAGCAATCAGAGGATCCGATGATTACTCAAATCCGAGAGAACGTTCTTAAAGGAAAGTCTCCTGGATTTGTGATTCACGAGGATGGTGTTTTGAGATTCCAGAGTCGGCTTTGTGTGCCGAACGACTCAGAGTTGAGGCAGAGTATTTTACGGGAGGCCCATGCTACACCTTATTCCGTTCATCCTGGTACGAGTAAGATGTACAAGGACCTAAGGAGAAATTTCTGGTGGAATGATATGAAGGATGAGGTCGCACAGTTTGTAGCGAGATGTTTGACTTGTCAGCAGGTCAAAATCGAGCATCAGAGACCGGCTGGGTTATTGCAGTCACTTCCCGTTCCGGAATGGAAATGGGAAGATATATCGATGGATTTCGTTACAAGTTTGCCGAGATCGAGGTCGGGCATGAATATGGTATGGGTGATTGTTGATTGCCTGACCAAGTCGGCACATTTTCTGGGCATCAAGGACACTTGGGGCCCGGAGAAGTTAGCTCGTGTGTTTATTGCGCAGATCGTGAGACTTCACGGTACTCCGAAGTCTATTGTTTCGGATCGTGACGGCCGTTTTGTATCGCACTTCTGGCAGGCGGTGCATAAGGCGTTAGGTACCCGGTTGCGTTTGAGTACCTCTTTTCATCCCCGCATGATGGACAGGAACGCACTATCCAGACGTTCGAGGACTTGTTGCGTGCCTGTGCCCTCGATTGGAGTAGTGACTGGGAGGAACATTTGCCGCTGATCGAATTCACGTACAACAACAGTTGGCACGCGTCGATTCGGATGGCACCGTATGAGGCACTTTACGGGCGGCGATGTCGATCACCGATTTGTTGGAATGAGGCGTCCGATTTGGTCGGGACCGAGCCGGATGTCGTTTTAGAGACGAGGCGGAAGGTAGAGTTAATTCGGGAACGGATGTTGATCGCCAGAGTCGGCCAGTCGTATGCCGACGTCCGTCGTCGACCTTTGGAATTCGAGGTGGGAGACCACGTTTTGCTAAAGGTGTCGCCGACGAAGGGAGTTTTTCGTTTCGGGAAGAAAGGGAAGTTGAGTCCGAGATTTATCGGCCCCTTCGAGATCCTCGAGCGAGTAGGTGGATTGGCATACCGTTTGGCGTTACCTCCGGCCTTGAGTCATGTTCATAGCGTTTTCCATGTTTCCCATTGAGGAAATATGTCCCGGATCCTAGTCACATCATCGATTATGGAGAGATTGATGTCGCCGAAGATGTTACTTTCAAGAGCGCCTTTGAAGATTTTGGAGCATCGTGAGAAACGATTGAGGCATAAGACCATACCTTTAGTCAAGGTGCGAGACACGGTGTCGAGGAGGCAACTTGGGAAACCGAGGATAGCATGCGTGCTAGGTACCCCGAGTTGTTTGTTTCTTAAGTTTCGGGACGAAACTTATTTTTAGAGGGGTAGAATGTAATATCCGCATTTTTCTTTCCCTTGTAATGGTATTTCTGGTGTAATTCTCGATTTTAGTGACCCTCATGTATCCTTCAGTGTAACTTTTCCGTCATCTTTTGATCTGATTCTCGTAATTGTTGTGCGGAACCGCCGTTTCGGGGTTGCCGTGGATCCATTCTATGCTATGTTGCGTTTTGAGGTGTTCCGTTTGACGTTTCGTTCATATTCCGGTATTTTGGGTCGTTTATATCCTGTATCTAGCGCACGCTAAATTTTCTGTGTAGCGCACGCTAGAAATCCATTGGTAGCGCACGCTACGCTTAATTCGTAGCGCACGCTAACGATTTAGCCCAGGAGTGGCGTCGGCTCCCACCTGCGGACTATCGGAGTAGCGCACGCTACATCGTCTAGCGCACGCTAATGTCGGGAGACTAGCGCACGTTAAATTGTTCAGTAGCGCGCGCTAGTGTGACTGTCCAGTACTGGGCAGATTACTACTGAACTCAATCAGATGCTAGTTAGCGCACGCTACGCTGGTATAGGTAGCGCACGCTAACGGGTCAGGTGAGGTTTGGGCGTTGGCTCCGGACTCGGCCGATGTTCGGGTAGCGCACGATTTTGGTCGATAGCGCGCGCTACCAAGAGGTTATTAGCGCACGCTACGCATGTATGGTAGCGCACGCTAACGGCCAAAACTCGCTGGATCGACGCTAACAGGAGGGTTGTAACCCTATCCCGTTAGCGCACGCTAACCTTGAGGTCTTAGCGTGCGGTAACACTCCCTGGTTATATAAACCAGGGAGTTGACCGAGATAATCACAAAATCTCATTTCTTCCTCTTTCCGCGGCCGAGCAACTCCCGAGCGATTTGAGGCGATTTTCTTCCTCCAATCACTTCAGAGATTCTTGTGCTTGAGTTCTTGGTGTAAGACTAACATCATCCACTTGTGTTTCTCATCCTAAATCCAAGGTAATCTCTTAGAACCCTACTTTTGGATGATTTGGGGGTTTTGGGATTTTCTTCCGATCCGTTCCGTTTCGTTGATGGATTCATGATGAATATGATTATTCTTGTTGGTATTCTTAGTTTCCCTACGGATTCATGGTATATTTCGTGATTTTTACGGAATCGAGAGGGTTCGGTTATGGTCCGCCCTCGTTTTTGTTTATATACGAATATACATGAATCGTAGGCGGGTTTCGGGTGTATTCCATTTCCATAATCGTCTAGAGTTGGTTGTGATTGTGTTATTCGAATCGTTAGGTCCATTTCCGCCGGTTCCTTGCGGTCGTGTTCAACTCTTCCGTTCCGTTCGTGTCATCGTCTAATTAATCGAGGCAAGTATCCTTATGTACTTACAATCTTGACATAGTAGTTTTGTATGAGAAATTGTGTGTGTGTGTATGCTCACTACGGGTTAGACTCGACGGGGTCTCGGTAGGGTTCCACGAAGCTGTGGACCGCGAGCTTGCTTTTAACCACTGTGGGTTAGATCCGACGGGGTCTCGGCAGGGATCCACGAAGCTGTGGGTCCGCGGTTAATTGTGGTGCATTTTACAAATGTGGTTTTGATTATTGGCATTTCCGGAAATGAGCGTTTTGGAAACTATGATTTCTTGATGGCATGCATTACTATATGTGTAAGATGTAAGTTGTTCATTTGGTTACTTGTACTAGCGTAATTGCTAACCCCTCTGGGGACCCGTTTTGGGGAAATTCGTTTTATGAATTTCAGGTCAGGTTCATCGAGACGAGCGGGCGCTGGACCAGTACACGGATGATGGCCGTGCGTGATGATGGTGCACGAGTGATGTTTTAGTGTCTTTTACCTTTTTGTCTTTTGTGGTTTTGAACTAATAGTTGTACTCGAGTACTTAAGGGGTCCTTGTTCGTTTGAATTGTATTGTTGCTTATTATGTTGTGTTGGATGATGATGTTATATTGACCGGTTGAACCGGGTGGATTGTTCTGTTTTGCGTCTTTATGACGTGGTGTTATTTTATCGTTCCTGTGAGTCGTTGTGTATGATGCTGTTCAGCCTGGTGGGTCCCATATAGGGATTCACGGCGCTGTAATATACCTCGGATATCCTGGGGGTGTTACAAAGTGAGCCGCAGCACAGAAAGCGCAAAAAGACGCTGTAAGTATGCTGACCGCGGACGTACATTAGCTTTGGGGCCGCTGGGGCTTTTGTCTTGTTGGGCCAAGAGGAAAACTACTGAAGGAATTTGATTTCCTTGAAAAAGGAGAAATCTACTGGGAGGAAAAAGGGGAGAAAGGAGTTGGCGGCGGAAAAGAATGAAAGGAGAACAGAAGGTGTAGATTTCTGGGGGACGACAAGACCACGGATCCCTACGGTTTTTCTGCATCTTAGTTTTTTTTGATTTATTCGAGTAGGATTTTGATTGTAGCCAATTTCATGACGGTTTGATTACTTATTATTATTTCGATTTACTCGTTATTCTATTGAATTGGATTCTTCTTACTGTTCTTAATGCTTTTTAATTGTCCGCCAGATTAATTTGTTTTGAATGTCTTTATGGATTCGGGAGATGAAATTTAGGCATAGTTCTTGTTAGACGAATCATAATTTTCGTGAGATAGGAATATACTCATGCGAATTGTGAAGCCTGTTATTGTGGGAATTCTTGAACTGTTTTAGCTATTAATTATCTGATTCGAATAGGGATATATCGAGTTAGTAATTCGTAGTATTTTCTATCGACCTTGGGAAAGGCTTTAGAATAATTTAGGAATTCCTGGCTTACAATCAATTGAATAACAGTGAATTGAATCGAATAAATATCATTCCCGATTGTTTGAGGTGAAAATCATAATCCTACCCCTTATTAGTATTATTATTAGTAGTAGTAGTAGTACTATTATTTATTTTCTGCAATTAGTTTAGATATAAACTCTATTTAATTGTTCTTCAAATAAAATTGTGAGTTGACTATATTTTGGTACTTAGTGAAATCAGTCCTCGAGGGAACGATACTTTACTTATCACTTTATTACTTGTTGACACCGTGCACTTACGGCATAATGTGAGGGAATTTCCCACAACAAGTTTTTGGCGCCGTTGCCGGGGACTGATTTTTCGCTAATATCAATACCAAGCGACTCTAATTTTAATTTGAAGTTTCTTCTTTAGTTTCTATATTTTTATTTTTTTCATTATGTTTTCCTATGAGTATCGTGGCCCTTGGCATTTCATAAATCCCAATGTTCTTAATAATTCGCCAAATAGGTCGATTGACCCCTCCCCCAAAACAAAAGACCATGCTTGAACAATGTGTAGACGTTCTTAAAAATCCTGATAGTACCCTTTTTGAGCTAGAATGTGCACATCGTGGTCTTGAGGTTCACTACGGTTATTTTCCAGCTCATGTATTTAGTAGTGAAGTTGAGGGGGAGGTTGAGAAGAACGACATGTTGAGTTTTAGGGTCGATCCCCCAGCACCCAATGATTTCATAAAGTGTGATGAGCCTAGAGAAGAAGTTATCATTGATGATGTTTCCAAAGAAATTCCATTAAATTGTCATCAAACTTCGACTAATAAGGTGAATACTTTTGTGTCAAAAATTTTATTAATGGTGCCGCGCATAATTTTTCCTAAATCCATAATGGGAGAAATTGACTCCATTACTCATGATTTTGTTGAGGCTGATTCTTCGAGTTCTAATGAGGTTGTGCATGATAATTCTTTATTATTTGCCCATTCGAACTCTACTTATTTTTTCATGCCTTATCATTATTATATTCTTCCATCATTTTTTTGTTGTCCGCATAATTATTCTTATTCATTATTTTTGGCAACCGGGCATGAGCCAAAGCCTCCCTTGTGGAATAAGAGGCTTATTGATTGCAAGAAGGGGCATTTGGCAATCTCCCTAGAAAAAAACCACGTTAGATTTTTTTTGCCACGTCGTGCTCAAGACGTAAAATAGAGCGCTGGATGGGAGGCAACCCATCATTTTTACTTGCTTTCTAGTTAACTGTTTTTATTTGATTTTTCGTTAGTAATTTATTTTTCTTTGTTTTGTTATTTCATTTGGATTCGTGTATTCTTGTTGGCCCTTATTTCTCTGATATTTCTTTATAACCCCTATGAGTTATTATTCTTCATATTCTAGTCTTTCTTGATTTAATGTCTATTGTTATCTCATGACTAGAGACTAAGTTTGGGGGTCCCTCGTGATGTTGGGCGTTATTTGAAGTATGGATTGACCGACGTTTCCACTCAGACATGTGCGGGTGTTCAAGAAGACATTTGGAATAAGTTTCACTTTTCCTTATCTCTTTTATTTTCACATGAGTTTTATTATTGATAATGTTATGTGTAGTGGACTTTATTTTGCATCTTTGTTGATGGTTTTTGTAAGCTTGAATTTTTCGTGAATTTTTCGTGCTCCCGTGTGTAAAACTGATGTTACGATACTGATTTCTCTTGGAAGAAACGGTTGAGTTTTAGTCGAGTTGCAATCAGCGATATCTGTTTCTGTTGAGTATTCAGTTAGGTCCGAAATTTTATCCTTTTTGTAGAAATTTTAGCAGATAAGAAAGGAGACATACGTGTTTTCAAATCACCGTTTATACGTTTGGTTAAACTTTTTGCGTAGCTCGTTGTCCAGTACCATGAGTCTTGTTGGCATTTAAATTGAGTTTAGAGTCGGACAGTTTTTCCCAAGAAAAAGTCGAGATATTATTTGTTCTATGATGGGAAGTTTAGTAACCGGGGGTATTCACGTGACCCGTTGTTTACTTTCGCGTAAAACGACGACCCTGAATAGATTAATAATTTAGAAATATCGCATTACCGATGATGGGAAGCCTAGTAACCGGGGGTATTCACGTGACCCGTTGTTTACTCCCGCGTAAAACAGCAACCTTGACATGCGGGACTTGCTATTCGAGTTTTTTCTCCGCTGTAGAGGGGGGCTTAGTAACTAGAAGCATCCATGTGCCCCATGAGTGTCTTTTACGTCAAACGGTTCCCCGATACATGAGAATGGAAATCCACCCTAGGATCATCCCGATGAAATATCCCGAGAGCCGAAACCTAGTGGTTAACTCGAATCATATTATTGATCATACATAAGGGAATGCTGTCCTAGGCGTAATTTTGATAATGAAACTCTTGAAATTTTTGCCACTAGACTGTGGGACTGGGCGAATTGGCTTGTTTAATCTAACCCTTCATATTGACAGTCGGTTAAATTCACGCTTGTTAATCTTTGAGCTTGATTTTCTTCATGAACGATTGATTAGGACTGAAATTGGTTACTTAGTGGAATCAGTGTCCGGGATGTGACTCACTATTACGATACTTGTATTATTCTTTGAGATTTTCAGGGTAGTATTGATTAAGTTGAGCACTATGGATTTGCATGAATATTCACGATACATTTTGTTTAAAATTATAATTTTTTGCTTGAGGACAAGCAAAGGCTCAAGTTTGGGGGTATTTGTTAGGCGTATTTTTATGTGCTTTTATATCATTATTTTATATCCATCTTGAGCCTAAATCAGAATAAATGAGCTTTTAATGCATTATTTTTATATGTTTTGCAGGAAATCGGAGTCCGGAAGCCAAAACGATGAAAAACGGGCGAAAATAGCATTTTTTGGTCATGAGCCGCGGCACACACCAAGTGAACCGCGGCACACGAAGACAACCAGCGAATGATGTGCACACTGTACTGTGTGCCGCGGCACACATAAAGTGAGCCGCGGCACAGAAAGCGCAAAAAGATGCTGTAAGTATGCTGACCGCGGACGTACATTAGCTTTGGGGCCGCTGGGGCTTTTGTCTTGTTGGGCCAAGAGGAAAACTACTGAAGGAATTTGATTTCCTTGAAAAAGGAGAAATCTACTGGGAGGAAAAAGGGGAGAAAGGAGTTGGCGGCGGAAAAGAATGAAAGGAGAATAGAAGGTGTAGATTTCTGGGGGACGACAAGACCACGGATCCCTACGGTTTTTCTGCATCTTAGTTTTTTTTTATTTATTCGAGTAGGATTTTGATTGTAGCCAATTTCATGACGGTTTGATTACTTATTATTATTTCGATTTACTCGTTATTCTATTGAATTGGATTCTTCTTACTGTTCTTAATGCTTTTTAATTGTCTGGCCAACAGTTAATTTGTTTTGAATGTCTTTATGGATTCGGGAGATGAAATTTAGGCATAGTTCTTGTTAGACGAATCATAATTTTCGTGAGATAGGAATATACTCATGCGAATTGTGAAGCCTGTTATTGTGGGAATTCTTGAACTGTTTTAGCTATTAATTATCTGATTCGAATAGGGATATATCGAGTTAGTAATTCGTAGTATTTTCTATCGACCTTGGGAAAGGCTTTAGAATAATTTAGGAATTCCTGGCTTACAATCAATTGAATAACAGTGAATTGAATCGAATAAATATCATTCCCGATTATTTGAGGTGAAAATCATAATCCTACCCCTTATTAGTATTATTATTATTAGTAGTAGTAGTAGTAGTACTATTATTTATTTTCTGCAATTAGTTTAGATATAAACTCTATTTAATTGTTCTTCAAATAAAATTGTGAGTTGACTATATTTTGGTACTTAGTGAAATCAGTCCTCGAGGGAACGATACTTTACTTATCACTTTATTACTTGTTGACACCGTGCACTTGCGGCATAATGTGAGGGAATTTCCCACAACACATACGCTGCTCTTCACATCCAGGCAACCAAAATTTGATGATGATGATAATATCTTCGTCTCGATTCTCAAAACTGTAACACCCCCGATCTATTCAGGAATATTACAGTGCCGTAAATCCTTTACATAGGGATTTACAAGGCTGGAGAAATGAAAAGACAATAACAAATACCAACGTATGAAAGTAACTGAAATAAAATACAACAGTTCTTACCAATACTGAAAATACAATTGTCCAAAGGAAAAGTATTAATACATCATCAAATCCAAATCATCACAAAGGACGACGTACTCGAGTACTTATTAAAACGATACAAATAACAGACAAATAAACCTGGCCGGAACATCACTCTGCACCCTCGTCGTCCTGTAATGTAATACCCGCAATTTTCGATTTTCGGTAAATTTCTTTTTTCGGCTAGAGTCCGTTTTGACGACTTGTTCATAACCGTTTCGTCATTCTGAGAATGATTAATTCTGCACTTTTTGTCATCCGAGTTCGTTTCGGTATCGTTTTGTTGAGTTCCGTGCTTTTTAGCGACTTTTCCGCACCTGAGTTCGATTCGTGCGAATCTCATTCGAAACTACTGTTTCGAGTTTCCCGTAAGTCCGTTTAACTTTGTTAGACGTGTTGTGAACTTCGGTTTGGTTATTCGATCACGTATCGTGATTTTCGGGCGTTTTGGGCCATTTTGTAATTTCTTAAAAGTTACGGGTATCCGTATCTGTAATTGTTGTCTCGACCCGTTTCTTGATCGTGTATGATTAATTACGGTATTATGTTTTCATTTCGGGTCGTTGATGTTGTCCGCGAACTTTTCGTCGTGTTCGTTCTGTACGTTTTCGGAAAATCAGGTCGTCGAGCCCTGGTGGTCGGGTACTGGCCGGACGGTTGCGGGACTGGCCGGACGGTTGCGGGACTGGCCGGACGATTGCGGGCACCGGCCGGACGGGTGCGGCCGGAACTGGAGTAGCGCACGCTACGGCCGGAATGCTGCGCGCGCTAACCGGCAGGTGTAGCGCACGCTATCGGCTGGCCTAACGCACGCTAAGCGAGTGCAGACAGTGGAGTCACAGTGGTTCGGAATCGGTCGAGGCTCGGCAAGTAGCGCACGCTGCCAGCTGCGCCGCGTCACGCTACGGCGGTAGGTAGCACGCCTTCGGCCGGAAGGTCGCCGCTACCTGGCCGAGTCGGTAGAGGCGGTGAGGCCATGGATCGCGGCACAGGCGATAGCGCCACGCTAGCTCGGCGCGACTTAGCGCGCTAGTCGGCCCAAGATAAATTTGTGAGCAGTCACATTTCATCTCGTTTTTCATTTCCTTCCTTCTCCGTCCGCGGCTGGCGATTCATGGGTGACGAAGCCATGTTGTTTAACAACAAATCCATGAAGTTCTTGAGTTCACAACATCAATCAATCATCCGTTATCATCCTTTGATCCAGCGAATCAAGGTAATCTTCCTTAGAACCCTAATTTCGTGAATTTGGGGGGTTTTGCATTTTTGTCCGATTCGTTCCGTGTTGTTGATTAATTCATGATGGGTATGATTAATCTTGGTAGTATTCTCGTGTTTAACATCATTTAATCCATTGTTCTTCGTCGAATCGAAGTATATTTCTTGATTTCCTTCGATTTGATTTTTTGGGGGATTTGTCCCCGATCTCGTTTTTCATCCGTTTTCGATGGATCGGTTATGGTTAAATGATGTTGTTAAACATATTCTATGGGTTGTATATCCATATTTCAACTTGGAATTCCGTTTTCGTGTTTTGTTGGGACGAATCGTGTTCTTGGCCGTTTTGGGGAAAACACTTGAACATTCGTCGTTCGTTCTTTGAATTCAACGGCTTTGAGTCATGCTATGGAATTCATTTTCATTGTTGTTATTGTCCTCCATAGTTTATTATCGCGAATTGGCATTCGGTGGAGTCGGCGAGTTTGTAGTCGGTTCGTGCCAACCGACTTCGGCTGATTCTCCGCGTTGTGGTTATTCGACGCAAGTACCTTGCCCATACTTTTCTTTTTTTATGGATATAATAATTAGTGATCGTCTCTATGTGTTTATTTGATCGTTTGAATTGAACTTTCAAGAATTCGGTTAGCCTTGTTAAAGGCCCTCTCTCAAAACGCATGAGTTTTGTGAATGTTGTGTTCTGTGGATGGTCACGTGAACCCTGTAAATTCGCTTGTTGTTGTTGTTGTGCTTTGATAATATATATGCATATATTCTCTTTTCGGTGCATTGTGATTTGACAATTGTGTCGTGCCTTGCGTTGTTGCCTTTGGGTGGATTTCTTGGATATGTTTGGTGTGAAATGCTAATTTGTATGCATGTATTTTCGCTCACCTCGGGAGGGTCCGACGGGGCCACGGAGGGAATTCCAATGGTATAGCCCTGGATTCACGAGTGCGGTTGTTTGTTTTGTGAATGTATTTGCTCACCTCGGGAGGGTTCGACGGGGCCACGGAGGGAATTCCAATGGTATAGCCCTGGATTCACGAGTAAAACTTCACGAGTGCGTGTGTATGTTTGGTGAATGTATTTGCTCACCTCGGGAGGGTTCGACGGGGCCACGGAGGGAATTCCAATGGTATAGCCCTGGATTCATGAGTAAAACTTCACGAGTTGGTGTATATGGTTTCGAAAACGCATTCTGCTCACCTTGGGAGGGTCCGACGGGGCCACGAAGGGAATCCAATGGTATAGCCCTGGATTCACGAGTTGATGTTGTATTTTTGGTGACCAAGGTTTACGTATGTTGGGCGATTATATTGTATTGATTTTATGTCCGCCGAAGACACGTGACGTGGGTTTTAACCCTGTGAATTGTTGTTGGTTTTCTAATTGCGAAAACAAAACCTTTGGGCTGTGACCCCTGTTGATTTTGGAAAGATAAGGATTCGGTAATCCTAAATTGTTTTCTATTAAAACTCTCGAGGGCATTTTAAACTATTTCATAAATTGTTTCCCCTTTAATTATTGTTTTTCGGCTTTGGAAATATCTACCCAAACTCTTGCCTCGGGAAGTACTTTTTGTTACGTTTGGATCCTTGCGGATTCCTGATTATTGTTATTCGTGGAATGTGAATTGTATGGCTCGTATTTTTGCACTTGTACTTGCACTAGCGAAACAGTGGAGTTTTGCTAACCCCCGAGTATTCGGGGGGTGGATGTCTATTTTTGCATTCAGGTTTTGGGAGCATAGCACAGGGTCGGCACGAAGGATGATGAAAGATGAACGATACTAATCACACGAGGATCCGTTGCTGTCGTATTGGTCTAGTTGTATTTTCTTTTCCGCTGCAGTATATTTTTCCCGTTGTACGGGTGTGATTGTATTTTGACCCCTACGTGGGCATGAGTTGTATTTGAGTTGTACATATTTATTGAAAGACCAAATCGGTCTATTGAGTCATTTTAGCCTTAAAGACGATGTTTGATTGTAGTTGTCGGCCTGGTAGGTCCTCGATGTAACACCCCCAATATATTCGGGAATATTACAGCGCCGTAAATCCTTTACATAAGGATTTACAAGGCTTGAAGAATTGAACAAGTATAAAAAGGTACTGACGAATGGAAATAACGGAATTACAGTACATAAGTTCTGACCAAAATACAGAAATAGTACAATTGTCCAACAGAACTCAATATTACATCACCAAATTCAAATCATCACAAACGACTTCGTACTCGAGTACTTATTGAAATAACGAATAAACGAAAGATAAATAAACCCGGTCGGGACATCACTCTGCACCCTCGTCATCATACAGTTCCAGTGGTTGTTTCCCTGCTCTCCTGGATCCTGAACACAAACAAAATGTTCACCCCCGCAGGGGTTAGCACAACGATGCTAGTACAAGTACCGCAACATATTATTCATATCTCACGGTGAATAATAATAACATAAACGACAAAATACCAACGAGTCTTCTCCTACGAGAAACTCAAACATAACATACACAACTGATAATCACAACATGATATCAATACATACACATGGTAATTCCATCGATCCAGCGTTCACTGCCTAGAACCCACGATGATCCCGTCAGACCAACCCGTGGTGGAAAAACCCGTCCGATGATCCAGCGTACGCTAGCATAGATCCCCGATGATCCCGTCGGACCAACACGAGGTGGACACACAATAACGACATACATGCACGACAATATGTATAACAACAATACATAAAACAATTAAGGTACTTGCCTCGATTTGAAGACAATAACAATACTTCCACGAAAATGAATACTCGAAGATCGTCCTCCTCAATCAATCATGTAACGAGACCAAACCTTAGCAAAAGAAATGATATAGAGTTTATCTCACGTCGTATGAATGTTTAACAATTTGCTTAACGGTCAAAAGTTAATAAAGCGCAATGCTCAAGAGCTTAGCGCACGCTAAGTACTTACGTGTAGCGTGCGTTACGTCATCGATAGCGCACGCAAACAACAAAGCCTAGCGCCACGCTAACGACGCATGGTCGGTACTTCACCGACGGCCAATCGACTTCGCCGATGGTCTAGCGTCGTTACGTACCAAACGTAGCGTCGCTAACTAGTGCTCGATAGCGCACGTTAAAGCGCATAACATAGCGTGCGCTATCTACGCATGGCGATTTCTTTGCTGAGCGATGCTGTTCTTGCCATGAACGAAACAATGAAATCCTTCGTGATAATTCATGTTACTTCCATGAATACCAAGTTCTTACTCTTATGAATAATCTCCAGTATGATATCAACTTCAAGATGCAAATATCGTATAATCATCATGACACCATAAACCATCTTGATTACAAAGCTCAAGAAAAGTAGGTGATCTCAGTTTGAAGTATTAGATACTACTAACATTATACATATTAATAATACATCTTGTGTTGAACTAACAATTCCGACTTATATGAAAGAATATTTCTATGATGATTCTCCCTTTAAGTTCTTATAACATCTTTTCCAAATCATGATCACAAAGATAACATAAATCATACGGATTGTTAACTTCCGAATATTTCTCCCATCATTTGAAGTACTTAGGATTCCAACTATAATATCGTAATTGTAGACATCCCAATCTTCTAAACATGATGTTGTTGAAATAATTCACTAATGAAATTCAATATCCCGTTAACATGATCATCATATCCATTGGAAATCCAAATCTAAGGCGGTGATAGGTTGAACATACCTTAATATGCGAAATCACCGAACCACAAGGTGTAATCCGACTCCAGTTGGTTACGTGCCCCTCCAAGGTGTCACTTCTCTTCAAGGATCACTTCACAAGTGATACTCAATCGTTCAATGATCACTCATACATGTTCTAAGTGTTTAGAAGGTAGATTATTGCTCTCTGGACTCTCAAAGACGAAGTATAGACGAAGGAAATGAAAGCCCAAGCGGTTCTTTGTCCCATTTATAATATTAAAATTTAGACAAGTTAGCGCACGCTACTAAGCATCCCTTAGCGTGCGCTAATAATGGTTGACTTCAGAATTTGTCCGGGTGCGTCAGCGGGAATCTTATCCGGACCCATGTCCCGCTGGCGCATGAGCTAGCTGTCCCGCTCAATAATAGAGTCCTTAGCGCACGTTACTCATACCTTCATAGCGTGCGCTATGAATGGCCCGATAGCGCGTTAAGATACATTCTTAGCGTGCGCTATCACTAGGTTGTTTGAGCAATTTCGCATGTTTCTATACTTATGTACAATGATATCAATGCACGAAATATCATACTCCAATAATCAAAATCATCAATCCAAAATAATACAGGGTTGAATACAGATGAAATACACTGTAATAAATCCGGATATTACATACTCTCCTACTAAAAAGGAGTTTCGTCCCGAAACTCAAGACGAAAATAACTCGGGATATCTAGACTTCATATCAGCTTCTGTTTCCCAAGTGGCTTCTTCCGTTCCATGACGTGACCCGAACTTTGACCAAGATGATTGACTTGTTCCTTAGTTGCTTAACTCGACTCTCGAGTATCTTGGTAGTCTTTCTTCAAACGTCCCATCTGTTCGACTTCGATTTCGCGAAATCAATGATATGGACAGGATCTCGTATATACCTCCGTAACTGGGATACATGGAACACATTATGAACATGGCACAATGACGGCGGCAATGCTAATCTGTATGCCAACTCCCCAACTCTCTCGAGGATCTCAAATGGTCCGATATATCTCGGACTCAGCTTTCCTTTCCTTCCAAAACGAAAGATTCCCCGGGTAGGAGAAACCTTCAAAAGTACATGGTCTCCAGTATTGAACTCCAATGGGCGACGACGTACGTCCGCATAGGATTTCTGGCGACTCTGGGCGGTCAACAGCCTTTCACGAATTAAGGCTATCTTCTCTCGAGTCTGCTCGATCAACTCTGGTTCTGTTCCGATCAAGTCCGATGAATAGTCCCAGCATAGGGGCGATCTGCATCTCCTTCCGTATAATGCCTCAAATGGTGCCATCTTAATAGAAGCATGCCAACTATTGTTGTAGGTAAATTCAATCAACGGTAGATGAACTTCCCAATCGTTTGACCAATCTAAGGCACAAGCCCTTAGCATGTCTTCCACCGTTTGTATAGTTCTCTCAGATTGTCCGTCAGACTGCGGGTGATAAGCTGTACTGAAGTTCAATTCGGTCCCCAAGGCCTTATGAACTGCTTTCCAAAAGTGAGACACAAAACGGCCGTCTCGATCAGAAACAATGGTCTTCGGCGTACCATGCAATCGAACTATCTCCGAAATAAAGACTCGAGCCAACCTCTCTGGTCCCCACGTATCCTTAATGCCTAGAAAATGAGCCGATTTGGTTAAACGATCAACTATCACCCAAATCATGTTCATTCCTGTCACAGTTTTCGGCATATTAGTGATGAAGTCCATTGATATGTCCTCCTACTTCCATTCGGGAATCGGGAGCGGCTTCAACATTCCAAAGAGCCGTTGATGCTCGATCTTAACTGTGACAAGTCAAGCATTTGAAACATAGTCCGCTACGTCTTTCTTCATGTTGCCCCACGGAAGTTACGCTTCAAGTCCTTGTACATTTTACTAGTGCCGGGTGGATAGAATAGGCGAACTATGAGCCTCCTTCATAATCGTCTGTTTGAACATCAACATCGAGAACGCAGTCGGTTACGAAATCTCAAAACTCCATCGTCATGAATTATTAATCATTTGGCCTTTCCTTGGATCACTTCATCATGTAACCGAACCATCAGAGGATCATCTGCCTGCCTAGATTTGATTTCTTCGGTTAATGATGAAGTTATCTCCATCACGCACAGCTGTCCCTGGACTCTTTGTAACCATACTTCAATTCCTTCACGAATCATCTCTCGCTGAAGGCTAAGTTGGGAGGTCAGCGTCTCCAGCATCTGAATAGAGACAGGCTTGCGGCTAAGTGCATCGGCCACTACATTCGCTTTGCCTGGATGATATAAAATCTCCAAGTCATAGTCCTTAATCAGTTCCAACCATCTTCTTTGCCGCATGTTCAATTCTTTCTGACTGAATATATACTTGAGACTCTTATGATCCGTAAAGATCTGACAATGAGTCCCGTACAGATAATGCCTCCAAATCTTCAAGGCAAAAACCACTGCTGCTAGCTCCAAATCATGTGTCGGGTAATTCACTTCATAAGGTTTCAGTTGTCGCGACGCATAAGCGATCACCTTATCATTCTGCATCAACACGCACCCAAGTCCTTGGTTGAAGCATCACTTGTAAACTATGAATCCTTGATTCCTGCGGAAGTGATAGAATCGGTGCCGTCGTCAATCTCTTCTTTAACTCATCAAAGCTAATCGACATAATTCATTCCACTCAAACTTTTGAGTTTTCTGCGAAGTCGAGTAAGTGGGCGGGAGACTTTAGAAAACCCTTCCACGAATCGACGATAGTATCCAGCCAAGTCCTAGAAGCTTGGACCTCTTTCACGTTCTTTGGAGGCTTCCAATCCAATATTGCTTCGATCTTCGAGGGTCTACTCGGACTCCTCTAGCCGACACCACATGGCGAGGAACATTACTTCCTTTAGCCGAATTCACACTTAGAAAGTTTGGCGTACAATTGTTCGTTCCTCAAAAGTTCCAATACAATCCGCAAATGCTGCGCATGTTCTTGAGGACTCTTAGAGTACACCTGAATGTCATCAATAAACACGACCACAAATTTATCCAAAATTCAATGAACACACGGTTCATCAATTGCATAAATACAAAGAGTGCGTTAGTGAGACCAAAGCGGCATCACTACAAACTCATAATGCCCGTAGCGAGTTACGAGCCGATTTCTAACATCGACTCTTTAATCCTCGATTGATGATATCCCGATCTCGGATCAATTTTAGAAAATACGGTTGCCCCTTGCAAGTGGTCAAATAGATCATCAATCCGTGGCAACGGATACTTGTTCTTAATCGTCATCTTGTTTAGCTCTCGATAGTCAATACACGGAGCGATCCATCCTTCTTTCGGACGAAAAGAACTGGCGCTCCCCAGGGTGAAACGCTTGGCTGAATATAGCCCTTGTCCAGTAACTCCTCCAGCTGCTTCTTCAGTTCGTACATTTCAGTAGGTGCCATACGATACGGCGCCTTGGAAATTGGTGTAGCTCCGGGTTCCAACTCAATGGTAAATTCCACATCCCTTCGTGGAGGTAATCCAGGTAACTCGTCAGGAAACACATCTGGAAATTCGTTCACAACAGGAATGGATGAAAGTTTCACAATTTCGTCTTCTTTCTTCATTGCGTAACACCAATACCCGGTACAGCCCTGTTTCAACAATTTGACAGCTTTCATCGCCTTGATCAATTTCCCTGAGCTTCCCGGTTTCCATCCCTCAAACAGAATCTCGGAACCATCGTCAGCGATCAGCGAGATATTCCTCCTTCGGTAGTTCACAATTGCTCCATATCGATTAAGCCAATCGTCTCCGAGTATCAGGTCATCTCCTTGCATCTCTATCACGATCAGGTTTGAGAGCCACTCTCTGCCTCCAAATGATACAGGGAAATTTCTAGTTTCTAAATTTCCGACAATCGTCTCTCCACTCGGTAAACCAACAACATAATGTTCACAAGCATGAAAACCGGAAATATTCAAACGATTTACACAAGACAAAGATATGAAAGAATGTGTGGCTCCTGTATCGAATAAAACGCTAACTGGCTGAGAAAGGATGCGGGCCGATTGCACGATGCGGCAATGACATCGATCGTCTGTCCTCCTCATCTCGTGCAGACGTGGGAGCGGTCCGGCACTCGATGTCCCCTTTCGGTCCCATTGTCCTCTGCCTCGTCGCGGCCAAAATTTGAGGCATCGAACACTTTGCTGCGTCGTGGAATCTTGGCCTCCTTACGGGTATTTGTGGTGTACGGGCTCTAAAAGACTTTGCGGCCTCTTCACAAAACACCGCCCGATGTCCCTCTCGTCACAGTCAAAACAAGTCACGGCGGGAAGGGGCAATTCCGTCGATAGTGCCCCATCCGGGCGCGATTAAAGCATTTCTGGTAACATCGGTAAGAGTTGATGTCGCTCAAAGTTCTTTCCGCTCCTAGGTAGGTGCGGAGGTTTCTTGAAAGAGTGGAAAGATGGTGGGCCTTACGGGCCCCACTGTTCTTGTGCTCTGTAAAAGTACCGAGACTTTCTGTTTCTTGGATTACGAAAATTTCTCCATGGGCCGCTTCCTTGATCTCATATGCCAACGCCTTATCACGGTATTGGCGGAGTGTGGTACATTCGAATCCGGACATGTACCTCTGGACTTGGTTTCATCCTCATGTCGAAATGAATCATCATTTACGCATCATTACGACCGGATGTCGAACAAATGCCATTTCTTGGTTAAACGTCTTGATCGCACAGGATACGGCACATCGAAGGCCGAGCGGAGAAAAACTCCCGAACTTTGGCTTCCCTCACGGGACGAGGGCAATCGAGCTTCCATCATTAATCTAAACTCTGTCAATCGGCATCATGGTCTACAGGCCGGATGGCTTCCCACCATTCGGACGCTTCCCTATCGAGAAAATATTGAGCGATAGAGGCTCTCCGGTCGTCTGGGCGGTTGATTCCGGCAAAGATTTTCTCCAGATCCTTTAACCAATGATCCTGTGGGAGTCTCGAAATACCGTCGAATTTGGGTGGTTGCATCTTCGCCACTTCTTGCACCACCGGTCACCTCGATTTCCCATATCTGGGATCCCTTGCATCTCTCTCCTGCCGTAGTCCCACCGCCACTTGCATTCGGTCCACGACACAGGCGAATTGAGTCATCTGGTTCACCACTTGACGAAGGATATCTGATGCAATGAGGATCAGTTCATTATTAATAGACTGCGGCCCGCTTTGAGCTATGGCCCGGCACAGTTAGAAGCGGCGCTTCCCTTCGGCATTTCTCCGTCCGCGTCCACGACCGCGACCACGTCCACGTCCGCCTCTCAACATCAGAAGCATAAATACTCAATATACGGAAACAACATCGTTCTAATATTCGAGTATAAAGAGATACAATATGCAAAGAACGAGATAGAGTTTAGGAACTTACAACCACTTTGTCGCATGAAGACGTAGGCGGTGCGGTGATGTCATTCACGGCGGTTATCCCAAAAGACATAAATGACCCTATTTTAACCCAACGGCCAAGATATCCATAATCTTATCTACGATACCATATTACGTAACACCCCAATATATTCGGGAATATTACGGTCGTAAATCCTTTACATAAGGATTTACAAGGCTTGAAGAATTGAACAAGTATAAAAAGGTACGACGAATGGAAATAACGGAATTACAGTACATAAGTTCTGACCAAAATACAGAAATAGTACAATTGTCCAACAGAACTCAATATTACATCACCAAATTCAAATCATCACAAACGACTTCGTACTCGAGTACTTATTGAAATAACGAATAAACGAAAGATAAATAAACCCGGTCGGGACATCACTCTGCACCCTCGTCATCATACAGTTCCAGTGGTTGTTTCCCTGCTCTCCTGGATCCTGAACACAAACAAAATGTTCACCCCCGCAGGGGTTAGCACAACGATGCTAGTACAAGTACCACAACATATTATTCATATCTCACGGTGAATAATAATAACATAAACGACAAAATACCAACGAGTCTTCTCCTACGAGAAACTCAAACATAACATACACAACTGATAATCACAACATGATATCAATACATACACATGGTAATTCCATCGATCCAGCGTTCACTGCCTAGAACCCACGATGATCCCGTCAGACCAACCCGTGGTGGAAAAACCCGTCCGATGATCCAGCGCACGCTAGCATAGATCCCCCGATGATCCCGTCGGACCAACACGAGGTGGACACACAATAACGACATACATGCACGACAATATGTATAACAACAATACATAAAACAATTAAGGTACTTGCCTCGATTTGAAGACAATAACAATACTTCCACGAAAATGAATACTCGAAGATCGTCCTCCTCAATCAATCATGTAACGAGACCAAACCTTAGCAAAAGAAATGATATAGAGTTTATCTCACGTCGTATGAATGTTTAACAATTTGCTTAACGGTCAAAAGTTAATAAACTGCAATCTGCCCGAAGAGCTTAGCGCACGCTAAGTACTTCTGTGTAGCGTGCGTTACGTGCATCGATAGCGCCGCGCAAACAACAAAGCCTAGCGCACGCTAACGGCGCATGGTCGGTACTTCAGCGACCCGGACCAATCGACTTCGCTGATGGTCTAGCGTGCGTTACGTACCAAGCGTAGCGTACGCTAACTAGTGCTCGATAGCGCCGCGTTAAAGCGCATAACATAGCGTGCGCTATCTACGCATGGCGATTTCTTTGCTGGCGATAAAGCTGTTCTTGCCATGAACGAAACAATGAAATCCTTCGTGATAATTCATGTTACTTCCATGAATACCAAGTTCTTACTCTTATGAATAATCTCGATTATGATATCAACTTCAAGATGCAAATATACGTATAATCATCATGACACCATAAACCATCTTGATTACAATTCTCATGCAAAGTTGGTGATCTCCGGTTGATGTATTAGATTCTACTATCATTATACATATTCGGACTTCATCTTGTGGTGAACTAACAATTCCGACTTATATGAAAGAATATTTCTATGATGATTCTCCCTTTAAGTTCTTATAACATCTTTTCCAAATCATGATCACAAAGATAACATAAATCATACGGATTGTTAACTTCCGAATATTTCTCCCATCATTTGAAGTACTTAGGATTCCAACTATAATATCGTAATTGTAGACATCCCAATCTTCTAAACATGATGTTGTTGAAATAATTCACTAATGAAATTCAATATCCCGTTAACATGATCATCATATCCATTGGAAATCCAAATCTAAGGCGGTGATAGGTTGAACATACCTTAATATGCCGAAATCACCGAACCACAAGCTGTAATCCGACTCCAGTTGGTTACGTGCCCCTCCAAGGAGTCACTTCTCTTCAAGGATCACTTCACAAGTGATACTCAATCGTTCAATGATCACTCATACATGTTCTAAGTGTTTAGAAGGTAGATTATTGCTCTGGACTCTCAAAGACGAAGTATAGACGAAGGAAATGAAAGCCCAAGCGGTTCTTTGTCCCATTTATAATATTCTCAAATTTAGACAAGTTAGCGCACGCTACTAAGCATCCCTTAGCGTGCGCTAATAATGGTTGACTTCAGAATTTGTCCTGGTGCGTCGGGGAATCTTATCCCGGACCCATGTCCCATTGGCGCATGAGCTATTGTCCGCTCAATAATAGAGTCCTTAGCGCACGTTACTCATACCTTCATAGCGTGCGCTATGAATGGCCCGATAGCGCGCGTTAAGATACATTCTTAGCGTGCGCTATCACTAGGTTGTTTGAGCAATTTTGCATGTTTCTATACTTATGTACAATGATATCAATGCACGAAATATCATACTCCAATAATCAAAATCATCAATCCAAAATAATACAGGGTTGAATACAGATGAAATACACTGTAATAAATCCGGATATTACACTCGAGGAGAGGGTCTACGGCGTGTAATATCCGTGAGCGGATTGGGGGTGTTACAGAATAGTATCGGAGCTTAGGTTGTGGAAACCTAGGCTGTCGGGTCAGTGGTGTCTGCTGAGTTTTGTCTTGTCGGATTTTATCTGACTGAGTCGTGTCGCGATGCGTCGTCTGAGTTTGTTGGTCGTGATTAGTATCGAGGGGCAATCATCATCTTTGTGCGACCTGTGGAAGTAAGTCTCCCTTCTTTGTGTTGTGCCTCGTGTGACACGAGCTATTTGTTTGATTTTGTGTTAAGTGATGGAACCTTCATGTAGATTCTTGGTTTCGTGATGCATTCGTGTGATTCTCTTATTTCGTTTATATGAGGAGTGTTGTCATTATTTATGTTTTTTTTACTGTGATAATTGACTGTTTGTCTTCCCGGTAAAAGACATGTATTGTCTTGACTCTGTACGATTTGATGCATATATTATAATATGTTTAAACGAATATTGTTACATGAGCATTTTTGGGCATTCTAGCCCATTGAATTATTTTTGAAAACCTTGAGTATCTTAGAAAATAAATTTCGAGACGTACATTTAAAATGAATTGTTTTCTCGTGGCACTTCCAAGGTGCCACAATATGTTTCAAAATTCTTTTACCTCTAGGACCAAAATGTTTTGAGATATTTTCAGTGTTTTATAAACACTTTTCTGAAAGTTTTTCACTAAGAAAAAGTGTCCTCGTTTTTTTTATCGATGTGAAATGGTTCTCCAAAGTCTCGAAAATGATGTTTGTTCAACTTTTTGTAAAATGATACTCAAGATCAACTGGTGTTTCCAAACTGTTTTCATAAGGTGGTTTTCGTTTTTAAAACCCATCATTTCCTGCTTGTGGTCGGAGAAGGTGTGTATGATGTTGGTATTGTTGTTAGGGTGTTAGCCCTCCGAATTGTGATTGAATTGGTGGTGTGAACGTTGAGTCGTTCGCCACACATATGTTTTGTTAGCCCTTTGTGGGAGGTGTGATGACGATCTTTAATGTTGCCATTTCGTGGTGATTAGCGTGTTATCGCACCTGTGTGAGCTGTTAAAGCTTGGGCTTGTACGTTTGTGTACATGTGTGATTGTTTCGTGATGGTTGTAATTATGTGCTGGTTATCGTTCGGGCCGTTGAGGTCGCCGAACGATACCGTCGTTGTTGTAGTGTTTGTGTGTGTATTACTTTACGATGGTAATCGTTGTGTATGATATGTGTTATGATTCTTTGTTGCGCTGAGTTGGCATCTCCGGTTTGTTGTTTTGTGATGTTATGTTCCATTGTACCTAGCATTTGTATTTTCGGTATGCCGAGGCGAGGCATTTCAACCGTGATGTGTCGGGGGAATGTACATGCAATTTGTCCTTCTCGTCAGTAACACATTTCGAACGTGGACTCGAGGGATGACACGCTTTTTGTGTAACTATCGCAAGTGCACGATATCGTATCAAGTAGTAAAGTGGACTTTTTGAGTCCGGTTTATCGATCCCACAAGGAAGTTATGTTATAATTTGAATTATGCACTATTAGTCTATATTTATAGATACTTAAGATGAGTGAAACACACAATTAAAAAGTTTGGTTTAATAATTGCAAAGAAATTGCAATAATAGTTCTAATATTATAAGGAAATAAAAAGATTGCAATATTAATAGATTGATTAATGATAAAATGAAATAGTTGGGATTACAAACTTAGTTCGTCATTAGTTATAAAAGATGTATTGGAGATCATAAGATGAATTTACTTATTATGTTGTGTAGATTCGATTTTCCTTATAAAGACGGTTTCTCTTTCGAACTATAAAACGTCCCTTACATATTGAATCAATCCACTATATTTCTATGTTGATTGGCTTCAATACATAGCATTAGGATTTGTGAAAATAACTCAATGAATCATCTAAGGACTAGGGGTATATTTCTATCCCCTAGAACAACTTAGAGTGAAGATCATTTGATCTAATCAAACATATTTTCTTTGAAACATATGAAGATCATAAATATCTTCATTAATTGGCCAAATAAATAAAGATTGTTAAAACAATGAAAATCACACACAATAATAAGTAATTCATAATATATCTTTATACAAACATAAATAACATGACTAACCTTGTTTATAATCCCAACTTAAGAAACTTAGCCCATAAAGGGTTTATTACACATATTACAAGCTTTGGTGGTCATTCTTAGTTGAATCAAGAGAAAGAATTGATCCTAACTCCCTTAGTAGATAAAGGAGATAGAAGCAATAAACTCTCTGAACAACATATACTATACCACACTTACAAAGATCACTCAAGAACACAAGTGTGTTCTTCACACAAAAAGAAAAGTTTACAAGAAAATGGAAAATTATAAGATGAATGGTGAATGATGAAGGATCTAAGGGGTCTATTTATACACCTAAAGTCATCTAATAGCTCCAAAACTACAGCATTATTACATTATATCGGATCAATGCCACCATCCCCTCAATAATACATGAAAGTATAAAAAATTAGACAAATCATAGCAATCTGTCAAGAGTTACGGCCGTAACATTCTGGAGTTACGGCCGTAATCGAGGTGACTTACGGCCGTAACTCCTGAATGTTACGGCCGTAGCAGTAACCGTAAATTTGCTCATTTGAAGCTTTGATAGTTACGTTTTCAGCCCGAATTCCTCGGACTTTGCGTTTTTGCCCGGATCTTCTTCGGATGATAACTTTTGATATATAACTCGATTTTGAATCGGAAAGACTGCCGAATTCGTCTCGAAAAGCCCTACAACATGAATATATCAAAATTCAATAAAGAGAATATTTATTAAACATGTTGTTTCTTGAGTAATTCGATTATTTAATCCGATCATCATCGATAAAAATAAAATTATTAAAACTAATAAATTAAAAGCAAAAAGCAGTAGACTAGCTCAATTATGGGTGAATTTTATCGATACAAACTATGGATAAGTGTACAAAAATGACACTTATCACACCCCCAAACTTGAATTCTTGCTAGTCCCGAGCAAGACTCTTTATTATTCACACTCCAAAAATAAAAATAAAAATAAAAAAATAAGAAAATTAATACACACATAAATTAAAATATAAAAAGAAAAGGAGATCAAAATGCCATTAATAAACAACAACCGACTTTATACGGTAGATAGAAATGAATCAAGATTCAAAATAAATCTACTAATATTTTTGAAGTTAAAACACGGTTTTTATTTTGTAATTCCAAAATGTAAGGTTTTCCCCCCAAAAGGTTGATTATTTCTTTCCCACTCGTGATACACACGACTCCCTTTAATGGTTGCTCTCGATCACTCGTTTATTTTTCGACTCAATATGAAGAAGAATTTCATTGGCGTCATCAAATATTGTGATTTTTACAAAATTGAGTGTATCGAAATTCAGCTGCTAATTAATTCAAATCTGCTCATAAACTACATCCCTTTTAGTGATAGCTTTCAGACCGTTATTTGCTAACGTGTAGCTCTTTTCACTAACACAATTTCTATCTCATTTTTTTT
Source organism: Orobanche coerulescens (assembly GCA_033398695.1). Classification (NCBI taxonomy): domain Eukaryota; kingdom Viridiplantae; phylum Streptophyta; class Magnoliopsida; order Lamiales; family Orobanchaceae; genus Orobanche; species Orobanche coerulescens. The sequence goes on from CM065810.1 coordinate 22,187,763, forward strand.
TTCGTAAAAAGGTGATAGCTTTCACACCGTTATTTGCTAACGTGTAGCTCTTTTCACCAATTTTTCCTGAGACGGCAGCTACGCACCAACAATGGTTAGTCCTTTATTTTTCGCAAAATTTAAGACTTCCAAAATTAGGCAGCTGTTGCTGCTCAACACTTCTCCTTTTCGTCATTTATTTTTTTTTTAGGTGATAGCTTTCACACCGTTATTTGCTAACGTGTAGCTCTTTTCACCAATGACTCTTTTTTTTTTTTAGGGAATAGAATTTTTGCAGAAAATCATTTTTTTTAGTTAAGCATGAAAAATCAAAAACTCCACAAATTAAGTAAATTTCAGTTTTATTTTCATCAACCAATTGATTCTTCTTTTCTCAAGGTAACGAATGACTCGATTTTATATGATAATTACAAGGCTTGGAAAGAGAGATTAAGGCTCAAAAATTTTGGAATATACAAATTTTTTACCGGTTAAAACGATTTTAGAAGTTTGTATATAGCTAATTTATGGTGTTATGGCCAGATCTAAAAATCTCAAAAATCAAAATACTATAGATATATATATAAATATATATATATATATATAAAAAAAAAATTAAGGCAAATAACCAAATCAATCAAAACACACCAAAATTATTAAACAAACCACACCAAAATTACAACACACCAAAATACTAAAACAAACCACCCCCAAACTTGAAAATAAAACTGTCCTCAGTTTAAAAATAAAATAAAAATCAATGCAGAAAAGCAGAATACTCCCTGTTAAGAAAGTTGATGTCTGAGCCTAACGCCTTTTAGAATCTGCAAGAGAATAAATATACGAGGCACACACAAAATAAAATATACTCGTAAGTATAACATAATTTTTTAGATGCGCATCAAGAAAGTCCGAAGAGTCGCCTTACGCTGCCATCAAAGTTTTTATAAAAGCAAAACACGAAATAAAAATTACAGCAATACATAAATCGCGAATAGATGCGCGTCAAGAGATCAAGAAGAAACTCCTTAAGCTGCCATCATTTAGCACGATTATTACACACGACAGAAAGTAAAAATACAAGAGGTCCGTCATGGGTTATCAAAGGGAGAGGAATGAATCTACTTTTCGTTTTCTCACGGTAAAATCTTCTACCCAGACAATTTTAGCTAGAGCTGGATCTGGTTGAGGAACAAATTCATTGAGTTTTTCGATTAGTTCTTCTGGTGTTGTTGCAACGACTATGATTCGTTTTGCACGCTCGGAAATAAATCCCTTTTCAGCAGAGTAGTCGATGAAAGACAGTAAACCATCAAAGAAACCATTGACATTAAGCACTCCTATTGGTTTTTGATGAACATTTAGCTGGGCTCTGGTAACCACATGAAAAAGTTCCTCAAGTGTGCCAAAACCACCGGGAAGGGCGATAAAGGCGCCAGAAATTATTTATCATGTGAGTTATGCGATCTTGCATATTCAGATCTAAACTCATCTCCAATAGTTGACCGGTAATTTTACTTTCGGCCCGGAGGTTTTGGGATTACTCCCAACACTCTTACTCCTTCCATATAGGCGACGGCGGCTCGCCCCATTAATCCTAGACTTCCTCCTCCGTAAACTACATGAATGCATTTTTCTCTAAGGTACGACCCAAGTTGTGGGTCGCTTGGTGAAGCATGCCTCTTTTCCGAACTAGATCCACCAAAAATGCAGGTGTGTAAAATTTTTGTTGAAGATGATGACTCCATTTTGAAAAGAAAAAAAAATTTTAGAGAGAAAGCAGAGAAAAGTGCAAGTTTGAGGGATGAATGAAAGAAACCAAGAAATTTTATTTATAGAAGAAAAAGAAGGTAAAAATTGTTTAACAAGTTTGTGATTGCGTTTGATTGTGCTTCAACTACTCAATAGAATAATGAAAGCTTTTATCGCGTATCACATTTTTTATTCGAAAATCTCACCACGACAAAAATAAAAGATACTTACGCGTATGTACGGTAGTTGTGATTGTGGCTCACATCTTCCTCGATTTTATGTTCGAAACGGCCTAAACGCCTTCTATGAGTCGGAGAAGCTTCCCATCCAATTTTCTTACAAATTGGCAAACAGGTCTTTTAACGTCGATTCCCAAGACGTTGTTCATATTCGGTTTGAATTTATTCCACAAACATTGAATTCCGTAATACACAAGTCCACTAGGATGCGTGTCAAGAGAAATTTCGATGTTATCTAAATTCTCCTTATTCGGACCATCATTAATGGTGAATTTTATCTTCTCTGTTTGTAGATGGAATTCCTAAAGATCGACATTTTGCATTACAGTTCCATCTAGCACATTTATAGCAAACGGCTAGAATCTTTGCTCGTCGTTTCTTGGCATATGAACTTTTCCAAGCCACGATAAAAATCTAGTTGGTGTTTCGTGAATTCACCTTCTATTCTTACTTTGGCTTCGATAATGAATCTTATGTCAAAAGGTATGCTTTTATTCGTAAGCAACCTCATCCTTTCAAGCCTTGTCTTATAAATTTTTAAAATTGCATTTTTGCTTAGAAAGGAAATCTTTTTCAATTTTAAACAATGTTTCATCCATGATAAAAAAACAAAAATAAAAAGACAATGAAAATAATTAAAAAAATATATACAAATATCGGTTGTTGTGGAAATCGAAATATCCGACTTTAATAGTCACGGAGTACCGTTATCCGCCACTTGACCGGACAAACACAATTTAGTACTAAGTTACAACGTCGAGAAATTTGTACCTACAAAAATAGTTTATAATGTAAGATTTCAAATATAACTTATACTTCCCCAGCAACGGCGCCAAAAACTTGACACGCTTTTTGTGTAACTATCGCAAGTGCACGATATCGTATCAAGTAGTAAAGTGGACTTTTTGAGTCCGGTTTATCGATCCCACAAGGAAGTTATGTTATAATTTGAATTATACACTATTAGTCTATTTTTATAGATACTTAAGATGAGTGAAACACACAATTAAAAAGTTTGGTTTAATAATTGCAAAGAAATTGCAATAATAGTTCTAATATTATAAGGAAATAAAAAGATTGCAATATTAATAGATTGATTAATGATAAAATGAAATAGTTGGGATTACAAACTTAGTTCGTCATTAGTTATAAAAGATGTATTGGAGATCATAAGATGAATTTACTTATTATGTTGTGTAGATTCGATTTTCCTTATAAAGACGGTTTCTCTTTCGAACTATAAAACGTCCCTTACATATTGAATCAATCCACTATATTTCTATGTTGATTGGCTTCAATACATAGCATTAGGATTTGTGAAAATAACTCAATGAATCATCTAAGGACTAGGGGTATATTTCTATCCCCTAGAACAACTTAGAGTGAAGATCATTTGATCTAATCAAACATATTTTCTTTCGAAACATATGAAGATCATAAATATCTTCATTAATTGACCAAATAAATAAAGATTGTTAAAACAATGAAAATCACACACAATAATAAGTAATTCATAATATATCTTTATACAAACATAAATAACATGACTAACCTTGTTTATAATCCCAACTTAAGAAACTTAGCCCATAAAGGGTTTATTACACATATTACAAGCTTTGGTGGTCATTCTTAGTTGAATCAAGAGAAAGAATTGATCCTAACTCCCTTAGTAGATAAAGGAGATAGAAGCAATAAACTCTCTGAACAACATATACTATACCACACTTACAAAGATCACTCAAGAACACAAGTGTGTTCTTCACACAAAAAGAAAAGTTTACAAGAAAATGGAAAATTATAAGATGAATGGTGAATGATGAAGGATCTAAGGGGTCTATTTATACACCTAAAGTCATCTAATAGCTCCAAAACTACAGCATTATTACATTATATCGGATCAATGCCAGTCATCCCCTCAATAATACACAAAAAGTATAAAAAATTAGACAAATCATAGCAATCTGTCAAGAGTTACTACGTAACATTCTGTGAGTTACGGCCAGAATCGAGGTGACTTACGGCCGTAACTCCTGAATGTTACGGCCGTAACGTGGCTTCGTAAATTTGCTCATTTGAAGCTTTGATAGTTACGTTTTCAGCCTGCAATTCTTCGACTTTGCGTTTTGCCCTGGATCTTCTTCTGATGATAACTTTTGATATATAACTCGATTTTGAATCCTAAAGACCGCCGAATTCGTCTCGAAAAGCCCTACAACATGAATATATCAAAATTCAATAAAGAGAATATTTATTAAACATGTTGTTTCTTGAGTAATTCAGTTATTTAATCCGATCATCATCCAATAAAAATAAAATTATTAAAACTAATAAATTAAAAGCAAAAAACGAGTAGACTAGCTCAATTATGGGTGAATTTTATCGATACAAACTATGGATAAGTGTACAAAAATGACACTTTTGACACGCTTTTTGTGTAACTATCGCAAGTGCACGATATCGTATCAAGTAGTAAAGTGGACTTTTTGAGTCCGGTTTATCGATCCCACAAGGAAGTTATGTTATAATTTGAATTATACACTATTAGTCTATTTTTATAGATACTTAAGATGAGTGAAACACACAATTAAAAAGTTTGGTTTAATAATTGCAAAGAAATTGCAATAATAGTTCTAATATTATAAGGAAATAAAAAGATTGCAATATTAATAGATTGATTAATGATAAAATGAAATAGTTGGGATTACAAACTTAGTTCGTCATTAGTTATAAAAGATGTATTGGAGATCATAAGATGAATTTACTTATTATGTTGTGTAGATTCGATTTTCCTTATAAAGACGGTTTCTCTTTCGAACTATAAACGTCCCTTACATATTGAATCAATCCACTATATTTCTATGTTGATTGGCTTCAATACATAGCATTAGGATTTGTGAAAATAACTCAATGAATCATCTAAGGACTAGGGGTATATTTCTATCCCTAGAACAACTTAGAGTGAAGATCATTTGATCTAATCAAACATATTTTCTTTCAAACATATGAAGATCATAAATATCTTCATTAATTGGCCAAATAAATAAAGATTGTTAAAACAATGAAAATCACACACAATAATAAGTAATTCATAATATATCTTTATACAAACATAAATAACATGACTAACCTTGTTTATAATCCCAACTTAAGAAACTTAGCCCATAAAGGGTTTATTACACATATTACAAGCTTTGGTGGTCATTCTTAGTTGAATCAAGAGAAAGAATTGATCCTAACTCCCTTAGTAGATAAAGGAGATAGAAGCAATAAACTCTCTGAACAACATATACTATACCACACTTACAAAGATCACTCAAGAACACAAGTGTGTTCTTCACACAAAAAGAAAAGTTTACAAGAAAATGGAAAATTATAAGATGAATGGTGAATGATGAATGATCTAAGGGGTCTATTTATACACCTAAAGTCATCTAATAGCTCCAAAACTACAAGATTATTACATTATATCGGATCAATGCCACCATCCCCTCAATAATACACAAAAGTATAAAAATTAGACAAATCATAGCACTGTCAAGAGTTACGGCCGTAACATTCTGGAGTTACGGCCGTAATCGAGGTGACTTACGGCCGTAACTCCTGAATGTTACGGCCGTAACGTGGCTTCGTAAATTTGCTCATTTGAAGCTTTGATAGTTACGTTTTCAGCCCGTAACTCCTCGACTTTGCGTTTTGCCCCGCATCTTCTTCTGATGATAACTTTTGATATATAACTCTGATTTTGAATCCGGAAAGACTGCCGAATTCGTCTCGAAAAGCCCTACAACATGAATATATCAAAATTCAATAAAGAGAATATTTATTAAACATGTTGTTTCTTGAGTAATTCAGTTATTTAATCCGATCATCATCCAATAAAAATAAAATTATTAAAACTAATAAATTAAAAGCAAAAACGAGTAGACTAGCTCAATTATGGGTGAATTTTATCGATACAAACCATGGATAAGTGTACAAAAATGACACTTTTGACATGCTTTTTGTGTAACTATCGCAAGTGCACGATATCGTATCAAGTAGTAAAGTAGACTTTTTGAGTCCGGTTTATCGATCCCACAAGGAAGTTATGTTATAATTTGAATTATACACTATTAGTCTATTTTTATAGATACTTAAGATGACTGAAACACACAATTAAAAAGTTTGGTTTAATAATTGCAAAGAAATTGCAATAATAGTTCTAATATTATAAGGAAATAAAAAGATTGCAATATTAATAGATTGATTAATGATAAAATGAAATAGTTGGGATTACAAACTTAGTTCGTCATTAGTTATAAAAGATGTATTGGAGATCATAAGATGAATTTACTTATTATGTTGTGTAGATTCGATTTTCCTTATAAAGACGGTTTCTCTTTCGAACTATAAAACGTCCCTTACATATTGAATCAATCCACTATATTTCTATGTTGATTGGCTTCAATACATAGCATTAGGATTTGTGAAAATAACTCAATGAATCATCTAAGGACTAGGGGTATATTTCTATCCCCTAGAACAACTTAGAGTGAAGATCATTTGATCTAATCAAACATATTTTCTTTCAAACATATGAAGATCATAAATATCTTCATTAATTGGCCAAATAAATAAAGATTGTTAAAACAATGAAAATCACACACAATAATAAGTAATTCATAATATATCTTTATACAAACATAAATAACATGACTAACCTTGTTTATAATCCCAACTTAAGAAACTTAGCCCATAAAGGGTTTATTACACATATTACAAGCTTTGGTGGTCATTCTTAGTTGAATCAAGAGAAAGAATTGATCCTAACTCCCTTAGTAGATAAAGGAGATAGAAGCAATAAACTCTCTGAACAACATATACTATACCACACTTACAAAGATCACTCAAGAACACAAGTGTGTTCTTCACACAAAAAGAAAAGTTTACAAGAAAATGGAAAATTATAAGATGAATGGTGAATGATGAAGAATCTAAGGGGTCTATTTATACACCTAAAGTCATCTAATAGCTCCAAAACTATAGCATTATTACATTATATCGGATCAATGCCAGCCATCCCCTCAATAATACACAAAAAGTATAAAAATTAGACAAATCATAGCAATCCAAGAGTTACTAGTAACATTCGGGAGTTACGGCCGTATCGAGCCGACTTACTGCCGTAACTCCTGAATGTTACGGCCGTAGCGTAACTTCGTAAATTTGCTCATTTGAAGCTTTGATAGTTACGTTTTCAGCCCAGAATTCCTCAGACTTTGCGTTTTTGCCCCAGATCTTCTTCGGATGATAACTTTTGATATATAACTCTGATTTTGAATCCGGAAAGACTGCCGAATTCGTCTCGAAAAGCCCTACAACATGAATATATCAAAATTCAATAAAGAGAATATTTATTAAACATGTTGTTTCTTGAGTAATTCAGTTATTTAATCCGATCATCATCCAATAAAAATAAAATTATTAAAACTAATAAATTAAAAGCAAAAAACGAGTAGACTAGCTCAATTATGGGTGAATTTTATCGATACAAACCATGGATAAGTGTACAAAAATGACACTTATCAAGGGACACCGAATTCAATTTTGGGAATTGGCTACCGAGACTTTCGGAGTTTGCGCTTCAGCACAGTTATCAGAATCGTCTTTGAGAGGCCTTCGAAGGATGTTTCTGTCGGTTGCTTGTTGTGTCGCCACCTTGATTTCATTGTTGTGAGTTTCGGGGACGACACTTCTTTTAGAAGAAGTCGAATATAATACCCGTATTATTTTGGCTTCGCATTTTCTCTTTCTCAATTCTACCGACTCGCTCGTTTTCGTTGATACTTTATGAACTTGTTACGTATTTTGGTTTCATTGTCCGAGCAGTGTGATCTTGTTGTGGGTCGATCTAGTTATCGCTGTGACTTTTTCAAGTTCGGTTCGATTCTTGTGAACCTTGTTCGGAAGTGACATCATTTGGTTCTATTAACTCTTCCATTCGACGTGGATTGGATTTTGAATTTCTGTATTTTCGACTCTGTCGACTCGTTTATGCTCGTTAACATTTTCTGAACTTTCCTATCCCTTGCTTTTGTTGATCGAACGAGGTGGTATTGTTTCTAATAACTCGTTTGTCGTTGTGACTTTTCAATCGCTATTCCCTTTCCTGTGGATCTTATGGGAATGCATGTCTTGTAGTTCTCACCAGATCATCCTGGGAGTTGTTGTTTGAATTTTATTATCCTTCGTGTTTCGGACATGATTGTTCGATTTTTGTTGTCTCGATCGTTTGTTTGTTCGGTTTTTGTTCTCGTTTCGTGATTGTTGAGCGTTCAGGCTCCTTCCTAATTCCCTCAAGTTTGGGAAATTAGTCTCGTTTTCGATCTTCCAACCCTTGGGCGGTGGAATTCCGTATTTGTTCAGCGATTGACTCGCGTTTTAATTGATGTACCGTTGGGTCGGTCAATCTTATTGATTTTCGTTCGTTGTGTTTTGTGATTGTTCGGATAATTGACTTGACTATATTATCCATTTGATGACGCTTGTCATCTGTTGGTTTTATTATATTCCTAACGGCGGCGTTGTGTTGGTCGCCGTGGAGCGTGTTTTCACGCCGTATGTCTCTTTCCGTTTCTTGCAGCATTTCGCCGTCGGGCACGAGTTTTCGGCTTTTGTGTATCTCGTCGATTTTTTCTGGCAGGGGATATTGCTTCTCCCTACTTATTTTAAGTTTCGGGACGAAACTTCTTTTAAGGAGGGTAGAATGTAATACCCGCAATTTTCGATTTTCGGTAAATTTCTTTTTTCGGCTAGAGTCCGTTTTGATGAATCGTTCATAACCGTTTCGTCATTCTGAGAATGATTAATTCTGCACTTTTTGTCATCCGAGTTCGTTTCGGTGTCGTTTTGTTGAGTTCCGTGCTTTTTAGCGACTTTTCCGCACCTGAGTTCGATTCGTGCGAATCTCGTTGGCTATTGTTCCGAGTTTCCCGTAAGTCCGTTTAACTTTGTTAGACGTGTTGTGAACTTCGGTTTGGTTATTCGATCACGTATCGTGATTTTCGGGCGTTTTGGGCCATTTTGTAATTTCTTAAAAGTTACGGGTATCCGTATCTGTAATTGTTGTCTCGACCCGTTTCTTGATCGCGTATGATTAATTACGGTATTATGTTTTCATTTCGGGTCGTTGATGTTGTCCGCGAACTTTTCGTCGTGTTCGTTCCGTACGTTTTCGGAAAATCGGGTCGTCGAGCCCTGGTGGTCGGGTACTGGCCGGACGGTTGCGGGACTGGCTGGACGATTGCGGGCACCGGTCGGACGGGTGCGGCAGGAACCGGAGTAGCTCACGCTACGGCCGGAACGCTGCGCGCGCTAACCGGCAGGTGTAGCGCACGCTATCGGCTGGCCTAACGCACGCTAGCGGGTCTGGACAGTGGAGTCCTGGGGGTTCTGGAATCGGTCAGGCTCGGCAGGTAGCGCACGCTACTGTCGGACGCTGCGTATGCTATGGTCGGTAGGTAGCGCACGCAACGGCCGGAAGGCTGCGCACGCTACCTGGCCGAGTCAGTAGGGCAGTGAGGCCACTGGATCGCGGCCTGGGCCGATAGCGCACGCTAGCTCGGCAGCCTAGCGCGCGCTAGTCCGGCCCAGTATAAATGTGACAGAGCAGTCACATTTCATCTCGTTTTTCATTTCCTTCCTTCTCCGTCCGCGGCTGGCGATTCATGGGTGACGAAGCCATGTTGTTTAACAACAAATCCATGAAGTTCTTGAGTTCATAACATCAATCAATCATCCGTTATCATCCTTTGATCCAGCGAATCAAGGTAATCTTCCTTAGAACCCTAATTTCGTGAATTTGGGGGGTTTTGCATTTTTGTCCGATTCGTTCCGTGTTGTTGATTAATTCATGATGGGTATGATTAATCTTGGTAGTATTCTTGTGTTTAACATCATTTAATCCATTGTTCTTCGTCGAATCGAAGTATATTTCTTGATTTCCTTCGAATTGACTTTTTAGGGGATTTGTCCCCGATCTCGTTTTTCATCCGTTTTCGATGGATCGATTATGGTTAAATGATGTTGTTAAACATATTCTATGGATTGTATATCCATATTTCAACTTGGAATTCCGTTTTCGTGTTTTGTCGGGACGAATCGTGTTCTTGGCCGTTTTGGGGAAAACACTTGAACATTCGTCGTTCGTTCTTTGAATTCAACGGCTTTGAGTCATGCTATGGAATTCATTTTCATTGTTGTTATTGTCCTCCATAGTTTATTATCGCGAATTGGCATTCGTTGGAGTTGGCGAGTTCGTAGTCGGTTCGTGCCAACCTACTTCGGCCGATTCTCCGCGTTGTGGTTATTGGAGGCAAGTACCTTGCCCATACTTTTCTTATTTTATGGATATGATAATTAGTGATCGTCTCTATGTGTTTATTTGATCGTTTGAATTGAACTTTCAAGAATTCGGTTAGCCTTGTTAAAGGCCCTCTCTCAAAACGCATGAGTTTTGTGAATGTTGTGTTCTGTGGATGGTTACGTGAACCCTGTAAATTCGCTTGTTGTTGTTGTTGTGCTTTGATAATATATATACATATATTCTATTTTCGGTGCATTGTGATTTGACAATTGTGTCGTGCCTTGCGTTGTTGCCTTTGGGTGGATTTCTTGGATATGTTTGGTGTGATATGCTAATTTGTATGCATGTATTTTCGCTCACCTCGGGAGGGTCCGACGGGGCCACGGAGGGAATTCCAATGGTATAGCCCTGGATTCACGAGTGCGGTTGTTTGTTTTGTGAATGTATTTGCTCACCTAGGGAGGGTTCGACGGGGCCACGGAGGGAATTCCAATGGTATAGCCCTGGATTCACGAGTAAAACTTCACGAGTGCGTGTGTATGTTTGGTGAATGTATTTGCTCACCTCGGGAGGGTTCGACGGGGCCACGGAGGGAATTCCAATGGTATAGCCCTGGATTCACGAGTAAAACTTCATGAGTTGGTGTATATGGTTTCGAAAACGCATTCTGCTCACCTTGGGAGGGTCCGACGGGGCCACGAAGGGAATCCAATGGTATAGCCCTGGATTCACGAGTTGATGTTGTATTTTTGGTGACCAAGGTTTACGTATCTTGGGCGATTATATTGTATTGATTTTATGTCTGCCGAAGACACGTGACGTGGGTTTTAACCCTGTGAATTGTTGTTGGTTTTCTAATTGCGAAAACAAAACCTTTGGGTTGTGACCCCTATTGATTTTGGAAAGATAAGGATTCGGTAATCCTAAATTGTTTTCTATTAAAACTCTCGAGGGCATTTTAAACTGTTTCATAAATTTTTTCCCCTTTAATTATTGTTTTTCGGTTTTGGAAATATCTACCCAAACTCTTGCCTCGGGAAGTACTTTTTGTTACGTTTGGATCCTTGCGGATTCCTGGTTATTGTTATTCGTGGAATGTGAATTGTATGGCTCGTATTTTTGCACTTGTACTTGCACTAGCGAAACAGTGGAGTTTTGCTAACCCCCGAGTATTCGGGGGGTGGATGTCTATTTTTGCATTCAGGTTTTGGGAGCATAGCACAGGGTCGGCACGAAGGATGATGAAAGATGAACGATACTAATCACACGAGGATTCGTTGCTGTCGTATTGGTCTAGTTGTATTTTCTTTTCCGCTGCAGTATATTTTTCCCATTGTACGGGTGTGATTGTATTTTGACCCCTGCGTGGGCATGAGTTGTATTTGAGTTGTACATATTTATTGAAAGACCAAATCGGTCTACTGAATCATTTTAGCCTTAAAAGCGATGTTTGATTGTAGTTATCGTCCTGGTAGGTCCTCGAGGAGAGGGTCTACGGCGTGTAATATCCCTGAGCGGATTGGGGGTGTTACAGAATGGTATCGGAGCTTAGGTTGTGGAAACCTAGGCTGTCGGGTCAGTGGTATCTGCTGAGTTTTGTCTCGTCGGATTTTATCTGACTGAGTCGCGTAGCGATGCGTCGTCTGAGTTTGTTGGTCGTGATTAGTATCGAGGGGCGATCATCATCTTTGTGCGACGTGTGGAAGTAAGTCTCCCTTCTTTGTGTTGTGCCTCGTGTGACACGAGCTATTTGTTTGATTTTGTGTTAAGTGATGGAACCTTCATGTAGATTCTTGGTTTCGTGATGCGTTCGTGTGATTCTCTTATTTCGTTTGTATGAGGAGTGTTGTCATTATTTATGTTTTTTTTACTGTGATAATTGACTGTTTGTCTTCCCGGTAAAAGACATGTATTGTCTTGACTCTGTACGATTTGATGCATATATTATAATATGTTTAAACGAATATTGTTACATGAGCATTTTTGGGCATTCTAGCCCATTGAATTATTTTTGAAAACCTTGAGTATCTTAGAAAATAAATTTCGAGACGTACATTTAAAATGAATTTTTTTCTCGTGGCACTTCCAAGGTGCCACAATATGTTTCAAAATTCTTTTACCTCTAGGACCAAAATGTTTTGAGATATTTTCAGTGTTTTATAAACACTTTTCTGAAAGTTTTTCACTAAGAAAAAGTGTCCTCGTTTTTTTTATCGATGTGAAATGGTTCTCCAAAGTCTCGAAAATGATGTTTGTTCAACTTTTTGTAAAATGATACTCAAGATCAACTGGTGTTTCCAAACTATTTTCATCAGGTGGTTTTCGTTTTTAAAACCCATCATTTCCTGCTTGTGGTCGGAGAAGGTGTGTATGATGTTGGTATTGTTGTTAGGGTGTTAGCCCTCCGAATTGTGATTGAATTGGTGGTGTGAACGTTGAGTCGTTCGCCACACATATGTTTTGTTAGCCCTTTGTGGGAGGTGTGATGACGATCTTTAATGTTGCCATTTCGTGGTGATTAGCGTGTTATCGCACCTGTGTGAGCTGTTAAAGCTTGGGCTTGTACGTTTGTGTACATGTGTGATTGTTTCGTGATGGTTGTAATTATGTGTTGGTTATCGTTCGGGCCGTTGAGGTCGCCGAACGATACCGTCGTTGTTGTAGTGTTTGTGTGTGTACTACTTTACGATGGTAATCGTTGTGTATGATATGTGTTATGATTCTTTGTTGCGCTGAGTTGGCATCTCCGGTTTGTTGTTTTGTGATGTTATGTTCCATTGTACCTAGCATTTGTATTTTCGGTATGCCGAGCCGAGGCATTTCAACCGTGATGTGTCGGGGGAATGTACGTGCAATTTGTCCTTCTCGTCAGTAACACATTTCGAACGTGGACTCGAGGGACACCGAATTCAGTTTTGCGAATTGGCTACCGAGACTTTCGGAGTTTGCGCTTCAAAGACGATTATCAGAATCGTCTTTGAGAGGCCTTCGAAGGATGTTTCTGTCGGTTGCTTGTTGTGTCGCCACCTTGATTTCATTGTTGTGAGTTTCGGGGACGACACTTCTTTTAGAAGAAGTCGAATATAATACCCGTATTATTTTTGGCTTCTGCATTTTTCTCTTTCTCAATTCTACCGACTCGCTCGTTTTCCTTGATACTTTATGAACTTGTTCTGTATTTTGGTTTCATTGTCCGAACGAGCTGTGATCTTGTTGTGGGTCGATCTAGTTATCGCTGTGACTTTTTCAAGTTCGGTTCGATTCTTGTGAACCTTGTTCGGAAGTGACATCATTTGGTTCTATTAACTCTTCCATTCGACGTGAATCGGATTTTGAATTTCTTTATTTTCGACTTTGTCGACTCATTTATGCTCGTTGACATTTTCTGAACTTTCCCTATCCCTTGCTTTTGTTGATCGAACGAGGGTGGTATTGTTTCGGAATAACTCGTTTGTCGTTGTGACTTTTCAATCGCTATTCCCTTTCCTGTGGATCTTATGGGAATGCATGTCTTGTAGTTCTCACCAGATCATCCTCGGAGTTGTTGTTTGAATTTTATTATCCTTCGTGTTTCGGACATGATTGTTCGATTTTTGTTGTCTCGATCGTTTGTTTGTTCGGTTTTTGTTCTCGTTTCGTGATTGTTGAGCGTTCAGGCTCCTTCCTAATTCCCTCAAGTTTGGGAAATTAGTCTCGTTTTCGATCTTCCAACCCTTGGGCGGTGGAATTCCGTATTTGTTCAGCGATTGACTCGCGTTTTAATTGATGTACCGTTGGGTCGGTCAATCTTATTGATTTTCGTTCGTTGTGTTTTGTGATTGTTCGGATAATTGACTTGACTATATTATCCGTTTGATGACGTTTGTCATCTGTTGGTTTTATTATATTCCTAACGGCGGCGTTGTGTTGGTCGCCGTGGAGCGTGTTTTCACGCCGTATGTCTCTTTGCGTTTCTTGCAGCATTTCGCCGTCGGGCACGAGTTTTCGGCTTTTGTGTATCTCGTCGATTTTTCCTGGCAGGGGATATTGCTTCTCCCTACTTATTTTAAGTTTCGGGACGAAACTTCTTTTAAGGAGGGTAGAATGTAATACCCGCAATTTTCGATTTTCGGTAAATTTCTTTTTTCGGCTAGAGTCCGTTTTGACGAATCGTTCATAACCGTTTCGTCATTCTGAGAATGATTAATTCTGCACTTTTTGTCATCCGAGTTCGTTTCGGTGTCGTTTTGTTGAGTTCCGTGCTTTTTAGCGACTTTTCCGCACCTGAGTTCGATTCGTGCGAATCTCGTTCGGCTAACATTTGAGTTTCCCGTAAGTCCGTTTAACTTTGTTAGATGTGTTGTGAACTTCGGTTTGGTTATTCGATCACGTATCGTGATTTTCGGGCGTTTTGGGTCATTTTGTAATTTCTTAAAAGTTACGGGTATCCGTATCTGTAATTGTTGTCTCGACCCATTTCTTGGTCGCGTATGATTAATTACGGTATTATGTTTTCATTTCGGGTCGTTGATGTTGTCTGCGAACTTTTCGTCGTGTTCGTTCCGTACGTTTTTGGAAAATCGGGTCGTCGAGCCCTGGTGGTCGGGTACTGGCCGGACGGTTGCGGGACTGGCCGGACGGTTGCGGGACTGGCCGGACGATTGCGGGCACCGGCCGGACGGGTGCGGCAGGAACCGGAGTAGCGCACGCTACGGCCGGAATGCTGCGCGCGCTAACCGGCAGGTGTAGCGCACGCTATCGGCTGGCCTAACGCACGCTAGCGGGTCTGGACAGTGGAGTCCTGGGGGTTCTGGAATCGGTCAGGCTCGGCAGGTAGCGCACGCTACTGTCGGACGCTGCGTACGCTACGGCCGGCAGGTAGCGCACGCTACGGCCGGAAGGCTGCGCACGCTACCTGGCCGAGTCAGTAGGGCAGTGAGGCCACTGGATCGCGGCTCGGGCGATAAGCGCCGCTAGCTCGGCGACTAGCGCGCTAGTCCGGCCCGATATAAATGTGACAGCGATCACATTTCATCTAGTTATTCATTTCCTTCCTTCTCCGTCCTAGACTGTCGATTCATGGGTGAAGAAGAAATGTTTTTAAAAAACAAATCCATGAAGTTCTTGAGTTCATAACATAAATCAATCATCCGTTATCATTCTTTGATCCAAATAATCAAGGTAATCTTCCTTAGAACCCTAATTTCGTGAATTAGGGGTTTTTGCATTTTTGTCCGATTCGTTCCGTGTTGTTGATTAATTCATGATGGGTATGATTAATCTTGGTAGTATTCTCGTGTTTAACATCATTTAATCCATTGTTCTTCGAATCAAGTATATTTCTTGATTTCCTTCAATTGACTTTTTGGGGGATTTGTCCCGATCTCGCTTTTTCATCCGTTTTCGATGGATCGATTATGGTTAAATGATGTTGTTAAACATATTCTATGGATTGTATATCCATATTTCAACTTGGAATTCCGTTTTCGTGTTTTGTCGGGACGAATCGTGTTCTTGGCCGTTTTGGGGAAAACACTTGAACATTCGTCGTTCGTTCTTTGAATTCAACGGCTTTGAGTCATGCTATGGAATTCATTTTCATTGTTGTTATTGTCCTCCGTAGTTTATTATCGCGAATTGGCATTCGGTGGAGTCGGCGAGTTCGTAGTCGGTTCGTGCCAACCTACTTCGGCCGATTCTCCGCGTTGTGGTTATTCGAGGCAAGTACCTTGTCCATACTTTTCTTATTTTATGGATATGATAATTAGTGATCGTCTCTATGTGTTTATTTGATCGTTTGAATTGAACTTTCAAGAATTCGGTTAGCCTTGTTAAAGGCCCTCTCTCAAAACGCATGAGTTTTGTGAATGTTGTGTTCTGTGTATGGTTACGTGAACCCTGTAAATTCGCTTATTGTTGTTGTTGTGCTTTGATAATATATATACATATATTCTCTTTTCGGTGCATTGTGATTTGACAATTGTGTCGTGCCTTGCGTTGTTGCCTTTGGGTGGATTTCTTGGATATGTTTGGTGTGATATGCTAATTTGTGTGCACGTATTTTCGCTCACCTCGGGAGAGTCCGACGGGGCCACGGAAGGAATTCCAATGGTATAGCCCTGGATTCACGAGTGCGGTTGTTTGTTTTGTGAATGTATTTGCTCACCTCGGGAGGGTTCGACGGGGCCACGGAGGGAATTCCAATGGTATAGCCCTGGATTCACGAGTAAAACTTCACGAGTGCGTGTGTATGTTTGGTGAATGTATTTGCTCACCTCGGGAGGGTTCGACGGGGCCACGGAGGGAATTCCAATGGTATAGCCCTGGATTCACGAGTAAAACTTCACGAGTTGGTGTATATGGTTTCGAAAACGCATTCTGCTCACCTTGGGAGGGTCCGACGGGGCCACGAAGGGAATCCAATGGTATAGCCCTGGATTCACGAGTTGATGTTGTATTTTTGGTGACCAAGGTTTACGTATCTTGGGCGATTATATTGTATTGATTTTATGTCCGCCGAAGACACGTGACGTGGGTTTTAACCCTGTGAATTGTTGTTGGTTTTCTAATTGCGAAAACAAAACCTTTGGGCTGTGCCCCTGTTGATTTTGGAAAGATAAGGATTCGGTAATCCTAAATTGTTTTCTATTAAAACTCTCGAGGGCATTTTAAACTATTTCATAAATTGTTTCCCCTTTAATTATTGTTTTTCGGCTTTGGAAATATCTACCCAAACTCTTGCCTCGGGAAGTACTTTTTGTTACGTTTGTATCCTTGCGGATTCCTGGTTATTGTTATTCGTGGAATGTGAATTGTATGGCTCGTATTTTTGCACTTGTACTTGCACTAGCGAAACAGTGGAGTTTTGCTAACCCCCGAGTATTCGGGGGGTGGATGTCTATTTTTGCATTCAGGTTTGGGAGCATAGCACAGGGTCGGCACGAAGGATGATGAAAGATGAACGATACTAATCACACGAGGATCCGTTTCTGTCGTATTGGTCTAGTTGTATTTTCTTTTCCGCTGCAGTATATTTTTCCCGTTGTACGGGTGTGATTGTATTTTGACCCCTGCGTGGGCATGAGTTGTATTTGAGTTTTACATATTTATTGAAAGACCAAATCGGTCTACTGAGTCATTTTAGCCTTAAAGGCGATGTTTGATTGTAGTTGTCGGCCTAGTAGGTCCTCGAGGAGAGGGTATACGGCGTGTAATATCCCTGAGCGGATTGGGGGTGTTACATGTAACTCCAGTGGTTGTTTCCCCGCTCTCCTGGATCCTGAACATAAACAAATGTTCACCCCCAAAGGGGTTAGCACAACGGTGCTAGTACAAGTACCACAACATATTATTCAACATCTCACGAAGAATAATAATAACATAAATGACAAAGAACCAAAGAGTCTTCTCCTACGAGAAACTCAATAATAACATACACACATGATAATCACAACATACACATGGTGATTCCGATGATCCAGCGTTCACTTCCTAGACCCCCCGATGATTCCGTCAAACCAACCCGAGGTGGAAAAACCCGTCCGATGATCCAGCGCACGCTAGCATAGATCCCTCGATGATCCCGTCGGACCAACACGAGGTGGACATACAATAACGACATACATGTACAACAATATGTATAACATCAATACATAAAACAATTAAGGTACTTGCCTCGATTCGAAGACAAGAATAATACTTCCACGAAAAATGAAACACTCGAAGGTCGCCCCTTCGATCAATCACGTAGCAAGCTCGAACCTTAAACAAAAGAAATAATATAGAGTTCATCTCACGTCGTACGGACATCTAACAATCCAAATTACGGTCGGAAGTTTATAAAACATAACCTGCCTGAACTGCTTAACGTACGTTACGTACCATAGGTAGCGTACATTAAACCTACTCGTTAGCGCATGTAAACTGCGAAGTCTAGCGTACGCTAACCATGTATTGACAGACCCTCTCTGATCAGCCGACTGACTCGTCTGATGACATAACATACGTTACGTACCAAACGTAGCATATGTTAACTATGCCCGATAGCGTACGTTAACTATACAGCATAGCGTACGCTAAGCGTGCATGGCAGTTTCTCACTGGGTAGACGACTGTTCTAACTGTGATGAAGTTTATGAAATCCTCAGTAATTAACGTATGTTATCCTTCTACATAACATGTTCATCAAAACTATGAATGATCTTACGGATTCAAACATCTTCGAATTCAAGGAAATGTATATCATCGCAACACTTATATTCAATCTCGATTATCATACTCATGTGAAGTTCGGGTGATCTAAGGTTGATGCACTAGATTCCAATATCATCATTACTTTCAGACTTCATCTAGAAGAACTAACAAGTCCAACTTATAAGAAAGGATACAACCTTCGATGATTCTTTCTTAAGTCCGTTTATCAAAAGTGATATCAATCTCCAAGTCTACGATCAATATGGCAATGTTATTCAATACGGTTAATCAATCTCAGAACCTTAGTCTCATCATTTGACATAATAGGATTCTACAATGATGTTTACAACAATGATATCTTAAGCATAATTATCCCAACTTCTAAATGTGATGTTTGGTCGAATAATACATCAATGGAACTTAATATCTTGATAGCATGATCATCATATCCTTAAGAACACGAAACCAAGGTTGGAGATAGTATAACATACCTTAAGATGAAGGAAACACCGAGACAATAGGTAGAATCCAACTCCGGTTGCTTGTGTGTCAATCCAAAACGATTCTCCACTTCAATGAGTAATCTCCAATCTTCAATGATCAAGAAAAGGTGTTCTAAAGGTGTTTAAGGGGGCTGGGATATCTCTGGGCACGAAGTATGCTGAAGGATAGGTGAAATGAACGAGCTAAAATGAAATGGTGTGATGTCTTATTTATAATTTTCTGCCTTTAATGTACGTTAGCCTGCATGCATAACGTACGTTAGCCTCTTAGCGTACACTACCCAGCATAATTTAGCGTACGCTATCGTCCTGATAGTTAACTGTCATGATTCTGACCTTGATTACGTACGTTACACCATCAGGTTACGTACGTAAGTAACACATGTTAGCGTACTCTAGATACAATCCTTAGCGTACATTAACAATCGTTGACTTCAAAAGTGTCCAGGTTCATCCGAGGGAATCTTATCCGGACCCATGTCCGGATGGCACATGTGATAGTCGCCTAGCTCAATTATTGGCTGGTTAACGCACCCTACGCTACATTCGTAGCGTACGCTATTTCCGACAAATAACGTACATTAAGCTACCCTTGTTAACGTACGTTATCACGTATTTGCATGGGAAAATTTACATGTTGCCATACTCATGTACAAGGATACAAATACGAGAAATATCATACCTCAATCATGGATATCACAATTCCGAATAATACAGGGTTCAAATACAGATGAAATACTCAATAATAAATCCGGATATTACATACTCTCCTACTAAAAAGGAGTTTCGTCCCGAAACTCAGGACGAAAATAACTCTGGGTATCCGGACCTCATGTTATCCTCCGTTTCCCAAGTGGCTTCTTCCACTCCGTGACGTGACCACTGAACTTTGACCAAATCGATTGGTTTGTTCCTCAACTGCTTAACTCAATTCTCGATTATCCTGAACGGTCTTTCTTCAAACGTTCCATCTTGAGTTACTTCGATCTCGCCGAAATCAATGACATGACTAGGATCCGGTATATATCTCCGTAACTGGGATACGTGGAACACGTTATGAACATGGCTCAATGATGGTGGTAATGCCAATCTGTAGGCTAGCTCTCCAACTCTTTCAAGAATTTCGAACGGTCCGATATATCTCGGACTCAACTTCCCCTTTCTTCCGAAACGAAAGATTCCCCGAGTAGGAGAAACTTTTAAAAGCACGTAATCTCCAGTACTGAACTCCAATGGGCGACGGCGTATGTCTGCATAAAATTTCTGTCGACTCTGGGCGGTCAACAGCCTTTCGCGAATTAAGGCTATTTTCTCTCGTGTCTGCACGATCAATTCCGGTTCTGTTCCGATCAAGTCCGTTGAATCGTCCCAACATAGGGGCGATCTGCATCTCCTCCCGTACAATGTCTCAAATGGTGCCATCTTAATAGAAGCATGCCAACTATTGTTGTAGGTGAATTCAATCAACGGAAGATGAACTTCCCAATCAGTTGACCAATCTAAGGCACAGGCCCTTAGCATGTCTTCTACCGTTTGAATAGTCCTCTCGGATTGTCCATCTGTCTGCAGGTGATAAGATGTGCTGAAGTTCAATTTAGTCCCCAAGGCCTTATGAACTGCTTTCCAAAAATGCGATACAAAGCGACCGTCTCGGTCAGAAATAATAGTCTTCGGTGTACCATGCAATCGGACTATCTCTGAAATAAATACTCGTGCCAACTTCTCGGGTCCCCAAGTGTCCTTAATGCCGAGAAAATGAGCCGATTTGGTTAAACGATCAACTATCACCCAAATCATGTTCATTCCTATCTTGGTTCTCGGCATGTTAGTGATAAAGTCCATCAATATGTCCTCCCACTTCCATTCAGGAATCAGGAGCGGCTTCAGCATTCCGGCAGGTCGTTGATGCTCGATCTTAACTTGCTGACAAGTCAAAAATTTCGAAACATAATCCGCTACCTCTTTCTTCATGTTGCCCCACCAAAAGTTCTGCTTCAAGTCCTTATGCATCTTACTGGTGCTCGGGTGGATAGAATATGACGTGCTGTGAGCTTCCTTCATAATCATCTGTTTCAGAACATCGACATTGGGAACGCAAAGTCGGTTCTGAAATCTCAAAACTCCATCATCACGAATTACGAATCCAGTGGCCTTTCCCTTGATCACTTCATCACGTAACCGAATCATCAGAAGATCATTTAGTTGCTTAGATTTGATTTCTTCGGTTAACGATGAAGTTATTTCCATCACGCACAGTTGTCCTTGGACTCTTTGCAACCATACTTCTATTCCATCTCGAATCATCTCTCGTTGAATGCTGAGCTGGGAGGTCAGAGTCTCCAGCATCTGCATAGAAACAGGCTTGTGGCTAAGTGCATCGGCCATTACATTTGCTTTGCCTAGATGATAAAGAATCTCCAAGTCATAGTCCTTAATAAGTTCCAGCCATCTTCTTTGCCGCATGTTCAACTCTTTTTGACTGAAGATGTATTTGAGACTCTTGTGATCCGTAAAGATCTGACAGTGAGTCCCATACAGGTAATGTCTCCAGATTTTTGTTAGATGTATTTCTATGCGCTTATTTATCATTATTTTATATCCATTTTAAGTCTAAATCTGCATAATTGAGCTTTTAATGCACTATCTTTATATGTTTTGAAGGAAATTGGAGTCCGGAAGTCTAAACGACGAAAAACGGGCGAAAACGACAATTTTTGGTCAGGGGCCGCGGCACAATGAAGCTGAGCCGCGGCACACACACGGTCATCAGGAAGCGGTACTTACTGTATCGGGGACCGCGGCACACTTAAGCCGAGCTGCGGCCCATGAAGAAAAAAAGGCGCCCAGGCTGCGCACAGCACAACTGGGGCCGCGGCACACTAAAGCCGGACTGCGGCCCCTGGTACGGGTTTGCTGATCCAGCCTTCGTTTTTGGACTGTTCTGAAGCTCGTTTTCGACCTAATTCCCGGACGCGTTTTTGAGACGAATGATGGTTATAAATAGGGATTAAAGGTCTAAAGAGAGAGGATCAAAGAGAAGGAGAAAAACACCGATCAAGCAGAGAGCAGAAGCTAGAGAACGGAGTAATCCAAGTTCTTCAACTGTGTTTGATTTCTTTTATGCTTTCTCTAATTCTTTCTGTATTGTTTTCTAGCATGTCTGGCTAGAACCCTAGTCTAGGATTTTTATGAAACCGAGGTTTTGACGAATTAACTTTTGATTTTGCATTATTAAAATATATTTTCCTTTCTTATTGAGTTTTTCCAATTATTTTAATTACTATAAATTATGTGGCCTATGATTAGGGATGGGAATCGGGTCGGATAGGCTCGGATATGCCAATATCCATATCCAAACCCGAAAATTTATGCTCAACCCGAACCCGATCCGAACCCGAAAAAGACCCCGAAAATTAATATTCAAATCCGATCCAACGGATTTCGGATTGGATTCGGATATACCCGAAACTCGAAATTTTTGAACTAGATTTGGATATTATCTGAAACCCGAAAATGAAATCCAATCAAACCAATTTCTGGTTTTTGGGCTCATTACCTTGATATTGAAACAACAAGCCAACTCTTTCTTATATAGATAATGAGCAAGCAAATAAACTATGTCTCCACGATGTGGGACTCTCCAAAGAGGAGTTAAGATATCAAGGTATGTGTTAACTTATTTATATTAGTATTAAAGGCAATGTGTTCCCTACTTCCAGCGATGTGGGATTGAGATGCCATCAAAGCTGGAAAGCAAAATAGAAAGAATTAAAATGCATTAGATAGGAATTGAACCAGGGACGTCCCACCTCAATGCACAAAGCTCCAACACTTTAACCACTGCACCAAGCCACAATTTGTGATTATAACTTACGAAACACAAATATAAATATATATAATTCACGGAATTTATATATATATATATAATCGATTTTGCTCACCCCTAGTGTACTACTTTAGTACATTACTTTATTATTAATATTTTATTATCTAATAAATAATAATACATATAAAGTATATATTATAATGTATAATATACAACATATGATATGCACAATAAATAATATACAATATATAAAATTAAAATATATTTAATAAATTCGAGTTTTTTTCGGGTTTCGGATTCGGATCGGGTTTCGGCTTTTGAGTCGGGTTTCGGGTCGGGTTTCTTAAAATCCATATCCATATCCAAAATCTTTCGGGTTTAAAATTTAAATTCATATCCATATCCAAATCCAAAAAACCGGGTTCGATAAATCCAAAAATTCGGGTTTTGGATCGGGTATCCATCGGGTCGGATTAATTTCCCATCTCTACCTATGATTGATTTGTTTTAATTACGCAACTCGAATCGGGAGAGGAGAGTTGGTAGGAAAATTTGTGAGAACTGTTTTATCTTGTGAGATAGGAATATACTCATAGGAATTACGTGGCCTGTCTGAAGATTTCGTACTTTTTGCCTATTGTCGAATTAATTCACCTAGGAATAGAGTGTGTTAGTCGCCTTAGAAAATTCTATTGACCTCGGGAGAGGCAGTAGAGTATTTTAGCAATCTTCGCCTTCAATAAATTGGGAAAACATTAAATTCATATAAATCAAGAGTAATTCGGATAAACCGAGGTGGTTTCACAATCCTAGATTAATTCCCTATTTGATCTTCTTTCTTCGAACAATCGATTTTACTATTTATTCTTTTATTAATTTTCTTTAATTATTACTTGCACCTCCAATTTCGATAGTTCAAATAAAATTAGAATACGCATAAATCGGTAATTAGTGAGTCAGTCCTCGAGGGAACGATAACTCTCTTACCACTTTATTACTTGCTTACGACAACGTGCACTTGCGTTAACCAAAATTCGTAACAAGTTTTTGGCGCCGTTGCCGGGGACTGATTGTTTTACTAATATCGATTTCAGTATTTCTAGTCTTAATTTGAACACCATTTTATTTGTTTGTAATTTTTTATTATTTGTTTTCCTTTCAGGAGTTTCGTGTTGTGCATGAGAAAATTCGGTAACGAAGGCCTATTACCTTTGAATACTGAACTCGAGCGCACTCTGCGGAAAAACAAGAAGGAAAAGCGCGAGCTATCAACAAAAGACACCATGGCCGATAACACAGAAAATCACGGAGTAGACAACCCTATTCAGCAAGCTCAACCGGCATTGGCACTCCAAGATTATGCAATGCCACAAATCAATTCAAATTTTTCGGGGATTCGACGTCCAACCATCCAAGCGAACAACTTCGAGATTAAGCCGGCTATTATTCAGATGGTGCAAGCATGCCAATTTTGTGGACTGGCGAACGATGACCCCAACGCATACATTGCTTCATTTCTCGAGATATGTGACACCTTCAAGAATAATGGTGTTACCGATGATGCTATTTGTATGTGGCTTTTCCCTTTCTCTCTAAGGGACAAAGCCAAGTTTTGGTTGAATTCGTTACCGTCGGGATCTATCACGACTTGGGCGGAATTAGCACAAGCCTTTCTGGCTAAGTTCTTTCCACAATCGAAGACAGTGAGACTTTGGAACGAGACAACTACTTTCGGGCAATTTGATATGGAGTCGCTTCATGAAGCTTGGGAGCGATACAAGGATTTGCTAAGGAGATGCCCACACCATGGTCTACCTGATTGGCTGCAAATTCGGACATTCTATAACGGATTGAGTGCTTCTACACGCACTCTTGTTGATGCAGCCGCTGGAGGAGCGTTAATGGGAAAGACGATGGCGGAAGCTCATTCTCTATTAGAGGCGATGGCTGCAAATTCTTATCAGTGGCCTTCCGAACGAGTGAACCCAAAGCGAGTTATGGGAGTTTCCGACAACGATCCGATCTCTACACTATCAGCCCAAGTCGCAGCGCTGACTCAACAATTGCAAGCTTTTTCACATGCTCCTTCCTCCGTTACCATGGAATCATGTAATTGATGCAACGGATCTCACCCTAGTGCGGAATGTCAAGTTGGAAATCCTTTCGAGCAATCTCCGATGGAACAAGCTCAGTTTATGGGGAACGGAAATAGGCAGAACAACCCATATTCCAACACATATAATCTGGGGTGGCGAAATCACCCTAACTTTTCGTGGAAAACGGACAAAACTTAAACCAACCTCAGTTTACTCAACACCAACGACAACCTCCTCCTGCTCCAAAGATCTCTCTAGAGGAGGCAATGGCAAAATTAGCAGCAAATACGAGTCAGTTCATGACCCGTACGGAAGCAACCTTGCAAAACCATTCCGCCTCTATTCGCAACTTGGAAGTCCAATTGGGTCAGATAGCAAATGTGTTAACAGCCCGCCCTGAGGGTACCTTGCCAAGTACAACTGAGACGAACCCCAGAGAGAGTATTAATGCCATTGGTTTGAGAAGCGGGAAGAAAGTGTGTAAGCAGCCCAGGCAGAACAAAAAGAAAGGTGATGATGAGGAGAAGAAAAATTCGGCGAGCGAGGAATCACAAATTTCTAGATCCTCGAAATTGTTTCCAGATAATCTGACAGCCTATGTGCCACCCGTCCCGTTTCCGCAGCGATTGCAAAAGCAAAAATTGGACAAACAATTTTCCAAGTTTCTTGAAGTCTTCAAGAATCTACACATCCACATTCCATTTGCTGATGCCTTGGAACAAATGCGGAGCTATGTAAAGTTCATGAAAGAAATCTTATCGAACAAAAGGAAGCTCGAAGAAAATGAGACTGTGGCATTGACGGAAGAGTGCAGCGCCATCTTGCAGAAAAAGCTCCCACCAAAATTGAAGGATCCAGGAAGTTTCAATATACCGTGTACTATAGGAAACCTGTATTTTGATAGAGCGTTGTGTGATCTCGGTGCCAGTATTAATCTTATGCCCCTTTCCATTTTTAAGAAGCTAGGTATTGGGGAAGCCAAGCCGACGACAATCTCGCTGCAATTAGCTGACCGATCTATCAAGTACCCGAGGGGAGTAATAGAAGATGTTTTAGTCAAGGTCGATAAATTCATCTTTCCGACCGATTTTATTGTGCTCGATATGGAGGAGGACCAAGACATCCCAATTATTTTGGGAAGACCATTCTTAGCTACTGGCCGAACTCTCATTGATGTGGAAAAAGGGAAACTCACTCTACGGGTTCAAGATGAGCAAGTCACTTTCCAAGTGTTTCAATCCTTTCCGTGCCCAAGTAGTGTCGAGAAGTGTTCACAAACTGAAAGCGTAGATATATTTGTGAAAGACGCACACCGGGAGAGTTGTCGGTTGAAGTGTTCAGAATCCGTTTCAGCTGCTCCGACGTCTAAGAAAAATGAAGAACGAATCATGTATCTTAAGCATTTGAATATGTCGTCTTCAACATCCGTTCATCCACCATCGAAAAAGTCTCATGCGGTCATAAGTTCGCCCGTAGAGTTGAAAAATAAGCCGGAAGTCAAACGAGTGCCAAGTCAGTTGCAAAATAGGTGTTTTGGGAGGCTAATATTGTTAAAGCCGTTTCGCAAAGAACGTTGGATGTCCAAACCAAAATTCGAACGGTTGAAAACTAATGGACAAAAATTTAAATTACGTAGTAACGGTTCGATGGACTGTGCGGAGTCCAAATGGTCTTTGCGAAATGCAAATTGATTTTCAATAAGTCCGGCTGAAGACTATAAACTTAGCGCTTCTCGGGAGGTAACCCGAGTATTAGTTGTAGATTTTTATTTTTCAGTGTTTTCTTGCATTTTAGGAGTCTTTATTTTTCGTCGTTTTTGCTTTGATATGCTTATCTCTCACATTCTAGGTGTTTTCATTTGAAAATTCTGTGCAGGAGTCTCCCCAGGGAAAAATTCAGCAATGGGCCGCGGCACAATGAAAGCGAGCCGCGGCATGCACAAGTCCTTGATAAAGGGCTAACCTTCCTGTACTATGTGCCGCGGCACAACCATACTGAGCCGCGGCACACTCGACCCCTGGGCCACGTCACAATTATACTGAGCCGCGGCACACCAAACGCTCCAGCAATGCCCAGGAAACTGTACTCCGTGCCGCGGCACGGACAAGATGAGCCGCGACACACTTACACTACGAGTCGCGGCACCTGTACGTTGAGCCGCGGCACATGGGGAAACAACAAAAACGCCCAGACAGGCTGTACTCTGGGCCGCGGGTCACTTAAGCTGTGCCGCGGCCCCTGTAGCGAAGTTCAAATGCCCAGGCCTCCTTCATAAACTCGATCGGCCGACACAAACAGGTAAGTTTCCTTCCTTTCTTCACGCAGTGCTCGGACGAACCCTATTCAAGTCTTCTTCTTCTTGCATTCTTCAATCCAAGGAAGGTAACTCTCATCTCTGAATCTTAATTGCAACATAGAATTAAAAGTGAGGTGATGTTCCTTATTCATGGTTTAATATGTGTTAGTTTTCTTAAAAGTTCTATTAAAGTTGAGTTGGAATATGGTTATTATTGATTAATTGTTGATGTTATTTGTTGATTATCTATGGATTGTTGATGTTATTTGCAACTATCGAATGTTGTTATTATTGTTGGGGATTGGATTAAGCCATTATCATTCTTATTCTTCATTTAAACCCATGCATACTAGGTGTTTGATAAAATGCGTCAACGAAAATTTTTGAGCCAAACGTTTTCAAACTATTTGCAACGAATTTGATTATCGGATTACATTGTACCCCCAACCCTTACATCATGTTTAAACTTGAAAGATCAGCCTTAATTCCCTCTTACAAGGGTGCAAGCTCAATCGACTCTTTAATCACGTTCCGCGTATCTTAAGTCGAGAGTGGTGTAGTTTTCTTTAAAAGTTGTGTAATTTCCAGTGTTTATTTTTCAGGAACCTCGTCATGGCTAGGAAAAGGAAGATGAGTACAAGGGCCAGGACACGATCATCCCCCACAAGAGGGGAGACATCACAAAACCGAGCCGATTTAGAATCTCACCAATTCTCCGATCCGGACATTCACAGAATATTCAACGAGAAAATCCGACCTCGACCAATAATCCCAGAGCGGGGATTCACTCCCGCCCCCCAGGACGGTGAGCTTTTGACTATGATAAACGAGATGGGATGGACTCGTTTCACTGCACCTCCCGAACCGGCAGTGATCTCTATTGTCCAGGAGTTCTACGTCAGTGCTCTACTGCGACATATTCAGGCAGGGCAGATGATGGGGCGACCAGATACTCGGACCGAGGTCGTCGTACAAGGCCACACTGTGGATTTTTTGGTGGCTGCAATTCGGAGACTATACGAGTTGCCAGTGGTGGACGAGACGGAGTATACGCGGATTATGAGTAGCCTCACGAGGGAGGCTCTGCTGGAGGCACTCACTCAGCCCGGTTTCGTCTGGGAGACGCGCGCCCCGGGTTCTTCAGCCTTTTATTTTAAGAGTTCGCGCCTCAGTGGGCTCGGGTGAGCCTGGCTATACTTTCTCTGTGCACGAGTCGATCCTACCTCGCAGATCCGCTCGGTCTTACTTTCTCGTGCCCGACTACTATATACTATCACTACCGGACTCAGATTCGATGTGGCCCCTCATCTGGTCCGATCTATCCTTCAGTGCATTCTAGGAGGGGCCAAGATGGGGCTGAAGCACCCCTCTCTCATTTGTGCTCTATGCCGCCAGACGAGCATGACTTGGTCGGATGATGAGCCAACGCTATTACCACAGGGTCCGATAGATCATCGCATTATTTCTCACTTTGACCAGTGGGGTGGAGCACCGGCACATGCTCGGGGACGAGGATTTCTTCTTGATGAGCCACATGATCAGTCCCCCGAGCCTCTTCTTCTGACACATGAGCAAGCGGAGTCCAGCCCGCCGCCCGAGAGAGTGCACCTTCAGGCGATGTTTGACAGCCTGATGGAGGAGATGCGGAGAGAGAGAGAGAGAGAGAGAGAGAGAGAGATCTAGCTGCTGTGAGAGACGAGATGGGGAGAGAGAAATATAGCCATCTAGCTGCTTTGAGAGAGGAGATGCAGACAGAGAGAGAGCCTCCTCGCAGCTGTCCTGGGGGAGATGAGAGAGCAGGCCCGTCGGGCCAATCGACGGGAGGAAAGGCGCTTGGCGGCGAGGTATGCTTACCATCAGGACCACCTTGCTGCATGGACGAGCCATATACTACATCCGGACGGGCCCTTCATCCCACCAGTTAGGCCATCCACACCACCCTCCTCGCCGGACGAGGCCGGCACCAGTTCCTGAGCTGTTATTAGGGGAGTACTTGACCTTTTCTTTTATTTCATATTACTATCTGTGTCCATTGAGGTCAATGTGCGTCCATAGTTTGGGGGGGTTACTTTCAGTTGCTATTACTTATTCGTTGTTATTTTTCGTTATTTTTTACGCTAGCCTTGCTTGTCTTGATTTTATTTGCATTCATGGATTTTACATGCTTCCTTGTGTAAAACTGATGATATGATACTGATTTCTTTTTGAAGAAACGGTTGATTTTTGGTCGAGTTTGCAGTCAGCGATATCTGTTTCCTTTGAGTATTCATTTAGGTCTGAAATTTTTCGTTATTGTAGAAATCTTAGCGTATAAGAAAGGAGACATACGTGTTTTCAAATCACCGTCTATACGTTTGGTTACACTTTTCGCGTAGCTAGTCGTCCAGTAACATGAGTCTTGTTGGCACTCAAATTGAGTTAAGAGTCGGACAGTCTTTCCCAAAAATTCGAGATATTATACATGTTCTAGGATGGGAAGTCTAGTAACCGGGGGTATTCACGTGACCCGTTGTTTACTCTCGCGTAAAACGACAACCCTGAATAGACTAATGGTTTAGAAATATCGTATTACCGATGATGGGAAGCCTAGTAACCGGGGGTATTCACGTGACCCGTTGTTTACTCTCGCGTAAAACAGTAACCTTGAATCGGACGTGCGGGAATAGCTATTCGAGTTTTTTCTCCGCTGTAGAAGGCAACTTAGTAACTAGAAGCATCCATGTGCCCCATGAGTGTCTTTTATATCAAACGGTTCCCCAATACATGAGAATGGGAATCCACCCTAGGGTTATCCCGATGAAACACCCCGAGATCCGAAACCTAGTGGTTAACTCGAATCATTTTATTGATCATACATAAGGGAAGGCTGTCCGAGGATTATTTTTGACAATGAAACTCTTGAATTCTTGCCACTAGACTGTGGGACTGGGCGAGTTGGCTTGTTTAATCTAACCCTTCATACTGACGGTCGGTTAAATTCACGCTTGTTAATCTTTGAGCTTCATTTTCTTCATGAACGATTGATTAGCACTAAAAATGGTTACTTTGTGGAATCAGTGTCCATGATGTGACTCACTAATACGATACTCGTATTATTTTTTGACATTTTCAGGGTAGTATTGATTAAGTTGAGCACTATGGATTTGTATAATCATTCACGATACTTCTTATTTGAAATTGATTTTTGCTTGAGGACAAGCAAAGGCTCAAGTTTGGGGTATTTGTTAGATGTATTTCTATGCGCTTATTTATCATTATTTTATATCCATTTTAAATCTAAATCTGCATAAATGGGCTTTTAATGCACTATCTTTATATGTTTTGAAGGAAATTGGAGTCCGGAAGTCTAAACGACGAAAACCGGGCAAAAACGATAATTTTTGGTCAGGGGCCGCGGCACAATGAAGCTGAGCCGCGGCACACACACGGTCAGCAGGAAGCGGTACTTACTGTACCAGGGGCCGCGGCACACTTAAGCCGAGTCAGGCCCATGAAGAAAAAAAGGCGCCCAGGTTGCGCACAGCACAACTGGGGCCGCGGCACACTAAAGCCGGACCGCGGCCCCCGGCGCGGGTTTGCTGATCCAGCCTTCGTTTTTGGACTAGTCTGAAGCCCGTTTTCGACCTAGTTCCTGAACGCGTTTTTGAGACGAATGATGGTTATAAATAGGGATTAAAGGTCTGAAGAGAGAGGATCGAAGAGAAGGAGAAAAACACTGATCAAGCAGAGAGGAGAAGCTAGAGAACGGAGGAATTCAAGTTCTTCAACTGTGTTTGATTTCTTTTATGCTTTCTTCAATTCTTTCTGTATTATTTTCTAGTATGTCTCGCTAGAACCCTAATCTAGGATTTTGATGAAACCGAGGTTTTCACGAATTAACTTTTGATTTTGCATTATTAAAATATATTTCCCTTTCTTATTGAGTTTTCCCAATTGTTTTAATTACTATCAATTATGTGGCCTATGATTGATTTGTTTTAATTACGCAACTCGAATCGGGAGAGGAGAGTTGGTAGAATAATTTGTGAGAACCGTTTTATCTTGTGAGATAGGAATATACTCATTGGAATTACGTGGCCTGTCTGAAGATTTCGTACTTTTTGCCTATTGTCGAATTAATTCACCTAGGAATAGAGTGTGTTAGTCGCCTTAGAAAATTCTATTGACCTCGGGAGAGGCAGTAGAGTATTTTAGCAATCTTCGCCTTCAATAAATTGGGAAAACATTAAATTCATATAAATCAAGAGTAATTCGGATAAACCGGGGTGGATTCACAATCCTAGATTAATTCCCTATTTGATCTTCTTTCTTTGAACAATTGATTTTACTATTTATTCTTTTATTAATTTTCTTTAATTATTACTTGCACCTCCAATTTCGATAGTTCAAATAAAATTAGAATACGCATAAATCGGTAATTAGTGAGTAAGTCCTCGAGGGAAAGATA
The DNA here is from genome assembly GCA_033398695.1 of Orobanche coerulescens. Lineage (NCBI taxonomy): Eukaryota > Viridiplantae > Streptophyta > Magnoliopsida > Lamiales > Orobanchaceae > Orobanche > Orobanche coerulescens. The sequence goes on from CM065810.1 coordinate 22,219,417, forward strand.
ACTTTCTTACCACTTTATTACTTGCTTACGACAACGTGCACAAGGCAGTAGAGTATTTTAGCAATCTTTATCTTTAATAAATTGGGAAAACATTAAATTCATATAAATCAAGAGTAATTCGGATAAACCGAGGTGGATGCACAATCCTAGATTAATTCCCTATTTGATCTTCTTTCTTCGAACAATCGATTTTACTATTTATTCTTTTATTAATTTTCTTTAATTATTACTTGCACCTCCAATTTCGATAGTTCAAATAAAATTAGAATACGCATAAATCGGTAATTAGTGAGTCAGTCCTCGAGGGAACGATAACTTTCTTACCACTTTATTACTTGCTTACGACAACGTGCACTTACGTTAACAAAAATTCGTAACAATTTTCAAAGCAAAAACTACTGCTGCCAGCTCCAAATCATGCGTTGGGTAGTTCACTTCATAAGGTTTCAGCTGTCGTGATGCATAAGCGATCACCTTATCATTCTGCATCAATACGCATCCGAGTCCTTGGTTCGAGGCATCACTGTAAACTATAAATCCTCCAGTTCCCCGTGGGAGTGCTAAAATCAGTGTCGTCGACAATCTCTTCTTCAATTCATCAAAGCTATTCTGGCACAACTCGTTCCACTCAAACTTTTGAGTTTTCTGCAGTAGTCGAGTAAGTGGGCGGGTAATTTTAGAAAACCCTTCCACGAACCGACGATAATATCCAGCAAGTCCTAAGAAACTCTGGACTTCTTTCACGTTCTTTGGAGGCTTCCAATCCATAACTGCTTCGATCTTCTGAGGATTTACTCGGACTCCTTCAGCTGATACCACATGGCCGAGGAACATTACTTCCTTTCGCCAGAATTCACACTTAGAAAGTTTGGCGTACAATTGTTCATTTCTCAACAGGTCTAACACAATCTGTAAATGTTGTGCATGCTCTTCCGGGCTCTTAGAATATACCAGAATGTCATCAATGAACACAACCACAAATTTATCCAAATACTCGATGAACACTCGGTTCATCAATTGTATGAATACAACAGGTGCGTTAGTGAGACCAAATGGCATCACTACAAACTCATAGTGTCTGTAGCGAGTTCTGAATGCTGATTTCGGGACATCAGATTCCTTAATCCTCAGATGATGATATCCTGATCTCAGATCGATTTTAGAAAATAATGTTGCTCCTTGTAACTAGTCAAACAAATCATCAATATGTGGCAACGGATACTTGTTCTTAATCGTCATCTTGTTCAGCTCTCGATATTCAATACACAGTCGAATCGATCCATCCTTCTTCCCAACAAAAAGAACTGGTGCTCCCCAGGGCGAAACGTTTGGCTGGACATAGCCTTTGTCCAGTAATTCCTCCAATTGCTTTTTCAGTTCGTACATCTCAGTAGGTGCCATACGATACGGCGCCTTAGAAATTGGTATTGCTCCGGGTTCCAACTCGATGGTGAATTCTACATCCCATCATGGAGGTAATCTAGGTAACTCGTCAGGGAATACATCCAGAAATTCGTTCACAACATGAATGGATGAAAGTTTCACAATCCCGTCTTCTTTCTTCATTGCATAGCACCAGTATCCGGTACAGCCCTGTTTCAACAATTTGACAGCTTTCATCACTTGATCATCTTTCCTGAGCTTCCTGGTTTCCATCCTTCAAACAGTATTTCGGAACCATCATCAGCGATCAGCGAGATATTCCACTTTCGGTAGTTTACAATAGCTCCATATCGATTAAGCCAATCTTCTCCGAGTATCAGGTCGTCTCCTTGCATTTCTATCACAATCAGATTTGAGAGCCACTCTCTGCCTCCAAATGATACAGGGAAATCTCTAGTTTCTAAGTTTCCAACAATCCTCTCTCCGCTCGGTAAACCCACAACATAAGGTTCACAATCATAAAAACCAGAAATATTCAAACGATTTACACAAGACAAGGATATAAATGAATGCGTAGCTCCTGTATCGAATAAAATGCTAACTGGCTGGGAAAGGATCTGAACAGTACCTGATACGACAGCAGCATCCTCATCATATGTTCTTCTCATCTCGTACAGACGTGGGGGAATAGATCCGGCACTCGATGTACCCTTTCGGTCCCATTGTCCTCTGCCTCGTCCGCGGCCAAAATTCTGAGGCATCTGAACACTTTGCTGCGTTTGTTGTGTAACAACCCCAATACGCTCAGGGATATTACACGCCGTAGAACCTTTCCTCAAGGGTCTACCAGGCTGGTAACAACATCGAACAACTCAACAATGCCTTTAAGGCTAAAATAACTCAGTAGGCCGATTTAGTCTTTCAATAAATACATACAACTCAAACACATTACATGCTCACGCAGGGGTCGAATACAACACACTCCCGTATAATGGGAAAAAATACTGCAGCGGAAAAGAAATACAACTAAACCAATATGACATCAAACGGGTCTTCGTGTGATTAGTATCGTTCATCTTTCATCATCCTTCATGCTGACCCTGTGCTATGCTCCAAAACCTGAATGCAATACAGACATCCACCCCCCGAATACTCGGGGATTAACAAAACTCCACTGTTTTGCTAGTACAAGTATGAAATCATATGAGATAGAAATCACGAATCGGGTACGACAATTAATTACAAAAGACTTCCCGAGAAGTTTTATTAATTAGAAACCATCAAAGAAGTGTTTGAAAATAAATTCCTCATCTCGGGGATTTTAAAAATAGAAACTTTGTTAGACCTCAAGTCCTTAGTTGAAAAAATAACCATTTCAAAATGAACGGGTCTCGGCCCAAAATCACTTTCCATAAAACGACCTTTACAACCCGTTGGATCTCATCCCAAATCTCATCAAATCACAGTACACGAGAATAATATCAAGGTTCGCTTTCCAACATCAAAATCAACATCCAAAGGATCAAACACAAACGACAAAATAATCTGGTGCCATCCTAGCCAAGTAACCCAAACGAACAACTTACCTCTTACACACTTAGTCAATGCATGCAATCATGAAAACCGTTCAAAAACACTCATTTCCGGAAATGCCATAATCAAATCACATTTGTGAAATACACCACAATTAACCGTGGATCCACCCCTCCGTGGACCCCTATCGAGACCCCGTCGGATCTAACCCATAGTGGTTAAAAGCAAGCTCGCAGATCCACCCCTCCGTGGACCCCTACCGAGACCCCGTCGGATCTAACCCATAGTGAGCATACACACGCACACATTACTCATGCAATACTAATATGCTAAGAATGTAAGCTCATCAAGAATACTTACTAGGGATGGCCACTTACCCGACACCATTATCAAACTCTTCAAAACACAACAACACAATTAACACGGAATACATGATTCCACCACATTAAACCAATGGAAACATCATTAAAACCTTCAACGTTCAAAATAATCAAATTAAAAATCAACTCACACTAATCACAGTCACGAGGATAAACCAACCATCGTAAATCCAACATGTAAACTCTATTTGCAGGACACAACTAGTATAAGAAAATACTTGCCTCGAAACTACGATTGAAGTGAGATGATGAATTAGATACGGTCGGGCAGCCCCGAACTCCTGAATGAACTCAAGCATATGATAGCACCGCAAAACAACTACGAGGATAACAACGCACGAATTACCAACATAAAATGACGATCGACTCGGAATCATCGAGCACCTATAATCCTCCGGGAGAAACAACAAAAACAACACTAAGAATTACTTCTAGACATTGAAAGAAACTCATTGAAACATTTAATCAAACATTAAATGTTCAATGATTCCCAAGAACACTCAAATCGTCAATTGAGTTAAACTGACTCAAAATATAGATATACAATCCATAGAACACGATTAATAACATCATTTGACAACAATTGGTTCGTCGAAAATGGATAGAAAACGAAATCAAGAACAAAACTCCCAAAAAGTCAACTCTAGGGATTCAAGAAAAATACCTTGATTCGGCGAAGAACAATGGATTAGATAATGTTATAATCACCTAGGATGCTCTAAAACACCTTGGAATGGACGAAAATTAGCCCAGGTCGCGAACCCTAGTCGCCACGTCTCAAACCCGTGGAGGAAGAAGAAGAAATAAAGAAAATGAAGATTAAAGACTGTTGTCCAGTTTTTTATACTGGACAGCTTAGCGTGCGCTAATCTTATCTGATTAGCGTGCGCTATCGAGACGTCAGAACAATCATTCTGCCAAAAATGCACATTTAGCGTGCGCTAACCATCAAGATTTAGCGTGCGCTAACGAATCCTCCAGACCCCATCTAGTAGCCACTTGACTCCCTCGAACTACTAGTTAGCGTGCGCTACCAAACCCGTAGCGTGCGCTAACCACAGCACTGTAGCGCGCGATAATGACCTGCCCTTAGCGTGCGCTAATGGCCTGATTCCAGCTACTGACTTCAGACCCGATAGCGTGTAACACCCCAAACTAGGCGGATATTACAGTGCCGTGGACCCCCGACTGGGACCCACCAGGCGAATGAAAATGAATGAATTACACAGGTAAATGTAGTACCGAACCACATTACAACATCAATTACTCCGACGAGGAGTTTTATACAACACACCCAGGATAAAATAGAATACATGTGTATTTTATGTGACGATAAAATACACAACACTGAATGAAATGAGCATTCAAACGGAATGTCTGCAGCGGAATAAATAAAGGAAACACAAATGACTGAATAAATGACTGAACAGACTGGGGCCCCTACTAGTATCACTGGGACTCCTCGCCGTCACCATGCTCTCGCCGTGCCTTAGCCTTGCCATGACAAAGCAAGATCCCCAACGAAATCGCCATTACGTAACAACAATCCTCAAGGGTTGAAAATACACAATCATGATATATCTGAAATTATGAATTATTCTCAAAACATACGCAATCAAACATGCTATATGAATCGACTAATCAATACGGCTCAAAGGAATGGCGCCACACTACGCCCGGGATGGAAATGTGTCCGTGCACAAGCCACCAACGATCAAACACGCGTGGTCTTGTACCTAATCGGCCTCACGAGCAATCGACTCGTGTGCACACCCAATGTGAGGCCGCCAACCAACACACGACTATAATGTGCCCGACATGAAAATTCTACACATACCAACTGCACGCCAAGATGACCGGAATGCCACAATATGACAAAAGTGACAATGAAAATGAATAATGACTCACCAAGATTGAATGATGGTGAAATGAATGATAGCTCAATGAAATGATCGGAACCGTCGTTCCTTATGACTGAGGTGATTAATTGACAATGACGAGCTTTGATACGATTAATACAATGATGAATGAGTTATGATTATGAATGAACAACGACAAAAGGAATGAATATCCTTTTAACCGAGCAAGAATTAACTTACACAATACCGATGATGAATGTCCGTCCACGAACAACGTCCTAAATGAAATATCGGTCTACAGAACAACCTTGAATAACACAATTACCAATAATCCGATCATTACGCAAATCAAAAACGATCATAAACGACTCAAACATCGACACAACGATATCCGAGTTCGAATGAATCGAAACCAACTCCAAGATGAGTATTTCAAACCATCAAAACACTTTCAAGGATATCAATAATCCATTAGGAATCCATAACTCATGATTACAACAACATCAATCGGAAAATCCCCAATTAACCGAAGTCAACCCCAAGGTTTCTTGGAATAATTCCGAAAATAACCGTTAAAATCCGTAGGAATATATTTATCCAAGTTAGATAATCCATAACTAACATATTCCAATGATAATCCAAGCTTACACGGAGAAATCGGAAGGAAAACCCAAAAATCCGAAATTCTAGATCCAAGAGTTTAATACCTTTGATTCGATGTGATGAAGATGATGAAATGATGATCAATCTGAAAGATGAGCTTGAAAATGATGATTGATGATTACACCTCGAAGAATCCTCTCCGAAACGCTCGAAATCGCCCAAAACTACCGAAGGAATGAAATGAGATGGGAAATGACGAACTCTGACTAAACTGTCCAATTTATACTCGATCCATGTTAGCGTGCGCTAGCCGCATGCATAGCGTGCGCTAACGTGTAATTGGGTAGTCCAAGAACCCTGTCCGAACACGGTAGCGCGCGCTACGTACCTATTTGTAGCGTGCGCTACGGCCATATTACTAGCGTGCGCTAATATCCATTGTTAGCGTGCGCTAGCGAAATATTCGACGCCCAGTACTGGAGTCCAGAAAACCGTCCGCCCTCTGATCTAACCTCGATAGCGTGCGCTACAACAACCGATTAGCGTGCGCTATAATATTGATTGCGTACGCTAAATATAACTCATAGCGTGCGCTATGAATTAATCCGGTGCAGTCCAGTAGCCACTGGACTCAACCTGATCCGTCCCTAGCGCGCGCTACACCACACATATAGCGTGCGCTACTACAACCCGTTAGCGCGCGCTACTCACCACTCGTAGCGTGCGCTACAATTATTCTCACCGGCAGGCCAGGACCTTCTGGACTGCAGCCAAGGTAGCCTTAGCGTGCGCTAAAGCTGAGCGGTAGCGTGCGCTACCTATACCCAATTAGCGTACGCTAAAAGGAGTATGTAGCGTGCGCTACCCTCAAACACAGCTTGCAACGAAAATGACAATGATGATAAACACGGCACGAAACTCCAATCAGATTAGTGAAGAATGACGATTGATACACGATACAATTACTCTGAATGATGAATACCATGACTGAATCTGAGTGATAAATGATCAATAATGAAATTACCGAGTACCACCATTCAATGATAAATACCGAATGATAATTCTTGAATGATAATTACTGGTTATTACATACACCCCCCCTTAAAAGAGTTTCGTCCCCGAAACTAAGGGTCAAACAACTCGGGATAACTCTCCCGCATACTATCCTCGGTTTCCCAAGTAGCCTCTTCGACTCCGTGTCTAGACCACTGAATTTTAACCAAAGGAATCGTCTTATTCCTCAACTGTTTGATTCGCCGCTCTAAAACTCGTATAGGACGTTCCTCATATGAATGATCGTCGGCGATCTCGATTTCGTCGAACTGAAGTATGTGACTCGGGTCGGCAACATACTTCCGCAACTGAGAGACATGAAACACATTATGAATTCGGCTCAACGCCGGAGGTAAAGCCAATCGATAAGCTAACTCGCCTACCCGATCCAAAATCTCAAACGGTCCAATGAATCTCGGACTCAATTTCCCCCTCTTCCCAAAACGGAAGATACCACGACTCGGGGATACCTTGACCAACACGTGGTCACCTGTCTCGAACTCTAATGGTCGACGACGGTTATCCGCATATGATTTCGCCGACTCGAGCGGTCAACAAACGACTCCGATCAAAGCTACCTTCTCACGGGCGGCTATAAGCATATCGGGCTCGGTGCCGATTGATTCTGATAAGTCGTCCCAACACAACGGAGATCGACAACGACGACCATACAAGGCCTCGTAAGGTGCCATCTTGATCGAAGCATGCCAACTATTATTATACGTGAACTCGATCAATGGTAGTTGGGCTTCCTAATCGTCTTTCCAATCGAGGACGCATGCCCTCAACATGTCCTCTAATGTCTGAATGGTCCTCTCTGATTGCCCGTCGGACTGAGGATGAAAAGCGGTGCGAGATTAAGCCGAGTTCCCATAGCGCGATGAACTGATTTCCAAAAGTGCGACACAAACCGTCCGTCACGATCGGAAACGATACTTTTAGGAGTACCGTGCGATCGACTATCTCTATAATGAACAACTGGGCAAGTCTCTCGGGACCCCACGTATCCTTGATCTCAAGGAAATGAGCTGATTTGGTTAAGCGGTCCACGATCACCCAGATCGTGTTCATGCCACGACGACTCGTCGGCAAACTCGTGATGAAATCCATAGAAATGTCTTCCCATTTCCACTCGGGAATAGGAAGAGGTTTCAAAGATACCACGGTCGCCGATGTTCAATCTTAACTTGTTGTGGGTTAAGCATCTCGAAACAAATTCTGCGACTTCTCGCTTCATATTACTCCACCGGTAATTTTGTTTCAAGTCCTTGTACATCTTGCTAGACCCGGATGAACGAGAATAAGGGGTAGCATGAGCTTCTCTCAAAATAGAGTTTTTCAACTCGTCGATCGCCGATACGCACAACCGATTCTTAAACCTCAAAAGTCCATCCTCGTGGACCACAAATCCGAGGCTTTCCTGAGCCACATCCTCTCGGATGCGCAACAATGATGGGTCCGAACCACTGATTCTCTCGGATTTCCTCCTCGAGTGACGATGAAATCTCTAACATACAAAGCCGCCCGAACTCGTGACCGGACCTCGATCTCGGGTCTAAGGAATTCCCGTGAAGCTCCTTCGAATCAAGCGGGCAAGCATCTGTTCCTGAACGGACTTACGACTCAAGGCGTCGGCGACAACATTCGCCTTGCCCGGGTGATAAAGGATCTCGACATCATAATCTTTGATTAATTCCAACCACCGCCTCTGGCGCATATTTAACTCCTTCTGAGTAAATATATACTTTAAGCTCTTATGATCGGTGAATATCTGACAGGTAACGCCATAAAGATAATGACGCCAAATTTTCAAAGCGAACACCACGGCTGCTAGCTCCAGGTCGTGGGTCGGATAATTAATCTCGTAAGGTCTCAATTGTCGTGAAGCATAGGCAATAACCTTCCCGTTCTGCATGAGCACACATCCGAGACCCTGTCCGGACGCATCACTATAGACCACAAATCCTTCCGTCCCCTGCGGCAAGGAAAGTACAGGTGCTGACATCAACCGGCTCTTGAGTTCCTCAAAACTCCGTTGACACGCGTCGGACCACGTATATTTCTTATCCTTCCGCAAAAGGTTCGTTAAGGGTTGAGCGATTCGAGAAAATCCCTCTACAAATCGCCGATAATAACCCGCTAATCCGAGGAAACTTCGGATTTCCTTAACATTCTTCGGAGGTAGCCAATCTCGAATAGCCTCCGTCTTCGAGGATCGACGCGAACTCCGTCGATGAAATTACGTGTCCGAGAAACGTCACTTCGGACATCCAAAACTCACATTTGGAAAACTTCCCATAAAGTTGTTCTCGCCTCAACACGTCGAGAACTAGATGAAGGTGAGACTCGTGTTCCTCCCGGTCACGAGAATAAATCAAAATGTCATCGATGAAGACAACAACAAATCGATCAAAAAGTCGATGAAGACCCGATTCATTAATTCCATGAATACCGCAGTGCATTAGTCAATCAAACGGCATAACCACAAACTCATAGTGACCATAGCGTGTTCAAACGCCGTCCTCGCGATATCCGACTCTCGAATCCATGGCCGATGATATCCAGATCTTAAGTCGATCTTGGAAAATACTGAAGCTCCCTGAAGTTGATCTAAGAGATCGTCAATACGGGGTAATGGATACTTATTCTTGATCGTCACCCTGTTCAACTCCCGATAATCAATACATAAGCGGAATGAACAATCCTTCTTCTTGACAAACAACACTGGTGCTCCCCACGGGGACGCACTCGGTCGGATATAACCTTTCTCGAACAACTCCTCAAGTTGGTTCTTTAATTCCTGCATTTCGGTCGGGGCCATCCGGTACGGTGCCTTCGATATCGGGGACGTACCAGGCTCCAACTCAATCGTGAATTCCACATCCCTCTGTGGAGGCAAACCAGGTAACTCGTCTGGAAGAACATCGGCATATTCCCTCACCACCGGAATATCCGTTAACATTACTGACGATTTCTCGGTTTTGGCCATAAAGCACCAATAACCGACACATCCCTGATTGAGTAATCTTACTGCTTTCATCAAATTAATGACTTTGCCAGAACAACCGGGATTACCTCCCTGAAACACATATTCAACTCCATAAATGCGAAATGATAGTGACCAAACGCTTTGGACACTAATGATGGCATCATGACGATCCATCCAATCAATACCCAAGATGATGTCGTCCCTCGGTAAATCTACTACGATTAGGTCCGCTGGCCATACCACGACCATGGCCCGAATCGGACAATTCTGAATCTCACGGTTACCGATAATGCGTCTACCATCAGGTAGGCCAATGACATATGGCTCACAACTAGTAGCACTACCCAGACGTAGTCTACTCAAACATGACTCGGAAATGAATGAATGAGATGCACCGGTATCAAAAAGGATACACACAGGTTGAGATAGAATATCGAGTGTACCCGAGATCATCCGGCCTCGGGATCATCGGTCTTCTTCATCTCATAAATTCGGGGCTTGCCGGCCCCGAACCGGATGCTCCGTCGATAGCTCTTGGCTCCGCCTTTAGCTCTGTCGTTTTGAACGACGCCGAGTGAGTGGCCTTTGATTACGCACCCTGAATGACACAGGGCTTGAGATGACGCGGAGTGGGTTTAGAGTCCCTACGGCAAAACGGGCCCTATGCCCGGCAATCCACGATTGTGGCACGTGATGCATCGTTCGGACACTTGGTGCTGAAATGACCACTGTTCCTCACAGTTGAAACAAGTGATGGCCGAGGCGCCGCTCGCGGCGAGATTCCGCGGGTTTAGACGCGGGAGGTCGCTCGAAAAAGTAGAGCCCGCACGTGGTTTCTTGAAAGTGGCGACTCCCGTCGGACTAATTACGATTCTTGGACTTCTTGCTAGCGGACGAAGGTTGCCGCTTAGCAATTTCCTTAGCGAAGCTCGTAGGTGAGAGCTTTCTCGATGAACTCGGCAGTGGTACAGTTATGATTAAGCAACTCAAGTCTCATACGGGGTTTTGACCTCTTCTTTGAAATACTTGATCTTGTCCGCTTCTGAGTGAATGATAGATCAGGCGAATGGAAGAAGTTCCTGAAATTTTTCGGCGATGGCGAGAACGTCATCATCCGCCGAAAGGTCGGGAGTGAGTAATTCCGACAACTTGGCCTCCCTGAGTGGGGCCGGATAGTACCTCTCCATCATGAGAGTCTTGAACTGATCCCAAGTACATGTTCCGTCTGTGGGCCTCAACGATAACCACCATGAATGAGCGCTCTTACCGAGATAGTAAGCCGCAACTGAAACTTTATGCCCTTCGGGGCAATCCACCATAGCAAATAACTTCTCAAAATGCTCAAGCCAGTGAACAATATCCGCCGGCTCATATGAGCCCTCAAAAGTAGGTGGTCGCTGGCGAGAGATATCGCTGATGATATTGTTTACACCCCTCTCTTGCCTCTGAGGTGGCGGCGGAGGAGCCTGCTGATTTTGATTGACGGAGTTATGCATCGTCTCCATCAACTGAGCCATCTGGGTCATTTGGGCCATCATGCCCTGCATAAATGCGAGTGGGTCGACCCGAACACCCTCTGACTGAGCCGTGTCCCGGGTACGACTCCCTGACAGTGAATGATCGCGTCCAGGTGAGTGAGTGGCAGCGTCGCTGCTCGATGAGTTAGCATTATTCCTGGCATTTGCACGGGTATTCGCACGAGTTCTCGGGATTCGGCCCGCTCCACGGCCTCGTCCTCCACGTCCTCTGCCAGCCCTTTCCATACTGAAGTGGAACGTCATATGATGATTATATAACTCGCATGAGTATCACATTATGATTATATTATGAAATGATGAAAATGAGCATACGCGCTCAAATACAGCGATTACATGAATGATTGATTGACGTGACATGATTATCTGATGAAGTTACTGAAATGATTATCTTGGATGAGTTAACAAGATTAATGATCCGATCTTCCTGATCAACAACTGAACAATGAAATGAATTGACTGATTAATGAGTTAACCTGACCGTCCCGGTCAAAATGACAATGATGATTGAGGATTGTTAACTGATGAATTATGAATGAATGATTTATGCCAGAAATTATACCGTGGCATTAGAAATCTTACAGTTCTTGGTCTGATTGGCTCGGCTTTTGCACAGGTCACACGTGGCGCGAGAGTCCAATGATACTAGTCCGATGACGATGATTTCAAATGAGACATGACTTGGAGGGTAGTATTCAAAACCACTCTTTGATACCAACTCTGTAACACCCCAAACTAGGCGGATATTACAGTGCCGTGGACCCCCGACTGGGACCCACCAGGCGAATGAAAATGAATGAATTACACAGGTAAATGTAGTACCGAACCACATTACAACATCAATTACTCCGACGAGGAGTTTTATACAACACACCCAGGATAAAATAGAATACATGTGTATTTTATGTGACGATAAAATACACAACACTGAATGAAATGAGCATTCAAACGGAATGTCTGCAGCGGAATAAATAAAGGAAACACAAATGGATGAATAAATGGTGAGCAGTGGGGCCCCTACTAGTATCACTTTGGACTCCTCGCCGTCACCATGCTCTCCCGTGCCTTAGCCTTGCCATGACTGAAACAGCAGATCCCCAACGGGCCGGCCATACGTAACAACAATCCTCAAGGGTTGAAAATACACAATCATGATATATCTGAAATTATGAATTATTCTGTCAAAACATACGCAATCAAACATGCTATATGAATCGACTAATCAATACGGCTCAAAGGAATGGCGCCACACTACGCCCGGGATGGAAATGTGTCCGTGCACAAGCCACCAACGATCAAACACGCGTGGTCTTGTACCTAATCGATCTCACGAGCAATCGACTCGTGTGCACACCCAATGTGAGGCCGCCAACCAACACACGACTATAATGTGCCCGACATGAAAATCCTACACATACCAACCGGCACGCCAGTATGACCCGGAATGCCACAATATGACAAAAGTGACAATGAAAATGAATAATGACTCACCAAGATTGAATGATGGTGAAATGAATGATAGCTCAATGAAATGATCGGAACCGTCGTTCCTTATGACTGAGGTGATTAATTGACAATGACGAGCTTTGATACGATTAATACAATGATGAATGAGTTATGATTATGAATGAACAACGACAAAAGGAATGAATATCCTTTTAACCGAGCAAGAATTAACTTACACAATACCGATGATGAATGTCCGTCCACGAACAACGTCCTAAATGAAATATCGGTCGCTCGAACAACCTTGAATAACACAATTACCAATAATCCGATCATTACGCAAATCAAAAACGATCATAAACGACTCAAACATCGACACAACGATATCCGAGTTCGAATGAATCGAAACCAACTCCAAGATGAGTATTTCAAACCATCAAAACACTTTCAAGGATATCAATAATCCATTAGGAATCCATAACTCATGATTACAACAACATCAATCGGAAAATCCCCAATTAACGAAGTCAACCCCAAGGTTTCTTGGAATAATTCGAAAATAACCGTTAAAATCCGTAGGAATATATTTATCAAGTTAGATAATCCATAACTAACATATTCCAATGATAATCCAAGCTTACGGAGAAATCGGAAGGAAAACCCAAAATCCGAAATTCTAGATCCAAGAGTTTAATACCTTTGATTCGATGTGATGAAGATGATGAAATGATGATCAATCCGAAAGATGAGCTTGAAAATGATGATTGATGATTACACCTCGAAGAATCCTCTCCAAACGCTCGAAATCGCCCAAAACTACCGAAGGAATGAAATGAGATGGGAAATGACGAACTCTGACTAAACTGTCCAATTTATACTCAGTCCATGTTAGCGTGCGCTAGCCCTTGTGCATAGCGTGCGCTAACGTGTAATTTGGGTAGTCCAGTAACCCCTGTCCGAACACGGTAGCGCGCGCTACGTACCTATTTGTAGCGTGCGCTACGGCCATATTACTAGCGTGCGCTAATATCCATTGTTAGCGTGCGCTAGCGAAATATTCGACGCCCGATCGGAGTCCAGAAAACCGTCGCCCTCGATCTAACCTCGATAGCGTGCGCTACAACAACCGATTAGCGTGCGCTATAATATTGATTGCGTCGCTAAATATAACTCATAGCGTGCGCTATGAATTAATCCGGTGCGATCCGGTAGCCACGGACTCAACTCGATCCGTCCTAGCGCGCTACACCACACATATAGCGTGCGCTACTACAACCCGTTAGCGCGCGCTACTCACCACTCGTAGCGTGCGCTACAATTATTCTCACTGCCGGTCCGGTACCTTCCGGATGCGGCCAATAACCTTAGCGTGCGCTAAAGCTGAGCGGTAGCGTGCGCTACCTATACCCAATTAGCGTACGCTAAAAGGAGTATGTAGCGTGCGCTACCCTCAAACACAGCTTGCAACGAAAATGACAATGATGATAAACACGGCACGAAACTCCAATCAGATTAGTGAAGAATGACGATTGATACACGATACAATTACTCTGAATGATGAATACCATGACTGAATCTGAGTGATAAATGATCAATAATGAAATTACTGAGTACCAATTACTGAATGATAAATACTGAATGATAATTACTGAATGATAATTACTGGGTATTACATAGCGTGCGCTAAGGATATCCCTTAGCGTGCGCTAAGGCACCCAGAACTACAGCAGTAGTACTCTCAAAGCTGGTTACAACAACGGACCCCTCCGATCGAAATACCAAGATCAAGATATGCACGGAAAACTCCAGAATAAGATCATACCAAGAGTTTGAGTTACAATCAAACTCACACGTGACCATAAAAAGGGTCGAGATAACAAATACGTATACGGATACCCATAACTTTGGGAAAATTACAAAATGGCCCAAAACGCCCAAAAATCACGATACGTGATCGAATAACCAAATCGAAGTTCACAACACGTCTAACAAAGTTAAACGGACTTATAGGAGACTCGAAACAGCAGTTTCGAACGAGATTCGCAAGAATCGAACTCAAATGCGGAAAAGTCGCCAAAAAGCACGAAACTCAACAAAACGACACCGAAACGAACCCGGATGCCAAAAAGTGCAGAATTAATCATTCTCAGAATGACGAAACGGTCACAAGCGAGTTGTCAAAACGGACTCTCATTAAAAAAATAAAATTACCGGAAATCTAAATTGCGGATATTACATACTGCCCTCCTTAAAAGAAGTTTCGTCTCGAAACTTAAAACAAGTAGGGAGAAGCAATATCCTGCCAGGAAAACTCAACGAGATACACAAGAAATGCGTAACTTACGCCCAACGGCGAAACGTTACAAGCCACGCAGAGGAATATACGGCGTGAAAACACGCTCCACGACGGCCAACACAACGCCACCGGTAGACACATAATAAAACCAACAAGTGACAAGCATCATCAAACAGATAATACAATCAAGTCGATTATCCGAGCAATCCCAAAACACAAAGCACCTATCACAAGGAAACACGCACAGTTGAGAAAATAGAAATAAACACAAAACGATCCACAATGACAATCACAAGCAATTCGGACTACGCCGAAATCCTCAAAACCACAATAGGCATCTACGTGTCCTTTCGGATCAGGGACGCAACCTCGATCCCCCAAATCTCTCAGTTACCGTCTCGCATTGCACGGCTCGGTGACCCATCTGGCCACACCCGAAACAACAACTAATGGTGAACGACGATTCTTCGCGGTACGAGATCAGGCAACAACAGTCAGACAACCCCGATCGAACAACAACGATCGATCAACAATGACTGAACAACAACGATAGAAAAACAACGATCGAACAACAATGATCAGATAACAATGATCGAACAACAACGGTCGAAAAATAACTTCGAAGTTCACAATTCAACTCAAGAGATTAAAAGAGCTGGTAGAAACTGAAAGATGTTACTTTCGAACAAGGTCCACAAGAATCAAACCAAACTCATAAAAGTCACAACGATAAACAGATCGATCCGAAACAAGGTCACAACCCGTTCGAACAATGAAACCGAAATACAGAACAAGTTCAGAAAGTATCAACGAACACGAGCGAGTCGATAGACTTGAGAAATAGGAAATGCAGAAGTCCAAAAATAATATGGGTATTACATTCGACCTCTTATAAAAGAAAGGTCATCCCCGCAACTCACAACAACGGAAGCAAGGTAACAACACAAAAAGCAACCGACAGAAACATCTCCCATGGGCTCCTCAGAGCCGATCCTGATATCTATGCTAAAGTGCGAACTCCGAAAGTCTCGGTAACTAATTTGCAAACTGAATTCTGTGTCCCTCGAGCCCGCACATGTAACACATTACTGGCGGAGAAGGATAAGTTGCACGTACATGCCCCAGCACAATACATTCGAAGCGCCTCGGCATACCAAAAATACAGCTGCTAGGTGCAATGGAATATAACATCGCAAAACAACATACCAGAGATGTCAATTCCACACAACATATCAACACATACTAAAGTCACAACAACCACGTATGTACACAATCATGCAAGCTCAAACTCTAACAGCACGCACAGGTGCGATAGCACGCAAATCACCATGAAACGACAACATTGAAGATCAACAACACACCTCTCACAGAGGGCTAACGTAACAAATGCGTGGCAACGACTCAACGCTCACGCCACCAATTCAATCACAATTCGGAGGGCTAACACCCTAACGAAAATACCAACATCATACACACCTTCTCCGACCACAAGCAGGAAATGATGGGTTTTAAAAACGAAAAGCACCTTTTGAAAACAATTTGGAAACACCAGTTGATCTTGAGTATGACTTTACAAAAAGTTGAACAAACATCATTGTCGAGACTTTGAAAACCACCTTGTGTTTGAACAAAAATGAGGACACTTTTCTTTTAGCGAAAAACTTTCAGAAATATTCGACCCTCAGGTCTAAGCAAAGCATTTCCAAAATTACTGGAAAAAAAATATATTTTGGTCCTCAAGGTAGAAGAATTTTGAAACGGATAGTTGCGCTAGTAGGCACCTCGAAAATACGATCCATTTAAAAGTTCGTCTCGAATTTTATTTTCTAAGATACTCAAGGTTTTTGAAAATCTATTAGGCTAGAATGCCTAAAAACTCACATGTAACATCATTCACTTATATACATCACAATACACGCATCGACTCGTTCAAAACCAAGGCAACACCTGTCTTTTACCAGAAACAACAGTCGAACATCATATTCAAAAGGACACAAATAACGACAACACTCCTCATATAACCAAGATATGAGAGTCGCATAAACACATCACGAAACCGAGAATCTACATAAAGATTCCATCACTTAACACATAATCATACCATCAACTTGTGTCACACGAGGCACAACACAAATGAGGGAGACTTACATCCACAGGTCGCACGAAGATGATGATCGCCTCACGATAATAATCACGACAAACCAACTCAGACGACGCGTCGCGACACGACTCAGTCAGACAAAATCCGACGCGACAAAAACTCAATAGACACCACTAAACCCGACAGCCTAGGTTTCCAAAACCTAAAGCTCCGATACCATTTATGTAACACCCCCAATCTGCTCAGGGATATTACACGCCGTAGAACCTTTCCTCAAGGGTCTACCAGGCTCGTAACAACATCGAACAACTCAACAATGCCTTTAAGGCTAAAATGACTAAGTAGACCGATTTAGTCTTTCAATAAATATATACAACTCAAACACATTACATGCCCACGCAGGGGTCGAATACAACACACTCCCGTACAATGGGAAAAAATACTGCAGCGGAAAAGAAATACAACTAAACCAATATGACATCAAACGGGTCTTCGTGTGATTAGTATCGTTCAGCTTTCATCATCCTTCATGTCGACCCTATGCTATGCTCCAAAACCTTAATGCAATACAGACATCCACCCCCCCGAATACTTGGGGGTTAGCAAAACTCCACTGTTTTGCTAGTACAAGTATGAAATCATACGAAATGTAACAAACAAATAGAAATCACGAATTGGGTATGACAATTAATTACAAAAGACTTCCCGAGAAGTTTTATTAATTAGAAACCATCAAAGAAGTGTTTGAAAATAAATTCCTCGTCTCGGGGATTTTAAAAATAGAAACTTTGTTAGACCTCAAGTCCTTAGTTAAAAAAATAACCATTTCAAAATGAACGGGTCTCGGCCCAAAATCACTTTCCATAAAACGACCTTTACAACCCGTTGGGATCTCTTCCCAAATCGCAATATACGAGAATAATATCAAGATTCGCTTTCCAACATCAAAATCAATATCCAAAGGATCAAACACAAACGACAAAATACTCTGGTGCCATCCTAGCCAAGTAACCCAAACGAACAACTTACCTCTTACACACTTAGTCAATGCATGCAATCATGAAAACCGTTCAAAAACACTTATTTCCGGAAATGCCATAATCAAATCACATTTGTGAAATACACCACAATTAACCGTTGATCCACCCCTCCGTAGACCCCTACCGAGACCCCGTCTGATCTAACCCATAGTGAGCATACACACACACACACACGCGTTACTCATGCAATACTAATATGCTAAGAATGTAAGCTCATCAAGAATACTTACTAGGGATGGCCACTTACCCGACACCATTATCAAACTCTTCAAAACACAACAACACAATTAACACGGAATACACGATTCCACCACATTAAACCAATGGTAACATCATTAAAACCTTCAACATTCAAAATAATAAAATTAAAAATCAACTCACACGAATCACAGTCACGAGGATAAAACCATCGTAAATCCAACATGTAAACTCTATTTGCAAGACACAACTCGTATAAGAAAATATTTGCCCCAAAACTACGATTGAAGCGAGATGATGAATGAGATACGGTCGGGTAGCCCCGAACTCCTGAATGAACTCAAGCACATGATAGCACCGCAAAACAACTACGAGGATAACAACGCACGAATTACCAACATAAAATGACGATCGACTCGGAATCCTCGAGCACCTATAATCCTCCGGAAGAAACAACAAAAACAACACTAAGAATTACTTTTAGACATCGAAAGAAACTCATTGAAACATTTAATCAAACATTAAATGTCCAATGATTCCCAAGAACACTCAAATCGTCAATCGAGTTAAACCGACTCAAAATATGGATATACAATCCATAGAACACGATTAATAACATCATTTGACAACAATTGGTTCATCAAAAATGGATAGAAAACGAAATCAAGAACAAAACTCCCAAAGAGTCAACTCTAGGGATTTAAGAAAAATACCTTGATTTGGCGAAGAACAATGGATTAGATGATGTTATAATCACCTAGGATGCTCTAAAGCACCTTGGAATGGACGAAAATTAGCCCAGGTCGCGAACCCTAGTCGCCACGTCTCTAACCCGTTGAGGAAGAAGAAGAAATGAAGAAAATGAAGATTAAAGACTGTTGTCCAGTTTTTTATACTGGACAGCTTAACGTGCGCTAAACTTACCTGATTAGTGTGCGCTATCGAGACGTCAGAACAATCGTTCTGCCAAAAATACACAGTTAGCATGCGCTAACCATCAAGAGTTAGCGTGCGCTAACGAATCCTCCAGACCCAGTCCAGTAGCCACTGGACTCCGTCGAACTACTAGTTAGCGTGCGCTAACCACAGCACTGTAGCGCGCGCTAATGACCTCCCCTTAGCGTGCACTAACGGCCTGATTCCAGCTACTAATTTCAGACCTTGCTGTTCGATAGCGTGTGTTAAGGATATCCCTTAGTGTGCGCTAATGCACCCAGAACTACAGCAGTAGTATTCTCAAAGCTGGTTATAACAACGGACCCCTCCGATCGAAATACCAAGATCAAGATACGTACGGAAAACTCCAGAATACGATCATACCAAGAGTTTGAGTTACAATCAAACTCACATGCGACCATAGAAAGGGTCGAGATAACAAATACGTATACAGATACCCATAACTTTGGGAAAATTACAAAATGACCCAAAACGCCCGAAAATCACGATACGTGATCGAATAACCAAGCCAAAGTTCACAACACGTCTAACAAAGTTAAACGGACTTACAGGATACTCGAAACAGCAGTTTCGAACGAGATTCGCAAGAATCGAACTAAAATGCGGAAAAGTCGCCAAAAAGCATGGAACTCAACAAAATGACACCGAAACGAACCCGGATGCCAAAAAGTGCAGAATTAATCATTCTCAGAATGATGAAACGGTCACAAGCGAGTCGTCAAAACGGACTCTAGCTAAAAAAGAAAATTACCGAAAATCTAAATTGCAGATATTACATGTTGGATACTGGCTTCCTTCTGAACTGACTGTGGTGTACGGGCTCTAAATGACTTTGCAGCCTCTTCACAGAACACCGCACGATGTCCCTCTCGACCACAATCAAAACAAGTCACGGTAGGTAGGGGTAATTCTGTCGATAGTGCCCCGTCTGGGCACAGTTAAAGCATTTCCTGGTGACATCCGTCGTGGTTGATGCTGCTCCGAAGTTCTTTCCACTCTTAGATGGGTGCGGAGGTTTCTTGAAAGAATGAAAGGATGACTGGGCCTTGCGGGGGCCACTACTCTTGTGCTCTGTGAAACTACCGGAGACTTTCTGCTTCTTGGACTCTGCCAACTTCTCCATTGCTGCTTCCTTGATTTCATACGCCAACGCCTTATCCTGGTATTGACGGAGAGTGGTACCTTTAAAACCAGACATGCACCTCTGGATTTATGTTTTCATTCTCATATAAAAATGGATCATCATTTCTGCATCTGTTCTGACCAGATGTCGAACAAATGCCAACTGCTGGTTAAACGTCTTAATCGCCTGAGATACTGGTACATCTGAAGGCTGAGCGGAGAAAAACTCCCGAACTTTGGCTTCCCTCATAAGATGAGGGCAATACTGAGCTTCCATCATCAATTTAAATTCTGTCCAATCAGCATCATGGTCTACAGGCTGAATGGCTTCCCACCATTCGGACGCTTCTCCTATCAGAAAGTACTGAGCAATAGAGGCTCTCCGGTCGTCAGCGCAATTAATCCCGGCAAAAATTTTCTCTAGTTCCTTCAACCAATGATCCCAGGTGGGAGTCTCAGAAATACCGTCGAATTTAGGTGGTTGCATCTTCGCCACCTCTTGTAGCCATCGGTCGCCTCGATTTCCTATGTCTGGGATACCCTGATGTCGATCTCCCTGTTGTAACCCTACTGCCACCTGCATTCGGTCCACGACCTGGGCGAACTGAGTCATCTGGTTCACCACCTGACGAAGGATTTCGGGTACAGCAGGTTCTGGTTCATTATTAATAGATCTTTGTGGCTCACCTGAGTTGTGGCTGGCCTGATTAGAAGGCGAAGCTTCTCTTTCTCTTTTGGCCTGTGGATCAAGCATAAATACTCAATATACAGGAAACAATATCGTTCAATGTTCAAGTATAAAGAGATACGATATGTAAAGGACGAGATAGAGTTTAGGAACTTACAACCACCATTCGCACGAAGACGTAGGCAGTACAGTGATGTTATTCACGGCCGGTTACCTCAAAAGACGTATACGACCCCTATTTTAACCCAATGGCCAAGATATCCATAATCTTAGCTCCGATACCAAATACTGTAAAACCCCCCAATATATTTAGGAATATTACAGCGTCGTAAATCCTTTACATAGGGATTTACAAGGCTGAAGAAATGAAAAGACAATAACAGATACCAACGTATGAAAGTAACTGAAATAAAATACAACAGTTCTGACCAATACTGAAAATACAAATGTCCAAAGGAAAAGTATTAATACATCACCAAATCCAAATCATCACAAACGACAACGTACTCGAGTACTTATTAAAACGATACAAACAACAGACAAATAAACCCGGCCGGAACATCACTCTGCACCCTCGTCGTCATGCAACTCCAGTGGTTGTTTTCCTGCTCTCCTGGATCCTGAATATAAATAAATGTTCACCCCCGAAGGGGTTAGCACATCGATGCTAGTACAAGTACCACAACATATTATTCAAGATCTCACGAAGAATAACTATAACATAAATGAAAAAGAACCAAAGAGTCTTCTCCTGCGAGAAACTCAATAATAACATACACACATTATAATCACAACATGATATCACAACATACACATGGTAATTCCGATGATCCAGCGTTCACTGCCTAGACCCCCCGATGATTCCGTCAAACCAACTCGAGGTGGAAAAACCCGTCCGATGATCCAGCGCACGCTAGCATAGATCCCCCGATGATCCCGTCAGACCAAAACGAGGTGGACATAAAATAACGACATACATATACAACAATATGTATAACATCAATACATAAAACAATTAAGGTACTTGCCTCGATTCGAAGACAAGAATAATACTTCCACGAAAAATGAAACACTCGAAGGTCGCCCCTTCGATCAATCACGTAGCAAGCTCGAACCTTAAACAAAAGAAATAATATAGAGTTCATCTCACGTCGTACGGACATCTAACAATCCAAATTACGGTCGGAAGTTCATAAAAGCGTAACTGCTGCGCGCGTACGTTACGTACCATAGGTAGCGTACATTAAACCTACTCGTTAGCGCACGTAAACTACGAAGTCTAGCGTACGCTAACCATGTATTGACAGACCCTCTCTGATCAGACGACTGACTCGTCTGATGACATAACGTACGTTACGTACCAAATGTAGCGTACGTTAACTATGCCCGACAGCGTATGTTAACTATACAGCATAATGTATGTTAAGCGTGCATGGCAGTTTCTCACTGGGTAGAGGACTGTTCTAACTGTGATGAAGTTTACGAAATCCTCAGTGATTAACGTATGTTATCCTTCTACATAACATGTTCATCAAAACTATGAATGATCTTACGGATTCAAACATCTTCGAATTCAAGGAAATGTATATCATCGCAAGACTTATATTCAATCTCGATTATCATACGGATGGCTGGCATTGATCCGATCTAATGTAATAATGCTGAAGTTTTGGAGCTATTAGATGACTTTAGGTGTATAAATAGACCCCTTAGATCCTTCATCAATCATCATTCATCTTATAATTTTCCATTTTCTTGTAAACTTTTCTTTTTGTGTGAAGAACACACTTGTGTTCTTGAGTGATCTTTGTAAGTGTGGTAAAACATATGTTGTTCAGAGAGTTTATTGTTTCTATCTCCTTTATCTATTAAGGGAGTTAGGATCAATTCTTTCTCTTGATTCAACTAATAATGACCACACAATCTTGTAACATGTATAATAAACCCTTCATGGGCTAAGTAATCTTTAGTTGGGATTATAAACAAGGTTAGTCATGTTATTTATGTTTGTATAAAGATCTATTATGAATTACTTATTATTGTGTGTGATTTTCATTGTTTGAACAATCTTTATTTATTTGGCCAATAAATGACGATATTAATGGTCTTCATATGTTTCGAAAGAAAATATGTTTGATTAGATCAAATGATCTTCACTCTAAGTTGTTCTAGGGGATAGAAATATACCCCTAGTCTTTAGATGATTCTTTGAGTTATTTTCATAAATCCTAATGCTATGTATTGAAGCCAATCAACATAGAAATATAGTGGATTAATTCAATATGTAAGGGGCGTTTTATAGTTCGAAAGAGAAACCGTCTTTTTAAGGAAAATCGAATCTACACAACATAATAAGTAAATTCATCTTATGATCTCCAATACATCTTTTATAACTAATGACGAACTAAGTTTGTAATCCCAACTATTTCATTTTATCGATAATCAATCTATTATTATTGCTATCTTTTTATTTCCTTATAATATTAGAACTATTATTGCAATTTATTTGCAATTATTAAACCAAACTTTTTAATTGTGTGTTTCACTCATCTTTAGTATCTATAAAAGTAGACTAATAGTGTATAATTCAAATTATAACAAAACTTCCTTGTGGGATCGATAAACCGGACTCAAAATGTCCACTTTACTACTTGATATGATATCGTGCACTTGCGATAGTTACACTAAAAGCGTGTCAAGTTTTTGGCGCCGTTGCCGGGGAAGTATAAGTTATATTTGAAATCTTACATTGTAAACTATTTTTATAGGTACAAATTTCTCGACGTTGTAAATTAGTACTCAATTGTGTTTGTCCGGTCAAGTGGCGGATAACGGTACTCCGTGACTATTAAAGTCGGATTTTTCAGTTTCCCACAACAACTGATATTTGTAGATATTTTATTCAATTATTTTCATTGTCTTTTTATTTTTGTTTTTTTATTATGGACGAAACATTGTTTAAAATTGAAAAAAAAATTTCCCTTTCTAAGCAAAAATGCAATTTTAAAAATTTACAAGACAAGGCTTGAAAGGATGAGATTGCTTACGAATAAAAGCATACCTTTTGACATAAGATTCATTATCGAAGCCAAAGTAAGAATAGAAGGTGAATTCACAGAAACACCAACTAGATTTTTACCAGGGCTTGGAAAAAGTTCATATGCCAAGAAACGACGAGCAAAGATGCTAGCCGTTTGCTATAAATGTGCTAGATGGGCGTAATGCAAAATGTCGATCTTTAGGAATTCCATCTACAAACAGAGAAGATAAAATTCAGTTCATTAATGATGGTCTGAATAAGGAGAATTTAGATAATATCGAAATTTCTCTTGACACGCATCCTAGTGGACTTGTATATTACGGAATTCAATGTTTGTGGAATAAATTCAAACCAGAATATGAACTACGTCTTGGGAATCTGACGTTAAAAGACCCTGTTTGCCAATTTGTAAGAAAATTGGATGGGAAGCTTCTTCCCGACTCATAGAAGGCGTTTAGGCCGTTTCTGAACGTAAAATCAGAGGAAGATGTGAGCCACAATCACAACTACTGTACATACGCGTAAGTATATTTTATTTTTATCGTGTGGTGAGATTTTCTGAATAAAAAAATGTGATACGCGATAAAAGCTTTCATTATTCTATTGAGTAGTTGAAGCACAATCAAACGCAATCACAAACTTGTTAAAACAATTTTTACCTTCTTTTTCTTCTATAAATAAAACTTTCTACTGGTTTCTTTCATTCATCCCTCAAACTTACACTTTTCTCTTTTTCTCTCTAAAAATTTTGTTTTTTTCTTTTCAAAAATGGAGTCATCATCTTCAACAAAAAAATTTAACACAGTCTTCATTTTTGGTGGATCTAGTTCTGGAAAAGAGGCATGCTTCACTGAAGCAGCCCACAACTTGGGTCTTACCTTAGGAGAAAAATGCATTCATGTAGTTTACGGAGGAGGAAGTCTAGGATTAATGGGACGAGCTGCTGCTTCTGCCTATATGGAAGGAGTAAGAGTGTTGGGAATAATCCCAAAACCTCTGGCTGAAAGTAAAATCACCGGGTCAACTATTGGAGATGAGTTTAGATCTGTGAATATGCAAGATCACATAACTCACATGATAAATAATTCTGGTGCCTTTATCGCCCTTCCCGGTGGTTTTGGCACCCTTGAGGAACTTTTTCATGTGGTTACCAGAGCCCAGCTAAATGTTCATCAAAAACCAATAGGTGTGCTTAATGTCAATGGTTTCTTTGATGGTTTACTGTCTTTCATCGACTACTCTGCTGAAAAGGGCTTTATTTCCGAGCGTGCAAAACGAATCATAGTCGTTGCAACAACACCAGAAGAACTAATCAAAAAACTCAATGAATTTGTTCCTCAACCAAATCCAGCTCTAGCTAAAATTGTCTGGGTAGAAGATTTTACCGTGAGAAAATGAAAAGTGGATTCATTCCTCTCCCTTTGATAACCCATGTTGGACCTCTTGTATTTTTACTTTTTGTCATGTGAAATAATCGTGCTAAATGATGGCAGCTTAAGGAGTTTCTTCTTGATCTCTTGACGCGCATCTATTCGCGATTTATGTATTTTTATTTCATTACTGTAATGTTTATTTCGTGTTTTGCTTTTATAAAAACTTTGATGGCAGCGTAAGGCGACTCTTCGGACTTTCTTGATGCGCATCTTAAAAATTGTGTTATACTTACGAGTATATTTTATTTTCTTTTGTTGTGTGCCTCGTATATTTAATCTCTTGCAGATTCTAAAAGGCGTTAGCTCAGACATCAACTTTCTTAACAGGAAGTATTCTGCTTTTCTGCATTGATTTTTATTTTTATTTTTTTTTTCAAACTGAGGACAGTTTTATTTTCAAGTTTGGGGGTGGTTTGTTTTAGAATTTTGGTGTGTTCTGATTGATTTGGTTTTTGGTGTGTTTTGATTGATTTGGTTATTTGCCTTAATTTATATATATATATATATATATATATATATATAGTATTTTGATTTTTGAGATTTCTACATCTGGCCATAACACCAATAAATTAGCTATATACAAGCTTCTAAAATCGTTTTAACGGTAAAAAAATTGTATATTCCAAAATTTTTGAGCCTTAATCTCTCTTTCCAAGCCTTGTAATTATCATATAAAATCGAGTCATTCGTTACCTTGAGAAAAGAAGAATCAATTGGTTGATGAAAAATAAAACTGAAATTTACTGAATTTCTGGAGGTTTTGATTTTGCATGATGAACTTAAAAATGATTTTCTGCAAAATTGATATTCCCGAAAAACGGAGTCATTGGTGAAAAGAGCTACACGTTAGCAAATAACGGTGTGAAAGCTATCACCTAAAAAAATAAATGATGAAAAGGAGAAGTGTTGAGCAGCAACAGCCGCCTAATTTTGGAAGTCTTAAATTTTGCGAAAAATAAAGGACTGACCATTGTTGGTGCGTAGCTGCCGTCTCAGAAAAATTGGTGAAAAGAGCTACACGTTAGCAAATAACGGTGTGAAAGTTATCACCTTTTTACGAAAAGAAAAATAATGAGATAGAAATTGTGTTAGTGAAAAGAGCTACACGTTAGCAAATAACGGTGTGAAATCTATCACTAAAAGGGATGTAGTTTATGAGCAGATTTGAATTAATTAGCAGCTGAATTTCAATACACTCAATTTTGTGAAAATCACAATATTTGATGACGCCAATGAAATTCTTCTTCATATTGAGTCGAAAAATAAACGAGTGATCGAGAGCAACCATTAAAGGGAGTTGTGTGTATCACGAGTGGGAAAGAAATAATCAACCTTTTGGGGGGAAAACCTTACATTTTGGAATTACAAAATAAAAACCGTGTTTTAACTTCAAAAACATTAGTAGATTTATTTTGAATCTTGATTCATTTCTATCTACTGTATAAAGCTGGTTGTTGTTTATTAATGGCATTTTGATCTCCTTTTCTCTTTTTATATTTTAATTTATGTGTGTATTAATTTTCTTATTTTTTATTTATTTTTATTTTTATTTTTGGAGTGTGAATAATAAAGAGTCTTGCTCGGGACTAGCAAGAATTCAAGTTTGGGGGTGATAAGTGTCGTTTTGTACACTTATCCATGGTTTGTATCGATAAAATTCACCCATAATTGAGCTAGTCTACTCGTTTTTTGCTTTTAATTTATTAGTTTTAATAATTTTATTTTTATCGGATGATGATCGGATTAAATAACTGAATTACTCAAGAAACAACATGTTTAATAAATATTCTCTTTATTGAATTTTGATATATTCATGTTGTAGGGCTTTCCGAGACGAATTCGGCAGTCTTTCCGGATTCAAAATCAGAGTTATATATCAAAAGTTATCATCCGAAGAAGATCTGGGGCAAAAACGCAAAGTCTGAGAAATTCTGGGCCGAAAACGTAACTATCCAAGCTTCAAATGAGCAAATTTACGAAGCCGAGTTACAGCCGTAACATTCAGGGGTTACGGCCGTAAGTCACTCTAGTTACGGCCGTAACTCCTGAATGTTACGGCCGTAACTCTTGACAGATTACTATGATTTGTCTAATTTTTTAAACTTTTTGTGTATTATTGAGGGGATGGATGGCATTGATCCTATCTAATGTAATAATGCTGAAGTTTTGGAGCTATTAGATGACTTTAGGTGTATAAATAGACCCCTTAGATCCTTCATCAATCATCATTCATCTTATAATTTTCCATTTTCTTGTAAACTTTTCTTTTTGTGTGAAGAACACACTTGTGTTCTTGAGTGATCTTTGTAAGTGTGGTATAACATATGTTGTTCAGAGAGTTTATTGTTTCTATCTCTTTTATCTACTAAGGGAGTTAGGATCAATTCTTTCTCTTGATTCAACTAATAATGACCACACAAGCTTGTAACATGTATAATAAACCCTTCATGGGCTAAGTAATCTTTAGTTGGGATTATAAACAAGGTTAGTCATGTTATTTATGTTTGTATAAAGATCTATTATGAATTACTTATTATTATGTGTGATTTTCATTGTTTGAACAATCTTTATTTATTTGGCCAATAAATGACGATATTAATGGTCTTCATATGTTTCGAAAGAAAATATGTTTGATTAGATCAAATGATCTTCACTCTAAGTTGTTCTAGGGGATAGAAATATACCCCTAGTCCTTAGATGATTCTTTGAGTTATTTTCATAAATCCTAATGCTATGTATTGAAGCCAATCAACATAGAAATATAGTGGATTGATTCAATATGTAAGGGGCGTTTTATAGTTCGAAAGAGAAACCGTCTTTTTAAGGAAAATCGAATCTACACAACATAATAAGTAAATTCATCTTATGATCTCCAATACATCTTTTATAACTAATGACGAACTAAGTTTGTAATCCCAACTATTTCATTTTATCGATAATCAATCTATTATTATTGCTATCTTTTTATTTCCTTATAATATTAGAACTATTATTGCAATTTCTTTGCAATTATTAAACCAAACTTTTTAATTGTGTGTTTCACTCATCTTTAGTATCTATAAAAATAGACTAATAGTGTATAATTCAAATTATAATAAAACTTCCTTGTGGGATCGATAAACCGGACTCAAAAGGTCCACTTTACTACTTGATACGATATCGTGCACTTGCGATAGTTACACTAAAAGCGTGTCATTAATCAATCTCAGAACCTTACTCTCATCATTTGACGTAATAGGATTCTACAATGATGTTTACAACAATGATATCTTAAGCATAATTATCCCAACTTCTAAATGTGATGTTTGGTCGAATAATACATCAATGGAACTTAATATCTTGATAGCATGATCATCACATCCTTAAGAACACGAAACCAAGGTTGGAGATAGTATAACATACCTTAAGATGAAGGAAACACCGAGACAATAGGTAGAATCCAACTCCGGTTGCTTGTGTGTTAATCCAAAACGATTCTCCACTTCAATGAGTAATCTCCAATCTTCAATGATCAAGAAAAGGTGTTCTAAAGGTGTTTAAGGGGGCTGGGATATCTCTGGGCACGAAGTATGCTGAAGGATAGGTGAAATGAACGAGCTGAAATGAAATGGTGTGATGTCTTATTTATAATTTTCTGTCTTTAATGTACGTTAGCCTGCATGCATAACGTACGTTAGCCTCTTAGCGTACGCTACCCAGCATAATTTAGCGTACGCTATCGTCCTGATAGTTAACTGTCCTGATTCTGACCTTGATTACGTACGTTACACCATGAGGTTACGTACGTAAGTAACACATGTTAGCGTACACTAGACACAATCCTTAGCATACGTTAACAATCATTGACTTCAAAAGTGTCCAGGTTCATCCGAGGGAATCTTATCCGGACCCATGTCCGGCTGGCGCATGTGACAGCTGCCTAGCTCAATTATTGGCTGGTTAACGCACGCTACACTACATTCATAGCGTACGCTATTTCCAACAGATAACGTATGTTAAGCTACCCTTGTTAACGTATGTTATCACGTATTTGCATGGGAAAATTTACATGTTGCCATACTCATGTACAAGGATACAAATACGAGAAATATCATACCTCAATCATCGATATCACAATTCCGAATAGTACAGGGTTCAAATACAGATGAAATACTCAATAATAAATCCGGATATTACAAAAACAAGGTTGAATGACGAATGATACTGATATACAATTCAAATTACGCCGAACGGTGAATACAATGAATGAATATGAATGATGAATGATTATTAATAAGTGAAAATTACTGAGTGACAATTTACTGAATGATTATGAATGAATTTACAACGTCTGAATGGTCCTCTCTGATTGTCCGTCGGACTGAGGATGAAAAGTTGTGCTGAGATTAAGCTGAGTTCCCATAGCACGATGAACTGATTTCCAAAAATGTGACACGAATCGCCCGTCACGATCAGAAACGATACTCTTAGGAGTACCGTGCAATCTCACTATCTCTTTGATGAACAACTGGGCAAGTCTCTCGGGACCCCATGTATCCTTAATCTCAAGGAAATGAGCTGACTTAGTTAAGCGGTCCACAATTACCCAAATTGTATTCATACCACGACGACTCGTCGGTAACCTCGTGATGAAGTCCATTGAAATATCCTCCCACTTCCATTCTGGGATAGGAAGCAGTTTCAGCATACCCGCCGGTTGCTGATGTTCTATCTTGACTTGCTGCAGGTCAGACATCTCGAAACAAATTCTGTGACTTCTCGCTTCATATTACTCCACCAGTAATTTTGTTTCAAGTCCTTGTACATCTTTGTAGACCCCGGATGAATAGAATAAGGGGTAGCATGGGTCTCTCTCAAAATCGAGTTTTTCAACTTGTCATATGCCGGGACGCATAACCAGTTCTTAAATCGCAAAAGTCCATCCTCGTGGACCACAAATCTAGGGGCTTTCCCCTGAGCCACATCATCTCGGATGCGCAACAAAAAGGGGTCTGAACCTTATTTCACTCTGATCGCCTCCTCAAGTGGCGATGAAATCTCCAGCATACAAAGCTGCCCTTGTACACGCTGTGACCAAACCTCGATCTCATGCCTTAGGAATTCCTGCTGAAGTTCCTTCTGAACAGTTAAACGAGAAAGCATTTGCTCCTGAACGGACTTACGACTCAAGGCGTCGGCGACAACGTTCGCCTTGCCCAGGTGGTATAGTATCTCAATATCATAATCTTTGATTACTTCTAACCACCATCTCTGTCGCATGTTTAACTCCTTCTGAGTAAATATATACTTCAAACTCTTATGATCGGTGAAAATCTGACAGGTGACGCCATAAAGATAATAACGCCAAATCTTCAACGCAAATACCACGACCGATAGCTCCAGGTAATGGGTCGGATAATTGACCTCGTAAGGTCTCAGTTGCCGCGAAGCATAGGCAATCACTTTCCCGTTTTGCATTAGTACACATCTGAGACCGTATCCGGATGCGTCACTATAAACCACGAATCCTTCCATCCCTTGTGGCAAGGAAAGGACAGGTGCTGAAATTAAACGGATCTTGAGTTCCTAAAAACTCTGTTGAAACGCATCAAACCACGTGTATTTCTTATCCTTTCGCAAAAGGTTCGTCATAGGTTGAGCGATTTTAGAAAATCCTTCCACAAATCGCTGGTAATAGCCTTCTAATCCGAGAAAGCTTCGGATTTCCTTAACATTCTTCGGAGGTTGCCAATCTCGGATAGCCTCCGTATTTTGAAGGTCGACACGTACTCCGTCTGATGAAATCACATGTCTGAGAAACGTCACCTCGGACATCCAGAACTCACATTTGAAAAACTTTCCATAGAGTTGCTCTCGTCTCAACACTTCGAGAACCTGATGAAGGTGAAATTCGTGCTCCTCTCGGTCACGAGAATAAATCAAAATGTCGTCTATGAAAACAACCACAAACTGATCTAAATAGTCGATGAAAATCCGATTCATTAACTCCATGAATACCGCAGGTGCATTAGTTAACCCAAATGACATCACTACAAACTCGTAGTGCCCATAGCGTGTTCGAAATGCCGTCCTTGCGATATCCGACTCTCGAATTCACAACTGATGATACCTAGATTATAAATCGATCTTGGAAAATAATGAAGCTCCCTGAAGTTGATCTAAGAGATCATCAATACGGGGTAGGGGATATTTATTCTTGATCGTCACCCTGTTAAACTCTCGATAATCAATACACAAGCGAAATGAACTATCCTTCTTCTTGACAAATAACACTGGTGCTCCCCACGGGGATGCACTCGGTCGGATATAACCTTTTCGATCAATTCCTCCAGTTGATTCTTCAATTTCTGCATTTCGGTCAGGGTCATCCGATACGGTGCCTTCGATAATGGGGACCTACAAGGCTCCAACTCTATCGTGAATTCCACATCGTGCAATGGACACGCGGTTGAATTTCAGTATGGATTTTCATCCGCAGATCGATGGTCAGTCCGAGAGAACCATCCAAACTCTAGAATACATGTTGAGGGCATGTGCTCTTGATTGGAAAGACGATTGGGAAACCCAGCTACCTTTGGTGGAATTTACTTATAATAATAGTTGGCACGCTTCGATACAAATGGCACTGTATGACGCATTGTATGGCCGTCGTTGTAGGTCCCCTTTGTGTTGGGGCGAACTATCAGAATCTTTGGGTACGGAGCCCGATATGTTGTTAGCATCTCGTGAGAAGATTGCTCTGATTAGGAGTCGGCTGTTAACGGCTCAAAGTCAACAGAAGTCCTATGCTGACCACCGTCGACGACTGCTTGAGTTAGAGTTTGGTGACCATGTGTTAATGAAGGTGTCTCCTACCCGAGGTGTCTTTCGTTTCGGGAAGAGGGGCAAGTTGAGCCCGAGGTACATTGGGCCGTTTGAGGTTTTGGAGCGTGTAGGTGATCTGGCCTATCGACTGGCTTTGCCACCGGCTTTGAGTCGGATTCACAACGTGTTTCATGTCTCCTAGTTGAGGAAATATGTTGCTGATCTGAGCCATGTACTACAGTTCAAAGAGATTGAATTAGCGGAGGATCATTCGTACGAGGAGCGTCCTGTGCGGATACTTGAGAGGAGGATCAAGCAATTGATGAACAAGACGATCCCCCTACTGAAGGTTCAGTGGTCGCGACACGGAGTTGATGAGGCTACGTGGGAAATCGAAGAGAGCATGCGAGTGAGATATCCCGAGTTATTTACCCCTTAGTTTCGAGGACGAAACTCCTTTTAAGGAGGGGAGTATGTAATATCCGACTGTAATTCTTCATTTTTATCTATCATTGTATTGCTTAGAAAAATTGAATAATGTGGATCGTTGCAGATTTTATATAATTGAATTACTTAATTCGTTATCCACTTCATGTTGGATGGTTAGAGGTTAATTAGAGAGTTGCATTTTTTGACTCTTTTAGTACTGTAGCGTACGCTATGTGACTTGATTAACGTACATTAATCGAACTACTTAACGTAAGTAAAATTTTACCTGTTGCATACGTAAAGAGAGAATCTGACATCAGTTGACTTCCGCACGTGCGCCTGTTGTCCGTTGCATGCATATGATGGGCTGTCTGGTCGGTCGGAGTCAACCCTTATTAGCGTACGTA
Organism: Orobanche coerulescens; assembly: GCA_033398695.1. NCBI lineage: Eukaryota > Viridiplantae > Streptophyta > Magnoliopsida > Lamiales > Orobanchaceae > Orobanche > Orobanche coerulescens. The sequence goes on from CM065810.1 coordinate 22,252,713, forward strand.
ACACCCCTTTTATTAGCGCACGCTAATAGCCTGCGAATTCAAGACAGTAGCCACTGTAAGCCGCTTACGTACGTAATATTAACCGGTTAGCGTACGTAAGAGTGTTAATGTACGCTAAATATTGTCGATATCGTACTTTAAGCCTGTGCAGTCTATTTATAGGACCAGCCTGTTTTTCATTTCTTTTCAGTTCCAACTCGATTTTCTCTCCGTATATTCCCTCTCCTGCCTCCCTAAACCGATATTAACCTCCTCCACCTTGGTTTTGAGTCTTGTAACTTGGATTGGAGCTCATTGATTCGAAGTTAGAAGGTGTTTTTGAGCTTGAAGTGTGTTTTCTTGTGGTGTTGAGAGTTGTTCTTCGTTTCTGGAGGTATGTATATGTTTATCCTCTGTATTTTTCGTATATTAATGTTAGTAGTGTAGAATACTTCACTTAGAGTTTAATTATCCAAGTAGAACATGGTTGTAATTAAACTTTTTAACACTTCTTGATGAATATGATAAAGAGGGTTTGAAATGAATGTGTTCTTGAGGTTATAATGATAGTAACCATGTTTATAATCTTCATGCTCACCTTGCTGGACGAATTCATATCAGTAGGACCTTGATAAATCAGTTAGCTTCATCATGGTTAGACTTGAACAATGAAATTGTTATCATAAAGTGTTCAAACACCATACTTGATATTCACTTACCTTGGGAAGAACTTGGCAATGTTAAACGTAGGAGGATGTTCTCTTGTTCAGAATTCTTAAGAGTTATAACCTCCTTATGTTTCAGCCCAGCAAGACTTTGAAAATTGATAAGGATATTTGTGAAAACAACAATAACCTCTTATTAACCGGATGTGTTAATAACCTAAGAATGTGTTTGATCATCTTGTGGTGTTCTTAAGGTAGTGAACTCATAAATGATATTAATGAATCCTCCAGGTTTGTAAGAATGATTTTGATAACCTTCATGAATATGGTGTAATCTCATAACTAATATAACCTTATTGTAAGCTTAATATTCAATTTAGATGAGATGTATTGATGAACATAATTGTGCAGATTTTACCTTTCAACATTGCAATGTTTTGGAAAGTTTAATCAACATAAGATGATATTGACAACATAAGTGGTTGTTTAACATGTTCTTGATAAAATTCTTATTTATGAAGAATCATGTGAACATTCAGTAAAAGTATTGTGAACCGGTTTTATGGTTGAAATGAGGTAAAAAGAATTCTTGGTATGAGACTTCGATATTTTGAGATAGCGAAACTATTCGAATGTATTGTAGGGTGTCGTCTTACTAATCCTATATTGATAATTATACGAATATGTTATTGAGTAAAATGTATTTCGTTTAAGGTTGATTGTTCGAGTAAACGATATTAGTCGAGGACCGTTCGTTCGTTTCGACAAGAAGAGGATTATTATCGTCTCCGTATTGAGGCAAGTTATCTTGCTTGGTTATAATGATGATTAGATTCTTGTGATGGTTATGCATTTCATATGTATGAAATGTTTATGAAATGTTTGTTGTGATTTGACATTGTCTTTGACGTTATTCCGTTTTCATCATGGGGTTGCATTCCCAAGTATGTCGCTTTGAATCATTGATCTCGTTGGTCCTTATTGTCACTTCGGTGAGTTTTCTTGATCCTTAATCGGATATGTATTTCGTTGAATTTCGTTGTCATGTTGTATCGTGACATATCTGGAATCATATCTGCGTGCCGATTGGTTATTGTGTAGGATTTTTAGCTGGGCACTTATATAGTCATACGTGGATGTTTCCGTATTGGACTGTGCACACGAGACGTAGTTCGTGAGGCTAATTAGGTACATTGTCACACGTATATTCTGGATTCCGTATACGGGGTGGACATGTACACGGACACATTTCCGGATCGGGCGTACTGTGATGTCCATCTTGAGCCCTATTGTTTAGTCGTTCATAGTCCATGTTGATTGGATATGTTTGATGGTTTGTGACTGATTGTTCATACGCCCGAGGGGTATGTTCAATAGTCGGGATATTTTCTTGAGATCTAATATATGTGAATTGTATAATGTCGGGAGAATCATTTATCATGTATATCTGACCTATATCTGACCCTGTGTTTTGGGCGAAATACTTGTGTTGTATTTTAGGTCGAGGCAAAGGCAAGGCACGGGAAGAGCATGTTGACGGCGAAGGGTTCGAAGGATACTAGTTCGGGGGGCCCAAATCATTTGTTGTCCGGTTATGTTAAACCGTGTAATGTTACCTTATTTCCGTTTCATTTATATTACTATCTGGTTGTATTGGTATTTGAAGTATATTCCATCTCCATATGGTTTATACTTGTATTTCGGATCCTGTATATCACAAGGCCGTTGGCCATATTTTTAATAAACTCCTAATCGGAGTAATGACTATTTATTGTGGTTCGATATCACAAGTAATACTTATTTAATCTATTTTTGGATATCGCCTGGTGGGTCCCAGTGTGGGGTCCACGGCACTGTAATAGCCGCCTTTTGGGGTGTTACAGAAGATGGTATCAGAGCGTGTTGTTTTCTTTTTTGTGAGTCATTGTAAAATGAACTAGTATCAAGAGACCTTCGTGTAACGTGTGACCTGTGCAAGCGCCTGACCCTACGAGCCAAATACGGTATGTACTTTATGAGCCATGATTTAATTACTGGCATGATATTGATATTGGGATAGATCTCTTTGTTGATCTTGTTATTTCAAGGATTTGTGACAGGATTTATCTGATTGATAATTTGAGGTAAATTCTGGATTGATTATATGGTTGAAATTTTCGACTCGGCGTCGATATGATATTTTGTGACACTCGTAGTGTCGATAATTCATTATGAACTGTTTTCTTAAGTATGTAATTCTTTGTTGCTATTAACTTAGCATGAACTTTGACTGGTATCATGAACTGTACTTATGGTTATCATTGCGGTTTGATTCTTTCAGTATGGAAAGAAATATGAGAGGCCGTGGAAGAGGGGGACGAGGCCGCGGAAGGGGCCGAATCCCGATACCACGAGCCAACAGGCGCGTGAATGTGGAGCACAGTTCCGCAGCCAGTGGTTCGCCTTCTAGGGAACAATCGCACCACACTGGACAAGAGGATGCGCGTGTCGATCCTTACATTGTGATGCGGGGCATGATGACTCAGATGACTCAGATGGGTCAATTAATGGAAGCTATGCAGAGAACTACTACTGGCCAGCAACAGGGGCCTCATCCTCCTCCTGTGCTTGGCGGGCCCGTGAGTCGGATCATCAGCGACATCTCTCGCCAGTGACCTCCGACCTTTGAAGGCTCCTCTGAGCCTGCTGACATTGTGCATTGGATTGAACACTTTGAGAAATTATTCGAGATGGTGAACTGCCCAGAAGAGAACCGCATCTCTATAGCCGCTTACTATCTTAGCAAAGGCGCTCATACCTGGTGGCTTTCAATGAGGCCAACTGATGGTGTTTATACTTGGGAGGAATTTAAAAACCTCATGCGAGACCGTTACTATCCAGGGCCACTCCGTGAGGCCAAACTGTCAGAACTGCTGAACCCGGACCCATCTGAATACGATGATGTATTATCTGTTGCCGAAAAATTCCAGGCACTCCTTCCTTTCGCCACGACAATTATCCGAATAGAGGCTGATAATATCAAATACTTTCTCAAGAGGCTTAAACCCCAAATGAGAATGCAGCTGTTGAATCACCATTGTACTACCTTACCAGAGTTCAAGGAGAAAGCTCTGGAGTATGAACTCACCGCGAAGGAGATTTCCAAAAAGCAACCACAGTCCAACAACAAAAGATCCAGAGGCAGAACTGCAGGAGAGTAGCAGGGGACATTCAGAAAACCCCAGTCATTGCCAAACCCTTCTGATCGACCACCCATGGCGTCGAAGCCAGCCGGATCGCACTCTTGAGCGGTTCCCTCATCCGTGGTGTGCTATAACTGTGGAGACCAGGGGCATGTCAGCTCCAAATGCCCAAAGCCATCCGTCACATGCCATACTTGTGGCAAGAATGGTCACCGAGCTCGATTTTGCAGGAGTGGACCCGGACATGAACCAGTAGCGTCTCATGCTCCAGTTCAGTCCTCTGTCCAAAACCGGGTGCCTCCGTCCGCTTCCTATCAGACCACCAGGGCGAATAGGGGAATGGGCCGTGGAAATCAAAGTGGTACACCTGGTGCCGGAGCTGCGAAACCCAGGATTTACGAGATGAAGAAAGCTGACGATCCCAAGGCCAGCATGATTTTAGGTATACTCGAGATCCACTCCCAGCCTGTTTGTGTGTTCTTTTTTATACCGGTGCTTCACACTCCTTTATATATTCTTCTTGTTTGAGTAGCTTGCCTCTAGACCATGTTATCAATTGTGAGCCTTACATGATTGGTCTACTTGATGGTAGAAGAATTATTGGGAATCGTGAAGTCCAGGACTGTCCGATTCATATGAACGACCGTGAGTGGTTGTCAAATCTGATTATAGTCGATTTACCTAAGGATGATATAATCTTGGGTATTGATTAGATGGATCTTCATGATTCCATACTTAGTATCCGCAAGAGGATGGTAACCGTCACTTCTGATGATGGTTTCGAGTGCATTTTTCGAGGTGATAATCTCAGTCGTTCCGGGAGAGTCATCAGCGCTATGAAAGCAGTGAAACTGCTTAATCAAGGGTGTATTGGTTATTGGTGTTACATGACCAAAACAGCAGATCGACCAGTTGAATTGGCTGACATTCCGGTAGTCCGAGACTACCCAGACGAGTTTCCAGGTTTACCTCCACATCGTGAGGTGGAGTTTATTATTGAGTTGGAGCCGCGTACGTCCCCGCTTTCGAAAGCACCATATCGTATGGCTCCAACTGAGATGCAGGAGTTAAAGAACCAGCTGGAGGAATTGACTGAGAAGGGCTATACTCGACCTAGTGCGTCCCCTTGGGGAGCACCAGTATTATTTGTATGGAAGAAAGACGGATCTCTGCGTTTATGTATTGATTACCATGAGCTGAACAGGGTAACCATTAAGAACAAATATCATTTGCCTCGTATTGATGATTTATTGGATCAACTTCAGGGAGCTGCTGTGTTTTCTAAAATCGATTTGAGGTCCGGTTATCATCAGCTAAGGATTCGAGAGTCTGACATTTCAAAGACAGCCTCGCTATGGGCATTATGAGTTCGTGGTGATGCCATTTGGGTTGACTAATGCACCAGCTGTGTTCATGGAGTTGATGAAACGGGTTTTTATTAACTATCTAGATCGCTTTGTAGTCGTTCTTATTGATGACATCTTGATTTACTCTCATGACCACGAAGAGCACGAGCGTCATCTCTACCAAGTTCTTGATGCGTTGAGGCGGGAACAGCTTTATGGGAAATTTTCTAAATGTGAATTCTGGATGCCTGAGGTTATCTTTCTTGGGCATGTGATATCAGCCGAAGGGGTGAGAGTGGACCCACAAAAGATGGAAGCTATTCGAGATTAGCTTCCACCGAAGAACGTGAAGGAAGTTCATAGTTTCCTCGGCCTAGCAGGTTACTACCGATGGTTCATAGAAGAATTTTCTAAAATTGCGCAACCGATGACTAACTTACTGCGGAAGGATAAGAAGTATTTGTGGTCAGAAGCATGTCAGAAAAGTTTTGATGAGCTCAAGAGTCGATTGATTTTGGCACCTGTTTTGGTCCTACCAAAAGGAACGGAAGGATTCGTGGTGTACAGTGACGCGTCGAGACAAGATGTGTACTCATGCAGGAAGGGAAAGTGATTGCCTATGCATCGAGACAATTGAGACCCTATGAAGTTAACTACCTGACCCACGACTTGGAGCTAGCAGCCGTGGTGTTTGCTTTGAAAATCTGGCGTCACTATCTGTATGGAGTTACCTGCCAGATCTTTACTGACCACAAGAGCCTAAAGTACATTTTTACTCAGAAAGAGTTGAACATGAGGCAGATAAGGTGGCTAGAACTAATAAAGGACTATGATATCGAGATCTTTTATCATCCGGGCAAAGCAAATGTGGTTTCCGATGCTTTGAGCCGTAAGACAGTGCAGGAGCAGATGCTGAGCCGCTTGACATCACAAAGAGAGTTGCAGTTAGATCTTATGAGGCCAGAAATTGAAGTTTGGTTATAGGGTGTTCAGGGACAACTTTGCACACTTGAGATCTCTTCGTCTCTTGATGATATGATCAGATCGAAGCAAGTTACGGACCCATTCTTATCTCGAGTTCGGGATGAAGTAACTCAAGGGAAAGCCCCTGGATTCGTGATCCACGAAGATGGATTAATACGCTTTATAAATTGAGTTTGTGTACCCGCAGACGAAGAGTTGAGTAACTCTATCATGAGAGAAGCCCATGCTACCCCGTACTCTATTCACCCGGGATCTAGCAAGATGTATAAGGATTTGAAGCAAAATTATTGGTGGGGGATATGAAACGTGAGGTTTCCGAATTCGTTTCGAGATGTTTAACCTGTCAGCAGGTTAAGATTGAGCACCAGCGACCCGTAGGAATTCTGAAACTGCTCCCGATTCTCGAGTGGAAATGGGAGGATATATCGATGGATTTTATCACTAGCTTGCCAACCAGTCATCGAGGAATGAATACAATTTGGGTGATTGTGGACCGTCTGACCAAATCAGCCCACTTCTTGAAGATTAAGGACACGTGGGGTCCTGGGAGATTGGCCCATCTATTTATTAAGGAAATTGTGAGGTTACATGGTACCCCCAAGAGTATTGTATCGGATCGTGACGGGCGATTCGTGTCGCACTTCTGGAAGGCAGTTCATCGTGCGATGGGCACGCAGTTGAATTTCAGTACGGCTTTTCATCCGCAGACTGATGGCCAGTCCGAGAGAACCATCCAAACTCTAGAAGACATGTTGAGGGCGTGTGCTCTTGATTGGAAACACGATTGGGAAACCCAGCTACCTTTGGTGGAATTTACTTACAATAATAGTTGGAACGCTTCGATTCAGATGGCACCGTATGAGGCATTGTATGGCCGTCGTTGTAGGTTCCCTTTGTGTTGGGACGAACCGTCAGAATCTTTGGGTACGGAGCCCGATATGTTGTTAGCAGCTCGTGAGAAGATTGCTCTGATTAGGAGTCGGCTGTTAACGTCTCAAAGTCGACAGAAGTCCTATGCTCACCACCATCGACGACCGCTTGAGTTCGAGGTTGGTGACCATGTGTTAATGAAGGTGTCTCCTACCCGAGGTGTCTTTCGTTTTGGGAAGAGGGGCAAGTTGAGCCCGAGGTACATTGGGCCATTTGAGGTTTTGGAGTGTGTAGGTGATCTGGCCTATCGACTGGCTTTGCCACCGGCTTTGAGTCGGATTCACAACGTGTTTCATATCTCCCAGTTGAGGAAATATGTTGTTGATCCGAGCCACATACTACAGTTCGAAGAGATTGAATTAGTGGAGGATCATTCGTACGAGGAGCGTCCTGTGCGGATACTCGAGAGGAGGATCAAGCAATTGCGGAACAAGACGATCCCCCTAGTGAAGGTTCAGTGGTCGTGACACGGAGTCGAGGAGGCTACGTGGGAAACCGAAGAGAGCATGCGAGTGAGATATCCCGAGTTATTTACCCCTTAGTTTCGAGGACGAAACTCCTTTTAAGGGGGGGAAATTTGAAGAATGTGGATCGTTGCAGATTTTATATAATTGAGTTACTTAATTCGTTATCCACTTCATGTTGGATGGTTAGATGTTAATTAGAGAGTTGCATTTTTTTTACTCTTTTAGTAGTCCAGCGTACGCTATGTGACTTGATTAACGTACGTTAATCGAACTACTTAACGTACGTAAAATTTTACCTATTGCGTACGTAAAGAGAGAATCTGACATCAGTTGACTTCTGCACGTGACCTTGTTGTCCGTTGCATGCATATGATGGATAGTCTGGTCGGTCGGAGTCAACCCTTATTAGCGTACGTAACACCCCTTTTATTCGCGCACGCTAATAGCCTGCGAATTCAAGACAGTAGCCACTGTAAGCCGCTTACGTACGTAATATTAACCGGTTATCGTATGTAAGAGTGTTAACGTACGCTAAATATTGTCGATAGCGTACGTTAATCCTGTGCAGTCTATTTATAGGACCATCCTGTTTTTCATTTCTTTTCAGTTCCAACTCGATTTTCTCTCCGTATATTCCCTCTCCTGCCTCCCTAAACCGATATTAACCTCCTCCACCTTGGTTTTGAGTCTTGTAACTTGGATTGGAGCTCATTGATTCGAAGTTAGAAGGTGTTTTTGAGCTTGAAGTGTGTTTTCTTGTGGTGTTGAGAGTTGTTTTTCGTTTCTGGAGGTATGTATATGTTTATACCTCTGTATTTTTCGTATATTAATGTTAGTAGTGTAGAATACTTCACTTAGAGTTTAATTATCCAAGTAGACCATGGTTTTAATTAAACTTTTTAACACTTCTTTATGAATATGATAAAGAGGGTTTGAAATGGATGTGTTCTTGAGGTTATAATGATAGTAACCATGTTTATAATCTTCATGCCCACCTTGCTAGACGAATTCATATCAGTAGGACCTTGATAAATCAGTTAGCTTCATCATGGTTAGACTTGAACAATGAAATTGTTATCATAAAATGTTCAAACACCATACTTGATATTCACTTACCTTGGGAAGAACTTGGCAATGTTAGACGTAGGAGGATGTTCTCTTGTTCAGAATTCTTAAGAGTTATAACCTCCTTATGTTTCAGCCCAGCAAGACTTTGAAAATTGATAAGGATATTTGTGAAAACAACAATAACCTCTTATTAACCGGATGTGTTAATAACCTAAGAATGTGTTTGATCATCTTGTGGTGTTCTTAAGGTAGTGAACTCATAAATGATATTAATGAATCCTCCAGGTTTGTAAGAATGATTTTGATAACCTTCATGAATATGGTGTAATCTCATAACTAATATAACCTTATTGTAAGCTTAACATTCAATTTAGATGAGATGTATTGATGAACATAATTGTGCAGATTTTACCTTTCAACATTGCAATGTTTTGGAGAGTTTAATCAACATAAGATGATATTGACAACATAAGTGGTTGTTTAACATGTTCTTGATAAAATTCTTATTTATGAAGAATCATGTGAACATTCAGTAAAAGTATTGTGAACCGATTTTATGGTTGAAATGAGGTAAAAAGAATTCTTGGTATGAGACTTCGATATTTCGAGATAGCAAAACTATTCGAATGGATTGTAGGGTGTCGTCTTACAAATCCTATATTTATAATTATACGAATATGTTATTGAATAAAATGTATTAGTTTGAGGTTGATTGTTCGAGTAAACGATATTAGTCGAGGACCGTTCGTTCGTTTTGACAAGAAGAGGATTATTCTCATTTCCGTATTGAGGCAAGTTATCTTGCTTGGTTATAATGATGATTAGATTCTTGTGATGGTTATACATTTCATGTGTATGAAATGTTTATGAAATATTTGTCGTGATTTGACATTGTCTTTGACGTTATTCCATTTTCATCATGGGGTTGCATTCCCAAGTACGTCGATTTGAATCGTTGATCTCGTTGGTCCTTATTGTTACTTCGGTGAGTTTTCTTGATCCTTAATCGGATATGTATTTCGTTGAATTTCGTTGTCATGTTGTATCGTGACATATCTGGAATCATATCTGCGTGCCGATTGGTTATTGTGTAGGATTTTTAGACGGGCACTTATATAGTCATACGTGGATGTTTCCGTATTGGACTGTGCACACGAGACGTAGTTCGTGAGGCTAATTAGGTACATTGTCACACGTATATTTTGGATTCCGTATACGGGGTGGACATGTACATGGACACATTTCCGGATCGGGCGTACTGTAATGTCCATCTTGAGCCGTATTGTTTAGTCGTTCATAGTCCATGTTCATTGGATATGTTTGATGGTTTGTGACTGATTGTTCATATGCCCGAGGGGTATGTTCAATAGTCGGGGTATTTTCTTGAGATTTAATATATGTGAATTGTATAATGTCGGGAGAATCATTTATCATGTATATCTGACCTATATCTGACCCTGTGTTTTGGGCGAAATACTTGTGTTGTATTTTAGGTCGAGGCAAAGGCAAGGCACGGGAAGAGCATGTTGACGGCGAAGGGTTCGAAGGATACTAGTTCGGGGGGCCCAAATCATTTGTTGTCCGTTTATTTTAAATTGTGTAATGTTACCTTATTTCCATTTCATTTATATTACTATCTGGTTGTATTGGTATTTGAAGTATATTCCATCTCCATATGGTTTATACTTGTATTTCGGATCCTGTATATCATAAGGCCGTTGGCCATATTTTTAATAAACTCCTAATCGGAGTAATGACTATTTATTGTGGTTTGGTATCACAAGTAATACTTATTTAATCTGTTTTTGGATATCGCCTGGTGGGTCCCAGTATAGGGTCCACGGCACTGTAATAGCCGCCTTTTGCGGTGTTACATTTATTTTCTCCCGACGTCTTAAACGACGCAGACTGAGTGGCCTGATTCTAAACAGATGACTGCTTCGGGGCCTGAGATGTCGTCGGAGTAGGTTTGGGGTCTCTTCGGCAAAAACAGGCCTTATGCCCGGCTATCCCACAGTTATTACACGTGATAGACTGCCTCGAACACTTAGTGCTGTAATGACCCTGCGCTCCACAGTTGAAACAGGTGATGGCCGATCTGGCCGCCCGGTACTGAGACTCCGCAGGTTTAGGCGCCATATGAGGTCGCTCGGAAAAAGTAGGGCCCGCACGAGGCTTCTTGAAGGTTGTCTTACTACTTTCGGACTGATTACGATTCTTTGATTTCTTGCCAGAAGATGAAGGTTGATGCTTTGCAATTTGCTTCGCAGTAAGCTCATAAGTAAGAGCTTTCTCGATTAAATCAGCCAGAGTGGCGCAATGATGATTAAGCAATTATATCTGGGCCATCATGCCCTGCATAAAAGTGAGTGAATCAACTCGAACATCTTCCGATTGAGTTGTGCCCCGGGTACGACTTCCTGGCAGTGAGTGATTATTCCCAGGTGAATGAGTGGCAGCGTCGCTGATTGTCGAATTGACATTATTCCTCGCATTCGCGCATGTATTCACATGAGCCCCCGGGTTTCAGCACCGTGGCCTCTTCCCCTGCGTCCTCTGACGGCTCTCTTCATACTGAAGTAGGAAGTCACATGATAATTATAGATCTCGCATGAGTACCGCATTATGATTACGTTATGAAATGATAATAATGAGCATACGCACTCTACCACCATGATTACATGAAGGATCAACTGAGGTGACATGATTATCTGATGAAATTCTTGAAATGATTATCTTGAACAAGTTAACAAGATTGATAATACGATCCACAATATCAACAACTGAATAATGAGATTGACTGAGTGATTAATGAGTTAACATGATCGACATGATCAAAAATGAAAATGATGATTGAGAATTGTTGACTGATTAATGATGAATGAGTGATTCTTATTGCCAGAAATTATACCATGGCGTCAGAAATCTTACAGTTCTTTCGGTATGAGGGGCTTAGCGCTTGCACAGGTCATACGTGACGCGAAAATCCAATGACACTAGCCTGATGAACGATGATTTCAAATGAGACATGACTTGTAAGGTAGTATTCAAAACCACGCTCGGATACCAGCTTTGTAACACCCCAAACTAGGCGAATATTACAGTGCCGTGAACCTTCAACTGGGACCCACCAGGCGAAGGAATATTAATAAATTAAATGATATAATTGTAGTACCAAACCATGTTATATCATCAATTACTCCGATGAGGAGTTTCAAGTAAAACACACCCAGGAAATACAGAATACATGTATATTTCATATGAAGATAAAATATACAACACTGAATGAAATGAAATCCAAATGGAACTGCAGCGGAAAATACATAACAAGAAAACGTGAACAAATGAATAGACTGTGGCCCCCTACTATTGTCACTGGGACTCCTCGCTGTCAACATTCTCTTCCCGTGCTTTTGCCTTGCCATGACCTAAAAACAACATCCTCAACGGGGTCAGTTACACAGAACAACAATCCTCAAGAGTTGAACAAGCACAAACATAATATATTAGTTATTAAATCAAGCTGAAGAGGGGCATCATAGTACGCCCGTAATGGGACGTGCAAGTGCACAAGACGAGTGTCCGGACACACCCGCACTTGTACCTAATTAGTCTCACAGAGGCACGTTACCGTGTGCACAGTCCATTGTGTCGGTGAACCCGCATCACATGACTATCGTGTGCCCAACTAAAAATTCCACACATAACCACCCGGCCATGCAATATGATCCGAGAAGGTCACAAGAACGAAAGTGACCATGATATTAATGAATGACAATCCGACAAGGGTCAAGAATGACTCACCGAGATGAAATAATAATGAAATGAATGATAGCTCACTGAAATGATTGGAACCATCGTTCCTCGTAAATTGAATGATTAGTTTGATAATTATAAGTCTCAACATGATTAATATACTATGAATTAACAATAACGAAAGGAATGATTATCCTTTTAACCGAGTAAGAATTAACTTACACAAATACCGGTGAAGAAAAATCCTTCCTCGAACAAACATCCTAACTGGAATTGTCGGTTGTCCGAACAACCTTGAATAACACAATTACCAACAACTCGCTTAATATACGAATCAAGCATGATTACAACCAACTCTAGGAGTCGATACCACAATCTCAACTCATTGAGGTAATCTAACAAACACGCTGTAAACAACCTTCAATTGTTTACTACAAATCTTAATTATATCGATACCATGCCTTCAATGAGTGATTCAATCCAACAAAACGTCATTAATACAATCAACAATGCAATAGGAATACTCCATTTGGGATTACGACAACATCTACTCGAAACCCCAAAATTCCAAAGTCAACCCTTAAGGTGTTCTTGAATAATTTCCCAAATACTCATCAAATCCGAAATATATACCAATAAATCCGTAATAATACAAGTATCCAAGGTAGATAATCCATATCTAAAATATTCCAACATCATAGCAAGCTAACTTGAAGAGATCGGAAGGAAAACACTCAAATCCAGAAATTCTAGATTCAAGAAATGTTTACCTTGATTTGGTGTGTTGGAGAGGATTAAATGATGATTAATTTGAACTAGAAGCTTGAAGATGTTGATAGGTGATTGCAGCTCGAAGAGATCTTCCCAAATCATCCAAAATCGCCCGAAATCGCCCAAGGAAGGAGGTGAAATGTGAAACTGACGAAAATGGACGGACTGTCCTATATATACTAAACCCAGCTTAGCACGCGCTATCTCCTGTGCTTAGCGTGCGCTAGCGGGTTCACCGGGTAGTCCAGTACCCACTGTCTGCATCGTTAGCGTGCGCTACGTACTTGGTAGTGTGCGCTAGCGCCTCTTATTAGCGTATGTTAACCTTGTGTTAGCGTGCGCTACCTGATAGTTGGTGCTCAGAATATTGGATTCCAAAACCTACTGTCCTCTGCCCTGCTCGCCTTAGCGTGCGCTACACCTATAACTTAGCGTCCGCTACCAAAACCATTAGCGTACGTTATGATCCACTCGTAGCATGCGCTATGAATTATTCCATTTCAACCCAGTACTTACTGGTCTGTCTGAACGAGCCTTAGCGCGCGCTACACTGATTGCTTAGCATGCACTATCCAAACTACTAGCGTGCGCTATTTCCCATTCATAGCGTGCGCTACTACAACTCAAATTCACTCCAGTGCCTTCTGGACTGTCTGCCTCAATCAAATGCACTAGCGTGCGCTGATACTGAACGTTAGTGTGCGTTACCAGTATTAAATTAGCGTGTGCTAAAAAGAGTATGTAGCGTACGCTACTCTTCACATCCAGGCAACCAAAATATGATGATGATGATGATAATATCTTCGTATCGATTCTCAAAACAAGGTTGAATGACGAATGATAACTGATATACGATTCAAATTACGTCGAATGGTGAATACAATGGATGAATATGAATGCTGAATGATTATTAATGAGTGAAAATTACTGAGTGACAATTTACTGAATGATAATGAATGAATTTACAACCGGGTTTTACACATATATAGTTGTTTTTGCTCCGCAGGTGTCGAATCTAACACCTCAAAACAATCAATCTAAATGCAATACGAAGATACATTCTCAGAAATTGTTACCTTGAACATCTACAAGAGTATTTACGTATTGAAATTAATAATTGATTACCTCCTGATCGAAGAATGTGGTAAAATCAACATGAACCAGCTTCTTCAACCTCCAGCGTGTACAATGAGGTCATTGGATGTGAGAAGCTCTGAGCCTGGTCCCATAAATGGCACCTAATAAAGGTATAGCCTCGCAAGCCCATATCTAAAAGTAATAATTAATTCCAACATAAGAAATAATAACAATAATATTAATTGATCATGTCAGTATATAATTAAATTAATAAATATGAGGATGTACCATAATAGCGTAGATGTTACCATAAAATAGTAAGTGGGATCTGGACCAGCAGGGACCTTAGGCGGGACATCGCTCAAGTACGTAACTGCTATCTGGTATGAATATAAGCCTCATGGAAAGCTCTCACAGCAAGTCTGATCCTTAACCAACATCCACAACCATCGGTCAGCAATGCTCTTCCCACCATCTATGCCGAATATCAGATAGCAGACGCAAAGTACCTTAGCAACCTTTAGCGCAGCACCCGACTGTGCTTTAAAATATCCAGCATCAAATATATCACGGATACGATCTAGCATCTGCCCTCATGGCTGAGCAACTGATATAGATCGTACACACTCTCCAGGAATGGAACATCATCTCCGTGTACATCAAAGTCAAAATCACCGAATCGCAAAGTCGGTGACTAACGCATACTCAAATATAGAAAATTGAATCGAACAATGACCGATCTTAAACCTAAACTCATTGGCCTGCACATCTGGTCTAACCATCTCGTTTGAGAATAAGGCATGTAATATGGCATTCGAGACACACACACACCCACTCCTTCGAATAAAATATCTAAGACACGACTCTCTAAACTATCTAATAACATAATCACCTACATCCTGCAACTCAGCAATGATAGTCTGAATAATTTTACAGTCTAATATACCCATTTATCGAGCATTTCGGACTCCATATATTCGGTCTCTTCCAAACAACATGATGAGTGAAAATATATCTTAGTTTTAGCTTCTAAATGAATTTGAGTAATCCTAATTGGGAAATTCGAGTAATATAGAGTAATTCGAGAAAATAGAGAAAATTCGGGTCACAATGAATTCGAGTCAGATGAATCCCGTTCGAGCCAGTTAAATCCGAGTAATAGGGTAATTTGAGTCACACTAAAAAGCTACATTAGAGTAATACTTTGTCCATTTGAGTAATATGTAAATAGTATCGAGTAATTAAAGTCACACTGAATAGCTCTCACACTCAATATCTACAATTCGAGTAATCCTGAATATCTAATAATTCGAGTAATTTGAGTCATACTGAATATCTACAATTCAAGTCACACTAGATAGCTAATAATTCGAGTAATTCGAGTCACACTGAAAATCTACAATTCGAGTAATACTTTGTCCATTCTAGTCGCACATATTCGAGTAACATAGGTTTCGAGTAACCTGGAAATCGAGTAATTCGTTCATTTTTGAGAAAATCTAAACTAGTAAACTGAAATTCGTGTTACCTGGTTATTTGAGTAATCCTCTTCGTGTTATGAATTATAGTAAACTAAATTCGTGTTATCTGGTTTTTGGCAGATCCAGTGGTGGAGTTAGTGGCGGTGTTGGCGGCGGCGGCGATAGCGGCAGAGTCGGCGCCGCCATTGGGGGAACGTCTCACATTCAGGAAAATTAAAATCGCCACCGCGAAAGAAGTTACTCTAAAGATTTGAGGTTACTCGATCTTTTACTCGTGAAACTTGAAAGGTTGACTGTCTGAATGATTCGCCTCACTCAGGAGACACTACTATTTATCGAGTTTCAAAAGCTTGATTGTCTGAATGATTCGCCTCACTCGGGAGACACTGCTATTTATCGAGTTACTCGCTCAACTCGAGCAAGTCGAAAGCTTCATTCAAGTAATTCGAATGGTTACTCGAGTAACTATTGAGTTAGTAAACTCGTGTTACTTGTTGTGCTATTCGAGTCTCCATTTGTGTTACTCAAGTGGCTCAATCGCGTTACTCGATTGTCCAACTCATCTTACTCGTTATTGTATATGTAATACCCGGTTGTAATTCAGTAATTATCATTCAGTATTTATCATTCAGTAATTGATACTCAGTAATTTCACTCATTAATGATCAATTGTCACTCATATTCAATCATGGTATTCATCATTCAGAGTAATTGTATCGTGTATCAATCGTCATTCGTCACTAATCTATTGGAGTTTCGTGCCGTGTTTATCATCGTTGTCATTTTCGTTGTGGGCTGTGCGTGAGGAGTAGCGCACGCTACGTACTCTTTTTAGCGTACGCTAATTGAGTACAGGTAGCGCACGCTACCACTCAGCATTAGCGCACGCTAATGTTACCACAGTTGCGATCCGGAAGGTCTTGGGTGCAGTGAGTTATTTGTAGCGCACGCGCTACGAGTGGTAAGTACCGCGCGCTAGCGGTTGTAGTAGCGCACGCTAAATATGTGGAGTAGCGCGCTAGGGCGGATCGAGGTTGAGTCCGGTGGCTCTTTGGATCTTTGATTAATTCATAGCGCCGCGCTATGAGTGATATTTAGCGTCGCAATCTATATTATAGCGCACGCTAATCGTTGGTTGTAGCGCACGCTATCGAGATCGAATCGGAGGGAAGGTTTCGGATTCCGATCGGGCATCACATAATTCGTTAGCGCACGCTAACAATGGGTATTAACGCACGCTAATGGCATGACCGTAGCGCACGCTACAAAAGTGCGTAGCGCGCTACCGTGTTCGACGGACAAGGGTCTTGGACTACCCCCAAATTACCCATTAGCGCACGCTACGCACAAGGCTAGCGCACGCTAACCCGGAATGGCTATATATTGGACGATTAGCTTTGAGTTCGTCATTTTATCATCCTTTCTCATTCCCTCATCGGTTTCGGGCGATTTTGGGCATTTTGGAGAGTTCTCTTGAGCTTCTATCATCCATCATCATCTTCAAGTCTTTGAGTTGGATTATCATCACTTCATCATCTCCTTAACATCGAATCAAAGGTATTAATCTCTTGGATCTAGAATTTCGGATTTTTGGGTTTTTCCTTCCGATTTCTTCGTGTAAGCTTGGATTATCATTGGAATATGTTAGATATGGATTATCTACCTTGGATAAGTATATTCTTACGGATTTAATGGTTATTTTCGGAATTATTTCAAGAACCCTTGGGGTTGACTTCGGTTAATTGGGGATTTTCCGATTAATGTAGTTGTAATCTCGAATTGTGGATTCCTAATGGATTATTGATATCATTGAAGTGTTTTGTTAGTTCGATATACTCATTTTGGTGTTGGTTTCGATATTCGGGATTGGACATTTTCGAAGTCGTGTGGTTGGTTACGTATTCGTTGGAATGCCCCTATGAGTTTGATTATCGTTGTTTTCGACCTTTGGGTTAGTCGTGTTTAGTTGCTTGATACGTGTATTGAACGGTTGTTGGTAATTATTGTTATTCAAGGTTGTTCGAGCGACCGGCATTTCATTTAGGACGTTGTTCGTGGACAGACATTCTTCATCGGTATTGAGTAAGTTAATTCTTACTCAGTTAAAAGGATATTCATTCCTTTTGAGGTTGTTCATTCATAATTGTAACTCATTCATCATTGTATTAACCGTATCAAAACTTGTCATTGTCAATTAATCACCTCAGTCATAAGGAACGACGGTTCCAATCATTTCATTAAGCTGTCATTCATTTCACCATCATTTAATCTTGGTGAGTCATGATTCATTTTCGTTGTCACTTTTGTCATATTGTGGCATTCCGGGTCATACTGGCGTGCCGGTTGGTATATGTAGGATTTTCATGTCGGGCACATTATAGTCGTGTGTTGGTTGGTGGCCTCACATTGGACTCTGCACACGAGTTGATGGCTTCGTGAGACTGATTAGGTACAAGACCACACGTGTATTCGATCGATACTCGTTGGTGGCTTGTGCACGGACACATTTCCATCCCGGACGTAGTGTGGCGCCATTCCTTTGAGCAGTATCATTTGTTTATTAATATATCATGTTTGATTGCGTATGTTTCGGCTGGATATTGTATAAGCATGGATAACTCATGATTGTGTATTTTCAACTCTTGAGGATTGTTGTTACGTATGGCCGGCCCGTTGGGGATCTGCTTTTTAGTCATGGCAAGGCTAAAGCACGGGAGAGCACGGTGACGGCGAGAGTCAGTGATACTAGTAGGGGGCCCGATCTTTTCGATCATTTATGTTTCCTTCATTTATTCCGCTGCAGACATTCCGTTTGAATATTCATTTCACTCAGTGTTGTATATTTTATCTCCATATAAAATATACTTGTATTCAGTATCATCCTGGGTGTGTTGTATGAAACTCCTTATCGGAGTAATTAATTGTGTAATGTGGTTCGGTACTACATTTACCCTGCGTAATTCACTCATTTTCATTAGCCTGGTGGGTCCCAGTCGGGGGTCCACGGCACTGTAATATCCGCCTAGTTTGGGGTGTTACAGTATATTTTTGCAAGACTACTCGAAAATCTGTTACTCAAATCCGATAATTTGGGTATCAAAAGAGTTTGTGTTAAATTTGGGGCAAAAAAATAATAACATTATATGTAAAATAGAATCATCATCTGTAACACCCTCAATCCGCTCAGGGATATTACACGCCGTATAACCTTTCCTCAAGGATCTACCAGGGTGGTACAACATCGAACAATTCAACAATGCCTTTAAGGCTAAAAATGACTCAGTAGACTGATTTGGTCTTTCAATAAATACATACAACTCAAACACAATACATGCCCACGCAGGGGTCGAATACAACACACTCCCGTACAACGGGGAAAGAATACCGCAGCGGAAATAAAATACAACTAAACCATTACGACAATGTACGGGTCCTCATATGATTAGTATCGATCATATTTCATCATCCTTCATGCCAACCCTATGTTATGCTCCCAAAACCTGAATGCAAAAACAGACATCCACCCACGAATACTCGGGGGTTAGCAAAACTCCACTGTTTCACTAGTGCAAATACAAAGTGCAAAATACGAGTCATACAATCCACATTCCACGAACAACAATAACCAGGAATCCTCAAAGATCCAAACATAACGAAAAGTACTTCCCGAGGCAAGAGTTTGGGTAAAACATTCCAAAACCAAAAGATCACAGATCAAGGGAAATAATTTACAAAACGGTTTAATAAACCATCGGGAGTTTTAATAGAAAACAATTTAGGATTTCAGAATCCTTCTCTTTCCAAAATCAACAGGGGTCACAGCCTAAAGGTTTCATTTTCACAAATAAATCCAACAACAATTCACAGGGCCAGAGCCCGTATCAAGTGTCCTCAACGGACATAAAATCAACACAACATAATCACGTACAAGTATTGCCTAGGACCGGGATGAAGCCACAAATCCCAGTCGAGGCCTCTAAGGACCTTTCCGAGCTGGCCACAATCATAAAATAAATCATGCACATGCATCGCCTAGGACCGGGACGAAGCCATAAATCCCACTCGAGGCCTCTAAGGACCCTCCCGAGCTGGAGCTAAACAAATCACACACCATATCTCACGGTTGGATCAATCACTTATTTCATCCTGACCCCATGATCACAAGCCATGTGTCACCGTAGATTATCTCAGGCTCTCACGGTTGGATCAATCACTTGTTGCATCCTGACCACATGATCACGTGCCATGTGTCACCGTAGACCTTCAACCATATCCACACGTTCACACAAATAACATATCACATCAATGGCAACAAACACAATGCACGACACAATGGTCAAATCACAACGCACCGATATGAGATAATATATACATATATATTATCAAAGCACAACGACAACACCAAGTGTATTCATAGTAATTCACGTAACCATCCACGAACACAATGTCCACAAAACTCACGCATTTTGAAAGAGGGCCTTTAACAAGGCTAACTGAATCTTTGAAAATGAAATTCAAACGATCAAATAAACACAAGGAGACGATCACTAATTATCATGTCCATAAAACAAGAATTGTATGGACAAGGTACTTGCCTCGAATAACCACAACGCGGAGAATCAACCGAAGTAGGTTGGCACGAACCGACTACGAACTCGCCGACTCCACCGAACGACAACCCGCAACAATAAACTACGAACGACAACAATAACAATGAAAATGAATTCCAAAGTACGACCCAAAGCCGCTGAATTCAAGAAAAAAACGACGAAAGTTCAAGGGTTTCCCCCGAAACGGCCAAGAACACGAATCGACCCGACAAAACATGAAAATGGACTTCCCAACCGAAATATGGATATTCAATCCATAGGATATGTTTAAAACATCATTTTACAACAATCGGTTCATCAAAAACGGATGGAAAACGAAATCAAGAACAAATCCCCCCAAAAAGTCAACTCGAAGGAAATCAAGAAATATACTTTGATTCGACGAAGAACAATGGATTAAATGATGTTAAACACAAGAATACTACTAAGGTTAATCATACCCATCATGGATTAATCAATAATACGGAACGAATCGGACGAAAATGCAAAAACCCAAAATTTCTCAAAATATGGTTCTAGGAAACCTCACCTTGATTCGCTGGATCAAAGGATGATATAGGATGATCAATCAATAATATGAACTCAAGAACTTCGTGGATTTGTTGTTCAAAAACATGGCTTCAAGATCCCCAAGGCTCCAGCCGCGGAAGAGAAAGAGAGAAATGGGAAAAATGACCGAAATTGGACTGCTCTGCACATTTATACTGGTGCAGCCTAGCGTGCGCTAAGCTGCCGAGCTAGCGTACGCTATCGGCCTGGGCCGCAATCCAGAGACTTCCTGGACTAGACTGCTCGGCCAGGTAGCGTGCGCAGCCTTCCGGCCGTAGCGCGTGCTACCTGTCGGTCGTAGCGTGCGCAGTGCCCGACAGTAGCGTCCGCTACCTGCCGATCCACCCGAGTCCAGAACCTCACTGCCCCTACTGTCTCGGCCGACTAGCGCGCGCAGCTCACCGGCCGTAGCATGCGCTACCTTCCGGCCATAGCGTGCGCTACGCCGGTTCCTGCCGCACCCGTACGGCCAATGCCCGCAACCATCCGGCCAGTGCCCGCAGTCGTCCGGTCAGTGCCCGCAACCGTCCGGCCAGTGCCCGACCACCAGGACTCGATGACTCGATTATCCGAAAATGCACGGAACGAACACGACGAAACGCTCGTGGGCAACATCATCGACCCGAAATGAATTACCATGCAACAATTAATCACACGCGACCATGAAAAGGGTCAAGACAACAAATACGAATACGGATACCCACAACTTTAGGTAAATTACAAAATGGCCCAAAACGCTCGAAAATCACGATACGTGCTCGAATTACCAAACCGAAGTTCATAACACGTCTAACAAAGTTAAACAGACTTACGGGAAACTCGAAACAGCAGTTTCGAACGAGATTCGCAAGAATCGAACTCAAGTGCGGAAAAGTCGCTAAAAAGCACGGAACTCAACAAAACGACACCGAGACGAACTCGGATGTCGAAAAGTGCAGAGTTAAACATTCTCAGAATGACGAAACGGTCACAAGAGAGCCGTCAAAACGGACTCCCGCCAAAAAAAATAAAATCACCAAAATCCGAAATTGCGGGTATTACATCATCTATTCCCACTTACAAAATATACTTTAATTATTAAAAATATACTCACTCCACTATTTACCCATTTTGATTCTTCCACAAAAAATTTATCCTTTTTCATCCCACAAATTTAAAACTACAAGAAAAATGGGACTCTTATTCTAATGGCACAACATATTCAACTAATTTCTTAAAATCATGCTGAAATCAAATGGTAAGTTGTTTGTGGATGGAGGACGTACTATTTATCTATCGAGAGTTGGTCGGGACAACAACCTTAGCCCCTCGGAAGGAACTCCTACCAGTTAAATCAAACTGCTTTGAGTTAGATCGCGAGATGTGTATCCAATTCTCAGGTTCTTAAATATCCTGGACTACCGCGCACAAATAGTCGTCCTCAAATGATTGCTCCATGCTGGACCCCCTCAAATCCAACTACATGATCCATCGAGATTAGGCCTCTCACACTGCAACTTGAAGTCCTCAATATTTAATTGTTCTACCAACGTACTCCATGGAGCTAGGTGAGAATTTTTGTCCACGGATAGACTCAATCCGGATCTCTCATTTAAAATAGAGGACCTGTTGCCGGTAGACTAACGTCAATGGTTATTAAAGATGTACTTTACTGTTTGGTCTCCTCGAGCAAGTTTTAACGGGAAAAAAGGTCAGAAAAAATGATTTACCAAGTAGAAAAATTGTTTCAATCAGCGAAATATAATTTTAATCATTAAAAATTAAATATTAATAACTTTACAAAATCATATACAATTAACTAAATTAATCAGTAAAAGTATAAAAATCATAGTAAATAAATTAAAGTAAACTTATCAGTAAATTTAATTTCAATAAATTAAAATAAACTTTTGTCAGTAAAAATAATTTTATTTCAGAAAAAAGGAAAAACATGTGAAGCTCTCGATCGTCTTTTATACATGCAAGGTGTAAAATAAATCAAAATACCAAACTCTGAAATTATTTGAATTTGATTATTATTTGACATTGATATTATTTGTTTTAATCGAATTTGAACTATAAGTTTTATTTCAATTAAAAGTTACATGAACAAAATCAACTCATTCAGTAACAACTAAAAAACAATACTTAAATAAACAACCTACAAAAATAAATATAATAATTTTATAACAAAAGACTAGCTGTATGATTGATTAGTTTTCCCAAGTCTGGTGTCTGACTATTGGAAAATAGAATAAGTACATTTTGTAGCCTGACTTCAGTTAAAAAGAAAAAAAAAAAAAAAAAAAAAAGTTAAAGCTTGAAATGATCGCATTGAGACTTCCACATAATTCATTGGAAGAAGATTTTTCAAAGTGCTTCTTGAGTTATCGTTCATGACAGTAATTTGACATTAATTGAGGCGGGATTGCCATGGATAAAAACATCTACGATGTATGGGAGCACATGCCCTTCACTACCGGATGAGTTTTATTACAACTATTTACCTGCTTGTGGGGGAGATTGGAAGCGGCAATGGTCATAAGACGTTTGCGCAAGACGATTCGGCTTGGCTGAGTTATACGTGGCAATGAAGAGAATCGTAGCGAATAGGCACAATTGGTCGAGACTTGTCGTCTTCCTGATGAGCCCACAACACAGCGAAACCAGTTGTTCCCATTAATGAAGGTGTCCCGACCCTTTGAGGCATTCTTCGGCATGTGTGTCAGACCGGAAGGTACATCTCGTGACAATAGAACTTCGACAAATTAATAAGGCCCGGACCGTAAAATAATATTAATTAGTTGAGATAATTAATTAATCGGGAAAGTATAACATTAAGTCCCTTATGTTGGGATCAATAAAAAGTATGATTTAATCAAAATTATTAAATTATCGAAGTTATACTGCAATATACTTATATACCTCTATTCTCGAAAAAGTGTTCTCGATCGTTAAAATAAACATATCAATAGAGGGGTCAATTGTACCATTAAACCTCATTGAAAAAGTACATGGTTTTATTAAAAGCTTACATAATGCTTTTTGTAAAAAGAAAATTGTAGGTTAGGGTGGTGGCAACGGGGGGCGGGTTAGCCGCGGGTTAGCCCTACCCGCACGGGCTACACCGCCGCCACATGCGCGGGTTCACGACGGGTTCAAGGTGAGCGGATTATTAAGCCGAAGCGGGGTTGGAGAGGGTTGGAGAAGAAGTGACCGTTGGGGTAGAGGGGGCCAGCTTTTCTATATAAAAAAAAAATGTGCTGTGTGTGTTATATATATATATACTGTGGTTGTATATATATACATATGTATTTGCAGGTTATTTGGCGATGAGCAAACACGAAGAAGAAGATCAAACATGTGTGGTTGTATTATTTTAATATTATAATTAATTAAGAATTTTTGTTTTAAACCCTCAACTATTTAATGCTTCACATATAAAATTTATAGTTTCTATTAACTACAATTTATACCTTATTTTAATAACAAAATTATATTTATTAATATTTAGTTGTATTAATAAAATATTATGTGTTTTTATTAAATTGTTTGATATAATTTTAAATATAACAAGGTAAAAAAAAATTAAAAGTGGTGAGGGTTGGTGAGGCATGGATCCGCCGGTCGCGCCAGTTTATGACCCGAGTGTACTAGCGGAGTTACTCGACGAAGAGGGCCATCACCGTCTCCGATATGATCTTACGGAGCATCTAGCGGCTCAAGACTTACCATACCTTGACGACTAGTTTTTTATTATTTTTAAGTATTGTTTTTTTTTAGTATTATGTAAATTTTTTTAAGTGTTTTGTAATTTCCTATTAAGTAAAAATAAAATATTATGTGTTTTTATTAAATTGTTTGATATAATTTTAAATATAAAAAGGTAAAAAAAAAAATTAAAAGTGGTGAGGGTAGATGAGGCACCATTGCCACTAAAAAATGGTGAGTGGGGGTAGATTGGGGGTTGGATGAGTTGGAAGAATGTTATTGGTGGGGAGTGGGGGTAGATGAGGGTAGATGGGTGACCATTGCCACCACCCTTAAAATTTGAAGTTTAATACTCCCTCTGTCCCAGCCAAAGGTTGACAGAGGGTGTATATTTGGTATATTTTAGGTGATGATTGGTATAAGTAATGATGATTAAATATGTGGTGGAGATTAAAAAGTAAAAAGTATTGATGATGAATGAGTGGTGGAGATTAAAAAGTAAAATGTGATTGTTTGATTTGATTGTAAAAAGTGATATATGTAAACTTACTAAAGGGACTACTTTTTGATAGAAATGTAAATCTTTGGGCGGAACGGGGGAAGTAATATTTTTGCATTGAATTTTTAAATATGTCACTTATTTGGATGCAAATTCATTTTAGACTAAAATACTTATTTGGGAACAAAAGAAGTACGTGTTATTCATCCAGCACCGTATCATATACATTAGAATAAGAATGTCTGTTGGAGAATCTGGCCCCAGTACGACCAAAATATGAAATCCAATTTTTCAAAATAGTTTTATAGAAATCAAGTAAATATTGTCACATTTTACCTTTCCCCCTCATCTTAATGTTAAAATTATAGCATCTCATTTACCACTTGTATTTATATTCCGTTCATTTTTAATTACAATATTCATATACTAACCTTTCCAAGACTATGACTGTTGATAGGGGCTCTTGGAGGCGCCAGATCAGAGTTGTGGATTCCTTTGTAGGGAGCGATGCTGTAGTTGAGAGCCTCAGGGTTGGGTTGTCTCGGTTAGCTTTGACCTAGAACATTGCATCTTTTACTTTTATTGTATATTTTATCCTATTGCCTTTTGCATGTGGTGTATTTTTGACAGTGAGCTGTGCGCAGAGTCAACCTCTCTTCTGTTAGAACAACGTTCATCGAGAATGCAGTTGCCAAAGTCCCATTAGGTAAGGCTCATGTGAATTAAGTCATGGGCTCAGGTATGGTTTGAAGCTTTTTCGTATCATATACTTTTTTGTATATATCACGCTATACTTTGTTGTGCACTAAGCTGGGGGTCTTCACAGAAACAGCCTCCCTACCATGAAAAGTAGGAGCATGGTCTGCGTACATCTTACCCTCCCCAGACCCTGCTCTGCGAGGGATATACTGGGTATGTTTGGTTTGGTTATATATTAACTTTCGGACATACTTCTGTTAATATAAAAATAAATTTTGTCATGTAATATGACGTTAAATTTGTCTCAATTTTATATTTTTAAAATATTATATTTCTTATGATTTTCTTTAATATATAATTAAAAATATAAGTGGTGAAGTTTATTCATTGAACTCCATGAAAATTCCTATATTGCGATTAATTCTGAATGGAGGAAGTAATTTTTTACACTTTGGTGACATTCAGATTTTAAATGATGCACCTTATATTTGACAGAAATGAAATTAAATGATCGCATTTAAGATTTTAAAAACCCACCACAGGTATGTTTGGCACAAATAAAATAGCTTGTTTGGAAAGTAACCAACCGTAGGAAATTAGATTAATCAAACTTGAAGTAAACTGGGTACATAGTTTTAATACAAATCTCAACAAGAAAGTGTTGCTCTTGCACATTAGACTCTTGCATCCTCTTCTTCTCAAAATGAGGCCAAAATCAAGAAGAAAATAAAATAGAAAGAAACACAAATATAATGCTAAACATGGGGAAAAGCTACAAAACTGACATATATCTTAATGCACATGGCGATTAATTAAATTGTCTCGAATGGAATGTGTCTCCCCCCATTCCCCAATGCTCCATGTCATATCATATCCTAAATGGTTGGTTCTCGACTCTGTTCAGCTTCGCTTTCTTACGCTTCGAGTTTTCCGTTGCAATTTCTTGGAATAAATTTGGTCCGCCGAAGCTAATCTTGGAGGTCCGTATCTTCTTCCTCTTTCCCCTGTCATATTCCTCATCCCTGTCCATAAAAACTTTTAGAACTGCATGTTCACAGAAGGTTTGAAGCGACCAGGATATGAAGATCGAGGGAAATTCATGAAACCTATTAAAACCAATAAACTATTCTAATATATGTTTACGTACCCTTGAGATTTAGTCCATTTACATGGGGGGAAAAGAACTACCTTTCAAAATTTAAATTAGCCCTGAGGGAATGTTTGTAATAACAACTTAAAAGGGCCATCTGTAATTATGTTATGTAATTGGGGTTTTTTCGTAATTACGTCAACTAGTTAGCATCTAATGGACTAGCAGTAGCATTCAAATTCCAAAACATGCAAGCTCACCGAAAGACATTATTACAACCGGGTATCCTCTTTCTTCCACTTTAGATTATTACAAGCATTATTCACGTGCTTTCCCGGGTAAGTAAAATTAAATTTAACTTTAAACTTTAACAAATAACACGTTTTTTTTTTTCAAAAACATTTTTGAAATGAAATCAATTATGAAATATGAATCAAGGATAAGTACTTATGGAATGGAAGCTCACCACTCATCACCAATGTAGCCAATTTGTGAAGTCCCTGCTATTTTTGTTTCAAAATTTTCTGTACGTGAAGCATCAATACCATCCCAACGAGCAACTGCAGCGACACCAAAAGGGACAAAAAAAAAGAGTAAAAAGATGATGACGATGTAAAGTATTATCAGGCCATTAAACAATTACTTGAATATTCTTACCAGTTTTCTCTTCTAAGCCTCTGGTAAGCATGCTCATCACGTCCATTTGCCTCCTTTCCATTTGGTTATCTACAGAAATTGGTCCTTGAGAAGCAGGCTGGCTTTTTTGTGGTTGCTTTTCAGCAGAAAGTGTGGTGCCACCAACAATAATTCTCTCTCTAATTTCATTATCACTACCTTCACCACTAATGTTTCGCTCCCTTGAATTCTGATTCTTACCGTCTAAGCTGCATTTTGATTTCTTTTTCTGAGAGCGTGAGCCATTGAGTGAAGGTAATAAATTGTCAGAAATAGATCCCCCAATATCTGAGGATAAATTGTTCCCAGCCGCCACATGTTTTGGGTTAGGAGACTTTTTCGGATCTTTTCTTCGCTTGAGCTTCTTTTTCTGCATGCAAAGGCCCACACCAAACATAATGCTGGAGCTGAGTGACATGGTGGGAACCTGATACTTGAAAAGTTTCCTTTTTAGTTTCAGTTCGGTACTTTTCTTCTTCATCTCCCCCAGTGACGAATGTTGTGATAACAACCCGGACTGGATAGCTTCCAATCTCTGTACATTTTCATGACTACCTTCGATTTTTAAGTCATCAGTCTGCTCAGTGGAACCTCCAACCTGGAAAAATAGCAAACAGTTCAACAAAAATGAAAGTTGCAACGAGTGTCCCAAATTTTAGTTTTTGTCTCGTCTCAGGGCTTAAATTTCAGAGTTCTTGATTCAGGGCTCTGGTTTTATTTTTCTACTCGAATCAAGACTCCGATTTTGTCATTCACTCTTCGTTCAGTACCTGAATTATGTTTTTAATTCTTAAATCCAGGCTCAAAGCAAGCATATAATAGAGAGAGAAGCGTAAACTTGGACCTGGTTTGAGAAATATACAAAATTCAATCCCCAAAAATACAAAAAGAAAAGATTGGGTCCCTCTACTGAATTCTTCCTTTATTAAACTGACAAACCTTTCACATTCGTGCTTGTAGAGATTTCATATTTTCTATACTTCCCCAAAAAAGACGTTTTTCACCTTTTATGACTTTCATAGTTCTATTTGAAGATTGACCACCTATCATGTATCCCTTTTATTTTATTTATGTAACCGGTCGTTGACGGCTCAAAGGATGATTCATGTTAAACGACCCCAAATCATTTTGGGATTAAAGCCCAGATGTTGTATACTTCCCCAAAAATGTGTGTGCTTGTGTAGTGCTTGGATTGCGGTGGATCGACCAAAAAGACGGAGGTTGGTGAAGGTATAAACGGAAAAAACTGAGAACAAAAAAAGGAGGGGAGAGAAGAGGAAGGATAAGAGCAGAAAAAATGAGAAGGAAAGAAGATGAATGGGAATGTGAAGACGGACAGACCGACAATTTTTTTTGTGGGGCCGCTGGGTGTGGAAACTCCCTATGGTCGTGATTGTATTATATTTTATTTCATTGGAAAGGAGGAAAGGTACCTGACTCTCATCAATGCTGTTTTGTTGTAAAGCTTTCACATTGTCAATTTTATTTGATACTTCTGCAACTGCTTCCATGGGCATGATCTTGCTATCACACTGAATGAGTGAAACGAGGCAAACATAAGTAATGACAACTACATCAGAAAGAAAAACAAAGAGAAACTGAATGAAGGTAAGAAACGGCCATGAATAACAAGCTAAAAGAGACAAAAATACCATTTCAGAGTTGGTTCCTTCTGTTTTGCACGAGCCTCCAAATGACAAGGCATCAAAATCTTTTGATTCTTTCTTGCAAAGTGAATCATGCGGTGCATCAAAGTCGGGCAGCTTCACATCAGATGCATTTTGATCTTCTACAACACTTAAACTGTTGTTTTCATCACTTAGATTAAGAGTATCAATAGAGCCTCCACCAATTGAACGTGGCCCTCCTTTTTCGTCCACAGAATTAATACCCATAGTAGAATCATCCTTTAGTATGTCACTTTTATCACTTAATTTGTTGTTTTCATCACTTAGATTAAGAGTACCAATAGAGCCTCCACCAACTGAACGTGACCCTCCTTTTTCATCCACAGAATTAATACCCGTAATGGAATCATCCTTTAATGTGTCCTTTGATAGTGGCACCACTGATGAATGTTCAGACTGTAAGTCCCTCTTATGGCCCAAATTATCGACAACTATTGTGCCATTACCGTTTTGAATAGGTATCTTTTTGTGAGGAGACTCCTTTTGTGCATCTCTTTCAGATAAAGTAGTCGCAGATGAGGGTTCATCTATTTTCTTCTCAACTGTGCCACTTTGAATTTTCTCTTTCAACTGCTGGTTGAGTTTTGAATATGCTGTATTTCCAAAGGGATTCATAACCATGTTTTCTTTAGGGATGAAGTCGACGGGTTTTTTCGTAACAAAATTTTTCCTATCTCGGACATAAAACAACATATAGGCTTTCTGTTCCAGAACTCTCCTCTCATTTACTTGGAAAACCTGTTCGAGATAAAGGTACACAATAAAGAACGGAATTCGAGATAAGCACATGAAAGGCTTGCATCTGAACCAGATACACAAATGAATACCATTAAAAGCATTATAAATTATAATTTGAGCTACAGTAGTGGACTGACATACGAAGATGCTTGCTATTTTCTCATACCTGATTGTCATCCAGGGAATACCACATGCCGCTTGATGTCCGAACAAAGCAGTAATAGTGGCCAGAATGAGTGTTCCAACCAGCGTGAACAAGGACACCATATAGAGTATAATTTAGACCCCCATCCTGCAATTTCATAACAAAAAAGATAAGTATCAGAAAGAAAACAAGGGAAATAAGGCGTATAAGGAGTAGAATAATATATCGAGAATAAATCAAATTGAAACCACTATAACCACAAAATTCAGATACAAAGAAACAGCAAGAATAACATGAATAAATCAAATTAAAACCACTATCACCACACACAATTCAGACAAAAAGAATCAAAAAAAGAAAGTAAATTCAAAATTTAAAAACACATACACAGACATGAAACTTACATAGGAGCCGGTTACAAACGGTTTTAAGTCCAAGGTAGGTCCAAAAGAAATTTTCTTATCGATTTTTCGCCCAGGTGTGTCTGAACTGAATCTCTTCAAGTGAACAGTAAGCACATGAGGCGCTTTGTGAATTGTTAGCTGCTTGAGGGCCTTAACTTTCTGTTTGCATTGCTGACACTGATACTGCTTGGTACCTCCATCTAACTGCTCTTTGGTCGTGAAATGAGCAAGTGCCTTAAGCAATGAATCTGCTCTCACTATTTCTAAACTCAAATCCAAGAAGGGATCAAATTTGTTGGAGCAATAGGAACATTGCATACATTTCACCTAAAAAGTAACAAAATGTTTTTAGCTCAACAAACAAAATAAACGAATACCCTTGAATTGAGTACAACAGAAAAAAGTAATAAAATAAATAAAAATTCAGGAATAAGTTTTCTTGCATTCGCCTAGTTCAACCACTAAATTACCTGACTCCGTAGGCGACCACCAAATATCTTGTGAACTAAACTTTTCTCATAAGCACTAGGCGATTCGCTAGGCACTCCAGATGGTAAGCAGCATTTGTGCATAGATTCCAGCAAATTCACCATATACTCATGTGCATCTTCTTGCCTTGCATTTCTAAAGTTTCGAGATATACCTAGTCTCTTAATCAAGGATCTCAACTTAAGAGCAAATGAAATATAGAAACCCTACAGATTTATTTATTAATATATGTAATGCAAAGAGAAGCTGAACCAGTAATTAGTTTTAAAATTCTTTTAGAAGCGTGCAATAATAAAGAGATTAGTAGCAAATCTTTGCAGAGGAGAAAGAAGAAGAAACATGGAGAAATAGGAATGACGAGTGCGGTCATCCACATGATCTAAATTTCCTAAAAACATAAACAGGAGGGATATTCATTATTTTATTTCAAACATAACTTTAAAAACAGGAGGGGGGAAAAGAAAAAACAAAACATGTTCAGAGGCAAGATAAAGACAATTGGCTCAAACCAGAGAATCAACAAAAGAAACAACCATTTCGCTTAACTTTCAAGCACATCTCTTTCACAGGATACACCGCAAGTTAGAAACAAGGTCTTTAGGCTCTAGACTTCTCCCAGATGCCTGTAGAGCACGGTTTACATGTTTCTGGATGGCGCATAGAGCACAAAAGCCAGAAGTACGACCTTCATAAACCATAAGAGAATACTCAGAAAAAGGACAACACGGTCCAAATACACAAAAGTTAAACAGAAAGTAAGCACATGCAATCAGATAGAAAAGAACACAGCAAAGAAAATGTTCTGAATTGCACAATCAATATATTTCGACGAGGAGCTCAATACCCGGATAGGTGAGCTCAGAAGCACAAATTTTTAAACAAAGATTATCAACAGATAACTTTTCTAGATGGATAAAGCACTTGCATAAGTCTTGCAATAGAAAGAAGATAGGTGTCCGGAAAGCATTATTACAGCACCTTATATATAATGCAACAAGTTTAGGACGACTTAATCATCATTCTCCAATATCCCAAACCACAAAAGTTGTCATACAACCTCCTTTTTAGCCATAAATTAAGCATTAAAGCAATACCAAGAATGCGTGCAGCGATATTCAACAGCTAAGCTTCAATAGAAGCAAAGTTGCAAAGATGCACGCAACAGGTAGTCCAAGACATGGGAGCTATGTTGCACGGATACGGGTATCGTATCCGATACGATAAATTTTGAAAATATAGGACACAATACAACAACTAAAAAAATATTATATATATAATTATATATATACATGAATTAGTATGAAATTTAATATTTCAAAAGATAATTTTTTCATACATATGATCAAAACACAACATAATATCCAACAACAACAACAACAACAACAACAACAACAACAGAGCCTTAGTCCCAAAATGCTTTGGGGTCGGCTAACATGAATCAATCTCTGAAAACGTCAAGTCGTCTCCAATAAAACAGTCCTATGAAAAGGCAAAAATGATAGGTGAAAAGTTTACTACGTAATATATATATATATATATATATATATATATATGTATATATATAT
This sequence comes from Orobanche coerulescens, assembly GCA_033398695.1. Taxonomy (NCBI): domain Eukaryota; kingdom Viridiplantae; phylum Streptophyta; class Magnoliopsida; order Lamiales; family Orobanchaceae; genus Orobanche; species Orobanche coerulescens. The sequence continues at coordinate 22,285,260 of CM065810.1, forward strand.
ATATGCATAAATAAGTAAATAATAAAAAGTAAATAAAAAATAGTAATAATCATTACAACAACATTACCCCAATGCCTCAACGGCTCCCGCAAAAAGCGGGGTAAGGGGGGATCGGATGTACGCAGCCTTACCCCTGTCTTAACACAGAGGTCAAGCTTTAGGATGATCCAAAATGAAAATTGCATCGAGAATTGCATGGAATGACTAGTACTCCATGAGAAAAAGAAGTGCAGCCAGTTTAGTGAGTCATTTTGTTTTATTCCATTATAATCCAGAACCAAAGAATAAGGAGTCTTTGGCTCCATTGGAAACAATGGAAATAAAAAAAATAGTAATAATCATTATGCAAAAAAAAAAAAAAAACATAATCAACCACCTGAATTCTCTCCCTCCTCGTCGTCCTATACAATGCCATAACTTCACCAATCCCAAGAAACCTCATATCATTCTCAATCACTCTTATCCATGTCTGTTTATGTCTTCCTCTACCCCTCACCGGCCTATGCGCTACCCATTCTTCAAGCCTCCGCACCGGTGCATTAGTCGGCCTCCGTCTCACATGTCCGAACCATCTTAACCGATTCTCCAACAGCTTATCCTCTATAGGGGCCACTCGTACTTCTTTCCTAATCACATCATTTCTAAGTCGATCATTTCTCGTATGGCCACACATCCATCTTAGCATACGCATTTCCGCCACATTCATCTTATGCACATGATATCCATTACAATAAAAATAGAGTACAATGATCGCATTCCCAAAATCACTCATTGCCAAAATCTTCAAAAAAAAGGAAGCAAACCACCACTGCAGCAAAAAAGCTAAAACAACAACAAAATAAATAAAAAAGAACAAGCAGCAAACGTAAGAAAAGAAATTCGACTGGAAGGGAAAATATAATAACTAAATTGAAGTCTGCAAAGTAAGACTTACTTTCATCGAGTGGGAGAGAGAAGAGAATTTTGGCCGGGAAGGGATGAGAACAGGCCTTTTCGCCGCGTCGGACAGGAAGAGAAGTTCGGCCAGGAAGAACGAGGGAGAGTCTGCGTTCGCCGTTCTGTAAGAAGAGAGAAGTGAGACTCACGTCTGGTTAGCTAGGGTTATATTTGAGAATTTTCATTTTTGCCCCAAAAGTTTAAATTATGCAATTTAATTGCTCAATTTTTTTTTTAAATTTCGCCCCAACCGTGTCCAAAAACGTGTCCCAAAATTAAAAAATCCGAGACACGTTTTTGGACACGGCTGGGGCGAAATTTAAAAAAAAAAATATGAGGGATTAAATTGCAAAACTTGAACTTTGGGGGCAAAAATGAAAAATTCTCAAATATAAGTAGCTAACCAGACGGAAGTTTCACGTCTCTCTTCTTACCGAACGAGAAACGCACTCTTACTCATTCCTTCCTGCCGAACTTCTATTCTCTCTTCCCGTCCGACGCTGCAAAACGGCCTGTTCTCATCCCTTCGCGGCCGAACTTCTCTTCTCTGTTCCGCTCGATGAAAATAAGTCTTACTCACTTCAGTTCATTTATTATTTTTACCCTTTTCCCCTTCCTTCCGGCCGAATTTCTATTCTTTCTTACGTTCGCTGCTTGTTCTTTTTATTTATTTTTTATTGTGTCAACTTTTTTGCTGCAATGGTGGTTTGCTTCTTTTTTTGGGGGAGATTGTAGCAATGAGTGATTTTGAGAATGAGATCACACAAGAGGAAACATAGTCTTCTCCTTTGTGGATATTGTACTCTACTTTTATTTGTAAGGGATATTATGTTGTGGTTTGATCATATGTATGAATAAATTATCTTTTGAAATATTAATTTTCATATTAATTCATGTAAATATTATATATAATTATATATATATATATATAATATATATAATTATATATAATATTTATATATATATATAATTATATATAATATTTATTATATTTTTTTAGCTGCCATCACTGTTTTAAATAGCGTTTCGTAGCGTAGGCTATAGCGAGCTATAGCGCAAAAATTGACTGTAGCGCGACGTAGCGCATCCAAAATAGCATTTTGGACAAATAACGTAGACTTTTTGATGACGTGGCACGTTTTTTATCCAAATAGCGCAAATAGCATAGGCTATTTGAGCTATAGCGTAGGCTATTTGAGAAATTTTAATTTTGATCATATTTTTTATTTTAATTATATATTTTTATTTTAATTACAAATATTTTTTAATTATTATTTTATTACTTTTATATCTATATAAACTATAAAGTTCTATTAAATTTGTTACAAAATATAGTTTTCTAATAATTCTTAGATATGTGTAGTGTCAAAGATAATGACAAATAACCAATGATAAATAACCGATAGGAAAACTTGTTGATGAGTTCATTAAAAAAACGATGGATTGTAGCTAAACGAATATGATATTTATACACTTATTTTCATATATTCTTATTTTAAGTGTTACTAGTTATAATTTTAACTTGATTTATATTAACTTATGACAAAGAATTATATATTATATAAATATATTTTATTTTTTTATATAAAATAGTAGGAACGCTAAACCTGCGCTATACGCTACGCTATTTGCGCTACGCGCTATGAGGACAAAAACGCTACACATCAACGCTGCGCTATTTAAAACACTGGCTGCCATATCCTAGCCGTATCGTGTCGGATACATACCTGTATCCGTGCAACATAACATGTAACTTTCATATCACTCTCCTGCTTAGAAATGGTTTATTTAATGAGTTCATGACATCATAATTGAACACCAGTGCAATGTCTGAAAATTATTATTGGCAAATTGAGAAGGTCAATAGAAGTTGGACAAAACTAAATTAATTTTCTTTTACCATACTCCTCGAATATACTCCTCCGAATTTATTCATAGCGGTTTACAACGTATGATGTTGAAGGTCAATTTATGGCATACAAAAGCAAGCTACAAAACCATAAACTCATTGGATTATCAGCAATCATTAGATCACATGAAAGAGCACATAAAATTCAAAATTTATTAAGACAACAACACATGAAACCAATAGAATATAAGTAGAGAACATACTCGACAGGATTGTAAAAGCAAAACCCAGTTATACTCACAAGAATTTTGATGCTTCCCACTTTGCAGATACGCCGCTAATGGTTCAGTATATGTCAGACATTGCAATACCGAATTAAGAAAACAGGTGTTTCCAAGATTGCGTAAGCCAGCACCCTGAAGTCAAAGCATTATCAGGAGATTCATAACTACATTAGCTATTTTTTTAGCAAGTCCACTCCTTTGGTGGCATTGAACATATTATTTAAGCTACAAATGTACCAGTTTTGCCTTCTCAGTTAATAAACTAAAACCAAAACAAGACTGATGATCAGGCGCACCAAGACGATACGGGCTGAAGCGCAAGGCACACGCGAAGCACGGTATAAGAGAGGTAAGCCGTACAAACAATAAAAAATAAAATAAATCAACATATAAAACCTAAAAACCAGTGTTTCCAGTTGCGTCGCGTAGGTATGTAGCGTTTTTGTACATAACTGCGTAGCGCAAAATAGCGTAGCGCATAACGTAGGTAATTCGAACATGACATTTTTAAGTGAAAAAATAAAATAATATTCTCGTGTAAGATCAATAGGTAAATAACCCAAGTAAAATAGCCATGATATAATTTCAAATAAACAAAACAACTTAGAACTATTATAATAATCCAAAATAACAAACTTAAATAAGTAATGCAAAAGATTTTTGATGATATTTTCCTGTCTTGCTTTGCTGTTCTGCTGGCCGGCTGTGAGGTCTTCTGCTTTGCTGCGGAACTTTTTTTTTTCTGAAGTCTGAGGCTCGCTGGGCAGATTAGTTTTTCTGACTTAATTGTTATAAGTACTTAAGGGGCAGATTAGTAACTAGCTACACTAGGGTTTCTGATTCATGCGCCGTTATTAAAGTGGCAGATTTAAGATTAGGTTTTTCTTATACAAACCCAAATAGCGGAGGTAACTTGCGTTATCATGCTTATAGGGCGCGCTATCGCGCGATTTCGATGCCAGCGCATCAATAGCGTGTGCAAAACAGGAGCCAGTTTCTGGATTTTTTGCGCAAAACGGGCGACATAGCGCGCTATTGAGCGCGATTCAAAACACTGCTAAAAACACATAATGACGAGAAAATATAAATATCCCAGTAAAAATTTAATAACTAACAAAAATTGAAGTGTCATTACAATAAAAACTCAAAAAGTGTGAAAAAAAAAGAGACCTAATATAGAGCTACGCAGAGGCGCACTCCAAGCGCGCCGGACCAAGGTTACCCGCTTTTGGCCTTATATTTAGTAACTACAGCGACGATGAGAAAAAGTATTTAATCACATCCAAGCTTGAAACCATGTCCAAGCCAACAGAAACGGGAGGAATTTCCGCAATAGGTTACATACAATATTTAATAAGCAAATAAGCAAGAAAGCCTGAGATTTCAGCTTATTACGATTACCAAGAGAATCCAAAATAAAGTGAAAAAACGTATAAGTTCTACAGCCTAGCCTACTCTCATCTTCAGCATTCCTTTGTACCTTGCTTGTCACCAAACTATGCTACTAGATTCATTTCATTTTGAAAAATTTACTATTAAGGCCCCAGCGCCAAAATATAAGTAACCAAGATATTTCAATAAAGATAATAATATAAAAGAGACTGAAAACAAAACAAAACAAAAGAACACGGACAAGAGCTTCTCGATGAGTTGATAATATAAAAACTAACAAAAAGGAAAACTTTATAATAACATATTAAATCATGTAAAAACCCATAGGTTCACACTGAAAATTATGAGGACAAGATTTTCTTGATGAGTTGATGATAAATAGATATTGGATAAAAAAATCCCTTATAAATAAAATATAATAAATCAGATTCACAATTGAAAAACTACACAGCTTCACACTGAAAGTTTGCTGAAATAAAAGCTGCCGGCTGCCAGAGTAATCAAGTAAATAACTGTTTCAGCTGAAAATTTTTTAGTAAAAACTCCAGCTTAGCTAAAACTAACATGCCACCAGTATAAGTGTAAAGTAAATATATTATATAAACAAAATAAATATAAGAATATTTAAGCCATTTCCCGTAAACGAACTCACAATTCTCCTGAAGGTAATCTCGAAGCTGAGCTCCGGATCCAACCCAGTCTCATAAATTTCCGAGGACCTTTCACATTTCTTGCCCGAGCCGGAAGCCTTGTTTGGCTCCGGATTAGGGTTCAAGGTAACCAGCTTAAACCCGTTATTAATATTATTTCCTAAACCACTGAAAGGCTTTCTCGCCACGTGAAACTCGATCCTCCGATGGAAAAACGCCGCATCGGAGTCAGGTTCGGTTATGCCCACCTGTCCCGAATTGATTACCGCCGCCTCCGCCATAGATAAATCAGATACAACGCGAAAAAACCTCTCCTTCTTCCACGTTATAGATACATACGTTATATGGGATCTTCAGACTTCCCACCCAGGATTTCACACACTGGTTCGTGTTAGTGCGTGTAAATGGAGAGTAGGGTTGCTTGCTGGCTCTAAATGTATAAACCCTGCTCAGAGTGTGTGCGGCGTAGACTGAGCGCGTCTTGGGTCGATAGGAGGGGAAATAATCGGCGGCGGTTAGGTTTACATAACGGAGGATGTGATTGAGGTGGGCAGTGGTCCTATAGATGTTAAACGGGCTCGGCCCGTTTAATCCGCCAAAAAATCGGGTTATGGCCGATATTTCCTACCCCGTTTAAATTCGGATTTTTTTGGCCCGAACTGTTTAACCCGAAGCCAGTTAAGACTAGCCCGAAGCTCGCTAGGGCTAGCCCGATATATATATATATATATATATATATATATATATATATATATATATATATATATATATATATATATATATATACACACTATATTAATATTATATATATACATTATATTAATATTATATATATATATTATATATTAATATTATATATATAATATATATTATTATTGTATTTGTTAATATAGTATATATATATATACATAAAATTGTATTTTTTGTTATATTTATTATAGTATAGTTGTTACTATATATATAAAATATATTGTTATTATTTTTTTTTACTTATAAAAAAATAAAAATAGATTTTAAATATTTAGCCCGTTGTTCCGAAACCCGTTAGGGTTAGGATTAGCCAATATTTCTAGCCGTTTAAATCAAGGCTTTTAGCTGAAGATTTAGCCAAGGCCCGCTTAGGGCTAGCCGTTTAACATCTCTAGTGGAGCATTAGTGAGGGTATTTTATATTCTGACCCAAAAAAGATGTGATTGATGTGTGTTGTATTTACGGATAAAATATTTATAATAATATTATAATAAAATTAATAGTAAAATACATAGTACAATACCCATAAAGTACGGTTGTGTTTGGGTGTGGTTCAGGGTGCTGTCCTATCATTTCTCCCCAAAAAAATAGAGGTGATTAATGTTGAAAATATCTAATGTTGTTATACTGTATATTATAGAGGGAGGATTTAGAGAGAATGATTCTCATGTATGATTTTGATTAATAACTGAAATTCTATTTATATGAAAACTTTAGATAGCATAATCGTAATTATATAATTACATCAGGGACATAATAGTCATTCACACTATATAAAAACAAAATGATAATTGAAACATCACACCCTATTTTATAACACTTCCCATTAAATGTATTTACATAAATATTTGTTTAACTAGTTCGGAGGAAAACCCAATTGGAGAAAATTTCCAAACTATTTATACTTGAACTTGTGATGATCATATTTTGTTACATCGTAATGTTGCTGGGAAAATCATGTGAGATAAAGCTTCAGCAATCTGTAATCTCGTAAATTTGCTCCCCCTTATCTCGATAGTTCTTGTATGAGTATTTTGTGTCGCCTCAGTAAAACCTCGTGGGACAAAAACTGAGTGAACTGTATGATTCTCTTCCACATGTAACCTGATTGAAGGAGTATCCATCAGCTGTCTCAGTAAAATCTATTGGGAGAAGAAATGAGTGATCATATAAGTCTCTCCTTATGTAGATTATTCGTATCATGTGTTGCCTCAGTGAAACCTCTCCAGATAAAAACTGGGTGAATCTGTCATATATTTCATTTGGAGTATTCACGTGTTGTCTCATTAGAACCTTACTAAGAAAACCCTTTAGGAAAAACTTGATCTTAGGAAAAAGAGTACAACTACTCCTTCTATTTTCAAATCTTTGAGGAATAATTTTGATCTCTGTAATGTTCCTCATTATGCCATGAATATGCCTCGTTAAAACTTTATTTGGAAAAACTCAGTGGGAAAAATTCTAATGAATGGGAAAGAGGATATTATTCATGTTAATACACCATTCATGTTACCACGTTAAAAATCTTGCTAGAAAAAATCAATGGGATAAAATCTCAGTCAATGGAAAAAGAGTGTAACTCGCATTTTGTACAAAAATGCCCCAGGAATTACAAAAATCCACCATGAGTTATTATATTCATTGCAGTTTGTAATCTCCAACCCATATTCTTATAATATTGCAATACATGGCAATCTGTTTTGGAGATTCCATATTAGTTGTGATTAAACTGTCTCTTTAAAAACCTTGCTAGGAAAATCCAATGAGATAAAATCTCAGTCAAGGAAAGGAGTAGAACATATTATTTTCCTTCCGCAACACCGTATTTTGAGTGATTGCATGCACTAATAATATATTTAAAATATCCCCATGAGTTTCTTTGCACTTTAGGTAAGCCCATATATTATACTTTTATTACAAGGGCATATATTTCCATTTTGTGGATTTCAATATATTCATTTTCACAAATAATGGTTCTCAATATCTTCATTTCATTTATGAATATCCTTATTTCATTTATGTATATCCTTATTTCATTCATGGATATCTTTATTTCATCCTCATTTCATGGATATCCACATATCATTTATTGTTTTCCCCTTTTCAATCATTAATATCCTCATTTCATGGATATCCTCATTTCATTCATAGTGCTATTCTTTTATACTGTGTCAACATGTTTCAACTTTATACACTTTCCTGTAGCGATATAACTTGTCTAGACATCTCATTATCAATTTATCCATTAGGATTACAAATTATAGTTATGTCTCTATAATTTCCCAAAAGTATATGCCCCTTTAGCATTTATTTTAATTTATATTCGGGGAATTATTATATATTTATCAAAGCAGTTTTAGTTAGTATCAAAGATTAATAATCTATCATGTATTTTTGAATTTCAAGTTCATAGTCAGTTGTGAGGATATAATATGATGTATTTCATATATTTCTGACTATTAATACTTCCCCTCGTGCTAAGAGATTTCTGTCGAACCTATATGCCAGTATCTCAGTATTCATCTTCAGTCATGGGAGTTTATATATATATATATATATATATATATATGTTCTCGATACTAGATGGAGGACTTTAAATAGTTTGCCAAAATAATATCCCGCTTGTATGCGCATAATTGATCCTTCATGGTTCTAGTAAAGTTTATTTGTGATATATTACTAGCTTTATCTAGTCTAGAATATATCCTCAAACCGTGAGCAGATCATCTCGTAAATTTTCGATACGAGTTATATACACATATGACGATCTACTGGATTCATAATATCTAGTAGTTCACATGTAGAGGGAGTGGGCATATACTCCCTCTTAATATATTCCAAATTTATTAGAGATTAATATCCAATATTAGCTCGTTGTGATACTATTAATCAAGAACAAACATATGAAGACATGATGTGTTATTTCTATGTGACTCGTAAATTTTTCGATTATGAGTCATATACACATGTGACTATCTAGTAGATCCATAATATCTAGAAGTTCACATGCTGAGGAAGTGGGCCCATAGTTCCCCTTGATATATTTCAAATTTATTAGGGATTAATTCCCAATATTGGCTAGTAGGGATATTATTAATCGAGAACAAACATATGAAGAATGATGTGTTTATATCATAGATATTATATTGACACATCACATCATCTTTCGGTGCCATTATTGCAAATCATTATCAACATGGAGTCGCCGCTCCCACATGTCATATTATGTTCATTATTCAAATATAGAGCCGTATTTCATACGCTTCAGGATGGGGAGTCAAATCTCATATGCGTAATTCCAATCTATAAATAGATTATCATTGTATTCACAAAATTCACCCATATCAAGGGTCTAAATATCATAGTGGATTCAATACTCTCGAATCTTCGTAAATATTACCCATCTCTTTCAGTGAATATCATAAAAAGAAATTATCGAGCTTGACTCGAAAGATTAAGGGTGCTAATGAGTAATGGCATCCCAGAAGATATTCAATGGATGATCGAAGCACAAGTTCGACTATCTTTTTCAAATTTATTTAAGTACATGCCAGATACAGGTAGGAGTATTTTTGCAAAGAAAAGAAGATAAAAAAAAATTAGGTGGATGCTATAAATGTGCTCGGTGGACCCGTGACACGCGATTCAAATATGTGGGGTTTGTGTCCAAAAATCGATAATATAAATTAGAATTTATCAATGATGAATTGAGTAAGAAATCTATGGATCATGATATCCAACAGATTCTTGAGACACATCCATGTGGATACGTTAATCGTGAACTTATGGCTCTGTAGACACAATTTAAGGATTAATGAGAATGCTATAGTCATGAAAAATTGATCTCAAAATATCCAGTTTGTAAGTTCATTCAGTCGAAGTTGGTATAAGGTAAATAGCAACATAATACAAGTTAAAACTTTTTTCTTATTTTAGTAAATATTGTTTTTCCATATTTAAATTTCTCAGCTGTCGACCTATAACGTCATTTTCATTGAAAAATACAATAACATATCTGTCTTTTTCCTTTGCAATTTTGTCAAAAAATAAAATAGTATTAAGTAGTGACTTACCTATCGCTCATTTTTCAATGAAAATACTGAACTCATTCGTTCTCTAGCAAAAAAATTGTTCTTTAAATTTAAGATGCGCAAATCAAAACTCTCATAAAAATATTTTGAAAGTATAGTATGTTGTGTCGAAATTTTTGCATCTCAACAGGCGATCGACGCAAAGACCGGACGACCGAGTCATAGTCGAATAGCCAAGGCAAGTTGGCCGATCGAAGGTCCAAGGTCAAGTCACGGTGCCGAGCGATCGACATCTAAGGCGATCGTCTCTTAGCATTTGGCGATCGACCCCTAGAGCCCGGCCAATGACGACCGCCTCTTGCCACGCAAAGCCAGCATGTCCAGTCGACGAAGGACGAAGCTCGTACAGAGACCCATGTGCAGATCCAGAAAAGGCGCCGCATGACATGGATCATTGACCACAGCCTGTCACCAATCTCACCTACCGACAGACCCGCCGAAAGGTGCAAGTGGGACCGCCCGGGACAGCGACGCAGGATGCGTGCAGGCTCCTCATTGGACCGCACAGCTGGCTTCCAGCAACAACCGCGGATTTCAAGGCAGACAGCCCATGTGCTAAAAGACGATCGCCCGTCAGAAGAAGGCATCTTAGCTCCTATAAATAGAAGGCCTCTTGCACTTGGAAAAGGGGCTGCCGTCTGGCTTTTCAGCTCATAACTTGGCTTTCACTCTCTTGGCAACGCTATACACTTCGGATATATCTTTCTCTCACTCTCGAGACCCCTTAATCCTAAGACGGTCGGCAGAAACGAGAACAAGAACACACAGAGCTTCGCTCAAGAGCTAGATAACTAGGATCTTTTACACTCATTGTAATCGCATTCTTACATTAATATTTGTACTCAAACGTATTCATATTAATAACATCTCGCGAGAGCATTCAAGCCCGGGCCTAACAAACCCAGCAAATCTTGTGTTATTTCCATACCCTCGGATGTGCTCTCGCACTTTGTTTGCTGTTCGTTCATTCCAGCAATATCTATCTCCAGATAATATTTCGGGCAACAACAATTGGCGCTAGAAGAAGGGGATCTAAACCTTCATTTTTATTCCTACCGTCTCGAAGAACACTCACTGTTCTCCGGGGCATATACTTGAAGAGACACTCACTGCTCTTCAAAGAAAGCTTTCAGAATCATGACTTCTGCCTCCACATCGAAGAAAGCCGCTGGCCGATCCGCCGGACGCCTCATTCCGTCTCAATCCGAGCCCCAGCTTATGGCAGAGGGTAGCCACGGCGACCCGAGACTCTCGATCCCGCCCCCGAGGGACGGCCCAACCCTCTTGCTCGATCAGTTCCAAACCGCGGAACAGATCGAAGGGGCCATGGCCATCCTACGGGAAAGACGGAGAGCATTCGACGCGCCCGCTATAACCCCCTCGGCCATCCGCCGCGTAAGCAAACGGAAGTTCGGCTACTGCCGAGCGATCGCCAGGAGGCCCCGATTCGCAAGAAGAGGCACTCGCAAGACGGGACATCTCCGTCTTCAGCCGCATAGGAAGCGACCCATCATGGCGACCGGGGCAGTCCGGCCCCAGTTAGGAGACGACGAAACCCGAATCTGTCACCAGGACTTCGGCGTACCCAACTCCCAGAGTGTAGGCCAACCATCTGGCTCCTCGCCGAAGAACCAAGATCGTCGGCGACGACCTCGACGCCTGCCGCGGAGTCAGGAGATTGGTACACGATCGCCTCAGCTTCCGCTCTGAAAGCCGAGCCACGAGCGACCAAGCTACAGCGATGGCCGCGATGCAACGCCAGCTCGACAACATGAAGGCGCTCCTAGAATCTGGGGCAGACGCCAATAGCAAGGTCGTCGGGCCGAGCGAGCCACTCGCGGTCCGCATCGAGCTCGCCCCTGTGCAGCGTAGGATCGCTCCTCCGCAAACACCTTTGTACGAGGGGAGGTCGGACCTCGAGACTCACCTGAGCAAGTTCCGGATCTACATGACCGGGTGTGGGGCATCAGACGTGACCAGGTGACGAATGTTCCCGTTAACGCTGGGCGACCTGGCCCACAGGTGGTACATCTCATTGCCACCACGATCAATCAGTTCCTTTGAACAACTGGCGAACAACTTCACAGCGTACTTCGCCGCCAAGGTCGCTCGACCAGAAAGCCCCCATCGCATGATGCAGATCAGGCAAGAGGAAGAAGAGTCCGACGCAGACTACATTGACCGAGTGGACGAGATAATCCTCAACGGCAAGCCCATAAGCGACGAGATCGCCCTTTACTCGGTCCTAGGGGGATTCGATGGTCTTTCACCTATGTTCAGGAATCTTAAGAAGGACATCCCCCTGACCTACGCGATCTTCCGCGCCAAGGCCGCCGACTTTATGGCCAGGCAAAGGTTACTTTTTAACCTGTGAGCAACGCGATCGGCAACTGAACGACGATCATCAGTCTTCCAACCTGATCGCAAGAATCAAGCAACATCTCCCTAAAACTGGAGGACTCGCTCGCCATCTACAGTTCACCATCTAACATGATGGACTAAGGCACGAGATCGCTGTAACACCCCAATTCACAAATGGGACATTACACGCCGTAGAACCCTCGTGAGGTCTACCAGGCTGACACTTGACATATAAACCACAATATAATCCCACATGATGCATTCAAAAAGTAAGTAAGGCCGTGGCCTCGGCCAAAACATTTTAACGGAGTACATGAATATAAGATAAATACCAATTCATTGCCCACGCAGGGGACTTAAACCAAGTTTCAAAGTAACCAGTTAAACTCCGGTACTCGACAATTAAAATGACACGACATAAAAATACAGACTCGAGCCACATCATCAAGCCATCCCATCCTTTGCGTGCGTGCCCCATGCCTGCTCCTCGGCTCTCCTGCACAGAAATGCATAAGACGCATTTCCCCATTTAAGGGTTAGCATTCGAATGGCTAGTGCAAGTACACAATTACACAACATTATATACAAAATACGGTTTTTAGCACAATCATCTCAATCGAATTCATTTGCCATATATATATTAGGAATACTACATTGGCAATCACATCAATTTCAATCATCACGATATCACAAAATCACGATGGTATCCGTGGCGTACCCCTTAGTATCGACCCCGGACATCCGTCGAACACTCCGGTGGGATACCACTTCCTCGGCCGTACCCCTTAGTATCGACCCCGGACATCCCGTCGGACACTCCGGTGGAAGTTCAATCACACACGCACCCAAGTCCACTTCGCGGCCGTACCCCTTAGTATCGACCCCGGACATCCCGTCGGACACTCGGGTGGAAGGAACACAACTCACGCACCCAAAAAAATCACCATTCATCATTCAATTCGAAAGTCACAATGTACATAACGAAATGTAATACATGTACTTGCCTTGGATGACACAACGTGAAGAAAAGCGGCGAAGGAAAGGTTTCGGTCCGAACAATCTTCCCAAACCCGTCCCTAACACAATAATGATATACAACCAATCTCAAGAATACGAATACGAAGAAATTCATCCTATTCCTACCGTTGGGACAATTCATCGAACATCAAGAGGGCATAGGGAATTGAAATCGGTCAACGATGTAATAACGGGATTTCATCCCATCCGATAACAAGGAAATCAAGAATCACGAGTATACTATCGAAATCTAACAACAACATCGGTAAAATCGGATTAAAAGACAAGATCACCACCAAACCCTCCCCAAATTCATACTAGGGTTCTAGGAGATTTTACCTTGATTGAGCCGAACAATAGATGATTTGGTGTTGTGATGATGATATGATGCTAAGTTATACTTTCAACCGTGTTTGGATGAAAATCGCGAACCCTTGCCTTGGAAGTCGCCGACGAAGAAGAGAAAAGGAATGAGAAAATGACGAAAAAATAACTCCTGCCGGTTTATAAACCGATCGTGTTACGGCCGTAACACCTCATTCATACGGCCGTAACTAGTGGATATTACGGCCGTAATTACATGCATTTACGGCCGTAACGAGTTCTACGGATAGGTCCAGGCAAACCGACGAAGCGCACTTACGGCCGTATGATCTAAGAGATACGGCCGTAACATTTCTTACGGCCGTAATCGGTACATTATACGCCCGTAAGTGGCTACTGGAGTCTCATGCAGGAAGAAAAACGAAGCTGGCTTACGGCCGTACGGTGAAGGACTTACGGCCGTATCTCTCGAACATTACGGCCGTAACATAGGGGTTTACGGCCGTAACCTGCTACAGACATGAGTTGTGAGAAAATAAAGCTCAACGACAACCGGATAGAATAGATACTTAACGAGTATACGAAGATTTCCTACTGATGGGATGATTACCATAATCAACACGTGGCTCCGACTGTCCGGAGGTCAGGATAAACGAATAACAACCACAATGCTCAAATAAATCGGAATTTATAAAAATGACCCAAACATCCGGAATTCACGATACGACGTCGGATTAACAAACCGAAAGTTCCAACACGACCAACTCAATCATACAAACTTATACGAATCGAGAAACAACGAAAACAAACAAGTTTTACGAGAATCGAACGTACGTACGGCAAGATATAAATTTAAGATGAAATTATGCGAAAACATCCTCGAAACTCATCCAGACGGAAAAACTCCAAGAACAAAATAGATTCAGAAATCCAAAACAGTGCTAAGCGAGTTGTCCGAAACGAACATACACCAAAAATAGAAATTACTGAAAATAGAGAACACAGATATTACATTATCTCCCCCTAAAAATAAGTTTCGTCCCGAAACTTACAACGCGAACAACTCGGGGTATCTCGACCGCATGCTCTCTTCCGTCTCCCATGTGGCTTCCTCGGACCCATGTCTCGACCATTGAACTTTAACCAGAGGAATGGTTTTATGACGAAGTTGCTTTACCCGACGCTCTAAAATCAATCGGCCTCTCCTCAATGGTAATGTCGGGTCCCAGTCGATCTCTCCAAAATCAAGAATATGGCTAGGGTCCGATACGTACTTCCTAAGCTGGGAAACATGAAATACGTTATGAACGCGACTCAAAGACGGCGGCAAGCCTAACCGATAGGCAAGCTCTCCCATTCTCTCTAAAATCTCAAACGGCCCAATAAATCTCGGACTAAGTTTACCCTTCCGGCCGAAGCGGTAAACTCCCCGTGTCGGCGACACCTTAAGCAAAACATGATCTCCCACCTCAAACTCCAACGGCCGACGACGCGTGTCGGCATAAGACTTTTGCCGACTCTGGGCCGTCAACAATCTATCACGAATCAGAGTAATCTTCTCCCTCGTCTCAACTACCATATCGGGCTCGGTACCAATCAGCTCGGACGCATCGTCCCAACACAACGGCGATCTGCACCTCCTCCCATACAATGCCTCAAATGGTGCCATTTTGATCGAGGCGTGCCAACTATTGTTGTACGTAAACTCGATCAACGGCAAGTGCGACTCCCAATCATCCTTCCAATCTAGGGCACAGGCTCTCAACATATCCTCCAACGTCTGGATTGTTCGCTCTGACTGCCCGTCAGTCTGAGGGTGGTAAGACGTACTGAGTCTCAACTCAGTCCCCAAAGCTCGATGAACAGCCTGCCAAAAATGTGATACAAACCGGCCATCACGATCCGAAACAATACTCTTAGGAGTCCCATGTAATCTCACGATCTCTGCAATAAACACTCGTGCGTCTCTCTGGACCCCAAGTGTCCTTAATACCCAGAAATGAGCTGATTTGGTCACTCGATCGACAATAACCCAAATCATGTTCATTCCATCCGAGTCCTAGGCATACCGGTAATGAAATCCATAGAAATATCCTCCCATTTCCACTCGGGATGGGAAGTGGTCGCAAAAACCCCGCTGGTCAGCCGATGCTCGATCTTAACTTTGTGAGTCAAACATCTCGACACAAACTCGCTAACGTCTGTCTTCAAATTACTCCACCAGTAGTTACTTCTCACGTCCTTGTACATTTTACTCGTACCAGGGTGTATGGAGTAAGGCGTGGTATGAGCTTCGCTCAAGATCTTCTGTCTCAGCTCAATAACATTCGGTACACATAGTCTGCCGCGAAATCTCAAAACTCCATCATCGTGAACCACAAATCCAGGGGTTTTCCCCTTCTTCACATCCTCCCTCAACTGGGCCAAAAACGGATCGTCATACTGCTTCGCCTTGATATCATCGGTTAAGGACGAGGTGATCTCTAACGCACATAACTGACCCTGAATTCTCTGAACCCAAACCTCGATATTCTGGCAAATAAGATCTCGCTGGATCCTACTCTGTGGCGTAAGTACCTCTAACATTTGTAACGCCATCGGCTTTCGACTCAATGCATCAGCCACTACGTTGGCCTTACCCGGATGGTAAAGTATCTCGAGGTCGTAGTCTTTAATTAGCTCTAACCACCTACGCTGCCTCATATTCAACTCTTTCTGGCTGAAGATGTACTTCAGACTCTTGTGATCCGTAAAAATCTTACACGATGACCCATAGAGATAATGTCTCCATATCTTTAAGGCGAAAACGACCGCAGCTAACTCCAAATCGTGCGTGGGATAATTTACCTCATAAGGTTTCAATTGGCGGGACGCATAAGCAATCACTCTGTCTCTCTGCATCAAAACACATCCAAGCCCAAGGCCCGAAGCATCACTATACACTACGAAATCCTCGCTCCCCTGAGGCAATGCTAAGACGGGTGCGGTGGTCAAACGTCTCTTTAACTCGTCAAAACTGTCCTGCCTGTCTGCAGTCCACTCGAACTTCTGAGTTTTCTGGAGCAATTGAGTGAGTGGTCTGGAGATCTTAGAAAATCCCTCAACGAATCTACGGTAATAGCCGGCAATAGCCAGAAAACTCCTCACCTCCTTCACATTCTTAGGCGGTTCCCAAGCCATCACTGCCTCTATCTTCTGCGGATCTACCCGAACTCCCTCTGCTGAAATAACATGCCCAAGGAACATCACTTCCTCGAGCCAAAACTCACACTTAGAGAACTTCGCGTACAACTGCTCGGCCCTCAAAGTGTCTAATACAATCCGGAGATGTAAGGCGTGCTCCTCCCGACTCCGTGAATAGATAAGAATATCGTCGATAAAAACGACTACGAATTTGTCCAGATACTCAATAAAAACTTTGTTCATCAATTGCATGAACACTGCTGGGGCATTGGTTAGCCCGAAAGGCATAACCACAAACTCATAATGGCCATATCTCGTCCGAAAGGCAGCTTTCGGAATATCGACGTCCCGAATCCTCAACTGGTAGTAGCCCGATCGCAAATCAATCTTCGAAAAGACTGTCGCCCCTGGCCGATCAAATAAATCGTCAATCACAGGCAAAGGGTATTTATTTTTGATGGTTAGCTTGTTTAATTCTCGATAGTCGATGCATAAACGAAGCGATCCATCCTTCTTCTTAACAAAAAGTACAGGCGCACCCCAAGGTGATGCGCTCGGTCGAATATACCCTTTATCTAACAACTCTCCCAACTGATTCTTCAATTCTAACATCTCCGACGGTGCCATACGGTACGGCGCTCGAGAAATAGGGGCCGCATTCGGCTCAAGATCAATAGGAAACTCCACCTCTCGATGTGGTGGTAGTCCCGGCAAGTCATCCGGAAATACATCAGTATACTTGCTAACAACTGGAATCGACGATATGTCAACCCCACCATCTTCCGCCTGCAGAGCGAAACACCAGTAGCCGACACAACCCTGATTCAAAAGTTTCATCGCCTTCAAGGCGCTAATCACACTCCCCAATCTACCCGGCTTACAAACGACTAGAGTATGCTCAGTGCCGTCCTCGGCCACGATCGAGATAGTACGAGTCCGATAGTTCATGATAGCACCGTGACGATCCAACCAATCGTCCCCGAGGATCAAATCCTCACCCTTAAGGTCTATAACAATGAGATTCGAGGGCCAATCTCGGCTCCCGATCCTCACTGGGCAATCCCTAACTTCCCGGTCCCCAACCATACGATCCCCGGGCGTACTCACTACAAATGGCTCACACTCAAACAAGCGGTCAAAACCAATACGACTCACACAATCCGAAGCAATAAAGGAATGGGTAGCACCCGAATCAAAAAGCACCGACCTTTGGATGAGTAAGGATATGAGTAGTACCAGACGCCACTGGAACATCTGTCTCCTCTGTCGCCTCATCCGATACAATCGGGGTGAATCAACCCGAACTCGAGGCCGCACGGCGATCCGGCCGACCCGTCCCCTACCACGACCCGAACTCTGCGGAATATGAGTGGCCGGAGGCCGTGATCCTCCGATCGGTAGTGGTAGCCGAACTCGAATGTACCCAGTGGCCCTTTCACAATGAGTCGCCCGATGCCCGGTCTGCCCGCAAGTGAAGCAAGTAACTGGAGGAAAAGGGCAATCCTTCATCAAATGCTCATATTGGTTGCAGTTAAAACAAACCCTGCCACCAGAAGCAACGGACTGAACCGAACGGTTACCCTGAGATCCCCCAGCCTGATGAAATGGCCTCTTCCCCGGCGTAGGGGCAGACTGTGCTCTCGAAAATCGGCCACTCTTGCCGGCTGAGAAGTTGCCAGCCGTTTTCTGTTTCTTGGCCTCGGTACCCAACTCTGATTCCGGTGCGGCCATCTCGATTGCTAGGGCGCGATCCTGATACTCCCTCAAAGTGGCACACATGAGCGGTGCCATACTCTGCCTGATATGCGGTTTCATGCGCATATTGAAGTAACGTATTTTATCAGCCTCCGTTCTCACTTGATCTCTCACGAAACCCAATGCTGATTGTAAGTAATGATGGCACGAGAGATAGGCACATCCTGAGGTGTAGCGGTGAAGAATTCCACAATTCTGCGCTCCTTAATCAAGCGGTGGACAATATTCTCGCTTCCATAGCACTGAACTCATCCCAAGTGGCCCGACGGTCCTCGGGCGCAACGGCCTCCCACCATTCCGCAGCCTTCCTTATCCAGAGGTCTTGGGCAATATGTACCCTCCGTCTTCGGGACAAGCTACGGCGTCAAAGGTCTGGATACGAAATAGCCAATTCTCCCGGTAGGAGTCGGACGATCCGAGAAACGGGAGGGTGCATCTTAGTCACCGTCTCAAGCCACTTACTAGCTTCCTCTTCCGTGTCGGGGCGGATTCTCGCGTCCACGCCGAGCTATTCGAGTGAGTTGGGCTACTAATCACAAGTACGGCAAGAGCTCCGGCGTCGGCATTATTACCCGACGGCACCGAGTGAGAGGCCGAGTCCACCGAGGACCGAGAAAGTGAGCCCTCCTCATTATCGGCCCCACGACCACGGCCTCGGCCGCGTCCCTAGCTGGTCTACCACGACCTCTCAACATACGAAGGAAAATAAGAAAAGAACTAGATCGAAAGATTCACAATTCACGAAGTTGGTAACACAAGTCACAATTCCGAACAACGCAAGAAAACAAATTACGTAATATAAGAGTTCGAGGAGACTTACATTACGGGTCGCACGAAAAGACGGTAGCATGATGATATAGGCTCAACGACCGACTCTAATGACGCAACCGATGCACTCCAACATTCACCGACTGCCCGGGTATCCAAAACCTAGGCTCCGATACCATAAATGTAACACCCCAATTCACAAATGGGACATTACACGCCGTAGAACCCTCGTGAGGTCTACCAGTGACACTTGACATATAAACCACAATATAATCCCACATGATGCATTCAAAAGTAAGTAAGGCCGTGGCCTCGCCAAAACATTTTAACGGAGTACATGAATATAAGATAAATACCAATTCATTGCCCACGCAGGGACTTAAACCAAGTTTCAAAGTAACCAGCTTAAACTCCTAGACTGACAATTAAAATGACACGACATAAAAATACGACTGAGCCACATCATCAAGCCATCCCATCCTTTGCGTGCGTGCCCCATGCCTCGCTCCTCGGCTCTCCCAGACTAAATGCATAAGACGCATTTCCCCATTTAAGGGGTTAGCATTCGAATGGCTAGTGCAAGTACACAATTACACAACATTATATACAAAATACGGTTTTTAGCACAATCATCTCAATCAATTCATTTGCCATATATATATTCCTAATACTACATTGGCAATCACATCAATTTCCAATCATCACGATATCACAAAATCACGATGGTATCCCGTGGCCGTACCCCTTAGTATCGACCCCCGGACATCCCGTCGAACACTCCGTGGGATACCACTTCCTCGGCCGTACCCCTTAGTATCGACCCCCAGACATCCCGTCGGACACTCCGGGTGGAAGTTCAATCACACACGCACCCAAGTCCACTTCCGCGGCCGTACCCCTTAGTATCGACCCCCAGACATCCCGTCGGACACTCCGGGTGGAAGGAACACAACTCACGCACCCAAAAAAAATCACCATTCATCATTCAATTCGAAAGTCACAATGTACATAACGAAATGTAATACATGTACTTGCCTTGGATGACACAACGTGAAGAAAACGGCGAAAGGAAAGGTTTCGGTCCGAACAATCTTCCCATACCCGTCCCTAACACAATAATGATATACAACCAATCTCAGCAATAGGAATACGAAGAAATTCATCCTATTCCTACCCGTTGGGACAATTCATCGAACATCAAGAGGGCATAGGGAATTGAAATCGGTCAACGATGTAATAACGGGATTTCATCCCATCCGATAACAAGGAAATCAAGAATCACGAGTATACTATCGAAATCTAACAACAACATCGGTAAAATCGGATTAAAAGACAAGATCACCACCAAACCCTCCCCAAATTCATACTAGGGTTCTAGGAGATTTTACCTTGATTCGAAGCCGAACAATAGATGATTTGGTGTTGTGGTGATGATATGATGCTAAGTTATACTTTCCAACCGGTGTTTGGATGAAAATCTGACGAACCCTTGCCTTGGAAGTCGCCCCGACGCGAAGAAGAGAAAAGGAATGAGAAAATGACGAAAAAAATAACTCCTGCCAGTTTATAAACCGACTGGTGTTACGGCCGTAACACCTCATTCATACGGCCGTAACTAGTGGATATTACGGCCGTAATTACATGCATTTACGGCCGTAACGAGTTCTACGGATAGGTGCAGGCAAAACCGACGAGCGCACTTACGGCCGTATGATCTAAGAGATACGGCCGTAACATTTCTTACGGCCGTAATCGGTTCATTATACGCCCGTAAGTGGCTACTGTAGTCTCATGCTGGAAGAAAACCGATGATGTCTTACGGCCGTACGGTGAAGGACTTACGGCCGTATCTCTCGAACATTACGGCCGTAACATAGGGGTTTACGGCAGAAACCTTCTACATACATAACTTTTGAGAAAATAAAGCTCAACGACAACCGGATAGAATAGATACTTAACGAGTATACGAAGATTTCCTACTGATGGGATGATTACCATAATCAACACGTGGCTCCGACTGTCCGGAGGTCAGGATAAACGAATAACAACCACAATGCTCAAATAAATCGGAATTTATAAAAATGACCCAAACATCCGGAATTCACGATACGACGTCGGATTAACAAACCGAAAGTTCCAACACGACCAACTCAACCATAAAAACTTATACGAATCGAGAAACAACGAAAACAAACAAGTTTTACGAGAATCGAACGTACGTACGGCAAGATATAAATTTAAGATGAAATTATGCGAAAACATCCTCGAAACTCATCCAGACGGAAAAACTCCAAGAACAAAATAGATTCAGAAATCCAAAACAGTGCTAAGCGAGTTGTCCGAAACGAACATACACCAAAAATAAAAATTACTGAAAATAGAGAACACAGATATTACAATCGCCTCCCCCGCACAACGTACACCGTCGAGGGTCGGCATCTACATGACGATCCAAGGTAGAAGAGTGCAGCCATGGTCCTGGTGGTCGATGGAACCGACTGCTTCGGCCATACAAGGTTCCTTTGGGCTGAGATCGCTCGCCCTTCGTTTAAATACGAGGCGGGCGTAGCCGAAGGACCCTCCAATCAAATTAGTGGATACGATCGCCCGCTCTCGAAGGTCCATCACTTAACATGGTGGGTTCTTCACGGATAATGCGATGCGTCCCTACCCCCGTCTCAACGTATACCGTCGAGGATTTCCATCTAACATGACGATCCGAGGTAGAAAAGAGCTAACAAGCTGCGGACGTGGAGTCGATTAATCCGACGACGCCCCGCGCAAGGACTCCTCCAGACCAAGACCACACGCCCTTCGTTTAAATACGAGGCGAGGTGCAGCCTAACGAAGGACCCTCACAATAAAATGAGTCACGATACAGACAATGTCGCTCACGCACAAGACACAGTCATGGAGGTTGGTCCATCGAACTCCGTGATTGTGCACGGTTCCTCAGTAACGAAACTATCAGCTTTCTACGATTTGAAAATTGCAGGTACAAGACCAAAGATAGCTCGCCAATCGATCAGATCGCCCAAGTCCGAGACCAAAGTCCGCTCAACGGATCGCCCGTATTTATCCTCAACGATCGCCAGTAGAACCACCTCGCCCCATGTCTTCAACATTGGAGCAAGCTGGGGGGCAATTGTTGTGTCGAGATTTATGCATCTCAACAGGCGATCGACGCAAAGACCGGACGACCGAGTCATAGTCGAATAGCCAAGGCAAGTTGGCCGATCGAAGGTCCCATGTCAAGTCCCGGTGCCGAGCGATCGACATCTAAGGCGATCGTCTCTTGGCATTTGGCGATCGACCCCTGGAGCCCGGCCAATGACGACCGCCTCTTGCCACGCAAAGCCAGCATGTCCAGTCGGCGAAGGACGAAGCTCGTACAGAGACCCATGTGCAGATCCGGAAAAGGCGCCGCATGACATGGACCATTGACCACAGCCTGTCACCAATCTCACCTACCGACAGACCCGCCGAAAGGTGCAAGTGGGATCGCCCGGGACAGCGACGCAGGACGCGTGCAGGCTCCTCATTGGACTGCACAGCTGGCTGCTAGCAACAACCTTGGATTTCAAGGCAGACAGCCCATGTGCTAAAAGACGATCGCCCCTTATTATATTACAAGGAAGGCGATCGCCCGTCAGAAGAAGGCATCTTAGCTCCTATAAATAGAAGGCCTCTTGCACTTGGAAAAGGGGCTGTCGTCTGGCTTTTCAGCTCATAACTTGGCTTTCACTCTCTTGGCAATGCTATACACTTCGGATATATCTTTCTCTCACTCTCGAGACCCCTTAATCCTAAGACGGTCGGCAGAAACGAGAACAAGAACACACAGAGCTTCGCTCAAGATCTAGATAACTAGGATCTTTTACACTCATTGTAATCGCATTCTTACATTAATATTTGTACTCAAACGTATTCATATTAATAACATCTCGCGAGAGGATTCAAGCCCGGGCCTAACAAACTCGGCAAATCTTGTGTTATTTCCATACCCTCGGACGTGCTCTCGCACCTTGTTTGATGTCCGTTCATTCCAGCAATATCTATCTCCGGATAATATTTCGGGCAGCAACATAGTATAAAGAGATGGGGTTTTCAGAATCCTCATATTGACCTCATCTAATTAAAATTGTATGTGTTTTGGGTGGATCCAAACTGTTAGGTCATAGCCAGTGTACAGATATGGCATATCAGCTAGTAAAAGAGTTGCGAAAACACAAAATTGATATACTCTATGGAGGGAGTAACCATATATTTTGGGTTATCTTTTAAAGGCTGCACAAAATGGGAGAATAAGAGTAACAAGTGTCATACACATCCTCGTAGTTAGAACAATTACTATAACGGGTTCAACTAGATTGATGCTTCAAGCACAAGCTATTATGATAATAAGATGTACATGGTGAATAATAGTTATGCCTTTATTGTCACACTCAGTGATATATTTAATATCACGTCATTGGCTGAGTGAGACTTCTATACCAAACCTATAGGTTTGCTGAATATTAATAATTTCTTCAATGATTTGCTTGTTTTTCTAGATCAAGGAGTAGATCACAAGTTTATCTCTCAGACAGGGAGAAAAGTACTTATATGTGCCAACACAGTTGCTGATCTACTTATAAAGTTTCAAAGCTCATCAGTCACAGACTATTAGTGTCAAGCGAAAAAGACGTTTAGATCCATTAGATCTCTCATTATAAACCCTGATGTCAGTTAGGGGTGGCAGAGTTATGCAGTTTTATACTCTCGAGATGCGCTCCTTCTTTATGGGCTTCGTATATGTATTATCTGCTTTATATTATCGAGTGTTTACAGCTGTTGGGGCTAGGACTTTTTGCGGTCCAAGTATACTCAAGGACCGCCCTAGAACCACCCGATAATATCCGGGACCGATACTCACCCGAAATGTTAGCGGTCCGAATAGTACTGAAGTTGGAACCAAAACTGATAAAGACCGAAATCGTTAACCCGTTAGAAAACCGATATTTTTCACTAATTTTATGCAAACCAAACATGTATGTAGCTATCCGATACTCAACTCGATAAGCTTGTGAGATACTTGATTTTTTAATATATAATTAGTTTTATAATATAATTTGTAGAATATAATGTAAAAAGATTATTAATAAATTAATTATTTTGTTTATAATAGTTACAAAGTCACAAACTAGATTTCTATTTTAAATAAAAGAAACAATTATTTTGTTTGATCGAAATCAATTAATCAATAATAATAATAATAATAACTTAACTTGAGACCTGAGTTATGTATGTGGATAATAATAATAATGAAGTGATGTTTTAAAAAATAATAATAATGAAGTGATGCTCAAGTGTCGTGTAGGAGGTAAACTTGTTTGATAGAGATTTGGACAATGACTTCCCACATCACTTTGGTAGAGCATGTGGAGCTTCACCCTCCTTTGTATAAATGTGATTGTCCCACATCGGCTAGCTATAGAAGTTTTCCTTTTGTGCCCTCTATAGATCTCACACATATAAAAGCAATCAAAGGGTAGTTGAGCTCTTGATTTATTTTGAGCATGGGTCGAGTACGAGCCTGGTTTGAGCTTGACCGGTAACGATGTTTAGTCTTTTTTCTCGAGTTCGAGTTTGAGCTTGATTCGAGCTCGAGTTTGAGCTTCAAACATGTTCGACCTTGGTTTGAGCTTGATTCGAGTTCGCAAATTGGGACTTTTGGGTCTGTTTCTAGTATTTAATGAGTCCACGAATCGGGATTTATCGGTTGTTAACTAGTTTGGGTCTTACCGGTCTCGGGTCTAAAATACCCGGTTGGCTTACCAGACCGGTTTCGGTTCTAACATTAGAACCGGTTACTTATCGGTCCTGTCTCGGGTATACCCAGTAACCTTACTGGGTCTGGCCCGCTAAGCCAATACCCGGACCGAACCGGATCGATAACAGGCCTAGTTGGGGCTAGTTCAATATTTTTCATCTCAGCTACTTTGTGCTTCTTCCAGAGCAATAATAAGATCATTGTTGCCTTTATGCATATACAGTGTTCGCACGAATATATATATATATATATATATATATATATATATGCTTATCCATGAAATTATTGAGCAGTTACTTTCCAGTGATAGCTTTTCATATCACTTGTCAAATGATCCCACCATGCGATATTATCAGCAGGAGATTTACTTGCAATTAATCGGTGATAACTACTTCTTCTTCGGGAGCAGGATATGAATAATTGATCAACTACTTCTTCAGATATAATTTATTAAGCATTCATGTGGTATAACCAATCATCATGGTGATATCATATTTAACTTGCATAAATATGTAAAAATATTCGCCCTATGATAATTGAACATATCATGTAGGAGGTATTGTAATATTTAAATTGCATAAAATAAACTCAACAAAGCATGGTTTTAAACCACCACTTTGAGATAAATAAGAGCCGAAATTTAAAATGCAAAATAATTAACTGCTTTTACCAAAGTATGATTGTCCAATCAGTTCCTTCACCATCAAGGTATACAGTTATAGGCCGAATTATTTGAGTGCCATTAAACTTCGAAGGTCGTCGGCATCAGTGTCGCTATATAAAATATTATATAAAATTTTCAATAATAAAATATATTAAAAGTGTTGTTACCCCATACCAATAACT
This sequence comes from Orobanche coerulescens, assembly GCA_033398695.1. NCBI lineage: Eukaryota > Viridiplantae > Streptophyta > Magnoliopsida > Lamiales > Orobanchaceae > Orobanche > Orobanche coerulescens. Next base: position 22,311,278 of record CM065810.1, read on the forward strand.
TGAAGATCTCGTTGTTGTGCGGCGATTTATATGCCTCGACGGCGATCGACATAAGGTCCGAGCGACCAAAGACAGCATCAAATAATCCAAGACAGACTTGCCAAGCGAAGAGTCCAGACCGAGATCAGGTACCGAGCGATCGACGTCCGGAGCGATCGCCTCCTGACACCTAGCGATCGACTCTGGTGCCCGACCAAGGACGATCGTCCTATGCCACGTGTAAGGCCATCATCCGTCATATCTACGAGGACCAGATCTCGGAACGAGGACTCACGTGTAGATCCGCGAATGGTGCCGCGGAATAAGGATCTTTGACTCCAGCCCATCAACAGCTGTCAATGACAAGGACTGCCTCACCTACCGACAGACCCGCCGAAAGGTCCTAGGTGGGGCCTCCCAAGACAGTGACTCCGGAAGTGTGTGGTCTTCTCATTGGTTCATGCATCCGGCTGCCAGCAGCTGCTGCGGACTCTAAGGAGACCAACCCATGTGCTAAAGACGATCGCCCGCTTATTATAATACAGCAGAGGCGATCGCCCAGCTACCTCCACTCCTATAAATAGGAAACCTTCAGCAACTGGAAAAGAGGTCGAGAGGTTCAGAAGTTCAGAAATTATTTCCATACGAGAGTTCAGCTAATTCACACAGTGAGAGACCGTCGATTTCTCACAATCAACACAGCACTCCATCGTTGTTACAAGAACTCACAGAGCATCAACTCTGATTCTTCCGGCAATCAACAGCACTCAAGAGCTAGATAACTAGGATCTTTACACTCATTGTAATTGTACTCTAACATTAATATTTGTACTCCCAAGTATTTGTATTAATAATATCTCACGAGAGCATTCAAGTCCGGGACTAACAACCCCGGCAAATCTTGTGTTATTTACTTCCCCACGAACGTGCTCTCGCATTTTGTTTGTTACTCGTCCATTCCAGCATGTAATCTCCGGATAATATTTTGGGTAACAACAATTGGCGCTAGAAGAAGGGCTAAACCTTCATTTTTATTCCGACCGTTTCGAAGAACACTCAGTGTTATCCGGGGCATATACTTGAAGAAACACTCACTGTTTTTCAAAGAAAAACCTTCAGAATAATAGCGTCTGCCACCACAACGAAGAGAGCCACTCTCCGATCCATCGGGCGTCATATTCCGGCTCAATCCGAGCCCCAACCTACGGCAGAGGGTAGCCGCGACGACGCGAGACTCTCAATCCCGCCCCTGAGGGACGGCCCCAGCCTCTCGCTAGACCAGTTCCAAACTGCGGAACAGATCGAGGAGGCTATGGCCATCCTAAGGGAGTGACGGGGAGCATGCGCAGCGCCCGCTATAACCCCCTCGGCCATCCGCCGCGCGGGCAAACGGATGCTCAAGGGGTTACTGATCGAGCGATCGTCACGAGAAAAGGCTCTCGCGAGGTGGGACGGTTCCGTCTTCAGCCGCCTAGGAAGCAATCCATCATGGCGACCGGGGCATTCTGGCCCCAACCATGAGACGACGGAATCCGAATCCATCACCAGGAGTTCGGCATACCCAACTCCCAACCAAAAACAGGCCAGCCGTTTGGGCCCCATCCACGGAAGAATCGAGCCACGCGGAAAGGACATCATTGACAGCGGAGCCAGGGGATCAGTACTTGATCGCCTCGGCTCCCGCTCCGAGTGCCTAGCCGCGAGCAGCCAGGCCACGGCGATGGCCGCTATACAACGCCAGCTCGACGAGATGCAAGCGCTCATGGAAACTGGGGCAAGCGCCAGTAGAAAGATCATCGGACCGAGTGAGCCACTCGCGACCCACATCGAGCTTGCCCCCGTGCAACCAAGGATCGCTCCTCCCCAAACACCTGTGTATGAGGGGAGATCGGACCCCGAGACCCACTTGAGCAAGTTCCGGATCTACATGACCGGGTGTGGGGCATCAAATGCGACCAGGTGCCGAATATTCCCGTTAACGTTGGGCGAACTGGCCCATAGGTGGTACGTCTCACTGCCACCGCGATACATCGATTCCTTTGAGAAACTAGCGAGTGACTTCTATAACGCCCCGACTTTCTAGGGTAAATATTGGGGAAAAATAAATAAAAGGTAAATTTTGATAAAAATAATTTTCTTGAGAGTATAAAAATTCTCGCCTACAAAGTCGAATCGCTACAATGACATAAAAATAAATACCTTTAAATAAGGTAACATTTCATCATAAATATGAGGTAAAAGTTTGCGGCGGAAGACTAATTCATAATTTATAAATTTCTGATCAACGTTTCCCCAAATAAGTTTCAAACATTTGACAAAAAGAAACATCATAATAATAATTCCTCTTTCATATGCCCTCTCGGCTCGCTCCTTCGTCCATCCGGCTTGGTTCAACCTGCGGGTTCAATAAAAGTAGGAGTGAGCTTCCTTCAGCTCGTGGAAATCACACTGATCACAGTAATATACAATCTCATGGAAAGCATAACATGAATAATCTATCACATTTTTTCTCAACGTAAATGCATACTCACAATATTACGTATAGCATGAATCGAGCACGCATACACGAATATTGAGGTTGCGCAGGTGCCCCCGCAACAACATCAAACATAAACACAATACCACATATAGCATGAATCGAGCACGCATGTGAATATTGAGGTTGCGCAGGTGTCCCCACAACAACATATATCTTAAGATATCCTCTTACACGAATACAGGTTAGCCTGATTTACAACGTGCATAAAATTTAAACATGAATAGAACATCACATATACAGTTCAATTAAAGTAATTAAAGTGATAGTGAAAATTCCCACCTGAATAAATGATGATGATGTCTGACTGAAATGAATGTGCTCGACTCACAGTCCTAAGCCCGTAAATCCTCGATAAAGTCTACATATAATAATAATAATTAAAATCCTTACCATTTATTATTTATATAATAAATGAAAAGATGCAAATATCACTACAATAAATGAAAATAAATTACAGTTGATTATTAATATTAACCGAAGAGTTAACATTATTAATGACTGAAATTAAAATACTTATGTATAATTTCAGATTAATTATTAATATTAATTGAAAGTCAACATTTTAATGTTTGCATCAAAAATGGGATTGAATTGAAGGTTTTAAAATTGATTGGGGTCAAATTGTAGGAGTTGCAAAGCTGACTGGATTAGAATGGAATTAATTAAAATTGTCTGGAGCAGAATTGAAAATTTCTGAAAATTTGAAGGACTAAATTGCAGAAGCCTAAAATTTCGGGGATATAAATACCCCGGATTCGGATCTGGTGCAGTACAGCACCATGCTGTGCACCAGATCCGCCGTCGAATCACACACGCGCACACACACACCCGTGCAGGTGTGTGTGATCCGACTGTGGGGTGCAGCACAGCATGGTGCTTACTGCACCAGATCCCCTTCCAAATACCCCATACCTAGGGTCAGCCGACTCACTGTCATTTCTCACCTTCCCGTTCCTTCTCCTCCCTTCTCCCTCTTCTCTCAAAATCAGCCGTGAAAATTTTTTTTGAAACACACACACACACCGTAAATTACACACACACACACCGTAAATTACACACACACACACAGAAAAATTACACACATAAACCGAAAACCTCACACACACCCACAAACGGCCGAAAACTAAACGCCCGGCAAAGCGGCGGTGCGGGAATAAAATGAAGGTGAAGGCGGCCTCAAATCTCCGGTGGATAGCGGCGGTTCCGACGAAGGCTTCCGACCGAGTAATAGTTCCGGCGAATCGAAGATGATGACTCCGGATTTGCTCTCGGGTCCTCCGTCCGGGTACGATTGTTTGGGTTACTGATTATTAATGATGGGGATGGATCCGAATCGGGTCTCTGATTTGGCTCCGGCGATTTGTTTGGTCCATCCAGTCATGGTTGCAGCTGGCGGCAGATTATGGCGGAAGTCTGGTTTGGGTAATTTCTATGAAGTGGTTTGGAAAAATCTGAGTTTGGATTCGGGCTCGGCCCGAATTTGTTTTGATAGATATTGAGGGGCTGAAGGTCGGGACTGGAATTGGCTTCGGGCGAGAATGATAAGTTATGGTGTTTTGCGTAAAAATCCATATCAGTGCTGCTTGTAAATTTTGATTGAACACCTCTGTTTTTTTTATTATTATGTGTATATTTGGTTGCAGTTGGTTTAGTTCTTGTTTGAAATTAAATATGTACAGAATAATAACACTCGGCTGTAAATTGCAGGATGAGAAGAAAATTGGGTCCGAAATTCTTACCTTTGTTGGAGAAGATGACTTTTGCAGAAAAATTGAGAGTTGATGTTTGAATCGATCGGCAGGAGGAGGTCCGGAGGATGAATTGCAACTGAGATCCCTTAGGAAGATTTACGTGTTTTGATGGATTGGAGAATGATTCTACTCTAGAGATGAAATCTGTTGGGACGATAGTTTGTAGAGAAGAGTTGTGCAGATTCATTTTTTTTTTTGAACGATGGGAAGAACTGGGTTTGGGGACGGCTGGGAAAGTTAGGGTTGTATTCTGTATTGTGTATTTTTATACTGCAGAGACAGTATATTTATACTTCATTGAATTAGGGTTAGGGTATAATTATTCTGGGCTTTAGTATTATTCTGGGTCAGCACATGTTTGTGCCATTGATAATAATAATAATAATAATAAGACTAGAGGTGTGGGGGCTCAGTTGGTTTCTAGGCTTCCCACTAATTTTTTGTAATCCTATGAGTTTTTTATAATATAAAAAAATAAAATAAATAAAATAATAAGAATATTAATAATAACAATAATGATAAAATTAATAATAACAGTAGTATTAATAACATCGATACTATTAATAATATTGAGAGTAATATAAATGATGTTATAGAAATGATACTTGTAAAAATATTAATAGCCTAAATATTATTATTATTATTATTATTAATAGTAATACCTTTAATTATCATATTAACAAAAAAATGACTAATATTAAATGTTCTGAAATCAACTTGAGAAATTGACTCGGGCTAGGACTTGTGATACGTCGAAATAAATATTTATGATTCTTTAAATTGAATTAAATAACATGAAATACATTATAATATTATTATAAAATAATAATATTGCATTATAAAAATGGCGGGTATTACATCCTACCCCTCTTAGAAAAATTTTCGTCCTCGGAAATAAACGATATACCTCGATTGAAGAAATTTGGATAACGAGCTTGAAGTTTTTCTTCGCGCTCCCAAGTAGCTTCATCCTTACCGTGGTTACGCCATTGGATCTTGACGAACACCTTCTCTTTGTTCCTCAATTGCCGGACTGATCGGTCGAGAATCAGTTCTGGTTCTTCTTCATAAGTAAGGTCTTTGTTCAACTCCACGGCGGTATAGTTGATGACGTGGTTGGGATCATGCACGTACTTTCTCAACAATGATACGTGGAAGACGTTGTGCACAGCCGAAAGTTCTGGGGGTAAAGCCAAACGGTAAGCTAACTCTCCAATCTGCTCGAGAATTTCGAACGGTCCAATGTATCTCGGTCTCAACTTGCTCCTCAGACCAAAACGAACAATTCCCTTGGTAGGGGATACCTTCAGGAATACCTTGTCGCCAACACAGAATTCGAGCACGCTTGTCGGCGTAAGACTTCTGATGATCCTGTGCTATCTTGATCCTCTCACGAATTTTATCCACCATGCCAACTGTCTGTTCGATCATCTCGGGACCCAAAATCCTCATTTCACCTACCTTCTCCCAATACAGTGGTGATCGACACTTCCTACCATATAGGGCTTCATACGGTGCCATACCGATCGTCGACTGGTAACTGTTGTTGTAAGCAAATTCTACCAAAGGCAACAGTCGTTCCCAATTATTTCTCATATCTAGCACACATGCTAGCAACATATCCTCAAGGATCTAGATAGTCCTCTCGGACTGACAATCAGTCTGAGGATGATAGGCCGTACTAAAATTCAACTGTGTTCCCAAGGCTTCTTGCAAACTCTCCCAAAAACGCGATGTGAAACGAGTATCCCTGTCAGATACTATAGAGACTGGCACTCCATGCAACTTAATAATCTCCTTAATATAAAGTTGAGCATACTGATCCATTCGAAAGTTCATCTTAATTGGGAGAAAATGAGCTGACTTTGTGTTGGTCCCTTTAAACAGTAAGTACACTCGATACAGCTTGGGAAATGTTTAAGCAACAGGCTGTATGGTTTTCGAAGTCTGAGTGCGTAGCGGAAGTCTTTAATATAGTAAGTTGCCGTCGATACAGCAACTCGGTCTAAACTCCTGTCAGCTTGGTGTGTTACAGTTATGAAAACAATAACGGCGAAAGGTAAATAACACAGTATTTAAGTGGTTCGAGGTAAACCCCTCTACGTCCACTGGTCCTCCACATAGGAGTAAAACGTTTATTATAAATACTGCGTACACAACTATGTATTTATAATCAAACCTATCCTTGTATCGTTCACACAGATTGATACAAAGAATGTCGCTTTCAACCGTTCACACAGATTGGTTAAAGCTTCCTTCTTGACTTGCTTCTTCACACACAGTTCTGAAGCTTCGTCCTCTTATTCGTCCCACACAGGTCAGAATAACTTGTTGAGTTCACAAAGAGCTCGGTTTTTACACAAAGGTAAAAAGGTAGGTAACCGGGTAAGAACAACAGCTTTGAAGTTCTTGAGCTGATGATAGCTGTTCTTGATGTTGAGCACTGTATATCTCTTTGATCTGAATTGCAGAAAGATTCTGGAGATATGTTTTGCTCTGATGTATATAATAATAGCTTCTTCACTTGATGACTGATTTCGTTGTAGTTGCTCGTATTTGATCTCCAATTTCTGGGGATATATATAGCATTCTTGGATATATCCGTTGAGATAGATCCGTTGGGCAGGATTCGATAGTTGACTTGAATAGACCAAGATCCGGATATTAAGGGATTTGAAGATCTCTGACAGCTTCAGTATTTAAATACTTTATCCTATCAGTATTTAAATACTTCTTTATCGAACGGTACTTGACTTTAGTGAATACTAAGGATTCCTTTTCAAACGGTCTTCAGTCCTGATTCAATGTGACTGCTGTATCCACTTGTGCTGTAGGCATAATGGACAAGTCTGACGCTGTATGGAAGGGTGCTGTATTGATGTCGAGACATCTTCCATATTTGGCGTTTAGACTTTGTTGCTGTATCTTGGTAGCGCGAGAACTTGTCAGAGGCCGGGCGCTATCCAAGGTCTTCGATCTGTGATTGCAACTTCAACCGGCTTTCGATACAGGGCTTGCTGTATCAAGCTTTTGGCAATTATCAAAACAAAATTATTTATCCCAACAATTTCCCCCTTTTTGATAATTTCCAAAACTTCTTGATGATTCAAAAACTTCTTGATCATGCCAAGTTTCTTGATATCAAAACTTCTTCAGGCTAAAAACAATTTTCCCTTTTTGATAACCACTTGATGGCAACTTGAGAGAACTTCGATACAGGATTTGTTTTAATCCCACGGTTTCCCTCTCTTTTTGATAATGTCTTGAGCAGACTTCTTGATCTTCTGTCCAATGATCTGGTCTTCAGCACAAAGAAATGTGAACTGCTCGCAGGCAAGTTCTAAAATAATAGCATCTAATAGGGAAGTGTATTACATCTTAAACTTATGATTGGCGCGCAGGCACAATCTTACATTTTGATCTAGTTGAGTACAACTTAACCTATGAACTGTTCGTAGACGAGTTCTTACAGCAATACACAATAAATTAAAATTATCAATCATAATTGATGTTTCTATAGTGAAAATGGTATAATGTTCTTCCTTAAGAGGTACATACAAGATTTAATTTATGTTCGGATTAACGCTGTATTCATGGGTCGTACTGTATTCCCCCTTAATTAATGCACACGTCAGCTGTAGGAAGGTTTCATGCCTTCTTTGTCCTACAGTGCTGTATTGACGTTCTGAGTGTACAGATAATTAATGTTGGATACTGTATTCTTGGGTCTTACAGCATTCCCCCTCACTTAATGAGTAAAAGCATAAAAACTTACAGGGTTTTCTGGCTGTAGTGTTTCCCGATAGTGCCTTTCGGTACCCAAATTTGCCGGGCAACAATTTGTTTGTTGTAGGCTACTTTTGGTCCATTATATCGATATCTACGTGGGGCAGGCACGTAGTCGTTGTAATCATGATAATTATAATGCATGAAAAATCGAGAATTATAGTTGTTATTCCAGTACGATTGTCGTCTCGGAGGTGGAACCATTTTCTTTGGCCTAACATCTTGCCTTCTGGGTCTCCAGTTGAATTCCCAACGCTTTTGTTGATACTGAACGGGCACTTGCTGTCTCGAGGGATAACGGGGCTCTTGTATCCAATGTCTAGGCACGCTGTACTGAGAGTACTGTTGTACGGGTTTTTGGTGGTTGGATACAGCCTTCCTCCTGAATGACTGCTGGCGCTTATAATATGCTTGTGGAGCATGCTGTTGAGTACGCCTTCTGAGTGGCTGTTGGTTCCACTGTCTCGAATAGTAGAGTTGCGGGGGTGGAATGGCAACTTTTGCTGTTCGCGGTGCAACGGGTTCCTTCACAAGGCTCGGAACTTCTTTCGATACAGGAATGGATTCCTTACTCCTGACGAATACCGTACTAGATTTTTCTTTGTTGGAGAACGAGTTGTACTCTAAGCCACGTTTATCATGAGCATGTTGCCCAGTGCTTAGGATCTCTTCCATTCTTTTAGAGGATTTCTCGAAAGATTTCAAGATTGTCTCTAATTCTCCTTCACGTTTCTCGAGAGATTTTACTTTGGCTTCGAGTAGAGCCAAATCATTTGTCTTGCTTTCAAGATGAGACTTAATCTCATTTAGATCGTGAGCAAGTTGATGATTGCTCTCCATGAGTTTTTCTAAATTGACTTTGCTGTTTTCGCAATCAACTGACATATTTTCGTAATTATCCTTCAGCAAGTCGTTTTCTTCCTTCAGCTCTAAGTTGGAAATTTCAAGCTGGGTGTTTTCTCTTTTCAATATCTCATGGGCCTTTTGAATGTTATTAAATTCATTTAACATGTTTTCAAAAGTATGAGATGCATTTATAGGAATAGTTGAGGTAGAGCTTACCTCATCATCATCGCCGTCTTCATTTTCTTCTTTAACTTTAGCCATAGAGCACACATAGGCTCTATCTTCTAGCTCATCATCTGACAAGTCACTGTCAGTGACCACCTGAAGACATTCTTCGGTCTTTGTTGATGCGGGCGGAGCTTTTGATTCTTCAATGAAGGCTTTGAGTTTGTTCTTCATCCTGTTTCTCCAGTCATCAAACTCGTTAATGTGAAACATAGATATCTTTTTAGACATAAAGGTATCCATATTAGAAGATGGGAATTGCAAGGACTGTTTTCAAAAATAAGTATTTTTAAGGATCTGATTCAGTTAAAAATGCGACTGATTCTTTTTAGAATCAACCGCTCTGATACCAATTGTTGGTCCCTTTAAACAGTAAGTACACTCGATACAGCTTGGGAAATGTTTAAGCAACAGGCTGTATGGTTTTCGAAGTCTGAGTGCGTAGCGGAAGTCTTTAATATAGTAAGTTGCCGTCGATACAGCAACTCGGTCTAAACTCCTGTCAGCTTGGTGTGTTTACAGTTATGAAAACAGTAACGGCGAAAGGTAAATAACACAGTATTTAAGTGGTTCGAGGTAAACCCCTCTACGTCCACTGGTCCTCCACACAGGAGTAAAACGTTTATTATAAATACTGCGTACACAACTATGTATTTATAATCAAACCTATCCTTGTATCGTTCACACAGATTGATACAAAGAATGTCGCTTTCAACCGTTCACACAGATTGGTTAAAGCTTCCTTCTTGACTTGCTTCTTCACACACAGTTCTGAAGCTTCGTCCTCTTATTCGTCCCACACAGGTCAAAATAATTTGTTGAGTTCACACAGAGCTTGGTTTTTACACAAAGGTAAAAAGGTAGGTAACCGGGTAAGAACAACAGCTTTGAAGTTCTTGAGCTGATGATAGCTGTTCTTGATGTTGAGCACTGTATATCTCTTTGATCTGAATTGCAGAAAGATTCTGGAGATATGTTTTGCTCTGATGTATATAATAATAGCTTCTTCACTTGATGACTGATTTCGTTGTAGTTGCTCGTATTTGATCTCCAATTTCTGGGGATATATATAGCATTCTTGGATATATCCGTTGAGATAGATCCGTTGGGCAGGATTCGATAGTTGACTTGAATAGACCAGGATCCGGATATTAAGGGATTTGAAGATCTCTGACAGCTTCAGTATTTAAATACTTTATCCTATCAGTATTTAAATACTTCTTTATCGAACGGTACTTGACTTTAGTGAATACTAAGGATTCCTTTTCAAACGGTCTTCAGTCCTGATTCAATGTGACTGCTGTATCCACTTGTGCTGTAGGCATAATGGACAAGTCTGACGCTGTATGGAAGGGTGCTGTATTGATGTCGAGACATATTCCATATTTGGCGTTTAGACTTTGTTGCTGTATCTTGGTAGCGCGAGAACTTGTTGTATGCTGGCGCTATCCGAAGGTCTTCGATACAGGATTGCAACTTCAACCAGCTTTCGATACAGGGCTTGCTATATCAAGCTTTTAGCAATTATCAAAACAAAATTATTTATCCCAACACTTTGTGAGTCGGTCGACAACAACCCAAATAGCGTGGTTTCCTCTTTCCGTTCGAGGCAAACCTACCGCAAAGTCCATCGTAATGTGTTCCTATTTCCATTTTGGGATATGAAGTGACTTAAGTAATCCAAAGGGGCGTTGTTCTGCCTTCACTTGCTGGCAAACTATACACTTTCAGACAAAGTCTGCCACATCTCTTTTCAAACCTTCCCACCAAAATGTCCTCTTAAGGTCTTGATACATCTTTGTATTCCCAGGGTGTGCTGTATATGGAGTACTATGTGCCTCCTTCAATATAGCTTCTCTCAACTTGACAACATTGGACACACAGATCCTCCCTTCATAGTACATTATGCCATCATCAGACACACTGGATCCCTTATCCTCACCTGAAAGAGTACGCTCTTTCATTTTGACCAAGAAGTCGTCCTATCCTTGACCTTCTTTGATTTGTTCCCATAAGGTTGGTTGTATCATCAAACTAGCCAATAATGACTCAGCTGGTCTCGATGGTGTAGCCATCTCAAGGTTCATCCTTGCAAATTCCTTGACCAAGCTTTCCTCCTTGGTCAACAAATAAGTTAGGTCTCCTCTTGCCTTACGGCTTAGTGCATCACCAACTACGTTTGCTTTACTAGGGTGGTAATGAATTATACAATCGTAGTCTTTGACCAACTCAAGCCATCTGCGTTGCCTCATATTCAATTCCTTCCGTGTGAAAATATATTTCAGACTTTTGTGGTCTGTATAAATTTCACATTTACCTCCATAAAGGTAATGTCTCCAAATCTTCAGGGCATGAACTACCGCTGCTAGTTCCAAATCATGAGTAGGCACTACAACATTTTTGACTTTAGGCAACACTAAAAAATTCAACGGGTAGAAAACTGTTGCCTATAGATGGAATAAGCAACGGTTTTTTTCATGTTGCTAATAAATATGAATAAGCAACGGGTTTGACTTTAGGCAACACTAAAAAATTCAGCGGGTAGAAAACTGTTGCCTATCGATGGAATAAGCAACAGTTTTTTTGCATGTTGCTAATTAAATATGAATAAGCAACGGGTATTGTGTAAGGCAACAGTTAAATAATGTGATAGAAATGAGTGTTGCCTTTAACTTCATTAAAAAACCCTGAAAACACTGTTCTAATTATTCCAACACTTAAACTTCATCCCCAGCACTTAATTAATACCTAATCTAACACGACATCATCTTCCATCCCCAACCCCCAAATCACCTTTACCGGCGGCGCCTCCCTACGACCGCTCAAATAAATCACCGCGCACAGGCTCCCTACGACCGCCGCCTGTGACTCCGCACTCAGCCTCCAATCGCGCCCTACCTCCCCAAATCGCATGATCCCAGTTCTGCCTGCACTCCATTCTCAGACTTCAAATTCCATACGATGAGTAGCAACATTTCTCTTTTCATAATAATGCTTTATATCCCCAAACCCCATATCTGGAAACCCCCTTCCCTTCTCTGACGAGTTTGCATACGGTGAGGGAGTGATATTTTGCAGTCAATGATTGTTTTTGTAAAACCCATCGAATTTGCAGTATTTTTCAACTGTAGCAACCTGTTAGCAATTGGAGTGATCATTTTAGATATTTGCAATATTGTTCACCTCTGTTAGTATTTTTATAACATTTTAGTTGACAATATTACTGGTTGGCTGTTGTTCTATAATAATAGAGTGTCATGAAATCCAAGAAAAGTAGATAAGACAAACAGAGAATGAAAAACATGTGTTCTGATATTTCACTAGAAGAAAATGGGGGTGGGGGCAGTGTTATTTTTCTCTGTTTTTTTTTTTAATTTTTCTTTGTTTTTTTGGTTAATAATGAAATGGTTACTGTTTCTTTGCTTAATAATTTGCTTATTGTTTCTTTGGTTGTTCTTTTGGTTAAGAATGTTTCAGCCACTACTGTATAGATAATGTGGATGGGATGGCTCAAATCAAATAACATAAGTAAAAAAATACATTGTTGCATAAGATTATGAATAAGTTGTATAAATCTTGAAAGTGAATAAGGTCATGAAATTTTAAATCCTTGGATGATATAGTTTTTAATTATAATACTTTTTTTTAACCTAGTACTTAACATGTTCATCACTTTTTTATTAGATTGATAGTGATGGACAAAGAGTGGGTTAAACTAGCAAGGTTCAGTCCAGAATATATCAATGGTGTAGAGTCTTTTTTAGATTTTGCATACACTAAAGGAAGGCCGCAAGGGGATGATATATTATGTCCTTGTGCTAAGTGTAGAAATTGTTGTTGGGAAAAACGAAATGTGATATATGATCATTTAATAGGCACTAGATTTTTGAAAGGCTACGATGTTTGGGTGAACCATGGAGAGCGATTAGCATTCACAAAAGGCCTTGATAGTGAGATGGAAGATCAAGAGGACACACTTGATGACATTGATGGATTACTGTATAACATGTTTAGGGATGTGAGAGAAACAGAGGGTGTCAACGAGGGTCCTAATGAAGATGCAACAAAATTCTATAATTTGGTTCATGAGGCAAAACAGGAATTATACCCAGGCTGCAAAAACTTCTCCACTTTGTCATTTACAATTCGTATGTACTTGTTAAAATGTCGCCATGGGTGGACCAATGCATCATTTAGTGCTCTTTTACAATTATTGAAAGAAGCCATTCCTGAGTTAAACATTCCTGAATCTTTTAACAAAACAAAGGCAATGATTAAAGACTTAGGCCTTAACTATGAAAAGATTCATGCTTGCCCAAATGATTGTGTCTTATTTTGGGAAGAGCATGAGAAATCTGATTCCTGCCCTATTTGTGGGGCTTCACGGTGGAAGGAATTCCCTCATATAGATTGTGAGTTTGAGGAACCAAAAAAAAGAGCATAAAGTTCCTGAAAAAGTTTTGAGATACTTTCCCTTGATTCCAAGACTTCAAAGGCTGTTTATGTTCTCAAGGACAGCGGAGTCAATGTCGTGGCATGAAGAAGAGCGTATAAAGGATGGGAAATTGAGGCATCCTGCTGATGGCCAAGCATGGAAGGATTTTGACAACCTTTATCCCGATTTTGCTTCTGACTGTTGTAATTTAAGACTAGGCTTGACTAGTGATGGATTCAATCCATTTAGGACCATGAGTATATCTCATAGTACATGGCCTGTCATGTTGATGGCATACAATCTTCCACCGTGGCTGTGCATGAAGTCCGAATATACTATGATGTCGTTGCTGATTCCAGGACCAAAATCACCTGGAAATAACATCGATGTGTACCTTCAACCCTTGATCAAGGAGTTGAAACAGTTATGGGAACCGGGAGTAGAGACATATGATGCCTCTAAAAATCAAACTTTTCAAATACGGGCAGCTTTGTTGTGGGCTATTAGTGATTACCCTGGGTACGCTATGTTGTCTGGTTAGAGTAACAAATGGAAGTTTGCATGTGCATGTTGCAATCATGGCACTTCTTCGATTTATTTGAAAAATAGTCATAAGACGTGCTATATGGATCATCGTGTTTTTTTGCCAATGGATCATCCTTGGAGATCTAACAAAAAATCATTTAATGGTAAACAAGAATTTAGAACTGCCCCAACTTTGTTAACAGGGACAAATATCTTACAAGAGTTAGAATTTTTCATCAATGCTTTTGGGAAGAAGGGCAAGAAAAAAATTGATGGTCCATGGAAGAAGTTGTCAATCTTTTTTGAATTGCCATATTGGGCCTATGTTTCTTTACGTCATAATCTTGATGTAATGCACATAGAAAAAAACATATTGGACAGTATTATTGTCACTCTTTTGGAAATCTCAGGGAAGACAAAAGATCATCAGGAAGCTCGTTATGATTTACAAGATATGGGAATCAGAAAGAATCTTCATCCACAAGATATTGGTGATGGCCTTGTACAGCTTGCAAAAGCATGTTTCTCTATGACTTCGGAAGAGAAAGCTATTTTTGTTGGTGTTTTAAAGACTGCTAAGTTACCAGATGGTAGTGCATCTAACATTTCAAGATGTGTAAATGTTGCTGAAAAAAAAATATCTGGTTATAAGAGCCATGATGCTCATTTCATGCTTCATTACTTGTTGCAAATAGCAATCAGATGCACAATGCCTGATGAAGTGGCTGAACCTCTGATACGCCTTTGTTCCTTTTTTCGTGCTCTTTGTCAGAAAGTTATCCAACCAGAAGATTTGTTTTACTTGGAAACAGAGATTGCAGAAGTAGTTTGTCAATTGGAGATGATTTTTCCTCCTAGTTTTTTTTGATATAATGGTCCACTTGCCTATTCATTTAGCAAATGAGGTCAGGTTAGGTGGTCCGGTTCAATTTCGATGGATGTATCCCCCAGAAAGAGCTTTATGTAAGCTAAAGACTTATGTTCGTAA
Source organism: Orobanche coerulescens (assembly GCA_033398695.1). Lineage (NCBI taxonomy): Eukaryota > Viridiplantae > Streptophyta > Magnoliopsida > Lamiales > Orobanchaceae > Orobanche > Orobanche coerulescens. The sequence continues at coordinate 22,326,352 of CM065810.1, forward strand.
TAGAAGCCATCCAGAAGATTCTATTGCTGAGGGGTATTTGGCTGAAGCTTTAACTTTTTGCTCAAGATATTTGCATAAAAGTGTGAAACAAGTTTGAATAGAAAGAGTAGAAACAGTGATGATGTTGAGCCTGGTGAAAGAGATACTAATGATTACTTTTCAAACTCCGGTCATTCTTTAGGTGGGAAGAGAAAGAGTAAACCATTTTCTCTAGATTCCAAATCAAAAGCACAAGCCCATCGATACCTCTTATTCAATTGTGATGATGTTCAAGACTACATCAGGTAACTCAATTCGTTTTATCCTTTTTTCATCTATAAATCATTTTTAGATAAATAGTAATTAGTAATGTTGTCATTGTAGAGAGCATGGTGACATTGTTAGTAATCACACTAAAAGACGAAGGTGGACCAAGGCCAGAGCTCAAAGTCAAGATTTTGGTGAATGGTTCAAAACTCGTGCATTGAAAGATGATGTTTCACCTAAACTGAAACAATTTTCCAGAGGGCCAAATACTGTTGCAAAGAGGTTTTCAGCTTATCTGATCAATGGATATAGATTTCATACTAGAAAACGAGATGCACGGCGTAAAACTCAAAATTTTGGTGTGACCTTGGTTTCAATAACTACAAGTTTCGCAAGTTCTAAGGATGAAAATCCCAGGACAGAACCTGTCACGTACTATGGAGTTATTAATGATATAATTGAGTTAGATTATTATGGCCACTTCAAATTTGTGTTGTTTAAGTGTGACTGGTTTGAGGTTGAGAAAGACAAATATGGGCTTACATGTGTAAACTTCAACAAAAAGTGTTGCCGAAATGATATTTATGTGCTTGCTTCTCAAGTCCACCAGTGTTTTTATGTCCAAGATCCTTTTGAAGCCAATAGGCATTATGTTATGAAGACAGTCCCTAGAGATTTATTTCACATGATTGACGACGTATCAGAATTAGAAGCTCAAGCATCTTATCAAAGTGAACCGTTTGATGATAGAAGAAATCCAACTGCTCCACGTAATGATGAAGTTAACTTGGTCAGGGAAGATTTACCAAGAACAGTCGTTGGCGCGCCTCCAAAAGTTATGCATGAAGCTGAACCAGCAGAGGATTCTGATTTAGATGACACACTATTTGACTACATAGACTAGTTTATATTTACTCATTATACGAGTAGAGGGTTAAGGACAATGTTTCTGTTTTGATATGCAGTGTTTATTTCCATTAGCTACATTGGTTTAGTATTGTTTATTAGACTTGTTTCTTAATGTATGGCAAATATTAAACTACCAAATGGACAGCCAAATGTTGCTGCAAATTTTATTTTTCAGGTTTATATATTGAAATGTTGCTGCAGATTTTCTTTTTTCAGCTTTATATATTCAAATGTTGTTGCAGATTTTCTTTTTCAGCGTTACAACAGCAGCATGTGGACTTATACTCAAATTTCCCGTTGTAACAATAGCAGCATGTAGACTTATACTCAAATTTCTAATAGTTTTCTTAGGCTGTTCCCATTCATTCTCTGCATTTGATGGTCCAGCCCTTTGTTGAGTTTGCTCCCTTTTTTTTACCATCATTTCCAGATCCATTCACTACGCCATAGATGACTTTCTACAACACTTAAGGGGGGGGGGTGTTACCTTCTTGGATGTTACCATAGCTATGAAATTTTGGACCTACCACAACGTTCGGGTTATGGTATTACCAAATCCTGAAATATATGTTACTCTAGCTATAAAAGGTGTAACTCTGAGTAACACCATGAGATGTGTTACCTTAGAGTATTAATAAATAAAATTTTGAATTTTATATAAAATTAATGATTTAATAAATTTTTAACATTAAAAATAATTAATTTTAATAAAACATTGAATCTATTTTTATAAAAAAATATTCTATCAAATAATGAATTATATATATTTTCTATAAATAATAAAATATTTTTAATAAATTTAAATTGAAAAGATTTTAAAATAAAGTAGTATTTGAAAATTAATAAATTTTGATTTAAATAATTAAAAAAATTATTAAATAATAAAATCTTGTAATAACTATGAATAATTACTAAATAATTAAAATAACAAATTTAATGTCTACATATAGTAACAAATTTTAATAAGTGATTACTTTTGAATTCGTTCATTACTTAGGGACGCGGGACGTGGATTATGGTAAGAACTGATCTGATATGGATAAGTAAGGTTACACTGGATTTATCCTTGCCTTGTGATTACATTGATATGTATTGTTTTTGTGATGTGATCGTTATCATTGTTGAGTATTATGGCTGACCCCGTCGTGGGCTTTATCTTTTAGGTACTCGGAGTTCGAGCTAGTAGCGGTCGTGAAGGGATGAGCTTTCCGGTGATACTGGCTATGGCGTGATTGTTCGGATTGTGTATTCTTTTCTGGTTTTTCTAATTCCGCTGCAAATGTATTTAATTATGTGTTTAATCCGCTGCGTGTGTATATTTTAAAATGTCTTTCGGTATTCTTTGAATTGTGTTTTCATCCGCTGCGTGTGTGTGTACTTTCAAAGGGTCTTTTGGCATTTTTAAACGTTTGTGAAAATGATTTTAGCCTTGTGGGTTCCAATGTGGGCCCCACGGCGCTGTAATATTCCCGTATGGTTTTGGGGGTTTTACAGAAGATGGTATCGGAGCTTGGGTTTCATAAAACCCGGGCGTGTGTGTTATGTGGCTCTACCGGTGCGGTAGTAGCGTGGCTTTTGAAAATGATTTTTCTGACTTTTGAGTCAAACTGATTTTTTGAGGTTTCAAAATTTTTGAAATATTTTCAAATTGCTGTATTCGCGATGCCGGTGTGTTGTTAGTGTGTTGGGACTTTGTATGGGAGTCGTATGCTGGTATCATGGAAGATCATCGACTTCACGGACCTGTAAGTATGTTCTTTCAGTTATTTCAGTTTTGATGATGATTATTTGAGTATGGTGTTGTGATTTTGAAGTATTTCGGGATTGAGATACTGATTATGACAGGTGTTGAGTTTCGAGGACGAAACTTATTTAAGTGGGTGTATATGTAATATCCTAGAATTTCACTATGATTTTTTCGCATTATTTTATCTGGGATGTACTGTACAGAGTGGGACCGACACGATATGAGTGGATAATTTTGGAAACCATGACAGTCGTGCCAGTATGTCTATCGAGGTTATTTTGATTCTAGGATATTACATGCATGGTGTGTTTTCGATGTCGGATATACCGTATGAGTATTTTTATGATTTCCGTACTTGGTCGACAGTTGTAATTGAGGATATCATGCATCAGACGTACCGTATGAGAATATTTTGGGTTGAGAATATGTGTCCAGTATGTCGTATGATCATATTTGTTATGTAGAGACGTTGGACATGAATTGCTGGAAATGGCTAAGTATGGATCTGTTAACGTACGTTAGGACTTTGAGATAACGTACGCTAAGTGGTACGTGTTACGTACGTTATGCGTAAGGTATTACGTACGTAACAAGAGGAATCGGACAGTTGGGCCCGGTGTCTGCAGCTTTCGGCGCGGATGTGGACAGGTGAGTCAACGGATGGAGTTACGTATGTTATAAAGGGTGTATTACGTACGTAATATGAGTATAATACTGTAGCAAGTCAATGTATGTATTACGTACGCAATGGAATAAGTGTTACGTACGTTACGGGGCGGCTGGCCGAGTCGTGGCCGAGAGGACCTGTAGTGGCCGAGCACGGTCGGCAGTGACTCGCAGGGATGGCCGATCACAGTAGGCAGTGGTCGGTTACGGCCGTAATGGCTGATTACGTACGTAAGGTAGCTGCCGGTTACGTCTGTAATGGTGCCGAACGAACTGGACAGTAAGGTAGGCCACGGCCGGTTACGTACGTAAGCCCCGGCCGGTTACGTACGTAAGGTGCCGACAGGTCTTGGCCTATATAAGACCTGGACCGAGTCATCCTTGCCATTTTTCATTTTTCTTCGTTCCTTCCGCGATTTCTTCAGCAAAGATGATGGTTTTGAGTAGAATCAACTTATAACAACATGTTTTGGAAGTTGGAATCATAGATTAACATCATCTCCCAGCCGGATCGAAGGTAAGAACACCTAAACTTTTTGTTTTTGGATGTTCTTGAGGTTTCTTGGTGTTTTGGCCGATTTGCTTCGTTTGATTCAGATTATTGATAGAACTTGATTGTATACTCGTAATCATTCAATACTCTTGAAGTTTTGTGGAACGAATTCGGGTATTTCGTTGAATAATCGATTGAATTGGACTATGCCTTCAAAGTGTTCGATGAAATGTCTCAATGAGTAGAACTTGGAAAATTCTACACGTTTTCGTATGAATGATGGTTGAATTGATATTGTTGTGATGATTCTTGGTATTTACGAGAATTTTGTTAAGGGAAGATAATGAATGGGTGATCAAATGATTCGATTATGTTGTTATGATTATGGAATCGTAATATTCTCGATGTTCTTGGTAGTTTGTTGCGATTCATGATGTTATGAGAAGTATATATGTTGAAGACATTGTTAGGACTATTGAACACCGAATTTCGGCTTGTGTTTGTATTGTTAAGGGTTGATACGGTTTGGTTTCGTATGATCGAGATGTCGTTGAACCATCGAGTTTGATTAGTGGTCATTTCGGTTGTTGATTGTTATTGAACGTATCGTTAATTGATTATTGCACTAGGTTGCGTTTAGTGATCGTTGAAGTTAACCGTTGTGCTGCGGAGGAGTCGTAGCTGAGGAGCTTGTAGATGAAGATGGCGGGATTGATAGCGGCTTCGTCGAATTGGTATCAAGGCAAGTTATGCTTGCTCAGTTCATAATGTTAATAAATGATTGCGTTTTCATTTCATTTATGATTCATATAGCAATGGTATTATGGAATACATGAATTGTCAGAATGGTGGTATGTATGGTATTTTTGGACTAAGATAAATCATAATGTATTTGATTTTAAGGATGTCTAGTGGAAATAGGAACGTGAATTATAATTTGGTCTATTGCATGAGAAGTTGGGTATCAAGGTTAATTATCGTGTCGATGTTGAACTCGGGATGATGGTTTGGTATTAGTTATGGACTGTACTTCATTTTGGATTGTCGGATAAACCGTGTATTCGTTCAGGGCGGTTGGTCGTGGAAAGGTTAGCGTATCCAGCTTGAGGTAAATTAATATTGTTAGATTATGATAATCATCATGTTGCATTATTGCATGTGTGTGTTGATATTTCATATGGTGAATGTGCACCATTGTTTGTTACGTTTTGTGAAGTGCTCTTTCTTTGAGCCGTAATCTGTGGGGCCGATGTGTTGGGGATAAAACCTGTATGGTACCCGAATGAAAATGTGTTAGGGGATAAGACCTAAATGTAACCTATGTCCGGAGTATTCCTGAGTAGATGCTTCCGTGACCCTCGACTGCTGCCTTGGGAGTTTATGTGATATTGTCCGGGGTATTCCTGAGTAGATGCTTCTGTGACCCTCGGCTGCTGCCTTGGGAGTTATGTGATATTGTCCGGGGTATTCCTGAGTAGATGCTTCCGTGACCCTTAGATGCTGCCTTGGGAGTTTATGTGTTATTATTATATGCATTGTTGAGCATGCTGTGAACTGTTGTCTGACGGAATACGACATTGTGGTCGTGTCGGTATTTCATGATCGAGTTATTGTTGCCCTCTTGGAAAATCTTTTGATCCTTATTGGATATGCGTTTCTTCGAGATTGGTTGTCATGTTGTATTATGGCATATTTGGAGTCAGATACGTTCTGATCGTTCATGTGTAGGATTTTCGGGACGGGCACGTGTAGCATATGTTGGTTTCGACCTCATATTGAACCGTGCACACGAGACGTACTTTGTGAGGCTGAGGTACGAGACCAGACGTGTATTTATCAATACCCATGGTTGGCTTGTACACGGACACATGTCCGGATCGAGCGTATCATGATGTCCATCTTGAGTCTTATTGATTGGTCGTTCACAATCCATGTATAATTGGATCTGTTCGATATTCAGGTTGTCTTTGAAATCCCATATATATGATTTGTATATGGTTGACGATTTTATTCTCTCGTGTATCTGTCGCCATTGAACCTTTGTTAATCTCGTTCGGAGTTACTATATCGATGGTCAACTCATTGATATCGATCCTTTATAAATCTCGTTTGGAGTTCACCCTGTCATTGGTAATCTCGTTCGTTATTGATCCTTATTGATTCCGTTTGGGAGATGTCTCATCGTTGGTATTCTTGGTTATTAGTCCTTGATTGATGTTATTAGAGTTTACCGTGTCGCCGGTATTCTCGGTTGTTGATCCCTTATTATCCCTATTGGAAGTTTACCGTGTCGACAATATTCTCGGTTGTCGATTCCTTATTGCTCTTGTTGGAGTTTACCGTATCGTTGGTATTCCCGGTTGTTGGTCCTTATTGATCTTGCTAGAGTTTACTGTGTCGTCAGTATTCTCGGTTGTTGACCCTTTATCGATCTTATTGGAGTTTATCGTACCGTTGGTATTTCTCGTTGTCGACTCTTATTGATCTTGTTGGAGTTTACCGTATCGTCGGTATTCTCGGTTATTGATTCTTCATTGATCCTTACCGTGTCGTCGGTATTCTCGGTTGTCGACCTTTTATTGATCTTGTTGGATTTTCCGTATTGCTGGTGTTGTTACCCAAAATATTATCCGGAGATAGTATTGCTGGAATGATCGAGTAACAAACAAATGCGAGAACACTTCCGTGAGAAAATAGATAACACAAGATTTGCCGGGGTTGTTAATCCCGGGCTTGAATGCTCTCGCGAGATGTTATTAATAAATATACTGTCGAGTACAAATATTAATGTTAGAATCTAATACAAGGAGTGTAAAGACTTCTAGTTATCTAGGCTTTAGAGCGCGTAGATTGCCGGAAGAACCAGATAGATGAATCTGTGAGTTCTTGCTTGGGATATATGATGAATGTGTATGAATATCACTATGAATGTGTTAGTGGTTGCCAAAAGAGCCTTTGATTCTCTCTTTGGTGTGTATTTTGCACTTAATTCGTAGTAGAATTCGCGTCCCTTTGGCCACAGCAGTGAGTCCTCTATTTATAGGGGACAAGGTAGTTGGGATCCCTCAGGCGATCGCGGGCGATCACCGTTTTCTATATTAAAATAAGACGGCCGACCGTCCCGTCACGTGGGCCTGTTCCCTTGGGGTCCGAGGTTGCAGCTGGAGGCCAGCTGGGCGAACCAATGGGAAGCCAGCACGCGTTGCGAGTCGCTGTCCGGGGAGGACCCACTTCGTACCTTTCGGCGGCCTTCTCGGTAGGTGTGGTAGGTGACAGGCTGGGGTCAATGATCCTATCTGTCGGTATCCTTTGAAGATCCGCGGGTGGGCCATCGTCTAAGATTCGGTCTTCGACGACTTTGACGGATGCTGGATCCATACGTGGCATGAGATGATCGCCTCTGGTCCGCTCATAAAAGACGATCGCTGGGTACCAAAAGACGATCGCCACATTGTGCCGAACTCTAGGCGTTTGTCCTGAGTATGTCTTCCATGGTTGGCTTCTCTGGAAGGTCGCCGATCGCCTATCGTGGCGAATTAATCGCCGCACAACAATTGCCCCCCAGCTCGCCTCGATGTTGTAAACACGGGGTGAGGTGGCTCTGTTGGCGATCGCCAATGTTTTAAACGACCAGCCGATCTGAATTCAAATATGGACGACCTTCTTTCGCCGGAGCAATGGAAAAGAAGGCGGGCTTTCCGTAAATGGCGGGGACACGCGTCGTGCCATTGCTTGGGGGAATCCGACGGTTTGTCGACTGGCCCGGGGCATGCCCTCGAAAAGACGCGTATGCGGGATTCGAGGGCCGCATTTAATGCGTCCCCACGTGACGGTTGCGATCCAGCCCCCGAGGTTTCTCCTATTTGCATTTAGGCCCTCGTCTCCATCTATAAAAAGGGTAAGGCTTCTTCTCCTTCACTTGTTTACGCGTCCTTCGTATCCATAGCCGAATTTCTGCAGAAATTTCTGGAGCTTTTTTGTGCCGATCTCCTTCTTTTTTCTAGGTAAGAAAAAATTAACCTTCTCCCTCTCTTTACTTTCTAAAATGTCGGGAGGATCAAAAGCCTTCGAGACCGAAAGTTCTTCCGCTGCCGCCGCGTTGCCTGAACGGGAGGAGGTTCCCGTTAGAGTGGATATGGAGACGGCCGCTGAAGCTATTCGAGCGGGGATTGCACCCGCAGAACTCGAAGAACTTTTCAACGAGGCCTAGGTGGCGAGGACGGCGACGACGGCGGAGCAGGGGGACTCGCCGGTGGATGAGGATGACTTGGTACGGGAGGCCTGGGAACGAGAGAGTAGATTTGGCCCCGCCTACGTGGCTTTTGCTCAGATGATGGAAGCGATCGCTGGACCCTGCCCGGAATTCGATTTCGATGCCTACACCGCTGCTCACCCTTACGAACATGTGAATCGGACGGTCTTTCAGGCCGCCGTCCCGTCTCCGTGGACTCTCGGAAAGATCCGGAGTACGGCGACCAAGAAAGACCTGAGCCGTTGGAGGGCTAAATATCACATCCCCTCTGACGTTTCCCTTCACGTGCCCTTGGAGAATGAGCGCGCCGACCAACCGCCCACGGATATGGTTGCCGTCGACGAGATGATTATGGAGGCGGGTCTGCGATTCCCGTTGCCATTCGCCGTCTCCTACTTGCTGATCGCCTGGAATTTGGCGCCCCTTCAACTGACGCCGAATGCTTGGCTGCAGATCATCTGCACGTTGACCCTGTTTGGCGGTCACCGGTTGTTCCGCCTCCATCGCTACCGGAGATGAATTATTTATTTAAATTGGCCGCGCAGAAAGGGTCAATCGGCGGCCATCATATCCGTGGTCGACTCGAGAGAGTGGTCCTCGGCGTGCGAATAAGACCGGGGCGACCCGGCTAAATGGTGTCAGTTGGCGGGCGTGGCGATCGGCATCGAGCGGCAGTGCCGAATGAGGAGTTGGAGATCCCCACCACTTTCCGGGAGAGGAATCCGAGTAAGGATTTAAACTCTCCCCTTGATTGAGCTTGTCTTGGACTGATCTAATTTTGTTTTCTTTTTGCAGGACCTCTCGTTCCAGCGATCAGCGACCTTCCGTTCGATTTCTTGATCGTTTGGGAGCGGATCCGTGCCTTGCCGAACTCCTTTATTGACGTTCGGTCGCTTGGTACCGAAGCTCATCGGTTGGGGGCTCGATTGTTCTGCTACCCCCGTCACTTGAAAGTTCGAGGTATGAGTTTAAGTGGTGCTTCCTTTCTTTGACGATCGTCTCCAAGAGGTCGTTTTGTTTTGTCTAACTTGTTTGTATCTTTTCTTTGACAGAGGCTTATTTTCCCCGAATTGCCGAACCACCGCCAGAGATAGCCATGTCGAACCCGGGAGTTCTTGGTCGCCTTCAATTGGGCAAGCAGACTGGTCGCGTTCCTGCGACGACGTCTCGCCCTGCTCCGGTGACGAGGCCCGCTGAGGCGCCAGTCGCCGAGCCGGTGGTCCAGGGAGAGGAACAGCTCCAGCGCCGCAAGAGGCGGAGGTCGGAGGAGTCCCCGTCGATCTCTGAGGCGGATGTATCAATTCTCGAGCCTCCGGTCGCTGCGTCTCCTATCTATGCCATCCCGATGATGGAGCGATCAGGCCCCAAGCCCAAGGTCTCCAGCCCCCGGTCATCTGGCAGCTCGGCGAAGAAGGTGGCGATCACCGATGCGGAAACATCCCGGGGCAAGCCTTATTTCGGACGCGATCCCGAGCTGGTCAATAGGTAAGAAAGGGTCAAAATTTTCTGAGTTAGGCATTCTGAGCATGGTATGGGCTAACTCCTTGATTTCCTTGGTTTGCGCTGCAGGGTTCGTCTTGCCAATCCGGACGTTGCTCCCATGGTGCTGGACTTTCTGTCGAGCAAGGCTCCGCAACAGTCTCTCGAAGTCCCTGCTTACGTTCGCCAGACTATCACCTCTTTGCCCAAGGCTTGGACGACCGATCTTGATGCGATCGCTCGTCGGCGATATGGAGACGCCATGCAGCGGCACAGACCGCTCTTCAGACGGCGACGATGGCCGTCCAAGCTGCTAGGGATTTTGAGGGGCGACCCTCTACTGCTCATCTCCATCGCAAACTCGAGGCCGCCCGGAACAAAAATATCGAGGATGCCAACCGGATACGGTCTATGGAGAAGGAGTATGAGGAGACGGCCAAAAGGGCTAAACAGGACGTGGATCGATTGAAGCAGGAGCTGAGCCGCTCCAAGGAGGCTGCCGATCGGTCCCGTGATAAGGAGAAGGAAACTCGCCAGAAGCTCGTGGCTTCGCAGGAGGAGGCGGCTGGGCTGAAGGCGGCGGTGGATCGGCTCAGCGGTGAGCTGGAGGCGGCGAAGAAAGAGCTGGAGAAGTCCAGGGGCGAGAATGTTGCCAAGGCGGTCGAGCTGGCGGAGGTCGAGAAGACGACGGCGGATTTGAAGGGGCAGCTGAAGGCGATCGAGGTCGATCCCTACCTTAACGTCGAGCACGTCGGCGAGTTCGCTTACTACTTGGCCTATGCTGACGCTGTTCGAGCCGCTAAAAAGGCAGGGGTCGAGATCGGTCCCCTGATGGAGAGCTTCAAATCCTATGTCCTCGAGCATCCTCTGCATCCAGAATTCTCCTTGCCGATCCTTGACTTTGTCGACTTCGGGATCGACTTGAGTTGGTATACCGGCAAACTCATTCAACTCGAGGCCGATGGGGAGCCCAAGCCGATCCGCAACCCGAGGGCGAAGACCAGCAGGCGGGGCCTTGAGAGGCATTTTTTTTTCCTCCGTAACTTGTATTTTTTGTAATGCCTTCGGGCCTCGTAATGTATGAAGCTTGTGTTATGAATAAAATGCTCCTTTTTCATACTCTCTTTACATGCGATCGCCTTTGACTGTTTGCGTGCAATTTTTACAAGTACGTGTATAATTGCTTTCGACGTTTTTGTTCATCCGGCCGATTGTCTGAGTGTTGAAAGCATTGACATGTTTTGGATCGGAATTCTTACTTGTAATTTTTGTCGAACGACCCGGATCACCCTGCATGTTTTTGAGCGAAGCCGATCGAGTGTGGTTCCTTTTTGTTCGATCGTATTTGAGATTAGCTCGACCTATCCCTGTCCCCTTGTTTTTGTTCACTTATTATAAGTAAGGAAACAAAAACTAGTTTGTCTGGCGAGCTATCTTCATTTTGCCGATTCTGAAGAGTCATGTGTGGTTGGGGTGTTCGATGGACCGATCTCCCCAATCATGTCTTCATGTGCGAGGGATATTGTGTATCCCGCGACTCACTTTTTGTGAGGGTCCTCCGTTAGGCTACGCCTGCCTTGTGTTAAAACGATAGGCGGGCGATCTCGGTCTAGAGGAGTCCTTGCGCGGAGTATTGTCGGCTTATTAGACACCACGTACGCGGCTTGTCAGCTCTGCTTCCACCTCGGCCTGCCATGAAGATGGCGACCCTCGACGGTGTACGTTGAGACGGGGGTAGTGGCACGTCGTATTGTTCGGGTTCACCATGTTAGATGATGTACCTTGAGGACGTGCGATCGTGCCTACTGATTATTTTGGAGGGTCCTTCGGCTACGCCGGCCTCGTATTTAAACGAAGGGCGGGCGATCTCAGCCCAAAGGAACCTTGCATGGGCGAAGCTGTCGGTTCCATCGACCTCCAGGACCATGGCTGTATTAATTTTACCTAGGATCGTCGTGATCAGCGATCGTCGGCGGTATGCGATATGCCTGGTGAGGCGATCGCCAGAATAGATGGGATAGGAAAAAATCTCATTATATTCCTTGTACATCATTGAAATTGAATACAAAATTATCACTGGTAGTATTTTTTCAGATGCACGTTGCCCAGGTATTGGTCCGAGTACTGCTAGATGTTCCAACAGTAGGCTCCTTTAGTTAGCCATCTGGATACTCTGAAAGGTCCCTCCCAGTTCGGACCAAAAACGCCTGTGTGGGTTTGGATCTTCTTAAGGACGAGATTGCCCACTTGAAATCTTCTTTCTTTGACCTTTGAATTGAAGAACTTCTCGGCTCTCCTTTTGTGGATTGTGTTCTTCATTTCTGAGGTCAGCCGTCTTTCTTCGAGCATGTCTAGGTCGATTCGTCGGGCTATATCATTGTCGGTCGTCATCTCCTGTTCGGTTCGATGGCTGAGGACGGCGATCTCTGAAGGAATCACCGCTTCTGTTCCAAAGGCAAGGGCGAACGGGGTTTCTCCGGTTGAATTGCGGGTCGTCGTTCGGTAGGACCACAAAACATCTGGGAGATCGCTCACCCAACGTCCTTGCCTGGATTCGAGTCGCGCTTTAATCGTGTGTTTGAGGATCTTATTCACTGCCTCTACCTGCCCGTTCGTCTGAGGGTGATAGGGCGCCGAGAATAACCTTTTGATTCCCCACTTCTCACAGAATTGCATGACCTCTAAGCCGTCGAACTGTTTCCGTTGTCGGAAATGATGGCCTGGGGCAGACCGAATCGGCATACGACGTTTTTCCATATAAACTTGATCACTTGCTCTTGGCCGATCTTGTTGAGCGGTTCGGCCTCAGCCCATTTGGTGAAATAATCGACCCCTACGATGGCGAACTTACAGCCCCCTGGAGCCGTCGGCAAGGGACCTATAAGGTCGATGCCCCATTGCGCAAATGGCCAAGGGCTATACATGGAGGTGAGCTGTTCGGGTGATAGTTTAATGTTGGGGCCCATTATCTGACATCTATGACACGATCTGGCATAGGCGATCGCATCTTTCCGAAGTGATGGCCAGAAAAATCCTTGTCTGGTTGTCTTATGGATGAGGGCTCGTCCGCCGGCATGGTTTCCACAAATCCCGTCATGGATCTCAGCTAAAACGAGCCGACCTTCCTCCGGTGTAATACACTTGAGGAGGGGAAGGCTGAAGGCTCGCTTGTAAAGCCGGTCGTCCAATAGGGTATATCTGGTCGCGCGAAGCTGGAGTTGGCGAGCTTTAACACGGTCGTCAGGGACCGTTCCGTCCTTTAAGTATTTGATGAACGGAGTCATCCAGTTCTCCTCGGCGATGGCGACCGTGGTAACCAGGCTTCTATCGATCGCCGGCCTAGCTGACTTTGTGATTTGGATATTGGAGAAATCGGCTGCCCCATCCGATGATGCTAGTTTGGAGAGAGCATCGGCCTGGGAGTTGTGCTCTCTCGGGACTTGTTCGATTAGCACTTCTTCAAATTTTGTGCACATTTCGGCGACCAGCTCTTGGTATTTGACCATCTATTCGCCGCGTGCCTCATATTCTCCCTTGACTTGGTTCACGACCAAAAGGGAGTCCATGAAGATATGGAGGCGACGAACATCTAGGGCGAGGGCTAGATCGAGTCCGCCTACCAAAGCTTCGTATTCAGCTTCATTGTTGGTCGCACGAAAACCGAAACGCACAGCATTTGTGAAACTCTGACCGTTGGGGCTGATGAGGACAATCCCTGCCCCTGCTCTCGCATTGGTCGCTGAGCCATCCACGTATAATTTCCGGCAGTGCCGACCTGGAGACTGGCCTGACTGTGAGGGAACGTTAATTCCACCACGAAGTCCGCCAGAGCTTGGCCTTTGATCGCCGTGCGAGGAGCGTAAGTGATACCATATTGGGCGATCTCCAGCGACCACTTGAGGAGTCGCCCATTGGTGTCCGGTCGCTGCAGGACTTGTCTTAGAGGTAGAGTTGTTAGGACTTCCACTTTGTGATCGAAGAAGTAAGCCCTCAGCTTACGAGCACTCATGACAAGGGCGTAGGCGATCTTCTCCAATGGTGTATAACGTCTCTCAGCGTCGTGAAGTGCCTGGCTAACATAGTAGATGGGCAAGTGGGCTTGTCCCTCCGCTCGCACCAAAACGGCACTTAGTGCGACCTCCGATGCTGTCAGGTAAGGGAATAGTTTCTCACCGGGGATCGGCTTTGCCAGGATCTGGGAGTTAGATAGATATTCCTTTATTTTGGCGAACGCTATCTGGCTTTCCTTCGTCCATGTGAACTTCTTGTTCTTGATGGTCGCGAAGAAGGGCTTGCTTTTATCGCCGAGCCGTGATATGAAACGGTTGAGGGCGGCTAGAAAACCTGTGAGGCATTGCACCGGCTTGATGTTTCGCGGTTCCTGCATGTCAAGGATCGCCTGTATCTTGGTGGGGTTCGCCTCGATCCCCCTTTGGCTCACTATGTGCCCCAGGAACTTCCCGGAGCCCACCCCGAAGTTGCATTTCTTGGGGTTCAGCTTCATGTTAAACTTCTCCAGGATGGCGAACGTCTCGGCGAGATCGTTGAGGTGATCTTCCTTCTTGAGGTTTTTGACTACGATATCGTCAATGTAGACCTCCATGGTCTTGCCGATCTGATCGGCGAACATTCTGTTGACTAATCGCTGGTAGGTTTCCCCTGCGTTTTTCAAGCCGAACGGCATTCTGACCCAAAAGTATATGTCTTTTTCTGTGTGGAAAGATGTGTGTTTTATGTCTTCCTCCGCCATTGGGATTTGATGATACCCGGCGAAGGCATCCATAAATGACATCATTTCGCAACCTGCCGTACTATCGACCAAGTGATCAATATGAGGCATCGGGAAGTGATCTTTTGGACATGCCGCGTTGAGGTCGGTGAAGTCAATGCATAATCTCCGAGGAGCGTTGGCTTTTGACGAGCACCGCGTTGGCGACCCACCGTGGTTCGCCTCGTGGCTACTCCGATCAATTTGTTGTTGAGTAACCACTGACTTCTATGTCGAGCGCTGTATTTCTGGACCGAACTTCCTACGCTCGGTGAACAGGCTTCATCGCCTTGGCCGATCTTCGATAATGGCAAGCATGTTCGGGACTTATGCCAACCATATCTTGATGCGACCAGCAAAGACTCCGATGTTCCTACGTAGCAAGTTGATCGATCCCCTTTAATTCGTGGTCGATGCTTGCGCCGATCTGTACTTCCCGTTCTGGATGATCCGGATCCATCGTAATACTTTCCAACTCTTCGACGGGGACGGTCGCCTCTCGTTTGGTGCGATCTCCGGACTCGGTCCTTGGATCGATGTCGAGACTTGGCTCGAAACCGATCCTGGGCTCGATGTCGTCCGTCAATTGATGAGAGATGGCGTCCCCTGAGTCGGGTTGGTACGATGTGTTTGGCTCGTCGATCTCCATTGGTTGATCGTCGATCGCTTCAATGTTACATATAGTATGGGAAGTATTGAAAGAAGTAACAACATAGGAGTAATTCAAACATCTCTTTGCCATTAGCTGATCTCCTTTACAAGACTGACCGTCCCATCGGCGGTGGGGAATTTGATACAGAAAAAGAAAGATGAGGCGACCGCCTCAAAGGTTTCTAAAAAGGGGCGACCTAGGAACCCATTATAGATGCTGGGCCTATCTATGATTACAAAGCTTAGGTTCCTAGTAATCCTAACCTTGGGATCATAAAAGCATACTAGCTCAACGGAGAGCTTGATCCTCCCGTAGGCTTGGACTGTGTTGTCGCCGAACCCTTGGAGCACGGTTTCGAAAGGCTTGATGAATTTGATTAGGTTGCCGAGTTGGTCTAGGGCGGATTTGAATATGATGTTGCAGAAACTCCCATTGTCGACCAGCACGCGATCGATCGTCTTCCCAAGGATACAAGCGGAGATCACTAGTGCATCCTCTTTGGGACATTGCACTCCCTCCCTGTCCTTGTTGGAAAAGGTGATGAGCGCGTCTCTAGAGATGGTAGGCTCCAGAGGTACTACAACATGGACTTTGGCGAAAGCCCTCAGCTCGGCTTTTCGCTTTCTGTTTGACAGGGTGGAAACCGGGGAAAGGCCCCCGAGGCTCCCACCTCCTGCTTGAAGCATGTTGATCCGACCGCCAGGGTTGATCGGAGGGATCGACTCATCAGAGTACTCTGGCTCATGCTCGATTCTGGCGATCGGATTGGGAGGAATTCTTTCGCTTGGTCGGCGCTCGCGCCCTCCGGCTTTTCCGTCCTGGGTTCTGGCTTGGTGATCAAATTGTCCAGTTTGCCTTCCTCAAACAGTCGCCAGAGCTGTCTGAGGAGGTCGCGGCATTGGCTAGTGTTGTGGCCGGGACTCTTATGATAGGCACAGAATTTGCTACGGTCTAGGTGACCGTGGTCCCTTATTGGCTTTGGCTTGGAAAGCCACTCACGACCCTTGATCGTGTTGAAGATGTGGGCCGGAGATAAGCTGAGGTTGTGAAGAAGGTGGACCTCTACATCCTCGAAGGCTTTGAACTCGCCAGGCGGCTTGGCGACCGCCTTTCTGGGCCTGGCGACCGCCTTCTTCTGGACATGGGAAGGTGCTTTTCCTTCTTCGGACTGTCCCTCGTCTAAGCGGAGTGAGAGCATCTTCGCTGGCCGAGAAAATCGCGGCTCCACGCGGAACGCTGTATAGGTCGGTGGAAAATCCTTTGTGAGGTGCCTGAACATGGGCGAGCGTCCGTGGAATCCGTTCAGGACTGCGTGGTGAGCGATCTCGTCGCTGACGGGCTCACCGGTGAGGACTATCTCGTCCACCCAGTCGATGTAATCCTCATCCGATTCGTCCTTCCCCTGCCTGATTTTCATCATGCGGTGGGGACCTTCCGGGCGAGCGACTTTGGCGGCGAAGTACGACGTGAAGTCGTTCGCCAGCTTCTCAAGCAATTGATTGAGCGAGATGGTAGTGAGATGTACCACCTGTGGGCGAGATCGCCCAGAGTTAACGGGAACATACGACATTTCGTCGCATCTGAAGCTCCGCATCCGGTCATGTATATCCGGAATTTGCTTAAGTGGGTTCCCGGATCCGATCTCCCCTCATATAGAGGTGTTTGTGGGGGATTGATCGTTGATTGGACTGGGGCGATCTCGATCTGGACCGCGAGTGGTTCATTTAGCCCAGCGTTCGGCCTCCTGGCACCTGCCCCAATTTCTAGGAGCGTCTTCATCTCGTCGAGCTGGCGTTTCATGGCGGCGATCGCCGTTGCCTGACTGCTCGCCGATTGGCTCTCAGAATGCGAACCAAGGCGATCGTGTACTGATCCCCTAGCTCCGTGGTGAATGACGAGCTCCCTGCCAGTGGGTTCCTTTCTTGGGCGAGCAGGGGCTCGTTGACCGGTCTGTCTCCTGGGAGTCGGATATGCCGAACTCCTGGTAAAGGATTCGGATACCGATGTCTCCCGGCTGGGGCCTGAGTGCCCAGGTCACCATGAGGGATCGCTCCCCAGGCGGCTGAAGACGGAATCATCCCGCCTCACGAGAGCCTTCTCCTGCGGCTCGGGGCTTTCTGTCGATTTCTCGACATAGATCCCCTTGAGCTTTCGTTTGCTTGCCCGGCGGATGGTTGACGGAGTGATGGTGGGCGAGTCGTAGGCCTTCCGTCGCTCCCTGAGGATGGCTATAGCCTCCTCAATCTGTTCCGCGGTCTGGAACTGATCGAGTGAGAGGCTAGAACCGTCCCTCGGGGGCGTGAGTGAGAGCCTAGCGTCGCCACGGTCGCCTTCCGCCGTGGGCTGGGATTCGATCCTCGCCGGAATAAGATTTCCGGCAGATCTCAGGGTGGCCCTCTTGGAGGTTGTTGCAGATGTCATTTTCTGAAGGTTTTTCTATTGAAGAACAATGAGTGTTTCTTCAAGTATATGTCCGGAGAATAGTGAGTGTTCTTCGAGACGGTAGGGATAAAAGTGAAGGTTTAGATGCGCCCTTCCTCTAGCGCCCATTTTTGTTACCCAAAATATTATCCGGAGATAGTATTGCTGGAATGATCGAGTAACAAACAAATGCGAGAACACTTCCGTGAGAAAATAGATAACACAAGATTTGCCGGGGTTGTTAATCCCGGGCTTGAATGCTCTCGCGAGATGTTATTAATAAATATACTGTCGAGTACAAATATTAATGTTAGAATCTAATACAAGGAGTGTAAAGACTTCTAGTTATCTAGGCTTTAGAGCGCGTAGATTGCCGGAAGAACCAGATAGATGAATCTGTGAGTTCTTGCTTGGGATATATGATGAATGTGTATGAATATCACTATGAATGTGTTAGTGGTTGCCAAAAGAGCCTTTGATTCTCTCTTTGGTGTGTATTTTGCACTTAATTCGTAGTAGAATTCGCGTCCCTTTGGCCACAGCAGTGAGTCCTCTATTTATAGGGGACAAGGTAGTTGGGATCCCTCAGGCGATCGCGGGCGATCACCGTTTTCTATATTAAAATAAGACGGCCGACCGTCCCGTCACGTGGGCCTGTTCCCTTGGGGTCCGAGGTTGCAGCTGGAGGCCAGCTGGGCGAACCAATGGGAAGCCAGCACGCGTTGCGAGTCGCTGTTCGGGGAGGACCAACTTCGTACCTTTCGACGGCCTTCTCGGTAGGTGTGGTAGGTGACAGGCTGGGGTCAATGATCCTATCTGTCGGTATCCTTTGAAGATCCGCGGGTGGGCCATCGTCTAAGATTCGGTCTTCGACGACTTTGACGGATGCTGGATCCATACGTGGCATGAGATGATCGCCTCTGGTCCGCTCATAAAAGACGATCGCTGGGTACCAAAAGACGATCGCCGCATTGTGCCGAACTCTAGGCGTTTGTCCTGAGTATGTCTTCCATGGTTGGCTTCTCTGGAAGGTCGCCGATCGCCTATCGTGGCGAATTAATCGCCGCACAACAGCTGGTATTCTTGGTTATTGATTTTTCATTGATCTTGTTGGAGTTACCACATCATGGTATTCTCATTCGTGGTTGATGCTTTGTCCATCTTGTGTGTAAATATCATGTCATTGATATTTTCGTTGTGATGCATTGATTGTTTATCATTATTGTATGAGCATTCATGCTTTGTATTGATATTCTGGACTTGCCATTGGTTCGGGACAGTTGATTTGCAGATGTATCGTCTGATATCAGTTTTTATCAGGATTGGGATCCGATTGTGCGACCTAGCCGGCAGAATCGAACTTGGCCAGATTATTCTATACTCGAGATATGCTTATGTTTGGAAATCTTGGTAGTGTTTCGGATACAGTACAGGTGATTACTTTTGAATTCGTTCATTACTTAGGGACGCGGGACGTGGATTATGGTAAGAACTGATCTGATATGGATTGTGATGGATTAGTAAGGTTACACTGGATTTATCCTTGCCTTGTGATTACATTGATATGTATTGTTTTTGTGATGTGATCGTTATCATTGTTGAGTATTATGGCTGACCCCGTCGTGGGCTTTATCTTTTAGGTACTCGGAGTTCGAGCTAGTAGCGGTCGTGAAGGGATGAGCTTTCCGGTGATACTGGCTATGGCGTGATTGTTCGGATTGTGTATTCTTTTCTGGTTTTTCTAATTCCGCTGCAAATGTATTTAATTATGTGTTTAATCCGCTGCGTGTGTATATTTTAAAATGTCTTTCGGTATTCTTTGAATTGTGTTTTCATCCACTGCGTGTGTGTACTTTCAAAGGGTCTTTTGGCATTTTTAAACGTTTGTAAAAATAATTTTAGCCTTGTGGGTTCCAATGTGGGGCCCACGGCGCTGTAATATTCCCGTATAGTTTTGGAGGTTTTACAGAAGATGGTATCGGAGCTTGGGTTTCGTAAAACCCGGGCGTGTGTGTTATGTGGCTCTACCGGTGCGGTAGTAGCGTGGCTTTTGAAAATGATTTTTCTGACTTTTGAGTCAAACTGATTTTTTGAGGTTTCAAAATTTTTAAAATATTTTCAAATTGCTGTATTCGCGATGCCGGTGTGTTGTTAGTGTGTTGGGACTTTGTATGGGATTCGTATGCTGGTATCACGGAAGATCATCGACTTCACGGACCTGTAAGTATGTTCTTTCAGTTATTTCAGTTTTGATGATGATTATTTGAGTATGGTAATGTGATTTTGAGGTATTTCGGGATTGAGATACTGATTATGACAGGTGTTGAGTTTCGAGGACGAAACTTATTTAAGTGGGTGTATATGTAATATCCAAGAATTTCACTATGAATTTTTTGCATTATTTTATCTGGGATGTACTGTACAGAGTGGGACCGACACGATATGAGTGGATAATTTTTGAAACCGTGACAGTCGTGCTAGTATGTCTATCGAGGTTATTTTGATTTTAGGATATTACATGCTTGGTGTGTTTTTGATGTCGGATATACCGTATGAGTATTTTTATGATTTCCGTACTTGGTCGACAGTTGTAATTGAGGATATCATGCATCAGACGTACCGTATGAGAATATTTTGGGTTGAGTATATGTGTCCAGTATGTCGTATGATCATATTTGTTATGTCGAGACGTTGGACAGGAATTGCTGGAAATGGCTAAGTATGGATCTGTTAACGTACGTTAGGACTTTGAGATAACGTATGCTAAGTGGTACGTGTTACGTACGTTATGCGTAAGGTATTACATACATAACAAGAGGAATCGGATAGTTGGGCCCGGTGTCGGCAGCTTTCGGCGTGGATGTGGACAGGTGAGTCAACGGATGGAGTTACGTACGTTATAAAGGGTGTATTACGTACGTAATACGAGTATAATACTGTAGCAAGTCAACGTAAGTATTACGTACGCAACAGAATAAGTGTTACGTACGTTATGGGGCGGCTGGCCGAGTCGTGGCCGAGAGGACCTGTAGTGGCCGAGCACGGTCGGCAGTGACTCGCAGGGATGGCCGATCACGATCGCGATGACTTCGGCCGGGGCTAGGATCGGCGATTGCGTACGTGGCGGTGGCGATTCTGGCCGTAATGGCTGATTACGTACGTAAGGTAGCTGCCGGTTACGTACGTAAGGGTGCCAAACGAACTGGACAGTAAGGTAGGCCACAGCCGGTTACGTACGTAAGCCCCGGCCGGTTACGTACGTAAGGTGCCGGCAGGTCTCGGCCTATATAAGGCCTCGACCGAGTCATCCTTGCCATTTTTCATTTTTCTTCGTTCCTTCCGCGATTTATTCAGCAAAGATGATGGTTTTGAGTAGAATCAACTTATAACAACATGTTTTGGAAGTTGGAATCATGGATTAACATCATCTCCCACCCGGATCGAAGGTAAGAACACCTAAACTTTTGGTTTTTGGATGTTGTTGAGGTTTCTTGGTGTTTTGGCCGATTTGCTTCGTTTGATTCAGATTATTGATAGAACTTGATTGTATACTCGTAATCATTCAATACTCTTGAAGTTTTGTGGAACGAATTCGAGTATTTCTTTGAATAATCGATTGAATTGGACTATGCCTTCAAAGTATTCGATGAAATATCTCAATGAGTAGAACTTGGAAAATTCTACACGTTTTCGTATGAATGATGGTTGAATTGATATTGTTGTGATGATTCTTGGTATTTACGAGAATTTTGTTAAGGGAAGATAATGAATGGGTGATCAAATGATTCGATTATGTTGTTATGATTATGGAATCGTAATATTCTCGATGTTCTTGGTAGTTTGTTGCGATTCATGATGTTATGAGAAGTATATATGTTGAAGACATTGTTAGGACTATTGAACACCGAATTTCGGCTTGTGTTCGTATTGTTAAGGGTTGATACGGTTTGGTTTCGTATGATCGAGATGTCGTTGAACCATCGAGTTTGATTAGTTGGTCATTTCGGTTGTTGATTGTTACTGAACGTATCGTTAATTGATTATTGCACTAGGTTGCGTTTAGTGATCGTTGAAGTTAACCGTTGTGCTGCGGAGGAGTCGGGGTTGAGGAGCTTGTAGATGAAGACGGCGGGATTGATAGCGGCTTCGTCGAATTGGTATCAAGGCAAGTTATGCTTGCTCAGTTCATAATGTTAATAAATGATTTCGTTTTCATTTTATTTATGATTCATATAGCAATGGTATTATGGAATATATGAATTGTCGGAATGGTGGTATGTATGGTATTTTTGGACTAAGATAAATCATAATGTATTTGATTTTAAGGATGTCTAGTGGAAATAGGAACGTGAATTATAATTTGGTCTATTGCATGAGAAGTTGGGTATCAAGGTTAATTATCGTGTCGATGTTGAACTCGGGATGATGGTTTGGTATTAGTTATGGACTGTACTTCATTTTGGATTGTCGGATAAACCATGTATTCGTTCAGGGCGGTTGGTCGTGGAAAGGTTAGCGTCTCCAGCTTGAGGTAAATTAATATGGTTAGATTATGATAATCATCATGTTGCATTATTGCATGTGTGTGTTGATATTTCATGCGGTGAATGTGCACCATTGTTTGTTACGTTTTGTGAAGTGCTCTTTCTTTGAGCCGTAATCTGTGGGGCCGATGTGTTGGGGATAAAACCTGTATGGTACCCGAATGAAAATGTGTTAGGGGATAAGACCTAAATGGAACCTATGTCCGGAGTATTCCTGAGTAGATGCTTCCGCTACCCTCGGCTGCTGCCTTGGGAGTTGATGTGATATTGTCCGGGGTATTCCTGAGTAGATGCTTCTGTGACCCTCGGCTGCTGCCTTGGGAGTTATGTGATATTGTCCGGGGTATTCCTGAGTAGATGCTTCCGTGACCCTTGGATGCTGCCTTGGGAGTTTATGTGTTATTATTATATGCATTGTTGAGCATGCTGTGAACTGTTGTCTGACGGAATACGACATTGTGGTCGTGTCGGTATTTCATGATCGAGTTATTGTTGCCCTCTTGGAAAATCTTCTGATCCTTATTGGATATGCGTTTCTTCGATATTGGTTGTCATGTTGTATCATGGCATATTTGGAGTCAGATATGTTCTGATCGTTCATGTGTAGGATTTTCGGGACGGGCACGTGTAGCATATGTTGGTTTCGACCTCATATTGAACCGTGCACACGAGACGTACTTCGTGAGGCTGAGGTACGAGACCAGACGTGTATTTATCAATACCCGTGGTTGGCTTGTACACGGACACATCTCCGGATCGAGCGTATCATGACGTCCATATTGAGTCTTATTGATTGGTCGTTCACAATCCATGTATAATTGGATCTGTTCGATATTCGGGTTATCTTTGAAATCCCGTATATATGATTTGTATATGGTTGACGATTTTATTCTCTCGTGTATCTGTCGCCATTGAACCTTTGTTAATCTCGTTCGGAGTTACCATATCGATGGTCAACTCATTGATATCGATGCTTTATAAATCTCGTTTGGAGTTCACCCTGTCATTGGTAATCTCGTTCGTTATTGATCCTTATTGATTCCGTTTGGGAGTTGTCTCATCGTTGGTATTCTTGGTTATTAGTCCTTGATTGATGTTATTGGAGTTTACCGTGTCGCCGGTATTCTCGGTTGTTGATCCCTTATTATCCCTATTGGAGTTTACCGTGTCGACAGTATTCTCAGTTATCGATTCCTTATTGCTCTTGTTGGAGTTTACCGTATCATTGGTATTCCCGGTTGTTGGTCCTTATTGATCTTGCTAGAGTTTACTGTGTCGTCAGTATTCTCAGTTGTTGACCCTTTATCGATCTTATTGGAGTTTATCGTACTGTTGGTATTTCTGGTTGTCGACTCTTATTGATCTTGTTGGAGTTTACCGTATCGTCGGTATTCTCGGTTATTGATTCTTCATTGTTCCTTACCGTGTCGTCGGTATTCTCGGTTGTCGACCTTTTATTGATCTTGTTGGATTTTCCGTATTGCTGGTATTCTTGGTTATTGATTTTTCATTGATCTTGTTGGAGTTACCACATCATGGTATTCTCATTCGTGGTTGATCCTTTGTCGATCTTGTGTGGAAATATCATGTCATTGATATTTTCGTTATGATGCATTGATTGTTTATCATTATTGATTGTGTGAGCATTCATGCTTTGTATTGATATTCGGGACTTGCCATTGGTTCGGGACAGTTGATTTGCAGATATATCGTGTGATATCGGTTTTTATCAGGATTGGGATCCGATTGTGCGACCCAGCCGGCAGAATCGAACTTGGCCAGATTATTCTATACTCGAGATATGTTTATGTTTGGAAATCTTGGTAGTGTTTCGGATATAGTACAGGTGATTACTTTTGAATTCGTTCATTACTTAGGGACGCGGGACGTGGATTATGGTAAGAACTGATCTGATATGGATTGTGATGGATCAGTAAGGTTACACTGGATTTATCCTTGCCTTGTGATTACATTGATATGTATTGTTTTTGTGATGTGATCATTATCATTGTTGAGTATTATGGCTGACCCCGTCGTGGGCTTTATCTTTTAGGTACTCGGAGTTCGAGCTAGTAGCGGTCGTGAAGGGATGAGCTTTCCGGTGATACTGGCTATGGCGTGATTGTTCGGATTGTGTATTCTTTTCTGGTTTTTCTAATTCCGATGCAAATGTATTTAATTATGTGTTTAATCCGCTGCGTGTGTATATTTTAAAATGTCTTTCGGTATTCTTTGAATTGTGTTTCCATCCGCTGCGTGTGTGTGTACTTTCAAAGGGTCTTTTGGCATTTTTAAACGTTTGTGAAAATGATTTTAGCCTTGTGGGTTCCAATGTGGGCCCCACGGCGCTGTAATATTCCCGTATGGTTTTGGGGGTTTTACAGAAGATGGTATCGGAGCTTGGGTTTCGTAAAACCCTGCGTGTGTGTTATGTGGCTCTACCGGTGCGGTAGTAGCGTGGCTTTTGAAAATGATTTTTCTGACTTATGAGTCAAACTGATTTTTTGAGGTTTCAAAATTTTTGAAATATTTTCAAATTGCTGTATTCGCGATGCCGGTGTGTTGTTAGTGTGTTGGGACTTTGTATGAGAGTCGTATGCTGGTATCACGGAAGATTATCGACTTCACGGACCTGTAAGTATGTTCTTTCAGTTATTTCAGTTTTGATGATGATTATTTGAGTATGGTGTTGTGATTTTGAGGTATTTCGGGATTGAGATACTGATTATGACAGGTGTTGAGTTTCGAGGACGAAACTTATTTAAGTGGGTGTATATGTAATATCCAAGAATTTAACTATGAATATTTCGCATTATTTTATCTGGGATGTACTGTACAGAGTGGGACCGACACGATATGAGTGGATAATTTTGGAAACCATGACAGTCGTGCCAGTATATCTATCGAGGTTATTTTGATTCTAGGATATTACATGCTTGGTGTGTTTTCGATGTCGGATATACCGTATGAGTATTTTTATGATTTCCGTACTTGGTCGACAGTTGTAATTGAGGATATCGTGCATCAGACGTACCGTATGAGAATATTTTGGGTTGAGTATATGTGTCCAGTATGTCGTATGATCATATTTGTTATGTCGAGACGTTGGACAGGAATTGCTGGAAATGGCTAAGTATGGATCTGTTAACGTACGTTAGGACTTTGAGATAACGTACGCTAAGTGGTACGTGTTACGTACGTTATGCGTAAGGTATTACGTACGTAACAAGAGGAATCGGATAGTTGGGCCCGGTGTCGGCAGCTTTCGGCGCGGATGTGTACAGGTGAGTCAACGGATGGAGTTACGTACGTTATAAAGGGTGTATTACGTACGTAATATGAGTATAATACTGCAGCAAGTCAACGTACGTATTACTTACGCAACGGAATAAGTGTTACGTATGTTACGGGGCGGCTGGCCGAGTCGTGGCCGAGAGGACCTGTAGTGGCCGAGCACGGTCGGTAGTAACTCGCAGGGATGGCCGATCACAATCGACAGTGACTCGCTGGGGGCTAGGACTGGCCGATTACGTACGTAGGCAGTGGCCGGTTACGGCCGTAATGGCTGATTACGTACGTTACGTAGCTGCCGGTTACGTACGTAAGGGTGCCAAACGAACTGGACAGTAAGGTAGGCCACGGCCGGTTACGTACGTAAGCCCCGGCCGGTTACGTACGTAAGGTGCCGGTAGGTCTCGGCCTATATAAGGCCTGGACCGAGTCATCCTTGCCATTTTTCATTTTTCTTCGTTCCTTCCGCGATTTCTTCAGCAAAGATGATGGTTTTGAGTAGAATCAACTTATAACAACATGTTTTGGAAGTTGGAATCATGGATTAACATCATCTCCCACCCGGATCGAAGGTAAGAACACCTAAACTTTTGGTTTTTGGATGTTCTTGAGGTTTCTTGGTGTTTTGGCCGATTTGCTTCGTTTGATTCAGATTATTGATAGAACTTGATTGCATACTCGTAATCATTCAATACTCTTGAAGTTTTGTGGAACGAATTCGAGTATTTCTTTGAATAATCGATTGAATTGGACTATGCCTTCAAAGTGTTCGATGAAATGTCTCAATGAGTAGAACTTGCAAAATTCTACACGTTTTCGTATGAATGATGGTTGAATTGATATTGTTGTGATGATTCTTGGTATTTACGAGAATTTTGTTAAGGGAAGATAATGAATGGGTGATCAAATGATTCGATTATGTTTTTATGATTATGGAATCGTAATATTCTCGATGTTCTTGGTAGTTTGTTGCGATTCATGATGTTATGAGAAGTATATATGTTGAAGACATTGTTAGGACTATTGAACACCGAATTTCGGCTTTTGTTCGTATTGTTAAGGGTTGATACAGTTTGGTTTCGTATGATCGAGATGTCCTTGAACCATCGAGTTTGATTAGTTGGTCATTTCGGTTGTTGATTGTTATTGAACGTATCGTTAATTGATTATTGCACTAGGTTGTGTTTAGTGATCGTTGAAGTTAACCGTTGTGTTGCGGAGGAGTCGGGGCTGAGGAGCTTGTAGATGAAGACGGCGGGATTGATAGCGGCTTCGTCGAATTGGTATCAAGGCAAGTTATGCTTGCTCAGTTCATAATGTTAATAAATGATTTCGTTTTCATTTCATTTATGATTCATATAGCAATGGTATTATGGAATATATGAATTGTCGGAATGGTGGTATGTATGGTATTTTTGGACTAAGATAAATCATAATGTATTTGATTTTAAGGATGTCTAGTGGAAATAGGAACGTGAATTATAATTTGGTCTATTGCATGAGAAGTTGGGTATCAAGGTTAATTATCGTGTCGATGTTGAACTCGGGATGATGGTTTGGTATTAGTTATGGACTGTACTTCATTTTGGATTGTCGGATAAACCGTGTATTCGTTCAGGGCGGTTGGTCGTGGAAAGGTTAGCGTCTCCAGCTTGAGGTAAATTAATATTGTTAGATTATGATAATCATCATGTTGCATTATTGCATGTGTGTGTTGATATTTCATGCGGTGAATGCGCACCATTGTTTGTTACGTTTTGTGAAGTGCTCTTTCTTTGAGCCGTAATCTGTGGGGCCGATGTGTTGGGGATAAAACCTGTATGGTACCCGAATGAAAATGTGTTAGGGGATAAGACCTAAATGGAACCTATGTCCGGAGTATTCCTGAGTAGATGCTTCCGTGACCCTCGGCTGCTGCCTTGGGAGTTTATGTGATATTTTCCGGGGTATTCCTGAGTAGATGCTTCTGTAACCCTCGGCTGCTGCCTTGGGAGTTATGTGATATTGTCCGGGGTATTCCTGAGTAAATGCTTCCGTGACCCTTGGATGCTGCCTTGGGAGTTTATGTGTTATTATTATATGCATTGTTGAGCATGCTGTGAACTGTTGTCTGACGGAATTCGACATTGTGGTCGTGTCGGTATTTCATGATCGAGTTATTATTGCCCTCTTGGAAAATCTTCTGATCCTTATTGGATATGCGTTTCTTCGAGATTGGTTGTCATGTTGTATCATGGCATATTTGGAGTCAGATACGTTCTGATCGTTCATGTGTAGGATTTTCGGGACGGGCACGTGTAGCATATGTTGGTTTCGACCTCATATTGAACCGTGCACACGAGACGTACTTCGTGAGGCTGAGGTACGAGACCAGACATGTATTTATCAATACCCGTGGTTGACTTGTACACGGACACATGTCCGGATCGAGCGTATCATGACGTCCATCTTGAGTCTTATTGATTGGTCGTTCACAATCCATGTATAATTGGATC
Organism: Orobanche coerulescens; assembly: GCA_033398695.1. Classification (NCBI taxonomy): domain Eukaryota; kingdom Viridiplantae; phylum Streptophyta; class Magnoliopsida; order Lamiales; family Orobanchaceae; genus Orobanche; species Orobanche coerulescens. The sequence goes on from CM065810.1 coordinate 22,354,315, forward strand.
TGTTCGATATTCGGGTTGTCTTTGAAATCCCGTATATATGATTTGTATATGGTTGACGATTTTATTCTCTCGTGTATCTGTCGCCATTGAACCTTTGTTAATCTCGTTCGGAGTTACCATATCGATGGTCAACTCATTGATATCGATCCTTTATAAATCTCGTTTGGAGTTCACACTGTCATTGGTAATCTCGTTCGTTATTGATCCTTATTGATTCCGTTTGGGAGTCTCATCGTTGGTATTCTTGGTTATTAGTCCTTGATTGATGTTATTGGAGTTTACCGTGTCGCCGGTATTCTCGATTGTTGATCCCTTATTATCCCTATTGGAGTTTACCGTGTCAACAGTATTCTCGGTTGTCGATTCCTCATTGCTCTTGTTGGAGTTTTCTGTATCGTTGGTATTCCCGGTTGTTGGTCCTTATTGATCTTGCTAGAGTTTACTGTGTCGTTAGTATTCTCGGTTGTTGACCCTTTATCGATCTTATTGGAGTTTATCGTACCGTTGGTATTTCTGGTTGTCGACTCTTATTGATCTTGTTGGAGTTTACCGTATCGTCGGTATTCTCGGTTATTGATTCTTCATTGATCCTTACCATGTCGTCGGTATTCTCGATTGTCGACCTTTTATTGATCTTGTTGGATTTTCCGTATTGCTGGTATTCTTGGTTATTGATTTTTCATTGATCTTGTTGGAGTTACCACATCATGGTATTCTCATTCGTGGTTGATCCTTTGTCGATCTTGTGTGGAAATATCATGTCATTGATATTTTCGTTGTGATGCATTGATTTTTTATCATTATTGATTGTGTGAGCATTCATGCTTTGTATTGATATTCGGGACTTGCCATTGGTTCGAGATAGTTGATTTGCAGATGTATCGTGTGATATCGGTTTTTATCAGGATTGGGATCCGATTGTGTGACCCAGCCGGCAGAATCGAACTTGGCCAGATTATTCTATACTCGAGATATGTTTATGTTTGGAAATCTTGGTAGTGTTTCGGATACAGTACAGGTGATTACTTTTGAATTCGTTCATTACTTAGGGACGCGGGACGTGGATTATGGTAAGAACTGACCTGATATGGATTGTGATGGATCAATAAGGTTACACTGGATTTATCCTTGCCTTGTGATTACATTGATATGTATTGTTTTTGTGATGTGATCGTTATCATTGTTGAGTATTATGGCTGACCCCGTCGTGGGCTTTATCTTTTAGGTACTCGGAGTTTGAGCTAGTAGCGGTCGTGAAGGGATGAGCTTTCCGGTGATACTGGCTATGGCGTGATTGTTCGGATTATGTATTCTTTTCTGGTTTTTCTAATTCTGCTGCAAATGTATTTAATTATGTGTTTAATCCGCTACGTGTGTATATTTTAAAATGTCTTTCGGTATTCTCTGAATTGTGTTTTCATCCGCTGCGTGTGTGTGTACTTTCAAAAGGGTCTTTTGGCATTTTTAAACGTTTGTGAAAATGACTTTAGCCTCGTGGGTTCCAATGTGGGCCCCACGACGCTGTAATATTCCCGTATGGTTTTGGGGGTTTTACAGAAGATGGTATCGGAGCTTGGGTTTCGTAAAACCCTGCGTGTGTGTTATGTGGCTTTACCGGTGCGGTAGTAGCGTGGCTTTTGAAAATGATTTTTCTGACTTTTGAGTCAAACTGATTTTTTGAGGTTTCAAAATTTTTGAAATATTTTCAAATTGCTGTATTCGCGATGCCGGTGTGTTGTTAGTGTGTTGGGACTTTGTATGAGAGTCGTATGCTGGTATCACGGAAGATCATCGACTTCACGAACCTGTAAGTATGTTCTTTCAGTTATTTCAGTTTTGATGATGATTATTTGAGTATGGTGTTGTGATTTTGAGGTATTTCGGGATTGAGATACTGATTATGACAGGTGTTGGGTTTCGAGGACGAAACTTATTTAAGTGGGTGTATATGTAATATCCTAGAATTTCACTATGAATATTTCGCATTATTTTATCTGGGATGTACTGTACAGAGTGGGACCGACACGATATGAGTGGATAATTTTGGAAACCGTGACAGTCGTGCCAGTATGTCTATCGAGATTATTTTGATTCTAGGATATTACATGCATGGTGTGTTTTCGATGTCGGATATACCGTATGAGTATTTTTATGATTTCCGTACTTGGTCGATAGTTGTAATTGAGGATATCGTGCATGAGACGTACCATATGAGAATATTTTGGGTTGAGTATATGTGTCCAGTATGTCGTATGATCATATTTGTTATGTCAAGACGTTGGACAGGAATTGCTGGAAATGGCCAAGTATGGATCTGTTAACGTACGTTAGGACTTTGAGATAACGTACGCTAAGTGGTACGTGTTACGTACGTTATGCGTAAGGTATTACGTACGTAACAAGAGGAATCGGACAGTTGGGCCCGGTGTCGGCAGCTTTCGGCGCGGATGTGGACAGGTGAGTCAACGGATGGAGTTACGTACGTTATAAAGGGTGTATTACGTACGTAATACGAGTATAATACTGTAGCAAGTCAACGTACGTATTACGTACGCAACGGAATAAGTGTTACGTACGTTACGGGCTACCGCCGAGTCGTGGCCGAGAGGACTGTAGTGGCCGAGCACGGCCGGCTGACTCGCATGGATGGCCGATCACAAAGGCAGCGACTCGGGGGCTAGGATCGCCGACACGTACGTAGGCGCGTCTGCCACGGCCGTAATGGCTGATTACGTACGTAAGGTAGCTGCCGGTTACGTATGTAAGGGTGCCGAACGAACTGGACAGTAAGGTAGGCCACATCCGGTTACGTACGTAAGCCCCGGCCGGTTACGTACGTAAGGTGCCGGCAGGTCTCGGCCTATATAAGGCCTGGACCGAGTCATCCTTGCCATTTTTCATTTTTCTTCGTTCCTTCCGCGATTTGTTCAGCAAAGGTGATGGTTTTGAGTAGAATCAATTTATAACAACATGTTTTGGAAGTTGGAATCATGGATTAACATCATATCCCACCCAGATCGAAGGTAAGAACACCTAAACTTTTGGTTTTTGGATGTTCTTGAGGTTTCTTGGTGTTTTGGCCGATTTGCTTCGTTTGATTCAGATTATTGATAGAACTTGATTGTATACTCGTAATCATTCAATACTCTTGAAGTTTTGTGGAACGAATTCGAGTATTTCTTTGAATAATCGATTGAATTGGACTATGCCTTCAAAGTGTTCGATGAAATGTCTCAATGAGTAGAACTTGGAAAATTCTACACGTTTTTGTATGAATGATGGTTGAATTGATATTGTTGTGATGATTCTTGGTATTTACGAGAATTTTGTTAAGGGAAGATAATGAATGGGTGATCAAATGATTCGATTATGTTGTTATGATTATGGAATCGTAATATTCTCGATGTTCTTGGTAGTTTGTTGCGATTCATGATGTTATGAGAAGTATATATGTTGAAGACATTGTTAGGACTATTGAACACCGAATTTCGGCTTGTGTTCATATTGTTAAGGGTTGATACAGTTTGGTTTCGTATGATCGAGATGTCGTTGAACCATCGAGTTTGATTAGTTGGTCATTTCGGTTGTTGATTGTTATTGAACGCATCGTTAATTGATTATTGCACTAGGTTGCGTTTAGTGATCGTTGAAGTTAACCGTTGTGCTGCGGAGGAGTCGGGACTAAGGAGCTTGTAGATGAAGACGGCGGGATTGATAGTGGCTTCGTCGAATTGGTATCAAGGCAAGTTATGCTTGCTCAGTTCATAATGTTAATAAATGATTTCGTTTTCATTTCATTTATGATTCATATAGCAATGGTATTATGGAATATATGAATTGTCGGAATGGTGGTATGTATGGTATGTTTGGACTAAGATAAATCATAATGTATTTGATTTTAAGGATGTCTAGTGGAAATAGGAACATGAATTATAATTTGGTCTATTGCATGAGAAGTTGGGTATCAAGGTTAATTATCGTGTCAATGTTGAACTCGGGATGATGGTTTGGTATTAGTTATGGACTCAGATTTCATTTCGATTGTCGGATAAACCGTATTCGCTCGTATGCGGTTGGTCGTGGAAAGGTTAGCGTCTCCAGCTTGAGGTAAATTAATATTGTTAGATTATGATAATCATCATGTTGCATTATTGCATGTGTATGTTGATATTTCATGCGGTGAATGTGCACCATTGTTTGTTACGTTTTGTGAAGTGCTCTTTCTTTGAGCCGTAATCTGTGGGGCCAATGTGTTGGGGATAAAACCTGTATGGTACCCGAATGAAAATGTGTTAGGGGATAAGACCTAAATGGAACCTATGTCCGGAGTATTCCTGAGTAGATGCTTCCGTGACCCTCGGCTGCTGCCTTGGGAGTTTATGTGATATTGTCCGGGGTATTCCTGAGTAGATGCTTCTGTGACCCTCGGCTGCTGCCTTGGGAGTTATGTGATATTGTCCGGGGTATTCCTGAGTAGATGCTTCCGTGACCCTTGGATGCTGCCTTGAGAGTTTATGTGCTATTATTATATGCATTGTTGAGCATGCTGTGAAGTGTTGTCTGACGGAATACGACATTGTGGTCGTGTCGGTATTTCATGATCGAGTTATTGTTGCCCTCTTGGAAAATCTTCTGATCCTTATTGGATATGCGTTTCTTCGAGATTGGTTGTCATGTTGTATCATGGCATATTTGGAGTCACATACGTTCTGATCGTTCATGTGTAGGATTTTCGGGGCGGGCACGTGTAGCATATGTTGGTTTCGACCTCATATTGAACCGTGCACACGAGACGTACTTCGTGAGGCTGAGGTACGAGACCAGATGTGTATTTATCAATACCCGTGGTTGGCTTGTACACGGACACATGTCCGGATCGAGCGTATCATGACGTCCATCTTGAGTCTTATTGATTGGTCGTTCACAATCCATGTATAATTGGATCTGTTCGATATTCGGGTTGTCTTTGAAATCCCGTATATATGATTTGTATATGGTTGGCGATTTTATTCTCTCGTGTATCTGTCGCCATTGAACCTTTGTTAATCTCGTTCGGAGTTACCATATCGATGGTCAACTCATTGATATCGATCCTTTATAAATCTCGTTTGGAGTTCACACTGTCATTGGTAATCTCGTTCGTTATTGATCCTTATTGATTCCGTTTGGGAGTTGTCTCATCGTTGGTATTCTTGGTTATTAGTACTTGATTGATGTTATTGGAGTTTACCGTGTCGCCGGTATTCTCGGTTGTTGATCCCTTATTATCCCTATTGGATTTTACCGTGTCGACAATATTCTCGGTTGTCGATTCCTTATTGCTCTTGTTGGAGTTTACCGTATCGTTGGTATTCCCGGTTGTTGGTCCTTATTGATCTTGCTAGAGTTTACTGTGTCGTCAGTATTCTCGGTTGTTGACCCTTTATCGATCTTATTGGAGTTTATCGTACCGTTGGTATTTCTGGTTGTCGACCCTTATTGATCTTGTTGGAGTTTACCATATCGTTGGTATTCTCGGTTATTGATTCTTCATTGATCCTTACCGTGTCGTCGGTATTCTCGGTTGTCGACCTTTTATTGATCTTGTTGGATTTTCCGTATTGCTGGTATTCTTGGTTATCGATTTTTCATTGATCATGTTGGAGTTACCACTTTATGGTATTCTCATTCGTGGTTGATCCTTTATCGATCTTGTGTGGAAATATCATGTCATTGATATTTTCGTTGTGATGCATTGATTGTTTATCATTATTGATTATGTGAGCATTCATGCTTTGTATTGATATTCGGGACTTGCCATTGGTTTGGGACAGTTGATTTGCAGATGTATCGTGTGATATCAGTTTTTATCAGGATTGGGATCCGATTGTGCGACCCAACCGGCAGAATCGAACTTGGCCAGATTAATCTATACTCGAGATATGTTTATGTTTGGAAATCTTGGTAGTGTTTCAGATACAGTACAGGTGATTACTTTTGAATTCGTTCATTACTTAGGGACGCGGGACGTGGATTATGGTAAGAACTGATCTGATATGGATTGTGATGGATCAGTAAGGTTACACTGGATTTATCCTTGCCTTGTGATTACATTGATATGTATTGTTTTTGTGGTGTGATCGTTATCATTGTTGAGTATTATGGCTGACCCCGTCGTGGGCTTTATCTTTTAGGTACTGGGAGTTTATGTGATATTGTCCGGGGTATTCCTGAGTAGATGCTTCTGTGACCCTCGGCTGCTGCCTTGGGAGTTATGTGATATTGTCCGGGGTATTCCTGAGTAGATGCTTCCGTGACCCTTGTGTAACACCCCGAGATATTCGGAGTATATTACAGCGCCGTGGACTCCTACATGGGACCCACCAGGATACAACAAACAAACACCACTCGACTAACCATCTCGGTTAGCAAGGACACACATTCAAATAATACAACACATGAAAATACATCCGGGGCAACCGGCGAAATAAGCAACAACCGATAATGTAGCAATTTAAAATAATACAAAACGGAGTTTGAAATGAAAAGCCTAAGTACTCGCAAGTACAGTCAATCAGTTTATAAATATAGGAAACAACCATATCGACATGGACAAAAGAAATAAGTAGACCCACATACACATGTCAACGACCCTGGCCAACATCCTCGTACTGTCCCGGTGCTCGCTCGCCCGGATAATCATAACCTGAAATCCGTAACAAGAATTTCCCCAAAACGGGTCCGCAGAGGGGTTAGCAATTACGCTAGTACAAGTAATCAAGGCAAACCAATCGCTTACACATTTCATAGTACATGCACCAATATCAATTTCAAAAGCCAAAACCAGACATGTCTTTTCCAGAAACAAACAGTCAAACAATTTGCCTTGGGAGCAGAGTAATATCATAGATCCTGCCCGAGGCCTCTAAGGACCCTCCCGAGCTGGCTATATCATAAAACAAAAGACGCACATGCATCGCCTTGGGAACAGAGTAATATCATAGATCCCGCCCGAGGCCTCTAAGGACCCTACCGAGCTGGCTAGCTAAACAAACTCATGAATCGAGGACTCAACCCTTTGGATTCCCTCCGTGATACCGTCGGACCAACCCGAGATGAGCAAATCACACACAAAATACATTACCATTCCACGTTAAGCATAAAGGTTTCCAAAAATACTTGCCTTGAATAATAGACGACGCAACGAACGGAAGGAAAAACACCGACGACCGTTAGGAGACGATAATCACGAACCTAACGATACGAAGAACACAATCACCACCAATTCTAACTGAATACGGAATTGGAAAACACCCGAAAACCCGCCTACGATTTATGTGTATTAGTATCAAACAACGACGAGGGCGGATCACAACCAAACCCTCTCGATTATGCAAATATCACGAAATACACCATGAGTTCGTAGGAGAACAAGAACAATGACGAATTTGATCATAATCATCAAGGATTAATCAACAACACGAAGCAAAACGAACATTACACCCGAAATCCCCCAAATCCCCCAAGGTAGGTTATAAGAGATTTTACCTTGATTCGAAGATGAACGATGGATGATTAGTGATAGGTGGATGATATGATACTTGAATATGCCCTTACTATGGAGTTTGGATCAAAATCGGACGAACCCTAGCCTCAGTCTTCGCTCCCGTCGCGAGAAGAAAAGAGAGATGTGAGAAATGAGGAAAAAACTGGGCCGCTGTCAGTTTATATACTGGCAGGTGTTACGGCCGTAACACACCCCACATACGGCCGTAACATAGGTACATTACGGCCGTAACTTGACTCTCTTACGGCCGTAACTGGCCTGTGGAGAGAAGCTGGGCAAATTTGACGAATGACACATACGGCCGTATCAAGAACACCATTACGGCCGTATCTATACTTACGGCCGTAACTCCAACATGATACGCCCGTAACTCAGGACTGGACCAAGAGGCAAGAAATGAAGCCTTGTTACGGTCGTATGAAGGAAGCTTACGGCCGTAACTCTCGATTATTACGGCCGTAACATATACGGCTTATGGCCGTAACATATACGGCTTACGGCCGTAACATGGCCTGTGACAGAAGGCCATAGTCTGAAGCACTGCCCGACGAGGAGATGATCGGAAAGAGAAAAAAATAACAAGGTGCATTCACGACCAACGGATACACTCACCACATATTTGAGTCAGAAACCAAAACATTACGATGAAGCGTGATTCCGAATGCCCGAAGGCTCAGGAACAACAAAGATAACGAGAATACCCTAAACTTAGGGAAATTACGAAACGGCCCAAACGTCCAAAAACCGCGATACGACGTGGGATTAACAAACCGAAACTCATAACACGAACAACTCAACTATACAAAATCGTGAAACCAAAGAAATTACAAAAGCGAACGAGTTCCACGAGAATCGAACGTCCATGCCATAATACATGACATAAAGCGGAATAATATCAAAACATCACCAAGATCATCCAAGATGGAGAAACTCCAAGAATAACATAGATTTAAAATGTCGACATGGTTACAAGCGAGCTACTAAAAATGAAAATACACCAAAACGGGAATATCGGGAAAAGAAGAAAAATGCGGATATTACATTCTACCCCTCTAAAAACAAGTTTCGTCCCGAAACTTAAGAAATAAACAATTCGGGATACTTAGCACGCATGCTATCCTCGGTTTCCCAAGTCGCCTCCTCGACACCATGTCTCGACCACTGCACTTTGACCAAAGGGATGGTCTTATGCCTCAGTCGCTTCTCACGGTGCTCCAAAATCTTTAAGGGACGTTCCTCGAAGGTAATGTCCTCGGCAATATCGATCTCGCCAAAGTCGATGATATGACTAGGACCCGGAACATATTTCCTCAGCTGCGAAACATGGAAAACGCTATGAACGTGACTCAAGGCCGGAGGCAGCGCTAAGCGGTATGCCAACTCACCGAATCGCTCGAGAATCTCAAAGGGTCCAATAAATCTCGGACTCAACTTTCCCTTCTTCCCGAAGCGAAAAACTCCCTTCGTCGGCGACCCCTTTAGCAACACATGGTCCCTCACCTCGAATTCCAAAGGTCGACGACGGACGTCGGCATACGACTTCTGTCGACTCTGAGCGGTCAACATCCGTTCTCGAATCAAATCCACCTTCCGCCTCGTCTCTAGGACAATATCCGGTTCGGTCCCAACCAAATCGGACGCTTCATTCCAAAAAATCGGCGATCGACAATGCTGCCCGTAGAGCGCCTCATACGGTGCCATCCGGATCGACGCGTGCCAACTATTGTTGTACGTGAATTCGATCAATGGCAAATGCTCCTCCCAGTCGCTACTCCAGTCGAGAGCACAAGCACGCAACATATCCTCAAACGTCTAGATAGTTCGTTCCAACTGTCCATCTGACTGAGGATGAAAAGAGGTACTCAAACGCAACCGAGTACCCAATGCCTTATGCACCGCTTGCCAGAAATGCGATACAAAACAGCCATCACGATCCGAAACAATAGACTTTGGAGTACCATGAAGCCTCACAATCTGCACAATAAACACACGAGCCAACTTCTCCGGGCCCCAAGTATCCTTGATGCCCAGAAAATGTGCCGACTTGGTCAGGCGATCAACAATCACCCAAACCATATTCATGCCCGATCTCGATCTCGGCAAACTCGTAATGAAGTCCATAGATATGTCTTCCCATTTCCATTCCGGAACGGGAAGTGACTGCAATAATCCATCCGGTCGCTGATGCTCGATTTTGGCCTGCTGACAAGTCAAACATCTCGCCACAAACTGCGCGACCTCTTCCTTCATATCGTTCCACTAGAAATTCCTCCTCAGGTCCTTGTACATCTTACTCGAACCAGGATGAACGGAGTAAGGTGTAGCATGGGCCTCGCGCAGAATACTCTGTCTCAACTCTAAGTCGTTCGGCACACAAAGCCGACTCTGGAATCTCAAAACACCATCCTCATGAATCACAAACCCCAGAGACTTTCCTTTAAGAATGTTCTCTCAGATTTGAGTAATCATCGGATCCTCTAACTGCTTCAGCTTAATTTCATCAATCAAAGACGACGAAATCTCTAAAGCACAAAGTTGCCCGATAGCTCCAGGCAACAAAATCTCAACATCTAACTCGATCAAAGACCGCCGAAGCTCATACTGAGATGTAAGGACCTCAAGCGTTGTCAACGCAACTGGTTTCCGACTCAAGGCGTCGGCCACGACGTTCGCCTTGCCCGGATGATAAAGGATTTCGAGGTCATAATCCTTAATCAGCTCTAACCACCTCCTCTGCCTCATATTCAACTCCCGCTGAGTAAATATGTATTTCAGACTTTTATGATTGGTAAAAATCTGACATGCAGAGCCGAAAAGATAGTGACGCCAAATCTTGAGCACAAAGACAACCGCCGCTAACTCCAAATCGTGAGTAGGGTAGTTAAGCTCATATGGCCTCAACTGTCTCGACGCATAAGCGATGGTCTTGCCGTGCTGCATCAATACGCACCCAAGACCCTGACCCGAAGCATCGCTATAAACAGCAAAACCTTCGTTGCCACACGGCAACGCTAAAATTGGGGCTGAAGTCAAACGCCTCTTCAGCTCCTCAAAACTGGACTGCCTCTCATCATTCCAGACGAACTTCTCGTATTTTTGGAGCAACTGTGTAAGTGGCCGAGCTAGTTTCGAGAAACCCTCGACGAACCTACGATAGTAGCCAACCAAACCCAAGAAACTACGAATCTCTTTCACATTCTTGGGCGGTGCCAATCCAACACTGCTTCAATTTTCTGCAGATCCACATGAACCCCCTCGGCTGAAATCACGTGACCCAAAAACATCACTTCCTTCAGCCAGAACTCACATTTCGAGAACTTTGCATAGAGTTGCTCGGTCCTCAAAATGTCTAACACCACCCGCAAATGATGGGCATGCTCTTCCTCGCTCCTCGAATAAATAAGAATATCATCAATGAAGACGACGACACACTTATCCAAATACTCGATAAAGACTTTGTTCATCAATTGCATGAACACTGCCGGCGCATTAGTTAACCCGAAAGGCATAACTACAAACTCATAATGTCCGTATCTCGTCCGAAAAGCTGTTTTCGGCACATCGGACTCCATCACCCGGAGCTGATAGTACCCCGATCTCAAATCAATCTTCGAGAATACCGCGGCTCCCTACAACTGATCGAACAAGTCATCAATTCTCGGCAAAGGATACTTGTTCTTGATGGTCACCTTGTTTAGTTCGCGATAGTCGATACACAAACGCAGTAAACCATCCTTCTTCCGAACAAACAAAATCGGTGCGCCCCAAGGCGAAGCGCTCGGTCGAATATAACCCGACTCAAGAAGCTCACTCAACTGCTTCTTCAGCTCGTCCATCTCTGAAGGTGCCATGCGATACGGCGCCTTCGAAATTGGAGCTGCGCCCGACTCTAACTCTATAGCAAACTCAACCTCACGATCCGGCGGCAATCCCGGTAACTCGTCAAAAAATACATCAGGATAACGACTGGAATCGACGGAAGCTCGACCCCACCATCCTCCGCCTTCAAGGCGTAGCACCAATAACCAGTACACCCCTTTCGCAAGAGTCTCATCGCCTTCAAGATGTTAATAAAAAACTTCTGGTTTCCCCTCTTTTGCCCCGCGAAAGAGTGCTCGGTGCCATCCTCGGCTAACATAGTGATGATCCTCGTGCGGTAGTTCATGATTGCGCCATGCCGCTCGAGCCAATCATCCCCGAGAATCAAATCCTCACCCTCGATACCCACGACAATAATATTAGAGAGCCAAGCCCTCTCACAAATAAACACAGAATAGTCCCAGACCTCTCGATCACCGACAATTCTATCACTGCTAGGAAGTTTAACGATGAAAGGCTCGCAAGGTGACAAACAGTCGAGACTCAAACGACGTACACACTCTAGAGAAATGAATGAATGCGTAGCACCCGAATCAAAAAGCACACTGACAGGATGGGAATGGATATGAACGGTACCTGTCGCCACGAGCCGCCGGATCATCGGCCCTCCTCATCTCATAGATACGCAATGGCGAGCCGACACTAGAAGCTCCTCCTCTAGCGGGCTGACCACGACCCTACCTCGGCCGGCACTCGCGATGGGCGTGAGCAAATGAGCCCCGGTTCACACTCGGCTCCATAGGTGCCGGGTGAGAAGAACGGCGCCGCGGCCGTCTGATCTGATCACAAAAGAGGGCCTTGTGGCCCAACTCACCACAAGTATGACAAGTAAACTTCGAACGAGGACACTGCCGGTTCCTATGGCCCTGCACACCGCAGTTAAAGCATGTGGGTTCACGAACGGAGGTTCCGGCGGCACCCCGGAAGCTCCCAGAGAAACGATCCGAACCGCCCGTAGAAATATTTGCAGCCTGAGATTTCTGCTGGCCTCCACTCTTGGGACCAGAAAAATTTCCGACCGACTTCTGCTTCTTACTCTCACGAGCCATATCACTAGCTGTCACCGACATATCATAAGCGAGGGCCCTACTCTGATAATCCTTCAAAGTAGTGCAGACGAGTCCAGACATATAGTCCCGAATGGACAATTTCATCCTCCTGGAAAAATGGAAAATTTTGTCGCTCTCTTCGACAACTTGGGTCTTCACATAGCTCAACTCCTTGTTAAAATCAGCAATAGCTTGAGACACGGAAATATCCCGTGGTTGAGCAACATAGAAAGCATGCACTCGAGCCTGTCTGACCGGCCACGGGCAATATTCGGTCTCCATCAATTCCTGAAATTCAGCCCACGAAGCAACATGATCTTTGGGCCCAATGGCCTCCCACCAATCCGTAGCGTCCCCCGTGAGAAAGTACTGGGCAATAGGGACCTTACGGTCCTCGGGACAGTTGGTACCAGTGAAGACTTTAGATATCTCCTTGATCCACCCTTCCCATCCGATCGGGTCCGAAGCTCCCAAAAACTGAGGAGGATGCATCTTGATGACATCCTGAAGCCAGCGATCCGCTCCGCCCCGATTAGCATGGGCCTGATCGGGGTTCTGGACCACCTGAGCTATAGCCGCCATTTGGTTAACCATTTGCTGCATAACGGCCGCAATACCAAGGTCGGCGCGTTCCTGAGAAGAAGCACGACTATGACGGTCACCGGTACTGCCGGCTCCCGAAGAATGCGACGTGGCCGCCCCACCGGCTGCCCCACGTCCTTGGCCGCGTCCACGACCACGACCACGACCACGACCACGGTTTCCTCCGGCATCCATCTGGTGTTAAGAGATAACAGAAGTATATTGATGATGAGTAAGGGAGGAAAAAGCAACCACGATTCGAAAAGCGGAAATACTATACAAGAAAACAAAAGACCGAATAAGAAAACTTACGAGCACTGGAAGTACCGAGATGTCTTAAATGTGTGACAATGTGCAAAACAAAACACGACTAGACCCAATTAACCAACAAGCCTAGGTATCCATAAACCTAGGGCTCCGATACCATTTTCTGTAACACCCCGAGATATTCTGAGTATATTACAGCGCCGTGGACCCCTACATGGGACCCACCAGGCTACAACAAACAAACACCACTCGACTAACCATCTCGGTTAGCAAGGACACACATTCAAATAAAACAACACATGAAAATACACCCGGGGCAACCGGCAAAATAAGCAACAACCGATAATGTAGCAATTTAAAATAATACAAAACGGAGTTTGAAATGAAAAGCCTAAGTACTCGCGAGTACAGTATATCACTTTATAAATATAGGAAACAACCATATCGACATGGACAAAAGAAATAAGTAGACCCACATGCACATGTCAACGACCCTGGCCAACATCCTCGTACTGTCCCGGTGCTCGCTCGCCCGGATAATCATAACCTGAAATCCATAACAAGAATTTCCCCAAAACGGGTCCCCAGAGGGGTTAGCAATTACGCTAGTACAAGTAATCAAGGCAAACCAATCACTTACACATTTCATAGTACATGCACCAATATCAATTTCAAAAGCCAAAACCAGACATGTCTTTTCCGGAAACAAACAGTGAAACAATTTGCCTTGGGAATAGATCCCGCCCGAGGCCTCTAAGGACCCTCCCGAGCTGGCCATATCATAAAACAAAACACGCACATGCATCGCCTTGGGAACAGAGTAATATCATAGATCCCGCCCGAGGCCTCTAAGGACCCTCCCGAGCTGGCTAGCTAAACAAACTCATGAATCCAGGACTCAACCCTTTGGACTCCCTCCGTGATCCCATCGGACCAACCCGAGCTGAGCAAATCACACACAAAATACATTACCATTCCACGTTAAGCATAAATGTTTCCAAAAATACTTGCCTTGAATAATAGACGACGCAACGAACGAAAGGAAAAACACCGACGACCGTTAGGAGCCGATAATCACGAACCTAACGATACGAAGAACACAATCACCACCAATTCTAACTGAATACGGAATTGGAATACACCTGAAAACCCGCCTACGATTTATGTGTATTCGTATCAAACAACGACGAGGGCGGATCGCAACCAAACCCTCTCGATTATGCAAATATCACGAAATACACCATGAATTCGTAGGAGAACAAGAACAATGACAAGATTGATCATAATCATCAAGGATTAATCAACAACACGAAGCAAAACGAACATTACACCCGAAATCCCCCAAATCCCCCAAGGTAGGTTATAAGAGATTTTACCTTGATTCGAAGATGAACGATGGATGATTAGTGATAGGTTGATGATATGATACTTGAATATGCCCTTACTATGGAGTTTGGATCAAAATAGGACGAACCCTAGCCTCAGTCTTCGCTCCCGTCGCGAGAAGAAAAGAGAGATGTGAGAAATGAGGAAAGAACTGGGCCGCTGTCAGTTTATATACTGGCAGGTGTTACGGCCGTAAGACACCCCACATACGGCCGTAACATAGGTACATTACGGCCGTAACTTGACTCTCTTACGGCCGTAACTGGCCTCTGGAGAGAAGCTGGGCAAATTTGACGAATGACACATACGGCCGTATCAAGAACACCATTACGGCCGTATCTATACTTACGGCCGTAACTCCAACATGATACGCCCGTAACTCAGGACTGGACCAGGAGGCAAGAAATGAAGCCTTGTTACGGTCGTATGAAGGAAGCTTACGGCCGTAACTCTCGATTATTACGGCCGTAACATATACGGATTACGGCTGTAACATGACCTGTGACAGAAGGCCATAGTCTGAAGCACTGCCCGACGAGGAGATGATCGGAAAGAGAAAAAAATAACAAGGTGCATTCACGACCAACGGATACACTCACCACGGATTTGAGTCAGAAACCAAAACATTACGATGAAGCGTGATTCCGAATGCCCGAAGGCTCAGGAACAACAAAGATAACGAGAATACCCTAAACTTATGGAAATTACGAAACGGCCCAAACGTCCAAAACCGCGATACGACGTCGGATTAACAAACCGAAACTCATAACACGAACAACTCAACTATACGAACTCGTGAAACCAAAGAAATTACAAAAGCAAACGAGTTTCACGAGAATCGAACATCCATGCCATAATACATGACATAAAGCGGAATAATATCAAAACATCACCAAGATCATCCCAGATGGAGAAACTCCAAGAATAACATAGATTCAAAATGTCGACATGGTTACAAGCGAGCTACTAAAAATGAAAATACACCAAAACGGGAATATCGGAAAAAGAATAAAAATGCGGATATTACACCTTGGATGCTGCCTTGGGAGTTTATGTGCTATTATTATATG
Organism: Orobanche coerulescens; assembly: GCA_033398695.1. Lineage (NCBI taxonomy): Eukaryota > Viridiplantae > Streptophyta > Magnoliopsida > Lamiales > Orobanchaceae > Orobanche > Orobanche coerulescens. Next base: position 22,370,094 of record CM065810.1, read on the forward strand.
CATTGTTGAGCATGCTGTGAACTATTGTCTGACGGAATACGACATTGTGGTCGTGTCGGTATTTTATGATCGAGTTATTGTTGCCCTCTTGGAAAATCTTCTGATCCTTATTGGATATTCGTTTCTTCGAGATTGGTTGTCATGTTGTATCATGGCATATTTGGAGTCAGATACGTTCTGATTGTTTATGTGTCGGGATGGGCACGTGTAGCATATGTTGGTTTCGACCTCATATTGAACCGTGCGCACGAGACGTACTTCGTGAGGCTGAGGTACGAGACCAGACGTGTATTTATCAATACCCGTGGTTGGCTTGTACACGGACACATGTCCGGATCGAGCGTATCATGACGTCCATCTTGAGTCTTATTGATTGGTCGTTCACAATCCATGTACAATTGGATCTGTTCGATATTCGGGTTGTCTTTGAAATCCCGTATATATGATTTGTATATGGTTGACGATTTTATTCTCTCGTGTATCTGTCGCCATTGAACCTTTGTTAATCTCGTTCGGAGTTACCATATCGATGGTCAACTCATTGATATCGATCCTTTATAAATCTCGTTTGGAGTTCACACTGTCATTGGTAATCTCGTTCGTTATTGATCCTTATTGATTCCGTTTGGGAGTTGTCTCATCGTTGGTATTCTTGGTTATTAGTCCTTGATTGATGTTATTGGAGTTTACCGTGTCGCCGGTATTCTCGGTTGTTGATCCCTTATTATCCCTATTGGAGTTTACCGCGTCGACAGTATTCTCGGTTGTCGATTCCTTATTGCTCTTGTTGGAGTTTATCGTATCGTTGGTATTCCCGGTTGTTGGTCCTTATTGATCTTGCTAGAGTTTACTGTGTCGTCAGTATTCTCGGTTGTTGACCCTTTATCAATCTTATTGGAGTTTATCGTACCGTTGGTATTTCTGGTTGTCGACTCTTATTGATCTTGTTGGAGTTTACCATATCGTTGGTATTCTCGGTTATTGATTCTTCATTGATCCTTACCGTGTCGTCGGTATTCTCGGTTGTCGACCTTTTATTGATCTTGTTGGATTTTCCGTATTGCTGGTATTCTTGGTTATTGATTTTTCATTGATCTTGTTGGAGTTACCACATCATGGTATTCTCATTCGTGGTTGGTCCTTTGTCGATCTTGTGTGAAAATATCATGTCATTGATATTTTCGTTGTGATGCATTGATTATTTATCATTATTTATTGTGTGAGCATTCATGCTTTGTATTGATATCCGGGACTTGCCATTGGTTCGGGATAGTTGATTTGCAGATGTATCGTGTGATATCGGTTTTTATCAGGATTGGGATCCGATTGTGCGACCCAGCCGGCAGAATCGAACTTGGCCAGATTATTCTATACTCAAGATATGTTTATGTTTGGAAATCTTGGTAGTGTTTCGGATACAGTACATGTGATTACTTTTGAATTCGTTCATTACTTAGGGACGCGGGACGTGGATTATGGTAAGAACTGATCTGATATGGATTGTGATGGATCAGTAAGGTTACACTGGATTTTTCCTTGCCTTGTGATTACATTGATATGTATTGTTTTTCTGATGTGATCGTTATCATTGTTGAGTATTATGGCTGACCCCGTCGTGGGCTTTATCTTTTAGGTACTCGGAGTTCGAGCTAGTAGCGGTCGTGAAGGGATGAGCTTTCCGTTGATACTGGCTATGGCGTGTGTTGTGTCGAGAATTATACTCCTCGACCGGCGATCGCCTCAGAGACCGGGCGACCGTGCCGGAGCCCAGCAGCCAAGGCAGATCTGTCGACCGAAGGTCCCAGGACAAATCCCGGTGCCGACCGATCGACATCTAAGACGATCGTCTCTCGGTACTTGGCGATCGACTCCTGGTGGACGACTACCAGACGATCATCTATCGGCACTTGTTGATCGACCTCTAGTGACCGACCGATGCCGACCTCTGGTGACCGACCAATGCCGACCGCCTCATGCCGCTCGAATCCGATGATCATCCAGTCGGCAAAGGCCGAAGCTCAGGACAGAACCCACGTGCAGTGCCAGGACAAGATCCACATTTCACGGATCATTGACCACAGCCTGTCAGCATCTTTCTACCAGCCGACAGGCCCACCGAAAGGTGTCAGTAGGACCGCCCGTGACAGCAACTCCGGACGCGTGCTGGCTCCTCATTGGACCGCATAGCTGGCTACCAGCAGCAGCCTTGGATTTTAGGCAAACAACGCATGTGACTTAAAGACGATCGCCCCATTATTATATTGGACGAAAGGCGATCGCCCGCCAGGAAACAAGGCATCTCAGCCCCTATAAATAGAAGGCTGCCTGCACTTGGACAAGGACCGGATTTTGACTCTCCAACTCTCTCTGATTCTCGCTGCTTCCCAACAAGCACAACACAACTTGGCTTTCTCAACTCTTGGCAACAGCTATCTCTCGGTTCCTTGTTCTCTATCAGCATCTCCTACAAGGAAGACGATCAGCAAAGAGCAAGAACACCAAGGCTTCGCTCAAGAGTTAGATATATAAGATCTTTTACACTCATTGTATTTAGATTCCTACATTAATACTTGTATCCACGAATATTTGTATTAATAACATCTCGCGAGAGCATTCAAGCCCGGGCCTAACAAACCCGGCAAATCTTGTGTTATTCACACCCCCACGGAAAGTGTTCTCGCAATTTGCTGTTGTCCGTCCATTCCAGCAATATCTATCTTCGGATAATATTTCGGGCAACAACAATTGGCGCTAGAGGAAGGGGATCTAACCCTCAATTTTATTCCTACCGTCTCGAAGAACACTCACTGTCCTCCGGGGCATATACCTGAAGAAACACTCACTGTTCTTCAGAGAAAGCTTTCAGAATCATGACTTCTGCCTCCTCGTCGAAGAGAGCCGCTAGCCGGCCCACCAGACGCCTCGTTCCGTCTCAGTCCGAGACACAGCCAATGGCGGAGGGTAGCCGCCGCGGTCCGAGACGCTCGATCCCGCCCCTGGGGGACGGCCCAAGTCTCCCGCTCGATCAGTTCCAAACCGCGGAACAGATCGAGGAGGCCATGGCCATCCTACAGGAGCGACGGAGTGCTCTCGACACGCCGCCCGCTATCACCCCCTCGGCCATCCGCCGGATGACCAAACGGAAGTTCAAGGCGTTACTGACCGAGCGAGCGCCAGGAGGCTCCCATTCGCAAGAAGAGGCGCTCGCCAGCCGGGGCACCTCTGCTGATCGCCAGCGGCCACCCATCTTGGCGATCGGGCACCCCGGCCGGCCACGAGACGACAGAGCTCGAGTCCGTCACCAGGAGTTCGGCATATCCGACTCCCAGAAGGCCAACCAACCATCTGGCTCCCCCTCGCCAAATAGCCGAGGTCGGCAACAGCGGAGTCAGGAGATCGGTACACGATCGCCTCGGCTCCCGCTCCAAAAGCCGATCCACGAGCGACCAAGCTACAGCGATGGCCGCGATGCAGCGCCAGCTCGATGACATGAAGGTGCTCATGGAATCTGGGGTAGGCGCCAAGAGCAAGATCGCCGGGCCGAGCGATCCGCTCGCGATTCACATCGAGCTCGCCCCCGTGCAGCATAAGATCGCTCGTCCGGAAACACTTTTATACGAGGGGAGATCAGACCCCGAAACACACCTGAGCAAGTTCAACATCTACATGACCGGGTGTGGGGCATCATACGCGACCAGGTGCCGAATGTTCCCACTGACGCTGGACGACCTTGCCCACAGGTGGTACACCTCATTGTCGCCTCGATCCATCGGCTCCTTTAACCAACTGGCGAACGACTTCACAGCGTACTTCGCCACCAGGGTCGCTCGTCCAGAAGGTCCCTTTCGCGTGATGCAGATCAGGCAAGTGGAAGAAGAGTCCGACTCGGACTACATCGACCGGGTAGACGAGATCATCCTCAATGGCGAGCCCATAAGCGATGAGATCGCCCTCTACGCGGTCCTAGGAGGATTCCATGGTCTTTCGCCTATGTTCAGGCATCTTACGAAAGACCAACCCTCGACCTACGCGATCTTCCGAGCTAAGGCCGCAGACTTTCTGGCCAGGCAAAGGTTTCTTCTTAGCCTATGAGCAGCGCGATCGGCGCCCGAACGTCGATCTCCAGTCTTCCAGCCCGATCGCCGGTATCATGCACCGTCACCAAAACCGGAGGTCTCGTTCTCCATCTACAGTTCACCATCTAACATAATGGACTAAGGCACGAGTTCGCCTCCACGGCACAATGTACAACCATGGTCCTGGTAGTCGATGGAACCGCCTGCTTCGGCCATGCAAGGTCCCTTTGGGCCAAGATCACCCGCCCTTCGTTTAAATACGAGGCCGGCGTAGTCTGAGGGCCCTCCAAAACTAATCAGTAGACACGATCGCCCGCCCTCAAAGGTTCATCATCTAACATGGTGAACCCGGACAATGCGACGCGTCACTACTGTAACACCCCCAAGATATTCGAGGTATATTACAGCGCTGTGAATCCCTATGTGGGACCCACCAGGCTGGGACAAATATCATACTCATCGACTCATAGAAACAACAGAATAACACCTCGTCATACAGACGCCAAATAAGATAATCCACCCGGTTCAACCGGTCAAACATAACACCATAATCCGACACAAACATAATAAACAACAATACAATCCAGACGAGTAAAAATTCTTAAGTACTCGAGTACTTCTATTAGTTTAAAGACCACAAAAGGTAAAAAGATAAAAGGCAATAAGACACCACTCGTGCACAATCATCACGCACGGCCATCATCCGCATACTGGTCCAGCGCCCGCTTGTCTCGATGAACCTGACCTGAAATTCATAAAACGAATTTCCCCAAAACGGGTCCCCAAAGGGGTTAGCAATTACGCTAGTACAAGTAACCAAATGAACGACTTACATCTTATACATATAGTAAATGCATGCAATCAAGAAAACATCGATCCAAATACTCATTTCCGGAAATGCCATAATCAAATCACATTTGTAAAATACACCACAACTAACCGTGGATCCACCCCTCCGTGGACCCCTACCGAGACCCCGTCGGATCTAACCCATAGTGGTTAAAAGCAAGCTCGCGGATCCACCCCTCCGTGGACCCCTACCGAGACCCCGTCGGATCTAACCCATAGTGAGCATACACACACACACACAATTCTCATGAAATACTAATACGTTAAGATTGTAAGTTCATAAGGGTACTTGCCTCGATTTATGGACGGTGACACAAACGGAACGGAAGAATCAAGCACGACCGCGAGGAATCGACGAAATGAACCTAACGATTCGAATAACACAATCACAACCACTTCTAAACGATTACGGAAATGGAATACACCCGGAAACCCGCCTACGATTCATGTATATTCGTATAAAAGTAACAACGAGGGCGGACCACAACCAAACCCTCCCGATTTCGCAAAACTATAAAAATATACCATGAATCCGTAGGAAAACTAATGGTATCAACAAGATTAATCATATTCATCATGGATTCACCAACAAAAAGGAATGAATCGGACGAAAATCCAGAAACCCCCAAATTAACCAAAAATAGGGTTCTAAGAGATATTACCTTTGAAGATCCAAGTACTATGATCCGTAGAACACGCGTTAGATCGATTATCCGGGCTTCGCAACCAAATGAAAATGATGGAAATCAACCCTCAAGTGATGAATGATGAGAAGCTCTCCCCTCTCTCTCTCTCTCTCTCTCTCTCTCTCTCTCTCTCTCTCTCTCTCTCTCTCTCTCTCTCTCTCTCTCTCTCTCTCTCTCTCGTATGCAGGTGAAGGAAAGGAAAAAGAATGAGCTGATCTCGCTCAACACACGCAATTATATGGTTGACCGCAATGTGTGCCGCGGCCCAGCTGAAGTGTGCTGCGGCACAGGCCCAAAAATTGCTCCCAGGGCTCGGCAGTGTGCTGCGGCGCGGCCGGCATGTGCCGCGGCACAAGGTACAGACGGGTTTGTCCGAAGATGCCACACGAGTGTGCCGCGGCCCGGACGGGTGTGCCGCGGCACTGACTCGACAGTGTGCCGCGACCCCGTCGGCATCTGCCGCGGCACACAGTACAGTCCGCTCGGCTAAAAACTTGAAGATGTGTGTGCCGCGGCGCACAATCCTTGTGCTGCGGCCCACACCCCCTTGGGTCCTAAAATGAAGAAAAATGACCCGGGAAGAGAATAAAAGCAATATGAATCGATATTTGGGAACCAATAACACGAAATGGATCCACGGCAACCCCGAAACGGCGGTTCCGCACAACAATAACGAGAATCAGATCAATAGATGACAGGAAGGATACACTGAAAGATACACGAGGGTCACCACGATCGAGAAATACACCGAAAATGAAAATACAAGGGAAAGAAAAATGCGGATATTACATTCTACCCCTCTAAAATTAAGTTTCGTCCCGAAACTTTAAGAAACAAAGAACTCAGGGTAGCTGGCACGCATGCTATCCTCGGTTTCCCAAGTTGCTTCCTCGACACCATGTCTCGACCACTGCACCTTGACCAAAGGGATGGTCTTATGCCTCAGTTGTTTCTCACGATGCTCCGAAATCTTCAAAGGACGCTCTTCAAAAGTAATATCCTCGGCGACATCAATCTCACCATAATTAATGACGTGACTAGGATCCGGGACATATTTCCTTAACTGGAAAACATGAAAAACGCTATGAACATGACTCAAGGCCGGAGGTAACGCCAAACGTATGCCAACCCACCGACTCGCTCGAGAATCTCAAAGGGTCCAATAAATCTCGGACTCAACTTCCCTTTCTTCCCGAAACGAAAAACTCCTTTCGTCGGTGACACCTTTAGTAAAACGTGGTCTCCCACCTCGAATTCCAAAGGTCGACGACGGACGTCGGCATACGACTTCTGTCGACTCTGGGCGGTCAACATCCGTTCTCGAATCAAATCCACCTTCCGCCTTGTCTCTAAAACAATATCCGGTTCGGTCCCGACCAAATCAGATGCTTCGTTCCAACAAATCAGCGATCGACAACGCCGCCCATAAAGCGCCTCATATGGTGCCATCCGAATCGACGCGTGCCAACTATTATTGTACGTGAATTCGATCAATGGCAAATGCTCCTCCCAGTCACTACTCCAATCGAGAGCACAAGCACGCAACAAATCCTCGAACGTCTGTATAGTGCGTTCCGACTGTCCATCTGACTGGTGATGAAAAGAGGTACTCAAACGCAAACGGGTACCCAACGCCTTATGCACCGCCTGCCAGAAGTGCGATACAAAGCAGCCATCACGATCCGAAACGATAGACTTCGGCGTACCGTGAAGCCTCACAATCTGCGCGATAAACACACGAGCTAACTTCTCTGGGCCCCAAGTGTCCTTGATGCCCAGAAAATGTGCCGACTTGGTCAGACGATCAACAATCACCCATACCATATTCATGCCCGACCTCGATCTCGGCAAACTCGTAATGAAATCCATCGATATATCTTCCCATTTCCATTCCGGAACGGGAAGTGAATGCAACAACCCAGCCGGTCGCTGATGCTCGATTTTGACCTGCTGACAAGTCAAACATCTCGCTACAAACTGTGCGACCTCCTCCTTCATATCATTCCACCAGAAGTTCCTTCTCAAGTCCTTGTACATCTTAATCGAACCAGGATGAACGGAGTAAGGTGTAGCATGGGCCTCACGCAAAATACTCTGTCTCAACTCTGAGTCGTTCGGCACACAAAGCCGACTCTGGAATCTCAAAATACCATCCTCGTGAATCACAAACCCAGGAGACTTTCCCTTAAGAACGTTCTCTCGGATTTGAGTAATCATCGGATCCTCTAACTGTTTCAGCTTAATTTCATCGATCAAAGACGACGAAATCTCTAAGGCACAAAGTTGCCCGATGGCTCCCGGCAACAAAACCTCAACATCTAATTCAATCAAAGCCCGCCGAAGCTCAGACTAAGATGTAAGGATCTCAAGCGTTCGTAACGCAACTGGTTTCCGACTCAAGGCATCGGCCACGACGTTCGCCTTGCCCGGATGATAAAGGATTTCGAGGTCATAATCCTTAATCAGCTCTAACCACCTCCTCTGCCTCATATTCAACTCCCGCTGAGTAAATATGTATTTCATACTTTTATGATCGGTAAAAATCTGACATGCAGAGCCGAAAAGATAGTGACGCCAAATATTGAGCGCAAAAACGACTGCCGCTAACTCCAAATCATGAGTAGGGTAGTTTAGATCATACGGCCTCAACTGTCTCGACGCATAGGCAATGGTCTTGCCGTGCTGCATCAATACGCACCCAAGAACCTGACCCGAAGCATCGCTATAAACGGCAAAACCCTCGTTGCCACATGACAACGCCAAAACCGGGACTGAAGTCAAACGCTTCTTCAGTTCCTCAAAACTCGACTGCCTCTCGTCATTCCAGACGAACTTCTCGTATTTCTGGAGCAACTGCGTAAGTGGCCGAGCTAATTTCGAGAAACCCTCGACGAACCTACGATAGTAGTCAGCCAAACCCAAGAAACTACGGAGCTCCTTCACATTCTTGGGCGGTGCCCAATCCAACACTGCCTCAATCATTTGCGGATCCACACGAACCCCCTGGGCTGAAATCACGTGACCTAAAAACATCACTTCCTTCAGCCAGAACTCACATTTCGAGAACTTCGCATAGAGTTGCTCGGTCCTCAAAATGTCTAACACTACCCGCAAATGATGGGCATGCTCTTCCTCATTCCTCGAATAAATAAGAATATCGTCAATGAAGACGACGACACACTTATCCAAATACTCGATAAAGACTTTGTTCATCAACTGCATGAACACCGCCAGCGCATTAGTTAACCCGGAGGGCATAACTACAAACTCATAATGTCCGTATCTCGTCCGAAAAGCTGTTTTCGGCACATCAGACTCCCTCACCTGGAGCTGATAGTACCCCGATTTTAAATCAATCTTCGAGAACACCGCATCTCCCTGCAACTGCTCGAACAAGTCACCGATTCTCGGCAAAGGATACTTGTTCTTGATGGTCACCTTGTTTAGTTCGCGATAGTCGATACACAAACGTAGCGAACCATCCTTCTTCCACACAAACAGGACCGGTGCGCCCCAAGGTGAGGCGCTCGGTCGAACATACCCCGACTCAAGATGCTCACTCAACTGCTTCTTCAACTCGGACATCTCTGAAGGTGCCATGCGATACGGCGCCTTCGAAATAGGAGCCGCGCCCGGCTCTAACTCTATAGCAAACTCGACCTCACGGTCCGGTGGCAATCCCGGTAACTCGTCAGGAAATACATCAGGAAACTCACTAACGATTGGAATCGACGAAAGCTCGACTCTATCACTCTCCGCCTTCAGGGCGTAGCACCAATAACCAGTACACCCCTTTCGCAGGAGTCTCATAGCCTTCAAGCTGTTAATAACTAACTTCTGGTTTCCCCTCTTTCGCCCCGCAAAAGAGTGCTCGGTGCCGTCCTCGGCTAACATAGTGATGATTCTCGTGCGGTAGTTCATAATCGCACCATGCCGCTCGAGCCAATCATCCCCAAGAATCAAATCCTCACCCTCGATACCCACACCAATAAGATTAGAGGGCCAAGCCCTCTCACAAATAAATACAGAATAGTCTCGAACCTCCTGATCACCAACGATCCTATCACCGCTAGGAAGCTTAACGATGAAGGGCTCATAAGGCGTCAAACAGTCGAGACTCAAACGGCGCACACAATCTAGAGATATGAACGAATGTGTAGCACCAGAATCGAAAAGCACACTGACAGGATGAGAAAGAATATGAACGGTACCTGTCGCCACGGTAGCCTTTGGGTCATCGGCTCTCCGCATCTCATAGACACGTGGGTGGGCTGAGCCGACACTGGAAGCTCCCCCCTTAGCGGGCTGACCCCATCCTCTCCCTCGACTAGCACTCGGCGGAGATTGAGAAGAAAATGATCCTTGATTCACACTCGGTTCCCTAGGCGCTGGAATGGATGTCCGGACACCTACGATTCTTTCCCTCTCAGCACAGAAAGCCGCCTTGTGGCCCGGCTGGCCACACTGATTACATGTCAGCAAAGGACTCAGACAATTACGACTGATGTGGCCTGGCTGGCCACAGTTAAAACACTTCACTTCCCGATAAGGGGCACTGGCAGCCCTGCGGGGAAACCCAGTAGATCGAGCTGGGCCACCACCAGCGGAAAAGTTAGCAGACTGGAATTTCTGCTGACCCCCACCTTTGTGGCCCGAAAAATTTCCGGCGGATTTCTGCTTCTTGCTCTCGCGGGCCGCCTCACTCGCCGTCACAGACATATCGTAAGCAAGGGCCCTACTATGATAATCCTTCAAGGTAGTACAGACGAGCCCCGACATATAGTCCCGAATCGACAACTTCATCCGTCTGGAAAAATGGAAAATTTTGTCGCTCTCAGCGACAACTTGGGTCTTCACATAACCCAACTCCTTGTTAAAATCAGCAATAGCCTGAGATACGGGGATATCTCGTGGTTGAGTATCATAGAAAGCATGTACTCGAGCCTGTCTGACCGGCCACGGGCAATATTCGGTCTCCATCAATTCCTGAAATTCGGCCCACGAAGCAACATGGTCTTTGGGCCCAACGGCCTCCCACCAATCCGTAGCGTCCCCAGTGAGAAAGTATTGGGCAATAGGGACCTTACGATCCTCGGGACAGTTGGTAGCAGTGAAGACTTTAGACATCTCCTTGATCCACCCTTCCCAGCCGGTCGGGTCCGAAGCTCCCGAAAACTGAGGAGGATGCATCTTGATGACATCCTGAAGCCAGCGATCCACTCCACCCCGATTAGCATGGGCCGCATCCGGGTTCTGAACCGCCTAAGCTATCGCCGCCATTTGATTCACCATTTGCTGCATAACGGATGCAATACCAAGGTCGGCGCGCTCCTGAGAAGAAGCATGACTGTGACGGTCACCGGTACTGTCGGCTCCCGAATACTGCGACGTGGCCGCCCCACCGGCTGCCCCACGTCCCCGGCCGCGTCCACGGCCACGACCACGACCACGGCCTCTTCCAGCATCCATACTGATGTTAAATAAGTAGCAAAGGCTATACGATGGTAAGTACAAGAAGGAAAACAATCACAATCGAGAATTAAAGGTGCGATACAAGGAAACAAGGAACAGAGTAAGGAAAAACTTACGGACACTGGTAGTACCGGAATCATGGCAGCATGAGGATGATTGTGCAGAACGAAACACAACAAGACCCATTAAACCGACAAGCCTAGGTATCCATAAACCCTGGCTCTCCGATACCATTTTCTGTAACACCCCCAAGATATTCGAGGTATATTACAGCGCCGTGAATCCCTATGTGGGACCCACCAGGCTGGGACAAATATCATACTCATCGACTCATAGAAACAACAGAATAACACCTCGTCATAAAGACGCCAAATAAGATAATCCACCCGGTTCAACCGGTCAAACATAACACCATAATCCGACACAAACATAATAAACAACAATACAATCCAGACGAGTAAAAATTCTTAAGTACTCGAGTACTTCTATTAGTTTAAAGACCACAAAAGGTAAAAAGATAAAAGGCAATAAGACACCACTCGTGCACAATCATCACGCACGGCCATCATCCGCATACTGGTCCAGCGCCCGCTTGTCTCGATGAACCTGACCTGAAATTCATAAAACAAATTTCCCCAAAACGGGTCCCCAAAGGGGTTAGCAATTACGCTAGTACAAGTAACCAAATGAACGACTTACATCTTATACATATAGTAAATGCATGCAATCAAGAAAACATCGATCCAAAATCCTCATTTCCAGAAATGCCATAATCAAATCACATTTGTAAAATACACCACAATTAACCATGGATCCACCCCTCCGTGGACCCCTACCGAGACCCCGTCGGATCTAACCCAATGTGGTTAAAAGCAAGCTCACGGATCCACCCCTCCGTAGACCCCTACCGAGACCCCGTCGGATCTAACCCAGAGTGAGCATACACACACACACACAATTCTCATGAAATACTAATACGTTAAGATTGTAAGTTCATAAGGGTACTTGCCTCGATTTATGGACGGTGACACAAACGGAATGGAAGAATCAAGCACGACCGCGAGGAATCGACGAAATGAACCTAACGATTCGAATAACACAATCACAACCACTTCTAAACGATTACGGAAATGGAATACACCCGGAAAGCCGCCTACGATTCATGTATATTCGTATAAAAGTAACAACGAGGGCGGACCACAACCAAACCCTCCTGATTTCGCAAAACTATGAAAATATACCATGAATCCGTAGGAAAATTAATGGTATCAACAAGATTAATCATATTCATCATGGATTCACCAACAAAACGGAATGAATCGGACGAAAATCCCGAAACCCCCAAATTAACCAAAAATAGGGTTCTAAGAGATATTACCTTTGAAGATCCAAGTACTATGATCCGTAGAACACTCGTTAGATCGATTATCCGGGCTTCGCAACCGAATGAAAATGATGAAAATCAACCCTCAAGTGATGAATGATGAGAAGCTCTCCCACTCTCTCTCTCTCTCTCGTATGCAGGTGAAGGAAAGGAAAAAAAATGAGCTGATCTCGCTCAACACACGCAATTATATGGTTGACCGCAATGTGTTCCGCGGCCCAGCTAAAGTGTGCCGCGGCACAGGCCCAAAAATTGCTCCCAGGGCTCGGCAGTGTGCCGCGGCGCGGCCGGCATGTGCCGCGGCACAGGGTACAGACGGGTTTGGCCGAAGATGCCACACGAGTGTGCCGCGGCCCGGACGGGTGTGCCGCGACACTGACTCGACAGTGTGCTGCGGCCCCGTCGGCATGTGCCGCGGCACACAGTACAGACTGCTCGGCCAAAAACTAGAAGATGTGTGTGCCGCAGCGCACAATCCTTGTGCCGCGGCCCACACCCCCCTTGGGTCCTAAAATGAAGAAAAATGACCCGGGAAGAGAATAAAAGCAATAGGAATCGATATTTGGGAACCAATAACACGAAATGGATCCATGGCAACCCCGAAACGGCGGTTCCGCACAACAATAACGAGAATCAGATCAATAGATGACAGGAAGGATACACTGAAAGATACACGAGGGTCACTACGATCGAGAATACACCGAAAATGAAAATACAAGGGAAAGAAAAATGCGGATATTACAACTACCCCCGTCTCAACGTACACCGTCGAGGTTCGCCATCTTCATGGCGGGCCGAGGTGGAAGCAGAGCTAACCAGCCGCGAAAGTGGAGTTAATTAATCCGACGACGCCCCGCACAAGGACTCCTCTAGACCGAGACCGCACGCCCTTCGTTTAAATACGAGGCGAGGCGCAACCTAACAAAGGACCCTCACAATAAAATGAGTCACGAGACAGTCAATATCGTTCGCGCATAAGACACGGTCATGGAATCGGTCCATCTAACTCCGCGACTGTGCACGGTTCCTCAGCAACGAAACAATCAAGTTTCTACGAGGGATCGGCCAATGTTGTTTTTTGCAGGTACAAGACCGAAAGATAGCTAGCCAATCGACCAGATCGCCCAAGTCCGAATCCAAAGTCATCTCAACGGATAGCCCGTCTTCATCCTACACGATCGCCAGCAAGAGCCACCTCGCCCCATGTCTTCAACATCGGAGCAAGATGGGGGGTAATTGTTGTGTCGAGAATTGTACTCCTCGACCGGCGATCGCCTCAGAGACCGGGCGACCGTGCCGGATCCCAGCAGCCAAGGCAAACCTGCCGATCGAAGGTCCCAGGACAAATCCCGGTGCCAAGCGATCGAAATCTAAGACGATCGTCTCTCGGTACTTGGCGATCAACTCCTGGTGGCCGACTAGGAGACGATCATCTATCGGCACTTGTCGATCGACCGATGCTGACCTCTGGTGACCGACCGATGCCGACCTCTGGTGACCGACCAATGCCGACCGCCTCATGCCGCTCGACGCCGATGATCATCCAGTCGGCAAAGGCCGAAGCTCAGGACAGAACCCACGTGCAGTGCCGGGACAAGATCCGCATTTCACGGATTATTGACCACAGCCTATCATCATCTTTCCACCAGCCGACAGGCCCGCCGAAAGGTGTCAGTAGGACCGCCCGTGACAGCAACTCCGGACGTGTGCTGGCTCCTCATTGGACCGCATAGCTGGCTGCCAGCAGAAGCCTTGGATTTTAGGCAGATAGCCCATGTGACTTAAAGATGCTCGCCCCATTATTATATTGGACGAAAGGCGATCGCCCGCCAGGAAACAAGGCATCGCAGCCCCTATAAATAGAAGGCTGCCTGCACTTGGACAAGGACCGGATTTTGACTCTCCAACTCTCTCTGATTCTCGCTGCTTCCCAACAAGCACAACACAACTTGGCTTTCTCAACTCTTGGCAACATCTATCTCTTGGTTCCTTCTTCTCTCTCAGCATCTCTACACGGAAGACGATCGGCAGAGAGCAAGAACACCAAGGCTTCGCTCAAGAGTTAGATATATAGGATCTTTTACACTCATTGTATTTAGATTCCTACATTAATACTTGTATCCACGAATATTTGTATTAATAACATCTCGCGAGAGCATTCAAGCCCGGGCCTAACAAACCCGGCAAATCTTGTGTTATTCACACCCCTACGGAAAGTGTTCTCGCAATTTGCTGTTGTCCGTCCACTCCAGCAATATCTATCTTCAGATAATATTTCGGGCAACCACAACGTGATTGTTCTTTTCTGGTTTTTCTAATTCCGCTACAAATGTATTTAATTATGTGTTTAATCCACTGCGTGTGTATATTTTAAAATGGCTTTCGGTATTATTTGAATTGTGTTTTCATCCGCTGCGCGTGTGTGTACTTTCAAAGGGTCTTTTGGTATTTTTAAACGTTTGTGAAAATGATTTTAGCCTTGTGGGTTCCAATGTGGGGCCCACGACGATGTAATATTCCCATATGGTTTTGGGGGTATTACAGAAGATGGTATCGGAGCTTGGGTTTCATAAAACCCAGGCGTGTGTGTTATGTGGCTCTACCGGTGCGGTAGTAGCGTGGCTTTTGAAAATGATTTTTCTGACTTTTGAGTCAAACTGATTTTTTGATGTTTCAAAATTTTTGAAATATTTTCAAATTGCTGTATTCGCGATGCCGGTGTGTTGTTAGTGTGTTGGGACTTTGTATGGGAGTCGTATGCTGGTATCACGGAAGATCATCGACTTCACGGACCTGTAAGTATGTTCTTTCAGTTATTTCAGTTTTGATGATGATTATTTGAGTATGGTGTCATGATTTTGAGGTATTTCGGGATTGAGATACTGATTATGACAGGTGTTGAGTTTCGAGGACGAAACTTATTTAAGTGGGTGTATATGTAATATCCTAGAATTTCACTATGAATTTTTCGCATTATTTTATCTGGGATGTACTGTACAGAGTGGGACCGACACGATATGAGTGGATAATTTTGGAAACCGTGACAGTCGTGCCAGTATGTCTATCGAGGTTATTTTGATTCTAGGATATTACATGCTTGGTGTGTTTTCGATGTCGGATATACCGTATGAGTATTTTTATGATTTCCGTACTTGGTCGACAGTTGTAATTGAGGATATCGTGCATCAGACGTACCGTATGAGAATATTTTGGGTTGAGTATATGTGTTCAGTATGTCGTATGATCATATTTGTTATGTCGAGATGTTGGACAGGAATTGATGGAAATGGATAAGTATGGATCTGTTAACGTACGTTAGGACTTTGAGATAATGTACGCTAAGTGGTACGTGTTACGTACGTTATACGTAAGGTATTACGTACGTAACAAGAGGAATCGGACAGTTGGGCCCGGTGTCGGCAGCTTTCGGCGCGGATGTGGACAGGTGAGTCAACGGATGGAGTTACGTATGTTATAAAGGGTGTATTACGTACGTAATATGAGTATAATACTGTAGCAAGTCAACGTACGTATTACGTACGCAACAGAATAAGTGTTACGTACGTTACGGGGCGGCTGGCCGAGTCGTGGCCGAGAGGACCTGTAGTGGCCGAGCACGGTCGGCAGTGACTCGCAGGGGTGGCCGATCACAGTCGGCAGTGACTCGCTGGGGGCTAGGACTGGCCGATTACGTACGTAGTCAGTGGCCGGTTACGACCGTAATGGCTGGTTACGTACGTAAGGTAGCTGCCGGTTACGTACGTAATGGTGCCGAACGAACTGGACAGTAAGGTAGGCCACAGCCGGTTACGTACGTAAGCCCCAGCCGGTTACGTACGTAAGGTGCCAGCAGGTCTCGGCCTATATAAGGCCTGGACCGAGTCATCCTTGCCATTTTTCATTTTTCTTCGTTCCTTCCGTGATTTCTTTAGCAAAGATGATGGTTTTGAGTAGAATCAACTTATAACAACATGTTTTGGAAGTTGGAATCATAGATTAACATCATCTCCCACCCGGATCGAAGGTAAGAACACCTAAACTTTTGGTTTTTGGATGTTCTTGAGGTTTCTTGGTGTTTTGGCCGATTTGCTTCGTTTGATTCAGATTATTGATAGAACTTGATTGTATACTCGTAATCATTCAATACTCTTGAAGTTTTGTGGAACGAATTCGAGTATTTCTTTGAATAATCGATTGAATTGGACTATGCCTTCAAAGTGTTCGATGAAATGTGTCAATGAGTAGAACTTGGAAAATTCTACACGTTTTCGTATGAATGATGGTTGAATTGATATTGTTGTGATGATTCTTGGTATTTACGAGAATTTTGTTAAGGGAAGATAATGAATGGGTGATCAAATGATTCGATTATGTTGTTATGATTATGGAATCATAATATTCTCGATATTCTTGGTAGTTTGTTGCGATTCATGATGTTATGAGAAGTATATATGTTGAAGACATTGTTAGGACTATTGAACACCGAATTTCGGCTTGTGTTTGTATTGTTAAGGGTTGATACGGTTTGGTTTGGTATGATCGAGATGTCGTTGAACCATCGAGTTCGATTAGTTGGTCATTTCGGTTGTTGATTGTTAACCGTTGTGCTGCGGAGGAGTCGGGAATGAGGAGCATGTATATGAAGACGGCAGGATTGATAGTGGCTTCGTCGAATTGGTATCAAGTCAAGTTATGCTTGCTCAGTTCATAATGTTAATAAATGATTTCGTTTTCATTTCATTTATGATTCATATAGCAATGGTATTATGGAATATATGAATTGTCGGAATGGTGGTATGTATGGTATTTTTGGACTAAGATAAATCATAATGTATTCTTCATTGATCCTTACCGTGTCGTTGGTATTCTCGATTGTCGACCTTTTATTGATCTTGTTGGATTTTCCGTATTGCTGGTATTCTTGGTTATTGATTTTTCATTGATCTTGTTGGAGTTACCACATCATGGTATTCTCATTCGTGGTTGGTCCTTTGTCGATCTTGTGTGAAAATATCATGTCATTGATATTTTCGTTGTGATGCATTGATTGTTTATCATTATTGATTGTGTGAGCATTCATGCTTTGTATTGATATCCGGGACTTGCCATTGGTTCGGGACAGTTGATTTGCAGATGTATCGTGTGATATCGGTTTTTATCAGGATTGGGATCCGATTGTGCGACCCAGCCGGCAGAATCGAACTTGGCCAGATTATTATATACTCGAGATATGTTTATGTTTGGAAATCTTGGTAGTGTTTCGGATACAGTACAGGTGATTACTTTTGAATTCGTTCATTACTTAGGGACGCGGGACGTGGATTATGGTAAGAACTGATCTGATATGGATTGTGATGGATCAGTAAGGTTACACTGGATTTATCGTTGCCTTGTGATTATATTGATATGTATTGTTTTTGTGATGTGATCGTTATCATTGTTGAGTATTATGGCTGACCCCGTCGTGAGCTTTATCTTTTAGGTACTCGGAGTTCGAGCTAGTAGCGGTCGTGAAGGGATGAGCTTTCCGTTGATACTGGCTATGGCGTGTGTTGTGTCGAGAATTATACTCCTCGACCGGCGATCGCCTCAGAGACCGGGCGACCGTGCCGGAGCCCAGCAGCCAAGGCAGATCTGCCGACCGAAGGTCCCAGGACAAATCCCGGTGCCGAGCGATCGACATCTAAGACGATCGTCTCTCGGTACTTGGCGATTGACTCCTGGTGGCCGACTAGCAGACGATCATCTATCGGCACTTGTTGATCGACCTCTGGTGACCGACCGATGCCGACCTCTGGTGACCGACCGATGCCGACCTCTGGTGACCGACCAATGCCGACCGCCTTATGCCGCTCGAAGCCGATGATCATCCAGTCGGCAAAGGCCGAAGCTCAGGACAGAACCCACGTGCAGTGCCGGGACAAGATCCGCATTTCACGGATCATTGACCATAGCCTGTCAGCATCTTTCCACCAGCCGACAGGCCCGCCGAAAGGTGTCAGTAGGACCGCCCGTGACAGCAACTCCGGACGCGTGCTGGCTCCTCATTGGAACGCATAGCTGGCTGCCATCAGCAGCCTTGGATTTTAGGAAGACATCGCATGTGACTTAAAGACGATCGCCCCATTATTATATTGGACGAAAGGCGATCACCCGCCAGGAAACAAGGCATCTCAGCCCCTATAAATAGAAGGCTGCCTGCACTTGGACAAGGACCGGATTTTGACTCTCCAACTCTCTCTGATTCTCGCTGCTTCCCAACAAGCACAACACAACTTGTCTTTCTCAACTCTTGGCAACAGCTATCTCTCGGTTCCTTTTTCTCTATCAGCATCTCCTACACGGAAGACGATCAACAGAGAGCAAGAACACCAAGGCTTCGCTCAAGAGTTAGATATATAGGATCTTTTACACTCATTGTATTTATATTCCTACATTAATACTTGTATCCACAAATATTTGTATTAATAACATCTCGCGAGAGCATTCAAGCCCGGGCCTAACAAACCCGACAAATCTTGTGTTATTCACACCCCCACGGAAAGTGTTCTCGCAATTTGCTGTTGTCCGTCCATTCCAGCAATATCTATCTTCGGATAATATTTCGGGCAACAATAATTGGCGCTAGAGGAAGGGGATCTAACCCTCAATTTTATTCCTACCGTCTCGAAGAACACTCACTGTCCTCCGGGGCATATACGTGAAGAAACACTCACTGTTCTTCTGAGAAAGCTTTCAGAATCATGACTTCTGCCTCCTCGTCGAAGAGAGCCGCTAGCCGGCCCGCCAAACGCCTCGTTCCGTCTCAGTCCGAGCCACAGCCGATGGCAGAGGGTAGCCGCCGTGGTCCGAGACACTCGATCCCGCCCCTGGGGGACGGCCCAAGTCTCCCGCTCGATCAGTTCCAAACCGCGGAACAGATCGAGGAGGCCATGTCCATCCTACAAGAGCGACGGATTGCTCTCGACGCGCCGCCCGCTATCACCCCCTCGGTCATCTGCCGGATGACCAAACGGAAGTTCAAGGCGTTACTGACCGAGCGAGTGCCAGGAGGCTCCCATTCGCAAGAAGAGGCGCTCGCCAGCCGGGGCACCTCTGTTTTCGATCGCCTGGGCAGCGACCCATCTTGGCGACCGGGGCAGTCCAGCCCCAGCCACGAGACGACGGAGCTCGAGTCCGTCACCAGGAGTTCGGCGTATCCGACTCCCAGAAGGCCGACCAGCCATCTGGCTCCCCCTCGCCAAATAGCCGAGGTCGGCAATAGCGGAGTCAGGAGATCGGTACACGATCGCCTCGGCTCCCGCTCCAAAAGCCGATCCACGAGCGACCAAGCTACAGCGATGGCCGCGATGCAGCGCCATCTCGATGACATGAAGGTGCTCATGGAATCCGGGGCAGGCGCCAAGAGCAAGATCGCCGGGCCGAGCGAGCCGCTCGCGGTTCACATCGAGCTCGCCCCCGTGCAGCATAAGATCGCTCGTCCGCAAACACCTTTGTACGAGGGGAGATCAGACCTCGAAACACACCTGAGCAAGTTCAACATCTACATGACCGGGTGTGGGGCATCAGACGCGACCAGGTGCCGAATGTTCCCACTGACGCTGGACGACCTTGCCCACAGGTGGTACACCTCATTGTCGCCTCGATCCATCGGCTCCTTTAACCAACTGGCGAACGACTTCACAGCGTACTTCGCCACCAGGGTCGCTCGGCCAGAAGGTCCCTTTCACGTGATGTAGATCAGGCAAGGGGAAGAAGAGTCCGACTCGGACTACATCGACCGGGTAGACGAGATCATCCTCAACGACGAGCCCATAAGCGATGAGATCGCCCTCTACGCGGTCTTAGGAGGATTCCATGGTCTTTCGCCTATGTTCAGGCATCTTACGAAAGACCAACCCTCGACCTACGCGATCTTCCGAGCTAAGGCCGCAGACTTTATGGCCAGGCAAAGGTTTCTTCTTAGCCTATGAGCAGCACGATCGGCGCCCGAACGGCGATCTCCAGTCTTCCAGCTGTAACACCCCCAAAACCGACCGGGAATATTACAGCGCCGTGGGCCCCATATTGGAACCCACAAGGCTAAAATCATTTTCGCAAACGTTTAAAAATGCAAAAAGGCCCTTTGAAAGTACACACACACACGCAGCGGATAAAAACACAGTTCAAAGAATCCCGAAAGCCATTTTGAAATATACCACGCAGCGGATAAAAACATAATTAAATACATTTACAGCGGAATTACAAAAACCAGAAAGAACACACAATCCGAACAACCACGCCATAGCCAGTATCACCGGAAAGCTCATCCCTTCACGACCGCTACTAGCTCGAACTCCGAGTACCTAAAAGATAAAGCCCACGACAGGGTCAGCCATAATACTCAACAACGATAATGATCACATCACAAAAACAATTACATATCAATGTAATCTACAGAGTAAGAACATTCCCCATGTAATCTTACCGAAGTAACCTTACCAACCTGTCATAACCATAATAATCAATTCTTACCTTATCCCACGCCTCGTGTCCTTAAGTAATGAACGAACTCAAAAGTAATCACCTGTACTGTATCCGAAACACTACCAGAATTCCCAAACTTATCATATCTCAATTATAGAATGATCTGGCCAAGACTAACTCTGTCGGCTGGGTCGCACAATCGGATCCCAACACTAATAGAAACTGATATCACACGATACATCTACAAATCAACTGTCCCGAAACAATGGCAAGCCCCGGATATCAATACAAAGCATGAATGCTCACACAATCAATAATGATAAACAATCGATGCATCACAACGGAAATATCAACGACATGATATTTCCACACAAGATCGATAAGGGATCAACCACGGACGAGAATACCATGATGTGGTAACTCCAACAAGATCAATGAAGAATCAACAATCGAGAATACCAACAGTACGGCAAATCCCACAAGATCAATAAAAGGTTAACAACCGAGAATACCGATGACATGGTAAGGATAAAAAAGAATCAATAACCGAGAATACTGATGACACAATAAACTCTAGCAAGATCAATAAGGACCAACAACCGAGAATACCAACGATATGGTAAACTCCAACAAGAGCAATAAGGAATCGACAACCGAGATACCAACAGTACGATAAACTCTAATAAGATCAATAAAGGGGTCAACAACCGAGAATACTGATGACACAATAAACTCTAGAAAGATCAATAAGGACCAACAACCGAGAATACCAATGATATTGTAAACTCCAACAAGAGAAATAGGGAATCGACAACCGAGAATACCGACGACACGGTAAACTCCAATAATATCAATCAAGGACTAATAACCATGAATACCAACGGTGAGACAACTCCCAAACGGAATCAATAAGGATCAATAACGAACGAGATTACCAATGACAGGGTGAACCCCAAACGAGATTAATAAAGAATCGATATCAAATGAGTTGACCTTCGATATGGTAACTCCGAACGAGATTAATAAAGGTTCAACGGTGACAGATACACGAGAGAATAAAATCGTCAACCATATACAAATCATATATACGGGATTTCAAAGACAACCCGAATATCGAACAGATCCAATTATACATGGACTGTGAACGACCAATCAATAAGACTCAAGATGGACGTCACGATACGCTCGATCCGGACATGTGTCCGTGTACAAGCCAACCACAGGTATTGATCAATACACGTCTGGTCTCGTACCTAATCAGCCTCACGAAGTACGTCTCGTGTGCACGGTTCAATATGAGGTCGAAACCAACATATGCTACACGTACCCGTCCCGAAAATGCTACACATGAACGATCAGAACGTATCTAACTCCAAATATGCCATGATACAACATGACAACCAATCTCAAAGAAACGCATATCCAACAAGGATCAGAAGATTTTCCAGAGGGAAACAATAACTCGATCATGAAAGATCGACACGACCACAATGTCGTATTCCGTCAGACGATAGTTCACAGCATGCTCAACAATGCATATAATAATAGCACATAAACTCCCAAGGCAGCAACCAAGGGTCACGGAAGCATCTACTCAGGAATACTCCGGACATATCACATAAACTCCCAAGGCAGCAGCCGAGGGTCACGGAAGCATCTACTCAGGAATACTCCGGATATAGGTGCCATTTAGGTCTTATCCCCTAAGACATTTCCATTCGGGTACCATACAGGTTTTATCCCTAACACATCGGCCCCACAGATTACGGCTCAAAGAAAGAGCACATCACAGAACGTAACAAACAATGGTGCACACTCACCGTGTTACACCCCCAAGATATTCGAGGTGTATTACAGCGCCGTGGACCCCTACATGGGACCCACCAGGCTAACACAAGAAAACACCACTCGACTAACCGTCTCGGTTAGCAAGAAAACAATTTTTAACAACAAGAACATAAAACAACACGTCCGGTACAACCGGCATAATAAACATCAACCGACAAATACAGTAACTCCAACAAAGACCAAACACAATCCGAAAAGAAAAGCCTAAGTACTCGCGAGTACAATCTACAAGTTTACAATTTGTAAAACATCCATATCAAAAGAGACAGTAGGAAATAACTAGACTCAATTGCACATGTCAACAACCTTGGCCGACATCCTCGTACCATCCCAGCGCCCGCTCGTCTGGATGAACATAAATTGAAATCCATAACAAGAATTTCCCCAAAACGGGTCCCCAAAGGGGTTAGCAGTTACGCTAGTACAAGTATTCAAGGCAAACCAATCGCTTACACATTTCATAGTACATGCACCAATATCAATTTCAAAAGCCAAAACCAGACATGTCTTTTCCGGAAACAAACAGTCAAACAATTTGCCTTGGGAACAGAGTAATATCATAGATCCCGCCCGAGGCCTCTAAGGACCCTCCCGAGCTGGCCATATTATAAAACAAAACACGCACGTGCATCGCCTTGGGAACAGAGTAATATCATAAATCCCGCCCGAGGCCTCTAAGGACCCTCCCGAGCTGGCTAGCTATACAAACTCATGAATCCAGGACTCAACCCTTTGGATTCCCTCCTTGATCCCGTCGGACCAACACGAGGTGAGCAAATCACACACAAAATACATTACCATTCCACGTTAAGCATAAAGGTTTCCAAAAATACTTGCCTTGAATTATTGACGATGCAACGAACGGAAAGGAAAGTCACCGACGAACGCTAGGAACCAACGAAACCGAACCTAACGATTCGAAGAATACAATCACAACCATTTCTAAATGAATACGGAATTGGAATACACCCGAAAACCCGCCTACGATTCATGTATATTCGTATAAAAACAACAACGAGGGCGGACCACAACCAAACCCTCTCGATTCCGTAAAAACCACGAAATATACCACGAATCCATAGGGAAACTAAGAATACCAACAAGATTAATCATATTCATCATGAATTAATCTAACAAAACAGAACGAATCGGACAAAAACGCGAAAACCCCCAAATCTACCCAAAAGTAGGGTTCTAAAGATCTAACCTTGATTCGCTGGATCGAAGGATGTTATAGGATGATTGATCGGTGATATAAACTCAGAAACTTCATGGATTTGTTGTTTAACAACATGGCTTCATCTCCTCCAAAGCTCCAGCTGCGGACCGAAGAGAAAGGAAATGAAAAATGAATGAAAAAGTGGCTGGTCTGTCATATATATACTGGGCCGGAACTAGCGTGCGCTAGCCTTCCCGAACTAGCGTGCGCTATCGGCCGGTATCGGCCGAGTACCCTCGGCCAGGGCCCGCATGACCCGGCACCACCGACCAAACCTGCCGACCAAACCTACCGACCCGACTCCCGCTAGCGTGCGCTACGGCCGGAAGCCTCCGCGCGCTAGCCAACCTGTCCAGTAGCCTCTGGACTAACGAACTCATCCCGGTAATGTACGCTAGTCGGCCGACAGCGTGCGCTACCCCTGCCGGTTAGCGTGCGCCACGACCGACAGTAGCGTGCACTACCTGCCGATCCTACCCGAGTCCAGAACCTCAGAATCCCTCTGCCCAGGCCCGATAGCGTGCGCTAGGCTGACTCGACAGCGTGCGCTACACTGCCGAGCTAGCGCGCGCAGCGTCCCGGCCGTAGCGTGCGCTACATCGGTTCCTGCCGTGCCTGCTCGGCTAGTGCCCAGCACTTCCGACAGTGCCGCACCGGTCCGGCCAGCTGCTTAGCCGCCACGACCCGACGCCTTGATTTCCGAAAACGCATGGAACGAACACGATGAAAAGTTCGCGGACGACATCAACGACTCGAAATGAAAACGTAATGCAATAATTAATCATGCGCGACCAAGAAAAGGGTCGAGACGACAAATACAGATATGAATACCCGTAACTTTGGGTAAATTACAAAATGGCCCAAAATGCCCGGAAATCACGATACGTGATCGAATAACCAAACCGAAGTTCACAACACGTCTAACAAAGTTAAACGGACTTACGGGAAACTCGAAACAGCAGTTTCGGACGAGATTCGCAAGAATCGAACTCAAGTGCGGAAAAATCGCTAAAAAGCACGGAACTCAACAAAACAACACCGAAACGAACTCGGATGGCAAAAAGTGTAGAATTAATCATTCTCAGAATTACGAAACGGTCATGAACGAGTCGTCAAAATGGACTTCTGCCAAAAAAAAGATATTACCGGAAATCGAAATTACGGGTATTACATTCTACCCCCCTTAAAAGAAGTTTCGTCCGGAAACTTAAAAATAAGTAGGGAGAAGAAATATCCCCTGCCAGGAAAACTCGACGAGATACACAAAAACCGAAAATTCGCGCCCGACGGCGAAACGCTGCAAGAAGCGCAAAGAGACATACGACATGAAAATACGCTCCACGGCGACTAACACAATGCTATCGATAGAGACAGAATAAAATCAACAAGTGACAAGCGTCATCAAACAGACAATACAATCGAGTCGATTATCCGAACAATCACAAAACTCAACGAACGAAAATCAATATGATTGACCAACCCAACGGTACATCAATCAAGACGCGAGCCAACCGCTGAACAAATACGGAATCCCACCGCCCAAGGCTTGGAAGATCGAAAACGAGACTAATTTCCCGAACTTAAGGGAATTACGAAGGAGCCTGAACGCTCAACAATCGCGAAACGAGAACAAAAACTGAACAAACAAACGATTGAGACGACAAAAAAAAATCGAACAATCATATCCGAAACACGTAGGATAATAAAATTCAAACAATAACTCCCAGGATGACCTGGTGAGAACAGCAAGACGTGCATTCCCATAAGATCCACAGGAAAGGGAATAGCGATTGAAAAGCCACAATGACAGACGAGTTATTCCGAAACAATACCACCCTCGTTCGATCAACAAAAGCAATGGGTAGGGAAGGTTCAGAAATGTTAACGAGCATAAACGAGTCGATAGAGTCGAAAATACAGAAGTTCAAAATCCGATCCACTTCGAATAAAAGAACTATTAGAGCCAAAAGATGTTACTTCCGAACAAGGTTCACAAGAATCGAACCGAATTCGGAAAAGTCACAGCGATAAACGGATCGACCCAAAACTAGATTACAGCTCGTTCGAACGATGAATCCAAGGTACAGAACAAGTTCAGAAGGTATCAATGAACACGAGCGAATCGATAGACTGGAGAAAGAGAAAATACAGAAGTCAAAATAGTACGGGTATTACCTTTGACCTCGCCCCCGAAACTCACAACAACGGAACCAAGGTAACAATACAACAAGCAACCGACACAACGCGGAACAATCACCGATGCACACAATCATACCAACCCGAGCTCTAACAGCTCGCATATATGCGATAACGCATAAACCGCTACGAGGCGACAACATCCAATACCAACATCACACCCCTCACAAAGGCTACCACGACAACTGTGTGGCGAACGACTCAACGCTCACACCACCAATTCAACAACAACTCGGGGGTTAACACCCTAACGAGAGTACGAACATCACACATATATTCCCGGACCACAAATAGGAATGATAGGTTTTGAAAACGAAAACCACCTTTTGAAAATAATTTGCAAGCACCAGTTGATCTTGAGTATCATATATCAAAAAGTAGTACAAACATCGTCATCGAGACTTTTAAAAAAAATCATCTTGCGTTTGATAAAAAAATAAAGACACCTTTCTTTAAATTAAAACTTTTCAGCAATATTCGACCTTCGGGTCTAAGCGAATGCGTTTCTAAATCATTAGAAATATCTCAAAATATTTTGATCCTCAAAGTAGAATAATTTTGAAACATAGCGTCGCGCTAGTAGGCATCTTGAGAACACTGTGAGAAAATAATTCATTTTAAAAGTACGTCTCGAGATTTATTTTTCTAAGATACTCAAGGTTTTTCAGAAGTACAATAGGCCAAAATGCCCAAAATTCGCACGTGTCAACATTCACTTAAACACATCATAGCACACTCATTAAATCGTTCAAAATCACGACAGTGATATACAATCCCTAGGATATGTTTAACAACATAGTTAAAACAACAATCGGTTTATCAAAACTGGATGGAAAATGATATCAAGAACAAAACTCCAAAAAGTCAACTCTAGGGATTCAAGAAAAATACCTAGATTCGGCGAAGAACAATAGATTAGATGATGTTAAAAATCATCTAGGATACTCCAAAACACCTTTGGATGGAAGAAAAATCAGCCCATATGCGAACCCTAGTCGCTACGTCTCAAACTCATGGAGGAAGAAGAAGAAATGAAGAAAAATGCAACTTCTAGACTGGTGTCCAGTATTTATACTGGACACAATTAGCGTGCGCTAATCATTAAGGTTAGCGTGCGCTATCACGGCACCAAACAAAACTCCTGACCAAAAATACACTGTTAGCATGCACTAACCCCAAGTGTTAGCGTGCGCTAACGAGAACTTCAGACCCAGTCCAGTAGCTCCTGGACTGCCCTGAACTACCAGGTAGCGTGCACTATCCTCCCCTTAGCGTGCTACCAACGCACTCTCGCGCGCGCTAGCCGCAAAGCGTAGCGTGCGCTAACGACCCACAGAGACAACAACAGAACATATCAGAAAAATTACATGCCGTAAACCTTTCTCACACGGGTTTACCAGGCTAAGCACAATTTTCCACGTCATTTCGAAAATGCTAAAAAGACCAATGACGGTAATATTTTCCAAAGCTCACAAAATCATTTGTCAAACCATCATGAAATGTTTAAGGCCAAAATGCCAAAACTTGATTCAGGGAATCGGTTTTACGAAATAAAACTCAGTTTGCAAAATGCCGAAAGCCGTTTTGAAAGAACTCACACAGCGGATAAAATGCAGTTCGAAAATACATCAGTAGTGACGACACTCCTCGTATAAACCAAATACGAGAGTCTAATAAACACATATCGTGAAATCAAAATCCACAGAAGGATTCCATCATTTAACGACTAATCATACAAATAACTCGTGTCACACGAGGCACAACACAAGGAAGGGAGTTTTACATCCATAGGTCGCACGTAAGTGACGACCGCCCCTCGATACTAATCACGACCAATGATCTCAAACGACGCGTCGCGATGCGACTAAGTCAGACAAAATCCGATGAGACAAAACTCAACAAACACAACTTGACTCGACAGCCTAGGTTTCCCCAAGCTAATCTGATTTTTAAAATCGTATACTCTAGTTATTCGAAAATAAAACCGATAAGTTAAAAATCGTTTTCAAGACCCTTTCAAATACGACAAGGGTTTAACAGCGGTAGCATTTTATAAAATGTCCTAAACACTTTTATACACGACCTTTAAATACCAACACAAGGTTTTATTTGAAAATACAAGGCTGGCTCGCCCAAATTCATGTCACTTTTCAAAAACCCACAATACGATCAAGTCTAAGAAATTTTCAAGCATGCACGCCGCATGTATTATTATTAATAGAAACACATTGGTTGTAAATATTAATAATTAGCCAAGTACCATCAATTCCCGAACACACGCATATACGGCATTCAAAAATCACCAGTTCAACAAGCGCAACTCGGAAATACTAATTCCAAGCATATGTCAAACTATCTCTTCAAGTTTAATAGTATAACTAATGAACACCAATTCGAACACACGTCGAACCCATCTATGTGAGTTTCTCAACAAACTCTGCCATCGATACCTTTCCCGGAACATATCAATGTTCAAAACATTCACATCACACTGCACCCCTCGATGTCCAAACCATCAGTACGTTCGGCTCAACATACATTTAGTATATCGCAATTACCAAACACAGATTCCATCATACAACAAAAGACTAGAGGGTCAAGCCCTCTCACAGTATACCACAGAGCAAATCTCGGATCTTTCGATCACCAACGATCCCACCAACACTAGGAAGTTTAGCGATGGAAGGCTCGCAAGACGACAAACGGTCAAGCCCAGAACGGCGCACATACTCCAGAGAGATAAAAGACTGCGCAATACTAGAATCAAAAGTACACGAACCGGATAGATCGAAAAACAACTCGACGATAAGTACGAGAGAGGCAATCACAGTTCAAGAAGTGGAAATTCAATACGAGAAAACAAGAGGATCGAGTAAGGAAAACTTATGAGCACTGGATGTACTGAGATGCCGGCAGCGGTGTGACAATGTGCAAAACAAAACACAACTAGACCCAAATAACCAACAAGCCTAGGTATCCATAAACCTAGATCTCTGATACCATTTTCTGTAACACCCCCAAGATATTCGAGGTGTATTACAGCGCCGTGGATCCCTACATGGGACCCACCAGTCTAACACAAGAAAACACCACTCGACTAACCGTCTCGGTTAGCAAGGAAACAATTGTTAACAACAAGAACATAAAACAACACGTTCGGTACAACCGGCATAATAAACATCAACCGACAAATACAGTAACTCCAACAAAGACCAATCACAATCCGAAAGGAAAAGCCTAAGTACTCTCGAGTACAATCTATAAGTTTACAATTTGGAAAACATCCATATCAAAAGAAACAGTAGGAAATAACAAGACTCAATTGCACATGTCAACAACCTTGTCCGACATCCTCGTACCATCCAGTAGCCGCTCTGTCTGAACATAACCTGAAATCCATAACAAGAATTTCCCCAAAACGGGTCCCCAAAGGGGTTAGCAATTACGCTAGTACAAGTATTCAAGGCAAACCAATCGCTTACACATTTCATAGTACATGCACCAATATCAATTTCAAAAGCCAAAACCAGACATGTCTTTTCCGGAAACAAACAGTCAAACAATTTGCCTTGGGAACAGAGTAATATCATAGATCCCGCCCGAGGCCTCTAAGGACCCTCCCGAGCTGGCCATATTATAAAACAAAGCACGCACGTGCATCGCCTTGGGAACAGAGTAATATCATAGATCCCGCCCGAGGCCTCTAAGGACCCTCCCGAGCTGGCTAGCTATACAAACTCATGAATCCAGGACTCAACCCTTTGGATTCCCTCCTTGATCCCGTCGGACCAACACGAGGTGAGCAAATCACACACAAAATACATTACCATTCCACGTTAAGCATAAAGGTTTCCAAAAATACTTGCCTTGAATTATTGACGACGCAACGAACGGAAAGGAAAGTCACTGACGAACGCTAGGAACCAACGAAACCGAACCTAACGATTCGAAGAATACAATCACAACCATTTCTAAATGAATACGGATTTGGAATACACCCGAAAACCCGCCTACGGTTCATGTATATTCGTATAAAAACAACAACGAGGGCGGACCACAACCAAACCCTCTCAATTCCGTAAAAACCACAAAATATACCATGAATCCGTAGGGAAACTAAGAATACCAACAAGATTAATCATATTCATCATGAATTAATCAACAAAACGGAACGAATGGGACAAAAACGCGAAAACCCCAAAATGTACCCAAAAGTAGGGTTCTAAAGATCTAACCTTGATTCGCTGGATCGAAGGATGTTATAGGATGATTGATCGGTGATATAAACTCAGAAACTTCATGGATTTGTTGTTTAACAACATGGCTTCATCTCCTCCAAAGCTCCAGCCGCGGACCGAAGAGAAAGGAAATGAAAAATGAATGAAAAAGTGGCTGGTCTGTCATATATATACTGGGCCGGAACTAGCGTGCGCTAGCCTTCCCGGACTAGCGTGCGCTATCGGCCGGTATCGGCCGAGTACCCTCGGCCAGGGCCCGCACGACCCGGCACCACCGACCAAACCTGCCGACCCGACTCCCGCTAGCGTGCGCTACGGCCGGAAGCCTGCGCGCGCTAGCCGACCTGTCCAGTAGCCTCTGGACTAACAAACTCATCCCGGTAACGTACGCTAGTCGGCCGACAGCGTGCGCTACCCCTGCCGGTTAGCGTGCGCCACGACCGACAGTAGCGTGCGCTACCTGCCGATCCTACCCGAGTCCAGAACCTCAGAATCCCTCTGCCCAGGCCCGATAGCGTACGCTGGGCTGACTCGACAGCGTGCGCTACACTGCCGAGCTAGCGCGCGCAGCGTCCCGGCCGTAGCGTGCGCTACGCCGGTTCCTGCCGTGCCTGCTCGGCCAGTGCCCAGCACTTCCGACAGTGCCGCACCGGTCCGGCCAGCTGCTCAGCCGCCACGACCCGACGCCTCGATTTCCGAAAACGCACGGAACGAACACGACGAAAAGTTTGCGGACGACATCAATGACTCAAAATGAAAACGTAATGCAATAATTAATCATACGCGACCAAGAAAAGGGTCGAGACGACAAATACAGATATGGATACCCGTAACTTTGGGTAAATTACAAAATGGCCCAAAACGCCCGGAAATCACGATACGTGATCGAATAACCAAACCGAAGTTCACAACACGTCTAACAAAGTTAAACGGACTTACGGGAAACTCGAAACAGCAGTTTCGGACGAGATTCACAAGAATCGAACTCAAGTGCGGAAAAATCGCTAAAAAGCACGGAACTCAACAAAACAACACCGAAACGAACTCGGATGGCAAAAAGTGTAGAATTAATCATTCTTAGAATTACGAAACGGTCATGAACGAGTCGTCAAAATGGACTTCCGCCGAAAAAAAAAGAAATTACCGGAAATCGAAATTACGGGTATTACACCCACCCCATATCAAGATCGTGGATCCGGCGTTGATCAAGAACATGGGCATTTTCCAGATATAATTCATGGAAGTTGAGCAGAATCTTGGACCAGTTAACAGAATTAAACAAAACCCACATACAATAAAATCATTGAAAGCATTATGAAAACAGAAAGATTCAATCTTTAATCAAAGAAAACTTACCTACTCAGATAGATTTCTTGACAAAATAGCAAGTAAAACGAGTGGATCTATGCTGATATGAGAGAGAGAGAGAGAGATACAACTTAGAAAAAGAAATGAGAAAAATGTGGTGAGGCTGATGAGAAAACGGAGAAGCTTTAAAAATGGGTACACTATTATTAATATTATTATTAAGATTAAAACCAACGTATAGGCGGTGGTAAGGTTGAGATTTCAGAAATTTGAAGCCAAATACCACAAACTCAAAGGAGTAGCTACTCAGAGAGAGAATCCTCTGCAGTTAAGATTGCTAGGTTTTAAATCCCTATGTAGAACATTTGCGGAATGCATGTATTTTAACCCGCGGAGGAGCTGGTACAAGAAATACTGCAGAGGGAAACACACCATCCGTAGTTACTTTTACCAAACAAGAAGTCTCTTACAATTAATTACAACAAACGCCAAAAATAAAAATGCAAGAATAATAAAGAACCATGGTGGTATGTCTTTTGACAATGAGGACTATAACAACAGGCAAAAATAGTAAATCTTGACAACAAAAATGAGTTACTGAATGACCAAAGACAGGATAACACTAGAAAACTTAATCATAAGTTATTCTACAGATGCTTGCTCCCATGTATCGGTCGACACTGATTCATTTAATTTAATGGTCGAATGCTACTCGCTAATATCCTCCGACTTCTCCACTACTTCAGACACATCATAAGTAAGCGTACAGGGAGGGACAACCCTAAAATTTAAGCAATTCCAGGTAGTGGATGGATCATATAAGCAATTCCAGGTGAAGGGAGAAAGATCATTTACTTCAACTATTTGTTGGTGAAACTATCCTTGAAAAAAATGCGGGCTAGTGCTATAATTTTACTTCTACGCGCTATGCAAAGAAAGGTAGACGCCGCCGATCATAGTAATCATACACCAAGAGCTTTTCTTCTATTGAGAAGTAAACTACGGAAGCAAATTATGCATATCCAAGAGACCCTTTCAACTATTTCGACACATCGCCTAGAGACTAGAAATTACACACAAACCAAATTGCAGGTATGGTGAAATGTTGTGGTTATTTCTGGAGAGACAGGCTGTGGAAAGACAACTCAGGTTTGTGATTCATTCGATCTTACCTTCTTAAGAAACTTGTTATTTCTTGTGCTTATCTTTTGTTACTTTTTTGAATATTATCTGCCTGTTCTGTCCTTTTGATGGTTATGTAGGTACCACAGTACATATTAGATAACATGATCGAAGCCGGATGTGGTGGTCGTTGTAATATAATTTGCACCCAGCCCAGGAGAATTGCGGTTAGTAGTATAACCCAGTTGTATTATTCTATCATTTTTATTGATGTATAAATATCTTACAAATTATTCTGGAGGTGTTTCTTCTTATCCATATATGTGCAAGTATCAAATGTTACTTTTGCATGCAAATGCAATTACTTGGTTCTATACACTTTTGGCCATTATATACATAGTTTTACATGCGATACGAAATCTAACATGAGACAGTAGGAGTTTTCACCATGGTCCTTGGGTGTTCGTGGCTGCCTCCCATTTTCCTACTGTCGTATAGTTTCCCCCAGGTTTAGTCATTTTCATCACAATGGGGGCCTAAATAGTAGTCGGTTTTTTGTGTGATTTATTAGAAAGGCACTCCATCCTGCTTTCCCTCATTTTCTCTCTTCGCCAAGCACTTTAAGATCTGTATTTCATGCCATACAAGTACTGCACCCATGACTTGACAATGGCGCACACTCAAAACACCAGTAGTACCTAACTTTGACATTTCACCATATGCATTTGGGAATCAGGTTTGGAGCCAAAGAAGAGTAGTGTGGCTGCTGAGTCAATCCTTACCTCTTTCGCCTAGACCCTTTTGTACTGGATGAATCGTCCTCCATGGCTAAGTATTGCAGGTATGTGATCCACTGGTGGCTGGACTGGCGAGGGATGTGGCTCCGCCTCCGACATCATACCATTCGGGTAGATGGGACAGCTGCAAACCAAGGTGAAACTTATCAACATAAAACATAATCAAAACTGAAACTTATCAACATAAAACATACTTGTGCGGTTGAAGATATATAATTTTTTATTTGATAGAATAATTTTTTATAAAAATAGATTCAATGTTTTATTAAAATTAATTATTTTTAAAGTTAAAAATATCAGGCTTCAAGCTCATACCAGGCCCAAGAAAAGTGTGTTGCTCAAGAAAAGTTCAATATGGGCCCCATCAGGCTTCAAGCACGTACCTCAATGGCATTATGAAATAAGTGCGTTGCTCTTATTTTTTGAGAAGATATGATGATACTGTCAGAAACAGCGCATTTGAGTCTCAGATTGTCAAATAAACTCGATACATCTAAATATAAAATGGAGCATATTGAACGAATGGTATATCCAACACAAGAACACCACTTACTAATTTATTAGGTAGGCCTACTTTTTCTTAAAACTGATTTGCCTTCACCAACCGTTGAAATTCTTCCACTATTGATGGTAGGCATACCTAAACAGGAAAACGAAGTATGATAAGGTCAGAGTAAATAAATATCTGCCAAAAAAATGAGCTACAATGAACTGAAAAGTAAACTAGGTTTAAGGAATGATTTCAAATCCACAAGAAAATGAACCCAAACTGATGATGAATCTGAGTCCATTGGCATAGGTTTTTTAGACAAAGACAAGGATTTGATGATGGATTTCAAATCGCTACCCACAAGTTCCTCAATTCAAATGGAAGGCAATATCAGAGTAACATGTAGAAATGATATTATTTTATTCTTTAGTGTAATCACATAAGAAAAATAAGAAATTTATCTTCTCTTAAAGGTTTTATTAGCAATGTCTAAAGTTAGGGGATTAAACCGAACCATTTTCCAATTAGATTTCAGTTCGATTCGATTTACATATGATATATATTTCTACTGAAAATGAAAAATAGGATCATACATATTGATAAAAACAACTCAAACAAAGGCCTATCACTGAAGGGATTTAGTCCTTCTTCTGCCCATCGAGTTCCATTTCTGTTTTAGAAAACACACACACACACACACACACGTTTCAGAAAATCGAAACCAAGTTCATAGATCATACAAATTTCAATCCTGTTTTCAGAATCAAATCAGAAACAAAAAAAAGAACTCACTGGAGTTCAATCGGGATTATCTGAACCCTCACGCTCGCTGCCACCAATTTTGTCACTGACCACAAACCCGCGGATGTCTTCAACCTCAGCCACCGTCAATTCGTACCAAAGAAAATGTCGCCGCCGCGCCGAACGCCGTCGAGCCGAGATCCACCACCTTCCTTAAATTTCCGTCGGTAGACGAATCGAGCGGGTGGAAGTCCGAACCCAGTCCCTGAATTTGTTTGAACGGATGACCATCGATCGAATTTCTGTAGTCGTCGCCGCCTCCGTCGCCGGTTCTGCAAGTCACCGGAGGAAGGATTTCGTGAGGAAGGGGATCGAGGAAAATTTCGGGTGGAGAGAAATAGAGTGAGATGAGGGATCGGGATAGGGATTTTATATCTCATTATTTGACTAGATTTTAAATTTAGTCCCTAAGTTTCTAACTCTTTCAATTTCACCACATACATCTTTTAATTATTACACTAACGCCCAATCAGGTTTATAATTCCTTCAATTTCACTATCACTTTAAGCAGCGTCATTTTATTCGGGTGGGAATTTTCACGATCACTTTAATTGCTTTAACTGGACTGCTATGTGATATTCTATTTACGTTTTAAATTTAGGATACATGTTGTAAAATTTGAGGAAAATCTTGATTAGAAATATTAATTTATAAATTTATTTCCGCCGCAATTATTACCTCTTATCTATGTCATGTCGTTGCCTTAATTAATGTGCATTTATTTTAGTCAGCATAGCGACTTGATATTATTTTGATGGTATTCTCAGTTATTGTTGATCCTTTGTTGATCGTGTCGGAGTCTACCTTTTTGATACTACCAAGATTTCCAAACATAAACATATCTCGAGTATAGAATAATCTGGCCAAGTTCGATTCTGCCGGCTGGGTCACACAATCGGATCCCAATCTTGATAAAAACTGATATCACACGAAACATCTGCAAATCAACTGTCCCGAACCAATGACAAGTCCCGAATATCAATACAAAGCATGAATGCTCACACAATCAATAATGATAAACAATCAATGCATCACAACGAAAATATCAATGACATGATATTTCCACACAAGATCGAAAAAGGATCAACCACGAATGAGAATACCATGATGTGGTAACTCTAACAAGATCAATGAAAAATCAATAACCAAGAATACCAGCAATACGGAAAATCCAACAAGATCAATAAAAGGTCGACAACCGAGAATACCGACGACACGGTAAGGATCAATGAAGAATCAATAACCGAGAATACCGACGATACGGTAAACTCCAACAAGATCAATAAGAGTCGACAACCAGAAATACCAACGGTATGATAAACTCCAATAAGATCGATAAAGGGTCAACAACCGAGAATACTGACGACACAGTAAACTCTAGCAAGATCAATAAGGACCAACAACCGGGAATACCAACAATATGGTAAACTCCAACAAGAGCAATAAGGAATCGACAACCGAGAATACTGTCGACACGGTAAACTCCAATAGGGATAATAAGGGATCAACAACCGAGAATACCGGCGACACGGTAAACTCCAATAACATCATTCAAGGACTAATAACCAAGAATACCAACGATGAGACAACTCCCAAACGGAATCAATAAGGATCAATAACGAACGAGATTACCAATGACAGGGTGAACTCCAAACGAGATTTATAAAGGATCAATATCAATGAGTTGACCATCGATATGGTAACTCCAAACGAGATTAACAAAGGTTCAATGGCGACAGATACACGAGAGAATAAAATCGTCAACCATATAAAAATCATATATGGGATTTCAAAGACAACCCGAATATCGAACAGATCCAATTATACATGGATTGTGAACGACCAATCAATAAGACTCAAGATGGACGTCATGATACGCTCGATCCGGACATGTGTCCGTGTACAATCCAACCACGGGTATTGATAAATACACGTCTGGTCTCGTACCTCAGCCTCACGAAGTACGTCTCGTGTGCACGGTTCAATATGAGGTCAAAACCAACATATGCTACACGTGCCCGTCCCGAAAATCCTACACATGAACGATCAGAATGTATCTGACTCCAAATATGCCATGATACAACATGACAACCAATCTTGAAGAAACGCATATCTAATAAGGATCAGAAGATTTTCCAAGAGGGCAACAATAACTCGATCATGAAATACCGACACGACCACAATGTCGTATTCCGTCAGACAATAGTTCACAGCATGCTCAACAATGCATATAATAATAGCACATAAACTCCCAAGGCAGCATCCAAGGGTCACGGAAGCATCTACTCAGGAATACCCCGGACAATATCACATAACTCCCAAGGCAGCAGCCGAGGGTCACAGAAGCATCTACTCAGGAATACCCCGGACAATATCACATAAACTCCAAAGGCAGCAGCCGAGGGTCATGGTAGCATCTACTCAGGAATACTCCGGACATAGGTTCCATTTAGGTCTTATCCCCTAACACATTTTCATTCGGGTACCATACAAGTTTTATCCCCAACACATCGGCCCCACAGATTACGGCTCAAAGAAAGAGCACTTCACAAAACGTAACAAACAATGGTGCACATTCACCGCATGAAATATCAACACACACATGCAATAATGCAACATGATGATTATCATAATCTAACAATATTAATTTACCTCAAGCTGGAGACGCTAACCTTTCCACGACCAACCGCCCTGAACGAATACACGGTTTATCCGACAATCCAAAATGAAGTACAATCCATAACTAATACCAAACCATCATCCCGAGTTCAACATCGACACGATAATTAACCTTGATACCCAACTTCTCATGCAATAGACCAAATTATAATTCACTTTCCTATTTCCACTAGACATCCTTAAAATCAAATACATTATGATTTATCTTAGTCCAAAAATACAATACATACCACCATTCCGACAATTCATATATTCCATAATACCATTGCTATATGAATCATAAATGAAATGAAAACGAAATCATTTATTAACATTATGAACTGAGCAAGCATAACTTGCCTTGATACCAATTAGACGAAGCCGCTATTAATCCCGCCGTCTTCATCTACAAGCTCCTCAGTCCCGACTCCTCCGCAGCACAACGGTTAACTTCAACGATAACTAAACGCAACCTAGTGCAATAATCAATTAACGATACGTTCAATAACAATCAACAACCGAAATGACCAACTAATCAAACAAGATGGTTCAACGACATCTCGATCATACGAAACCAAACCGTATCAACCCTTAACAATACGAACAGAAGCCGAAATTCGGTGTTCAATAGTCCTAACAATGTCTTCAACATATATACTTCTCATAACATCATGAATTGCAACAAACTACCAAGAACATCGAGAATATTACGATTCCATAATCATAACAACATAATCGAATCATTTGATCACCCATTCATTATCTTCCCTTAACAAAATTCTCGTAAATACCAAGAATCATCACAACAATATCAATTCAACCATCATTCATACGAAAACGTGTAGAATTTTCCAAGTTCTACTCATTGAGACATTTCATCGAACACTTTGAAGGCATAGTCCAATTCAATCGATTATTCAAAGAAATACTCGAATTCGTTCCACAAAACTTCAAGAGTATTGAATGATTACGAGTATACAATCAAGTTCTATCAATAATCTGAATCAAACGAAGCAAATCGGCCAAAACACCAAGAAACCTCAAGAACATCCAAAAACCAAAAGTTTAGGTGTTCTTACCTTCGATCCGGGTGGGAGATGATGTTAATCCATGATTCCAACTTCCAAAACATGTTGTTATAAGTTGATTCTACTCAAAACCATCATCTTTGCTGAAGAAATCGCGGAAGGAACGAAGAAAAATGAAAAATGGCAAGGATGACTCGGTCCAGGCCTTATATAGTCCGAGACTTGCCGGCACCTTACGTACGTAACCGGCCGGGGCTTACTTACGTAACCGGCCGTGGCCTACCTCACTGTCCAGTTCGTTCGGCACCATTACGTATGTAACCGACAGCTACCTTACGTACGTAATCAGCCATTACGGCCGTAACCGGCCACTGCCTACGTACGTAATCAGCCAGTCCTAGCCCCCAGCGAGTCACTGCCGACTGTGATCGGCCATCCCTGCGAGTCACTGCCGACCGTGCTCGACCACTACAGGTCCTCTCGTCCACGACTCGGCCATCCGCCCCGTAACGTACGTAACACTTATTCCGTTGCGTACGTAATACGTACGTTGACTTGCTACAGTATTATACTCATATTACGTACGTAATACACCCTTTATAACGTACGTAACTCCATCCGTTGACTCACCTGTCCACATCCGCGCCGAAAGCTGCCGACACCGGGCCCAACTGTCCGATTCCTCTTGTTACGTACGTAATACCTTACGCATAATGTACGTAACACGTACCACTTAGCGTACGTTATCTCAAAGTCCTAACGTACGTTAACAGATCCATACTTAGCCATTTCCAGCAATTCCTGTCCAACGTCTCGACATAACAAATATGATCATACGACATACTGGACACATATACTCAACCCAAAATATTCTCATACGGTACGTCTGATGCATGATATCCTCAATTACAACTGTCGACCAAGTACGGAAATCATAAAAATACTCATACGGTATATCCGACATCGAAAACACACCAAGCATGTAATATCCTAAAATCAAAATAACCTCGATAGACATACTGGCACGACTATCACGGTTTCTAAAATTATCCACTCATATCGTGTAGGTCCCACTCTGTACAGTACATCCCAGATAAAATAATGCGAAAAATTCATAGCGAAATTCTAGGATATTACATATACACCCACTTAAATAA
Organism: Orobanche coerulescens; assembly: GCA_033398695.1. Taxonomy (NCBI): domain Eukaryota; kingdom Viridiplantae; phylum Streptophyta; class Magnoliopsida; order Lamiales; family Orobanchaceae; genus Orobanche; species Orobanche coerulescens. The sequence continues at coordinate 22,409,889 of CM065810.1, forward strand.
GTTTCGTCCTCGAAACTCAACACCTGTCATAATCAGTATCTCAATCCCGAAATACCTCAAAATCACAACACCATACTCAAATAATCATCATCAAAACTGAAATAACTGAAAGAACATACTTACAGGTCCGTGAAGTCGATGATCTTCCGTGATACCAGCATACGACTCCCACACAAAGTCCCAACACACTAACAACACACCGACATCGCGAATACAACAATTTGAAAATATTTCAAAAATTTTGAAACCTCAAAAAATCAGTTTGACTCAAAAGTCAGAAAAATCATTTTCAAAAGCCACGCTACTACCGCACCGGTAGAGCCACATAACACACACGCTCGGGTTTTACGAAACCCAAGCTCCGATACCATCTTCTGTAAAACCCCCAAAACATACGGGAATATTACAGCGCCGTGGGCCCCACATTGGAACCCACAAGGCTAAAATCATTTCCACAAACGTTTAAAAATGCCAAAAGACCCTTTGAAAGTACACACACACGCAGCGGATGAAAACACAATTCAAAGAATACCGAAAGACATTTTAAAATATACACACGCAGCGGATTAAACACATAATTAAATACATTTGCAGCGGAATTAGAAAAACCAGAAAAGAATACACAATTCGAACAATCACGCCATAGCCAGTATCACCGGAAAGCTCATCCCTTCACGACCGCTACTAGCTCGAACTCCGAGTACCTAAAAGATAAAGCCCACGACGGGGTCAGCCATAATACTCAACAATGATAACGATCACATCACAAAAACAATACATATCAATGTAATCACAAGGCAAGGATAAATCCAGTGTAACCTTACTGATCCATCACAATCCATATCAGATCAGTTCTTACCATAATCCACGTCCCGCGTCCCCAAGTAATGAACGAATTCAAAAGTAATCACCTGTACTGTATCCGAAACACTACCAAGATTTCCAAACATAAACATATCTCGAGTATAGAATAATCTGGCCAAGTTCGATTCTGCCGGCTGGGTCGCACAATCGGATCCCAATCCTGATAAAAACCGATATCACACGATACATCTGCAAATCAACTGTCCCGAACCAATGGCAAGTCCCGAATATCAATACAAAGCATGAATGCTCACACAATAAATAATGATAAACAATCAATGCATCACAACGAAAATATCAATGACATGATATTTCCACACAAGTGTAACACCCCCAATCCACTCAGGGATATTACACGCCGTAGACCCTTTCCTCAAGGATCTACCAGGCTGGTAACAACATAAGACATCTCAACAATGCCTTTAAGGCTAAGATGACTCAGTAGACCGATTTGGTCTTTCAATAATAACATACAACTCAATTCCAAACACATACCCACGCAGGGGTCAAAATACAATAAACTCCCGTACAACGGGGAAAAGATACTGCAGCGGAAAAGAAAATACAACTAGACCAATATGACATCAACGGATCCTCGTGTGATTAGTATCGTTCATCTTTCATCATCCTTCGTGCCGACCCTATGCTATGCTCCAAAACCTGAATGAAAAAATAGACATCCACCCCCCGAATACTCGGGGGTTAGCAAAACTCCACTGTTTTGCTAGTGCAAGTACAAGTGCAAAAATACGAGCCATACAATTCACATTCCACGAATAACAATAACCAGGAATCCGCAAAGATCCAAACGTAACAAAAAGTACTTCCCGAGGCAAGAGTTTGGGTAAATATTTCCAAAACCAAAAGACAATAATTAAAGGGAAACAATTTATAAAACAATTTAAAATGCCATCGAGAGTTTTAATAGAAAACAATTTAGGATTACCGAATCCTTATCTTTCCAAAAATCAATAGGGTCATAGCCCAAAGGTTTTGTTTTCGCAAATAGAAAACCGACAACAGTTCACAGGACCAAAACCCAAGTCACGTGTCCTCGACGGACGTAAAAATCAATACCAACTCGTGAAGTTTTTACTCGTGAATCCCGGACTCAACCCATTGGAATTCCCTCCGTGATCCCGTCGGACCCCCCGAGGTGAGTAAAATACGTTCACTAAATAAACACCAACCTGTGAAGTTTTTACTCGTGAATCCCGGACTCAACCCATTGGAATTCCCTCCGTGATCCCGTCGGACCCCCCGAGGTGAGTAAAATACGTTCACTAAATAAACACCAACTTGTGAAGTTTTTACTCGTGAATCCCGGACTCAACCAATTGGAAATCCCTCAGTGATCCCGTCGGACCCCCTGAGGTGAGTAAAATACGTTCACTAAATAAACATATCACACCAAGCATCGCCTTGGGAACAGGGTAATACCATTGATCCCGCCCGAGGCCTCGAAGGACCCTCCCGAGCTGGCTAGTTAAACAAATCACAACACATGCATTGCCTTGGGAACTAGGTAATACCATTGATCCCGCCCGAGAACTCGAAGGACCCTCCCGAGCTGGCTAGCTAAACAAATCACACACATAGCACAATGTAACAAAGATATCCAAACAATTCCTTCAGAGGTATCAAACACTTAGCAAAACACCTCGCCAAACCAAAATGCACCGAAATGAAATAATATACGTCCACACGCAATACCAAGTGCAACATCAACACCAAACATATCCATAGAAATCACATAGTCATTTACAAACTACACCATTCACAAAACACACGCGTTTTGAAAGTGAGCCTTTAACAAGGCTAGCCAAATCTTTTGAAAACTCATTTCAAATAACCAAACAAACACATTGAGACGGTCACCAATCATCATATCCACAAAACAAGAAAAGTATGGACAAGGTACTTGCCTCGAATAAGAACAACGTGGAGAATCGACCGAAATAGGTTGACACGAACCGACTATGAACCCGCCGTCTCCACCGATCGCCAACTCGCGGTCATAAACTACGAAGGACAAATACAACAACGAAAATGAATTCCATAACATGACTCAAAGCCGTTGAATTCAAAGAACGAATGACGAAAGTTCAAGTGTTTTCCCCAAAACGGCCAAGAACACGATTCGTCCCGACAAAACACGAAAACGGATTTCCAAGTCGAAATATGGATATACAATCCATAGAATATGTTTAAAAACATCATTTAACCGCAATCGATCCAACAAAAATGGATGGAAAACGAGATCGAGAATAAATCCCCCAAAAAGTCGATTCGAGGAAATCAAGAAATATACTTCGATTCGACGAAGAACAATGGATTAAATGATGTTAAACATAAGAATACTACCAAGATTAATCATACCCATCATGAATTAATCAACAACACGGAACGAATCGGACAAAAATGCAAAATCCCACAAATTCACGAAATTAGGGTTCTAAGGAAGGTTACCTTGATTCGCTGGATCAAAGGATGATAACGGATGATTGATTGATGTTATGAACTCAAGAACTTCGTGGATTTGTTGTTAAACAACATGGCTTCGTCTCCTCCGACGCTCCAGCCGCGGATCGAAAAGAAAGGAAATGAAAAATGAGTGATAATGAGGCTGATCTGCCACATTTATACTGGGCCGGACTAGCGCGCGCTAGGCTGCCGAGCTAGCGCGCTATCGGCCCAGCCGCAATCCGATGACCTTACGGACTAGGCGCTCGGCCAGTAGCGTCGCGGCCTTCGGCCGTGGCGTGCGCTACTGCCGGCCGTAGAATGCAACGTCCGGCGATGGCGTGTGCTACTGCCGAGCCTAACCGATTCCGAACCCAGACTCCACCGTCCGCACCGATAAGCGTCGTTAGGCGGCCGATAGCGTGCGCTACACTGCCGGTTAGCACGCGGCTTTTGGCCGTGGCGTGCGCTCGCCGGTTCTACCCGCACCGTCCGGCGGTGCCGCAATCGTCCGGCGATCCATAACCGTCCGGCGGTGCTCGAACACCAGGGCTCGACGACTCAATTTCCGAAAACGTACGGAACGAACACGACGAAAGTTCGCGGACAACATCAACGACCCAAAATGAAAACATAATACCATAATTAATCATATGCGACCAAGAAACCGGTCGAGACAACAATTACAGATACGGATACCCGTAACTTTTAAGAAATTACAAAATAGCCCCAAACGCCCGGAAATTACAATACGTGATCGAATAACCAAACCGAAGTTCAGAACACGTCTAACAAAGTTAAACGGACTTACAAGAAACTCGAAACAGCAGTTTCGAACGAGATTCGCAAGAATCGAACTCAAGTGCGGAAAAGTCGCCAAAAAGCACGGAACTCAACAAAACGACACCGAAACGAACTCGGATGACAAAAAGTGCAGAATTAATCATTCTCAGAATGATGAAATGGTCATTAGCGAGTCGTCAAAACGGACTCCGGCCGAAAAAATAAATTTACCGAAAATCGAAAATTGCGGATATTACATTCTACCCTCCTTAAAAGAAGTTTCGTCCCGAAACTTAAAACAAGTAGGGAGGAGCAATATCCCCTGCCAGGAAAACTCGACGAGATACGCAAAAACCAAAAACTCATGTCCGACAGCGAAATGCTGCAAGAAACGCAAAGAGACATACGACGTGAAAACACACTCCACGACGACCAACACAACGTCGCCGTTAGGAATATAATAAAACCAACAAATGACAAGCGTCATCAAACGGATAATATAGTCAAGTCAATTATCCGAACAGTCACAAGACACACGAACGAAAATCAATACGATTGACCAACCCAACAGTTCATCAATCAAAACGCGAGCCAAATGCTGAACAAATACGGAATTCCACCGCCTAAGGGTTGGAAGGTCAAAAACGAGACTAATTTCCCGAACTTAAGGGAATTATGAAGGAGCCTGAACGCTCAACAATCACGAAACGAGAATAAAAACCTAACAAACAAACGATCGAGACAACAAAAATCGAACAATCATGTCCGAAACACGAAGGATAATAAAATTCAAACAACAACTCCCAGGATGATCTGGTGAGAACAACAAGACATGCATTCCCATAAGATCCACAGGAAATGGAATAGCGATTTAAAAGTCACAACGACAAACGAGTTATTCCGAAACAATACCACCCTCGTTCGATCAACAAAAGCAAGGGATAGGGAAAGTTCAGAAAAGTCAACGAACATAAACGAGTCGACAGAGTCGAAAACACAAGAGTTCCAAATCCGATCCACTTCGAATAAAAGAACTAATAGAACCAAATGATTTCACTCCCTAACAAGGTTCACAAGAATCGAACCGAACTCGAAAAAGTCACAGCGATAACCAGATAGACCCACAACAAGATCGCAGTTCGTTCGGATGATGAAACCGAAATATAGAACAAGTTCATAAAGTATCAACGAACACGAGCGAATCGATAGACTGGAGAAAGAGAAAATACTGAAGTCAAAATAGTACGGGTATTACCTCCGACCTTGTCCACGAAATTCACAAAAACGGGAGCAAGGTAACAAGACACTAAACAACCGACACATAATGGAACCATCTGATAAGTGGTAATTTTACCACATTATTTCTTGGATTTTATACTAGGTTTTTATCTCGTTTCGTGATTAATGTGCTCGTATTTGGCTTATTTATGATTAGTCGAGCCGTATTACGCGTTTGGGTTGGTTTTAGTGTGTTTGCAGGTTTTTAGAGCCAAAAGGACCCAAAACGAGACAAAGGACCGAGAGTCGAGTCAAACGGACGAAGAAACGGATTTTTGCGAAAGACAGACAAACCTATCGGCCAGCCTATCGGCCGATAGGCCCGTCCGGAATGAGTCCCTGCCCTATCGAGTGAAGAGAACGACGAAGCAACTATCGGCCAGCCTATCGGCCGATAGGCCAGTCCGATAGGCTGCCCAGCGGACTCTCGTGTTTTGACGGATTTTAACTCTTTTGGATAGATTTTATTTCCTAGATTAGGGCTAATCGGGAATGTAAACCCCCTAGGCTATATAAGCCTCCTCCTAGACCTAGTTTCAGCATCTTGGATCATTCTTTTTCATTCTTTTTCATCTTTAGCAGATTTTTACATCTTCTTAGCAAGATTAATTTCTTTGAGGCAAGAACTTTTTGGAGGAGAATTATTATTGGTTTTCAGAGATTGAAGACTCGGAGTTCATCCATAAGGGTTGTAATCTCTCTTTTCATATTAATAATATGCATTCTTCATCAATTTCTTGTTTAATTTCAAGTATGTCTGGCTAATTCATTGATTGATTCTAGGGTTAGTAATTTTAATTGATGTTCACATGATGTTCCTTTGATTACCTTTTGACCTTTCATCCTAGGCTTGTGTTCAAGTTGTGTTAAATCTCATGTTAGATTAAAGGGCCCTTAATCGATGCATGTTAGCTAATTGATTTTGTCCGGAAGGAGTAATTGATTAGTGGAAATACTTGATGCACAATATGATTTTATCTTGAGACCTAGCGGAGAAAGATAAATCATAGATAAATAAGTTGGTGCTTTTTAAGTGATTTCAATCCTTTGAGCCCTGGCGGGGAAAAGGGTTAAATTAACTATCCTTCTAGGTTGCCTTGATCGGAATTCTAGATTGGTTGAGTGATTATTTCTAGGATTGAATTAAAATTTTGGGGAAAAGGAATCAAGTGAATGAATTGTGTGAACTCAATTAGATGATACTACCCTAGGATCAATTACCTTTCATCTTGTGATTTTATCCTGCTAATCTGCTTTATTTGCTTAATTTAGATTATTCATCTTTTATTCAATTTTTGTTCTTCGATTTTTAAAGTTAGATAATTAGAATCAAACAAAATTTTCGGATACCTAAATAGCAGTCAAATTTTGAGTAGAGTTAATTCCTTTATTTTCGACACATCAATTCCCTTGGGTTCGACACCTTGGAAATACTCCGAGGTTTTACAAATTTTAAAATTGATCGGATTTGAAAACCATACTACGCGAAAACTAGCGATCAATTTTTGGCGCCGTTGCCGGGGAATTGATAGAAAACTTAAGGGGATAGTTCGAAAAAGAAGAGATTGTTACTTTAGGTTGTTTACTTTTATTATTAAGATTCGATCTCGTTTCCTCACATCTTGTTTTCTCTTCTTTGTAGGCAGTGCATGATCACAAGATCCCAAGGAGAGGACTTATTTCCTTTGGATCCAGAAATCGAGAAGTCTTTGAGGAGGAAGAAGCAAGAAGCGAGAACCGAGACTCTTTCTATACCTTTCGTTGATACCATGGCCGGCATTGTTGACCCACCACGAGAAGTCGCTCGTCCCGAGAAGATCCCTTTGAATGCCCGCTTTCGACCTAAGCTGGACGATTATCAAGAAGGAGGTTGGGGAAAGATTGATGCCAACAATTTCGAACTTAAGCCGTCCCTCATCGCTACAGTGAAATCTCAAACATACGGAGGAGGGGTGAATGAAGATCCAAACGCTCATCTTGAGTCGTTTCTGGACATATGTGCCACCATCAAGCAAAACGGAGTGCCTCCGGATGTCATTAAGCTCCGCCTATTCCGGTTCTCTTTAGAAGACGATGCGCTAGATTGGTACAAGAGCCTAGATCGGAAGGAAATTGGTACTTGGAGAGAGATGACCCGGTTGTTCTTAGCACAGTTCTATCCTCCCTCGAAGGTGCAAAAACAAATCAATGATATCTTGCAATTCGAGCAATATGAGGATGAATACTTATACGAGGCATGGATCCGATTTAAGAAGCTACTTCGCAAATGCCTGACATGGAATTGACAAGGAGGAAATCTATATTCGGTTTTATCGGGGTTTGACGAGGAAGGCTAGAAGAGAGTTGGACTATTCATCGAAAGGGGGATTTCTTGCTAACGATTATGAAGAGGCCAAGAATCTCATCGAGCTAGCAGTCAACAATGATTATGAGGAGGTGACCGATAGGAAGATGACGAGAAGAAAGGTTCCAGCCGGTGACGAGGACGCCTACGGTGATTTGAAGGCAAAATTTGAAAAACAACAAAAAGAGCTGGAGATGCTAAAAAAGAAGACTTTGGGAGTCAATTCAGTTTTTGAAGAGCTAAACGAGCCTATTGCAGTTAAGGAGGATGTAAATTACATGCAAGGAGGAAACTTCCGGCAAGGGGGAAATATGGGGAACTATTATCCGAACAATCGAAACCACCCTAATTTCTCCTATGCCAACCTGAACAATGCTCTCCAGCCACCACCGGGATTTAACGTGAAAAACGGGGTTATTCAGGAGCCGATTGCCAAGACACCGATGGAAGAGATGTTGGAACGGTTGGAGGCGAGCCAAAAAGATTTTATTTATAAAGTAGACAAGAGGTTCGGGGCTCTCGAGCATAGTGTGACATCTATTGGAAACTCAGTGATAGCCTTGACGAAGCAGATGTCGATGGTGGAGACCCAAATGAGTCAAATGGCAAACGCCCAAGCCGGATTTCATAAGCCGGGCCATTTTCCGAGCAGCACCGAGACCAACCCGAAGACGCAACAATGCAATGCAATCGAGCTTCGGAGTGGGACAAGGTACAGTAATCATGGGGCTGAAGTTGAGAAATCTGGAAACGAGGATGTACTAGAAACGGGAGCCTAGAACGAGAAGGCAGATGGAATACAGCAGAACCTATCGGGTAGCCTATCGGCCGATAGGCCCAACCGATACCCATACAGCATGCCGGCAGTGAAGCCTATCGACCCACCTATCGGCCGAAAGGCTCCTGGAAGTTCGAATATGAAAGATTTTGAGGAAAAAGCTCCATTTCCACAGCGATTGGCCAAGTCGAGATATGATGAAAAGCTTCAACAATTTATCGACATGTTTCAAAAGGTGAATATCAACATTCCACTTCTAGACGCTTTGAGAGACATGCCGGGTTACGTAAAATTCTTGAAAGACGCTGTGGCAAGCAAGAGGAAATTGAGGAAGTTTGAAACAATAAATATGACAGAGGAGTGTAGCGCTATGATTCAAAACAAACTCCCACTCAAGCAGAAGGATCCGAGACGTTTTACTTTGACATGCATGATTGGCGACCAAACGTTCCGTAATGGGTTGTGTGATCTCGGGGCAAGCATCAATCTTATGCCTCTATCCATCTTTAAGAGGTTGAAGATTGGGGAGATGAAGCCGACCACCATTTCTCTACTCATGGCGGACCGGTCGATCACTTATCCGAGGGGAATTGTGGAGGATGTGCTCGTTAGAGTCCAACACTTAGTCTTCCCGGCCGATTTCGTAGTTCTTGATATGCCCGAGGACGAGAATCAACCACTGGTCTTTGGGAGACCATTTCTAGCGACGGGGAGAGCACTTATCGACGTCCAGGAGGGTGATCTTACTTTCCGGGTTAATGATCAAAATCTGAAAATTTCCATCTATGACGGGATGAAGAAGCCCGACGATGCGCCCGGGGAATGTTTTGAAATTGAGTCTATTATGCCGCCCCCGACCGACTTGTTGGAGCATTGCATTTCACACTCCATTTACTCACATTCCGTTGTTGAAATTTCCGAGGATTTGCCAGAGTATGTTCGAATGTTGGAGGCGAACGAGAGTCGGTCTAATGAAAAGGACGTATGCTATCTTGATATCAACAAACCCGTTCAAGGGGGAGTTGTCACCGAAGACCCGGGTTGAATGAGGTATCGTCTAGCTAAAGACGTTAAATGTAGCACTTGTTGGGAGGTAACCCAACGTATGTATATTAGTTCGTTTTATTCGTTTATTTTCGATTTTTCGTTTGCGTGATGTTTATAGTTTCTAGTTTCGTAGTAGCTTTGCTAGTTTTTGTTAAGTTCTAATCCATGCACGCCGAGTTTTGGATACTTGCAGGTCTTTAATCGCCATATCCAAGCAAAAACGGGACCAATTATGCGGAAGAGAAAAAGCTGAAAAAAAATTTATGAGACAGAAAATCCTATCGGGCGAGCCTATCGGCCGATAGGCCCGGCCGATAGGCTGAGGAAAATTAGAAAAATTTTTATTGTTGCAAGCAGTGGTCGACAGGAATTCCACATCGACCGATATCCCGCCCGATATAAGCATGGTAAGAGACAGAAGTTCCTATCGGCCCAGCCTCTCGGCCGATAGGCCTGGCCGATAGGACATACCAGGCCCAGTATACACTACGAGCTCGCCGACAAACCCGCCATTTCCGCCACAGTGATCAGGTACTCCGTTAACAAAGCCACTCCTTTCTCTTTTCAAACTTATTCCTCCTTTGGGATGCGAAATAAGTTTGGGGGGGAGGGGGGAGAAGTGCGGCTTTGTTAATTTCTTTACGTATGAGTACCTTGTTTGCCTTGTATCATTATTTGCTTGTGTCGGTGCCCGTTGTTTTTATTTGTGCTTATCATATTGGTGTTGCGTGGTTTTTAGTTTTTGTTGCTTAGTTTTTTTTTTAGATTTTTATGTTCATTTTCGTTTGATGTGTTTGCTAGTTTCTATTTTTTTAGGTCGTAGTAGTTTTTTTTTGATTTCGTGTTTGCTTTTGTTTGTTTTTTTTGTTGTTTGCTTTGATGCCTTGTTTGGGTAGATTTTTACTTTTTTTTTTTTTTTTAGATAGCCTTGCTTGTCTTAGTTTTTCTTTATTAGTGAATTTTTCGTGCTTCTATTTGTGTGATACCGATGTTACGACACTGTTTTTCTCTCTGAAGAAACGGTCGAGTTTTAGTCGAGTTGTAGTCAGTAATTTCTGTTTTGCATAGTATTCATTTAGGTCCAAAATTTTTCGTGATTGTAGAGGTCTTGGCAGATAAGAGACGATACATACTTGTTTTAAAATCACCGTCAATACGTTTGGTTACATCTTCCGGATAGTGAGTCGTACTGTTCTTTAGTCGTGTTGGCACTTAGATTGAGTTTAGAGTCGGTCAGTTTCTCCCAAAAGTTGAGATAATGTTGTTCTATGATGGGAAGTCTAGTAACCGGGGGCATTCGCGTGACCCGTTGTTTACCCTCGCGTAAAACGACGACTCTGATTAGACTAGTGATTTAGATATTTCACATGTGCCAATGATAGGGAACTTAGTAACCGGGGGTATTCGCATGACCCGCTGTTTACTCTCGCGTAAAACGGCGACCTTGATTCGGACATGCGGAAATTATATACTCGAGTTGTTTCTCTGCTGTAGACGGGAACTTAGTAACTAGAAGCATCCATGTGCCCCATGAGTGTCTTTTACGTCAAACGGTTTCCTAATACATGAGAATGGAAGTTCAACCCTAGGATTACCCCGATGAAACATCCCGAGATCCTAACCTAGTGGTCAACTCGAATCAAATTCTTAAACATATATATAAGGGAATACTGTCCGAGGTTTATTTGTTATGAAACTCGTGAAAATTGTGCCACTAGACTGTGTAACGGGACGAACTAGCTTGTTTATTTTAGCCTTTCATATTGACGGTCGATTTGACTCACGTTTTGTTAATCTTTGAGCTGGATTTTCTTCATGAACGAATGATTAGGACTGAACTTGATTACTTTGCGGAATCATTATTCTGAGTGCAGCTCGCTTTTACGACACTCGGATTATTTAGAGAGAATTACAGGATAGTATTGATTAGGTTGAACACTATGAGTTGCACGATAATTCACGACTTTCTTTTTCTTTTCTTTTTGTTGTTCGGGACGAACAAGGCTTAAGTTTGGGGGGGTTTGATAAGTGGTAATTTTACCACATTATTTCTAGGATTTTATACTAGGTTTTTATCTCGTTTCGTGATTAATGTGCTCGTATTTGGCTTATTTATGATTAGTCGAGCCGTATTACGCGTTTGGGTTGGTTTTAGTGTGTTTGCAGGTTTTTAGAGCCAAAAGGACCCAAAACGAGACAAAGGACCGAGAGTCGAGTCAAACGGACGAAGAAACGGATTTTTGCGAAAGACAGACAAACCTATCGGCCAGCCTATCGGCCGATAGGCCCGTCCGGAATGAGTCCCTGCCCTATCGAGTGAAGAGAACGACGAAGCAACTATCGGCCAGCCTATCGGCCGATAGGCCAGTCCGATAGGCTGCCCAGCGGACTCTCGTGTTTTGACGGATTTTAACTCTTTTGGATAGATTTTATTTCCTAGATTAGGGCTAATCGGGAATGTAAACCCCCTAGGCTATATAAGCCTCCTCCTAGACCTAGTTTCAAAGATCTTGGATCATTCTTTTCATTCTTTTTCATCTTTAGCATTTTTACATCTTCTTAGCAAGATTAATTTCTTTGAGGCAAGAACTTGTTGGAGGAGAATTTTTATTGGTTTTCAGAGTTTGAAGACTCGGAGTTCATCCATAAGGGTTGTAATCTCTCTTTTCATATTAATAATATGCATTCTTCATCAATTTCTTGTTTAATTTCAAGTATGTCTGGCTAATTCATTGATTGATTCTAGGGTTAGTAATTTTAATTGATGTTCACATGATGTTCCTTTGATTACCTTTTGACCTTTCATCCTAGGCTTGTGTTCAAGTTGTGTTAAATCTCATGTTAGATTAAAGGGCCCTTAATCGATGCATGTTAGCTAATTGATTTTGTCCGGAAGGAGTAATTGATTAGTGGAAATACTTGATGCACAATATGATTTTATCTTGAGACCTAGCGGAGAAAGATAAATCATAGATAAATAAGTTGGTGCTTTTTAAGTGATTTCAATCCTTTGAGCCCTGGCGGGGAAAAGGGTTTAAATTAACTATCCTTCTAGGTTGCCTTGATCGGAATTCTAGATTGGTTGAGTGATTATTTCTAGGATTGAATTAAAATTTGGGGAAAAGGAATCAAGTGAATGAATTGTGTGAACTCAATTAGATGATACTACCCTAGGATCAATTACCTTTCATCTTGTGATTTTATCCTGCTAATATGCTTTATTTGCTTAATTTAGATTATTCATCTTTTATTCAATTTTTGTTCTTCGATTTTTAAAGTTAGATAATTAGAATCAAACAAAATTTTCGGATTCCTAAATAGCAGTCAAATTTTGAGTAGAGTTAATTCCTTTATTTTCGACACATCAATTCCCTTGGGTTCGACACCTTGGAAATACTCCGAGGTTTTACAAATTTTAAAATTGATCGGATTTGAAAACCATACTACGCGAAAACTAGCGATCACCATCACCGATGCACATGGTCATACCAAACCAAGCTCTAACAGCTCGCACATGCTCGACAATGCAGAAATCACTACGAGGCGACAATATTCAATACCAACATACCACCTCTCACAGAGGGCTAACACAACAAATGTGTGGAAAACGACTCAACGCTCACACCGCCGATTCGATCATACTCGGGAGCAAACATCATAAGGACAATGCGACATCATACATACATACTCAGCCCTCAAACGGGAATGGATAGGTTTTAAAAACGAAAACATCATTTTGAAAATAATTTAGAAGAACACCGGTTGATCTTGAGTATCACCTTTCAAAAAAAGTACAAACGTGAAACATCGTCATCGAGACTTTGGAGAACCATTTCACATTAGATAAAAATGAGGACACTTTCTCTTAGTAAAAACTTTCAGAATATTCAACCCTCGGGTCTAAATAAAAGTGTTTCTAAAACATTGAAAATATCTCAAAACATTTTGGTCCTCGAGGTAGAAGAATTTGGAAACATATTGTGGCACCTTGGATGTACCACGAGAAAATAATTCATTTTAAAAGTACGTCTCGAAATTTATTTTCTAAGATACTCAAGGTTTTCAAAGATAATTCAATGGGCTAGAATGCCCAAAAATTTCAGGTAATTACACAAAATATTATAGCGCCGTGGGTCCCGCGCCGGAACTCACCAGGCTAAAAGCCATTTACAACGTCAAAAAGGCCGATGACGGTGATATTTCAAAAACTTACAAAAGCCATTTACAAAATACTAAATACCGTCATAAGAATTTCGCCAAAGCGATCAAGGCCATAATGCCAAAACTCAGTTAAAGGAATCGGTTTTCGAAATAAAACTCAGTCGGTAAAATACCGAAAGCCATTACAAAAGAACTCACGCAGCGGATAAAAGAAATAAAGTCAAACATGCACAATCCAGCAACACTACTCCTCATATGAATGAAATTTGAGGGTCAAATAACCGCATATCAAGAAATCAAAATCCATAAGAGGATTCCGTCACTTAACAAATAATCATAAAATAGCTCGTGTCACACGAGGCACAACACAAAGAAGGGAGACTTACAGCCACAGGTCGCACGAAGATGATGATCGCCCCACGATACTAATCACGACCAACAAACTCAGACGACGCGTTGCGACACGACTCAGTTAGATAAAATCCGACGAAACAAGACTCAAACAACACGACTTGACCCGACAGCCTAGGTTTCCTCAACCTAAGCTCCGATACCATTTATGTAACACCCCCAATCCACTCAGGGATATTACACGCCGTAGACCCTTTCCTCAAGGATCTACCAGGCTGGTAACAACACAAGACATCTCAACAATGCCTTTAAGGCTAAAATGACTCAGTAGACCGATTTGGTCTTTCAATAATAACATACAACTCAATTCCAAACACATACCCACGCAGGGGTCAAAATACAATAAACTCCCGTACAACGGGGAAAAGATACTGCAGCGGAAAAGAAAATACAACTAGACCAATATGACATCAACGGATCCTCGTGTGATTAGTATCGTTAATCTTTCATCATCCTTTGTGCCGACCCTATGCTATGCTCCAAAAGCTGAATGCAAAAATAGACATCCACCCCGTGAATACTCGAGGGTTAGCAAAACTCCACTGTTTTGCTAGTGCAAGTACAAGTGCAAAAATACGAGCCATACAATTCACATTCCACGAATAACAATAACCAGGAATCCACAAAGATCCAAACGTAACAAAAAGTACTTCCCGAGGCAAGATTTTGGGTAAATATTTCCAAAACCAAAAGAAAATAATTAAAGGGAAACAATTTATAAAACAGTTTAAAATGCCATCGAGAGTTTTAATAGAAAACAATTTAGGATTACCGAATCCTTATCTTTCCAAAAATCAATAGGGTCATAGCCCAAAGGTTTTGTTTTCGCAAATAGAAAACCGACAACAGTTCACAGGACTAAAACCCAAGTCACGTGTCCTCGACGGACGTAAAAATCAATACCAACTCGTGAAGTTTTTACTCGTGAATCCCGGACTCAACCCATTGGAATTCCCTCCGTGATCCCGTCGGACCCCCCGAGGTGAGTAAAATACGTTCACTAAATAAACACCAACCTGTGAAGTTTTTACTCGTGAATCCCAGACTCAACCCATTGGAATTCCCTCCGTGATCCCGTCGGACCCCCCGAGGTGAGTAAAATACGTTCACTAAATAAACACCAACCTGTGAAGTTTTTACTCGTGAATCCCGGACTCAACCCATTGGAATTCCCTCCGTGATCCCGTCGGACCCCCCGAGGTGAGTAAAATACGTTCACTAAATAAACATATCACACCAAGCATCGCCTTGGGAACAGGGTAATACCATTGATCCCGCCCGAGGCCTCGAAGGACCCTCCCGAGCTGGCAAGCTAAACAAATCACAACACATGCATCGCCTTGGGAACAGGGTAATACCATTGATCCCGCCCGAGGTCTCGAAGGACCCTCCCGAGCTGGCTAGCTAAACAAATCACACACATAGCACAATGCAACAAAGATATCCAAAAAATTCCTTCAGAGGTATCAAACACTTAGCAAAACACCTCGTCAAACCACAACGCACCGAAATGACATAATATACATCCACACGCAATACCAAGTGCAACATCAACACCAAACATATCCATAGAAATCACATAGTCATTTACAAACTACACCATTCACAAAACACACGCGTTTTGAAAGTGAGCCTTTAACAAGGCTAGCCAAATCTTTTGAAAACTCGTTTCAAATAACCAAACAAACACATTGAGACGGTCACCAATCATCATATCCACAAAACAAGAAAAGTATGGACAAGGTACTTGCCTCGAATAAGAACAACGCGGAGAATCGACCGAAATAGGTTGACACGAACCGACTATGAACCCGTCGTCTCCACCGATCGCCAACTCGCGGTCATAAACTACGAAGGACAAATAAAACAACGAAAATGAATTCCATAACACGACTCAAAGCCGTTGAATTCAAAGAACGAATGATGAAAGTTCAAGTGTTTTCCCCAAAATGGCCAAGAACACGATTCGTCCCGACAAAACACGAAAACGGAATTCCAAGTCGAAATATGGATATACAATCCATAGAATATGTTTAAAAACATCATTTAACCGCAATCGATCCATCAAAAACGGATGGAAAACGAGATCGAGAATAAATCCCCCAAAAAGTCGATTCGAAGGAAATCAAGAAATATACTTCGATTCGACGAAGAACAATGGATTAAATGATGTTAAACACAAGAATACTACCAAGATTAATCATACCCATCATGAATTAATCAACAACACGGAACGAATCAGACAAAAATGCAAAACCCCCCAAATTCACGAAATTAGGGTTCTAAGGAAGGTTACCTTGATTCGCTGGATCAAAGGATGATAACAGATGATTGATTGATGTTATGAACTCAAGAACTTCGTGGATTTGTTGTTAAACAACATGGCTTCGTCACCTCCGAAGCTCCAGCCGCGGATCGAAAAGAAAGGAATTGAAAAAAAAAGTGAGAATGAGGCTGCTCTGCCACATTTATACTGGGCCGGACTAGCGCGCGCTAGGCTGCCGAGCTAGTGTGCGCTATCGGCCCAGGCCGCAATCCAGTGACCTTCTGGACTAGACTGCTCGTCTGTGTAGCGTGCGCAGCCTTCCAGCCAGAAGGCGCTACCGCCGGCCGTAGCATACGCAGCTGGCCCGACAAGAGCGCGTGCGCTACTCGCCGAGCCTAACCGATTCCGTAACCCTGTGACTCCACCGCCTGCACTCCGATAAGCGTCGTTAAAGGCCGATAAGCGTGCGCTACACCTACCGTTAGCGCCACAGCCTTCCGGCCATAGCGTGCGCTTACGCGGTTCTCGCGCACCGTCCGGCCGGTGCCCGCAATCGTCCGGCCAGTCCCGCAACCGTCCGGCCAGTGCTCGAACACCAGGGCTCGACGACTCGATTTTCGAAAATGTACGGAACGAACACGACGAAAGTTCGCGGACAACATCAACGACCCGAAATGAAAACATAATACCATAATTAACCATACGCGACCAAGAAACGGGTCGAGACAACAATTACAGATACAGATACCCGTAACTTTTAAGAAATTACAAAATGGCCCAAAACGCCCGGAAATCACGATACGTGATTGAATAACCAAACCGAAGTTTAAAACACGTCTAACAAAGTTAAACGGACTTACAGGAAATTCGAAACAGCAGTTTCGAACGAGATTCGCAAGAATCGAACTAAAGTGCGGAAAAGTCGCCAAAAAGCACGGAACTCAACAAAACGACACCAAAACGAACTCGGATGACAAAAAGTGCAGAATTAATCATTCTCAGAATGACGAAACGGTCATGAGCGAGTCGTCAAAACGGACTCCGGCCGAAAAAAGAAATTTACCGAAAATCGAAAATTGCGGATATTACATTCTACCCTCCTTAAAAGAAGTTTCGTCCCGAAACTTAAAACAAGTAGGGAGGAGAAATATCCCCTGCCAGGAAAACTCTACGAGATACGCAAAAACCAAAAACTCGTGCCCGACAGCGAAATGCTGCAAGAAACGCAAAGAGACATACGGCGTGAAAACACACTCCACGGCGACCAACACAACGTCGCCGTTAGGAATATAATAAAACCAACAAATGACAAGCGTCATCAAACGGATAATATAGTCAAGTCAATTATCCGAATAGTCACAAGACACACGAATGAAAATCAATACGATTGACCAACCCAACGGTTCATCAATCAAAACGCGAGCCAGACGCTGAACAAATACGGAATTCCACCGCCTAAGGGTTGGAAGATCGAAAACGAGACTAATTTCCCGAATTTAAGGGAATTACGAAGGATCCTGAACGCTCAACAATCACGAAACGAGAATAAAAACCTAACAAACAAACGATCGAGACAACAAAAATCGAACAATCATGTCCGAAACACGAAGGATAATAAAATTCAAACAACAACTCCTAGGATGATCTGGTGAGAACAACAAGACATGCATTCCCATAAGATCCACAGGAAAGGGAATAGCGATTGAAAAGTCACAACGACAAACGAGTTATTCCGAAACAATACCACCCTCATTCGATCAACAAAAGCAAGGGATAGGGAAAGTTCAGAAAAGTCAACGAACATAAACGATGTTAGGAATACTTGTTAGATTTTGATGATGTCATTAATTTAAAATCAAATGTTTATTACTTGGCAAAATGTAAGGAAGAACCAAATGAGTATCTTCCATAGGCCAAAATATGTTAAGTATAAAAATTGGCAAAATGTAAAGAAGAACCAAATGAGTATCTTCTATAGGCCAAAGTTAGCTAGGCTGAAAATCGGCTAAGTACTAAAGTACAGCCTAGTCCATCAGAGAAGTACAGCCGATTTCAAATCAGAGTAGCCCTGGTCAACTAAAATTTATCGAGAAGTTTGACCAGATCACAATGAGGTACCTCGGGAAGTCACCGATCAAACAAGTCTCAAACAAAGGAATAATGAGAGAACCTACTGCAGAGATGTAAGCCGCACATCACCTACTCAACTACAAACCTAGTACTCCAAATCCACGTCGGATGCTTTGAAAAGTCAAATATTACTAAAGCTCACATGCAACGTGAAGAGACAAATTGGAGTGATTCCCGCAAGAGATATGATTTAATTAAATCATCCTGACCCACCGTGAAGACTTTAATCCTTTTATATTCAAAAGATTCGGCGCCCACATGCAGAAGTCCTCACAACGGTCGGAAGATAAAATTAAATAATGGGAATCCAAATTTTGCAACGCTCGTAAAAGATTAAACAATGAAGTCTCTCTCCAACGGACGGATTTGTTCAAAGATTTGCAACGGCTACAAGGAAGAAGCTCAGAGATCGTGATCTATATATATCCGAAGATTTGAAACTGAGCAACTACCGGTGCGAACATATACTCTAGCGATCAAAGCAAACAAAGCAATCTCAAGCAATCAAATAGCATCGAGAAAAAAAGAGCAGATCCAAAAAGTTCATATTCAAGGAAGCTCTTAAGTTGGAGAAGACAAACACTCTTGTCTTTAAATCTTGAGTACGGGGTACTTCACTGGTTGAAGTAGCAGACTGTAAAGGCATCCGAGGATCGAGGATCAAGAGGTGCAAGGCAGTCAAGTGTGTGTACAACGGCACGAATTCCACCGGTTGGAAGTCGTTGTAGTGTGTTGTGAATCACCGTAATCTTTATCATCGGTTGAAAATTATAGTGAATTCATCTCCAATCGGTTTGGAGAAAAGTGGATTAGTAGAGGATTACCCCACCTCCGAGACCACTATAATCGCTGTGTTATTTATCGTTTTACCGCATCATACTCTAACCACGCATACATTGTTAAGTGTTTCATTAAGATTAATTTATATTCACATCACCGACTTCCGCACTTATCCAAGAACAAACGACTCCAAGTCATTTGTTTGATTATCAGCTGAAGAAACTCACTCTTCGGAAAAAGAGTTCAAGAGTTTCAACAAGTCTATTCACCCCCCCTCTAGACTTGTTCCTGGACGACTTGTGACCTACAAGTGGTATCGGAGCGGTTGGTTCATTTTTTTCTCACGAACCAGATCTATACTAGATATATATCTTATCTCTCACGTTATAATGGAACACATGCACTCTAGACTCCCTGTCTTTTCAGTTGACGAGTATGATCTCTGGAAGATAAGAATGCAGGCACATTTATCTTCAATCCATGACGACATGTGGTGCATCATTGAAGACGGTCCATTCATTTTTGAGAAGGACAACACAGCCGAGGAGATCGCAGCTGGGAAGCCCAAAAAGATCCCTAAGAAGAGAACGGAGCTGACCCCCGAAGAGAGAAAGCTGGCCAATCTTGACAACAGGGCCAGAGATGTGCTATACCAAACTCTTGACAAATCCACAATGGTCAAGATCAAAAATTGTAAGAATGCCAAAGAGATTTGGGACACATTAGCTCTAATGTGTGAAGGAACGGAGCTGATCAAGGAAAACAAGTTGTCAATAGCTATCCAAAAGTTTGACAACTTTAAAATGAAGAATGGTGAATCAATAGACCAAGTGGACACAAGGTTCACTGAAATTATCAATGAAATCAACTCCCTGGGCAAAACTTATGGCAACAGGAAATGGCACTCAAGGTCCTCGATCACTCAATCCCGAATGGAGCATGAAGGTCGTAGCTATGAGAGAATCCAAAGACTGAATAAGATAAAGATTCAGAGTCGTTTCTTCCGATCTAAAGGCTTATGAGTTCGAGCTTCCAAGCTCATCCTCAATCGAGCTCGCAGAGAAGGGAATCGCATTTGCACTGAGTCCCCGCTAAGAGCCTATCCGATGTGAAACCTCCAAATCCACTAGATTTTGAGGAAGAAATGGCGTTCATTATGCAAAGGTTCAGAATTTCGTAAAGAACTACTCCAAGTATAAGAAAAACTACAAGGAGAACCCAAGAAGGAACCGTAAGGTCGAAGTCGGAAAGTTGAATGCTACAATCATTATAAAATAGACACATCCAAATGGATTGTCCCGAGCTCAAGAAGGATGAAACCAAGAAGGAGGTGGGCGTAAAGGAAGACAAGAAAAGCTCTCATCGGAGAAGACCAGAGCATGTCGAATCAAGTGGCGGTTTCTTTTCCGATGAAGACGAGGAGTATGATTGCACGATGGCAAACTTGGCCGATGAAGAGGTAACCTCTAAACCTACCGGTTCAAATAATAGCTCACCATGTCACAAGATATGGATTTACATGAATCGGTAAATCGCTTATTCAAAGATTTTGAAACACTTAAATCGCACACCAAGTCAGACAAGAGAGAAGACTCACTGCAAGATGAGAATAGCAATTAAAAATGATTTCAAAACTCACTTAGATTTAAATAAGGTTGAGACAACTACATGATTTTAAAACTGTGCAAGTGTCAATACAAATGAGATAGACCGGCTAAATATTTTACTTAAAGAAAAGTCACCGCACTTGCTCATGCCAAAGCCGAGTTTACTAAGCCGGGCACGCTTAAATAAAACTCAGCGCAGAAATAACCTCCCCGAAGGCGTCTTCAACTCGGGCGAATTGTGTACTTATAAAAGGTCATTATATACCAAATCGCCTCGATATGATTCTCACACTCCCTCTAGTTCTCAAACCAAGTTTATCAAGGGAGAAACAATGGTCTCGATCACGAGCCTGTATAAACCGATTTTCAAAAACAGCAACAAATGTCAAACGCCTAGCCGCAGTCAAGTTACACTGCATACCACCTAGACAGCGACTAGCAAAGGGCCTGCAAAAGCAAGAAATTCTGCATAACATGCCCACTATTACCAACAACTCCCCAAAAATAGATTTCATAATGGGAGGGGCAGATGGAAACCTCAAGGTTATCCAAATTACCAAAATGAACAAGTGTGGAGACCACAAAGGTTTAACAAATGGTCTCACTAGATTTAGAAATGGCCCACACTATTTTGAGGAATATCCTAGATACAATCCAACCAGAGATTTAGACCTCGACCACGTGCACCGTATAAGGGTTATAATAATAATAACAATTCCTATAATCCAAGGAGAAATCAATTCTCCAGAAACCAACTAACCCCAAAGGACCCACACAAATTTGGGTACCTAAATCTCTCGCTTGTTTAATTGCGTAAAAGATGGAAGGACTACAACCACATCTCCTCAAGCTCAAATTTTGGAGGTGAAGAGTGGTTTGTAGACTGGATGCTCGAGGCACATGACCGGGAACAAGAGGATGTCGACCAAATATATCAAGGAAAGAGGTCCCGATGTAACCTTTGGAGATAGCTCTAGAGGACAGACAAAAGGCTTTGGAGAGTTGCACCGAGGAAACATTGTAATATCCAAAGTTCATTATGTCAAAGGGCTCAAGTACAACCTCCCGAGCATAAGCCGCCCGCGACGAGAAGAATCTAGTAGTCTTCACCATTTTGAAGTGTATGGTGATAGACATCTTATCCGGAGAAATAAAGCTACAAGGTTTCCGAAGAAGAGATGTATACATGATTGATTGGAACACAGAACACCTAACTCCCGTTTTCTATCCAAGACTCGTAGCCGAGAATGGATGGTCGTGGCACAAAAGACTATGTCACCCGAACTTCAAAGCCATCAACAAGATTAGCTCTCGGAGTCGGGTCGAGGACTTCCAAATGAAGTATTCAAGAAGGAAGCACTCGTGATGCATGTCGAAGGGAAAGCGCACCAAGGCGTCGTTCAAGCCAAGGCACCTACAACGCTCACAACAAGGATCTTAGATCTACTCCACATGGATCTATTTGGTCCCATCAAGCCAAGGACTTTGAGCGCGTAAAGCATGCTCTTGTGATTGTAGATGATTATTCAAGGTACACTTGGATCATCTTTCTATTCAAGAAAAGTGAAACCTTGACCAAGTTACCCGAGCCGAGAAGGATCCGTAATGAGAAATCCCTCTCCATAATCAAGATCGATCGATAGAGGAGGAGAGTTTCTCAACAAGGCGATAATCGATTTCAGCGATCGTAATGGGATCCAAGATGAGCTCTCTGCAGCCTGTGACGCCCACAGAATGGTGTTGCCGAAAGAAGGAATGTAACTCGAAGGAAGCAAAGAAGGTCCATGATTGCGTAAGCGGACCTACCCAAGAGGTTCTCGGGGTCAAGTCATAACACACCGCCACACCTGCATCAGAGTATGATAGTAGGGAGACATGGCAAAACTCCCTATGAGGTTTGGAATACTAGAACTCCTACCGTTGCTTACTTTCATGTTTTTGGTTGCAAGTGTTTCATCCACAACAACGGTAAAACACACTAAATGCCTTTGATGCTAAACCGATGATGGTCTATTTATGGGATATTCCCAAAGAAGCAAGGCATATAGAGTTTTCAACAAAAGAACCTTAGTTGTGGAGGAAACACCCCATGTTGTTTTTGATGAATCTACCGTTGAGTACAGAAACAACTTGAGCAAATTGAGAACAAGCTCAAGTCAAGAACCCTTGAAGAAGTCATTGTACATGACACCGAATGGTGGACTCACCGCAGATCACCGATGACCCAACCGCAATCGATGAAGACCCAACCGCAGATCGACAGATCACCAAACCTATCTCGATCCAGCTTGCCGCCAAGAAGACTCAAATGAGCAGACAAAGACTCATCTCAGCCTGTAACCAAGCCGCAGATGACAAGGCGGTAGCCGATCCAGCTTGCACTTAATCCAAACAGATGCGTATAACCACCGCAGCAATCCAACAGGGGAACAAACCTAAGAGGACGAGATCCCCAAATGGCTTAAGGATCATCCAATTCAGCAAATCATCGTAAAGTTGATCGATGGAGTCAAGACAAGACACCAACTCTACCAAACAGAATGGCGATGTTCTCATGTTTCATGTCACAAATTGAACCCAAGACTACGTAACAAGCCTTGGAAGATTATTCATGGATTAATGCCATGCAAGAGGAATTGAGCAGATGGAAAGAAACAAAGTTTGGGAACTAATGCATGCACTCCGATCACAAGAAAGTTATTGGCACCAAATGGGTGTATAAAAACAAGAGTGATGAAGACGGAGCCGTTGTTAGGAATAAAGCCGACTCGTAGCAAAAGGATATGCACAAAGGTGAGGGAATAGATTTTGATGAAACTTATGCACTGTTGCAAGATTAGAAGCCATCGACTATTCCTCGCATATGCCGCATTCAAGGATTTTGAAGTTTACCAGATGGATGTGAAAAGTGCGTTTCGAATGGAATCCTAGAAGAAGAAGTCTATGTAGAGCAACCCCTGTGTTTTGTCAAAGGAGACAAAGTCTATAAGTCGTTGAAGGCTCAGATGGACTCAAGCAAGCACCGAGAGCATGGTATGAAACACTGTCTCTGTGTTTCTTGAGAAAATGGATTTTGCAAAGGAAAAGTGGACAAGACCCTATTTAGAGTGGAGCACGAAGGCCACATATTAATAGCTCGATTTATGTGGATGACATCATATTCGGATCAACCAATCCAGACTATGCGAGAAATTCTCCAACCTCATGCAAAGAGAATTTGAGATGAGTATGATGGGAAAGCTTAACTTCTTTCTCGGATTACAAGTTAAGCTGATGGAAAAAGGAATTTTCATCAACCAAGCAAAGTATACTAGAGATCTTATCAAGAGATATGGAATGGAATCACCAAGCCCGCAAGAATTCCAATGAGCACAAGTACTCACCCGGATGCACGAGGCAGAATATCAGTGGACTCAACCCACTACAGAGGACTCATCGGATCTCTTCGTACCTAATCGCAAGCGTGCGACATATCATATGCGCTGGAGTTTGTGCAAGATTCCACCAAGCCAAAGCAATCACACCTAGATGCGCCTAAGAGAATAATCAAGTACCTAAAGTCTACCATTAATGTTGGACTATGGTACCCCAAGGATGACAACTTCGAGCCGTCAGATACTCAGATGCGGATTTCACGATGCAAAATCAATAGGAAGAGCACTAGTGGAACGTGTCAATTCCTAGAACCAGATCGATATCCTGGTTTAGCAAGAAGCGTGTTTCTAACTCCATATCCACTACAGAGTCGAATACCTAGTCAGCAGTAGTCATGCACAAATTCTATGGATCGCACAACGCTTAAGGGACTACAATATTATTGCCAACGAAGTTCCAATATGGTGTGACAACAATAAGTGCTATTGCAATAACCAACAATCCGGTTTTGCACTCAAGGACGAAGCACATTGACATCAAGCACCATTTCATTCGAGATCATGTGCTTAACAAAAGGGTTAGAGTTGAAAGAGTCACACAGACTACCAAATAGCCGACATCTTCACCAAACCATTGCCAAGAAAGATTCCTAGAGCTTAGCAGAGACCTTGGATTACTAGATTGGGAATCTAGTTCAAGCAAGTTGAAGGAAGGACGGACTCGTAATCACCCTAAGCCGATGCAAAGTAGAAGACGAAGGCCGACAAAGCAACTTAGCCGCATGTAATACTGTGGAGAAGTTAATTAACCTCGTTGCAGAGTGGTCAACAAATAACGAAATCGCACTACTAAGTTCTCTAAACCGATCTCTAATTCTTAATTAATATCCGCCACATTTATAAATATTATTTTAGCTAAAATGGCATTTAAAATATACATCGTTATAAGCCAAGTGGCAATTTTAAATACACACGTCACACGCCTATTTAATTAACCTCTACGGTGGCCAATCGTAATCAACCGTCAAATTTTAAATGGGGCCACCGATTCAAATTTGAAATTCAAAAGAATATGAAAAGGCGTACTCACCGTTTAAATTTATAATAAACTAATCCAAACGTCCTTTCATCTTCTTTATAAGGAAGAAAACCCTTTCACTTTCCTCTTTACGCTTCGTAAACCCTAGAACTTACAGAGCAAAATATACACTAAATCCTAAAATTCTCTTTGCGTAAATGGCATCTCTTGAAGGAGCAAACTTGAAGGCGATGAAGGACCAGGTCATCTTCTCCATGGTCGCCGATTTCAAGGATTATTAGAAGCGAATCTAGAGGACTTCGATATGCTCGACTTAATCCGGCGATGAAGTCGAATCTACCTACCTGCTCGACATCAACCCGCAAAGATTTGTTCAAGGAAGATGTCGAATTTTATCGTAATGCCTCTCTCGTTCAAAGACGGATTAACAAATTACCGGGCGGAATCCCTATCACCATAGATCGAGAGAAGATCCGCTCGTATTCGGGATGAAACATCGTGGCTTGGCGGTCGAAGCTCTTAAACAATCACCCGCCGAAACCTCGAAGACGATCAAAATCGAAAACATCCCCAGAAATTGAAGTTTACAAATAAGAGAAATGAGTTGAAGAGGGTTTATCGAGTCGCCCGACATCACAAACAAGATAGTCATGGGAATGGCAGAAGCTATGACCAACCTGTCATCTTCAAAATTCATGGTGTTGGGTGCGTTAATTCAACGAGAGGAAGTTGATTGGGCCGATTATATTTTCGTGCAACTTGTTCGCGAGGTGAACAAGGTCGAATGGCTCAAGGTGAGAAGAAATTCAAAACTAAGTTGGCGCTCTAACGCATCTTAGTTGGCTTTTGAGAAAATCGGAGTGGCCAAGGGAAACATTGACCCTTTCCACCCAAACAAGAGGCTAGGTCACATGGACCATGACAAGAAGAAGGTTGGAGTCACCGGGAGGGCACCAGCTTGTTGAAGGATTTGCCGACTCAAGCTTTTGTCCAAGATACGATTTATCGACTCGGACCAACTCGCACCGAGATCGGAATCGCAATGAGTCCGAGAATGAGTCTCGACGATACACCAATCGCCATCCGATTCAAGAGAAGGGGACCACCCTGCAGGACCTTCCAACCTCGGTCATCACCCGAACCCTCTCCAAAGAGGCCAAGGAAGTCAGCAGTCAAGGAGAGCAAATGAGCAAGATACCAGCCCATCAGCCACTACCACCATCCGACCTCACCGCACTGATACCGAAACTCGAATTGTACTGTTATTACACCTCCAAAGGTACATGACCGAAGAAGAGGAAGCAGGTCTTGTTATATCTATTCCTCAAGCGATTACACTTTCAATCTCTTAGAAAATAATACTTTTAATCTCTATTGAGCAACTTCAGCTTGTCAAACCGCAAGCGTAAAAACACTCCTTTGTAAATATTTTTAAAGAGTGGAAAACTCTAAAACCATGTCTTTTACAAATTTTCAAACTTTTGTTGAAACTAGTGGTTGGGAATACCCCTGCCACGGAGGATGTTCACCGATTTTTGCAAAGAGTCGATTTAGCTTTACTCCTCCAGATAACCGGTTCATGTCACATTTTGAGACAAACATGGACCATTTTATCCACTCTATAATGCTCAAGATTTTTGATGGTAGCTTTGGAGAGGAGGAGGAAGAGGAGGAAGTAGAAAAGGAGATTAGGATTGAAGAAGTTGATGAAGAGAATGAAATTATCAATTTGGTTGAAGAGGATGAAGAAGAAAAAGAACTCAAGAAAACATACCAGTTGAAAAGGAGACAGAGGAGATTGAGAAAACAAGAAGTAGCTGATGAAGGAGATGAAGAAGGAGAAGAAGTTGATCAGGAAGAAGAAGAAGAAGAAGATAAGGAGGAGGATGATGAGAATGATGAAGGAGAAGAGAAGGAGAAGGACGATGCTAAGGATGATGATGATGATGATGATCATGATGATGGAGGTGAAGGAGGAGCAGAAAAGAAAAAGAAAAAGATGAGGAAAAAGAGAAAGAAAAACTGAGAAGAAGAAAAAGAAAACTGGAGAAGGAGAAAAGAGAAATCAAGAAGAAGAAGGGAAAGAGGAAGAAAGAGAGAAGGAGCCAGAGCAGAGCCGAGCCTACCAACGAAGTCAGCAGATAGGATTGTTGTACCTCCCCAGACACTGCCCAGACGCAGAGCCGGCAGAGGACTCCGTGTCGTGACCCTGAGAAGACTCAATCGACCTACTGGCCGCAGCCAGAGCCTCGCAGCCTAGTGACTCCCTTTGTCAAGGATCGAGAACACTCCCATCGCCTCGCTTATCACCTACCATGACCGAGCCGATCAAGCTGCATTGTCGAGACACCATTGGGGAGTCGTTGTCAACTCAGTCACTCCCGACCTTCGCACCATAAATGCCAAGATTGACACCCTACTTCACGAGAAATCCTCACCTCCTCCTCCTACAAACAAATGTAATGCCCTTTGGCATGTCCGATTGGATGAGCCGCATGGAACAACAGCTGACAACCCTCATTGATCTGCAAAAAGGGGGAAGATAGGATTCGGGGAAGAGAGAGAAATCGAAGTAAGAAGAAGCAAGATGTCCCTCGATTGAAGGACCCTCTAGCCTAAAGAGGAAGGAAGTCAGAGATCAAGAAGACAAGGCCGACTGCACCAAGGGAAGCGCAGGACCGTAAGCGGCTTTGAACCTACTCTTGAATGGGAAGGGTTGGAGCTATGGTATGTTGAAGATTTCGCCCATTTGAAGCTCTTGAAATGTGGGGAGCCGCTAGGAAAAGGTTCATCGAGACTATTATGTCCTGGGAACTACTTCAAGATGACAAACTCTCCCCACAGAGATTTTCATAAACCGGATGGAAGAAGTTCACCCTAAGCTTTGGGTCGTTTCAAAAGTACACAAAAGAACAAAAGCCTTTCCTATGATTCCCTTATTCGTAGTCAAGAAGCACCAATCCGCATGGATGGTGAACTTGATGAGCTACAACTTCAAAAGGAAATCAAGCTAGTGTGCCTCGAGAACAAATTCAGATCTCGGCAGAGCAGGATTTCGCAAAGACTCGTGGTAAAAGAAAGTATGGCCTTGCTCCACCAAGGTAAGACCTATCGGAGCCAAACCATTCAAGCTCGCCAAGCACCTACTAGAAGAGGCAGAGGAAGAGGCAGATGATCTTTTAATTATTTTTCTTACTTGTAATTTTATTTTCAGTACTTAAAACATTCTTGTATAATTTCAATGATAAGTCGAAAATCTATGAACAATTGCTGAATGACAATTTTCCAGCTTGTCTCAATATTAGATCGATTTCGCTTTTGTCTCGCACTTAAGTGCAGACTTGGTCATTTGATTTCTTACTTAGTTTTGCCATCATCAAAATAGGGGAATTTGTTAGGAATACTTGTTAGATTTTGATGATGTCATTAATTTAAAATCAAATGTTTATTACTTGGCAAAATGTAAGGAAGAACCAAATGAGTATCTTCCATAGGCCAAAATATGTTAAGTATAAAAATTGGCAAAATGTAAAGAAGAACCAAATGAGTCTCTTCTATAGGCCAAAGTTAGCTAGGCCGAAAATCGGCTAAGTACTAAAGTACACCTAGTCCATCGTAGAAGTACACCGATTTCAAATCGTAGTAGCCCTGGTCAACTAAAATTTATCGAGAAGTTTGACCAGATCGCAAATGAGGTACCTCGTGGAAGTCACCCGATCGACAAGTCTCAAACAAAGGAATGAGAGAACCTACTGCAGAGATGTAAGCCGCACATCACCTACTCAACTACAATTTAGTACTCCAAATCCACGTCAAGATGCTTTGAAAAGTCAAATATTACTAAAGCTCACATGCAACGTGAAGAGACAAATTGGAGTGATTCCCGCAAGAGATATGATTTAATTAAATCATCCCGACTCCACCGTGAAGACTTTAATCCTTTTATATTCAAAAGATTCGGCGCCACATGCGTAAGTCCTCACAACGGTCGGAAGATAAAATTAAATAATGGGAATCCAAATTTTGCAACGCTCGTAAAAGATTAAACAATGAAGTCTCTCTCCAACGGACGGATTTGTTCAAAGATTTGCAACGGCTACAAGGAAGAAGCTCAGAGATTGTGATCTATATATATCCGAAGATTTGAAATCGAGCAACTACCGTGCGAACATATACTCTAGCGATCAAAGCAAACAAAGCAATCTCAAGCAATCAAATAGCATCGAGAAAAAAAGAGCATCCAAAAAGTTCATATTCAAGGAAGCTCTTAAGTTGGAGAAGACAAACACTCTTGTCTTTAAATCTTGAGTACGGGTACTTCATCGGTTGAAGTAGCAGATCAGAAGGCATCCGAGGATCGAGGATCAAGAGGTGCAAGGCAAGTGTGTGTACAACGGCACGGAATTCCACTAGTTGGAAGTCATGTAGTGTGTTGTGAATCACCGTAATCTTTATCACCGGTTGAAAATTATAGTGAATTCATCTCCAACCGGTTTGGAGAAAAGTGGATTAGTAGAGGATTACCCCACCTCCGAGACCACTATAATCGCCCGTGTTATTTATCGCTTTACAGCATCATACTCTAACTGCTGCATACATTGTTAAGTGTTTCATTAAGATTAATTTATATTCGTCATCAGCTGACTTCCGCACTTATCCAAGAACAAACGACTCCAAGTCATTTGTTTGATTATCAGCTGAAGAAACTCACTCTTCGGAAAAAGAGTTCAAGAGTTTCAACAAGTCTATTCACCCCCCCCCCTCTAGACTTGTTCCTGGACGACTTGTGACCTACAAACGAGTCGACAGAGTCGAAAACACAAGAGTTCCAAATCCGATCCACTTCGAATAAAAGAACTAATAGAACCAAATGATGTCACTCCCGAACAAGGTTCACAAGAATCGAACCGAACTCAAAAAAGTCACAGCGATAACCAGATAGACCCACAACAAGATCGCAGTTCGTTCGGACAATGAAACCGAAATACAGAACAAGTTCATAAAGTATCAACGAACACGAGCGAATCGATAGACTGGAGAAAGAGAAAATACTGAAGTTAAAATAGTACGGGTATTACCTCCGACCTTGTCCACGAAATTCACAAAAACGGGAGCAACGTAACAAGACACTTAAACAACTGACACATAACGGAACCATCACCGATGCACACGGTCATACCAAACCAAGCTCTAACAGCTCGCACATGCTCGACAACGCAGAAATCACTACGAGGCGACAATATTCAATACCAACATCCCACCTCTCACAGAGGGCTAACACAACAAATGTGTGGAAAACGACTCAACGCTCACACCACCGATTCGATCATACTCGGGAGCAAACATCATAAGGACAATGCGACATCATACATACATACTCATCCCTCAAACGGGAATGGATAGGTTTTAAAAACGAAAACCTCATTTTGAAAATAATTTAAAAGAATACCGGTTGATCTTGAGTATCACCTTTCAAAAAAAAGTACAAACGTGAAACATCGTCATCGAGACTTTGGAGAACCATTTCACATTAGATAAAAATGAGGACACTTTCTCTTAGTAAAAACTTTCAGAATATTCGACTCTCGGGTCTAAATAAAAGTGTTTCTAAAACATTGAAAATATCTCAAAACATTTTGGTCCTCGAGGTAGAAGAATTTGGAAACATATTGTGGCACCTTAGATGCACCACGAGAAAATAATTCATTTTAAAAGTATGTCTCGAAATTTATTTTCTAAGATACTCAAGGTTTTCAAAGATAATTCAATGGGCTAGAATGCCCAAAAATTTCAGGTAATTACACAAAACATTATAGCACCGTGGGTCCCGCGCCGGAACTCACCAGGCTAAAAGCCATTTACAACGTCAAAAAGGCCGATGACGGTGATATTTCAAAAACTTACAAAATCCATTTACAAAATACTAAATACTGTCATAAGAATTTCGCCAAAGCGATCAAGGCCATAATGCCAAAACTCGGTTAAAGGAATCGGTTTTCGAAATAAAACTCAGTCGGTAAAATACCGAAAGCCATTACAAAAGAACTCACGCAGCGGATAAAAGAAATAAAGTCAAACATGCACAATCCAGCAACACTACTCCTCATATGAACGAAATAGGAGGGTCAAATAACCACATATCAAGAAATCAAAATCCATAAGAGGATTCCGTCACTTAACAAATAATCATAAAATAGCTCGTGTCACACGAGGCACAACACAAAGAAGGGAGACTTACAGCCACAGGTCGCACGAAGATGATGATCGCCCCACGATACTAATCACGACCAACAAACTCAGACGACGCATCGCGACACGACTCAGTCAGATAAAATCTGACAAAACAAGACTCAAACAACACGACTTGACCCGACAGCCTAGGTTTCCTCAACCTAAGCTCCGATACCATTTATGTAACACCCCCAATCCACTCAGGGATATTACACGCCGTAGACCCTTTCCTCAAGGATCTACCAGGCTGGTAACAACATAAGACATCTCAACAATGCCTTTAAGGCTAAAATGACTCAGTAGACCGATTTGGTCTTTCAATAATAACATACAACTCAATTCCAAACACATACCCACGCAGGGGTCAAAGTACAATAAACTCCCGTACAATGGGGAAAAGATACTGCAGCGGAAAAGAAAATACAACTAGACTAATATGACATCAACGGATCCTCGTGTGATTAGTATCGTTCATCTTTCATCATCCTTCGTGCCGACCCTATGCTATGCTCCAAAACCTGAATAAAAAAATAGACATCCACCCCCCGAATACTCGGGGGTTAGCAAAACTCCACTGTTTTGCTAGTGCAAGTACAAGTGCAAAAATACGAGCCATACAATTCACATTCCACGAATAACAATAACCAGGAATCCGCAAAGATCCAAACGTAACAAAAAGTACTTCCCGAGGCAAGAGTTTGGGTAAATATTTCCAAAACCAAAAGACAATAATTAAAGGGAAACAATTTATAAAACAGTTTAAAATGCCATCGAGAGTTTTAATAGAAAACAATTTAGGATTACCGAATCCTTATCTTTCCAAAAATCAATAGGGTCACAGCCCAAAGGTTTTGTTTTCGCAAATAGAAAACCGACAACAGTTCACAGGACCAAAACCCAAGTCACGTGTCCTCGACGGACGTAAAAATCAATACCAACTCGTGAAGTTTTTACTCGTGAATCCCGGACTCAACCCATTGGAATTCCCTCCGTGATCCCATCGGACCCCCCAAGGTGAGTAAAATACGTTCACTAAATAAACACCAACTTGTGAAGTTTTTACTCGTGAATCCCGGACTCAACCCATTGGAATTCCCTCCGTGATCCCGTCGGACCCCCCGAGGTGAGTAAAATACGTTCACTAAATAAACACTAACCTGTGAAGTTTTTACTCGTGAATCCCGGACTCAACCCATTGGAATTCCCTCCGTGATCCCGTCGGACCCCCCGAGGTGAGTAAAATACGTTCACTAAATAAACATATCACACCAAGCATCGCCTTGGGAATAGGGTAATACCATTGATCCCGCCCGAGCCCTCGAAGGACCCTCCCGAGCTGGCTAGCTAAACAAATCACAACACATGCATCACCTTGGGAATAGGGTAATACCATTGATCCCGCCCGAGGCCTCTAAGGACCCTCTCGAGCTGGCTAGCTAAACAAATCACACACATAGCACAATGCAACAAAGATATCCAAATAATTCCTTCAGAGGTATCAAACACTTAGCAAAACACCTCGTCAAACCACAACGCACCGAAATGAAATAATATACGTCCACACGTAATACCAAGTGCAACATCAACACCAAACATATCCATAGAAATCACATAGTCATTTACAAACTACACCATTCACAAAACACACGCGTTTTGAAAGTGAGCCTTTAACAAGGCTAGCCAAATATTTTGAAAACTCGTTTCAAATAACCAAACAAACACATTGAGACGGTCACCAATCATCATATCCACAAAACAAGAAAAGTATGGACAAGGTACTTTCCTCGAATAAGAACAACGCGGAGAATCGACCGAAATAGGTTGACACGAACCGACTATGAACCCGCCGTCTCCACCGATCGCCAACTCGCGGTCATAAACTACGAAGGACAAATACAACAACAAAAATGAATTTCATAACATGACTCAAAGCCGTTGAATTCAAAGAACGAATGACGAAAATTCAAGTGTTTTCCCCAAAACGGCCAAGAACACGATTCGTCCCGACAAAACACGAAAACAGAATTCCAAGTCGAAATATGGATATACAATTCATAGAATATGTTTAACAACATCATTTAACCGCAATAGATCCATCAAAAACGGATGGAAAACGAGATCGAGAATAAATCCCCCAAAAAGTCGATTCGAAGGAAATCAAGAAATATACTTCGATTCGACGAACAACAATGGATTAAATGATGTTAAATACAAGAATAATACCAAGATTAATCATACCCATCATGAATTAATCAACAAAACGGAACGAATCAGACAAAAATGCAAAAACCCCCAAATTCACGAAATTAGGGTTCTAAGGAAGGTTACCTTGATTCGCTGGATCAAAGGATGATAATGGATGATTGATTGATGTTATTGTTGTATCGAGATTTATTCAACTCGATAGGCGATCGACTACAAGGCCGAGCGACCGAGTCCACACCAATCAAACTACGGCTAACTCGCCTAATCGAAGATACCAGCCCACCATCAAGTACCTAGCGATCGACTCCCAAGGCGATCGCCCTTCGGCATCTGGCGATCGACTCTAGTGCCCGGATAAGTACAACCGACCTACGCCCCGAACAGAGACGATCGCCCGGCAAAGTCATCGAAGACTGGATCTCAGAACAGCACCCACGTGCAGATCCACAAATGGCGCTGACAGACAAGACCTTTGACTCCAGCCTGTCACCTACCTCACCTACTGACAAGTCCGCCGAAAGTTACGAAGTGGAACCGCCCATGACAGCGACTCAGGACGCGTGTAGGCTCCCCATTGGACCGTACAGCTGGCTGCCAGCAGCAGCCGCGGACTTTAAGGGAACAAACCCATGTGCTAAAAGACGATCGCTCGATTATTATAATACAGTAAAGGCGATCGCCCGGCATATCCAAGTCCTATAAATAGAGAACCTCCTCCTACTGGAAAAAGGTTCCCAACTCATTCACTTACATTCCGAATTCATTCACGAAAATACAGAAGAACATACATACCATCAAGCTCCCAGCTTTCTCGCCGGAATCCATCTCAGGATTTCTCTCTCCGAATCTCTCATCCAGAAGACGATCGGCAGAGGCAAGAAGTCTCCACAAGGCAGATTCCAAGAGATTCATAAGCCCAGGAGCTCGAGCATACTGCTAAGATATGCCGTGAGAGACGGTCGATCTCTCACCGCCGCCACAGTTCATCCCCTTTGTTACAAGAACTCACAGAGCATCACATCTGGTTCTTCCGGCAATCTACACGCTCACTAGCTAAGATAACAAGAATCTTTACACTCATTGTAATTGTATTCTTACATTAGTACTTGTATCCCCGAATATTAGTATTAATAATATCTCGCGAGAGCATTCAAGCCTGGGACTAACAACCCCGACAAATCTTGTGTTATTTATCTTTCTCACGGAAGTGTTCTCGCATTTGTTTGCTATCCATCCATTCCAGCAATATCTATCTCCGGATAATATTTTGGGTAGCAACAATTGGCGCTAGAAGAAGGGGCGATCTTACCTTCATTTTTCATTCCTACCGTCCCGAAGAACACTCACTGTTCTCGGGGCATATACTTGAAGTGACACTCACTGTGCTTCAAAGAAAACCTTCAGAATCATGACATCCTCCGGTACATCGAAGAGAGCCACTCTCCGAACCGCCGGACACAATATACTGGCTCAATCCGAACCCCAGCCGACGACCGGGGGAAGCCGCGGCAACGCGAGACTCTCGATCCCGCACCTGAGAGATGGCCCCAACCTCTCACTCGACCAGTTCCAAACCGAGGAACAGATCGAGGAGGCTATGGCCATCCTATAGGAGCGACGGAGAGCATGCGCGTCGCCCGCAATAACTCCCTCGATCATCCGCCGCATGGGAAAATGGAAATTCAACGGGCTACTAGGCGAGCGATCGTCGGAAAGCCCCAATTCGCGAGAAAGGGCTCTCGCACGACCGGACGGATCCGTATTCAATCGCTTGGGCTGCGACCCATCCTGGCGACCGTGGCATTCTGTTTCCAACCACGAAAAGACGGAATCCGAATCCGTCACCAGGAGTTCAACCTACCCAACTCACAGCCGAACGCAGTCGCCTGTCGACTCCGCCCGATCGCTGTGGATCGGTGCTCGATCGCCTCGCTCCGCTCTGGCGCCGAGCCACGAGCGGCCGAAGCCACGGCTATGGCGCTGCTCTGGCCCACTCGACGAGATGAAAGCACTCTTGGACACTGGGGCAAGCGCCAGCAGAAAGATCACCGGGCTGACCGAGCCACTCGCGGTCCACATCGAGCTTGCCCCCATGCAACCAACGATCGCTCTTCCCAAAACACCTCTGTATGAAGGGAGATCGGACCCCGAAACCTACCTGAGTAAATTCTGAATCTACATGACTGGGCGTGGGGCATCTGATGCAACCAAGTGCCGGATCTTCCCGTTAACATTGGGCGAGCTGGCCCATAGGTGGTACGCCTCACTACCACCACGATCGATCATCTCCTTTGAGAAACTGGCGAATACAATGATGAATGAGTATGATTATGAATGATCAACAACAAAAGAAGTGAATATCCTTTTAACCGAGTAAGAATCAACTTACTCAACCGGTGAAGAATATCCGTCCACGGACAACGTCCTAAATGAAATGCCGGTCGCTCGAACAACCTTGAATAACACAATTACTAATAATCCATTCAATACACATATCAAACACGATTACAGCTATCTCAAACGTCGATACAACAATATCCAAACTCGTAGATGTACTCTAACGAATACGTTGAGAATATCCTTCCCGTTGGTTATAACCAAACCCAAATTATCGAAACCAACTTTCAAATGATTGATTCAAACCAGCAAAACAATATCAATGACATCAATAATCCAATAGGAATCCACAATTCAAGATTACAACAACATCAATCGGAAAATCCCCAAATTAACCGAAGTCAACCCCAAGGGTTCTTGAAGTAATCCCCAAAATAGCCATTAAATCCGTAGGAATATATTTATCCAAGGTAGATAATTCATACCTAACATATTCCAATAATAATCCAAGCTTACACGAAGAAATCGGAAGGAAAAACCCAAAAATCCGATATTCTAGATCCAAGAGATTAATACCTTAGATTTGATGTTTGGAGGTGATGAAGTGATGATTACTCCGGCTTATACGCTTGAAGATGATGATTTATGATTACACCTAGAAGAATACTCTCTAAATCGCTCCAAATCACCCGGAACCGAAGAGAGAAAAAGAAGAAATGACAAATGACGAAATCTGGGCTACACTGTCTAATTTATAGAAATTCCAGTTTAGCGCGCGCTAGCCCCAGTTCTTAGCGTGCGCTAACGGGTGTTATGGTAAGTCCAGTACTTACTGTCCGACAATGGTAGCACGCGCTACGTACCTTTTTGTAGCGTGCGCTACGGCTGATCACTTAGCGTGCACTAAACCTAAAATGTTAGTGTGCGCTAACGAATTATCTCATGCCCAGTACTAGAGTCCAGAACCTTCTGTCCTCTGATCTGATCGCGGTAGCGTGCACTACAATCAATATTTAGCGTGCGCTACAATATCGATTGCGTACGCTAAAAACCACTCATAGCATGCGCTGTGAATAAATCCAATGTAGTCCAGTAGCCACTGGACTCAACCTGATTCGACCTTAGCGCGCACTATACCGACTGCATAGCGTGCGCTACTCCGGACTACTAGCACGCGCTACTTACCATTCGTAGCATGCGCTACATATAAGTCACCTGCAGTCCAGTGCCTTCTGGACTGCAGCCAGGACAACATTAGCGTGCGCTAATGCTGAGTGGTAGCGTGCGCTACCTGTACTCAATTAGCGCGCGCTAAAGAGAGTACGTAGCGTGCGCTACTCCTCACACACAGCCCACCATGAAGATGACGATAATGATACGCTCGTCCCGACTATCCAATTGGGTTGAATGATGAAATAACACTGATACGCGGTACCAATATACTCCGAACGGTGAATACAATAAATGAAATGAACGATGAATGATCATTAATGAGTGAAAAAAAATTACTGAGTGACAACTACTGAATGATAAGAACTTAACGATAATGACTGAATTACAACTGGGTATGACATACACCCCCCCTTAAAAGAGTTTCGTCCCCGAAACTAAGGGTCAAACAATTCGGGATAACTCTCCCGCATACTATCCTCGGTTTCCCAAGTAGCCTCTTCGACTCCGTGTCTAGACCACTGAATCTTTACCAAAGGAATCGTCTTGTTCCTAAACTGTTTGATTCGCCGCTCTAGGACTCGTATAGGACGCTCCTCATATGAATGATCATCGGCGATCATGATTTCATCAAAGTGAAGTATGTGACTCGGGCCGGCAACATACTTCCGTAACTGAGATACGTGAAACACATTATGAATTCGGATCAACACCGGAGGTAAGGCCAATCAATAAGCTAACTCGCCTACTCGATCCAAAATCTCAAACGGTCCAATGAATCTCGGACTTAACTTTCCCCTCTTCCCAAAACGGAAGATACCACGACTCGGGGAAACCTTGACCAAGACATGGTCACCTGTCTCGAATTCTAATGGTCGACGACGATTATCTGCATAAGATTTCTGTCGACTCTAAGCGGTCAACAAACGACTCCTGATCAAAGCTACCTTCTCACGGGCGTCTATAAGCATATCGGGCTGGGTGCCGATTGATTCGGATAGGTCGTCCCAACACAAAGGAGATCGACAATGACGACCGTACAAGGCCTCGTAAGGTGCCATCTTAATCGAAGCATGCCAACTATTATTATATGTGAATTCAATCAATGGTAGTTGGGCTTCCCAATCGTCTTTCCAATCGAGGACGCATGCCCTCAATATGTCCTCTAATGTCTGAATAGTCCTTTCTGATTGCCCGTCGGACTGAGGATGAAAGGCGGTACTGAGATTAAGCTGAGTTCCCATAGCACGATGAACTGATTTCCAAAAATGAGACACAAACCGTCCGTCACGATCGGAAACGATACTTTTAGGAGTACCGTGTAGTCTCACTATCTCTTTGATGAATAACTGGGCAAGTCTCTCGGGACCCCAAGTATCCTTAATCTCAAGGAAATGAGCTGATTTAGTTAAGCGGTCCACAATTACCCAGATCGTATTCATGCCACAACGACTCGTCGGCAAACTCGTGATGAAATACATAGAAATGTCTTCCCACTTCCATTCTGGAATAGGGAGAGGTTTCAGCATACCCGCCAGTCGCTGATGTTCAATCTTAACTTGTTGACAGGTTAAGCATCTCGAAACAAATTCTGCGACTTCTCGCTTCATATAACTCCACCAGTAATTTTGTTTCAAGTCCCTGTACATCTTGCTAGACCCCGGATGAACAGAATAAGGGGTAGCATGAGATTCTCTCAAAATCGAGTTTTTCAACTCGTCATTCGCCGGTACGCACAACCGATTCTTAAATCTCAAAAGTCCATCCTCGTGGACCACGAATCCAGGGGATTTCCTCTGAGCCACATCCTCACAGATGCGCAACAATGATGGGTCCGAACCCTGATTCTCTCTGATTGCCTCCTCAAGTGACGATGAGATCTCCAACATACAAAGCTGTCCCTGAACTCGCTGAAGCCAGACCTCGATCTCGGGTCTAAGGAATTCCTGCTGAAGCTCCTTCTGAACTGTTAAACCAGCAAGCATCTGCTCCTGAACGGACTTACGACTCAAGGCGTCAGCGACAACGTTCGCCTTGCCCGGGTGGTAAAGGATCTCGATATCATAATCTTTGATTAGTTCCAACCACCGCCTCTATCGCATATTTAACTCCTTCTGAGTAAATATATACTTCAAACTCTTGTGATCGGTGAAAATATGACAGGTGACGCCATAAAGGTAATGACGCCAGATTTTCAAAGCGAACACCACGGCTGCTAGCTCCAGGTCGTGGGTCGGATAATTAACCTTGTAAGGTCTCAATTGCCATGAAGCATAGGCAATAACCTTTCCATTATGCATGAGCACACATCCGAGACCCTGTCCGGACGCATCACTATAAACCACAAATCCTTCCGTCCCTTGCAGCAAGGAAAGTACAGGTGCTGACATTAACCGGCTCTTGAGTTCCTCAAAACTCCGTTGACACGCGTCGGACCACGTGTATTTCTTATCCTTTCGCAAAAGGTTCGTCAAGGGTTGAGCGATTCTAGAAAATCACTCCACAAACCGCCGATAATAACCGGCTAATCCGAGAAAGCTTCGAATTTCCTTAACATTCTTCGGAGGTAACCAATCTTGGATAGCCTCCGTCTTCTGAGGATCAACACGCACTCCATCTGATGAAATTACATGCCCGAGAAAAGTCACTTCGGACATCCAGAACTCACATTTGGAAAACTTTCCATAAAGTTGCTCTCGTCTCAGCACGTCGAGAACCTGATGAAGGTGAACCTCGTGCTCCTCTCGGTCACGAGAATAAATCAAGATGTCATCAATGAAGACAACAACAAACCGATCCAAAAAGTGGATGAAAATCCGATTCATTAGCTCCATGAATACCGCAGGTGCGTTAGTTAACCCAAATGGCATCACCACGAACTCACAATGACCATAGCGTGTTCGAAACGCCGTCCTCGCGATATCTGACTCTCGTATCCACAACTGATGATATCCAGATCTTAAGTCGATCTTGGAAAATACTGAAACTCCCTGAAGTTGATCCAAAAGATCATCGATACGGGGTAAAGGATACTTATTCTTGATTGTCACCCTGTTCAATTCCCGGTAATCAATACACAAACGGAACGAACCATCCTTCTTCTTGACAAACAGCAGTGGTGCTCCCCACGGGGAAGCACTCGGTCGGATATAACCTTTCTCGAATAACTCCTCTAGTTGATTCTTCAACTCCCGCATTTCGGTCGGGGCCATCCGGTACGGTGCCTTCGATATCGGGGACGTACCGGGCTCCAACTCAATCGTGAATTCCACATCTCTCTATGGAAGCAAACCAGGTAACTCGTCTGGAAAAACATCGGCATATTCCCTCACTACCGGAATATCCGTCAACATTACTGATGATTTCTCGATTTTGGTCATATAGCACCAATAACCAACACACCCCTGACTGAGTAATTTCGCTGCTTTCATCAAATTAATGACCTTACGAGCAATGTAGGATTACCTCCTGAAAAACACATTCAACCCCATAAATGCGAAATGATAGTGACCATACGCTTACGGACACTAATGATGGCATCATGACGATCCATCCAATCAATACCCAAGATGACGTCGTCTCTCGGCAAATCTACCACGATTAGGTCCGCTGGCCATACACGGCCATGAAGCTGAATCGGACAATTCTGAATCTCACGATTTCCGATAATTCGTCTACCATCAGGTAGACCAATGACATAAGGCTCACAACTAGTAGCACTACCCAGACGCAGTCTACTCGAACATGACTCGGAAATGAATGAATGCGATGCACCAATATCAAAAAGGGTACACACAGGTCGAGATAGAATATCGAGTGTACCTGAGATCATCTAGGCCTCCGGATCTTCGGTCTTTTTCATTTCATAAATCCGGGGCTTGCTAGTCCCGGCACCGGACGCTCCCGTCTGATGGCTAAAGGATCCACCCTTGTTCGCTCCTGTCGTCTTAAATGAAGCTGACTGAGTAGCTTGATTCTGGACGACTGACTGCTTCGGGGCCTGAGATGACGCCGGAGTAGGTTTGGAGTCCCTACGGCAAAAACGGGCCTTATGCCCAGCAATCCCACAATTATGACACGTGATAGTCTGTCTTGGACACTTGGTGCTGAGATGACCAAGATCCCCACAGTTAAAACAGGTGATGGCCGAACTGGCCGCTCGTGACTGAGATTCCGTGGGTTTAGGCGCCATAGGAGGTCGCTCAGAAAAGGTAGATCCCGCACGAGGTTTCTTGAAGGTTGTCTGACCGCCTTCAGACTGATTACGATTCTTCGATTTCTTGTTAGCAGACGAAGGTTGCTGCTTAGCAATTTCCTTAGCAGTAAGCTCATAAGTAAGAGCTTTCTCAATAAATTCGGCCAACGTGGTGCAATGATGATTAAGCAACTGTAGTCTCATACGGGGTTTTAGCCTCTTACTGAAATACTTGATTTTGTCCGTCTCTGAATGAATGATGGATGAGGCGAAAGGAAGAAGTTCTTGAAATTTCTCGGCAATGGCGAGAACATCCTCGTCTGCTGAGGGGTCGGGAGTGAGTAATTCTGACAGTTTGGCCTCTCTGAGTGGGGCCGGATAATATCTCTCCATCATGAGAGTCTTGAATTGATCCCAAGTACATGATCCGTCGGTGGGCTTTAACGACAACCACCAAGAATGAGCGCCCTTACCCAGATAGTAAGCCGCAACCGAAACTTTATGTCCTTCGGGACACTCCACCATAGCAAATAACTTCTAGAAATGCTCGAGCCAATGAACAATATCCGCCGGCTTAGATGAGCCCTCAAAAGTAGGTGGCCTATGGCGAGAGATGTCGCCGATGATACTACCCACACTCCTCTCTTGCCTCTGAGGTGGCGGAGGAGGAGCCTGTTGATTTTGATTGACTGAGTTATGCATCGTCTCCATCAGTTGTGCCATCTGGGTCATTTGGGCCATCATGCCCTGCATAAAAGCGAGTGGGTCAACCCGGACACCTTCTGAATGAGCCGTGTCCCGGGTACGACTCCCCGATAGTGAATGATCACGTCCAGGTGAATGAGTGGCAGCGTCGCTGCTCGATGAATTAGAATTATTCCTCGCATTCGCACGTGTATTCACACGAGCTCTAGGAATTCGGCCCGCTCCGCGGCCTCGTCCTCCTCGTCCTCCTCTTGCTCTCTCCATACTGAAGTAGGAAAGTCACATGATGATTATATTCCCCGCATGAATATCACGTTATGATTATGACATGAGATGATGAAAATGAGCATACACGCTCTAACACGGTGATTATATGAATGATTAACTGAAGTGACATGATTATCTGATGAAATTCTTGAAATGATTATCTTGAACAAGTTAACAAGATTAATGATATCATCTTCCTGATCAACAACTGAGTAATGAAATGAATTGAGTGATTAACAAGTTAACATGACCGTCCTGGTCAGAATGAAAATGATGATTGAGGATTGTTAACTGATGAATTATGAATGAATGATTCTCATTGCCAGAAATTATACCATGGCGTTAGAAATCATACAGCTCTTAGTCTGATTGGCTCGACATTTGCACAGGTCACACGTGACGCGAAAGTCCAATGATACTAGTCCGATGACGATTATTTCAAATAAGACATGACTCGGAAGGTAGTATTCAAAACCACTCTCCGATACCAACTCTGTAACACCTCAAACTAGGCGGATATTACAGTGCCGTGGACCCCCGACTGGGACCCACCAGGCGAATGAAATCTGATGAATTAAATAATATAATTGTAGTACCGAACCACATTATATTACCAAATACTCCGATGAGGAGCTTAAGTACATTACACCAGGACAAAACAGAATACTAGTATATTTTATATGAAGATAAAATACACCACCCTGAATAAATAAACGTCTCAAATGGAATTTTCAGCGAAAATACAAATGAAGAGAAATAAGAATGACTGAAATGACTGAATTAAATAGAATGACTGGGGCCCCATACTAGTATCACTGGGACTCCTCGCCATCAACATGCTCTTCCCGTGCCTTTGCCTTGCCGTGACCTGAACCCCAACTACTGAGTGACAACTACTGAATGATAAGCACTGAACGATAATGACTGAATTACAACTGGGTATTACAATACATACCA
The DNA here is from genome assembly GCA_033398695.1 of Orobanche coerulescens. Lineage (NCBI taxonomy): Eukaryota > Viridiplantae > Streptophyta > Magnoliopsida > Lamiales > Orobanchaceae > Orobanche > Orobanche coerulescens. Next base: position 22,453,281 of record CM065810.1, read on the forward strand.
CCATTCCGACATTTCATATATTCCATAATACCATTTCTATATGAATCATAAATGAAATGAAAACGAAATCATTTATTAACATTATGAACTGAGCAAGCATAACTTGCCTTGATACCAATTCGACGAAGCCGCTATCAATCCCGCCGTCTTCATCTACAAGCTCCTCAGCCCCGACTCCTCCGCAGCACAACAGTTAACTTCAACGATCACTAAATGCAACTTAGTGCAATGATCAATTAACGATACGTTCAATAACAATCAACAACCGAAATGACCAACTAATCAAACTCGATGGTTCAACGACATCTCAATCATACGAAACCAAACCGTATCAACCTTTAACAATACGAACACAAGCCGAAATTGGTATCAAGAACCCCAGGACTCCACTGTCCAGACCCGATAGCGTGCGTTAGGCCAGCCGATAGCATGCGCTACACCTGCCGATTAGCGCACGCAGCCTTCCGGCCGTAGAGTGCGCTACGCCGGTTCCTGCCGCACCCGTCCGTCCGGTGCCCGCAATCGTCCGGCCAGTCCCGCAACCGTCCGACCAGTGCTCGAACACCAGGGCTCGACGACTCGATTTCCGAAAACATACGGAACGAACACGATGAAAGTTCGCAGACAACATCAACGACCCGAAATGAAAACATAATACCATAATTAATCATACGTGACCAAGAAACGGGTCGAGACAACAATTACAGATACGAATACCCGTAACTTTTAAGAAATTACAAAATGGCCCAAAACGCTCGAAAATCACGATACGTGATCGAATAACCAAACCGAAGTTCACAACACGTCTAACAAAGTTAAACGGACTTACAGGAAACTCGAAACAACAGTTTCGAATGAGATTCGCAAGAATCGAACTCAAGTGCGGAAAAGTCGCCAAAAAGCACGGAACTCAACAAAACGACACCGAAACGAACTCGGATGACAAAAACTGCAGAATTAATCATTCTCAGAATGACGAAACGGTCATGAGCGAGTCGTCAAAATGGACTCTGGCCGAAAAAAGAAATTTACCGAAAATCGAAAATTGCGGATATTACAACAAGATCGACAAAGGATCAACCACGAATGAGAATACCATGATGTGGTAACTCCAACAAGATCAATGTAAAATCAATAACCAAGAATACCAGCAATACGGAAAATCCGACAAGATCAATAAAAGGTCGACAACCGAGAATACCGATGACACGATAAGGATCAATGAAGAATCAATAACCGAGAAGACCGACGATACGGTAAACTCCAACAAGATCAATAAGAGTCGACAACCAGAAATACCAATGGTACAATAAACTCCAATAAGATCGATAAAGGGTCAACAACCGAGAATACTGACGACACAGTAAACTTTAGCAAGATCAATAAGGACCAACAACCGGGAATACCAACAATACGGTAAACTCCAACAAGAGCAATAAGGAATCGACAACCGAGAATACTGTAGACACGGTAAACTCCAATAAGGATAATAAAGGATCAACAACCGAGAATACCGGCGACAAGGTAAACTCCAGTAACATCAATCAAGGACTAATAACCAAGAATACCAACGATGAGACAACTCCCAAACGGAATCAATAAGGATCAATAACGAACGAGATTACCAATGACAGGGTGAACTCGAAGCGAGATTTATAAAGGATCGATATCAATGAGTTGACCATCGATATGGTAACTCCGAACGAGATTAACAAAGGTTCAATGGCGACAGATACACGAGAGAATAAAATCATCAACCATATACAAATCATATATACGGGATTTCAAAGACAACCCGAATATCGAACAGATCCAATTATACATGGATTGTGAACGACCAATCAATAAGACTCAAGATGGACGTCATGATACGCTCGATCCGGACATGTGTCCGTGTACAAGCCAACCATGGGTATTGATAAATACACGGCTGGTCTCGTACCTCAGCCTCACGAAGTACGTCTCGTGTGCACGGTTCAATATGAGGACGAAACAAACATATGCTACACGTGCCCGTCCCGAAAATCCTACACATGAACGATCAGAACGTATCTGACTCCAAATATGCCATGATACAACATGACAACCAATCTCGAAGAAACGCATATCCAATAAGGATCAGAAGATTTTCCAAGAGGGCAACAATAACTCGATCATGAAATACCAACACGACCACAATGTCGTATTCCGTCAGACAACAGTTCAGAGCATGCTCAACAATGCATATAATAATAGAACATAAACTCCCAAGGCAGCATCCAAGGGTCACGTAAGCATCTACTCAGGAATACCCCGGACAATATCACATAACTTCCAAGGCAGCAACCGAGGGTCACAGAAGCATCTACTCAGGAATACCCCGGACAATATCACATAAACTCCCAAGGCAGCAGCCGAGGGTCACGGAAGCATCTACTCAGGAATACTCCGGACATAGGTTCCATTTAGGTCTTATCCCCTAACACATTTTCATTTGGGTACCATAAAGGTTTTATCCCCAACACATCGGCCCCACAGATTACGGCTCAAAGAAAGAGCACTTCACAAAACGTAACAAACAATGGTGCACATTCACCGCATGAAATATCAACACACACATGCAATAATGCAACATGATGATTATCATAATATAACAATATTAATTTACCTCAAGCTGGAGACGCTAACCTTTCCACGACCAACCGCCCTGAAAGAATACACGATTTATCCGACAATCCAAAATGAAGTACATTCTATAACTAATACCAAACCATCATCCCGAGTTCAACATCGACACGATAATTAACCTTGATACCCAACTTCTCATGCAATAGACCAAATTATAATTCACGCTCCTATTTCCACTTGACATCCTTAAAATCAAATACATTATGATTTATCTTAGTCCAAATATACCATACATGTAACACCCCAAATTAGGCGGATATTACAGTGCCGTGGACCCCCGACTGTGACCCACCAGGCAAATGAAATCTGATGAATTAAATAATATAATTGTAGTACCGAACCACATTATATTACCAAATACTCCGATGAGGAGCTTAAGTACATTACACCAGGACAAAACAGAATACTAGTATATTTTATATGAAGATAAAATACACCACCCTGAATAAATAAACGTCTCAAATGGAATTTGCAGCGAAAATACAAATGAAGATAAATAAGAATGACTGAAATGACTGAAATGACTGAATTAAACGGAATGACTGGGGCCCCCTACTAGTATCACTGGGACTCCTCGCCATCAACATGCTCTTCCCGTGCCTTTGCCTTGCCGTGACCTGAAAACAAAATCCCCCAACGGGGTCAGTTACACAGAACAACAATCCTCAAGGGTTGAAATTACACAATCATGATATATATCTGAAGTTATGAAATATCCTTAGTTATGAATTACGCTGAAGAGGAGTATCACAGTACGCCCGTAATGTTTTGTGCAAGTGTACAAGACGAATGACTGGACACACCCGTCCTTGTACCTAATTAGTCTCACGGAGGTAAGCGTTACCGTGTGCACGGTCCAAATGTATCGGTGAACCCAATACATGACCATCGTGTGCCCGACTAAAAATTCCACACAACCACACCCGGCCACGTAATATGAACCCAGAAGGTCATATGAACGAGGATGACCGTAATGAAGATCAATGAGTAATAATTCAACAAGGCCAAGAATGACTCACCAGGATGAAAATAATAGTGACGTGATTGATAACTCAATGAAATGATTGGAACCGTCATTCCTCGTGAATGAAGTTATTATTTGACAATTACAAGTCTCAATACAGTTAATACAATGATGAATAAGTATGATTATGAATGATCAACAACAAAAGGAGTGAATATCCTTTTAACCGAGTAAGAATCAACTTACTCAACCGGTGAAGAATATCCGTCCACGGACAACGTCCTAAATGAAATGCCGGTCGCTCGAACAACCTTGAATAACACAATTACTAATAATCCATTCAATACACGTATCAAACACGATTACAGCTATCTCAAACGTCGATACAACAATATCCAAACTCGTAGATGTACTCTAATGAATACGTTGAGAATATCCTTCCCGTTGGTTATAACCAAATCCAAATTATCGAAACCAACTTTCAAATGATTGATTCAAACCAGCAAAACAATATCAATGACATCAATAATCCAATAGGAATCCACAATTCAAGATTACAACATCAATCGGAAAATCCCCAAATTAACCGAAGTCAACCCCAAGGGTTCTTGAAGTAATCCCCAAAATAGCCAGTAAATCCGTAGGAATATATTTATCCAAGGTAGATAATTCATACCTAACATATTACAACAATAATCCAAGCTTACACGAAGAAATCGAAAGGGAAAACCCAAAAATCCGAAATTCTAGATCCAAGAGATTAATACCTTAGATTTGATGTTTGGAGGTGATGAAGTGATGATTACTCCGGCTTATACGCTTGAAGATGATGATTGATGATTACACCTCGAAGAATACTCTCTAAATCGCTCCAAATCGCCCAGAATCGAAGAGAGAAAAAGAAGAAATGACAAATGACGAAATCTGGGCTACACTGTCCGATTTATATAAATTCCAGTTTAGCGCGCGCTAGCCCCAGTTCTTAGCATGCGCTAACGGGTGTTATGGTAAGTCCAGTACTCACTGTCCGACAACAGTAGCGCGCGCTATGTACCTTTTTGTAGCGTGCGCTACGGCTGATCATTTAGCATGCGCTAAACCCAAAATGTTAGCGTGCGCTAACGAATTATCTGATGCCCAGTACTGGAGTCCAGAACCTTCTGTCCTCTGATCTGATCGCGGTAGCGTGCGCTACAATCAATATTTAGCGTGCGCTACAATATCGATTGCATACGCTAAAAACCACTCATAGCGTGCTCTATGAATAAATCCAATGCAGTCCAGTAGCCACTGGACTCAACCTGATTCGACCTTAGCGCGCACTATACCGACTGCATAGCGTGCGCTACTCCGGACTACTAGCGCGCGCTACTTACCATTCGTAGCGTGCGCTACATATAACTCACCTGCAGTCCAGTGCCTTCTGGACTGCAGCCAGGACAACATTAGCGTGCGCTAATGCTGAGTGGTAGCGTGCGCTACCTGTACTCAATTAGCGCGCGCTAAAGAGAGTACGTAGCGTGCGCTACTCCTCACACACAGCCCACCATGAAGATGACGATGATGATACGCTCGTCCCGACTATCCAATCGGGTTGAATGATGAAATAACACTGATACGCGGTACCAATATACTCGGAACGGTGAATACAATAAATGAAATAAACGATGAATGATCATTAATGAGTGAAAAAAAAATTACTGAGTGACAACTACTGAATGATAAGCACTTAACGATAATGACTGAATTACAACTGGGTATTATATACACCCCCCTTAAAAGAGTTTCGTCCCCGAAACTAAGGGTCAAACAATTCGGGATAACTCACCCGCATACTATCCTCGGTTTCCCAAGTAGCCTCTTCGACTCCGTGTCTAGACCACTGAATCTTTACCAAAGGAATCGTCTTGTTCCTAAACTATTTGATTCGCCGCTCTAGGACTCGTATAGGACGCTCCTCATATGAATGATCATCGGCGATCTCGATTTCATCAAATTGAAGTATGTGACTCGGGTCGGCAACATACTTCCGTAACTGAGATACGTGAAACACATTATGAATTCGGCTCAACACCGGAGGTAAGGCCAATCGATAAGCTAACTCACCTACTTGATCCAAAATCTCAAACGGTCCAATGAATCTCGGACTCAACTTTCCCCTCTTCCCAAAACGGAAGATACCACGACTCGGGGAAACCTTGACCAAGACATGGTCACCTGTCTCGAACTCTAATGGTCGACGACGATTATCTGCATAAGATTTCTGTCGACTCTAAGCAGTCAACAAACGACTCCTGATCAAAGCTACCTTCTCACGGGCGTCTATAAGCATATCGGGCTCGGTGCCGATTGATTCGGATAGGTCATCCCAACACAAAGGAGATCGACAACGACGACCGTACAAGGCCTCGTAAGGTGCCATCTTAATCGAAGCATGCGAACTATTATTATATGTGAATTCAATCAATGGTAGTTGGGCTTCCCAATCGTCTTTCCAATCGAGGACGCATGCCCTCAACATGTCCTCTAATGTCTGAATAGTCCTTTCTGATTGCCCGTCGGACTGAGGATGAAAGGCGGTACTGAGATTAAGCTGAGTTCCCATAGCACGATGAACTGATTTCCAAAAATGAGACACAAACCGTCCGTCACGATCGGAAACGATACTTTTAGGAGTACCGTGTAGTCTCACTATCTCTTTGATGAATAACTGGGCAAGTCTCTCGGGACCCCAAGTATCCTTAATCTCAAGGAAATGAGCTGATTTAGTTAAGCGGTCCACAATTACCCAGATCGTATTCATGCCACGATGACTCGTCCGCAAACTTGTGATGAAATCCATAGAAATGTCTTCCCACTTCCATTCTGGAATAGGGAGAGGTTTCAGCATACCCGCCGGTCGCTGATGTTCAATCTTAACTTGTTGACAGGTTAAGCATCTCGAAACAAATTCTGCGACTTCTCGCTTCATATAACTCCACCAGTAATTTTGTTTCAAGTCCTTGTACATCTTGCTAGACCCCGGATGAACAGAATAAGGGGTAGCATGAGCTTCTCTCAAAATCGAGTTTTTCAACTCGTCATTCGCCGGTACGCACAACCGATTCTTAAATCTCAAAAGTCCATCCTCGTGGACCACGAATCCAGGGGCTTTCCCCTGAGTCACATCCTCACGGATGCGCAACAATGATGGGTCCGAACCCTGATTCTCTCTGATTGCCTCCTCAAGTGACGATGAGATCTCCAACATATAAAGCTGTCCCTGAACTCGCTGAAGCCAGACCTCGATCTCGGGTCTAAGGAATTCCTGCTGAAGCTCCTTCTGAACTGTTAAATGAGCAAGCATCTGCTCCTGAACGGACTTACGACTCAAGGCGTCGGCGACAACGTTCGCCTTGCCTGGGTGGTAAAGGATCTCGATATCATAATCTTTGATTAGTTCCAACCACCGCCTCTATCGCATATTTAACTCCTTCTGAGTAAATATATACTTCAAACTCTTGTGATCGGTGAAAATATGACAGGTGACGCCATAAAGGTAATGACGCCATATTTTCAAAGCAAACACCACGGCTGCTAGCTCCAGGTCGTGGGTCGGATAATTAACCTTGTAAGGTCTCAATTGCCATGAAGCATAGGCAATAACCTTTCCATTCTGCATGAGCACACATCCGAGACCCTGTCCGGACGCATCACTATAACCCACAAATCCTTCCATCCCTTGCGGCAAGGAAAGTACAGGTGCTGACATTAACCGGCTCTTGAGTTCCTCAAAACTCTGTTGATACGCGTCGGACCACGTGTATTTCTTATCCTTTCGCAAAAGGTTCGTCAAGGGTTGAGCAATTCTAGAAAATCCTTCCACAAACCGCCGATAATAACCGGCTAATCCGAGAAAGCTTCGGATTTCCTTAACATTCTTCGGAGGTAACCAATCTTGGATAGCCTCCGTCTTCTGAGGATCAACACGCACTCCATCTGATGAAATTACATGCCCGAGAAAAGTCACTTCGGACATCCAGAACTCACATTTGGAAAACTTTCCATAAAGTTGCTCTCGTCTCAGCACGTCGAGAACCTGATGAAGGTGAACCTCGTGCTCCTCTCGGTCACGAGAATAAATCAAGATTTCATCAATGAAGACAACAACAAACCGATCCAAAAAGTGGATGAAAATCCGATTCATTAGCTCCATGAATACCGCAGGTGCGTTAGTTAACCCAAATGGCATCACCACGAACTCACAATGACCATAGCGTGTTCGAAACGCCGTCCTCGCGATATCCGAATCTCGTATCCGCAACTGATGATATCCAGATCTTAAGTCGATCTTGGAAAATACTGAAACTCCCTGAAGTTGATCCAAAAGATCATCGATACGGGGTAAAGGATACATATTCTTGATTGTCACCCTGTTCAACTCCCGATAATCAATACATAAGCAAAATGAACCATCCTTCTTCTTGACAAACAACACTGGTGCTCCCCACGGGGAAGCACTCGGTCGGATATAACCTTTCTCGAATAACTCCTCTAGTTGATTCTTCAACTCCCGCATTTCGGTCGGGGCCATCCGGTACGGTGCCTTCGATATCGGGGACGTACCGGGCTCCAACTCAATCGTGAATTCCACATCTCTCTGTGGAAGCAAACCAGGTAACTCGTTTGGAAAAACATCGGCATATTCCCTCACTACCGGAATATCCATCAACATTACTGATGATTTCTCGATTTTGGTCATATAGCACCAATAACCAACACACCCCTGACTGAGTAATTTCGCTGCTTTCATCAAATTAATGACCTTACCAGAACAGCCGGGATTACCTCCCTGAAAAACACATTCAACCCCATCGTCTGAAATGATAGTAACCATACGCTTACGGACACTAATGATGGCATCATGACGATCCATCCAATCAATACCCAAGATGACGTCGTCTCTCGGCAAATCTACCACGATTAGGTCCGCTGGCCATACATGGCCATGAAGCTGAATCGGACAATTCTGAATCTCAAGATTTCCGATAATTCGTCTACCATCAGGTAGACCAATGACATAAGGCTCACAACTAGTAGCACTACCCAGACGCAGTCTACTCGAACATGACTCGGAAATGAATGAATGCGATGCACCAGTATCAAAAGGGGTACACACAGGTCGAGATAGAATATCGAGTGTACCTGAGATCATCTAGGCCTCCGGATTGTCGGTCTTTTTCATCTCATAAATCCGGGGCTTGCTAGTCCCGGCACCGGACGCTCCCGTCTGATAGCTAAAGGATCCACCCATGTTCACTCCTGTCGTCTTAAATGACGGTGACTGAGTAGCTTGATTCTGGACGGCTGACTGCTTCGGGGCCTGAGATGACGCCGGAGTAGGTTTGGAGTCCCTACGGCAAAAACGGGCCTTATGCCCAGCAATCCCACAATTATGACACGTGATAGTCTGTCTCGGACACTTGGTGCTGAGATGACCAAGATCCCCACAGTTAAAACAGGTGATGGCCGAACTGGCCGCTCGTGACTGAGATTCCGCGGGTTTAGGTGCCATAGGAGGTCGCTTAGAAAAGGTAGATCCCGCACGAGGTTTCTTGAAGGTTGTCTGACCGCCTTCAGACTGATTACGATTCTTCGATTTCTTGTTAGCAGACGAAAGTTGCTGCTTAGCAATTTCCTTAGCATTAAGCTCATAAGTAAGAGCTTTCTCAATAAATTCGGCCAACGTGGTGCAATGATGAGTAAGCAACTGTAGTTTCATATGGGATTTTAGCCTCTTGCTGAAATACTTGATTTTGTCCGCCTCTGAATGAATGATGGATGAGGCGAAAGGAAGAAGTTCTTGAAATTTCTCGGCAATGGCGAGAACATCCTCGTCTGCTGAGGGGTCGGGAGTGAGTAATTATGACAGTTTGGCCTCTCTGAGTGGGGCCGGATAATATCTCTCCATCATGAGAGTCTTGAATTGATCCCAAGTACATGATCCGTAGGTGGGCTTTAACGACAACCACCAAGAATGAGCGCCCTTACCCAGATAGTAAGCCGCAACCGAAACTTTATGTCCTTCGGGACACTCCGCCATAGCAAATAACTTCTCGAAATGCTCGAGCCAATGAACAATATCCGCCGGCTTAGATGAGCCCTCAAAAGTAGGTGGCCTCTGGCGAGAGATGTCGCCGATGATACTACCCACACTCCTCTCTTGCCTCTGAGGTGGCGTCGGAGCAGCCTGTTGATTTTGATTGACTGAGTTATGCATCGTCTCCATCAGTTGTGCCATCTGGGTCATTTGGGCCATCATGCCCTGCATAAAAGCGAGTGGGTCAACCCGGACACCTTCTGACTGAGCCGTGTCCCGGGTACGACTCCTCGATAGTGAATGATCACGTCCAGGTGAATGAGTGGCAGCGTCGCTGCTCGATGAATTAGCATTATTCCTCGCATTCGCACGTGTATTCACACGAGCTCTAGGAATTCAGCCCGCTCCGTGGCCTCGTCCTCCTCGTCCTCCTCTTGCTCTCTCCATACTGAAGTAGGAAAGTCACATGATGATTATATTCCCTGCATGAATATCACGTTATGATTATGACATGAGATGATGAAAATGAGCATACACGCTCTAACACAGTGATTATATGAATGATTAACTGAAGTGACATGATTATCTGATGAAATTATTGAAATGATTATCTTGAACAAGTTAACAAGATTAATGATATGATCTTCCTGATCAACAACTGAGTAATGAAATGAATTGAGTGATTAACAAGTTAACATGACCGTCCTGGTCAGAATGAAAATGATGATTGAGGATTGTTAACTGATGAATTATGAATGAATGATTCTCATTGCCAGAAATTATACCATGGCGTTAGAAATCATACAACTCTTAGTCTGATTGGCTCGGCATTTGCACAGGTCACACGTGACGCGAAAGTCCAATGATACTAGTCCGATGACGATTATTTCAAATAAGACATGACTCGGAAGGTAGTATTCAAAACCACTCTCCGATACCAACTCTGTAACACCTCAAACTAGGCGGATATTACAGTGCCGTGGACCCCCGACTGGGACCCACCAGGCGAATGAAATCTGATGAATTAAATAATATAATTGTAGTACCGAACCACATTATATTACCAAATACTCCGATGAGGAGCTTAAGTACATTACACCAGGATAAAATAGAATACTAGTATATTTTATATGAAGATAAAATACACCACCCTCAATAAATAAACGTCTTAAACGGATTTTGCAGCGGAAATACAAATGAAGAGAAATAAGAATGACTGAAATGACTGAAATGACTGAATTAAACGGAATGACTGGGGCCCCCTACTAGTATCACTGGGACTCCTCGCCATCAACATGCTCTTCCCGTGCCTTTGCCTTGCCGTGACCTGAAAACAAAATCCCCCAACGGGGTCAGTTACACAGAACAACAATCCTCAAGGGTTGAAATTACACAATCATGATATATATCTGAAGTTATGAAATATCCTTAGTTATGAATTACGCTGAAGAGGAGTATAACAGTATGCCCGTAATGTTTTGTGAAAGTGTACAAGACGAATGACCGGACACACCCGTCCTTGTACCTAATTAGTCTCACGGAGGTAAGCGTTACCGTGTGCACGGTCCAAATGTATCGGTGAACCCAATACATGACCATCGTGTGCCCGACTAAAAATTCCACACAACCACACCCGGCCACGTAATATGAACCCAGAAGGTCATATGAACGAGGATGACCGTAATGAACATCAATGAGTAATAATTCAACAAGGCCAAGAATGAATCACCGAGATGAAAATAATAGTGACGTGATTGATAACTCAATGAAATGATTGGAACCGTCGTTCCTCGTGAATGAAGTGATTATTTGACAATTACAAGTCTCAATACGGTTAATACAATGATGAATAAGTATGATTATGAATGATCAACAACAAAAGGAATGAATATCCTTTTAACCGAGTAAGAATCAACTTACTCAACCAGTGAAGAATGTCCGTCCACGAACAACATCCTAAATGAAATGCCGGTCACTCGAACAACCTTGAATAACACAATTACCAATAATCCGTTCAATACACATATCAAACACGATTACAACTATCTCAAACGTCGATACAACAATATCCAAACTCGTAGATGTACTCTAACGAATACGTTGAGAATATCCTTCCCGTTGGTTATAACCAAATCTAAATAATCGAAACCAACTTTCAAATGATTGATTCAAACCAGCAAAACAATATCAATGACATCAATAATCCAATAGGAATCCACAATTCAAGATTACAACAACATCAATCGGAAAATCCCCAAATTAACCGAAGTCAACCCCAAGGGTTCTTGAAGTAATTTCCAAAATAGCCAGTAAATCTGTAGGAATATATTTATCCAAGGTAGATAATTCTTACCTAACATATTCCAACAATAATCCAAGCTTACACGAAGAAATCGGAAGGAAAAACCCAAAAATCCGAAATTCTAGATCCAAGATATTAATACCTTAGATTTGATGTTTGGAGGTGATGAAGTGATGATTACTCCGGCTTATACGCTTGAAGATGATGATTGATGATTACACCTCGAAGAATACTCTCCAAATCGCTCCAAATCGCCCGGAACCGAAGAGAGAAAAAGAAGAAATGACAAATGACGAAATCTGGGCTACACTGTCCAATTTATAGAAATTTCAGTTTAGCGCGCGGTAGCCCCAGTTCTTAGCATGCGCTAACGGGTGTTATGGTAAGTCCAGTACTCACTGTCCGACAACGGTAGCGCGCGCTACGTACCTTTTTGTAGCGTGCGCTACGTCTGATCACTTAGCATGCGCTAAACCCAAAATGTTAGCGTGCGCTAACGAATTATCTGATGCCCAGTACTGGAGTCCAGAACCTTCTGTCCTATGATCTGATCGCGGTAGCGTGCGCTACAATCAATATTTAGCGTGCGCTACAATATCGATTGCGTACGCTAAAAACCACTCATAGCGTGCGCTATGAATAAATCCAATGCAGTCCAGTAGCCACTGGACTCAACCTGATTCAACCTTAGCGCGCGCTATACCGACTGCATAGCATGCGCTACTCCGGCCTACTAGCGCGCGCTACTTACCATTCGTAGCGTGCGCTACATATAACTCACCTGCAGTCCAGTGCCTTCTGGACTGCAGCCAGGACAACATTAGCGTGCGCTAATGCTGAGTGGTAGCGTGCGCTACCTGTACTCAATTAGCGCGCGCTAAAGAGAGTACGTAGCGTGCACTACTCCTCACACACAACCCACCATGAAGATGACGATGATGATATGCTCGGCCCGACTATCCAACCGGGTTGAATGATGAAATAACACTGATACGCGGTACCAATATACTCCGAACGGTGAATACAATGAATGAAATGAACGATGAATGATCATTAATGAGTGAAAAAAATTACTGAGTGACAACTACTGAATGATAAGCACTGAACGATAATGACTGAATTACAACTGAGTATTACAATACATACCACCATTCCGACAATTCATATATTCCATAATACCATTTCTATATGAATCATAAATGAAATGAAAACGAAATCATTTATTAACATTATGAACTGAGCAAGCATGACTTGCCTTGATACCAATTCGACGAAGCCGCTATCAATCCCGCCGTCTTCATCTACAAGCTCCTCAGCCCCGACTCCTCCGCAGCACAACGGTTAACTCCAACGATCACTAAATGCAACTTAGTGCAATGATCAATTAACGATACGTTCAATAACAATCAACAACCGAAATGACCAACTAATCAAACTCGATGGTTCAACGACATCTCAATCATACGAAACCAAACCGTATCAACCCTTAACAATACGAACACAAGCCGAAATTCGGTGTTCAATAGTCCTAACAATGTCTTCAACATATATACTTCTCATAACATCATGAATCGCAACAAACTACCAAGAACATCGAGAATATTACGATTCCATAATCATAACAACATAATCGAATCATTTGATCACCCATTCATTATCTTCCCTTAACAAAATTCTCGTAATTACCAAGAATAATCACAACAATATCAACTCAACCATCATTCATACAAAAACGTGTAGAATTTTCCAAGTTCTACTCATTGAAACATTTCATCGAACACTTTGAAGGCATAGTCCAATTCAATCGATTATTCAAAGAAATACTCGAATTCGTTCCACAAAACTTCAAGAGTATTTAATGATTACGAGTATACAATCAAGTTCTATCAATAATCTGAATCAAACAAAGCAAATCGGCCAAAACACCAAGAAACCTCAAGAACATCCCAAAACCAAAAGTTTAGGTGTTCTTACCTTCGATCCGGGTGGGAGATGATGTTAATCCATGATTCCAACTTCCAAAACATGTTGTTATAAGTTGATTCTACTCAAAACCATCATCTTTGCTGAAGAAATCGCGGAAGAAACGAAGAAAAATGAAAAATGGCAAGGATGACTCGGTCCAGGCCTTATATAGGCCGAGACCTGCCGGAACCTTACGTACGTAACCGGCCGGGGCTTACGTACGTAACCGGCCGTGGCCTACCTTACTGTCCAGTTCGTTCGGCACCCTTACGTACGTAACCGGCAGCTACCTTACGTACGTAATCAGCCATTATGGCCGTAACCGGCCACTGCCTACGTACGTAATCGGCCAGTCCTAGCCCCCAGTGAGTCATTTCCGACTGTGATCGGCCATCCCTGCGAGTCACTGCCGACCGTGCTCGGCCACTACAGGTCCTCTCGGCCACGACTCGGCCAGCCGCCCCGTACGGAACGTAACACTTATTCCATTGCGTACATAATGGCTTGCTACAGTATTATACTCGTATTACATACGTAATATACCCTTTATAACGTACGTAACTCCATCCGTTGACTCACCTGTCCACATCCGCGCAGAAAGATGCCGACACCGGGCCCAACTGTCCGATTCCTCTTGTTACGTACAAAATACTTTACGCATAACGTACGTAACACGTACCACTTAGCGTACATTATCTCAAAGTCCTAACGTACGTTAACAGATCCATACTTAGCCATTTCCAGCAATTCCTGTCTAACGTCTCGACATAACAAATATGATCATACGGCATACAGGACACATATACTCAACCCAAAATATTCTCATACGGTATGTCTGATGCATGATATCCTCAATTACAACTGTCGACCAAGTACGGAAATCATAAAAATACTCATACGGTATATCCGACATCGAAAACACACCAAGCATGTAATATCCTAGAATCAAAATAACCTCGATAGACATACTGGCACGACTGTCACGGTTTCCAAAATTGTCCACTCATATCGTGTCAGTCCCACTCTGTACAGTACATCCCAGATAAAATAATGCGAAAAATTCATAGTGAAATTCTAGGATATTACATATACACCCACTTAAATAAGTTTCATCCTCGAAACTCAACACCTGTCATAATCAGTATCTCAATCCCAAAATACCTCAAAATCACAACACCATACTCAAATAATCATCATCAAAACTGAAATAACTGAAAGAACATACTTACAGGTCCGTGAAGTCGATGATCTTCCGTGATACCAGCATACGACTCCCATACAAAGTCCCAACACACTAACAACACACCGGCATCGCGAATACAACAATTTGAAAATATTTCAAAAATTTTGAAACCTCAAAAAATCAGTTTCACTCAAAAGTCAGAAAAATCATTTTCAAAAGCCACGCTACTACCGCACCGGTAGAGCCACATAACACACACACCCAGGTTTTACGAAACCCAAGATCCGATACCATCTTCTGTAAAACCCCCAAAACCATACGAGAATATTACAGCGCCGTAGGCCCCACATTGGAACCCACAAGGCTAAAATCATTTTCACAAACGTTTAAAAATGCCAAAAGACCCTTTGAAAGTACACACACACGCAGCGGATGAAAACACATTTCAAAGAATACCGAAAGACATTTTAAAATATACACACGCAGCGGATTAAACACATAATTAAATACATTTGCAGCGGAATTAGAAAAACCAGAAAAGAATACACAATCCGAACAATCACGCCATAGCCAGTATCACCGGAAAGCTCATCCCTTCACGACCGCTACTAGCTCGAACTCCGAGTACCTAAAAGATAAAGCCCACGATGGGGTCAGCCATAATACTCAACAATGATAACGATCAGATCACAAAAACAATACATATCAATGTAATCACAAGGCAAGGATAAATCCAGTGTAACCTTACTGATCCATCACAATCAATATCAGATCAGTTCTTACCATAATCCACGTCCCGCGTCCCTAAGTAATGAATGAATTCAAAAGTAATCACCTGTACTGTATCCGAAACACTACCAATATTTCCAAACATAAACATATCTCGAGTATAGAATAATCTGGCTAAGTTCGATTTTGCCGGATGGGTCACACAATCAGATCCCAATCCTGATAAAAACCGATATCACACGATACATCTGCAAATCAACTATCCCGAACCAATGGCAAGTCCCGAATATCAATACAAAGCATGAATGCTCACACAATCAATAATGATAAATAATCAATGCATCACAACGAAAATATCAATGACATGATATTTCCACACAAGATCGACAAAGGATCAACCACGAATGAGAATACCATGATGTGGTAACTCCAACAAGATCAATGAAAAATCAATAACCAAGAATACCAGCAATACGGAAAATCCAACAAGATCAATAAAAGGTCGACAACCGAGAATACCGACGACACGGTAAGGATCAATGAGGATCAATAACCGAGAATACCGACGATACGGTAAACTCCAACAAGATCAATAAGAGTCGACAACCAGAAATACCAACGATACGATAAACTCCAATAAGATCGATAAAGGGTCAACAACCGAGAATACTGACGACACAGTAAACTCTAGCAAGATCAATAAGGACCAACAATCGGGAATACCAACGATACGGTAAACTCTAACAAGAGCAATAAAGAATCGACAACCGAGAATACTATCGACACGGTAAACTCCAATAGGGATAATAAGGGATCAACAACCGAGAATACCGGCGACATGGTAAACTCCAATAAAATCAATCAAGGACTAATAACCAAGAATACCAACGATGAGACAACTCCCAAATGGAATCAATAAGGATCAATAACGAACGAGATTACCAATGACAGGGTGAACTCCAAACGAGATTTAGAAAGGATCGATATCAATGAGTTGACCATCTGTTAGGCGTATTTTTATACTCTTATTTATCATTATTTTGTATTATTTTGGAGAGTGAATTTGCTTTTATGAGCCTTTAATGCCTTAATTTTGTATGTTTGTCAGGAAATTGAAGTCCGGAAGCTAAAACGAGGCGAAACGGGCGAAAACGGCAAATTTTGGCTATGAGCCGCGGCACAAGGAAGCAGGCCGCGCACAGAAGACAACCAAAGAAGCACAAAGTAATTGTACTGTGCCGCGGCATACCTGTGAGCCGCGCACGAGGAATTAGATGACGCCTGTGCATCCAAATTGAAGGCAATGTGCCGCGGCAAAGATTTAGTGCGCCGCGGCACACTAGGCGGTTTTTGTATGTTCCGCGCAGATTTGGGCCGCTTCAAGCCGCCACCTACTCATACAGACGCGATTCGAGACTGTGAAAAGCTATAAATGAGGGTTTAAGACCCTAATTAACAATCGGGATCTTGGGATTTGGGGGAATTAAGGAATCGAGAGGAGATGGCAAGAGGAAGAGAAGTAAGACTTCAAGAGCAGAGGGCTAAGCCAAGAACGGAGGAATCCGAGCTTCATCTGCGTTTGATTTTAATGCTTTCATTCATTTATTCTGTATTTTCATTTATTAGTATGTCAGGCTAAAACCCTAATCTAGGATTTTGATGAAACCTATGTTTTGACAGATTTGCTTGAGATTATCTAATTAATTACCTTTTTGTTGAGTTTTCCCAATCGTGTTTAATGCTGGCAATTATCTGGCCAATAGTTGTATTGATTTAATCATTCAATTCGAATCGGGAGAGGAGAATTGGTGAGGAACTATTGGTGAGGACCGTTTTATTCTGTGAGATAGGACTATACTCATAGGAACTACGTGGCCTTTTGGAGAGTTTATGCTTTTTGCCTATTGACGAATTAATTCACCTAGGGATAGAGTGCGTTATTCGCCTTTAGAAAAATCTAGTGACCTCGGGAGAGGCGGTAGAATATATTAGCAATCTCCGCCTTCAATAAATTGGGAAAATTATTACTTCAGATAATCGAGAGTAAATTCGGATAAACCGAGGTGGATTCAGAATCCTAGACTTATTCATCATTTGATTCCCTTTTCTTCAAGCTATCGTTTTCTACTGTTTAGTCTTTTAATAATTCTTTTAGACCCAAATTCGATTGTTCGAATAAAACTGGAATACATAAAAATCGGTAGTTAGTGATTCAGTCCTCGTGGGAACGATACTCACTCATCACTTTATTACTTGTAAACGATAACGTGCACTTGCGTGTAAGAAATATCGCAACAAGTTTTTGGCGTTTTGTGGGACCTAAATTTTACTAATATCGATTTTATTTCTAGTCTTAGTTTGAACGTTTTATTTTATTATTTTTGTGTATTTAATTTTATTTGTTTATTTGTTTTTCCTTTCAGGATCTTTCGCTTAGTGCATGAGAAAACTCGGTAACGAAGGCCTACTACCTTTGGATACCGAGCTCGAGCGCACTCTTAGAAGGAACAAGAAGGAGAAACGAGAGTTACAGACGACGGTGACCATGGCCGAGAATATCGAAATTCAAGGATGACTTCATATTGTGTAGCAAGCTCAACCAGAAATGGCACTTCGAGACTATGCCATGCCGCAAATTAATGCTATTTTTTCGGGCATTCGGCGTCCCACTATCCAAGCCAATAATTTTGAGATCAAGCCTGCTATTATTCAGATGGTGCAGGCGAGCTAATTCTGTGGATTGCCGAATGACGACCCAAATGCTCATATTGCTTCTTTTCTTGAAATTTGTGACACGTTCAAGAATAATGGTGTCACCGACGATGCTATCCGATTACGGCTTTTCCCATTCTCTTTGAGGGATAAAGCGAAATTTTGGCTGAATTCTTTACCGCCGGGGTCGATAACAACATGGGCAGAGTTAGCGCAAGCCTTCCTTGCCAAATTCTTCCCACCTTCTAAGACGGCGATATTAAGAAACGAGATCACCACTTTCGGTCAGTATGATATGGAATCGCTCCACGAGGCTTGGGAGCGATATAAAGATTTGTTACAGAGATGCCCACATCACGGCCTTCCAGACTGGCTTCAAATTCAGACATTTTACAATGGATTGAGTGCCTCTACACGCACTCTCGTGGATGCAGCCGCCGGTGGGGCTTTGATGGGAAAGACTATGGCCGAGGCACACTCGTTGTTGGAAGTTATGGCCGCAAATGCATATCAATGGCCATATGAAAGATTGACGCCGAAGCGAGTTATGAAAGTTTCTAGTAATGATCCAATATCCACATTGTCAGCTCAAGTCGCAGCATTAACGCAGCAGCTCCAAGCATTTTCGCATGCACCTTCCCCCGTTACCATTGAGACTTGCAATTGGTGTAACGGATCACACCATAGCGTGGAGTGTCAAGTCGGAAATCCGTTCGAGCAGCCCCAAATTGAACAAGCTCAATTTGTAGGAAACGGAAACCGGCAAAATAATCCATACTCCAACACGTATAATCCGGGGTGGCGTAATCATCCCAACTTTTCGTGGAGAAATGGATAGAACTCAAACCAGCCCCCGTTCGCTCAGAACCAACAGCAGACCCCTCCCGCTCCAAAAGTTTCTCTCGAGGAAGCACTTGCGAAATTGGCAGTGAATACGAGTCAATTCATGACCCATACTGAAGCGACATTGCAGAATCATTACGCTTCCATTCGCAACTTGGAAGTCCAGCTAGGCCAAATTGCTAATGTGTTGACAGCCCGCCCGGAGGGAGCATTGCCAAGTACGACCGAGACAAATCTTAGAGAGAGTCTAAATGTGATCAATCTGAGAAGCGGGAAGGAGGTGTGTGAGCAGCCCGAGAGGTGTGAAAAGAGGAGTGAAATTGAGGAAAAGAATAATTTAGAGACAGAGGAGTCACAAGATTGGAAACCTTCGATAACGTTTCCGGATAACCCGAAGGCACATGTACCCCCCGTCCCGTTTCCACAGAGATTAGAGCAGAATAAGGCGGACAAACAATTTTCTAAGTTCCTTGACGTGTTCAAAAAGCTTCACATTAACATTCCATTCGCCGACGCGTTGGAACAAATGCCGAGCTACGCTAAGTTCATGAAAGAGATATTGTCGAAGAAAAGAAAACTCAAGGAATTTGAAACAGTCGCCTTGACGGAGGAATGCAGCGCAATTCTTCAAAACAAGCTCCCACCAAAATTGAAAGATCCGGGAAGTTTCAACATACCATGCACCATGGGGAATCTTTCTTTTAATAAGGCATTGTGCGATCTCGGTGCTAGTATTAACCTCATGCCTTTGTCTATTTTTAAGAAGCTGGGAATTGGGGAAGCAAAGCCGACAGCGGTCTCCTTGCAATTAGCGGATCAATCGATTAAGTATCCGAGGGGAGTGATTGAGGATGCTTTAGTAAAGGTGGATAAATTTATCTTTCCAGCGGACTTTATTGTTCTCGACATAGAGGAAGATGAAGATATCCCGATTATCTTGGGACGACCATTTTTAGCGACCGACAGAACTCTTATAGACGTGGAAAAAGGAGAGTTAACTCTGCGGGTTCAAGACGAGCATGTTACATTCCAAGTATTCAAATCTTTTCCATGTCCGGGAGGTGTTGATAAAAGTTCTCTAAGTGAAAGTGTGGAGGCCGTTGCAAAAGAAAAACACCGAAAACATCGCCGGTCGAAAAATTCAGAATATGTGTCAGATGGCCCAATTTTTAAGAAAGATGTAGAACGAGTAGCATTTCTCGAGCACTCGGACAAGTCTGCTGGGGTCATAAAGTCATTTTTGAAAGAAGGAAATCAGCCGGAAGCCAAACAGACATCTAATCATGAGAAAAACGGGTGTTTCGGAAAGTTATTCTCATCAAAACCTTTCCGCAAACAACATTCGATGTCCGAACCAAAAGTCGAATCGTTAACGACCGATGGTCATAATTTTAAAAACCATATTAACGGTTCGATGAACGGGGAGGAGATCAAATGGAGTTTGCGAAAACCGAACTGATTTTAAATAGGTCCGGCTGAAGACTATAAACTTAGCGCTTCTCGGGAGGCAACCCGAGTTCGTAGTTGTAGATTTTTGCGTTTCTATATTTTTCTTGCATTCTTGAATTTTTATTTTTCATCATTTTGTGCTTTGATTTGCTTTGACCTCTTGCTCTTGACGTGTTCTTCTTGAAATTCTGTGCAGGAAAAGTCCCAAGGGAGAAACTGATACCTGAGCCGCGTCACAAGTAAAATGAGCCGCGGCACACACAAATCGAAAGGGTGAGCTAACCCCACTGTACCCTGTGCCGCGGCACACCTAAGCCCTGCGCCGCGGCACACGAGAGCCGAGCGGCGGCTCACAACAAAACAAACGAACAGGCAAAACGGAACTGTACTCGGTGCCGCGGCTCACTTGAGCTGTGCTGCGGCACACCATGCGGAATTCGAAGGGGCCAGGTACCTTATAACTCTCATTCGACCGGCCACCCCAGGTAAGTTTCCTTCTATTCTCTCCCTTGCGCGCACGAATCGGCCGAACACTTTCCTTCTCCTTCTTCTTGCGATTTTCTTGCATTTTCCACATTCCAAGCAAGGTATGTCTAAATTCCTAATCTCAAATTGTTCCATGAATTTGAATGTGAAGTTATGTAGTGCATTTGATGGTTGAATATTCTTATTTCCTTGAAAAGTTCTAGGATAGTTAATTGGAGGATATGAAGTTTTGATCGATTGTTAATGTTCATTTGTGGTTATGAATGAATGGATAATGTCGTTTGTCATCAGATATGATTCGTGTTGATTGTTTTTGGGGATTGAATGAAGCTTTATTCATATGTGTTCTTCAATTAAAAGGATGCCCTTGAGGTGTTTGATGAAATGTCTAAGTGAAAAATTTTCTTTGTTAAAGCAATCTTTTGAATCTTTGTGCAACGTATTCGTTCTGAAATTACAGCAAGCCCAACCCTTACATCCAGTTTAAACGTTAAAGTCCAATTTCATTTTTTTCTCATGGATGTGCTATCTTGTTAAATTCTTGATTTACGGCTGGATATCTTTAGCCGAGTGATGATTATTGTTGTTATTGTTTGCGTAAATAAACCCTGGTGTTGTATTTTTCAGGACTGACTATGGCTAGGACGAAGAAACTGAGCAAGAGAGCCAGGACTCAGTCATCCCCCACTCGAGGGGAAACCACTCGTAGCCGCGCCGAGTCTGAGGGGCACCAGTTCTTCGACCCTGAGATCCACAAAATCTTCAATGAGAAGATTCAACCGCGACCTCTTATCCCGGAGAGGGGATTTACTCCAGCTCCCCAAGACGGGGAACTGCTTACCATGATAGATGAGATGGGGTGGGCCAGATTTGCTGCACCCCCCGAGCCAGCAGTTATTTCGATAGTGCAGGAGTTCTATGCCAGCGCGTTACTGAAGCACATTCGGGCAGGCCATACGTTGCCGTCGTTAGACTCTCGGACTCAGGTCGATGTCCGAGGTATTACGATTGATTTTTCCACAGCTGCTATTTGGAGGTTGTTTGGGCTTCCTGTGGTAGATGAGTCGGCTTATGACCGAGTGATGACTAGCCTCACGAAGGAGGCCCTGCTCGAGACTATTGCACAGCCCGACTCCGACTGGGAGCAGCACGCACAAGGTTCTTCCACTTTCCATTTCAAGAGCTCGCGCCTCAGTCGGCTCGGGCGTGCCTGGCTTTGCTTTATTTGCGCTCGTATTGACCCCACATCTCAGATCCGCACTGTCTTTCTCTCCCGCGCCCGGACACTATATGCTATCACATCCGGGTTGCGTTTCGATGTGGCCCCTCTCTTAGTCCATTCTATATTCCAGTGCATTCAGGGAGGATCCAAGACGGGGTTGAAGCACCCCTCTCTCATCTGCGCTTTGTGCCGGCAGTCGGGGCTGACGTGATCAGACGACGAGCCGATGCTTGCTCCCCAGGCCCCGATCGACCACCGCATCATCTCACATTTTGACCAGTGGGGAGGAGCGCCGGCGCATGCTCGGGGGAGAGGATTTCTACTAGATGATGCCCACGAGGGGTCCCCCGAGCCTCTTTTGCTGACACATGGAGATGCCGGCCCGCCGCCCGACAAAGAGAGATTGCAGGAGATGTTTGATGGGCTGAGGGAGGATCTGAGGAGAGAGAGAGAGGATATGAGAGAGGATATGAGGAGCGAGAGAGATGAGATGAGGAGAGAGAGGGAGAGTATGCTGGCTGCCATGCGAGAGGAGCAGCGGACGGAGCGAGAGAGCGTTATTGCTGCCGTCAGAGCTGAGATGCGAGAGCAGGCCCGCCGGGCCAACCGACGAGAGGCGAGGCATCTGGCAGCGAGGGACGCCTATCATCAGGAGCACCTTGCCGCATGGACGACCCATATTATGCATCCAGACGGGCCATTTATTGCACCCGCCCGGCCAGCCACACCACCCTCCTCATCGGATGATGCCGGCACCAGCTCGTGAGAGGACTGGAAGAGAGTACTTGACCTTTTACTTTTATTGCATATCATATTTTGTCCATTGAGGTCAATGTACGTCCTAAGTTTGGGGGGGGGGGGTTTACTTTCTATTGCTATATTTATTGATGTACTGTTTTTGTTGCACTTTTCATTACTTTGCGTTATTTTTTTCGATAGCCTTGCTTGTCTTAATTTGTCTCTATTCGTGAATTTTTCGTGCTTATATTTGTGTAATACTGATGTTACGACACTGTTTTTCTCTCTGAAGAAAAGGTCGAGTTTTAGTCGAGTTGTAGTCAGTGATTTCTGTTTCTGCTTAGTCATCATTTAGGTCCGAAATTTTTCGTAATTGTAGAGGTCTTGGCGAATAAGAGAGGATACATACTTGTTTTAAAATCACCGTTGATACCTTTGGTTACATTTTTCGGTTAGTTAGTCGTCCAGTTACATTAGTCGTGATGGCACTTAGAGTGAGTTTAGAGTCGGTCAGTTTTTCCCAAAGTCGAGATATTTTTGTTCTATGAAGGGAAGTCTAGTAACCGGGGGTATTCACGTGACCCGTTGTTTACTCTCGCGTAAAACGACGACACTGATTAGACTAGTGATTTAGAGATTTCACATGTGCCGATGATAGGGAGCCTTGTAACCGGGGGTATTCACGTAACCCGTTGTTTACTCTCGCGTAAAACAGCGACCTTGATTCGGACATGCAGGAAGTATATATTCGAGTTGTTTCTCCACTGTAGAAGGGAACTTAGTAACTAGAAGCATCCATGTGCCCCATGAGTGTCTTTTACGTCAAACGGTTTCCCAATACATGAGAATGGAAGTTCCACCCTAGGATTATCCCGATGAAACATCCCGAGATACGAACCTAGTGGTCAACTCGAATCAATTTCTTGAGCATATATATATAAGGGAATACTGTCCGAGGATTATTTTTATGAAACTCGTGAAAATTTTGCCATTAGACTGTGGAACGGGATGAACTAGCTTGTTTATTTTAGCCTTTCATATTGACGGTCGATTTGATTCACGTTTGTTAATATTTGAGCTGGATTTTCTTCATGAACGAGTAATTAGGACTGAACTTGATTACTTTGTGGGATCAGTGTTCTGAGTGTAGCTCGCTATTACGACACTCGTATTATTCAGAGAGAATTTCAGGATAGTATTGATTAGGTTGAACACTACGAGTCACACGATGATTCACGACATTCTTTTGTTGAAATTAATTCTTTTTGCTTGAGGACAAGCAAAGGCTTAAGTTTGGGGGTATTTGTTAGGCGTATTTTTATACGCTTATTTATCATTATTTTGTATTATTTTGGAGAGTGAATTTGCTTTTATGAGCCTTTAATGCCTTAATTTTGTATGTTTGTCAGGAAATTGAAGTCCGGAAGCTAAAACGAGGCGAAACGGGCAAAAACGGCAATGAGCCGCGGCACAAGGAAGCAGGGCCGCGGCACAGGAAGACAACCAGCGAGCACAAAGTAATCAGACTGCCGCGGCACGCCTGTGATCCGCGTACGAGGAATTAAATGACGCCCAGGCATCTAGCTGAAGGCAATGTGCCGCGGCACAGATTTAGTGCGCCGCGGCACACTAGGTGGTTTTTGTATGTTCCACGCGGATTTGGGCCGTTTCGAAGCCAGTTTTCGACCTACTCATACGGACGCGATTTGGAGACTGTGAAAAGCTATAAATGAGGGTTTAAGACCCTAATTAACAATCGGGGATCTTGGGATTTTGGGGGAATTAAGGAATCAGAGAGGAGACGGCAGAAGAGGAAGAGAAGCAGAAGACTTCAAAAGCAGAGGGCGGAAGCCGAAGAATGGAGGAATCCGAGCTTCATCTGCGTTTGATTTTAATGCTTTCATTCATTTGTTCTGTATTTTCATTTATTAGTATGTTAGGCTAAAACCCTAATCTAGGATTTTGGTGAAACCTACATTTTGACAGATTTGCTTGAGATTATCTAATTAATTACCTTTTTGTTGAGTTTTCCCAATTGTGTTTAATGCTGGCAATTATCTGGCCAATAGTTGTATTGATTTAATCATTCAATTCGAATCGGGAGAGGAGAATTGGTGAGGAACTATTGGTGAGGACCGTTTTATTCTGTGAGATAGGAATATACTCATAGGAACTACGTGGCCTTTTGGAGATTTTATGCTTTGTGCCTATTGACGAATTAATTCACCTAGGGATAGAGTGCGTTATTCGCCTTTAGAAAAATCTAGTGACCTCGGGAGAGGCAGTAGAATATATTAGCAATCTCCGCCTTCAATAAATTGGGAAAATTATTACTTCAGATAATCGAGAGTAAATTCGGATAAACCGAGGTGGATTCAGAATCCTAGACTTATTCATCATTTGATTCCCTTTTCTTCAAGCTATCGTTTTCTACTGTTTAGTCTTTTAATAATTCTTTTAGTAATTAATTGCAAAACCCAAATTCGATTGTTCGAATAAAACTGGAATACATAAAAATTGGTAGTTAGTGATTCAGTCCTCGTGGGAACGATACTCACTCATCACTTTATTACTTGTAAACGATAACGTGCACTTGCATGTAAGAAATATCGCAACACCATCGATATGGTAACTCCGAACGAGATTAACAAAGGTTCAATGGCGATAGATACACGAGAGAATAAAATCGTCAACCATATAAAAATCATATATACGAGATTTCAAAAACAACCCGAATATCGAACAGATCCAATTATACATGGATTGTGAACGACTAATCAATAATACTCAAGATGGACGTCATGATACGCTCGATCCGGAAATGTGTCCGTGTACAAGCCAACCACGGGTATTGATAAATACACGTCTGGTCTCGTACCTCAGCCTCACGAAGTACGTCTCGTGTGCACGGTTCAATATGAGGTCGAAACCAACATATGCTACACGTGCCCATCCCGAAAATCCTACACATGAAGGATCAGAACGTATCTGACTCCAAATATGCCATGATACAACATGACAACCAATCTCGAAGAAACGCATATCCAATAAGGATCAGAAGATTTTCCAAGAGGGCAACAATAACTCGATCATGAAATACCGACACGACCACAATGTCGTATTCCGTCAGACAACAGTTCACAGCATGTTCAACAATGCATATAATAATAGCACATAAACTCCCAAGGCAGCATCCAAGGGTCACGGAAGCATCTACTCAGGAATACCCCGGACAATATCACATAACTCCCAAGGAAGCAGCCGAGGGTCACAGAAGCATCTACTCAGGAATACCCCGGACAATATCACATAAACTCCCAAGGCAGCAGCCGAGGGACACAGAAGCATCTACTCAGGAATACTCCGCACATAGGTTCCATTTAGGTCTTATCCCCTAACACATTTTCATTCGGGTACCATACAGGTTTTATCCCCAACACATCGGCCCCACATATTACGGCTCAAAGAAAGAGCACTTCACAAAACGTAACAAACAATGGTGCACATTCACCGCATGAAATATCACCACACACATGCAATAATGCAACATGATGATTATCATAATCTAACAATATTAATTTACCTCAAGCTGGAGACGCTAAACTTTCCACGACCAACCGCCCTGAACGAATACACGGTTTATCTGACAATCCAAAATGAAGTACAGTCCATAACTAATTCAAACCATCATCCCGAGTTCAACATCGACACGATAATTAACCTTGATACCCAACTTCTCATGTAATAGACCAAATTATAATTCACGTTTCTATTTCCACTAGACATCCTTAAAATCACATACATTATGATTTATCTTAGTCCAAAAATACCATACATACCACCATTCCGACAATTCATATATTCCATAATACCATTGCTATATGAATCATAAATGAAATGAAAATGAAATCATTTATTAACATTATGAACTGAGCAAGCATAACTTGCCTTGATACCAATTCGACGAAGCCGCTATCAATCCCGCCGTATTCATCTACAAGCTCCTTAGCCCCACTCCTCCGCAGCACAACGGTTAACTTCAACGATCACTAAACGCAACCTAGTGCAATAATCAATTAACGATACGTTCAATAACAATCAACAACCGAAATGACCAACTAATCAAACTCGATGGTTCAACGACATCTCGATCATATGAAACCAAACCGTATCAACCCTTAACAATACGAACACAAGCTGAAATTCGGTGTTCAATAGTCCTAACAATGTCTTCAACATATATACTTCTCATAATATCATGAATCGCAACAAACTACCAAGAACATCGAGAATATTACGATTCCATAATCATAACAACATAATCGAATCATTTGATCACCCATTCATTATCTTCCCTTAACAAAATTCTCGTAAATACCAAGAATCATCACAACAATATCAATTCAACCATCATTCATACGAAAACGTGTAAAATTTTCCATGTTCTACTCATTGAGACATTTCATCGAACACTTTGAAGGCATAGTCCAACTCAATCGATTATTCAAAGAAATACTCGAATTCGTTCCACAAAACTTCAAGAGTATTGAATGATTACGAGTATACAATCAAGTTCTATCAATAATCCGAATCAAAACGAAGCAAATCGGCCAAAACACCAAGAAACCTCAAGAACATCCAAAAACCAAAAGTTTAGGTGTTCTTACCTTCGATCCGGGTGGGAGATGATGTCAATCCATTATTCCAACTTCCAAAACATGTTGTTATAAGTTGATTCTACTCAAAACCATCATCTTCGCTGAAGAAATCGCGGAAGGAACGAAGAAAAATGAAAAATGGCAAGGATGACTCGGTCCAGGCCTTATATAGGCCGAGACCTGCCGGCACCTTACGTACGTAACCGGCCGGGGCTTACGTACGTAACCGGCCGTGTGTCACGTCCCGAGAGAAATGACCGACAGGGTGCTCGGACAGACCCACACAGAGGGGTGCAAGGTCCAGCGGATCAACGTGCACGAGGCACGTTCGGGACTGCAAGGCCGTGTGAAGCGGCACAACCAACTGAGAGACTTAGCCGTGTGGCGCGGCATGCGTGGATGTATGGCCGAACAAGCAGGCCATCCGGGCAACAAAGTGCCCAACCGAGGGACAAGACCATCAGGCCAGATGCGGGACTACCTGGGTGGAGAGACAAGGCACGCCGGGAACCGAACGGACGAGTGCAGCGGACAGGCATGCCGCTTCGGGACAACACGGGACAAGATGACGAGATGAGGCACATCCGAGGGCCGAGACTCGGACACGGGTGACGGAGACCCGCGAGGGGTGCGCGCGAGGCGCTGGGCGCGCTCACGAGTGGCGTGCGAGGGACACACGGAGCTCCCTCCCCCTATAATAGGCTTAGCGGGATAAAACCTTGTGAGTGCAGTGAACATTGGAAAGCTGAGGAGTCCACTGAGCGGAAGTTGTACTCGGAACATTCCAGAAACGGACCGGGATGGTCCAGAACGTCAAAGATTAATCCGGAGGCATGTGTGGAAGGCCGGGCCGGATCGGGTCGGGTTACATGGAGTCGGGCCGAGTCGGGCCGAACGGGTCGGGTCGGGTCGAGAAAGCCGGAAAGGTCCGAAAATATGTGGAAAGTGCTAGAGACTTTTGGATGAGTCAAAAGACTTGTAACCTAGTAGATGTTTCTAGACATTGTGTAAAGATATTGTACTTAGAATTCTCTAGAGCATGTATTGTGTAGGAGGGTCTAGAAGCCTCCAAATGAGAAGGTGGAGGAATGTTCTAGGCTAGGATAGGTAGTATAAATAGGGGCCTTGAGGCTCATTTGCAAACCATCCTCAAATCCCTCAAGATCCTTGGGAAAGATTTGTAAGAGACATACTTGTAATTCTTTGTAACTTAGTGGAAGAAAACTTTCCATTAACCCATTGCCTCTCTTTCGTTGTGCCAACTTTCATACTTAGCCAAATTCGGAGAGTTTAAGGCTGACTTGCAAGAGGGTTGCTAGGCCGCACGACGCTTAGGAGCGTAGCAAACTTTAAGCCCGTGACAAGTGGTATCGGAGACATCGTTAGCCACACAAAGAGGTGTGCAAGACTGTGGGAGTCGACGCTAACGATCAGCAGGCATCATGGCCGACGGCCAGATCGAGGCAGGCATCAATGTGGAGGACGGACGAGTCACAGAGGCTGACAAGGTCCGGGGACGTGGAGAAGTCCCAGCTGAAGGGAAAGCCAAGCGTGGCAAGAGCAAGGCGCGCGGTGTGGTGCCGCCGCAACACGAGGAGAACCCGGCACGAAGCCGACTTCTTGAGGATGAAGACATTCGGAAGATCATACTCACCTTAGCACACCGCCTACCCGACATCGAAGCCCTTGGGCAGCGCATCACTAACACCCAATTGAGCACGGAGGAACGCGTGGGTACTCTCGAGAAAGCTGTTGGCCAACTGGAAGGGCACACATTGGGCCAGCTCGAGACCTTCAAGAGAGAACAACTCTCATTGCGCAAGGAGTTAGCAATGATTGAGGATCATGTGGCAGCCAGCATCACGGAGATGCACAATCAGTATGCCGAGTTTTGCGAGGTAAGTGCCAAACGTTTTGAAGATTTTTGTGATAAAATCTGTCGGGAAAGCAACTCGGGCACCAAATCGAATGGTGGGCCGAGCTGGAACAGCACATTTGGCGGGGCGAGGTTTGAGGGACCAAGGGTTGAGGTCCCCAAACCCAAGGAATTCATTGGCAAGAGAGATGTCAAGTCAATCGAGGATTTCCTGTGGCGAATGGAACTTTACTTTGATGGTCTGGGACTGACGGACGAGAAGGCCAAAGTACGGCAGGCTGCACTATATCTTGCCGACGATGCAGCACTGTGGTGGCGTCATCGACAGGCCGGTGTTATGAAAGGAACTTGACAACCGATCGGGACTTGGGACGAGTTCGTGTCAGAACTCAAGGCACAATTCTATCCCGAGAACACATGCTATGAGGCAAGGAAGAAACTCCGCGAGCTCAAGCATAAGACTACCATTCGGGACTATGTTCGGGACTTTACATCGATCATGCTTTAGATTCCGGACATGACCGAGGATGATCGACTATTTTTCTTCCTGGATGGACTACCGAGTTGGGTCAGGGACAGAGTACAAAGCCGTGAGGTGAAATCTGTTAATGAGGCAATCAAAGTAGCCGAGTCCCTAGCCGAATTCGAGAAAAGGAAGGAGCCGCGAGCTAAGGGTCAAGCCAAAGGCGGGGGAGACACCCGCACGTCAGTACAGCAACCAGCCCAACCATCACGTGGAAGATTCAGGATGAGACCGCAACACGACGTGGACAAGCCATACAACTCGGGTGAACGCAGGGGCGCTCCCGACCAACGAGGATGCTTTATGTGCGGCGGAGCTCCTCGGATGAAGGACTGTACGAAAATGGGGAAGCTCAACGCCATGGCCAAATATGAGGGGCCAACAGTTGATCAGAGGGACGTGCAGCAGGTAAGCACGATCCCACAACTTAATTCTGTTGTCAGTGCAGGCAGCGAGGGACCGCGGGGAAGCAAGTTGATGTTCGTGGAAGGAACCATCAACCACCAACCCATCAAGGCCTTGGTCGACATGGGAGCCGACTACAACTATATCACTGAGGCCGAAGAAAAGAGATTAGGACTACTTGTGTAGCCATGCAAGGGCTGGATGAAGTCCAACAACGGACCTGCAGTGCCGTTCACAGGGGCAGCAAACGGAGTGCAAATCATGGTCGGAGACTAGGAAGGACGAGTGCACTTCAAGGTCACCACGATGGATGATCGGGACCTCATTTTGGGGATGGACTTCCTAGAGAAGAACGATTTTGCCTTTTTCCCACAAGCAAAGGTACTATGGGTGAACGGTCCGAACAAACCCATCACTATCCCCTTGACGGTGGAGCAACTTCCCTACGCAGCGATGACGACACTTCGATTTCAGAAAAAGTTGACCGAAGAGGAAATGCCGATATACTACCTGGGATCAATGCGGTACATCGAGGGACCGAGTAGCAGCACACGTCGATGGGGACATCGACGGAACAGGAGGGGGAGAGTGTCACGCCCCGAGAGAAATGACCAACAGGGTGCTCGGACAGACCCACACAGAGGGGTGCAAGGTCCAGCGGATCAACGTGCACGGGGCACGTTCGGGACTGCAAGGCCATGTGGAGCGGCACAACCAACTGAGAGACTTAGCCGTGTGGTGTGGCATGCATGGATGTATGGCCGAACAAGCAGGCCATCCGGGCAACAAAGTGCCCAACCGAGGGACAAGGCCATCGGGCCAGATGCGGGACTACCTGGGAAGCGAGACACGGCACGCCGGGAACCGAACGGACGAGTGCAGCAGACAGGCACGCCGCTTCGGGACAACACGGGACAAGATGACGAGATGAGGCACATCCGAGGGCCGAGACTCGGACACGGGCGACAGAGACCCGCGAGGGGTGCGCACGAGGCGCTGGGCGCGCGCACGGGCGGCGCGCGAGGGACACACGGAGCTCCCTCCCCCTATAATAGGCTTAGCGGGATAAAGCCTTGTGAGTGCAGTGGACATTGGAAAGCTGAGGAGTCCACTGAGCAGAAGTTGTACTCGGAACATTCCAGAAACGAACCGGGATGGTCCAGAACGTCAAAGATTAATCTGGAGGCATGTGTGGAAGGCCGGTCCGGATCGGGTAGGGTTACATGGAGTCGGGCCGAGTCGGGCCGAGCGGGCGGGTCGGTTCGAGAAAGCCGGAAAGGTCCGGAAATATGTGGAAAGTGCTAGAGACTTTTGGATGAGTCAAAAGACTTGTATCCTAGTAGATGTTTCTAGAAATTGTGTAAAGATATTGTACTTAGAATTCTCTAGAGCATGTATTGTGTAGGAGGGTCTAGAAGCCTCCAAATGAGGAGGTGGAGGAATGTTCTAGGCTAGGATAGGTAGTATAAATAGGGGCCTTGAGGCTCATTTGCAGACCATCCTCAAATCCCTCAAGATCTTTGGGAAAGCTTTGTAAGAGACATACTTGTAATTCTTTGTAACTTAGTGGAAGAAAACTTTCCATTAACCCATTGCCTTTATTTCGTTGTGCCAACTTTCATACTTAGCCAAATTCGGAGAGTTTAAGGCTGACTAGCAAGAGTGTTGCTAGGCCGCATGACGCTTAGGAGCATAGCAAACTTTAAGCCCGTGACAAGTGGCCTACCTTACTGTCCAGTTCGTTCGGCACCCTTACGTACGTAACCGGCAGCTCCCTTACGTACGTAATCAGCCATTAGGCCGATAACCGGCCACTGCCTACGTACGTAATCGGCCAGTCCTAGCCCCCAGCGAGTCACTGTCGACTGTGATCGGTCATCCCTGTGAGTCACTGCCGACCGTGCTCGGCCACTAACTCAAATAATCATCATCTACTCAGGAATACCCCGGACAATATCACATAACTCCCAAGGCAGCAGCCGAGGGTCACATAAGCATCTACTCAGGAATACCCCGGACAATATCACATAAACTCCCAAGGCAGCAGCCGAGGGTCAGGGAAGCATCTACTCAGGAATACTCCGGACATAGGTTCCATTTAGGTCTTATCCCCTAACACATTTTCATTCGGGTACCATACAGGTTTTATCCCCAACACATCGGCCCCAAAGATTACGACTCAAAGAAAGAGCACTTCACAAAACGTAACAAACAATGGTGCACATTCACCGCATGAAATATCAACACACACATGCAATAATGCAACATGATGATTATCATAATCCAACAATATTAATTTACCTCAAGCTAGAGATGCTAACCTTTCCACGACCAAACGCCCTGAACGAATACACGGTTTATTCGACAATCCAAAATGAAGTACAATCCATAACTAATACCAAACCATCATCCCGAGTTCAACATCGACACGATAATTAACCTTGATACCCAAATTCTCATGCAATAAATCAAATTATAATTCACGTTCCTATTTCCACTAGACATCCTTAAAATCATATACATTATGATTTATCTAAGTCCAAAAATACCATAAATACCACCATTCCGACAATTCATATATTCCATAATACCATTGCTATATGAATCATAAATGAAATGAAAACGAAATCATTTATTAACATTATGAACTGAGCAAGCATAACTTGCCTTGATACCAATTCGACGAAGCCGCTATCAATCCCGCCGTATTCATCTACAAGCTCCTCAGCCCCGACTCCTCCGCAGCACAACGGTTAACTTCAATGATCACTAAACGCAACCTAGTGCAATAACAATCAACAACCGAAATGACCAACTAATCAAACTCGATGGTTCAACGACATCTCGATCATACGAAACCAAACCGTATCAACCCTTAACAATACGAACACAAGAACATCGAGAATATTACGGTTCCATAATCATAGCAACATAATCGAATCATTTGATCACCCATTCATTATCTTCCCTTAACAAAATTCTCGTAAATGCCAAGAATCATCACAACAATATCAATTCAACCATCATTCATACAAAAACGTGTAGAATTTTCCAAGTTCTACTCATTGAGACATTTCATCGAACACTTTGAAGGCATAGTCCAATTCAATCGATTATTCGAAGAAATACTTGAATTCGTTGTACAAAACTTCAAGAGTATTGAATGATTACGAGTATACAATCAATTTCTATCAATAATCTGAATCAAAACGAAGCAAATCGGCCTAAACACCAAGAAACCTCAAGAACATCTAAAAACCAAAAGTTTAGGTGTTCTTACCTTCGATCCGGGTGGGAGATGATGTCAATCCATGATTCCAACTTCCAAAACATGTTGTTATAAGTTGATTCTACTCAAAACCATCATCTTTGCTGAAGAAATCACGGCAGGAACGAAGAAAAATGAAAAATGGCAAGGATGACTCGGTCCAGGCCTTATATAGGCCGAGACCTGCCAACACCTTACGTACGTAACCGACCGGGGCTTACGTACGTAACCGGCCGTGGCCTACCTTAATGTCCAGTTCGTTCGGCACCCTTACGTACGTAACCGGCAGCTCCCTTACGTACGTAATCGGCCATTACGTTCGTAACCGGCCACTGCCTACGTACGTAATCGGCCATTACGTTCGTAACCAGCCACTGCCTACGTACGTAATCGGCCATTACGTTTGTAACCGGCCACTGCCTACGTACGTAATCATCCAGTCCTAGCCCCCAGCGAGTCACTGCCAACTGTGATCGGCCATCCCTGCGAGTCACTGCCGACCGTGCTCGGCCACTACAGGTCCTCTCGGCCACGACTTGGCCAGCCGCCCCGTAACGTACGTAACACTTATTCCGTTGCGTACGTAATACGTACGTTGACTTGCTACAGTATTATACTCGTATTACGTACGTAATACACCCTTTATAATGTACGTAACTCCATCCATTGACTCACCTGTCCACATCCGCGCCGAAAGCTGCCGACACCGGGCCCAATTGTCCGATTCCTATTGTTACGTACGTAATACCTTACGCATAATGTATGTAACACATACCACTTAGCGTACGTTATCTCAAAGTCCTAACGTACGTTAACAGATCCATACTTAGCCATTTCCAGCAATTCCTGTCCAACGTCTCGACATAACAAATATGATCATATGACATACTGAACACATATACTCAACCCAAAATATTCTCATACGGTACGTCTGATGCACGATATCCTCAATTACAATTGTCGACCAAGTACGAAAATCATAAAAATACTCATACGGTATATCCGACATCGAAAACACACCAAGCATGTAATATCCTAGAATCAAAATAACCTCGATAGACATACTGGCACGACTGTCACGGTTTTCAAAATTATCCACTCATATCGTGTCAGTCCCACTCTGTACAGTACATCCCAGATAAAATAATGCGAAAAATTCATAGTGAAATTCTAGGATATTACATATACACCCACTTAAATAAGTTTCGTCCTCGAAACTCAACACCTGTCATTATCAGTATCTCAATCCCGAAATACCTCAAAATCACGACACCATACTCAAATAATCATCATCAAAACTGAAATAACTGAAAGAACATACTTACAGGTCCGTGAAGTCGATGATCTTCCGTGATACCAGCATACGACTACCATACAAAGTCCCAACACACTAACAACACACCGGCATCGCGAATACAGCAATTTGAAAATATTTCAAAAAATTTTGAAACCTCAAAAAATCAGTTTGACTCAAAAGTCAGAAAAATGATATTCAAAAGCCACGCTACTACCGCACCGGTAGAGCCACATAACACACACACCCGGGTTTTACGAAACCCAAGCTCCGATACCATCTTCTGTAACACCCCCAAAACCATACGGGAATATTACATCGCTGTGGGCCCCACATTGGAACCCACAAGGCTAAAATCATTTTCACAAACGTTTAAAAATGCCAAAAGACCCTTTGAAAGTACACACACACACAGCGGATGAAAACACAATTCAAAGAATACCGAAAGCCATTTTAAAATATACACACGCATCGGATTAAATGTTGGGATTCGGTGCCTAAAATAAAGGCCCACCGGAAGCGGTAAAACGAAAATTAATTCGATCTGAATCCCTACGAGGATCGATCGAGCTACGCATATATGAATATAAAATAAACAAAGGAAGATTCGAAATCATACCCTTGTTGTCCGTTGATTATATGGATTTCCTTCTCTTGAGCTATTCCCCAAACGATCCAAAATGCTCCAAGCCCTTGGATGATCCAACGCCGAAAAAACCGCGTCTCTACTTGTCACGTATCGGAGAAACGAACGGAATGACAACACTCGATTAACCTCTAAGGTTACGGCTAGAATCAAGTGATGAAATTTTAATTATAACACTCTAAGTGTTTAAATATATATCTCTCAATATTATCTCTTGATGTTTCTCTAAGAACAAATCAAGAAGGAAAAAGGAAGAAAAGTGAAGACTATAAAAGGAAACTCTTTTTCTCTCACTACCTCCAGCTATTCACGTATGGAATGGGGTTAGGAATAGGGAGCAGGTCTTCCTTTTATTCTTCCAACCTTATCTTCTCAAATCACCTTTACCATATAATAAGAGATACCATATCTCTTAAAGTCATTTGTCTTCCATTATAAAATGGAGACAAAGACCAAGAGGGGTTAGGTGAAAGGGGGTGGCAACCATCTAGAAGGAGAATATGAGTTTGGTCCGTTTCGGACTCCCGTGAGTCCAAACAGATAAACTTTGATTCCATTCCGATTTATTTATAGTAATTAATTAATACAATTAATTAATCATATCAAATACATAACAACGTAATTAATTTCTCCAAGAAATAATTATATTTATGAATTAAATTAATCGCCCACTAATTTATTTAATTCATTTGGCCGCAAATTAATTTATCCAATAAATCAATTTAGACATCCAATGTCCCAATTAATTAGATATCCAATATCTAATATTCATAATGAGAGAATAAGCTCGATTCATTCCTTCGTCAATCCTATTGCGCGACTCTGTAGGTTCGTCTCAGTCAGCAATGGGAGGAACCAAAGAGTAGTAGCACCACCTAGCGAGCCTGGCGGCCTACACTATACCCCAACTGAGAACGAATGATTGGGATCATTCAAGAACCATTCTGTCATGAATACCAGTATACGTATAAACCCTTCTTTCAAATGTCCCGATCAAGTTATAGGGTCACGATCAGTCAAACCCTAACTGTACTTGACGCTATGCATGCGTTAATGCAAATCAAGATCATCGAGCTCTCGTGTATCCAATACAACTAGCTCCAATGCTTTGGCCAAAGACTTATGATCTCATCTGCCAATAACTGCATAGGACAATTAACCCGCTCACTAACGGGAGAAAGAATTCTATCTTGGTATTCAGTAGGACCTGCTACTTGCCCATCAAGATGCACGTCGAGGTTGACCCCCGCCTCCCGGTTTATAGGGTCGAACTACTCTAATGAAAATCTTGACGTCACAAGCACATCCCTACTAAATCCTCAAGTCGAAGTTTCACAAATACCTATCACAACCTTTTGATTCCGTCATTGACTGTCCCGGAGTGAAATCCGTGTGACGAATCGAGGGTGAGTCGGTTCGAGTATACTAATTCAATTAGCATACCTATACGTGTGCTCCCACTAACCATTAGCGTTCGACAGGCACTCTCCATGTCAAAGAACACGTCATACAAGTCTTCACATAAACTTAATGCCCAGTCAAGTTTCATCGACTTGCGAACGATTAAGTATTTGAGCTATAAACCTTTCCAGTACCGACCTCCTTATCCAATAAGGAGTGGAACGTTTTGCTCTCAAATACATAGACTAGTTTCTATATGTATATTTACGAGTTAGGAACGCCAATAACTACCTATAAATAAAGAAACATTCATTGCCTTATATAAATGATTTACATAATTACAAGTACAATACCCTCACTCAACATCCTCTGAGTGGCATTCGAGGGCATATTCCTAACAATCTCCCACTTGCACTCAATGCCACACACTATGGTATCTAATACCCATATTATCCAGATGGCGCTCCAAGCTAGTGTGAGAAAGTGGCTTGGTCAGTGGACCAGGGACGTTGTCGGCTGAGTCTACTCTGTGCAGCACAATGTATCCCTTGCGAACAAATTCTCTTATGAGATGATACTTTCTCTCAATATGTTTGGTGCTGTTGTGAAACCCCGGCTCTTTGGCCTGCGCTACAGCTCCGTCGTTGTCGCAGTACACTGGAACAGGCAGCTCAGCACATGGTATCACTTGAAGTTCTCCCAGAAACTTGTTAATCCAGAACCCTTCCTTGGAAGCCTCCGAGGCTGCTTGATACTCAGCCTGACAGGTGGAATCAGCAGTCGCGCTTTGCTTGGCGCTAAGCCAAGATACTGCTCCTCCATTAAGAGTAAATATGTAGCCAGAAGTAGACATCGAGTCGTCCTTTAGTCCTTGGAAGTCCGAATCAGTGAATCACACCACATTCAAATCTCCACCGCCATGCATCAGAACCATATCCCTAGTCCTTCTCAAGTACTTGAGAACGTTCTTTACGGCAGTCCAATGTTCCCTACCTGGGTTTGCCTGAAACCTACTCACCACGCTTACAGCATGCGCAATGTCAAGTCTCGTACACAACATAGCATAGATAAGGCTACCCACGTCCGAAGCATATGGTATATTACTCATTTCCTTTCGTTGTTCCTCACTTTGAGGACACGTATTCAAGGAGAGTTTTATTCCATGTTGCATAGGTAGGAACCCTCTTTTAGAATCATCCATCTTAAATCGCTTTAAGATTTTATCTATATAGAGGGCTTGGGAAAGATCTATTTTTCTCTTCGCTCTATCACGGTAGAGTCGAATACCATGAGGTAGCTTCTCCCAAGTCTTTCATGGAGAAAATACTCGAAAGCCAAGCTTTCACAGAACTGAGCATTCCCACATCATTTCCTATTAGTAGAATGTCATCTACATATAGTACTAAGAATGCGATCTTGCTCCCACTAACCCTCTTGTATACACAAGGTTCCTCTTCATTTTGCACGAAGTCAAACTCTTTGACTGCCTCGTCAAAACGAAGGTTCCAACTACGCGATGCTTGCTTCAGTCCATAAATGGAACGCTGAAGCTTGCATACTTTCTGAATATCGACTTCGGACACAAAGCCTTTAGGCTGCTCCATATAGATTTCCTCCTCGAGGAATCCATTAAGGAAAGCCGTCTTTACGTCCATTTGCCATATCTCATAATCGTGGTAGGCATCTATAGCAAGTGTTGCGATATTTCCTACACGCAAGTGCACGTCATCGTTTACAAGTAATAAAGTGATAAGTAGAGTATCGTTCCCACGAGGATTGAATCTCTAACTACCGACGTTTTCGTATTCCAATTTTATTTGAACAATCGAAGTTGGGTTTTTGGATTAATAACTAAAAGAATTTCTAAAATACTAAGCAGTAGAAAACAATATCTTGGATTAAGGAAATCAAATGATGAATACGTCTAGGGTTCTGAATCCACCTTAGTTTATCCGAATTTACTCTCAATT
Organism: Orobanche coerulescens; assembly: GCA_033398695.1. NCBI lineage: Eukaryota > Viridiplantae > Streptophyta > Magnoliopsida > Lamiales > Orobanchaceae > Orobanche > Orobanche coerulescens. Next base: position 22,492,661 of record CM065810.1, read on the forward strand.
ATCCGTAATAAATAATTTTCCCAATTTACTGAAGGCGGAGATTGCTAATATATTCTACCGCCTCTCCCGAGGTCAATAGATTTATCTAACGACGACTAACGCACTCTATCCCTAGGTGAATTATCTCGTCGATAGGCAAAAGCATGAAATCTCCTAAAGGCCACGTAGTTTCTATGAGTATATTCCTATCTCACGAATAAACGGTCCTCACCAATAGTTCCTCACCAAATCTCCTCTCCCGATTCAAGTGAATGATTAAATCAATACAACTATTGGCCGATAATTGCAAGCATTAAACATAATTGGGAAAACTCAATAAAAAGGTAATAAATTGGATAATCTTAATCAATTCAAAACAAAGGTTTCATCAAAACCCTAGATTAGGGCTTTAGCGACATACTAAAAGCGAAAATACAGAATAAATAAACGGAAGCATAAAATTCAAACGCAGATGAAGCTCGGATTCCTCCGTTCTTGACTCCCGCCTTCTGCCCTTGAATTCTTCGCTTTCCTCCTCTTCTCTGTCTCCAAGCTTAAGCTCTCCTAGGTTTAGATTCAATGATTCCAAGATAATTAAATTAGGGTCTTAAGCCCTATTTATAGCTCAGCACCTCCACAAATCGCGTCCGTATTAATCGGTTGAAACGGCTTCAAATCCGTAATCCGTGCGGGCGTACCAAACCCGCTAAGTGTGCCGCGGCTCATCAACTCGTGCCGCGCACATCGCCCAAAAGTCAATACAGGCGTTAAATAATTCTTCCGTGCCGCGGCTCACACTGGCGTGCCGCGGCACAGAGTACATTACTCGCCCTTCGGCTGGTGTCTTCTGTGCCGCGGCTCCAATTCCTTGCGCCGCGGCTCATCGCCCGCTTTTGCTGCTACCGTTTTGCCTCGTTTTAGCTCCGGACTTCAATTTCCTGTCAATCATACAAAATCAAGGCATTAAAAGCTCATTTAGATGATTTCACTCACCAAAACACTACAAAATAATGATAAATAAGCGTACAAAAATACGCCTAACAAATACCCCCAAACTTAAGCCTTTGCTTGTCCTCAAGCAAAAAGAATTAAAGTCAATAAAAGAATGTCGTGAATAATTGTGCAACTCATAGTGTTCAATCTAATCAATACTATCCTGCCATTCTCTCTAAATAATACGAGTGTCATAAAAGCGAGCTGCACTTTCGAATAATGATTCCGCAAAGTAATCAAGTTCATCCTAATCATTCGTTCATGAAGAAAACTCACTCAAAGATTAACAAAACATGAGTCAAATCGACCGTCAATATGAAAGGCTAACATAAACAAGCTAGTTCGTCGCGTTCCACAGTCTAAAGGCACAATTTTCACGAGTCTCATAATAAATAAACCTCGGACAGTATCCCCTTATATATATGCTCAAAAATTTGATTCGAGTCGACCACTAGGTTAGGATCTCGGGATGTTTCATCGGGATAATCCTAGGGTGGAACTTCCATTCTCATGTATTAGGAAACCGTTTGACGTAAAAGACACTCATGGGGCACATGGATGCTTCTAGTTACTAAGTTCCCGTCTACAGTGGAGAAACAACTCGAATATATAATTTCCGCATGTCCGAATCAAGGTTGCCGTTTTACGCGAGAGTAAACAGCGGGTCACGCGAATGCCCCCGGTTACTAGGCTTCCTATCATTGGCACATGTGAAATATCTAAATCATTAATCTAATCAGGGTCGCTGCTTTACGCGAGAGTAAACAATGGGTCACGCGAATGCCCCCGGTTACTAGACTTCCCATCATAGAACACATTATCTCGACTTTTAGGGAAAAACTGACCGACTCAAAACTCAAACTAAGTGCTAACACGACTGAAGAAACAGTACGACTCACTATCCGGGAAAATGTAGCCAAACGTATTGATGGGGATTTAGCAACAAGTATGTATCGTCTCTTATCTGCCAAGACCTCTACAATCGGGAAAATTTCGGACCTAATTGAATACTAAGCGAGCGAAATAAGCGACTCCAACTCGACTAGAACTCGCCCGCTTCTTCGAGAGAAAGACAAAGGTCGTAACATCGATCACACAAATAGAAGCACAAAAATTCACGAATAAGGAGAAACTACGGCAAGCAAGGCTAAAAATTTTCGCAAAGAAAAGAAAAGTGCAATGAATATAATGTACAAGACAAGAAAATAGAGTACAGCAATGAATGTAGACTGAATGTAAATCCCCCCCCCAAACTTAGGACGTACATTGACCTCAATGGACAAAAAAATGAAATGCAAGAAAAGTAAAAGGTCAAGTACTCCCCTCCAGTCTGCTCAGGAGCTGGTGCCGACATCGTCCGGTGAGCTTGCATGCTTCTTGACTACATCATGCGGAATGTGAATAAACAAGCTTGCATCATCAAAAAGGAAGTTAAGTATAGCTCTCAAGTTGAACATGATGTAAAGGTTGGGGATAATGTGACAACATGATTCATTGCATATAAGTTGGAAAATGCCTGGCTTACCCATTTTTCATTGCTGCAATTTATCAAACACCTTGTGTGCACAAGTTAAAATGAAGAACAAAAATTTTCATGGTTAATTCCAAATCCCAAAAATAATAACACAGATTATAACCCTGAATTACGAAAAACATCATCAATAATTCGTTCATAAACATCAATTCCATCACAATAACAAATTCCCCATATTCCAACTCCATTTTAGAAACAACAATGAAGAATAACTAGCAATATAAAACTCCAAATCTTTTCACATCAAGAATCATTAATGATTTAGAAATCAAAAATAACCTGGAGAATTTGAGAAGGAGACTCATAGAGTGGAGCCAACTAACCTCCATGTGTGCAGGAAGGAAGGGAGGGAGGGTAGAAGTATCCTATATTGGCCGATCAACTGAATGAGCCTTACCTGGATGCTCTTATTTTGCGACGGGGGCCGCGGCACAATATAAGTGAGCCGCGGCCCAAAGTACAGTCGAACTGGGACGTTTTGGTATGTCGTCGGGTGCCGCGGCTCAAATTTCGTATGCCGCGGCTCAGTGTGTTAGTGTGCCGCGGCTCAGCCTTAGTATGCCGCGGCATAAAGTACAGGCGCCCTGGGCGTTTCTCGACCATTTAGTGTGCCGCGGCTCAGTTATCGGGTGCCGCGGCTCGGTGACCTGGTGTGCCGCGGCTCAGTAAGATCATGCCGCGGCACAGGGTACAGTTTGCTCGGCCATTTTTCCTCAGCTGGTGTGTGCCGCGGCTCACCTGGACTGTGCCGCGGCTCATCATTGAATTTCTCCCCTTTTGCTGATTCCTGCACAGAAATTTAACACGAAATCATTAAGATGAGAGGGAAGGATGGATCAAAGAAGAAAGAAGACAAAAAGAGACTCTAAAAATGCAAGCAAACAACAAAGAATCTACAACTAATACTCGGGTTGCCTCCCGAGGAGCGCTAAGTTTATAGTCTTCAGCCGGACTTTTCTCGCATTCATCCGGCGGTGGATAAGGTGACGCTGCTTTCGCGTGTCTATTGGATTTCCCAAGTATGCCTTCAACCGTTGTCCATTAACTTTGAATTTTCGACCATCTCTTTGAACTTCTACTGCACCATGTGGAAACACTTGAACTACCGTGAACGGTCCCGACCATCGTGAACGCAATTTCCCGGGAAATAACTTTAAGCGTGAGTTGAATAGCAACACCTCTTGACCCGGGACAAATTCTCTCTGCGTGATGTGCTTATCATGCCAAATTTTTGTCCGCTCCTTATAAAGTTTTGCATTTTCGTATGAGTTGTGGCGAATTTCTTCCAACTCGTTCAGCTGCAAACAACGCTTTTCCCCAGCGGATTTTAGATCAAAGTTTAGTTTCTTTATCGCCCAGTAAGCACGGTGTTCCATCTCTACGGGCAGATGGCAACCTTTTCCATAGACCAATCTGTAGGGTGACATTCCGATAGGTGTTTTATATGTAGTCCGGTACGCCCAAAGTGCATCATCGAGTTTAAATGCCCAATCTTTTCGGGACGAGCTGACCGTCTTTTCTAGAATCCACTTAAGCTCTCGATTTGATATCTCGACTTGACCACTCGTTTGCGGATGGTATGCTGTGGCAACACGATGAGTGACTCCGTATTTTCTCAAAACCGCATCAAGAAATTTGTTTTCGAAGTGTGACCCACCATCACTTATAATAGCACGTGGAGTCCTAAAGCGTGAGAAGATATGTTGTTTAATAAACTTGATTACGACATTGGACCCATTCGTAGGTAGTGCCACCGCTTCAACGCATTTGGAGACATAATCCACGGCCACCAAAATGTAGAGATTCTTGTTTGATGGGGGAAATGGACCCATGAAGTCGATCCCCCATACATCAAATAGTTCGACTTCAAGTATGGTGTTCAGCGGCATTTCATGTCGTCTTGAGATGTTTCCTGTCCGTTGACACCGATCACATGTAGACACAAAGGAGTGAGCATCTTTGAATAAGGACGGCCAATAAAATCCCGACTGTAAGACCTTCGCTGCTGTTCTATTTCCACTAAAGTGTCCACCGTAGGGCGATGCATGGTAATGGTTCAGCACACTGTGGATTTCCTCATCTGGAATGCATCTACGGATAATTTGATCGGGGCATCGCTTAAAAAGAAAAGGATCGTCCCACAAATAGTACTTAGCGTCCGAGATTAGCTTCTTCTTTTGATGACGTGAGAGATCGTTCGGAATTGTTTTACTTGCTAAGTAGTTCACTAGATCAGCATACCAAGGCACATGTGTGGAATCCACATTGTAGAGCTGCTCGTCGGGGAATGTTTCTATAATTTGTGGCTGACTTTCTTCCTTCTCGAGGGAACTCTCTAACCGTGAAAGGTGATCGGCTATAACATTTTCTGTCCCTTTCTTGTCCCGAATCTCCAAGTTGAATTCTTGAAGGAGTAGCACCCACCGAATCAACCTTGGTTTGGCATCCTTTTTCTCCAAAAGGTATTTTATTGCCGAATGATCGGTCCACACTATCACTTTCGTTCCTAGTAGATAAGCCCGAAATTTATCAAATGCAAATATCACCGCCAACAATTCCTTCTCCGTTGTGGCATAATTTCTTTGGGCGTCATCGAGCGTTCGGCTCGCATAGTATATGACATGAAACACCTTCCCTCGTCTCTGCCCCAAAACAGCCCCAATGGCAAAGTCGCTAGCATCGCACATTAGTTCGAACGGAAGGTCCCAATCCGGAGCGATTATCACCGGTGCCGTGCTTAGAGCTTTCTTCAGCAACTCGAAACTTTCTTTACAAGACTCGTCGAAAATAAATGGGACATCTTTCATGAGTAAATTGCATAGCGGCTTCGTGATCTTTGAAAAATCCTTAATAAATCGGCGATAGAAACCGGCATGTCCCAGAAAACTCCTAATCCCCTTTACCGAAGTGGGTGGAGGCATCTTCTCAATGGTCTCAATTTTCGCTCGGTCGACTTCAATTCCATGTGAGGATATTCGATGGCCAAGCACAATGCCCTCCTGCACCATAAAATGACACTTCTCCCAATTCAAGACTAAATTGGTCTCTTCACATCTTTGCAAGACCTTCTGCAAATTTTCCAAACAAATGTCAAAAGAATCTCCAAAAACAGAAAAATCATCCATGAAAATCTCAATACACTGCTCTACCATGTCAGAAAAAATAGCCATCATACACCGTTGAAAAGTTGCCGGCGCATTACACAATCCGAACGGCATGCGCCTATAAGCGAAAATGCCGTAAGGACATGTAAACGTCGTTTTCTCTTGGTCTTCGGGGGCTATGTAAATCTGATTATACCCCGAATAACTATCGAGAAAGCAATAGAAATCGTGTCCGGCTAATCTATCTAACATCTGATCAATAAAAGGCAAGGGAAAATGATCTTTTCTAGTGGCCTTATTTAATTTCCTATAATCTATGCACATACGCCACCCCGTAACAATCCTGGTGGGAATTAATTCATTATTATCGTTTTGAACAACTGTTATCCCACCCTTTTTCGACACAACTTGAACCGGACTTACCCACTTACTATCAGAAATTGGAAAGATCATACCTGCGTCGAGGAGTTTTAAAACCTCGACTTTCACCACCTCCTTCATGTTAGGATTCAGCCGGCGTTGATGCTCCACGGATGGTTTGTAGTCTTCCTCCATCAAAATCTTGTGCATGCAAATCGAAGGGCTGATCCCCTTGATATCCGCAATAGACCATCCAAGAGCAGATTTGTACTCCCTCAAAACTCTTAATAATTTTGCCTCTTGATCTCCTGCTAAAGTGGCCGAGAGAATAACTGGAAGGGAGTTGTCGGGCCCCAGGAATGCATATTTCAAATGAGGTGGCAGCTTTTTGAGTTCCAATTTTGGAGGTTTTTCAATCGATGGGGTCGGTCGAGTTAGTGAACTTCCTAGCTCCTCGAATGGTTTATGAATAAAAATTGGTGGGGAAGCATCCATGTGTCGTACGTAGGCGGCATGCTCTCCATTTGGTTCGGAAACAGCCCCAATCAAAACGGATTCCAATGGATCGGGTGGATAATTTTCTCGAAAAGTTCTACTCACGCACGAGTCAATGACTTCAACTTGGAAACAATTTTCAGCGTCACTTGGATATTTTACGGATCGAAAAATATTGAATGTTACTTGCTCCTCTTGAACACGCAAAGTCAGCTTTCCCTTTTCCACATCAATCAACGTTCGGCCTGTTGCCAAAAATGGTCTTCCCAAAATAATTGGGATATCTTGGTCTTCTTCCATATCAAGTACGATGAAATTGGCCGGAAAGATGAACTTATCCACTTTGACTAAAACGTCCTCTATCACATCCCTCGGGTATTTGATGGATCTATCGGCCAATTGTAGAGAGACTGTCGTCGGCTTGGCTTCCCCAATCTCCAGCTTTTTAAAAATCGAAAGGGGCATAAGATTTATACTGGCCCCGAGATCGCATAGGGCTCTTTCAAAAGATGAATTTCCGATGATGCAAGGAATGGTGAAACTTCCCGGATCTCTCAATTTAGGTGGGAGTTTCTTTTGTAATATAGCGCTACACTCTTCCGTTAAAGTGACCGTCTCATATTCCTCGAGCTTTCGTTTATTAGATAAGATCTCTTTCATGAACTTGACGTAACTCGGCATCTGTTCCAATGCGTCGGCGAACGGAATGTTTATGTGCAATTTCTTGAAGACGTCGAGGAATTTTGAAAACTACTTGTCCAGTTTTTGCTTTTGGAAACGCTGTGGGAATGGAACTTGAGGAGTGGGCTGAGTAGTCGATACTTCCTTTGGCTTAGGCGTCTCATCCTTTTCCTTCTCGTTCTGCTCGATCGGCTGCTCTTTGTCATTAATAGGCTGCCCTTTCAACTCCTTTCCGCTTCGTAATTCGATCGCTTGCACATTTTCCTTGGATTTCACTTCGGCTGCGTTGGGGGCTGCACCTTGAGACCGAGAATACAATAAATTAGCAATCTGCCCCATTTGTGTTTCTAGATTTCGGATGGAGGTCGAATGATTTTGGAGAGTCGTCTCGGTGCGGGTCATGAATTGGCTTGTGTTAGCCGCCAATTGAGCAAGAGCATCCTCCAAAGATACCTTTGGTGATTGAGGGGGCTGCTGTGGTGGTTGCACGAAGTGGGGTTGTGGAGCCTTCATAGCTTTCCCATTTCTCCATGGAAAATTTTGTTGATTCATCCACCCCTGATTATAAGTGCTGGGGTAAAAATTGCTTTGTCGATTTCCATTGGCTACGAATTGAGCTTGCTCCATCTGATGTTGCTCGAACGGATTTCCAAATTGACATTCTGCACTCGGGTGTGATCCGTTACACCAATTGCATGTCTCTATGGTAACGGGGGCTGGTGCGTGCGAAAATGTCTGGAGCTGTTGTGTCAAAGCGGCGACTTGAGCTGACAAGGTGGAAATCGGATCATTGCTCGAAACTTCCATTACTTTCTTCGGTGTCAATCTTTCTGATGGCCATTGGTATGCATTTTCGGCCATATCTTCCAAAAGCACGTGAGCCTCGGCCATAGATTTTCCCATGAATGTCCCACCGGAGGCCGCATCCACTAAAGTGCGTGTAGAAGCACTCAAACCACCATAAAACGTATGCAGCTGGAGCCAATCAGGAATGCCGTGATGAGGGCATCTTCGAAGCAATTCTTTATATCGCTCCCACGCCTCGTGGAGCGTTTCCATATCGTACTGGGCAAAAGTGGTTATCTCGTTTCTCAACCTCGCCGTCTTAGCTGGTGGGAAAAATTTGGCAAGGAAGGCTTGCGCTAACCTCTCCCATGTTGTAATCGACCCCGGTGGTAAAGAATTTAACCAGAATTTTGCTTTATCCCTCAAAGAGAAAGGGAAAAGCCTCAATCGGATGGCATCGTCGGTGACACCATTAGTTTTGAAAGTATCGCATATCTCAAGGAAAGACGCAATGTGGGCATTCGGGTCGTCCTTCGGCAATCCACAGAATGGGCTCGCCTGCACCATCTGAATAATGGCGGGCTTGATCTCAAAGTTATTTGCTTGGATAGTGGGACGCCGGATTCCCGAAAAATTAGCGTTGACCTGCGGCATGGCATAATCTCGAAGAGCGAGTTCCGGTTGAACTTGCCGCACTTGGTTGTCTCCTCCTTGGATTTCAATATTCTCGGCCATGATGACCACCGTCTGCAACTCTCTTTTCTCCTTTTTGTTCCTTCTTAGCGTGCGCTCGAGCTCGGTGTCCAAAGGTAGTAAGCCTTTGTTACCGAGTCTTCTCATGCACTAACGAAAGGTCCTGAAAGGAAAAAACGAATAAACAAAAATAAATACACAAAAATAAAAATAAAACGTTCAAATTAAGACTGGAAATACTTAAATCGATATTAGAAAAATTTCATTCCCCGGCAACGGCGCCAAAAACTTGTTGCGATATTTCCTACACGCAAGTGCACGTCATCATTTACAAGTAATAAAGTGATAAGTAGAGTATCGTTCCCACGAGGATTGAATCTCTAACTACCGACGTTTTCGTATTCCAATTTTATTTGAACAATCGAAGTTGGGTTTTTGGATTAATAACTAAAAGAATTTCTAAAATACTAAGCAGTAGAAAACAATATCTTGGATTAAGGAAATCAAATGATGAATACGTCTAGGGTTCTGAATCCACCTTAGTTTATCCGAATTTACTCTCAATTATCCGTAATAAATAATTTTCCCAATTTACTGAAGGCGGAGATTGCTAATATATTCTACCGCCTCTCCCGAGGTCAATAGATTTATCTAACGACGACTAACGCACTCTATCCCTAGGTGAATTATCTCGTCGATAGGCAAAAAGCATGAAATCTCCTAAAGGCCACGTAGTTTCTATGAGTATATTCCTATCTCACAGAATAAAACGGTCCTCACCAATAGTTCCTCACCAAATCTCCTCTCCCGATTCGAAGTGAATGATTAAATCAATACAACTATTGGCCATATAATTGCAAGCATTAAACATAATTGGGAAAACTCAATAAAAAGGTAATAAATTGGATAATCTTAATCAATTCGTCAAAACAAAGGTTTCATCAAAACCCTAGATTAGGGCTTTAGCCTGACATACTAAAAACTGAAAATACAGAATAAATAAACGGAAGCATAAAATTCAAACGCAGATGAAGCTCGGATTCCTCCGTTCTTCAGCTCCCGCCTTCGCCCCTTGAATTCTTCTCGCTTCCTCCTCTTCTCTGTCTCCAAGCTTAAGCTCTCCTAGGTTTAGATTCAATGATTCCAAGATAACTAAATTAGGGTCTTAAGCCCTATTTATAGCTCAAGACCTCCACAAATCGCGTCAGTATTAATCGGTTGAAATCGCCAAACGTCCGTAATCCGCGCAGACGTACCAAACCCGCTAAGTGTGCCGCGGCTCATCGAACTGTGCCGCGGCACACACGCCCAAAAGTCAATACAGGCGTTAAATAATTCTTCTGTGCCGCGGCTCACCTGGGCTGTGCCGCGGCACAGAGTACAGATTACTCTGCCCTTCGGCTGGTGTCTTCCTGTGCCGCGGCTCCGATTCCTTGCGCCGCGGCTCATCGTCCAGTTTTGCCGTTTTCGCCCGTTTTGCCTCGTTTTAGCTCCCGGACTTCAATTTCCTGTCAATCATACAAAATCAAGGCATTAAAAGCTCATTTAGATGATTTCACTCACCAAAACACTACAAAATAATGATAAATAAGCGTACAAAAATACGCCTAACAGCAAGCATCATGCGAATAGACTTGATCATGGCTACGGGCGAGAAGGTATCGTGGTAATTGATCCCTTCTTTCTGGGTATAACCCTTTGCCACAAGCCTGGCCTTATAGGCGTCAACCTTGCCATCACCATCAGTCTTTCTCTTGTAGATCCACTTCTTCCCAATAGGCACTATGCCCTTGGGGCGGTCTACTAGAGTCCAGACCTGATTGACATGCATCGAGTCTAGCTTCCATAGCTTCACGCCATTTCGCGGAGTCTACATCCACCATCGCTTGGTCATAGGTCGTTGGGTCAGTCTCTTGGCTATCACTTGGAACCTCATGGAGACCTAGTTCCTCCAAGTGCACAAACCCATACCTCTCAGGTAAATGAGACACCCTACTAGACCTACGAGGTGGTTGTACTTGTGTTTCAGATGGTTCAGTTCCATTTTCTTGCACAGGTGTCTCCCGAGGAGTTTCATTGTATTCTTCTAAAGAAATACTTCTACCTGCTCCGCCTTCCTGAATGAACTCATCTTCCAGGAAGTGTGCTTGTAAAGCAACAACGATCTTTCGATCTTCAGGCATGTAGAATAGATATCCCATTGTCCCAGATGGGAATCCAATGAAACGCCCCTTCGCGGACCTAGCTTCCAACTTCTCCACCTTAGTCTTCTTGACATAGGCGGGACATCCCCAAATCCTAATATGATTAAGACTTGGTTTCCTGCCCTCCCACATCTCATGTGGAGTTTTAGGAACGGATTTGGAAGGACATCTGTTCAAGATGTAGGCGACAGTCAGGAGTGCATACCCCCACAGGTAAATCGGTAAGTCAGTATAGCCCAGCATGGAACGGACCATGTTCAACAAGGTCCGGTTCCTTCTTTCTGACACACCATTTAACTGAGGAGTACCTGGAGGTATTAGTTGTGAAACTATTCCATGTTCCTTAAGGAAGTCGTCAAACTCCGTACTCATATACTCGCCACCTCAGTCCGACCGAAGTGCTTTGATATGATTACCAGTTTGTTTCTCAACTAGGGCCTTGAATTCCTGGAATTTCTCAAAGGCCTCGGATTTATATTTCATTAAGTATACATAACCATACCTAGTATGATGATCTGTAAACGTAATGAAATATTCCGTCACTTGCTGCTTCAAAAGCACCACAAACGTCGATATGGATTTGTTGGGCTTCGGTCAGCATCCTGCCTGCATTATCTTAAAAATACGCGAGGCACGACTTGCGATTCGACCTGTGAGATCTGCACTAGAAAGTGGTTAAATGAATTGATTTGTACTACTCATACCAACAAGATGCATCTTGTTTTCTGGTAGCCATCTCATAGAAACTTCAAAGTTAAGCGTGATTGGCCTGGAGTAGTTATGGGATGGGTGACCCCCTGGGAAGTTTCTCAAGTACGCGTGAGTGAGGACAAAGCGCGCTAGAAAAGACTCGTGTTGATACAGTGGGGACAGTCTTCATCATTCTTGGGACCAACAATTGGTATCGGAGCAGGTCACGGGTGCGGATTCCCATAGAGTATCCTACAGTGGAGGCTTCCAGAGCGTTGGAACTGAGAGGCGGGCATGCAGCAGGTATTGCCACTTGGCTGGAACTAAGATGCTGGTGCAGTGGAGGTTGTCAGGTGCTGGAGGGCTATGTGATCAAATCTAGTATGCTGGAACTGAGATACTGGCGCATCGGAAGTAAACGGAGGTGGATCATATGCTGATGTCAAGTGTTGGAGGACTGTGTGAATGAATCTAACCGCTAGAGGGTTGTGTGATCAAATCTAGTTCGCGGAGGTTTCCAAACTATGGGGCTGAAATGCTGGCAGATACTGGGAGGGGGATTGTTGGGCTTCAGTCAGCATCCTGCCTGCATTAGCTTAAAAATACGCGAGGCACGGCTTGCGATTCGACCTGTGAGATCTGCACTAGAAAGTGGTTAAATGAATTGATTTGGACTACTCATACCTACAAGATGCATCTTCTTTTCTGGTAGCCATCTCATAGAAACTCCAAAGTTAAGCGTGATTGGCCTGGAGTAGTTATGGGATGGGTGACCCCTTGGGAAGTTTCTCAGGTACGCGTGAGTGAGTACAAAGCGCGCTAGAAAAGACTCGTGTTGGTACAGTAGGGACAATCTTCATCATTCTTGGGACCAACAATTGGTATCGGAGCAGGTCACGGGTGCGGATTCCCATAGAGTATCCTACAGTGGAGGCTGCCAGAGCGTTGGAACTGAGAGGTGGGCATGCAGCAGATATTGCCACTTGGCCGGAACTAAGATGCTGGTGCAGTGGAGGTTGTCAGGTGCTGGAGGGCTATGTGATCAAATCTAGTATCTTTGGGCGAGATCTTGGCGCGGCGAAGTAAACGGAGGTGGAACATATGCGATGTCAAGTGTTGGAGGAGTGTGAATGAATCTAACCGCTAGAGGGTTGTGTGATCAAATCTAGTTCGCGGAGGTTTCCGGACTATGGGGATGAAATCTTTGGCGGATCTTTGGGAGGGGATTGTTGGGCTTGATCGGACATCACTGCATTAGCTTAAAAATACGCGAGGCACGGCTTGCGATTCGACTTGTGAGATCTGCACTAGAAAGTGGTTAAATGAATTGATTTGGACTACTCATACCAACAAGATGCATCTTCTTTTCTGGTAGCCATCTCATAGAAACTCTAAAGTTAAGCATGCTTAGCCTGGAGTAGTTATGGGATGGGTGACCCCCTGGGAAGTTTCTCAGGTACGCGTGAGTGAGGACAAAGCGCGCTAGAAAAGACTCGTGTTGGTACAGTGGAGACAATCTTCATCATTCTTGGGACCAACAGGATTAATCCCAGTTTATCAGCGGCTCTTTTCCCTGTGAAGGGGGACTTAGTCATTTTGCCTTTAAGGCAAGATTCACAAGTAGGAAAGGGATCCGATCCCAATGGATCCATAAGTCCATCTTTTTCCATCTTGTAAACGTTGGTCTGACCAACATGACCAAGTCTAAGATGCCATTTCAAAACTTGATTGGTTTCATCCCTACCACGTTTTCTAGTCATAGTATTCACAACTAGTTTGTTGCTGAGATTTAGATGATACAATCCATTTAACAATGTAGTAGTACCCACTGCCTACGTACGTAATCGGCCATTACGTTCGTAACCGGCCACTACCTACGTACGTAATCGGCCAGTCCTAGCCCCCAGCGAGTCACTGCCGACTGTGATTGGCCATCCCTGCGAGTCACTGCCGACCGTGCTCGGCCACTACAGGTCCTCTCGGCCACGACTCGGCCAGCCGCCCCGTAACGTACGTAACACTTATTCCGTTGCGTACGTAATAGATACGTTGACTTGCTACAGTATTATACTTGTATTACGTACGTAATACACCCTTTATAACGTACGTAACTCCATCCTTTGACTCACCTGTCCACATCCGCGCCGAAAGCTGCCGACACCGGGCCCAACTGTCCGATTCCTCTTGTTACGTACGTAATACCTTACGCATAACGTACGTAACACGTACCACTTAGCATACGTTATCTCAAAGTCCTAACGTACGTTAACAGATCCATACTTAGCCGTTTCCAGCAATTCCTTTCCAACGTCTCGACATAACAAATATGATCATACGACATACTGGACACATATACTCAACCAAAAATATTCTCATACGGTACGTCTGATGCACGATATCCTCAATTACAACTGTCGACCAAGTACAGAAATCATAAAAATACTCATACGGTATATCCGACATCGAAAACACACTAAGCATGTAATATCCTAGACTCAAAATAACCTCGATAGACATACTGGCACGACTGTCACGATTTCCAAAATTATCCACTCATATCGTGTCAGTCCCACTCTGTACAGTACATCTCAGATAAAATAATGCGAAAAAATCATAGTGAAATTCTAGGATATTACATATACACCCACTTAAATAAGTTTCGTCCTCGAAACTCAACACCTGTCATAATCAGTATCTCAATCCCGAAATACCTCAAAATCACGACACCATACTCAAATAATCATCATCAAAACTGAAATAACTGAAAGAACATACTTACAGGTCCGTGAAGTCGATGATCTTCCGTGATACCAGCATACGACTCCCATACAAAGTCCCAACACACTAACAACACACCGGCATCGCGAATACAACAATTTTAAAATATTTCAAAAATTTTGAAACCTCAAAAAATCAGTTTGACTCAAAAGTCAGAAAAATCATTTTCAAAAGCCACGCTACTACCGCACCGGTAGAGCCACATAACACACACGCCCGGGTTTTATGAAACCCAAGCTCTGATACCATCTTCTGTAACACCCCCAAAACCATACGGGAATATTCAGCACCGTGAGCCCCACATTGGAACCCACAAGGCTAAAATTATTTTCACAAGTGTTTAAAAATGCCAAAAAACCCTTTGAAAGTACACACACACGGAGCGGATGAAAACACAATTCAAAGAATACCAAAAGCCATTTTAAAATATACACACGCAGCGAATTAAACACATAATTAAATACATTTGCAGCGAAATTAGAAAAACCAGAAAAGAATACACAATCCGAACAATCACGCCATAGCCAGTATCACCGGAAAGCTCATCCCTTCACGATCGCTACTAGCTCGAACTCCGAGTACCTAAAAGATAAAGCCCACGACGGGGTCAGCCATAATACTCAACAATGATAACGATCACATCACAAAAACAATACATATCAATGTAATCACAAGGCAAGGATAAATCCAGTGTAACCTTACTGATCCATCACAATCCATATCAGATCAGTTCTTACCATAATCCACGTCCCGCGTCCCTAAGTAATGAACGAATTCAAAAGTAATCACCTGTACTGTATCCGAAACACTACCAAGATTTCCAAACATAAACATATCTCGAGTATAGAATAATCTGGCCAAGTTCGATTCTGCCGGCTGGGTCACACAATCGGATCCCAATCCTGATAAAAACCGATATCACAAGATACATCTGCAAATCAACTGTCCCGAACCAATGGCAAGTCCCGAATATCAATACAAAGCATGAATGCTCACACAATCAATAATGATAAACAATCAATGCATCACAACGAAAATATCAATGACATGATATTTCCACACAAGATCGACAACGGATCAACCACGAATGAGAATACCATGATGTGGTAACTCCAACAAGATCAATGAAAAATCAATAACCAAGAATACCAGCAATACGGAAAATCCAACAAGATCAATAAAAGGTCGACAACCGAGAATACCGACGACACGGTAAGGATCAATGAAGAATCAATAACCGAGAATACCGACGATACGGTAAACTCCAACAAGATCAATAAGAGTCGACAACCAGAAATACCAACGGTACGATAAACTCCAATAAGATCGATAAAGGGTCAACAACCGAGAATACTGACGACACAGTAAACTCTAGCAAGATCAATAAGGACCAACAACCGGGATTACCAATGATACGGTAAACTCCAGCAAGAGCAATAAGGAATCGACAACCGAGAATATTGTCGACATGGTAAACTCCAATAGGGATAATAAGGGATCAACAACCGAGAATACCGGCGACACGGTAAACTCCAATAACATCAATCAAGGACTAATAACCAAGAATACCAACGATGTGTAACACCCCCAAACCGCTTGGGAATATTACAGCGCCGCAGACCCTCTCCATGAGGATCTACCAGGCTAAAAACAAAAACAATACCTCACTTTACATGCCAACATGGCTACATAATGAACTGCTAGACCGATTTGGTCTTTTACCACAATACCATACATCAAACATATACAACTCGACTTAAAACTCATACCCACGCAGGGGTTGGAATACATCAATATACCCATAAAACGGGAAAACTACACAACGGAGAGCCAAATACCGAGACTCTACCAAAATACTCAACGAATGGTCTTCATATGATTAGTATCGTCGTCTTCCATCATCCTTCGTATCGATCCTGTGATTCGCTCTCCAACAACCTGCAAGTACCTGGACGCAATACAGATATCCACCCCCCGAATACTCGGGGGTTAGCAAAACTCCACTGTTTTGCTAGTACAAGTATTAAAACAGAAGTACAAGCCATACACAACGTGCTTCAAGAATATAAAAATCCTGAATATATTTCCTGAGATAATTCACTTAATCAAAACAGTTTGATTTATAAAAGGTAGGAATAGAACCATGTATCTCATACAAAATATTTTACGATCTCGGGAGTTTAAAAACATTTGGAATTAAAGAATTCTCAAGTCTTTCGAAAACACTTGAGGACACGGCCCAAAATCATCTTTCCAAAATACGATTCCAATAATAAAACGCGGATTCACAATCCAATTCACAACACACGGGGTTTAAGACCCAAATCATAAGCCACAGGGTCCACGACCCATATCACATAACACATGTTCCTAAGGATTATTCGCATCCCGTGCTAACAAGCCACGAACCTCAGATGCTCCCGTAGAACATACCCGAGTGAATAACCCAATAGGAAACCATACCAAATCACATGTCCTCGTGACAACAGTCACGGAACCATTCCAAACCACAACCATAAGTTATCCCGGCATCGGGCTAACAAGCCACGAACCTCGGAGTCCCCGCAAGACATACCCGATGATAACCCCCACAAGTTATCCCGGCATCGGGCTAGCAAGCCACGAACCTCGGAGTCCCCGCAAGACATATCCGGATTGGATAACCCTACGTTCACGCCCGACCCATACTAGCAGTATGGATCCTGGAGATTCAACAATCCTACCCGGAGGCACATCACTTTCAACGATCACATAACAATGAGTAGAGCATCAAGCCAAGCAACACTTAAACATCACAACCTCCTTTCAAAGGAGTAGCAACTAAAATCACACACAACACGTTCTTACTGAACAAGTACACATAACATTATGTTGTTGCCCGAAATATTTATCCGAAGATGAAATACTGCTGGAATGGACAAACAACAAACAAGGTTGCGGGAGCACTTCCGAGAGGGTGTGAATAACACTAAATTTGCCGGGTTTGTTAGGCCCGGGCTTGAATGCTCTCGCGAGATGTTATTAATACAAATATTCGTGGATACAAGTATTAATGTGAGAATCTAAGTACAATGAGTGTAAAAAGATCCTATTATCCAGCTCTTGAGCGAAGCCTTGGTGTTCTTGCTCTCTGCCGATCGTCTTCCGTGTAGGAGATGCTGAGAGAAGAATGAACCGAGAGATAGCTGTTGCCAAGAGTAGGAAAGCCAAGTTGTGTTGTGCTTGTTGGGAAGCAGCGAGAATCAGAGTTTCGGGAGCTAAAAATCCGATCCTTGGACAAGTGCATACAGCCTTCTATTTATATTAGCTGAGGAGCCTTGTTTCCTGGCGGGCGATCGCCTTTCATCCAATATAATAATGGGGCGATCGTCTTCAAGTCACATGGGCTGTCTGCCTAAAGTCCAAGGCTGCTGCCGGCAGCCAGCTGTGCGGTCCAATGAGGAGCCAGCACGCGTCCGGAGTTGCTGTCACAGGCGGTCCTACTGACACCTTTCGGCGGGCCTGTCGGCTGGTGGAAAGATGCTGACATGCTGTGGTCAACGATCCATGAAATGCGGATCTTGTCTCGGCACTGCACGTGGGCTCTGTCCTGGGCTTCGGCCTTTGCCGACTGGATGACCATCGGCTTCGAGCGGTATGAGGCGGTCGTCATTGGTCGGTCACCAGGGGTCGGCATCGGTCGGACACCAGAGGTCGGCATCGGTCGGTCACTAGGGGTCGGTTGACAAGTGCCGAGAGATGATCGTCTGGTCGTCGGCCACCAGGA
Organism: Orobanche coerulescens; assembly: GCA_033398695.1. Taxonomy (NCBI): domain Eukaryota; kingdom Viridiplantae; phylum Streptophyta; class Magnoliopsida; order Lamiales; family Orobanchaceae; genus Orobanche; species Orobanche coerulescens. Next base: position 22,510,724 of record CM065810.1, read on the forward strand.
GTCGATCGCCAAGTACCGAAAGACGATCGTCTTAGATGTCGATCGCTCGGCACCGAAACTTGTCCTGGGACCTTCGGTCGGCCGATCTATCTCGGCTGCTCGGCTATGGATAGGTCGCCTGGCCTCTGGTCGGCAGTTCTGCCTCGGCTGCTCGGCTATGGCTAGGTCGCCCGATCTCTGAGGCGATCGCCGGTCGAAGAGTATAATTCTCGACACAACAATTGCCCCCCAGCTTGCTCCGATGTTGAAGACATGGGGCGAGGTGGTTCTTGCTGGCGATCGTGTAGGATGAGGACGGGCGATCCGTTTGAGCTGACTTTGGATTCAGACTTGGGCGATCTGGTCGATTGGCTAGCTATCTTTCGGTCTTGTACCTGCAAAAAATAACATTGGCCGATCCCCCTCAGAAACTTGATGGTTTCGTCGTTTGAGGAATCGTGCACAGTCGCGGATTTCGATGGACCGACTCCATGACCGTGTCTTGTACGCGAACGACATTGACTGTCTCGTGACTCATTTTATTGTGAGGGTCCTCTGTTAGGCTGCGCCTTGCCTCGTATTTAAACGAAGGGCGTGTGGTCTTGGTCTAGAGGAGTCCTTGCGCGGGGCGTCGTCGGATTAATCAACTCCACTTCCGCGGCTTGTTAGCTCTGCTTCCACCTCGGCCCGCCATGAAGATGGCGAACCTCGACGGTGTACGTTGAGACGGGGGTAGTGACGCGTCGCATTGTCCGGGTTCACCATGTTAAATGATGAACCTTTGAGGGCGGGCGATCGTGTCCACTGATTAGTTTTGGAGGGCCCTCAGACTACGCCAGCCTCGTATTTAAACAAAGGGCGGGCGATCTTTGCCCAAAGGGACCTTGCATGGCCGAAGCAGCTGGTTCCATCGACTGCCAGGACCATGGCTGTAAGTTGTGCGGTGGAGGCGATCTCGTGCCTTAGTCCATCATGTTAGATGGCGAACTGTAGATGGCGAACGAGTCCTCCGGTTTTGGTAATGTAGCTTGAGAATGGCGATTGGGCTGGAAGACTGGTGATCGTCGCTCGGCTGCCGATCGCGTTATTCATAGGTTGATACCGGCGATCGGGCTGGAGATCGTCGTTCGGGCCCCGATCGCACTGCTCAAAGGCTGAGAAGAAACCTTTGCCTCGCCAGAAAGTCTGCGGCCTTAGCTCGGAAGTGTAACACCCCCAATCCGCTCAGGGATATTACACGCCGTAGAACCTTTCCTCAAGGATCTACCAGGTTGGTAACAGATATAACAACTCAACCATGCCTTTAAGGCTAAAATGACTCAGTAGACCGATTTGGTCTTTCAATAAATACATACAACTCAAATACAACTCATGCCCACATAGGGGTCAAAAGACAACCACACCCGTACAACGGGAAAAATATAGCAGCGGAAAATAAAGTACAACTGAACCAATAAACGATGTATGGTTCCTCATGTGATTAGTATCGATCATCTTTCATCATCCTTCGTGCCGACCCTGTGTTATGCTCCAAAACCTGAATGCAAAAACAGACATCCACCCCCCGAATACTCGGGGGTTAGCAAAACTCCACTGTTTTGCTAGTGCAAGAACAAAGTGCAAAATACGAGTCATACAATTCACATTCCACGAACGATAATAATCCGGAATCCTCAAAGATTCAAATACAACAGGATGAACACTTCCCGAGGCAAGAGTTTGAGTAAAGACTTCCACAATTTCAAGATCGAAATATCAAGGGAAACAATTTATAAAATGATTTGAAATACCATCGGGAGTTTTAATAGAAAACAATTTAGGATTATCAAATCCCACTTTTCACAACCCAAAAGACGAAAGGGGTCACCGCCCCAAAGGTTTACTTTCCGCAAAATAACCTTTACCAAACCGTTGGGATTTTAGCCCCAAATCTCATCAACTCACAGTACACGAGAACGACAACAAGGTTCGTCTTTCAACATCAAAATCCACAATTAAAGGAATTAACACAAACAACAAAATACTCTAGTGCCATCCTAGCCAAGTAAGCCAAACGAACACTTACCACTTACACACTTAGTCGATGCATGCAATCATGAAAACCGTTCAAAAGCACTCATTTCCGGAAATGCCAATATCAAATCACATTTGTAAAATGCACCACAATTAACCGTGGATCCACCCCTCCGTGGACCCCTACCGAGACCCCGTTGGATCTAACCCATAGTGGTTAAAAGCAAGCTCGCGGATCCACCCCTCCGTGGACCCCTACCGAGACCCCGTCGGATCTAACCCATAGTGAGCATACACACACACGTTACTCATGCAATACTAATATGCTAAGAATGTAAGTTCATTAAGAATACTCACTAGAGATGACCACTAGTCCGACACCATTATCAAACTCTTCAAAACACAGTGACAAGATTAAACACGGAATACACAATTCCATAACTTTAAACAACAGGGATATCATCAAAGCCTTCACGGCCGTAACTGGCATTCGTCCGGAAGCTGCCAGGCGCCATACGGCCGTAACTCTCGGCCCTCACGGCCGTAACTCGGCCAGGCCAGGCCCTGCTCCGGCCGTGACTCGGCCGTGGCCACTCCGACGGCCCGGACGACCCCGAAACCCGAACCTGAGTAAAAACCGAAGATACGGTTACGAAGTACTCGCAAAGACGAATCTAAAAGCTAAGAGAACACACGATTCCGACCACCCGAAGTGTCGGAATTCGACAACGGAAGTAATTACCCCAAACTTTGGGAAATTATGAGAATGGCCCAAAACGCCCGAAAATCACGATACGTGATCGAATAACCAAACCGAAGTTCACAACACGTCTAACAAAGTTAAACGGACTTACGGGAAACTCGAAACAGCAGTTTCGAACGAGATTCGCAAGAATCGAACTCGAGTGCGGAAAAGTCGCCAAAAAGCACGGAACTCAACAAAACGACACCGAAACGAACTCGGATAACAAAAAGTGCAGAATTAATCATTCTCGGAATGACGAAACGGTCATGAGCGAGTCGTCAAAACGGACTTTCGCCGAAAAAAAAATAAATAACTGGAAATCGAAATTACGGGTATTACACACAACCCTCCTTAAAAGAAGTTTCGTCCCGAAACTTAAAACAAGTAGGGAGAAGCAATGTCCCGCCAGGAAAACTCAACGAGATACACAAGAAATGTGTAACTTACGCCCATCGGCGAAATGTTACAAGCAACGCAAAGGAATATATGGCGTGAAAACACGCTCCACGACGACCAACACAACGTCGCCGTTAGGGATATAATAAAACCAACATGTGACAAGCGTCATCAAACGGATAATACAATCAAGTCAATTATCCAAACAATCACAAAACACAACGAACGAAAATCAATACGATTGACCAACCCAACGGTTCATCAATCACAACGCGAGCTAAACCCTGAACAAATACGGAATTCCACCGCCCAAGGGTTGGAAGATTGAAACGAGACTAATTTCCCGAAGGAGTCTGAATGTTCAACAATCACGAGACGAGATCAACAAAAACCGAACAATCAAACGATCGAACCACAACGATCGAGACAACAAAAATCGAACAATCATGTTCGAATCACAAAGAATAATAAAATTCAAACAACAACTCCAAGGATCACATCTCGACTCGAGACAACATATGATCCGGTGAAAACAACAAGATGTGCATTCACATAAGATCCACAGGAAAAGGGAATAGCAATCGAAAAGTCACAACGACAAACGAGTAATTCCGAAACAATACCACCCTAGTTCGATCAACAAAAGCAAGGGGCAAGACAAGCTCGGAAAATGTCAACGAACATAAACGAGTCGACAGAGTCGAAAATACAGAAGTTCCAAATCCGATCCACTTCGAATAAAAGAACTAGTAGAACCAAAAGATGTTACTTCTGAACAAGGTTCACAAGAATCGAACCGAACTCGGAAAAGTCACAGCGATACTAGGTCGACCCAAAACAAGATCACAACTCGTTCGAACGATGAAACCGGAATACAGAATGAGTTCATAAAGTCTCAAAGAACATGAGCGAATCGATAGAATGGAGAAAGAGAATATAGAAGTCAAAATAGTACGGGTATTACCTCCGACCTCGTCCACGAAATTCACAAAAACGGGAGCAAGGTAACAAGACATTAAACAACCGACACATAACGGAACAATCACCGATGCACACGGTCATACCAAACCAAGCTCTAACATCTCGCACATGCGCGACAACGCAGAAATCACTATGAGGCGACAACATTCAATACCAACATCCCACCTCTCACAGAGGGCTAACACAACAAATGTGTGGAAAACGACTCAATGCTCACACCGCCAATTCGATCATACTCGGGAACAAACATCAAAATGACAATGCGAACATCATACATACATACCCAGCCCTCAAACGGGAATGGATAGGTTTTCAAAACGAAAACCTCATTTTGAAAATAATTTAGAAGAACACCGGTTGATCTTGAGTATCACCTTACAAAAAGTACAAACGTCAAACATCGTTATCGAGACTTTGGAGAACCATTTCACATTTGATAAAAATGAGGACACTTTCTCTTAGTGAAAACTTTCAGAATATTCGACCCTCGGGTCTAAATAAAAGTGTTTCTAAAACATTGAAAATATCTCAAAGCATTTTGGTCCTCGAAGTAGAAAATTTTGAAACATATTGTGGCATCTTGGATGTACCACGAGAAAATAATTCATTTCAAAAGTACGTCTCGAAATTTATTTTTCTAAGATAATCAAGGTTTTCAAAAATCCAATAGGCCAGAATGCCCAAAACTCACACATATCGATGTTCGCTAAAACAACTCCTAGTACACGCATCAAAACGTTTAAAATCAAGACAATACATGTCTTTAAACGGAAATAAACGAAAAAAATACCACATTCAGAACAAAACCACTGACCCCATTCGAGGCCTCTAAGGACCCTCCCGCACTGGCTAGTGAACAAGTCGAACGCGTATAAGCACAAAGCCTCCACAAGAGAACTTGTAAAACGTGCAAATCGATTCGAAAATCATCAGCAACAGACAAAAACAATAATAAAAAGACATCACAAGCGACGACACTTCTCGTATAAATCAAATACGAGAGTCGACTAAATACATATCGTGAAATTAAAATCCACATAAGGATTCCATCACTTAACAAATAATCATAAAAATAGCTCGTGTCACACGAGGCACAACACAAAGAAGGGGGACTTACTTCCACAGGTCGCACGAAGATGATGATCGCCCCACGATACTAATCACGACCAACAAACTCAAACGACGCGTCGCGACACGACTCAGTCAGATAAAATCCGACGAAACAAGACTCAAACATCACGACTTGACCCGACAGCCTAGGTTTCCTCAACCTAAGCTCTGATACCATTTATGTAACACCCCCAATCCGCTCAGGGATATTACACGCCGTAGAACCTTTCCTCAAGGATCTACCAGGCTGGTAACACATATAACAACTCAACCATGCCTTTAAGGCTAAAATGACTCAGTAGACCGATTTGGTCTTTCAATAAATACATACAACTCAAATACAACTCATGCCCACACAGGGGTCAAAACACAACCACACACGTACAACGGGAAAAATATAGCAGCGGCAAATAAAGTACAACTGAACCAATAAACGATGTATGGGTCCTCATGTGATTAGTATCGATCATCTTTCATCATCCTTCGTGCCGACCCTGTGTTATGCTCCAAAACCTGAATGCAAAAACAGACATCCACCCCCCGAATACTCGGGGGTTAGCAAAACTCCACTGTTTTGCTAGTGCAAGAACAAAGTGCAAAATACGAGTCATACAATTCACATTCCACGAACGATAATAATCCGGAATCCTCAAAGATTCAAATACAACAGGATGAACACTTCGTGAGGCAAGAGTTTGAGTAAAGACTTCCCAAAATTTCAAAATCGAAATATCAAGGGAAACAATTTATAAAATGATTTGAAATACCATCGGGAGTTTTAATAGAAAACAATTTAGGATTATCAAATCCCACTTTTCACAACCCAAAAGACGAAAGGGGTCACCGCCCCAAAGGTTTACTTTCCGCAAAATAACCTTTACCAAACCGTTGGGATTTTAGCCCCAAATCTCATCAACTCACAGTACACGAGAACGACAACAAGGTTCGTCTTTCAACATCAAAATCCACAATTAAAGGAATTAACACAAACAACAAAATACTCTACTGCCATCCTAGCCAAGTAAGCCAAACGAACACTTACCTCCTACACACTTAGTCAATGCATGCAATCATGAAAACCGTTCAAAAGCACTCATTTCCGGAAATGCCAATATCAAATCACATTTGTAAAATGCACCACAATTAACCGTGGATCCACCCCTCCGTGGACCCCTATCGAGACCCCGTCGGATCTAACCCATAGTGGTTAAAAGCAAGCTCGCGGATCCACCCCTCCGTGGACCCCTACCGAGACCCCGTCGGATCTAACCCATAGTGAGCATACACACACACACGTTACTCATGCAATACTAATATGCTAAGAATGTAAGTTCATTAAGAATACTCACTAGAGATGGCCACTAATCCGACACCATTATCAAACTCTTCAAAACACAGTGACAAGATTAAACACGGAACACACAATTCCATAACTTTAAACAACAGGGATATCATCAAAGCCTTCACGTTCAAAATGATCAAATCATAAACAATTCCCAAAACACACCGTTCACAAAACACACACGCGTTTTGAAAGAGAGCCTTTAACGAGGCCAAACCGAAATCTTTTGAAACTTCATTTCAAACAACCAAACAAACACACCAAGACGATCACTGATCATCATATCCACAAAATAAGAAATGTATGAGCAAGGTACTTGCCTCGATACCACGAGAAAATGGAAAAATGAACGGATACGGTCGGGTAGCCCTCAAATTCCCGAACACTATCTAGAACGCGATAACACCGAAATTACTACGAGAATAACACCATACGAATCATCAATCACCAACAGAATTCAACATCGGAATCCTCGAGCACCTATAAACCTCCGGAAGGAACAATAACACAGGGTTACGACGAGAATCAAGGCCAAAACGATGGAAATCCCAACAAACTATCGAAGGGAACTCATTGGGACATTTAATCGAACACTCAATGTTCGATAACTCCCAAGAACACTCGAATCACTAATCGAGTTGAACAAACTCGAAATATGGATATACAACCCATAGAACACGATTAATAGCATCATACTACACCAACCTATCTATCAAAATCGGACTAGAATCGAAATCAAGAATAAATTCTCCGAAAAGTCAACTTGAGGAAAAATCAAGAAATATACCGTGATTCGACGAAATACACGGATTGGATGATGATATAATCAACAAGAATCTTCCAAAACGTCTTGGAATTGATTAGAATCGGCCAATAACTCGATTTCCCGAGCCTCCCATCGCCAGCCGCCGAAAAAAGGAGAAAATCGAGTAAAAATGAAGTCTGGCCGAGCCCAGGCTATATATAGCCGGCAGGGTTACGGCCGTAACCGGAAGTGCCTTACGGCCGTAACTCGGCCCTTACGGCCGTGCTCGGCAGGCCTTACGGCCGTAACCGACATTCGTCAAAACATCTGCCCAGCACCTGTCGGACACTTACGGCCGTAACTGGCACACATTACGGTCGTAATCGGCCTTCGTCTGGAAGGTGCCCAGCGCTCGTACGGCCATACCCGATCACGCCTTACGGCCATAACTGGCATTCGTACGGAAGCTGCCAGGCGCCATACGGCCGTAACTCTCGGCCCTTACGGCCAGAATTCGCCAAAGCCGAGCCCTGCTCCGGCCGTGACTCGGCCGTGGCCACTCCAACGGCCCGGACGACCCCGAAACCCGAACCTGAGTAAAAACCGAAGATACGGTTACGAAGTACTCGCAAAGACGAATCTAAGAGCTAAGAGAACACACGATTCCGACCACCCGAAGTGTCGGAATTCGACAACGGAAGTAATTACCCCAAACTTTGGGAAATTACGAAAATGGCCCAAAACGCCCGAAAATCACGATACGTGATCGAATAACCAAACCGAAGTTCACAACACGTCTAACAAAGTTAAATGGACTTACGGGAAACTCGAAACAGCAGTTTCGAATGAGATTCGCAAGAATCTAACTCATGTGCGGAAAAGTCGCCAAAAAGCACGGAACTCAACAAAACGACACCGAAACGAACTCGGATAACAAAAAGTGCAGAATTAATCATTCTCGGAATGACGAAACGGTCATGAGCGAGTTGTCAAAACGTATTTTCGCTGAAAAAAAAATAGGAAATCAAAATTACGGGTATTAGAGGAAGATCGCGTAGGTCGAGGGTTGGTCTTTCGTAAGATGCCTGAACATAGGCGAAAGACCATGGAATCCTCCTAGGACCGCGTAGAGGGCGATCTCATCGCTTATGGGTTCGCCATTGAGGATGATCTCGTCTACCCGGTCGATGTAGTCCGAGTCGGACTCTTCTTCCCCTTGTTTGATTCGCATCATGCGATGGGGACCTTATGGCCGAGCGAACCTGGTGGCGAAGTATGCTGTGAAGTTGTTCGCCAGTTGGTTAAAGGAACCGATGGATCGAGGCAGCAATGAGGCGTACCACCTGTGGGTAAGGTCGTCCAGCGTTAGCGGGAACATTCGGCACCTGGTCGCGTCAGATGCCCCACACCCGGTCATGTAGATGTTGAACTTGCTCAGGTGTGTTTTGGGGTCTGATCTCCCTTTGTACAAGGGTCTTTGAGGAGGAGCGATCTTGTGCTGCACGGGGGCGAGCTCGATGTGGACCGCGAGCGGCTCGCTCGGCCCGACGATCTTGCTCTTGGCGCCTGCCCCGGATTGCATGAGCGCCTTCATGTCGTTGAGCTGGCGTTGCATTGCGGCCATCGCTGTAGCATGGTCGCTCGTGGGTTGGCTTTTGGAGCGGGAGCCGAGGCGATCGTGTACCGATCTCCTGACTCCGCTGCTGCCGACCTCGGCTATTTGGCGAGGGGGATCCAGACGACTGGGATGCCTTCTGGGAATCGGATAGGCCGAGCTCCTGGTGACAGACTCGAGCTCCGTCGTCTCTTGGCTGGGGCCGGACTGCCCCGATCGGCAAGATGGGTCGCTGCCGAGGCGATTGAAAACCGAGGTGCCCCGGCTGGCGAGCGCCTCTCCCTGCGAACGGGAGCCTCCTAGCGATCGCTCGGTCAGCAATGCCTTGAACTTCCGTTTGGTCCTCCGAGGGATGGCCGAGGGGGTGATAGCGGGAGGCGCGTCGAGAGCACTCCGCCGCTCCTGTAGGACGGCCATGGCCTCCTCGATCTGTTCTGCGGTTCGGAACTGATCGAGTGAGAGACTTGGGCCGTCCCTAGGGGCGGGATCGAGCGTCTCGGACCGCGGCGGCTACCCTCCGCCATCGGCTTTGGCTCAGACTGAGACGGAACGAGGCGTCTGGCGGGCTGGCCAGCGGCCTTCTTCGATGCGGAGGCGGAAGACATGATTCTGAAAGCTTTCTCTGAAGAACAATGAGTGTTTCTTCAGGTATATGCCCCGGAGAACAGTGAGTCTTTTTCGAGACGGTAGGAATAAAATTGAGGGTTAGATGCCCTCCTTCTAGCGCCAATTGTTGTTGCCCGAAATATTTATCCGAAGATGAAATACTGCTGGAATGGACGGACAACAAACAAGGTTGCGGGAGCACTTCCGAGGGGGTGTGAATAACACTAAATTTGCCGGGTTTGTTAGGCCCGGGCTTGAATGCTCTCGCGAGATGTTATTAATACAAATATTCGTGGATACAAGTATTAATGTTAGAATCTAAGTACAATGAGTGTAAAAAGATCCTATTATCCAGCTCTTGAGCGAAGCCTTGGTGTTCTTGCTCTCTGCCGATCGTCTTCCGTGTAGGAGATGCTGAGAGAGAAGAATGAACCGAGAGATAGCTGTTGCCAAGAGTAGGAAAGCCAAGTTGTGTTGTGCTTGTTGGGAAGCAGCGAGAATCAGAGTTTCGGGAGCTAAAAATCCGATCCTTGGACAAGTGCAGGTAGCCTTCTATTTATAGGGGCTCAGGAGCCTTGTTTCCTGGCGGGCGATCGCCTTTCGTCCAATATAATAATAGGGCGATCGTCTTCAAGTCACATGGGTTGTCTGCCTAAAGTCCAATGATTATCCGGACGAGCGTGCACCGGGATAGTACGAGGATGTTGGCCAGGGTCGTTGACATGTGCATTTGGGTCTTCTTATTTCTTTTGTCTATTTCGATATGGTTGTTCCCACAGTTATAAACTTATAGATTGTACTCGCGAGTACTTAGGCTTTTCATTTCAAACTCCGTATTGTATTACTTTAAATTGTTACATTGTCGGATGATGCTTATTTCGCCGGTTGCTCCGGGCATATCTTTATATGTCATATTGTTTTAATGTGTGTCCTCGCTAACCGAGATGGTTAGTCGAGTGGTGTCTTCTTGTTGTAGCCTGGTGGGTCCCATGTAGGGGTCCACGGCGCTGTAATATACTCCGAATATCTCGGGGTGTTACAGAAAATGGTATCGGAGATCTAGGTTTATGGATACTTAAGTTTGTCGGTTATTTGGGTCTAGTCGTGTTTTGGTTTGCACATTGTCACACCGCTGCCGGCATCTCAGTACTTCCAGTGTTCGTAAGTTCCCTTACTCGATTCTTTACTTTCTCGTACTGTATTCCGCTTCTTGAACTGTAGTTATTCTCCCTCTTTTGCTTATCATCTTAGTTGCTTTTTTATTCCTGCCTTACTCATCCTCGATATACTTCTGTTACCTCTTAACACCAGTATGGATGCCGGAGGAAACCGTGGTCGTGGTCGTGGTCGTGGACGCGGCCGAGGACGTGGGGCAGCCGGGGGGCGGCCACGTCGCATTCTTCGGGAGCCGGCAGTACCGGCGACCGTCACAGTCATGCTTCCTCTCAGGAGCGCGCCGACCTTGGGTATGGCATCCGTTATGCAGCAAATGGTAAACCAAATGGCGGCGATAGCTCAAGTGGTTCAAAACCCCGATCAGGCCCATGCTAATCAGGGCGGAGCAGACCGTTGGCTCCAAGATGTCATCAAGATGCATCCTCCTCAGTTTTCGGGAGCGTCAGACCCGATCGGCTGGGAGGGGTCGATCAAAGAGATATCTAAGGTCTTCATTGCCACCAATTGTCCCGAGGACCGCAAGGTCCCTATTGCCCAGTACTTTCTCACTGGGGATGCTATGGATTGGTGGGAGGCAGTGGGGCCCAAAGATCATGTTGCTTCGTGGGCCGAATTTCAGGAGCTGATGGAGACTGAATATTGCCCGTGGCCAGTTAGACAGGCTCGAGTCCATGCTTTCTACGATGTTCAACCTCGGGATATCCCCGTGTCTCAAGCTATTGCCGATTTTAACAAGGAGTTGGGCTATGTGAAGACCCAAGTTGTCGAGGAGAGCGACAAAATTTTCTATTTTTCCAGGAGGATGAAGCTGTCCATTCGGGACTATATGTCTGGACTCGTCTGCACTACTTTGAAGGATTATCAGAGTAGGGCCCTCGCATATGATATGTCGGTGACGGCTAGTGATTCGGCTCGTGAGAGCAAGAAGCAGAAGTCGGTCGAAAATTTTTCTGGTCCCAAGAGTGGAGGCCAGCAGAAATCTCAGGCTGCAAATATTTCTACGAGCGGTTCGGCTCGTTTCTCTGGGAACTCTCGGAGTGCCGCCGGAACCTCCACTCGTGAATCCACATGCTTTAACTGTGGTCAGTAGGGCCATAGGAACCGGCAGTGTCCTCGTCCGGGGTTTACTTGTCATACATGTGGGCAGTTGGGCCACAAGGCCCTCTTTGTGATCAGATCAGACAGCTTCGCGGCGCCTGTTCTTCTCACCCAGCACCTATGGAGCCGAGTGTGAACCAGGGCTCATTTGCTCCGCCGCCACCGCCGAGTGCCGGCCGAGGTAGGGGTCATGGTCAGCCCGCTAGAGGAGGAGCTTCTAGTGTCGGCTCTGCCCAGCTGCGTATCTATGAGATGAGGAGGGCTGATGATCCAGCAGCTACTGTGGCGACAGGTACCGTTCATATCCATTCCCATCCTGTCAGTGTGCTTTTTGATTCGGGTGCTACGCATTCATTCATTTCTCTAGGGTGTGTACGTCGTTTGAGTCTCGACTGTTTGTCACCTTGCGAGCCTTTCATCGTTAAACTTCCTAGCGGTGATAGAATTGTCGGTGATCTAGAGGTCTGGGAGTATTCTGTGTTTATTTGTGAGAGGGCTTGGCTCTCTAATATTATTGTCGTGGGTATCGAGGGTGAGGATTTGATTCTCGGGGATGATTGGCTCGAGAGGCATCGCGCAATCATGAACTACCGCATGAGGATCATCACTATGTTAGTCGAGGATGGCACCGAGCACTCTTTCGCGGGGCGAAAGAGGGGAAACCAGAAGTTTGTTATTAACATCTTGAAGGCGATGAGACTCTTGCGAAAGGGGTGTACTGGTTATTGGTGCTACGCCTTGAAGGCGGAGGATGGTGGGGTCGAGCTTCCGTCGATTCCAGTCGTTATCCTGATGTATTTCCTGACGAGTTACCGGGATTGCCGCCGGATCGTGAGGTTGAGTTTGCTATAGAGTTAGAGTCGGGCGCAGCTCCGATTTCGAAGGCGCCGTATCGCATGGCACCTTCAGAGATGTCAAAGTTGAAGAAGCAGTTGAGTGAGCTTCTTGAGTCGGGGTATGTTCGTTCGAGCGCCTCGCCTTGGGGCGCGCCGGTCCTGTTCGTGCGAAAGAAGGATGGTTCACTACGTTTGTGTATCGACTATCGTGAACTAAACAAGGTAACCATCAAGAACAAGTATCCCTTGCTGAGAATTGATGACTTGTTCGATCAGTTGTAGGGAGCTACGGTACTCTCGAAGATTGATTTGAGCTCGGGGTACTACCAGCTCCGGGTGAGAGAGTTCGATGTGCCGAAAACATCTTTTCGGAAGAGATACGGACATTATGAGTTCGTAGTTATGCACCGGCGGTGTTCATGCAGTTGATGAACAAAGTCTTTATCGAGTATTTGGATAAGTGTGTCGTCGTCTTCATTGACGATATTATTATTTATTCGAGGAACGAGGAGGAGCATGCCGATCATTTGCGAGTAGTGTTAGACATTTTGAGAACCGAGCAACTATATGCGAAGTTCTCGAAATGTGAGTTCTAGCTGAAGGAAGTGACGTTTTTAGGTCACGTGATTTCAGCTGAGGGGGTTCGTGTGGATCCGCAGAAGATTGAGGCAGTGTTGGATTGGGCGCCGCCCAAGAATATGAAGGAGATCCATAGTTTCTTGGGCTTAGCCGGTTACTATCGTAGGTTCGTCGAGGGTTTCTCGAAACTAGCTCGGCCACTTACCCAGTTGCTCCAGAAATCCTAGAAGTTCGTCTGGAATGACGAGAGGCAGTTGAGTTTTGAGGAACTAAAGAAGCGTTTGACCTCAGCCCCGGTTTTGGCATTGCCATGTGGCAACGAGGGTTTTGCCGTTTATAATGATGCTTCGGGTCAGGGTCTTGGGTGCGTATTGATGCAGCACGGCAAGACCATTGCCTATGCGTCGAGACAGTTGAGGCCATATGAGCTGAACTACCCTACTCATGATTTGGAGTTAGCGGCAGTTGTTTTTGCGCTCAAGATTTGGCGTCACTACCTTTTTGGCTCTGCATGTCAGATTTTTACCGATCATAAAAGTCTGAAATACATATTTACTCAGCGTGAGTTGAATATGAGGCAGAGGAGGTGGTTAGAGCTAATTAAGGATTATGACCTTGAAATCCTTTATCATCCGGGCAAGGCGAACGTCGTGGCCAACCCCTTGAGTAGGAAACCGATTGCGTTGCGAACGCTTGAGGTCCTTACGTCTCAGTCTGAGCTTCGGCGGGCTTTGATCGAGTTAGATGTTGAGGTTTTGTTGCCTGGATCTGTCGGGCAACTTTGTGCGTTAGAGGTTTTGCCGTCTTTGATCGATGAGATTAAGCTGAAGCAGTTAGAGGATCCGATGATTACTCAAATCCGAGAGAACGTTCTCAAGGGAAAGTCTCCGGGGTTTGTGATTCATGAGGATGGCGTTTTGAGATTCCAGAGTCGGCTTTGTGTACCGAACAACTTAGGGTTGAGACAGAGTATTCTGCGCGAGGCCCATGCTACACCTTACTCCGTTCATCCTGGTTCGAGTAAGATGTACAAGGACCTAAGGAGGAATTTCTGGTGGAATGATATGAAGGAAGAGGTCGCGCAGTTTGTAGCGAGATGTTTGACTTGTCAGTAGGTCAAAATCGAGCATCAGCGATCGACCGGGTTATTGCAGTCACTTCCCGTTCCGGAATGGAAATGGGAAGATATATCGATGGATTTCGTTACGAGTTTGCCGATATCGAGGTCGGGCATGAATATGGTATGGGTGATTGTTGATCGTCTGACCAAATCGGCACATTTTCTGGGCATCAAGGACACTTGGGGCCCGGAGAAGTTGGCTCGAGTATTTATCGCGCAGATTGTGAGGCTTCACGGTACTCCGAAGTCTATTGTTTTGGATCGTGATGGCCGATTTGTATCGCATTTTTGGCAGGCGGTGCATAAAGCGCTGGGTACTTGTTTGCGTTTGAGTACCTCTTTTCATCCCCAATCAGATGGACAGTCGGAACGCACTATCCATACATTCGAGGATATGTTGCGTGCTTGTGCTCTCGATTGGAGTAGTGACTGGGAGGAGCATTTGCCATTAATCAAATTCACGTACAACAATAGTTGGCACGCGTCGATTCGGATGGCACCGTATGAGGCGCTCTACGGGCGGCGTTGTCGATCGCTGATTTGTTGGAATGAGGCATCCTATTTGGTCGGGACCGAACCGAATGTCGTGTTAGAGACGAGGCGGAAGATAGAATTAATTCGGGATCGGATGTTGACTGCCCAGAATCGACAGAAGTCATACGCCGATGTCCGTCGTCGACCTTTAGAATTCGAGGTGGGAGACCACGTTTTACTGAAGGTGTCGCCGACGAGAGGAGTTTTCCGTTTCGGGAAGAAGGGGAAGTTGAGTCCGAGATTTATTGGACCCTTCGAGATTCTCGAGCGAGTCGGTGGATTAGCATACCGTTTGGCATTACCTCCGGCCCTGAGTCATGTTCATAGCATTTTTCATGTTTCCCAGCTGAGGAAATATGTCCCTGATCCTAGTCACGTCATCGATTATGGTGAGATTGATGTCGCCGAAGATGTTACTTTTGAGAAGCGTCCCTTGAAGATTTTGGAACATCATGAGAAACGACTGCGGCATAAGACCATCCCTTTGCTCAAAGTGCAGTGGTCGAAAGATTGTGTCGAGGAGGCAACTTGGGAAACCGAGGATAGCATGCGTGCTAGGTACCCCGAGTTGTTTGTCACTTAAGTTTCGGGACGAAACTTATTTTTAGAGGGGTAGAATGTAATATCCGCATTTTTCTTTCCCTTGTATTTTTTATTTCCGATGTATTCCCCAGTCGTAGTGACCCTCGTGTATCTTTTAGTGTACCTTTTCAGTCACCTGTTGATCTGATTCTCGTTATTGTTGAGCGGAACCACCGTTTCGGGGTTACCGTGGATCCATTCTACGTCATGATATGTTTTGAGATGTTCCGGTTGATGTTTCGTTCATATTCTGGTGTTTTGGACCGTTTATATTCCGTACCTAGCGCACGCTATTTTTTATGCATAGCGCGCGCTAGATGTTCCTTAGTAGCGCACGCTACGACTGCTTCGTAGCGCGCGCTAGAGAGCAACCCTGGGAGTGGCAGTGCTGATTCCAGCCCTCTGGACTGATGGATTAGCGTACGCTACGTTGTCTAGCGCACGCTAATGTCGGGGGCTAGCGCACACTAAGATTTACGGTAGCGTGCACTAGCGTGAGTGTCCAGTACTGGACAGTTTGCTACTGGACTCAATCTGTTGCCCAGGTAGCGCACGTTAATGGTCGATAGCGCGCGCTACCGATACACTTTAGCGCATGCTACGTTTGGTGGATAGCGCGCTATCGTTCAGCGATATCGATTGGGCTTCTGGACTCGGCTGATGTCCAGGTAGCGCACGCTATTGGTCGATAGCGCGCGCTACCGAGAGATTATTAGCGCACGCTACGTTTCGAGTAGCGGACGCTAACGGCCAGAAATCCGCCTACTGGACTGGGACGCTAACTGTATAGCCTGTAGTTTTATCCCGTTAGCGCACGCTAACCTTGAGGATTAGCGCGCGCTAACACTCCCTGGCTATATAAACTAGGGAGTTGACCCAGATGAACGCATTACGTTCATTCCTTCTCCTCCCCGCGGCTTAGAGCTCCTTTGGCGATTTTGGGCGATTCTTGGCGATTTCTTCTTCCAATCATCTCATTAAACATCTTCCTTGAGTTCTTGGTGTATTATAACAACATCAACACGAATCCTTCATCCTAATCCAAGGTAAAATCTCTTAGAACCCTACTTTTAGATAAATTGGGGGTTTTGGGATTTTCGTCTGATTCGTTCCGTTTTGTTGATAGATTCATGATGAATATGGTTAATCTTGTCAATATCATTAGTTTTTCTACGGATTCATGGTATATTTTCATGATTTTGCGAAATCGAGAGGGTTTGGTTGTGGTCCGCCCTCTTTGTTATTTTTGTACGAATATACATGAATCGTAGGCGGGGTTTGTGGGTGTATTCCATTTCCGTATTCGTCTAGAGTTGGTTGTGATTATGTTCTTCGAATCGTTAGGTTCGGTTCCGTTGATTCCTAGCATTCGTCAGTGATTATCCTTTCCGTTCGTTGCGTCATCAATTACTCAAGGCAAGTATTTTTGGAAACCTTTATGCTTAACGTGGAATGGTAATGTATTTTGTGTGTGATTTGCTCACCTCGGGTTGGTCCGACGGGATCACGGAGGGAATCAAAAGGGTTGAGTCCTGGATTCATGAGTTTGTTTAGCTAGCCAGCTCGGGAGGGTCCTTAGAGGCCTCGAGCGGGATCTATGATATTACTCTGTTCCCAAGGCGATGCATGTGCGTGTTTTGTTTTATGATATGGCCAGCTCGGGAGGGTCCTTAGAGGCCTCGGGCGGGATCAATGGTATTACCCTGTTCCGAAGGCAAATTATTTGACTGTTTGTTTCCGGAAAAGACATGTCTGGTTTTGGCTTTTGAAATTGATATTGGTGCATGTACTATGAAATGTGTAAGTGATTGGTTTGCCTTGATTACTTGTACTAGCGTAATTGCTAACCCCTTTGGGGACCCGTTTTGGGGAAATTCTTGTTATGAATTTCAGGTTATGATTATCCGGACGAGCGAGCACCGGGACAGTACAAGGATGTTGGCCAGGGTCGTTGACATGTGCATTTGGATCTTCTTATTTCTTTTGTCTATTTCGATATGGTTGTTCCCACAGTTATAAACTTATAGATTGTACTCGCGAGTACTTAGGCTTTTCATTTCAAACTCCGTATTGTATTACTTTAAATTGTTACATTGTTGGATTTCGCCGGTTGCTCCGGGCATATCTTTATATCTCATATTGTTTTAATGTGTGTCCTCGCTAACCGAGATGGTTAGTCGAGTGGTGTCTTCTTGTTGTATCCTGGTGGGTCCCATGTAGGGGTCCACGGCGCTGTAATATACTCCGATTCATAACATCATGAATCGCAACAAACTACCAAGAACATCGAGAATATTACGATTCCATAATCATAACAACATAATCGAATCATTTGATCACCCATTCATTATCTTCCCTTAACAAAATTCTCGTAAATACCAAGAATCATCACAACAATATCAATTCAACCATCATTCATACGAAAACGTGTAGAATTTTCCAAGTTCTACTCATTGAGACATTTCATCGAACACTTTGAAGGCATAGTCCAATTCAATCGATTATTCAAAGAAATACTCGAATTCGTTCCACAAAACTTCAAGAGTATTGATTGATTACGAGTATACAATCAAGTTCTATCAGTAATCTAAATCAAAACGAAGCCAATCGGCCAAAACATCAAGAAACCTCAAGAACATCCAAAAACCAAAAGTTTAGGTGTTCTTACCTTCGATCCGGGTGGGAGATAATGTCAATCCATGATTCCAACTTCCAAACCATGTTGTTATAAGTTGATTCTACTCAAAACCATCATCTTTGCTGAAGAAATCGCGGCAGGAACGAAGAAAAATGAAAAAAGGCAAGGATGACTCGGTCCAGGCCTTATATAGGCCGAGACCTGCCGACACCTTACGTACCTAACCGGCCGGGGCTTACGTATGTAACCGGCCATGGCCTACGTTACTGTCCAGTTCGTTCGGCACCCTTACGTACGTAACCGGCAGCTCCCTTATATACGTAATCGGCCATTACGTACGTAACCGGCCACTGCCTACGTATGTAATCGGCCAGTCCTAGCCCCCAGTGAGTCACTACCGACTGTGATCTGCCATCCCTGTGAGTCACTGCCGACCGTGCTCGGCCACTACAGGTCCTCTCGGCCACGACTCGGCCAGCCGCCCCCTAACGTACGTAACACTTATTCCGTTGCGTACGTAATACGTACGTTGACTTGCTACAGTATTATACTCGTATTACGTACATAATACACCCTTTATAACGTACGTAACTCCATCCGTTGACTCACCTGTCCACATCCGCGCCGAAAGCTGCCGACACCGGGCCCAACTGTCCGATTCCTCTTGTTACGTACGTAATACCTTACGCATATCCGCAATTTCAATTTTTCCGGTAATTTTTTTTGGTGTAAGTCCATCTTAGCAACTCTATTGTGACCGTTTCGTCATTCCAAGAATGATTAATTCTAAACTTTTTGTCATCCGAGTTCGTCTCAGTGTCGTTCTATTGAATTCCGTGTTCTTAAGCGACTTTTCCATGTATGGTTCGACTTTGTAAAATCACAATTAATCCTTTGAAACTCCAAAAATTATGAATCTTTTCAATATTATAAATCATAAAGTTAGCTTTCCAATGGTTCAAACGGTGAGTCAATCGGAGTCCGGACGAAGAAGTTATGGTCGAAATAGCTAAGGCTACACCATGTGCCTTTTGGTGCTGGAGCGGGCTGTACCGCGGGCCGCGGCCCCTTCTGTCCGGGCCGCGGTCCAAAGCCAATGTGCTGGGTAGTTTTTGGCCGTGGGCCACGGCACACTCATCCCGTGTCGCGGCACACAGTGCAGTTTTGCCTATTTCAGCGGGTTTCATGAGAATCAAGCTCATTTCATCACTTTCCTTCTTCCTCTCCTCCTTGGACAATTTGTGGGCGATATTTTGGGCGATTTAGCATCATCAAACTCATATAATTTCATCTTCTTCAAGTTTTGGTGAGGATTAACATGTTTGTGGATTCTTCATCTTAATCCAAGGTAATTTCTTCAACCCTAGATTTTTTGAGTTGGAGCTTGAGGTTTTGGATGATATAATCATGATTTGTGATGGATATACGTTTGATTACGAGTTGTTGTGTTGAGAATTATACTCTCCGACCGGCGATCGCCTCAGAGATCGGGCGACCTAGCTATAGCCGAGCAGCAGAGGCCGAACTGCCGACCAGAGATCGGGCGACCTAGCCCTAGCCGGGCAGCCGAGGTAGATCGGCCAACCGAAGGTCCCAGGACGAATCCCAGTGCCGAGCGATCGACATCTGAGACGATCGTCTCTCGGTACTTGGCGATCGACTCCTGGTGGCCGACTAGCAGACGATCTCCTCTCGGCCCTTGCCGATCGACCCTTGGTGACCGACCAATGCCGACCTCTGGTGACCGATCATTAACGACCGCCTCATGCCGCTCGAAGCCGATGGTCATCCAGCCGGCAAAGACCGAAGCCCAGGGCAGACCCCACATGCAGAGCCGAGACAAGATCCGCATTTAACGGATCGTTGACCACAGCCTGTCAGCATCTTCCCACCAGCCGACAGGCCCGCCGAAAGGTGTCAGTTGGACCGCATGTGACAGTGACTCCAGACGTGTGCTGGCTCCTCATTGGACCGCACAGCTGGCTGCCAGCAGCAACCTTGGACTTTAGGTAGACTGCCCATGTGACTTAAAGACGATCACCCTATTATTATATTGGACGAAAGGCGATCGCCCGCCAGGAAACAAGGCTCCTCAGCCCCTATAAATAGAAGGCTGCCTGCACTTGTCCAGAGGCCGAATTTCTACTCTCTGAACTTCAGCATCCACGCGATTTCAGCACACAACTTGGCTCTCCTACTCTTGGCAACAGCTATCTTCCGGTTCTATCTTCTCTCTCAGCCTCTCTCACACAGAAGACGATCGGCCGAAGAGCAAGAACACCCAAGCTTCGCTCAAGAGCTGGATAACAGGATCTTTTTTACACTCATTGTATTTAGATTCTCACATTAATACTTGTATCCACGAATATTTGTATTAATAACATCTCGCGAGACCATTCAAGCCCGGGCCTAACAAAACCGGCAAATCTAGTGTTATTTACACCCCTCGGAAGCGCTCCCACAACCTTGTTTGTTGTCCGTCCACTCCAGCAGTATTTCATCTTCGGATAAATATTTCGGGCAACAACAATTGGCGCTAGAAGGAGGGCTCTAACCCTCAATTTTATTCCTACCGTCTCGAAGAACACTCATTGTTCTCCGGGACGTATACCTAAAGAAACACTCACTGTTCTTCAGAGAAAGCTTTCAGAATCATGTCTTCCGCCTCCGCGTCGAAGAAATCCGCTGGCCAGCCCACCTGACGCCTCATTCCGTCTCAGTCCGAGCCACAGCCGATGGCGGAGGGTAGCCGCCGCGGTCCGAGAAGCTCGATCCCGCCCCAGGGGGTCGGCCTAAGTCTCTCGCTCGATCGGTTCTGAACCGAGGAACAGATCGAGGAGGCCATGGCCGTCCTACAAGAGCGACGGAGTGATCTCGACGCGCCTCCCGCTATCAACCCCTCGGCCATCCGTCGGAAGACCAAACGGAAGTTCAAGGCGTTGCTGACCGAGTGATCGCAAGGAGGCTCCCGTTCGCAAGGAGAGGCGCTCGCCAGCCGGGGCACCTCGGTTTTCGATCGCCTCGACAGCGACCCATCTTGGCGACCGAGGCAGTCCGACCCCAGCCACGAGACGACGGAGTTTGAGTCCGTCACTAGGAGCTCGGCCTATCCGACACCCAGAAGACAGCCCAGCCGTTTGGCTCCCCCTCGTCAAATATCCGAGGTCGGCAGCAGCGGAGTCAGGAGATCGGTACACGATCGCCTCGGTTCCCGCTCCAAAAGCCGATCCACGAGCGACCATGCCACAGCGATGGCCGCGATGCAACGCTAGCTCGACGACATGATGGCGCTCATGGAGTCCGGGGCAGGCGCCAAGAACAAGATCGTCGGGCCGAGCGAGCCGCTCGCGGTCTACATCGAGCTCGCCCCCGTGCAGCACAAGATCGCTCCCCCGCAAACACCTTTGTACGAGGGGAGATCAGACCCCGAAACACACCTGAACAAGTTCAACATCTACATGACCAGGTGTGGGGCATTTGACGCGACCAGGTGTCGAATGTTCCCTCTGACGCTGGACGACCTCGCCCACAGGTGGTACGCCTCATTGCCGCCTCGGTCCATCGGCTCCTTTAACCAACTGGCGAACGTCTTCACAGAGTACTTCGCCACCAGGGTCGCTCGGCCAGAAGGTCCCCATCGCATGATGCGAATCAAGCAAGGGGAAGAAGAGTCTGACTCGGACTACATCGACCGGGTAGACGAGATCATCCTCAACGGCGAGCCCGTAAGCGAAGAGATCGCCCTCTACTCGGTCCTAGGAGGATTCCATGGCCTTTCGCCTATGTTCAGGCATCTTGCGAAGATCCAACCCTCGACCTACGCGATCTTACGAGCTAAGGCCGTGGACTTTCTGGCCAGGCAAAGGTTTCTTCTTAGCCTGTGAGCAGCGCGATCGGCGACCGAGCGATGATCTCCAGCCCGATCGCCGATATCAACCTATGAATAACGCGATCGGCAGCCGAGCGACGATCGCCAGTCTTCCAGCCCGATCGCCATTATCAAACAACGTACAGCCATGGTCTTGGTAGTCGATGGAACCGGCTTCTTCGGCCATGCAAGGTCCCTTTGGGACAAGATCGCCCGCCCTTCGTTTAAATACGAGGTCGGCGTAGTCTGAGGGCCCTCCAAAATTAATCAGTGGACACGATCACCCGCCGTCAAAGGTTCATCATTTAACATGGTGAACCCGGACAATGCGACGCGTCACTACCCCCGTCTCAACGTACACCGTCGAGGTTCGCCATCTTCATGGCGGGCTAAGGTGGAAGCAAAGCTAACAAGCTGCGGAAGTGGAGTTGATTAATCCGACGACGCCCTGCGCAAGGACTCCTCTAGACCAAGACCGCACGCCCTTCATTTAAATACGAGGCGAGGCGTAGCCTAACAGAGGACCCTCACAATAAAATGAGTCACGAGACACTCAATGTCGTTCGCACACAAGACACGGTCATGGAGACGATTCCTCAAACGACGAAACCATCAAGTTTCTGAGGGGGATTGGCTAATGTTGTTTTTTGCAGGTACAAGACCGAAAGATAGCTAGCCAATTGACCAGATCGCCCAAAGTCCGAATCCAAAGTCAGCTCAACGGATCGCCCATCCTCATCCTACACGATCGCCAGCAAGAACCACCTCGCCCCATGTCTTCAACATCGGAGCAAGCTGGGGGGCAATTGTTGTGTCTAGAATTATACTCTACGACCGGCGATCACCTCAGAGATCGGGCGACCTAGCTATAGCCAAGCAGCCGAGGCCGAACTGCCGACCAGAGATTGGGCGACCTACGCCATAGCCGGGCAGCCGAGGTAGATCGGCCGACCGAAGGTCCCAGGACAAATCCCGATGCCAAGCGATCGACATCTGAGACGATCATCTCTCGGTACTTGGTGATCGACTCCTGGTGGCCGACTAGCAGACAATCTCCTCACGGCCCTTGCCGATCGACCCTTGGTGACCGACCGATGCCGACCTCTGGTGACCGATCATTAACGACCGCCTCATGACGCTCGAAGCCGATGGTCATCCAGCCGGCAAAGATCGAAGCCCAGGGAAGACCCCACGTGCAGAGCCGAGAAAAGATCCGCATTTCACGTATCGTTGACCACAGCCTGTCATCATCTTCCCACCACCCGACAGGCCTGCCGAAAGGTGTCAGTAGGACCGCATGTGACAGTGACTTCAGACGCGTGCTGGCTACTCATTAGACCGCACAGCTGGCTGCCAGCAGCAGCCTTGGACTTTAGGCAGACTGCCCATGTGACTTAAAGACGATCGCCCCATTATTATATTGGACGAAAGGCGATCGCCCGCCAGGAAACAAGGCTCCTCAGCCCCTATAAATAGAAGGTTGCCTGCACTTGTCCAGAGGCCGAATTTCTACTCTCTGAACTTCAGCATCCACGCGATTTTAGCACACAACTTGGCTCTCCTACTCTTGGCAACAGCTATCTTCCGGTTCTATCTTCTCTCTCAGCCTCTCTCACACAGAATACGATCGGCCGAAGAGCAAGAACACCCAAGCTTCGCTCAAGAGCTGGATAACAGGATCTTTTTTACACTCATTGTATTTAGATTCTCACATTAATACTTGTATCCACGAATATTTGTATTAATAACATCTCGCGAGAGCATTAAAGCCCGGGCCTAACAAACCCGACAAATCTAGTGTTATTTACACCCCTCGGAAGTGCTCCCGCAACCTTGTTTGTTGTCCGTCCACTCCAGCAATATTTCATCTTCGGATAAATATTTTGGGCAACAACACGAGTTTTTATGAGTTATCATCAGATTTTTGGAAGTTTTTCTCAAGAATACTTTGGAGGTTGACTTGGAATTGGGATTTTTGATTAAATGTTACCGTAAGCTCAATTTGAGTATTCCTATTGGATTATCGATTGTATTGAAGGTGTTTTGTTGGATTGAATCATTTGTTTGAAGTTGGTTTTCGATACAATTGGGTTTGGTTGTTTAGGATGGGAGATTGTATTGAAGGTGTTTGTCGAAATGCCTCAATGAGTTTGGGATTTATTGTATCGACCTCTTGAATTGGTTGTGATCATGCTTGATTCGTGTATTAAATGAATTATTGGTATTTGTGTCGTTCAAGGTTGTTCAAGCGGCCGACAATTTCATTAAGGACGTTGTTCGTGGAAGGACATTCTCGCCGTCGGTTTAAGACAAGTTTTATACTTGTACTAGTCAATGAGATTAATGTTATCATATATGTGTATGAATGTGTTGTATTATTCCGAGACTTAGTCTCTTCATAAGTTCATTGATATTAGGGGATCGTTCGACGCGATACTCTTCGGAAATTATGCCAAATGTTTATTATCATTCATTAATGGCCGGTAAGGCATTGAGATATTCGTTGTTAATATTATTATCGATCACCGATTCGCGGTATCGATTTATCGGTTGTTGTTGTTAATACTGATGTCGATCTAAGGCGTTGTAATCATTGTTACTAATGTTGGCATCCTGTCATTCATGTTGTATTAGCCGATTGAAGGCATTGTCGTATTCATTCTCATCTTCGTCGTCGGTAACCGATTAAAGGTACCGAGGCATTCATTGCATCATTGTCAACGATTAGCGATTATAAGGCAATCGAGATATTGAATCATCCGCTGCATCATTGTTATCGGTTGGCCATTCTAAGGCAATCGAGGTATTGAATTGGGGCTCTCGAGGATAGGTCCCATCCGTTGTGTCATTGTTATCGATTGAGCATTCTAAGGTAATCGAGGTATTGAATTGGGACTGTCGAGTACGATGCCCATCCGTGAGTCATCATTATCGTGTTGGCCAACTCAAGGTAGCACACTATCATTCTGGTGAATTCTGTAATCTACGGATCATTGTCGTTTGTGATTAATTATATTATTTTGGAGGTTAGTCTCGGCTAGTGCTCATTATGGGTAAGTTTGGGGATTGAACCTTCATGGTTGGGTTTCCAACACCTACAATTCCGTAGGTCACGGCCATTGGATGGCCAAATTGTGATACGGCTTCGTGTCGTGGCTTCGGCCCTAATTGTGATACGGCTTCGTGCAGTGGCTTCGGCCCTAATTGTGATACGGCTTCGTGCCGTGGCTTCAGCCCTAAATGTGATACGGCTTCATGCCGTGGCTTCGGCCCTAATGGTGATACGGCTTAGTGCCGTGGCTTCGGCCCTAATTGTGATACGGCTTCGTGTCGTGGCTTCGGTCCTAATGGTGATACGGCTTAGTGTCGTGGCTTCGACCCTAATTGTGATACGGCTTCATGCCGTGGCTTCGGCCCTAATTGTGATACGGCTTCGTGCCGTGGCTTCGGCCCTAATTGTGATACGGCTTCGTGCCGTGGCTTCGGCCTTAATGGTGATACGGCTTAGTGCCGTGGCTTCGGCCCTAATTGTGATACGGCTTCGTGCCGTGGCTTCGGCCCTAATTGTAATACGGCTTCGTGCCGTGGCTTCGGCCCTAATTGTGATACGGCTTCGTGCCGTGGCTTCGACCCTAATTGTGATACGGCTTCGTGCCGTGGCTTCGGCCCTAATCGATACAGCTTCGGGCTATTTTGGCTTCATGTGATTGTGATATTTGACAGCTTCGGCTGAGTGTCTTTCAGGCCTTTGTGATTGTCTTGGTAATTTAATTGGAGCCTTCGGGCATTGTGATTCATAATTAATTCAGTTCTGGTTTGGTTCATGTCGTGTAATTCATTATGGTACTCTATGATTATGATTCGCCGTTGGGCACTTATGTTCTAACCTGTCGAACAGGTATTAATAGTATGCCATGGGCATAGTGTTTCATGAATGCTCTGTTCTTACCTTGGTTTGTGAGCATCTTGTATTATTATTATCATTGTGCCGTTTCATTCTGCCTTTGGATGCATATCATGTTATAATGTATTTGATGTTCATTATCTGGATGACTGACCCCGTGGGGGCGGAACAAGTTTTCATGTTTTAGGTGCTTGTGAGGAGAGAGTTGAGACACAAGGGCATGATGATGGCGACGAGGCATTCGAGCGATACTAGTCCGAGTTGTTCATGTTGGTCAGTCAGTTAGAGTGTTCTCCAGTTTGTTAGTCATTGTCATTATGTTTTACCCGAGCAGATGCTCGTGGATGTTGTTGTATTTTATTTTTGGCCACGTAGGCCCATCGTTGTCGTTGAAATTCCTTATCAGAATATTGTGTCGGATATCATGGTAGGGACTATGATTTTTCCTTGTTGCTTAATTTAATGTATTTTAGTCATGTTCGCCTGGTGGATCTCCTGGCGTGGGGTCCACGGCACTGTAATAACCCAATAGGATTTGGGGGTGTTACATAAGATGGTATCGGAGATTTGGGTTTTGAGACACCCTGATATGTGAGTTATGTGGCTCTACCGATGCGGTAGTAGTGGGACTATCAGGTTATGACAATCTGGACAGTCGAGTTTTGTGAGTCGTAATATTAGTACGACTGCACGAGTCATTCATTCATCGAGTCGTCGTCAGTTGAGACTGGTATCGCGAGACCTCGAAGATTCTTATGACCTGTGTAAGGACTCGATTCTCTTTATGTTCATACATTCATCATGTCATTAATTATTCATGCTTTGTTGAAACCTATATGTGATATTAGTGTTATGATTGAATCATGACTAATTGGTTTGGAGCACGTGTGACTTGTGTAAGCATTAAGGATTAACTCTTTCATCAGTTAATAATCCTCAATCATCATTTTGATCTCATCACTCAGTTAATTCATTCATCACTGAGTTAATTCATTCATCACTCAGTCAATATCATCACTCAGTTAATTCATTCATCACTCAGTTAATTCATTCATCACTCAGTCAATATCATTACTCAGATAATTCATTCATCACTCAATTAATTCATTCATCACTCAGTTAATTCATTCATCACTCAGTTAATTCATTAATCACTCAGTCAATATCATTACTCAGATAATTCATACATCACTCAGTTAATTCATTCATCACTCAGTCAATATCATTCATCACTCAGTTAATTCATTCATCACTCAGTTAATTCATTCATCACTCAGTTAATTCATTCATCACTCAGTCAATATCATTACTCAGATAATTCATTCATCACTCGGTTAATACATTCATCACCCAGTCAATATCATTTCTCAGTTAATTCTTTCATCACTCAGTTAATTCCTTCATCACTTAGTCAATCTCATTGTTCAGATTAATTCATTAATCATCCAGTCCATCTCATTGTTCAGTTGTTGATCTTGTGGATCGAATTTTCAACCTTGTTAACTTGTTCAAGGTAATCATTTCAGGAATTTCAGCAGGTAATCATGTTACCTCATTCGATCTTTCATGCGACCTTATCATATTTCGGCGTCATGTTGACGATCATTTTATTACATTATTAATGCATTCATTGTATTATAGCATGTATGCTCACTGTTATCACTATGCCTCGTAGTCATAATGCGATCTTCATACGAGATCTGTAATTATCATGTGGCTTTCCTGCTTCAGTATGGATAGAGCTGTCAGAGGACGCATCGGAAGAGGCCGCGGTGCGGGCCAAAACCCAGGATCTCGTGTGCATACCCACGCGAACGCGAGGGATATCATTAATTCATCAAATAGTGAGGCTACTCATTCATCAGCAGATAATCATTCACTGTCAGGGAGTCATACCCGAGATGCATCTCACTCGGAAGGTGTTCGGGTTGACCCATTCATACTTATGTAGGGCATGATGGCCCAGATGACTCAGATGATGCGGATGGTAGAGACCATGCAGACCTCGATGGTTCGTGGTCTACCGCAACAGGGATTCCAGGTGCCGTTTCATGGACAGACTGGAGGAGTGAATAAGATTGTTGGCGATATCTCTCGTCAGAGGCCGCCTACTTTTGAAGGTTCGTCAGAACCAGCCGATATTGTTCATTGGCTTGAGCATTTTGATAAACTCTTCGACATGGTTCAGTGTCCGGAAGAGAGTAAAGTGGCAGTAGCGGCTTATTACTTGATTAAGGGTGCTTATTCGTGGTGGCTTTCTATGAAACCCGCCGATCGCGATTGTGGTTGGAGTGAGTTCAAGACCCTCATGTTAGAGAGGTATTATCCGGCTCCACTTCGTGAAGCCAAGTTGTCAGAGGTTTTGAACCCCGAATCCGTCGAGGACGAGGGTGTTATTGTCATTGCTGAGAAGTTTCAGGGACTACTTCAGTTTGCTTCGTCAGTTATCCGTACTGAGGCGGATAAGATCAAATATTTTAGCAAGCGGCTAAATACGCAGTTGAGGATGCAGTTGTTCAATCACAATTGTAATTCTCTTGGTGAGTTCATCGAGAAGGCTCTTGGAGCAGAGCTTTTGATGAAGGAGCTTACTCAGAAACACCCTTCAGTTTCTTCCGGTGGGGGGACTAGGATGTCGGTTCATTCTGAGGGACATCGGGCTCCGACGTCCAAGAGGTCGTTTTCCAGTCGTCTTCGTGCTGAGAAAGCATCTTCCTCTCAGACGATGAGTTCGACTGTTATTTGCTTTAACTGTGATTCAGCAGGACAAATTAATACTCGGTGTACGGTGCCAGCTATTGTTTGTTTTCTGTTTGGGAGGCAGGGAAACCTACGAAAATACTGCAGGAGTTCTAGTGCGGGTAGATCTCGAGAGAGCTCAAAGGCCGCGAGGGATTTTTCTACTCCAGCCCGTGCACCATCTAAGGGGTCCTATCAGGCTTCAAGAACCAGAGGTAAGGACATTCATCACCAGTTTTGAACAAGTTAATTCTTGCTCGGTAATAGTATAATCATTCATTTAATTTGTCGTTCATTCATTCATATAATCCATTCATCATATATCAATCACGTTGAGACTTATAATTATCAAACTAATCATTCACTTCACGGGGAACAATGTTTCCAATCATTTCATTTGAGCTATCACTCATTACGTTATTATTTCACCCCGGTGAGTCATTCTTGATCCTTGTTGGATTTCGATTCATTATCATTCATTGTGATCATTCTTGTTCTTGTGTATCTCGTTGATTTTTCCTGGTGGGATATTGCTTCTCCCTACTTGTTTTAAGTTTCGGGACGAAACTTCTTTTAAGGGGGTAGTATGTAATATCCGCAATTTCGATTTTTCCGGTAATTTTTTTTGGTGTAAGTCCATCTTAGCAACTCTATTGTGACCATTTCGTCATTCTGAAAATGATTAATTCTAAACTTTTTGTCATCCGAGTTTGTCTCGGTGTCGTTCTATTAAATTCCGTGTTCTTAAGCGACTTTTCCACGTATGGTTCGACTTTGTAAAATCACCATTAATTCTTGGAAACTCCAAAAATTCGGAATCTTTTCAGTATTATAGAGAATCAAGTTAGCTTTCCAATTGTTCAAAGGGAGAGTCAATCGGAGTCCGGACAAAGGAGTTATGGTCGAAATAGCTAAGGCTGCACCATGTGCCTTTTGGTGCTGGAGCGGGCTGTACCACGGGCCGCGGCCCCTTCTGGCCAGGCCGCGGCCCAAAGCTAATGTGCTGGGCAGTTTTTGGCCGTGGGCTGCGTAACACTCATCCTGTGCCGCGGCACACAGTGCAGTTTTGCCTATTTCAGCGGGTTTCATGAGAATCAAGCTCATTTCATCACTTTCCTTCTTCCTCTCCTCCTTGGACGATTTGTGGGCGATATTTTGGGTGATTTAGCATCATCAAATTCAGATAATTTCATCTTCTTCAAGTTTTGGTGAGGATTAACAACATGTTTGTGGATTCTTCATCCTAATCCAATGTAATTTCTTCAACCCTAGATTTGATTTTGAGTTGGAGATTGAGGTTTTGGATGATATAATCATGATTTGTGATGGATATACGTTTGATTACGAGTTTTTATGAGTTATCATCGGATTGTTGGAAGTTTTTCTCAAGAATA
This sequence comes from Orobanche coerulescens, assembly GCA_033398695.1. NCBI lineage: Eukaryota > Viridiplantae > Streptophyta > Magnoliopsida > Lamiales > Orobanchaceae > Orobanche > Orobanche coerulescens. The sequence continues at coordinate 22,540,724 of CM065810.1, forward strand.
CTTTGGAGGTTGACTTGGAATTAGGATTTTTGATTAAATGTTATCGTAAGCTCGATTTGAGTATTCCTATTGGATTATCGATTGTATTGAAGGTGTTTTGTTGGATTGAATCATTTGTTTGAAGTTGGTTTTCGATACAATTGGGTTTGGTTGTTTAGGATGGGAGATTGTATTCAAGGTGTTTGTCGAAATGCCTCAATGAGTTTGGGATTTATTGTATCGACCTCTTGAATTGGTTGTGATCATGCTTGATTCGTGTATTAAACGAATTATTGGTATTTGTGTCATTCAAGGTTGTTCAAGCAGCCGACAATATCATTAAGGACGTTGTTCGTGGAAGGACATTCTCGCCGTCGGTTTAAGGCAAGTTTTATATTTGTACTAGTCAATGAGATTAATGTTATCATATATGTGTATGAATGTGTTGTATCATTCCGAGACTTAGTCTCTTCATAAGTTCATTGATATTAGGGGATCGTTCGACGTGATACTCTTCGGCAATTATGCCAAATGTTTATTATCATTCATTAATGGCCGGTAAGGCATTGAGATATTCGTTGTTAATATTATTATCGATCACCGGTTCGCGGTATCGATGTATCGGTTGTTGTTGTTAATATTGATGTCGATCTAAGACGTTGTAATCATTGTTATTAATGTTGGCGTCCTGTCATTCATGTTGTATTAGCCGATTGAAGGCATTGTCGTATTTATTCTCATCTTCGTCGTCGGTAACCGATTAAAGGTACTGAGGCATTCATTGCATCATTGTCAACGATTAGCCATTATAAGGCAATCGAGATATTGAATCATCCGCTGCATCATTGTTATCGGTTGGCCATTCTAAGGCAATTGAGGTATTGAATTGGGGCTGTCGAGGATAGGTCCCATCCGTTGTGTCATTGTTATCGATTGACCATTCTAAGGTAATCGAGGAATTAAATTGGGACTGTCGAGTACGATGCCCATCCGTGAGTCATCATTATCATGTTGGCCGACTGAAGGTAGCACACTATCATTCTGGTGAATTCTGTAATCTATGGATCATTGTCGTTTGTGATTAATTATATTATTTTGGAGGCTAGTCTCTGCTAGTGCTCATTATGGGTAAGTTTGGGGCTTGAACCTTCACGGTTGGGTTTCCAACACCTACAATTCCGTAGGTCACGGCCATTGGATGGCCAAATTGTGATATGGCTTCGTGCCGTGGCTTCGGCCCTAATTGTGATACCGCTTCGTGCCGTAGCTTCGGCCCTAATTGTGATACGGCTTCGTGCCGTGGCTTCAGCCCTAATTGTGATACGGCTTCATGCCATGGCTTCGGCCCTAATGTTGATACGGCTTAGTGCCGTGGCTTCGGCCCTAATTGTGATACGGCTTCGTGCCGTGGCTTCGGCCCTAATGGTGATACGGCTTAGTGCCGTGGCTTCGGCCCTAATTGTGATACGGCTTCGTGCCGTGGCTTCGGCCCTAATCGATATAGCTTCGGGCTGTTTTGGCTTCATGTGATTGTGATATTTGACAGCTTCGGCTGAGTGTCTTTCAGGCCTTTGTGATTGTCTTGGTAATTTCATTGGAGCCTTCGGGCATTGTGATTCATAATTAATTCAGTTCTGGTTTGGTTCATGTCGTGTAATTCATTATGGTACTCTATGATTGTGATTCGCCGTTGGGCACTTATGTTCTAACCTGTCGAACAGGTATTAATAGTATGCCGTGGTCATAGTATTTCATGAATGCTCGGTTCTTACCTTGGTTTGTGAGCATCTCGTATTATTATTATCATTGTACCGTTTCATTCTGCCTTTGGATGCACATCATGTTATACATGTATTTGATGTTAATTATTTGTATGACTGACCCCGTGGGGGCAGAACATGTTTTCATTTTTAGGTGCTTGCGAGGAGAGAGTTGAGACACAAGGTCATGATGATGGCGACGAGGCATTCGAGCGATACTAGTCCGAGTTGTTCATGTTGGTCAGTCAGTTAGAGTGTTCTCCAGTTTGTCAGTCATTGTCATTATGTTTTACCCGAGCAGATGCTCGTGGATGTTGTTGTATTTTATTTTTGGCCATGTAGGCCCATCGTTGTCGTTGAAAGTCCTTATCGGAATATTGTGTCGGATATCATGGTAGGGGCTATGATTTTTCCTTGTTGTTTAATGTAATGCATTTTAGTCATGTTCGCCTTGTGGATCTCCTGGCGTGGGGTCCGCGGCACTGTAATAACCCAATAGGATTTGGGGGTGTTACACGTACCACTTAGCGTACGTTATCTCAAAGTCCTAACGTACGTTAACAGATCCATACTTAGCCATTTCCAGCAATTCCTGTCCAACGTATCGACATAACAAATATGATTATACGACATACTGAACATATATACTCAACCCAAAATATTCTCATACGGTACGTCTGATGCACGATATCCTCAATTACAACTGTCGACCAAGTACGGAAATCATAAAAATACTCATACGGTATATCTGACATCGAAAACACACCAAGCATGTAATATCCTAGAATCAAAATAACCTCGATAGACATACTGGCACAACTGTCACGGTTTCCAAAATTATCCACTCATATCGTGTCGGTCCCACTCTGTACAGTACATCTCAGATAAAATAATGCGAAAAAATCATAGTGAAATTCTAGGATGTTTCATATACACCCACTTAAATAAGTTTCGTCCTCCAAACTCAACACCTGTCATAATAAGTATCTCAATCCTGAAATACCTCAAAATCACGACACCATACTCAAATAATCATCATCAAAACTGAAAGAACTGAAAGAACATACTTACAGGTCCGTGAAGTCGATGATCTTCCGTGATACCAGCATATGACTCCCATACAAAGTCCCAACACACTAACAACACACTGGCATCGTGAATACAGCAATTTGAAAATATTTCAAAAATTTTGAAACCTCAAAAAATCAGTTTGACTCAAAATTTAGAAAAATCATTTTCAAAAGCCACGCTACTACCGCACCGGTAGAGCCACATAACACACACGCCCGGGTTTTGCGAAACCCAAGCTCCGATACCATCTTCTGTAACACCCCCAAAACCATACAGGAATATTACAGCGTTGTGGGCCCCACATTGGAACCCACAAGGCTAAAATCATTTTCACAAACGTTTAAAAATGCCAAAAGACCCTTTGAAAGTACACACACACGCAGCGGATGAAAACACAATTCAAAGAATACCGAAAGCCATTTTAAAATATACACATGCAGCGGATTAAACACATAATTAAATACATTTGCATCGGAATTAGAAAAACCAGAAAAGAATACACAATCCGAACAATCATGCCATAGCCAGTATCACCGGAAAGCTCATCCCTTCACGACCGCTACTAGCTAGAACTCCGAGTACCTAAAAGATAAAGCCCACGACGGGGTCAGCCATAATACTCAACAATGATAACGATCACATCACAAAAACAATACATATCAATGTAATCACAAGGCAAGGATAAATCCAGTGTAACCTTAATGATCCATCACAATCCATATCAGATCGGTTCTTACCATAATCCACGTCCCGCGTCCCTAAGTAATGAACGAATTCAAAAGTAATCACCTGTACTGTATCCGAAACACTACCAAGATTTCCAAACATAAACAAATCTCGAGTATAGAATAATCTGGCCAAGTTCGATTCTGCCGGCTGGGTCGCACAATCGGATCCCAATCCTGATAAAAACCGATATCACACGATACATATGCAAATCAACTATCCCGAACCAATGACGAGTCCCGGATATCGATACAAAGCATGAATGCTCACACAATCAATAATGATAAACAATCAATGCATCACAACGAAAATATCAATGACATGATATTTCCACACAAGATCGACAAAGGATCAACCACGAATGAGAATACCATGATGTGGTAACTCCAACAAGATCAATGAAAAATCAATAACCAAGAATACCAGCAATACGGAAAATCCAACAAGATCAATAAAAGGTCGACAACCGAGAATACCGATGACACGGTAAGGATCAATGAAGAATCAATAACCGAGAATACCGATGATACGGTAAACTCCAACAAGATCAATAAGAGTCGACAACCAGAAATACCAACGGTACGATAAAATCCAATAAGATCGATAAAGGGTCAACAGCCGAGAATACTGACGACACAGTAAACTCTAGCAAGATCAATAAGGACCAACAACCGGGAATACCAACGATATGGTAAACTCCAACAAGAGTAATAAGAAATCGACAACCGAGAATACTGTCGACACGGTAAACTCCAATAGGGATAATAAGGGATCAACAACCGAGAATACCGGCGACACGGTAAACTCCAATAACATCAATCAAGGACTAATAACCAAGAATACCAACGATGAGACAACTCCCAAACGGAATCAATAAGGATCAATAACGAACGAGATTACCAATGACAGGGTGAACTCCAAATGAGATTTATAAATGATCGATATCAATCAGTTGACCATCGATATGGTAACTCCGAATAAGATTAACAAAGGTTCAATGGCGACAGATACACAAGAGAATAAAATCGTCAACCATATACAAATCATATATACGGGATTTCGAAGACAACCCGAATATCGAACAGATCCAATTATATATGGATTGTGAACGACCAATCAATAAGACTCAAGATGGACGTCATGATACGTTCGATCCGGACATGTGTCTGTGTACAAGCCAACCACGGGTATTGATAAATATACGTCTGGTCTCGTACCTAATCAGCCTCACAAAGTACGTCTCGTGTGCACGGTTCAATATGAGGTCGATACCAACATATGCTACACGTGCCCATCCCGAAAATCCTACACATGAACGATCAGAACGTATCTGACTCCAAATATGCCATGATACAACATGACAACCAATCTCGAAGAAGCACATATCCAACAAGGATCAGAAGATTTTCCAAGAGGGCAACAATAACTCGATCATGAAAGACCGACACGACCACAATGTCGTATACCGTCAGACAACAGTTCACAGCATGCTCAACAATGCATATAATATTAGCACATAAACTCCCAAGGCAGCAGCCAACGGTCACGGAAGCATCTACTCAGGAATACCCCGGACAATATCACATAACTCCCAAGACAGCAGCCGAGGGTCACGGAAGCATCTACTCAGGAATACCCCGGACAATATCACATAAACTCCCAAGGCAGCAGCTGAGGGTCACGGAAGTATCTACTCACGAATACTCCGGACAAACAATGGTGCACATTCACCGCATGAAATATCAACACACACATGCAATAATGCAACATGATGATTATCATAATCTAACAATATTAATTTACCTCAAGCTGGAGACGCTAACCTTTCCACGACCAACCGCCCTGAACAAATACACGGTTTATCCGACAATCCAAAATGAAGTACAGTCCATAACTAATACCAAACCATCATCCCGAGTTCAACATCGACACGATAATTAACCTTGATACCCAACTTCTCATGCAATAGACCAAATTAAAATTCACGTTCCTATTTACACTAGACATGTGTTGTGTCGAGAATTATACGCCTCGACCGGCGATCGCCTCAGAGACCGGGCGACCTAGCCATAGCCGAGCAACCAAGGCATAACTGCCGACCGAAGGTCCTAGGACAAGTCCCGGTGCCGAGCGATCGACATCTAAGACGATCGTCTCTCGGTACTTGGCGATCGACTCCTGGTGGCTGACTGGCTGGCGACCGAAGGTCCCAGGACAAGTCCCGGTGCCGAGCGATCAACATCTAAGACGATCGTCTCTCGGTACTTGGCGATCGACTCCTGGTGGCCGACAAGCCGATGACCACTTTATGCCACGCGAAGCCGATGATCATCCAGTCGGCAAAGGCCGAAGCTCGGCATAGACCCACGTGCAGTTCCGAGACAAGATCCGCATTTCATGGATTGTTGACCACAGCCTGTCAGCATCTTTCCACCAGCCGACAGACCCGCCGAAAGGTGTCTGTGGGACCGCCCGTGACAGCAACTCCGGACGCGTGCTGGCTCCTCATTGGACCGCACAGCTGGCTACCAGCAGCAGCCTTGGACTTTAGGCAGACAGCCCATGTGACTTAAAGACGAATCGCCCCATTATTATATTGGACGAAAGGCGATCGCCCGCCAGGAAACAAGGCATCTCAGCTCCTATAAATAGAAGGCTCCCTGCACTCGGCCATCTCTCGGTCTTTTTGCGATTTCAGCACACAACTTGGCTTTCTCACTCTTGGCAACAGCTATCTCTCGGTTCTATCTTCTCTCTCAGCCTCTCTCACACAGAAGACGATCGGCAGAGAGCAAGAACACCAACGCTTCGCTCAAGAGTTAGATAAATAGGATCTTTTACACTCATTGTATTTAGATTCTTACATTAGTACTTGTATCCACGAATATTTGTATTAATAACATCTCGTGAGAGCATTCAAGCCCGGGCCTAACAAACCCGGCAAATCTTGTATTTTTCCATTCCCTCGGACGTGCTCTCGCAATTTGCTATTGCTCGACCATTCCAGCAATATCTATCTTCGGATAATATTCCGGGCAACAACATTTGGCGCTAGAAGGAGGGCATCTAACCCTCATTTTTATTCCTACCGTCTCGAAGAACACTCACTGTTCTCCGGGACATATACCTGAAGAAACACTCACTGTTCTTCAGAGAAAGCTTTCAGAATCATGACTTCTGCCTCCTCGTCGAAGAAAGCCGCTGGCTGATCCGCCAGACGCCTCGTTCCGTCTCGGTCCGAGCCACAACCGATGGCGGAGGGCAGCCGCCGCAGTCCGAGACTCTCGATCCCGCCCCTAAGGGACGGCCCAAGCCTCTCGCTCGATCAATTCCAAACCGCAGAACAGATCGAAAAGGTCGTGGCCATCCTACAGGAGCGACGGAGAACTCTTGACGCGCCGCCCGCTATAACCCCCTCGGCCATCCACCGCAAGACCAAACGGAAGTTCAAGGCGTTACTAACCGAGCGATCGCCAGGAGGCTCCCATTCGCAAGAAGAGGCGCTCGCCAGCCGGGGCACCTCTGTTTTCGATCGCCTAGGCAGCGACCCATCTTGGCGACCGGGGCAGTCTGGCCCCAGCCACGAGACGACGGAGCTCGAGTCTGTCACCAGGAGTTCAGCGTATCCAACTCCCAGAAGGCCAACCAGCCGCCTGGCTCCCCCTCACCAAAGAGCCGAGGTTGGCAGCAGCGGAGTTAGGAGATCAGTACACGATCGCCTAGGCTCCCGCTCCAAAAGCCGATCCACGAGCGACCAAGCTGCAGCGATGGACGTGATGCAATGCCAGCTCGATGACATGAAGGCGATCCTGGAATCTAGGGCAGGCGCCAAGAGCAAGATCGCCGGGCCGAGCGAACCGCTTGTGGTCCACATCGAGCTCGCCCCCGTGCAGCATAAGATCTCTCCTTCGCAAACACCTTTGTACGAAGGGAGATCAGACCCCGGAACTCACCTGAGCAAGTTCAAAATCTACATGACCGGGTGTGGGGCATCAGACGCGACCAGGTGCCGAATGTTCCCACTGACGCTGGACGACCTTGCCCACAGGTGGTACACCTCATTGCCGCCTCGATCCATCGGCTCCTTTAACCAACTGGCGAACGACTTCACAGAGTACTTCGCCACCAGGGTCGTTCGGCCAGAAGGTCCCCATCGCATGATGCAGATCAGGCAAGGGGAAGAAGAGTCCGACTCGGACTACATCGGCCGGGTAGACGAGATCATCCTCAACGGCGAGCCCATAAGCGATGAGATCGCCCTCTATGCGGTCCTAGGAGGATTCCATGGCCTTTCGCTTATGTTCAGGCATCTTACGAAAGACCAACCCTCGACCTACGCGATCTTCCGAGCTAAGGCCGCAGACTTTCTGGCCAGGCAAAGGTTTCTTCTTAGCCTATGAGCAGCGTGATCGGCGCCCGAACGACGATCTCCAGTCTTCCAGCCCGATCGCCGGTATCAAGCAGCATCACCAAAACCGGAGGACTCGTTCGCCATCTACAGTTCACCATCTAACATGATGGACTAAGGCACGAGATCGCCTCCACCGCACAACGTACACTGTCGAAGGTCGGCATCTACATGACGATCCGAGCTGGAAGAGTGCAGCCATGGTCCTGGTAGTTGATGGAACCGGCTGCTTCGGCCATGCAAGGTCCCTTTGGGCCAAGATCGCCCGCCCTTCGTTTAAATACGAGGCCGGCGTAGTCTGAGGGCCCTCCAAAACTAATCAGTGGACACGATCGCCCGCCCTCAACGGTTCATCATCTAACATGGCAAACCCGGACAATGCGACACGTTACTACCCCCGTCTCAACGTACACCGTCGAGGTTCGCCATCTTCATGGCGGGCCGAGGCGGAAGCAGAGCCAACAAGCCGTGGAAGTGGAGTTGATTAATCCGACGACGCCCCGCGCAAGGAGTCCTCTAGACCAAGACCGCACGCCCTTCGTTTAAATACGAGGCGAGGCGCAGCCTAACAGAGGAGCCTCACAATAAAATGAGTCACGAGACAGTCAATGTCGTTCGCAAATAAGACACAGTCATGGAGTCGGTCCATCAAACTCTGCGACTATGCACGGTTCTCAGCGACGAAACAATCAAGTTTCTACGAGGGATCGGCCAATATTGTTTTTGCAGGTACAAGACCGAAGATAGCTAGCCAATCGACCAGATCGCCCAAGTCCGAGACCATAGTTCTGATCAACGGATCGCCCGTCCTCCTCCTACACGATCGCCAGCAAGAACCACCTCGCCCCATATCTTTAAAATCGGAGCAAGCTGGGGGGCAATTATTGTGTAGAGAATTATACGCCTCGACCGGAGATCGCCTCAAAGGCCGGGCAACCTAGCCACAGCCGAGCAGCCAAGGCAGAACTGCCGACCGAAGGTCCCAGGACTAGTCCCGATGCCGAGCGATCGACATCTAAGACGATCGTCTCTCGGTACTTGGCGATCGACTCCTGTTGGCCGACTGGATGACGACCGAAGGTCCCAGGACAAGTCCCGGTGCCGAGCGATCAACATCTAAGACGATCGTCTCTCGGTACTTGGCAATCGACTCCTGGTGGCCAACCAGCCGATGACTGCTTTATGCCACGCGAAGCCGATTATCATCCAGTCGGCAAAGGCCGAAGCTTGGCACAGACACACGTGCAGTTTCGAGACAAGATCCGCATTTCATGGATTGTTGACCACAACCTGTCAGCATATTTCCACCAGCCGACAGACCCGCCGAAAGGTGTCTGTGGGACCGCCCGTGACAGCAACTCCAGAGGCGTGCTGGCTCCTCATTGGACCGCACAGCTGGTTGCCAGCAGCAGCCTTGGACTTTAGGCAGACAGCCCATGTGACTTAAAGACGAATAGCCCCATTATTATATTGGACGAAAGGCGATCGCCCGCCAGGAAACAAGGCATCTCAGCCCCTATAAATAGAAGGCTACCTGCACTCGGCCATCTCTCGGTCTTTTTGCGATTTCAGCACACAACTTGGCTTTCTCACTCTTGGCAACAGCTATCTCTCGGTTCTATCTTCTCTCTCAGCCTCTCTCACACAGAAGACGATCGGCAGAGAGCAAGAACACCAAAGCTTCGCTCAAGAGTTAGATAAATAGGATCTTTTACACTCATTGTATTTAGATTCTTACATTAGTACTTGTATCCACGAATATTTGTATTAATAACATCTCGCGAGAGCATTCAAGCCCGGGCCTAACAAACCCAGCAAATCTTGTATTTTTCCATTCCCTCGGACATGCTCTCGCAATTTGCTGTTGCTCGACCATTCCAGCAATATCTATCTTCAGATAATATTCTGGGCAATAACAATTGGCGCTAGAAGTAGGACATCTAACCCTCATTTTTATTCCTACCGTCTCTAAGAACACTCAGTGTTCTCCGGGACATATACCTGAAGAAACACTCACTGTTCTTCAGAGAAAGCTTTCAGAATCATGACTTCTGCCTCCTCGTCGAAGAAAGCCGCTGGCTGATCCGCCAGATGCCTCGTTCCGTCTCAGTCCGAGCCACAGCCGATGGCGGAGGGCAGCCGCCGCGGTCCAAGACTCTCGATCCCGCCCCTGAGTGACGGCCCAAGCCTCTCGCTCGATCATTTCCAAACCGCATAACAGATCTAAAAGGCCATGGCCATCCTACAGGAGCGACGGAGAACTCTCGACGCGCCGCCCGCTATAACCCCCTCGGCCATCCGCCCCAAGACCAAATGGAAGTTCAAGGCGTTACTGACCGAGCGATCGCCAAGAGGCTCCCATTCGCAAAAAGAGGCGCTCGCCAGCCGGGGCACCTCTGTTTTCGATCGCCTAGGCAGCGACCCATCTTGGCGACCAGGCGGTCAGGCCCGGCCACGAGGCAGCGGAGCTCGAGTCCGTCACCAGGAGTTCGGCGTATCCAACTCCCAGAAGGCCGACCATCCGTCTGGCTCCCCCTCGCCAAAGGGCCAAGGTCGGCAGCAACGGAGTCAGGTGATTGGTACACGATCGTCTCGGCTCCCGCTCCAAAAGCCGATCTACGAGCGACCAAGCTGCAGCGATGGCCGCGATGCAATGCCAGCTCGACGACATGAAGGCGATCCTGGAATCTGGGGCAGGCACCAAGAGCAAGATCACCGGGCCGATCGAACCGCTCGCAGTCCACATCGAGCTCGCCCCCGTGCAGCATAAGATTGCTCCTCCGCAAACACCTTTGTACGAAGGGAGATCAGACCCCGGAACTCACCTGAGCAAGTTCAACATCTACATGACCGGGTGTGGGGCATCAGACGCGACCAGGTGCCGAATGTTCCCACTGACGCTGGACGACCTTGCCCACAGGTGGTACACCTCATTGCCGCCTCGATCCATCGGCTCCTTTAACCAACTGGCGAACGACTTCACAGCGTACTTCGCCACCAGGGTCGCTCGGCCAGAAGGTCCCCATCGCATGATGCAGATCAGGCAAGGGGAAGAAGAGTCCGACTCGGACTACATCGTCCGGGTAGAGGAGATCATCCTCAACGGCGAGCCCATAAGCGATGAGATCGCCCTCTACGCGGTCCTAGGAGGATTCCATGGCCTTTCGCCTATGTCCAGGCATCTTACGAAAGACCAACCCTCGACCTACGCGATCTTTTGAGCTAAGGCCGCAGACTTTCTGGCCAGGCAAAGGTTTCTTCTTCGCCTATGAGCAGCGCGATCGGCGCCAGAACGACGATCTCCAGTCTTCCAGCCCGATCGTCGGTATCAAGCAGCATCACCAAAACCGGAGGACTCGTTCGCCATCTACAGTTCACCATCTAACATGATGGACTAAGGCACGAGATCGCCTCCACCGCACAACGTACACTGTCGAAGGTCGGCATCTACATGACGATCCGAGGTGGAAGAGTGCAGCCGTGGTCCTGGTAGTCAATGGAACCGGCTGCTTCGGCCATGCAAGGTCCCTTTGGTCCAAGATCGCTAGCCCTTCGTTTAAATACGAGGCCGATGTAGTCTGAGGGCCCTCCAAAACTAATCAGTGGACATGATCGCCCGCCCTCAAAGGTTCATCATCTAACATGGCGAACCCGGACAATGCGACACGTCACTACCCCAGTCTCAACGTACACCGTCGAGGTTCGACATCTTCATGGCGGGCCGAGGTGGAAGCAGAGCCAACAAGCCGCGGAAGTGGAGTTGATTAATCCGACGATGCCCCGCACAAGGACTCCTCTAGACCAAGACCGCACGCCCTTCGTTTAAATACGAGGCGAGGCGTAGCCTAACAGAGGACCCTCACAATAAAATGAGTCACGAGACAGTTAATGTCGTTCGCGCATAAGACACGGTCATGGCGTCGGTCCATCGAACTCCGCAACTGTGCACGGTTCCTCAGCGACGAAACAATCAAGTTTCTACGAGGGATCGGCCAATATTGTTTTTGTAGGTACAAGACATGAAGATAGCTAGCCAATCGACCAGATCGCCCAAGTCCGAGACCATAGTTCTGCTCAACGGATCGCCCTTCCTCCTCCTACACGATCGCCAGCAAGAACCACCTCGCCCCATGTCTTCAACATCGGAGCTCGTTGGGGGGCAATTATTGTGTCGAGAATTATACGACTCAACCGGCGATCGCCTCAGAGACCGGGCGACCTAGCCATAGCCGAGCAGCCAAGGCAGAACTGCCGACCGAAGGTCCCAGGACAAGTCCCGGTGCCGAGCGATCGACATCTAAGACGATCGTCTCTCGATACTTGGCGATCGACTCCTGGTGGCCGACTGACTGACGACCGAAGGTCCCAGGACAAGTCCCGGTGCCGAGCGATCAACATCTAAGACGATCGTCTCTCGGTACTTAGCAATCGACTCCTGGTGGCCGACCAGCCGATGACCGCTTTATGCCACGCGAAGCCGATGATCATCCAGTCGGCAAAGGCCGAAGCTCGGCACAGACCCACGTGCAGTTCCGAGACAAGATCCGTATTTCATGGATTGTTGACCACAGCCTGTCAGCATCTTTCCACCAGCCGACAGACCCGCTGAAAGGTGTCTGTGGGACCGCCCGTGACAGCAACTCCGGACGCGTGCTGGCTCCTCATTGGACCGCATAGCTGGCTGCCAGCAGCAGCCTTGGACTTTAGGCAGACAGCCCATGTGACTTAAAGACGAATCGCCCCATTATTATATTGGACGAAAGGCGATCGCCCGCCAGGAAACAAGGCATCTCAGCCCCTATAAATAGAAGGCTCCCTACACTCGGCCATCTCTCGGTCTTTTTGCGATTTCAGCACACAACTTGGCTTTCTCACTCTTGGCAACAACTATCTCTCGGTTCTATCTTCTCTCTCAGCCTCTCTCACACAGAAGACGATCGGCAGAGAGCAAGAACACCAAAGCTTCGCTCAAGAGTTAGATAAATAGGATCTTTTACACTCATTGTATTTAGATTCTTACATTAGTACTTGTATCCACGAATATTTGTATTAATAACATCTCGCGAGAGCATTCAAGCCCGGGCCTAACAAACCCGGAAAATCTTGTATTTTTCCATTCCCTCGGACGTGCTCTCGCAATTTGCTGTTGCTCGACCATTCCAGCAATATCTATCTTCGGATAATATTCCGGGCAACAACAATTGGCGCTAGAAGGAGGGCATCTAACCCTCATTTTTATTCCTACCATCTCGAAGAACACTCACTGTTCTCCGGGAGATATACCTGAAGAAACACTCACTGTTCTTCAGAGAAAGCTTTCAAAATCATGACTTCTGCCTCCTCGTCGAAGAAAGCCGCTGTCCGATCCGCCAGACGCCTCGTTCCGTCTCAGTCCGAGCCACAGCCGATGGCGGAGGGCAGCCGCCGCAGTATGAGACTTTCGATCCCGCCCCTGAGGGACGGCCCAAGCCTCTCGCTCGATCAGTTCCAAACCGCGGAACAGATCGAAAAGGCCGTGGCCATCCTACAGGAGCGACGGAGAACTCTCGACGCGCCGCCCGCTATAACCCCCTTGGCCATCCGCCGCAAGACCAAACGGAAGTTCAAGGCGTTACTAACCGAGCGATCGCCAGGAGGTTCCCATTCGCAAGAAGAGGCGTTCGCCAGCCGGGGCACCTCTGTTTTCGATCGCCTAAACAGCGACCCATCTTGGCGACCAGGGCAGTCCGGCCCCAGCCACGAGACGACGGAGCTCGAGTCCGTCACCAGGAGTTCGGCGTATCCAACTACCAGAAGGCCGACCAGCCGTCTGGCTCCCCCTCGCCAAAGAGCTGAGGTCGGAAGCAGCAGAGTCAGGAGATCGGTACACGATCGCCTAGGCTCCCGCTCCAAAAGCCGATCCACGAGCGACCAAGCTGCAGCGATGGCCGCGATGCAACGCCAGCTCGACGACATGAAGGCAATCCTGGAATCTGGGGCAGGCGCCAAGAGCAAGATCGCCGGGCCGAGCGAACCGCTCGCGGTCCACATCGAGCTCGCCCCCGTGCAGCATAAGATCGCTCCTCCGCAAACACCTTTGTACGAAGGGAGATCAGAACCCGGAACTCACCTGAGCAAGTTCAACATCTACATGACCGGGTGTGGGGCATCAGACGCGACCAGCTGCCGAATGTTCCCACTGACGCTGGACGACCTTGCCCACAGGTGGTACACCTCATTGCCGCCTCGATCCATCGGCTCATTTAACCAACTGGCGAACGACTTCACAGCGTACTTCGCCACCAGGGTCGCTTGGCCCGAAGGTCCCCATCGCATGATGCAGATCAGGCAAGGGGAAGAAGAGTCCGACTCGGACTACATCGGCCGAGTAGACGAGATCATCCTCAACGGCGAGCCCATAAGCGATGAGATTGCCCTCTATGCGGTCCTCGGAGGATTCCATGGCCTTTCACCTATGTTCAGGCATCTTACGAAAGACCAACCCTCGACCTACGTGATCTTCCGAGCTAAGGCCGCAGACTTTCTGGCCAGGCAAAGGTTTCTTCTTAGCCTATGAGCAGCGCGATCAGCACCCGAACGACGATCTCCAGTCTTCCATCCCGATCGCCAATATCAAGCAGCATCACCAAAACCAGAGGACTCGTTCGCCATCTACAGTTCACCATCTAACATGATGGACTAAGGCACGAGATCGCCTCCACCGCACAACGTACACTGTCGAAGGTCGGCATCTACATGACGATCCGAGGTGGAAGAGTGCAGCCATGGTCCTGGTAGTCGATGGAACTGGCTGCTTCGGCCATGCAAGGTCCCTTTGGGCCAAGATCGCCCGCCCTTCGTTTAAATACGAGGCCAGCGTAGTCTGATGGCCCTTCAAAACTAATCAGTGGACACGATCACCCGCCCTCAAAGGTTCATCATCTAACATGGCGAACCCGGAAAATGCGACACGTCACTACCCCCGTCTCAACGTACAACGTCGAGGTTCGCCATCTTCATGGCGGGCCGAGGTGGAAGCAGAGCCAACAAGCCGCGGAAGTGGAGTTGATTAATCCGATGATGCCCCGCACAAGGACTCCTCTAGACCAAGACCACACGCCCTTCGTTTAAATACGAGGGGAGGCGCAGCCTAACAGAGGACCCTCACAATAAAATGAGTCTTGAGACATTCAATGTCGTTCGCACATAAGACACGGTCATGGCGTCGGTCCATCGAACTCCGCGACTGTGCACGGTTCCTCAGCGACGAAACAATCAAGTTTCTACGAGGTATCGGCCAATATTGTTTTTGCATGTACAAGACCGAAGATAGCTAGCCAATCGACCAGATCGCCCAAGTCCGAGACCATAGTTCCGCTCAACAGATTGCCCGTCCTCCTCCTACACGATCGCCAACAAGAACCACCTCGCCACATGTCTTCAACATCGGAGCAAGCTGGGGGCAATTATTGTGTCGAGAATTATACGCCTCGACCGGCGATTGCCTCAGAGACCGGGCGACCTATCCATAGCCGAGCAGCCTAGGCAGAACTACCGACCGAAGGTCCCAGGACAAGTCCCGGTGCCCAGCGATCGACATCTAAGACGATCGTCTCTCGGTACTTGGCGATCGACTCCTGGTGGCCGACTGGCTGACGACCGAAGGTCCCAGGACAAGTCCTGATGCCGAGCGATCAACATCTAAGACGGTCGTCTCTCGGTACTTGGCGATCGACTCCTGGTGGCCGACCATCCGATGACTGCTTTATGCCATGCGAAGCCAATGATCATCCAGTCGGCAAAGGCCGAAGCTTGGCACAGACCCACGTGCAGTTCCGAGACAAGATCCTCATTTCATGGATCGTTGACCACAGCCTGTCAGCATCTTTCCACCAGCCGACAGACCCGCCGAAAGGTGTCTGTGGGACCGCCCGTGACAGCAACTCCGGACGCGTGCTGGCTCCTCATTGGACCGCACAGCTGGCTGCCAGCAGTAGCCTTGGACTTTAGGTAGACAGCCCATGTGACTTAAAGACGAATCGCCCCATTATTATATTGGACGAAAGGCGATCGCCCGCCAGGAAACAAGGCATCTCAGCCCCTATAAATAGAAGGCTCCATGCACTCGGCCATCTCTCGGTCTTTTTGCGATTTCAGCACACAACTTGGCTTTCTCACTCTTGGCAACAGCTATCTCTCGGTTCTATCTTCTCTCTCAGCCTCTCTCACACAGAAGACGATCGGCAGAGAGCAAGAACACCAAAGCTTCGCTCAAGAGTTAGATAAATAGGATCTTTTACAATCATTGTATTTAGATTCTTACATTAGTACTTGTATCCATGAATATTTGTATTAATAACATCTCGCGAGAGCATTCAAGCCCGGGCCTAACAAACCCGGCAAATCTTGTATTTTTCCATTCCCTCGGACGTGCTCTCGCAATTTGCTGTTGCTCGACCATTCCAGCAATATCTATCTTCGGATAATATTCCGGGCAACAACAATTGGCGCTAGAAGGAGGGCATCTAACCCTCATTTTTATTCCTACCGTCTCGAAGAACACTCACTGTTCTCTGGGACATATACCTGAAGAAACACTCACTGTTCTTCAGAGAAAGCTTTCAGAATCATGACTTCTGCCTCCTCATCGAAGAAAGTCACTGGCCGATCCGCCAAACGCCTCGTTCCGTCTCATTCCGAGCCACAGCCGATGGCGGAGGGTAGCCGCCGCGGTCCGAGACTCTCGATCCCGCCCCTGAGGGACGGCCCAAGCCTCTCGCTCGATCAGTTCCAAACCGCGGAACAGATCTAAAAGGCCGTGGCCATCCTACAGGAGCGACGGAGAACTCTCGATGCGCCGCCCGCTATAACCCCCTCGGCCATCCGCCGCAAGACCAAACGGAAGTTCAAGGAGTTACTGACCGAGCGATCGCCAGGGGGATCCCATTCGCAAGAAGAGGCGCTCGCCATCCGGGGCACCTCTGTTTTCGATCGCCTAGGCAGCGACCCATCTTGGCGACCAGGCGGTCCGGCCCGGCCACGAGGCAGAGCTCGAGTCCGTCACCAGGAGTTCGGCGTATCCAACTCCCAGAAGGCCGACCAGCCGTCTGGCTCCCCCTCGCCAAAGAGCCGAGGTCGGTACACGATCACCTCGGCTCCCGCTCCAAAAGCCGATCCACGAGTGACCAAGCTGTAGCGATGGCCGCGATGCAACGCAAGCTCAACGACATGAAGGCGATCCTGTACTTTGGGGCAGGCGCCAAGAGCAAGATCGCCGGGCCGCGCGAACCGCTCGCGGTCCACATCGAGCTCGCCCCCGTGCAGCATAAGATTGCTCCTCTGCAAACACCTTTGTACGAAAGGAGATCAGACCCCGGAACTCACCTGAGAAAGTTCAACATCTACATGACCGGGTGTGGGGCATCAGACGCGACCAGGTGCCGAATGTTCCCACTGGCGCTGGACTACCTTCCCCACAGGTGGTACACCTCATTGCCGCCTCGATTCATCGGCTCCTTTAACCAACTGGCGAACGACTTCACAGCGTACTTCGCCACCAGGGTCGCTCGGCCAGAATGTCCCCATCACATGATGCAGATCAGGCAAGGGGAAGAAGAGTCCGACTCGGACTACATCAGCCGGGTAGACAAGATCATCCTCAACGACGAGCCCATAAGCGATGAGATCGCCCTCTACGCGGTCCTAGGAGGATTCCATGGCCTTTCGCCTATGTTCAGGCATCTTACGAAAGACCAACCCTCGACCTACGCGATCTTCCGAGCTAAGGCCGCAGACTTTCTGGCCAGGCAAAGGTTTCTTCTTAGCCTATGAGCAGCGCGATCGGCGCCCGAACGACAATCTCCAGTCTTCCAGCCCGATCGCCGGTATCAAGCAGCATCACCAAAACCGGAGGACTCGTTCGCCATCTACAGTTCACCATCTAACATGATGGACTAAGGCACGAGATCGCCTCCACCACACAACGTACACTGTCGAAGGTCGGCATCTACATGACGATCCGAGGTGGAAGACTGCAGTTGGTAGTCGATGGAATCGGCTGCTTCGGCCATGCAAGGTCCCTTTGGGCCAAGATCGCCCGCCCTTCGATTAAATACGAGGCCGGCGTAGTCTGAGGGCCCTCCAAAACTAATCTGTGGACACGATCGCCCGCACTCAAAGGATCATCATCTAACATGGCGAACCCGGACAATGCGACACGTCACTACCCCCGTCTCAACGTACACCGTCGAGGTTCGCCATCTTCATGGCGGGCCGAGGTGGAAGCAGAGCCAACAAGCCGCGGAAGTGGAGTTGATTAATCCGACGATGCCCCGCACAAGGACTCCTCTAGACCAAGACCGCACGCCCTTCGTTTAAATACGAGGCGAGGTGTAGCCTAACAGAGGACCCTCACAATAAAATGAGTCATGAGACAGTCAATGTCGTTCGCGCATAAGACACGGTCATGGCTTCGGTCCATCGAACTCCGCGACTGGGCACGGTTCCTCAGCGACAAAACAATCAAGTTTCTACGAGGGATCGGCCAATATTATTTTTGCAGGTACAAGACCGAAGATAGCTAGCCAATCGACCAGATCTCCCAAGTCCGAGACCATAGTTCTGCTCAACGGATCGCCCATCCTCCTCCTACACGATCGCCACCAAGAACCACCTCGCCCCATGTCTTCAACATCGGAGCAAGCTGGGGGAAATTATTGTGTCGAGAATTATATGCCTCGACCGGCGATCGCCTCAGAGACCGGGCGACCTAGCCATAGCCGAGCAGCCAAGGCAGAACTGCCAACCGAAGGTCCCAGGACAAGTCCCGGTGCCGAGCGATCGACATCTAATATGATCGTCTCTCGGTACTTGGCGATCGACTCCTGGTGGCCGACTGGCTGACGACCGAAGGTCCCAGGACAAGTCCCGGTACCGAGCGATCAACATCTAAGACGATCGTCTCTCGGTACTTGGCGATCGCCTCCTGGTGGCCGACCAGCCGATGGCCGCTTTATGCCACGTGAAGCCGATGATCATCCAGTCGGCAAAGGCCGAAGCTCGGCACAGACCCACGTGCAGTTCCGCGACAAGATCCGCATTTCATGGATCGTTGACCACAGCCTGTCAGCATCTTTCTACCAGCCGACAGACCCGCCGAAAGGTGTCTGTGGGACCGCCCGTGACAGCAACTCCGGACGCGTGCTGGCTCCTCATTGGACCGCACAGCTGGCTGCCAGCAGCAGCCTTGGACTTTAGGCAGACATCCCATATGACTTAAAGACGAATCGCCCCATTATTATATTGGACGAAAGGCGATCGCCCGCCAGGAAACAAGGCATCTCAGCCCCTATAAATAGAAGGCTCCCTGCACTCGGCCATCTCTCGGTCTTTTTGCGATTTCAGCACACAACTTGGCTTTCTCACTCTTGGCAATAGCTATCTCTCGGTTCTATCTTCTCTCTCAGCCTCTCTCACACAGAAGACGATCGGCAGAGAGCAAGAACACCAAAGCTTCGCTCAAGAGTTAGATAAATAGGATCTTTTACACTCATTGTATTTAGATTCTTACATTAGTACTTGTATCCACGAATATTTGTATTAATAACATCTCGCGAGAGCATTCAAGCCCGGGCCTAACAAACCCGGCAAATCTTGTATTTTTCCATTCCCTCGGACGCGCTCTCGCAATTTGCTGTTGCTCGACCATTCCAGCAATATCTATCTTCGAATAATATTCCGGGCAACAACAACATCCTTAAAATCATATATATTATGATTTATCTTAGTCCAAAAATACCATACATACCACCATTCCGACAATCATATATTCCATAATACCATTGCTATATGAATCATAAATGAAATGAAAACGAAATCATTTATTAACATTATGAACTGAGCAAGCATAACTTGCCTTGATACCAATTCGACGAAGCCGTTATCAATCCCGCCGTCTTCATCTACAAGCTCCTCAGCCCCGACTCCTCCACAGCACAACGGTTAACTTCAACGATCACTAAACGCAACCTAGTGCAATAATCAATTAACGATACGTTCAATAACAATCAACAACCGAAATGACCAACTAATCAAACTCGATGGTTCAACGACATCTTGACCATACGAAACCAAACCGTATCAACCCTTAACAATACGAACACAAGCCGAAACTCGGTGTTCAATAGTCCTAACAATGTCTTCAACATATATACTTTTCATAACATCATGAATCGCAACAAACTACCAAGAACATCGAGAATATTACGATTCCATAATCATAACAACATAATCGAATCATTTGATCACCCATTCATTATCTTCTCTTAACAAAATTCTCGTAAATACCAAGAATCATCACAACAATATCAATTCAACCATCATTCATACGAAAACGTGTAGAATTTTCCAAGTTCTACTCATTGAGACATTTCATCGAACACTTTGAATGCATAGTCCAATTCAATCAATTATTCAAAGAAATACTCGAATTCGTTCCACAAAACTTCAAGAGTATTGAATGATTACGAGTATACAATCAAGTTCTATCAATAATCTGAATCAAAACGAAGCAAATCGGCCAAAACACCAAGAAACCTCAAGAACATCCAAAAACCAAAAGTTTAGGTGTTCTTACCTTCGATCCGGGTGGGAGATGATGTTAATCCATGAATCCAACTTCCAAAACATGTTGTTATAAGTTGATTCTACTCAAAACCATCATCTTTGCTGAAGAAATCGCGGAAGGAACGAAGAAAAATGAAAAATGGCAAGGATGACTCGGTCTAGGCCTTATATAGGCCGAGACCTGCCGGCACCTTACGTACGTAACCGGCCGGGGCTTACGTACGTAACCGGCCGTGGCCTACCTTACTGTCCAGTTCGTTCGGCACCCTTACGTACGTAACCGACAGCTCCCTTACGTACGTAATCGGCCATTACGGCCGTAACCGCCACCTACGTTTAAATCGGCGATCCTAGCCCCAGTTCTGCGGCGTGATCGGCTATCCCTGCGAGTCACTGCCGACTGTGCTCGGCCTCTACAGGTCCTCTCGGCCACGACTCGGCCAGCCGCCCCGTAACGTACGTAACACTTATTCCGTTGCGTACGTAATACGTACGTTGACTTGCTACAGTATTATACTCGTATTACGTACGTAATACACCCTTTATAACGTACGTAACTCCATCCATTGACTCACCTGTCCACATCCGCGCCGAAAGCTGCCGACACCGGGCCCAACTGTCCGATTCCTATTGTTACGTACGTAATACCTTACGCATAACGTACGTAACACGTACCACTTAGCGTACGTTATCTCAAAGTCCTAACGTACGTTAACAGATCCATACTTAGCCATTTCCAGAAATTCCTGTCCAACGTCTCGACATAACAAATATGATCATACGACATACTGAACACATATAATCAACCCAAAATATTATCATACGGTACGTCTGATGCACGATATCCTCAATTACAACTGTGGACCAAGTACGAAAATTATAAAAATACTCATACGGTATATCCGACATCGAAAACACACCAAGCATGTAATATCCTAGAATCAAAATAATCTCGATAGACATACTGGCACGACTATCGCGGTTTCCAAAATTATCCACTCATATCGTGTCGGTCCCACTCTGTACAGTACATCCAGATAAAATAATGCGAAAAATTCATAGTGAAATTCTAGGATATTACATATACACCCACTTAAATAAGTTTCGTCCTCGAAACTCAACACCTGTCATAATCAGTATCTTAATCCCGAAATACCTCAAAATCACGACACCATACTCAAATAATCATCATCAAAACTGAAATAACTGAAAGAACATACTTACAGGTCCGTGAAGTCGATGATCTTCCGTGATACCAGCATAAGGCTCCCATACAAAGTCCCAACACACCGACATCGTGAATACAGCAATCTGAAAATATTTCAAAAATTTTGAAAGCTCAAAAAATCAGTTTGACTCAGAAGTCAGAAAAATCATTTTCAAAAGCCACGTTGTTGTGTCGAAAATTATTCTTCTCAACAGGCGATCGCCTCAGAGACTGGGCGACCTAGTTAGAGCCCAGCAGCGAAGGCCGATCTGCCGACCTAAGGTCTCAGGACAAGTCCCGATGTCGAGCGATCAACATCTAAGGCGATCGTCTCTCGGTACTTGGCGATCGACTCCTGGCGACCGACCAAGTGGCGACCTCCTCATGTCATGTGAAGCCATAGATCGTCCAGTCGGCAAGGGCCGATGCGCGAAGCCATCGATCATCCAGTCGGAAAAGGCCGATGCGCGAAGCCATCGATTGTCCAGTCGGCAATGGCCGAAGCTCTGACAGAGTCCCACGTGCAGTTCCAAGACAAGATCCGCATTTCATGGATCATTGACCACAGCCTGTAATCATCTTTCCACCGGTAAGCAGACCCGCGAAAGGTGTCGGTGGGGCGCCGTGGCGACAACTCGGGGCGCGCCGGCTCCTTATTGGACCGCCGCAGTGTTTGCCCGATGGTTGCCGCAAGCTTTATGTAGACAGCTCATGTGACATAAAGACGATCTCCCCATTATTATATTGCACGAAAGGCGACCGCCCGCCAGAGAACAAGGCATATCATCCCCTATAAATAGAAGGTTGCCTGCACTTGGAAGACTCTCTGTCTCTCACCTGGTTCACGCCCAATACAGAAGCTCCCTTCTTCTCTCTGAGCCTCTCTCACACAAAAGACGATCGGCAGAGAGCAAGAAAACCAAAGCTTCGCTCAAGAGCTAGATAATAAGATCTTTCACACTCATTGTACTTAGATTCTTACATTAATACTTGTATCCAAAAATATTTGTATTAATAACATCTAGCGAGAGCATTCAAGCCCGGACCTAACAAACCCTGCAAATCTTGTGTTTTTCCATTCCCTCGGACGTGCTCTCGCAATTTGCTGTTGCTCGACCATTCCAGCAATATCTATCTTCGGATAATATTTCGGGCAACAACAATTGGCGCTAGAGAAAGGGGCCTCTAACCCTCAATTTCATTCCTACCGTCTCGAAGAACACTCACTGTTCTCCGAGGCATATACCTGAAGAAACACTCACTGTTCTTCAGAGAAAGCTTTCAGAATCATGTCTTCCGCCTCCGCATCGAAGAAAGCCATTGGCCGATCCACCAGACGCCTCCTTCCATCTCAGTCCGAACCACAGCCGATGGTGGAGGGTAGCCGCCGCGGTCCGAGACGCTCGATCCCGCCCCTGAGGGACGGCCCAAGCCTCTCGCTCGATCAGTTCCAAACCGCGGAATAGATCGAAAAGGCCTTGGCCATCCTACAGGAGCGACGGAGTGCTCTCGATGCGCCTCCCGCTATAACCCCCTCGGCCATCCGCCGCAGGATCAAACGTAAGTTCAAGGCATTACTGACCGAGCGATCGCCAGGAGGCTCCCATTCGCAAGAAGAGGCGATCGCCAGCCAGGGCACCTCCGTTTTCGATCGCCTAGGCAGCGACCCATCATGGCGACCGGGGCAGTCCGGCCCTAGCCACGAGACGACGGAGCTCGAGTCCGTCACCAGGAGTTCGGCGTATTCGACTCCCAGAAGGCCGACCAGCCATCTGGCTCCTCCTCGCTAAAGAGCCGAGGTCGGCAACAGCGGAGTCAGGAGATCGGTACACGATCGACTCGGCTCCCGCTCCGAAAGTCGACCCACGAGCGACCAAGCTACAGCGATGGCCGTGATGCAACGCCAGCTCGACGACATGAAGGCGCTCCTGGAATCTGAGGCAGGCGCCAAGAGCAAGATCGCCGGGCCGAGCGAGCCGCTCGCGGTCCACATCGAGCTCGCCCCCGTGCAGCATAAGATCGCTCATCCGCAAACACCTCTATACGAGGGGAGATCAGACCCCGAAACTCACCTGAGCAAGTTCCACATCTACATGACCGGGTGTGGGGCATCAGACGCGACCAGGTGCCGAATGTTCCTTCTGACGCTGGACGACCTTGCCCAACGATCCATCAGTTCCTTTAATCAACTGGCGAACGACTTCACAGCGTACTTCGCCACCAGGGTCGCTCGGCCAGAAGGTCCCCATCGCATGATGCGGATCAGGCAAGGGGAAGAAGAGTCCAACTCGGACTACATCGACCGGGTAGACGAGATCATCCTCAACGGCGAGCCCGTAAGCGATGAGATCGCCCTATACTCGGTCCTAGGAGGATTCCATGGTCTTTCGCCTATGTTCAGGCATCTTACGAAGGACCATCCCCCGACCTATGCGATCTTCCGCGCTAAAGCCGCAGACTTTCTGGCCAGGCAAATGTTTCTTCTTAGCCTATGAGCAGTGCGATCGGCGCCCGAACGACGATATCCAGTCTTCCAGACCGATCGCCGATATCAAGCAACATCACCAAAACCGGAGGACTCATTCGCCATCTACAATTCATCATCCAACATGGTGGACTACGGCACGAGATCGCCTCCACCGCACAACGCACACCGTCGAAGGTCGGCATTTGACATGACGGTCTGAGGTGGAAGAGTGCAGTCATGGGCCTGGTGGTCGATGGAACCGACTGCTTAGGCCATGCAAGGTTCCTTTGGGCTGAGATCGCTCGCCCTTCGTTTAAATACGAGGCGGGCGTAGTCGAAGGACCCTCCAAGTCAATCAGTGGACACGATCACCCGCCCTCAAAGGTTCGTCATCTAACATGGTGAACCCGGACAATGCGACGCGTCACTACCCCCGTCTCAACTGTAACACCCCAAACTAGGCGGATATTACAGTGCCGTGGACCCCCGACTGGGACCCACCAGGCGAATGAAAACTGATGAATTAAATAATATAATTGTAGTACCGAACCACATTATATTACCAAATACTCCGATGAGGAGCTTAAGTACATTACACCAGGACAAAACAGAATACTAGTATATTTTATATGAAGATAAAATACACCACCCTTAATAAATAAACATCTCGTACGGAATTTGCAGCGGAAATACAACTAAAGAGAAATAAGAATTACTGAAATTACTGAAATGACTGAAATAAACGGAATGACTGGGGCCCCCTACTAGTATCACTGGGACTCCTCGCCATCAACATGCTCTTCCCGTGCCTTTGCCGTGCCGTGACCTGAAAAACAATATCCCCTAACGGGGTCAGTTACACAGAACAACAATCCTCAAGGGTTGAAAATACACAAACATGATATATATATGAAGTTATGAATTATCCTCAGTTATGAATTACGCTGAAGAGGAGCATCATAGTACGTCTGTAATGTTCTGTGCAAGTGTACAAGACGAATGACCGGACACACCCGTCCTTGTACCTAATTAGTCTCACGGCGGTAAGCATTACCGTGTGCACGGTCCAATGTATCGGTGAACCCAATACATGACCATCGTGTGCCCGACTAAAAATTCCACACATCCGCACCCGGCCACGCAATATGAACTCAGAAGGTCATATGAACGAGAATGACCACAATGAATATCAATGAATAATAATTCGACAAGGTCAAGAATGACTCACCGAGATGAAAATAATAGTGAAGTGATTGATAACTCAATGAAGTGATTGGAACCGTCGTTCCTCGTGAATGAAATGATTATTCGACAATTACAAGTCTCAATACGGTTAATACAATGATGAATGAGTTATGATTATGAATGAACAACAACAAAAGGAATGAATATCCTTTTAACCGAGTAAGAATTAACTTACACGACACCGGTGACAATTATCCTTCCACGAACAACGTCCCACAATGAGATGTCGGTCGCTCGAACAACCTTGAATAACAATAATTACCAACAACCGTTAAATACACGTATCAAGCAACGAAACACGACTAACTCAAAAGTCGATACAACGGTAATCAAACTCATTGCGGCATTCTAACGAATACGTAGCAAACCACACAACCTTTGAAAATATCCAATCCCGAATATATCGAAACCAACACCAAAATGAGTATTTCAAACCATCAAAACATTTCAATGATATCAATAATCCCATAGGAATCCACAATTCGAGTTAACGATAACATCTAATCGAAAACCCCCAAAAATATCAAAGTCAACCCCAAGGTATTCTTGAATCAAACCTCAAAAATTCGTGAACTCCAAAATATACACTGAAAAATCCATGGGAAAACATTTATCCAAGGCAGATAATCCATATCTAACATATTCCAACAACAATCAAAGTTCATACGAAGAAATCGGAAGGAAAACCCCAAATATCTGAAATTCTAGATTCAAGAAATCATTACCTTTGATTTGATGTATTGGAGATGATGAAGTGATGATTAACCCAACTCAAAGACTTGAAGATGATGATAGGTGATAGTAGTTTGATGAGAACACTCCAAATCGCCCGAAATCGCTTAAAAACGAAGAGAAGTGAGAAAATGACGAAACTCAGGCTAACTGTCCAATTTATACTGCTCTAGATTAGCGCACGTTATGACCTGATATTTAGCGTGCGCTAACGAGTTATACGTACATTCCAGTGAACTCTGGCTGACCCGTTAGCGTACGATACAACTTGGTAGCATGCGCTAACTCCATCCCAATAGCGTGCGTTAACTCCAATTGTTAGTGTGTGCTAGCTAAATATCTGTTGTCCAGTACTGAAGTCTAGAACCTCCTGTTCTCCGATCCGATCTCGATAGCGCATGCTATGTCCAATAATTAGCGTGCGCTACTGCCCCATTAGCGTACGCTAAATCCACTCATAGCGTGTGCTAGGAATAAATCCGAAATCAGTCCAGTACCCACTGGACTCTGCCTGACCGGTCTTAGCGCGCGCTACACTGACTGCATAGCGTGCGCTATCCAACTCACTAGCGCGTGCTACGTAACACTCGTAGCGTACGTTACCACAACTTATATGCAGTCCAGTACCCACTGGACTGTCTGCCTGAAATGCGCTAGCGTGCACTAAAGATGAGAAGTGGCGTGCGCTACCCATACTAAATTAGCGCGCGCTAATGAAGAGTGCGTAGCGTGCGCTACTCAATACACACAACCAGCTCCAAAGATGAAAATGATAAGCTACTCAGTCCGATTCTCAAACGAGGTAGAATGACGAATAACAACTGATACACGATACAAATACTCTGAACGGTGAATATGATGATTGAATAAGAATGATGAATGATTATTAATGAGTAAAAATTACTGAGTGACAATTACTGAACGATAATTACTGAATGATAATTACTGAATTACAACCGGGTATTACATACTCCCCCCCTTAAAAAGAGTTTCGTCCCCGAAACCAAGGGTCAAACAACTCGGGATGACACTCCCGCATACTCTCCTCGGTTTCCCAAGTAGCCTCTTCGACTCCGTGTCTAGACCACTGAATCTTGACCAAAGGAATCGTCTTGTTCCTCAACTGTTTGATTCGCCACTCTAAAACTCGTACAGGTCGCTCCTCGTACGAATGATCATCCGCGATCTCGATTTCGTCGAATTGGAGTATGTGACTCGGGTCGGCAACATACTTCCACAACTGAGAGACGTGAAACACATTATGAATTCGGCTCAACGCCGGAGGTAAAGCCAATTGATAAGCTAACTCGCCTACTCGATCCAAAATCTCAAACGGCCTAATGAATCTCGGACTCAACTTTCCCCTCTTCCCGAAACCGAAGATACCACGACTCGGGGATACCTTGACCAAAACATGGTCACCTGTCTCGAACTCTAAAGGTCGACGACGATTATCTGCATATGATTTCTGTCTACTCTGAGATGTCAACATACGACTCCTGATCGAAGCTACCTTCTCCCGGGCGGCTATAAGCATATTGGGCTCGGTGTCGATTGATTCTGATAGGTCATCCCAACACAACGGAGATCGACAATGACGACCGTACAAGGCCTCGTAAGGTGCCATCTTAATCGAAGCATGCCAACTATTATTGTACGTGAACTCGATCAATGGTAGTTGGGCTTCCCAATCATCTTTCCAATCGAGGACACATGCCCTCAACATGTCCTCTAAAGTCTGAATAGTCCTCTCTGATTGCCCGTCGGACTGAGAATGAAAAGTGGTACTGAGATTAAGCTGAGTTCCCATAGCACGATGAACTGATTTCCAAAAATGTGACACGAATCGTCCGACACGATCAGAAATGATACTCTTAGGAGTACCATGCAATCTCACTATCTCTTTGATAAATAATTGGGCAAGTCTCTCGGGACCCCACGTATCCTTAATCTCATGGAAATGAGCTGATTTAGTCAAGCGGTTCACAATCACCCAGATTGTATTCATGCCACGACGACTCATCGGTAAACTCGTGATGAAGTCCATAGAAATATCTTCCCACTTCCACTCTGGAATAGGGAGCGGTTTCAGCATACCTGTTGGTCGCTGATGTTCAATCTTGACTTGCTGACAGGTTAAACATCTCGAAACAAATTCCGTGACTTCTCGCTTCATATTACTCCACCAGTAATTTTGTTTCAAGTCTTTATACATCTTGCTAGATCCCGGATGAACGGAATAAGGGGTAGCATGGGCCTCTCTCAAAATCGAGTTTTTCAACTCGTCATTCGCCGGTATGCACAACCGATTCTTAAATCTCAAAAGTCCATCCTCGTGGACCACGAATCCAGGGGATTTCCCCTTAGCCACATCCTCACGGATGCGCAATAAAAACGGGTCTGAACCCTGATTCACTCTGATCGCCTCTACAAGTGGCGATGAAATATCCAGCATACAAAGCTATCCCTGAACTCGATGAAGCCAGACCTCGATCTCGGGTCTAAGGAATTCCTGCTGGAGCTCCTTCTGAATTGTTAATCGGTCAAGCATCTGTTCCTGAATGGACTTACAACTCAAGGCGTCGGCGACAACGTTCGCCTTGCCCGGGTGGTAAAGGATCTCGATATCGTAATCTTTGATTAGTTCCAACAACCATCTTTGTCGCATATTTAACTCCTTCTGAGTAAATATATACTTTAAACT
This sequence comes from Orobanche coerulescens, assembly GCA_033398695.1. Lineage (NCBI taxonomy): Eukaryota > Viridiplantae > Streptophyta > Magnoliopsida > Lamiales > Orobanchaceae > Orobanche > Orobanche coerulescens. The sequence continues at coordinate 22,569,626 of CM065810.1, forward strand.
CTTATGATCGGTGAATATCTGACAAGTAACGCCATAAAGGTAATGACGCCAAATTTTCAAAGAGAACACTACGGCTGCTAGCTCCAAATCATGGGTCGGATAATTAACCTCGTAAGGTCTCAATTACCGTGAAGCATAGGCAATAACCTTCCCATTCTGCATGAGCACACATCCGAGACCCTGTCCGGACGCATCACTATAAACCACAAATCCTTTCGTCCCTTTCGGCAAGGAAAGTACAGGTGCTGAAACTAACCGGCTCTTCAGTTCCTCAAAACTCCATTGACACGCGTCGGACCACATGTATTTCTTATCCTTTCGCAAAAGGTTCATCAATGTCTGAGCGATTTTAGAAAATCCTTCCACAAACCACCGATAATAACCGGCTAATCCGAGAAAGCTTCGGATTTCCTTAACATTCTTCGGAGGTAGCCAATCTTGGATAGCCTCCGTCTTCTGAGGATCAACACGCACTCCATATGATGAAATTACATGCCCGAGAAAAGTCACTTCGGACATCCAGAACTCACATTTGGAAACCTTTCCATAAAGTTGCTCTCGTCTTAACACGACGAGAACCTGATGAAGATGAACCTCATGTTCCTCTCGGTCACGAGAATAAATCAAAATGTCATCAATGAAGACAACAACAAGCTGATCTAAAAAGTCGATGAAAACCCGATTCATTAACTCCATGAATACCGCAGGTGCATTAGTTAACCCAAACGGCATTACCACAAACTCATAATGACCATAGCGTGTACGAAATGCTGTCCTTGCGATATCCGACTCCCGAATTCTCAACTGATGATATCCAGATCTTAAGTCGATCTTGGAAAATACTGAAGCTCCCTGTAGTTGATCCAAAAGATCATTGATACGGGGTAACGGATACTTATTCTTGATCGTCACCCGATTCAATTCCCGGTAATCAATACACAAACGGAACGAACCATCCTTCTTCTTGACAAACAGCAGTGGTGCTCCCCACGGGGACGCACTAGGTCGGATATAACCTTTCTCGAATAACTCCTCAAGTTGATTCTTCAACTCCTGCATTTCGGTCGGGGCCATCCGGTACGGTGCCTTCGATATTGGGGACGTACCGGGCTCCAACTCAATCGTGAATTCTACATCTCTCTGTGGAGGCAAACCAGGTAACTCGTCTGGAAATACATCGGTATATTCTCTCACGACCGGAATATCCGTCAACATTATTGGTGACTTCTCGGTTTTGGTCATATAGCACCAATAACCAACACACCCCTGATTGAGTAACCTCACTGCTTTCATCAAATTAATAACTCTTCCAGAACAGTTGGGATTACCTCCCTGAAACACACATTCGACCCCATCGTCTGAAATGATAGTGACCATACGCTTACGGACACTAATGATGGCATCATGACGATCCATCCAATCAATACCCAGAATGACATCGTCTCTCGGCAAATCTACCACAATAAGGTCCGCTGGCCATACACGACCATGAAGCTAAATCGGACAATTCTGAATCTCACGATTTCCGATAATTCGTCTACCATCAGGTAGACCAATGACATAAGGCTCACAACTAGTAGCACTACCCAGACGTAGTCTACTCAAACATGACTCGGAAATGAATGAATGCGATGCACCAGTATCAAAAAGGGTACACACAGGTTGAGATAGAATATCGAGTGTACCTGAGATCATTCGGGCCTCCGGATCGTCGGTCTTCTTTATTTCAGAAATCCGGGGCTTGCTAGTCCCGGCACCGGACGCTCCCGTCTGATGGCTAAAGGCTCCACCTTTATTCGCTCCTGTCGTCTTGAGCAGCCTTGGTAAAGTGGCTCGATTATGAGCGGTGGCCCTTACGGGCACGAGATGATGCCGGAGTAGGTTTGGAGTCCCTTCGGCAAAAACGGGCCTTATGCCCAGCAATCCCACAGTTATGACACGTGAGAGTCTGTCTCGGACACTTGGTGCTGACATGACCAAGATCCCCACAATTAAAACAGGTGATGGCCAAACTGGCCACATGGGATTGTGATTCCGCCAGTCTGGGCGCCACAGGAGGTCTCTCAAAGAAAGTGGTGCCCGCACGAGGCTTCTTGAAGGTTGTCTGGACGCCTTCAGACTGATTACGATTCTTCGATTTCTTGCTAGCAGACGAAGGTTGTTGCTTAGCAATTTCCTTAGAAGTAAGCTCATAAGTAAGAGCTTTCTCAATGATTTCGGCCAGAGTGGTGCAATGATGATTAAGCAACTGTAGTCTCATATGGGGTTTCAGCCTCTTGCTGAAATACTTGATTTTGTCTGCCTCTGAATGAATGATAGATGAGGTGAAAGGAAGAAATTCCTGAAATTTCTCGGCGATGGCGAGAACATCATCGTCCGCTGAAAGGTCGGGAGTGAGTAATTCTGACAGTTTGGCCTCTCTGAGTGGGGCCGGATAATATCTCTCCATCATGAGAGTCTTGAATTGCTCCCAAGTACATGATCCGTCGGTGGGCTTCAACGACAACCACTAAGAATGAGCGCCCTTACCCAGATAGTAAGCCGCAACTGAAACTTTGTGTCCTTCGGGACACTCTACCATAGCAAATAACTTCTCGAAATGCTCGAGCCAATGAACAATATCCGCCGGCTCAGATGAGCCCTCCAAAGTAGGTGGCCTTTGGCAAGAGATGTCGCCGATGATACTGCCCACACTCCTCTCTTGTCTCTGAGGTGGCGGTGGAGGAGCCTGTTGATTTTGATTAGCTGATTTGTGCATCGTCTCCATTAGTTGTGCCATCTGAGTCATTTGGGCCATCATGCCATGCATAAAAGCAAGTGGGTCAACCCGAACACCTTCTGACTGAGCGGTGTCCCGGGTACGACTCCTCGATAGTGAATGATCACGTCCAGGTGAATGAGTAGCAGCATCGCTGCTCGATAAATTAGCATTATTCCTCGCGTTCGCACGTGTATTCACACGAGCTCTCGGGATTCGGCCCGCACTGCGGCCTCGTCCTCCGCGTCCTCTGTCTGCTCTCTCCATACTGAAGTAGGAAAGTCACATGATGATTATATCTCCCGCATGAATATCACATGATGATTACGTAATGAAATGATGAAAATGAGCATACGCGCTCTAACACAATGATTACATGAATGATTAACTGAGGTGACATGATTATCTGATGAAATTCTTGAAATGATTATCTTGAACAAGTTAGCAAGATTAATGATATGATCCTCAAGATCAACAACTAAACTGTGAAATGAACTGAGTGATTAATGAGTTAACATGATCGTCCTGATCAAAATGAATGATTATGATTGAGGATTGTTAACTGATGAATTATGAATGAATGATTCTTATTGCCAGAAATTATACCATGGCGTAGAAATCTTACAGTTCTTTCGGTCTGATTGGCTCGGCATGTGCACAGGTCACACGTGACGCGAAAGTCCAATGATACTAGTCCGATGACGATGATTTCAAATGAGACATGACTCGGAAGGTAGTATTCAAACCACGCTCCGATACCAACTCTGTAACACCCCAAACTAGGCGGATATTACAGTGCCGTGGACCCCCGACTGGGACCCACCAGGCGAATGAAAACTAATGAATTAAATAATATAATTGTAGTACCGAACCACATTATATTACCAAATACTCCGATGAGGAGCTTAAGTACATTACACCAGGACAAAACAGAATACTAGTATATTTTATGTGAAGATAAAATACACCACCCATAATAAATAGACATCTCGTACGGAATTTGCAGCGGAAATACAACTGAAGAGAAATAAGAATTACTGAAATGACTGAAATAAACGGAATGACTGGGGCCCCCTACTAGTATCACTGGGACTCCTCGCCATCAACATGCTCTTCCCGTACCTTTGCCTTGCCGTGACCTGAAAAACAATATCCCCTAACGGGGTCAGTTACGCAGAACAACAATCCTCAAGGGTTGAAAATACACAAACATGATATATCTGAAGTTATGAATTATCCTTAGTTATGAATTATGCTGAAGAGGAGTATCATAGTACGCCCGTAATTTTCTGTGCAAGTGTACAAGATGAATGACCGGACACACCCATCCTTGTACCTAATTAGTCTCACGGAGGTAAGCGTTACCGTGTGCACGGTCCAATGTATCAGTGAACCCAATACATGACCATCGTGTGCCCGACTAAAAATTCCACACATCCGCACCCGGCCACGCAATATGAACTCAGAAGGTCATATGAACGAGAATGACCACAATGAATATCAATGAATAATAATTCGAAAAGGTCAAGAATGACTCACCGAGATGAAAATAATAGTGAAGTGATTGATAACTCAATGAAGTGATTGGAACCATCGTTACTCGTGAATGAAATGATTATTCGACAATTACAAGTCTCAATACGGTTAATACAATGATGAATGAGTTATGATTATGAATGAACAACAACAAAAGGAATGAATATCCTTTTAACCGAGTAAGAATTAACTTACATGACACCCGTGACAATTATCCTTCCACGAACAACGTCCCACAATGAGATGTCGGTCGCTCGAACAACCTTGAATAACAATAATTACCAACAACTGTTCAATACACGTATCAAGCAACGAAACACGACTAACTCAAAAGTTGATACAACGATAATCAAACTCGTTGCGGCATTCTAACGAATACGTAGCAAACCACACAACCTTCGAAAATATCCAATCCCGAATATATCGAAACCAACACCAAAATGAGTATTTCAAACCATCAAAACACTTCAATGATATCAATGATCCCATAGGAATCCACAATTCGAGTTAACGACAACATCTAATCGAAAACCCCCAAAAATATCAAAGTCAACCCCATGGTATTCTTGAATCAAACCTCAAAAATTCGTGAAATCCGAAATATACACTGAAAAATCCGTGGGAAAACATTTATCCAAGGTAGATAATCGATATCTAACATATTCCAACAACAATCGAAGCTCATATGAAGAAATCGGAAGGAAAACCCCAAATATCCGAAATTCTAGATTCAAGAAATCATTACCTTTGATTTGATGTATTGGAGATGATGAAGTGATGATTAACCCAACTCAAAGACTTGAAGATGATGATAGGTGATAGTAGTTCGAAGAGAACACTCCAAATCGCCCGAAATCGCTTAAAAATGAAGAGAAGTGAGAAAATGACGAAACTCAGGCTAAGTGTCCAATTTATACTGCTCTAGATTAGCGCACGCTATGACCTGATATTTAGCGTGCGCTAACGAGTTATACGTACATTCCAGTGAACTCTGGCTGACCCGTTAGCGTACGATACAACTTGGTAGCGTGCGCTAACTCCATCCCGATAGCGTGCGTTAACTCCAATTGTTAGCGTGCGCTAGCTAAATATCTGATGTCCACTACTGAAGTCCAGAACCTCCTGTTCTCCGATCCGATCTCGATAGCGCGCGCTATGTACAATAATTAGCGTGCGCTACTGCCCCATTAGCGTACGCTAAATCCACTCATAGCGTGCGCTAGGAATAAACCCGAAATCAGTCCAGTACCCACTGGACTCTGCCTGACCAGTCTTAGCGCGCGCTACACTAACTGCATAGCGTGTGCTATCCAACTCACTAGCGCGCACTATGTAACACTCGTAGCGTGCGCTACCACAACTTATCTGCAGTCCAGTACCCACTGGACTGTCTGTCTGAAACGCACTAGCGTGCACTAAAGATGAGAAGTGGCGTGCGCTACCCATACTAAATTAGCGCGAGCTAATGAAGAGTGCGTAGTGTGCGCTACTCAATACACACAGCCAGCTCCAAAGATGAAAATGATAAGCTACTCAGTCCGATTCTCCAACCAGGTAGAATGACGAATAACAACTGATACACGATACAAATACTCTGAACGGTGAATATGATGATTGAATAAGAATGATGAATGATTATTAATGAGTAAAAATTACTGAGTGACAATTACTGAACGATAATTACTGAATGATAATTACTGAATTACAACCGGGTATTACATCAACGTACACCTTTGAGGTTCGCCATCTTCATGGCGGGCCAAGGTGGAAGCAGAGCTAACAACCGCGAACGTGGAGTCGATTCATCCGACGATGCCCCGCGCAAGGACTCCTCTAGACCAAGACCGCGCGCCCTTCGTTTAAATATGAGGCGAGGCGCAGCCTAACAGAGGACCCTCACAATAAAATGAGTCATGAGACAGACAATGTCGCTCGCGTACAAGACATGCTCATGGAGTCAGTCCATCGAACTCCGCGACTATGCACAGTTCCTCAACGACGAGACTATCAAGTTTCTACGAGGGATCGGCCAAAATTCTTTTTTGCAGGTACAAGACCGGAGATAGCTAGCCAATCGAACAAATCACCCAAGTCCGAAACCATAGTCCGCTCAAAGGACCGCCCGTCTCCATCCAACACGATCGCCAGCAAGAACCACCTCACCTCGTGTCTTCAAACATCGGACCAAGCTGGGGGGCAATTATTGTGTCGAGAATTATTCGTCTCAACAGGCGATCGCCTCAGAGACCGGGCGACCTAGTTAGAGCCCAGCAGCCAAGGCCGATCTGCCGAGCTAAGGTCCCAGGACAAGTCCCGATGCTGAGCGATCGACATCTAAGGCAATCGTCTCTCGGTACTTGGCGATCGACTCCTAGCGACCGACCAAGTGGTGACCTCCTCATGCCACGCGAAGCCATCGATCGTCCAGTCGGCAAGGGCCGATGCGCGAAGCCATCGATCGTCCAATCGGCAAAGGCCGATGCGCGAAGCCATCGAGTGTCCAGTCGGCAAGGGCCGAAGCTCTGACAGAGTCCCACGTGCAGTTCCGAGACAAGATCCGCATTTCATGGATCATTGACCACAGCCTGTCAGCATCTTTCCACCAGCCGACAGACCCACCGAAAGGTATCAGTAGGACCGCCCGTGACAGCAACTCAGGACGCGCGCCGGCTCCTCATTGGACCGCAAAGCTGGCTTCTAGCAGCAGCCGCAAGCTTTATGCAGACAGCCCATGTGACATAAAGACGATCGCCCCATTATTATAGTGCACGAAAGGCGATCGCCCGCCAGAGAACAAGGCATCTCAGCCCCTATAAATAGAAGGCTGCCTGCACTTGGAAGACTCTCTGTCTCTCACCTGGTTCACGCCCAATACAGAAGCTCCCTTCGGATTTTTCACAGAACTTGGCTTTCTCACTCTTGGCAACAGCTATCTCCCGGTTCGTTCTTCTCTCTAAGCCTCTCTCACACAGAAGACGATCGGAAGAGAGCAATAACACCAAAGCTTCGCTCAAGACCTAGATAATAGGATCTTTCACACTCATTGTACTTAGATTCTTACATTAATACTTGTATCCATGAATATTTGTATTAATAACATCTCGCGAGAGCATTCAAGCCCGGGCCTAACAAACCCGACAAATCTTGTGTTTTTCCATTCCCTCGGACGTGCTCTCGCAATTTGCTGTTGCTCGACCATTCCAGCAATATCTATCTTCGGATAATATTTCGGGCAACAACACACGCTACTACCGCACCGGTAGAGCCACATAACACACACGACTGGGTTTTACGAAACCCAAGCTCCGATACAATCTTCTGTAATACCCCCAAAACTATACGGGAATATTACAGCACCGTGGGCCCCACATTGGAACCCACAAGGCTAAAATCATTTTCACAAACGTATAAATATGCCAAAAGACCCTTTGAAAGTACACACACACGCAACGGATGAAAACACAATTCAAAGAATACCGAAAGCCATTTTAAAATATACACATGCAGCGGATTAAACACATAATTAAATACATTTGCATCGGAATTAGAAAAAACAGAAAAGAATACACAATCCGAACAATCACGCATTAGCCAATATCACCGGAAAGCTCATCCCTTCACGACCGCTACTAGCTCGAACTCCGAGTACCTAAAAGATAAAGCCCACGACGGGGTTAGCCATAATACTCAACAATGATAACGATCACATCACAAAAACAATACATATCAATGTAATCACAAGGCAAGGATAAATCCAATAACCTTACTGATCCATCACAATCCATATCAGATCAGTTCTTACCATAATCCACGTCCCGCGTCCCTAAGTAATGAACGAATTCAAAAGTAATCACCTTTACTGTATCCGAAACACTACCAAGATTTCCAAACATAAACATATCTCGAGTATAGAATAATCTGGCCAAATTCGATTCTGCCAGCTGGGTCGCACAATCGGATCCCAATCCTGATAAAAAACGATATCACACGATACATATACAAATCAACTGTCCCGAACCAATGGCAAGTCCCGGATATCAATACAAAGCATGAATGCTCACACAATCAATAATGATAAACAATCAATGCATCACAACAAAAATATCAATGACATGATATTTCCACACAAGATCGACAAAGGATCAACCACGAATGAGAATACCATGATGTGGTAACTCCAACAAGATCAATGAAAAATCAATAACCAAGAATACCAGCAATACGGAAAATCCAACAACATCAATAAAAGGTCGACAACCGAGAATACCGACGACATGGTAAGGATCAATGAAGAATCAATAACCGAGAATACCGACGATACTGTAAACTCCAACAAGATCAATAAGAGTCGACAACCAGAAATACCAACGATACGATAAACTCCAATAAGATCGATAAAGGGTCAACAACCGAGAATACTGACGACACAGTAAACTCTAGCAAGATCAATAAGGACCAACAACCGGGAATACCAATGATACGGTAAACTCCAACAAGAGCAATAAAGAATCGACAACCGAGAATACTCTCGACACGGTAAACTCCAATAGGGATAATAAGGGATCAACAACCGAGAATACCGGCAACACGGTAAACTCCAATAACATCAATCAAGGACTAATAACCAAGAATACCAACGATGAGACAACTCCCAAACGGAATCAATAAGGATCAATAACGAACGAGATTACCAATGACAGGGTGAACTCCAAACGAGATTTATCAAGGATCGATATCAATGAGTTGACCATCATAATGGTAACTCCGAACGAGATTAACAAAGGTTCAATGGCGACAGATACACGAGAGAATAAAATCGTCAACCATATACAAATCATATATACGGGATTTCACAGACAACCCGAATATCGAACAGATCCTATTATACATGGATTGTGAACGACCAATCAATAAAACTCAAGATGGACGTCATGATACGCTCGATCCAGACATGTGTCTGTAACACCCCCAAAACCGTATGGGAATATTACACGTCGTAGACCCTTTCCACAAGGATCTACCAGGCTAAACATCCATAAACAACTAAATGCTTGCCCGGCCAGGGTCAAACAATATAATAATACAGACCGTTAAGGTCACTTACACATAAACACACAGACCGATGAGGTCACACAACTCTATTAACAGAACCCACACAGGGGTCGAAACACAATACAGCGGAAGACTGAATGAACTCTAACAATACAACCAAACTCTACCAACTCTCGACTCTTGATTAGTATCGCAGCTCGTCATCCTCTTGTGCCAATCCTGTGACTGCTCCCCTGAATCTGCATGTACCTGGACGCAAAACAGACATCCACCCCCCGATTACTCGGGGGTTAGTAAAACTCCATTGTTTTACTAGTGCAAGTATCAAATCATTCGAAATGTAACAAGCAAATAATAATAGTGAATCAAATATAATAATCAAGTATCAAAATATTCCCGGGAGGTTTTCACAAGGGAAGATAAGCTATGAAGCATTCGAAAATAAGATTATCATCTCGGGAATTTTTAGAATTTCAAAACATTTAGAAAATCTTAGGGTCTTAACCCAAATCTCAAATTGTATTTCAATAATTTACAGTACGAAAACATTTCCATAAATCTCGTGGGGCTCGGCCCAACATTCTTTCTTAAACTTTCTTACAAAAAGTTTGATTTACAAAACATGATTCGTGACACCGTGATCCCGTGTCACGTGTCTCCATAGGTTCAACAACCCGCATAGACTTAACCAATCACAACAATCACAACAATCGATCATGCTCATGACTCCGTGATCGCTTGCCACGAGTCTCCGTAGGTTCAACAACCCACACGGATTGAGCCAACACAACAATCACCACAACTAGTCCCGACCCCGTGAACCTGTGTCACGTGTCACCGTAGGTTCCGTCGAACCCGCACGGTCGGACGTACTGTGTCCTGATCCCATGGACCTGTGCCATGAATCATCGTAGGCCTCGTCAGACCCGCACGATTGGACCTCAGCACCACACACTAAGTTCTGATCCCATGGACCTGTGCTATGAATCCTCGTAGGCCCTGTCGAACCAGCACGAGTGAACTTAGCGTTCCAGCACACCACATTCACATTCACATTACATACAACAATGAGCGCAGTTAGTCAATCACGTTGATCACCACAAAATCATACATCACACGCACATAACGCAATCTCAATACTCTCAACAAAACTATCATCAATCAACGACACACAACCAACATAACACACGTTCGGTACACAATACATTGCACAACCAAGTGTACAACCATCCATATGTATGTCGCAATCCTACACAAATGGCACAACACCTAACACGTATACCAATATAACACTATTATCACAAAGCCTTCAAATTGCGGAATACACAACCAATTCAAACGGAACATATTTACGAAGGCAAGCAAAATCATCATAAATATCATACGTGATTACTAGTTGCAAGATACAACTCGTATAATAAGATACTTGCCTCGATATCGGCATGCAAGTATTCCAACGAACGCGGTTCAACTGGAAGGCTTCGAAACGCCCGATGCTATCGAAAAGAAAGACGACAACGAACGGAAGGGTTCAACTCGGTTTCTTCACAAGAAACTCGACCCTAACAACATATAATCAATAAATCATCGATCATACGAGGAAGAATAATCGTAGAACGCCCGAAAACCCCTCTATGACATTTTACCGGACACCTTCAAGGCGTCGATCAAGAACTCGACCAAAACAACGAATCGATACGATCCAACCATGGAATAACAAGGGAAATGATATAATACATCTAAATAATCATCAATCCATCACAATCCTAAGTTAAATCGGATTAAACGGACGAAATCGAACAAAATACCCAAAATCCCCAAAATTAGATTATCAAGAAATCTAACCTTGATTCGGTAGATCGGAGGAGGTTATGGTATGATCATTGATGTTAGTGTTGTTGCCCGAAATATTATCCGAAGATAGATATTGCTGGAATGGACGGACAACAAACAAAGTTGCGGGAGCACTTTCCGTGTGGGTGTGAATAACACAAGATTTGCCGGGTTTGTTAGACCCGGGCTTGAATGCTCTCGCGAGATGTTATTAATACAAATATTTGTGGATACAAGTATTAATGTATGAATCTAAATACAATGAGTGTAAAAGATCCTATTTATCTAGCTCTTGAGCGAAGCTTTGGTGTTCTTGCTCTCTGTCGATCGTCTTCTGTGTGAGAGAGGCTGAGAGAGAAGAAAGAACCGAGAGATAGCTGTTGCCAAGATTGAGAAAGCCAAGTTGTGAGTTGAGCTTCTATATTGTGCGTGAAATAGAGAGAATGACAGAGATATTTCCAAATGCAGGCAGCCTTCTATTTATAGGGGCGGAGATGCCTTGTTTCCTGGCGGGCGATCGCCTTTCGTCCAATATAATAATGGGGCGATCGTCTTTAAGTCACATGGGCTGTCTGCCTAAAGTCCAAGGCTGCTGCTGGCAGCCAGCTGTGTGGTCCAATGAGGAGCCAGCACGCATCCGGAGTTGCTGTCACGGGCGGTCCTACTGACACCTTTCGGCGGGCCTGTCGGCTGGCGGAAAGATGCTGACAGGCTGTGGTCAATGATCCGTGAAATGAGGATCTTGTCTCGGAACTGCACGTGGGTTCTGTCCTGAGCTTCGGCCTTTGCCGACTGGATGATCATCGGCTTCGAGCGGCATGAGGCGGTCGTCATTGGTCGGTCACCAGAGGTCGGCATCGGTCGGTCGCCAGGGGTCGATCGGCAAGTGCCGAGAGATGATCGTCTGCTAGTTGGCCACCAGGAGTCGATCGCCAAGTACCGAGAGACGATCGTCTTAGATGTCGATCGCTCGACACCGGGACTCGTCCTGGGACCTTCGGTCGGCAGATCTGCCTTGGCTGCTGGGCTTCGGCACGGTCGCCCGGTCTCTGAGGTGATCTCCGGTCGAGGAGTATAATTCTCGACACAACAATTGCCCCCCAGTTTGCTCCGATGTTGAAGACTTGGGGCGAGGTGGTTCTTGCTGGCGATCGTGTAGGACAAGGATGGGCGATCCGTTGAGTGGATTTTGGCTAGCTATCTTTCGGTCTTGTACCTACAAAAAACAACATTGGCATATCCCTCGTAGAAACTTGATTGCTTCGTTGTTGAGGAATCGTGCATAGTCGCAGAGTTCGATGGACCGACTCCATGACCGTGTCTTATGCGCGAACGACATTGACTGTCTCGTGACTCATTTTATTGTGAGGGTCCTCTGTTAGGCTGCGCCTCGCCTCGTATTTAAACTAAGGGCGTGCGGTCTTAGTCTAGAGGAGTCCTTGCGCGGGGCGTCGTCGGATTAATCAACTCCACTTCCGCGGCTTGTTAGCTCTGCTTCCACCTCGGCCCGCCATGAAGCTGGCAAACCTCGACGGTGTACATTGAGACGGGGGTAGTGACGCGTCGCCTTGTCCGGGTTCACCATGTTAGATGATGAACCTTTGAGGGCGGGCGATCGCATCCACTGATTAGTTTTGGAGGGCCCTCAGACTACGCCGGCCTCGTATTTAAACGAAGGGCGAGCGATCTTGGCCCAAAGGGACCTTGCATGGCCGAAGCAGCCGGTTCCATCGACTACCAGGACCATGGCTGTACGTTGTGCCGTGGAGGTGATCTCGTGCCTTAGTCCATCATGTTAGATGGTGAACTGTAGATGGAGAACGAGTCCTCCGGTTTTGGTGATGTTGCATGATATCGGCGATCGGGCTGGAAGACTGGAGATCGCCATTCGGGCGCCGATCGCGCTGCTCATAGGGTAAGAAGAAACCTTTGCCTGGCCAGAAAGTCTGCTGCCTTATCTCGGAAGATCGCGTAGGTCGAGGGTTAGTCTTTCGTAAGATGCCTGAACATAGGCGAAAGACCATGGAATCCTCCTAGGACCGCGTAGACGGCGATCTCATCGCTTATGGGCTCGCCGTTGAGGATGATCTCGTCTACCTGGTCCATGTAGTCCGAGTCGGACTCTTCTTCCCCTTGCCTGATCTGCATAACACAAAGGGGACCTTCTGGCCGAGCGACCCTGGTGGCGAAGTACGCTGTGAAGTCGTTCGCCAGTTGGTTAAAGGAGCCGATGGATCGAGGCAACAATGAGGTGTACCACCTGTGGGCAAGGTCGCCCAGCGTCAGAGGGAACATTCGGCACCTGGTCTCATCTGATGCCCCACACTCGGTCATGTAGATGTTGAATTTGCTCAGGTGTGTTTCGGGGTCTGATCTCCCTTCGTACAGAGGTTTTTGCGGAGGAGCAATCTTGTGCTGTACGGGGGCGAGCTCGATGTGGACCGCGAGCGGCTCGCTCGGCCCGATGATCTTGCTCTTGGCGCCGGCCCCGGATTCCATGAGCGCCTTCATGTCGTTGAGCTGGCGTTGCATCGCGGCCATCGCTGTAGCTTGGTCGCTCGTGGATCGGCTTTTGGAGCGGGAGCCGAGGCGATCGTGTACCGATCGCCTAACTCCGCTGCTGCCGACCTCGGCTCTCTGTCAAGGAGGAGCCAGATGGCTGGTCGGCCTTCTGGGAGTCGGATACGCCGAACTCCTGGTGACTGACTCGACCTCCGTCGTCTCGTGGCTAGGGCCGGACTGCCCCGGTCGCCATGACAGGTCGCTGCTTAGGCGATCGAAAACGGAGGTGCCCCGGCTAGCGAGCGCCTCTTCTTTCGAATGGGAGCCTCCTGGCGATCACTCGGTCAGCAGCGCCTTGAACTTCCGTTTGGTCTTCCGGCGGATGGCCGAGGGGGTGATAGCGAGAGGCGCGTCGAGAGCACTCCGTCGCTCCTATAGGATGGCCATGGCCTCCTCGATCTGTTCCGCAGTTTGGAACTGATCGAGCGAGAGACTTGGGCCGTCCCCCAGGGGCGGGATCGAGCGTCTCGGACCGCGGCGGCTACCCTCCGCCATCGGTTGTGGCTTGGACTGAGATGGAACGAGGCGTCTGGCGGGCCGGCAAGCGACTTTCTTCGACGAGGAGGCAGAAGTCATGATTCTGAAAGCTTTCTCTGAAGAACAGTGAGTGTTTCTTCAGGTATATGCCCCGGAGAACAGTGAGTATTCTTCGAGACGGCAGGAATAAAATATTGAGGGTTAGATGCCCTTCTTCTAGCGCCAATTATTGTTGCCCGAAATATTATCTGAAGATAGATATTGCTGGAATGGACGGACAACAAACAAAGTTGCGGGAGCACGTTCCGTGGGGGTGTGAATAACACAAGATTTGCCGGGTTTGTTAGACCTGGGCTTGAATGCTCTCGCGAGATGTTATTAATACAAATATTTGTGGATACAAGTATTAATGTAGGAATCTAAATACAATGAGTGTAAAAGATCCTATTTATCTAGCTCTTGAGCGAAGCTTTGGTGTTCTTGCTCTCTGCCGATCCTCTTCTGTGAGAGAGAGGCTGAGAGAGAAGAAAGAACCGAGAGATAGTTGTTGCCAAGATTGAGAAAGCCAAGTTGTGAGTTGAGCTTCTGTATTGTGCGTGAAATAACGAGAATGACAGATAGATTTCCAAATGCAGACAGCCTTCTATTTATAGGGGCGGAGATGCCTTGTTTCCTGGCGGGCGATCGCCTTTCGTCCAATATAATAATGGGGCGATTGTCTTTAAGTCACATGGGCTGTCTGCCTAAAGTCCAAGGCTGTTGCTGGCAGCCAGCTGTGCGGTCCAATGAGGAGCCAGCACGCATCTGGAGTTGCTGTCACGGGCGATCCTACTGACACCTTTCGGCGGGCCTTTCGGCTGGTGGAAAGATGCTGACACGCTGTGGTCAATGATCCGTGAAATGCGGATCTTATCTCGGCACTGCACGTGGGTTCTGTCCTGAGCTTCGGCCTTTGCCGACTAGATGATCATCGGCTTCGAGCGGCATGAGGCGGTCGTCATTGGTCGGTCACCAGAGGTCAGCATCGGTTGGTCGCCAGGGGTCGATCGGCAAGTGCCGAGAGATGATCGTCTGCTAGTCGGCCACCAGGAGTCGATCGCCAAGTACCGAGAGACGATCGTCTTAGATGTCGATCGCTCGGCACCGGGACTCGTCCTGGGACCTTCGGTCGGCAGATCTGCCTTGGCTGCTGGGCTTCGGCACGGTCGCCCGGTCTCTGAGGCGATCACCGGTCGAGGAGTATAATTCTCGACACAACAGTAAGAAACTCAAGAACTTCGTGGATTGATATATAAACAACATCTAATCACGTACTCCAAGCCCCAGCCGCGGAAGGAAATGAGAGGGATGAGAAAAATGGGTGTAAACCCGTCTGCTCGAACATATATATACTCCCCAGCATCCTGCCGACCACTTACGGCCGTAACCGGCATTCGTCAAAATCCGCCCAGCGCATGCCGATCGCTTACGGCCATAACCGACAGGGCCTTACGGCCGCAACTCGGGACTTACGGCCGTACCTGGTAGGTCCTTACGGTCGTAACCGACATTCGTCCGAACACTGCATGGCACCCGTACGGCCAGAATCGACACTTCTACGGCCAGAATCGCATTCGTCCAACCATGATCGCCGAGCACGACGTCAGAATCGGCACCTTACGACCAGAACTCGCCAAAGCAAGCCCTCGCCCGCCGTGACTGGCTGTGGCCACTCCGACGGCCCGGACGACCCCGTAACCCGAACCTAAATATAAATCGAAGGTACGGTTACGACGTACTCGCAAAGACGAATCCAAGCACTAAGAGAACACACGATTCCAACCACCCGAAGGCTCGAAATTCGACAAGGGAAGTAATTAACCAAAACTTTGGGAAATTATGAAAACGGCCCAAAACGTTCAAAAATCACGATACGTGATCGAATAACCAAACCGAAGTTCACAACATGTCTAAAAAATTTAAACGGACTTACGGAAAACTCGAAACAGTAATTTCGAACGAGATTCACAAGAATCGAACTCGAGTGCGGAAAAGTCGTCAAAAAGCACGGAACTCAACAAAACGACACCGAAACGAACTCGGATGACAAAAAGTGCAGAATTAATCATTCTCGGAATGACGAAATGGTCATGAGCGACTCGTCAAAACAGACTTTCGCCAAAAAAAAAGAAATTACCGGAAATCAAAATTACGGGTATTACATTCTACCCTCCTTAAAAGAAGTTTCGTCCCGAAACTTAAAACAAGTAGGGAGAAGCAATATCCCCACCAGGAAAACTCGTCGAGATACACAAAAATCGAAAACTCGTGTCCAACGGCAAAATGCTGCAAGAAACGCAAAGACACATACGGCGTGAAAACACGCTCCACGACGACCAACACAACGCCACCGATAGAGACATAATAAAACCAAAAAGTGACAAGCGTCATCAAACTGATAATACAACCAAGTCGATTATCCGAACAATCACAAAACATAAAGCACTCATTACAAGGAAACACGCACAATCAAGAAAACAGAAATAAACACACAAACGATCCACAAGGACAACCACAAACAATTCGGACTACGCCGAAGTCCTCAAAAACTACACTAGGCATTTCTGTGTCCTTTCGGAGCAGAGACGCAGCCTCAATCCCCAAATCTCTCAACTACCGTCTCACAATGCACGGATCGGTGACCCACTTGGCCACACTCGAAACAGTTGACTAACGGTGAACGACAATTCTTCGCAGTACGAGATCAGGCAACAACAGTCAGACAACCCCATTCGAACAAAAACGATCGAACAACAACGATCGAACAACAATGATCGAACAACAACGATCAAATAACAATGATCGGACAACAATGATCAAATAACAATAATCGAACAAGAATGATCAAATAACAATGATCGAACAACAATGATCGAATGACAACAGTCGAACAATGACTCCGAAGTCCCCACTTCAACTCCAGACATTAAAAGAACTGGTAGAAAGTGAAAGACGTTACTTTCAAATAAGGTTCACAAGAATCGAACCAAACTCGGAAAGGTCACGATGATAAACAGGTCGATCTGAAACAAGGTCACAACCAGTTCGAACGATGACAACTGAGACATCAAAGAAGTTCAAAAAGTATCGACGAACACGTGCACGTCGATAGAATTTAGAAGGAGAAATTGCAGAAGTCAAATATAGTACGGGTATTACATCCGACCTCTTATAAAAGAAATGTCGTCCCCGCAACTCACAACAACGGAAACAAGGTCACAACACAAAAAGCATCCGACAGGAAAATCTCCCATGGGTCTCTCAGAGCCGATCCTGATATCTGTGCTGAAGCGCGAACTCCGAAAGTCTCAGTAGCCAATTCGCAAAACTGAATTCGGTGTCCCTCGAGTCCTCACTTGAAACGCGTTACTGACGAGAAGGACAATTTACACGTGCATGCCCCGGCACATCACAGTTGAAACACCTCGGCTCGGCATACCGAAAATACAAATGCTAGATACAATGGGGCATAACATCACAAAACAACATAGCGGAGATGCCAATTCAGCACAACAAAGAATCATAACAAATATCATATACAATGATTACCATCGTAAAATAATACACACACAAACAATACAGCAATGACGGTATCGTTCGGCGACCTCAATGGCCCGAACGATAACCAGCACATAATTACAAACATCATGAAATAATCACACATGTACCCAAATGTACAAACCCAAGCTTCAACAGCTCACACTCGTGCGACAACACGCAAATCACCACGAGGCGACAAATAGTAAATATCAGTTCACACTTCTCACGGAGGGCTAGTACTACAAATACGTGGCAACGCCTCAACATTCATGCCACCAATTCGATCATATTCGGAAGTTAACATCATAACGACAAAGCAAACATCATACATACATTTCCAAATGCAAACGGGAATTGATAGGTTTTAAAAAAAATAAAAACCCCCTTTTGAAAATAATTTCGGAAACACCGATTGATCTTGAGTATCACCCTTCAAAAAAAATACAAACGTGAAACATCGTTATCGAGACTTTGGAAAACTATTTCGCATTCGATAAAAATGAGGACACTTTCTTTTCGTGAAAAACTTTCGGAAATATTCGACCCTCGGGTCTAAGTAAAAGTGTTTCTAAAACATTGGAAATATCTCAAAATATTTTGGTCCTCGAGGTAGAAGAATTTTGAAACATATTGTGGCACCTTGGAAGCACCACGAGAAAGCAATTCATTTTAAAAGTACGTCTCGAAATTTATTTTTAAGATACTCAAGATTTTCAAAGATAATTCAATGGGCTAGAATGCTCAAAAATCTCAGATAATTACACGGAACATTATAGTGCCGTGGGTCCCACACCGGAACCCACCAGGCTAAAAACCATTTACAAAAACGCCAAAAAGGCCGATGACAGTAATATTTCAAAAATCACAAAAGCCATTTACAAAATACTAAATACCGTCATAAGAATTTCGCCAAAATGATCAAGGCCATAATGCCAAAAACTCGGTTAAGGGAATCAGTTTTCGAAATAAAACTCAGTCGGTAAAATACTGAAAGCCATTGCAGAAGAACTCACGCAGTGGATAAAAGGAATACAGTCCAACATGCAAAATCCAATTGAATACATCTCACAACATCTAGTTTAAACATACAACAAAACCATTCCTCGGAGTTTCTCACGAACTCAATCGTCGATACCTTATTCGAAACCCATCAAGCTTCTCAATTTTTACACCATACCACCCCTCACAGTGGTTCAAAGGTAAAACAACAATAGGCCCAGTTTTATACATATACTATATGTCACACGTATTAAATACAACTATATTCACAACACCGTGCAAATAAAATTATGCACCGCAATTAACTCATTTAGATAAAATCATGATACACAGGTACTTCGCATAAAAGAGGAGACTTACGTCCACAGGCCGCACGTTGATGACAGTTGCCCACGATACTAATCTCATCCGACAACATACCCGACACGTTGTGACTATGCACAACTCAACCTGTCACTCGACATCTCGAATGACAAAACCACACCATACTAGACAACTCACGACTCGACTTGACCCGACAGCCTAGGTTTCCGCAACCTAATCTCCGATACCATAAATGTAACACCCCCAAAACCGTATGGGAATATTACACGCCGTAGACCCTTTCCACAAGGATCTACCAGGCTAAACATCCATAAACAACTAAATGTTTGCCCGGCCAGGGTCAAATAATATAATAATACAGACCGTTAAGGTCACTTACACATAAACACACAGACCGATGAGGTCACACAACTCTATCAACAGAACTGACTAACAACATTACCCACACAGGGGTCGAAACACAATACAACGGAAGACTGAATGAACTCTAACAATACAACCAAACTCTACCAACTCTCGACTCTTGATTAGTATCGCAGCTCGTCATCCTCTTGTGCCAATCCTGTGACTGATCCCCTTAATCTGCATCTACCTGGATGCAAAACAGACATCCACCCCCCCGATTACTCGGGGGTTAGTAAAACTCCACTGTTTTACTAGTGCAAGTATCAAATCATACGTAATGTAACAAGCAAATAATAATAGTGAATCAAATATAATAATCAAGTATCAAAATATTCCCGGGAGGTTTTCACAAGGGAAGATAAGCTATGAAGCATTCGAAAATAAGATTATCATCTCGGGAATTTTTAGAATTTCAAAACTTTTCGAAAATCTTAGGGTCTTAACCCAAATCTCAAATTGTATTTCAAAAATTTACAGTACGAAAACATTTCCATAAATCTCGTGGGGCTCGGCCCAACATTCTTTCTTAAAACTTTCTTACAAAAAGTGTGATTTACAAAACATGATTCGTGACACCGTGATCCCCTGTCACGTGTCTCCGTAGGTTCAACAACCCGCACGGACTTAACCAATCACAACAATCACAACAATCGATCATGCTCATGACTCCGTGATCGCTTGCCACGAGTCTCCGTAGGTTCAACAACCCACACGGATTGAGCCAACACAACAATCACCACAACCAGTCCCGACCCCGTGAACCTGTATCACGTGTCATCGTAGGTTCCGTCGAACCCGCACGGTCGGACGTACTGTGTCCTGATCCCATGGACCTGTGCCATGAATCATCGTAGGCCTCGTCAGACCCGCACGATTGGACCTCAGCACCACACACTAAGTTCTGATCCCATGGACCTGTGCCATGAATTCTCGTAGGCCCCGTCGAACCAGCACGAGTGAACTTAGCGTTCCAGCACACCACATTCACATTCACATTACATACAACAATGAGCGCAGTTAGTCAATCAAGTTGATCACCACAAAATCATACATCACACGCACATAACACAATCCCGATACTCTCAACAAAACTATCATCAATCAACGACACACAACCAACATAACACACGTTCGGTACACAACACATTGCACAACCAAGTGTACAACCATCCATATGTACGTCGCAATCCTGCACAAATGGCACAACACCTAACACGTATACCAATATAACACTATTATCACAAAGCCTTCAAATTGCGGAATACACAACCAATTCAAACGGAACATATTTACGAAGGCAAGAAAAATCATCATAAATATCATACGTGATTACTAGTCGCAAGATACAAGTCGTATAATAAGATACTTGCCTCGATATCGGCACGCAAGTATTCCAACGAATGCGGTTCAACCGGAAGGCTTCGAAACGCCCGATGCTATCGAAAAGAAAGACGACAACGAACGGAAGGGTTCAACTCAGTTTCTTTGCAAGAAACTCGACCTAACAACATATAATCAATAAATCATTGATCATACAAGGAATAATAATCGTAGAACGCCCGAAAACCCCTCTATGGCATTTTACCGGACACCTTCAAGACGTCGATCAAGAACTCGACCAAAACAACGAATCGATACGATCCAACCATGGAATAACAAGGGAAATGATATAATACATCTAAATAATCATCAATCCATCACAATCCTAAGTTAAGTCGGATTAAACGGACGAAATCAAACAAAATACCCAAAATCCCCAAAATTAGATTATCAAGAAATCTAACCTTGATTCGGTAGATCGGAGGAGGTTATGGGATGATTCATTGATGTTAGAAACTCAAGAACTTCGTGGATTGATATATATAAACAACATCTAATCACGTACTCCAAGCCCCAGCCACGGAAGGAAATGAGAGAGATGAGAAAAATGGGTGTAAACCCGTCTGCTCGAACATATATATACTCCCCACCATCCTGCCGACCACTTACGGCCGTAACCGGCAGACCTTACGGCCGTAACCGGCATTCGTCAAAATCCGCCCAGCGCATGCCGATCGCTTACGGCCGTAACCGACAGGGCCTTACGGCCGTAACTCGGGACTTACGGCCGTACCCAGCAGGTCCTTACGGCTGTAACCGGCATTCGTCCGAACACTGCCTGGAACCCATACGGCCGTAACTGACAGCCCTTACGGCCAGAATCGCATTCGCCCACCATGATCGCCGAAAGTACGGCCAGAATCGCACCTTACGGTCAGAACTTCGGCCAGCTCGCCTCGCCCGGACGACCCCGAAACCCAAACCTGAATATAAATCGAAGGTACGGTTACGACGTACTCACAAAGACGAATCCAAGCACTAAGAGAACACACGATTCCGACCACCCGAATGCTCGAAATTCGACAAGGGAAGTAATTAACCAAAACTTTGGGAAATTACGAAAACGGCCCAAAATGTCCGAAAAGCACGATATGTGATCGAATAACCAAACCGAAGTTCACAACACGTCTAAAAAAGTTAAACGGGCTTACGGGAAACTCGAAACAGTAATTTCGAACGAGATTCACAAGAATCGAACTCGAGTGCGGAAAAGTCGTCAAAAAGCACGGAACTCAACAAAACGACACCGAAACGAACTCGGATGACAAAAAGTGCATAATTAATCATTCTCGGAATGACGAAACGGTCATGAGCGAGTCGTCAAAATGGACTTTTGCCGAAAAAAAGAAATTACCGGAAATCGAAATTACGGGTATTATAGTGTCCGTGTACAAGCCAACCACGGGTATTGATAAATACACGTCTGGTCTCGTACCTAATCAGCCTCACGAAGTACGTCTCGTGTGCACGGTTCAATATGAGGTTTAAACCAACATATGCTACACGTGCTCGTCCCGAAAATCCTACACATGAACGATTAGAACGTATCTGACTCCAAATATGCCATGATACAACATGACAACCAATCTCGAAGAAACGCATATCCAACAAGGATCAGAAGATTTTCCAAGAGGGCAACAATAACTCGATCATGAAAGACCGACACGACCATAATGTCGTATTCCGTCAGACAACAGTTCACAGGATGCTCAACAATGCATATAATAATAGCACATAAACTCCCAAGGCAGCAGCCAAGGATCACGGAAGCATCTACTCAGGAATACCCCGAAAAATATCATATAACTCCCAAGGCAGCAGCCGAGGGTCACGGAAGCATCTACTCAGGAATACCCCGGACAATATCACATAAACTCCCAAGGCAGCAGCCGAGGGTCACGGAAGCATCTACTCAGGAATACTCCGGATATAGGTTCCATTTAGGTCTTATCCCGTAACACATTTCCATTCGGGTACCATACAGGTTTTATCCCCAACACATCGGCCCCACATATTACGGCTCAAAGAAAGAGCGCTTCACAAAACATAACAAACAATGGTGCACATTCACCGCATGAAATATCAACACACACATGCAATAATGAAACATGATGATTATCATAAACTAACAATATTAATTTACCTCAAGCTTGAGACGCTCACCTTTCCACGACCAACCGCCCTAAACGAATACACGGTTTATCCGACAATCCAAAATGAAGTATGTTGTGTCGAGAATTATACTCCTCGACCGGCGATCGCCTCAGAGACCGGGCGACCGTGCTGGAGCCCAGCAGCCAAGGCAGTTCTGCTGACCGAAGGTCCCAGGACAAGTCCCGGTGTCGAGCGATCGACATCTAAGACAATCGTCTCTCGGTACTTGGCGATCGACTCCTGGTGGCCGACTAGCAGACGATCATCTCTTGGCACTTGTCGATCGACCCCTGGTGACCGACTGATGCCGACCTCTGGTGACCGACTAATGTCGACCGCCTCATGCTGCTCGAAGCCGATGATCATCCAGTCGGAAAAGGCCGAAGCTCAGGACAGAACCCACGTCCAGTGCCGAGACAAGATCCACATTTCACGGATCATTGACCACAGACTGTCAGCATCCTTCCACCAGCCGACAGGCCCGCCGAAAGGTGTCAGTAGGACCGCCCGTGGATAAAGAATCTCGGACGCGTCTTCGCTCCTCATTGGATCGCCACTGGCCGCCAAAGCAGCCTCGACTTTAGGCAGACAACCCATGTGACGTAAAAACGATCGCCCCATTATTATATTGGACGAAAGGCGATCGCCCGCCAGGAAACAAGGCATCTCCGCCCCTATAAATAGAAGGCTCCCTGCACTCGGCCATCTCTCGGGTCTTTTGCGATTTCAGCACACAACTTGGCTTTCTCACTCTTGGCAACAGCTATCTCTCGGTTCCTTCTTCTCTCTCAGCATCTCCTACACGGAAGACGATCGGCAGAGAGCAAGAACACCAAAGCTTCGCTCAAGAGCTAGATAAATAGGATCTTTTACACTCATTGTATTTAGATTCCTACATTAATACTTGTATCCACGAATATTTGTATTAATTACATCTCGTGAGAGCATTCAAGCCCGGGCCTAACAAACCCGGCAAATCTAGTGTTATTCACACCCCCACGGAAAGTGCTCTCGCAATTTGCTGTTGTCCGTCCATTCCAGCAATATCTATCTTCGGATAATATTTCGGGCAACAACAAAGTACAATCCATAACTAATACCAAACCATCATCCCGAGTTCAACATCGACACGATAATTAACCTTGATACCCAACTTCTCATGCAATAGACCAAATTATAATTCACGTTCCCATTTCCACTAGACATCCTTAAAATCATATACATTATGATTTATCTTAGTCCAAAAATACCATACATACCACCATTCCGACAATTCATATATTCCATAATACCATTGCTATATGAATCATAAATAAAATGAAAACGAAATCATTTATTAACATTATGAACTGAGCAAGCATAACTTGCCTTGATACCAATTCGACGAAGCCGCTATCAATCCCGCCGTCTTCATCTACAAGCTCCTCAGCCCCGACTCCTCCACAGCACAATGGTTAACTTCAACGATCACTAAACGCAACCTAGTGCAATAATCAATTAACGATACGTTCAATAACAATCAACAACCGAAATGACCAACTAATCAAACTCGATGGTTCAACGACATCTCGATCATACGAAACCAAACCGTATCAACCCTTAACAATATGAACACAAGCCGAAATTCGGTGTTCAATAGTCCTAACAATGTCTTCAACATATATACTTCTCATAACATCATGAATCGCAACAAACTACCAAGAACATCGAGAATATTATGATTCCATAATCGAATCATTTGATCACCCATTCATTATCTTCCCTTAACAAAATTCTCGTAAATACCAAGAATCATCACAACAATATCAATTCAACCATCATTCATACGAAAACGTGTAGAATTTTCCAAGTTCTACTCATTGAGACATTTCATCGAACACTTTGAAGGCATAGTCCAATTCAATCGATTATTCAAAGAAATACTCGAATTCGTTCCACAAAACTTCAAGAGTATTGAATGATTATGAGTATACAATCAAGTTCTATCAATAATCTGAATCAAAACGAAGCAAATCGGCCAAAACACCAAGAAACCTCAAGAACATCCAAAAACCAAAAGTTTAGGTGTTCTTACCTTCGATCCGGGTGGGAGATGATGTTAATCCATGATTCCAACTTCCAAAACATGTTGTTATAAGTTGATTCTACTCAAAACCATCATCTTTGCTAAAGAAATCGCGGAAGGAACGAAGAAAAATGAAAAATGGCAAGGATGACTCGGTCCAGGCCTTATATAGGCCGAGACCTGCCGGCACCTTACGTACGTAACCGGCCGGGTCTTACGTATGTAACCAGCTGTGTCACGGGCAAACTTCAGTCCGTCGAGTTATGCCATGTGCCCCTTAGCAACTCAGTCCTTCGGCCACTAAGGTAGGCTTTCCCAACCCCTGCCAGTTAAGTGCGGAAGATTGAAGTATTTTAGAGAGAGAAAGTTAGAGAGAGAAACTGCTCTTTTGAAAGGAACTTTTATTTACTTTGCTCAAACTTGGATGATCACAAATGAGGGTCTTGGAGCTCCTTATATAGGTCTCCATCTACATCTTCTAGAATGTACAATAATCTACAAGTATCTAGAACATATAAGAGATTACAAGACAATCTACATCCTTCTAATCCTTTTTATGATCATTCCGGAGGGCTTCCGGAGTGTTACAACATCTATCAAGTAAATACAAGAACTCTGGATAAGAATCTCGACCCTTCTAGAAGCTTCCAAAGCCAAAGCGTGACAACTCTCCCCCACCTGAGTCTTGACGTCTTCGTCAAGGTTTCGCCTTGTATGCTTCAATTTTGGTTTTGAATTGCCACAAGTCTTGTTCTTTTTCCCACGAAGCTTCGTTGTCTGGCAAACCTCTCCAGTGCACTAAGTAATCCGTCCATCGGGGTGTTCCCCGTTTTCCAACCTGTCGGTCTGCTAAGATTTCTTCGATTTCATTCTCAAAGGACACCGTATGGGCAGGCGGGGCTCGATCTGACTTATTTCGGGTTTGGTCTTCCTCGTCCTTGTAATATGGTTTCAAAAGGCTCACATGGAAGACCGGATGAATTTTGAAGTCATTAGGAAGATTGAGCCGATAGGATCGCGTTCCGACCTTCTTTATTACCTCGAAGGGTCCTTCATATCGCCGTGTCAAGCCTTGGTGCACTTGACGGATCGCCTTGACATTCCTTCCAATCATACGGACCAACACTTGGTCCCCTACTTGAAATTCCCTCGGACGGCGCTTGTCATCCGCCCACTTATTCATTCGTTTGGCAGCCTTAGTCAGATACACCCTTGCTATGTCATGTTCCTCGTTCCAACCTTTAGAAAGTTTGTACGCTGCCGGACTCGTACCTTCATATTTCCAAACTAGTTCCTGGGGTGTCGTCGGTTGTTGCCCCATCACTAGCTCAAATGGACTTCGTTGGGTGGACTCGTTCCGCTGCAAGTTATAAGAGAATTGTGCAACATCAAGTAAACGAGCCCAGTCGGACTGGTTGGCACTTACAAAGTGTTGGAGATAAATCTCCAGCAAATGATTTACTCTCTCCATTTGGCCATCCGTTTGGGGGTGAAAGCTCGTCGAGAAGTGGAGGTTTGACCCCATCAACTTGAACAGCTCCCTCCAAAACTTTCCAGTGAATCGCGGGTCTCGGTCACTTATGATACTCCGAGGAACTCCCCAATACTTCACCACATGCTTTAAAAATAGTCGGGCAGCTTCCTCGGCCTTGCAATCCTTTGCTGCCGGTATGAATGTCCCGTACTTGGAGAACCGATCAATTACCACCATGATAGACCCGCATCCTTCCGACCTTGGTAGTGCCGATATGAAGTCCATTGTAACACTATCCCACGGACGTTCGGCAATAGGTAATGGATCTAGCAGTCCTGCCGGTTTACTTTGTTCGACCTTGTCTTGCTGGCAGACCAAGAAGGTCTTTACGTAGGCGTTCACGTCATCCTGCAGGTTAGGCCAATAAAATGACTACTCAACCAGCACTTTAGTACGAAGAGTATCTGGGTGTCCCGCCCATTTCGAATCATGGCACTCTTTCAGCACTTGCCTTCTAAGGTTGTCCCATCGAGGCACATACAACCTATCTCCAGTAGTAAAGAGTAAGCCATTCTCTTGCCAGAACTTCCTTGGCTTGCCCTCCTTTGCCAGTTCCACCAGATTTTTGGCCAAGGGGTCTTGGGAAATTCCGTCTCTTATCTAGTCGGCAAGGTCACACTGCACTTGGGTGATAGATGCCAGTGAGGCCTTCCGACTTAGAGCATCCGCAACAATGTTTGTTTTTTCTGGCTTATACTCCATAGTATAATCGAATTCAGCCAAGAAGTCTTGCCACCGTGCTTGCTTCGGGGTAATCTTCTTCTGATTTTGGAAATAGCTAGTCGCCACATTGTCCGTCTTGATCACGAAGTGACTCCCGAGCAAGTAATGTCTCCACGTACGAAGACAATAGATTATCACCGTCATTTCCTTATCATGGACCAGGTACCGCTGTTCCGTATCATTTAACTTCCGGGACTCGTATGCAACAGGATGCCCATCCAGCATTAATACTCCTCCAATGGCATAGTCGGAGGCATCCGAGTGTAACTCAAAAGGCTTTGTGTAGTCTGGAAGATTCAGCACCGGGTCATTCATGACTGCCGCCTTCAGATCCTCGAAGGATGCTTGGCACTCGTCCGTCCATTCCCACGCAACCTTCTTTTTGAGTAAGTTAGTTAATGGCGTTGCCCTCGCCGAATATCCATCAATGAATCACTATAATAGTTCACCAAACCTAAGAACGACCAAAGTTCGGAGACGTTCTGAGGAGGCTCCCACTCGGCAATGGCCTGCACCTTCTTTGTGTCCATCAAGATCATTCCTTATTTCACCTTGTGCCCCAAGAACATTACCTCCGTTTGGGCAAACGAACATTTTTCCAGCTTTACGTACAACTCGTTTTCCCGCAAAGCTTGGAACACTTTTCGCAGATGTTCAGCATGCTCATTCAAGGACTCGCTATATATTACTATGTCATCCAGATACACAACAACAAACTTGTCCAAGAATGGGTGAAATATCTTATTCATGAGAGTACAGAAAGTTGCAGGTGCATTTGTCAAGCCAAAGGGCATAACCAAGAACTCAAATGAACCATACCTCATTACGCAGGTTGTTTTTGGTTCGTCTCCTTCTGCAATACGGACTTGCCAATATCCCGACCGCAAGTCTAGCTTTGAGAACCACTTTGCCTTCCCCAATCGATCGAATAGATCGGCCACCAAAGGTATTGGGTATTTGTTCTTTATAGTAACCTTGTTAAGCGCCCGATAGTCAATGCACATCCGCAAGCTACCGTCTTGTTTCTTCTGGAATAACACCGGAGCGCCATAAGGAGCTTTGGAAGGACGAATGTAGTCGGCATCAAGTAAATCCTTCAGCTGCCTTCGAAGTTCCTCTAACTCGGGTGGACCCATCCAGTACGGTCCTATCGCAGGAGGCTTCGCCCCTTGTTCCAGCTCAATCTCGTGATCCACCTCCCGCCTCGGTGGTAACTTCTTGGGCAACTCGAGAGGCATCACGTCCTTAAATTCAGCCAGCACTTCACCGATTTCTGCCGGGACTTCCTTGTCAACAATTGGGTCGTCCGTCTTGAGGGCAGCAAGGTACGTCTCTTGCCCCTTCTTATACCCTTTCGAGACCTGCATAGCCGACAACATACGGGACTCGAGTTTTCCACGAAGTAATGGAATATCGAAGGTTACCTTGTTTGGAGTGATGCTCAGAATTTGGGCATCCTGGATGGTTACCGTCTTCATTCTTTCCATGAATTCCATGCCTAACACCATTCGGTAATCATCCATTCGGACCACCGTCAAGTCAATTTTGCCCTGCCAATCCGCCAGTTGGACCGGGACTTTCCTTGCCACGCTAATAATGGGTCTTGATGGTGTGTTCACTGTTTTCATCCATCCCATTTCCTTAGCAACTTTTACACCCAATCAGACCGCCTCGTCCTCAGCTAAGAAGTTGTGAGTGGCTCCCGTGTCTACTAAGGCCTTTGTGACTCCCTTATTTATCTTTGCCTCAACATACATGAGACCATTCCTGCCCTTTTCTGCCTTGGGTACCATCACGGTTTCTTCCTTCGCCTTCATTGCATTGAGGAGTTGCATCGACCCCATCTGCATTTCTTCGGTCCGTTCCTCTTGTTGGCTTATTATGGCATTAAGTGCTTTCTTCTTCGGGCACTCCTGGACGAAGTGTGGACCCCCCATAGGAAGCACTCTCTATTCTTGACTTCATGGGTCTTTTCTTTTCCTTTGAAGGTTGGCTTGTATCCCGTATTGTGAGGCCTGTCTCCCCCACCTTTTTCCTTGCCTCCCTTCTTGTCCTTTCGCTGCGCGAAGTCTTTCCGGAATTCCACAATTTCCTCGGCCGCAGCAATTGCTTCCGATAGATCTTGGACCTTCTGCCGTCTCAGCTCAAGGGCTGCCCAGGACTGCAACCCATCCAAGAAATAGAACAATCGATCCTTGTCCGACATTTCGGGAAGTTCCAACATGAGTGAGGAGAACTCATTGACATAATCCTTCACACTCCCCGATTGCTTCAGGCCACGCAGCTTCTTCATGGCCAGACTCTCGACATTCTCCAGATAGAACTGCTTTTTCAAGTCCGCCTTGAATTCTTCCCAAGTATCTATCCGACATATCCCTCGTGCAATATCTTGATGGCGCCGTCTCCACCATAAGGCAGCATCATCACTTAGGTACAAGATCGCCGAATTGATCTTGTTCTCATCATCCTTTATACGTACTGCATCCATATAGGTTTCGAGAGACCAAAAGGAATTATCAAGTTCTTTAGCATTACGCTTACCTGAGTACTTCGGAGGTTCTGGTGCCCGAATGTGCCGCGTATCCCTTGCCATAGTGCCACCTGCCACAGCTGCCTTGCATAACGCACAATCCTCCTCGGTCTTTTCCAACCGTGCGGTGAGCTCCTCCCGTAATTTGGCGACTTCGCCAAGAAGTGTAGACTTCAACTCGTTGAGAGCAAGCAACACCTTGCCCTCGATTTCACTGGCATTTTTTTCAAGGACATCCATCCGTTCGATGGTTTCTCCAACAGCCACCTCGATCTTGGTCATCCGTGCTTCCATCGAAGATGCAAGATCCCTGGACTTGTCCCTACCACCTTTCTTGGTCTTGCGACCATCATCGCCACCATTGTTCCCTTCGACCATGCTGCTGTTTCCGCTCATTCTCTCGTCTATCCAAAAACCAGGCTCTGATACCACGTGTCACGAGCAAACTTCAGTCCGTCGAGTTATGCTGTACGCCCCTTAGCAACTCAGTCCTTCGGCCACTAAGGCAGGCTTTCCCAACCCCTGCCGGTTAAGTGCGGAAGATTGAAGTATTTTAGAGAGAGAAAGTTACAGATAGAAACTGCTCTTTTGAAAGGAACTTTTATTTACTTTGCTCAAACTTGGATGATCACAAATGAGGGGCTTGGATCTCCTTATATAGGTCTCCATCTACATCATCTAGAATGTACAATAATCTACAAATATCTAGAACATATAAGAGATTACAAGACAATCTACATCCTTCTAATCCTTTCTATGATCATTCCGGAGGGCTTCCGGAGTGTTACAACATCTATCAAGTAAATACAAGAACTCTGGAGAAGAATCTCGACCCTTCTAGAAGCTTCCAAAGCCAAAGCGTGACACGTGGCCTACCTTACTATCCAGTTCGTTCGGCACCCTTACGTACGTAACCGGCAGCTCCCTTACGTACGTAATCGGCCATTACGGCCATAACCGGCCACTGCCTACATACGTAATAGGCCAGTCCTAGCCCCCAGTGAGTCACTGCCGACTGTGATCGGCCATCCTTGCGAGTCACTGTCGACCGTGCTCGGCCACTACAGGTCCTCTCGGCCACGACTCGTCCAGCTGCCCCGTAACGTACGTAACACTTATTCCGTTGCCTACGTAATACGTATGTTGACTTGCTACAGTATTATACTCGTATTACGTACATAATACACCCTTTATAATGTACGTAACTCCATCCGTTGACTCACCTGTCCACATCCGCGCCGAAAGCTGCCGACATCGGGCCCAACTGTCCGATTCCTCTTGTTACGTACGTAATACCTTACGCATAACGTACGTAACATGTACCACTTAGCGTACATTATCTCAAAGTCCAAACGTACGTTACCAGATCCATACTTAGCCATTTCGAGCAATTCCTGTCCAACATCTTGACATAACAAATATTATCATACGACATACTGAACACATTTACTCAACCCAAAATATTCTCATACGGTATGTCTGATGCACGATATCCTCAATTACAACTGTCGACCAAGTACGGAAATCATAAAAATACTCATACGGTATATCCGACATCGAAAACACACCAAGCATGTAATATCCTAGAATCAAAATAACCTCGATAGACATACTGGCACGACTGTCACGGTTTCCAAAATTATCCACTCATATCGTGTCGGTCCCACTCTGTACAGTACATCCCAGATAAAATAATGCGAAAAATTCATAGTGAAATTCTAGGATATTACATATACACCCACTTAAATAAGTTTCGTCCTCGAAACTCAACCCCTGTCATAATCAGTATCTCAATCCTGAAATACCTCAAAATCACGACACCATACTCAAATAATCATCATCAAAACTGAAATAACTGAAAGGACGTACTCACAGGTCCGTGAAGTCGATGATCTTCCGTGATACCAGCATACGACTCCCATACAAAGTCCCAACACACTAACAACACATCGGCATCGCGAATACAGCAATTTGAAAATATTTCAAAAATTTTGAAACCTCAAAAAATCAGTTTGACTCAAAAATCAGAAAAATCATTTTCAAAAGCCACGCTACTACCGCACCGGTAGAGCCACATAACACACACGCCCGGGTTTTACAAAACCCAAGCTCCGATATCATCTTCTGTAACACCCCCAAAACCATATGGGAATATTACAGCACCGTGGGCCCCACATTGGAACCCACAAGACTAAAATCATTTTCACAAACGTTTAAAAATGCCAAAAGACCCTTTGAAAGTACACACACACGCAGTGGATGAAAACACAATTCAAAGAATACCGAAAGCCATTTTAAAATATACACACGCAGCGGATTAAACACATAATTAAATAAATTTGCAGCGGAATTAGAAAAACCAGAAAAGAATACACAATCCGAACAATCACGCCATAGCCAGTATCACCGGAAAGCTCATCCCATCACGACCGCTACTAGCTCGAACTCCGAGTACCTAAAAGATAAAGCCCACGACGCGGTCAGCCATAATACTCAACAATGATAACGATCACATCACAAAAACAATACATATCAATGTAATCACAAGGCAAGGATAAATCCAGTGTAACCTTACTGATCCATCACAATCCATATCAGATTAGTTCTTACCATAATCCACGTCCCGCGTCCCTAAGTAATGAACGAATTCAAAAGTAATCACCTGTACTGTATCCGAAATACTACCAAGATTTCCAAACATAAACATATCTCGAGTATAGAATAATCTGGCCAAGTTCGATTCTGCCGGCTGGGTCGCACAATCGGATCCCAATCCTGAAAAACCGATATCACACGATACATCTGCAAATCAACTATCCCGAACCAATGGCAAGTCCCGGATATCAATACAAAGAATGAATGCACACACAATTAATAATGATAAACAATCAATGCATCACAACGAAAATATCAATGACATGATATTTCCACACAAGATCGAAAAAGGATCAACCACGAATGAGAATACCATGATGTGGTAACTCCAACAAGATCAATGAAAAATTAATTACCAAGAATACCAGCAATACGGAAAATCCAACAAGATCAATAAAAGGTCGACAACCGAGAATACCGATGACACGGTAAGGATCAATGAAGAATCAATAACCGAGAATACTGACGATACGGTAAACTCCAACAAGATCAATAAGAGTCGACAACCAGAAATACCAACGGTACGATAAACTCCAATAAGATCGATAAAGGGTCAACAACCGAGAATACTGACGACACAGTAAACTCTAGCAAGATCAATAAGGACCAACAACCGGGAATACCAACGATACGGTAAACTCCAACAAGAGAAATTAGGAATCGACAACCGAGAATACTCTCGACACGGTAAACTCCAATAGGGATAATAAGGGATCAACAACCGAGAATGCCGGCGACACGGTAAACTCCAATAACATCAATCAAGGACTAGTAACCAAGAATACCAATGATGAGACAACTCCCAAACGGAATCAATAAGGATCAATAACGAACGAGATTACCAATGACAGGGTGAACTCCAAACGAGATTTATAAAGGATCGATATCAATGAGTTGACCATGTACACGAGAGAATAAAATCGTCAACCATATACAAATCATATATACAGGATTTCAAAGACAATCCGAATATCGAACAGATCCAATTATACATGGATTATGAACGACCAATCAATAAGACTCAAGAGGGACGTCATGATACGCTCGATCCGGACATGTGTCCGTGTACAATCCAACCACGGGTATTGATAAATACACGTCTGGTCTCGTACCTAATCAGCCTCACGAAGTATGTCTCATGTGCACCGTTCAATATGAGGTCGAAACCAACATATGCTACACGTGCCCGTCCCGAAAATCCTACACATGAA
This sequence comes from Orobanche coerulescens, assembly GCA_033398695.1. Lineage (NCBI taxonomy): Eukaryota > Viridiplantae > Streptophyta > Magnoliopsida > Lamiales > Orobanchaceae > Orobanche > Orobanche coerulescens. The sequence goes on from CM065810.1 coordinate 22,603,403, forward strand.
CGATCAGAACGTATCTGACTCCAAATATGCCATGATACATCATGACAACCAATCTTGAAGAAACGCATATCCAACAAGGATCAGAAGATTTTCCAAGAGGGCAACAATAACTCGATCATGAAAGACCGACACGACCACAATGTCGTATTCCGTCAGACAACAGTTCACAACATGCTCAACAATGCATATAATAATAGCACATAAACTCCCAAGGCAGCAGCTAAGGGTCACGGAAGCATCTACTCAGGAATAACCCGGACAATATCACATAACTCCCAAGGCAGCAGCCGAGGGTCACGGAAGCATCTACTCAGGAATACCCCGGACAATATCACATAAACTCCCAAGGCAGCAGCCGAGGCTCACGGAAGCATCTACTCAGGAATACTCCGGACATAGGTGCCATTTAGGTCTTATCCCCTAACACATTTCCATTCGGGTACCATACAGGTTTTATCCCCAACACATCGGCCCCACAGTTACGGCTCAAAGAAAGAGCACTTCACAAAACGTAACAAACAATAGTGCACATTCACCGCATGAAATATCAACACATACATGCAATAATGCAACATGATGATTATCATAATCTAACCATATTAATTTACCTCAAGCTGGAGATGCTAACCTTTCCACGACCAACTGCCCTGAACGAATACACGGTTTATCCAACAATCCAAAATGAAGTATTGTCCATAACTAATACCAAACCATCATCCCGAGTTCAACATCGACACGATAATTAACCTCGATACCCAACTTCTCATGCAATAGACCAAATTATAATTCACGTTCCCATTTCCACTAGACATCCTTAAAATCATATACATTATGATTTATCTTAGTCCAAAAATACCATACATACCACCATTCCGACAATTCATATATTCCATAATACCATTGCTATATGAATCATAAATGAAATGAAAACGAAATCATTTATTAACATTATGAACTAAGCAAGCATAACTTGCCTTGATACCAATTCGACGAAGCCGCTATCAATCCCGCCGTCTTCATCTACAAGCTCCTCAGCCACGACTCCTCCACAGCACAACGGTTAACTTCAACGATCACTAAACGCAACCTAGTGCAATAATCAATTAACAATACGTTCAATAACATTCAACAACCGAAATGACCAACTAATCAAACTCGATGGTTCAACGACACTTCGATCATACGAAACCAAACCGTATCAACCCTTAACAATACGAACACAAGCCGAAATTCGGTGTTCAATAGTCCTAACAATGTCTTCAACATATATACTTCTCATAACATCATGAATCGCAACAAACTACTAAGAACATCGAGAATATTACGATTCCATAATCATAACAACATAATCGAATCATTTGATCACCCATTCATTATCTTCCCTTAACAAAATTCTCTTAAATACCAAGAGTCATCACAACAATATCAATTCAACCATCATTCATACGAAAACATGTAGAATTTTCCAAGTTCTACTCATTGAGACATTTCATCGAACACTTTGAAGGCATAGTCCAATTCAATCGATTATTCAAAGAAATACTCGAATTCGTTCCACAAAACTTCAAGAATATTGAATGATTACGAGTATACAATCAAGTTCTATCAATAATCTGAATCAAAACGAAGCAAATCGGCCAAAACACCAACAAACCTCAAGAACATCCAAAAACCAAAAGTTTAGGTGTTCTTACCTTCGATCCAGGTGGGAGATGATGTTAATCCATGATTCCAACTTCCACAACATGTTGTTATAAGTTGATTCTACTCAAAACCATCATCTTTGCTGAAGAAATTGCGGAAGGAACGAAGAAAAATGAAAAATGGCAAGGATGACTCGATCCAGGCCTTATATAGGCCGACACCTGCCGGCACCTTACGTACGTAACTGGCTGGGGATTACGTACGTAACCGGACATGGCCTACCTTACTGTCCAGTTCGTTCGGCACCCTTACGTACGTAACCGGCAGCTCCCTTACGTATGTAATCGGCCATTACGGCCCTACCGGTCACTGCCTACGTACGTAATCGGCCAGTCCTAGCCCCCAGCGAGTCAGTGCCGACTGTGATCGGCCATCCCTGCGAGTCACTGCCGACCGTGCTCGGCCACTACAGGTCCTCTCGGCCATGACTCGGCCAGCCGCCCCATAACGTACGTAATGCTTATTCCGTTGCGTACGTAATACGTACGTTGACTTGATACAATATTATATTCGTATTACGTACGTAATACACCCTTTATAACGTACGTAACTCCATCTGTTGACTCACCTGTCCACATCCGCGTCGAAAGCTGCCGACACCGGGCCCAACTGTCCGATTCCTCTTGTTACGTACGTAATGCCTTACGCATAACGTACGTAACATGTACCACTTAGCGTACATTATCTATTAGTCCTAACGTACGTTACCAGATCCATACTTATCCATTTCCAACAATTCATGTCCAACATCTCGACATAACAAATATGATCATACGACATACTGAACACATTTACTCAACCCAAAATATTCTCATACGGTACGTCTGATGCACGATATCCTCAATTACAACTGTCGACCAAGTACGGAAATCATAAAAATACTCATACGGTATATCCGACATCGAAAACACACCAAGCATGTAATATCCTAGAATCAAAATAACCTCGATAGACATACTGGCACGACTGTCACGGTTTCCAAAATTATCCACTCATATCATGTCGGTCCCACTCTGTACAGTACATCCCAGATAAAATAATGCAAAAAATTCATAGTGAAATTCTAGGATATTACAGATTAATTAATCGATACAAATACATCGGAACGGAATCGTAGTTTATCTGTTTGGACTCACGGGAGTCCGAAACGAACCGAACTCGTCCGTTTTTGCATAGTAGATGCCCCCCCTTTATTTCCACTCACTTTCCTCTTGTCTTGTTGCTTTCATTTTATATGAAAGAACATGACATTGTGGGGTTTAAAATCATGTGGCATGATTTGTATTATTAAAGTGAGAGTTGAATAAAGGGAAGAAGACATCTCTCACTTCAAAATCCATTCCATTCCAACATGAGTTTTGAGAGAGAGAGAGAGAGAGAGAGAAAACTTTTCTCAAAGTCTTCATCATCTTCTTTAAGTGTTCTTGGTGGTTCTTAGAGAAAAATCAAGAAATCAAAAGAGAGATATATATTATACACTTAGAGTGTAATAATAAAAAGCTTCATCACCTAGTTCTAGCCGTATCCTCGGAGGATAGCAAGGTGTTGTCATTTTGTTTGTTTTTCCGGCGCGTGGCAAGTAGAGACGCGATGCTTTCGGCGTTGGATCGTTCAAGGGCTTGAAGCGGAATAGATTCATAGAGATCAAGGAAGTATAGCGGAAAATACATAACAAGGAAACATGAATGAAATGAAGAAACTGGGGGCCCCTACTAGTATCACTGGGACTCCTCGCCGTCAACATTCTCTTTCCGTGCTTTTCCCTTGCCATGACCTGAAAACAATATCCCTCAACGGGGTCAGTTACACACAAAAACAATCCTCAAGAGTTGAACAATCACCATAATTACATATCTTAGTTATGAAATCCAGCTGAAGAGGGGCATCATAGTACGCCCGTAATGGTATGTGCAAGTGCACAAGACAAATGTCCGGACACACCCGCCCTTGTGCCTAATTAGTCTCACGGAGGCACGTTACCGTGTGCACAGTCCATTGTGCCGGTGAACTCGATCACATGACTATCAAGTGCACGACTAAAAATTCCACACATCCCCACCCAGCCAAGCAATATGAACCCAGAAGATCACAAGAATTAAAGTGACCAATGAACATGAATGAATAACAATCCGACAAGGGTCAAGAATGACTCATCGAGATGGAATAATAGTGAAATGAATAGTAGCTCGTTGAAATGATTGGAACCGTCGTTCCTTGTGAATTGAATGATTAATTTGATACTTACAAGTCTCAACACGATTTATATACCATGAATGCATTATGAATATGAATGAACAACAACGAAAGGAATGAGTATCCTTTTAACCGAGTAAGAAATAACTTACACAATACTGGTGATGCAATATCCTCTCTTGAACAAACGTCCTTAATAGAGATATCGGTCACTCGAACAACCTTGAATAACACAATTACCAACAATTCACTTAATATACGTATCAATAGCGATCCTAACCAAAACAAGAGGTCGATACAACAAATCCAAACTCATTGGGTCATTTCGACAAACACTTCGTAAACAATCTCCCATCATTTACAATTAATCCCAATTATATTGAAAACCAACCTCTAATGAATGATCCAATCCACGAAAATACCATCAATACAATCGATAATCCAATAGGAATACTCAAATCGAGTTTACAATAACATTAAATTGCAAATCCCAATTCCAAGTCCACCTTCAAAGTGTTCTTGAATAAAACTTCCAACAATCCAATGATAACTCATAAAAACTCATAATCATATGTATATCCATCACAAATCATGATTATACCATCCAAAACGTCACGCTCCAACTCAAAATAAAACCTAGGGTTGAAGAAATTACCTTGGATTAGGATGAAGAAACCACAAATATGTTGTTAATCCACACCACAACTTGAAGAAGATGAAATCCTCCGATAAACATGATGCAAAAACGCCTAAAAATCACCCACAAGATCGCCCAAGGAGAGGAGGAGGAAGGAGAGATGAAATGAGCATTCATCTCACGAAATCCGCTGAAATAGGCAAAAATGCACTGTGTTCCGCGGCACATGCTGGGTGTGCCGCGGCCCATGGCCAAAAAATCTACCCAGTGCTCGGCTTAGTGCCGCGGCCCGGCCAGCAGGGGCAGCAGCCCGCAGTACAGGCGGTTCCCAGCCCAATTGCATAATGTGTGTGCCACGGCGCACACTCCCTTGTGCCGCGGCACACACTACTCGGGCTCAAAAATAACGAAAAGCGACCCGAGAAGAGAATAAAAGCCATAGGGTTCAATACTTGGGAACAATAACACGAAATGAAAGTGCGGAAACCCCAAAACGGTAGTTCCAAGCAATGATTACAAGGGTTTGCCAAACAATAGCATGTTCCGAACAAGGAGTAAATTTTGAAATGGTATGAACTCCAATATCAACATCGACTAACGAAGCAATTATAACAATCAAGATAATATTCTCGTCTCGATTCTCAAGCAAGGTTGAAACAAGGAACAATATCGATACACGACTCAAAGTTACTCCAAACGGTGAACACGAACGAATGAATGGGGATGATGAATTATTATTAATAAGTGAAAGAAATTACAGAGTGACAATTACTGAATGAAAATAAATGATTTCACATCCGGGTATTACATACCCCCCCTTAAAAACTGTCTCGTCCTCGAAACTAAGGGTCAAACAAATCGGGATAACTCTTCCGCATGCTATCCTCGATTTCCCAAGTAGCCTCTTCGACTCCATGCCTCGACCACTGAATCTTAACCAAAGGAATCGTCTTGTTCCTCAACTGTTTGATTCGCCACTCTAAGATTCATACGGGACGCTCCTCATACGTATGATCATCCGCTATCTCGATTTCATCAAACTAAAGTATGTGACTAGGGTCTGTTAGGAGTATGCGCTCGAATGCCACTCAGAGGATGTTGAGTGAGGGCATTGTACTTGTTATTATGTAAATCATTAATATAAGGCAATGAATGTTTCTTTATTTACTGGTAGTTACTGGCATTCCTAACTCGTAAATATACATATAGAAACTAGTCCATGTATTTGAGAGCAAAACGTTCCACTCCTTATTGGATAAGGGGGTCGGCACTGGAAAGGTTTAATAGCTCAAATACTTAATCGTTCGCAAGTCGATGAAACTTGACTGGGCGTTAAGTTTATGTGAAGACTTGTATGACGTGTTCTTTGACAAGGATAGTGCCTGTCGAACACTAATGGTTAGTGGGAGCACATGTTATAGGTATGCTAATTAGATTAGTATACTCGAACCGACTCACCCTCGATTCGTCACACGGATTTCACTCCGGGACAGTCAATGATGGAATCGAAAGGTTGTGATAGGTATTCGTGAACCTTCGACTTGAGGATTTACTAGGGATGTGCTTGTGACGTCAAGATTTTCATTAGAGTAGTTCGACCCTGTAAACCGGAAGGCGGGGGTCAACCTCGACGTGTATCTTGACGGGCAAGTAGCAGGTCCTACTAAATACCAAGATAGAATTCTTTCTCCCGTTAGTGAGCGGGTTATATGTCCTATGCGGTTATTGGCAGATGAGATCATAAGTCTTTGGCCAAAGCATTGGAGCTAGTTGTATTAGATACACGACATCTCGATGATCTCGATTTACATTAACGCATGCATAGCGACAAGTACAGATAGGGTTTGACTGACTGTGACCCTATAACTTGATCGGGACATTTGAAAGAAGGGTTTATACGTTTACTGGTATTCACGACAGAATGGTTCTTGAATGATCCCAATCATTCGTTCTCAGTTGGGGTACAGTGTAGGCCGCCAGGCTGGCTAGGTGGTGCTACTACTCTTTGGTTCCTCCCATTGCTGACTGAGACAGACCTACCGAGTCGCGCAATAGGATTGACGACGGAATGAATCAAGCTTATTATCTCATCATGAATATTAGATATTAGATATCTAATTAATTGGGACATTGGATGTCTAAATTGATTTATTAGATAAATTGATTTACGGCCTAATGAATTAAATAAATTACTGGGTGATTAATTTAATTCTTAATTATAATTATTTCTTGGAGAAATTAATTATGTTATTTTGTATTTAATATGTTTAATTAATTGGATTAATTAAACGACACAAATACATCGGAACGAAATAGGAGTTTATCTGTTTGGACTCACGGGAGTCCGAAACGAACCGAACTCGTCCCGGCTCCTTCTAGATGGCCATCCCATTTTCTCTCCTCGTTCCTTTGGTCATAGTCTCCACCTTCGTTGGTGGATGACTTGAATTATCAAGGGAACAAGATCTTTTAATTAATTCATTTTAATTATTTGGTCTTGATTTGGGAGGATTTTATGGGGAATAAAATGAAGACTCTCCTCACTTGTTTGAACAAGCTTTCCAACGTGAGAATAGAGAGAGAGAGATAGAGAGAGAGAGAGAGATAGACTTTGAGTTTAACACTCATCTTCATCTTCTTCATTCACTTCTTCTTCATTTTTCTTAGAGAAAAATTGAGAGAAAATTATTGAGAGATATATTATACACTTAGAGTGTAGTAATAAAAGCTTCATCACTTGATTCTAGCCGTAACCTTAGAGGTTAATCAAGTGTTGTTATTTCGGTCATTTTTTCGGTGCGTGGCAAGTAGAGACGCGGTGCTTTCGGCGTTGGATCGTTCAAGGTCTTGGAGCGGATTGAACTTGTAGAGATCAAACTAAAGCTTGGGGAATAGCTCAAGAGAAGGTTACCATTTAATCAACGGACTTCGAGGGTTAGTTTCTTACGACTCTTTCGTTTATATATTCGTATATTCGTAGCTCGATCGATCATCGTAGGGATTCAGATCGAATTAATTTTCGTTTTATCGCTTCTGCTGGGCCTTTGTTTTAGGCACCAAATCCCAACAGTGGTATCGGAGCGTAGGTCTTGTGATCGTATATACGATATTAGCATTTGGAATGCTTGATTAGATGGTGTATGATTTGGAATCATAATCGTATTAATCGTTGATTTTCTATTGTTCATCTAAAAATTAATTTTTCATGATTTTATGTTGCAATATAAATCTATTTTTCTTTTGAAAAACTGATTTAAATGAGTAATATAAAGATTAGAAAAATATTATTTTTGAAATCGGGGTGAAAGCCGAAACGAAACGGCAACTTGAGCCGCCAGTGGCATCGCCGCGGCTTCGCTCAGACGACCGCGGTCTCGCTGCAGACGGACCGCGGTCCGGGCAGGAGCGAAGTTCGTCGGCGAGCTTCGGCCGTGCTCGGCACCTGTGCGAGCCTCGCTGCGGCTGTGGCGTGTCCTGGTTTGCCCCGGCCATGTTTTCCGACTCCGTTTTTTATATTTCGTTCGATAATTAATTTCCCACAAATTAAATTGGATTTAATTTGACTAAGATTTAATTATGGTAATTATATTCTTAGGGGAATTAATTTAATGAAATATTTTCTCGTCCGGAACAAGTTAAAATTGACGGTTGTTTGAATTAATTGGATTAATTCGTTTTGAATCGATTGGATCGGTTCGTATTGTTGATTGGATCAATGTATCTCTACGGTTTCCATTTATTTAGTATTTATTGGATGAATGCTTTTGAATGGGGATGTGGTTTGTGGACTTAGTTTTGAATCATTCGTTTTATTCGATTGGGTTGTAAAGGCCGTTTTGAGCCTATTTATTTTACTAGAAATATTTGTATCTAGGATGCAATTTTCAATGTAAAATTTATATTTAATGACGAAGACCGGAGGAAGATCCGTTTCGAGAATACGAAGATTCAAGACGAAGACTTGTAATTAGATTACGGAGTTTTTGTTTTCTAGGAACGGTCCATGAACCACATGTTGGTAGCAACTAGGTTGTGAATGGTTTTTTCATATTGTATGAATACCACAAACGCGCTAATATGATTAATGTGCAAAGTGTAACGTTAATCGCGAAAATTCTCCCATGATAAATTATTAAGTTTATAAGGTTTCAAGGTTTTCCTTCCCTCCATCGAGTTTTTGGGAAATTGAAATCCAAACCGGATGTGCTATGCTTCCGAGTTATCGGGGTAGTCATTTGGGGAGGACGGATAAATTACCGGGAGCGCATTGGATGCCTTCGGTTGGAGCAAATTTTATCCCTAGAAACCTGATAGGTTGCCGGATAAGATTCAATTGTGAAACTGATTTGCGTCGATGGTATAAACTTAACTTTTTCACGAACCATAGAAACTGTATAGGTTAAGGGGAGTGAACAAGGGGAAAAAGAAGATCGAATCATCCATTAGATGGGTTGGTGTTGGACACCACTTTATGAAAATTAATAGACTAGAAATCTGTTCGGTTGCCCTCTATTAAGATTTATAAAGAACTCGATCACCACTATGAAGTAGAGCGACGATACTTCCGGATTTCACATGGGAGTGTGTTATTCCGATAAAAATAGTGGGAGCTGGGTAACAAGAATAGAAAAGACCTTAATTCTATACTCAGAACATAATTTAATGAGTCACTAATTAATCTATCGTACTTAATGCAGACTCAAATCTCAATATGACAATGAATCCACTCGCAATTCTTCTCGAAAAGAACACCTTAATGGGACCTAACTTTGTAGATTGGCTCCGCAATCTGATGATTGTCCTCAGTATAGAGGCACTGGGATACGTCTTGGAGACGGACATTCCGGCGCCTCTTGTGTGGACCCGAGCCAATCAGGAAGAGATTGAAAACCACGAAAAGTGGGTTAAGGATGACGTGAAAGTCCGTGCTTATATGATGGCTTCCATGTCTAATGAGCTTCAGAGAGCTCATGAGAAAATGACTTCTGCTAGGCATATTCTATCTCACTTAACCGAACTTTATGGTTAGCACAGCAGAACTGCTAGATATGAGATATCCAAGCAACTGTTCAGTGCAAGGATGAAGGAAGGTGAGAAGGTTGGGGAACACGTCCTCAAAATGATATCCATGATCGAGAGATTAGAGGCTCTTGATTTTAAAATGGATACTTCTCTCCAAACCGACCTTATCCTACAGCCTCTCCCTGATTCCTTCTCACAGTTTGTTATGAATTTCAACTGCAATGAGATTGCATGTAATTTAGCTGGGCTAATGAACAAAATTGTGACCGCTCAGTCTCAGATGAAGACTCCGCGGATGAAGGAGTCTGCTCTTGTGATTTCTTCTGGACCTCGGAGGTCTAAGAACAAGAAGAAAAAGACCAAGAAGCAAACTGGACCACAAGTTAAGGACCTTAAGGGTAAGGGCAAGGCCCCGATGGTTCCGAAGAACAAGAAAAAGAAGGATGCTTGTCTCAAGTGCGGTGAGCTGGGCCACTGGGCTAGAGACTGTCCGATTCTTCATGGCACTTCAGGTACAGAACTTTTAGTTTTGGAAACAAATTGTTACGCTCTTGTATTTTCTACTTCTGATACTGGATTCTGGTGCTAGTTCTCATATTTGTAACGTGAATCAGGATCTGGAACAAAGTAGGAATCTTGGAGCTGGAGAAGTTATGATCACAGTCGGAAGCGGGCATAGTGTCGAGGCGACCGACATAGGATCACTTCTTTTGGGTTTAGAATCCGACTTTGTTTTGACTTTAGAAGATGTACTTGTTTTGCCCAAGGGGCACAAAAACATTATATCCATTCCGGTCATGGACCGAAAAGGCTTTTCATTTTTCATTGGTGATGGTTCCTGCAAAATTTATTTTAGAAATAAACTAGTGGGTACTACTACATTGTTGAATGGATTGTATCATCTAAATCTCAGCAACAAAGTAGTTGTGAATACTATGACTAGAAAACGTGGTAGGGATGAAACCAATCAAGTTTTGAAATGGCATCTTATACTTGGTCATGTTGGTCAGACCAAGGTTTACAAGATGGAAAAAGATGGACTTATGGGTCCATTGGGATCAAATCCTTTTCCTACTTGTGAATCTTGCCTTAAAGGCAAAATGACTAAGTCCCCCTTTACAGAGAATTTTGAAAGAGCCGCTGATAAACTGGGATTAATCTATACTGACGTTTGTGGTGCTTTGGAAGCATCACGTGACGGATATCAATATTTCATTACGTTTACAGATGATCATACTAGGTATGATTATGTATACTTAATGAAACATAAATCCGAGGCTTTTGAGAAATTCCAGGAATTCAAGGCCCTAGTCGAGAAACAAACTGGTAATCATATCAAAGCACTTCGGTCGGACCGAGGTGGCGAGTATATGAGTATGGAGTTTGACGAGTTCCTTAAGGAACATGGAATAGTTTCACAACTCACACCTCCAGGTACTCCTCAGTTAAATGGTGTGTCAGAAAGAAGGAACTGGACCTTGTTGAACATGGTCCGTTCCATGCTGGGCTATACTGACTTTCCGATTTACCTGTGGGGTATGCACTCCTGACTGCCGCCTACATCTTGAACAGATGTCCTTCCAAATCCGTTCCTAAAACTCCACATGAGATGTGGGAGGGCAGGAAACCAAGTCTTAATCACATTAGGATTTGGGGATGTCCCGCCTATGTCAAGAAGACTAAGGTGGAGAAGTTGGAAGCTAGGTCTGCGAAGGGACGTTTCATTGGATTCCCATCTGGGAAGATGGGATATCTATTCTACATGCCCGAAGATCGAAAGATCGTTGTTGCTTTACAAGCACACTTTCTGGAAGATGAGTTCATTCAGGAAGGCGGAGCAGGTAGAAGTATTTCTTTAGAAGAATACAATGAAACTCCTCGGGAGACACCTGTGCATGAAATTGGAACCGAACCTTCTAAAACACAAGTACAACCACCTTGTAGGTCTAATAGGGTGTCTCATTTACCTGAGAGGTATGGGCTTGTGCACTTGGAGGAGCTGGGTCTCCATGAGGTTCCAAGTGATAGCCAAGAGACCGACCCGACGACCTATGACCAAGTGATGGTAGATGTAGACTCCGCAAAATGACGTGAAGCTATGGAAGCTGAGATAGACTCAATGGATGTCAATCAGGTCTGGACTCTAGTAGACCGCCCCAAGGGCATAGTGCCTATTGGGAACAAGTGGATCTACAAGAGAAAGACTGATGGTGATGGAAAGGTTGACGCCTATAAGGCCAGGCTTGTGGCAAAGGGTTATACCCAGAAGGAAGGGATCGATTACCACGATACCTTCTCACCCGTAGCCATGATCAAGTCTATTCGCATGATGCTTGCTATAGCTGCCTACCACGATTATGAGATATGGCAAATGGACGTAAAGACAGCTTTCCTTAATGGATTCCTCGAGGAGGAAATCTATATGGAGCAGCCTAAAGGTTTTGTGTCCGAAGTCGATATTCAGAAAGTGTGCAAGCTTCAGCGTTCCATTTATGGACTGAAGCAAGCGTCGCGTAGTTGGAACCTTCGTTTTGACGAGGCAGTCAAAGAGTTTGACTTCGTGAAAAATGAGGAGGAACCTTGTGTATACAATAGGGTTAGTGGGAGCAAGATCGCATTCTTAGTACTATATGTAGATGACATTCTACTAATAGGAAATGATGTGGGAATGCTCAGTTCTGTGAAAGCTTGGCTTTCGAGTAATTTCTCCATGAAAGACTTGGGAGAAGCTACCTATATTCTTGGTATTCGACTCTACCGGGATAGAGCGAAGAGAACAATAGGCCTTTCCCAAGCCCTCTATATAGATAAGATCTTAAAGCGATTTAAGATGGATGATTCTAAAAGAGGGTTCCTACCGATGCGACATGGAATAAAACTCACCTTGAAGATGTGTCCTCAAAGTGAGGAACAACGAAAGGAAATGAGTAATATACCATATGCTTCGGCCGTGGGTAGCCTTATGTATGCTATGTTGTGTACGAGACCTGACATTGCGCATGCAGTAAGCATGGTGGGTAGGTTTCAGGCAAACCCAGGTAGGGAACATTGGACTGCTGTAAAGAACGTTCTCAAGTACTTAAGAAGAACTAGAGATATGGTTCTTATGTATGGCGGTGGAGAATTGGATGTGGTGGGATTCACTGATTCGGACTTCCAAGGACTGAAGGACGACTCAATGTCTACTTCTGGCTACATATTTACTCTTAATGGAGGAGCAGTATCTTGGCGTAGCGCCAAGCAAAGCGCGACTGCTGATTCCACTGTCGGTGAGTATCAAGCGGCCTCGGAGGCTTCAAGGAAGGGTTACGGATTAAGAAGTTTTCGGGAGAACTTCAAATGATACCATGTCTTTGTTTGCACATTCATTGCTGCGACAACGACGGAGCTGTAGCGCAAGCCAAGGAGCCAAGGTTTCACAACAGCACCAAACATATTGAGAGGAAGTATCATCTCGTAAGAGAATTTGTTCGCAAGGGATACATTGTGCTGCACAGAGTAGACTCGGACGACAATGTCGCCGATCCACTGACCAAGCCACTTTCTCAGACTAGCTTGGAGCGTCATCTAGAGAAAATGGGTATTAGATACCATAGTGTGTGGCATTGAATGCAAGTGGGAGATTGTTAGGAGTATGCCCTCGAATGCCACTCAGAGGATGTTGAGTGAGGGCATTGTACTTGTTATTATGTAAATCATTAATATAAGGCAATGAATGTTTCTTTATTTACTGGTAGTTACTGGCATTCCTAACTCGTAAATATACATATAGAAACTAGTCCGTGTATTTGAGAGCAAAACGTTCCACTCCTTATTGGATAAGGGGGTCGGCACTGGAAAGGTTTAATAGCTCAAATACTTAATCGTTCGCAAGTCGATGAAACTTGATTGGGCGTTAAGTTTATGTGAAGACTTGTATGACGTGTTCTTTGACAAGGAGAGTGCCTGTCGAACACTAATGATTAGTGGGAGCACACGTTATAGGTATGCTAATTGGATTAGTATACTCGAACTGACTCACCCTCGATTCGTCACACGGATTTCACTCCGGGACAGTAAATGATGGAATCGAAAGGTTGTGATAGGTATTTGTGAACCTTTGACTTGAGGATTTAGTAGGGATCTGCTTGTGACATCAGGATTTTCATTAGAGTAGTTCGACCCTGTAAACCAGAAGATGGGGGTCAACCTCGACGTGCATCTTGACGGGCAAGTAGCAGGTCCTACTGAATACCAAGATAGAATTCTTTCTCCCGTTAGTGAGCGGGTTATATGTCCTATGCGGTTATTGGCAGATGAGATCATAAGTCTTTGGCCAAAGCATTGGAGCTAGTTGTATTAGATACACGACAACTCGATGATCTCGATTTGCATTAACGCATGCATAGCAACAAGTACAGATAGGGTTTGACTGACCGTGACCCTATAACTTGATCGGGACATTTGAAAGAAGGGTTTATACGTTTACTGGTATTCACGACAGAATGGTTCTTGAATGATCCCAATCATTCGTTCTCAGTTGGGGTACAGTGTAGGCCGCCAGGCTGGCTAGGTGGTGCTACTACTCTTTGGTTCCTCCCATTGCTGACTGAGACGGACCTACCGAGTCGCGCAATAGGATTAACGACGGAATGAATCAAGCTTATTATCTCATCATGAATATTAGATATTAGATATCTAATTAATTGGGACATTGGATGTCTAAATTGATTTATTAGATAAATTGATTTACGGCCTAATGAATTAAATAAATTACTGGGTGATTAATTTAATTCTTAAATATAATTATTTCTTGGAGAAATTAATTATGTTATTTTGTATTTGATATGTTTAATTAATTGGATTAATTAAACGACACAAATACATTGGAACGGAATAAGAATTTATCTGTTTGGACTCACGGGAGTCCGAAACGAACCGAACTCATCCCGGCTCCTTCTAGATGGCCATCCCATTTTCTCTCCTCTTTCCTTTGGTCATAGTCTCCACCTTAGTTGGTGGATGACTTGAATTATCAAGGGAACAAGATCTTTTAATTAATTCATTTTAATTATTTGGTCTTGATTTGGAGGATTTTATGGGGAATAAAATGAAGACTCTCCTCACTTGTTTGAACAAGCTTTCCAACGTGAGAATAGAGAGAGAGAGAGAGAGAGAGAGAGAGAGATAGACTTTGAGTTTAACACTCATATTATTCTTCTTCATTCACTTCTTCTTCATTTTTCTTGGGGAAAAATTGAGAGAAAATTTTTGAGAGATATATTATACACTTAGAGTGTAGTAATAAAAGCTTCATCACTTGATTATAGCCATAACCTTAGAGGTTAATCAAGTGTTGTTATTTCGGTCATTTTTCCGGTGCGTGGCAAGTAGAGACGTGGTGCTTTCGGCGTTGGATCGTTCAAGGGCTTGGAGCGGATTGAACTTGTAGAGATCAAACTAAAGCTTGGGGAATAGCTCAAGAGAAGGTTACCATTTAATCAACGGACTTCGAGGGTTAGTTTCTTACGACTCTTGCTTTTCGTTTATATATTCGTATATTCGTAGCTAGATCGATCATCGTAGGGATTCGGATCGAATTAATTTTTGTTTTACCGCTTCCACTGGGCCTTCGTTTTAAGCACCGAATCCCAACAGGGTCGGCAATATACTTCCGCAACTGAGAGACATGAAACACATTATGAATTCGGTTTAGGGCTGGAGGAACAAACGACTCCGGATCAACGCTACCTTCTCACGGGCAGCTAATAGCATATCGGGTTCAGTGCCGATCGATTCTGATAAGTCATCCCAGCATAGTGGACATCGACAACGACGACCGTACAAGGCCTCATAAGGTGCCATCTGAATCGAAGCATGCCAACTATTATTGTACGTGAATTCGATCAACAGTAGTTGGGCTTCCCAATCATATTTCCAATCGAGGACGCATGCCCTCAACATGTCCTCCAATGTCTGAATAGTTCTCTCTGATTGTCCGTCGGACTGAGGGTGAAAAGTCGTGCTGGAGTTGAGCTGAGTTCCCATGGCACGATGAATTCATTTCCAAAAATGCGACACAAATCTCCTGTCATGATCCGAAACGATACTCTTAGGGGTACCGTGCAATCTCACGATCTCTTTAATGAATAATTGGACAAGTCTCTCAGGACCCCACGTATCCTTAATCTCAAGGAAATGGGCTGACTTAAGTTAAACGGTCCACCACAACCCAAATAGTATTCATGTCGCGAAGTCTCGCCGGTAATCTCGTGATGACGTCCATGGAAATATCCTACCACTTCCATTCTAGAATAGGAAGTGGCTTATGCATACCCGCCGGTCACTGATGTTCTATATTGACTTGCTAATAGGTTAAACAACTCGAAACAAATTCTGCGACTTCTCGCTTCATATTACTCCACCAGTAACTTTGTTTCAAGTCCTTGTACATCTTTCTAGATCCTGGATGAATAGAATAAGGGGTAGCATGGGACTCTCTCAAAATCGAATTTTTCAACTCGTCATCCGCCGAAAGACATAACCGGTTCTTAAATCCTAAGAGTCCATCCACGTGGACCACAAATCCAGGGGGTTTTCCCTGAACCACATCATCTCAAATGCGCAATAAAAATGGGTCTGAACCCTGATTCACTCTGATCGCCTCCTAAAGTGACGACAAAATCTCTAACATACAAAGTTTCCCTTGTATACACTGTAACCAAACCTCGATCTCATGCCTTAGGAATTCCCGTTGAAGCTCTTTCTGAATGGTTAAACGAGCAAGCATTTTCTCCTGCACGGACTTACGGCTCAAGGCATCGGTGATGACATTCGCCTTACCTGGGTGCTATTGAATATCGATATAATAATCTTTAATCAGTTCCAACCACCATCTGTGACGCATATTTAACTCCTTCTGAGTAAATATATAGTTCAAACTCTTATGATTAGTGAAAATCTAACAGGTGACGCCATAAAGATAATGATGCCAAATCTTCAACGCGAAAACCACGGCCGCTAGCTCCAGGTCATGGGTCGGATAGTTGACCTCATAAGGTCTCAGCTGCCGTGAAGCATAGGTAATCACTTTCCCGTTCTGCATTAATACACATCCGAGACCTTGTCCGAACGCGTCACTATAAACCATGAATCCTTCCATCCCTTGTGGTAAAGAAAGGACATGCGCTGAGATTAAATGACTCTTGAGTTACTCAAAACTCCACTGACACGCGTCAGACCACGTGTATTTCTTAGCCTTCTGCAAAAGGTTCATCATCGATTGAGCGATTTTAGAAAATCCTTCCACAAATCGCTGATAATAGCCAGCTAATCCGAGAAAGCTTCGGAATTCCTTAACATTCTTCGGAGGTTGCCAATCTCGGATAGCCTCCATCTTATGAGGGTCGACACGTACTCCGTCTGCTGAAATCACATGCCCGAGAAACGTCACCTCGGATATCCAGAATTCACATTTGGAAAATTTCCCATAAATTTGCTCTCGTCTCAACACGTTGAGAACCTGATGAAGGTGAAATTCGTGCTCCTCTCGATCATGAGAATAAATCGAAATGTCATATATGAAAACAACCACGAACCGATCTAAATAGTCGATGAAAACTCGGTTCATCAACTCCATGAATACAGCAGGTGCATTAGTTAACCCAAACGGCATCACCACAAACTCGTAATGTCTATATCATGTTCGAAATGTCGTCCTAGCGATATCTGACTCTCGAATTCGTAACTGATGACACCCAGATCTCAAATCGATCTTGGAAAATACTGAAGCTCCCTGAAGTTGATCCAAGAGATCATCAATGCGGGGAAGGGGATATTTATTCCTGATTGTCACCCTGTTCAGCTCTCGATAATCAATGCACAAGCGAAACGAACCATCCTTCTTCTTGACAAATAATACAGGTGCTCCCGACGGAGACGCACTCGGTCTGATATAACCCTTATCGGTCAGTTCTTCCAGTTGATTCTTAAATTCCTGCATTTCGGTCGAGGCCATACAATATGGTGCTTTCGATATTGGAGATGTACCGGGCTCCAATTCAATCGTGAATTCCATGTAACACCCCAAAATCCTATTGGGTTATTACAGTGCCGTGGACCCCACGCCAGGAGATCCACCAGGCGAACATGACTAAAATACATTAAATTAAAAAACAAGGAAAAATCATAGTCCCTGCCATGATATCCGACACAATATTCCGATAAGGAATTTAAACGACAACGATGGGCCTACATGGCCAAAAATAAAATACAACATCATCCACGAGCATCTGCTCGGGTAATACATAATGACAATGACTGATAGGCTGAAGAACACTCCAACTGACTGACCAACATGAACAACTCGGACTAGTATCGCTCGAATGCCTTGTCGCCATCATCATGCCCCTGTGTCTCAACTCTCTCCTCGCAAGCACCTAAAACATGAAAACATGTTCCGCCCCCAAGGGGTCAGTCATCCGGATAATGAATATCAAATACATGTATAACATGTTATGCATCCAAAGGCAGAATGAAACGGTACAATGATAATAATAATAATACGAGATGCTCACAAACCAAGGTAAGAACCGAGCATTTGTGAAACACTATGCCCACGGCATACTATTAATACCTGCTCGACAATTTAGAACATAAGTGCCCAACGGCGAATCATAATCACAGAGTACCACAATGAATTACACGACATGAACCAAACCAGAACTGAATTAATTATGAATCACAATGCCCGAAGGCTCCAATGAAATTACCAAGACAATCACAAAGTCCTGAAAGCCACTGAGCTGAAGCTGTCAAATATCACAATAACATGAAGCCAAAATAGCCTGAAGCTGTTATCGATTAGGGCTGAAGCTACGGCACGAAGCCATATCACCATTAGGGCCGAAGCCACGGCACGAAGCCGTATCACCATGAGGGCCGAAGCCACGGCATGATGCCGTATCACAATTAGGGCCGAAGCCATGGCACGAAGCCGTATCACAATGAGGGCCGAAACGACGGCACGAAGCCGTATCACAATTAGGGCCGAAGCCACGGCACGAAGCCGTATCACAATGAGGGCCGAAGCCACGGCACGAAGCCGTCTCACAATAAGGGCCGAAGCCACGGCACGAAGCCGTATCACAATTAGGGCCGAAGCCACGGCACGAAGCCGTATCATAATTAGGGCCGAAGCCATGGCACGAAGCCGTATCACAATGAGACCATCCAATGGTCGTTGACCTACCGAGTTGTAGGTATTGGGGGAAACAACCTCGAAGGTTCAGGCCCCACCAAACTTACCCCATAATGAGCACTAGTCGAGACTAGCCTCCAAACATAATTAATCACAAACGGTAACGATTCCAAGATTACCGAATTCATGAGAATGATAGTGTGCTGCCTTGAGTCGGCCAACACGACAACAGTGACTCACGGATGGGTACCGTCCTCGATGGTCCCAATTCAATACCTCGATTACTTTAGAATGGTCAATCGATAACAACGACACAACGGATGGGAACTACCCTCGATAGCCCCAATTCAATACCTCGATTGCCTTAGAATGGCCAACCGATAGCAATGATGCAGCGGATGATTCAATACCTAGATTGCCTTAAAATGGTCAATCGATAACAATGATACAACAAATGATTGAGCACCTCGATTGCCTTAGAACGTCTAATCGATGACAATGAGACAATGAATGATTGAACTCCTCGATTGCCTTAGAATGGCCAATCGATAACAATGATATAATGAATGATTGAGCACCTCGATTGCCTTAGAACGGCCAATCGATGACAATGATACAATGAATGATTGAGCACATCGATTTTCTTAGAATGGCTAATCGATGACAATGATATAATGAATGATTGAGCACCTCGATTGCCTTAGAACGACTAATCGATGACAATGATATAATGAATGATTGAGCACCTCGATTGCCTTAGAACGGCTAATCGATGACAATGATACAATAAATGATTGAGCACCTTGATTGCCTTAGAATGGCTAATCGATGACAATGAGATAATGAATGATTGAGCACCTCGATTGCCTTAGAACGGCTAATCAATGACAATGAGACAATGAATGATTGAGTACCTCGATTGCCTTAGAACAGCTAATCGATGACAATGAGACAATGAATGATTGAGCACCTCGATTTCCTTAGAACGGCTAATCGATAACAATGATATAATGAATGATTGAGCACCTCGATTGCCTTAGAACGGCTAATCGATGACAATGAGACAATGAATGATTGAGCACCTCGATTGCCTTAGAACGGCTAATCGATGACAATGAGACAATGAATGATTGAGCACCTCGATTGCCTTAGAACGTGTTGGGCTTCGGTCTAGCATCCTGCCTGCATAAGCTTAAAAATGCGCGAGGCGCAGCTTGCGATTCGACCTGTGAGATCTACACTAGAAAGTGGTTAAATGAATTGATTTGGACTACTCATACCAACAAGATGCATCTTCTTTTCTGGTAGCCATCTCATAGAAACTCCAAAGTTAAGCGTGCTTGGCCTGGAGTAGTTATGAGATGGGTGACCCCCTGGGACGTTTCCCAGGTGCGCGTGAGTGAGGACAAAACGCGCTAGAAAAGACTCGTGTTGGTACAGTTAGGATAGTCTTCACCATTCTTTGGGACCAACAGAACGGCTAATCGATAACAATGATACAATGAATGCCTCGGCACCTTTAATCGGCTACCGACGACAAAGATGAGAACGAATACGACAATGCCTTCAATCGGCCAATACAACATGAATGACAGGACGCCAACATTAATTACAATGATTACAACAACGTCTTAGATCGACATCAATATTAACAACAACAACCGATACATTGATACCGCGAACCGGTGATCGATAATAACATTAACAACGAATATCTCAATGCCTTACCGGCCATTAATGAATGATAATAAACATTTGGCATAATTTCCGAAGAGTATCGTATCGAACAATCCCCTAATATCAATGAACTTATGAAGAGACTAAGTCTCGGAATGATACAACACATTCATACACATATATGATAACATTAATCTCATTGACTAGTACAAGTATAAAACTTGCCTCAACCGAAGGCGATGATGTAACACTCCAAACTAGGCGGATATTACAGTGTCGTGGACCCCCGACTGGGACCCACCAGGCGAATGAAAACTGATGAATTAAATAATATAATTGTAGTACCGAACCACATTATATTACCAAATACTCCGATGAGGAGCTTAAGTACAATACACCAGGACAATACAGAATACTAGTATATTTTATATGAAGATAAAATACACCACCCTGAATAAATAAACATCTCAAACGGAATTTGCAGCGGAAATACAAATGAAGAGAAATAAGAATGACTGAAATGACTGAAATAACCGGAATGACTGGGGCCCCTACTAGTATCACTGGAACTCCTCGCTGTCAACATGCTCTTCCCGTGCCTTTGCCTTGCCGTGACCTGAAAACAAAATCCCCCCAACGGGGTCAGTTACACAGAACAACAATCCTCAAGGGTTGAAAATACACAATCATGATATATCTCTAGTTATGAAATATCCTTAGTTATGAATTACGCTGAAGAGGAGTATCATAGTACGCCCGTAGTGTTCTGTGCAAGTGTACAAGACGGATGACCGGGCACACCCGTCCTTGTACCTAATTAGTCTCACGGAGGTAATCGTTACCGTGTGCATAGTCCATTGTATCACTCCCAATACATGGCCATCGCGTGCCCGACTAAAAATTCCACACATCCGCACCCGGCCACGCAATATGAACCCAGAAAGTCATATGAACGAGAATGACCACAATGAATATCAATGGATAATAATTCGACAAGGTCAAGAATGACTCACCGAGATGAAAATAATAGTGAAGTGATTGATAACCCAATGAAATGATTGGAACCGTCGTTCCTCGTGAATGAAATGATTATTCGACAATTACAAGTCTCAATACGGTTAATACAATGATGAATGAGTTATGATTATGAATGAACAACAACAAAAGGAATGAATATCCTTTTAACTGAGTAAGATTTAACTTACACAACACCGGTGACAATTATCCTTCCACAAAAAACGATTGAACACTTTGTGTTCTTGAATAATCCTTCAATAATCCAATGAATAATCAAACATATCCATAATCATGCGTATATCACTTCACAACATGATCTTAACATCCAAAACATCATATCTCAATACAAAATCAAAATTCAAGATGTTGAAGAAATTACCTCTTGAAGATCCAAGCACTTTGATCCGAAGAACACGCGTTAGATCGACTATCCGGGCTTCACGATCGAAAGGAGATGAAGAAAATCAAACACTCAAGTGATAGATGATGGAGATTCTCTCCCTCAAGCCTTCTCTCTCGGAACAAGGTGGATGAAATGAAAAAAAAATGGGTTGATCTCGCTCAAAAAACACAATTATAGTCTTGTTGCCTTTGTGTGCAGCCCGGCCGAAGTGTGCCACGGCACGGGGCCCAGCACCCCGGCAATCGGCGGCGTGCCTCGGCCGGGCAGAGTGTGCGCAGCGATGACTTCAGCGATGTCCGCGCCCCGTCGGCATGAGCGGCCCCGTCTGACAGGTTGGCGATAAGTTGCAACACGAGTGTGCCACGGCCGGCGAGTGTGCGCGGCGGTGACTCAGCGGTGTGCCGTGGCCTGCCGGCATGTCTTTGCGGCCACAGTGCAGTGCTCGGCCAAAACTGGAAAATGTGTGTGCTGCGGCGCACACTCCTTGTGCCGCGGCCCACACCCCCCCTTGGGTCCTAAAATGATGAAAAATGATCCGGAAAGAGAATAAAAGCAATAGGAATCAATATTTGGGAAACAATAACACGAAATGGAAGTACGTAAACCCCAAAACGGTGGTTCCAAGCCATGATTACAAGGGTTCGCCCAACAAAAACATAATTTGAACAATGAGGAGATTAGAAATGACATGAACTCCAACGTCAACAACGACTAATGAATCAATTACCACGATCAAGATAATACTCTTGTCTCGATTCCTGAGTAAGGTTGAAAAAAATGAACAATATCGATACACAACTCGAAGTTATTCCGAACGGTGAACACGGATGAATGATTATTAACAAGTGAAAAAATTACATAATGAAAATTACCGAATGAAATTACTGAATGATAATGACTGAATTACAACCGGGTATTACATACACCCCGCTTAAAAGAGTTTCGTCTCCGAAACTAAGGGTCAAACAACTCGGGATAACTCTCCCGCATACTATCCTCGGTTTCCCAAGTAGCCTCTTCGACTCCGTGTCTAGACCACTGAATTTTAACCAAAGGAATCGCCTTATTCCTCAACTGTTTGATTCGCCGCTCTAATACTCGTATGGGATGCTCCTCATACGAATGATCATCTGCGATCTCGATTTTGTCGAACTGAAGTATGTGACTCGGGTCGGCAACATACTTCCGCAACTGAGAGACATGAAACACATTATGAATTTGGCTTAATGCCGGAGGTAAGGCCAAACAATAAGCTAGCTCGCCTACTCGTTCCAAAATCTCAAACGGTCCAATAAATCTCGGACTCAACTTCCCTTGTTTTCCGAAATGGAAAATACCTCGACTCAGGGACACCTTGACCAAAACGTGGTCACCCTTCTCGAACTCTAGTGGTCGATGACGATTGTCTGCATAAGATTTCTGTCGACTCTGAGTGGTCAACAAACGACTCCTGATCAAAGATACCTTCTCACGGGCGGCTATAAGCATATCGGGCTCGGTGCCGATTGCTTCTGATAAGTCGTCCCAACACAAAGGAGATCGACAATGACGACCGTACAAGGCTTCGTAAGGTGCCATCTTAATCGAAGCATGCCAACTATTATTATACGTGAACTCGATCAATGGTAGTTGGGCTTCCCAATCGTCTTTCCAATCGAGGACGCATGGAGTCAACATGTCCTCTAATGTCTGAATAGTCCTCTCTGATTGCCCGTCGGACTGAGGATGAAAAGCGGTACTGAGATTAAGCTGAGTTCCCATAGCACGATGAACTGATTTCCAAAAATGAGACACAAACCATCTTTCACGATCGAAAATGATACTTTTAGGAGTACCGTGCAGTCTCACTATCTCTTTGATAAACAGCTGGGCAAGTCTCTCGGGACCCCACGTATCCTTAATCTCAAGGAAATGAGCTGATTTAGTTAAGCGGTCCACAATCACCCAGATCGTATTCATGCCACGACGACTCGTCGGCAAACTCGTGATGAAATCCATAGAAATGTCTTCCCACTTCCACTCTGGAATAGGGAGAGGTTTCAGCATACCCGCCGGTCGCTGATGTTCAATCTTGACTTGTTGACAGGTTAAGCATCTCGAAACAAATTCTGTGACTTCTCGCTTCATATTACTCCACCAGTAATTTTGTTTCAAGTCCTTGTACATCTTGCTAGACCCCGGATGAACAGAATAAGGGGTAGCATGAGCTTCTCTCAAAATCGAGTTTTTCAACTCATCATTCGCCGGTATGCACAACCGATTCTTAAATCTGAAAAGTCCATACTCGTGGACCACGAATCCAGGGGCTTTCCCTTGAGCCACATCCTCACGGATGCGCAACAATGATGGGTCTGAACCCTGATTCACTCTGATTGCCTCCTCAAGTGGCGATGAAATCTCTAACATGCAAAGTTTCCCTTGTACTCGCTGAAGATAGACCTCGATCTCGGGTCTAAGGAATTCCTGCTGAAGCTCCTTCTGAACTTTTAAACGAGTAAGCATCTGCTTCTGAACGGACTTACGACTCAAGGCGTCGGCGAAAACGTTCGCCTTGCCCGGGTGGTAAAGGATCTCGATATCATAATCTTTGATTAGTTCCAACCACCGCCTCTGTCGCATATTTAACTCCTTCTGAGTAAATATATACTTCAAACTATTGTGATCGGTGAAAATCTGACAGGTGACGCCATAAAGGTAATGACGCCAAATCTTCAACGCGAAAACCACGGCTGCTAACTCCAGGTTGTGGGTCGGATAATTAACCTTGTAAGGTCTCAATTGCCGTGAAGCATAAGCAATAACCTTCCCATTCTGCATGAGTACACATCTGAGACCCTGCCCGGACGCATCACTATAAACCACAAATCCTTCCGTCCCTTGCGGCAAGGAAAGTACAGGTGCTGAAATTAACCGGCTCTTGAGTTCCTCGAAACTCCGTTGACACGCGTCGGACCACGTGTATTTCTTATCCTTTCGCAAAAGGTTCATCATTGGTTGAGCGATTTTAGAAAATCCTTCCACAAACCGCCGATAATATCCGGCTAATCCGAGAAAGCTTCGGATTTCCTTAACATTCTTCGGAGGTAACCAATCTTGGATAGCCTCCGTATTCTGAGGATCAACACGCACTCCATCTGATGAAATTACATGCCCGAGAAAAGTCACTTCGGACATCCAGAACTCACACTTGGAAAACTTTACATAAAGTTGCTCTCGTCTTAACACGTCGAGAACCTAATGAAGATGAACCTCGTGTTCCTCTTGGTCATGAGAATAAATCAAAATGTCATCGATGAAGACAACAACAAACTGATCCAAAAAGTTGATGAAAACCCGATTTATTAACTCCATGAATACCGCAGGTGCATTAGTTAACCCGGACGGCATAACTACGAACTCATAATGACCATAGCGTGTACGAAACGCTGTCCTTGCGATATCCGACTCTCGAATTCGCAACTGATGATATCCAGATCTTAGGTCGATCTTGGAAAATATTGAAGATCCATAAAGTTGATCTAAGATATCATTAATACGGGGTAAGGGATACTTATTCTTGATTGTCACCCTGTTCAACTCCCGATAATCAATACACAAACGAAATGAACCATCCTTCTTCTTGACAAACAACACTGGTGCTCCCCACGGGGACGCACTCGGTCGGATATAACCTTTCTCGAATAATTCCTCAAGTTGATTTTTCAACTCCTGCATTTCAGTCGGGGCCATCCGGTACGGTGACTTTGATATTGGAGATGTACCAGGCTCCAACTCAATCGTGAATTCCATATCTCTCTGTGGAGGCAAACCAGGTAACTCATCTGGGAATACGTCGGCATATTCTCTCACTACCGGTATATCCACCAACATTATCGATGATTTCTCGATTTTAGTCATATAGCACCAATAACCAATACACCCCTGATTGAGTAACCTCACTGCTTTCATCAAATTAATAACTCTTCCAGAACAGCTGGGATTACCTCCCTGAAACACACATTCGACCCCATCGTCTGAAATGCTAGTGACCATACGCTTACGGACACTAATGATGGCATCATGACGATCCATCCAATCAATTCCCAAGATGACGTCGTCTCTCGGCAAATCTACTATGATTAGGTCTGCTGGCCATACACGACCATGAAGCTGAATCGGACAATTCTGAATCTCACGATTTCCGATAATTCGTCTACCATCAGGTAGACCATTGACATAAGGCTCACAACTAGTAGCACTACCCAGACGTAGTCTACTCAAACATGACTCGGAAATGAATGAATGTGATGCACCAGTATCAAAAAGGGTACACACAGGTTGAGATAGAATATCGAGTGTACCTGAGATCATCCGGGCCTCTGGATCGTCGGTCTTATTCATCTCATAAATCCGGGGCTTGCTAGTCTCGGCACCGGATGCTCCCGTCTGTTGGATATAGGCTCCACCTTTATTCTCTCCTGCCGTCTTGAACGACGCAGACTGAGTGGCCTGATTTTGAACAGCTGACTGTTTTGGGGCCTGAGATGATGTCGGAGTAGGTTTGGAGTCCCTACAGCAAAAACAGGCCTTATGCCCAGCAATCCCACAGTTATGACACGTGACAGACTGTCTCGGACACTTGGTGCTGACATGACCAAGATCCCCACAGTTAAAACAGGTGATGGCCGAACTGGCCGCTCGTGATTGAGATTCCGCGGGTTTAGGCGTCACAGGAGGTCGCTCAGAAAAAGTAGAGCCCGCACGAGGTTTCTTGAAAGTGGCCTGACTGCCGTCAGACTGATTACGGTTCTTGGACTTCTTGCTAGCAGATGAAGGTTGATGCTTAGCAATCTCCTTAGCAGTAAGCTCATAGGTAAGAGCTTTCTCAATTAATTCGGCCAACGTGATGCAATTATGATTAAGCAACTGCATCCGCATACGGGGCTTCAGCCTCTTGCTGAAATACTTAATCTTATCCACCTCGGAGTGAATGATAGATGAGGCGAACGGAAGAAGTTCCTGAAATTTCTCGGCAATGGCGAGAATATCCTCGTCTGCTGAGGGGTCGGTAGTGAGTAATTCTGACATCTTGGCCTCTCTGAGTGGGTCCGGATAATACCTCTCCATCATGAGAGTCTTGAATTTATCCCAAGTACATGATCCGTCGGTGGGCTTCAACGATAACCACCAAGAATGAGCGCTCTTACCCAGGTAGTAAGCCGCAACTGAAACTTTGTGTCCTTTGGGACACTCTACCATAGCAAATAACTTCTCAAAATGTTCGAGCCAATGAACAATATCCGCCGACTCAGATGAGCCTTCAAAAGTAGGTGGACTTTGGCGAGAGATGTCGCCGATAATACTGCTCACATTCCTCTCTTGCCTCTGAGGTGGCGGCGGAGGAGCCTGTTGATTTTGATTAGCTGAGTTATGCATCGTCTCCATAAGTTGTGCCATCTGAGTCATTTGGGCCATCATGCCCTGCATAAAAGCGAGTGGGTCAACCCGAAAACCTTCTGACTGAGCTGTGTCCCGGGTACGACTCCCCGATAGTGAATGATCACGTCCAGGTGAATGAGTAGCAGCGTCGCTGCTTGATGAGTTATCATTATTCCTCGCGTGCGCACGTATATTCACATGAGCTCTAGGAATTCGGCCCGCACCGCGGCCTCGTCCTCCGCGTCCTCTGCCTGCTCTCTCCATACTGAAGTAGGAAAGTCACATGATAATTATATTCCCCGCATGAATATCATGTTATGATTATTTCATGAGATGATGAAAATGAGCATACACGCTCTAACACAGTGATTACATGAATGATTAACTGAGGCGACATGATTATCTGATGAAATTCTTGAAATGATTATCTTGAACAAGTTAACAAGATTAATGATATGATCTTCCAGATCAACAACTGAGTAATGAAATGAATTGAGTGATTAATGAGTTAACATGACCGTCCTGGTCAAAATGAAAATGATGATTAAGGATTGTTAACTGATGAATTATGAATGAATGATTATTGCCAGAAATTATACCATGGCGTTAGAAATATTACAGTTCTTTCGGTCTGATTGGCTCGGCATTTGCACAGGTCACACGTGACGCGAAAGTCCAATAATACTAGTCTGATGACGATGATTTCAAACGAGACATGACTCGGAGGGTAGTATTCAAAATGACTCTCCGATACCAACTCTGTAACATCCCAAACTAGGCGGATATTACAGTGCCATGAACCCCCGACTGGGACCCACCAGGCGAATGAAAACTGATGAATTAAATAATATAATTATAGTACCGAACCATATTATATTACCAAATACTCAGATGAGGAGCTTAAGTACAATACACCAGGACAATACAGAATACTAGTATATTTTATATGAAGATAAAATACACCACCCTGAATAAATAAACACCTCAAACGGAATTTGCAGCGGAAATACAAATGAAGAGAACTAAAATGACTGAAATGACTGAAATAACCGGAATGACTGGGGGCCCTTACTAGTATCACTGGGACTCCTCGCCGTCAACATGCTCTTCCCGTGCCTTTGCCTTGCCATGACCTGAAAACAAAATCCCCCCAACGGGGTCAGTTACACAGAACAACAATCCTCAAGGGTTGAAAATACACAATCATGATATATCTCTAGTTATGAAATATCCTTAGTTATGAATTACGCTGAAGAGGAGTATCATAGTACGCCTGTAGTTTTCTGTGCAAGTGTACAAGACGGATGACCGGACACACCCATCCTTGTACCTAATTATTCTCACAGAGGTAATCGTTACCGTGTGCACAGTCCAATGTATCACTCCCAATACATGGCCATCGCGTGCCCGACTAAAAATTCCACACATCCGCACCCGACCACGCAATATGAACCCAGAAGGTCATATGAACGAGAATGACCATAATGAATATTAATGGATAATAATTCGACAAGGTCAAGAATGACTCAGCGAGATGAAAATAATAGTGAAGTGATTGATAACCCAATGAAATGATTGGAACCGTCGTTCCTCGTGAATGAAATGATTATTCGACGATTACAAGTCTCAATAAGGTTAATACAATGATGAATGAGTTATGATTATGAATGAACAACAACAAAAGGAATGAATATCCTTTTAACCGAGTAAGAATTAACTTACACAACACCGGTGACAATTATCCTTCCACGAACAACGTCCCAATTGAGATATCAGTCGCTCGAACAACCTTGAATAACACAATCACCAACAATCCGTTCATCATACGAATCAAACATGAATATAACGAACTCAAAACGTCGATACGACTAAACCAAGTTCATTGGGGCATTATATCGAACACTTTGTTGCCAAACCACGATTGTTTAGAACCAAACCTCAATAATACCAAAATCAAATCCCCAAGAAGTGTTTCAAACCAACAAAACATCAATACGATCAAAAACCCAATATGAATATTCAAATTCGTGATTTCAATCACAAATAATCGAAAACCCCCAAATCCAAATCAATATTCAAAGTGTTCTTGAATAATCCTTCAATAATCCAATGAATAATGAAACATATCCATAATCATGCGTATATCACTTCATACAACATGATCTTAACATCCAAAACATCATATCTCAATACAAAATCGAAATTCAAGATGTTGAAGAAATTACCTCTTGAAGATCCAAGCACTTTGATCCGAAGAACACGCGTTAGATCGACTATCCGGGCTTCACGATCGAAAGGAGATGAAGAAAATCAAACACTCAAGTGATAGATGATGGAAATTCTCTCCCTCAAGCCTTCTCTCTCGGAACAAGGTGGATGAAATGAAAAAAATGGGTTGATCTCGCTCAAAAAACGCAATTATAGTCTTGTTGCCTTTGTGTGCGGCCGGCGAAGTGTGCCACGGCACGAGGCCAGCGCCCCGGCCGATCGGCGAGTGCGCGGCACAGGCAGTATGCCGCGGCAGTGTGCCGCGGCCCCGTCGGCATGAGCCGCGGCCCCCGGTACAGACGTGTTGGCCGATAAGTTGCAACACGAGTGTGCCGCGGCCCAGACGAGTGTGCCGCGATAGTGACTTGGCAGTGTGTCGCGGCCCTGCCGGCATGTGCCGCGGCCCACGATAGAGGCTGCTCGGCCAAAACTGGAAAATGTGTGTGCCGCGGCGCACACTCCTTGTGCCGCGGCCCACACCCCCCTTGGGTCCTAAAATGATGAAAAATGATCCGGGAAGAAAATAAAAGCAATAGGAATCAATATTTGGGAAACAATAACATGGAATGGAAGTACGTAAACCCCAAAACGGTGGTTCCAAGCCATGATTACAAGGGTTCGCCCAACAAAAACACAATTTGAACAATGAGGAGATTAGAAATGACATGAACTCCAACGTCAACAATGACTAATGAATCAATTACCACGATCAAGATAATACTCTTGTCTCGATTCTCGAGTAAGGTTGAAAAAAATGAACAATATCGATACACAACTCGAAGTTATTCCGAACGGTGAACACGGATGAATGATTATTAACAAGTGAAAAAATTACATAATGACAATTACCGAATGAAATTACTGAATGATAATGACTGAATTACGACCGGGTATTACAGTTGAAACCCTTCCACAAACAACGAATTGCGTCCTCCAATAAACATAAGTACTCGAACAAGCTTGAATGAAATACAATTCATTCAATAACACAATATCAATAAAAATCAACATAACGACCGAAAGAAACTCTTTGAGGCATTTAATCGAACACTAAATGTTCAAAGTTCCTCAAGAGCCTAAGAATCATCAATCGGGTTGAACGAATCGAAAATATGGATATACAATCCATAGAACACGATTAATAATGTTTACTAACATCAACCGATTCATCAAAATCGGACTAGAATCGAAATCAAGAACAAATTCCCCAAAAAGTCAACTTGGAGGAAAATCAAGAAATATACCTTGATTCGACGAAGAACACGGATTGGATGATGATATAATCAACAAGAATCTTCCAAAGCGTCTTGGAATTGATTAGAATTGGCCAAGAACTCGATTTCTCGAACCTCCAGTCGCCAGCCGTCGAAAAAAGGAGAAAAACGAGTAAAAATGAAGGTCTGGCCGAGCCGAAGCTATATATATATATAGCCGACAAGGTTACGGCCGTAACCGGTAGTGCCTTACGGCCGTAACTCGGCCCTTACGGCCGTACTCGGCAGGCCTTATGGCCGTAACCGGCATTCATCAAAAAATCTGCCCAACACCTGTCGGACACTTACAGCCGTAACTGGCACACATTACGGCCGTAACCGGCCTTCGTCCGGAAGATGTCCAGCGCCCGTACGGCCGTAACTCTCGGCCCTTACGGCCGTAACTGGCATTCGTCAGGCCATGCCTGCTGAACACCTACGGCCGTAACCGGCACCTTACGGCCGTAACACGGCCAGGCCAGGCCCGGCTCCGGCCGTGGCCACTCCGACGGTCCGTACGACGCCGAAACCCGAACCTGAATATGAATCGAAGATACGGTTACGAAGTACTCGCAAAGACGAATCCAAGCGCTAAGAGAACACACGATTCCGACCACTCGAAGGCTCGAAATTCGACAACGGAAGTAATTACCCCAAACTTTAGGAAATTATGAAAATGGCCCAAAACGTCCGAAATACACGATACACGATCGAAACACCAAGCCAAAGCTCACAACATGAATAATAACATTAAATGAACTTACAAGAAACTCGAAACAACAGTTTCGGACGAGATTCGCAAGAATCGAACTCAAGTGCGGAAAAGCCGCTAAAAAACACGGATCTCAACAAAACTATACCGATACGAACTCGGAAGACAAAAAGTGCAGAATTAATCATTCTCATAATGACGATACGGTTATGAGCGAGTCGTTAAAATGGACTTCTGCCAAAAAAGAAAATTATTGGAAAATCGAAATTGCGGATATTACATACTACCCCCCTTAAAAGAAGTTTCGTCCCGAAACTTAAAACAAGTAGGGAGAAGCAATATCCCACCAGGGAAAATCAATGAGATACACAAGAACAATAATGATCATAATGAATAATAATGAATCGAAATCCAATAATGATCAAGAATGACTCACCGGGGTGAAATGAAAACGTAATGAGTGATAGTTCAAATGAAATGATTGGAACCATTGTTCCCCGTGAAGTAAATGATCAGTTTGATAATTATAAGTCTCAACGTGATTGATATATGATGAATGAATTATATGAATGAATGAACGACAAATGAAATGAATGATTATACTATTACCGAGCAAGAATTAACTTGCTCAAAACCGGTGATGAATGTCCAATTGTATCACAGTTAAAGCAAACAACAGTCGAACTCGTCTTCTTAGATGAAGATGCTCTCCCAGCATGAAGACGACTAGAAAACGATCTCTTGGACGTCAGAGTCCGATGTCCCTCTGACAGCTCTTCCCATACCGAGGCAGGAAAGTCACGTGATAATTGCAGATCTCATATGAAGATCGCATTATGATTATGAGACGGAATGATAACAATGAGCATACACGCTCTAACACAATGAATGCGTTAATAATGTAATGAAATGATCGTCAACATGACGCTGGAATATGATAAGATTGCATGAAAGATCAAGTGAGGTAACATGATTATCTGATGAAATTCCTGAAATGATTACCTTGAACAAGTTAACAAGGTTGAAAATTCGATCCATACGATCAACAACTGAACCGTGAGATGGACTGGATGATTAATGAATTAACTGAACAATGAGATTGACTGAGTGATGAATGAATTAACTGAGCGATGAGATTGACTGAGTGATCAATGAATTAACTGAGCGATGAGATTAACTGAGTGATGAATGAATTAACTGAACAATGAGTTTAACTGAGTGATGAATGAATTAACTGAACGATGAGATTGACTGAGTGATAAATGAATTAACTAAACAATGAGATTAACTGAGTGATGAATGAATTAACTGAACGATGAGATTGACTGAGTGATGAATGAACTAACTAAACGATGAGATTGACTGAGTGATTAATGAATTAACTGAACAATGAGATTAACTGAGTGATGAATGAATTGACTGAGCGATGAGATTGACTGAGTGACGAATGAACTACCTGAATGATGAGATTGACTGAGTGATGAATGAATTAACTGAACAATGAGATTAACTGAGTGATGAATGAATTAACTGAACGATGAGATTGACTGAGTGATGAATGAACTAACTGAACAATGAGATTGACTGAGTGATGAATGAGTTAACATGATCGATAAGATCAAAATGATGATTGAGGATTATTAACTGATGAATGAGTTCATCCTTAACGCTTACACAAGTCACACGTGCTCCAAAACAATTAGTCATGAATTAATCATAACAATAATATCACATATAGGTTTCAACAAAGCATGAATAATTAATGACATGATGAATGTATGAACATAAAGAGAATAGAGTCCTTACACAGGGCCTATGAAGCTTCGAGGTCTCACGATACTAGTCTTCACTGATGACGACTCGATGAATGAATGACTCGTGCAGTCGTACAAATTTCACGACTCACAAAACCAGACTGTCCAGATTGTCATAACCTGACAGTCCCACTAGTACCGCATCGGTAGAGCCACATAACTCACATATCAGGGTATCTCACAACCCAACCTGTCTATGATACCATCTTCTGTAACACCCCCAAATCCTATTGGGTTATTACAGTGTCGTGGACCCCATGCCAGGAGATCCACCAGGCGAACATGACTAAAATACATTAAATTAAACAACAAGGAAAAATCATAGTCCCTACCATGATATCCGACACAATATTCCGATAAGGAATTTCAACGACAACGATGGGCCTACATGGCCAAAAATAAAATACAACATCATCCACGAGCATCTGCTCGGGTAATACATAATGACAATGGTGTGACAGTGTGAACACTCAGTAGCCGACCAACATGAACAACTCGGACTAGTATCGCTCGAATGCCTCGTCGCCATCATCATGCCCCTGTGTCTCAACTCTCTCATCGCAAGCACCTAAAACATGAAAATATGTTCCGCCCCCATGGGGTCAGTCATCCAGATAATGAATATCAAATACATGTATAACATGATATGCATCCAAAGGCAGAATGAAACGGTACAATGATAATAATAATACGAGATGCTCACAAACCAAGGTAAGAACCGAGCATTCGTGAAACACTATGCCCACGGCATACTATTAATACACCTTTCGACGAGGTTAGAACATAAGTGACCAACGGCGAATCATAATCACAGAGTACCACAATGAATTACACGACATGAACCAAACCAGAACTGAATTAATTATGAATCACAATGCCCGAAGGCTCCAATGAAATTACCAAGACAATCACAAATTCCTGAAAGCCACTCACGCGAAGCTGTCAAATATCACAATCACATGAAGCCAAAACAGCCCGAAGCTATTATCGATTAGGGCCGAAGCCACGGCACGAAGCCGTATCACCATTAGGGCCGAAGCCACGGCACGAAGCCGTATCACCATGAGGGTGAAGCCCGCACGGCAGCCGTATCGAGTGGGGCGAAGCCACGCACGGCCGTATCACAATGAGGGCCGAAGCCACGGCACGAAGCCGTATCACAATGAGGGCCGAAGCCACGGCACGAAGCCGTATCACAATTAGGGCCGAAGCCACGGCACGAAGCCGTATCACAATTAGGGCCTAAGCCACGGCACGAGGCCGTATCACAATGAGACCATCCAATGGTCGTTGACCTACTGAGTTGTAGGTGTTGGGGGAAACAACCGCGAAGGTTCAGGCCCCACCAAACTTACCCCATAATGAGCACTAGTCGAGACTAGCCTCCAAACATAATTAATCACAAACGGTAATGATTCCAAGATTACCGAATTCACGAGAATGATAGTGTGCTGCCTTGAGTCGGCCAACAAAACAACAATAACTCACGGATGGGTACCGTCCTCGGCGGTCCTAATTCAATACCTCGATTACTTTAGAATGGTCAATCGATAACAACGACACAATGGATGGGAACTACCCTCGATAGCCCCAATTCAATATCTCGATTGCCTTAGAATGGCCAACCAATATCAATGATGCAGCGGATGATTCAATACCTCGATTGCCTTAAAACGGCCAATCGATAACAATGATACAATGAATGATTGAGCACCTCGATTGCCTTAGAACGGCTAATCGATGACAATGAGACAATGAATGATTAAACTCCTCGATTGCCTTAGAACGGCCAATCGATAACAATGATATAACGAATGATTGAGCACCTAGATTGCCTTAGAACGGATAATCGATGACAATGATACAATAAATGATTGAGCACCTCGATTTCCTTAGAACAGCTAATCGATGACAATGATACAATGAATGATTGAGCACCTCGATTGCCTTAGAACGGCTAATCGATGACAATGATATAATGAATGATTGAGCACCTCGATTGCCTTAGAACGGCTAATCGATGACAATGATACAATGAATGATTGAGCACCTCGATTGCCTTAGAACGGCTAATCGATGACGATGAGACAATGAATGATTGAGTACCTCGATTGCCTTAGAATAGCTAATCGATGACAATGAGACAATGAATGATTGAGCACCTCGATTGCCTTAGAACGGCTAATCGATGACAATGAGACAATGAATGATTGAGCACCTCGATTGCCTTAGAACGGCTAATCGATAACAATGATACAATAAATGATTGAGCACCTCGATTGCCTTAGAACGATTAATCGATGACAATGAGACAATGAATGATTGAGCACCTCGATTGCCTTAGAACGGCTAATCGATGACAATGAGACAATGAATGATTGACCACCTCGATTGCCTTAGAACGGCTAATCGATATCAATGATACAATGAATGCCTCGTCACCTTTAATCGGCTCCCAACAACAAAGATGAGAACGAATACGACAATGCCTTCAATCGGCCAATACAACATGAATGACAGGACGCCAACAGTAATTACAATGATTACAACAACATCTTAGATCGACATCAATATTAACAACAACAACCAATACATCGATACCGCGGACCGGTGATCGATAATAACATTAACAACGAATATCCCAATGCCTTACCGGCCATTAATGAATGATAATAAAGATTTGGCATAATTTTCGAAGAGTATCGTATCGAACGATCCCCTAATACCAATGAACTTATGAAGATACTAAGTCTCGGAATGATACAACACATTCATACACATATATGATAACATTAATCTCATTGACTAGTACAAGTATAAAACTTGCCTCAACTGAAGGCGATGAAACCATTCCACGAACAACGAACGGCATACTCCGATAAACACAAGTACTCGAACAACCTTGAATGAAATACAATTCATTCAATAATATAATATCAATCGAAATCAACATAACGACCGAAAGAAACTCTTTGAGGCATTTAATCGAACGCTAAATATTCAAAGTTCCTCAAGAGCCTAAGAATCATCAATCGGATTGAACGAATCGAAAATATGGATATACAATCCATAGAACACGATTAATAATGTTTACTAACATCAACCGATTCATCAAAATCGGACTAGAATCGAAATCAAGAACAAATTCCCCAAAAAGTCAACTTGGAGGAAAATCAAGAAATATACCTTGATTTGTGAAGAACACGGATGGATGATGATATAATCAACAAGAATCTTCCAAAACGTCTTGGAATTGATTAGAATCGGCCAAGAACTCAATTTCCCGAACCTCCCATCGCCATACCGAAAAAAGGAGAAAAACGAGTAAAAATGAAGGTCGGCCGAGCCCGATCTATATAGCCGGCGGGTTACTGGCGTAACAGCGGTGCTACGGCGTAACTCGGCCCTTACGGCCGTACTCGGCGAGCCTTACGGCCGTAGCAAGCAATCGTCAAAAATCGCCCGACTTTGGCGGACACTTACGGTCGTGGCGCACATTACGGCCGTAATCGGCCTCGTCCGGAAGATGCCCAGCGCCGTCTGTTGTAACTCTCGGCCCTTATGGCGTGGCGGCATTCGAGGCCATGCACCGAGCACGTCTGGTCATGCTTAGGCACCTTACGGCCGTAACTCGGCGAGCCAGCAGCTCGTGGCCACTCCGACGGTCCGAACGACGCCGAAACCCAAACCTGAATATGAATCAAAGATACGGTTACGAAGTACTCGCAAAGACGAATCCAAGCGCTAAGAGAACACACGATTCCGACCACCCGAAGGCTCGAAATTCGACAACGGAAGTAATTACCCCAAACTTTGGGAAATTACGAAAATGGCCCAAAACATCCGAAATACACGATACACGATCGAAACACCAAGCCAAAGCTCACAAAATGAATAATAACATTAAATGAACTTACGAGAAACTCGAAACAATAGTTTCGGACGAGATTCGCAAGAATCGAACTCAAGTGCAGAAAAGCCGCTAAAGAACACGGATCTCAA
This sequence comes from Orobanche coerulescens, assembly GCA_033398695.1. NCBI lineage: Eukaryota > Viridiplantae > Streptophyta > Magnoliopsida > Lamiales > Orobanchaceae > Orobanche > Orobanche coerulescens. Next base: position 22,640,701 of record CM065810.1, read on the forward strand.
CAAAACTATACCGAAACAAACTCGGATGACAAAAAGTGCAGAATTAATCATTCTCAGAATGACGATACGGTTATGAACGAGTCATTAAAACAGACTTCCGCCAAAAAAAGAAAATTATCGAAAAATCGAAATTGCGGATATTACATACTACCCCCCTTAAAAGAAGTTTCGTCCCGAAACTTAGAACAAGTAGGGAGAAGAAATATCCCACCAGGAAAAATCAACGAGATACACAAGAACAAAAATGATCATAATGAATGATAATGAATCGAAATCCAACAAGGATCAAGAATGACTCACCGGGGTGAAATGAAAACGTAATGAGCGATAGTTCAAATGAAATGATTGGAACCATTGTTCCCCGTGAAGTGAATGATCAGTTTGATAATTATAAGTCTCAACGTGATTGATATATGATGAATGAATTATATGAATGAATGAATGACAAATGAAATGAATGATTATCTTATTAGAGCAAGAATTAACTTGCTCAAACCGTGATGAATGTCTATTGTATCACGGTTAAAGCAAACAACGGTCGAACTCGTCTTCTTAGATGAAGATGCTCTCGGCCACGAAGACGACTGAAAGCGATCTCTTGGGCGTCGGAGTTCGATGTCCCTCGACAACTCTTCCCATGCAGGCGGGAAAGTCACGTGATAATTACGGATCTCGTATGAAGATCGCATTATGATTATGAGACGGAATGATAACAATGAGCATACACGCTCAAACACAATGAATGCGTTAATAATGTAATGAAATGATCGTCAACATGGCGCTGGAATATGATAAGATCGCATGAAAGATCAAGTGAGGTAACATGATTATCGATGAAATTACTGAAATGATTAACTTGAACAATTTAACAAGGTTTAAAATTCGATCCATAAGATCAACAAGCGAACCGTGAGATGGTGGATGATTAATGAATTAAGCGAACAATGAGATTATGCAGTGATGAATGAATTAAGCGGCGATGAGATTATTTGAGTGATCAATGAATTAAGCGGGCGATGAGATTAAGCGAGTGATGAATGAATTAAGCCGAATAATGAGTTTAAGCGAGTGATGAATGAATTAAGCGAGCGATGAGATTGGTGAGTGATGAATGAATTAAGCGAACAATGAGATTAACTGAGTGATGAATGAATTAACCGAGCGATGAGATTGGTGAGTGGTGAATGAACTAACTGAGCGATGAGATTGGTGAGTGGTGAATGAATTAACCGAACAATGAGATTAACTGTGTGATGAATGAATTAACTGAACGATGAGATTAACTGGGTGACGAATGAACTACCTGAACGATGAGATTGACTGAGTGATGAATGAATTAACTGAACAATGAGATTAACTGAGTGATGAATGAATTAACTGAACGATGAGATTGACTGAGTGATGAATGAACTAACTGAACAATGAGATTGACTGAGTGATGAATGAATTAACATGATCGACAGGATCAAAATAATGATTGAGGATTATTAACTGATGAATGAGTTGATCCTTAACGCTTACATAAGTCACACGTGCTCCAAAACAATTAGTCATGAATCAATCATAACAATAATATCACATATAGGTTTCAACAAAGCATGAATTATTAATGACATGATGAATGTATGAACCTAAAGAGAATAGAGTCCTTACACAGGGCCTATGAAGCTTCGAGGTCTCACGATACTAGTCTTCACTGATGACGACTCGATGAATGAATGACTCGTGCAGTCGTACAAATTTCACGACTCACAAAACGAGACTGTCCAGATTGTCATAACCTGACAGTCCCACTAGTACCGCATCGGTAGAGCCACATAACTCACATATCAGGGTATCTCACAACCCAACCTGTCTATGATACCATCTTCTGTAACACCCCCAAATCCTATTGGGTTATTACAGTGTCGTGGACCCCATGCCAGGAGATCCACCAGGCGAACATGACTAAAATACATTAAATTAAACAACAAGGAAAAATCATAGTCCCTACCATGATATCCGACACAATATTCCGATAAGGAATTTCAACGACAACGATGGGCCTACATGGCCAAAAATAAAATACAACATCATCCACGAGCATCTGCTCGGGTAATACATAATGACAATGACTGACAGACTGACGAACACTCCAACTGACTGACCAACATGAACAACTCGGACTAGTATCGCTCGAATGCCTCGTCGCCATCATCATGCCCCTGTGTCTCAACTCTCTCATCGCAAGCACCTAAAACATGAAAATATGTTCCGCCCCCATGGGGTCAGTCATCCAGATAATGAATATCAAATACATGTATAACATGATATGCATCCAAAGGCAGAATGAAACGGTACAATGATAATAATAATACGAGATGCTCACAAACCAAGGTAAGAACCGAGCATTCGTGAAACACTATGCCCACGGCATACTATTAATACCTGCTCGACAGGTTAGAACATAAGTGCCCAACGGCAAATCATAATCACAGAGTACCACAATGAATTACACGACATGAACCAAACCAGAACTGAATTAATTATGAATCACAATGCCCGAAGGCTCCAATGAAATTACCAAGACAATCACAAATTCCTGAAAGCCACTCAGGCGAAGCTGTCAAATATCATAATCACATGAAGCCAAAACAGCCCGAAGCTATTATCGATTAGGGCCGAAGCCACGGCACGAAGCCGTATCACCATTAGGGCCGAAGCCACGGCACGAAGCCGTATCACCATGAGGGCTGAAGCCACGGCACGAAGCCGTATCACAATTAGGGCCGAAGCCACGGCACGAAGCCGTATCACAATGAGGGCCGAAGCCACGGCACGAAGCCGTATCACAATGAGGGCCGAAGCCACGGCACGAAGCCGTATCACAATTAGGGCCGAAGCCACGGCACGAAGCCGTATCACAATTAGGGCCGAAGCCACGGCACGAAGCCGTATCACAATGAGACCATCCAATGGTCGTTGACCTACTGAGTTGTAGGTGTTGGGGGAAACAACCGCGAAGGTTCAGGCCCCACCAAACTTACCCCATAATGAGCACTAGTCGAGACTAGCCTCCAAACATAATTAATCACAAACGGTAACGATTCCAAGATTACCGAATTCACGAGAATGATAGTGTGCTGCCTTGAGTCGGCCAACAAAACAACAATAACTCACGGATGGGTACCGTCCTCGGCGGTCCTAATTCAATACCTCGATTACTTTAGAATGGTCAATCGATAACAACGACACAACGGATGGGAACTACCCTCGATAGCCCCAATTCAATATCTCGATTGCCTTAGAATGGCCAACCAATATCAATGATGCAGCGGATGATTCAATACCTCGATTGCCTTAAAACGGCCAATCGATAACAATGATACAATGAATGATTGAGCACCTCGATTGCCTTAGAACGGCTAATCGATGACAATGAGACAATGAATGATTAAACTCCTCGATTGCCTTAGAACGGCCAATCGATAACAATGATATAACGAATGATTGAGCACCTAGATTGCCTTAGAACGGATAATCGACGACAATGATACAATAAATGATTGAGCACCTCGATTTCCTTAGAATAGCTAATAGATGACAATGATACAATGAATGATTGAGCACCTCGATTGCCTTAGAACGGCTAATCGATGACAATTATATAATGAATGATTGAGCACCTCGATTGCCTTAGAACGGCTAATCGATGACAATGATACAATGAATGATTGAGCACCTCGATTGCCTTAGAACGGCTAATCGATGACGATGAGACAATGAATGATTGAGTACCTCGATTGCCTTAGAATAGCTAATCGATGACAATGAGACAATGAATGATTGAGCACCTCGATTGCCTTAGAACGGCTAATCGATGACAATGAGACAATGAATGATTGAGCACCTCGATTGCCTTAGAACGGCTAATCGATAACAATGATACAATAAATGATTGAGCACCTCGATTGCCTTAGAACGATTAATCGATGACAATGAGACAATGAATGATTGAGCACCTCGATTGCCTTAGAACGGCTAATCGATGACAATGAGACAATGAATGATTGACCACCTCGATTGCCTTAGAACGGCTAATTGATAACAATGATACAATGAATGCCTCGTCACCTTTAATCGGCTGCCAACAACAAAGATGAGAACGAATACGACAATGCCTTCAATCGGCCAATACAACATGAATGACAGGACGTCAACATTAATTACAATGATTACAACAACATCTTAGATCGACATCAATATTAACAACAACAACCAATACATCGATACCGCGGACCGGTGATCGATAATAACATTAACAACGAATATCCCAATGCCTTACCGGCCATTAATGAATGATAATAAAGATTTGGCATAATTTTCGAAGAGTATCGTATCGAACGATCCCCTAATACCAATGAACTTATGAAGATACTAAGTCTCGGAATGATACAACACATTCATACACATATATGATAACATTAATCTCATTGACTAGTACAAGTATAAAACTTGCCTCAACTGAAGGCGATGAAACCATTCCACGAACAACGAACGGCATACTCCGATAAACACAAGTACTCGAACAACCTTGAATGAAATACAATTCATTCAATAATATAATATCAATCGAAATCAACATAACGACCGAAAGAAACTCTTTGAGGCATTTAATCGAACGCTAAATATTCAAAGTTCCTCAAGAGCCTAAGAATCATCAATCGGATTGAACGAATCGAAAATATGGATATACAATCCATAGAACACGATTAATAATGTTTACTAACATCAACCGATTCATCAAAATCGGACTAGAATCGAAATCAAGAACAAATTCCCCAAAAAGTCAACTTGGAGGAAAATCAAGAAATATACCTTGATTTGACGAAGAACACGGATTGGATGATGATATAATCAACAAGAATCTTCCAAAACGTCTTGGAATTGATTAGAATCGGCCAAGAACTCAATTTCCCGAACCTCCCATCGCCAGCCGCCGAAAAAAGGAGAAAAACGAGTAAAAATGAAGGTCTGGCCGAGCCCAGTCTATATATAGCCGGCAGGGTTACGGCCGTAACCGGCAGTGCTTTACGGCCGTAACTCGGCCCTTACGGCCGTACTCGGCAGGCCTTACGGCCGTAACCGGCAATCGTCAAAAAATCTGCCCAGCACCTGGCGGACACTTACGGTCGTAACTGGCACACATTACGGCCGTAATCGGCCTTCGTCCGGAAGATGCCCAGCGCCCGTACGGCTGTAACTCTCGGCCCTTATGGCCGTAACTGGCATTCGTCAGGCCATGCCTGCCGAGCACGTCTGATCATGTCGGCACCTTGGTAAGTAACTCGCCGGCAGGCCAGCTCGGCCGTGGCCACTCAAGCCAGTCCGAGCAGCCGAAACCCAAACCTGAATATGAATCAAAGATACGGTTACGAAGTACTCGCAAAGACGAATCCAAGCGCTAAGAGAACACACGATTCCGACCACCCGAAGGCTCGAAATTCGACAACGGAAGTAATTACCCCAAACTTTGGGAAATTACGAAAATGGCCCAAAACATCCGAAATACACGATACACGATCGAAACACCAAGCCAAAGCTCACAAAATGAATAATAACATTAAATGAACTTACGAGAAACTCGAAACAATAGTTTCGGACGAGATTCGCAAGAATCGAACTCAAGTGCAGAAAAGCCGCTAAAGAACACGGATCTCAACAAAACGATACCGAAACAAACTCGGATGACAAAAAGTGCAGAATTAATCATTCTCAGAATGACGATACGGTTATGAACGAGTCATTAAAACAGACTTCCGCCAAAAAAAGAAAATTATCGAAAAATCGAAATTGCGGATATTACATACTACCCCCCTTAAAAGAAGTTTCGTCCCGAAACTTAGAACAAGTAGGGAGAAGAAATATCCCACCAGGAAAAATCAACGAGATACACAAGAACAAAAATGATCATAATGAATGATAATGAATCGAAATCCAACAAGGATCAAGAATGACTCACCGGGGTGAAATGAAAACGTAATGAGCGATAGTTCAAATGAAATGATTGGAACCATTGTTCCCCGTGAAGTGAATGATCAGTTTGATAATTATAAGTCTCAACGTGATTGATATATGATGAATGAATTATATGAATGAATGAATGACAAATGAAATGAATGATTATACTATTACCGAGCAAGAATTAACTTGCTCAAAACCGGTGATGAATGTCCTATTGTATCACAGTTAAAGCAAACAACAGTCGAACTCGTCTTCTTAGATGAAGATGCTCTCCCAGCACGAAGACGACTAGAAAACGATCTCTTGGACGTCGGAGTTCGATGTCCCTCTGACAGCTCTTCCCATACCGAGGCAGGAAAGTCACGTGATAATTACAGATCTCGTATGAAGATCGCATTATGATTATGAGACGGAATGATAACAATGAGCATACACGCTCAAACACAATGAATGCGTTAATAATGTAATGAAATGATCGTCAACATGACGCTGGAATATGATAAGATCGCATGAAAGATCAAGTGAGGTAACATGATTATCTGATGAAATTCCTGAAATGATTACCTTGAACAAGTTAACAAGGTTGAAAATTCGATCCATAAGATCAACAACTGAACCGTGAGATGGACTGGATGATTAATGAATTAACTGAACAATGAGATTGTCTGAGTGATGAATGAATTAACTGAGCGATGAGATTGACTGAGTGATCAATGAATTAACTGGGCGATGAGATTAACTGAGTGATGAATGAATTAACTGAATAATGAGTTTAACTGAGTGATGAATGAATTAACTGAACGATGAGATTGACTGAGTGATGAATGAATTAACTGAACAATGAGATTAACTGAGTGATGAATGAATTAACTGAACGATGAGATTGACTGAGTGGTGAATGAACTAACTGAACGATGAGATTGACTGAGTGGTGAATGAATTAACTGAACAATGAGATTAACTGTGTGATGAATGAATTAACTGAACGATGAGATTAACTGGGTGACGAATGAACTACCTGAACGATGAGATTGACTGAGTGATGAATGAATTAACTGAACAATGAGATTAACTGAGTGATGAATGAATTAACTGAACGATGAGATTGACTGAGTGATGAATGAACTAACTGAACAATGAGATTGACTGAGTGATGAATGAATTAACATGATCGACAGGATCAAAATAATGATTGAGGATTATTAACTGATGAATGAGTTGATCCTTAACGCTTACATAAGTCACACGTGCTCCAAAACAATTAGTCATGAATCAATCATAACAATAATATCACATATAGGTTTCAACAAAGCATGAATTATTAATGACATGATGAATGTATGAACATAAAGAGAATCGAGTCCTTACACGGGTCATACGAAGCTTCGAGGTCTCACGATACTAGTCTTCACTAACGACGACTCGATGAATGAATGACTCGTGCAGTCGTATAAATTTCACGACTCACAAAACCAGACTGTCCAGATTGTCATAACCTGACAGTCCCACTACTACCGCATCGGTAGAGCCACATAACTCACATATCAGGGTATCTCACAACCCAACCTGTCTCTGATACCATTTTCTGTAACACCCCCAAATCCTATTAGGTTATTACAGTGTCGTGGACCCCACGCTAGGAGATCCACCAGGCGAACATGACTAAAATACATTAAATTAAACAACAAGGAAAAATCATAGTCCCTACCATGATATCCGACACAATATTCCGATAAGGAATTTCAACGACAACGATGGGCCTACATGACCAAAAATAAAATACAACATCATCCACGAGCATCTGCTCGGGTAATACATAATGACAATGACTGACAGACTGAAGAACACTCCAACTGACTGACCAACATGAACAACTCGGACTAGTATCGCTCGAATGCCTCGTCGCCATCATCATGCCCCTATGTCTCAACTCTCTCCTCGCAAGCACCTAAAACATGAAAACATGTTCCGCCCCCATGGGGTCAGTCATCCAGATAATGAATATCAAATACATGTATAACATGATATGTATCCAAAGGCAGAATGAAATGGTACAATGATAATAATAATACGAGATGCTCACAAACCAAGGTAAGAATCGAGCATTCGTGAAACACTATGCCCACGGCATATATTAATACCTGCTCGATAGGTTAGAACATAAGTGCCCAACGAAGAATCATAATCACAGAGTACCACAATGAATTACACAACATGAACCAAACCAGAACTGAATTAATTATGAATCACAATGCCCGAAGGCTCCAATGAAATTACCAAGACAATCACAATGTCCTGAAAGCCACTCAGCCGAAGCTGTCAAATATCACAATCACATGAAGCTAAAATAGCCCGAAGCTGTTATCGATTAGGGCCGAAGCCATGGCACGAAGCCGTATCACCATTAGGGCCGAAGCAACAGCACGAAGCCGTATCACCATGAGGGCCGAAGCCACGGCACGAAGCCGTATCCCAATTAGGGCCGAAGCCACGGCACGAAGCCATATCACAATGAGAGCCGAAGCCACGGAACGAAGCCATATCACAATGAGGGCCGACGCCACGGCACGAAGCCGTATCACAATTAGGGCCAAAGCCACGGCACGAAGCCGTATCACAATTAGGGCCGAAGCCACGGCACGAAGTCGTATCACAATTAGGGCCGAAGCCACGGCACGAAGCCGTATCACAATGAGACCATCCAATGGTCGTTAACCTACTGAGTTGTAGGTGTTGGGGGAAACAACCGTGAAGGTTCAGGCCCCACCAAACTTATCCCATAATGAGCACTAGTCGAGACTAGCCTCCAAACATAATTAATCACAAACGGTAATGATTCCAAGATTACCGAATTCACGAGAATGATAGTGTGCTGCCTTGAGTCGGCCAACACGACAACAATGACTCACGGATGGGTACCGTCCTCGGCGGTCCCAATTCAATACCTCAATTACTTTAGAATGGTCAATCGATAACAACGACACAGCGGATGGGAACTACCCTCGATAGCCCCAATTCAATACCTCGATTGCCATAGAATGGCCAACCGATAACAATGATGCAGCGGATGATTCAATACCTCGATTGCCTTAAAACGGTCAATCGATAACAATGATACAACGAATGATTGAGCACCTCGATTGCCTTAGAACGGCCAATCGATGACAATGAGACAATGATGAACTCCTCGATTGCCTTAGAACGGTCAATCGATAACAATGATATAACGAATTATTGAGCACCTCGATTGCCTTAGAACGGCTAATCGATGACAATGATACAATGAATGATTGAGCACCTCGATTTCCTTAGAACGGCTAATCGATGACAATGATATAATGAATGATTGAGCACCTCGATTGACTTAGAACGGCTAATCGATGACAATGATATAATGAATGATTGAGCACCTCGATTGCCTTAGAATGGCTAATCGATGACAATGATACAATGAATGATTGAGCACCTCGATTACCTTAGAACGGCTAATCGATGATAATGAGACAATGAATGATTGAGCACCTCGATTGCCTTAGAACGGCTAATCGATGACAATGAGACAATGAATGATTGAGCACCTCGATTGCCTTAGAACGGCTAATCGATGACAATGAGACAATGAATAATTGAGCACCTCGATTGCCTTAGAACGGCTAATCGATAACAATGATATAATGAATGATTGAGCACCTCGATTGCCTTAGAACGGCTAATCGATGACAATGAGACAATGAGTGATTGAGCACCTCGATTGCCTTAGAACGGATAATCGATGACAATGAGACAATGAATGATTGAGCACCTCGATTGCCTTAGAACGGCTAATCGATAACAATGATACAATGAATGCCTCGGCACCTTTAATCAGCTACCGACGACAAAGATGAGAACGAATATGACAATGCCTTCAATCGGCCAATACAACATGAATGACAGGACGCCAACATTAATTACAATGATTACAACAACGTCTTAGATCGACATCAATATTAACAACAACCGATACATCGATACCGCGAATTGGTGATCGATAATAACATTAACAACGAATATCTCAATGCCTTACCGGCCATTAATGAATGATAATAAACATTTGGCATAATTGCCGAATAGTATCATATCGAATGATCACCTAATATCAATGACCTTATGAATAGACTAAGTCTCGGAATGATACAACACATTCATACACATATATGATAACATTAATCTCATTGACTAGTACAAGTATAAAACTTGCCTCAACCGAAGGCGATGAAACCCTTCCACGAACAACGAACGGCGTCCTCCGATAAACATAAGTACTCGAACAACCTTGAATGAAATACAATTCATTAAATAACACAATATCTATCGGAATCAACATAACGACCGAAAGAAACTCTTTGAGGCATTTAATCGAACACTAAATGTTCAAAGTTCCTCAAGAGCCTAAGAATCATCAATCGGGTTGAACGAATCGAAAATATGGATATAAAATACATAGAACACGATTAATAATGTTTACTAACATCAACCGATTCATCAAAATCGGACTAGAATCGAAATCAAGAATAAATTCCCCAAAAAGTCAACTTGGAGGAAAATCAAGAAATATACCTTGATTCGACGAAGAACACGGATTAGATGATGATATAATCAACAAGAATCTTCCAAAATATCTTGGAATTGATTAGAATCGGCCAAGAACTCGATTTCCCGAACCTCCTGTCGCCAGCCGCCGAAAAAGGGAGAAAAATGAGTAAAAATGAAGGTCTGGCCGAGCCGAGGCTATATATAGCCGACAGGGTTACGGCCGTAACCGGAAGTGCCTTATGGCCGTAACTCGGCCCTTACGGCCGTACTCAGTAGGCCTTACGGCCGTAACCGGCATTCGTCAAAAAATCTGCCCAGCACCTATCGGACACTTACGGCCGTAACTGGCACACATTACGGCCGTAACCGGCCTTCATCCGGAAGATGCCCAGCGCCCGTACGGCCGTAACTCTCGGCCCTTACGGGCGTAACTGGCATTCATCAGGCCATGCCTGCCGAGCACGTATGGCCGTAACCGGCACCTTACGGCCGTATCTCGGCCAGGCCAGGCCCGGCTCCGGCCGTGGCCACTCCGACGGTCCGAACGATGCCGAAACCCAAACCTGAATATGAATCGAAGATACGGTTACGAAGTACTCGCAAAGACGAATCCAAGTTCTAAGAGAACACACGATTCCGACCACCCAAAGGCTCGAAATTCGACAACGGAAGTAATTACCCCAAACTTTGGGAAATTACGAAAATGGCCCAAAACGTCTGAAATACACGATACACGATTGAAACACCAAGACAAAGCTCACAACATGAATAATAACATGAAATGAACTTACGAGAAACTCGAAACAACAGTTTCAGATGAGATTCGCAAGAATCGAACTCAAGTGCGGAAAAGCCGCTAAAGAACACGGATCTCAACAAAACGATACCGAAACGAACTCAGATGACAAAAGGTGCAGAATTAATCATTCTCATAATGACGATACGGTTATGAGCGAGTCGTTAAAATGGACTTCCGCCAAAAAAGAAAATTATCAGAAAATCGAAATTGCGGATATTACATTCCACATCTCTCTGTGGAGGCAAATCAGGTAACTCGTCTGGAAATACATTGGCGTATTCTCTCACTATCGGGATATCCACCAATGACACTGATGATTTCTCGGTCTTGGTCATATAGCACCAATAACCAACACACCCCTAATTGAGTAATTTCACTGCTTTCATCATATTCATAACCTTTCCGGAACAGCTGGGATTACTCCCCTGAAATACACCATCGTCTAAAATGATAGTGACCCTATGTTTACGGACAATAAGGATGGCATCATGACGGTCCATCTAATAAATACCCAAAATGATCATCTCTAGGTAAATCTACCACGATCAGGTCTGCCAACCAAACACGGCCATGAAACTGAATCGGACAATTCTTAATCTCACGATATCCGATAATTCTTCTACTCACGTAGTCCAATGATATAAGGCTCAAAATTAGTAGCACTATCCAGATGAAGTCTACTCAAGCATGACTCGGAAATGAATGAATGCGATGCACCAGTATCAAAAAGGGTACACACAGGTTGAGATAAAATTTCGAGTGTACCTGAGATCATTCGGGCCTCTGGATCGTCGGTCCTCTTCATCTCATAAATTCGGGGCTTGCCAGCCCCAGAACCGGATGCTCCTGTCTGATAGCTGTGGGCTCCGCCTTTGTTTGCTCCCGTCGTCTTAAACGATGCGGACTGAGTGGCCTGATTCTGAACTGCTGACTACTTCTGGGCCTGAGATGCCGCCGGAGTAGGTTTGGAGTCTCTTCAGCAAAAACGGGTCTTATGCCCCGCAATCCCACAGTTATTACATGTGAGGGTCGGCTTCGGACACTTAGTACTAAAATGACCCTGTTCTACACAGTTGTAACAGGTGATGGCCGAACTGGCCGCTCGGGACTGAGATTCGGCGGGTTTAGGCGCTGTAAGGGGTCGATCAGAAAAAGTAGAGCCCACACGAGGCTTCTTGAAGGTTGCCTGACCGCCTTCGGACTGATTACGATTCTTCGATTTCTTGCCGGAAGATGAAGTCTGATTCTTAGAAATTTCCTTAGCAATAAGCTCATAAGCAAGAGCTTTCTCGATGAATTCGGCCAAAGTAGTGCAATGATGATTAAGCAATTGAAGTCTCATACGAGGTTTCAACCTCTTACTGAAATACTTGATTTTATCCGCCCGCGAGTGGATAATAGATGAGGCGAAAGGCAGTAGCTCTTTAAATTTCTCGACAATGGCGAGAACATCTTCTTCCGTTGAGGGGTCAGGACTGAGTAATTCTGACATTTTTTTGCCTCCCTGAGTGGGGCCGGATAATATCTTTCCATCATGAGAGTCTTGAACTGGTCCCACGTATAAGATCCATCGGTGGGCTTCAGAGATAGCCACCAAGAGTGAGTGCTCTTACCTAGATAGTAAGCCGCGACTGAAACCTTGTGCCCTTCGGGACACTCCACCATAGCAAACAACTTCTCAAAATGCTCGAGCCAGTAAATAATGTCCGCCGGCTCAGATGATCCCTCGAATGTAGGTGGCCTCTGGCGAGAGATGTCATTGATGATACTGCTCACACTCCTCTCTTGCCTCTGAGGTGGCGGCGGAGGAGCCTGCTGATTCTGAGCCGTTGTGCCTAATTAGTCTTATGGAGGCATGTTACCGTGTGCACAGTCCATTGTGTCAGTGAACCCGATCACATGACTATCAAGTGACCGACTAAAAATTCCATACATTCCCCACCCGGCCACGCCATATGAACCCAGAAGATCACAAGAACAAAAGTAACCAATGAACATGAATGAATAACAATCCGACAAGGGTCAAGAATGACTCACCGAGATGGTATAATAATGAAATAAATGGTAGCTCATTGAAATGATTGGAACCGTTGTTCCTTATGAATTGAATGATTAATTTGATACTTGTTGTGTCGAGATTTATTCACCTCGACAGGCGATCGACTACAAGGCCGAGCGACCGAGTCCACAACCAATCAAGCTATGGCGAACTCGCCTAAGCGAAGATACCAGACCACCTCCAGGTATCTAGTGATCGACTCCCAAGGCAATCGCCCTTTGACACCTAGCGATCGACTCTGGTGCCTGGCTAATGACGATCGTCCTACGCCCCGAACAGGGACCATCGTCCGTCAAAGTCCATGAAGACTGGACCTCAAAGCAGCGCCCATGTGCAGATCCGCGATAGGCACCGCGTTTCATGGATCATTGACCACAGCCTATCACCACCTTCTCACCTACCGACAAGCCCGCCGAAAGGTACAAGGTGGGACCGCCCGTGACAGCGACTGAGACGCGTGCAGACTTCTCATTAGACCGCACAGCTGGCTGCCAGCAACTCCTGCAGGCATTAAGGGGACCAGCCCATGTGCTAAAAGACGATCGCCCGCTTATTATAATACAGCAAAGGCGATCGCCCAGTGGCTCCCAGTCCTATAAATATGGAACTTCCAGCAACTGGAGAAAGGTTCCTCTCAGGATCACTCATAACAGAGAAGGGTTCACGAATTCTCCATTCAGTTCAGAGAAAAACTCTGTGTTCCAACTTCATTCAGAGAAATACATAAAAACATACTTACGTTCAAGCTCTTGGCTTCATCTTCGGAATCTACCTCAGGATTTCTATCTCAGTACCTCTCATCTAGAAGACGGTCGGCAGATGCAAGGAGTCTCCACAGCGCAGATCCGAAGAATCTCTCAAGCCCAGGAGCTCAAGTACACAGCAGATACACACCGTGAGAGACTGTCGATTTCTCACGGTTGTCATAGCTCCTCAACGTTGTTACAAGAACTCACAGAGCATCATATCTGGTTCTTCCGGCAATCTACACGGTCACTAGCTAAGATAACTAGAAGTCTTTACACTCACTGTAATAGATTCTAACATTAATACTTGTATCCCAGAATATTTGTATTAATAACATCTTGCGAGAGCATTCAAGCCCGGGACTAACAACCCCGGCAAATCTTCTGTTATTTACTTTCCCCACGAAAGTGTTCTCGCACTTTGTTTGCTATCCACTCATTCCAGCAATACTATCTTCGGATAATATTTTGGGTAGCAACAATTGGCGCTAGAAGAAGGGCAATCTATACCTTCATTTTTATTCCTACCGTCCCGAAGAACACTCACTGTTCTCGGGGCATATACTTGAAGTGACACTCACTGCTCTTCAAAGAAAGCCTTCAGAATCATGACGTCCGCCGCCACATCGAAGAGAGCCATTCTCCAAACCGCCGGACACCATATCCCGGCTCAATCCGAACCCCAGCCGATGGCCGGGGAAAGCCACGGCAATGCGAGACTCTCGATCCCGCACCTGAGGGGTGGCCACAACCTCTCACTCGACCAGTTCCAAACTGAGGAACAGATCGAGGAGGCTATGGCAATCTTAAAGGAGCGACGGAGAGCATGCGCGTCGCCCGCAATAACTCCCTCGACCATCCGCCGCATGGGCAAACGGAAATTCAATGGGCTACTGGGCGACCGATCATCAGAAATTCCCGATTCGCGAGAAAAGGCTCTCGCACGACCGGACGGGTCCGTATTCAGTCACTTGGGACGCGACCCATCATGGCGACCGAGGCATTCTAGTCCCAACCACGAAACGACGGAATCCGAGTCCGTCACCAGGAGTTCGGCCTACCCAATTCGCATCCAAACGCAGATCAACCGTCTGACTCCCACTCTGATCGCCAGAAGATCAGTACTTGATCGCCTCGGCTCCCACTCCGAGCGTCGAGCCGCGAACAGCCAGGCCACGGCGATGGCCGCTATGCAACGCCAGCTCGACGAGATGAAAGCACTCTTGGACACTGGGGCAAACACCAGTAGAAAGATCATCGGGCCGACCAAGCTGCTCGCGGTCCACGTCGAGCTCGCCCCCGTGCAACCAAGGATCGCTCCTCCCAAAACACCTCTGTATGAAGGGAGATCGGACCCCGAAACCCACCCAAGTAAATTCCGAATTTACATGACCGGGTGTGGGGCAACAGATGCAACCAAGTGCCGAATCTTCCCATTAACATTGGACGAGCTGGCCCATAGGTGGTACGTCTCGCTACCACCGCGATCGATCATCTCTTTTGAGAAACTGGCGAATGACTTCACGTCACACTTCGCTGCCAAGGTCAACAGACCCGAAGGCCCCCACCGCGTGATGAAAATCAGGCAGGGCGAAGACGAAACCGACACAGATTACATCGACCGAGTAGATGAAATCATCCTCACCGGTGATCCCATCAGTGACGAGCTTGATCTCTACTCGGTCCTGAGGGGATTCTACGGTCATTCACCCATGTTTAGACATCTCACCAAGGATATTCCCCCAACCTACGCGATCTTCCGCGCTAAGGCTGCCGACTTTCTGGCTAGGCAAAGACTACTCACCCTCCGCCTAGGCGAGGAAACGCCTCCTCCTGTCCAAAATACGGCGATCGCCAATACCGAAAGTACGGTCGCCAAGTCATCCGGCGACCACAAGGCCTTCGAGGATATGGAAGCCCATCTCCTCCACAAGTTCAACCGAACTCCGGCCCATATTTTCTACGCCATCAAGGGGCGCGAACCGCTGAACAAGCCAAAGGCGATAAGGGACCACGGTCATCTGGACTGCAATCAATATTGTGCCTACCACAAGAGTCCCGGCCACAACACCAACCAATGTCGCGACCTCCTCAAACAGCTCTGGAGATTGTTCGAGGAGGGCAAGTTGGACAGTTATTGGCTTAGCCAGAGCCCCACCAATCTTCCAACACGGTCGCCCGAGTCGAAAGCGAACAGGCTGAAAAGCTCATATGAGCCGACCCCTTGATCAACCTCAGCGACCGTATCTACATGCTTCAATCAAGAGAAGGGAACTTCAGAAGTCTCTCCCCGATTTCCCATCTCATTGAACAAAGGCTACTGCCTGAGCTAACGCTTCGAAAAACTGGAGGACTCGCTCGCCATTTACAGTTCATCATCTAACATGTTGGACTAAGGCACGATATTGCCTCCCCTGCACAACGTACACCGTCGAAGGTCGGCATTTAACATGACGATCCGAGGTGGAAGAGTGCAGCCATGGTCCTGGTGGTCGATGGAACCGACTGCTTAGTCCATGCAAGGTTCCTTTGGGCTGAGATTGCTCGTCCTTCATTTAGATACGAGGCGGGCATAGTCGAAGGACCCTCCAAACAAATCAGTGGACACGATCGCCCGCCCTCGAAGGTCCGTCACTTAGCATGGTGGATCCTTCACAGACAATGCGATGCTTCCCTAACCCCATCTCAACGTATACCGTCGAGGATTGCCATCTAACATGACGATCCGAGGTAGAAAGAGCCAACTAGCCGTAGACGTGGAGTCGATTAATCCGACAACGCCCCGCGCAAGGACTCCTCCAGACCAAGACCGCACGCCCTTCATTTAAATACGAGGCAAGGCGCAGCCTAACGGAGGACCCTCACAATAAAATGAGTCACGAGACAAACAATGTCGCACGCGCACAAGACATGGTCATGGAGTCGGTCCATCGAACTCCGTGACTGTGCACGGTTCCTCAAGACCGAGATGGACAACCTTCCTCGAGGATTCGACAAATCTGAAGACCGCTCACTCAACGATTTATTTTCGTCCCCTTACTTTCACTAAGTGAACAAAAACAAGGGGGAAGAGTGCGGAGCTATTTATACAGCGATCGTCTATATTCAATTACATATGGAGATCGACATTTTTCAGATGTTGTGCAGCGATCGAATTTGTTGTAAAAGTTATCTATATGAATTTATCAATTCACTTAGACATACTACACACGCAACAATCTCTCCTCACACATTTGTACAAAGTCAAGCGAAAGACTCAAAAATAGGAGTCATTCAAGTGATAAATCGAAGAACCAAACGTTCATTACATTACTTGAAGTCTCAAAGGTACATACACGATCGCCTGATGGCCTAAGTACTACAAGGAAAAGCTACAAAATTACAAAGGCAAGAAAAGCTAAAACAAACAAAAACGAAGTGCCTCAGGCCCCTGCCTGGCCTTTGCCTTCAGCCTCCGGAGCGGCCTCCCCGTCCTCCAGAGCGTCGGGATGAACGAGGTTCGCCGGAGTCGGATACCAGCTCAAGTCCACACCGATATTCGTGAGATCCAAGATCGCAAGGAGAAAGCAGGATGGAGAGGATGCTCCAACGCATACGCCTTGAAGTTCTCAGCAAGAGGGCCGACCTCCAACCCTCCCTTCTTAGCATATCGGATCGAGTCAGCGAACGCCATATAATAGGCAAACTCACTGACAAACTCCAAGTTAAGAAAGAGATTGGCCTTGGTCGCCTCTACCTCCTCTTTCAGCTCCGCCATCGCCTGCTGCGCACCTTGGAGCTCGGCCTACCTTGCAGCCGTCTTTTCCCTCGACTCCGCCAGCTCGATATTCAGCCGAGCGATCGTCACCTTCAGTCGATCGGCCTCCTTCTCAGCGGCCATCTGCGAGCGTACAGCCTCTGTCATCCGGTCCCAAAATCGGTCAACCGTCACCCGAGTCATCTCGGCATCCCGTCTCGCCAGCTCAAGCTCTTGGCTCGCCCGCTTAGCTGCATCCAAGGAGTCCTTATCCATTGCCACAATCTTATCGGCGAACTCGGTGTTCTCTTTCCGAGCTGCCTTGAGATCCGCGTGCAGGCGAGTAGTGGAAGGACGCCCCTCAAACTCCTGCACAGCCTGGGCAGCCATGGTCACCGCCTGGAGAGAAAGGGCGAAAGCAGCCTGCATTGTACTCCCAGATCGCTGACGAGCGATCGCATCTAGATCGGTCGTCCAAGCTTTCGGTAAAGCAGAAACGGCCCGGTTGACGTATAGCGGAACATCGCAGGCCTGGCGAGGAGATCGGATCGCCAAAAAATCCCGCACCATCGGCGGACAGGATGGATCTGTGCTACGGATCCTACATCAAAAATGTTGGGATTCGGTGCCTAAAACGAAGGCCCAGCGGAAGCAGTAAAACGAAAATTAATTCGATCTGAATCCCTACGAGGATCGATCGAGCTACGTATATACGAATATCAAAAACGAAATACAAGAGATACGAGAAACATACCCTCGAAGTCCGTTGATTAAATGGTAACCTTCTCTTGAGCTATTCCCCAAGCTCTTGAACGATCCAACGCCGAAAGCACCGCGTCTCTACTTGCCACGCACCGAAAAACGAACGGAATGACAACACCTTGCTATCCTCAGAGGATACGGCTAGAGATAGGTGATGAGGCTTGCAATATGAGATTATCACACTCTATGTGTATAACTCACAACTCTCAATTAATCTCTTGAAATTTCTCAAAGAAAACCAAGAAGAAATGAAGAACAAGAAGAAGACTTGAGAAATGAATTCAAAAAATTCTTTTCTCTCTCTCTCTCTCTCTCTCTCTCTCTCTCTATTCATACGTGAGAAATGAAATGAATATCTATCAATTGAGAGAATGAAGTCTACTCTTCTTATTCAAATTCCACTCACCTTAAAACAACTCATCAAATGAGAATCAACCCCACCATGTCATTATCACCCATTAATCAATGGGAACAAAAACAAAAGGGAATAAGGTGGAAAGTGGGGGCGGCGGCTATGATGAAAAACGGATGAGTTCGGTTCGTTTCGGACTCCTGTGAGTCCAAACAGATAAACTCCGATTATGTTCCGATGTATTTATATCGATTAATTAATCCAATTAATTTTATCATATCAAATACATTATGACATAATTAATTTCTCCAAGAAATAATTATATCCATGAATTAAATTTATCACCCAGTAATTTATTTAATTCATTAGGCCGTAAATTAATTTATCCAATAAATCAATTTAAACATCCAATGTCCCGAATTAGATATCCAATATCTAATATTCATAATGAGAGAATTAAGCTTGATTCATTCCGTCGTCAATCCTAATGCGCGACTTGGTAGGTCCGTCTCAGTTAACAATGGGAGGAACCAAAGAGTAGTAGCACCACCTAGCCAACTGGCGGCTGCTACACCCAACTGAGAACGAATGATTGGGATCATTCAAGAACCATTCTGTCGTGAATACCAGTATACGTATAAACCCTTCTTTCAAATGTCCCGATCAAGTTATAGGGTCACGGTCAGTCAAACCCTATCTGTACTTGACGCTATGCATGCATTAATGCAAATCGAGATCATCGAGCTGTCGTGTATCTAATACGACTAGCTCCAATGCTTTGGCTAAAGACTTATGATCTCATCTGCCAATAACCGCATAGGACATATAACCCGCTCACTAATGGGAGAAAGAATTCTATCTTGGTATTCAGTAGGACCTGCTACTTGCCCATCAAGATGCACGTCGAGGTTGACCCCCGCCTTTCGGTTTACAGGGTCGAACTACTCTAATGAAAATCTTGACGTCACAAGCACATCCCTACTAAATCCTCAAGTCGAAGGTTCACGAATACCTATCACAACCTTTCGATTCCGTCATTGACTGTCCCGGAGTGAAATCCGTGTGACGAATCGAGGGTGAGTCGGTTCGAGTATACTAATCTAATTAGCATACCTATAACGTGTGCTCCCACTAACCATTAGTGTTCAACAGGCACTCTCATGTCAAAGAACACGTCATACAAGTCTTTACATAAACGTAACGCCCAGTCAAGTTTCATCAACTTGCGAACGATTAAGTATTTGAGCTATAAACCTTTCCAGTGCCGACCCCCTTATCCAATAAGGAGTGGAACGTTTTGCTCTCAAATACACGGACTAGTTTCTATATGTTTATTTACGAGTTAGGAATGCCAGTAACTACCAGTAAATAAAGAAACAATCATTTGCCTTATATAAATGGTTTACATAATTACAAGTACAATGCCCTCACTCAACAACCTCTGAGTGGCATTCGAGGGCATACTCCTAACAATCTCCCACTTGCACTCAATGCCACACACTACGGTATCTAATACCCATGTTCTCCAGATGACGCTCCAAGCTAGTCTGAGATAGTGGCTTGGTCAGTGGATCGGCGACGTTGTCGGCCGAGTCTACTCTATGCACCACAATGTATCCCTTGCGAACAAATTCTCTTACGAGATGATACTTCCTCTCAATATGTTTGGTGCTGTTGTGAAACCTCGGCTCCTTGGCACGTACTTCTGACTCCGTCGTTGTCGCGATCTGTAGAGCAGGCACCTCGGCACATGGTATCATTTGAAGTTCTCCTAGAAACTTCTTAATCCGTAACCCTTCCTTGGAAGCCTCAGGCCGCTTGATACTCGGCTGACAGTGGAATCGGCGGTCGCGCTTTGCTTGGCACTACGCCAAGATACTGCTCCTCCATTAAGAGTAAATATGTAGCGAGAGTGGACATCGAGTCGTCCTTCGGTCCTTGGAAGTCCGAATCGGTGAATCCCACCACATCCTATTCTCCACCGCCATACATCGTAACCATATCTCTAGTCCTTCTTAAGTACTTGAGAACGTTCTTTCTGGCGATCAATGTTCCCTACAGGTTTGCTGAAACCTACTCACCACGCTTACGGCATGCGCGATGTCGAGTCTTGTACACAACATAGCATACATAAGGCTACCCACGGCCGAAGCATATGGTATATTACTCATTTCCTTTCGTTGTTCCTCACTTTGAGGACACATCTTCAAGGTGAGTTTTATTCCATGTTGCATCGGTAGGAAACCTCTTTTAGAATCATCCATCTTAAATCGCTTTAAGATCTTATCTATATAGAGGGCTTGGGAAAGGCCTATTGTTCTCTTCGCTCTATCCCGGTAGAGTCGAATTCCAAGAATATAGGTTGCTTCTCCCAAGTCTTTCATGGAGAAATTACTCAAAGCCAAGCTTTCACGTAACCGAGCATTCCCACATCATTTC
Source organism: Orobanche coerulescens (assembly GCA_033398695.1). Taxonomy (NCBI): domain Eukaryota; kingdom Viridiplantae; phylum Streptophyta; class Magnoliopsida; order Lamiales; family Orobanchaceae; genus Orobanche; species Orobanche coerulescens. The sequence continues at coordinate 22,662,172 of CM065810.1, forward strand.
CTATTAGTAGAATGTCATCTACATATAGTACTAAGAATGCGATCTTGCTCCCACTAACCTTCTTGTATACACAAGGTTCCTCTTCATTTTGCACGAAGTCAAACTCTTTGACCGCCTCGTCAAAGCGAAGGTTCCAACTCTGCGACGCTTGCTTGATCCATAAATGGAACTGAAGCTTGCACACTTTACGAATATCGACTTGGACACAAAGCCTTTAGGCTGCTCCATATAGATTTCCTCCTCGAGGAATCCATTAAGGAAAGCCGTCTTTACGTCCATTTTCCATATCTCATAATCGTGGTAGCGGCTATAGCAAGCATCATGCGAATAGACTTGATCATGGCTACGGGCGAGAAGGTATCGTGGTAATCGATCCCTTCCTTCTGGGTATAACCCTTTGCCACAAGCCTGGCCTTATAGGCGTCAACCTTGCCATCACCATCAGTCTTTCTCTTGTAGATCCACTTGTTCCCAATAGGCACTATGCCCTTGGGGCGGTCTACTAGAGTCCAGACCTGATTGACATGCATCGAGTCTATCTCAGCTTCCATAGCTTCACGCCATTTCGCGGAGTCTACATCCACCATCGCTTGGTCATAGGTTGTTGGGTCAGTCTCTTGGCTATCACTTGGAACTTCATGGAGACCCAGCTCCTCCAAGTGCACAAGCCCATACCTCTCAGGTAAATGAGACACCCTCCTAGACCTACGAGGTGGTTGTTCTTGTGTTTCGGAAAGTTCGGTTCCAGTTTCTTGCACAGGTGTCTCTCGAGGAGTTTCATTGTATTCTTCTAAAGAAATACTTCTACACCTCCTCCTTCCGAATGAACTCATCTTCCAGAAGTGTGCTTGTAAAGCAACAATGATCCTTCGATCTTCGGGCATGTAGAATAGATATCCCATCATCCCAGGCAGAATCCAATGAAACGTCCTTCGCAAACCTAGCTTCCAACTTTTCCACCTTAGTCTTCTTGACATAAGCGGGACATCCCCAAATCCTAATATGATTAAGACTTGGTTTCCTTCCTTCCCACATCTCATGTGGAGTTTTAGGAACGGATTTGGAAGGACATCTGCTCAAGATATACGCGGCGATCAGTGCATACCCCACGAGATAAATCGGCAAGTCAAGATAGCCCGGCATGGAACGGACCATGTTCAACGGGGTCCGGTTCCTTCTTTCGACACACCATTTAACCGAGGAGTACTGGAGGTGTTAGTTGTGAAACTATTCCATGTTCCTTAAGGAACTCGTCAAACTCCGTACTCATATACTCGCCACCTCGATCCGACCAAGTACTTTGATATGATTACCGGTTTGTTTCTCGACTAGGGCCTTGAATTCTGGAATTTCTCAAAGGCCTCGGATTTATGTTTTATTAAGTATACATAACCATACCTAGTATGATCATCTGTAAACGTAATGAAATATTGATATCCGTCACGTCTTTGCTTCAAAGCACCACATACATCGGTATGGATTAATCCCGATTTATCGGCTCTTTGAAATGTCCCTGTGAAGGGGGACTTAGTCATTTTGCCTTTAAGGCCAGATTCACAAGTAGGAAAGGGATCCGATCCCAATGGACCCATAAGTCCATCTTTTTCCATCTTGTAAACCTTGGTCTGACCAACATGACCAAGTCTAAGATGCCATTTCAAAACTTGATTGGTTTCATCCCTACCGCGTTTTCTAGTTATAGTATTCACAACTACTTTGTTGCTGAGATTTAGATGATACAATCTGTTGTTGCCCAAAATATTTATCCGAAGATTAATACTGCTGGAAGACGGACAACAAACAACAATTGCGGGAGCACTTCCGAGAGTAGATAAATAATACAAGATTTGCCGGGTTTGTTAGGCCCGGGCTTGAATGCTCTCGCGAGATGTTATTAATACGAATATTCGTGGATACAAGTATTAATGAGAGAAATCTAAATACAATGAGTGTAAAAAGACTCTGTTAATCCGGCTCTTGAGCGAAGCTCGGTGTTCTTCGTTCCCGCCGATAATCTGCTGGATGAGATAGGCCGGGAGAAGTAAGACCGAAAGAAAGCTGTTGCCAAGAGTTGGAGATTTGCCAAGTGCAAGTATTGTTTCTGTATTGAGTGCTTGAATCGTGAAGTTGCAGAGTGTTTAGAGAGTCAAAATCTCGGTCTCTTTACAAGTGCCTGCTGCCTTGTATATATAGAGGCTGAGGGGTCCTGTCCCCTAGTGGGCGATCGCCTTTCGGCATTTAATGCAATGGGGCGATCGTCCTAAAGGTTACGTGGGCTGCCTGCCAAAAGTCCATAGATCCAGCCGGCAGCTAGCTGAGTGGCCCAATGAGGAGCCGGCACGCGTCCGGAAGTACTGTCACAGGAGGTCCCACTTTGTTACTTTCGGCGGACTTTGTCAGTAGGTCCAGTGGGCGCCAGGCTGTAGTCATATGTCTTGTCCGCCAACTCCTTTCGCAGGTCTGGGCCCTGTTGGTAGGTGAGGTAGGTGACAGGTTTGTCAGCGCCTTTTGTGGATCTGCACGTGGGTGCTGTCCTGTTTGCTCGGCCTTGGCCGACTGGATGGCCATTGGCCAGTCACTGAAGGTTGGCAACGGTCGGTCACCAAGGGTCGATCGGCAGATGCCCAGAGAGGTCGGTCACCAAGGGTCGATCGGCAGATGCCGATAGAGGATCGTCCATAAGTCGATCGCCAGGAGTCGGTCGCCGAGTGCCGAGTGATGATCGTATCTGAGGTCGATCGCTCGGCACCGGGACTTGTCCTGGGACCTTCATTTGGCCGATTTAGCTGGTCCGCTGGGTTGAGGCTCGGTCGCCTGGTCGCTGCTCGGCAGACCTGCCTTGGCCGCTCGGCAGTAAGACGGTCGCTCGGCCTCGGAGGCGATCGCCGGTCGGAAGGTGTTAAATCTTGACACAACAATTGCCCCCCAGCTTGCTCCTATGTTGAAGACATGGGGCGAGGTGGCTCTTGCTGGCGATCGTGTACGGATGAGGACGGGCGATCTGAGCCGACTTAGGACTTGGACTTCATGGTCGATTGGCTTAGCTATCTTTCGGTCTTGTACCTGCAAAAAACAACATTGGCCGATCCCCCATGGAAACTTGGTGGTTTCGCTTTGTTTGAGGAATCGTGCACAGTCGCGGAGATCGATGGACCGACCCCATGACCGTGTCTTGGTGCGCGAAGACAATGAGTGTCTCGTGACTCACTTTATTATGAGGGTCCTCTGTTAGGCTGCGCCTCGCCTCGTATTTAAACGAAGGGCGTGCGGTCTCGGTCTAGAGGAGTCCTTGCGCGGGGCAGCGTCGGATGAATCAACTCCACGCCCGCGGCTTGTTAGCTCTGCTTCCACCTCGGCCAGCCATGGAGATGGCCGACCTCGACGGTGTACGTTGAGACGGGGTTGTGGCACGTCGCATTGTCCGGGTTCACCATGTCAGATGATGAACCTTTGAGGGCGAGCGATCGTGTCCACTGATTAATGTTGGAGAGCCCTCAGACTACGCCGGCCTCGTATTTAAACGAAGGGCGGGCGATCTTGGCCGAAAGGGACCTTGCATGACCAAAGCGGGGTTCCATCGACCGTCGGGGCCATGGCTTTATGATGTGCGGTGGAGCGATCTTATGCCTTAGTCCGTCATGTTATATCTTTGGGTGTAGATGGCGATCGTGTCCTCGGATGCGGATGATGTAGCGTGATGATCGGCGATCGGGCGGAGAAGGCGCGATCGTCGCTCGGCCGCCGATCGCTTATTCGTAGGTCGATATTGGCGATCGGGCGGGAGATCGTCGTCCGGGTGCCGATCGCGCTGCTCACAGGCTAAGAAGAAACCTTTGCCTGGCCAGAAAATCTGCGGCTCTTGCCCGGAAGGCTGCGTAGGTCGTAGGTTGGGTCTTCGTAAGATGCCTGAACATAGGCGAAAAACCCTGAAAACCTCCTAGGACCGCGTAGAGGGCGGTCTCATCGCTTATGGGCTCGCCATTTAGGATGATTACGTCTACCCGGTCGATGTAGTCCGAGTCGGACTCTTCTTCTCCCTGCTTGATTTGCATCATGCAAAGGGGACCTTCGGGCCGGACGACCCTGGTGGCAAAGTACTCAGTGAAGCCGTGCGCCAGCTCGTTAAAGGAGCCAATGGACCGAGATGGCAATGAAGTGTACCACCGGTGGGCGAGGTCGTCCAGCGTCAGAGGGAACATTCGGCATCTGGTCGCGTCAGATGCCCCACACCCGGTCATGTAGATGTTGAACTTCCTCAGGTGCACTTGGGGGTCCGATCGCCCCTCGTACACGGGTGTTTGCGGGGGAGCGATCTTATCCGCACGGGGCGAGCTCGATGTCGATCGGGAGCGGCTCGCGTGGCCCGGCGATCGTCTTCTTGGCGCCGCCCAGATTCCAGGCGCCTTCATGTCGTTGGCGACGTTGCATTGCGGCCATCGCCGTGGCTTGGTCGCTTGCGAGATCGGCTTTGGGAGCGAGGCCGAGGCGATCGTGTACCGATCTCCCGGCTCCGTGCCGCCGGCCTCGGCAATTCGGCGAGGGAGCGGGCAGCTGGCGCCTTGCAGGAGTCGGGTAGGCCGAGCTCACGGTGACGGACTCAAACTCCGTCGCCTCGTAGGCCGAGGCCGGGCGCCCGTGCTTGAGCTGTCGGGTCACCGCCTGTGCGATCGAAGACAGAGGTGCCCCGGCTGGCGAGCGCCTCTTCCTGCGGACGGGAGCCTCCTGGCGATTGCTCGGCCAGTAGTGCCTTGAGCTTCCGCTTGATCTTCCGGCGAGAGACCGGTGGGGCGGTAGCTGGGGGCGCGTCGAAAGCACTCCGTCGCTCCTGTAGGACGGCCAGGGCCCTTTCGATCTGTTCCTTGGTTCGGAACCGATCGAGCGAGAGGCTTGGGCCGCCGTCCAGGGACGGGATCGAGCGTCTCTGACCGCGGCGGCTACCTTCCACCATCGGCTGCGGCTCGGATTGGGGCCAGGGCAGTGCAGCCGGTGGCGGCGGCGGCTTTTTTCGACGCGGATGCGGAAGACATGTTTTCTGAAGGATTTCTTTGAAGTGCAGTGAGTGTCACTTCAAGTATCTGCCCCGAGAACAGTGAGTGTTCTTCGGGACGGTAAGTATAAAAAATCGAGGGTTGGATGCCCTCCTTCTAGCGCCAATTGTTGTTGCCCAAAATATTTATCCGGAGATTAATACTGCTGGAAGACAGACAACAAACAAACAATTGCGGGAGCACTTCCGAGAGTAGATGAATAATACAAGATTTGCCGGGTTTGTTAGGCCCGGGCTTGAATGCTCTCGCGAGATGTTATTAATACGAATATTCGTGGATACAAGTATTAATGAGAGAAATCTAAATACAATGAGTGTAAAAAGACTGTTAATCCGGCTCTTGAGCGAAGCTCGGTGTTCTTCGTTCCCGCCGATAATCTGCTGGATGAGATAGGCCGGGAGAAGTAAGACCGAAAGAAAGCTGTTGCCAAGAGTTGGAGATTTGCCAAGTGCAAGTATTGTTTCTGTATTGAGTGCTTGAATCGTGAAGTTGCAGAGTGTTTAGAGAGTCAAAATCTCGGTCTCTTTACAAGTGCCTGCTGCCTTGTATATATAGAGGCTGAGGGGTCCTTTCCCCTAGTGGGCGATCGCCTTTCGGCATTTAATGCAATGGGGCGATCGTCCTAAAGGTTACGTGGGCTGCCTGCCAAAAGTCCATAGATCCGGTAGCAACTAGCTGAGTGGCCCAATGAGGAGCCGGCACGCGTCCGGAAGTACTGTCACAGGAGGTCCCACTTTGTTACTTTCGGCGGACTTTGTCAGTAGGTCCAGTGGGCGCCAGGCTGTAGTCATATGTCTTGTCCGCCAACTCCTTTCGCAGGTCTGGGCCCTGTTGGTAGGTGAGGTAGGTGACAGGTTTGTCAGCGCCTTTTGTGGATCTGCACGTGGGTGCTGTCCTGTTTGCTCGGCCTTGGCCGACTGGATGGCCATCGGCCAGTCACTGAAGGTTGGCAACGGTCGGTCACCAAGGGTCGATCGGCAGATGCCCAGAGAGGTCGGTCACCAAGGGTCGATCGGCAGATGCCGATAGAGGATCGTCTATAAGTCGATCGCCAGGAGTCGGTCGCCGAGTGCCGAGTGATGATCGTATCTGAGGTCGATCGCTCGGCACCGGGACTTGTCCTGGGACCTTCATTTGGCCGATTTAGCTGGTCCGCTGGGTTGAGGCTCGGTCGCCTGGTCGCTGCTCGGCAGACCTGCCTTGGCCGCTTGGCAGTAAGACGGTCGCTCGGCCTCGGAGGCGATCGCCGGTCGGAAGGTGTTAAATCTTGACACAACACAATCCATTCAACAATGTAGCAGTACCCACTAGTTTATTTCTAAAATAAATTTTGCAGGAACCATCACCAATGAAAAATGAAAAGCCTTTTCGGTCCATGACCGGAATGGATACAATGTTTTTGTGCCCCTTGGGCAAAACAAGTACATCTTCTAAAGTCAAAACAAAGCCGGATTCTAAACCCAAAAGAAGTGATCATATGTCGGTCGCCTCGACACTATGCCCGCTTCCGACTGTGATCATAACTTCTCCAGCTCCAAGCTTCCTACTTTGTTCCAGATCCTGATTCACGGTACAAATATGAGAACTAGCACCAGAATCCAGTATCCAGGAAGTAGAAAATACAGTAGCAGAACAATTTGTTTCCAAAACTAAAAGTTTTGTACCTGAAGTGCCATGAAGAATCGGAGAGTCTCTAGCCCAGTGGCCCAGCTCAACGCACTTGAGACAAGTATCCTTCTTCTTCTTGTTCTTTGGAACCATCGGGGCCTTTCCCTTTCCCTTAAGGTCCTTAGCTTGTGGTCCAGTCCGCTTCTTGGTCTTTTTCTTCTTATTCTTAGACTTAGAAGTCCGTAAGAAATCACAAGTGCGAACTCCTTCATCCGCGGGGTCTTCATCTCGAGGCGAGCGGTCACCGCTTGTTCATTAGCCCGGCTAAGTTACATGCAATCTCATTGCGGTTGAAGTTCATAACAAAGCGTGAGAAGGAATCGGGAGAGACTGTAGGATAAGGTCGGTTTGGAGAGAAGTATCCATTTTAAAATCAAGAGCCTCCAATCTCTCGATCATGGATATCATTTTGAGGACGTGTTCCCCAACCTTCTCACTTTCCTTCATCCTTGCACCGAGCGATTTGCTTGGATATCTCATATCTAGCGATTCTGCTTTGTGCTCACCATAAAGCTCGGTTAAGTGAGATAGAATCTGTCTAGCAGAAGTCATTTTCTCATGAGCTCTCTGAAGCTCATTAGACATGGAAGCCATCATATAAGCACGGACTTTCACGTCATCCTTAACCCACTTTTCGTGGTTTTCAATCTCTTCATGATTGGCTCGAGTCCGCATAGGAGGCGCCGGAATGTCCGTCTCCAAGACGTATCCCAGTGCCTCTATACTGAGGACAATCATCAGATTGCGGACCCAATCCACAAAGTTAGGTCCCATTAAGGTGTTCTTTTCGAGTAGAATTGCGAGTGGATTCATTGTCATATTGAGATTTGTCTGCATTAAGTATAACAGATTAATTAGTGACTCATTCAATTATGTTCTGAGTATAGAATTTAAGACTTCTCTATTCTTGTTACCCAGCTCCCACTATTTTATCGGAATAACACACTCCCATGTGAAATCCGGAAGTATCGTCGCTCTACTTCATAGTGGTGATCGAGTTCTTTATAAATCTTAATAGAGGGCAACCGAACAGGTTTCTAGTCTATTAATTTTCATAAAGTGGTGTCCATCACCAACCCATCTAATGGATGATTCGATCTTATTTTTCCCCTTGTTCACTCCCCTCAACCTATACGGTTTCTATGGTTCGTGAACAAGTTAAGTTTATACCATCGACGCAAATCAGTTTCACAATTGAATCTTATCAAGCAACCTATCGGGTTTCTAGGGATAAAATTTGCTCCAACCGAAGGCATCCAATGCGCTCCGGTAATTTATCCGTCCTCCCGACGACTACCCGATAACTCGGAAGCATAGCACATCCGGTTTGGATTTCAATTTCCGAAAACTTGATGGAGGAAGGAAAACTTTGAAACCTTATAAACTTAATTATTTGTTGTGGGAGAATTATCGCGATTAACGTTACACTTTGCACATTAATCGTTTAAGCGCGTTTGTGGCATTCATACAATATGAAACAACCATTCACAACCTAGTTGCTACCAACATGTGGTTCATGGACCGTTCCTAGAAAACAAAAACTCCGTAATCTAATTACAAGTCTTCGTCTTGAATCTTCGTCTTCTCGAAATGGATCTTCCTCCGGTCTTCGTCATTACATATAAATTTTACATTGAGAATTGCATCCTAGATACAAATTTTTCTAGTAAAATAAATAGGCTCAAAACGGCCTTTACAACTCAATCGAATAAAACGAACGATTCAAAAACTAAGTCCACGAACCACATCCCCATTCAAAAGCATTCATCTAATAAATACTAAATAAATGGAAAGCGTAGAGATACATTGATCCAATCAACAATACGAACCGATCCAATCGATTCACACAATCGGTAATATGATAACGTTCAAAATAATTCGGTCGACCATAAATATTCCAATTAATCAAATTTCCCTTATAAAATGAAATACCATAAATCATTTTAATCATATTAAATCCAATTTAACATGAGGGAGATTAATTTTCAAGAATACACGAAAAATCGAGCGGCGAAATTGGCTGCCATGGCCGAGTCATGCCGGCAGCATGCCTACAGACATGCCCAGCATGGCCGATCATGCTCGGCATTGCCGGCCAGGCCGCCAGAGCCCCGTGCCGCGGCCCCGGAGACCGTGACGCGGCCCACAAGATGCTGTGCCAGTGCCGGCCGCACCACAGGCCGCGCCCCGACTTCCGAACCCCTCCCGGACCGTCCAACGGCTTTTCGGGACTAGTTTTTCGACCGGATGTCCAATATCTATATTCTCCAACATTCATATCTTCAATATAAATCATTTTTCCAAGAAATTAAGATTTATATTTAGACATAAACTTACGAAAAATATAATTACTACGAACGTAAAAATATATACCACGATTATGACTAAAATAATTCCAAATCATTCACCATCTAATCGAGCATTCCAAATGCTAATATCGTATATACGATCGCAAGACCTACGCTCCGATACCACTGTTGGGATTGGGTGCCTAAAACAAAGGCCCAGCGGAAGCGGTAAAACGAAAATTAATTCGATCTGAATCCCTACGAGGATCGATCGAGCTACGTATATACGAATATCAAAAACGAAATACAAGAGATACGAGAAACATACCCTCGAAGTCCGTTGATTAAATGGTAACCTTCTCTTGAGCTATTCCCCAAGCTCTTGAACGATCCAACGCCGAAAGCACCGCGTCTCTACTTGCCACGCGCCGAAAAACGAACGGAATGACAACACCTTGCTATCCTCCGAGGATACGGCTAGAGCTAGGTGATGAGGCTTGCAATATGAGATTATCACACTCTAAGTGTATAACTCACAACTCTCAATTAATCTCTTGAAATTTCTCAAAGAAAACCAAGAAGAAATGAAGAACAAGAAGAAGACTTGAGAAATGAATTCAAAAAATTCTTTTCTCTCTCTCTCTCTATTCATACGTGAGAAATGAAATGAATATCTATCAATTGAGAGAATGAAGTCTACTCTTCTTATTCAAATTCCACTCACCTTAAAACAACTCATCAAATGAGAATCAACCCCACCATGTCATTATCACCCATTAATTGTAAACCCCCAAGTTATTCAGGGTATATTACAGCGCCGTGAGCCCCGCCGTGGGATCCACAAGGCTAAAAATACGCGGAACTATAAACTTGACCGATAAGGTCTACATACAATAGAAAGAAAGACGATACAAATGGTATTCAAAACCATAACCAATGAAAACATATACATCACTGTGCAAATCAATACCTCGGCAACACAGGCCGGAACAACAAGGAAACTGAAATACAATACTCGAGTATTTAAAAATCCATTCCAGTACAACAACACTGAATGGAGGAATCCAAGAAAAATAATCGGAGACAAAACACAGTATCACACTTGCCCATCATCTTCATGCCGACCCGATACCCATCTGTCCGCTCTCCTGGAACCTGAAATACATGAAACGTATTTCCCCCATAAAGGGGTTAGCCGTCGAATAGCTAGTGCAAGTATAACAATATGAAACATGATACTCCTCGACAATAAAGTAAATGTAATCCGTCAATTCATCAATTTAAGACTAGTATTCCGGAATAACTAAATCTCATAAGACGTATGTGAATGCCGTAGAAACGGTTCGTTCACCTCATACGCCGTTACGTATGTGAATGCCGTCAAAACGGTTCGTTCACCTCATACGCCGATACATGTAGGAATGCCGTCAAAACGGTTCGTTCATTACATGCCAATCAATATATCTATGAATGCCGTAAAAACGGTTCGTTCATGATATGCCATCAATATTTCTATGAATGCCGTAAAAATGGTTCGTTCATATCATACCATCAATTCCTCTTACTTTCAAAGTCGAGAACGTACAATCATAAATGTATACTTGCCTTAATAAACGTTACCGAAAATCCCGAAGAACACGGTTCGACCGGGAAGCTTGAACCACGAAGAAGACAACGAACGGAAGAGTTTCGACTTGAGTTCTTCACAAGGATTCCGTCCCTAAGTCATATCAATGATAAATCAACAATCGTACGATGAATAATAATCGTACAACGCACAAACCCCCCCCCTCCTAGACCTTTTGTCGGACACCTTGAAGGCGTCGACTAATAACTCAACCAAAACGACGAATCAATACACTCCAACCAAGGAATAACGATGGGAATGATAGAATACACCTAAATCATCATCACTCCATCACTAATCTAAATTACTACGGATTAAAAGGATGAAGTCAAACAAAATCCCCAATTTCCAACACAAAAATCAAAGTGTTCTTGAATAATCTTTCAAAAATCCGATGAATACCCAATCATGTCCATCATCACGCATATATCACCTCATACACCATGATTTTATCATCCAAAACGTCAATACCCACACAAAAACGAGAAGTCAAGATATCGAAGAAATTACCTCTTGAATATCCAAGCTCTATGATCCAAGAAATACGCGATAGACCGACTATCCGGGCTTCCCAACCGATTGAGAGTGGTAAATCTTCAACACACAAGTGATAGCTATGAAAAGAGCTCCTCCCTCAACTCTCTCTATCGCCAGCGGAAGGAAGAAATGAAGGAAAAGGCTGAAATCTCGCTTAAAAAGCCGAATTATGCAGTTGACCGCATTGTGTGCCGCGGCTCAGCATAGGTGTGCCGCGGCACAGGCCTAAAAATTGTTCCCAGGTTTCGGCAGTGTGCCGCGGCTCAGCTCAGGTGTTCCGCGGCACCGGGTACAGGCGGGTTTTGGCTGAGAATGCCACACCAGTGTGCCGCGGCTCAGCCCAGGTGTGCCGCGGCACCGGGTACAGGTGGTTTTGGCCGAATCTGGAGAATGAGAGTGACTTAGCTATTTCGACCATAACTCCCTCGTCCGGACTCCGATTGACTCACCGTTTGAACCATTGGAAAGCTAACTAGATGCTTTATAATATTGCCAAGATTCAGAATTTTTGGAGTTTCCAAGAATTTACGGTGATTTAACAAAGTCGAACTCATACGTGGAAAAGTCGCTAAAGAACACGGAATTCAACAGAACGATACCGAAACGAACTCGGATGACAAAAAGTGTAGAATTAATCATTCTCGGGATGACGAAACGGTCCCAAGAAAGTTGTCAAAAACGGGCTTCCGCCAAAAATAGAAAATTTCCGGGAAACAAAATTACGGGTATTACATTCTACCCTCCTTAAAAGAAGTTTCGTCCCGAAACTTAAAACAGGCAGGGAGAAGAAATATTTCGCCAGGAAAAACTCAACGAGATACACAAGAGCCGAAACTTACGCCCAAACGGCGAATAATCAATATAGAACACAACAATACATTACCCGAAGGTAAACCAAACCAATGCCGAAAAAGATACGAATTCACAATGCCCGAAGGCTCCAACGGAAATACCGATACATCACAATGACCTGAAAGCCAAACAGCCCAAAGCTGTAAATCATCACAATACAGATCTCAAAGAAGCAAATGTGACTGTCGGGCATACCCCTCGGCGTATGAACAACCAGTCGCAAATCGTCGGCAGTGTTCTAAAAATCCCCGCCTAGGCCGATTAATCCTCCGATTAATCCCTAGAAGGTCCTCTGCCGTTCCGATTATAGCCTAGGCGCTTGTACTGGGCGTTTGGGTGATTAATCGGTCGTCTAGGCTGGCTGGCGGGTGTCTATGAAGGCAAATTAAGATACTATGGATATTATAGACTACTTTATACCTATATCAATGTTTCAAATTTCCTAACTACATGGGCGACTAGGTGGATGCCTAGACAGTTATACTTTTTGGTTTTTTTATTTTGTTCTAATAGTACTATAAATTTCTAAATTGAGATATTATGGATATTATGGACTCCTTGATATCTATATAAATATTTCAAATTTAATATATAATTGATTATATATCTGTTTAAATGATTAAATTTTAATTATTTTTAATTATTTTACATATATATAATTTTACATATATAAAATAATTAAAATAATAATAAAAAATAAATCCGCCTAGTCCGATTAATCCCCGATTAATCTCCGAATAATCCTCTGGGCGCTAGGCGTTAGCAATCCGAACGCCTAGCGCCTAGCGTTTTTTAGAACCATGATCGTCGGACATATCCAATACAACATGGACTACGAACGATCAATCAATAAAGCTCAAGAGGGACATCACAGTACGCCCGATCTGGAAATGTGTCCGTGCACATGTCCACCCCGTATACGGAATCCAGAATATACGTGTGACAATGTGCCTAATTAGCCTCAAGAACTACGTCTCGTGTGCCTAATTAGCCTAATTAGCAACAGTTCCAATTCGACGACAAAGATTCAACGATGTCTCAGAACGACATTAATCGCGAACAATAATAATCGATACATCAATACCGCGAACCGGCTATCGATAGCAACTTGACAACAAGTATCGTAATGCCTCGAACCGGCCTTTTACAAACAACAGTAACATTTGGCATAATTTTCCGACGGGCGTCGTATCAATGATCCCCTGATATCAATACAATCATAAAGAGGCCAAGTCCCGAAATGATACACACATTCGTACGCCTACACAATAACATTAGTCTCATTGATTAGTACGAGTATAAAACTTGCCTCGATATCAATACAACGAACTGTTACCAATTCAGTCGATTTCGTCTTACGAGTCTCGACCAAGTTAATCTACGAACCCTTCAACCTTAACCGCAACACAAAAGTCATAATCTATGATCAAACATCATATCTTACTGTAAAACGAAGGATTGATAATCAACCGGTTCTATGACGACCAATATCAATACCACCAAACCACGAACTCAATCGTTTCACCATATCTCGACCAATCATAGTCTGAACTGTCCAACTCAGACCCTCACGAATCCATGTCCACAATACGAGCCGAAATCCGATGATCATATCGAATCAATTCGGACCAACAATAAGGGTCTAAATATTATCGGTTCCAAACTCAATTCTTAAACACGAATTGACAAGGTTCCCTTCTCGTAAATCCGTAGTTAAAATTTTCCGATGATCATCGTTAATTCTAACCATCCAATTAGTTCAGCATTATAGATAATCATATTTTAAGGTTATCAAACACTCCAATCATTCGATTTGAATATTTGCTCCGTACGTGTGGGCTTCCAAATTCAGAGATGAATAATAGTCTCATCAAGCTCATAATCACATTCGTATTTCCTATACGAATATTATTTCCAACACATAGTTTAGCTCTAGATATGAATATTCCATATTCATATTCAAAACATCAACACTTCTTAAAAATTTTCATCACCTCGTATAATTCAAGAGTTCTTCAAGAGCATGAAATATCCGAAATCACGTTCAGAACAACATATCCGAGGTATATATCTCCATGTTACCATTTCCTTCATCATGTCATTCATACAACCTCAAGAATCACATCAGAACCCTTATCGTCATATGAAGAAGATCTCAGTAATCATATCAACATCCGAAATCTCTTATTACGATTCCAATAAATCTCGTATAGCATTATCACATGATACCATATAATACCTCAATACCGAATACCTTCCCGTACACAATCTTCTATGTACGATTACCACAAAACATACCTCTATCCGGACTTCCTTCCGAAATGTATACCATAGACCAAGAATATCCAAAATGACATCAACAATATCTGAATACTACAATCTTCACCCCAAAACCTTACGGGAGTATTACACGCCGTAAACCCTTCTCACAAGGATTTACCAGGCTAAGCACAATTTTCCACGTCATTTCAAAAATGTCAAAAAGACTGATGACGGTAATATTTTTCAAATACCAAAAAAAAATCATTTTCCAAATACCGTCAAAACGATCAAGGTTAAAATGCCAAAAACTCAGTTTAGGGAATCGGTTTTACAAAATAAAATTTCAGTTGGCAAAATACCAAAAATCCATTTCAAAAATACTCACGCCGCGGATAAAAGTACAGTCCAATTTATGCATTTTCATTGAAATAAGACGAACATCAAAATACACGATTCCCAACATACTCCCTCCCAAGTAGTAATCCAAAAAGAAAAAAATGAGCCACTATCAAAGGATACGAGGATTACCTTGTATGGACGAACCACGAAGAAAGAATAATTGAACTCCCTTCCAAGAATCATTAAATCATCATAGTCATCATATGGCCTCAAGAACATCAAGATCTCTATGATTCCATAATCATAATCAACATATTCAAAGCATATCATTATCTTCCTTCAACATAAACCTCATAGAATATGGATAACACAAGAAATCACTTCAAGAATCAACAATAGTTCCATAACCAAGCTCTAATTCCATGATTCCAAGCTCACAATCATGTTAAAAGCGTTTAGAACACTCTTAAAAGTAAAGAGGGACGAGTTTTGGAGAGAAATATCTCAAAGGATCGTGAGAGAAATGAAAGGCAACACTTCAATATATAAATTGCACTCTCATTAAATGCGTAAGTGTCCTTTCTTAACGTCGTAACAACTTTAACGTACGTAATCCAATATCCATAACGTACGTAACCAACTCACTGTCTCATTCCGTGCAGTCCATTACGTACGTAACCCATACCATAAAACGTACGTAATATACCAGTTGACTTGCTACGGTACAATGGTTGTGTTACGTACGTAACACGTCCTGTATAACGTACGTAACACGTCCTGTATAACGTACGTAACACGTACGTTGACTCGCCTATCAACATCCTCCGCCGAAAGTTGCCGAAACAGGGTCCCACCTGCCGACCAGGACTCGGTTCTGTCCGATGCCTTCGTTACGTACGTAATACCTTAGCCTTATCGTACGTAACCATGCCAATATTACGTACGTAATCTCACCTTATTAACGTACGTAATAATTCCATTCTTAGCCAATATCAACAATTCCTGTCCAAAGTCATGACATACCAAATACGAGCATACGACAAAATCAATACATATACTCAATTCAATAACATTTCAACGGGAATTCAATTTCACCAAGAATTATCGTATAATTCGAACAACATACTTACAAGTCCGCGAAGTCGAAGATCTCCCGTGATACTAGCATGCGACTCCTAAACAAAGTCTCAACATAATACCGATACACACCATTATCGAAATTAGCAACTTAACAAAATCTCAAGGAAGAGTTCACGTCCGTGACCACGGCCACGATTCTTCCTACTTTCAGCCAACAATCTGAAGGGCACATACATGCGTAAGTATAATCCGAATCGTACATTCTCGAAGTGACCAATTTCCAAGAATACCAAGCTATAGACGAAACGATTAAGAAGAATACAAGAAGAGTGAGAGGACTTTCAAGTACCGGTCGCACTGTGATGATGGCAGAGTAGTGATACTGTGGGCAAATGCCGACTCAATCGACCCAAAAGACCGACAGCCTAGGTATCCATAAACCTAAGCTCTGTTACCATATTCTGTAACTCCCCCAAGTTATTCAGGGTATATTACGGTAGTGAGCCCCGCCGTGGGACCCACAAGGCTAAATATACGCGGAACTATAAACTTGACCGATAAGGTCTACATACAATAGAAAGAAAGACGATACAAATGGTATTCAAAACCATAACCATTGAAAACATATACATCACTGTGCAAATCAATACCTCGGCAACACAGGAACAACAAGAAGCGAAATACAATACTCGAGTATTTAAAAATCCATTCCAAGACAACAACCGAATGGAGGAATCCAAGAAAAATAATCGGAGACAAAACACGGTATCACACTTGCCCATCATCTTCATGCCGACCCGATACCCGTCTCTGTCCGCTCTCTGGAACTGAAATACATGAAACGTATTTCCCCATAAAGGGTTAGCCGTCGAATAGCTAGTGCAAGTATAACAATATGAAACATGATACTCCTCGACAATAAAGTAAATGTAATCCGTCAATTCATCAATTTAAGACTAGTATTCCGGAATAACTAAATCTCATAAGACGTATGTGAATGCCGTAGAAACGGTTCGTTCACCTCATACGCCGTTACGTATGTGAATGCCGTCAAAACGGTTCGTTCACCTCATACGCCGATACATGTAGGAATGCCACAAAGCGGTTCGTTCATTACATGCCAATCAATATATCTATGAATGCCGTAAAAACGGTTCGTTCATGATATGCCATCAATATTTCTATGAATGCCGTAAAAACAGTTCGTTCATATCATACCATCAATTCCTCTTACTTTCAAAGTCGAGAACGTACAATCATAAATGTATACTTGCCTTAATAAACGTTACCGAAAATCCCGAAGAACACGGTTCGACCGGGAAGCTTGAACCACGAAGAAGACAACGAACGGAAGAGTTTCGACTTGAGTTCTTCACAAGTATTCCGTCCCTAAGTCATATCAATGATAAATCAACAATCGTACGATGAATAATAATCGTACAACGCACAAACCCCCCCCCTCCTAGACCTTTTGTCGGACACCTTGAAGGCGTCGACTAATAACTCAACCAAAACGACGAATCAATACACTCCAACCAAGGAATAACGATGGGAATGATAGAATACACCTAAATCATCATCACTCCATCACTAATCTAAATTACTACGGATTAAAAGGATGAAGTCAAAAAAAATCCCCAATTTCCAACACAAAAATCAAAGTGTTCTTGAATAATCTTTCAAAAATCCGATGAATACCCAATCATGTCCATCATCACGCATATATCACCTCATACACCATGATTTTATCATCCAAAACGTCAATACCCACACAAAAACGAGAAGTCAAGATATCGAAGAAATTACCTCTTGAATATCCAAGCTCTATGATCCAAGGAATACGCGATAGACCGACTATCCGGGCTTCCCAACCGATTGAAAGTGGTAAATCTTCAACACACAAGTGATAGCTATGAAAAGAGCTCCTCCCTAAACTCTCTCTCTCGCCAGCGGAAGGAAGAAATGAAGGAAAAGGCTGAAATCTCGCTTAAAAAGCCGAATTATGCAGTTGACCGCATTGTGTGCCGCGGCTCAGCATAGGTGTGCCGCGGCACAGGCCTAAAAATTGTTCCCAGGTTTCGGCAGTGTGCCGCGGCTCAGCTCAGGTGTGCCGCGGCACCGGGTACAGGCGGGTTTTGGCTGAGAATGCCACACCAGTGTGCCGCCGCTCAGCCCAGGTGTGCCGCGGCACCGAGTACAGGTGGTTTTGGCCGAATCTGGAGAATGAGAGTGACTTAGCTATTTCGATCATAACTACCTCGTCCGGACTCCGATTGACTCACCGTTTAAACCATTGGAAAGCTAACTCGATGATTTATAATATTGTTAAGATTCAGAATTTTTGGAGTTTCCAAGAATTTACGGTGATTTAACAAAGTCGAACTCATACGTGGAAAAGTCGCTAAAGAACACGGAATTCAACAGAACGATACCGAAACGAACTCGGATGACAAAAAGTGTAGAATTAATCATTCTCGGGATGACGAAACGGTCCCAAGCAAGTTGTCAAAAACGGGCTTCCGCCAAAAATAGAAAATTTCCGGGAAACAAAATTACGGGTATTACATTAATCAATGGGAACAAAAACAAAAGGGAATAAGGTGGAAAGTGGGGGCGGCGGCTATGATGAAAAACGGATGAGTTCGGTTCGTTTCGGACTCCTGTGAGTCCAAACAGATAAACTCCGATTATGTTCCGATGTATTTATATCGATTAATTAATCCAATTAATTTTATCATATCAAATACATTATGACATAATTAATTTCTCCAAGAAATAATTATATCCATGAATTAAATTTATCACCCAGTAATTTATTTAATTCATTAAGCCGTAAATTAATTTATCCAATAAATCAATTTAAACATCCAATGTCCCGAATTAGATATCCAATATCTAATATTCATAATGAGAGAATTAAGCTTGATTCATTAAATCCGTCAATCCTAATGTGCGACTCGGTAGGTCCGTCTCGATTAGCAATGGGAGGAACCAAAGAGTAGTAGCACCACTTAGCCACTGGCGGCTACACTGCACTCCCGAGAACGAATGATTGGGATCATTCAAGAACCATTCATCGTGAATACCGGTATACGTATAAACCCTTCTTTCAAATGTCACTGATCAAGTTATAGGGTCACGGTCGGTCAAACCCTATCTGCTTGGCTATGCATGCATTAATGCAAATCGAGATCATCGAGTATCGTGTATCTAATACAACTAGCTCCAATGCTTTGGCAAAGACTTATGATCTCATCTCGCAATAACCGCATAGGACATATAACCCGCTCACTAATGGGAGAAAGAATTCTATCTTGGTATTGATAGGACTGCTACTTGCCGTCAAGATGCACGTCGAGGTTGACCCCGCCTTAGGTTTACGAGTTCGAACTACTCTAATGAAAATCTTGACGTCACAAGCACATCCCTACTAAATCCTCAAGTCGAAGGTTCACGAATACCTATCACAACCTTTCGATTCCGTCATTGACTGTCCCGGAGTGTAATCCGTGTGACGAATCGAGGGTGAGTCGGTTCGAGTATACTAATCTAATTAGCATACCTATAATGTGTGCTCCCACTAACCATTAGTGTTCGACATGCACTCTCCATGTCAAAGAACACGTCATACAAGTCTTTACATAAACGTAACGCCCAGTCAAGTTTCATCGACTTGCGAACGATTAAGTATTTGAGCTATAAACCTTTCCAGTGCCGACCCCCTTATCCAATAAGGAGTGGAACGTTTTGCTCTCAAATACACGGACTAGTTTCTATATGTTTATTTACGAGTTAGGAATGCCAGTAACTACCAGTAAATAAAGAAACAATCATTTGCCTTATATAAATGGTTTACATAATTACAAGTACAATGCCCTCACTCAACAACCTCTGAGTGGCATTCGAGGGCATACTCCTAAGAAAAAAAACAAAGTTAGCACATCTCCCACGCAAATGACAAGTTTCAACTCAGCAAGCATAGTCTACCTCTCGGCTCTATCAGGATCGCGACCGAAGTATGGCTTCCCGCGAGGGGTCTCAGCTTCAGCGATCGACATCTCCCGTGGGAAAGTCGCAGAGGGCGTAGGCTCATTCTCCGGAGGAACAACGGTGATCGGAGGCACGGCGATCGGAGCCTCGCTGGCAGGGGCAGATACTGGAGTTTCTCCCGACCTCTGGTGTTTGAGATTCGTCCGAAGCCCCTCCTCCCGGACTTCCTCCTCAGCCACGATCAGCTCTACTTGAGGCTCCACCTCCAGAATGATAGGTAACGCCACAGGAGGAGCTCGAGAGGACTTCTTCTGGGGAGGACGGCCCAATACCCCAGGGTTTGATATAGCTATCTCCAGTGGGGGCTCCAAAAAGCGAGGAAAGCGGACTTCTGCAATAAAGAACAATCAAACAACAGATTAGACCTTTTCCTCCAACAGGACGATCGCCCAACAAATGGAGATCGTAGAAATTCGTACCTGAGACCGAAAGATGTCTCGGGAAACATAATAGACGAGCTGACAACCAACGACTCTCCTTGTTGATCCGGATAGAGTCCAAGTCGTCGCCCGGAAAACTTTGTATCCGCTCCCAGACGACAGGAAATCAAAAGGCAGCTCCTCGATCGCCGGAATATGGAAACCTGCAAAAACGAAATCAAATTAGATCAGTTCAGATCATATCCGACCAAAGGGAGAGTCTGAACCCTTACCGGGATTCCTCTCTCGAAAGCTAGTGGGGATCTCTAGCTCGCCCGTAGGATTGTCGCTCGCAGAAGCCCCCCAACCACCGGCGACCCAGAACCACTTCGCCGGGTCGCCCCGCACCTTGTTCGGGACGCCAAGGATCACCCGACCAGATCGGCCTTGTATATGATAGCCTCTGACCGACCCTTTCTGAGCTGTCAGTTTGAACAGGTGGTTCATCTCTGACGGCGAATGAAGGCGATACAGTCGGTGACTGCCGAACAAGGTAAGAGTACAAATTATCTAGAGCCAAGCATTCGGCGTCAACTGGAGTGGCGCCACGTTCCAAGCAGCCAGCAGATGGGAGACAGCAAAAGATAGAGGGAAACGCAGCCCGGCCTCCATAATCGCCTCGTTCACGGCGACCATACCCATCGGGGGTTAGTCGGCTCGCTCATTCTCCGCCGGCGCAAATAGATCCACATCCGAAGGAATGTGGTACCTCGTCCTCCAGACGGCCTGGTCTTTCCTGGTCGCCGAACTCCTGATCTGGCCAAGAGACCACAGAGATCGCTGCGCAGCCCGAAACTGCGACCGTTTAGCAAACTGGTAAGGGTGAGCGATCGAATACTCCCGGAAATCGAATCTTGGAGACGGACCAGCCAGCCTCTCCATAATCTCAGCAAAGGCCACATAGGCCTGGCCAAAGGCACTATGCCGCTCCCAATAAGCCCTCACCGCCAGATCTCTCTCCGTCTGCGAGCGTCTATGTTCAACGGCCGCCTCCTTAGCCACGTCGGCCTCATTGAACAACGCCTCGACTTCCGCAGGGTCGATTCTGGCCCGAATAGCCTCGGCGTCCGTCTCCAGATGGAAATCTGCGGAGGATTCTCCCCGGACAGACGATGCCCCAGCGGCGGAACTGGTGCCCACTCCGTGTGAAGAAGATGTTCCAGCCATTCTCGAAGAAAAAGAGGAGAAAAGGAGAGTTCTTCTTACCCAAGATTGAATCGATCGACGATCGGAAGCAAAGTCTCCAGAAAAATCTTCAGCAAAATCCTTCTTTCTACGATAAAAACGCGTAAGAATGAACACTGCAGCCCTACACCTCTTTATAGGAGATGGCAGGGACTTCAAAGCAATTAAAGAGAGTCTCAGGGGTTGAAATGCAACTGTCGCATTTATTGACCCCCTTGAAACCCGCGTACGCTTCTTTTCAAGGACGCGTCAGACGAGGAGTCATAAATGACCGTCGATCTCATCCAACAGGAACCCGACACGTGTCCCGGAGACTTTTCCGCATCCGCTGCCATTTCCCGCTCTTTTCAGCGACCTATCAGGTCGTCCAAATTCAGAATCAATCAGCTCAAAGACGATCGCCAGTTCAGTAAAATGCAGAGTCACTCGTCAAAATTCAGCGATCGCCAGCAGAACCACCTCACCCCACGTTTCCAACATTGGAGCGAGCTGGGCGGCAATTGTTGTGTCGAGATTTATTCACCTCGACAGGCGATCGACTACAAGGCCGAGCGACCGAGTCCACAACCAATCAAGCTATGGCGAACTCGCCTAAGCGAAGATACCAGACCACCTCCAAGTATCTAGCGAACGACTCCCAAGGCGATCGCCCTTTGACACCTAGCGATCGACTCTGGTGCCCGGCTAATGACGATCGTCCTACGCCCCGAACAGGGACCATCGTCCGTCAAAGTCCACGAAGACTGGACCTCAAAGCAGCGCCCATGTGCAGATCTGCGATAGGCGCCGCGTTTCATGGATCGTTGACCATAGCCTGTCACCACCTTCTCACCTACCGACAAGCCCGCCGAAAGGTACAAGGTGGGACCGCCCGTGACAGCGACTGAGACGCGTGCAGACTTCTCATTGGACCGCACAACTGGCTGCCAGCAACTCCTGCAGGTGTTAAGGGGACCAGCCCATGTGCTAAAAGACGATCGCCCGCTTATTATAATACAGCAAAGGCGATCGCCCAGCGGCTCCCAGTCCTATAAATAGGGAACTTCCAGCAACTGGAGAAAGGTTCCTCTCAGGATCACTCATAACAGAGAAGGGTTCACGAATTCTCCATTCAGTTCAGAGAAAAACTCTGTGTTCCAACTTCATTCAGAGAAATACATAAAAACATACTTACGTTCAAAGCTCTTGGCTTCATCTTCGGAATCTACCTCAGGATTTCTCTCTCAGTACCTCTCATCCAGAAGACGGTCGGCAGAGGCAAGGAGTCTCCACAGCATAGATCCGAAGAATCTCTCAAGCCCAGGAGCTCAAGTACACAGCAGATACACACCGTGAGAGACTGTCGATTTCTCACGGTTGTCATAGCTCCTCAACGTTGTTACAAGAACTCACAGAGCATCATATCTGGTTCTTCCGACAATCTACACGCTCACTAGCTAAGATAACTAGAAGTCTTTACACTCACTGTAATAGATTCTAACATTAATACTTGTATCCCAGAATATTTGTATTAATAATATCTCGCGAGAGCATTCAAGCCCGGGACTAACAACCCCGACAAATCTTGTGTTATTTATTTTTCCCACGGAAGTGTTCTCGCACTTTGTTTGCTATCCACTCATTCCAGCAATATCTATCTCCGGATAATATTTTGGATAGCAACAATACTTACAAGTCTCAACACGATTAATATACAATGAATGCATTATGAATATGAATGATCAACAACGAAAGGAATGAGTATCCTTTTAACCGAGTAAGAATTAACTTACACAATACCGGTGATGCAATATCCTCTCTTGAACAAACGTCCTTAATGGATATATTGGTCGCTCGAACAACCTTGAATAATACCAACAATTTGCTTAATATACGTATCAATAGCGATACAACAAATCTAAACTCATTAGGGCATTTCGGCAAACACTTCGTAAACAATCTCCCATCATTTACAAGTAATCCCAATTGTATTGAAAACTAACCTCTAATGAATGATCCAATCCACCAAAACACCATCAATACAATCGATAATCCAATAGGAATACTCAAATCGAGTTTACGATAATATTAAATTGCAAATCCCAATTCCAAGTCAACCTTCAAAGTGTTCTTGAATAAAACTTCCAACAATCCGATGATAACTCATAAAAACTCATAATCATACATATATCCATCACAAATCATGATTATACCATCCAAAACATCACGCTCCAACTCAAAATCGAACCCAGGGTTGAAGAAATTACCTTGGATTAGGATGGAGAATCCACAAGTATGTTTTTAATCCACACCACAACTTGAAGAAGATGAAATACTCCGATAAAGATGATGTAAAAATGCCTAAAAATCGCCCACAAGATTGCCCAAGGAGAGGAGGAGGAAGGAGAGTGATGAAATGAGCATTCATCTCACGAAATCCACTGAAATAGGCAAAACTGCACTGTGTGCCGTGGCAGGGGCTTAGTGTGCCGTGGCCCACGGCCAAAAAAACTGCCCAGTGCTCGGCTTAGTGCCGCGGCCCGGCCAGCAGGTGCCGCGACCCGCAGTATAGGTGGTTCCCAGCCTAATTGCACAATGTGTGTGCCGCGGCGCACACTCCCTTGTGCCGCAACGCAAACTACTCGGGCTCAAAAATGACAAAAAACAACCCGGGAAGAGAATAAAAGACATAGGGTTCAATACTTGGGAACAATAACACAAAATGGAAGTGCGAAAACCCCAAAACGGTGGTTCCAAGCAATGATTACAAGGGTTTGCCCAACAATAGCACGATCCGAACAAGGAGTAAATTTTGAAATGGTATGAAATCCAATATCAACATCGACTAACGAAGCAATTATAACAATCAAGATAATATTCTCAAGCAAGGTTGAAACAATGAAAAATATCGATACACGACTCAAAGTTACTACGAACGGTGAACACGAACGAATGAATGGAGATGATGAATTATTATTAATAAGTGAAAAAAATTACAGAGTGACAATTACTGAATGAAAATAAATGAGTTCACATCCGGGTATTACACCAAAAGTCTCTTTGTTATGCATTCGGCTGAGAATCAAGACTTGGTTCATTGGATTACGGATTTTGAGTACACTAAACTCCCGATTCAATATCTTGGTGTCCCCCTTTATAAAGGCAACCCGACCTTTGCCATGTTCAATGACATGATCCTTAAAATCCAAAGAAAAATTTGCACTTGCAACCATCACCTTCTTTCTTTAGGAGGAAGAATTGAACTTACTAAATCGGTTTTAAATTCGATTTCCTTCTATTGTTTCCAAGTGATTAAGCCACCCGAGAATGTTATTACTTTTATTGAGAGGCTTTTTAATAAATTTTTATGGGGTTCTAATGAGCATAAAAATAAAATTCATTGGGCATCATGGAAAAAATTATGCTACCCTACTAACGAAGGGGGTATTGGGTGTCGGGATCTTAATGATATCATTCATGTGGCTGAGATTAAAATGTGGTGGAGTTTTCGCACTAATAATAATATTTGTTCTCATTTTCTTAAATCTAAATATTGTAAGAGACTCCATCCCATGATTGTGAAAGTCAATCTTTATGATTCATCGAAAAGACTTTGTAATACCCGGTTACATGCGGATGAGAATATTTGGTGGAATAGTGGAGATGGTAATCTATACTTTTGGCATGAAATTTGGTGTGATTTTAGCCCACTTTCTAATATTTGCCCGCAAATCCAAAGCTTACATTAATCAATTTTGGGAGGAGACGGATTGGGATAAATCTAAGCTTTTATCGATTTTGCCTCAACAATATTGTGATTATATTTGTGCTTTATCTACTCATTCTACTAATACCAAGCCTTGTTTGAAATTATCTTCTCATGATAATTTTTCTTTCAAAAATGCTTGGGAAAGTATCGCCAAAAAAAGATTGAGCACAATTTTCTCAAATATTGTTGGAACCCGATGATCACCACTACGATTTCGGTCTTTATAATTCGGGTTTTTTCATAAATGGATTCCTACGATGGATTGTCTTATAAAGAGAGGGATGATTGTTGACATCCCATATTTTTGTTGTAATAATCTTGTAATAATCAAGAGAGGGGCTGGGGGGATCCTTCGGGACCACTGGGGCGCTCCTATTTTTTATTTCTCTGAATTCATTGGAGGCTAATCGAATACTTTTGCGGAGCTCTTTGCAATCTGGCATGAGATCGATCTTTGTGTAGAAAGAGGGTTTCAGAATATTTGGGTAGAAGTTGATTCTACCACCGCTATTAATTTGGTTAATTCGGAGTCTGCCTGTCAATGGCAACTTCAAGGCTTAATCTCTAAAATTAAAAAAAATGGCTAGTGATAATAATATTCGCTACTCTCATATTTATAGAGAAGGAAATGAGGTTGCTGATCACCTTGCGAATCAAGGGTGCCTGCATAGAGAATATTTCAACTCGGACTATTATGATCTCAAAGGGAATACCCGTGGGTTGATTCGACTTGACAATATGAGTTTCCCTTATATAAGGAGTAGAAAATATTATGATCACTAGCATTTATTAGGGTTTTAGGTCACTTTTTAGCCGACTTGATGGCTGTTAAATCATTTGGCTTTGTGAGGATCTAGCCACCCTCGATTCTTGGGCGTGTATAGGAAGTCGTCCACCCTCATTCAGGTCTAGTGCTCCATTTTTGGGGCTTTGGGCGTGTAGAGGGACTCGTCCCACCTCACTTCTTTTCTTTAATATATGATCTAGTTTATTTAAAAAAAAAAAAAAAAGAAAAAAAATATGAACTAATTCAATCAAACTAATTCAAAATTTTCAATTTTATGTTTCTTTTGACTTATCTCTACATTCTCACCGATATTTCTCATTTTCTAGAGGTTACAGGGCTCTGCTGCCTCTAACGTCTCTTTTATCTCTCTCGTCCGCCGCCTGAGTGCGGCGGGCCTATGGCCCGGCTGCTCTTTCAAGCCGTTTCCTATGGCTGATTTTGATGTTGGAGCAGAAGTGCTCCCTCACTTCGTTAATTTAAACCTCCCGAAAAACATTACCACTAATTTCCTAAATTTCAAAGCCCCGAGTACCAGATCCGGAAGGAAACTTAATTTTGGTGGTCACCCGAAATCGGCGAATGCGATAATCTCACAGGTGCCCTCTGTCAAGGACGCGAATCTCCAAATCCCCCGTTCGCCGCTGCTGACGGGTGAAACCAAAACTGTTCATCCTTAAAACTGGTTCGCTAATGGTGATTGGGTTCTCTTCCCGGAAGCTTTTTGGGAAGAAGCAACCCGATTTACTGATAACATCCAAAAGCAAGGTCCAAATGACAGCCCGGTTCTAATTCCTGTTTCATCGTCCTCATGTTCGTCTTTTTGGGAGGAAGTAGGTTCACGTGCTGATGTGGTGCAAAATAAAATGGTGGAAGGCAGAGATGATGCGGCTTTTGCAGAAATTCCTCAGAAAAACCGCAGCAACCCCGATGTGCCGGTGCTGCAAAATAAAATGGTGGAAGGCAGAGATGATGAGGTTTTCACAGAAATTCCTCAGAAAAACCGGAGCACAGCTAACCCGGATGTGCCGGTGGTCCCTCCAGTTTCATTTGCAGATATTGTTAACAATGGGAATAACTCGTCGGCTCGTATTGGACAGACAGATTTCTCTGGGACTATTCCGACAGCCCTTTTCACCGCGGCTGAATGTGAGCAGGTCGGGGGTGTTCAAAAATGCCCTCATCGGTAAGTTTTCTTTTGGTAGACCGCCTAATGAAGTGATTACTAGGAACTAGAAAATTCTGGATTTGGAAAGTGCAAAGTTCAGTTCCTTAACTTCAAACA
This sequence comes from Orobanche coerulescens, assembly GCA_033398695.1. NCBI lineage: Eukaryota > Viridiplantae > Streptophyta > Magnoliopsida > Lamiales > Orobanchaceae > Orobanche > Orobanche coerulescens. Next base: position 22,689,344 of record CM065810.1, read on the forward strand.
TGTTTTGGTTTCATTAAAAAATGAGGAAGTTTCTGCGAAATTGTGGCTTAAACGAGAGTTCAACATTACTGGCTTCCCTATGCGGTTGTTTAAGTGGGATCCTTTTTTTGATTTCAAACAAGAATCCGCATGTGTGCCGATTTGGATTAAAATAATTGCACTTCCGATTCAATAGTTTGATCTTAGAGCTCTTCAAATGGTCAGTTCACTTGTGGGAACTTTTGTGAAAGTCGATCCGGATACGTTAAATAGAAATCTGAACCCGGGGAAATTAGAGAGGATCCTGATGAAGGGGGATCCGAACCACCCCTTGATCCGAAAGAAGAATTGTTTGAAAAATCTCTTTCGGATGCAGATAAACCTAAAGTTATTGTTACCTTACCGGTTCATATTGATGTGGAAATTAAAATGGGGGCCTCCGAACCGAAAATTAGACCGAAAAAAGAAAAGGTTAATGCTTGTACATCTAAAAGGCCTACGATACGAACACGTCAAAATGATTAGTACCATTATTTGGAATGTTAGAGTTATTATTAATGAATCGGCTCAAAAAATTGTTAAATTATTCAAAAAAATTCGTAAACTTAATATTTTGGCTCTTATTGAACCTAATAGCAATAATCATATTTGGATCTTCTTAGATTTGGATGCCAAGGTGTTGTGAGGAAATCCCTCACACTATGCCGCAAGTGCATGGTGTCAACAAGTAATAAAGTGATAAGTAAGATACCGTTCCCTCGAGGGCTGATTTCACTAAGTACCAAAATATAGTCAACTCACAATTTTATTTGAAGAACAATTATATGGAATTTATATCTAAACTAATTGCAGAAAAATAAATAGAAAATAATAATACTGATAATAAAGATAATAATAATAAGGGTGTAGGATTATGATTTTCACCTCAAACAATCAGGAATTATTTTTATTCAATTCAATTCACTTCTATTCAATTGATTGTAAGCCAGGAATTCCTAAATTATTTTAAAGCTTTTCCCAAGGTCGATAGAAAATACTACGAATTATTAACTCGATATATCCCTATTCGAGTTAGATAATTAATAGCTAAAACTGTTCATGAATTCCCACAATAAACAGGCTTCATAATTCCCATGAGTATATCCCTATCTCACGAAAATCATGATTTTTCTCACAAGAACTATGCCTAAATTTCATCTCCCGAATCTATAAAGACATTCAAATCAATTCAACTATTGGCCAGACAATTGAAAGCATTGAGGACAGTAAGAAGAATCCAATTCAATAGAATAACGAATGAATTGAAATAAAAATAAATAAATCAAACCGTCATGTAATCGGCTACAATCACAATCCTACTCGAATAGATCTAGAAAATAAGATGCGAAAAAATGCAGAAAAATCGTAAGGGATCCATGGTCTTATCGTCGCCCACAAATCTCATCGTTTGTGCTCCTCTGGTGTCTCCGCTCTATCTATCGATGCCCTCTTTTTATGACCTTCAATCCCTATTTATAACTTTCCTCAGCCTCCAAAACGCGTCCGGGGATTTGGGTCGAAAACTGCTCCAAAAACGGCAGAAAGCGGCAAGTCTCGGCAAAACCGCCTTGTGGGCCGCGGCTCACTTAAGCGTGCCGCGGCCCCTAACCTTCAGCGCATACAGGCGCGCTATTTTTCTTCTGGGCCACGGCTCGGCATCCTTGTCCGCGGCTCGAGTGCGATCCGCTTGGGGCTTGGCCAGGGGCCGTGCGTGTCTGCGGCTCGGCATCCTTGTGCCGTGGCTCATGACCAAAAATTCTGTTTTTTCGCTTTTCGTCGTTTAGGCTTCCGGACTCCAATTTCCTGCAAAACATATAAGAATAGTGCATTAAAAGCTCATTTATGCATTTTTAGGCTCAAAATGGATATAAACTAATGATAAATAAGCGCATAAAAATACGCCTAACAAATACCCCCAAACTTGAGCCTTAGCTTGTCCTCAAGCAAAAATTAATTTTCAAATAAAAAGTATCATGAATGATCGTGCAAATCCATAGTGCTCAACTTGACCAATACTACCCTGAAAATCTCAAAGAATAATATGAGTGTCGTAATAATGAGTCACATCCACGGACACTGATTCCAAGAAGTAATCATTTTCAGTCCTAACCAACCGTTCATGAAGAAAATCAAGCTCAAAGATTAACAAGCGTGAATTTAACCGACCGTCAATATGAAGGGTTAGATTAAACAAGCCAATTCGCCCAGTCCCACAGTCTAGTGGCAAAAATCTAAGAGTTTCATCGTCAAAATTAATCCTCGGATAGTATTCCCTTATGTATGGTCAATAATATAGATTCGAGTTAACCACTAGGTTCGGATTTCGGGATGTTTCATCGGGATAATCCTAGGGTGGATTTCCATTCTCATATATTGGGGAACCGTTTGACGTAAAAGACACTCATGGGGCACATGGATGCTTCTAGTTACTAAGTCCCCCTCTACAGCGGAGAAAAAACTCGAATAGCTATTCCCGCATGTTCGATTCAAGGTCGCTGTTTTACGCGAGAGTAAACAACGGGTCACGCGAATACCCCCGGTTACTAGGCTCCCCATCATCGGCACATGCGAAATCTCTAAACCACTAGTCTAATCAGGGTTGTCGTTTTACGCGAGAGTAAACAACGGGTCACATAAATACCCCCGGTTACTAGACTTCCCATCATAGAACAAATAATATCTCGACTTTTCTTGGGAAAAACTGTCCGACTCTAAACTCAAATTAAGTGCCAACACGACTCATGTTACTGGACAACTAGCTACACGAAAAGTGTAACCAAACGTATAGACGGCGATTTGAAAACACGTATGTCTCCTTTCTTATCTGCCAAGATTTCTACAAAAAACGAAAAATATAGACCTAAATGAATGCTCAACGGAAACAGATATCGCTGACTACAACTCGACTAAAACTCAACCGTTTCTTCAGAGAGAAATCAGTATCGTAACATCAATTTTACACAAAAAGAAGCACGAAAAAAATTCACGAAAAATTCATGTTTTTGGCAAAAACCATCAACAGCATGCAAGAAAAATAAAGAAATGATGAAGTCACAATTTATAACCAAGAAAAATTAAGAAAATATCGCAGGCTTCAATTTATTCCACTACACTTAAAATCATCAATAATAAAACTCATGTGAAAATAAAAGAGATATGGAAAAGTGAATCTTATTCCAAATGTCTTCTTGAAAGCCAGCACATGTCTGAGTGGAATCGTCTGTCAATCCATACTTCAAGTAATGCCCAACATCACCAGGAACCCCCAAACTTAGTCTCTAGTCATGAAATAATTGTAGACATTAAGTCAAGAAAGACTAGAATATGAAGGATAATAAATTATTGGGGTAAAAAAATATTAGAGAATTAAGGGCCAACAAGAATACACGAATCCAAACGAAATAACAGAACAAAGGAAAAAAAATTATTAACGAAAAATCAAATAAAAACAACTAACTAGAAAGCAAGTAAAAATGATGGGTTGCCTCCCATCAAGCGCTCTATTTTACGTCTTGAGCACAACGTGGCAAATAAAAAAAATCAACGTGGCTTCTTTCTGGGGAGATTGCCAAATACCCCCTTCTTGCAATCTATAAGCTTCTTATCCCACAAGGGAGGCTTTGGTTCATGTCTGGTTGCCAAAAATAATGAGTAAGAATAATTATCTGGACAACCAAAAAATAATGAAAGAATATAATAATTATAAGGTATGACAAAATAAGCAGAGTTCGAATGGGTAAATAATAAAGACATATCATGAACAACCTCATTAGAACTCAAAGAATCAGCCTCAACAAAATCACAAGTAATGGGATCAATCTCTCCCAATATGGTTTAGGAAAAATTATGCGTGGCACCGTTAATAAAATTTTAGGCACAAAAGTGTTCACCTTATTATTCGAAGTTTGATGAGCAATTAATGAAATTTCTTTGGAAACATCATCAATGGTAACTTCTTCTACAAGCTCATCACACTTTATGTAATTATCAGGTGCTGGGGGATCGACCCTAAAACTCAGCATGTCTTTTTTTTCGACCTCCCCCTCAACTTCACTACTAAATCGATGAGTTGGAAAATAACCATAGTGAATCTCAAGACCACGACTTGCACATTCTCGCTCAAGAGGGGTACTATCAGGATTTTTTAGAGCGTCTACACATTGTTCAAGCATGGTCTTTTGTTTCTGGGAGAAATGTTGACCACTATTAGGCAAATTATTAAGATCTTCGAAATTTATGAAATGCCAAGGGTCACGATAATCAAATGAAAACATAATGAAAAAAATAAAAATATAGAGGCTAAAGAAAAGAAACTTCAATTTAAAATTAGAGTCGCTTGGTAATGATATTAGCGAAAAATCAGTCCCCGACAACGGCGCCAAAAACTTGTTGTGAGGAAATCCCTCACACTATGCCGCAAGTGCACGGTGTCAACAAGTAATAAAGTGATAAGTAAGATATCGTTCCCTCGAAGACTGATTTCACTAAGTACCAAAATATAGTCAACTCACAATTTTATTTGAAGAACAATTATATGGAATTTATATCTAAACTAATTGCAGAAAAATAAATAGAAAATAATAATAGTGATAATAAAGATAATAGTAATAAGGGTCTAGGATTATGATTTTCACCTCAAACAATCAGGAATGATTTTTATTCAATTCAATTCACTTCTATTCAATTGATTGTAAGCCAGGAATTCCTAAATTATTTTAAAGTCTTTCCCAAGGTCGATAGAAAATACTACGAATTATTAACTCGATATATCCCTATTCGAGTTAGATAATTAATAGTTAAAACTGTTCATGAATTCCCATAATAAACAGGCTTCACAATTCCCATGAGTATATCCCTATCTCACGAAAATCATGATTTTTCTCACAAGAACTATGCCTAAATTTCATCTCCCGAATCCATAAAGACATTCAAATCAATTCAACTATTGACCAGACAATTGAAAGCATTGAGAACAGTAAGAAGAATCCAATTCAATAGAATAACGAATGAATTGAAATAAAAATAAATAAATCAAACTGTCATGTAATCGGCTACAATCACAATCCTACTCGAATAGATTTAGAAAATAAGATGCGGAAAAATGCAGAAAAACCGTAAGGGATCCGTGGTCTTGTCGTCGCCCACAAATCTCTTCGTTTCTGCTCCTCTGGTGTCTCCGCTCTATCTATCGATGCCCTCTTTTTATGACCTTCAATCCCTATTTATAACTTTCCTCAGCCTCCAAAACGCGTCCGGATTTGGGTGCTCGCTCAAAACGGCAAAGAAACGCGGAAGTCTCAGCAAAACCACCACGTGGCCGCGGCTCACTTAAGCCGTGCTGCGGCCCCTAACCTTCGGCGCATACACAGGCGCGCTATTTTTCTTCACTGGCCGCGGCTCGGCATCCTTGTCTTGCGGCTCAGTGATCTGCAGAGGCTTGGGCCGTGCGTGTGCCGCGGTTCATGACCAAAAATTGCTGTTTTTGCCCGTTTTTCGTCGTTTAGGCTTCCGAACTCCAATTTCCTGCAAAACATATAAGAATAGTGCATTAAAAGCTCATTTATGCATTTTTAGGCTCAAAATGGATATAAACTAATGATAAATAAGCGCATAAAAATACGCCTAATACAAGGTCGCTATTGTTCATAATTCCGATCAAATGCTTCATACTAGTGTTTTGTAACACCCCAAACTAGGCGGATATTACAGTGCCGTGGACCCCCGACTGGGACCCACCAGGCGAGTGAAAATGAATGAAATACATAGGGTAAATGTAGTACCGAACCACATTACATCATTAATTACTCCGATGAGGAGTTTCATACAACACACCCAAGATAATACAGAATACATGTATATTTTATATGGAGATAACACATACGACACTGAATAAAATGAGTATTCAAACGGAAGTCTACAGCGGAAATATAATAAAGAAAACACGAGTGAATGAAAAGGACTAGGCCCCCTACTAGTATCACTGGGACTCCTCGCCGTCAACGTTCTCTTCCCGTGCCTTAGCCTTGCCATGACGTGAAAAACAAAATCCCCCAACGGGGTTAGTTACACAGAACAACAATCCTCAAGAGTTGAACAAACATAATCATATATGCTGTATAAACCACAAGTTCGATCAAAAATCTCAAATAGTCGAACACATGCGATCAAAAGTGAATCGGTCAGATTATAACCCAAATCCTGTTGAAAACATATGCAATCAAACATGCTATATGAATCAACTAACAGTACGGCTCAAAGGAATGGCGCCACACTACGTCTGGGATGGAAATGTGTCCGTGCACAAGCCACCAACGAGTATCGATCGAATACACGTGTGGTCTTGTACCTAATCAGTCTCACGAAGCAATCGACTCGTGTGCACAGTCCAATGTGAGGCCAACAACCAACACACGACTTAAATGTGCCCGACATGAAAATCTCACACATACCAACCGGCGCCAGTATGACCCGGAATGCCACGATACAACAAAAGTGACACCGAAAATAAATAATGACTCACCAAGATGAAATGATGGTGAAATGAATGACAGCTCAATGAAATGATTGGAACCGTCGTTCCTCGTGAATGAAGTAATTAAGTGACAATTACAAGTTTCAATACGGTTAGTATTTTATGAATGAATTATGATTATGAATGAACAACAACGAAAGGAGTGAATATCCTTTTAACTGAGTAAGAATTAACTTACACAACCAGTGAAGAATGTCATTCCTCGAACAAACGTCCCACAATGAGATGTCGGTCGCTCGAACAACCTTGAATAACAATAATTACCAACAACCGTTCAAAACACGTATCAAACACGATTATAATCAACTCAAACGTCGATACAACAATATCCAAACTCGTAGATGCACTCTAACGAATACGTTGAAAATATCCTTCCCGTTGGTTACAACCAAAGCCAAATTATTGAAACCAACTATAAAATGATTGATTCAAATCAGCAAAACAATACCAATGGCATCAATAATCCAATAGGAATCCACAATTCAATATTACAACAATATCAATCGGAATTTCCCAATTTAAACGAAGACAACCCCAAGGGTTCTTGAAATAAATCCCAAAATAGCCATTAAATTCGTAGGAATATATTTATCCAAGGTAGATAATCCATATCTAACATATTCCAACAACAATCCAAGCTTACACGAAGAAATCAGAAGGAAAAACCCAAAAATCCGAAATTCTAGATCCAAGAGATTAATACCTTTGATTTGATGTTTTGGAGATGATGAAGTGATGATTAATCCGACTCAAAGAATTGAAGATGATGATTGATGATTACACCTCGAAGAATACTCTCCAAATCGCTCCAAATCGCCCGGAACCGATGAGAGAATGAGAAGAAATGACAAATGACGAAATCTGGGCTACACTGTTCAATTTATAGAAATCCCAGTTTAGCACGCGCTATTCCCAGTTCTTAGCGTGCGCTAACGGGTGTTTTGGGTAGTCCAGTACCCACTGTCCGAAAACGGTAGCGCGCGTTACGTACCTTTTTGTAGCATGCGCTACTGCTATACACTTAGCGTGCGCTAACCCCAAAATGGTAGCGTGCGCTAACGAATAATCTAATGCCCAGTACTGGAGTCCAGAACCTTCTGTCCTCTGATCTGATCGCGGTAGCGTGCGCTACAATCAATATTTAGTGTGCGCTACTACACTGTTTGCGTATGCTAAAAATCACTCATAACGTGCGCTATGAATAAATCCCATCCAGTCCAGTAGCCACTGCACTCAACCTGATCCGACCTTAGCGCGCGCTATACCGACTGCATAGCGTGCGCTACTCCGGCCTACTAGTGCGCGCTACTTACCATTCGTAGCGTGCGCTACTTACTACCCAACTGCAGTCCAGTGCCTTCTAGACTGCCTGCTTGAAACATACTAGCGTGCGCTAGTGTTGAGAGATAGCGTGCGCTACCCATACTCAATTAGCGCACGCTAAAGAGAGTACGTAGCGTGCGCTACTCCTCACACGCAGCACACTATGAAATGACAACGATGGTAAACACCGCACGATTCTCCAACTAGATTGATGATGAATGACGATTGATACACGATACAATTACTCTGAACGGTGAACACAATGATTGAATATGAGTGACAAATGATCATTAATGAGTGAAAATTACTGAGTGACAATTACTGAATGATAATGACTGAATTACAACCGGGTATTACATACAGCCCCCCTTAAAAGAGTTTCGTCCCCGAAACTAAGGGTCAAACAACTCGGGATAACTCTCCCGCATACTATCCTCGGTTTCCCAAGTAGCCTCTTCGACTCCATGTCTAGACCACTGAATTTTCACCAAAGGAATCGTCTTGTTCCTCAACTGTTTGATTCGCCGCTCTAAAACTCGTATAGGACGTTCCTCATATGAATGATCATCGGCGATCTCGATTTCTTCGAACTGAAGTATGTGACTCGGGTCGGCAACATACTTTCGCAACTGAGAGACGTGAAACACATTATGAATTCGGCTCAACGCCGGAGGTAAGGCCAATCGATAAGCTAGCTCGCTTACTCGATCCAAAATCTCAAACGGTCCAATGAATCTCGGACTCAACTTTCCCCTCTTCCCAAAGCGGAAGATACTACGACTCGGGGATACCTTGACCAAAACATGGTTACCCGTATCGAACTCTAATGGTCGACAACGATTATCTGCATATGATTTCTGTCGACTCTGAGCGGTCAACAAACGACTCCTGATCAAAGATACCTTCTCACGGGAGGCCATAAGCATATCGGGCTCGGTGCCGATTGATTCTGATAAGTCATCCCAACACAAAGGAGATCGACAACGACGACCGTACAAGGTCTCGTAAGGTGCCATCTTAATCGAAGAATGCCAACTATTATTGTACGTGAATTCGATCAACGGTAGTTGGGCTTCCCAATCATTTTTCCAATCGAGGACGCATGCCCTCAACATGTCCTCCAAAGTCTGAATAGTCCTCTCTGATTGTCCGTCGGACTGAGGATGAAAAATTTATCTTGAGATTAAGCTGAGTTCCCATAGCACGATGAACTGATTTCCAAAAATGCGACACGAATCGTCCGTCACGATCGGAAACGATACTTTTAGGAGTACCGTGCAATCTCACTATCTCTTTGATAAATAACTGGGCAAGTCTCTCGGGACCCCAAGTATCCTTAATCTCAAGAAAATGAGCTGAGTTAGTTAAGCGGTCCACAATCACCCAGATTGTATTCATGCCACGACGACTCGTCGGCAAACTCGTGATGAAGTCCATAGAAATATCCTCCCACTTCCATTCTGGAATAGGGAGAGGTTTCAGCATACCCGCCGGTCGCTGATGTTCTATCTTGACTTGTTGACAGGTTAAGCATCTCGAAACAAATTCCGCGACTTCTCGCTTCATATTACTCCACCAGTAATTTTGTTTCAAGTCTTTATACATCTTGCTAGACCCCGGGTGAACGGAATAAGGGGTAGCATGAGCTTCTCTCAAAATCGAGTTTTTCAACTCGTCATTCGCCGGTACGCACAACCGATTCTTAAAATGCAAAAGTCCATCCTCGTGGACCACAAACCCGGGGGCTTTCCCCTGAGTCACATCCTCTCGAATGCATAACAAGAATGGATCCGAACCCTGATTCTCCCTGATTGCCTCCTCAAGTGGCGATGAAATCTCCAGCGTACAAAGTTGCCTTTGTACTCGCTGTAACCAGACCTCAATCTCGGGTCTCAGAAATTCCTGCTGAAGTTCCTTCTGAGCTGTTAATCGAGCAAGCATCTGCTCCTGAACAGACTTACGACTCAAGGCGTCGGCGACAACGTTCGCCTTGCCCGGGTGGTAAAGGATCTCGATATCATAATCTTTGATTAGTTCCAACCACCGTCTCTGTCGCATATTTAACTCTTTCTGAGTGAATATATACTTTAAACTCTTATGATCGGTGAATATCTGACAGGTAACGCCATAAAGATAATGACGCCAAATCTTCAATGCAAACACCACGTCTGCTAACTCCAGGTCGTGGGTCGGATAATTAACCTCGTAAGGTCTCAATTGCCGTGAAGCATAAGCAATAACCTTCCCGTTCTGCATGAGTACACATCCGAGATCCTGTTCGGACGCATCACTATAAACCACAAATCCCTCCGTCCCTTGCGGTAAAGAAAGGACAGGTGCTGAAATTAACCGGATCTTGAGTTCCTCAAAACTCTGTTGACACGCGTCGGACCACGTGTATTTCTTATCCTTCCGTAAAAGGTTCGTCATGGGTTGAGCGATTTTAGAAAATCCCTCTACAAGTCGCCGATAATAACCGGCTAATCCGAGAAAGCTTCGGATCTCCTTAACATTCTTCGGAGGTAGCCAATCTCGAATAGCCTCCGTCTTTTGAGGGTCGACACGAACTCCGTCTGATGAAATTACATGTTCGAGAAACGTCACTTCGGACATCTATAACTCACATTTGGAAAACTTTCCAAAAAGTTGCTCTCGTCTCAACACGTCGAGCACTTGATGAAGGTGAAACTCGTGTTCCTCCCGGTCACGAGAATAAATCAAAATGTCATCAATGAAGACAACCACGAACTGATCCAAATAGTCGATGAAAACCCGATTAATTAACTCCATGAATACCGCAGGTGCATTAGTCAACCCAAACGACATAACCACAATGACCATAGCGTGTTCGAAACGCCATCCTCGCGATATCCGACTCTCGAATCCGCAACTGATGATATCCAGATCTTAAGTCGATCTTGGAAAATACTGAAGCTCCCTGAAGTTGATCCAAAAGATCATTGATACGGGATAAAGGATACTTATTCTTGATCGTCACCCGGTTCAATTCCCGGTAATCAATACACAAGCGGAATGAACCATCCTTCGTCTTGACAAACAACACTGGTGCTCCCCACGAGGACGCACTCGGTCGGATATAACCTTTCTCGAACAACTCCTCAAGTTGGTTCTTTAATTCCTGCATTTCGGTCGGGGCCATCCGGTACGGTGCCTTCGATATCGGGGACGTACCGGGCTCTAACTCAATCGTGAATTCCACATCTCTCTGTGGAGGCAAACCAGGTAACTCGTCTGGAAAAACATCGGCATATTCCCTCACTACCGGAATATCCGTCAACATTACTCATGATTTCTCGGTTTTGGTCATATAGCACCAATAACCAACACACCCCTGACGGAGTAATTTCACTGCTTTCATCAAGTTAATGACTTTACCAGAACAGCCGGGATTACCTCCCTGAAAAACACATTCAACCCCATCGTCTGAAATGATAGTGACCATACGCTTACGGACACTAATGATGGCATCATGACGATCCATCCAGTCAATACCCAGAATGACGTCGTCTCTCGGTAAATCTACCACGATTAGGCTGCTAGCCATACACGGCCATGAAGCTGAATCAGATAATTCTGAATCTCGCGATTTCCGATAATTCTTCTACCGTCAGGTAGACCAATGACATAAGGCTCACAACTAGTAGCACTACCCAGACGTAGTCTACTTAAACATGACTCGAAAATGAATGAATGCGATGCACCAATATCAAAAAGGGTACACACAGGTTGAGATAGAATATCGAGTGTACCTGAGATCATTCGGGCCTCTGGATCGTCGGTCTTCTTCATCTCATAAATTCGGGGCTTGCCAACCCCCGAACCGGACGATCCCGTCTGATAGCTCTTGGCTCCGCCTTTATTAGCTCCTGTCGTCTTGAACGACACCGGTAAATGCTTTGATTACGCACCAGAATGTCACAGGAACTGAGATGACGCCGGAGTAGGTTTAGAGTCCCTTCGGCAGAAACGGGCCCTATGCCCAGCAATACCACAGTTGTGGCACGTGACGGACTGTCTGGGACACTTGGTGCTGACATGACCAAGATCCCCACAGTTGAAACAGGTGATGGCCGAACTGGCCGCTCGTGACTGAGATTCCGCGGATCTAGGCGCCATAGGAGGTCGCTCAGAAAAAAGTAGAGCCCACACGTGGTTTCTTGAAGGTGGCCTGACTGATTACGGTTCTTTGACTTCTTGCCAGCAGATGAAGGTTGCTGCTTCGCAATCTCCTTAGCAGTGAGCTCATAAGTAAGACCTTTCTCGATGAATTCGGCCAGGGTGGTGCAATGATGATTAAGCAACTGTAGTCGCATACGAGGTTTCAACCTCTTCCTGAAATACTTAATCTTATCCGCCTCAGAGTGAATGATAGATGTGGTGAACGGAAGAAGTTCCTGAAATTTTTCGGCGATGGCAAGAACATCATCGTCCGCTGAAAGGTCGGGAGTGAGTAATTCCGACAACTTAGCCTCCCTGAGTGGGGCTGGATAATACCTCTCCATCATGAGAGTTTTGAACTGATCCCAAGTACATGATCTGTAATATCCGCGTTTTCTATTTTTAGTAATTTCTATTTTTGGTGTATATTCATTTCGGACAACTCGCTTGGCACTGTTTTGGAATTCTGAATCTATTTTGTTCTTGGAGTTTCTCCATTTGGACGAGTCTCGATGATGTTTTTACGTAATTTCATCTTGAGTTATATTTTGTCGCATGTGTATTCGATTCTCGTTAAACTCGTTCGATTTCGTCATTTTCCTATTTCAATGAGTTCGTATGGTTGAGTAGAGCATGTTGTGAGTTTCGGATTGTTAATCCGACGTTGTATCGTGATTTACGGATGTTTGGGCCGTTTTTGTAATTTCCTATAAGTTTAGGGAATTTGTTCCTTGTTCGGTTTTGATTGTGTACCTCGGACCGTTTTGGGTTACTGGTTATTGTTTCTCGTTGTGTGTATTTTCCTCGGACGGTTGGGTCGGCATATCGTGTTTTGGTGATCGTCTTTTTCGTTTTTGGTAGCGTTGTTTTACATCCCGAGATCTTTATGCAGCCGGGACACTGTGCAAAGCAGCGCAAGACCCGCGGCATTTTGCGCGTGTGCATGCGCCGTGTCGCACAGGTCGATCCTTTGTCAGAAAGCGGCGCAAGACCGCGGCATTCTGCGCCGGGTTTGTGCGCCGTGTTGCCCGATGGTACCATTGCCTTGCGAAAGCAGCGCAAGACCGCGGCATTTTGCGCCGTGTATGCATGTGCGCCGTGTCGCCTGGTCGCCATTGACCGGCAACACGGCCCGAACACGGCGCTATTTGGACCGTTTGTTGCGCCGTGTTACATCCCGATATAAAGGACAGACGGGTGTTTTAACCCCATTTCTCCTTTCTCTTCCGTCTCTCCACTCCCTCATCGCGTTTTTGGGCGATATCAACCGGATATTGCATTCTAGCATCTTGTGACTCGGAATTGGACATTCTAACACGAATCAATCATCTTCCTTCCACCATTCCATCGTTGAATTGAGGTATTTGGTCATTATACCTAATTTTAGGGTTCTTGGCTATTATTCATTTTTCCTTTCGTTTTTGCTTCGATTGATGATGAATATTAGTTGGGTAATCATGGTGTTATGTTTTCCTAGAACTTTAGCGGATAAATTCCAAGTTTTTTCCCCTTCGTTGATCGAATTTGAACTTTATGCCTCAATAGTGTTCGGCGGATTGTCCCTTAGGATAGAACGTCGATTAATTCGTGATTTCTCAGTGGAATTGTAGTTGATTGAGTCTCTATTGTTGTTAAGACCAGATTTGTGAAGATTGTTCGGACCGAAACCTTTCCTTTCGCCGTTTTCTTCGCGTCGTGTCATCCAAGGTAAGTACATGTATTACATTCCGTTATGTGCGTATGATTTTGATGCGAATGATGTAAATGGTATTATTGAACGAATGTGATTGTTTCTCTTCCACCTGGGGATGGCATGTGGCCTCTGGGGGCCGATACTAATGGGTACGGCCACGGAAGTCGACTTGGATGCGTGCGTTGATGTTTTTCCACATGGGGACGGTTCGACGGGACCTCTGGGGGCCGATACTAATGGGTACGGCCGCGGAAGTGGTTTCTCACAGGGGCGGTCAGCGGGACCTGCGGGGCCGATACTAATGGGTACGATCGCGAGTTACCAAGTGTGGATAATTGTGATGTGGAAAACTTGTTGATATACTGTTTTGGTGTAAATGTGATATTCCGGAATATTGATTTTCGAAACGATTTTTCTAACGATTTGTTTGCGTTGAATCGTGTATGTATATAATGTTGTGTAATTGTGTACTTGCACTAGCTATTTAAATGCTAACCCCTTAAATGGGGGAAATGTGTCTTATGCATTTGGTCTGGAGAGAGGCGAGGAGCGAGCAGGACATGCACGTAAAGGATGGGCTGGCATGATGATGTGGCTCGAGTCTGTGTTTTTATGTTTTGTCATTGCATTTGTCGAGTACTGGAGTTAGACTGTTTACTTCTAAACTTGGTTTAAGTCCCCTGCGTGGGCAATGAATTGATATTTACATTATGTTTCATGTACTCCGTTGAAATGTTTTGACCGAGGCCACGGCCTTATTTACTTTTGAGTGCATCTTTTGGGATTTTCATTGTGGTTATGTGTCATGTGTTATCCTGGTAGATCTCACGAGGGTTCTACGGCGTGTAATGTCCCATTTGTGAATTGGGGTGTTACATTTATGGTATCAGAGCGTTGTTTTGAATACCTAGGCTGTTGGTTAATTTTTGGGTCGGTCAGTTGCGTCACTAGAGTCAGTCGTTGAGCCTAATATCATCATGCTACCGTCTTTTCGTGCGGCCCGTGGCTGTAAGTCTCCTCAAACTCTTATATTTCTGTATTCGTTTTCTTTCGTTGTTCGGAATTGAGAATTATGATACCAACCTTGTAAATTGTGAATCTTTCTGATCTTGTTCTTTTCGTATTTTCTTCAGTATGTTGAGAGGTCGTGGTAGACCAGCTAGGATACGCGGCCGAGGCCGTGGTCGGGGTGCTGATAATGAAGAGTGCTCACTTTCTCAGTCCTCTGCAGACTCAGCCTCTCACTCAGTGCCGTCGGGTAATAATGCCGGCAAGAGCTCTTGCCGTACTTGGCCGATTAGTAGCCCGGCTTGCTCGAATAGCTCGAGTGGGCGCGAGAATCCGCCCTCGACACCTGAAGAGGAAGCTAGTAAGTGGCTTGACGGTGACTAAGATGCACCCTCCTCGTTTCTCGATCTTGACTCCCTCGGTTGGGAGAATTGGCTCTTTCGGTTGTCAGGACCTTTGATGCCGTAGCTTGTCCGAAGACGGAGGTACATATTGCCCGATACCTCTGGATAAGGAAGGCTGCGAGAATGGTGGGAGGCCGTTGCGCCCGAGAGATCGTCGGGCCACTTGGGAGGAGTTCGAAGTGCTATGGAAGCGAATATTGTCCACTTGATTAAGGAGCGCGAGTGTGGAGTTCTTCACGCTACACCCCGAGGATGTGCCGATTTCTCGAGCCATTATTTCTTACAATCGGCGATTGGGTTTTGTGAAAGATTAGGTGAGGACGGAGGCTGATAAAATCCGTTACTTCAATATGCGCATGAAGCCGCATATCAGGCAGAGTATGGCACCACTCATGTGTGCCACTTTGAAGGAATACCAGGATCGCGCTCTGGAGATCGAGATGGGCATCCCCGTGTCAGTCGGTTTCGGAACCTAAGAAGCGAGAAGACTCGGCGGGTTATCGGCCAGTAAAGGTGGTCGATTTCGAGGTCTCGTTCTGCTCCTACACAGGAAGAGGCCGTTTCATCGGGCGGTGGATCTCGGGTGTAGATTCGGTCGATCTGGCACTGGCGGGAGAGTTTGTTTTAATTGCGATCGGCCAGCACGTTATGAAGGATTGCCCATTTCCGTTAGTTGCTTGCTTTACTTGCGGACGAGGCCAAGGCATCAGGCGGCCCATTGTGGCGGGCCACGGGGCGCTAGAGTTCCGACTACCACCGTCGATCGGAGGACCACGGCCTCCGGCTACACATGTTCCGCGAGTTCGGGCCGTGGTAGGGGTCGGGAGTCGGCCGGATCGCCGTCTGTCGAGTTCGGGTTGATTCACCCGATTGTATCGGATGAGGCGTACGGAGGAGACGAGGCGTTCTAGTGGCGTCGGTACCACTCGGATCCTTACTCATCCAGTTTCGGTGCTTTTGATTCGGTGCTACCCATTCCTTTATTGCTTCGGATTGTGTGAGTCGTATTGGTTTTGTTGCTTGTTTGAGTGTGAGCCATTTGTAGTGGGTACACCCGGGAGATCGTATGGTTGGGGACCGGGAAGTTAGGGATTGCCCGGTGAGGATCGGGAGCCGGATTGGCCCTCGAATCTCATTGTTATAGACCTTAAGGGTGAGGATTTGATCCTCGGGGATGATTGGTTGGATCGTCACGGTGCTATCATGAACTATCGGACTCGTACCATCTCGATAGTTCTTAGAGGCGGCAGAGCATACTCTCGTCGGTTGTAAGCCGGGTAAATCGGGAGTGTGATTAGCGCCTTGAAGGTGATGAAACTTGAACCGGGGTTGTGTCGGCTACTGGTGTTTCGCTCTGCAGGCGGAAGATGGTGGGGTTGACATATCGTCGATTCCAGTTGTTAGCGAGTATCCCGACGTATTTCCGGATGACTTGCCGGGATTACCACCGCTTCGAGAGGTGGAGTTTCCTATTGATCTTGAGCTGAATGCGGCCCCTATTTCTCGAGCACCGTACCGTATGGCGCCGTCGGAGATGCTAGAGTTGAAGAATCAGTTGGGAGAGTTGTTAGATAAAGGGTATATTCGACCGAGCGCATCGCCTTGGGGTGCGCCTGTACTTTTTGTTAAGAAAAAGGATGGATCGCTTCGTTTATGCATCGATTATCGAGAATTAAACAAGTTGACCATCAAAAATAAATAGCCTTTGCCCCGGATTGACGACTTGTTTGATCAGCTTCAGGGGGCGATAGTCTTTTCGAAGATTGACTTGCGATCGGGCTACTACCAGTTGAGGATTCGGGACAGTGATATACCGAAAGCTGCCTTTCGGATGAGATATGGACATTACGAGTTTGTGGTTATGCCTTTCGGGCTAACCAATGCCCCAGCAGTGTTCATGCAGTTGATGAACAAAGTTTTTATTGAGTATCTGGACAAATTCGTAGTCGTCTTTATCGATGACATTCTTATCTATTCACGGAGTCGAGAGGAGCACGCCTTACATCTCCGGATTGTATTAGACATTTTGAGAGTTGAGCAGTTGTATGCGAAATTCTCTAAGTGTGAGTTTTGGCTCGAGGAAGTGATGTTCCTCGGACATGTGATTTCAGCAGAGGGAGTTCGGGTAGATCCGCAAAAGATAGAGGCGGTGATGGCTTGAGAGCCGCCTAAGAATGTGAAGGAGGTGAGGAGTTTTCTGGGTCTTGCCGGCTATTACCGTCGATTTGTTGAGGGATTTTCTAAGATTGCTAAACCGCTCACTCAGTTGCTCCGGAAGACTCGAAATTAGTGGACCGCATGACAGACGAGTAGTTTTGGCGAGTTGAAGAGACGATTAACTACCGCACCGTGTTAGCGTTGCCTCGGGAACGAAGATTTTGTGGTATATAGTGATGTTTGGGCCTCGGGCTCGGATGTGTTTTGATGCAGAGAGATAGAGTCATTGCTTATGCGTCCCACTTGATTGAAACCTTACGAGGTGAATTATCCCACGCACGATTTGGAGTTAGCTGCGGTCGTTTTCGCCTTAAAGATCTGGAGGCATTATCTTTATGGGTCGTCTTGTAAGATTTTTACGGATCATAAGAGCTTTAAGTATATCTTTAGTCAGAAAGAATTGAATATAAGACAGCATAGGTGGTTGGAACTAATTAAAGATTACGACCTCGAGATACTTTACCATCCGGTAAGGCTAACGTAGTGGCGATGCGTTGAGCCGAAAGCCGATGGCGTTGCGGATGTTAGAGGTACTTACACCACGAGTAGGATCCAGCGGGATTTTATTTGTCGGGATATCGAGGTTTGGGTTCGGAGAATTCGGGGTCGATTATGTGCGTTAGAGATCACTTCGTCCTTGACTGATGATATCAAGGCGAAGCAGTATGATGATCCGTTTTTAGTCCAGTTGAGGGAGGATGTGAGGAAGGGGAAAGCCCCCGGATTTGTGGTTCACGATGATGGAGTTTTGAGATTTCGCGACAGACTATGTGTACCGAGTGTTGTTGAGCTGAGACAGAAGATCTTGAGTGAAGCTCATACCACACCTTACTCCATACATCCTGGTATGAGTAAAATGTACAAGGATGTGAGGAGCAACTACTGGTGGAGTAATTTGAAGATAGATGTTAGCGAGTTTGTGTCGAGGTGTTTGACCTGTCAGCAGGTTAAGATCGAGCATCAGCGACCCGCGGGGCTTTTACGACCACTTCCTATCCCGGAGTGGAAATGGGAGGATATTTCTATGGATTTCATTACCGGTATGCCTAAGACTCGGACTGGGATGAACATGATTTGGGTCATTGTCGATCGACTAACCAAATCAGCTCATTTTCTGGGTATTAAGGATACTTGGGGGCCAGAGAGACTTGCACGAGTGTTTATTACGGAGATCGTGAGGTTACATGGGACCCCTAAGAGTATTGTTTCGGATCGTGATGGCCGATTCATATCACATTTTTGGCAGGCCGTTCATAGAGCTTTGGGAACCGAGCTCAGACTTAGTACATCCTACCACCCTCAGACAGACGGACAGTCTGAGCGGACGATACAGACGCTAGAGGATATGTTGCGAGCATGTGCTTTAGATTGGAAGGATGATTGGGAGTCGCATTTGCCATTGATCGAGTTCACGTACAACAATAGTTGGCACGCCTCGATCAAGATGGCACCATTCGAGGCATTGTATGGGAGGAGGTGCAGATCGCCGTTGTGTTGGGACGATGCGTTGGTGATTGATGCGAGCTTTGATATGGTAGTTGAGACGAGAGAGAAGATTGCTCTGATTCGCGATAGGTTGGTGACGGCCCAGAGCCGACAGAAGTCTTATGCCGATACACGTCGCCGACCGTTGGAGTTTGAGGTAGGAGACCATGTGTTGCTTAAGGTGTCGCCGACACGGGGAGTTTACCGCTTCGGTCGGAAGGGTAAAATTAGTCCGAGATTTATTGGACCGTTCGAGATTCTAGAGAGAGTTGGAGAGCTTGCATATCGGTTAGGTTTGCCGCCGTCCCTGAGCCACGTGCATAGCGTATTTCATGTTTCCCAGCTTAGGAAGTACGTATCGGACCCTAGCCATATTATTGATTTTGGAGAGATCGAGTTGGGGCCCGACATTACCTTCGAGGAGAGGCCGATTCAGATCTTAGAGCGTCGGGTGAAGCAACTCAGGCCCAAAACCATTCCTTTGGTTAAAGTGCAGTGGTCGAGGCATGGATCCGACGAAGCCACGTGGGAAACGGAGGAGAGTATGAGGTTGAGATACCCCGAGTTATTCGTGTTGTAAGTTTCGGGACGAAACTTATTTTTAGGGGGAGATAATGTAATATCCGCGTTTTCTATTTTTAGTAATTTCTATTTTTGGTGTATATTCGTTTCGGACAACTCGCTTGGCACTGTTTTGGAATTCTGAATCTATTTTGTTCTTGGAGTTTCTCCATTTGGGCGAGTCTCGATGATGTTTTTACGTAATTTCATCTTGAGTTATATTTTGTCGCATGTGTATTCGATTCTCGTTAAACTCGTTCGATTTCGTCATTTTCCTATTTCCATGAGTTCGTATGGTTGAGTAGAGCATGTTGTGAGTTTCGGATTGTTAATCTGACGTTGTATCGTGATTTACGGATGTTTGGGCCGTTTTTGTAATTTCCTATAAGTTTAGGGAATTTGTTCCTTGTTCGGTTTTGATTGTGTACCTCGGACCGTTTTTGGTTACTGGTTATTGTTTCTCGTTGTGTGTATTTTCCTCGGACGGTTGGGTCGGCATATCGTGTTTTGGTGATCGTTTTTTTTCGTTTTTGGTAGCGTTGTTTTGTCGAATCTGCATGCATCGGGACACTGTGCAAAAGCGGCGCAAGACCGCGGCATTTTGCGCCGTGTCATGCGCCGTGTCGCCTGGGTCGATCCTTTGTCAGAAAGCGGCGCAAGACCCGCGGCATTCTGCGCCGGTTTGTGCGCCGTGTTGCCCGATGGTGCCATTGCCTTGCGAAGCAGCGCAAGACCCGCGGCATTTTGCGCCGTGTGCGTGCGCCGTGTCGCGCAGTCGCCGGCCCGACGGCAACACGGCGCTGAACACGGCGCTATTTGGACCGTTTGTTGCGCCGTGTTCTGTCCAGTATATAAAGGACAGACGGGTGTTTTAACCCCATTTCTCCTTTCTCTTCCGTCTCTCCACTCCCTCATCGCGTTTTTGGGCGATATCAATCGGATATTGCATTCTAGCATCTTGTGACTCGGAATTGGACATTCTAACACGAATCAATTATCTTCCTTCCACCATTCCATCGTTGAATTGAGGTATTTGGTCATTATACCTAATTTTAGGGTTCTTGGCTATTATTCATTTTTCCTTTCATTTTTGCTTCGATTGATGATGAATATTAGTTGGGTAATCATGGTGTTATGTTTTCCTAGAACTTTAGCGGATAAATTCCAAGTTTTTTCCCCTTCGTTGATCGAATTTGAACTTTATGCCTCAATAGTGTTCGGCGGATTGTCCCTTAGGATAGAACGTCGATTAATTCGTGATTTCTCAGTGGAATTGTAGTTGATTGAGTCTCTATTGTTGTTAGGACCAGATTTGTGAAGATTGTTCGGACCGAAACCTTTCCTTTCGCCGTTTTCTTCGCGTCATGTCATCCAAGGCAAGTACATGTATTACATTCCGTTATGTGCGTATGATTTTGATGCGAATGATGTAAATGGTATTATTGAACGAATGTGATTGTTTCTCTTCCACCTGGGGATGGCATGTGGCCTCTGGGGGCCGATACTAATGGGTACGGCCACGGAAGTCGACTTGGATGCGTGCGTTGATGTTCTTCCACCTGGGGACGGTTCGACGGGACTTCTGGGGGCCCATACTAATGGGTACGGCCGCGGAAGTGGTTTCTCACCTGGGGACGGTCCGACGGGACCTCTGGGGGCCGATACTAATGGGTACGGTCGCGAGTTACCAAGTGTGGATAATTGTGATGTGGAAAACTTGTTGATATACTGTTTTGGTGTAAATGTGATATTCCGGAATATTGATTTTTGAAACGATTTTTCTAACGATTTGTTTGCGTTGAATCGTGTACGTATATAATGTTGTGTAATTGTGTACTTGCAGTTGCACTAGCTATTCAAATGCTAACCCCTTAAATGGGGGAAATGCGTCTTATGCATTTAGTGCAGGAGAGGCGAGGAGCGAGCCGCAGGACATGCACGTAAAGGATGGGCTGGCATGATGATGTGGCTCGAGTCTGTATTTTTATGTTTTGTCATTGCATTTGTCGAGTACTGGAGTTAGACTGTTTACTTCTAAACTTGGTTTAAGTCCTCTGCGTGGGCAATGAATTGATATTTACATTATGTTTCATGTACTCCGTTGAAATGTTTTGGCCGAGGCCACGGCCTTATTTACTTTTGAGTGCATCTTTTGGGATTTTCATTGTGGTTATGTGTTATGTGTTAGCCTGGTAGACCTCACGAGGGTTCTACGGCGTGTAATGTCCCATTTGTGAATTGGGGTGTTACATGATCCGTCGGTGGGCTTCAACGATAACCACCATGAATGAGCGCTCTTACCAAGATAGTAGGCCGCAACTGAAACCTTATGCCCTTCAGGGCAATCCACCATAGCAAATAACTTCTCGAAATGCTCAAGCCAATGAACAATATCCGCCGGCTCAGATGAGCCCTCGAAGGTAGGTGGTCGCTGGCGAGAGATATCGCCAATGATACTCCTTACACCCCTCTCTTGCCTCTGAGGTGGCGGCGGAGGAGCCTGCTGATTTTGAGTAGTGGAGTTATGCATCGTCTCCATTAGTTGTGCCATCTGAGTCATTTGGGCCATCATGCCCTGCATAAAAGCGAGTGGGTCAACCCGAACACCCTCTGACTGAGCTGTGTCTCGGGTACGACTCCCTGATAGTGAATGATTACGCCCAAGTGAATGAGTGGCAGCGTCACTGATTGATGAGTTAGCATTATTCCTAGCATTCACGCGTGTATTCACACGAGCTCTCGGGTTTCGGCCTGCACCACGGCCTCTTCCCCCACGTCCTCTGCCAGCTCTTTCCATATTGAAGTGGAAAGTCATATGATAATTATATATCTCGCATGAATATCACATTATGATTACGTTATGAGATGATGAAAATGAGCATACGTGCTCAAATACAATGATTACATGAATGATCAACTGAAATGACGTGATTATATGATGAAATTCTTGAAATGAATATCTTGAACAAGTTAACAAGATTAATGACATGATCCTCAAGATCAACAACTGAACAATGAAATGAACTGAGTGATTAATGAATTCACATGATCGACTAGATCACAAATGAAAATGATAGATGAGGAAATCTTACTGTTCCTTGGTCTGAGGGGCTCGGCTCTTGCACAGGTCACACGTGACGCGAAAGTCCAATGATACTAGTCTGATGAACGATGATTTCAAATGAGACATGACTCGGAAGGTAGTATTCAAAACCACGCTCCGATACCAACTCTGTAACACCCCAAACTAGGCAGATATTACAGTGCCGTGGACCCCCGACTGGGACCCACCAGGCGAATGAAAATGAATGAAATACACAGGGTAAATGTAGTACCGAACCACATTACATCATTAATTACTCCGATGAGGAGTTTCATACAACACACCCAAGATAATACAGAATACATGTATATTTTATATGGAGATAAAACATACGACACTGAATAAAATGAGTATTCAAATGGAAGTCTGCAGCAGAAATAAAATAAAGAAAACACGAGTGAATGAAAAGGACTGGGGCCCCCTACTAGTATCACTAGGACTCCTCGCCGTCAACGTTCTCTTCCCGTGCCTTAGCCTCGCCATGACTTGAAAAATAAAATCCCCCAACGGGGTTAGTTACACAGAACAACAATCCTCAAGAGATGAATAAACACAATCATATATGCTGTATAAACCACAAGTTCGATCAAAAATCTCAAACAGTCGAACACATGCGATCAAAAGTGAATCGGTCAGATTATAACCCAAATCCTGTTGAAAACATACGCAATCAAACATGCTATATGAATCAACTAACAGTATGGCTCAAAGGAATGGCGCCACACTACGTCCGGGATGGAAATGTGTCCGTACACAAGCCATCAACGAGTATCGATCGAATACACGTGTGGTCTTGTACCTAATCAGTCTCACGAAGCAATCGACTCGTGCGCACAGTCCAATGTGAGGCCAACAACCAACACACGACTTAAATGTGCCCGACATGAAAATCCTACACATACCAACCAGCACGCCAGTATGACCCGGAATGCCACGATACAACAAAAGTGACACCGAAAATAAATAATGACTCACCAAGATGAAATGATGGTGAAATGAATGACAGCTCAATGAAATGATTGGAACCGCCGTTCCTCGTGAATGAAGTAATTAAGTGACAATTACAAGTTTCAATACGGTTAGTACTTTATGAATGAATTATGATTATGATTGAACAACAACAAAAGGAGTGAATATCCTTTTAACTGAGTAAGAATTAACTTACACAACCGGTGAAGAATGTCCTTCCTCGAACAAACGTCCCACAATGAGATGTCGGTCGTTCGAACAACCTTGAATAACAATAATTACCAACAACTGTTCAAAACACGTATCAAACATGATTATATTCAACTCAAACGTCGATACAACAATATCCAAACTCGTAGATGCACTCTAAAGAATACGTTGAAAATATCCTTCCCGTTGGTTACAACCAAAGCCAAATTATTGAAACCAACTATTGTTGACACAAAATGTATTTTGATGATGGTTACATACAAAACATTTAATTGAATCTATCTCGGCTCGATAATATTTTGAAGGAACACAATATGGCTAACGCACGCTACGTATCATATCGTAGCGCACGCTATCGAGACTCTCATACACAGACCAGTCAAGTCACCGGCTTACTCAAGTCGCTCGATCGATAGCGCCGCAAGCTATTGAATGATAGCGCACGCTAATAAACTATAGTTAGCGCCACGCTATACAACATACATAACGCGCTATCGCAAGTCTCCGAAGTCGGTAAAGTCCGGAAGGAAATCGAAATTGGGCGTTGCGCACGCTACACATATATTCTTACGTACGCTAAAGTGAAGACTTAGCGCACGTTAATTTTCATATCTAGCGCACGCTACCGAAATTATGGTTAGTAGTCCAAGAGCCACCGGACTCACTTCGTCTAGGTTTTTACGTCGCTACACAAGGTAACGTCGTTATTGAAATAATTGATGGCGCACGCTAAAGGAAAGGTGTTAGCGCACGCTAAATGGAATCTGCAGTTTACCGTTTGAAATTCAACCGTTGGAAGCAAGAGTCAATGCAGATCCGGAAAATCTGGAAATATTGGATTTAATTAATGCTAGCGCACGCTAATCATGAATTTAGCCGTTGGAAAAAGAGTCGTTGGAGAGAAAATCGGATATTGTCAAAGTCAAGATCGAAGACTAGTTGACCAAGACGTTAGCGCACACTACCATGTCATTACTAGCGCACGCTAGTCACAGTATTTTACCGTTACAACAGTCTTTGTGACCGTTCAGAGATTTCAAGTCAAAATCCGCTAACGCACGCTACAAGGATCTATTAGCGCACGCTAATAGTATATTTTTCAGAATTTGAAGGTTGTCTCACACCTATAAATACCCGAAGGACTTGGGTATCAAACACACAACTTCAAGCATTCAAGCATACAAGCAATCAAAGCATTCTTGAGCTCAGATTTACATACTTTATTGCATTACAAGTTGTGAGAAAATAAAGATACAAGAGCGATTTCAATTGTAATATCCATTATTCTTTGTATTCTTTCATTTGGTTGTAAGTGTTGCATCACTTACACTTGAGCGAAAAAGAAACGAATCAAGAGTCACTAATCCGGTGTTATTAGGATCTTTGATCCGGTATTGTTAGGATTATACTCCCATATTCGTATAGTGAGGATTATCTAGTTCCTATAGAACACTAGATAAACAATTATTCATATTGAGGGAAAGGTTGAGCTTGGACCGATAGAAGACAAGCGGATTGTAACGGTTGTGAACTCGGACCGATAGAAGACGAGTTAAGGTTGTGGTTTTTCTTAAGCCAATAGAAAAGAAAGTCGGAGAGAGGACGTAGGCAAGTTGCCGAACCTCTATAAATTCTTGAGTCTTTATTTTCCGCATTATTTTCTTTTTACTCGCAAGAAATTTCGGTATTCCGCATCACCACTATTCAACCCCTTCTAGTGGTGAATTTATCTCTTCATTGGTATCGGAGCGGGTCTCTTTTTAAAGGTTTAACCACCTAGGAGAAAAAGATCCGCAAATGGCACTTCTTGGCCAAATTGAAGGAAATGCTCTCAACCGTCCTCCTTTCTTGACGGTTCCAATTTCATGACGTGGAAAAAGAAGATGGCGATCTTCGCTCAAGCCTACGATATTGAAATCTGGAAAGTTATTGCTCTCGGTCCTAAACTTGCTAAGAAAGAAGATGGATCGTTGAAAAAATCGAAGAATTCAACGATGAGGATTGGAGAAACACGCATGTCAACTCCCGAGCTACTCAACTCCTCTATTGCGCTCTCAATCCCGAAGAACTTAATAGGATATCATCCTATGAAAGTGCAAAAGAAATTTGGGAAATTCTCGAAGTCACTCACGAGGGAACCACTCAAGTCAAGGAGACCAAAATTAATATGTTACTCCATGACTACGAATTATTTTCCATGAAAGACGAGGAAACGATCACAAATATGTTGGATCGATTTTCGGCTATAACAAACGGTCTTGCATCTTTTGGAAAGCCTATATCAAGCAGCGACAAAGCTAAGAAAATTCTACGATCGTTGCCACGAGAATGGGATGCCACGGTCACCGCGATCATGAAATCCAAGGATCTCAACAAGCTCGAATTTAGTGCCCTCATCGGGTCACTCATCAACTATGAGATCGTTCTCAAGTCTAGAGGCACAAAACCAAAGCCTCGGGAAAGAGTAGTCACATTCAATGTTGATAGCGACGTTGAGGAAGATGTTGCCGAAGATGAAGACGACGAGGAACTCGCTCTTTATGCCAAAAACTTTAGAAGGTACAAAAACCTAATTCAAAAGAGGCGAAGTTTTCTTGGTCGGGATGGCAAACCGGAGCAAAAGAAGAGTGGCTACACTCCTATCAAGAAGTTCGACAATAATTGTCGGAAATGTGGTCAAGCCGGTCATTATGCCAAAGAATGCCGAGGATCCTCTTCAAAACCGCAAATGGAAAGATTCAAAAAGAAGGAGGTTCTAATCGCTTCTTGGAGTGATGACGAGGAGGAGATTGAAAGATCTCTAGACGCAAACCTTGCATTCATGGCCCTCGACTCCGAAAGAAATATCGAGGTAAGCTCTAAACTCAATGACGATGAATATGATTCTTTTGATTTTTGTGATTCACAAGAAGTTCATCAAGATGATGAGTTGTTGAGTGCGTTTGAATCGTTAAATACGGAGTATGACGAGATGGTCAAGTTAAATATATCTTTAAAGAGAAAAATAAAATCTCTAGAACTCGAAAACTCCTCGCTTCAAAACAAGGGCAAAACTATTGAGATCGACCATACATCATGTATTGAAAAAGAAAATGTTTTGAAAATCGAGTTAACAAAAACTCAAAAGGAGCTAAAATATATTTTGAACAAATTTACTCTCGGAAACGAGAAATTCGAAAGGCTCCTATCTATTCAAAAATCGCCCTTGCTCAAACACGGTCTTGGTTTCGACCCTTTTAAACGGGAACAATCCCTTATTAACCTTGACAAAATAAAGAAAACCGAAACCGAGAACTCAAAAGATCCGCTCAAACGAGTTCACAATGTTAATACTCATTCAAAGTTAAGAACTATCAAAGTTAAGCAAATATGGGTTCCGAAAGGGACGATTGTTCCGAATGCTATAAGCATAGTTAACTTTGGAGGACCCAAACGGGCTTGGGTACCGAAACAACCGAGAAATTCTATTTTTGTAGGTACCGGCACCAAGGAAAAACAAGTGGTACATTGATAGCGGATGCTCAAGGCACATGTGCGGCTCCGAGGACTTATTTGAAGACCTCGAATATCAAGATCAAGGACATGTGACCTTTGGAGATAACCAAAAGGGAAAAATAAAAGGAATCGGCAAAGTCGGTAAGGAACCTTCTCCTTCTATCAACAAAGTACTATTTGTTGAAGGTTTGCATCATAATCTCCTTAGCGTTTCGCAACTTTGTGATGAAGGTTTTAAAATTCTATTTGAGCAAACGCATTGCACGGCATTTAGAAATGATAAAATTGCATTCATTGGTTTGAGATGTGGAAACATTTATATTGTTGATCTTAATGATAAGAATTCATTCAATGAAAAATGCCTTATTACCTTGGATGACAATGCATATTTATGGCATCGAAAATTGGGGCATACTTCTCTACCTATTATTTCTATTTTATCTAGACACGACCTTGTTCGTGGATTGACCAAACTCAAATTCGATAGAAAATATTTGTGTGAATCATGCATTAAAGGGAAACATACTCGAGAATCGTTTAAACCAAAATTCGAGGTTTCCACTAGTCGAGCTCTTGAACTCGTGCATATGGATTTGATCGGACCATCTAGACATGTTAGTTTAAATGGTAAACTTTATACTTTGGTTATTGTTGATGATTTCTCTCGATTTACTTGGGTTAGATTTTTAGCTCATAAAGATGATGCATTTTCCGAGTTTTCTAAATGGTGTCGTTTGGTATCAAATGAGAAAAACCTCTCCATAATTTCTATTCGCACCGACCACGGAGGTGAATTTGATTGCACCCCGTTTGAACTTTTATGCGATAAATACGGTATTAATCACAATTTTTCGGCTCCTAGAACACCTCAACAAAATGGTGTTGTTGAAAGGAAAAATCGATCTTTGGAAGAAATGTCGAGAACAATGCTTAATGAATACTCTCTTCCACGATACTTTTGGGCCGAAGCAATTTTTACGGCATGCTATGTGATTAACCGAGTTCACGTTCGTAGAACTCATCTTAAAACTCCTTATGAATTATGGAAGGGCAAAAAGCCTAATATTGCTTACTTTCATCCCTTTGGTTGCAATGTATTTATTTTGAACAATGGCAAGGATAACTTGGGCAAGTTTGATGCCAAATCCGACTCCGGAATTTTTCTTGGTTATTGTACTAATAGCAAAGCATATCGTGTGTATAATATTAGAACGAATAAAGTTGAAGAATCCATACACGTTAAATTCAATGATATGATCTCACCCCCGAGAAAGGTAGAATATTTTGATGATGCAGGTACCTTTCCGGATCCCTCACCAGTGAAGAAAATTTCGAAATCGAAACGAACACAATCGTTGATTTACCGAAAGATTGGAGGCACATCAAAGACCATCCGAAGGATCTCGTGATCGGAAACATTGAAGACGGTGTTCAAACCCGAAGGAGGACCACCGAGTTTATGGCTCATTGTGCTTTTGTATCGAAATAGTTCCCAAAAATATATCGGAAGCTCGATGATGAAAGTTGGGTAATGGCAATGCAAGAGGAGCTTGTGCAATTCAAGCACAATAATGTATGGAATTTAG
The DNA here is from genome assembly GCA_033398695.1 of Orobanche coerulescens. Lineage (NCBI taxonomy): Eukaryota > Viridiplantae > Streptophyta > Magnoliopsida > Lamiales > Orobanchaceae > Orobanche > Orobanche coerulescens. The sequence goes on from CM065810.1 coordinate 22,718,127, forward strand.
TTCCCGCGCCTAAAGATAAAACAATTATCGGAACTAAATGGGTGCATAAAATCAAGAGTGACGAAGACGGCTATCCTATTCGAAATAAATCTCGTTTAGTCGCTCAAGGATATAATCAAGAAGAAGGTCTTGATTACGAAGAAAGTTTTGCTCCCGTGGCTCGACTCGAAGCCATTCGCTTGCTTTGTGCATTTGCCGCTCATAAGAAGATTAAACAATTTCAAATGGATGTCAAAAGTGCATTCTTGAATGGTTTCATTCAAGAAGAAGTCTACGTCAAGCAACCTCCCGGTTTTGAAGACCATCATTTTCCGGATCATGTCTACAAGCTCAACAAGGCACTCTACGGGTTGAAGCAAGCACCCCGAGCATGGAGAATTCGAAATGAGTATGATGGGAGAATTAACGTTCTTCCTCGGGCTTCAAATCAAACAATGCGAAGATGGAATTTTTATCCATCAAACGAAGTACTCAAACGACCTCCTCAAGAAATTCAATATGGAAAATAGCAAGGTGATATCTACGCCAATGTCGTCATCATTAAAGCTCGAGAAAGACGAAAATGGCAAATCAGTAGATCAAAAACTATATCGAGGTATGATCGGATCTTTGCTATATTTGACTGCATCTAGGCCAGATATAATATTTGCTACATGTCTATGTGCTCGATTCCAAGCTAATCCCAAGGAATCACATTTAATTGCTTGTAAACGCATTTTTCGCTATTTGAAAGGAACTATTGGACTAGGTCTATGGTATCCTTCTTGCTTGGATTTTAATTTAATTGCCTATAGTGACGCCGATTTCGGCGGATGCAAAATTGATAAAAAGAGTACTAGTGGTACATGTCACTTTATTGTATCTTGTTTAATATCTTGGGGAAGTAAAAAGCAAACCAGCGTAGCATTGTCAACAGCTGAGGCCGAATATGTCGCTGCAGGGAGCGCCTGTGCTCAAGTGCTATGGATTAAAAATCAACTACGCGACTACGGCATTCATTTTGAAAATACCCCTATCTTATGTGATAACACTAGTGCTATCAATTTGAGCAAAAATCCTGTTTTGCACAGTCGAACCAAACATATAGATATCAGACATCATTTTTTACGTGATCATGTTCAAAAGAAAGACATCTGTTTAATTTTTGTCGGGACGAAGGATCAACTTGCTGACATATTTACAAAACCTCTTCCCGAAGAATCTTTTAACTCCATTCGTTTGCAACTTGGCATGGGACATATAGACAACTTTTGAAATAAAGATTATACTCAAAACATCAAAATCGGTGAATCAGATCAATCGCTAGCGCGCGCTAGCTTCATATTCTTAACGCGCGCTAAAAATTTATTTCGATAGCGTCCGTTAAACCTTTCCTTCTTGCGTACGCTAATTAAAGTTTTTTGTTATTCAGTGGACAGTCCAGTAAGTCCTATTTTTTCGCCTAACGTACGCTAATCCTTTAAATCCTAGCGTACGCTAACTTAAAACACGCTGACTATATATATGCCGTACAACCCTAAATCACAACACATCCCTTAACGCACGCAATCGACTTCTCTCTTGCAAAAACCTGCATGACATCCGATCCAATCTGCGATCTTCTCCCTCAAAATCTTCGATTCCCTTCGTTTTTCTCCTTCTCCGATCATGTCTAGCAAGAATCGAACCGCTATGGGAAAGCAATACAACAATTTGAAGCGTCCTCTAAACGCCCAATTTGATGCGGACCGGTTCGTCTCCGCCACTGCCTCGAGAGTGTTCTTTGACATACTCCCTCAAGAACACATCACGGATTGCTACTTTTTCAATCTTCTAAGTCTCGAACGGGTAAACGTTAACATCTCCAATTTCTTCTCCTCACTCGGTATTTCTCGTTTCGTTGAGTGCAAAAACCCCGTCTTCCCTGAACTCGTCCGAGAGTTCTATGCTAATCTTCATGTGGGCGAAAATGAAGGGTCTTCAGCCCTTGTGTTAGAAAGTCTTGTCGGAGGTACTCGGGTCAAAGTTTCTTCCGATGTCTTGTTTCAAATTTTTGGTTTGCCCAGAGATGGTTTCATTTGCACTGGAAAATCATTGGTCGACGATAATGAAATTGGTGAAATTGACGTGAAAGAATTTCTGAGCTCGAAGGCCGTTATTGACATAACGGATGATTTTTTTGAAAACAACGACTTCGGAATCAATATTCGTTTGCTTTTGGTAGCCCTCACAAAATGCCTTATGCCAAAGGTCAATTCGCAGCACAAACTAGTCGGCGTGGACAAGCAAGTGGTGTACCGCGTTCTAAATGACGATAAGGTCGATTTCTCCGACATCATCATTAGTTGGATGAAGGTGAAAGGAGATTTGTTCCGGTCGAAAAATTACGCCACTCGTTCTCGCAAGGCTGGAATGCCTTATGGCTCTATCCTGTCGGCTATCTTTAGCTTTTATCAAGTGGACTTGTCGAAGGACAAGGCAGTCCCCGTCTCCCTCGGGCATGAGATCTCGGACGCGTCACTTAAAGCTATGCACTACGTACGTACGATCAACAGAGGCTGGATTCTCTTTCCGTACCTTCGCGATGATGACCAAGTTGAGAAAGGGTCACGGAAGCCCACTGCAGAAGAAATGATCACTCGTCGGGGACCTCACACCCTTCGAGAAATGCAGACTGGGGAATTCGTAAGGAAAACAACATCGAAAGGAAAACGCCCGATGCGAAATGTGGTGACGGAGGAAGAAGAGAGTGATCTCTTTGCTCGGATGCGGGGCATCGAGACTTCACACGCTGAGTTACGAGAGGACTTTCGGGCTCTGCGTTCGGAAGTCAGAGAAGTGCGTTCAGAAGTCCGGGAAGTTCGTGGGCTGTTATCCGAGTTTATTCGCTTCACACACCCCTCGTTCCCTTTCCCTTCGACCTCCTCCGATCCGTAGATTTGATGATCTTTGATGCTTGATGTAGAATCTACTTTTTCGAATAATATATATGTCGCTTGCCATGGAAAACTCGTTGTATTCACTGCATTTTATTATTAATGAAACTCGCATTTCTTAATTTGGCATTTGTTATGTACAAGTATTTGCTATCTACAAATATTATTGCTATCGTTGTTACTATCGTTGTTGATTGCACCTTGGGTAATGGCAAAATTTCGTTAATGTTTATTAATAATGCAACAATTAAGGGGGAGTTCCTTTTTGTTTCTGTCAAAAAGGGGTAGAATACTCCAAAAACGAAAACCGACTAACATATCGAACAAGTTTATCTTGATTCGAATCATTTCAAAATGTTTTTGCAGGTATTAATTAAATGTTTTGACATCATCAAAAAGGGGGAGATTGTTGACACAAAATGTATTTTGATGATGGTTACATACAAAACATTTAATTGAATCTATCTCGGCTCGATAATATTTTGAAGGAACACAATATGGCTAACGCACGCTACGTATCATATCGTAGCGCACGCTATCGAGACTCTCATACACAGACCAGTCAAGTCAGCTGCAGCCTACTCAAGTCGCCTGATCGATAGCGCACGCAAGCTATTGAATGATAGCGCACGCTAATAAACTATAGTTAGCGCACGCTATACAACATACATAACGCACGCTATCGCAAGTCTCCAGAAGTCAGTAAAGTCTGGAAGGAAATCAGAATTGGACGTTGCGCACGCTACACATATATTCTTACGTACGCTAAAGTGAAGACTTAGCGCACGTTAATTTTCATATCTAGCGCACGCTACCGAAATTATGGTTAGTAGTCCAGTAGCCACTGGACTCACTTCGTCTAGGTTTTTATGTACGCTACACAAGGTAACGTACGTTATTGAAATAATTCAGTAGCGCACGCTAAAGGAAAGGTGTTAGCGCACGCTAAATGGAATCTGCAGTTTACCGTTTGAAATTCAACCGTTGGAAGCAAGAGTCAATGCAGATCCGGAAAATCTGGAAATATTGGATTTAATTAATGCTAGCGCACGCTATGCATACTTGCTAGCGCACGCTAATCATGAATTTAGCCGTTGGAAAAAGAGTCGTTGGAGAGAAAATCGGATATTGTCAAAGTCAAGATCGAAGACTAGTTGACCAAGACGTTAGCGCACGCTACCATGTCATTACTAGCGCACGCTAGTCACAGTATTTTACCGTTACAACAGTCTTTGTGACCGTTCAGAGATTTCAAGTCAAAATCCGCTAACGCACGCTACAAGGATCTATTAGCGCACGCTAATAGTATATTTTTCAGAATTTGAAGGCTGTCTCACACCTATAAATACCCGAAGGACTTGGGTATCAAACACACAACTTCAAGCATTCAAGCATACAAGCAATCAAAGCATTCTTGAGCTCAGATTTACATACTTTATTGCATTACAAGTTGTGAGAAAAGAAAGATACAAGAGCGATTTCAATTGTAATATCCATTATTCTTTGTATTCTTTCATTTGGTTGTAAGTGTTGCATCACTTACACTTGAGCGAAAAAGAAACGAATCAAGAGTCACTAATCCGGTGTTATTAGGATCTTTGATCCGGCATTGTTAGGATTATACTCCCATATTCGTATAGTGAAGATTATCTAGTTCCTATAGAACACTAGATAAACAATTATTCATATTGAGGGAAAGGTTGAGCTTGGACCGATAGAAGACAAGCGGATTGTAACGGTTGTGAACTCGGACCGATAGAAGACGAGTTAAGGTTGTGGTTTTTCTTAAGCCAATAGAAAAAGAAAGTCGGAGAGAGGACGTAGGCAAGTTGCCGAACCTCTATAAATTCTTGAGTCTTTATTTTCCGCATTATTTTCTTTTTACTCGCAAGAAATTTCGGTATTCCGCATCACCACTATTCAACCCCCTTCTAGTGGTGAATTTATCTCTTCAACTATCAAATGATTGATTCAAATCAGCAAAACAATACCAATGGCATCAATAATCCAATAGGAATCCACAATTCAAGATTACAACAACATCAATCGGAAATCCCCAATTTAACCGAAGTCAACCCAAGGATTCTTGAAATAAATTCCCAAAATAGCCATTAAATCCGTAGGAATATATTTATCCAAGGTACATAATCCATATCTAACATATTCCAACAACAATCCAAGTTTACACGAAGAAATCAGAAGGAAAAAACTCAAAAATCCAAAATTCTAGATCCAAGAGATTAATACCTTTGATTTGATGTTTTGGAGATGATGAAGTGATGATTAATCCAACTCAAAGACTTGAAGATGATGATTGATGATTACACCTCGAAGAATACTCTCCAAATCGCTCCAAATCGCCCGGAACCGATGAGAGAATGAGAAGAAATGACAAATGACGAAATCTGGGCTACACTGTCCAATTTATAGAAATACCAGTTTAGCGAGCGCTATTCCCAGTTCTTAGCGTGCGCTAACGGGTGTTTTGGGTAGTCCAGTACCCACTGTCCGAAAACGGTAGCATGCGCTTCGTACCTTTTTGTATCATGCGCTACTGCTATACACTTAGCGTGCGCTAACCCCAAAATGGTAGCGTGCGCTAACGAATAATCTGATGCCCAGTACTGGAGTCCATAACCTTCTGTCATCTGATCTGATCGCGGTAGCGTGCGCTACAATCAATATTTAGCGTGCGCTACTACACCGTTTGCGTACGCTAAAAATCACTCATAACGTGCGCTATGAATAAATCCCATCCAGTCCAGTAGCCACTGGACTCAACCTGATCCGTTTGTGAATGTGTTGCAAAGTCCGTTTTTTTTTAATACAGACGAGTAGTTACGGCCGTAACATATCCAAGTTACGGCCGTAAGATGCATTCGTTTTTCTAACAGGTTTTTAAGTTACAGTCGTATGTTTCCAGACTTACGGCCGTATGATGCTTTCGTTTTTTTTTTGGAACGTGTTTTAAGATACGGCCGTAACATGTAGGAGTTACGGCCGTATAAAGTATTCGTTAAAATCATGATACTACTTACGGCCGTATTATTTTGGATACGACAGTATATATATAATTATTTTTTTTTTTAGAAAATTATAATTATTATATGTGTGAGAATAATGAAAGAAAGACTCCCTGGATTTTATGAATGATCTGATCCTTGCTCTTGTTGTTGAATCCTTCCGTGTTACCCCCAAACTTATTTGCGAAATAATAGAGATTGGGTTGCCTCCCAATAAGCGCTTTGTTTAACGTCCTTAGCTTGACTTCTCATCAGATTAATTTGGTATTTCCAGCATTATGATTGACTTTGCTGTCGAGAATTCTCCTCCCAGATATGGCTTTAACCGTTGGCCGTTTACTTTGAAACTCTCGTCGATTGTATTATAAATCTCCACAGCTCCATGAGAAAATACCTCTTTGATCGTGTAAGGGCCCGTCCATCGTGATCGCAGCTTTCCCGGAAACAGATGCAGTCGTGCATTAAAAAGGAGAACTTGGTCTCCTGCTTTAAAATCTCTTCTTTGAATTCTGCTGTCATGCCATCTTTTTGTTTTTTCTTTGTAGATTTTGGCATTTTCATATGAGTCGAGTCGGATTTCATCCAACTCATTTAAGCTATGACAACGTTTTCTTTCCAGCCAACTGTTCGTCAAAGTTTAATTTTTTTATAGCCCAGAAGGCTCGATGTTCAAGTTCTACTGGTAGGTGACAGACTTTTCCAAAAACCAGACGAAATGGAGACATGCCTATCGGTGTCTTATAAGCTGTTCTGTAAGCCCAGAGTGCATCATCCATCTTTTTCGACCAATCTTTCCGAGATGAGTCGACTGTCATCTCAAGTATACGTTTCAGTTCACGATTGGAAACCTCGACTTGTTCACTGGTTTGTGGGTGATAAGAGGTTGCGACATGGTGTTTTACTCAGAATTTGGTCAATAGAGCCTTAATCTGGTGATTGCAGAAATGAGATCCGCCATCACTGATAATAACTCTCGGAGTTCCGAAGCGAGTGAATATATTTTTCTTTAGAAAATTTACCACGACCTTAGCTTCGTTTGTTGGTAATGCAACAGCCTCCACCCATTTAGATACGTAGTCCACAGCTACAAGGATGTATTCATTAGAGAATGATGATGGAAAGGGTCCCATGAAATCAATTCCCCAAACGTCGAAGATTTCAACTTCAAGGATGAAATTCATTGGCATTTCATTTCTTTTTGACATGTTTCCATGTCTTTGGCACCGATCACATTTCGAGACAAGTGTATGTGCATCTTTGAATAGAGTGGGCCAATAGAATCCTGCTTCAAGAATTTTTGCTGCTGTTTTTGAACCCCCAAAATATCCTCCATAGTGAGAGGAATGACATCTTTCTAATACCTTCTCTATTTCTTCTTCCGGTATGCATCTCCGGATGATTTGATCAGGTCCTCGTCTGAGCAATAGAGGATCTTCCCAGTAATAGTATTTCAACTCGGAGAAGAATTTTTTCTTTTGATGATGGGAAAAATTTGGGTGAATTATTCCACTAACAAGGAAATTAACGATGTCAGCATACCATGGTGCATTTTGTTTTTCCTGGACATTAGAGATTTGGAACAGTTGTTCATCCGGAAATACTTCATTTATTTCCTTCTCTTGAGCATTATTTTGGTCGAGTCTAGAGAGATGATCCGCCACTTGGTTTTCTGTTCCCTTACTGTCTCTGATGTAATAACCGGATTTATTACTGTGTATTTCATCTGTACTTTGAACTCTGTATTATTTTGGGAATGATGATATTGATATTGGAGTATGATCATTATCGTATTTGTATCCTTATTCATGGGTGTGGCAACATATAAATTTCCTCCATGCATATACGTGATAACGTACGTTAAGAGTGTAACTTAACGTACGTAATCTGTTAATATTAACGTACGCTACGGATGAAGCGTAGCGTACGTAATGCGGTCTATTATTGGGTGGGCCGGCTAGCACATGGAGTACATGGTGGTGGGCTCGACCAAGATACCCTCGGTCGCACGGCATGAATCGACACCTTTAAGTCAACGGCTTAGCGTCGTTATGAACATTATGTAGCGTCGCAAACTATAGGGTTACGTCATGTAGCGTTTAGTATAGCGTCGTAATGAAGTTGAAATCAGACGATGAACTATTTTGGCGATAACGTGCGTTATGATGTAGCCCTAGCGTACGTAACACTCGAGAAAATTATAAAAGCAGCACCCCAATTCATTTCAACTCGTCCTTTTGCTCCTAAACTTCATTATATTCGCCCCCAGAAGATTCCCAGCCTCTTTTAACACCTTTATATCAATAGTTACTGAATCATTGAGCTTGTATGACACTACTTGATCATTGAAGACAACTTATATTGGACTTTGGAGTAGAAATCATCACGAGTCGGCGTTGAAGCAACCGGAGTTGGATTTTTACTTAGAGTCTCAGTATTATCTTCCCCTTAAGGTATGTTATACTACTTCCAATCTTGAAGTTATGTTGATTAAGATGATATGATTGCATTACCAAGATCAGTAGATCACTTTGACGACGTATGCGACCTAGTATCATATTTAAACTATAATGATCAAACTATTATGGTGTAGAACACCGTAGTTGAACCTGGTTATGCCATAGATGAGGATAGTGAATCATTAACCGTATCAAATGATATCGTCATGTTGATTGTAAACTGAGTGTCAATTTCCACTTTTACCAATGGATTTTGAAAAGAATCATCATAGTTGTAATCTTGCTTGCATAGATGGAATAAGTAGTTCGCCATCAGTATAAGCCTGGATTTAATGATGATATTAGATCAATTACGTCAACCTTAGACCAACCGAACCTTGTATGAGTATTTCGATCAAGATTGAAAATAGTATTACAATGATATCCGTATCCTTGAAATTGAAGATATTAATCCGGAGATCATTCATGAGTATGATATATATATTTGAAGGTATATTAGATTACTCACTAAGAATTTCGTAATACTTCGTCACTAATCGAGCCAGTCATCCATCTAGTGAGAAACTGACATGCATGATTAACGTACGATAAGTTTGGTTACTAACGTACGTTATATGACGTTGTTAACGTACGCTCGTTGATGCGTAACACACGTTACACTATTCGACATCGACGGAGGAAGGCTGGTATATGCTTAGCGTACGCTATACTTCATAGTTTACGTACGCTAATGAATAAGTTTAACGTACGTTACAGAGGACATGTAACGTACGTTATTCAGGTCAGACAGATTTCGTTTTATAGACTCTCAACCGTAATTCGGATTGTTAGATGTTCGTTCGACCTAAGATGAATTCCATGTTATTTCTCTTATTTAAGGTTCGAACTTTGCTACGTGATTGATCGAGAGGGACAACCTTCGAGCGTTTCGTTCTCGTGGAAGTATTGTTCTTGTCTTCGAACCGAGGCAAGTATTCTAATTAGAAATGTTTATATTATGACAATGTGATTGTATCGTGTAAATATGTTGTGATTATATGTCCACCATGTGTTGATCCGACGGGAATCATCATGGGAATCTATAGCTGTGTGCGCTGGATCGTTGGACAGGTAGTTCCACCATGTGTTGGTCCGATGGGATCATCATGGGAATCTATAGCTGTGTGCGCTGGATCGTTGGAATACCATCAGTATGTTGAAACTGTTATGATATGATATGTGTTGTGGATATTCTCGTTGGAGACTCCCACTTGGGACCATTGGTTGAAGGAACTGGAGAAAGTTTTTGTTGGAATTAATTGCCCAAATGACAGGAGAGCTCCTATCGCCCAGTACTTTCTGACAGGAGAAGCATCCGAGTGGTGGGAAGCTATCCGACCCATAGATCATGATGCCGATTGGGCGGAATTTAAAATGATGATGGAGGCTCAGTATTGCCCTCGTCCTGTGAGGGAAGCCAAAATTCGAGAATTTTTCTCTGCTCAGCCATCAGATGAACCCGTATCCCAGACGATCAAGACGTCTAATCAGCAATTAGCATTTGTTCGACATCTGGTCAGAACAGATGCAGAGATGATGATTCATTTTGAAATGAGAATGAAACCAGAAATCCAGAGGTACATGTCCGGTTTTGAATGTACCACTCTCCGCCAATACCAGGATAAGGCGTTGGCGTATGAAATTAAAGAAGCGAGAATGGAGAAGTTTATGGAGTCGAAGAAAGCAGAAAGTCTCTGGTACTTTCTGAGCACAAAGGCGGTGGGCCCGCAAGGCCAGACTTCTTTTCTTTCAAGAAACCTCCGCACCCATCCAAGAACGGAAAGAATTACGGATCGGTGTCACCACGACGGATACAAATAGGAAGTGTTTTAATTGTGGTCGCCCAGGCCACCTTTGGCGCGATTGTTTGCGCACCCCATTACATGCTTTGGATCGGGCAGAAGGGCACCGTGCGGCGTTACGCAAGGACGCCACCAAATACAAAGGAACCGTTCGTCACGGCCCGATTCGGAAGAAGCTAGTATTCAACAGACGACAAAGTGTTCGGATGCCTCAAAATTTTGGCCGTGGACGAGGCGAGAGGACAATGGGACCAAAGGGGGCATCGAGTGCGGATCTGCTCCCCACGCCTGTATGAGATGAGAAGGACAGACGATCAGGATGCTGCTGTCGCATCAGGTACTGTCCAGATTCTTTCCCAACCAGTTAGCGTTTTATTCGATACAGGAGCTACGCATTCTTTTATCTCTTTGTCTTGTGTAAATCGTTTGAATATTTCTGGTTTTCATACTTGTGAACCTTATGTTGTTGGTTTACCGAGTGGAGAGAGGATTGTTGGGAACTTAGAAACTAGAGATTTTCCTGTATCATTTGGGGGTAAGAAATGGCTCTCAAACCTAATTGTGGTAGAAATGCAAGGAGATGACCTAATACTCGGAGACGATTGGCTTAATCGATATGGAGCAATTGTAAATTACCGAAGGAGGAATATTTCGCTAATCGCTGATGATGGCTCAGTAATCTTGTTTGAAGGATGAAAACCAGAAGCTCGGGAAAGTTGATCAAAGCAATGAAAGTCAAGTTGTTGAAGCAGTGTATCAGATCTTGGTGTTATGCAATGAAGAAAGAAGATGAAATTGTGAAACTTTCATCCATTCCTATTGTGAACGAATTTCCGGATGTATTTCTGACGAGTTACTGGACTACCTCCACGACGGGAAGTAGAATTCACGATTGAGCTAGAACCGGAGCTACACCAATTTCTAAGGCACCGTATCGCATGGCACCCACGGAGATGTACTGGCCGAAGAAGCAATGGAAGAATTCTTGGACAAAGGCTACATTCACCAAGCGTTTCACCACAGGGAGCCCGGTTCTTTTTGTTCGAAAGAAGGATGGATCGCCATTTGTGTATTGATTACGAGAGCTGAACAAGATGACGATCAAGAACAAGTATCCGTTGCCACGGATTGATGATCTGTTTGACCGATTGCAAGGAGCAAGGTGTTTTCAAAAATCGATCTAAGATCGGGATACCATCACCGAGGATTAAGGAATCGATGTTCCAAAGTCGGCATTCGTAACTCGCTACGGACACTATGAGTTTGTAGTGATGCCATTTGGACTCACTAATGCGCCTTGTATTCATGCGGTTGATGAACCGAGTGTTCATCGAATATTTGGATAAATTTGTGGTCGTGTTCATTGATGATATTCTGGTATATTCTAAGAATCCGGAAGAACATGCGCAACATTTGCGGATTGTATTGGAACTTTTGAGAAGCGAGCAATTGTACGCCAAATTTTCCAAGTGTGAATTCTCGCTAAAAGAAGTAATGTTCCTCGGCCATGTGGTGTCACCAAGGAGTCCGAGTAGATCCTCGAGAAGATCGAAGCAATTATGGATTGGAAGCCTCCAAAGAATGTAAAAGAAGTCCGAAGTTTCTTAGGACTCGTGGGTATTATCGTCGGTTCGTGGAAGGGTTTTCCAAAATTTCCCGCCCACTTACTCGACTCCTTGAAAACTCAAAAGTTTGAATGGAATGAGTTGTGTCGATTAGCTTTGATGAATTGAAGAAGAGACTGGCGGACGTCACCGATTCTATCACTTCCGCAGGGAACTGGAGGATTTATAGTTTACAGTGATGCTTGAACCAAGGACTTGGGTGCGTATTGATTCGTAATGATAAGGTGATCGCTTATGCGTCGCGACAGTGAAACCTTATGAAGTAAACTACCCAACACATGATTTGGAGCTAGCGGCGGTGGTTTTGCTTTGAAGATCTGGAGGCATTATCTGACGGACTCACCGTCGGATCTTTACGGATCATAAGAGTCTCAAGTACATATTCATCGGAAAAGAGTTGAACATGCGGCAAAGAAGATGGTTAGAGCTGATCAAGGACTATGACTTGGAGATTTTATATCATCCAGGCAAAGCGAATGTAGTGGCCGATGCACTTAGCCGCAAGCCTGTCTCTATTCAGATGCTGGAGACACTGACCTCCCAACTTAGCCTTCAACGAGAGATGATTCGTGAAGGAATCGAAGTGTGGTTACAAAGAGTCCAAGGACAACTGTGCGTGATGGAGATAACTTCATCATTAACCGAAGAAATCAAATCCAGACAAGCGGATGATCCTCTGATGATTCGGGTACGTGATGAAGTAATCAAGGTAAAGGCCCCCGGATTCCTAATTCACGATGATGGAATTTTGAAATTTCAGAACCGACTCTGCGTTCCTGATATCGATATTCTGAAACAGATGATTATGAAGGAAGCTCACAGTTCACCCTATTCTATCCACCCAGGCACCAGTAAAATGTATAAGGACTTGAAGCAAAATTTCTGGTGGGGCAACATGAAGAAAGATGTAGCGGACTATGTTTCGAAATGCTTGACTTGTCGGCGAGTTAAGATCGAGCATCAACGGCTGCGGAATATTGAAGCCACTCCCGATTCTGAATGGAAGTGGGAGGACATATCGATGGACTTTATCACTAATATGCCGAGAACCAGACGGGGAATGAACATGATTTGGGTAATAGTTGATCGTTTAACCAAATCGGCTCATTTCTAGGCATTAAGGATACATGGGGACCAGAGAAGTTGTACGAGTATTTATTTCGGAGATAGTTCGATTACATGGTACGCCGAAGACTATTGTTTCGATCGAGGCTACTGCTTTGTGTCTCACTTTTGGAAAGCAGTTCATAAGGCCTTGGGGACCGAATTGAACTTCAGTACAGCCTATCACCCGCAGACTGACGGACAATCGGAAAGAACTATACAAACGGTGGAAGACATGCTAAGGGCCTGCGCCCTAGATTGGTCAACTGATTGGGAAATTCATCTACCGTTGATTGAATTTACCTACAACAATAGTTGGCATGCTTCCATTAAGATGGCACCGTTTGAGGCATTATACGGGAGGAGATGCAGATCGCCCCTATGCTGGGACGATTCATCGGACTTGATCGGAACAGAACCAGAGTTGATCGTACAGACTCGAGAGAAGATAGCCTTGATTCGTGAAAGGCTGTTGACCGCCCAGAGTCGCCAGAAATCTTACGCAGACATACGTCGTCGCCCTTTGGAGTTCAAAGATTGGAGACCACGTACTTTTAAAGGTTTCACCTACTCGGGTTATATTCCGTTTCGGAAGGAAAGGAAAGCTAAGTCCGAGATATATTGGACCATTTGAGATCCTTGAGAGAGTTGGAGAGTTGGCGTATAGATTAGCATTACCACCGTCATTGTGCCATGTACATAACGTGTTCCACGTATCCCAATTACGGAGGTATATACCAGATCCCAGTCATATCATTGATTTCGGCGAGATCAAGTCGCGCGAGATGGGACGTTTGAAGAAAGACCGGTCAAGATACTCGAAAGTCGAGTTAGCGGTTGAGAAACAAACCCATCGTTTTAGTCAAAGTTCAATGGTCACGCCATGGAGTGGAAGAAGCCACATGGGAAACGGAAGATGGCATGAAGTCCGGATATCCCGAGTTATTTTCGTCTTGAGTTTCGGACGAAACTCCTTTTTAGTAGGAGAGTATGTAATAACCGGATTTATTACTGTGTATTTCATCTGTACTTTGAACTCTGTATTATTTTGGGAATGATGATATTGATATTGGAGTATGATCATTATCGTATTTGTATCCTTATTCATGGGTGTGGCAACATATAAATTTCCTCCATGCATATACGTGATAACGTACGTTAAGAGTGTAACTTAACGTACGTAATCTGTTAATATTAACGTACGCTACGGATGAAGCGTAGCGTACGTAATGCGGTCTATTATTGGGTGGGCCGGCTAGCACATGGAGTACATGGTGGTGGGCTCGACCAAGATACCCTCCAGATTCGCACGGCATGAATCTGGACACCTTTTTAAGTCAACGGCTTAGCGTACGTTATGAACATTGTGTAGCGTACGCAAACTATAGGGGTTACGTACGTAACGCGTTTAGTATAGCGTACGTAATGAAGTTCAGAAATCAGACAGTGAACTATTTTGGGCGATAACGTACGTTATGATGTAGCCCTAGCGTACGTAACACTCAGAAAATTATAAAAGGAGCAGCACCCCAATTCATTTCAACTCGTCCTTTTGCTCCTAAACTTCATTATATTCGCCCCCAGAAGATTCCCAGCCTCTTTTAACACCTTTATATCAATAGTTACTGAATCATTGAGCTTGTATGACACTACTTGATCATTGAAGACAACTTATATTGGACTTTGGAGTAGAAATCATCACGAGTCGGCGTTGAAGCAACCGGAGTTGGATTTTTACTTAGAGTCTCAGTATTATCTTCCCCTTAAGGTATGTTATACTACTTCCAATCTTGAAGTTATGTTGATTAAGATGATATGATTGCATTACCAAGATCAGTAGATCACTTTGATGACGTATGCGACCTAGTATCATATTTAAACTATAATGATCAAACTATTATGGTGTAGAACACCGTAGTTGAACCTGGTTATGCCATAGATGAGGATAGTGAATCATTAACCGTATCAAATGATATCGTCATGTTGATTGTAACGAGTGTCAATTTCCACTTTTACCAATGGATTTTGAAAAGAATCATCATAGTTGTAATCTTGCTTGCATAGATGGAATAAGTAGTTCGCCATCAGTATAAGCCTGGATTTAATGATGATATTAGATCAATTACGTCAACCTTAGACCAACCGAACCTTGTATGAGTATTTCGATCAAGATTGAAAATAGTATTACAATGATATCCGTATCCTTGAAATTGAAGATATTAATCCGGAGATCATTCATGAGTATGATATATATATTTGAAGGTATATTAGATTACTCACTAAGAATTTCGTAATACTTCGTCACTAATCGAGCAAGTCATCCATCTAGTGAGAAATCGACATGCATGATTAACGTGCGATAAGTTTGGTTACTAACGTCGTTATATGACGTTGTTAACGCACGCTACGTTCGATGCGTAACACACGTTACACTATTCAGATTCGACCAGAGAGGAACTGTTGGTATATGCTTAGCGACGCTATACTTCATAGTTTACGACGCTAATGAATAAGTTTAACGTGCGTTACAGAGGACATGTAACGACGTTATTCAAATCGACAGATTTCGTTTTATAGACTCTCAACCGTAATTCGGATTGTTAGATGTTCGTTCGACCTAAGATGAATTCCATGTTATTTCTCTTATTTAAGGTTCGAACTTTGCTACGTGATTGATCGAGAGGGACAACCTTCGAGCGTTTCGTTCTCGTGGAAGTATTGTTCTTGTCTTGAACCGAGGCAAGTATTCTAATTAGAAATGTTTATATTATGACAATGTGATTGTATCGTGTAAATATGTTGTGATTATATGTCCACCATGTGTTGATCCGACGGAATCATCATGGGAATCTATAGTCGTGTGTCTGGATCGTTGGACGGTAGTTCCACCATGTGTTGGTCCGATGGGATCATCATGGGAATCTATAGTGTGTCTTGTTGGATCGTTGGAATACCATCAGTATGTTGAAACTGTTATGATATGATATGTGTTGTGGATATTCTCGTTGGAGAAACTTGTATGATATAATTGTTGATTATATCACTGTGTATGATTATTGTACTTGTACTAGCATCGTTGTGCTAACCCCTTCGGGGGTGAACATTTTGTTTGTTCAGATCCAGAGCGGGGAAACAACCACTGGAAATGCATGACGACGAGGGTGCGAAGTGATGTTCCGGCCGGGTTTACTGTCTGTTATTTTTTTTTTGATATTTCAATAAGTACTCGAGTACGTCGTCCGTTTATAATGTTGGGATTTTAATGATGTAATAAATCTTCATTGGATATTTGTATTTCGATTTTTAAACCAGACGGTTGTGTTTTACTTCAGTAATTTCTTAAAGCGATATCTGTTATTGTCTTTTCTTTTAATCAGCCTTGTAAATCCTTATGTAAAAGATTTACGGCGCTGTAATATTCCTGAATATATCGGGGGTGTTACATCTGATTTCTATGTCAAATTCTTGCATAAGTAGAACCCATCAGATTAGCCTTGACTTTGCATCTTGCTTTGTCATTAAATATTTCAAAGCTGAATGATCAGTGTAGACTATGACCTTTGATCCCAATAAGTAGGATCGAAATTTGTCAAAGGCATAAACCACTGCAAGCATCTCTTTTTCAGTTGTTGTGTAGTTCAGCTGAGCATCATTCATAGTCCTGCTAGCATAATGGATCACTTGCATCATTTTGTCCTTCTTCTGGCCCAGCACGGCCCCCACAGCATAATCACTTGCATCGCACATCAAAATGAATGGAATAGTCCAATCTGGAGAAATGATGATTGGCGCTGATGTAAGCTTATCCTTCAAAGTTGCAAAGGCCGTGTGGCATTCATTTGTGAACAGGAATGGTGTATCTTTCTCAAGCAAAGAACAGAGAGGTTTTGCTATTTTTGAGAAATCTTTTATAAACCTTCGATAGAATCCTGCATGTCCGAGAAAACTCCTTACTCCTTTCACCGAAATTGGTGGAGGAAGTTTTGCAATCACTTGGATCTTTGCCTTATCCACTTCAATTCCATGTTGTGAGATTCTATGGCCAAGTACGATTCCTTCCTGGACCATGAAGTGATATTTCTCCCAATTGAGAACTAGATTTGTGTCTTCACATCTTTCCAAGACCATGCCTAAGTGATTTAGGCATTTATCAAATGAATCTCCGAAAACCGAGAAATCATCCATGAAAACTTCAATGAATTTTTCAACCATGTCTGAGAATATTGACATCATGCATCTTTGAAATGTGGCTGGAGCATTGCACAATCCGATTGGGATTCTTCTATAGGAAAATGTTCCATAAGGGCATGTGAATGTTGTTTTCTCTTGGTCTTCTCGGGCTATTACGATTTGGTTGTATCATGAATAGCCGTCGAGAAAACAGTAGTAAGAATGTCCCGCCAATCTATCGAGCATCTGATCAATAAATGGGAGTGGAAAATGATCTTTTCTTGTCGTTTTGTTTAGTTTTCTGTAATCAATGCACATTCTCCATCCTGTGATCGGTCGTGTCGGTATAAGTTCATTGTGCTCGTTCTCTATGATCGTGATTCCATTCTTTTTGGACACCATATGTACAGGGCTCACCCATGGACTATCTGAGATTGGATAAATGATTCCTGCGTCAAGTAATTTAAGAATCTCTGCCTTCACAATTTCCTTCATGTTTGGATTCAAACGTCGTTGATGCTCAATTGAAGGTTTGCAGTCATCTTCCATCAAAATTTTGTGAGTGCATATAGAGGGGCTTATTCCTCTAATGTCTGCAATAGTCCATCCAATTGCTCTTTTGTGATTCCTCAATACCCTTAGTAATTTCCCTTCTTCAAGTTCGGTCAATATGTTGGATATGATGACCGGAAGTGTAGAGGAAACGCCCAAGTAAGCGTATCTCAAATGTGTGGGTAGAGCTTTGGGATCAAGTATTGGAGCATCTTGTAAAGAATGGAGGGGTTTAGCGGAGCTTGTCCCCAATTCTTCAAAATGTGAATGCCTTCTTAAGGGTGGTAGTGCTTCTAGATAGTTAACTGTTTCGGCCAAGTGATATTCTTCTTCCATGCTGGTTAGAGAATTTGCTATACATGTCTCAAGAGGATCTTTAGATAGAATTTTCTCCAAAGACCTGTTCACCATGGCTTCAATTGCGTCTATTCTTAGACAATACTCATCTTTGGAGGGTTGTTTCAAAGTTTTTAGGATATCGAAGATGACATGTTCGTCTTCCACACTGAGAATTAGCTTTCCTTCATAGACGTCAATAAGAGCACGTCCGGTTGCGAGAAATGGTCGTCCCAAAATAATGGGAATATCCTGATCTTCTTCCATGTCAAGGATGATAAAATCTGCGGGAAATATGAATTTATCAACCTTGACGAGCACATCTTCTATTATCCCACGTGGATATTTGATTGACCGATCGACTAATTGTAGTGAAACTGTTGTTACTTTTGCTTCTCCCAAGTTCAATTTGTTGAAAATTGACAGTGGCATCAAGTTGATACTTGCCCCTAAATCACAAAGAGCTTTGCCAAAATTCACTTCACCAATTGTACAAGGGATTGTGAAAGTTCCCGGATCTTTTAGCTTGGGTGGCAACTTCTTTTGTAGTATTGCGCTACATTCCTCTGTTAGCATGACAGTTTCGTATTCTTCAAGCCTTCGTTTGTTAGAAAGAATATCTTTCATAAACTTGGCATAGCTTGGCATTTGTGCTAGAGCATCGGCAAAAGGAATGTTGATGTGTAGCTTTTTGAAAATTTCCAAGAATTTCCCGAATTGAGCATCGAGCTTGTGATTCTTCAACCGTTGAGGAAATGGGATAGGTGGAACATAAGATTTTGTAGCAACTGGACCTTTTTGAGATGAAGGTCCTGTATTAGATTCTTTTTCTGATTCTTGATTTTTTTTATTTTTTTGTTTTTCCAGATGATTTTCCATAGAAATTTCGGGCAACTGCACTCCACTTCTTGTTGTGATAGCTTGGACATTTTCTCTTGGATTTACCTCGGTGTTGCTAGGTAACATGCCATGAGATCTTTCTGAAAGTATTTTGGCCATTTGGCCAACTTGTGTCTCCAGATTTTTAATTGAAGCATCATTACGTTGTTGATACTTCAGTTGTTGTTCAGCTAGCTTTATGATTGCTTCTTCCCATCCGGGCTTCTTTTCTTGATGCATTGGATTCAACACATTGTTGTTGTTTGCATAAGAAAAATTTGGATGATTTTTGTACCCTGGATTGTATGTTGGCCCGTAAGGATTGTATGCTTGCCTTTGGAAATTCTGAGCATACGCCACTTGTTCTGGTGGTGGTGGTGGTGACTGCTCCTGTTGCACTAAGGGACAGATAGTGCTGTTGTGAGTTGCTCCACAAATTTCACATGAAAAAGATGAAGCTTGTGGAGTTTGCACCGTCTTCACAGATTGAGGAGTTGAAAAAGACATTTCCTCGACTTTCTTTGATAGAGCTTCAATTTTTGCCAACATAAGTGAATAAGAATCCACTTCAAAAACACCATTTGGTTTCTTTTGGATATTTCTGTCTAGCCATCTTGCACTTTGTTCACTTATAACCCCAAAAAGATTATAAGCCTCTTTCATAGTTTTGTTGCCCAATGAGCCATTTGATGATGAATCGACATTGGCTCGGCATGAAGGTAAAATTCCAGAATAGAAGTAATTGACTTGTGCTCCCAAATTGAAACCATGGTTAGGACATTTTCGTAGCATATCTTTGTATCTCTTCCATGCTTCGTGGAATGATTCTGAATCTTGTTGACGAAATGTAGAGATTTCGTATTTGAGTTTCGCCACTTTTATTGGTGGAAAGTATTTGGTGGTGAATTTTTGGACAAATTCGGGCCAATTTGTTATGCTTCGTGGTGGCAATGTATCTAGCCACTCTCTTGCTCTGTCCTTCAAAGTGTGCACGAAAAGTCTCATTTTGATCGCCTCGTCATTTACATTTGAATATTTGAAATTTCCACATATCTCCACAAAACGGTTAATATGGAGATATGGATTTTCGTCGGTTCTTCCATAGAATGAGTTGTTGTTGGAGAAGAGATTGATGACATCTGGGCGAATTTGAAAATTGTCCACTCCAAATGGTGGATAGATTACACTTGATTGAACGCTCAAAGATGGGGGGTTCATGATGTAATATCCGCAATTTCGAATTTCGGTAATTTTCTTTTTTCGGAGGAAGTTCGTTTTGACGACTCGCTCATGACCTTTCGTCATTTCGAGAATGATTAATTCCGCACTTTTTGTCATCCGAGTTCGTTTCGGTGTCGTTTTATTGAGTTCCGTGTCCTTAATCGACTTTTTCACGTGGGAGTTCGACTTTGTAAAGTCACCATTAATTTTTGGTAACTCCAAAAATTCTGAATCTTTGCAATATTATAGAGCATCGAGTTAGCTTTCCAATGGTTCGAACGGTGAGTCAATCGGAGTTCTGACGATAGATTTATGTTCGTTTTAGCTCACCCGCTCGTTATTGGCGATCAACTGCCGGCCGAACTTCGGCCGTGTCGTCGACACGGCCCGTGCCGTGCTCGTCCGGATAAGCCGGAAGTTTCGTCTCGGGGCCCGACCGTGTCGTCCGACACGGCCGTGCCGAACTCTTCCGGATAAGCTCGAGACACCGCCGACACGCCGGCCGTGTTCCAGACACGGTCGAGTCGTCGAAGTCGCTTTCGGACGGTCACCGGAAGGCCCTCGCGCCGCGACCGTGTCTAGCCGGACACGGCCGAGTCCCTGCCCGGTCAGCTGCGCGCCACGACCGTGTCGGCGGACACGGCCGAGTCTGTCGAGCTATTTAAAGCCCAGTGATCGTTTTTCGCCATTTTTTCTCCTTCTTCCACTTCTCTTCAAAGAAATGGGCGTGTTCCAAGATTGTAGCCATGTTGTTTAGCAACATATACATGAAGTTTGTAGGTTCATATCATCAATCATCCGTCCTATAACATCCTTTGATCGAGCGAATCAGGTCAGATTTCCTAGAAATCTAGTTTTGGGGAATTTGGGGGTTTTTGTTGTTTTCGTCCGATTAATCCGATTTAACTTAGGATTTTGATGGATTGATGATTATTTAGATGTATTATATCATTTCCTTTATTATTCCATGGTTGGATCGTATCGATTCGTTGTTTGAGTCGAGTTCTTGACCGACGCCTTGAAGGTGTCCAGAAATGTCTTAGAGGGGTTTTCGGGCGTTCTACGATTATTCTTCCTCGTATGATCGATGATTTATTGATTGTATGATGTTAGGGTCGTGTTTCTTGCGAAGAAACCGCGTTGAACCCTTTCGTTCGTCGTCGTCTTCCGTTTCGATAGCATTGGGCGTTTCGAAGCTTTCCGGTTGAGCCGTGTTCGCCGGGATACTTGCGTTCCGATTTTGAGGCAAGTACCTTGTCCATACTTTTCTTGTTTTATGGATATGATAATTAGTGATCGTATCCTTGTGTTTATTTGATCGTTTGAATTTCACTTTCAAAATATTCGGCTAGCCTCGTTAAAGGCCCTCTTTCAAAAACCGTGTGTGTTTTGTAAATGGTGTGAGTTGTAAGTGACTATGTGAATTCTTTGGATATGTTTGGTGTTGATGTTGCGCTTCATAATGCGTGTATGAATATATTATCTCATTTCAGTGCATTGTGATTTGACGATTATGTCGTACCTTGTGTTCGTTGCCTTTGGTGGATTATATGAATATCCTTGTTGTGAAGTGTTAATTGTGTGAATGTATTTCGCTCACCTCGGGAGGGTCCGACGGATCACGGAGGAATCAATGGTATAGCCACGGATTCACGAGTGCGGTTGTTTGTTTTGTGAATGTATTTGCTCACCTCGGGAGGGTTCGACGGGGCCACGGAGGAATTCCAATGGTATAGCCACGGATTCACGAGTAAAACTTCACGAGTGCGTGTGTATGTTTGGTGAATGTATTTGCTCACCTCGGGAGGGTTCGACGGGCCACGGAGGGAATTCCAATGGTATAGCCCTGGATTCACGAGTAAAACTTCACGAATTGGTGTATATGATTTCAAAACGCATTCTACTCACCTTGGGAGGGTCCGCGGGGCCACGAAGGGAATCAATGGTATAGCCACGGATTCACGAGTTGATGTTGTATTTTTGGTGACCAAGGTTTACGTATCTTGGCGATTATATTGTATTGATTTTATGTCCGCCGAGGACACGTGACATGGGTTTTAACCACCTGTGAACTGTTGTCGGTTTTCTATTGACGAAAACAAAACCTTTGGGCTGTGACCCTGTTGATTTTTTTGGAAAGTTAAGGATTCGGTAATCCTAAATTGTTTTCTATCAAAACTCTCGATGGCATTTCAAAGCTGTTTTATAAATTGTTTCCCTTCAACTTGTGGTCTTTCGGTTTGAATGTTCTACCCAAACTCTTGCCTCGGGAAGTACTTTTCATTATGTTTGGATCTTTGATGATTCCTGGTTATTGTTATTCGTGGAATGTGAATTGTATGGCTCGTATTTTTGCACTTGTACTTGCACTAGCAAAACAGTGGAGTTTTGCTAACCCCCGAGTATTCGGGGGGTGGATGTCTATTTTTGCATTCAGGTTTTGGAGCATGGCACAGGGTCGGCACGAAGGATGATGAAAGATGAACGATACTAATCACACGAGGATCCGTTGATGTCGTATTGGTCTAGTTGTATTTTCTTTTCATTGCAGATTTGTTTCCGTTATGCAGGTGCGGTTGTATTTTGACCCCTGCGTGGGCATGAGTTGTATTCGAGTTGTAAGTATTTATTGAAAGACCAAATCAGTCTACTGAGTCATTTTAGCCTTAAAGGCATGGTTGAGTTGTTATATGTTGTTACCAGCCTGGTAGATCCTTGAGGAAAGGTTCTACGGCGTGTAATATCCCTGAGCGGATTGGGGGTGTTACAGAATGGTATCGGAGCTTAGGTTGTGGAAACCTAGGCTGTCGGGTTAGTGGTGTCTATTGAGTTTTTGTCTCGTCGGATTTTATCTGACTAAGTCGTGTCGCGACGCGTCGTCTGAGTTTGTTGGTCGTGATTAGTATCGTGGGCGATCATCATCTTCGTGCGACCTGTGAATGTAAGTCTCCCTTCTTTGTGTTGTGCCTCGTGTGACACGAGCTATTTTTATGATTATTTGTTAAGTGACGGAATCCTCTTATGGATTTTGATTTCGTGTTATGTGATTATTTGACTCCCATTTTTCGTTCATATGAGGAGTAGTGTTGCTGTCCTGTACATGTTTGACTTTATTTCTTTTATCCGCTGCGTGAGTTCTTTTGTAATGGCTTTCGGTATTTTACCGACTGAGTTTTATTTCGAAAACCAATTCCCTTAACCGAGTTTTTGGCATTATGGCCTTGATCATTGTGGCGAAATTCTTATGACGGAATTTAGTATTTTGTAAATGGATTTTGTGAGCTTTTGAAATATTACCGTCATCGGCCTTTTTGGTTTTATAAAGGTTTTTAGCACAGTGGGTTCCGTAGCGGGACCCACGGCGCTATATTGTTCCTTGTAATTACGAAAATTTTGGGCATTCTAACCCATTGAATTATTTTTGAAAACCTTGAGTATCTTAGAAAATTAAAATTCGAGACGTACTTTTAAAAGCGAATTATTTTCTTGCGGTGTTTTCAAGGTGTTTTCTAATGCCGCAATACATTTCAAAAATTTTCGGTTGAGGACCAAAAATATTTTGAGATATTTTCAAATGCAGTTTCTTAGACCCAAGGGTCGAATATTTCTGAAAGTTTTGCACTAAAAGAAATGTGTCCTCATTTTTGTTCAAACGCAAGATGATTTTCAAAGTCTCGATAATGGTGTTTGTACTACTTTTTGTAAAATTTTACTCAAGATCAACCGTCGTTTCCAAACTGTTTTCAAAAGGTGTTTTCGTTTTAAAACCTATCATTCCTGTTTGCGGACCGGAAATGCGTGTATGGTTTTCGAACTTTCGTTACGGTGTTAACCCCGAATTGTGATTGAATTGGTGGCGTGAGCGTCGAGTCATTCGCCACGCATATATTTTGTTAGCCCTTGTGGGAGGTGTGATGACGATCCTTAATGTTGTCATTTCGTGGTGGCTTGCGTGTTATCGCACCTGTGTGAGCTGTTAAAGCTTGGGTTTGTACGTTTGTGTACATATGTGATTGTTTCATAATGTTTGTAATTATGTCTTTGGTTA
The DNA here is from genome assembly GCA_033398695.1 of Orobanche coerulescens. Taxonomy (NCBI): domain Eukaryota; kingdom Viridiplantae; phylum Streptophyta; class Magnoliopsida; order Lamiales; family Orobanchaceae; genus Orobanche; species Orobanche coerulescens. The sequence goes on from CM065810.1 coordinate 22,742,297, forward strand.
TTGTTCGGGCCGTTGAGGTCGCCGAACGATACCGTCGTTCTTTGTAGTGTTTGTGTGTATTATTTTACGATGATAATCGTTGTATATGATATGTATTATGATTCCTTGTTGTCTTTGAGTTGGCATCTCCGCTATGTTGTTTTGCGACGTTATGCCCCATTATATCTAGCATTTGTATTTTCGGTATGCCGAGCCGAGGCATTTCAACCGTGATGTTCCGGGGCATACACGTGTAAATTGTCCTTCTCGTCAGAACACATTTCAAGTGTGGACTCGAGGACACCGAATTCAGTTTTGCGAATTGTCTACCGAGACTTTTGGAGTTCGCGCTTCAAAGACAGCCATCGGAATCGGCCTAGAGAGGCCTATGAAAGATGTTTCTGTCAGTTGCATGTTGTGTTGTCACCTTGATTTCGTGTTGTGAGTTTCTGAAACGACACTTCTTTTAGAAGGGGTCGAATATAATACCCGTATTATTATTGGACTCCAGCATTTCCTCTTTCTCAGGTCTATCGACTCACTCGTGTTCGTTGACACTTTCTGAACTTGTTCTGTATTTCGGTTTCATCGTTCGAACGAGCTGTGATCTTGTTTTTCTGTTTATCGCTGTGACTTTTCCGAGTCCGGTTCGATACTTGTGAACCTTGTTCGGATGTAACATCTTTTGGTTCTACTAGTTCTTTTATTCGAAGTGGATCAGATTTTGAACTTCTGTATATTCTACTTTGTCGACTCATTTATGTTCGTTGACATTTCTGAGCTTGTCCTGCCCCTTGTTTTTGTTTATCGAACGAGTGTGGCATCATTTCGGAATAACTCGTTTGTCGTTGTGACTTTTCAATTTCTATTCCCTGTCATGTGGATCTTATGTGAATGCATACGTTGTTGTTTTCACCGGATCATATATTGTCTCGAGTCGAGATGTGAACCTTGGAGTTGTTGTTTGAATTTTATTGTTCTTCGTGATTCGAACATGATTGTTCGCTTTTGTTGTCTCGACCGTTGTGGTTCGGTCGTTTGTTTGTTCGGTTTTTGTCCTCGTTTCGTGATCGTTGAGCATTCAGACTCCTTCGTAATTCCCTTCAGTTCGGGAAATTACTTTCGTTTTCGATCTTCCATCCCTTAGGCGGTGGGATTCCGTGCTTGTTCAGCGGTTGGCTCGCGTTTTGATTGATGCACCGTTGGGTTGGTCAATCATATTGATTTTCGTTCGTTGTGTTTTGTGATTGTCGGATAATTGACTTGGCTATATTATCCATTTGATGACGCTTGTCATTTGTTGGTTTTATTATATCCCTAACAATGACGTTGTGTTGGTCGCCGTGGCGCGTCTATTCACGCCGTATGTTCCGTTGCGTTGTATGTAACGTATCTCCGTATGGCATTAATTACACGATTCTTGAGTATCTCATTGAGTTTTCTGGCGGAATATTGCTTCTCCTACTTGTTTTAAGTTTGGACGAAACTTCTTTTAAGAGGGTAGAATGTAATATCCGCAATTTTAATTTCGTAATTTTCTTTTCGGAGGAAGTTCGTTTTGGACGACTCGCTCATGACCTTTCGTCATTTCGAGAATGATTAATTCCGCACTTTTTGTCATCCGAGTTCGTTTCGGTGTCGTTTTATTGAGTTCCGTGTCCTTAATCGACTTTTTCACGTGGGAGTTCGACTTTGTAAAGTCACCATTAATTTTTGGTAACTCCAAAAATTCTGAATCTTTGCAATATTATAGAGCATCTAGTTAGCTTTCCAATGGTTCGAACGGTGAGTCAATCGGAGTCCGGACGAGAGAGTTATGGTCGTTTTAGCTCACCCGCTCGTTATTGGCGATCCGCCGGCCGAACTCGGCCGTGTCGTCCGACACGGCCCGTGCCGTCTTTCGTCGGATAAGCCGGAAGTTTGTCTCGGGGCCCGACCGTGTCGTCCGACACGGCCGTGCGAACTCTTCCGGATAAGCTCGAGACGATCGCGACACGCCCGGCCGTGTTCCAGACACGGCCGAGTCGTGCCGAGTCGCTTCGACGGCCAGCATCGGAAGGCCCCTCCCGCGCCGCGACCGTGTCTAGCCGGACACGGTCGAGTCCTGCCGGTCAATCTGCGCGCCACGACCGTGTCGGGCGGACACGGTCGAGTCTGTCAGGCTATTTAAAGCCCAGTGATCGTTTTTCGCCATTTTTCTCCTTCTTCCACTTCTCTTCAGCACTGGCGTGTTCCAAGATTGTAGCCATGTTGTTTAGCAACATATACATGAAGTTTGGAGGTTCATATCATCAATCATCCGTCCTATAACATCCTTTGATCGAGCGAATCGTGCCGATTTCCTAGAAATCTAGTTTTTGGGAATTTGGGGGTTTTGTTGTTTTCGTCCGATTAATCCGATTTAACTTAGGATTTTGATGGATTGATGATTATTTAGATGTATTATATCATTTCCTTTATTATTCCATGGTTGGATCGTATCGATTCGTTGTTTGAGTCGAGTTCTTGACTGACGCCTTGAAGGTGTCCTAAAATGTCTTAGAGGGGTTTTCGGGCGTTCTACGATTATTCTTCCTCGTATGATCGATGATTTATTGATTGTATGATGTTAGGGTCGTGTTTCTTGCGAAGAAACCGCGTTGAACCCTTTCGCTCGCCGCCGTCTTCCGCTTCGATAGCATTGGGCGTTTGAAGCTTTCCGTTGAGCCGTGTTCACGGGATACTTGCGTTCGATTTTGAGGCAAGTACCTTGTCCATACTTTTCTTGTTTTATGGATATGATAATTAGTGATCGTATCCTTGTGTTTATTTGATCGTTTGAATTTCACTTTCAAAATATTCGGCTAGCCTCGTTAAAGGCCCTCTTTCAAAAACCGTGTGTGTTTTGTAAATGGTGTGAGTTGTAAGTGACTATGTGAATTCTTTGGATATGTTTGGTGTTGATGTTGCGCTTCATAATGCGTGTATGAATATATTATCTCATTTCAGTGCATTGTGATTTGACGATTATGTCGTACCTTGTGTTCGTTGCCTTTGGTGGATTATATGAATATCCTTGTTGTGAAGTGTTAATTGTGTGAATGTATTTCGCTCACCTCGGGAGGGTCCGACGGGATCACGGAGGGAATCCAATGGTATAGCCCTGGATTCACGAGTGCGGTTGTTTGTTTTGTGAATGTATTTGCTCACCTCGGGAGGGTTCGACGGGGCCACGGAGGGAATTCCAATGGTATAGCCCTGGATTCACGAGTAAAACTTCACGAGTGCGTGTGTATGTTTGGTGAATGTATTTGCTCACCTCGGGAGGGTTCGACGGGGCCACGGAGGGAATTCCAATGGTATAGCCCTGGATTCACGAGTAAAACTTCACGAATTGGTGTATATGATTTCGAAAACGCATTCTACTCACCTTGGGAGGGTCCGACGGGGCCACGAAGGGAATCCAATGGTATAGCCCTGGATTCACGAGTTGATGTTGTATTTTTGGTGACCAAGGTTTACGTATCTTGGGCGATTATATTGTATTGATTTTATGTCCGCCGAGGACACGTGACATGTGTTTTAACCACCTGTGAATCGTTGTCGGTTTTCTATTGGCAAAACAAAACCTTTGGGCTGTGACCCTGTTGATTTTTGGAAAGATAAGGATTCGGTAATCCTAAATTGTTTTCTATCAAAACTCTCGATGGCATTTCAAACTGTTTTATAAATTGTTTCCCTTCAACTTGTGGTCTTTCGGTTTCGGAATGTTCTACCCAAACTCTTGCCTCGGGAAGTACTTTTCATTATGTTTGGATCTTTGATGATTCCTGGTTATTGTTATTCGTGGAATGTGAATTGTATGGCTCGTATTTTTTTGCACTTGTACTTGCACTAGCAAAACAGTGGAGTTTTGCTAACCCCCGAGTATTCGGGGGGTGGATGTCTATTTTTGCATTCAGGTTTTGGAGCATGGCACAGAGTCGGCCACGAAGGATGATGAAAGATGAACGATACTAATCACCACGAGGATCCGTTGATGTCGTATTGGTCTAGTTGTATTTTCTTTTCCGCCGCAGATTTGTTTCCCGTTATGCAGATGCGGTTTAGATTTTGACCTGCGTGGGCATGAGTTGTATTCGAGTTGTAAGTATTTATTGAAAGACCAAATCACCATCGAGTCATTTTAGCCTTAAAGGCATGGTTGAGTTGTTATATGTTGTTACCACTGGTAGATCCTTGAGGAAAGGTTCTACGGCGTGTAATATCCCCGAGCGGATTGGGGTGTTACACATGAAATCCCCAAAGAGCATGTTGTCTTCATCTATTTTCGGCACAATAGGATTTTGTTGATGTTGAATGTTTTGAACATTAGGTATTCCCCCACCGGAGGAATTCTTTCATTATCAATTCCTTGGGGAGACGTGGATTTAGTTCGTCCGCCATTGATGGTGAAGAAATAATGTTTTTCTTTTGTTCTCTTCGCCTTCTTCTGAATGTGGCTTCGATCTCGGGATCTAGTGAAACTAAATCGCGATTGTACGTCCTTCGCATAGACAAGAGAATCTACAACAATGAAAAAGTTGTATTTATAATGATAGTTAATAATGTAATTTTTCAAATATAACTTATACTTCCCGACAACGGCGCCAAAAACTTCACACATTTTTAGTGTAACTATCGCAAGTGCGATATCGTATCAAGTAGTAAAGTGGACTTTTTGAGTCCGGTTTATCGATCCCACAAGGAAGTTTGGTTATAATTTGAATTATACACTATTAGTCTATTTTTATAGATACTAAGATGAGTGAAACACACAATTTAAAGAGTTTGGTTTAATTGTTGCAAAGCAAATGCAATAATAGTTCTAATATTTTAAGGAAATAAAAAGATAGCAATAATAATAGATTGATTAACGATAAAATAAAATAGTTGGGATTACAAACTTAGTTTGTCATTAGTTATAAAAGATGTATAGGAGATCATAAAATGAATTTACTTATTATGTTGTGTAGATTCGATTTTCCTTAAAAAGCGGTTTCTCTTTCGAACTATAAAACGCCCCTTACATATTGAATCAATCCACTATATTGCTATGTTGATTGGCTTCAATACATAGCATTAGGATTTATGAAAATAACTCAAAGAATCATCTAAGGACTAGAGATATATTTCTATCCCCTAGAACAACTTAGAGTGAAGATCATTTGATCTAATCAAACATATTTTCTTTGAAACATATGAAGACCATAAATATCGTCATTTATTGGCCAAATAAATAAAGATTGTTAAAACAATGAAAATCACACACAATAATAAGTAATTCACAAAAGATCTTTTATACAAACATAAATAACATGACTAACCTTGTTTATAATCCCAACTAAAGTTAACTTAGCCCATGAAGGGTTTATTACACATATTACAAGCTTTGGTGGTCATTATTAGTTGAATCAAGAGAAAGAATTGATCCTAACTCCCTTAGTAGATAAAGGAGATAGAAGCAATAAACTCTCTGGACAACATATGTTATACCACACTTACAAATATCACTCAAGAACACAAGTGTGTTCTTCACACAAAAAGAAAAGTTTACAAAAAATGGAAAATTATAAGATGAATCATGAATGATGAAGGATCTAAGGGGTCTATTTATACACCTAAAGTCATCTAATAGCTCCAAAACTCCAGCATTATTACATTAGATCGGATCAATGTTAGCCATCCCCTCAATAATACACAAAAAGTATAAAAAATTAGACAAATCATAACAATCTGTCAAGAGTTACGGCCGTAACATTCAGGAGTTACGGCCGTAACTAGGGTGACTTACGGCCGTAACTCCTGAATGTTACGGCCGTAACGTGGCTTAGTAAATTTGCTCACTTAAAGCTTTGATAGTTACGTTTTCAGCCCAGAATTTCTCAGACTTTGCGTTTTTGCCCATATCTTCTTCGGATGATAACTTTTGATATATAACTCTAATTTGAATCCGGAAATACTGCCGAATTCATCTCGGAAAGCCCTACAACATGAATATATCAAAATTCAACAAAGAGAATATTTATTAAACATGTTATTTCTTGAGTAAATCAGTTATTTAATCCGATCATCATCCGATAAAAATAAAATTATTAAAACTAATTAATTAAAAGCAAAAAAACGAGTAGACTAGCTCAATTATGGGTGAATGTTATCGATACAAATCATGGATAAGTGTACAAAGCTGACACTTATCACACCCCCAAACTTGAATTCTTGCTAGTCCCGAGCAAGACTCTTTATTATTCATGCTCCAAAAATAAAAATAAAAATAAAACAAAAATAAGAAAATTAATACACACATAAATTAAAATATAAAAAGAGAACAACCAGCTTATACAGTAGATATAAATGAATCAAGATTCAAAATAAATCTACAAATGATTTTGAAGTTAAAACACGGTTTTAGTATTGTAATTCCAAAATGTAAGGTTTTCCCCCAAAAGGTTGATTATTTCTTTCCCACTCGTGATATACACGACTCCCTTTAATGGTTGCTCCTGATCACTCGTTTATTTTTCGACTCAATATGAAGAAGAATTTCATTGGCGTCATCAAATATTGTGATTATTCACGAAATTGAGTGTATTGAAATTCAGCCGCTAATTAATTCAAATCTGCTCATAAACTACATCCCTTTTAGTGATAGCTTTTACACCGTTATTTGCTAACGTGTAGCTCTTTTCACTAACACAATAGCTATCTCTTTTTTTTTAAAGGTGATAGCTTTCACACCGTTATTTGCTAACGTGTAGCTCTTTTCACCTTTTTCTGAGACGGCAGCTACGCACCAACAATGGTTAGTCCTTTATTTTTTGCAAAATATAAGACCCCCAAAATTAGGCAGCTTTTGCTGCTCAACACTTCTCCTTTTCGTCATTTTTTTTAGGTGATAGCTTTCACACCGTTATTTGCTAACGTGTAGCTCTTTTCACCAATGACTCCTTTTTTTTTTTTAGGGAATAGAATTTTTGCAGAAAATCATTTCTTAGTTTAAGCATGAAAAATCAAAAACTCCACAAATTAAGTAAATTTCAGTTCTATTTTTCATCAACCGATTGATTCTTCTTTTCTCAAGGTAACGAATGACTCGATTTTATATGATAATTACAAGGCTTGGAAAGAGAGATTAAGGCTCAAAATTTTTTTGGAATATATAATTTTTTTAACCGGTTAAAACGATTTTAGAAACTTGTATATAGTTAATTTATTGGTGTTATGGCCAGATCTAGAAATCTCATAAATCAAAATACTATAAATATATATATATATATAGAGAAATATATATTCACTAAACCTAATCAATGCGAAATAATAAAAACATACCACACACTACACTAATCAAAACATACCACAATCAAAATCAAAATAAACATCATAGTTCAAAAACCACAAAATAAACACACAAGTACGAAAACACCCCCAAACTTAGAAGTAAAAGCGTCCAGTTTTAAAAAAATAAGAGCAAGCGAGAAACAGAAAACTCCCTGAAATTTTAGCTTTGTGATCCTCCAGGTGTGTCGTCCGGGATGTTTAGAAAACGGAAAAGCTTTTCAAAGCACTTCTCCATTTTTAATTGACGCTCGATTATTTCATTCTGATTTCTCAAAATTTCAGCCTGGGATGTTTCTAATCCCCGAACTCTTTCAAGCAAATTTTCCTCAAAAGGCGTCAAGTCATCACCGGCATCCTCCTCGGCCTCTTCTTCCTCCTTGTGGCTACTATCCTCTTCGGGTTCCAAACGTGCCCGTTTGCTCCTCAACTGAGTACTTCGAAAAACACTACTCCGGCCGTTCAGTCGATCCCCATGTGTTAATATATCACCCCCCGCCGAAATTTTTACTCTCTGGCTTCTGCAAATATCAGTGATAAGGCAGGGGTATGGCATCTTCTGCCTAGTCGGGACCATGCCGGCATAGTGACAAATAGTAGTGTAAATGTGAGTACCCAAATCCATTTTCACCCCTCGGCGAATAGCAAATAAACCTCGCAGGTGGCCAATGGAAACCATCGTCAGAGTCGAGGTCGGGTAAATACTCCCGGCTGCCCACATCCATAGGTACCAAGCATCATCCATTAAGTTCGCCTGGTTGTATCGGGGTTTGATCATCCCAACACTGTCATGAAGCTCGCTCACTAATGCCCGGTGTAAAATCCTATCATCCGGCATCTCTTCATTAGGTAAGATAGAAATGTCAACTGCGTCAGTACAATTAACCCCCAAATACTTGTTAATGACGTCCGGTGAAAAATTAATCGATTTCCCATTCACAGTAGTCTGATGATAAGTAGGCGACCCTACCTGCCCAATGGACTTTTTGAAAGAATTGTAAAAGTTTAGGGTCAAGGTCCGGTTACCATTTGGGAGATCAGAAACAAACTTTTCCCAGTCGTTGTCTATGAATTTTTGGATGAAAGGGCTAGTGATTGTGTCTCTATCCGCATCGCCAATGAAATCATCAAGATTGAAGAATCTTTCCTTAATGCACTTTGTGTTTTGATTTCTTTGTGGTGGTGCCGGACCTTGAGATGATGAACCGACCTTTTCTTTTCCTTTTGGCGATTTTTTCGGTGCCATCCCTGAAATTTAACAAAATCAACTTCCTTTTCATCACACGACTATAATCATCAAGCAAAACTAATAAAAACATAAAAAAAATTCAAAGATTTTCGTTGTGGCATTTCGTCGGACACCTTGAGTTCATAGTTTTTTAACAAGTTTTTTTATTCAAACTCAAATCCATATAGCCACCACAAATCAATGAATCAAATAAGCACACAAATATCAACAATACTAACAAATAAACATGATTTAATCAACGAATCATATGGAAATAAGAATCGAAAAAAACAAATATGAAGTGAAAAACTAAAAACTAAAACTCAAAAATATATAAATTGAAACAAGGATTGAAAGAGAACCTGATGATTATGCGTTAATGTTGATAATATAATTAATTGATTTGAGGAATTTTGAGTTTTTAGAAAGTAGGGTTTGAGAGGGGGAAAAATTTTCGCACTGCTGGTCGCTTGGTGTCTCGTCTGGTTTGTGAATGTGTTGCAAAGTCCGTTTTTTTTAATACAGACGAGTAGTTACGGCCGTAACATATCCAAGTTACGGCCGTAAGATGCATTCGTTTTTCTAACAGGTTTTTAAGTTACGGCCGTATCTTTCCAGACTTACGGCCGTATGATGCTTTCGTTTTTTTTTTTGGAACGTGTTTTAAGATACGGCCGTAACATGTAGGAGTTACGGCCGTATAAAGTATTCGTTAAAATCATGATACTACTTACGGCCGTATTATTTTGGATACGACCGTATATATATAATTATTATTTTTTTTTTAGAAAAATAATTATTATATGTGTGAGAATAATGAAAGAAAGACTCCCTGGATTTTATGAATGATCTGATACTTGCTCTTGTTGTTGAATCCTTCCGTGTTACCCCCAAACTTATTTGCGAAATAATAGAGATTGGGTTACCTCCCAATAAGCGCTTTGTTTAACGTCCTTAACTTGACTTCTCGTGAGATTAATTTGGTATTTTCAGCATTATGATTGACTTTGCTGTCGAGAATTCTCCTCCCAGATATGGCTTTAACCGTTGGCCGTTTACTTTGAAACTCCCATCGATTGTATTATAAATCTCCACAGCTCCATGAGAAAATACCTCTTTGATCGTAAGGGCGTCCATCGTGATCGCAGCTTTCCTTAAACAGACGCATCGTGCATTAAAAAGGAGAACTTGGTCTCCTGCTTTAAAATCTCTTCTTTGAATTCTCATTGTCATGCCATCTTTTTGTTTTTTCTTTGTAGATTTTGGCATTTTCATATGAGTCGAGTCGGATTTCATCCAACTCATTTAACTGAGAACCTTTTCTTTCCACCAACTATTCGTCAAAGTTTAATTTTTTTATAGCCTAAGGCTCGATGTTCAAGTTCTACCGGTAGGTGACAGTTTTCCAAAAACAGATTTAAATGGAGACATGCCTATCGGTGTCTTATAAGCTGTTCTGTAAGCCCAGAGTGCACCATCCAGCTTTTTCGACCAATCTTTCCGAGATGAGTCGACTGTCATCTCAAGTATACGTTTCAGTTCATGATTGGAAACCTCGACTTGTCCATTGGTTTGTGGGTGATAAGAGGTTGCGACATGGTGTTTTACTCCGAATTTGGTCAATAGAGCCTTAACCTGGTGATTGCAGAAATGAGATCCGCCATCACTGATAATAACTCTCGGAGTTCCGAAGCGAGTGAATATATTTTTCTTTAGAAAATTTACCATGACCTTAGCTTCGTTTGTTGGTAATGCGTTGCCTCCACCCATTCAGATACGTAGTCCACAGCTACAAGGATGTATTCATTAGAGAATGATGATGGAAAGGGTCCCATGAAATCAATTCCCCAAACGTCTAAGATTTCAACTTCAAGGATGAAATTCATTGGCATTTCATTTCTTTTTGACATGTTTCCATGTCTTTGGCACCGATCACATTTCGAGACAAGTGTATGTGCATCTTTGAACAGAGTGGGCCAATAGAATCCTGCTTCAAGAATTTTTGCTGTTGTTTTTGAACCCCCAAAATGTCCTCCATAGTGAGAGGAATGACATCTTTCTAATACCTTCTCCATTTCTTCTTCCAGATGCATCTCCGGATGATTTGATCAGTCCTCGTCTGAACAATAGAGGATCTTCTCAGTAATAGTATTTCAACTCGGAGAAGAATTTTTCTTTTGATGATGGGAAAAATTTGGGTGAATTATTCCACTAACAAGGAAATTAACGATGTCGGCATACCATGGTGCATTTTGTTTTTCCTGGACATTAGAGATTTGGAACAGCTTGTTCATCCGAAATACTTCATTTATTTCCTTCTCTTGAGCATTGTTTTGGTCAAGTCTAGAGAGATGATCCGCCACTTGGTTTTCTCGTTCCCTTTCTGTCTCTCGATTTCTATGTCAAATTCTTGCATAAGTAGAACCCATCGGATTAGCCTTGACTTTGCATCTTGCTTTGTCATTAAATATTTCAAAGTGAATGATCGGTGTAGACTATGACCTTTGATCCCAATAAGTAGGATCGAAATTTGTCAAAGGCATAAACCACCGCAAGCATCTCTTTTCGGTTGTTGTGTAGTTCACCGAGCATCATTCATAGTCCTGCTAGCATAATGGATCACTTGCATCATTTTGTCCTTCTTCTCGCCCAAAGACGGCCCCCACGGCATAATCACTTGCATCGCACATCAAAATGAATGGAATAGTCCAATCTGGAGAAATGATGATTGGCGCTGATGTAAGCTTATCCTTCAAAGTTGCAAAGGCCGTGTGGCATTCATTTGTGAAAAGGAATGGTGTATCTTTCTCAAGCAAAGAACAGAGAGGTTTTGCTATTTTTGAGAAATCTTTTATAAACCTTCGATAGAATCCTGCATGTCCGAGAAAACTCCTTACTCCTTTCACCGAAATTGGTGGAGGAAGTTTTGCAATCACTTGGATCTTTGCCTTATCGACTTCAATTCCATGTTGTGAGATTCTATGGCCAAGTACGATTCCTTCCTGGACCATGAAGTGACATTTCTCCCAATTGAGAACTAGATTTGTGTCTTCACATCTTTCCAAGACCATGCCTAAGTGATTTAGGCATTTATCAAATGAATCTCCGAAAACCGAGAAATCGTCCATGAAAACTTCAATGAATTTTTCAACCATGTATGAGAATATTGACATCATGCATCTTTGAAATGTGGCTGGAGCATTGCACAATCCGAATGGGATTCTTCTATAGGCAAATGTTCCATAAGGGCATGTGAATGTTGTTTTCTCTTGGTCTTCTGGGGCTATTACGATTTGGTTGTATCCTGAATAGCCGTCGAGAAAATAGTAGTAAGAATGTCCCGCCAATCTATCGAGCATCTGATCAATAAATGGGAGTGGAAAATGATCTTTTCTTATCGTTTTGTTTAGTTTCCTGTAATCAATACACATTCTCCATCCTGTGATCGGTCGTGTCGGTATAAGTTCATTGTGCTCGTTCTCTATGATTGTGATTCCACTCTTTTTGGACACCATATGTACAGGGCTCACCCATGGACTATCTGAGATTGGATAAATGATTCCTGCGTCAAGTAATTTAAGAATCTCTGCCTTCACAATTTCCTTCATTTTTGGATTCAAACGTCGTTGATGCTCAATTGAAGGTTTGCAGTCATCTTCCATCAAAATTTTGTGAGTTCTTATAGAGGGGCTTATTCCTCCAATGTCTGCAATAGTCCATCCAATTGCTCTTTTGTGATTCCTCAATACCCTTAGTAATTTCCCTTCTTCAAGTTCGGTCAATATGTTGGATATGATGACCGGAAGTGTAGAGGAAACGCCCAAGTAAGCGTATCTCAAATGTGTGGGTAGAGGTTTGAGATCAAGTATTGGAGCATCTTGTAAAGAAGGGAGGGGTTTAGCGGAGCTTGTCCCCAATTCTTCAAAATGTGAATGCCTTCTTAAGGGTGGTAGTGCTTCTAGATAGTTAACTGTTTCGGCTAAGTGATATTCTTCTTCCATGCTGGTTAGAGAATTTGCTATACATGTCTCAAGAGGATCTTTAGATAGAATTTTCTCCAAAGGCTTGTTCACCATGGCTTCAATTGCGTCTATTCTTAGACAATACTCATCTTTGGAGGGTTGTTTCAAAGTTTTTAGGACATCGAAGATGACATGTTCGTCTTCCACTCTGAGAATTAGCTTTCCTTCATAGACGTCAATAAGAGCACGTTCGGTTGCGAGAAATGGTCGTCCCAAAATAATGGGAATATCCTGATCTTCTTCCATGTCAAGGATGATAAAATCTGCGGGAAATATGAATTTATCAACCTTGACGAGCACATCTTCTATTATCCCACGTGGATATTTGATTGACCGATCGGCTAATTGTAGTGAAACTGTTGTTGCTTTTGCTTCTCCCAAGTTCAATTTGTTGAAAATTGACAGTGGCATCAAGTTGATACTTGCCCCTAAATCACAAAGAGCTTTGCCAAAATTCACTTCACCAATTGTACAAGGGATTGTGAAAGTTCCCGGATCTTTTAGCTTGGGTGGCAACTTCTTTTGTAGTATTGCGCTACATTCCTCTGTTAGCATGACAGTTTCGTATTCTTCAAGCCTTCGTTTTTTAGAAAGAATATATCTCATAAACTTGGCATAGCTTGGCATTTGTGCTAGAGCATCGGCAAAAGGAATGTTGATGTGTAGCTTTTTGAAAATTTCCAAGAATTTCCCGAATTGAGCATCGAGCTTGTGATTCTTCAACCGTTGAGGAAATGGGATAGGTGGAACATAAGATTTTGTAGCAATTGGACCTTTTTGAGATGAAGGTCCTGTATCAGATTCTTTTTCTGATTCTTGATTTTGTTTATTTTTTGTTTTTCCAGATGATTTTCCATAGAAATTTCGGGCAACTGCACTCCACTTCTTGTTGTGATAGCTTGGACATTTTCTCTTGGATTTACCTCGGTGTTGCTAGGTAACATGCCATGAGATCTTTCTGAAAGTATTTTGGCCATTTGGCCAACTTGTGTCTCCAGATTTTTAATTGAAGCATCATTACGTTGTTGATACTTCAGTTGTTGTTCAGCTAGCTTTATGATTGCTTCTTCCCATCCGGGCTTCTTTTCTTGATGCATTGGATTCAACACATTGTTGTTGTTTGCATAAGAAAAATTTGGATGATTTTTGTACCCTGGATTGTATGTTGGCCCGTAAGGATTGTATGCTTGCCTTTGGAAATTCTGAGCATACGCCACTTGTTCTGGTGGTGGTGGTGACTGCTCCTGTTGCACTAAGGGACAGATAGTGTTGTTGTGAGTTGCTCCACAAATTTCACATGAAAAAGATGAAGCTTGTGGAGTTTGCACCGTCTTCACAGATTGAGGAGTTGAAAAAGACATTTCCTCGACTTTCTTTGATAGAGCTTCAATTTTTGCCAACATAAGTGAATAAGAATCCACTTCAAAAACACCATTTGGTTTCTTTTGGATATTTCTGTCTAGCCATCTTGCACTTTGTTCACTTATAACCCCAAAAAGATTATAAGCCTCTTTCATAGTTTTGTTGACCAATGAGCCATTTGATGATGAATCGACATTGGCTCGGCATGAAGGTAAAATTCAAGAATAGAAGTAATTGACTTGTGCTCCCAAATTGAAACCATGGTTAGGACATTTTCGTAGCATATCTTTGTATCTCTTCCATGCTTCGTGGAATGATTCTGAATCTTGTTGACGAAATGTAGAGATTTCGTATTTGAGTTTCGCCACTTTTATTGGTGGAAAGTATTTGGTGGTGAATTTTTGGACAAATTCGGGCCAATTTGTTATGCTTCGTGGTGGCAATGTATCTAGCCACTCTCTTGCTCTGTCCTTCAAAGTGTGCACGAAAAGTCTCATTTTGATCGCCTCGTCATTTACATTTGAATATTTGAAATTTCCACATATCTCCACAAAACGGTTAATATGGAGATATGGATTTTCGTCGGTTCTTCCATAGAATGAGTTGTTGTTGGAGAAGAGATTGATGACATCTGGGCGAATTTGAAAATTGTCCACTCCAAATGGTGGATAGATTACACTTGATTGAACGCTCAAAGATGGGGGGTTCATGATGTAATATCCGCAATTTCGAATTTCGGTAATTTTCTTTTTTCGGAGGAAGTTCGTTTTGACGACTCGCTCATGACCTTTCGTCATTTCGAGAATGATTAATTCCGCACTTTTTGTCATCCGAGTTCGTTTCGGTGTCGTTTTATTGAGTTCCGTGTCCTTAATCGACTTTTTCACGTGGGAGTTCGACTTTGTAAAGTCACCATTAATTTTTGGTAACTCCAAAAATTCTGAATCTTTGCAATATTATAGAGCATCGAGTTAGCTTTCCAATGGTTCGAACGGTGAGTCAATCGGAGTCCGGACGAGAGAGTTATGGTCGTTTTAGCTCACCCGCTCGTTATCGCCGATCACCGCCGGCCCTTCGGCGTGTCGTCCGACACGGCCCGTGCGTGCTCGTCCGGATAAGCCGGAAGTTTCGTCTCGTGGCCCGACCGTGTCGCCCGACACGGCCCGTGCCGAACTCTTCCGGATAAGCTCGAGATTTCGCCGACACGCCCGGCCGTGTTCCAGACACGGCCGAGTCGTGCCGAAGTCGCTTTCGGACGGCCATCGCCGGAAGGCCCCTCCGCGCCGCGACCGTGTCTAGCCGGACACGGTCGAGTCCTCGCCGGTCAATCTGCGCGCCACGACCGTGTCGGGCGGACACGGTCGAGTCTGTCGTGCTATTTAAAGCCCAGCAATGCTTTTTTCGCCATTTTTCTCCTTCTTCCACTTCTCTTGACTGGGCGTGTTCCAAGATTGTAGCCATGTTGTTTAGCAACATATACATGAAGTTTGTAGGTTCATATCATCAATCATCCGTCCTATAACATCCTTTGATCGAGCGAATCAGTCGATTTCCTAGAAATCTAGTTTTGGGAATTTGGGGTTTTTGTTGTTTTCGTCCGATTAATCCGATTTAACTTAGGATTTTGATGGATTGATGATTATTTAGATGTATTATATCATTTCCTTTATTATTCCATGGTTGGATCGTATCGATTCGTTGTTTGAGTCGAGTTCTTGACCGACGCCTTGAAGGTGTCCTAGAAATGTCTTAGAGGGGTTTTCGGGCGTTCTACGATTATTCTTCCTCGTATGATCGATGATTTATTGATTGTATGATGTTAGGGTCGTGTTTCTTGCGAAGAAACCGCGTTGAACCCTTTCGCTCGCCGTCTTCCGCTTCGATAGCATTGGGCGTTTGAAGCTTTCGGTTGAGCCGTGTTCACGGGATACTTGCGTTCGATTTTGAGGCAAGTACCTTGTCCATACTTTTCTTGTTTTATGGATATGATAATTAGTGATCGTATCCTAGTGTTTATTTGATCGTTTGAATTTCACTTTCAAAATATTCGGCTAGCCTCGTTAAAGGCACTCTTTCAAATCCGTGTGTGTTTTGTAAATGGTGTGAGTTGTAAGTGACTATGTGAATTCTTTGGATATGTTTGGTGTTGATGTTGCGCTTCATAATGCGTGTATGAATATATTATCTCATTTCAGTGCATTGTGATTTGACGATTATGTCGTACCTTGTGTTCGTTGCCTTTGGTGGATTATATGAATATCCTTGTTGTGAAGTGTTAATTGTGTGAATGTATTTCGCTCACCTCGGGAGGGTCCGACGGGATCACGGAGGGAATCCAATGGTATAGCCCTGGATTCACGAGTGCGGTTGTTTGTTTTGTGAATGTATTTGCTCACCTCGGGAGGGTTCGGGGGCCACGGAGGGAATTCCAATGGTATAGCCACGGATTCAAGACTAAAACTTCACGAGTGCGTGTGTATGTTTGGTGAATGTATTTGCTCACCTCGGGAGGGTTCGACGGGGCCACGGAGGGAATTCCAATGGTATAGCCCTGGATTCACGAGTAAAACTTCACGAATTGGTGTATATGATTTCGAAAACGCATTCTACTCACCTTGGGAGGGTCCGACGGGGCCACGAAGGGAATCCAATGGTATAGCCCTGGATTCACGAGTTGATGTTGTATTTTTGGTGACCAAGGTTTACGTATCTTGGGCGATTATATTGTATTGATTTTATGTCCGCCGAGGACACGTGACATGGGTTTTAACCCTGTGAACTGTTGTCGGTTTTCTATTGACGAAAACAAAACCTTTGGGCTGTGACCCTGTTGATTTTTTTGGAAAGTTAAGGATTCGGTAATCCTAAATTGTTTTCTATCAAAACTCTCGATGGCATTTCAAACTGTTTTATAAATTGTTTCCCTTCAACTTGTGGTCTTTCGGTTTCGGAATGTTTTACCCAAACTCTTGCCTCGGGAAGTACTTTTCATTATGTTTGGATCTTTGATGATTCCTGGTTATTGTTATTCGTGGAATGTGAATTGTATGGCTCGTATTTTTGCACTTGTACTTGCACTAGCAAAACAGTGGAGTTTTGCTAACCCCCGAGTATTCGGGGGGTGGATGTCTATTTTTGCATTCAGGTTTTGGAGCATGGCACAGGGTCGGCACGAAGGATGATGAAAGATGAACGATACTAATCACACGAGGATCCGTTGATGTCGTATTGGTCTAGTTGTATTTTCTTTTCCGCTGCAGTATTTGTTTCCCGTTGTACGGTGCACAGATTTTGACCTGCGTGGGCATGAGTTGTATTCGAGTTGTAAGTATTTATTGAAAGACCAAATCACCATCGAGTCATTTTAGCCTTAAAGGCATGGTTGAGTTGTTATATGTTGTTACCAGCCTGGTAGATCCTTGAGGAAAGGTTCTACGGCGTGTAATATCCCTGAGCGGATTGGGGGTGTTACAGAATGGTATCGGAGCTTAGGTTGTGGAAACCTAGGCTGTCGGGTTAGTGGTGTCTATTGAGTTTTTGTCTCGTCGGATTTTATTTGACTAAGTCGTGTCGCGACGCGTCGTCTGAGTTTGTTGGTCGTGATTAGTATCGTGGGCGATCATCATCTTCGTGCGACCTGTGAATGTAAGTCTCCCTTCTTTGTGTTGTGCCTCGTGTGACACGAGCTATTTTTTTATGATTATTTGTTAAGTGACGGAATCCTCTTATGGATTTTGATTTCGTGTTATGTGATTATTTGACTCCCATTTTTCGTTCATATGAGGAGTAGTGTTGCTGTCCTGTACATGTTTGACTTTATTTCTTTTATCCGCTGCGTGAGTTCTTTTGTAATGGCTTTCGGTATTTTACCGACTGAGTTTTATTTCGAAAACCAATTCCCTTAACCGAGTTTTTGGCATTATGGCCTTGATCATTGTGGCGAAATTCTTATGACGGAATTTAGTATTTTGTAAATGGATTTTGTGAGCTTTTGAAATATTACCGTCATCGGCCTTTTTGGTTTTATAAAAGGTTTTTAGCCTGGTGGGTTCCGGCGCGGGACCCACGGCGCTATATTGTTCCTTGTAATTACCTGAAAATTTTGGGCATTCTAACCCATTGAATTATTTTTGAAAACCTTGAGTATCTTAGAAAATTAAAATTCGAGACGTACTTTTAAAACGAATTATTTTCTTGCGGTGTTTTCAAGGTGTTTTCTAATGCCGCAATACATTTCAAAAATTTTCCGGTTGAGGACCAAAAATATTTTGAGATATTTTCAAATGCAGTTTCTTAGACCCAAGGGTCGAATATTTCTGAAAGTTTTGCACTAAAAGAAATGTGTCCTCATTTTTGTTCAAACGCAAGATGATTTTCAAAGTCTCGATAATGGTGTTTGTACTACTTTTTGTAAAATTTTACTCAAGATCAACCGTCGTTTCCAAACTGTTTTCAAAAGGTGTTTTCGTTTTAAAACCTATCATTCCTGTTTGCGGACCGGAAATGCGTGTATGGTTTTCGAACTTTCGTTACGGTGTTAACCCCGGTGTGATTGAATTGGTGGCGTGAGCGTCGAGTCATTCGCCACGCATATATTTTGTTAGCCCTTGTGGGAGGTGTGATGACGATCCTTAATGTTGTCATTTCGTGGTGGCTTGCGTGTTATCGCACTGTGTGAGCCGTTAAAGCTTGGGTTTGTACGTTTGTGTACATATGTGATTGTTTCATAATGTTTGTAATTATGTGGTTATTGTTCGGGCCGTTGAGGTCGCCGAACGATACCGTCGTTCTTTGTAGTGTTTGTGTGTATTATTTTACGATGATAATCGTTGTATATGATATGTATTATGATTCCTTGTTGTCTTGAGTTGGCATCTCCGCTATGTTGTTTTGCGACGTTATGCCCCATTATATCTAGCATTTGTATTTTCGGTATGCCGAGCCGAGGCATTTCAACCGTGATGTTCCGGGCATACACGTGTAAATTGTCCTTCTCGTCATTAACACATTTCAAGTGTGGACTCGAGGGACACCGAATTCATTTTAATTGTCTACCGAGACTTTTGGAGTTCGCGCTTCAGACAATCATCGGAATCGGCCTTGAGAGGCCTTTGAAAGATGTTTCGTCGATTGCTTGTTGTGTTGTCACCTTGATTTCGTGTTGTGAGTTTCTAAACGACACTTCTTTTAGAAGGGCGAATATAATACCCGTATTATTTTTGGACTCTGCATTTCCTCTTTCTCGTGTCTATCGACTCACTCGTGTTCGTTGACACTTTCGAACTTGTTCGTATTTCGGTTTCATCGTTCGAACGAGCCGTGATCTTGTTTTTCTCGTTATCGCCGTGACTTTTCCGAGTCCGGTTCGATACTTGTGAACCTTTTTAGGATGTATCAAATTTAGGTTGTACTAGTTCTTTTATTCAAGTGGATCGATTTTGAACTTCGTATATTCTACTTTGTCGACTCATTTATGTTCGTTGACATTTGAGCTTGTCTCGCCCTTGTTTTGGTTTATCGAACGAGTGTGGCATCATTTCGGAATAACTCGTTTGTCGTTGTGACTTTTCAATTTCTATTCCCTGTCATGTGGATCTTATGTGAATGCATACGTTGTTGTTTTCACCGGATCATATATTGTCTCGAGTCGAGATGTGAACCTTGGAGTTGTTGTTTGAATTTTATTGTTCTTCGTGATTCGAACATGATTGTTCGCTTTTGTTGTCTCGACCGTTGTGGTTCGGTCGTTTGTTTGTTCGGTTTTTGTCCTCGTTTCGTGATCGTTGAGCATTCGGACTCCTTCGTAATTCCCTTGATTCGGGAAATTACTTTCGTTTCGATCTTCCATCCCTTAGGCGGTGGGATTCCGTGCTTGTTCGGTTGGCTCGCGTTTTGATTGATGCACCGTTGGGTTGGTCAATCATATTGATTT
This sequence comes from Orobanche coerulescens, assembly GCA_033398695.1. Taxonomy (NCBI): domain Eukaryota; kingdom Viridiplantae; phylum Streptophyta; class Magnoliopsida; order Lamiales; family Orobanchaceae; genus Orobanche; species Orobanche coerulescens. The sequence continues at coordinate 22,762,173 of CM065810.1, forward strand.
TCGTTCGTTGTGTTTTGTGATTGTCGGATAATTGACTTGGCTATATTATCCATTTGATGACGCTTGTCATTTGTTGGTTTTATTATATCCCTAATGACGTTGTGTTGGTCGCCGTGGAGCGTGTTTTCACGCCGTATGTTCCGTTGCGTTGTATGTAACGTTTCGCCGTTTGGCATTAATTACGCGTTTCTTGCGTATCTCATTGAGTTTTCCTGGCGGAATATTGCTTCTCCCTACTTGTTTTAAGTTTCGGACGAAACTTCTTTTAAGGAGGGTAGAATGTAATATCCGCAATTTCAATTCGGTAATTTTCTTTTCGGAGGAAGTTCGTTTTGACGACTCGCTCATGACCTTTCGTCATTTCGAGAATGATTAATTCCGCACTTTTTGTCATCCGAGTTCGTTTTCGTGTCGTTTTATTGAGTTCCGTGTCCTTAATCGACTTTTCACGTGGGAGTTCGACTTTGTAAAGTCACCATTAATTTTTGGTAACTCCAAAAATTCTGAATCTTGCAATATTATAGAGCATCTAGTTAGCTTTCCAATGGTTCGAGCGGTGAGTCAATCGAGTCCGGACGAGAGAGTTATGGTCGTTTTAGCTCACCCGCTCGTTATTGGCGATCACGCCGGCCGAACTCGGCCGTGTCGTCCGACACGGCCCGTGCCGTGCTCGTCCGGATAAGCCGGAAGTTTCGTCTCGTGGCCCGACCGTGTCGTCCGACACGGCCCGTGCCGAACTCTTCCGGATAAGCTCGAGACGATCGCCGACACGCCCGGCCGTGTTCCAGACACGGCCGAGTCGTGCCGAGTCGCTTTGGACGGCCATCGTCGGAAGGCCCCTCCGCGCCGCGACCGTGTCTAGCCGGACACGGTCGAGTCCCTCGCCGGTCAATCAGCGCGCCACGACCGTGTCGAGCGGACACGGTCGAGTCTCGAGCTATTTAAAGCCCAGCAATGCTTTTTTCGCCATTTTTCTCCTTCTTCCACTTCTCTTCAAGCACTGGGCGTGTTCAAGATTGTAGCCATGTTGTTTAGCAACATATACATGAAGTTTGGAGGTTCATATCATCAATCATCCGTCCTATAACATCCTTTGATCGAGCGACCAGTCGATTTCCTAGAAATCTAGTTTTGGGGAATTTGGGGGTTTTTGTTGTTTTCGTCGATTAATCCGATTTAACTTAGGATTTTGATGGATTGATGATTATTTAGATGTATTATATCATTTCCTTTATTATTCCATGGTTGGATCGTATCGATTCGTTGTTTGAGTCGAGTTCTTGACCGACGCCTTGAAGGTGTCCTAAAATGTCTTAGAGGGGTTTTCGGGCGTTCTACGATTATTCTTCCTCGTATGATCGATGATTTATTGATTGTATGATGTTAGGGTCGTGTTTCTTGCGAAGAAACCGCGTTGAACCCTTTCGTTCGCCGCCGTCTTCCGCTTCGATAGCATTGGGCGTTTGAAGCTTTCCGGTTGAGCCGTGTTCACGGGATACTTGCGTTCGATTTTGAGGCAAGTACCTTGTCCATACTTTTCTTGTTTTATGGATATGATAATTAGTGATCGTATCCTTGTGTTTATTTGATCGTTTGAATTTCACTTTCAAAATATTCGGCTAGCCTCGTTAAAGGCCCTCTTTCAAAACCGTGTGTGTTTTGTAAATGGTGTGAGTTGTAAGTGACTATGTGAATTCTTTGGATATGTTTGGTGTTGATGTTGCGCTTCATAATGCGTGTATGAATATATTATCTCATTTCAGTGCATTGTGATTTGACGATTATGTCGTACCTTGTGTTCGTTGCCTTTGGTGGATTATATGAATATCCTTGTTGTGAAGTGTTAATTGTGTGAATGTATTTCGCTCACCTCGGGAGGGTCCGACGGGATCACGGAGGGAATCCAATGGTATAGCCACGGATTCACGAGTGCGGTTGTTTGTTTTGTGAATGTATTTGCTCACCTCGAGGGTTCGACGGGGCCACGGAGGAATTCCAATGGTATAGCCCTGGATTCACGAGTAAAACTTCACGAGTGCGTGTGTATGTTTGGTGAATGTATTTGCTCACCTCGGGAGGGTTCGACGGGGCCACGGAGGGAATTCCAATGGTATAGCCCTGGATTCACGAGTAAAACTTCACGAATTGGTGTATATGATTTCGAAAACGCATTCTACTCACCTTGGGAGGGTCCGACGGGGCCACGAAGGGAATCCAATGGTATAGCCCTGGATTCACGAGTTGATGTTGTATTTTTGGTGACCAAGGTTTACGTATCTTGGGCGATTATATTGTATTGATTTTATGTCCGCCGAGGACACGTGACATGGGTTTTAACCCTGTGAACTGTTGTCGGTTTTCTATTGACGAAAACAAAACCTTTGGGCTGTGACCCTGTTGATTTTTTTGGAAAGTTAAGGATTCGGTAATCCTAAATTGTTTTCTATCAAAACTCTCGATGGCATTTCAAACTGTTTTATAAATTGTTTCCCTTCAACTTGTGGTCTTTCGGTTTCGGAATGTTCTACCCAAACTCTTGCCTCGGGAAGTACTTTTCATTATGTTTGGATCTTTGATGATTCCTGGTTATTGTTATTCGTGGAATGTGAATTGTATGGCTCGTATTTTTTTGCACTTGTACTTGCACTAGCAAAACAGTGGAGTTTTGCTAACCCCCGAGTATTCGGGGGGTGGATGTCTATTTTTGCATTCAGGTTTTGGAGCATGGCACAGGGTCGGCACGAAGGATGATGAAAGATGAACGATACTAATCACACGAGGATCCGTTGATGTCGTATTGGTCTAGTTGTATTTTCTTTTCCGCTGCAGTATTTGTTTCCCGTTGTACGGGTGCAGTTGTATTTTGACCCCTGCGTGGGCATGAGTTGTATTCGAGTTGTAAGTATTTATTGAAAGACCAAATCAGTCTACTGAGTCATTTTAGCCTTAAAGGCATGGTTGAGTTGTTATATGTTGTTACCAGCCTGGTAGATCCTTGAGGAAAGGTTCTACGGCGTGTAATATCCCTGAGCGGATTGGGGGTGTTACACATGAAATCCCCAAAGAGCATGTTGTCTTCATCTATTTTCGGCACAATAGGATTTTGTTGATGTTGAATGTTTTGAACATTAGGTATTCCCCCCACCGGAGGAATTCTTTCATTATCAATTCCTTGGGGGAGACGTGGATTTAGTTCGTCCGCCATTGATGGTGAAGAAATAATGTTTTTCTTTTGTTCTCTTCGCCTTCTTCTGAATGTGGCTTCGATCTCGGGATCTAGTGAAACTAAATCGCGATTGTACGTCCTTCGCATAGACAAGAGAATCTACAACAATGAAAAAGTTGTATTTATAATGATAGTTAATAATGTAATTTTTCAAATATAACTTATACTTCCCCGGCAACGGCGCCAAAAACTTCACACATTTTTAGTGTAACTATCGCAAGTGCACGATATCGTATCAAGTAGTAAAGTGGACTTTTTGAGTCCGGTTTATCGATCCCACAAGGAAGTTTGGTTATAATTTGAATTATACACTATTAGTCTATTTTTATAGATACTAAGATGAGTGAAACACACAATTTAAAGAGTTTGGTTTAATTGTTGCAAAGCAAATGCAATAATAGTTCTAATATTTTAAGGAAATAAAAAGATAGCAATAATAATAGATTGATTAACGATAAAATAAAATAGTTGGGATTACAAACTTAGTTTGTCATTAGTTATAAAAGATGTATAGGAGATCATAAAATGAATTTACTTATTATGTTGTGTAGATTCGATTTTCCTTAAAAAGGCGGTTTCTCTTTCGAACTATAAAACGCCCCTTACATATTGAATCAATCCACTATATTGCTATGTTGATTGGCTTCAATACATAGCATTAGGATTTATGAAAATAACTCAAAGAATCATCTAAGGACTAGAGATATATTTCTATCCCCTAGAACAACTTAGAGTGAAGATCATTTGATCTAATCAAACATATTTTCTTTCGAAACATATGAAGACCATAAATATCGTCATTTATTGGCCAAATAAATAAAGATTGTTAAAACAATGAAAATCACACACAATAATAAGTAATTCACAAAAGATCTTTTATACAAACATAAATAACATGACTAACCTTGTTTATAATCCCAACTAAAGTTAACTTAGCCCATGAAGGGTTTATTACACATATTACAAGCTTTGGTGGTCATTATTAGTTGAATCAAGAGAAAGAATTGATCCTAACTCCCTTAGTAGATAAAGGAGATAGAAGCAATAAACTCTCTGGACAACATATGTTATACCACACTTACAAATATCACTCAAGAACACAAGTGTGTTCTTCACACAAAAAGAAAAGTTTACAAAAAATGGAAAATTATAAGATGAATCATGAATGATGAAGGATCTAAGGGTCTATTTATACACCTAAAGTCATCTAATAGCTCCAAAACTCCAGCATTATTACATTAGATCGGATCAATGTTAGCCATCCCTCAATAATACACAAAAGTATAAAAATTAGACAAATCATAACAATCTGTCAAGAGTTACGGCCGTAACATTCAGGAGTTACGGCCGTAACTAGTGACTTACGGCCGTAACTCCCGAATGTTACGGCCGTAACGTGGCTTAGTAAATTTGCTCACTTAAAGCTTTGATAGTTACGTTTTGTTGAGAATTTCTCGACTTTGCGTTTTTGCCCATATCTTCTTCGGATGATAACTTTTGATATATAACTCTAATTTGAATCCTAAATACCGCCGAATTCATCTCGGAAAGCCCTACAACATGAATATATCAAAATTCAACAAAGAGAATATTTATTAAACATGTTATTTCTTGAGTAAATCGCTTATTTAAGCCGATCATCAGCCAATAAAAATAAAATTATTTAAAACTAATTAATTCAAAGCAAAAATCGTGTAGACTAGCTCAAGTATGGGTGAATGTTATCGATACAAATCATGGATAAGTGTACAAAGTGACACTTATCACACCCCAAACTTGAATTCTTGCTAGTCCCAGCAAGACTCTTTATTATTCATGCTCCAAAAATAAAAATAAAAATAAAACAAAAATAAGAAAATTAATACACACATAAATTAAAATATAAAAAGAGAACAACTACTTATACAGTAGATATAAATGAATCAAGATTCAAAATAAATCTACAAATGATTTTGAAGTTAAAACACGGTTTTAGTATTGTAATTCCAAAATGTAAGGTTTTCCCCCAAAAGGTTGATTATTTCTTTCCCACTCGTGATATACACGACTCCCTTTAATGGTTGCTCCTGATCACTCGTTTATTTTTCGACTCAATATGAAGAAGAATTTCATTGGCGTCATCAAATATTGTGATTATTCACGAAATTCAGTGTATTCAAATTCAACCGCTAATTAATTCAAATCTGCTCATAAACTACATCCCTTTTAGTGATAGCTTTTACACCGTTATTTGCTAACGTGTAGCTCTTTTCACTAACACAATAGCTATCTCTTTTTTTTTAAAGGTGATAGCTTTCACACCGTTATTTGCTAACGTGTAGCTCTTTTCACCTTTTTCTGAGACGGCAGCTACGCACCAACAATGGTTAGTCCTTTATTTTTTGCAAAATGTAAGACCCCCAAAATTAGGCAGCTGTTGCTGCTCAACACTTCTCCTTTTCGTCATTTTTTTTAGGTGATAGCTTTCACACCGTTATTTGCTAACGTGTAGCTCTTTTCACCAATGACTCCTTTTTTTTTTAGGGAATAGAATTTTTGCAGAAAATCATTTCTTAGTTTAAGCATGAAAAATCAAAAACTCCACAAATTAAGTAAATTTCAGTTCTATTTTTCATCAACCGATTGATTCTTCTTTTCTCAAGGTAACGAATGACTCGATTTTATATGATAATTACAAGGCTTGGAAAGAGAGATTAAGGCTCAAAAATTTTTGGAATATACAATTTTTTAACCGGTTAAAACGATTTTAGAAACTTGTATATAGTTAATTTATTGGTGTTATGGCCAGATCTAGAAATCTCATAAATCAAAATACTATAAATATATATATATATATAGAGAAATATATATTCACTAAACCTAATCAATGCGAAATAATAAAAACATACCACACACTACACTAATCAAAACATACCACAATCAAAATCAAAATAAACATCATAGTTCAAAAACCACAAAATAAACACACAAGTACGAAAACACCCCCAAACTTAGAAGTAAAACTGTCCCGAGTTTTTAAAAAAATAAGAGCAAGCGAGAAACAGAAAACTCCCTGAAATTTTAGCTTTGTGATCCTCCAGGTGTGTCGTCCGGGATGTTTAGAAAACGGAAAAGCTTTTCAAAGCACTTCTCCATTTTTAATTGACGCTCGATTATTTCATTCTGATTTCTCAAAATTTCAGCCTGGGATGTTTCTAATCCCCGAACTCTTTCAAGCAAATTTTCCTCAAAAGGCGTCAAGTCATCACCGGCATCCTCCTCGGCCTCTTCTTCCTCCTTGTGGCTACTATCCTCTTCGGGTTCCAAACGTGCCCGTTTGCTCCTCAACTGAGTACTTCGAAAAACACTACTCCGGCCGTTCAGTCGATCCCCATGTGTTAATATATCACCCCCCGCCGAAATTTTTACTCTCTGGCTTCTGCAAATATCAGTGATAAGGCAGGGGTATGGCATCTTCTGCCTAGTCGGGACCATGCCGGCATAGTGACAAATAGTAGTGTAAATGTGAGTACCCAAATCCATTTTCACCCCTCGGCGAATAGCAAATAAACCTCGCAGGTGGCCAATGGAAACCATCGTCAGAGTCGAGGTCGGGTAAATACTCCCATTGCCCACATCCATAGGTACCAAGCATCATCCATTAAGTTCGCCTGGTTGTATCGGGGTTTGATCATCCCAACACTGTCATGAAGCTCGCTCACTAATGCCCGGTGTAAAATCCTATCATCCGGCATCTCTTCATTAGGTAAGATAGAAATGTCAACTGCGTCAGTACAATTAACCCCCAAATACTTGTTAATGACGTCCGGTGAAAAATTAATCGATTTCCCATTCACAGTAGTCTGATGATAAGTAGGCGACCCTACCTGCCCAATGGACTTTTTGAAAGAATTGTAAAAGTTTAGGGTCAAGGTCCGGTTACCATTTGGGAGATCAGAAACAAACTTTTCCCAGTCGTTGTCTATGAATTTTTGGATGAAAGGGCTAGTGATTGTGTCTCTATCCGCATCGCCAATGAAATCATCAAGATTGAAGAATCTTTCCTTAATGCACTTTGTGTTTTGATTTCTTTGTGGTGGTGCCGGACCTTGAGATGATGAACCGACCTTTTCTTTTCCTTTTGGCGATTTTTTCGGTGCCATCCCTGAAATTTAACAAAATCAACTTCCTTTTCATCACACGACTATAATCATCAAGCAAAACTAATAAAAACATAAAAAAAATTCAAAGATTTTCGTTGTGGCATTTCGTCGGACACCTTGAGTTCATAGTTTTTTAACAAGTTTTTTTATTCAAACTCAAATCCATATAGCCACCACAAATCAATGAATCAAATAAGCACACAAATATCAACAATACTAACAAATAAACATGATTTAATCAACGAATCATATGGAAATAAGAATCGAAAAAAACAAATATGAAGTGAAAAACTAAAAACTAAAACTCAAAAATATATAAATTGAAACAAGGATTGAAAGAGAACCTGATGATTATGCGTTAATGTTGATAATATAATTAATTGATTTGAGGAATTTTGAGTTTTTAGAAAGTAGGGTTTGAGAGGGGGAAAAATTTTCGCACTGCTGGTCGCTTGGTGTCTCGTCTGGTTTGTGAATGTGTTGCAAAGTCCGTTTTTTTTAATACAGACGAGTAGTTACGGCCGTAACATATCCAAGTTACGGCCGTAAGATGCATTCGTTTTTCTAACAGGTTTTTAAGTTACGGCCGTATCTTTCCAGACTTACGGCCGTATGATGCTTTCGTTTTTTTTTTTGGAACGTGTTTTAAGATACGGCCGTAACATGTAGGAGTTACGGCCGTATAAAGTATTCGTTAAAATCATGATACTACTTACGGCCGTATTATTTTGGATACGACCGTATATATATAATTATTATTTTTTTTTGAGAAAAATAATTATTATATGTGTGAGAATAATGAAAGAAAGACTCCCTGGATTTTATGAATGATCTGATACTTGCTCTTGTTGTTGAATCCTTCCGTGTTACCCCCAAACTTATTTGCGAAATAATAGAGATTGGGTTACCTCCCAATAAGCGCTTTGTTTAACGTCCTTAACTTGACTTCTCGTGAGATTAATTTGGTATTTTCAGCATTATGATTGACTTTGCTGTCGAGAATTCTCCTCCCAGATATGGCTTTAACCGTTGGCCGTTTACTTTGAAACTCCCATCGATTGTATTATAAATCTCCACAGCTCCATGAGAAAATACCTCTTTGATCGTGTAAGGGCCCGTCCATCGTGATCGCAGCTTTCCCGGAAACAGACGCAGTCGTGCATTAAAAAGGAGAACTTGGTCTCCTGCTTTAAAATCTCTTCTTTGAATTCTGCTGTCATGCCATCTTTTTGTTTTTTCTTTGTAGATTTTGGCATTTTCATATGAGTCGAGTCGGATTTCATCCAACTCATTTAACTGCAGCAACCTTTTCTTTCCAGCCAACTATTCGTCAAAGTTTAATTTTTTTATAGCCCAGAAGGCTCGATGTTCAAGTTCTACTGGTAGGTGACAGGCTTTTCCAAAAACCAGACGAAATGGAGACATGCCTATCGGTGTCTTATAAGCTGTTCTGTAAGCCCAGAGTGCACCATCCAGCTTTTTCGACCAATCTTTCCGAGATGAGTCGACTGTCATCTCAAGTATACGTTTCAGTTCATGATTGGAAACCTCGACTTGTCCATTGGTTTGTGGGTGATAAGAGGTTGCGACATGGTGTTTTACTCCGAATTTGGTCAATAGAGCCTTAACCTGGTGATTGCAGAAATGAGATCCGCCATCACTGATAATAACTCTCGGAGTTCCGAAGCGAGTGAATATATTTTTCTTTAGAAAATTTACCATGACCTTAGCTTCGTTTGTTGGTAATGCGTTGCCTCCACCCATTCAGATACGTAGTCCACAGCTACAAGGATGTATTCATTAGAGAATGATGATGGAAAGGGTCCCATGAAATCAATTCCCCAAACGTCTAAGATTTCAACTTCAAGGATGAAATTCATTGGCATTTCATTTCTTTTTGACATGTTTCCATGTCTTTGGCACCGATCACATTTCGAGACAAGTGTATGTGCATCTTTGAACAGAGTGGGCCAATAGAATCCTGCTTCAAGAATTTTTGCTGTTGTTTTTGAACCCCCAAAATGTCCTCCATAGTGAGAGGAATGACATCTTTCTAATACCTTCTCCATTTCTTCTTCCGGTATGCATCTCCGGATGATTTGATCAGGTCCTCGTCTGAACAATAGAGGATCTTCTCAGTAATAGTATTTCAACTCGGAGAAGAATTTTTTCTTTTGATGATGGGAAAAATTTGGGTGAATTATTCCACTAACAAGGAAATTAACGATGTCAGCATACCATGGTGCATTTTGTTTTTCCTGGACATTAGAGATTTGGAACAGTTGTTCATCCGGAAATACTTCATTTATTTCCTTCTCTTGAGCATTGTTTTGGTCAAGTCTAGAGAGATGATCCGCCACTTGGTTTTCTGTTCCCTTTCTGTCTCTGATTTCTATGTCAAATTCTTGCATAAGTAGAACCCATCGGATTAGCCTTGACTTTGCATCTTGCTTTGTCATTAAATATTTCAAAGCTGAATGATCAGTGTAGACTATGACCTTTGATCCCAATAAGTAGGATCGAAATTTGTCAAAGGCATAAACCACTGCAAGCATCTCTTTTTCAGTTGTTGTGTAGTTCAGCTGAGCATCATTCATAGTCCTGCTAGCATAATGGATCACTTGCATCATTTTGTCCTTCTTCTGGCCCAGCACGGCCCCCACGGCATAATCACTTGCATCGCACATCAAAATGAATGGAATAGTCCAATCTGGAGAAATGATGATTGGCGCTGATGTAAGCTTATCCTTCAAAGTTGCAAAGGCCGTGTGGCATTCATTTGTGAAAAGGAATGGTGTATCTTTCTCAAGCAAAGAACAGAGAGGTTTTGCTATTTTTGAGAAATCTTTTATAAACCTTCGATAGAATCCTGCATGTCCGAGAAAACTCCTTACTCCTTTCACCGAAATTGGTGGAGGAAGTTTTGCAATCACTTGGATCTTTGCCTTATCGACTTCAATTCCATGTTGTGAGATTCTATGGCCAAGTACGATTCCTTCCTGGACCATGAAGTGACATTTCTCCCAATTGAGAACTAGATTTGTGTCTTCACATCTTTCCAAGACCATGCCTAAGTGATTTAGGCATTTATCAAATGAATCTCCAAACCGAGAAATCGTCCATGAAAACTTCAATGAATTTTTCAACCATGTATGAGAATATTGACATCATGCATCTTTGAAATGTGGTCGAGCATTGCACAATCCGAATGGGATTCTTCTATAGGCAAATGTTCCATAAGGGCATGTGAATGTTGTTTTCTCTTGGTCTTCGGGCTATTACGATTTGGTTGTATCCTGAATAGCCGTCGAGAAAATAGTAGTAAGAATGTCCCGCCAATCTATCGAGCATCTGATCAATAAATGGGAGTGGAAAATGATCTTTTCTTATCGTTTTGTTTAGTTTCCTGTAATCAATACACATTCTCCATCCTGTGATCGGTCGTGTCGGTATAAGTTCATTGTGCTCGTTCTCTATGATTGTGATTCCACTCTTTTTGGACACCATATGTACAGGGCTCACCCATGGACTATCTGAGATTGGATAAATGATTCCTGCGTCAAGTAATTTAAGAATCTCTGCCTTCACAATTTCCTTCATTTTTGGATTCAAAGTTGTTTGTTGCTCATTGGATGGTTTGCTGTCATCTTCAATCAATATTTTGTGTGTTCTTTTAGCGGGGCTTATTCCTCCAATGTCTGCAATAGTCCATCCAATTGCTCTTTTGTGATTCCTCAATACCCTTAGTAATTTCCCTTCTTCAAGTTCGGTCAATATGTTGGATATGATGACCGGAAGTGTAGAGGAAACGCCCAAGTAAGCGTATCTCAAATGTGTGGGTAGAGGTTTGAGATCAAGTATTGGAGCATCTTGTAAAGAAGGGAGGGGTTTAGCGGAGCTTGTCCCCAATTCTTCAAAATGTGAATGCCTTCTTAAGGGTGGTAGTGCTTCTAGATAGTTAACTGTTTGACTAAGTGATATTCTTCTTCCATCTTTGGTTAGAGAATTTGCTATACATGTCTCAAGAGGATCTTTAGATAGAATTTTCTCCAAAGGCTTGTTCACCATGGCTTCAATTGCGTCTATTCTTAGACAATACTCATCTTTGGAGGGTTGTTTCAAAGTTTTTAGGACATCGAAGATGACATGTTCGTCTTCCACTCTGAGAATTAGCTTTCCTTCATAGACGTCAATAAGAGCACGTTCGGTTGCGAGAAATGGTCGTCCCAAAATAATGGGAATATCCTGATCTTCTTCCATGTCAAGGATGATAAAATCTGCGGGAAATATGAATTTATCAACCTTGACGAGCACATCTTCTATTATCCCACGTGGATATTTGATTGACCGATCGGCTAATTGTAGTGAAACTGTTGTTGCTTTTGCTTCTCCCAAGTTCAATTTGTTGAAAATTGACAGTGGCATCAAGTTGATACTTGCCCCTAAATCACAAAGAGCTTTGCCAAAATTCACTTCACCAATTGTACAAGGGATTGTGAAAGTTCCCGGATCTTTTAGCTTGGGTGGCAACTTCTTTTGTAGTATTGCGCTACATTCCTCTGTTAGCATGACAGTTTCGTATTCTTCAAGCCTTCGTTTTTTAGAAAGAATATATCTCATAAACTTGGCATAGCTTGGCATTTGTGCTAGAGCATCGGCAAAAGGAATGTTGATGTGTAGCTTTTTGAAAATTTCCAAGAATTTCCCGAATTGAGCATCGAGCTTGTGATTCTTCAACCGTTGAGGAAATGGGATAGGTGGAACATAAGATTTTGTAGCAATTGGACCTTTTTGAGATGAAGGTCTGTATCGATTCTTTTCCGATTCTTGATTTTGTTTATTTTTGTTTTCCAGATGATTTTCCATAGAAATTTCGGGCAACTGCACTCCACTTCTTGTTGTGATAGCTTGGACATTTTCTCTTGGATTTACCTCGGTGTTGCTAGGTAACATGCCATGAGATCTTTCTGAAAGTATTTTGGCCATTTGGCCAACTTGTGTCTCCAGATTTTTAATTGAAGCATCATTACGTTGTTGATACTTCAGTTGTTGTTCAGCTAGCTTTGTGATTGCTTCTTCCCATCCGGGCTTCTTTTCTTGATGCATTGGATTCAACACATTGTTGTTGTTTGCATAAGAAAAATTTGGATGATTTTTGTACCCTGGATTGTATGTTGGCCCGTAAGGATTGTATGCTTGCCTTTGGAAATTCTGAGCATACGCCACTTGTTCTGGTGGTGGTGGTGGTGACTGCTCCGGTTGCACTAAGGGACAGATAGTGCTGTTGTGAGTTGCTCCACAAATTTCACATGGAAAAGCTGAAACTTGTGGAGTTTGCACCGTCTTCACAGATTGAGGAGTTGAAAAAGACATTTTCTCGACTTTCTTTGATAGAGCTTCAATTTTTGCCAACATAAGTGAATAAGAATCCACTTCAAAAACACCATTTGGTTTCTTTTGGATATTTCTATCTGGCCATCTTGCACTTTGTTCACTTATAACCTCAAAAAGATTATAAGCCTCTTTCATAGTTTTGTTGCCCAATGAGCCATTTGATGATGAATCGACATTGGCTCGGCATGAAGGTAAAATTCCAGAATAGAAGTAATTGACTTGTGCTCCCAAATTGAAACCATGGTTAGGACGTTTTCGTATCATATCTTTGTATCTCTCCCATGCTTCGTGGAATGATTCTGAATCTTGTTGACGAAATGTAGAGATTTCGTATTTGAGTTTCGCCACTTTTATTGGTGGAAAGTATTTGGTGGTGAATTTTTGGACAAATTCGGGCCAATTTGTTATGCTTCGTGGTGGCAAGGTATCTAGCCACTCTCTTGCTCTGTCCTTCAAAGTGTGCATGAAAAGTCTCATTTTGATCGCCTCGTCATTTACATTTGGATATTTGAAATTTCCACATATCTCCACAAAACGGTTAATATGGAGATATGGATTTTCGTCGGTTCTTCCATAGAATGAGTTGTTGTTGGAGAAGAGATTGATGACATCTGGGCGAATTTGAAAATTGTCCACTCCAAATGGTGGATAGATTACACTTGATTGAACGCTCAAAGATGGGGGGTTCATGAATTCCCCAAAGAGCATGTTGTCTTCATCTATTTCCGGCACAATAGGATTTTGTTGATGTTGAATGTTTTGAACATTAGGTATTCCCCCCACCGGAGGAATTCTTTCGTTATCATTTCCTTGGGGGAGATGTGGATTTAGTTCGTCCGCCATTGATGGTGAAGAAATAATGTTTTTCTTTTGTTCTCTTCGCCTTCTTCTGAATGTGGCTTCGATCTCGGGATCTAGTGGAACTAAATCGCGATTGTATGTCCTTCGCATAGACAAGAGAATCTACAACAAAGAAAAAGTTGTATTTATAATAATAGTTAATAATGTAATTTTTCAAATATAACTTATACTTCCCCGGCAACGGCGCCAAAAACTTGACACGTTTTTAGTGTAACTATCGCAAGTGCACGATATCGTATCAAGTAGTAAAGTGGACTTTTTGAGTCCGGTTTATCGATCCCACAAGGAAGTTTGGTTATAATTTGAATTATACACTATTAGTCTATTTTTATAGATACTAAGATGAGTGAAACACACAATTTAAAGAGTTTGGTTTAATTGTTGCAAAGCAAATGCAATAATAGTTCTAATATTTTAAGGAAATAAAAAGATAGCAATAATAATAGATTGATTAACGATAAAATGAAATAGTTGGGATTACAAACTTAGTTTGTCATTAGTTATAAAAGATGTATAGGAGATCATAAAATGAATTTACTTATTATGTTGTGTAGATTCGATTTTCCTTAAAAAGGCGGTTTCTCTTTCGAACTATAAAACGCCCCTTACATATTGAATCAATCCACTATATTTCTATGTTGATTGGCTTCAATACATAGCATTAGGATTTATGAAAATAACTCAAAGAATCATCTAAGGACTAGAGGTATATTTCTATCCCCTAGAACAACTTAGAGTGAAGATCTTTTGATCTAATCAAACATATTTTCTTTCGAAACATATGAAGACCATAAATATCGTCATTTATTGGCCAAATAAATAAAAATTGTTAAAACAATGAAAATCACACACAATAATAAGTAATTCACAAAAGATCTTTTATACAAACATAAATAACATGACTAACCTTGTTTATAATCCCAACTAAAGGCAACTTAGCCATGAAGGGTTTATTACACATATTACAAGCTTTGGTGGTCATTATTAGTTGAATCAAGAGAAAGAATTGATCCTAACTCCCTTGGTAGATAAAGGAGATAGAAGCAATAAACTCTCTGGATAACATATGCTATACCACACTTACAAATATCACTCAAGAACACAAGTGTGTTCTTCACACAAAAAGAAAAGTTTACAAAAAATGGAAAATTATAAGATGAATCATGAATGATGAAGGATCTAAGGGGTCTATTTATACACCTAAAGTCGTCTAATAGCTCCAAAACTCCAGCATTATTACATTAGATCGGATCAATGCCAGTCATCCCCTCAGTAATACACAAAAAGTATAAAAAATTAGACAAATCATAACAATCTGTCAAGAGTTACGGCCGTAACATTCAGGAGTTACGGCCGTAACTAGGGTGACTTACGGCCGTAACTCCTGAATGTTACGGCCGTAACGTGGCTTCATAAATTTGCTCACTTGAAGCTTTGATAGTTACGTTTTCAGCCCAGAATTTTTCAGACTTTGCGTTTTTGCCCCCGATCTTCTTCGGATGATAACTTTTGATATATAACTCTGATTTTGAATCCGGAAATACTGCCGAATTCGTCTCGGAAAGACCTACAATATGAATATATCAAAATTCAACAAAGAGAATATTTATTAAACATGTTATTTCTTGAGTAAATCAGTTATTTAATCCGATCATCATCCGATAAAAATAAAATTATTAAAACTAATTAATTAAAAGCAAAAAAACGAGTAGACTAGCTCAATTATGGGTGAATTTTATCGATACAAATCATGGATAAGTGTACAAAACTGACACTTATCAGGTGGTGACTTTAATATCGTCCTCCATCCTTGTGAGAAAAAAGGGGACAACCCACCTATCCCGTCGGAAATGGAAGAATTTATGGAGGTTATACTCGATTGTGACCTTATCGATCGTGGAAATGGTGGATCCCCATATACTTGGTATAGTAATCATATTTGGTAAAGGTTGGACCGTATTTTATTCTCCACCAAATGACTTAACATGTTTTCTAATTGTTCGGTTAGACACATACCGCGGCACACATCGGACCACCACGCCCTTCTTTGTGAGTTTAATAGTACTTCAAAAAATCCTTCTTACTCCTTTCGATTTCAAAATATGTGGACGAAACATCATGGTTTTTTGGATTTGGTCAATGATTCTTGGTCCATTCCCATCCCTTTCTCGGGTATTTTCAAATTATCCAAAAAACTTGCTCGTCTCGAATTAACTCTCAAAGATTGGGATAGGAATGTTTTTGGGAATGTTTTTGAAAAAATGAAGGAAGCCCAAAATCGTGTTGCCAAAGCGGCGGAGAATTTTGATAAGGACCCTTCCGTTGTTAACAAGAAACATCTTCATAATATGAATGCCAATCTCAACATGACTTTATCCCTTGAAGAAATTTTTTTGGAAACAAAAACGCAAACTAAATGGATTATGGAAGGAGAGAGAAATAGTAAGTTTTTTCATACTTTAGTCAAAAATAAAAGACAAAAGAATTTTATCCATAACATATCGGTTAATGGACCCACTCTCACGGATCCGAATGATATTCATAACTCGGCGATTCAATTCTATAAAAAGTGTTTTACCAAAGATAATGTTGAGTTTGAGAATGCTAGGCTTGATCTCATTCCTAAAGCGATTAATGACATGGATAATTATTTTTTGTGTGACCTCCCCTCTTTGGAGGAGATTCGTGAAGTCGTTTGATATGGATAGTGATAGCGTTGTTGGGCCCGACGGTTCTAATGCTAATTTTTTTCAAGTTTATTGGGATATTATTTGTTATGATGTCTTTGGCGCGGTGATTGATTTTTTTAAAGGTTCGGCCTTAACTCAAGCATACTCTTCTACTACTTTGTCTCTTATTCCCAAAATCCCGTCGCCCAACTTGTGGAAGGACCTTAGACCCATTAGTCTTTGCAATACGTCCTATAAAATCTTTTCTAAAATCTTGAGCAAAAGACTTAGTGGTTTTTTACCCCGTATTATTAATCCATCTCAGTCGGGTTTCATTAAAGACCGCCTTATTACAGGTAATATTCTTACGTCCCTAGAAGTTATGCATGATATCTCTCGCTCTAATTTAAATACCATTATTAAGCTTGATATGGAGTAGGCTTACGAAAGAATGAATTGGGATTTTGTATTTAGTGTTATGGATCAATTTGGTTTCTCACCCCATTTTATCTCTCTTATCAGCAATGTGTTTGCACTCCTTGGTTTTCTATTCTTATCAATGGAGCTTCGGTAGGTTATTTCAAAAGTGTGAGGGGTCTTCGACAATGTGATCCTATTTCCCCTCTTCTTTTCGTTATTGCGGCGGATTATTTCTGAAAACTCACTGATGACACTTTTAATAAAAATTCGGATATGTTTTACGTTATTCATAAAAATTTGAGAATCACTCATTTAACATATGCGGATGATACCTTCTCCTTTTTGAAAGCTATTAAGACTAATTTACAAATTCTTAATCCTTGTTCTTATCATTATGGGGGTATTTCGGGTCAAAAAATTAGCAATACCAAAAATCTTTTTGTATGCATTCGGCTGAGAATCAAGACTTGGTTCATGGGATTACGGGTTTGGGTACACTAAACTCCCGATTCAATATCTTGGTATCCCCCTTTGTAAAGGCAACCCTGTAATGCCCGAGATTTCTGTTATGTAATTGGAACTTGCGATATTGTAATGATTGTACTTTTGTCTAAGTATTATTCTCCGTATTTCATAATCCGATGTTGCCGAGCGTTTAATTTCATGGTTGTGATTTGTAGGGTTGAAATTCTGTGCATGTAGCGCACGCTACAGGCTAAGGGTAGCGTACGCTAACATGGTTTCATAGCGCACGCTACAGAATGTAATTAGCGCACGCTATGCGTGGTCAAATTGATTGGGACGTGCGGTAGGTGAGATCTGGCCGGGGGACCCCTGTCGGATTGTGTCGGATGTACCTGGACGGCTTTCGGGAAAAGCCGAGTCAACGCCTTAGCGCACGCTACAGGTCGATGCGTAGCGCACGCTAAGTGCCGAGTACAGTCTAGTCCAATGAGCCGTTAGCGCACGCTACGAGCAGGGCCTAGCGCGCGCTAATAGCCATTTATTATAAATAGGACATCATCCTATTCGAGATTTCAGTTTTTCTCCTCCCATAACCCGAACTCTTACACTTAGATCATAATTCCCTTCGTCCTAAACACTTCATATCAACCTCCTAGCTCGAGATTGAAGATCGTTTATCATTGGAGCTTGGTGTTCAAGCCTTCGGTGTTGGATCGCTTCGTTTTCCTCCGTATTCTTCACTACCTTGAGGTAGGTGATTCTTCACTAATGTTAGTAATGTCCTAAGGAAGTTTAAATCATGTTTTGATAAACAAGTAATTCGTTTATAATCGGTCATCACATGTTAGAAGGATACTTTTGACGTATCGGCATTATATATCGTATGAACCTTTGAACCATCTTATTATAGGACTCCTAAGCATGTTCAAATCAAGTATTGATCAATAATCGGATATCTACCCCGTTGATACGATTGACACGATGGAATCATGTGTTTTGGAACATAGAACAAATGGAACTTAGGTTATTTCTTGGAAATCGTAGAAAGGATATGATGTTGAGTTGATTATCCGTATATTTGTACCTCATGATAATGGAATCTTCCACAAACCTTGTTAGCATGTTTTGCCCGTAGATGACTTGTATTATCACGGTAGAATTCATGAGTTTTTCCACCCTTCAACCCAGTTTCGGTTCGCGGTATTACGCCATGCAAGAGTAGCGCACGCTAACACGTGTAAGTTAACGTGCGCTATCGGGCCGGGTCGATCGCCCAAACGCACGTAGCGTCGTTATGAGACCAGCCGAGTTAGACTGCCAGACCGTGGCTAGCGCACGCTAGTCTTATACGATAGCGTCGCTAACAGCCCGTCTTAGCGCACGTTACGTAGAGTACGTAGCGCGCTAAGCGATCCAGATTGGTTATTTTTGATCTTTTCGACCGTAGACCGAATTGTTAGGCCATCGTTCGACTTAAGATGATTTGTATATCGTTCCTTTTGTTAAGGTTCGAGCTTGTTACATTGATCGAAGGAGGCGGCCTTCGAGTGTGTCGAGATCTTTGAAGTGTTTTGCCCTTGCCATTTTCGAGGCAAGTATCATATGTCGAGTTCGATTTATCATGCTTGTGGTTTTATTCATATTGTTGAATATGATATGTATTTCGAGAATACTCGTGATATTCGTTGTTATATTGATGAACATATTGAAATGCATATGTGTATGCATAATTGTTTGATTATGGTATAAATGATCCGAGGGGGTCATGAGGATCTATCCGAGGGCGCTGGATCGAATGTCCACCATGCGTTGGTCCGACGGGATCATCATGGGGATCTATGCCGAGGGCGCTGGATCGGCCGGGAGTTTTCCACCATGCGTTGGTCCGACGGGATCATCATGGGGATCTATGCCGAGGGCGCCTGGATCATTTGGATTACCATGTATTGTGTTGATGGAATCGTGAGGATTCGCATCGTTGGATTCCGTGGCGGAAGTCCGGTTTGCATGTTTTATCTTTGTATTGATGATTTATTGTATGATGATACTTGTACTAGCATTGTTTTGCTAACCCCTTCGGGGTGGACATTGTTTTGATGTTCGGGTGGTCGAGGAGCGGGAGGCAACCACAGTGCCGACAGGACGATGAGATGGCTCGGTGATGTGATTGATGTTATTGTTGTCGAAGAGTTGTTTTCTTGTTTCGTTCGGTACTGAGTACGTCTGTTTTAATAATGTCCTTTCGATATGGTTGTATAAATTAACTATTTGATCGGTTGAATCAAATCAGTATTTGAACTTGATTGTTCGATTGTATTGTTTTTACACTTCTTTTAAAATTAGCCTTGTAAATCCTTATCTAAAGGGTTTACGGCGCTGTAATTATTCCGAATATCTCGGGGTGTTACAGAATATGGTATCAGAGATAAGATTTATGGATATCTTGGCAGTCGGGTTAATTGGGTCTGTTTACGTTATTGATTATTGGTCGTTCGTAACATCACTGCTGAGCCAGCATCGTCAAGTGGATTGTGGTTGTAAGATTCCTAATCTCGAATACTACTGTTTTATTTAATTTATGTCTTGTAAACATTGATGGATCTACTTTTAGAACGTTTGCCCTGGACATTGAGTATTTATGTTTACAGTATGTTGAGAGGAGGTCGTGGACGCGGACGCGGTCGTGGACGCGGACGTGGAAATGCGAGGCAAGAAGAGTCGGTATCTACTCCTGAGATAGCCGCTAGCCAAACGGATTCACATTCCGGGGACAGCAGGATCGGCAAATAATAATGCAGACCCTAATGTGCCGGAGTACTTCACAGTGGTTGCCCAGATAACCCGCTTTGCTCAAGTTGTGGATCGCATGCGACGGCGATGGGACAAAGCAGATAACGCGGATAATCGGGAGATAAATGGCTTACCGAGGTGGTCAAATTGCATCCTCCGAAATTTGACGGTTCCTGAGGCGCTTTCGTGGGATCATTGGTGAAGGAATTGGAAAAGATTTTTGCAGGATTAAGCGTCCCAACGATAGGAAGGTTCCGGTCGCCCGGTATCTTTTGACCGGGAGGCTTTCGACGGTGGGAGGCCATTCGACCAGAGGAGCACAATGTTGACTGGACGGAATTCAAAGTGATGATGGAGGCACAGTATTGTCCTCGTCCAGTTAGAGAAGCCCGAGTTCGGGAGTTTTTCTCACCGCAAAATTCGGAAGCATCTGTGACGGAAGTGATTAAGACTTTTAATCACCAGCTGACTTATGTGCGTCACCTGGTCAGGACCGAGGCGGAAAGGATTTTCCATTTTGACATGCGAATGAAGCCGGAAATTCAGCAATATATGTCCGGATTTGATTGTACCACCTTGAGGCAGTATCAGGACAAGGCGTTGGCCTACGATATGAAGGAAGCAGCAGTAGAGAAATCGACGGAAGCAAAGAAACAAGGTGTCCGGCAACTTCACGGAGAATAAGAATAGCGGGCCCCGCCGGGTCAGTCCTCTTTTCACTCATCCAGAGACCTCCGCATCCTAGTCGAGGAGGAAAGAAGTTCCGGCAAAGACCGATCGCTTCGACGCAGGAAGAAGTGTTACAACCGTGGCAAGGCGGGACATGTTCGACGTGATTGTTTCGCGCTGCTTGTAACTGTTTCGAGTGTGGACAGGAAGGACATCGCGCAACATTTTGTGGAAATGCGACCCGATCTTTTGGTACTCGTACTCCAGCTCCAGTCCCGAAAGAGACGAGTGTGAACCAGACGCAGCAAAGTGGATTTCAGCAGCAGACCGGGAAGAGAGAGGCATCCAGTCGGGTCCGCTCCTCCACGCTTTTACGAGATGAGGAAATCGATGATCGAACATTTGCTGCATCGTGCGATTCAGATCCTTTTGCAACCAGTTAGTGTCTTGTTCGATTCGGGAGCTACGCATTCTTTTATATCTTTGAACTGTGTTAATCGTTTGAACATCTCGTGCTTGTATAATTGTGAACCTTATGTTGTGGGATTACCGAGCGGAGAGAAAATTGTGGGAACCTTAGAAGCTAAGGATTTCCCAGTATCTATAGAAGGAAGAGATTGGCCATCGAATCTTATTGTGGTTGACATCTGCGGTGACGATTTAATTCTCTGAGATGATTGGCTCCACCGTTATGAAGCTGTGCTGAATTACCGAGAGAGAGTCATTTCCATCATTGCTGATGACGGATCTGAACACTTATTCCGAGGATGGAGACCGGGAAGCTCGGGAAAATTGATCAAAGCAATGAAAGCCGTGAAATTACTGAAGCAGGGATGTCACGGACTCTGGTGCTATGCCATGAGGAAAGAGGAAGGGGTAGAGCTCTCGTCCATTTCAGTTGTGAATGAGTTCTCAGATGTATTTCCTGACGAACTACCTGGGTTACCTCCGCAGAGGGGAGTGGAATTCACTATCGAACTAGAGCCTGGAGCAGCTCCTATTTCCAGAGCCCCATACCGCATGGCGCCAACCGAGATGTATGAACTCAAGAAACAACTGGAGGAATTGTTGCAGAGGGGTTATATTCAACCGAGCGTTTCTCCTTGGGGAGCGCCCGTTCTCTTTGTCCGGAAGAAAGACGGATCCCTACGACTGTGTATTGATTACAGGGAACTCAATAAGATGACAATCAAGAATAAGTATCCTATACCTCGGATCGACGACTTGTTTGATCAACTGCAGGGGGCAAGGGTATTCTCGAAGATAGACTTGCGATCGGGATACCACCAGTTGAGAATTAAGGAATCGGATATACCGAAATCTGCTTTCAGATCCCGGTACGGGCATTATGAATTCGTAGTGATGCCGTTTGGACTTACCAATGCTCCTGCAGTATTCATGCAATTAATGAATCGGGTATTCTTGGAGTACTTGGATAAATTTGTGGTCGTTTTCATTGACGACATCTTGATATATTCGAGGGACGCAGAGGAACATGCTGAACATTTACGTGTGGTTTTGAGCATCTTGAGAAAGGAACAGACGCTAAGCTTTCTAAATGTGAGTTCGCTTAAGGAAGTAACTTTCCTTGGGCATGTGATATCACCGACGGAGTTCGGTGGACTCAAGAAAGTTGAAGCAATCTTGGAATGGGAAGTTCCTAGCAATGTGAAAGAAGTCCAAGCTTCTTAGGACTTGGCTGGATATTATCGCCGCTTTGTAGAGGGATTTTCCAAAATTGCTCGTCCGCTCACTCACCAAGAGAAAACTCAAAAGTTCACGTGGAATGAGAAGTGCCAGGGTTTTGACGAACTTAAGAGGAGACTAACGACAAGCACCTATATTAGCTGCCAGGAGGAACCGATGGATTCATGGTATCTGGCGACGCTTGAATCGGGGTTTGGGTTGCGTGTTGATGCAGAGGGATAAAGTGATTGCTTATGCTTCTCGGCAATTGAAACCGTCGGGTTAATTATCCTACTCATGATCTGGAGCTAGCTGCCGTGGTCTTTGCCTTGAAAATCGCGGCATTATTTGTACGGCACTCATTGTCGAGATCTTTACAGATCATAAGAGCCTCAAATACATTTTCATAAAGAATTAAACATGAGGCAGAGAAGGTGGCTAGAATTGATCAAGGATTACGACTTGGAGATTCTCTATCATCCGGGGAAAGCAAATGTAGTAGCCGATGCTTTGAGCCGTAAACCTGTTTCCCTTCGAGTGTTGGAAGCACTTACGTCCCAACCCAGTATTCAACGAGAACTGATCCGCGAGGGGATTGAGGTATGGGCACCAGAAATCCAAGGGCGACTTTATGTGATGAAACTAACTTCAACATTAGTCGAGGAGATCAAGTCTAAACAACTGAACGATTCTCTGACTCTTCGATTATATGACGAAGTAAAGAAAGGGAAAGCCCCAGGATTCGTGATACAAGACGATGGGGTTTTGAGATTTCAGAGTCGACTTTGCGTTCCCGAGGATGATGATTTGAGACGGACAATTTTAAAGGAAGCTCATAGCGCGCCCTATTCTATTCACCCAGGCAGTAGTAAGATGTATAAAGATTTAAAGCAAAACTTCTGGTGGGGGAATATGAAGAAAGACGTAGCGGAGTACGTTTCGAAGTGTTTGACTTGTCAGCAGGTTAAGATTGAACATCAGCGACCTGCTGGAATGTTAAAGCCGCTCCCGATCCCTGAATGGAAGTGGGAGGATATCTCGATGGATTTCATCACTAGTATGCCAAGGACTAGAACGGGAATGAACATGATTTGGGTTGTAGTTGATCGACTAACCAAGTCGGCTCATTTCCTGGGAATTAAAGATACATGGGGACCCGAGAGATTGGTACGAATATTTATTGCGGAGATAGTCAGATTGCACGGGACACCGAAGACCATTATTTCGGATCGAGATGGCCGTTTCGTGTCACATTTCTGGAGAGCAGTTCACAGGGCTTTGGGGACTGAGCTCAACTTTAGCACAGCTTATCATCCCCAAACGGACGGTCAGTCCGAAAGGACTATTCAGACAGTAGAGGACATGCTTAGAGCTTGTGCATTAGATTGGTCGGTTGATTGGGAAATTCATTTGCCCTTGATCGAGTTCACTTATAATAACAGTTGGCATGCTTCTATTAAGATGGCACCATTTGAAGCTTTGTACGGGAGAAGATGCCGGTCACCCCTGTGCTGGGATGATTCTTCGGATTTGATCGGGACGGAACCGGAATTGATTATTCAGACTCAAGAGAAGATAGCCTTGATTCGAGAAAGACTGCTGATCGCCAGAGTCGGCGAAGTCTTATGCCGATGTACTTCGTCGACCTCTATAGTTCGGCCATGGAGACCACGTACTATTGAAGGTGTCTCCTACACGAGGGATTTTCCGTTTTGGGAGAAGAGGTAAGCTAAGTCAGATATATCGGACCATTCGAGATCCTAGAGAGAGTTGGGGAGTTAGCATACGAGTTGGCCTTACCGCCATCGGCCGAGTCACGTTCACAATGTGTTTCACGTATCCCAATCGCGAAGTATGTACCGACCCGACCACGTCATTGATTTCGACGAGATCGAGATAGCTAATGATGGCACCTTCAAGAGAGACCAATCAAGATACTTGAGAGCCGGATCAAACAATTGAGGAATAAACCAATACACTTGGTTAAAGTACAATGGTCACGACATGGAGTCGAAGAGGCCACTTGGGAAACGGAGGACGGTATGAAGGCTAAATATCCTGAGTTGTTTTCATCATAAGTTTCGGACGAAACTTCTTTTTAGGGAGGAAGGATGTAATGCCCGAGATTTCGTTATGTAATTGGAACTTGCGATATTGTAATGATTGTACTTTTGTCTAAGTATTATTCTCCGTATTTCATAATCCGATGTTGCCGGGCGTTTAATTTCATGGTTGTGATTTGTAGGGTTGAAATTGCATGTAGCGCACGCTACAAGGCTAAGGGTAGCGACGCTAACATGGTTTCATAGCGCACGCCATGTAATGTAATTAGCGCACGCTATGCGTGGTCAAATTGATTGGGACGTGCGGTAGGTGAGATCTGCCGGGACCTGCCGGATTGTGTCGGATGTACCTGGACGGCTTTCGGGAAAAGCCGAGTCAACGCCTTAGCGCACGCTACAGTCGATGCGTAGCGCACGCTAAGTGCCGAGTACAGTCTAGTCCAATGAGCCGTTAGCGCACGCTACGAAAGGTGGCCTAGCGCGCGCTAATAGCCATTTATTATAAATAGGACATCATCCTATTCGAGATTTCATTTTCTCCTCCCATAACCCGAACTCTTACACTTAGATCATAATTCCCTTCGTCTAAACACTTCATATCAACCTCCTAGCTCGAGATTGAAGATCGTTTATCATTGGAGCTTGGTGTTCAAGCCTTCGGTGTTGGATCGCTTCGTTTTCCTCCGTATTCTTCACTACCTTGAGGTAGGTGATTCTTCACTAATGTTAGTAATGTCCTAAGGAAGTTTAAATCATGTTTTGATAAACAAGTAATTCGTTTATAATCGGTCATCACATGTTAGAAGGATACTTTTGACGTATCGGCATTATATATCGTATGAACCTTTGAACCATCTTATTATAGGACTCTAAGCATGTTCAAATCAAGTATTGATCAATAATCGGATATCTACCGGTTGATACGTTTTACACGATGGAATCATGTGTTTTGGAACATAGAACAAATGGAACTTAGGTTATTTCTTGGAAATCGTAGAAAGGATATGATGTTGAGTTGATTATCCGTATATTTGTACCTCATGATAATGGAATCTTCCACAAACCTTGTTAGCATGTTTTGCCGTAGATGACTTGTATTATCACGGTAGAATTCATGAGTTTTTCCACCCTTCAACCCGGTTCGCGGTATTCGCCATGCAAGAGTAGCGCACGCTAACACGTGTAAGTTAACGTGCGCTATCGGGGTCGATCGCCCAAACGTACGTAGCGTACGTTATGAGACCAGCCGAGTTAGGATCGCTGCCGTGGCTAGCGCACGCTAGTCTTATACGATAGCGTACGCTAACAGTCCGTCTTAGCGCACGTTACGTAGAGTACGTAGCGCGCGCTAAGCAGTCCAGGCAGATTGGTTATTTTTGATCTTTTCGACCATAGACCGAATTGTTAGGCCATCGTTCGACTTAAGATGATTTGTATATCGTTCCTTTTGTTAAGGTTCGAGCTTGTTACATTGATCGAAGGAGGCGGCCTTCGAGTGTGTCGAGATCTTTGAAGTGTTTTGTCCTTGCCATTTTCGAGGCAAGTATCATATGTCGAGTTCGATTTATCATGCTTGTGGTTTTATTCATATTGTTGAATATGATATGTATTTCTGAGAATACTCGTGATATTCGTTGTTATATTGATGAACATATTGAAATGCATATGTGTATGCATAATTGTTTGATTATGGTATAAATGATCCGAGGGGGGTCATGAGGATCTATGCTGAGGGCGCTGGATCGAATGTCCACCATGCGTTGGTCCGACGGGATCATCATGGGGATCTATGCTGAGGGCGCTGGATCGCCGGGATGTTTTCCACCATGCGTTGGTCCGACGGGATCATCATGGGGATCTATACCAAGGGCGCTGGATCGCTGGATTACCCTGTATTGTGTAGATGGAATCGTGAGGATTCGCATCGTTGGATTCCGGTGGCGGAAGTCCGGTTTGCATGTTTTATGATGTATTGATGATTTATTGTATGATGATACTTGTACTAGCATTGTTTTGCTAACCCCTTCGGGGGTGGACATTGTTTTGATGTTCAGGTGGTCGAGGAGCGGGGAGGCAGCCACAGTACCGACAGGACGATGAGATGGCTCAGTGATGTGATTGATGTTATTGTTGTCGAAGAGTTGTTTTCTTGTTTCGTTCAGTACTCGAGTACGTCTGTTTTAATAATGTCCTTTCGATATGGTTGTATAAATTAACTATTTGATCGGTTGAATCAAATCTGTATTTGAACTTCAGTTGTTCGATTGTATTGTTTTTACACTTCTTTTAAAATTAGCCTTGTAAATCCTTATCTAAAGGGTTTACGGCGCTGTAATTATTCCGAATATCTCGGGGTGTTACAAACCCGACCTTTTCCATGTTCAATGACATGATCCTTAAAATCCAAAGCAAAATTTGCACTTGGAACCATCACTTCCTTTCTTTAGGAGGAAGAATTGAGTTTATTAAATCAGTTTTAAATTCAATTTTCTTCTATTGTTTCCAAGTGATTAAGCAAATGAGGAACTTTTTAATAAACTTCGTCTTTACTGGGAAGTTACAATCCAACAATTTTCTATGAGGATCCTCAAAATGGACTCCAAATTTCAGTTTTAAAAAGGAACTTCGGGTAGTTCCAGTTTGGATAAAAATTGTTAACCTTCCCATACAGTGGTATGATATGAGATGTTTGAAAACTATTTCTAGTTGTGTGGGTGATTTCATAAAAGTGGATGATGCTACACTTTCTAGAACTAGATTGAATTATGCCAGGGTATGTGTTGATGTAAATTTGCTTAACCCCCCACCCCCAAAGTTGTTGTATGTGGTGATATTTCTATGGAGTGCAGTATAGATTATGAGAGAAAACCTTCATACTGTATGTTTTGTAAACATATAGGACATGATGAGAAAATTTGCTGCATTAAGAATAAGAACCTCAGACCAACAAACTTTGAACAAAAAAATTCAAAATAACAAAAAAGATAATGGGAAATCTGATTTAAATCAAAAACCTCTGGACAAGGGTAAGCAGGTTACCACTGTTAATGATAGTCCTGCCAACCAATAGGTTCACCAGAACAATTTGATGAAAGAGAAACACTCTAGTGATTTTAATTCTATCCCTGTGGATCCTCCCATACCACCATTGGATTCAGGACCACAGAATATCACTCTTGATACCCTTGTGATTCCTGAAATCCCAGTTGTTGAACCCTCTACCATAAACCAGATTAGTAGTGTTGCTTCTGAGTCCTCTGCTACCAAGGACACTATCCAAATAACCCCCATTTTAATGATTACAGCTCATACTAATTCTGAGAGTGAGGATGACCCCACCCCAATGAGGAATTCTTTTAGCCCCCTATTGCTGGAAGAGGAGGATGAGTCTAACTCCTATGATGATGGCCATTCTCAGGGCCTTGTTATTGCCCTGGGGGATCCTTCTTCAGAAGGCTTACAATTACAACCAAAACAAGTTGAAAAGTTTAAAAAAACAAAGAAGAGGTTAGAAGAAGTGGGAGGCTTGCACCTAAATTATCAAAATGATGATCAACATTATGATTTGGAACATTAGAGTTATGGGCAACCCCATGGCCCAAAAAATCCTTAAAACTCTTATTCATGAGAATAACCTTAGTCTTTTGGGTATTATAGAACCTAAAATTGACCTCAATAAACAATTTTTCTGTAGAATGTTGGGGTTTAAGTTTGTGGTTGCTAATTGCAGAAATCACATTTGGCCTTTCACTAATCATAATTGTAATGCCCTTGTCCTGCATGACTTTGGTAATGTATTACGCAGACCCTCTCAGTTAGGAACTACCAGGCTAAATACAGAAAATACAACATATCAATACATGCCAACATGGCTAATAACGAACCACTAGACCGATTTGGTCTTTTACCACGATATACATCAAACATACATAACTCTTTCTCACAACTCATACCCACGTAGGGGTTGGAATACATCAATGTTCCCATAAAACGGGAGAATAACACAATGGAGAGACAAACAACAAAATTCTACCAAAATACTCAACGACTGGTCTTCATGTGATTAGTATCGTCGTCTTCCATCATCCTTCGTACCTATCATGTGATTCGCTCCCCAACGACCTGCAAGTACCTGGACGCAATACAGACATCCACCCCCCGAATACTCGGGGGTTAGCAAAACTCCACTGTTTTGCTAGTGCAAGTATAAAAACAAAGACAAGCTATACATATCATACTCCAAGAACATAAGATCGGAAATAATCATCCAGACATAAATAACAACATACTTCCCGAGATAATTCACTTGAATAAAATCGTTCGAAACAATGCAAAATGGAAACTGGAGTTCGATATACAATTTGAGAAAACATTTACGATCTCCGGAGTTCTTGAAAACATTAGGGATTTAAGAATTCTCAAGACTTTCGAAAACACTTAGGGACACGGCCCAAAGATAATTTTTCCAAATTACAATCCCGATAACAAGACACGGGGTCCACGACCCAATCATACCACAACAGCATATTCCCAAAGATTATTCGTGTAATATCCGGGGGTAATTTTTTTTTTTCGTGTTACTGTTGAGTTGTACGTATTCATTTGGAATTGTACAAGTGTTGTTGTTTGGACCGATACAATTTATATTGTATTAAAATATTTCGGGATCGAAATATTTTTACTGGTCGACGGTTTGGTTTCGTCGTTTGGTTGTTGCTTGGCGAGTTTGGAATTTTGGCTAAGTTTATAGCCATAACGTACGCTACCTGTGTAGCATTACGTACGCTAATTTGTTGCGATTGCGTACGTTACGCCCTGAGGTTACGTACGTAATGCGTGGTAGGTGGTGGGAACTTTCCTCGTAGTCAACTTTCGGGGCAAGGATATCTTTAGGGTATCATTCATATATATATATATATATATATATAATGAGATTCCTCACGTTACTTTCACGTGAAATCATCCCTCACCTATATATCACTCATCTCTCTCTCCCTCATTCATGCTACATCATATATATATATATATATATATATAAATCAACATCAATCATCATCTCCCTCATGCACCTCTCCCTCTCTCGGCAGCTCTCTCTCCCTCTCATTTTTTTTTCTTCTTTCTTTTTCTTCCCGTGCCATCCGCCAGCTCTCTCTCCCTTCCCTCCATCATATTTTCCGGCAAGGTGGAGCTTCAATACGGAGCAGGCACCAGCTTCTCCGTTTTTTTTTCCCGGCGAGATAGAGTTCGGCGACGGCAGGCAGCTCACGACCGGAGCTCGGCGGCGGCCTGATCGGAATTTCCGGATCGGGAGACATTATAAATCCGGTCGATCTGAAGTGTTCCGGCATTTTTCTTCCGGCGAGGCGGAGCTCGGGCGTCCGGCAATCTTCATGGTTTCCGGCCATGGACGGAGCTCCATTGATTCCGGCGACCGGAGGTGGTTTATGTCCGGAACGGACGGCGGAACGGAGGTTTGACATTCTTCCGGCGAGGAGTTGCAAACGGAGATGGTGAAAACCGGCCATAGATGAAAACGGGCCGGAGTTGGACGAAGTCCGACGGATCATTTTTCCGGCGGTCGATTTCCGGCATGGGAGTTTTTTTTCTCTTTCTTCTTTCCAGGACTGACCGATCGGCTCCTGGTAAGCTTCTTTTTGTATGTGTTTAGATGTGTTGTGTATATTATATATATATGTAACAGTTGTGTGTGAGTTGTGTGTGTTAGGTGAAGTAAAGTGTGTGTAGTGTTAGTATATATATATTTATATATATATATATATATATATATAAAGATATTGTGAGTTGTATTGTATATATGTTATATATATGTTATATATATATATATTATATATACGTATGTATACGGATTTATACGAGTATAGTATGTGTTCGTGTTGGAATCGGAATTATCTATTGTGTTGTTTTCGGTCGATATCGTGTTATCGAATGAATTGTATTTCATTCAAGGTTGTTCGAGTGCTTGTGATTGACGGAGGACGCGTTGATCGATTCGTGGTAGGACGTTGATCGTGGAAGGACTTTCTCGCCTTCGGTTTGAGGCAAGTTTTATACTTGTACTGGTCAATGAGATTAATGTTATCATGTATGTGTATGAATGTGTGTATCATTTCGAGACTTGGTCTCTTTGTGATTTTGTTGATATCAGGGGATTGTTTGATACGATACCCTTCGGCAAGTTATGCCAAATATTATTGTTGTTCGTAATTGGCCGATCCAAGGCATTGCGGTACTTGTTGATAATATTGTTGTCGATAGCCGGTTCGCGGTATCGACATATCGATTTTTATTGTTGATTGATGTTCCTTTGAGATATTGTTGTTGATAGCCGGTTCGCGGCATCGACGTATCGATTGTTGTTATTGATTGATGTTCCATCAAGATATATTTTTTTTTTTTTGAATCGTCGTTATTGATATCAATGTTTTTCTATTGATGTCGTTTTGGCCGATTGAAGGCATTGACGTATTCGATCATCATCTTCGTTATCGGTATCCGATTAAAGGTGCCGAGACATCCGTTGTACAATTGTTATCGGTTAACCGTTCTGAAGGTTATCGATATATTGAATTGGGATTATCAAAGATAATTCCCATCCGTTGTATAATTGTTATCGATTGGCCATTCTACGGTAATCGAAGTATTGAATTGGGATTATCAACGATAATTCCCATCCGTTGGATTATTATTGTCGTGTTGACCGATTCAAGGCAGCACACTATTATTCTTGTGAACTCGGTAATTTTATGATCGTTGAAGGTTGAGGATTTCCCGAACTGTTGTGTTGTGATCGTTGCTCGTGTTAATTGGTCCTTAGGGATTTCGATCCCAGGATGGTTGTTTCGAATATTGTCGGTCGTGTCGATCTTTCATTATTCGTGTCATCGTTCACTTGGTGAGTCGTATGATTTGTTTTGGATGTGTTATCCTTTGAGTTTCGTTGTCATGTTCTATCGTGACATATCCAGAATCATATCTGCGTTCCGATTGGTTATTGTGTATGATTTTTAGCCAGGCACATATAGTCATCGGCGGATATTATTCCGTGTTGACTGTGCACACGGGACGTAGTTTCGTGAGGCTAATTAGGTACATTGTCCTACGTATATTCTGGATTCCATACACGGGGCGGACATGTGCACGGACACATTTCCGGATCGGGCGTACTGTGATGTCCATCTTTTGAGCCATAAACTTTGATCGTCCATAGTATTGGATGAGTTTGATGTTTTGTGATTGAGCGTTCATACGCCTGAGGGGTATGTTCGACAGTCATGTTTGTTTCTTTGAGATCTGTATTGTGATGATTTACAGCTTCGGGCTGTTCGGCTTTCAGGCCATCGTGATATTTTGGCAGCTTCGGGCTGTTCGGCTTTCAGGCCATCGTGATATTTTGGCAGCTTCGGCTGAGGGCTTTTATGTCATTGTGATGTATCGGTATTTCCGTTGGAGCCTTCGGGCATTGTGATCCTTATTTATTTCAGCGTTGGATTGATTTACCTTCGGGTAATGTATTGTTGTGTTCTATATTGATGATTCGCCGTTGGGCACATATGTTCTAACCTATTGAGCAGGTATTGATCGTATGCCGTGGGCATAGTATTCCACGAATGCTCGATTCTTACTTTGGTTTGGAGCATCTCGTACTACCATTGTTGTACTGTTTATTCTGCCTTTGGATGCATATCATGTTGTGCATGTACTTGATATTCATTATACTGGATGGCTGACCCCGTGGGGGCGGAACATGTTTTCATGTTTTAGGTACTGGCGAGGAGAGAGTTGAGACACAGGGGCATGACGATGGCGACGAGGCATTCGAGCGATACTAGTCCGAGATATTTTGGTGTTCATGTTGGTCAGACAGTTGGAGTACTCCCATTTTGTTTAGTCGTCGTCGTTTTGTATTATCCGAGCAAGGCTCGTGTACGTTGTTGTATTTTTATTTTGGCCATGTAGGCCCATCCTTGTCGTTGAAATTCCATATCGGAATAGTATGTCGGACGTCATAGTAGGGTCTGTGATTTCCTATTTTGGACAGGTTGTTGTATTTTAGTCGTGTTCGCCTGGTGGATCACCTGGTGTGGGGTCCACGGCACTGTAATAACCCAATGGGATTTGGGGGTGTTACAGAAGATGGTATCGGAGCGTTGGGTTGTGAGACACCCTGACTTGTGTGTTATGTGGCTCTACCAA
Source organism: Orobanche coerulescens (assembly GCA_033398695.1). Taxonomy (NCBI): domain Eukaryota; kingdom Viridiplantae; phylum Streptophyta; class Magnoliopsida; order Lamiales; family Orobanchaceae; genus Orobanche; species Orobanche coerulescens. The sequence goes on from CM065810.1 coordinate 22,794,772, forward strand.
GGCGGTAGTAGCGGGGCTGTCAGGTTATGACAATCTGGACGGTCGGGTTTTGTGAGTCGTGATAGTTGGACGACTGTATGAGTCATTCTTTCATCGAGTCGTCGTCAGTGAAGACTAGTATCGCAAGACCTCGAAGCTTCGTATGACCTGTGTAAGGACTCTATTCTCTTTTATGTGCATACATTCATTATGTCATTGATTAAACCTGTTTCGTTGACACTTGTATGTGACGATCAAGTACGATTGATTTATGATTGTTTGCTTTGGATCGTGTGGGCTCTGTATCGGCTATGATTAGCGCGATCGATGTGATCGTTCATCTGTTGAGTATGTATACTCGTGTTTTGCGTTGACCTAGCATTCTGGCCGTTGAGGCGTAATTGTGTCGTGGTCATGATCGAACGTCATTTTTTTAGTCTGGAAAGAGGACGTGATAGAGGGGGTAGAGGCCGCAGAGTGGGCCGACACCCGAAACCTCGTACCAATGATTTGGTGGCTGGCGAATCATTTTCGGAGTTGTGCTCGAGAACCCACCGATCGTGATTGTGTTTGGATCGAGTTCAAGACTCTCATGTTAGAGAGGTATTATCCGGCTCCACTTCGTGAAGCCAAGTTGTCGGAGGTTTTGAACCCCGAATCCGTCAAGGACGAGGGTGTTATTGTTATTGCTGAGAAGTTTCAAGGACTTCTTCACTTTACTTCATCTGTTATCCGTACTAAGGCGGATAAGATCAAGTATTTTAACAAGAGGTTGAACCCGCGGTTGAGAATACAGTTGTTCAATCACAATTGTAGTTCACTTGGCGAATTCATCGAGAAGGCTCTTGGAGCAGAGCTTTCGATCGAGGAGCTTACTCAGAAGGATCCTTCAGTTTCTTCTGGTGAGAGGACTAGGATGCCGATTCGTTCAGAGGGACATCGAGCTCCGACGTCCAAGAGGTCATTTTCTAGTCGGCTTCGTACTGGGAAAGTATTTTCTTCTCAGGTGACGAGTTCGACTGTTATTTGTTTTAATTGTGATTCAGCGGGGCATGTTAGTACTCTATGTACAGTGCCAGCTATTATTTATTTTTCTGTGTCGGAGGTAGGGACACCTTCAGAATACTGCAGGAGTTCTAGTGCCAGTAGGTCTCGAGAGAGCTCATGGGCCTCGAGAGATTTTGTCACTTCAGTTCGTACTTCATCCAAGGGGTCATATCGGGCTTCGGGAGCCAGAGGTATGGACACCCGAGGGGAAGTAGCGAGTTCAGATTAGGGTCTTCCTCGAGTCGATGAGATCGAGGAACTCGATGATCTGGAGGATGTGGATTCCGGGTACATTTGAGATGTAGCCTTGACCTGTATTTTCCTTGTCTTTCGGATTGATGTTTGACTCGGTCTGTATTTTAATATTGCGGTTGTGAACCATTTATTATTGATCTATCTTGTTGTCATTGTATCTGGGAATCTTGACACTTGAGTCATTTGATGTGATTTCCTTTCCTGTTGGTCCTGTACCCGAGATTTTTATGATGATCTGGGTAATCGTTCATTATGATTCGAGACATCAAGTCGTGAGGACTTACGTGCGTTCGATATAGTCCCGAGGACTATGTCTGTATTGTTATTATCTTTTGTGGTGCGACTTCCTGGCTGGTCTCTGGCGGAGGAGTCATGATTCGGCTAATCTCGCATTTGATTGAGTGTCTTTATCACTTGATTTTTCGCCTTGTTCAGGCAGAGGAGACGTGGGGACCCGTGGGGTCGGCCCAGTTGCTTAGGCGGAATTGCTCGTATTGAGGAGTATTCCTGGAGATGTTGTTTTCTTATCCTGATGGATAGTCCGTGCCCCGACTTGTGCGCCCTGAGTTTCGGGGACGAAACTCTTTTTAAGGGGGGGAGTATGTAATATCCGGGGGTAATTTTTTTTTCGTGTTACTGTTGAGTTGTACGTATTCATTTGGAATTGTACAAGTGTTGTTGTTTGGACCGATACAATTTATATTGTATTAAAATATTTCGGGATCGAAATATTTTCTTAATCGACAGTTTGGTTTAAATCGTTTGGTTGTTGCTTGGCGAGTTTGGAATTTTGGCTAAGTTTATAGCCATAACGTACGCTACCTGTGTAGCATTACGTACGCTAATTTGTTGCGATTGCGTACGTTACGCCCTGAGGTTACGTACGTAATGCGTGGTAGGTGGTGGGAACTTTCCTCGTAGTCAACTTTCGGGGCAAGGGTATCTTTAGGGTATCATTCATATATATATATATATATATATATATATATAATGAGATTTACTTTCACGTGAAATCATCCCTCACCTATATATCACTCATCAATCTCTCCCTCATTCATGCTACATCATATATATATATCTATATATATATATATATATATATATATATATATAAATCAACATCAATCATCATCTCCCTCATGCACCTCTCCCTCTCTCGGCAGCTCTCTCTCCCTCTCATTTTTTTTTTCTTCTTTCTTTTTCTTCCCGTGCCATCCGCCAGCTCTCTCTCCCTTCCCTCCATCATATTTTCCGGCAAGGTGGAGCTTCAATACGGAGCAGGCACCAGCTTCTCCGTTTTTTTTTTCCCGGCGAGATAGAGTTCGGCGACGGCAGGCAGCTCACGACCGGAGCTCGGCGGCGGCCTGATCGGAATTTCCGTATCGGGAGACATTATAAATCCGGTCGATCTGAAGTGTTCCGGCATTTTTCTTCCGGCGAGGCGGAGCTCGGGCATCCGGCAATCTTCATGGTTTCCGGCCATGGACGGAGCTCCATTGATTCCGGCGACCGGAGGTGGTTTATGTCCGGAACGGACGGCGGAACGGAGGTTTGACATTCTTCCGGCGAGGAGTTGCAAACGGAGATGGTGAAAACCGGCCATAGATGGAAACGGGCCGGAGTTGGACGAAGTCCGACGGGTCATTTTTCCGGCGGTCGATTTCCGGCATGGGAGTTTTTTTTCTCGTTCTTCTTTCCGGGACTGACCGATCGGCTCCTGGTAAGCTTCTTTTTGTATGTGTTTAGATGTGTTGTGTATATTATATATATATGTAACAGTTGTGTGTGAGTTGTGTGTGTTAGGTGAAGTAAAGTGTGTGTAGTGTTAGTATATATATATATATATATATATATATATAGATATTGTGAGTTGTATTGTATATATGTTATATATATATATGTAATATATATATTATATATATACGTATGTATACGGATTTATACGAGTATAGTATGTGTTCGTGTTGGAATCGGAATTATCTATTGTGTTGTTTTCGGTCGATATCGTGTTATCGAATGAATTGTATTTCATTCAAGGTTGTTCGAGTGCTTGTGATTGACGGAGGACGCGTTGATCGATTCGTGGTAGGACGTTGATCGTGGAAGGACTTTCTCGCCTTCGGTTTGAGGCAAGTTTTATACTTGTACTGGTCAATGAGATTAATGTTATCATGTATGTGTATGAATGTGTGTATCATTTCGAGACTTGGTCTCTTTGTGATTTTGTTGATATCAGGGGATTGTTTGATATGATACCCTTCGGCAAGTTATGCCAAATATTATTGTTGTTCGTAATTGGCCGATCCAAGGCATTGCGGTACTTGTTGATAATATTGTTGTCGATAGCCGGTTCGCGGTATCGACATATCGATTTTTATTGTTGATTGATGTTCCTTTGAGATATTGTTGTTGATAGCCGGTTCGCGGCATCGACGTATCGATTGTTGTTATTGATTGATGTTCCATCAAGATATTTTTTTTGAATCGTCGTTATTGATATCAATGTTTTTCTATTGATGTCGTTTTGGCCGATTGAAGGCATTGACGTATTCGATCATCATCTTCGTTATCGGTAACCGATTAAAGGTGCCGAGACATCCGTTGTACAATTGTTATCGGTTAACCGTTCTGAAGGTTATCGATATATTGAATTGGGATTATCAAAGATAATTCCCATCCGTTGTATAATTGTTATCGATTGGCCATTCTACGGTAATCGAAGTATTGAATTGGGATTATCAACGATAATTCCCATCCGTTGGATTATTATTGTCGTGTTGACCGATTCAAGGCAGCACACTATTATTCTTGTGAACTCGGTAATTTTGTGATCGTTGAAGGTTGAGGATTTCCTGAACTGTTGTGTTGTGATCGTTGCTCGTGTTAATTGGTCCTTAGGGATTTCGATCCCAGGATGGTTGTTTCGAATATTGTCGGTCGTGTCGATCTTTCATTATTCGTGTCATCGTTCACTTGGTGAGTCGTATGATTTGTTTTGGATGTGTTATCCTTTGAGTTTCGTTGTCATGTTGTATCGTGACATATCCAGAATCATATCTGCGTTCCGATTGGTTATTGTGTAGGATTTTTAGCCAGGCACATATAGTCATCGGCGGATATTATTCCGTGTTGACTGTGCACACGGGACGTAGTTTCGTGAGGCTAATTAGGTACATTGTCCTACGTATATTCTGGATTCCATATACGGGGCGGACATGTGCACGGACACATTTCCGGATCGGGCGTACTGTGATGTCCATCTTTTGAGCCATAAACTTTGATCGTCCATAGTATTGGATGAGTTTGATGTTTTGTGATTGAGCGTTCATACGCCTGAGGGGTATGTTCGACACTCATGTTTGTTTCTTTGAGATCTGTATTGTGATGATTTACAGCTTCGGGCTGTTCGGCTTTCAGGCCATCGTGATATTTTGGCAGCTTCGGTCTGTTCGGCTTTCAGGCCATCGTGATATTTTGGCAGCTTCGGCTGAGGGCTTTTATGCCATTGTGATGTATCGGTATTTCCGTTGGAGCCTTCGGGCATTGTGATCCTTATTTATTTCAGCGTTGGATTGATTTACCTTCGGGTAATGTATTGTTGTGTTCTATATTGATGATTCGCCGTTGGGCACATATGTTCTAACCTATTGAGCACGTATTGATCGTATGCCGTGGGCATAGTATTCCACGAATGCTCGATTCTTACTTTGGTTTGTGAGCATCTCGTACTACCATTGTTGTACTGTTTATTCTGCCTTTGGATGCATATCATGTTGTGCATGTACTTGATATTCATTATACTGGATGGCTGACCCCGTGGGGGCGGAACATGTTTTCATGTTTTAGGTACTGGCGAGGAGAGAGTTGAGACACAGGGGCATGACGATGGCGACGAGGCATTCGAGCGATACTAGTCCGAGATATTTTGGTGTTCATGTTGGTCAGACAGTTGGAGTACTCCCATTTTGTTTAGTCGTCGTCGTTTTGTATTATCCGAGAAAGGCTCGTGTACGTTGTTGTATTTTTATTTTGGCCATGTAGGCCCATCCTTGTCGTTGAAATTCCATATCGGAATAGTATGTCGGACGTCATAGTAGGGTCTGTGATTTCCTATTTTGGACAGGTTGTTGTATTTTAGTCGTGTTCGCCTGGTGGATCACCTGGTGTGGGGTCCACGGCACTGTAATAACCCAATGGGATTTGGGGGTGTTACAATTCGCGTCTCATGCTAACAAGCCACAAACCTCAGATGCTCCCGCAGAACATACCCGAGTAAATAACCCAAAGGGAAATCATACCAAATCATATATCACCGTGACAACAGTCACATAACCATAACCATACATACGTTCATAGTTATCCCGGCATCGCACTAGCAAGCTACGAACCTCGGAGCCTCCACGAGACCTACCCGATTGGATAACCCATGATACATACGGCACGTAACCAAACCACAACCATAAGTTATCCCGGCATTGCGCTATCAAGCCACGAACCTCGGAGTCCCCGCAAGACATACCCGGATTGGCTAACCCCACAAGTTATCCCGGCATCGGGCTAGCAAACCACAAACCTCGGAGTCCCCGCAAGACATACCCGATTGGACAACCCTACGATCACGCCCGATCCGTACTAGTAAGAACGGATCTGGGAAATTCAAAAATCTTACCTGGAGGCACATCACTTACAACGATCACTCAAAACAACAAGCAAATACCAATACCAAACAACAATAAGCACCACAACCTCCTTACAAAGGAGTAATAATTAATATCACACAATGTCACATATTCACCGAACAAGTTTCCATATCAATACACAATCCTCGGCAAATGATTACGGTCCACTATATTCACTAAATATGATTATAACATCTTCCAACATACGACACATACACACATGTTCCGAAAACACATTTATTCACGAAGCATACGAGTATCTTTCAAGAGAACCCTTTTATCGAGAATATACCGAACCTTTTTAAAGTTCATTAAAACATTTGGATTGCACATATAAACAATTATCAACCATTACGTCTACGAAACATGACATGTATGGGCAAGAAACTTGCCTCGATACCACGAGCAACGGAACGACGAACGGACACGGTCGGATAGCCCTCGAACTTCCAAGAACGACCAAGAACTCGACAAACCCACGAGTACTACAAACTAACATCACCATGAATCAATAACGCTAATTGGAATCCGAATCGACCCGAAAAACAACAAGGATCCAAATGTTTCTTCAAGGAAATCAAGAATCAAGTTCCGGGGGATAAAAATCGATAAACGAGTTACAAAATCCGAATATCATGACCAATACAACAAGAATCCCATAATCAATTCATCAACCACGGATTAAATCGAAGAATCACGAATAAACCCCCAAGATTAAACAACTAGGGTTCTAAGGAAGAAAATACCTCGATTCGACGAAGAACAAGGATTTGATGAAGATATAATCGACAAGAGTCTTCCAAAATGCCTAGAAATCGAGTGGAATCGACCAAAAACTCCACTTCTCGAACGTCCCGTCCGCTAGCCGCCATAGGAAATGAAAAAACAAAGCAAATGTGGTATGGCCCGTCGCCAGGCTATATATGGCCGACAACATTACAGCCATAACCGATAGCTCATTACGACCGTAACTCGGTCAATGTGTCTTGCGTATGTACCGGCCACAGCCTTACATACGTACCGGGAACACCTTACTGCTGTACTCGGCATAACCTTACGGCCGTAACCGAGCTCCCTGGGCTGCTGCCCGAAATCAGCCGATGCATTACGGCCGTAACCGGCCAATGCCTTGCTGCCGTAACGAAGCATTACGGCCGTAACCGAGTGCTCCCAGGCCAGGATGTGCGGGTGTATTACGGACATAATCGGCCATGCCTTACGGTCGTAACTCGGCCCATCCAACCCTCCGACTGCCCGGCTAGAGACTCGATGACGTCTCGAACACACAAACGCACCGACTAATATTCAGAACAACAACGAGCAAACTACAAAACTCAACGTACCACAGTGCAAGCACACGATGCCAAAGACGTGGATGTCAACAAACCAGAACGAAGATCTCGGTTATTACATTCTACCCCCCTTAAAAGAAGTTTCGTCCCCAAAACTTAAAACATAGAACGATCAACACAAAACAATCTCCAATAACACACGCTATCCGTTGCTGATGACCTGCAACGAATCACATGCAGCACATGGATTCTACCATCCACATCGCTACGCCAGAATGATAACAAAACCTAACGAGCAAAAAATAATGCGGTTGACCAACCTGAACAGTACATCAATCAAAACACGAGTTAATCGCTGAACAAATACGAAATTCCACAGCCCAGGGGTGGGAAGATCGAGAACGAAATTAATTTCCCGAACTTGAGGAAATTACGAAGTGACCCAAATGCTCAAAAATCACGATACGAGATCGACAAAAACCGAACAACAAACGATCGAACCACAACGATCAGGAAAACAACGGTCGAACAATAATATTCGAATCACGACGAACAACAAAAATCAAATAACAACTCCAAAGTTTACACCTTGACTCGAGACAGCAGGTGATCTGGTAAAACGACAAGATATGCATTCACATAAGATTTACGGGAATGGAATCGAATTTGGAAAAAGTCACAACGACAATCGGATTAATCCGAAACAATATCACAAGTCGTTCAATCAACAAAAAGCAAAAGATAAGATAAGTTCAGAAAATATCAACGAAGACAAAAGAGTCAACAGAGTTGAAAATAGAGAAGTTCAACCATTCGGTCCACTTCTAACAAAAGAAGTTTGTCTCCAAAATTCGAAACGACAAAGCAAGGAAATAACATAACATACAACTGGTAGACTACACCCCTCAGGTACTCCTCAGAGTCGATCCTGATAGTAGTGCTCAAGTCCGTCCCTCGAAAGGCTCGGTGACAAACTCGCAAAACTGAACCCGATGTCCCTCGAGTCCGCACATGTAACATGTTACTGGCGGAGAAGGACAATGTGCACGAACATGCCCTGACATATTGCAGTTAAAACACCTCCTAGCTTTACCAGGAGGCAAGGCTGACGACTTGGAACTCTCAGTCCCACGCATCGAGCGATGGATCTCCACAGCAGAAAGACTACGACGTTGCAATCTAGAAACACCAACTCACGTACTACCCACAAGGTCATCGGACATCATCTGCTTCTTCAACTCGGGCATATGTTCCGACGATAACGAAGCTAATTGTTAGAGCAAGATAAGTATATGCGCCTGATGTAACCGAGCTGATCGACCACCAAGAACTGAGTTAATCTCAGGAGTTTAGCTAAGAAAACCCAAATGTATGAAGTATTGCCTTTTTCTCTCTCTAAAATATGCTGTAATCTCAGAATTCTCTCCCTTCAAGGAAAACCCCCTTCCTCCTTTTATAGAAGGGAGAGGTGCCTATTCTCTAAGATCTTCCCTATTTTTAGAGAAGATCCCGGATATCCAGGGATTCAGGCTGCGATTTCCCATCCCTGGATTTCCGGGATTGCAGAGTATGGGCTCTCAGTCCCCGAATCTCAGAGATTCTGTCAGGTGAGTCAGGATCTCCTTTCCTGAGAGTTCAACCTTCGTGAGCCCGGAGACCTTAGGTCGGCTCATATTATAAAGGATCACTTAGGTCAGGACATTCTTATTCAAATCCGTAGGTCGGAGAGACCTTCGAGGTCGGCAACCTTTTAACAGATGTCACAGGTCAGCGGGGCCTCCAAGGTCGGCGCCCTTTTCTCTGAGGTTATAGATCGGAGGACTCTGAGGTCGGCATCCTCTTGTATGAGAACCTAGGTCAGACTTTATTACTCTAAGAAAACCCTTCTTTACTAAGAGGTCGGTATCCCGGCTTATATTGGTCCATATTTTAAACCGGGTTTTCAGGGAGCGTAAATTCGTCGTCCTATCAACCAGTTCCCCCTACTCTAGTCGATCTGTAAGACCGAGTAGAGTAAGATTTGTTTACAATCTGACGACCTTGACACAATAGTCCTTGGGATTCCCGTTCCCAGGTAACGAGGTTCTTCGGGCTTCGTGCGCTTTAATATCTACGTCTCTTCCTTTCCTCGCCTCCCAACCGTCGCGTCTATGGTCAAGTCCAGGTGTCAACCTGCTATAGGTCGGATGAGGCGGTGCCAGATCCAAGCCGTTCTTTTACAGGAGGCATCGGACGCTCCAGATCGCCGGTTATCTTCTTGATTTTCGCCCTCCTTCTCTATAAATAGGAGTCCTCACTAGTAGAATAAACATCAAAGACTTCGGTACGTCTCACTTCGGTAATCTATATTAGCAAAGTAAAAACAAACAACAACTTCGCTTTTCAATTTACTGAAGTCAAAAATCCACATAGACTTCAGTAAATGGTACCAAACAAAAAAGTAGAAGCTAGTTAGAAATTTAAAGTTACAAAGACTTCGCTAATTTGATAGTTACTAAAGTAAAAAGCGCAATGAATTTTTTTGATTAAAAATATATCCCCATTGGTGAAGTAACGTATATCATAACCGGGATTTTACCCAAACCCTACTAGAACCGCCCCCTCAATCTCTCCCCAGCTCTCGTTTCTCTCTTCTTTCTTCTCTGTGGAGAAACAAAGATGGAGACCGGTCTCCCATGAACTCCTCCTCTAATCACCTAAATCATATGTAGTTCTCTGAAATCACGAGAAGAAAAGGGAAAGCGATTTCACTCCTTTCCTCTTCAGTTCCAAATGCGGTGAGAAAATCTGCAAGGCGGTTTGCAGCGAGGCACCCATCTCAATCAGATCGTCCAAGGCATCTTGATAAGCTCCTGGCACTCTCGAACTAGATCTACAAGGTAAGCTAGGGTTTCCAAATCTCTTTGGATCATCTTTAAGCTCATCAATGAATCGACCTTCACCTCTAAATTCGGAATTCTTCTTTCCCACACAGCAGTGCGGGTTGTTTTTAGAGCTGTAAGCTCGATTTGGTTGATGGGTGCTACCGGAGTTTGCTGGCTCAACCCCCATAACAGTCTCCATTGGAGTCATGTGCAACTCGTTCGATTCCAGCCTGTTGACCAGTTTCTGTCTTCTGTTGTTCACTTGTTCTTTCTTTTCCTTTTCAATCTTGCCCGTTATGTGATGCTTTAATGATCTTTGCAGGTATTATCTATATTGGATATCTTGATATCAGGGTAAGGTAGCATGAAAGACGTTGCACTAGACTCTGGATTGTTCAATTACACGACTCTTAAGATTTATGTGGCAGTTCGAATTTGGACTTAAATATCAAGTTATTGTTAGTACAAGAGATGAATATCAATTGAAGATATACCACCTGAAAGATGAATTTGAGATTAATTAGTATGGAGTTATATCATAGTCAACAAGTGGATTTTCTTTGCTGAGATGTTAGTCAGATATTAATTATGGGATTTGTTGGTGCTCCGTGTTTGAGGTGTAGAGGAACCTTTATTTTTGGATTGTTTATTCTTCTCCTTGTCCTTCCTTGTACCGAATAGTGGAGCTTTATATGGTCTGTCATGTTTGCAAAAGGTATCCGTATACTTCTATTACAAGCAAATCGCTCGACACATAATTCTGAGTTGGACTTGAAGTATCCATACATCAAGATGTATAGATTTGAGGATAATGGCTCATCTTTTCATAGTGACAAATGAAGACCTGTTCGGTTTTACAATTCCATCTCGATTAGTTTCGCAGGTAGTCATTCAGTATGTGTTCAAAGAATTTACATTTCGAAACTTCCTTCTGAAACCGCATTATAGTTTGTTGAATAATGGTCCACTGAGGGGGTAACTTATAATTAAAGTCTCTTATGTATTTCTTGAATTTATTTGATTTTCTTTTGGTACATCCTGTTGAGGGAGCTTTGGGAAAGAGTGGTGTTTTAATCTGTTGCTCCATTGTGTGGGTTCATGTATTTTTTCTTACCCCATCTTTTCAATTTTAAATGATGTTTTCTTTCATAATGTATTGACTTTAAATTGCCTTGCGATTTTTTGGGTACTAGTTATGAGAATACTGAGCTGGCATTACATTACGGTGCAATGTTGAGGGAATGCATACGCCACCAAAGTGTTGCAAAGTGAGTGGTTGGTTTAGTTTGATATTGAATTACTACATGTCACATGTCAAAATTTCATTTATAGCTCTATACTCTGCTTCGGTCTACAGATATGTATTGGAATCAGAGCATATGAAGAAATTTTTTGATTATATACAACTCCAAAATTTCGACATAGCTTCCGATGCTGCTGCAACTTTCAAGGTTGAGTATTATGTCCGGCTTAGCTTTTCAATCGGCTGATCTTCAATATGTTACATTATTTGTGCTTATAGTAGGAGAGTATTTGGTTGATTGGCTATCTGGTATTTATATATATGGTATATAGCCCTGAATAACCGTCTTTCCATTAAATTCAGAGCAAAAGAGGCAAAGATCTCTTTGCTAAGAGATATTCATATAGGGATATTAGTTACCCAACACTTTTTTCTTGTAAAAATGAAGCTAATTTCTGGTATACAGTGGTACCTAGTTATTCTAGTCGTATCATCTAAAGAATGAGCATTAGGCACTGGATTGTCGGAGATTATTTATTTCCTGGTGCTCATTTGTTTATTTTCTTTGTTTATGAAAAGGCTCTTTATTGTGAAACTTTAAGCATGTAATTTTTCTTTTGCGTACTTCTAATATGGTTGACTGAACCTAGATTATGAGCTGGAGATAGCGATATCAAGCTCTATAATTATTTCCTATATGCCAGTTGCATTATAGTGCGTCCAGGCAATGGACCGTTGCTAGTCCCGTGAAAATGATGATGCCATACACTTCCAATATATTAGTTTCTCTTTTTTTACCAATTTTTTATCAGGCTCTGAGCTTGCCTATGAAAACAGGACAACATGAGACTAAACAAGATTCAAGCTACAAATGACAGCCAAACTTCCAAGAAGTGTAGGTTTTGCTTTTCCTGTCCCTACAATAACTAGATATTGATGTTTAAGTTTTCTCTGCGTTATGTGTTCCTTTCACTTTATGGCAGCTGTCAACCAAAATATTAAGGCTAAATCTGATGAGTGAAGGACCAAATTTGAAGGTCGTAGCGCAGCAGCTGCTATTGGAAGGTATGCTCTAGAATTTTGAAGTGCCTAATGCTGCTTCACTTATTTACCTGATTTCAGACTTGAGATTGTTCTCCTGTATATTTCATTTGATGACTTTTTTTCTTTTTCTGTTGGTTCCATAAAACCCGTCATAATTCCTCTCCATCTGACAAAGTTAGAGGGTTAACATTTTCTTTTTCTATTGATCTGTTAATGGGTAAATGAATGATTTGTACATTGACGTGCCTGTTTTGTTTATAGAAGGAAATCTTTACCAGCACCAAAGCAGGTCAGCGAGGTGGAAACAAGTGGCACTAAAAAGGTTTTGATGATTCCACAACTAATTTTATAATCATGAACTTCTGTTAATGTGTTGCGAGTATGACCACATGCTACTCCAGGACAATTCTGAGAACTCAGATAATTTTAGGGGCAAATATGGATTCCCTGGTGAGCTCTTCTGTTAGGGCATAATTCTCAACATTTTACTTCCGTCTAGAATAAATACTGAAGGTGATGCTAATTAGTGCTACTAAATTTTCTTGCTCTCCGTGAAGCCCGGCGTCATTTCAGTGAAGCCCAGTGTCAGGAAAAGTACTGTACCAAAACCAAGCACTTTGAGCAGCCGTTCTTGGGGAAATAGAGTTACTGATGACTTTGTAGTAATGTAAGTCATATAAGATGTCAGACTACTTTAGACATTTTGGTGGGACGCCTTCTATTTACTAGGAAAACATATTGCTTATTTCTGTTTGTATCTTCTCATCAACAATGCCTGGTATACACACTTACTCCTTGATGTTTATGGAAAGATAAGACATAAATCCAGAGATTATAGGATGCGGTTAGAATCTGATAGAATGATTAATATATAAGTTTCACTTTGTCCGTGCTTCCTGAATGTAGAACACACTCAATCATGGAGTTGATGGAAATTGGGGATATTCTAGTGATTTAGTGACCCTCATTATTGGAGATAACATTAGTATATCTCGCAGATTGCTCATTACTTTCTCTTATGGTGATATGATATTGGATAATTTTGCGCATTTATATCTTGGCCTGTAATTCCGCTATTTTAGTGGAGTATGTGTTCACCTAATTGAGAGTATTCTTGGGGCCAGTTTGTCTATTGATCAATAAATTCTTGGAACCCCTTCAAATTTTGGAAATTATTTCTTGATTTTCCATACGCAACCGAAAGTGATAGAACCAAGGAATGGGGTTTGAAGATTGTCAATTTTCGAAGAAAATTTCCCAGATTTTGTTTAAATGTGTCGGGGTTTTTTATTGGCATGTGTTGTTCCGACACTTATGTTCTCTTTTTAGTTTTGTTACATCTCATTGAGTTCGTTGTTCTTCCCAATTTCAGTTGTTTTTTTGGTAAACTAACATAAGATATGCTGCCAGATTTTAAAGAACGGGGTTGAGGTTAAGCTCCAAAGGAATGCTTTAAGCGTGTTAGAACCTCCTACCGAAACTAAGAAGATATCGATTTTGATTTTGATGATTCCACTAGTTTCTCTGATATTGGTGAAAAGGACCATCATCAATTTTGTAAGTTGTGTAGCACTGTGTTTTACTTAAAATATCACCACCAGACTCGATAACGTTTTTATGGATCCGTCTTCCGTCTTCTGTTTTTATGGATCCGACTAAATGTTGCAATGTTATATATGTGTTTTATATGATATCAGATATTTGTTGATGTTTTGTTCTAATATTAACAAATTTTTGATAATTAGCGAGAATGTGTTTGAATTAGCGCCACAAACTAAGAAGACAGTGTTGACTTAGTGAAATATGGTGAATGTTTGGTTGATGTGCGATCCATTATCTAGACTGCATGTGTCTCGTAGACATTGTGGAAGTTTATTTGATGTTGGCATATTATAGTTATTCCCAATGCAAACTTTTGAATCACGCGAATCTGAATATTTGGCATTTTTGTACGACAATCCGCCGTTTATATATGAAAGTGTTGTTTATTACTATTATCAATGCTTATGATCTTATGTTATTTAATTGGGATCTTGTGATTTGATATTTTTGGATTTTTATTGATGTTGATTGATGTATTTGAGGTTTTGTTGTTGCAATCTTGTGAATTGAGGTTTTTTATTGGATGGATCATGTTTTTGTACAACAGGGATTCTATATTTACAAATTGAAAAGAAATATGCAATGTGGTTATTTACTTCGGATAAAAAACGAAGTCAGAGATATATAATTAGCGAGACAAAATAGAATAAGCGAAGTAAAAAGGAGTGTAATGCTTCGGCTATACAAATAAAAGTGAAGTAAATGTGGTATCTTTAACTTCGTTGCCTATTAACAAGCGAAGTCGATAACATTATTTCACTTCATCTGTATATATTTTACTGAAGCGAATACGAAATATACACTTCAGCGATTATAAGATAAGTGAAGTGGAAGGACCTTTTTTACTTCGCAAACCCCCATATTCGGGTTCTAAAAACCGAGATAGACTTCGGTTATTACGATATTAGACTTCGCCTAATAAGCGAAGTCTAAAGTATACCTTTAACTACACGAACATAGACTTCGGTAATTATAACATTTTTACTTCAGATATTATCCGAAGTCTTTGACGTTTATTCTTATAGTGACTCTACCCCCCTCAGCCACTTCCGCTCTTTTTCCTGCCAAATACTAGTGTGAGGGTATTCCGGCGACACTTGCGACCTTGGTTTCCTGCCTCCAGTGGTGCTTCCACTACCTTTATCCGGCGATCTTCCACCCAATCTCATGGGTATGTTTATCTAAACACCTCTTTACTTTTTCTTTTGGTTTGTTACCGATATTTTCCTTTTCTCCTTCCTCCCTTTTCTTCCTTTTATTATGTCGTCTGCTTCGGATTCTCAGAATCTTTCCGGCCAATCGGCCGTGGACTCCTTTTTAGAAGGTCTATCCTCTTCTGATGGGGACTCGGGGGGTAGGTCGGGGCGAGCTACTGGCTCCTCCCTCTGTCTTAGAGATGAGCCCCTAGGTGATGTAGATTGGTCCGAGCTGGGTGACATCCCTTCTAGCCTTCCCTCTGGCATTCCGCTGATCATTGTAGATCCCCCCTCCTCTCCTCCTATGAATGAAGTAACTGTGACCGGCATTTTAGCTGATCCATATCAAACGGTCGCAGGAGCGACTCGAGTTCTCCCTCCTCATCCTCTATCTAGGACTAGCCCAGCTGTGCTGGCTAGTTTTATAAAATTTCTTAGACTTCCTCCGGGGTGGGAATTTGTCACGCCTCAGGCTAGTGACACCCCTGATCATCCTCCCCCGAGGCATATTACCTGGTTCGTGGATCAGGTGAGCAGTGGTCTTCGCTTTCCACTCCATCCCTTCATTGTCTCTCTCTCCGTTAAATACAATCTTCCCCTCAACCAGTTTTCTCCCAACTCTTTTCGTTATATGGTTGATTTTCTCGTGCTGTGTCATTACAGACACAAGGAACCCGACCTGGGTTTTTTGTATTTTTATTTTGGGCTAAAGAGTTTTAAAGGCTCCTTTTACTTGACTTCCCGAAACAACACCCATTTCTTTACCCACCTCCCTTCCAATGTGAAGGAATGGACGCAGGCCACTCCGAGCCAGGATCCTATTCCTAGGCGCAGTTCCATCCGAGCTGCGTGGGTCGAGAAAGTTCGGGAATGGAATGCCATTCCCTACAATGCTTTCCAGCTGACGCAATTTCATGATCTTCTGTTCCATTGTGGGCTGAGCTCGAATCCTTACCCAGCTATCCCTGATATAGGTAGGCTTTATCGGTTCTTTCCATAGTATAATCTTTGTTATTTTATTTTTTGGCTATCTCTCTGACCGTTTGTATTGTTTTTCGTAGATCGGTTCATGCGGACCTGCCAGTCTGATGCCTCCAAGCCGGCTGAACCGATGAAAGAGAAGGTCCCCAAATCGACGAATCCCCCTAAAGAGAGGGCGGAGGGCTCATCAAAGACTAAGCGGAAGCTCCCCTCTTGCCCCAAATCTGGGGTGACTCTCCCCTCCGACCTGGCTCCTACCTTGACCACCGAGCGAAGCCCTGCAAGCTCATCTCGGCAGCTTCAGGTCACCCATAAGGCCCCTTCTCCTAGCTCCCCCGCTTCTAAACGACCGAAGACTGCAGGTCCCCCTGGTCCGGCTATGGAGACCTTTCTCCGTTGCAAGGAGTTTGAGAAATTTCTTCCATATTTCAGCTCCATGATTCCGGCTAGGGATAAGCAGGCATTACGAGATGTCGCGGAGGACCCTCGCTTCGATGATATGATGATGTATTTTGGGAAGGTATTCCGTTTTTTGCCTTCCTCCCCTTTTTGACTATTTTTATGTTTATTATTACCCTTTGTCGTCCTGATGTGACTTTATTTTTTGTGCAGTTCTTCGCCACCTTTGTGACCTTCGCAGAAGATCATAAGATCGGCGCTTCGTCTTCCTCCTAGCTCACCCAGATGTCAGCCGATCTGGAGGCCACCCTGGAGGCTAAGTCGGATCTCTCAGCTCAGCTTTAGGAGAGGGAATATCGCTTAGAGGCTGCCCTTAAGAAAAGCTCTGAGCGGGAGGCGGTTTTGGAACGGGCTCAGATGGCCAACGTTCAGCTGAACCAAGAGCTGAAATTTTGGAAGGTCCTGTCTCAAGCTGAATCGGAGAAGGTGGTCCAGCTCGAGGCTCAGTTTTCGGAAGCTAAGGCCGAATCTGAGAGGATTGCCCAGATCGAGGCCCATGCTAAGGCGGAGTTAGAGAAGGTCGCCCAACTCGAAGCTCAGGCTAGAGCAGAATCAGAAAAGGTCACCCAGTTGGAAGCTCAACTAGCCGAGGCTAGATCCGAGGGATCATCTTATGAGCGCGGGGTGATGGATGGCCGACGGCGATTTCTGACCAGTGACGTTGGTCACTCTTTCCTGGGGGCCTACCGTTCTGCCCTCCTAGCCCGGTATCACAATTCTACCGCTTACCTGGTCAAGCTGGCTCCTGCCGCGACGCAATATTTTGATTTTGCTCTAACTCGCGCTCATGAGCAACTAGCTTCTTTGGGCTTTATGGGCGAGCTGGACCAGGATGCTGCATTGAACGGGGCTCCTGTCCCTTCGGGTTGGTCCGGGGACGTGGAAGAATTTCCGGAGGCAGCGTGGTGGGAGGATGACCTTGGGGAGTCTATAAAAAAATCCGGCCTGGATTTGGAGCTGCCTTCTATCCCTCCTAACTCACCTGTTAAGGCCAGCATGTAACACCCCCAGACTTAACCGGAAGTATTACAGCGCCGTGGGCCCCGAGATGGAACCCACAAGGCTAAAAAGAAATTTTCACAAACATTTACAAATGCCCAAGAGGCCAACGACGGTACTAACTTTAAAAATTCACAAAGACTTATAAAATCCATTTATCAAAAACCGTCGTAAAACTCATTTGAAATCGCAAGGCCAAACAGCCGATACTCAAAAGTTTAGAAAACGATTTCCAAAGTAACCTCATTTACCAGATACCAAAAGAGCGTCTCAAAATACTCACGCAGCGGAAAAAGACCAACCAAAACGATACTCTAGCAGCGGAAAACAAGAACCAATCAAGAAACTCAATGTACAGAACATGTCCTAGCCAGTATCCTCCGGGAAGCTCATCTCTTCACGACCGCTACAAGCTCGATACTCCGAGAACCTAAAAGAAATCCACGACGGGTCACCATAATATCCAACAATGATAATGTCACATCACATTATTAATAATATACCAATGAGAATACAACATAAGCATCCGTCCCATGTAATCTTACCGCCATTTCTTTGCTTTCTCAAGTGATTCTCATCAGAGTAGCCATTATCACATTTCACCTCATGTACTCGTTTTAACAATAAACTCGAACACAATATAAGTCTTGTACCTCAAACAATACTCAAGGTTCTCAAACCTGTCATAACCAACTCACGATACGGAAATATACCATTTCGACCAATACGATCCATCGAATAACATCATCAAATCCCAAGACGATAACCAATTGTCCACCAAAGACAAGACCAAGGAAAATATGGAACATACCTCGAGATATGATGTGCCACGATAATCATATCACTAATCCGATATCGAACAATGCAATGCGGACAAGGTCCTAACACAAGACCTACAAATGCATACTCATATGACAACGTCAATATGCTCAAAAACAATAACAACTATGTATACTCAATGGAAATCCCATGATCCAGCGCCTCAAGATAGATCCCAAGATGATCCTACAAGATCAACACGAGGTGGATAACCAACAATATACATATGCACAACAATAACACAATACTGGGTAATCCAACGATCCAGCGCCCTCGGCATAGATCCCAAGATGATCCCGTCGGACCAACACGAGGTGGAAAAACCCGTCCAATGATCCAGCGCCCTCAGCATAGATCCCAAGATGATCCCGTCGGACCAACACGAGGTGGACATCCGATCCGGCGCCTCAAGATAGATCGCGCGATCCCATCGGATCAACACAACATAAACAACACAATATGCATACACATATGCAAAACAATATGTTCATCATCATGAACAACGCAACATGAACGACAATATGACAAATCAATTAAGACGACCTCATGTTCGACAACATGAATGATAATACGCATGATCAAATCACTAACTCTAATTGAATCGATATAAGATACTTGCCCCGAGTCCTTCGGGAGAAATCTCGATGTCCAATCATCACCGACGATTATCCTCAATGCTCGGCGATCCATACGAACAATGAACTATAGATACTCATATCCTCGTCTTTACCATAATGTAACCTTGATACTCGAACATACCAATAACTGAGATAAGCATATACATTATGATTTATCTCCCAGAATCGAAAGAACGATATGCGATCCGAATACCCAGAGTTCACAATAATAATCATCGCTATATGCATTATAAACGAAATGAAACTGAAACCATTCATTAAATATTATAACTGAGCAAGTAATAACTTGCCTCGATACCGGTACCACGAAGCTGCTGCCGAACACATTGCCTTTGTCTACGAGCTCCTCAGCCCCGATCAAAAGCAATACAATGGACATACTCGAACGCGACCGCAATATCCGGTTATAATCACCGATCAACAATCTCAACCTATCGAAGAAATCAAATAACACATATCCGATAACAATCAACAACTGACAAACTATCCAATCGAACTCAACAGTTCAACACAACCTCGAATAAACACAGTCAGAACCAACCAAGTCAAACCATCGCGAATTCATAATCAAAACACAAAAAATACTGCACTGTCTGCCTACTTAGCGCACGTTAAACGCATAACGTAGCGTGCGCTAAGTTGTCCCGTTAGCGTGCGCTAGCCAGTAAGCTTGGCGTGCGCTAATGTCGCATGCCGCTGCAATCCAAGCATCGACTAACATCTTGCAACTACGAATCCGAATGAAGGGAGATATGAATCTCCATATCTCTTGAAGATAAACGACACCATAACTATCACAAGGATCATATCATTGTCCATATATCAATAATAACATCAACAATCAAACCGACTCGATAACAAGGATCATATCATATTCAATCCGGAATTCAACCTCGTATCATGATTTAACTCCTCTAAATCGATCAATATAATTAACAAGATTCGGAAATCCATCTTAAATCGGGTTAAACGAATCAACATCCTTATAGTATGAAGAATCTTAACTAACATCCGAAACTCTTATCAAAATTCCATTGAATCTCATATAACATCATCATATGATTATCCAACATGCTCCTTACATGAAATCATCCAAGAAAACGAACTATCATCAAGAGGATACGAAAATTACGGATTGGATGAACCACGAATAAGAACACTAGACTCCATTCCAAGAATCATGAATAACTTGAAGAACAAGGCTTGAATCAATGCTCTCCATCTTAATCTTGTTAAAGATCATCATCTCTCAGTGTTTAGGAACTCCAGATGTTCTCCCAAGGTTGTCTCTATCGGGTGAAAGGAAAGAAATGTAAGAAATGCTTCATGACACACGTTTGTCCCTTTATATAGAATAACTTACTATCGTGCGCTAAACCCTGATGTTTATCGTGCGCTAGCCTTAGCGCGTGCGCTAATCGGCTTTGTTAGCGTGCGCTATCAAGCCCGCAGGCTACTGTCTTGCTTCATAAACTAGCTTACGTACGTAATGCCCATGCATTAACGTACGTAAAACATCATGTCTAGCGTACGCAAGTCCTTACTCTTAGCGTGCGCTATCCGAAGTTGACTTACTACAGTGTTCACCTACCACTCGCCCCCACATTCCGACAGCATCTTACAAGGATAAGATTCCTTGTTGACTGATATATATTTAGCGTGCGCTAAGCCTAATCTTTAGCGTGCGCTAATACTTCAGGACAACAACCGTTGACTTACCAGAACGTGCGCCGAAAGCAGCCGGGTCCATACGCAGATTCCTTCCGATCTGATCTGCACTAGCGTACGCTAATATATGAACGTAGCGTGCGCTAATCCTGCACGATAGCGTGCGCTATACTTGAACATTAGCGTGCGCTAATCAGGCTATACTTAGCCATTTTCCAATTCTCCTCGTCCGCCTCGACATACCAATTGCGGACATACGGCATACTGAATACATGTACTGAATCCAATAACATCATCATACGATATACCCAATATCAAAAGTACGACAACCTGATACACAATATCCTCAAATGTAACTGTCGATCAAATACGACAATTATACCGATACTGATATCTCAGTCCTTTATTTATTTTATCCCTACTGTACAGATTCCACGCTGTACAATATAACTCGGATAAAATAATTTTAAACAACAGTGATAGAAATTCCGGATATTACATTCTACACCCCTTAAAATAAGTTTCGTCCTCGAAACTTGCAATCCGTCATAGAAAACAAACAAACATACCGTTCAATCCAAAATATCCCAAAACCATCACGACACTGATCAATCATCGTCATCACCGAATCACCAAAATAATATACTTACATACGCGCCAAGTGGACGATCTCCTGAGATACTAGCAAGCAATCTCACTGTACAGTCTCAATACGCTTACGATCACAATTCCCTGAGTCTCAACAAAAATATCATCTTCGGCCGAAACAATCTGCCCGAATCTAATCCTGTCTGCCTGATTGCATAATCAAGTCCCAATTCCGATCAGACAAATAATACACAATACATCTACAAAACAACTGCCCAAAACAACGACACGAATCCTGAAACAAAATCCGAACGCTCAAATGATCACCAACAATGATCAACAATCAATCGAATTTATCATCGACATGATAAATTCCAATATGACCAACTAGAGGTCAAAACACAATTGAGAATATCATCAACGTGATAAACTCCAATATTACCAACGAATGATCAACGAAAATCGAGAATACCTTCACATGGTAAACTCCAACACGATCAACACAGAATCACATAAACAGATATACGAAAGAATAATATTCTCAAAACGACAAATCAATCACGCACAGTAGATCTCAATAAACATACCCAACTGGCGAACATTTCTCTCGGCATACGAACAACGATTCGCAAATCGACGAACATACCAATTCATACAAGGAGTGGGAACGACCACTCAATCTCCAAAACAACCAGCATGGGGTCACCATCCCCAAATTTACACTTACAAAGAAATCATTCAAAGATCACTATGGTAAAATCGCGCTACTACCGTACCAATGGAATCACATAGCACATATTTCCCGGTTTCACAAAATCCCAAGTTTCCAAAATAATATTATGTGCATGAATCTACAACACGCCACATATTTCTCTTATCCGATAACTCAACCGATCATCACCGGATAATCAAACTAACATACTGAAGTTTGAATTCCTTTTCCATCGTACCATCAATATGATATGCACTATGCACTAAATGTGTATGTATATCAATCACATTTTCAAAACCAGTTTGAAATCATAAAGTCTCGTCAAGAATACAAATTTTCGAAAGTTCTCCCAAGAGTTTGAAAACTCAAAACTTAAATTTTGATAAGTCCACAAAATCAATTTTCGAAAAATTAACTTGGCTCGATGGTGCCAAGTATTCGATAACAGTTTCCTTCGAATCCACACGATTTCGAAGTTTTAAAATGAAAAGTATGCAAATGCTCGACTATATCCATACTCCTGTATACCAATTCGGTTCGTCACCAATATCCACTGATATTCCATCGGAAAACCACACGATCGAGTTCCAAAATCTCAATATATAAATTCCGACTAAACTCCTTTTCCACACATGACTTGCAACGTCAGTCATTAACCCATCCTGGATCACCTTAAATATGATATGACAAAATATTGAAACAAATCCACACAGCGAAAGACTTCCCGAGAGGTTCAATTTGAACAAGTAAACCAAAGCCTCGAAAGGAGGAAATAACATAGGTAAACGATTAGGGTCTTAGCCCTAATCGTTTTACAAGTGTTTTACAAGTCTCGGGAGTTTTAAGAAAACAGAAAAGCCGTTTGAAACATTAGGGTCTTAGCCCGTAACTCGTTCCGCATTACAAAAAGTTTAAAAAGTAGAAAACCCCTTTTCGGACTTCAAGTCCTGAGTTATAAAACCATTTCAAAATCGATTGGGTCTCGGCCCAAAATCATTTTCCGTAAAACATCCGTAAAATATTCATTTTGAAAAGTATCATTTTCAAATGCTCAAAACAGTTCATGTATATCACAAAATGAACTAACATGACTACATGTTCTTCTCGACAAACCATAGCCCTTCTCCCGAATACACAATTTCGTTCCAGAATCTAACCAACATACTGATTCTTGAAATCATAACTCCTCAAGATCATCAATCCTGTCCCAACTCTGTCACCTTATACTGTAACGCATAATATCTACTGAATCTCAAAACATATCAACTTAGAACGGCAGTAAATCTCAATGAAATTCAAAAATCCGAATACTTACAGATCGTGAAGCCGACGATTCCCCGTGATACTGGCACATGTCTAGACTCAAGAAAATACTCGACACAGGTATTTTCAAAACTCACGTTTTGCAAACTCAGTGCAACTCAAGAACACAATATATCACGTAAACACCATTTGGAAAAGTTATAACAAGCCCAGTACGATACTGGCAAATCCGATAACGCACAAGCCTGAGTGAACAACAAAGACTCACGGCTCTAGTATTTGTCAATCGACAACTCGAATGACGCAACAAAAACATGACCCAACTCGACCCAAATGCCTAGGTTTTCTCAACCTAAGCTCCGATACCATATTCTGTAACACCCCCAGATTTAACCGGAAATATTAAAGCGCCGTGGGCCCCGAGATGGAACCCACAAGGCTAAAAAGAAATTTTCACAAACATTTACAAATGCCCAAGAGGCCAACGACGGTACTAACTTTAAAAATTCACAAAGACTTATAAAATCCATTTATCAAAAACCGTCGTAAAACTCATTTGAAATCGCAAGGCCAAACAAATGATACTCAAAAGTTTAGAAAACGATTTCCAAAGTAACCTCGGTTACGAGATACCAAAAGAGCGTCTCAAAATACTCACGCAATGGAAAAAGACCAACCAAAACGATACTCTAGCAAATGAAAACAAGAACCAATCAAGAAACTCAATGTACGGAACATGTCCTAGCCGATCCTCCAGGAAGCTCATCTCTTCACGACCGCTACAAGCTCGATACTCCGAGAACCTAAAAGAAATCCCACGACGGGGTCAGCCATAATATCCAACAATGATAACTGTCACATCACATTAATAATAACATACCAATGAGAATACAACATAAGAATACGACCAATGTAATCTTACCGCCATAACTTTGCTTACTCAAGTGATTCTCATCAGAGTAGCCATTATCACATTTCACATCATGTACTCGATTTACCAATAAACTCGAACACAATATAAGTAATGTACCTCAAACAATACTCAAGGTTCTCAAACTGTCATAACCAACTCACGATACGGAAATATACCATTTCTGACCAATACGATCCATCGAATAACATCATCAAATCCCAAGACGATAACCAATTGTCCACCAAAGACAAGACCAAGGAAAATATGGAACATACCTCGAGATATGATGTGCCACGATAATCATATCACTAATCCGATATCGAACAATGCAATGCGGACAAGGTCCTAACACAAGACCTACAAATGCATACTCATATGACAACGTCAATATGCTCAAAAACAATAACAACTATGTATACTCAATGGAAATCCCATGATCCAGCGCCTCGAGATAGATCCCAAGATGATCCTACAAGATCAACACGAGGTGGATAACCAACAATATACATATGCACAACAATAACACAATCTTGGGTAATCCAACGATCCAGCGCCCTCAAAGATAGATCCCAAGATGATCCCGTCGGACCAACACGAGGTGGAAAACCCGTCCAATGATCCGGCGCCCTCAAGATAGATCCCAAGATGATCCCGTCGGACCAACACGAGGTGGACATCCGATCCAGCGCCAAAGATAGATCGCGCGATCCCATCGGATCAACACAACATAAACAACACAATATGCATACACATATGCAAAACAATATGTTCATCATCATGAACAACGCAACATGAACGACAATATGACAAATCAATTAAGACGACCTCATGTTCGAAAACATGAATGATAATACGCATGATCAAATCACTAACTCTAATTGAATCGATATAAGATACTTGCCCCGAGTCCTTCGGGAGAAATCTCGATGTCCAATCATCACCGACGATTATCCTCAATGCTCGGCGATCCATACGAACAATGAACTATAGATACTCATATCCTCGTCTTTACCATAATGTAACCTTGATACTCGAACATACCAATAATCGAGATAAGCATATACATTATGATTTATCTCCTAATCGAAAGAACGATATGCGATCCGAATACCTGAGTTCACAATAATAATCATCGCTATATGCATTATAAACGAAATGAAATCAAAACCATTCATTAAATATTATAATCGAGCAAATAATAACTTGCCTCGATACCGTACCACGAAGTCTTTGCCGAACACATTGCCTTTGTCTACGAGCTCCTCAGCCCCAATCAAAAGCAATACAATGGACATACTCGAACGCGACCGCAATATCCGGTTATAATCACCGATCAACAATCTCAACCTATCGAAGAAATCAAATAACACATATCCGATAACAATCAACAACTGACAAACTATCCAATCGAACTCAACGATTCAACACAACCTCGAATAAACACAATAACCAACCAAGTCAAACCATCGCGAATTCATAATCAAAACACAAAAAATACTGCACTGTCTGCCTACTTAGCGCACGTTAAACGCATAACGTAGCGTGCGCTAAGTTGTCCCGTTAGCGTGCGCTAGCCAGTAAGCTTGGCGTGCGCTAATGCTGTACAGTGTCCTGCAATCCAAGCATCGACTAACATCTTGCAACTACGAATCCGAATGAAGGGAGATATGAATCTCCATATCTCTTGAAGATAAACGACACCATAACTATCACAAGGATCATATCATTGTCCATATATCAATAATAACATCAACAATCAAACCGACTCGATAACAAGGATCATATCATATTCAATCCGGAATTCAACCTCGTATCATGATTTAACTCCTCTAAATCGATCAATATAATTAACAAGATTCGGAAATCCATCTTAAATCGGGTTAAACGAATCAACATCCTTATAGTATGAAGAATCTTAACTAACATCCGAAACTCTTATCAAAATTCCATTGAATCTCATATAACATCATCATATGATTATCCAACATGCTCCTTACATGAAATCATCCAAGAAAAACGAACTATCATCAAGAGGATACGAAAATTACCTGGATTGGATGAACCACGAATAAGAACACTAGACTCCATTCCAAGAATCATGAATAACTTGAAGAACAAGGCTTGAATCAATGCTCTCCATCTTAATCTTGTTAAAGATCATCATCTCTCAGTGTTTAGGAACTCCAGATGTTCTCCCAAGGTTGTCTCTATCGGGTGAAAGGAAAGAAATGGACGAAATGCTTCATGACACCCGTTTGTCCCTTTATATAGAATACCTTACTAGCGTGCGCTAAACCCTTATGTTTAGCGTGCGCTAGCCTTAGCGTGCGCTAACTGACTTTGTTAGCGTGCGCTATCGAAGCCCAGAGGCTACTGTCTTGCTTCATAAACTAGCTTACGTACGTAATGCCCATGCATTAACGTACGTAAAACATCATGTCTAGCATACGCAAGTCCTTACTCTTAGCGTGCGCTATCCGAAGTTGACTTACTACAGTGTTCACCTACCACTCGCCCCCACATTCCGACAGTATCTTACAAGGATAAGATTCCTTGTTGACTGATATATATTTAGCGTGCGCTAAGCCTAATCTTTAGCGTGCGCTAATACTTCAGGACAACAACCGTTGACTTACCAGAACGTGCGCCGAAAGCGGTAGGGTCCATACGCAGATTCCTTCCGATCGATCTGCACTAGCGTACGCTAATATATGAACGTAGCGTGCGCTAATCTCGCATTTATAGCGTGCGCTATACTTGAACATTAGCGTGCGCTAATCAGGCTATACTTAGCCATTTTCCAATTCTCCTCGTCCGCCTCGACATACCAATTGCGGACATACGGCATACTGAATACATGTACTGAATCCAATAACATCATCATACGATATACCCAATATCAAAAGTACGACAACCTGATACACAATATCCTCAAATGTAACTGTCGATCAAATACGACAATTATACCGATACTGATATCTCAGTCCTTTATTTATTTTATCCCTACTGTACAGATTCCACGCTGTACAATATAACTCGGATAAAATAATTTTAAACAACAGTGATAGAAATTCCGGATATTACACATCACTCCTAATCCCGAGGTGACCGGGACCGACCTTGATGCTTCTCCTTCGTCGCCCCCTCCATCTTCCAAGCCTGTAGTTTAGTCTTTTTAAGTTTTATGTGTAGACATATATTAATTTTTTGTCTTGTTCATTGTACTGGCACAGCTGTTTTTAATGAAAAGTCTTTTTTTTTTGAGTTGAATACATTTTGGATTTGTACGATAGTGATGTGCTTTGTTTCATAGCTTATCTCTGCCAATTCAAGTTAATATAGCTCGGCGTCGATTGTAACCTCGATATATCTGAACTTGTTTGAATTAATACGACCACTCCCAAATATAACCCGGCCTTTTCCTAGTATAGCTCCGACTATTTTAAATTTCGCAACATCTTAAATATAACCCGACCACTTCGATCTTTACAAGTTGTAATAATGGTTTGGTGGGTTTTAGGTTGATTTAACCTAACCTTTTCACCGATCTTTAGTATAGGTTGGGTATTTTTAGATAAGTTGTTGGAGTTTAAGGCTGCTGGGATGTTTCTAACTCTTTCGGGTGGGATAGCCTGGACAGGATCCCCCCTTTTTTATAGGTTGGCTTGTACTCTACGCCTGAGACTATCTATATATCGGGGCGGTTTACCTTTACCTGAAATCGAGGGTATTTCCCTTAGTCATAGCTTCACAGGGCGGTTCACCCTTACTCGGATCCGAAGGCATTTCACCTGATCGGATGTCACAGGGCGGTTCACCCTTACTCGGATCTGAAGGCGTTTCACCTGATCAGATGTCACAAGGTGGTTCACCCTTACTCGGATCTGAAGGCGTTTCACCTGATCAGATGTCACAGGGCGGTTCACCCTTACTCGGATCTGAAGGCGTTTCACCTGATCAGATGTCATAGGGCGGTTCACCTTTACTCGGATCTGAAGGCGTTTCACCTGATCAAAAATGTCATAGGGCGGTTCACCCTTACTCGGATCTGAAGGCGTTTCACCTGATCAGATGTCACAGGGCAGTTCACCCTTACTCGGATCTGAAGGCGTTTCACCTGATCAGATGTCACAGGGCGGTTCACCCTTACTCGGATCTGAAGGCATTTCACCTGATCAGATGTCATTTCTAGTTTTACATGATCAACACATTCAGAGAGATTTTATTTGTAATAGACTTTTATTAAAACAACACAAGCTTTTCTCCACACTTCTTCATACAAAATACTTTTTTAAGTGACATATGTTCCAAGGTCTTTTGATGGGGTGCCCTTCCATATCCTCGAGCTCATAATCTGCTCCTGCATAAATTCGGATTACCTTGTAAGGGCCCTCCGAGTTCGGCTCCAGCTTTCCTGTTTTTCTGAGGGCATCAGCCTGCCTAAGCACCAAATCACCGACTTGGAACTGTCTCTTCCTGACTCTTTTGTCGTGAGCTGCTTTTGTCAGGCTTTTGTATCTTTCAGTTCATGCTGCGGCCGCTTCCATTCTTTCTTCTATGGTATCTAACGCCTCCTTCATTATTTCCTCGTTTTCCACCTCGTTGAACCATCGAACCCGATGAGATATTTCTCCGACTTCTGCTGGGATGACGGCTTCGGACCCGTATACCATACTGAAGGGTGTTTCCCCCGTTGACGATCTAGGTGTGGTCCTGTATGACCATAGTATCGAGCTAAGCTCATCCACCCATCCTCCTCCAGCTTTGTCTAAGCGGGTTTTGATCCTTGCAAGATTGTTCTGTTAGTTACCTCCACTTGCCCATTAGTCTGTGGGTGAGCAACCGCAGCGAACCTTTGCTTGATATGCATACCCTCGCACCAGGACTGGGTGCTTTTCCCATTGAATTGAGTTCCATTGTCTGAGATAAGTATCTGGGCCGCTCCGTACCTGCAGCAAATGTTGTTAAACAGAAAACTTATGATTCTTTACTCGGTTATGGTGGCCACGGGCTCGGCCTCTACCCACTTGCTGAAGTAGTCTATGGCTACTACTAAGAACTTCCTTCCTCCCGAGCCAGGTGTAAACTGCCCCATGATATCAATTCCCCATTTAGCGAAAGGACATGGTGCTCCCATGGTAATCATATCTTCAGTTGGGATGTGAATTAAGGGTGCGTGCATTTGACATTTTTTGGCATCGCTTAACCATATCCACTGCTTTCTTTCTCATGCTCGGCCAGAAAAAACCAGCTCTTAGTGTTTTTCTAATTAGCGCCCTTCCTTTGGTATGATCTCCGCAGCACCCTTCATGGATTTCTTCCAGTATACCCCGCCCTTTTTCTTCCGAAACGCACCGTGGGTATGGACTGAGGTAGGATCTCTTTTATAGTTCATCGTTAATGCAACAGAACCTCGCTGCTCTTCCCATAATCTTCATTCTTTCTTGCCTTTTGTTGGGTAGTTCTGCCCTTCTTAGGTATGCCAACAAAGGAGTTCGCCAGTCTGCCATCTTGTTCACCTCCATCACCTGTTTCATGATGCTACTCCGGGTTGCTCCCAAAATCGTTACTATTCGTGAGCGGAAATCCACTAAGGAGCTTACCATTTTTGCTAGGTAATCAGCTTTTGCATTTTCCGCCCTAGGGATATAAATTAACTTCCATTCCCCTAGTTTTTTGGCAGCCTCTCTCACTTCCTCAACATACTTCTTCATCCGATCCTCATTTATCTCAAATTTTCCTTCTACCTGCTGTGTCACCAGTTGAGAATCAGAGTAAGCAATGAGTCATCGCGCGCCCAAGTCTATCCCCAGTTGCATTCCCTTAACCAGGGCTTCATATTCGGCCTCGTTGTTAGATGCTTTGAAATCGAATTTTATGGCATACTCTAATTGTTCACCCTCCGGGGTAGTAAGAACTATCCCTGCCCCAGAACTACTGGTTGTTGCCGATCCATCAACATGTAATAGCCACTGTCCCTCTGGCGGCGATGGCATGGCCCCCTCTTGGATGAAGTCCGCTAGGGCCTGAGCTTTAATTGCCGTTCTCGGCTCATACTCCATGTCGTATTCCCCCATCTCTACCGCCCACTTCACCAGGCGACCTGACGCATTAGGTCGCCCTAATATTTCTCTTAAGGGCAAGTTGGTTCGCAGTTTTATCCGGTGGGTTAGGAAATACGGCCTCAATCACCAGGCTGTAACTACTAACGCCAGTGCTACATTTTCTAGCTCGGAGTAATTCCGTTCTGCTCCTTGCAAAATCCGGCTTGTATAATAAATGGGTTTTCGCTTACTCATTTCCTCTCTTAGCAAGACCGAGCTAACCGCTCCCTCTCCCACGGATAAGTAGAGTACGAGCTCTTCTCCTGGTACTGGTTTGGTGAGCAGAGGCAGCTCGGCCAAATATTCTTTTAATTTTCCGAATGTTGTTTGCGCTTCGGGGGTCCATTCGAACTTGTTCCCTTTTCTTAAGAGTTTAAAAAATGGGAATCCCTTCTCGGCCGAGCGTGATATGAACCGGCTCAGCCCCGCTATTCTTCCTGTTAGTATCTGGATATCCTTGATATTTTTTGGAGGATTCATTTCCAGCACTGCCTTGACCTTTTCTGGGTTGACCTCGATTCCTTGTTCTGTGACTACATATCCCAGGAATTTTCCCGATTTTACTCGAAAAGAACACTTTGATGGGTTGAGCTTCATTCCGCACGTGCGCAGGTTTTCGAACGTCTCCTCTAGGTCTCTAATATGCTCTCTTGCCTTTACGCTTTTTACTAGCATGTCATCCACGTACACTTCCATGTTTCTGCCGATTTGGGATCTAAAGATTCTGTCAACCATCCTTTGATATGTGGCTCCTGCATTTTTTAACCCAAAAGGCATGCGTACATAACAAAAAGTTCCTTTTGATACCACAAAACTAACCCTCTTTCTGTCCTCGGGTGCGAGAGGAATCTGATGATATCCCTGAGAAGCATCCATCATACTAAGCAACTCGCACCCCGAGGTTGAATCCACTAGCTGATCTATGCGGGGTAATGGGTAGTGATCCTTTGGACATGCTTTATTTAGGTCCCGAAAGTCTATGCACATCCTCCACTTTGCCTGACCTTTTCCCACCATAATAGCGTTGGATAGCCACTCCGGAAACTGGATCTCCGTTATGTGTCCAACTCAGAGGAGCTTGTCAACTTCTTCCCCAATGATCCCATCCATCTCTGGCCCAAAATGCCTCCTCTTCTGCTTTACTGGTCTTACAGTTGGGTCGATGTTTAACCTATGCTCGGCAACCGTTGGGCTGATTCCCACCAGATCCTCAGCTGCGAACGCAAAAATGTCCACAAATCTCCTTAGCAGGCCGATAAGGCTTTCCTTTATCCCATCGTCTAACCGAATTCCCACGCGAGTTTTTGTTTCTGGTTTTCCTGGAACCAATTCTATTTCTAGCAACTCCTCATTGGGCTTGACGCCTTCTTCCTCAGCTTCCTCGGGCGCCTTTGATTGTTTATTCTTCTTAAACTCTGGATCCGGGCCTCCTAGCGCGGACGTCCTCTTTCCGTGCTACACTCCCTGTTTTACCGTTTTCTGGTAACAAGATTGAGCTACAAACTGATCCCCAGCTACTTCCCCTACCTCACCTTATGTGTGCGGTAGAGGCCACTACTTCGAACTTGTTGAGTCCCGGTCGTCCTAGAATGGCGTTATAGGCTGATTTGGTGTCCACCACTAAAAACCTGAGCGTCTTGACCTTCCGATGAGGCATTCAACCTAGTGCTACCGGAAGCACCACTTCTCCAACCGGTTGCACCTCGGTCATGCAGAACCCATAAAGCGCGGTATCTACCTTCTTTCATTCCACCTCCAGGTTCATCTGTTTGAAACAGTCATAGAATAAGATGTCTACCGAGCTTCCCGTATCGATAAATACTCTTTGCACATCGTAACTGGCGATCTCCGCGGTGATGACCAGCACGTCATTATGGGGCGCATGTATCCCGTTATAATCCGCGGGGCCGAACTGAATGATAGGTCTGTTGCCTACAGAGGTGACCTCCTTGAACTGATGACACCTAGCTTTTCGCGCGTGGGCTTTCCTAGCCTGATTAGAATTTCCATCGGTTGGTCCTCCTGATATCATGTGGATCACTCCTTTCTTAGCTGGGGGAGCAGTGGGTCCCCGAGGGGCTTCTCTTTTCATCCCCATCCCCCCTTGGGGCATGGGTGGTTGCCTCCGACCTCCATTCCTCTGCTGATATATGAACTCCATTAGATGCCCTGCTCGGACCAGCCTTTCGATCTCGACTTTAAGGTGCTTGCACTTATCTGTTTTATGCCCATAATCATTGTGGAATCGACAATAAAGCTCTGATTTCGGCTAGGTGGGCCTATTAGGACGAGATGCAGGCCACTCGATAACCCTGTTCATCTTATCTTCAACTGCTTCCAAGACCTGAGCTCTCCTCATTGTTAATGGGCTGTATTGGTCAAATCTTGGTCGCCTTAGAATGGTATCGCTCTTCTTTTGGTCTATTTTTCCCCGCGGCATTTCCTCCCGAGGTAAATTTCCTTGAAAGGTATACTCCTCGCGCCGTACCAATCTGCTAGACCCCCTTTCCCCATCTTCGGGCATTTCTTGCAATTCTTCCATATCCTTCTCGGTTTCCTCAACATTAATGTATTTCGAACATCGGGCTAAGACCTCGTCATATGTTCTGGATGGTTTTTTAGCTAATGAGGTGCGTAGCAATCCAGGCCTTAGTCCCTGCGTCAAGGCACTGGTTTTTACTTCTTCCGACGACGAGGGTAGCTCGAGACATGCTTTTGTAAATCGGGTCACATAAGCTCTCAGTGCTTCTTCGGAGTACTGCTTGATACTGAACAAGGACATGAAGGTCTTTTGGTGTGCCCTGGCGCTTGCAAAGTGAGTCAAGAACGCGGAGCTGAAAGTTTTGAAGCTGGTGATTGACCCAGGGGGTATCTGGTGGAACCAATCCTGAGCTGACTCTGTCAGCATAGCCAGGAATACTCTGCAACTCTCGGCATCCGAATATCGGTGTAGTACCGCCATGTTTTCGAATCGGTATAAATGTCGAGTAGGATCTGAGAGTCCATCGTAGGTGAAGGTGACAGCCCTAAACCCATATGGGAGCTCGGCCTGCAGTATGCCTTCTGAGAAGGGATGGCCTGGATGACTCTCCATGTCCTTCCCCGCAACCCTCTATCGCAACTCCTCCAGCTCGTCTTGCATACTGGATATCAAGGGATCCAGCATTCTTTCCTATATAGATCGCTCACATATTCTTGGATAACTCTCCCCATTCTCTTCCTGCTGATCAATTTCCTCTGGCCCATCCGAAAGGATGGGTATTACTTTTCGTGGTATTCTTTGATTTTCGACCTCCCGACTCTTCTGGATCGCATTGGCGATTATGTCGGCTAAGGCTTCCTTCGTCAGTGTGATTGTGGTTGGTGCAGCTTCTTCTACTGGGTGACGGGTGTTTTTTCCAGAGTCGATTCTCCACCCGCTGCTGCTAGTTCCTCTTCTAAATTTCGGGGTATAAACTCCCCTATTTTTTTTGGTTCATTTCTTCCGCCATTACTGACCTCACGTCTCAGCTCAAAGTGACTCGATGTCACACTTCCCACAGACGGCGCCACTTGATGTAACCGAGCTGATCGGCCACCAAGAACCGGGTTAATATCAGGAGTTTAGCTAAGAAAACCCAAATGTATGAAGTATTGCCTTTTTCTCTCTCTAAAATATGCTGTAATCTCAGAATTCTCTCCCTTCAAGGAAAACCCCCCTCCTCCTTTTATAGAAGGGAGATGTGCCTATTCTCTAAGATCTTCCCTGATTTTTAGAGAAGATCCCGGATATCCAGGGATTCAGGCTGCGATTTCCCATCCCTGGATTTCCGGGATTGCAGAGTATGGGCTCTCAGTCCCCGAATCTCAGGGATTCTGTCAGATGAGTCAGGATCTCCTTTCCCGAGAGTTCGACCTTCGTGAGCCCGGAGACCTTAGGTCGGCTCATATTATAAAGGATCACTTAGGTTGGGACATTCTTATTCAAATCCGTAGGTCGAAGAGACCTTCGAGGTCGGCAACCTTTTAACAGATGTCACAGGTCAGCGGGGCCTCCGAGGTCGGCACCCTTTTATCTGAGGTTACAGATCGGAGGACCTAAGGTCGGCATCCTCTTGTCTGAGAACCTAGGTCGGACTTTATTACTCTAAGAAAACCCTTCTTTTCTAAGAGGTCGGTACCCCGGCTTATATTGGTCCATATTTTAAACCAGGTTTTCAGGGAGCGTACATTCGTCGTCCTATCAGCGTCGTTTGTGCGGAAGCGTAAATGAAATGTGTGGAAATTAAATGACACAGGATTTATAGAGGTTCGGCCAAACGTGCCTACGTCCTCTCTCGATGTATATTTTTCTATAGGTTAAATATCAAAACTTCTGCACCTCTCTTCTATCGGTCGAGGGATTACCATTACAATCATGTCTTCTATTGGTCCGTGATAAACCACTCGTACTTGTCTTTTTGTCGGTACAAGGTAAACCGTTTTCCTTTTCTATTGGATAAGGAATCAACCACTCTATCTTTCTATCGGTACTAGATAAACCTCACTAAGATAGCGATTGTGATTCTAACAATGCCGGATCCTAGATCCTAATAACACCAAATCCAATCGTATCTTTTCTTTTTCTCACTCGTGTATGATTTAGTTTATCACACCCAATCACTCTAATTTAAGCTCAAGAACAAAAACTATAATGTTTACGATGATATCTCAAGTATATATGAATTGCTCAATGTTGTTGTGTGGATTGATACCAACTCACTTGGTATTTATAACCTTCTTCCAGAAACTAGACGTTACTGCCAGTTGATATTAGCATGCGCTAGGCTTCTTCCTTAGCGTGCGCTATCGCGCATATTTGCCTTAACGTACGTTATGTAATGCATGTTACGTACGTTAATGTCTTCCCGTTTTAGTCCAGTGGCTACTGTCTCTGACTGTTAGCGTGCGCTAATACTTCCTTGTAGCGTGCGCTAATCTTGCATCATTGCATGCGTCATATATCCGTTTATACTTTTTGACTTGCATCAGATTCTTACCAACGGATTGATTGACTTGACTCAAACTGATATTTAGCGTGCACTAAATATCACTTGTTGCGTGCGCTAAGCTGACGTCACTGCATACGTCATTCTGTGTTTGAATCTCTTCACAACGGTAATATGGACTCGATAGCGTGCGTTAATTATAGTGTGTAGCGTGCGATATCCTCATCGGGTGACTTCACTCCAGGTAGCTTTGTAACTCGTCTGATCTGCAGATAACTCCCGTTAGCGTGCGCTAACCTTCTGCTCTTGCGTGCGCTAACCGTGTATTTTGTTCAGCTTTTTGCATCTTCGTCTGCTTCGTTGTTTGCTTCGTCTCGATGTTGTTTTGCTTTGTTTAGAAACTTAATCATCAAAACACTATTTATTAATATGTGGAATAAATATTCCAACAATCTCCCCCTTTTTGATGATTACAAAACAACCTTTGAATTGGATAAAACCTGTAATATATATATATATATATATATATAGACGTTTCAAAGTTTTTGGATTTGATCGTTTCGTTAGTTTCTCCAATCCTTTTTCTTTTTCTGTCATTTTCGACTACTTCATTTCGTATTTTTCAACTCCTTCGTTTATCCCCCTTTTTGTATGCTTTCTTCTCCTTTTCGGCTTCTTCGATTTTTATTATTTATTTTTCTCGTCATATCTTTTATGACGCTTTTTATCCGATTCAACTTCTTCTCCCTCTTTTTGTATTCAGCAAAAAGTGTAAAAGAAAATATAGAGGATACCAATAATCGAATATATATAAAAAATATGCGTGAATAGTAAATATCTCCCCCTGAAAATATTATCTCCCCCTTTGTAAATATCAAAAATTAATTTTTGGGGATCCAACCTAAAGTCGTTTTTTGATTTGAGACATAGACGATATTAGGAATAAACGTTCCTTTGGGAATCCAAATTTTCTTAACTTTAATCGTCCGTCTTGGGCTTTTACAGTTAAAAATGTGATGCCCTATTTTCAAACATTTTTCACACCGGGGTATTTTGAAATTTACGGATTCATTTCTAGATCGTGGTTTGAATCCTAACCCCTCTTTATTTAACGTGTATTTTTGAACCGAGATCATATTTTCAAATTTCTCGTTTCCGAGAGAAAATTTCTTCGTTATATTTTTGAGCTCGGTTTGGATTTTAACAAGATCATCCTTTAAAATAATTTCATTCTCAATGCATTTAGAATGACCGATTTCAGCAAATTTTCCCTTTTCAAAAATTTTGGAATTTTTAATTTCCAAAGATTTATATTTAGATTTAAGGGATTTAATCTCATTTAAAGCATTTTGATAATCGGTATGTAATAACTCGAATACTTCAAAAAGTTCGTCGTAAGAGTTACTTACTTGGCTTTCGACGTCGCTATCGTCGAATGAACTCCGGGACATAAATGTAAGGTTATTTTGATTGATGAAATCATCATCAATATCTTCGTCACTCCATGTTACAATTAAAACCTCCTTGGGTTTTACCCGATAATTCTTTGCAAAGTGGCCTGGTTTGCCACATAATCGACACGTGTTGTCGAATTTCTTAGATTCGCCCGCTTGGATGTCCTTCTTTCTCCGGTATAATTGTTGGAACTTATTAATATTTTTGGCATAATATGCCGATTCTTCGTCGCTTTCGTCCATCGGGATTTCTTCCTTGCTAGACATCTTAGCCTTCATGGCTATCGATCTTTCCTTCGGTTTTGGTTTGGCATTCCGAGTTATTAGAACAATCTCGTAGTTGATAAGAGAACCAACGAGAGCACTAATATCAAGAGTATTTAAATCTTTTGATTCCATTATGGCCGTCACCGTACCATCCCATTCTTGAGGTAGTGATCGGAGAATTTTCTTTACTTTCTCACTACTCGAAAGTGGTTTTCCGAAACATGCTAATCCATTTGTGATAACCGAAAAACGGTCAAGAATTATCGTGATGGATTCATCGTCCTTCATTTGAAATAGTTCGTATTCATGAAGGAACATGTTTATTTTCGTCTCCTTGACTTGAGACGTACCTTCGTGTGTTACCTCAAGCATTTTCCAAATTTCTTTTGCACTATCACACGATGATATCCGGTTGTGTTCTTCCAGATTTAAGGCACAATAAAGAAGTTGAGTTGCCTTACAATTGTAGTGGTCATTTTTCCAATCGGAATCATCATATTCTTCGAAAGTTTGAAGCGTACCATTGGAATTCGTCGGAATTTTCAGACTAAGACAAATCACCTTCCAAATATCGATGTCATATGCTCGGGTGAATATTGACATCTTTTTCTTCCACGTCATGAAGTTTGAGCCATCAAAAAATGGTGGTCGGTTGAGAGCAAGGCCTTCGACTGGAGCAAGTTGAAACGCCATTTGGATCGACTCCTCGGATGTTAAGCCACATATTGGAGGTACCGCTCCGATACCAATTGTTGGAGCAAGATCGGTATATGCGCCGTTTGTGCGGAAGCATAAATGAAATGTGCGGAAATTAAACGTCACAAGGATTTATAGAGGTTCGGCCAAACGTGCCTACGTCCTCTCTCGATGTATATTTTTCTATAGGTTAAAGATCAAAACCTCTGCACCTCTCTTCTTTCGGTCGAGGGATTACCATTACAATCATGTCTTCTATTGGTCCGTGATAAACCACTCGTACTTGTCTTTTTGTCGGTACAAGGTAAACCGTTTTCCTTTTCTATTGGATAAGGAATCAACCACTCTATCTTTCTATCGGTACTAGATAAACCTCACTAAGATAGCGATTGTGATTCTAACAATGCCGGATCCTAGATCCTAATAACACCGAATCCAATCGTATCTTTTCTTTTTCTCACTCGTGTATGATTTAGTATATCACACTCAATCACTCTAATTTAAGCTCAAGAAAAACAACTATAATGTTTACGATGATATCTCAAGTGTATATGAATTGCTCAATGTTGTTGTGTGGATTGATACCAACTCACTTGGTATTTATAACCTTCTTCGAGAAACTAGCCGTTACTGCCAGTTGATATTAGCATGCGCTAGGCTTCTTCCTTAGCGTGCGCTATCGCGCATATTTGCCTTAACGTACGTTATGTAATGCATGTTACGTACGTTAATGTCTTCCCGTTTTAGTCCAGTGGCTACTGTCTCTGACTGTTAGCGTGCGCTAATACTTCCTTGTAGCGTGCGCTAATCTTGCATCATTGCATGCGTCATATATCCGTTTATACTTTTTGACTTGCATGAGATTCTTACCAACGGATTGATTGACTTGACTCAAACTGATATTTAGCGTGCACTAAATATCACTTGTTGCGTGCGCTAAGCAAACTTCACTGCATACGTCATTCTGTGTTTAAATCTCTTCACAACGGTAATATGGAATCGATAGCGTGCGTTAATTATAGTGTGTAGCGTGCGCTATCCTCATCAGGTGACTTCACTCCAGGTAGCTTTGTAACTCGTCTGATCTGCAGATATCTCCCGTTAGCGTGCGCTAACCTTCTGCTCTTGCGTGCGCTAACCGTGTATTTTGTTCAGCTTTTTGCATCTTCGTCTGCTTCGTTGTTTGCTTTGTCTCGATGTTGTTTTGCTTTGTTTAGCAATTTAATCATCAAAACACTATTTATTAATATGTGGAATAAATATTCCAACAATCTCCCCCTTTTTGATGATTACAAAACAACCTTTGAATTAGATAAAACCTGTAATATATATATATATATATATATATATATATATATATATATGTACGTTTCAAAGTTTTTGGATTTGATCATTTCGTTAGTTTCTCCAATCGTTTTTCTTTTTCTGTCATTTTCGACTACTTCATTTCGTATTTTTCAACTCCTTCGTTTATCCCCCTTTTTGTATGCTTTCTTCTCCTTTTCGGCTTCTTCGAGTTTTATTATTTATTTTTCTCGTCATATCTTTCATGACGCTTTTTATCCGATTCAACTTCTTCTCCCCCTTTTTGTATTCAGCAAAAAGTGTAAAAGAAAATATAGAGGATACCAATAATCGAATATATATAAAAAATATGCATGAATAGTAAATATCTCCCCCTGAAAATATTATCTCCCCCTTTGTAAAACATCAAAAATTAATTTTTGGGGATCCAACCTAAAGTCGGTTTTTGATTTGAGACATAGACGATATTAGGAATAAACGTTCCTTTGGGAATCCAAATTTTCTTAACTTTAATCGTCCGTCTTGGGATTTTACAGTTAAAAATGTGATGCCCTATTTTCAAACATTTTTCACACCGGGGTATTTTGAAATTTACGGATTCATTTTTAGATCGTGGTTTGAATCCTAACCCCTCTTTATTTAACGTGTATTTTTGAACCGAGATCATATTTTCAAATTTCTCGTTTCCGAGAGAAAATTTCTTCGTTATATTTTTGAGCTCGGTTTGGATTTTAACAAGATCATCCTTTAAAATATTTTCATTCTCAATGCATTTAGAATGATCGATTTCAGCAAATTTTCCCTTTTCAAGAATTTTGGAATTTTTAATTTCCAAATATTTATATTTAGATTTAAGGGATTTAATCTCATTTAAAGCATTTTGATAATCGGTATGTAATAACTCGAATACTTCAAAAAGTTCGTCGTAAGAGTTACTTACTTGGATTTCGACGTTGCTATCGTCGAATGAACTCCGGGACATAAATGCAAGGTTATTTTGATTGATGAAATCATCATCAATATCTTCGTCACTCCATGTTGCAATTAAAACCTCCTTGGGTTTTACCCGATAATTCTTTGCAAAGTGGCCTGGGTTACCACATAATCGACAGGTGTTGTCGAATTTCTTAGATTCGCCCGCTTGG
The DNA here is from genome assembly GCA_033398695.1 of Orobanche coerulescens. NCBI lineage: Eukaryota > Viridiplantae > Streptophyta > Magnoliopsida > Lamiales > Orobanchaceae > Orobanche > Orobanche coerulescens. The sequence goes on from CM065810.1 coordinate 22,834,951, forward strand.
ATGTCCTTCTTTCTCCGGTTTAATAATTGTTGGAACTTATTAATATTTTTGGCATAATATGCCGATTCTTCGTCGCTTTCGTCCACCGGGATTTCTTCCTTGCTAGACATCTTAGCCTTCATGGCTATCGATCTTTCCTTCGGTTTTGGTTTGGCATTTCGAGTTATTAGAACAATCTCGTAGTTGATAAGAGAACCAACGAGAGCACTAAAATCAAGAGTATTTAAATCTTTTGATTCTATTATGGCCGTCACCGTACCATCCCATTCTTGAGGTAGTGATCGGAGAATTTTCTTTACTTTCTCACTACTCGAAAGTAGTTTTCCGAAACATGCTAATCCATTTGTGATAACCGAAAAACGGTCAAGAATTATCGTGATGGATTCATCGTCCTTCATTTGAAATAGTTCGTATTCGTGAAGGAGCATGTTTATTTTCGTCTCCTTGACTTGAGACGTATCTTCGTGTGTTACCTCAAGCATTTTCCAAATTTCTTTTACACTATCACACGATGATATCCAGTTGTGTTCTTCCAGATTTAAGGCACAATAAAGAAGTTGAGTTGCCTTACAATTGTAGTGGTCATTTTTGTAACACCCCGAGATATTCGGAATAATTACAGCGCCGTAAACCCTTTAGATAAGGATTTACAAGGCTAATTTTAAAAGAAGTGTAAAAACAATACAATCGAACAACTGAAGTTCAAATACAGATTTGATTCAACCGATCAAATGAGTTAACTTATACAACCATATCGAATTGACCTTATTAAAACAGACGTACTCGAGTACCAAACGAACCAAGAAGACAAATCACAATAACATCAATCACATCACTGAGCCATTTCATCGTCTCCGTTTGCATCGTGGTTGCCTCCCCGCTCCTCGGCTACCTGAACATCAAAACAATGTCCACCCCCGAAGGGGTTAGCAAAACAATGCTAGTACAAGTATCATCATACAATAAATCATCATACATCATGAAACATGCAAAACGGACTTCCGCCACCGGAATCCAACGATGCAAATCCTCACGATTCCATCAACACAATACAAGGTAATCCAGCGATCCAGTGCCCTCAGCATAGAACCACATGATGATCCCGTCGGACCAACGCATGGTGGAAAACCCGTCCAACGATCCAGCGCCCTCAGCATAGATCCCCATGATGATCCCGTCGGACCAACGCATGGTGGACATTCGATCCAGCGCCCTCAGCATAGATCCTCATGATCCCCTCGGATCATTTATACCATAATCAATCAACTATGCATACATATATGCATTTCAATATGTTCATCAATATGAACCAATAACAACGAATATCACGAGAATTTCCAGAAATACATCTCATATTCAACAATATGAACAAAACCACAAGCATGATAAATCGAACTCGACATATGA